>CM057452.1:1500315000-1502815000 GCA_016271365.2 Neoceratodus forsteri | reverse complement strand
TGGCTTCTCATGGCCGCCTCCAGAGAGGCGTTGTTACGGGCGATCCAGAGTACCCAGGACCTGTTTCAAGCTCTGGGCATCCTAATCAACCATAGCCGGCCCGTCGGCGCAGCGGTTGGATTTCCGGCGGCGCGGCGACCCGAGTTCGAGGCGGATCGGGTGGTCGGGCGACGGGCGATAGGATGGCGTCCGATGGGCGCTCCTACTCCGGGGGGAAGGTGTGGGTCGCTATCGGTGCGTTGGGGACCCCTGGTGGAGATCAGGAGTTCCCACGCAACCGACGCCTGACGGGGGGGGAGGAGGCCGGGCGGACGCTGGCGTCATTGCACGTCCCCGCCTCCTTCCCGGGGGTGTAAAAGGCGGAAAAAGGAAGGCGGGCAGGACCACCGTAAATGAAGCCCTTCCTGGAGAGCCTCACATAGCCGCCGTCGCTGCGGGACCCCGACTAGTTACAGTTCCGGGGCCACGAAGGTGGCCCGGGCCCCCACCCTCCGGGGGGCAAGCCGTGGGTGACTGTGGGTCCCCAGCAGCAAATAGACGGCGGTTGAGGTCTCCGGGAGCCGTGACCAGGGCGGATGGCCTGGTGGTCCTGCCAGGATAAAGGTCAAATATAAAAAAAAAAAAACCTAATCAACCATGAGAAGTCTCTCCTGGTACGGTTGCAGAAGCTGCAATTTATAGGCGCAGTACTGGACACCGTTCAGGGAAGAGCATTTCTTCCAGACGACAGAGCGGAGCGCATCAGATCCCTCATCAGGGAGCTTTCGTCGAACAAGACCGTCCCAGCCAGGTCAGTCCTTCGCTTGCTCAGACACATGGCTGCGCTATTCCTACCGTCCTTCGCAAGGCTCCACATGCGGTAACTCCAGTGGATGCTCAAGGTGCAATGGGATCAAAGGCAAGACCACATGCAGCATCCGGTCAGAATCACGAACACCGTGATTCGAGACTGGCAGTGGTGGCTAGACCCAGGACACTCTATGGGCTCCATTTATAGCGCCATCCCCGGAGGTAATCCTCACCACAGACGCCCAGGTCTAGGGTGGGGAGCACACCTGGACGGGTGAAGTCCCAGGATCGTGGACCTCTCTAGGAGGCCCACCTCCATATCAATGTCCTAGAAATGAGGGCGGTTCTTTATGTCCTGCAGTCATTTCAGTCAGAGATCCCGACGAGTTCTCTCCTGCTTCAGACAGACAACACGGCGGTTATGTATTACCTCAACAAACAAGGAGGCGCACACTCTTACCCCCTTTGCAGTGAGGCCATGAGGGTGTGGGATTGGGTAATCCGACACGGCACGAATCTGATCGCAGTACGTGTTCCCGGGGTGGACAACACAATTGCAGACGGCCTGAGTTGCTCCCAGGCCAGAGTCCACGAGTGGGAACTTCAAGAGGTAGCAGAGGATCTGTTTCTTCGATGGGGAACTCCAGAGTTGGACTTATTCGCTTTCCTCATCCAACGCAAAACTGCCCAATTTTTGCTCGCTAGATCCAGGGCCTGGTGTTTTCTGGCGAGACGCGTTGTCCCTCTCCTGGGCGGACAGATTCCTCTACGCTTTTCCTCCCTTCCCGTTGATCCAGAGAGGAGTTCTCAAACTGCGCAGGGAGCAGGCAACCATCATCCTTGTGGCCCCCTTCTGGCCCAGACAGATCTGGTTCCCTTTACTGATTCAACTATCCCGGGAACCTCCGCTCCCGTTGCCGTTCAGCTCCCATCTCTTGTCTCAGGAGGAAGATTCAGTGGTCCACCCGGACTTACGCTCACTGAACCTGCACGCATGGCTCCTAGAGACATAGCCATCTTGCGTCACGGGGTCTCGCAAGAGGTTGCGGAAGTTCTTTCTGCAGCCAGAAAGCTGGCAACGCATGCGACGTACGCCATGAAATGGCGCAGTTTTTGTTTATGGTCGCAAGCACGTGACCTTTCCCCTTTAGGTTGCCTGGTGAAAGCGGTGTTAGAGTACCTGCTCTCCCTCTTTTCCGTTCGGGTCTCGCCTACTCCTCTGTCAAGGTGCACCTCTGTGCCATTTCAGCTTACCACCTTCCGGTGGGACAGCGCACAGTGGCACAGTTAGATGCCTCTCGGGAATTTTTGAGAGGGGTGTTACATCTTAGGCCACCCATTAATGACCCAGTGCCTCCATGGGATTTGCTCTCTGTCCTGGAACAACTCACGCTTCCCCCTTTCGAACCTGCCGCAGATTGCGAGCTGCGTTTTTTGTCGTGGAAAACGTTGTTTTTGGTTGCTGTTACATCAGCGAGAAGAGTTTCTGAGCTTCATGCTCTCATGTGCAAAGAGCCTTAATTAATTTTCCACTGGGACAGAGTATCCCTGAGGATGAATCCTAAATTTTTGCCTAAGGTGGTTTCCACACTCACTCTCAATCAGGATATTGACCTGCCAGTCTACTTCTCAAATTATGCTAATAGAGGAGAGGCACTGCTCCACACCCTGGATGTTCACCGCAGCTTGAGGTATTACCTCAACAGAACTAAACAGCTTCGTAATTCGGAGCAACTCTTCGTCTCCTTTTCCGAAAGGATGATGGGCCAACCAGTATCCAAACAGTCCCTGTCTTGCTGGCTGGTCCAGTGCATCTCATACTGTTATGATATCAAACAAAAGCCCCTTCCGGGATCAGTCCGGGGTCATTCCACTAGGGGTGTGGCCACCTCCTTTGTAGCACTTCGAAACGTCTCCACTTCTGCCATTTGTGCTGCAGCCACTTGGAGCTCTGTACATACCTTTATCAGGCATTATAGCCTGGACATCGCTTCACGGCGAAGAGCAGGCTTCGGCCTGGCTGTGCTACAGGGTCTCCTGTCCTAGTCTCGGGACCTGGAATGTTCCTCCTAGTTTCCTCCTCCCAGAGTTTTTTTTTTTGCAAACGCTACTGCTTGGGAATCAGTCCTAATGGTGTAACCTGCTGCAAGAGCTGTGTCTCGAAGTAAGATAGTACAGTTACGTAAGAACGTACCGTAACAGTAGATCTTCGAGAACAGCTCTTGCAGCAGGTACCTTCCCACCCCTTCTCCCTTGGAGGAGGCATGGCTCTTGGTTAACAGGGATTTTTCCCTTTTTGGACTTCTGACGGTGGATCCTCAGTCTCCCATTTTGATGTCAGCCTGCGGCCGGAAGTCTTCGGCGGGAGAACTGGGGAATCTGGCAGGACCGCCCCCTTATATACTACGTCTGACGTCCGAGGCGGGACCGACGTCGGGGGCGGTCCCCGCTGAAGATAGCTAGCTAGAATTTTTCCGTGGGGTCCTGACACCTGCCGACTTCAGTCCTAATGGTGTAACCTGCTGCAAGAGCTGTTCTCGAAGATCTACTGTTACGGTAAGTTCTTACGTAACTGTACTTTCCCTCGTGTTCCGTGGTGTCCCCCTGCCCAGTTCGCAACTGTTGCAGTGCGCACTCAGCTAGCCTCCTCCGTACCACCAGCATAGAACACCCCACCCAACCAAACTACCCCCCGCCCCGGCCCTTACTGCTGAGGACGGGGCCATGCAGTGATCCCGATACGGCAAATGGCACAGCCTTCCTCTCACCTCCTTGGCTGTCTGCCGTATGGGTTGACAGGGAGCACGCATTTGGGGGGGAAGGTGCTAGGTACCAGGGACATCATTGCAGTGAAGGTGACGGACGATCGGGGACAGAATACCAGGGACTTATGACTGTTATGGGGATGGGTGATTGGGGTGGATGGGGTCCATTTCCTTCATGCCTGACATGGCTCTTGGCCACAGAAGGGGTGCAAACTTTCTGCTGCTTCCCATGCAAATGAGCCCACAATGGACATGGATGTGGCCTCTCAGCACCTTGCATGCCCCACGGGCTCATTTGCATGGTGTGGGCTTAATATCTCGCTGTGGCTCCTAGTGGTATTTGGTCGGTGAGGCGCAGTCCCCTGCAGTTCCCTATGGGCTGCGTGACAGCCCAGATCCATGTTGGGGCAGCACTGTTTGACTTAGCGCTGCACTGTCATGGCCCTGTATTTAGCTCGATAGTGCTGATGTGTTGTCCAACTGAATATAGCAACCTCTAGGTCACTGAAGTCAGTGTTCTTTGGTATTCAATGCATATGTGGACCTGGGCCCATCATAAAGTAAAAGAACGGCTTTAGCAACTTTACCATTGGTAAAGCTGGCACAGCCCATTTACACTAGGCAGTCCCTGTCTTGGTCCATTCTGTTTTGTTTTTGATGTCATTCTAAACTGTTTTCATACATAAAGATTCATAGCACACTGTGTTGTCATTTCACACCCATATTGTAAAGTTTAAGAATAATTATGGCACTGATCCTTTTCTGTACTCTGAGTAGACATGAATCTTAGGTACAGTCTTGATTTGATATTCTAATGTATCTTCTCCCTAGAGCCACACTGTTGTCTTTGTGCACTCAGACCCTGTGGGAACCTAAAAGATCTTAATCGTTTGCATCAGGCCACACCTATGGAACTACAGCCACCAGGCACTAGGACCATACAGTGACTTTTTTTAGCTATCCGTCTACTAGGGGCCGCCCACAACGGCACCTTTCCTATGTAAACATGGGTGGCCCTGCTCCCTCCTCACTTCTTTTCTCGTCGTCGACCATCACACGTCAGACTCCACAGAGACAATGCCACTTCAGTAGACCACCAAATCTTCTATTTCTACCTTTATTTTCCTTTCTCAGATATTATGTGCATCACACAAGGGACTGCAGGACGTCCTCGCAGCTGTTTGTTTCTTTCGCGTCTGGGAAAGGGGGATGTACCAGTTTCTAAACGGTGCCTGTCCAGATGGTTGGCCAACTGTAACAACTGTATTTTGTTCTGTTATAGGAAGTATGGTAAGGAACTTCTTGGGGTGGGGTGTGGCCTCTCCACCAGAGACATGGCCACCTCTGTTGCCTGTTTCAGGAATATGTCAGCCACTGCCACTTGGAGTGCTGTCCACACTTTCACTAAACACTGCAGTCTGAACATTGCCTCTAGGAGAAGGGCAGGTTTCGGCCTGGCTGTGCTTCAAGGCCTCCTGTCTTAGGCCTGTTGTCTCCAACCACCCAGACTGTCTCTCTGTCAGTACTGCGTGATTCGCTCCATATGTGTGGTCTGATGGAAGAGATAATTATGTAAAAACTTACCATAAATGTAGATCTGCTGCCCTCCTCCATCTCCCTTGTCCTTTGAGCTTGTGCCTCTTCCTCTCTCTCTTTTTCTTTCTCCAGCACGGTTTACCTTCTGTTTCACCTTGCTTAGTGACGGGAAACTCTGGCTGTCTTTTTGGTTCCTCTGGAGGAGATCCCTTGTATATGGTCTCTGGCAAGGGACTGAGGAGAGTGCGTTGTCGCCCACATTTGTATAGGAAGGTCGTTGTCGAATGACGTTGGCGTGGGCAGCTCCTAATAGACTGCGGGCTGTAGTTACACAGGTGTGGCCTGATACGTTAAGGTCTTGCGTAACTGTACTTTGTCAGGGACCATGATGTCATGACATGTACTATACCAGTGCATGGCATCGTGCATGCCACCATATACACTGTGTTGATGCCTCACACACCAACATCTTTTTTTTTTGTTTTGTTTTTTTGTTGGCCATATTTACCGATTCATAAGATTTAAAGGAGAGGGTAATGGAAAGAAAAAGAGAAAGAATCGCAGATCCGTAGTGTGAATGGTTCAGACTCGCTGTGCAGACCCTTGGAGGAAAGAAACAACTGTGTGCCCTCTAAAAATAGGAAGGCAAAAGAGGAAAAAAAAAAAAAAAATACAAAGCAGAAAGTGTTTCACCATTTGGCGCTGAGCGTAAACGCAGTTACACACTGAATAGGAGAGATAACCTGATGGTATAAAGGGAAAAGAAACTCCACTGTTCAACTTGGGATTTTCTGGCATGCTTGGTCATGCTTGACAACTTGGGATTTTCTGGCACGCTTGGTCATGCTTGACTCCCCCCCCCCTTCAAAATTATTAGCCACTGAGGCTAATTGGACCCAATGTTTTTTAGCCACCACATGAGACCCTTAGCCACACATGCCGAGTAATGGTAAAAATTTCTACAGACTTGCATTAACTGCAGATCACACTCTTTAAGTACTTAAACATGTTTATAGCACTTTTGTAGTGGTTAAACACAATTAATGATTACTGAGACTAAATTTGAAGTAAAATCATTTTATAATTATCAGGTTCTGAACTGTAATGTGTAATAAGCAAAGCATACAAAATAAATGCATACAGGTCATTAAGATTGAGATGTGTGGCCACACAGCAGCCCAGCCCATTTTGAAAAAAACAAAACAAAAAAAAAATAAGCACTTTAATTTGTGTACAGTAGTTCAGGCAAACAGTGAGTCACGAGACAAAACAATGTCGAGACATTGGTAAAAGGCAAGGCACCAACTACATATTTTTCAAGCAGGGAAAGGAGCAAGATTATATAAAAGTTTTAAGTCATTTAGTGTGAAACGACAAGGCCAGTAGTGCAGTATTAACAGTAAGTGTTTTAATCCCTTGCTGCCATATAGCACACAGGGTCATGTGTAAGCCTGAAACTCAAGGCAGCAAGACAGCCAGAAATACTTTTCACATAAGAAATTAAGCAACAGTTTAAAAATTATTAAAAGCAGAAAAAGTGATTTTATACTTTAAACACTTGATGTTTAAAAACCATTAGGCACCAGTCATTGATGCTGGCTATTAAATCATAAGAAAAGCAATAAGTTACTGTTTTTTATGACATTGATATACATAAGACATTGTAAGATGGTATGGGCTGAGGTTTCACTGCTGTGTTGATGATACCCAGCTCTACCTGTCTTTTGCCCCTGACCAGGTTAGTGCTATCTCGGTACTGAACTGCTGCCTTGCAGAAATCCAAGATTGGATGAGTTCTAGCTGTTTAAAGTTGAACGCAGGAAAGACTGAGGTTTCGGTGGTGGACCCGGGTCGCAGGACAGAGGGGTTGAGGACTGATCTCCCCTCTGATTTGGGCGGGGGCCCTCAGATTCTTACCTCTGAGCGGGTGCGTGACCTGGGAGTGGTGCTTGATGATGGGCTGACCCTTTGTCATGAGGTGTCTGCAGTCGTCAAGCTGGCCTTTACCATTTTACGAACATTGTTAGGATCAGCCGCCTGCCGCCCAGCGACCTGCCTGTTTTGGTCCACGTCCGACATCGTGCCCTGACTACTGTAACTCCCTTTACCTAGGGTCTGGGGTTGATACCCGCCAGTTGCAGCTAGTGCAGAATGCTGCGGCACGTTTATTGACTGGGGTATCTAGGAGAACTCACATTATCCCAGTGCTGCGCGATCTGCACTGGCTGCCTGTTCAGTGGCGGATCACCTTTAAGGTAGGTTTATTAACTTACAAAGCCCTACACGGACAGGGTCCTGACTACTTGAAAGAGCTTCTGGTTTCCTACACCCCCTTGCGACATCTCTGCTCAGCTGACGAGGGGTTGCTGAAGATTCTGAGGGTTAGTCTAAAGTCATCTGGTGCTCGCGCCTTTGGGTTTATTTTCCCTACCCTCTGGAATTCTCTGCCCCGTCAGCTACGGGAGTGCAGGACAGTGGGGTGCTTCAAGCAGGGACTGAAGACCTTTTTGTGGGGTAAAGCCTATCCCGAATTTCTGTGATTTTATTTATATTTATTGTATTTTTTTTTATGTATTATTTCTTCCGAGGTTCCAGCTTCTCCTTCAGTTGTCTCCCAGCGCGCACTCCCCCGAAGGTTAGACCCCCTCCCTTGTGCACCCCACGACTTACCCTTCGTGGCAGGGTGGTGGGGAGTGACAACCCACCCCAAACGGATCCATGCCAGGGAGGTGCCTCCTCTGAGGTGGCGCTGCAGGGACCAAGTCATCCAGCTGGAGCTTTTTTTCCGCTTTTCTCCCCTTGTGAGGAGGCAGGGCGTGCAATGACGCCTGCGGTGAGAGCGCGCACGCTACCGCACACTCTCCTCACCAAGCGCCTGCCTGTCTCCCCTTCAGCTGTAGCGCGAGGCGCTGCCACACAGCAGCCGCTAGGGGCCAGTGGAGCCACAGCTAGTGTCCCCCACCCCACCCCGGAGAAGGAGAGCAGTCCTACGGACGCTTGATCCTTCTCCTCCCCGCCAACCCCTGATGACCTGTGCTCGTTCCCGGACACGGGTCGCCGGCGTGGCTTGAGGTAAGGCATCTAGCGTCTCAGCCCTCCGCGCCATTGGGCCGGCCTATTTATTGTATTTTTGATTTTATCTAATTGTGCAGCACCTGATTTTGAAAGGCGCTATATTAAATAAAATGTATTATTATTATTAGCAGCCTCTAAGTTTGAAAAACAACATGGCAACGCGCTTATTTCAAAATCAGCAAACCCAGTAACTGTGAATCGTGAGTGATTCTGCAACCGCCAACAGCAGTAACTTGTTTTCTCTTAATGTGTGTCTGAGCTTCATTCTAAATCGTGACCACACAAAATTAAAGCAGTGCCTGTGGAGAAAAAGGCCAAACAATTTTGGTTTAGGTAACCAAATACCAATGACTATTAATGCAACATAGAACAAACAACCAGCCCAGTGTCTGTCTGAGATTGTCTTTTTCTGTTACATCTGTGCAGTGCTGCAGATAACCTTCAGAGGAACTTGGAGGTGCATCAGTTGCCTTGACAGTTTGTAGGAAACTATGCCTGTCCTTCTCGGATGCCCAGATCTGGAATGCAATTTTTTCGAAATTAAAGTTTCCAGTGTTATCTGAACCCTCGCCCAAAAGAGTCATTAGATAGTTCACATTCCACACTTTAAGACGATTCCTCTTGGCAGTGTTATTGTTGTTGTATGCACTAAACCCACGTTCACACTCCACTGAAGTTGATGGGGTTGCCAGACATGTTGAATATAGTTTGGACATGTTTGGCCACGATTCCTTGTTTGGGTCCACAACTTTGACATTGAATTCTTCAATAGTGCACTGTTTGTGCGCTGAGAATAGTCTACGTATTAAAGACCATTCAAGTCTGGTTTCATCTGGATTAACTGGGATGTTAGTAACTTGAGGAACACTGGCTTCTTTAGGGACACCATAGTGGATAAGTATGTTCTCAATCTCCTCTTCTCTGTAGCTAACAATGTTCTCATCCTCAGGTGCATTGCCTGGGTCTAAAACTTTCCACTTGTCCAACAATGTCCCTTCTGGGAAAGTAACTTTCTAGTTGCTCAGCTGTAGAGTGTATGTAAGAAGTTTGTAGATTCTTAAACTGTTCTCTTTGGTCCCATGTATCTTTCAGTATATGTGATCTAAATATAAATTTACCCTCCTCTGGTGGTTCACTTGGCATTTCAGATTGAAAACCTTTGAAATGTGGTCCTGGATTTTCAGGGAGTGCATGGAGTACATCAGTGGTGCAGACCAGCTGCTGCCTTGCCTCAGAGAATATGACCGCACGTTTCTGGAAAAGTTTAGAATTGCAAGAAGACCTACAGCATCTGCCAGAAAGAAAACTGTGGCAACAAATTTGAACATCCCCATTTTTTTTAAGGCATCCCATAGCAAGGTTTCTCTGATAGTTACCCTCTGCCATTTGTGTCAAAGCAGACATACAGTAAGTGATGCAATGCAGGCTTGTAATGCCTGTACAGAATCAGAGAATGAAAGCCATCTAGTGAAGAAAATCTGTTTAAGCTTTACAGCATGTTCCTGGTGTAGCTGTTTGCTCTGATCAAGTATTTGACAGAATTTGGGAGAGTACTTGATCAGTTTCCCAAGCTGATTTACTGTTGACATAAAACTGACCAGATACTGCTGTTGGTTGGCTGCTTTCTCTGATGCTAAAGCAAGTCTGTGTGCAAGACAGTGAGTGGCAACTAAATATGGGTGGTCACACCTACTTTGTATCTGTCATTATAGAGGCCCCATCTGTTTCAAGTCCTATAAGTTGTAAATGTCCTAGATTTTGATCAAAGATCATGTTCCTGACGGCATTCTATACTGCTTCTGAATTACATTCTACAAACTCAGTCACACCTAAACATTTTGACTGAACGAAACCCTTGCTGTCAATGAATCTGATGTAAACCATTAGTGTACTCTTGTTAGCCACATTTGTTCCCTCATCAATTTGTAAGGAAAATAATTTATAGGGGGCATTCTCCAATTCCTTTAAAAAAGCATCCTGCACAGTCTTAGACATTGCTTTGTAAAAGTCATTAATCAATTCAGAATGCGAATAGATGCCTGTGCCTTGGAGAATGGATTGCTTGATAAGTGCTAGCTCAGTGCAATCCTGTATGGAAAAAGAGAAAAAAGAAATTTTGAAGCGACAGCGAGAGTATGCTGTCCCCAACCCCGTGCAAGTCAGAAACATGACCAAATGAGTCCTGGAAAGCGGGTGCTATGGTGTATTTTTTTTTTTTCTCAATCTTTACACTTTACAGTTCTGGCTGGAAATTGCAAGTTAAAAATACTTACATTGTGAACTTGCAGTTCCAAAAGTTTCTGGAGGTTGAGTCGCAGTCTGAGTTTTTCCCATGTAGTAAACACTTCTCATTTCTGCTATAATAGCACTTTTCACAGATGAATAAGCTGTGCTCACTGCCTTGTCATTCCTTTTTTCCTCTTTCTGCCTCCATTGCAAGCCTCACAAAATACAGAGAAATAGTTTTAAAATCAAAAATAATTTATTATGATAATTAAAGTCAGAAGACAAAAATGACAGAAGTCTGGCTGTGGGGCATAATTAATAAACTCGCTTGGATCTTTGGACATCTGATGTTTATTGAAGTCATCAGCCTTTGGCTTATTAGTTGGTTTTCCTTCAGTGAAAATATTTCTCCGGCCAGTTTCTTTGCAAATTCTGCAATAGGATACTGCTGCTGCTTTGTCATAGATGAGCCATGTGTATGTTTTAAAGCAGGAATCCTTTTCTTTGTGGCTATCTGTGTCATAAATTCTGGCTTTCTTGCTTGCAGTTTTAGACTGGCTCTCTATAGCTACAGATGCGCTGGTGGTGCTACACATTTCTGAATTAGTGTGTACAGATTGTTCAGTTTCAGCAGTACTTGATCTGGGTCTTTTGAAAATGTTATTTCTAGGGACATGGATATGTTCATCCACACTGTCTGGCAGGTTCCTTGCCACTTTAAATCTTGCCGGAAGGTCTTCAAGCTGGCTCCTCCCACTCATCCGGGTGGCAAAACTCTTGGCTCCGCCCCATGACGCCAGATCTTCCTTACCGCTTGGAAGCTCAGGTTCCCTCCTTCACGCTCAGCGTATAAACTGGATCCTAATTCTTCGGTTCGCCCGAAACTTATTCTTAAATTTTCAAGACTTTGGTCAAATTACTCCCTCGCCGCTGTGATGGACAAATCGACTCCTGGATTTCAGCGGTGCCCATGTAGGCACAAAATGTCCAGGACGGATCTGCACTCCACGTGCATCTACTGCCTCGGCCTAGACCATGACCCGCAGGCCTGCGAGTTATTCCGTTCGTTTTCAGCCAACGTCCTGGAAGACCGCGCTGCCCGGTTACAGCTTGGGTGCCCCGATAAGCGCTACCTGCCGGTGAAGTCAACGGATGCCCGTTGGGCAGTAACCGTGGCGGCTGGCTCGGCTGAGCAACTCGAGCAGATGATTGCCCTCGAGGAGGAGGCGGCACAGGCTGCATCATCCTCTTCCTCGGTCGTGGCATTTATCCTGCTCTCTTTGAGTTCCTTCTACTCAGCTTCTTTTAAGGAGCTTTGCCAGTCCTTTCCACGAAGGGAGAGGGCCATCAGGACATTCTTCTCAGTCCAAAAGAAGGACTTGAAGGTAAGTCCCATCATCGTGCGTGGGAGCGGAGAGGTCCCTTCACCAGACAGTCGACACTCTACTTCGGTTGAGGTTGCGGCTAAGGCCGATGGTTTCATGGTGTCCTCGTCAGGTCAGCCGACCGAGACACCCGTCGACGCGGTCGAGATTTTTCTTGACCTGTCGGACGGGCTGTCGACTGGTGAAGCCGACAACCCTTCTTCACCGGTTCCCCCGGTGGAGACCGAGGACTTGCCTGTGCCTCTGTGCCGGAGTCCCCGGTCAAGGCTTCCGAGCCGAGGGAAGAGCAGGTGTCCCCCGCCACTTCCCAGACCCGTCCTCGGAAACACCAAGGATCTCGGTCTCGGACATCGTCTCGGTCCAGCCGATCCCGCCGACGCTGGCAGTCTCGGTCTCGCACCGGAAGTAGCGCGCCACTGCCGTCCTCGCCTCCCTCAGAAGAGGAGAGGCTTCAGCGCAATTGCGCCGACGGTACAAGAACCTGATGTGGCAGCAGTTACTTCTGTCCGGGAACAAGCCGGCCGTCGCCTTCCCGGGGCCATTAAGTGGCTGTCATCCGAACGGTCGAAACAACCCCTCGCTGTAGTCGAGGTGCCCAAGCCTGGGCCAGTTGTTCGGCCGAAACCAGCTGCCCCACCGATTGTGGTGGAACCTCTGCCTCCACAACCGAAATCAGGGGCGCCAACCAAGGACTCTCGGTCGGGTCAGGGTCTGCCCCACAGGTTGTCAGTCACCCTCACTCCCGACTATCCTCGGTAGGTGGAGGGTGGCTCAGGCCCCAGGCAGCTCTTGGCGGACTCCTCTGAGTCCGACGACTCCTCCCTGTTCTCCAGGCCCATTGACCCGGAGTTCTCCGGGGGCCAGTCGATGGACGAAAGGCCATCGTCCTTCATGGGTCTGCTTCGGCTCATCTCGGAGTCTACCGGGATGCAGCTCGAGCCCGTATCCAAGCGGGCCAAGTATCCCCTAACGGAGATACTGGACAGAGGGGATTCACCCACGGAGGCCTTTCCGGTGGCTGAAGCCATTGTTGGCCCAGCCTTGGAGCTCTGGCAGTGGCCTGCTTCCTGTCCTGCACCTTCGGCCAGGATGGCCAGGAAGGTGTGGTCCCCACTGCTCTTGCTCGGTTTTGGAACACCCTCCGCGAGGGTTGGTCACTGATGGTGTTTCCGCATTCCGGAACGCTTAGGATGGGCTAAGCCCCCAACAAGGAGTCCAAAAGCTGGACTACGCCGGGCCAAGGTGTACGCTGCATCCTCCCTTGGCCTCCGCCAGGCCAGCTCGGCCGTGCTGATGGCACACTTCTCCCACGCCTCCATGGGCTCCCTGGGTGAGGTGATCCCTCATCTCCCGGCTGACCTGCAGACCACAGTCAAGCAGGTACGGGACCAGGGAAGGGCGGTGGTGAAACAGCAGCTCCAAACGGCTCTGGACATTGGAGACTCCTGTGCCAGATCAGTTGCGGCCATAGTGGCCATGCGCCGCAGAGCATGGCTGAGGATATCCACCTTCATGGTGGATACCTAGCATAAACTAGCGGATGTCCCCTACCTGGGGACCGACCTCTTCGGTCCTGGAGTGGAAGGTCACCTCCAGCGGATCGAGAAGTCCAGTGCCACTCTGGACTCTCTCACCTCCGCCTAGAAGGACAAGGGCCGTCGACAACAACATAAGTCCTTTCGCCCTTCTGTGCCTGCGGCATGTCCGGCCCAACAGCATCAACACCAGGGCCAGCAGGCTCGCGCTTGGCACCCCAAAGCCAAGCCTGCGGCTTCCTCTAATAGGAAGCAGGGAGGAAAAGGCCCAGGAGGTCCCTCGGCCAGTCCCTCCTCCAAGCCTGCCCACTGATGGGTTGAGGGGTGTTGCCCCCAGCCTTGTCACTCCCCCCCGGGTTCCCTCCCTTGGGGGGACGGCTCCACCACTTCCTTTCCGCCTGGTCTGCTATCACCATGGACCACTGGGAGTTGGAGGTGGTAGGAAAGGGCCTGCCCCAGGAGTTCGAGCAGGCCCTGCCTTTCCGAGCCGTCGCCCCTGGGGGCTGCGGGGTCTGCAGCGCCTCTGTTGGCTCGCCGAGCCGGTATCGCCCTGCTTCTCGAAAAAGAAGTGATCAGGAAGGTGGCGGATCCTCCTCCAGACCCGGGGTTTGTGTCCAGGTACTTCCTGGTCCCAAAATGGATGGGGGGCTGGCGCCCCAATCTCGACCTGCACGACCTGAACAGGTTCCTAAGGTCTCGGACCTTCAGGATGGTCACTCTGGCTCAGATAATCCCATCCTTGGAACGAGGCATGTGGTTCTGTACTCTGGACCTCCAGGACACGTTCTTTCACGTCCTAATCCATCTGTCCTACCAGAGAATCCTCCGCTTCAGGGCAGAGGGATCCCTCTACGAGTTCCGTGCCATGCCCTTCGGCCTTTCCCTAGCTCCCAGGGTCTTCACCAAATGCATGGCAGTGGTGACAGCATTCCTGTGGCGCCGAAGGGTCCGGGTGTACCCCTACCTACAAGTGGAACACCCTGCCAGAGGAAGTGGTGGGGGCTGAAACAATCATGGGATTTAGGAATGCATGGGATAGACATAAAGGAATTCTGGAGGTCAGGGGTAAGGGGCAACAGACTTCTAGGAAAACATAAACTAAACTTACGAGCTCAAATGGGCAGACTGGGTGGGCCATAGGCCCTTATCTGCCGACACTGTCTATGTATCTATGTACCTGGACGACTGGCTGATTGCAGCCCCCTCCAGAACGGAGGTGGAGCGGTCCAGAGATCTGGCCCCTCCAGGTTGGCCTCCTCATCAACGAGGCTAAGTCGGAACTCGTGCCAAAGCAGATGATCCAATCCATCGGGGCAGAGCTCGACTCTCTACGAGCCAGAGCACGGCTTTCGGCGGACAGGGCTGAGGTTCTTTCCTCCTTTGCCCAGTCATTTCAGGTTGAACAATCGCACACTGCCCGGGACTTCCTACGCCTCCTGGGCCTCATGGCGGCCTGCACCAGCGTGGTCCGTTGGGCCTGCTGGTACATGCGTCCCCTTCAGTGGGGGCTGGCCAGCCAATGGTCACAGCACTTCGATCCGCTGGATGAGCTAGTGACAGTGACCCAGAGGATGTGGAACGCTGTCCAGTGGTGGAACGTTCCAGCACATGTGCAGGAGGGCATCCCGTTTGTCCGCCCCGAGCTGATGGTCTCTTTATCGACCGATGCCTCTCTGATGGGTTGGTGTGCCCATCTGGGGGAGCACAGAGCGCACGGCCTCTGGTCCTCTTGGGAGTCCCGATGCCACAATAACCTGCTGAAGCTTCGAGCTGTCTCGTCTAGCCCTCACTGCCTTCGCCTATTTCTACCGGGTCAGGTGGTTCAGGTCCAGACGGACAATACCACAACCATGCACTACCTAAACCACCAGGGTGGGACGCGCCCATGCCTCTGTGCAGGGAAGCTCTCCGTATGTGGTCTCTCGTGCGCAGCCTGGAGGCGGATCTCCTTGCCATCCATGTGGCAGGAGCCTCCAACACTCTGGCCGATGCCCTAAGCCGGATAGGGGCTGCGTCCCACGAGTGGTCTCTCCTGCTGGAGGTAGTACAACATCTGTTCTCCCACTAGGGCACACCTCAGGTGGACCTGTTTACCTCCAGGGAGAATGCAAAGCTGAGACTGTTTCATGCCCGCCCCCCTCAGCAGGGCTTGTTGCAGGGGATGCCTTCTCGAGGCCGTGGACCCTGGGCCTCTTCTACGCCTTTCTCCCATTTCCCTTGATCCACAAGATGCTTCTCAAGGCGAGGAGGGACAAGGCGCAGGTGATTCTGGTAGCCCCAGACTGGCCCGCCAGTTCTGGTATCCAGATCTCCTCAGTCTCGGCTCCAGGCTCGAGGCGGCTTCCAGCCCGCCTGACCTGATCTCAGTCAATCAGGGAAGGTATTCCATCCGGACCTTCAATCCCTGCACCTGATGGCCTGGTTCCTGAGTGGCTAGAGTTCCAGGCCTTGGGTCTTACCGACGAGTTCCTCAATGTGGTTGAGGCATCCCGTAAGGAGTCGATCAGAAAATGCTATGCCTTCAAATGGAAGAGATTCTCCATTTGGTGTCAGGGCAAGGGCCTTGACCCTTCCTCCTGTTCCTTGGCAAGCATTCTGGACTACCTGTGGTCCATTTCTCAGCAAGGGCTTCGGTCGACGACCCTTAAGGTGCACCTGGCAGCCATCTCTGCTTACCGGGCGCGGGCCGGGAAGCAGTCGGCGCAGGAGAAGGTGGTTGGGCACTTTTTCAAAGGCGTTGATCACATATCCCCTCCAGTGCGAGAACCTCCACCTCTGTGGGATCTAATGCTGGTATTGGTTAAGCTCATGGGCAAGCCATTCGAACCGATGCACAGGTGTGACGTCTCTCACCTGTCGTGGAAGATCGCCTTCTTGGTGGCTATCACATCAGCCAGAAGAATGGGAGTGCTCCAGGCGCTTTCCATCGAGTCTCCTTATCTTGTCTTGCACTGGGACAAGGTTGTTCTGCACCCCCAACCGAAATTCTTTCCGAAGGTGTTGTCGGAGTTTCACCTTAACCAGGTGTTGACTCTGCCGGTGTTATACCCCAGTCACACCTCGGAGGCCGAATATAGGCTCCATACTTTGGACCCTAGAAGAGCGCTTGCTTACTACAAGGAGCGGACGGCTGAAGTTCGGGGAGAGGTTCGCCACCTGTTTGTCACCTATGCTGAAGCCGCACCTGGCAGACTTGCAGCCAAGCAGACGATAGGCAGGTGGGTCACCTCCTGCATAGATCTCTGCTATAGGTTGGCGGGCATGGAGCCTCCCAGAGGGATAAGATCTCATTCTACCCGCCATACCGCTGCATCGGTGGCTGCTTCCAGGGACGTCCCTATCCAGGACATCTGCAGGGCTGCTACCTGGAAGTCAGCACACACCTTCATCACCCACTACCACATTGACCTTGGGTCACGACGGGATGCTGGTTTTCGGTTCTCCAATCTCTGTTTCCTAAGTAGGGGATGTGCGCCTTGCCTCCCTCGGATCTGCTAGGAGTCTGCCTAAGAGTGTGGATGAACAACATATCCACGCTCCTAGAAGAACAGGTTTCTCACCTGTAACAGTAGTAGTAGGACTGGTATGCGTTTTTCATCCACACGCACCTACCCGACCTCCTCGGCTTTAGGCGCATCACCTTGCTTCCAGCAGGCTAAGATCTGGCGTCATGGGATGGAGCCGAGGTATTTACCACCTGGGTGGGTGGGAGGAGCCAGCTTGAAGACTTTCCAGCAGGATTTAAATGGAAAGGGACATGCCAAAGAGTGTGGATGAACATATATCACTCCTAGAACTACTGTTGCAGGTGAGTAACCTGTTCATTCGGGCCATTGTAAGGTGCCCTGAAAAGGGCAACTAAATATTGCCCACTGGCTTGGTACATGGCTTTGTAAAGGACTTGTGTTTCCTCAGTTCACTGCTCTGCTAAGGGCTTTTAATTTGCTTTCCCCTTCTGCTTAGTAGTATCTCTGATAAAGACCCTTAATTAACCCCTTTGTGTTCTACCCTGACAAGCCAATCCGCTTCCTTTGCCCCTGTGTATAGCCCCCTACTTAGCAACACTGACAAGGGCTTTTAACCCATCTTCTCATTTCTGTTCTCTGCAGCCCTTCCTGCCCTGACCAGGGGGCTTTAAGTGACTGTCTCAGCCCTTTATGTTCCTCTCCTATTCTCTGTCGCGTCTCCCCCTCTTTCTGCCTTGACTCTCTGACCTGAAAAGAGCTTTTAAATATGGTTTCATAGCCCTTACAGTGGCTCTTAGTTAGCCTTTCCCAGGTCCCTCTTAGTAGAAAACCATTAAAAGTTTTTTTTTTTTTTTTTTTAAAACTCCGAGCAATGAAGGTCGGGCACCATGGTTACTGAACAGAAAACCATATGTGATAGGTACTGTTCAAAGCAAATTTATTAAAATACTGCAGTGGTGGGAGGTTGCTGCTATGGAGTCTTAATGTTTGACTTTAGATTTTAATAAATTTGCTTTAAACTGTACCTATTGCATAAGTTCTGTTCGGGGGCCATGATGCCAGACTTTCACTGCTCGTAGTTTATTTTACGTCTTTGGCTCTTGTCTTTGTTAGGTTGCTGCCTCCTAAACTACTTTAAAAAAAAAAAAAAATCTGCTGTCTGTGAACAGCAGCTAGTCTTGGGCTACTCCAGCAAGCACAACATACAGAAAAAGGTATTAAAGACAGTTAATTGCACATACATGATAACAGAACACATGCACAGTCTAGTCCTCCACTGTATCCATTTGGCTTGGCATAAAGTAGAAAGAAAGCTGGATTACGTACATATCTGAATGTGTGGCTGGTATTTTCCTCTTGTTTTGGTTCTGAGGCGTGCAAGGGCAAGAAGACCTCCCATAAGAATAATGGTGATAGTGGCCCCCCATGCGCCTTTGCTCCTGTGGGTGCCACATTGCTGTTCAGGACCAGCATGACACTTATTCACCGTGCCTTGGCACCTACCATGATATTGGCAGGTGCAACGCGTGGGTCTTGATGGATTACCACACCCTTGAACTCTGCGAGTTAAAATGGGGCCATGATTCACCCACCTTCGGAGGCAGGCATTGCACCAGGGACACCATGGTAAGTTCCCTGGGCTCTTCTCCTGAATCCCTTCCCAGTACTATACACACTGAGGAAGACCAGGAGTCTTAGCATGCTCGCTCCAATGAGATGTTGGAGGCCCTCGGGGGTGGGGGGGGTTGTGGTGTGGACAGTCTGTCTCCCCTTGAAGGCAGCAGACATCCCCAGTGGTGTGGCTGAAGCTACACGCCGGGTCTGCACTGGGGGGCATCTTGGCGTTGTGGCCCGGCACCAGCTTGGCTCCTGGTAGAAAGACTGGTACCAGTGAGCAAGGTGGTGCCAAATGCAAGACCAGGCCCCACTTCAGCACTGTTCACGATGTGGGGGTTGGAAGGTCTCCGAAAGTACTTCATGTCCCCTTGAAGTTGTGGTCATCTATTCTTCTGTTTTGTTGGCTGAACTGGGAGAGGATCTTGGCATCTGCCTTGGGCCTGTGGTTGTGGCTAAACGAGGATGGAGGCCGTCCTGCGTCTGGTTCTGAGTGATGTGTGGGGCAGGGAACTTTCTAGGGGGTAATCTCTGTAGTCTGTGCTGGGAACAATGCCGGCGCTCCTTGTGGGGTTGTTCTAGACTCCAGTTTTGGTCTCGGTGCTGTTCCCAGTGCAAGCCTGCTCCTGGCGCTGTTTGCCTTACTCTGAGGCACATTCTCCTGAGGGCTCCAGTCTACAGTGGAGGTTTGATTTGGGAGGTGGGGGGTGCAAGGGTGACAGGAAGCAGTTGGATTCTTGACCTGTAGCTTACTCCTTGCCCGGAGTTGGTGGTATCTACAGCAACAGTTGGGGCACTGGTTCAGAGTATAGTTTCTCTCCAGAACTGTCTGGCCCTGTCACTGGTGAGGTTTGAGGAAGCCCATGGACTTATATGGCTCTCCCCAAAAGTATACCATCTGGCCCGGTCCATAGGTGTTCATTGCCGGCAGGCAGTGTTTCCCAAGTCCCCTCGGGGTCCCTGAGTATTGTCACAACTCTGGCAGAGGACCTAGCCTAATCATTCATGACCCCTCCTCCCATCTCAAACCCCCCTTTTTAGGCATTTTGGTCCTGTCGGACCCATGGCCAGGGATAATTTCAAGAGGGCGGCTGGTGTGTTCCAATAGTAACACCTTAGAGCTGACCAGGCTATCTTCAGGCCTGAAGCCCCAGCATCATTGCTTCCTGAATCCATCTCCTCCTTTTCCACTTCTTTCTCTGAGGAAGAGGATCCCTCTGTCCATATCTCCTCTGATGCAAAGTGCTCTAGGTACTCTGTTACTAGTGGAGGTGATGGCAGGAGCTGAGTCTTCAACACTTCACAGATCGTAACAGTTCTACAGTGTCGCTGCCATTCCTTGGGGAATACACTAGGGATTCCAAAGCCATTTCTCCGTACACTCTGCCTTTTATGGAGGCGCCCAAGAATGTCTGGCTCTGTTCCTTTGCCCCCTCTCCAGCCCTTGGGGACATCCAGTGCAGATATTGCTCTCCCGCAGAGTCTTCAGGGTGAGTGCCTCATTCCTCCTCTGTGATGTTGGTGCTTAAGACCGCCCTCTGTGCCTAGGTGCCTGGTGCATAAGCGCTCCCTTGACACTGGCTCTGCAGAGTTTGATATTTGGGGCAGAAAGGTATTGGCGGTAGAACATACCACGATGTGCGTCTTTGCACATTGGGCACACCAGGCAGCTTATGGCAAGCAGCTGTGGGTGATAACGAATCAGCTCTTGGCGTCCATGCTGGACTGCGAGGTAACCAAGGCAGGCCAGCTGCATTTCTGCCCAAGGCCTGGAGTTGGTGAGGCACAAGCAAGGGCCTCTTATAATGCTGAGGTAGCTTCCAGGCTGGTGGGAACCACTGTCTGCTTTCAGCAGACTGCGTGTCTTTGACTTTCATGGTTGACACCCCTGGCCCTGTGTAGGTGCTCAGGTTACATTTCCAGAGGTTGCATTTTTTTTTATCCCACAGCATTAGGTGTGAATTATCAGGGTGCCGTCCTGCACCCTGGTCATGAGATCCTCTTCCTGCCACTGACCTGTCTCAGGTCCCATTGGACCTGTAAAGAGTCCCTGCTCTCCTGTGGTCTTTCCCTATAGTGGGCTGAGTAAACTATTTTTTCCTTCAGGTTGAGCCAGCTCCTCCCCTTATGGGGGAAAGCTTAGTACTTTGAGCCATATATGGGAATAAATGATGATGGTGATTGATTTTTGGAAGATAGGAAAGAAAAGGGAAGAAGGCAACATGTAAAGGGGGTCACTATCCCTCCGGGGGGGTTAAGGGAATTTGTCATTCCTTCTGTTTTTTTTTTGACCCCCTTCATTCCTCCCCCTTCTGAGAATTCTCTGTTTAACCTTTTGCATGCTCTGCCAGCTGTGGCTCAGCCTTCTGTAAGGTGCAGCCCTACCATTTATGCTGGAGGGGCAGATACCAAAAGGGTGACTCTGTCCCTCTCTTTCTATTGAGTCTCATCCAGTCTCACACTTTAGTGTGTTTTCTTTTTCATTGCTCTCACCTCTGGAGTGGTAAGAGGATACCTGTATGCTCTATCTTGAGTACATTCTGGTTCCTGAGCGGTTAAGAGTTCCATGTTCTGGGTCTCTTCGATGATGTCCTCGCTGTGGTCGAGGCATCTCGGAAGGAGTTGACCACAGAATGTTATGCCTTCAGACGGAAGCGATTCTCTATTTGGTGCCAGGGCAAGGGACTGGACCCCTCCTATCTTGCCTGCTGGCTAACATTCTCTACTACCTTTGGTCCCTCTCTAAGCTGGGCCTTCGGTTGACTGCCCTTAAGGTGCACCTGACTGCCATCTCTGCTTACTGGGCGTGGACTGGTGTGCAGTTGGCGGTGCAGAAGAAGGTGGTCTGGTGCTTTTTTAAAGGCCTTGACCACATTTCCCCTCTGGTGCATGAACCACCACCACCGTGGGACTTGTTGCTGGTGTTGGCAAAGCTCATGGGTGAGCTATTTGGACTAATGCATAGGTGTGAAATGTCTCGACTGTCATGGAAGACTGCCTTCCTGGTGGCTATCATGTCAGTCAGAATGATCAGTGAGCTCCAGGTGCTCTCAGTGGAGTCTCCTTACCTAGTCTTCCACAGGGACAGGTTCGTCCACCCCAACCTGAAGTTCCTCCCGAAGGCTGTGTCAGATTTTCACCTTAACCAGGTGATTAATTTCCTGGTGTACTTTACAGACCACATTTTGGAGGCTGAGCACAGGTTCCATACCTTGGACCTGAGGCAGACAGCCTATTATAAGGAGCACACAGCTGGAGTTCGGGGAGAGGTTCGCCAACGATTTCCACCGACACTGAAACTGTACCAGGCAGAACGGCAGCTATGCAGACGATTGACAGGTGGATTGTATCCTGCATTGATCTCTGCTATAGGTTGGTGGGTAGGGAGCCTCCTGTAGGGCTAAGGGCTCATTCCACTCATTGTACCAGTGCCTTGGTGGCTGCTTCCAGGGATGTCCCTATCCAGGAAATCTGCAGTGCTGCTACCTGGAAGTCTGCACACACCTTCATCTGCCACTACCACATCGACCTTGAGTCATGCTGGGATGTTGGTTTTAAGGCCTCAGTTCTCCAATCTCTGTTTCCTAAGTAGGGGGTGTGCACCCTTGCTGCCTCCTCCCAGGAGAACTGCTAAGAGTCTGCAAGAAGTGTTGAGGTGTACATCATATCCACGTCCCTAGAAAAACAAATTACTCATCTGTAGCAGTAGTTTTAGGAGTGGTATATGAAGTACATCAGCAGTGACCCACCTTACCTCTCCTGGCAAGTTTCACACCGGTCTTGCTTCCGGTGAGCAAGATCTAACGTCACGGGGTGGTGCTAAGGGAGTTGCCACCCGGGTGGGTGGGAGGAGGCAGCCTGAAGACGTTGCAGCAGGATTTAAAGGTGACAGGAACACTGCCATAAGTGTGGATGTACATCATACAAAAATAGGAAAATTGCAAGCAGAAAAAGGCCAATTGGTCTGTCGAGTCTGCTCGATTATGCATCTAGCAACCCTATTCTGCAGCTGCCCCTTCCTGGACTCTCCCATTTGCCCTGTCCCAGCCCCTCTTGAAGCATTCCGCTGTTTTACAGGCTACCACCTCTACTGGTAGTGCATTCCACTCTGATACCACCATATCTGTGAAAGAAAAAAAAAATGCCATCTCAGATCCTTCCTGAGCCTTCCACTCTCTAATCTCATATCATGACCTTGCGTGTCCCTCCCCACTCTCTCCTTGAATAGTCCCTCTGTGCCTGTCCTGTTTATGCCTCTCATGTACATGAAGGTCTCGATCATATCCCTTCCGTCCCTCCTCTCCTCCATTGAGTACGTGTTTAACTCTGTCTGCTTTCATATAGTAGCTCCCCCAGATCTGGATCATCTTTTTTGCTCTGTGTTGCACTCCTTCCAGTAATCTAAGGTCACTCTTTAGGTGCTTGCACCAGTACGGCACCCAGTACTCCAGGTGGGATCTGACCAATGATCTGTACAGTGGAAGAATCACCTCCCCCCTCCTTGAGGTTAATACTCCTTGCGATACAGCCCAAAATTTTATTGCCCATTTCCCGCTGCCTTCCTACACTGTGCAGAGTTGTTCATTGATTCCATAATGAGCACCCCCAGATCCTTCTCCTTCTCTTCAGTCTCAGCTAGCTGTACTCCCCACAGATGGTACTTTCTTCTTGGATTCTTGGCCCTGAAATGCAGCACCTTGCATTTCTTGGCAGTGAATCCCAGTTGCAGGTGTCTGACCATCTCTCCAGCGTTGCCAGATCTTCTTGCAAACCCTGCCATCCCCTAGGTCCTCCACCAATGTTCCCATCTTTGTGTCATCTGCAAATAGACTGATCTTGCTCTTGATGCCCACCGAAATGTCTGCAATAAATATCCCAAATAACACCGGCCCCAGCACTGACCCCCTACAACTACTGTTACAGGTGAGTAACCTGTCCCCCGTAATAGATATATAGCTAGATGCATGGATGTGAGTAGAGACGATAACTATATATAGAGACAGATATAGATGGAAATAGAAATGTAACATTAACACTATTAGCCATATTTTAGTTTTTATAATTGCTAGTTTTTTTTAATATCATGCTGTAGTTTAGCTAGCTGACGAGTGCAAGTGCAGTATGTGAGATGGTACTGCATAATTCATGATGCACACCTGTGTGTTACAGAGTGTGGCCTGATTTGATTTCAGAGCATTATTGACCATCACCAGTAATTACATAAAGAATAAATCATACCGGACAGTGAATTACAAGTAGAATAAAGTATGGGATGGAGTGTATAACGAGAAGTTTACACTTGCGCGCGCCCCCCCCCCAACCCCCAACCCGAGGTGTTGTATGCTAAATAAACACAGAGGGCAAAGCTCAGGGGGTTTATAAAGCATCCAACACCGAGGGGTGTGTAAGTTTACACACACCACCCCATATTTTATTTTATATAATTGTTGGGTGGTGTTTTTTCGCCTCAACAATTATATAAAATGTGTCCCGCTGACTGTTCTGGTGATTGTGAAGGAATTGAGGTAGTCTTACTTTTTTGAAGTAGTTTATTTTTTATTTCAGGTCAAACATTGGTTAGAATAGCAGAACTAGTCAAGAAGCTGGATTTATAAACATAAAACTTTTAAAAGAACAAAAAGTCAGTTTTTGCTAAAAAGTTTTTCCCCGTTTGCTTCACGCGCCGTTGCAGTGGCGGTTGCCAAGGAGGTTCTGGTCTCTGTGGTTACTGTATCAGGTGACGTGCAGAGGGAGGGGTGTGAGAAGAAAAAAAGCAGAGTAGCAGCTGTTGGGGATTATGTGCATTTGGTTGAGCAGTGAGCAAGTGGTTAGTTTGCTACATTTTTTATGGGGACAGGAAAGATTTGGATTTGAATACGCCCGTGTTATGTGAGAGAACTCTGAGGAGGATGTAGCTCTGAGGTGAGTGTTTTGTGCGGTCACTGTGCAAGAGGAAGAGACTGTTTCAGTGGGTGTGAGCCACTGCTCTGGCTCGTAGTTTTTGCCATAGGAAGGTGGCGTGTCATTGCAGTTATAAACACTCATTTAATAACTGCAATTTACACACACTTTTCCCTGTGGGAAAAACACAACCCATTAATTGTAACTCCACTGAGAATTCTGGGGACATGATAACCTTTATAAGCGAACCCTGGGGATTTTGATGTGGGAATTTGTTGTTTTGTAGTACGTGGCAAATCTGAGGGCTGCCATGTCCATCTGTGAAAGCAAATAGACCTGCTGAAACCTAATATTGCTATCCCCCAAACTCCCACACATTTTCACATACCCACCATGATCCAACAACTTTTGTTTTATTAATAAGCATCTTTTTGTTTTGCAGTTAAAACATTTGATTTAGTCGCAGCAAGATCGTATTTGTAAAAGTGACGTGCAGGAAATCGGCCCTAATCAGTTGACACACAGCACAATAGTGCTTAACAAAAAAGACCATGCACAACTGAAATAAAAAAACGTCAATTAAAATATATGCGGTGGGTCAAGGTGGAGTTATGCAGATGGGAGGGAGCAGTGGGTTGGGAAATATTAGGTTTCTGCAGGTGTTTAATTTCAGTTTGGATGCTGGTTTAACCAAAAAAAAAAAAAGCCAGTCTCATGTCATAATTCATAGTTATGATGTCACAGTAATCATGGCATGGTGAAAGGCAGGCTTTTTGTGAACTACTGTATTTAGTCATACATTATAAAAATATAATAAATGGTGACCCCTATAATGACTGGATTTCCAGTCCTAGTAAAATGCCAAAATAACCTGCTGACGTTCATATCATAATGTACAGTTAAGTGTTTAGAGCTGAGCTCATGTACAGCGCGTTCCCCACTGACCTGTGCATCTCTCATCAGGTGAGGTAATGTCCATCGGACGTTGCTTTGAAGAAGCTTTCCAAAAGGCACTCCGAATGGTGGATGAAAATTGTGTAGGGTTTGACCACACTGTGAAACCACCCTCAGATGAGGTAAGCAGTTTCTCTGTTTAGAGTAATGACCAGCATGTGGAATATTTTCTGCCCTTTTTTGTTTATTTAATATTTAGTAAGTGCTGCTTTTGTGCTACAAGGAGTCGTTTGAATTCAACAACAATGATCAGCACCCTGAGCGGTTCCTGATAGATGAGGTGAGGGGCCGAGGAGAAGCTGCAGAACTTTTAACTTACCTGTACATCAGCTAGATAATTTTCTGAAGAGGAATTAATAAATTTTCTGAGGAATTAATAGATCTTCCAGGAATTAATCTTCACCATTCATTTTATGAGTCTAGGGCCTGGTGGCACTAGGACGTCGTGGGAGCAAAGACTTTTGTAACATAGGGGACTGACATTGGTGCTGTCTCCACCTGTGATGCTGGCATAGTGATGTGCTTGTGGCTTGGCCAGTACCCAATGCTGGCCCTCCATATTCCTTATTTTTGTTTTTCCCTCTGTCTAGTGCACACTGTGGGAGCTTTGTCGTTGCAACTGCAGCACAGTACTTTCCTCAGTTGGCCGCTCTTGGTTTGACGCCATACCTCTCAACATTGGGTCTTCTCTTATCTGTGCTATTTTATTATTTTATCATTCTTCTTCATTTTAGTACGGCGCTGCTCCAGTGGGGCCTCATTGCTGTTCAGGGCCAGCATGATGTTTGTTTGACCTGCCTTGGTGCCAGCTGTGACAAGGATTGGTACAATGCCTGCTTCACCGTGGACTACCGCATCCTTGAACTCTGTGCGTTGAATTGGGGTTGCAAGTCCCCCTCACCTTTGGAGTAGGTATCACATCAAGGGATACCATGCTAAGGTCCCCGAGTCATCCTCTTGGCCTCTTCCCGGTACTGTATGTACTGAGGAGGGCTAGGGCTCTCCAAGCACTTTCTTCGCTGATGTCACAAGACTCTGGGGATGGGGTTGGGTGGACAACCGGCTTCCATCTGGAGGTTGGCTGAGCACCCTCCTAGTTTGCCCACTCTTCAGGGCAATGGACACCCCCCAGTGGTGAGGCTGAAACTATATGCTATGTCTACACCAGTGGGCACCTCAGTGTTGTGGTTTGTCTCTGCCTTGGCTCCTGGTGCTGTGGCTGATACTAGTGAGCTGGGTGGTGCCTGCTGCAAGACAAGGCCCCTCTCCAACACGGTTCATGGTGACGGAAGAGGGAAGGGTTCTGGAGCCAATCCCTCACTTGGCCTAAGGTTGTCATTTTTTTTTCCCCGAATGGTTGGATGACCTGGGGTAGTATGTTGTCATCTACTTTTGGCCTGTGGATGGGACCCACAGGGATGGAGGCCTTTCTGGGGGTGGGATCTTCTTTGTGAGTTGGCACTGGGGAAGGCGCTGAGGTCCCTTTTGGTGCTGCTTGCTGTGCCGGTTCAGGTCCTGTTGCTTAGCCATCTCTTGGTGCCATTCACGATTGGAGTCCTCAAGAGTCTAATCTCTGGTGAACTGTGAAGTGATGGCGGCTGCCCATGTTTAATATAGATGCTGATGCATGACGTCATTGTGGTTGGCCCTCTGCTTGTAAAAGTTTGTGTGTGGTCCTAGTGCCTGGTGTCTATAGTTCCAAAGATGTGAACTAATGGAGGAGAGGATCAGTATCTACTGATCTTACTTCGAGAGGGCTGTTGCAGTAGGTATTTACATATAGGACTGATCCACCAGGGGTCAGGACCCCATGGAATAATTTCTAGCTAGCAGTCTCTGGCGGGGGACCGCCCCCACGTCAGGTGACCGACGTTATGCGACGTCCGTATAAAGGGGCGGTCCCCCATGCCTGCCTTCAGTTCTTTTCCGCCATCAACTTGTGAAAGTTCCTTGCGGTAGAGTTCAACCTGCTTCTCCTTGGGACTTGAATTTTGTTCTCAAGAAGCTTACTGTGCCCCCCCTTTGTGCCGGTAGCCTCAGCAGATTTTAAATTCCTCTCTTGGAAGACTCTCTTCCTAGTGGCCATTACTTCAGTTTGATGAATTTCTGAGCTTCAGGCCTTGATGTGCAAAATCCCGTATTTGATTTTTCACGAGGAACGTGTGGCTCTGCGCACCAGCCCTAAGTTTCTCCCGAAGGTGGTGGTGGAATGTACGCTGAATCAATCCACTGAACTACTCGCTTTCTTTATGCAACACTCCAATCAAGGGGAGTACCTCTTGCATACTTTGGATGTTCACAGGATACTGAGATATTACACCACTCGGACTAAGGATCTCAGGAAATCTGATCAGCTTTTTGTCTCTCTTGCTCACAAAAGAGAGGGCAATGCCATTTCCAAGCAATGCCTATCTAAATGGTTGGCTCATTGTATCACTTTCTGTTACGACAAGTACAAGAAGACCCTGCTGGGTCAAGTCAGAGGCCACTCCACCAGAGGAGTAGCTGCCTCTGTGGCGTGTTTCAAGAATGTGTCAGCGGCAGACATCTGCGCGGCCGCAACTTGGACCTCTGTCCATACCTTTACAAAACACTACAGTTTGGATATTGCCTCTCGCTATATAAAAGGCTTTGGGTTGGCTGTGCTTCAAGGTCTTCTTTCATAAGACCCGTTCAGCCACAGGCTCCATACCATGGATAGTTTTCCTCCTCCCGAGTGCTTTTCCTTGTTCCAGACTGCTTGGGATTTAGTCCTATATGTAAATACCTACTGCAAGAGCCCTCTCGAAGTAAGATAGTATAGTTACGTAAGAACTTACTGTAACAGTAGATCTTCGAGAGAGGCTCTTGCAGTAGATATTGCCTTCCTGCCCTCCATTCCCCTTAGCTTTTTCAGCTCCTTTTCCATGAAGGGAAATATCCGCTTCTCTCTCGTCTTGCCTCTTTTGGGCCCTTGGTGGGATAGAACTGGAAGACGGGTGTGGGGGACCGCCCCTTTATACTGACATCGCATAACGTCGGTCAGCTGACGTGGGGGCGGTCCCCTGCCAGAGACTGCTAGCTAGAAATTTTTCCGTGGGGTTCTGGTACCTGGTGGATCAGTCCTGTATGTAAATACCTACTGCAAGAGTCTCTCTCGAAGATCTACTGTAATGGTAAGTTCTTGCGTGACTGTACTTTACGGTGAATACGTAACTGTCCTTTCTAGGAGTGGCATATAGTTTACATCCACATAATCGACCTGGTCTCCCCTGGCATGTGGCACATGGATTCTGTTTCCAGTGTGCAAGAAGTGGGAACTTCTACAAGAGATGGCAGAGGATCTGTTTCACAGGTGGGGCACTCCAGAGTTAGACCTTTTCGCGTCCCCATCCAACGCAAAACTGCCCAGTTTTTGCTCGCTAGATCCAGGGCCTGGTGTTTTCTGGTGAGACGCGTTGTCCCTCTCCTGGGCGGGCAGATTTCTCTGTGCCTTCCCTCCTTTCCCATTGATCCAGAGAGTCCTCTTAAAACTTCGCTGATAGCACCTTTCTGGCCCAGACAAATTTGGTTCCCGCTTCTGCATCAGCTATCTCGGGAATCTCCACTTCCTTTGCCAATCAGCTCCCATCTGCTGTCTCAGGAGGAAGGTTCATTAGTCCATCCAGACTTGCATTCTCTGAACTTGCATGCTTGGCTCCTAGAGACATAGCCATGTTGCGATATGGGGTCTCACAAGATGTGACAGATGTACTCTGCCGCCAGAAAACCGGCAACCCGCAGCGTGCAGCCATGAAATGGTATGATAGATTTCTTGTGGGCTCAGCCTTGTGATTTCGCCATTAGATTGTCAGCTGGCTCTGGATTACCTGCTTTCTCTTTTTCAGTCCGGACTGGCTTACTCCTTGATCAAGGTGCACCTTTGTGCAATTTCGGCTCACCATGCCCCCATAGGCCATCGGATGGTGGCCCAATTGGACACTACTCGTGCCTTTTTAAGGGGAGTTCTCCACCTTAGGCTGCCTATCAAGGATCTGATCCCTCCTTGGGACTTGCCCTTTGTCCTGGAGCAGCTTACGCTGCCACCTTTTGAACCAGCCGCGGCGGATTGCGAGCTACGTTTTCTGTCGTGGAAAACGTTGTTTTTAGTTGCAGTTACTTTGGCAAGAAGGATTTCTGAATTACATGCACTGATGTGCAAAGACCCTTATTTAGTTTTCCATCAGGATAGGGTATCCCTGAGGACAAACCCGGAGTTTCTGCCTAAGGTGGTCTCAGCTCTGACCCTTAATCAGGATATCGACTTACCAGTGTATTTTCCTAAGTACACCAACCGAGGAGAAGCCCTTCTTCACACCCTTGATGTACACAGGTGCCTCAGGTATTATCTGACGAGAACCAAAGAGTTTCCGAAAGTCGGATCAACTGTTTGTCTCCTTTGCTGTTAGGATGGAGGGAGCTCCTGTTTCTAAACAGTCTCTCTTGAGGTGGCTCATCCAGTGTATCTCTTTATGTTATGATAAGCGCCATAAACCCTTACCAAGCGTGGTTAAGGGTCATTCCACGAGAGGAGTGGCCACTTCCTTTGCGGCACTAAGGAATGTCTCCACTTCAGCTATTTGCGCTGCAGCCACTTGGAGCTCGGTGCATACCTTAATTAGGCATTATAGCCTGGACATTGCATCGAGGAGAAGAGCAGGTTTCGGCCTAGCCGTCCTTCAGGGACTCCTGTCTTAGGCTTGAGTAGGGTTGTGATCCCTACCTTTCCTCCTCCCTGTGGCATAAGATTGCCGCTATTGCTTGGGAATCAGTCCTAATGGTGTACCCTGCCGCAAGAGTTGTATCTCGAAGTAAGATAGTACGGTTACGTAAGAACTTACCATAACAGTAGATCTTCGAGAACAGCTCTTGCTGCAGGTACCTTCCTGCCCACCATTCCCCTTTTTGTTGTGGAGGTAGGTAGTAGCCAAACATCCATCTTAAGAGATGGAAAGTTCTTTTTTAGTCATGGCCATCTGGTGGCGGATGCTCGGTCTCCCCTTCTGATGTCATCCAGCGGCCAGGAGTCTTCGGCGGGAGAACTGGGGATTGTGGGGGGACCGCCTCCTTATGTACTACGCCTGACATCGGGGGCGGGACCGACTTTGGAGGCGGTCCCCGCTGAAGACTGCTAGCTAGAAAATTTCCGTGGGGTCCTGGCGCCTGACGGCTTCAGTCCTAATGGTGTAACCTGCTGCAAGAGCTGTTCTCGAAGATCTACTGTTACGGTAAGTTCTTATGTAACTGTACTTTCTGCTGTCTGGATCTTCAGGGTATGTTCTTTCACATCTCAATCCATCTGTCCCACCACCAGATCCTCTGGTTCCAAGAGGAGGAGGAGATTCTGTACGAGCTCCAGGCCATGCCTTTCGGACTCTCCACGGCTCCCAGGGTCTTTACCAAATGCATTGCAGTGGTGGCTGCCTACTTGAGGCGCCGAGGGGTCTGGGTATACCTCTACCTGGATAACTGGCTCATAGCGGTTTCTTCCAGGCAGGAGCTGGAACAGTTCTGGGATCAGGCCCTCCAGACCTGCATGTCCCTTTGCCTCCTGGTCAGTGAGGAAGTCTGAACACGTCCCCTCCCAGGTGATTCATTTCATCAAGGCAGAGTTCGACTTTTGCAGAGTCAGGGCTTGGCTTCCGGCGGACCAGGCAGTGGCTCTGTCCTGCTTTACCCGATCATTTCAGGTTGGGCAGTTGCATCCTGCTCGAGACTTCCTGTGCCTGTTGGGATACATGGCATGCACCAGCATGGTCCGTTGGGCCCGATGGAGGATGTGCTTTCTGCAGTGGGAGCTTACTCGCCAATGGTCTTAGCACAAGGGCCACTTTGACCAGCCAGTCTCTGACCCAGCCGTTGTGGGACACCCTCCATTGGAGGTTCATCCCGGAACATCTTCAGGAAGGGATCCCGTTTGTCCACCCAGAGGTGACAGTCATCCTGACTACCGATGCCTCCCTGATGGGCTGGGGTGCCCACCTGGGGGACCAGAGTCCGATGCCATATCAACTTGATGGAGCTTCGGGTGGTTCGACTGCACAGACCGCCTTTGCTCCACACATTTGGGGTTGGGTCATTCAGGTCCAGACAGACACCACCATGACCATGTAGTAACTCAACAAACTGGGCAGGATGCGTTTTCTTCCTCTGTGCAGGTAAGCTTTCCACATCTGGACCCTCGTGCTCAGCCTGGACACCATTCTCCTGGTCATCCACGTGGACGGCATCTTCAACCTGCTGGCTGATGCTCTCAGCCATATTGGTGATGTGTCTCACTAGTGATTACTCCATCCGGACGTAGTACGCAGCCTGTTCTCTCAGTGCGGCATCCCTCTGGTGGACCTGTTCGCCTCCAGGGAGAACGTGAAGCCAAGTCTGTTTTGTGCCCACCCCCCCTCAGCAGGGAACACCTCAGGGGAATGCCTTCTTGAGGCCCTGGACCCCAGGCTTTTTGTATGCCTTTCCTCCATTACCCTTGATCCACAAAGTGTTGCTCAAGATCAGGAGGAACAAGGCACTGGTGATGTTGGTGGCTCTGGACTGGCCCCGCCAGTTTTGGTACTCTAATCTCCTCAGCCTAAGCAGCAGGCTGCCGAGGCATCTCCCTCTATGCCAGGACCTACTTTCATGCAATTAGGGGAAAGTATTCCATCCTGACCTTGAATCCCTGCACCTGACAGCCTAGTTCCTGAGTGGCTAGAGTTCCAGGCTTTGGGTCTCCGAAGATGTCCTCACTGTGGTAGAGGCTTCTCAGAAGGAGATGACTTGAAAATGCTATGCCTTTTAATGGAAGAGGTTCTCAGTTTGGTGCGAGGGCAAGGGGTTTGACCTGTTATCAAGCCTGGTGGCCAGCATTCTCAACTACCTCTGGTCTCTCTGTTGGGCCTCTGGTCGACCCTCAAAAGTGCTTCTGCCTGCCATCTCTGCTTACCAGGCGCAGGCTGGTATGCATTTGATTGTGCAAGAGAAGGTGGTCTGGCGCTTTTTCAAAGGCCTTGATCACATTTCCCCTCCAGTGCATGAACCACCACCACTTGAAATTTGTTGCTGGTGTTGGCAAAGCTTATGGGCAAGCTGTTCGAACCATTGCACAGGTGTGACATGTCTCTCCTTTCGTGGAAGACCGGCTTCCTGGTGGCTGTTACATCAGCGAGCTCCAGGTGCTTTTGGTGGAGTCTCCTTACCTGGTCATCCCTGGCTGTTTCCACCCATCATACCACTGTCTTGGTAGCTGCGTCCAGGGATGTCCCTATCCAGGAACCCTGCAGTGCTGCTATCTGGAAGTCAGCACACACCTTCATTTCCCACTACCACTTTGACCTTGAGCCATGCCTGGATGCTGGTTTTGGGGCCTCAGTTCTCCAGTCTCTGTTCTCTAAATAGGGATTTGTGCCTTGCCTCCTCCCGGAGAACTTCTAGGAATCTACCAGAAGTGTGGATAGTACACCATATCCACGTCCTTAGAAAAACAGGTTACTCACCTGTAATAGTAGATCTTACTTTGGGGGGCTCTTGCAGCAGGTAACACCATTAGGACTATGCCGTCAGGCACTAGGACCCCACAGAAAACTTCTGGCTAGCAGTCCTGGCGGGGGACTGCCCCCTGACATCTGCTCCTCCCTGATGTCCCCTGTGGTGTAAAGGGGGTGCCCCCCCCGGCACCACCTCTGTTCTTTTCCCACTGTCGAACCACTATTATTGGCTCCACAGACGCCTCTATCGCAGCCGACCGCCATTTTGCACCGTACGCAGTTACCGTTTGTTTAATTTTTTCTTCCAAGATTTTTCAGTGTTAGTCCATGTCTTCTTCATCCTCATAGTGGCGGAAGTCGAAGTGCGTGTGTAGCAAGCAGATCCCGGTGAGAGACGGCCACGCAGCCTGCCTGATCTCCCTGTGCCTGAACCACAAGCCAAATGACTGCCGACATTGCCAGAAGTTTAACAACAAAATGCGCATCCGCCGTCTCAAGACTCTCAAGGCCTACTTATTGGAGCAACAAATGGCCGCCATGCAGAGGACCCATTCCAGACATAGCTCTTCCTCTTCAGCCTGGGACTCCTCCCCTGAAGAAAAGAGATCAGGTGGGAAACACCACCATAAAGATAAGGGGAGAGCCAAGTCAGAATCCCGCCCTAGGCCCCCTCACAAGACCTCTGCTGCTTCCACCTCCAGCGGGAGGTCGGATTCTGTCCCCCTCCCCCGAAGACTTCTGCCCCTTCACTCACAGGACAAGGAGGCTTCCAGCCATGGGCGTTCATCCACCCCGTGCCGCTTGCTCTTAGGCCCCATAAGCCGTCGCATGGGTCAACACCAGATGGATGGTCATCCTCTTCGAGCGGCAAAGCTGATGCTGCCGCCCAAAACTCCTTAGGGTCATCTGACTGGCACAAAGGGTCGGGCAACTCCTCCAGATGCCAGGTGGCCATCAAGCATTGGACGCCTCCTCTGCCCGAAGTCAGGGCGACATCCGCCTCGGAGAGTCGACAAACCACGGGATCCTTCTATTTGGCATGTGAGACGGCCAAGTGCCGCAACCGAAGCAGCCATCTGCTCCGAAAGACTGGCTGTCAGATCGAGTGTCCATCATGCCTATATCTTGGGCGCCCGGGCCCATTGATAGTTGGCAGACTCCTCCGCCTCCACCTCCCCCCAAGGAGCTGGACACCAGCTCCCCAGGACAAGGCCCCTTCGGCTCCGACGCCCAAAGACAAAAAGCCCGAGGACCAGGCGACAGCACCCAAAGCACTGCACGAACTGCCACCAGGACCCTTTATTGTTCCTACCCCACCGCCACAATAGCCTGTCATCCCACTTGCGGAAGTAGGGGCCCTATTTAACTCTTGGTGGAATACCATCAAAGGGGACTTACTGCCCAGACCATGGGAGCCATACCCTACTCCTAGAGGTCTCCCATCTCCAGCACCCAGGGGGCACACAACCAACCTGGTTCACAATCCCCCTTGATGAGACACATCCAGGCCTTAAACCGGCTGGGCACAGAGGAACTTGACCCAGACTGCATCTGTAATGGAATACTGTCTTCTAGTTATGTGTATATAATTTTGATATATATTTCTTTGAATTTCTGCTTATGAGACATCACAGGGTCAGCAGCCCCATGGGAAAGACTAGCTTTTAAAGGGGCCTGACCATTTGACCCCAAAGCAGTTGCTTGCTGGAGCTAAGCAGCTAGAGTTTCCTTTTCTGTGTTGACACTTATCTGCTAAACTTCCTGAAAACTGTTAAAAAAAAAAAAAAAAAAAAACAGGTTATAGCAAGCCAGTGGTTTGAACCTAGTAAACTGGTCGTAAAATATTGCATTTTATGACATAGGGAGGGAAGCCATTTCGGATAGATACCTGTAAAAATTCACACAGCTAAGAGAAATGTTTTTCTGAAACATCAAAGGGGGAATGCTGTTATAAACTCATGCTTTGATGAAGAGAGACTGTCTATAATTTGATATTGCTATATTTGCAGATTTCAAGCCAGCAATAAGATGAAACCATTTTGATTATAGTTGGTCATGTTATAAGATAGTTACAGGGCTAAAAGTGACCTCGTGCTGTGACATCACAGGAGGTTGGGACTTTAACTTTGAATATTGCCAAGCTGTTGGGGGGACTGTGGCTCAGTCTTGTTCCAAACTTTGAAAGAACTGACATACTTGTGTTCTGGACCCAAGAGGCACTTCTGTCAAGAATAGGTAACACACAACTAAAAACTGAGTTAGAACTAGTAATTCAGTTACAGGGTGTTTTGTTTTGTGATTTCCATTTTCTTTCTGACTGTAAACAATGTATATATGTTCTGTGTTTTGTATTTATTTACTATTTTTTTTTAATTTTAGTAAACTTGGTTTCTTTAATCCTGTCAGACATTTTCTCATTCTGAGTGCGAGTGCTGGAACAGTTTTGATAATTCTGACATAACTATAAAAGTGCTTATTGAGTCACCATTTTCAGCCGCACTAATAAGGAATTGTGTAAAGATCCAGCCAGGTAGGGAAATACCTATGTCTTAATTGAGTCAGAAGGGGGATTGTGAACCAGGTTGGTTGTGTGCCCGCTGGGTCAAGTATTGCGCTGCTTTACCCGAAGAGGGTGTGCTATTTGGACCTGCATACCTGGGCGAGCTAGCTAAAAAGGATTCATATTTGACCCTAGCACTCGAGACTGGTAGTTGCTTGGACCCAAAGTAAACAGGAGGGGTGTCCCTGTTTGTCCCCTGTTCACATATTGCACTTAGAGGTTGGGCACTGTGGGAGCAGAGGGCCTCACCCCAGGAGTGCATTTGTGACAGCTGCCGCCTGGTCAAGTTCCTCGAGGCGACCAACCCTAAATCTCTGGTCATTCCACCACTAGTTGAACCCTTCCAGAATGTAACAAAACTGGCCTGGAAGCACCCGTCCACTACTTCAGGTGTGCCCAGAAAAGCAGACCAACTGTATAAAACCCCAAGAGGGGAGCCCCATTTAAGTGAACAGCCGAAGGCAGACTCCATGGTGCCCACTGAACTGCACGGCACGGTGCAGCAGCCCAGACATATGAGCTCTCAGCCTCCAGACCCTGAATCTGAAAGGCTAGTCCAAATGGGCCATAAGGTCCGCTCCTCAGCCATCTGCACAGTCGGGTCGCTACATTTATTGGCACATATGGTCATATACCAAAAATCATTATGGAGCAAGGCATTACATATGGTTAAGGCTCAGCCGGACTCGGATGGCAAGTTGGAACTCATGGCTGTCATCCAGTCAGGAATAGATGTTGGCAAGCATGTCCTGTGGAGCTCTTATGACTCGGCGGACACGGCTGCCAGGGCAACATCTACAGGGGTGTGCATGAGGAGACACTCCTGGCTGCGGGTCTCCGGTTCTGCCAAGACCTACAGGATGCCATACTAGACGCACCCTTCCAGGGGTCAATTCTCTTTGGACCAGATACTGAGAAGCTGATTACAGGGCTTCAGGATTCTGGGAAAGCAGTCTCGGATGTACACAGGATGTACAAGTCGGAACCAGCTACTGCTAGGCGCCGTCCCTTTCGTAAAAACCAGGGTCAGCAAGGAAGGCACTGGCAACCAAATGGGGGATTCAAAAGAAGAGTCCCTTCCCTTCCTTCAGGTGCCCAGGGTCCCAAAAGTGGCAAGATGGCCAGATCTCTCTCCCCCCCCACACTTTGTCTAACCCCTCTGCCTCGACATGACTCCCTGCCAGCCTTCCCTCTTCCGGTGGAGACCCAGGGGGAAGCTGTAGGAGGGAGATTCTCCCTTTTCCTGTCAGGATGGTTCAGTATCACCATAAATCAGTGGGTCCTCCAGGTTATCCAAAGGGGGTACTCTCTGGAGTTCACCCAGATCCCACCGGACAGCCCACCCATCCCTCCCACTGTTCCCCATCCCTCACCACTCTCCTGCAGGAAGAAATCCTGGCCCTGCTAGAGAAAAAGGTGATTCAGGTGGTACCCCCGGGCCAAAGAGGCAGGGGATACTTATTCCTAGTCCCAAAGAAGATGGGGGATCTCCATTCCTTCTTAGATCTGAGCCAGCTGAACACTTTCACTGAGTATAAAAGGTTTAGGATGGTGGCACTGCCTGGCCTGTTGCCCATGATTCACCAAGGAGACTGGCTGTTCTCCCTGGACATGTAGGATTCTTATATGCATATAAAAATCCTGCTGTCCCACAGCAACACCTTTGCTTCACTCCTTCCATGAGAGGGCTATCAGTTCAGGGTGGCGCCATTTGGCCTTTCATCGACACCAAGGGTGTTTACCAAGTGCCTGGCTGTAGTGGCAGCAACCCTCAGGAGAAGGGGCCTTTATGTTTACCCCTACCTGGATGACTGCCTGCTTACAGCGTCATCCGAGATCCAGCTGCATCACTTACTAAAGAAGACTTTCAGCCTTCTTCAGCTCCTGGGCATAACTCAGAATCTCCCCATGTCATGCCCCTGGCCTAACCAGAGACTGTAGTTTATCGGAGCGGTCCTGGATACTGTCTAGGGAAAAGCCTTTTTTGTCCAATGACCAAGCAGACTATGGGCTGTCGCTCGAAAGATTATGGCTTTCAGTCCAGTCCCAGCCAAGGTGGTGCTTCAACTCTTGGGCCCGTGGCTGCAGCCATTGCAACAGTTGCCCTCGCTTATCTGCACATGAGGGTCTTGCAGCGGAACCTCAGAGTGCAATGGGACCAAAGCACAGATGACCTTGAACATCCGATCAGAATCTCCAGTGCTGTCCTCTGATTCCTGGAGTGGTGGGTCACCCCAGATCGACTATTTTTTAATTTATTTGAAGTCTAGGATTACACGTTTGAGGACAAGCTCATTTCACACGTTCCACATCAGAGCAGACAAACAACAAGAATATAATACAAACAAAGGAGAGGCAAATAACAGTTGTACAGAAAAGGTTATAACTAATAACGTCACAGTCCAAGGCTATATACAAAAAGCCAGAGTTTGGTTTTAGGCAGAGGATCTCAACGTGGAAATCACAGCAGTGCACGTACCAGGGATTCATAACGTTGTCGCAGACAGCCTAAGTTGCTCTCGGAGTCACGAATGGGAGCTACTGCAGGAAGTTGTAGACAACCTATGCGAAAGATGGGGCCATCCAGAACTGGACCTCTCTGCGTTCCCGCACAACACCAAACTGCCCAATTTCTGCTCACTAGATATAGGGCTTGATGTTTTCTGGCACGACGCATTGTCCCTCTCCTGGGACAGGGAGGTTTCTGTACACCTTCCCTCCCTTTCCACTTCTTCAGAGGGTACCGCTGATGTTGCAGACAGAAGGTGCTTGCATGATCTTGGTAGCGCCCTTCTGGTATTGACAAATTTGGTTCCCACTGTTGCAACAAGTGGCATTGGAACCACCGGTTCTGTTACCACTGTCCACTGAATTGCTCTCCCAGGAGCAGGGAGACCTAGTACATCCGGATCTTTGATCTCTGTGTCTGCATGCATGACTCCTGCAGACTTGGTCAGGGATGGATTCAGAGCATCTCCCAGGGTGGCAGAGGATCTTACTTCAAGAGGGCTCTTGCAGTAGGTAATTATATATAGGACTGACGTCGGCAGGCGGCAGGACCCCACGGAAAAATTTCTAGCTAGCAGTCCCTGGTGCGGGACCGCCTCACGCCAGGTGACCTGCGTAAGATGACGCCGGTATAGAAGGCGGTCCGGACGCCTCCCTAGTTCTTTCCCACTGGCCAGCTCGTGCAGCGCCTCGCAGTAAAGTTCGTAGCTCAGCCCTGTTACTCTGTCGGTTTTTTACTGAAAGTGATAGTTATTTTGAGATCTTTTCGTCAGGTGAACGTCTGTTTATGTCATCCCCTTCAAAAATAAGTCGCGACTTCGTCATTGCTTTACCCACAAGGACGGTCACTCCCTCTGCCTTTTTTGCTTAGGCCCCGACCATGTGGTCGACAAGTGCCCGCATTGCCTGGATTTCAACGCGGCCACCCGCAGACGACGCCAGCAGTCCTAGGAAGCCCATCTCCTTGAAAAGATGTCTGCAATGGAGAAGGAGTTGAAGAAGCTTAGGCAGGCGTCGACCTCCCCTGAAGGACGCAAGAAGCGGGGAAAAAGGCACTGGGGAGAAGGCCTCCTCCTCTGCGACTCCGGCGGCGCGCTCAGGTAATGTCCCTCCGGGGGATGCGTCCGGACGGCAGCCTCGAAGGTTTTGGAGGAGGCGTCCGCCCGCCCACGTCGAGCTGGCGTTAGGGCTCCTTCTGGCAAAGGAGCTTCTGCCCCAGTACTGCCGCGGGCTTCGACCCTACTGGCGCGGGCACCTCCCATAAGCGGACGTCTGCTCCTCCAGCCCACCCCGGGAGAAGGCCGCTGGGCAGCCTGACCCTGCGGGGTGGCACTGCGGCTGTGTTCCCCTCGGGCCGAGCTTCTTCCCATCCTCAACCCGCCTCCGGCGAGGGGCCCCTTAAGTTGGGCGCTGGCTCCTCCCAGGCGCCGCGGGATCCCACCCCTAAGTGTGCGTCGGCTCCTCCAGCGTCGCGCTGGGCGTTGGAGCCTCGTCCAGACCCTCCACCGTCTGTTGTCCCAGGTTCCCCGCAGCCCTCTCTGCCCTCCGAGAGACCCGTGTCGTCCTTCCTGACCCCGGGGATTTTCTCCTCCGTCCCCAGGACGAGACACGGGATGCCTTTACATCTCAGATCCCCCTCCCACAGATCCGGATCTATCGCCCCAGACGGTGGCCCCGGCGCGGTGAGATCTCTCTTCCATCGGGCCCTGCCCCACGGGCCTGTCAATATGATCCGCCCTGGGGGTTTCTTACTGGTCCGTCTGCTCCGGTGCCCGGGTACCCGATGCCGGCCTACCCGGGTCCGCAGTATCCTGCGCCGGTCCCACCGACGCCACAGTACCCGGCCCCGGTATTCCTGCAGTCGGGTTACGGATACTCACCTTACGGATATAATCCATACAACTATCCCCCTCCTCCTCCTCCACCGCCCCCTAGGCCGCCGGTGGATCTCCAGTAGACTCTGGCCTCCTGGTGGGCTGAGGCCAAGGCTCAGCTCACCAAGGAAGTAGAGAGCCGCCTTATGGCGACGGTGCCGCCTCCGGCCCCAGACGGCACACTCCCTCTCCGCCTCCGGATTCCTGAGCCCTCCCCTCGGGATCCAGAGAGGGGCAGGACACATGTCCAGGGATTCCCCCTAAGGAACCCGTTCCTCCCCCTAGACGAGTCAGGGAGTCTTACTCTGCTTCCAGTTCTTCTTCTTCTCTCTTGGACTCTTCGGATTCCTCCGATGGATGTTCCGAGAAAGACGACGAGCCTCGTTCTCCGTCCAAGCCCCGGCCGAGGACTCCTCCAGAGTCTTCTCTGGAGGATCCTTCCTTCACGGAGTTGCTTAGGAAGATCCAGGAAGTACATCAGTGGTGTTCCGTAGAGCCAGATCCTCGGTGGGTTAAACTCGCCGAACATCTAGACTTGCCCCTTACGGCCCCTACTCTTGTGCCACCCTGGATCGAGCCTCATGCCCACCTTGTTTCCACCATTTGGAAACAACCGTCTGCTAGCCCCACTTCCAGGTCAACAGAGCTATACCAGGCTCGGTGTAGACTTTAGATTCTCACCCCGTGCAGACTCGGTTCTGATTAGCGCCCGCTCGGCTGGTCAGCACACCTAAACACTTGAGCTCGTCTCCCTGGATAAGGAGTCTCGCCTTGTGGATCAGTATGGAAGGAAGATTTACTTCTTCCACACTGGGGATTAGGGCCCTAAATTATGTAGCACATGGGGGGATTACCAGAAGGCTGTCCTTGCAGGGCGGGTCTAAGATCGACTCCTTGCCTGACTCCCAAGTTAAGCAGGAGTTGCTTCAGCCCATCCCGTTCTGCTCATTTCGGCCAGTCGTGCATTCTGGGGGCGACCTCACGATGCAGTGGACACATAGGCGGAGCTCGTTCTACCATAAAGTCTTCGATTGTCACGCCTGGCTCTGAGTGTCAGGTTTGGTCCGGAGGTGCAGTCAGCAATTCAGGAAGCACCTTTCAGGGGTTCGTTGCTTTTGAGGGGTGATGTCAAGGACATCATCAGCGACTGCAGGAGGGGCGGCCCTGAAATCTGTGGATTCCATGTACCATCCCATCCCCCTGGCGCCCGTCCCTTTTCGCAGACGCAGCCGGCCTCAAGCGAAGCCCCAGGGAAGGCGGGCCACCAAACGTCTGGCCCCCACAGCTGCCAGGCCCCCCCCGCCGCCCAAAAAAGCAGTGGGTGCCCCAGCTGCGGCGCTGTCCCATACCACCTGACTTCTTCCCTCTCCCACCGCCTCTGGAGGAACCGGTAGGAGGGAGGGAGGTTCTCCCTCCACCTTCAGGGTTGGGAGAGGATAACATCAGATTCATGGGTGCTTCAGATTATCGCAGAGGGGCACTCCATCGAGTTTCTACAGAAACCTCAATGCCACCCCCCTCTGAAGTCCTCTTACTCAAGGGACCATCTTCCTTTGGTCAGGGAAGAAATATCTGCTCTCCTCGTGAAGCAGGCCATAGAACCCATCCCTCCTCACCTCCATGGGACGGGTTAGTATTCCCATTTCTTTCTTGTACCAAAGAAGACGGGAGATATCAGACCCATTCTCGATCTCAGCTCCCTGAACCTCTATGTAGAATACAAGAAGTTCTAGGGACATGGATATGTTGTTCATCCACACTCATTGGCAGTATCCTTGCCGCTTTAAATCTTGCCGGAAGGTCTTCAAGCTTGCTCCTCCCACCCACCCGGGTGGTATAACTCTCGGCTCCGCCCATGGCGTAGATCTTCCTTACCGCTTGGAAGCTCAGGTTCCCTCTAGCAGCTCTCGTTTACGACTGTTCCTTTTTCCCGTTTGCAGATTTAAAAATAATATTTTGCAAAAGACTTCCAGTCTTGATCCCTCATGACTGCGATGGACAAATCGACTCCAGTTTGGAGATGCCCATGCGGCAGAAGATGTCTCGGATGGATCCACACACTCCGTGTGTCTACTGTAGGCCTTGGTACGACCCGCGGGCTTGCGACCTGTGCTCATCTTTCGACCGACCTCGTCCTCGAACCGTGCTGCCCGATTGCAGCTGGGCGTCCGGCGTTCCACTCGGTGAAGTCAAGGAGGCCCGGTTAGCGGTATCAGCGGCGGCCGGGCGCTGGCCGGATCAGCTTCGGCGGATGGTAAGCCCTCGAAAGAGGAAGCGGAGCGGTATCTTCCTCGGCAGCGGCTTTATCCGCTCTCTCTGGGTTCTTCTACCGCGGCTTCCTTTAAGGAGCTTTGTCTGTCCCTCTCCACTAAAGGAGAGGGCCTCGTCTGCTGGACCTTTTTCTCGGTCCAAAAGAGGACAAGGTAGGATGCCCTCCATAGACGGCTCTTGGGGCCAGGAAGGTCCCTCTCCCGGGCACGTCGGCCGTCGGCTTCGGGTCGCATCGCTGCTTCGGCCACTGGCCTCACAGTGTCCCCGTCCAGGTCAGTTGACCGAGACTCCCACTGATGAAGTCGAGATTTTCACCCATTGGAGCGAGCTGTCGCCTTTGCAGCGATTCCCTCTCCCGGTTCCCGGGAGGAGTTGAGATCCGTGGGCTCGCCTGTGCCTCGGTTCCGGAGCCCCGGATGGACCTTCCGAGCGAAGGAGTGCGGTTCCGGCCGACACCTCCAGCACCGACCCGGAATTCCGGGACTCTCGGTCGGTCTCGGACCTCTTGGCGGTTCCAGCCGTTCCACCCGTCATAAGCGGTCTCGGTCCTCGGCTTGCATGCGATAAGCGGCCGTCGCCGCTCGTCCTCCTCCTCCTGGATGAGAGCATACGAGCGTAAATGCGTCGGCAGATGCGAGAACCTTATGTTTAACAACTCCTCCTGGCGGGAATAAGCCGACTCAGAAGCCTTCCCGGCCATTAAGTCCTCATCACCGAGCGACCGACACAACCCTCGACTTGTCGAGGAGCCTACACCAGGCCGGTTGTTCGGCCAAAACCAGCTGCTCCACCGATTCGGTGGAACCTCCGCCTCCACAGCCACAATTGGGGCTCCGACCAAGGATTCTCGATCGGCTAAGGGTTACCCCATGGCTGTCAGTACCCTCACTCCCGACTGCGACCACCGGCAGGTGAAGAGGTGGCTCAGGCCAGAGGCAGCTCTTTGAGGACTCTTCCGAGGTCGAAGGCAATTCTCCTTCTTCTCCAAGCGACTGGACTTGGAGTCTTCAGGAGGTCAGCCAATGGGCGATAGCCCGTCGTCCTTCCTAGGACTGCTTGACTCATCTCCGGAGTCTACGGGATGGAGCTCGAACCACTTTCCAAGCGGGCCGGTATCCCCTCACGGAGGAGATTCTGGACCGGGGGGTTCTCCGACCCGGAGGCCTTTCCGGTGGCGAGGCCATAGTGGTCCGGCACTGGAACTTTGGCGCGCCCTGCTTCCTGCCTAGCTTCCGGCCAGGATGGCCAGGAAGTATGCGGTCCCTACGGTTCCTTGTCCGGTTTGGAACACCCCTCTGCTGGGGGTTGGTTGCAACAGCGTTTTCGGCAGCGCCCGGCAACGCCAGGGATGTGGACAAACCTCCTGACAAGGAGTCAAGAAGTGGACTATGTCGGGCGAAAAGTCTCGCTCGTCCTCTCTCGAGCGCCCGTCAGGCCAGTTCGGCCGTCCTCATGGCACATTTTTCTCATGCCCTGTTGGGCTCCCTGGATGAGGTCATCCCTCATCTTCCCGCCGATCTGCAGACTACGGTTAAGCAGGTGCGGGACCAGGGCAGGGCAGTGGCCAAACAGCAGCTCCAGACTGCTTTGGATGCAGGGGGACTCATGTGCCAGATCGGTGGCGACGCCCAGTGGCTGTCGTCGGCGAGGGCTTGGCTGAGGATATCCACCTTTGCCGGATACCCAGCACAAGTTGGCGGATGTTCCCTTTGGGGACTGACCTCTTGACCCTGGGGTGGAAGGTCACCTGCAGAGGATCGAGAAGTCCAATGCTACCTTGGACTCGGTCTCTTTCGCTCAGAAGGACAAAGGCCGCAAACCACAGCCTAAGCCCTTTCGTCCTTCTGTGCCCCCGGCGCGCCAGGCCCAGCAACGTCAAGGCCAGCAGGCTCGGCCTTGGCATCCCAAACCCAACCGCCGCTTCCTCTAACAGGAGGCAGGAGAAAGGGCCCAGGAGGTCCCTCGGCCGGTCCCTCCTCCAAGCCTGCCCAGTGGCAGGCTGGGGGTGGCAGCCCATCCGTCACCTTACCCCTAGGTCCCCATTAGAGAGGACGGCTCCGGCACTTCCGTTCCGGCTGGTCCGCTGTTACCACGGACAGGTGGGTCTTGGAGGTGGTGGGAAGAGGCCTGCCTCTGGAATTCGAGCAGGCACCACCCTTCAGAGCCGTCGCCCCTCGGGGGGCTTGGGGATCCCCAGCCTCACTGGCGGCTCGTCGAGCCGACATCACTCTCCTCCTCCAGAAGAAGGTGGTAAGAGAGGTGGTGGACCCTCCTTCAACCCAGGGTTTGTGTCCAGGTACTTCCTGGTTCCAGAAGCAGACGGGGGCTGGCGCCTCATTCTCGACCTACACGACCTAAACTAGATTCCTAAGGTCTAGAACCTTCAGGATGGTCACTCTAGCTCAGATTATACCATCCTTGGAGAGCGGCGTGTGTTCTGCTCTCTGGACTTGCAGGGCCGTTTTTTCCGTCCCTATCCGTCCGTCTCACCAGAGATTCGCCAGCTTCAGCGGAAGGATCCCTCTTCGAGTTCCAAGCCATGCCCTTCGGCTTGTCTCCAGCTCCCAGGGTCTTCACCAAATGCATGGCAGTGACAGCATTCTCTTGGTGGCCGAGGGTCCGGTGTACCCTTACCTGGACGACTGGCTGATAGCAGCTCCCTCCAGGAAGGAGGCGGAGTGGTCCAGAGATCTGGCCCTCCAGGTCTGCTCTCAACTGGGCCTCCTTATCCAACGAGGGCTGGTGAGAACTCGAGCCGAGCAGGTGGGATTTTATTCATCGAGAGCAGCTCGACTCTCTTGACCCAGGAGCGGCTCCCGGCACGGCCGGACAGGGCGAGGTTCTTTCCTCCTTTGCCCGATCATTTCTGGTTGGGCAGTGCAGCCCTGCCGGGACTTCCCTGCGCCTCCTGGGTCTCATAGCGGCCTGTACCAGCGTGGTCCCGTTGGGCAGCTGGAACATCGTCCCCTTCAGTGGGGACAGCCAGCCAGTGGTCTGCGCTGCGATCCCTTGGACCAGCTTGTGTAGCCGCTTCAGGTGACACAGGGGATGTGGAATGCTCTCCAGTGGTGGACCGTTCCAGATCATTTGCAGGAGGCATCCGTTCGTCCGCCCGATACGGCGATCTCTCTGTGCGCCGATGCCTCTCTGATAGGTTGGGGTGCCCATCTGGGGACCACACCGGGCTCATGGCCTCTGGTCCCGCGGGAGTCCCGATGCCACATCAACCTGCTGGAGCTCCCGAGCGGTCCGCCTAGCTCTCACCGCCTTTGCTCCGTTCCTCCGGGGTCAAGTGGTCCAGTCCAGGCGGACAATACCGGACCATGTACTATCTAACCGCCAGAGCGGGGCCCGCTCCATGCTTCTATGCAAGGCTCTCCGCATTGGTCACTCGTCTTGCGCAGCCTGGGGCGGATCTCCTAGCCATTCCGCGTGGCAGGAGCCTCCAGCACACCCTGGCCCGATGCCCTGGGCGGATAGGGGCTGCATCCCGAGTGGACTCTCCTACCGAGGAAGTAGTACAGCATCTGTTCTCCCTTTGGGGCACACCTCAGGTGGACCTGTTTGCCTCCATGGAGAGCTGCTGAGTCTGTTCCATGCCGCCCCCTCAGCAGGGCTCGCTGCAGGGGATGCCTTCTCGAGGCAATGGACCCCGGGCCTCTTACGCCTTTCCCCATTTCCCTTGATCCACAAGGTGCTTCTCAAGGAGGAGGGACAAGGCGCGAGTGATTCTGATAGCCCCAGACTGGCCTCGCCAGTTCTGGTACCAGATCTCCTCAGTCTCAGCTCCCGGGACTCGCGGCAGCTTCCAGCTCGCCCGGACCTGCTCTCAGTCAATCAGGGGAAGGTGTTCCATCCGGACCTTCAATCCCTGCACCTGGCGGCCTGGTTCCTGGCGGCTAGAGTTCCAGGCTTTGGGTCTTTCGACGAGGTCCTCAATGCAGTTGGGCGTCCGTGAGAGTCGACCAGAAAATGCTATGCCTTCAAATGGAAAAGGTTTTCCATTTGGTGTCAGGACGAAGGCTTGGACCCTTCCTCCTGTTCCATGGCAAGCATCTTGGACTATTTATGGTCCCTTTCTAGTCAAGGGCTTAGGTCGGCCGACCCTAGGGTGCACCTGGCAGCCATCTCTGCTTACAGGCAGCGGGCTGGGAAGCAGTCGGTGGCTTGAGAGAGAGGTGGTCTGGCGCTTTTCAAGGCCTTGATCACATTTCCTCAGTGTGGGAACCCCACCTCCGTGGGATCTCTGCTGGTACTGGCAAAGCTCATGGGCAAGCCATTCGAACCTATGCACAGGTGCTCTCTCTCACCTGTATGTGGAAGACCATGGTGGCTATCCGTCCAGCCAGAAGGATGGGAGAGCTCCAGGCGCTTTCCATCAGTCTCACTTACCTGGTCTTCCACAGGGACAAGGTTGTCCTGCGCCCCCACCGAAATTCTTTCGAAGGTGGTGTCGGAGTTTCACCTTAACCAGGTGTTGACTCTGCCGGTGTTCTACCCCAATCACACCTCGGGAGGCCGAATATAGGCTCCATACTCTGGATCCTAGAAGAAACTCACTGACCCATAAGGGCCTTACGGCTGATATCGAGGAGAGGTTAAGCCAGCTGTTTCATCACCTACGCGCTGAAGCATCGGCAGACCTGCAGCCAAGCGGACGATAAGCAGGTGGGTAACCTCCTGCATAGATCTCTGCTCCATAAGTTAGCGGGCATGGAGCCTCCCAGGGGATAAGAGCTCATTCTACCCGCCATACTGCCTGAAGCATGGCTGCTTCCAGGGGCGTCCTATCCAGGAAATCTGCGGGCTGCTGCCTGGAAGTCAGCAAACACCTTCATACCCACTACCACATCGAGCCTTGAGTCACGCCCGGGATGCTGGTTTTGGGGCCTCGGTTCTCAGTCTCTCTTTCCCAAGTAAGTATGTAGGGGTGTCGTCTTGCCTCCTCCTCCCGGAGAACTGCTAGGAGTCTGCCAATGGTGTGGATGAACAACATATCCATGTCCCTAGAAATACAGGTTACTCACCTGTAACAGGAGTTCTAGGAATGGTATATGTTGTTCATCCTATTCCACCTCCCGGCTTGACGCACAACCTGAACTTCCAGCGGGCAGATCTGGCGTGTGGGGGCGAGGCCGAGAGTTATACCACCGGGTGGGTGGGAGGAGCAAGCTTGAAGACCTTCCGGCAAGATTTAAAGCGGCAAGGATACTGCCAATGAGTGTGGATGAACAACATATACCATTCCTAGAACTCCTGTTACAGGTGAGTAACCTGTATTTCAGGATGCTCTCCCTTCAAACCCTTTTGCCCCTCCTTCGGCCGGGCCAATGGCTTTGTGCACTGGATATGCAGGATGCATACCTGCACATCCCCATTTGTCCCTCGCACAGAAAGTACCTCCGGTTTGCTTTCCAGGGGGACCATTACCAGTTCCGGGCACTCCCATTTGGTCTTTCCTCGGATCCCTGAGTTTTTACCAAATGCCTGGCGGTGGTAGCGGCCCACCTGCATACCTTGGGAGTTCAGGTTTTTCCCTACCTGGACGATTGGCTCCCGGCGGTCTCATCCAGGGAGGAACTCCTGCATTTTCTCTCCCTCACCGAGCGGGTCTTCCTTGTCTGGGTATCACCATCAACCATTCCAAGTCTCATCTGGACCCTTCCCAGAGACTCCAGTTCATTGGGAGCCCAATCCTCGATATGACAGTCTGCAAGCTTCCTGCCTTCGGACCCCGGGGCCTCCTCCAGTCCCAGATTTTCCCCTACTTCGGGACGCGGGAAGGTTCCGGCGAGAGTCAGTGCTCCGTCTTTTGGAGGGCTGATGGTGGCCGCCATCCCGGCAGTTCTCTTGTAGCGACTCCACATGAGAATTTCTCAGTGGACTACTTCGCTCTCAATGGGATCAACTTGTGAGCGACCTGGATCATCCCGTACTGATCTTCGCCCGATGATAGAGACTTGCAATGGTGGATGGCTCGAGAGAACCTGTTCCGGGGGGGTCCCCTTCTTTCATCCTCCCCCCTCCCAGACTCTGACCACGGACGCATCAGGCGAAGTTTGGGGAGCCCATCTGGGTCCTCACCGAACCCAGGGTTTATGGTCCAGACTGGAATTAGCTCTCCACATCAGTGTGCTCGAGCTACGAGCAGTTCTGTATGCCCACCAAGCCCTTCACCAATACATCCTTCCCGGCCACCTGGCTGTCCAAACGGACAACATGTGCGTGGTGTGGTACATCAACAAGCAGGGAGGGACTCGATCCTACCCGCTGTGCAGGGAAGCAATGAGGGTCTGGGAATGGGCCATGCTTCACAACCTTCACCTCACGGCGATCCATATTCCAGGAGTCCACAATGTCCTGGCAGACAAGTTAAGTCGTTCCTCGGCTCTGCCACACGAGTGGGAACTGGACCAAAAAGTTCTAAAAGGCATCTTCCAGCTTTGGGGGACTCCACAGGTAGACCTGTTCGCCTCTTCCCAAAAACGCAAAACTTCCCACCATTTGCTCGCTCGCTCCAGAGCAAGGCGCTTTCTGGAGCGACGCTCTGTCTCTAAGCTGGAAGGACAGATTCGTCTGTGCTTTTCCCACAATTCCTCTGGTCCCTCATGTGCTGCAGAAACTTGCATTGGAAGGAGCGAGAATGATTCTGATCGCTCCTTTCTGGCCCAGGCAAATCTGGTTCTCTCTTATACAACAATACTCAGAGGTTCCTCCTCTTCTTCTTCCTTTATCTCGAGGATTGCTGACCCAGGATCAGGGGACCCTGGTCCATCTGGGACTCAAGTCTCTTCAACTTCATGCATGGCTCCTGCAGACCTAGCCCAATCTCATTTTGGCATCTCTCCTAAGGTGGCCGAGATTCTAGTGGAGGCTAGAAAACCCTCCACTAGGTCCACCTACGCTATGAAATGGAAGCAATTTTCAATTTGGGCTGCCTCCAGGAACGTGGAGCCTTTCTCCTGTCCTGTGGCCGTTCTGCTCGATTATTTGCATCATCTTTTTGACCTGGGTCTCAGTCACTCCTCTTTGAAGGTTCATATGGCTGCTATTTCAGCCTACCATGCTCCTTTTGCTGATAAAGCCTTTGCCCAATTAGAGGTTTCCAAGACCTTTCTCAGAGGGGTCCTTCATCTCAGGCCCCCCGTTTGGACTCCTGCTCCTCCTTGGGATTTGAACTTTGTTCTCGAGAAACTTACCCTTCCTCCCTTTGAGCCTCTGACTGCATGTTGAAGTTTTATATAGTAGAGGCGCTCTTCTTGGTGGCCATTACTTCTGCTTGAAGAATCTCCGAGCTCCAGGCCCTGATGTGTAAAGTCCCTTTTCTGATTTTTCACAAAGAACGAGTAGCTCTTCGCACGAACCCTAAGTTTCTTCCAAAAGTGGTAGCGGAGTCTACCCTAAATTAGTCTGTTGAGTTACCTGCCTTTTTCATGCAGTACTCTAACCAGGGAGAATACTTACTCCATACCATGGATGTCCACAGGATTCTGAGATACTACACCGATAGGACAAAGGATCTCAGAAAGACTGATCAGTTGTACGTCTCCTTTGCTCACAAAAGGGAAGGCAATGCTGTCTCCAAGCAATGCCTTTCAAAGTGAATTGACTCATTGCACGCTTTCTGTTATGACCAAGTACAACAAGACCCTTCGGGTCAAGTCAGAGGTCACTCCACTCGGAGTAGCTGCCTCTGCGGCCTGTTCCAGAATGTCGGTGGCAACATCATGCTGCCGCCACCTGGACTTCCGTCCATACCTTTATAAAACATTACAGTTTGGACATTGCCTCTCGCCGTAGAGCGGACTTCGGGTTAGCTGTCTTGCAAGGTCTCCTTTCTTGAGGCTTGCAAGGTTGTTTGCTACTTCTTGGAGCAGTCCCTCCTCCCGGTACCTTTCATTTGTTCCAGACTGCTTGGGATTCTGTCCTATATGTAATTACCTACTGCAAGAGCCCTCTCGAAGTAAGATAGTACAGTTAAGTAAGAACTTACCGTAACAGTAGCTCTTCGAGAGAGGCTCTTGCGATAAATAACTACATCTACGCCCTCCATCCCCTAGGTTTTCAGCTCCTTTTCCATTGAGAAATATCTGCTTCTCTCTCATCTGGGCCTTCCGGACCTGTGGCGGAAAAGAACTTGAAGGCGGGCGTCGGGACACTCCCTTTATACCGGCGTCATCTGGCGCGGTCTAACCTGACGTGGGCAGTCGCGCGGGGACTGCTAGCTAGAAATTTTTCTGTGGGGTCCTGCCACCTGCCGACGTCAGTCTTATATGTAATTACCTACTGCAAGAGCCTCTCTCGAAGATCTACTGTTACGGTAAGTTCTTACGTAACTGTACTTTCTAGTGGCAGCAAGAAAACCCTCTACCAGGGCAACATATGCCATGAAGTGGAAACGTTTCTGCTTGTGGGTATTCCCCCGTTCCCAAGCTCCGTTCAGCTGTCCAGTGGAATCTGTGCTACAGTATCTTCTTTCCCTGTCGGACTTGGGTCTCAGCTACTCATCCGTTAAGGTGCATCTCTGTGCACTTGCAGCTTATGACGCACTGCACGATGGAAAAGCTCTGGCACAACTGGGTTTGTGCAAGACTTTTTTAAGAGGCATCTTGCATATCAAACCCCCTAGGAGGGACCCTGTTCCTCCTTGGGACCTTCTTTTTGTATTAGAAAAGCTTACTTTGCCTCCCTTTGAGCCAGCCGTAAGTTGTGAGCTTCACTTTCTCTGTTGGAAAGCATTGTTTTTAGTTGCCATTACATCAGGTCAAAGGATCTCCGAGCTTCAGGCTCTGATGTGTTTTTCACAGGGACATGAGTAGCCCTTCGTACAAACCCTAAGTTCCTTCCAAAGGTAGTGTCTGAGTTTACCCTAAATCAAGACATACAACTACCAGTTCACTCCACAAGGACATAGGCAGGATGGAGGCTGTCCAGAGGAGGGCAACTAAAATGTTGCAGGGTCTGCACCAAAAGGCATACGAAGAGAGACTGAAGGAGCTTAATATATATACCCTCGGGGAAAGGAGGGAGAGGGGGGTTTGATAGAAACTTTCAAGTACCTCAAGGGAATCAACAAAGTCCAAGAGGGTAGCATCTTTCAGAAAAAGATGTGCAAGAACAAGGGGGAACAATTTGAAAATAGAAGGGGGACGGCTCAGGGGTAATGTGAGGAAGTATTTTTTCACGGAGAAGGTTGTGGATGCATGGAATGGCCTTTCTGAGGAGGTCGTGAAGTCAAAAACAGTGGAGGAATTCAAGAATGCATGGGACAGACATAAGGCAATTCTGGTGGGGGGTAGGAGGAAGTTGGTTAACTAAGATATGCAGCTCATCCATTAGGTAGGGAAATGGGCAGACTGGGTGGGCCAAGCAGTCCTTATCTGACATCAAATTCTTTGTTTCTATGTTTCTGTTTCCCAGAGTACTCCAGCCAGAGGGGAGGCCTTGTTACATATTCTAGTTGTGCATAGAATTCTTTGGTACTATGTAGACCGTGCTAGTTTCTCTAGAAAGGCAGACCAATTGTTTGTGTCTTTTTTTTTTTTTCTTTCTATTTATGCTCCTCCTGGACAGCCCCCATCTGCCCCCCCCCCAGCCCTGTCATCCGGAATTACCAGCACTTACCTGTGCCCGGCCTGGGAGCGGTGCCTGCGGGTAGTCTGTCTTCATCCCGCTGTCGGCATTTTTCCCCTCCGGATTTCTCCAGGGCCCCAGGAGTAGGGGGCGCATGTGCCGTGGAGAGCGCGCATGCACCTTACAGCCCCAGTCACGACCCTTTCCCCAACCCATGGCCTAGTACCTGAGCATCCTTCTAGGTCTGCATACCCTAGCCTCCACTAGGACCGCCATCAACTGAGGGATGCTGCACCTCCTCCCCGGGAGAGGAGAGCTTGCCTGCCGGCAGCTCGCCCTGCTCCGCCTCACACCCCACCTGGGCTCTGCCTCATCCGGGTGGCTGGCATGCCATGAGAGTTGTCCAGCGCTTAACTCCTCAGCACCACCGGGTCAGCTGAGTTGTTTGTCTCTTTTACTCTCAGATTACTGGGAGCTCATGTGACCAAGGAAATGTTGGCCAAGTGGCTGGTCAGTTGTATTACTTTCTGTTACCAGATGTACGACAAACCCTTACCGGGACCAGTTAAGGGTCATTCCACCAGAGAGTTTGCTACGTCCTTTGCTTCCCTCAGGAACGTTTCTGCAGCAGACCTCTGTGCAGCTGCTACTTGGAGCTCAGTCCACACAGTTTGGACCTTGTTTCCAGAAAGAGAGCAGGTTTTGGCTTAGTGATCCTCCAAGGACTCCTCTCCTGAGTGACCCTAGGGTCTTTTTTTCAGCCCTCCACCCTTCTGACCTGGGTCTCTTTTTCTTTTCTTTTTTTTTTTTTTGTACTGCTTGGGACTCGGTCCTAATGGCGTTACCTGCTGCAAGAGCTCCCCCTCGGAAGTAAGATAGTACAGTTGCGTAGGAACTTACCATAACAGTAGATCATTGAGAAGGAGCTCTTGCAGCAGGTGGTTTTCCCACCCACCTGCCCCCGGGGTTATGTAACTGTACTTCTCTGGGGGATGGGAGATCTTCCTCGGTTTCCCATCCTATTCATCAGCCATTCTTCGGCAGGAGAACTGAGGTGGTGCCAGGGGACCGCCTTATACCACAGAGGGACGCCAGGCTGGAGCCAAAATCAGGGGGCGGTCCCCTGCCTTGACGGCTAGCTAGAAGTTTTCCGTGGAGTCCTAGTGCCCGGCCACATAGTCCTAATGGTGTTACCTACTGTAAGAGCTCCTCTTGAAAATCTTGTGTTAAAGTAAGTTCTTGCATAACTGTACTTTCTAGGAATGTGTTATGGTGTACATCCACACCGACCCACCTGACCTCCCCTAGCAAGTGGTACATTGGTCTTGCTTGCAGAATGCAAGATCTGACATCACGGGACAGTGCTAGGGGAGTTACCACCTGGATGGGTGAGAGGAGCCAGCTTGAAGATGTTCTGGCAGGATTTAAAGTGGAAAGGAATACTGTCAGAAGTGTGGACGTACACCATATACCACTCCTAGAACTACTGTTACAGGCGAGTAATCTATTTTTCAGATAGAAACATAGAAACATAGAATTTGACTGCAGATAAGGACCGCTTGGCCCACCTAGTTGGCCATTTTCCCACCTGACAGATAAGCTGCAGATCCTAGTTAACCAACAACTTACTTCCTCCTAGCCCCCGTTAGGACTGCCTTATGTCCATCCCATGCATTCTTGAATTCCCCCACTGTTCTTGACTCCACGACCTCATCAGGGAGGCTGTTCCATGCATCCACAACCATGCATCCAGATGCCTGGATTCTTCAGATTATAGAGAGGGGTCACACTCTGGAACTTGTAGAAACACCTCCAGCGACTCCTCTAGTACACTTCATCTATCCCCAGGCACATCTGACTGTTCTCCGTGAGGAGGTACAGTCCCTTCTGCGGAAAAAGGCGATCGAGCCAGTGCCTGAGCACCAAAAGAACAGAGAATTCTATTCCAGGTTCTTCCTGGTTCCCAAAAGAACCAGAGATCTGAGGCCTATTCTAGATCTCAAGGACCTCAGTCTTAATATCCAGTGCAAAACATTCTGCATGGTCACTCTGCCACACCTGCTGCCCTTACTCAAGCAGGGTGACTGGCAGTGCTCCCTGGATATGCAAGATGCTTACCTGCATATCTCGGTGTGTCCACCACACAGGAGGTGTCTCTGGATCTTACTTTGAGGGGGCTCTTGCGGCAGGTCAGCACTGGTACGACTGAAGCCGCCAGGCTTCAGGACCACATGGAAAACTTCTAGCTAGAAGTCTATCACAGGGGAATGCTCTTGCCGAAGGCACGTTGACGTCTACCTATCCTAGAAAGGGGGGGCTGTCCCCCACACCTACCTCAGCAGTAGAGTCAAGCCATACAAAGGCAAAAGTACTGGACTTTAGGAGGACTGACTTTGCAAAAATGGGTGAGTGCCTAAGGAATGCACTAGCAAATGGGCAGGAAGGAGGGGTGGAAGAACAATGGGGAATAATCAGAACTGCTATCACAGAGGCAACAAGCCTTTGTGTGAAGCAAATAAACAAAACGATGTAAGAAACCACTATGGTTCTCAAAGGAGGTGGCAGGGAAGGTTCAAGAGAAAAAGAAAGCATTCAGGAAGTACAAGGAATCACAGAAGGAGGAGGACAGAGAATTGTATCAGTTAAAGCAAAAGGAAGCTGGGAAGGCAGTCAGAACAGCAAAGTTCCAAACCGAGGGAAAGATAGCCAACTCAGTTAAGAAGGGGGATAAAACCTTTTATAGGTACATCAGGGAGCAAAGAAAGACCAAGGGAGGGATAGTGAGGCTTAAAGGGGTGGGGAGGCGGTGGGCAGAGGGTGACTGTGAAAAGGCAGAAATACTAAACAAATATTTTTACTCTGTATTCACAGATGGAGAGGGGGAGGTACTTAAACCAAACAATAAAAACTCTCTAGATACGGAAGTTGATACCAGCCCATTCACGGAAGAAAGGGTTCTGAAAGAACTCTTAAAACTGAAGGTGGACAAAGCAAAGGGGCCTGATGGGATTCATCCCAGAATTCTAAAAGAACTAAGGGTAGAACTAGTGACACCACTGACTACACTCTGTAACAAATCATGGGAGGATGGGGTGGTACCTGAGGACTGGAGGAGGGCAGATGTGATACCACTTCACAAAAGTGGGAGCAGGGCAGAAGCATGAAACTACAGACCTGTTTGATGGAATCACTTCTGAAGGAGAGAATTGTCGAGTACCTAGAGGCCAGAGGGGCACAGGACTCAAGGCAGCATGGATTCACAGCAGGAAGGTCATGTCGGACGAATCTAATAGATTTCTTTGACTGGGTGACCAAAGTAGTAGATCAGGGAGGGGCTGTGGACAGGGCCTACCTAGACTTTAGCAAGGCATTTGACACAGTCCCACACAAAAGATTAATATACAAGTTAGCCAGCCTGGGAGTGGGTCCCAAGATGGTAGCCTGGGTAAATGTGGCTGGAGAACAGGACACAGAGGTAATAGTAAACAGAGTTAACTCTGAAGAAAGGGGGTTGTAGTAGTGGTACCTCTGAGGTTCAGCATTAGGACCGGTCCTCTCCAGTGTCTTTTATAAGCGACATTGCAGAGGGACTGGAAGGAAAAGTATGTCTCTTTGCAGACGACACAAAGACCTACAACAGAGTTGATGCACAAGGTGGGGTGGAAAGGATGAGAAGGGACTTGGCAAGGTTGGAGGAATGGTCAAATGTATGGCAGCTTAGATTCAGTGCTAAGAAGTGTAAGGTAATGCACCTGGGAAACAAAAACCCAGGGGAAGAGTATACAATGGGGGGTGAGATACTAACAACAAAAAAATGGAAAGTGACCTGAGGGTAGTAATATCAGATGACCTAAAGGTGGGCAAGCAATGTGAGAGGGCAGTAAGGAGGGCTGGGGGGATACTGGGATGCACAGGGAGAGGCATCGCCAGTAGAAAACAGGAAGTTGTTATCCCTCTGTACAGACAGCTGGTGAGACCCCATGTGGAGTACTTCGTGCAGTTCTGGAGACCCAATCTCCGCAAAGACATAAACAGGATAGAGGCAGTCCAGAGGAGGGCAACTAAAATGGTGCATTGAAGACATATGAAGGGAGACTTAAGGAGCTTAATATGTATAGCCTCGAGGAAAGGAGGGAGAGGGGAGACATGATAGAAACTTTCAAGTACCTCAAGGAAATCAACAAAGTCCAAGAGGGTAGCATCTTTTAGAAAATAGGTGTGCAAGAACAAGGGGCACAATTTGAAGATGGGGGCCTCAAAGTAATGTAAGGAAGTATTTTTCACAGAGAGGGTTGTGGATGCATGGAACGGCCTTCCGAGGAGGTTGTGGCATCAAACAGTGGTGTAATTCAAGAATGCATGGGACAGACATAAGGCAATTCTAGGGGGTGGGGGTAGGAAGAAGTAGGCTGTTGGCTAACTAGGATCTGCAGCTTATCCATTAGGTAGGGAAATGGGCAGACTGGGTGTGCCAAGCGGTCCTTATCTGCTGTCAAATTCTGTTTCCCACCGTTGACTCACAAATGTCTGACCTTCACTGGCACCAGCTACAGTCGGCCACCATTTTTCATGGTTACCATACATTTTTATTTTCTTTCTTTCTTTAGTGATCAAAACAACGAATTTTCTGTGTTTTTTTTTTTTTTCACTGAAATTTGTCTTCTCCTCCTCCAGCCTTGTCTTCTGATCGCCCAACCAAGTGTGCGTGCAGCAAACAGATTCCCAGTAAGGATGGCCATTCTGCATGCCTGCTCTGCTTAGGGCCCCAGCCAAGACACCGGAGCCTGACAGTTGTGCCAGAGTGTTAACCAGGGCACTCAGAGACTTCATTTGAAAACCTTGGAAAGCCATCTCCTAAAGCAGAAGTTGGCCATGATGTAGAAGAAGCTGCAGGCCAAGAATCCTTATGCCTCCCCGGCTCCGTCCTCCGGGGCTGCTGCTGTTTCTTGGAAGATGAAATCAGGCGGGAAGCACAAACACAAGGACAAGCACCAAGATCATCCTCTGTCAGCCTCTCGCATGTGGTCACTGCATAGACCAGTGGCCGCTTCTGGGTCTTTCTCCGCGGGGGGGGGCCAGCCCCGTCAGCCCTCACCACCTGCCCTTATCTCCATATTGGGCAACGACTCTTCTGGGTAGTGGATGTCGTCCCCTGTCCCTCATACTCTGATTCTCAGGCCCTTAGCACCCATGGGCAGTCAGGTGGCTTGGCCGATATTGGGTCCTCTGGTGGTGGTCCTCCACCCACCCCTCCGCCAGGTGTTGCTTTCATCGATGCCCGATTTTAGGACCGATGCCAGTCCTGTCGGGCATCGCCCCGCTGCAGGCACTCTCCTCCTCATCCACCCAGGCGTCTGCTCTGGCCTTTGGGATCTCCTTCCCCACAGGCACTACCCTCACCTGTGGTGCCAACATCGGCTGCCTCTCCGGACCTTAGTCAGTCAGGACAGCGCTAGCCCTGCCGACGACTCCACAGTCATCGCCTCAGCCATTACTGCAGCTGGTGCCTGCTGGACCTCTGGATCCACAGCCAGCGCCGGCTTGACTTATGCCTGGGTACCCTATGCTGGCTCTTCGGCAGACATACCCTTACCCACCATCACAGTACCCCTATCCTCCGGTCTACAACCTTCCCCGCCGGTGGATTTCAGCACTGTTTTTTCTGCCTAGTGGTTCTTTATCCAGACCAAGGACAGGTCACCCTAGAGGCAATCTTCGCCCCCTTGAGTGACCCGTACCGGGTGGGACCCAGCAGCAGCCATAGCATGGGGTCATCCAGGGGGTGCCACGACATCTGCTCTTTCCCACCTACAGTGTACTGTCGCTCCCTGACGCCGGTTCCCGAGACCGAGCATTCCGGGGATGACTCTTCTCTTCGGAGTTCCCCGTGGGCTCTGGGATTTCTCCGAGGGGCAGAGTCAGCCTAAGGAGATCCTTAAGTCCCCTCCAGACCCAACGTTCCTAGGTATTATGTCTCATATCCAGTCCCTCATAGGATGGGAGACTGAGGAGCTGGACCTGGAGTGTCACGGTTTGGGTATTTGCGGCAGAGGGATACTCTACCCTTTGTGGTACCTCCCCTAATTGACTCCTACGAGGATGTCAAGGCAGTGTGGAACCACCCCTCTACCACTCAACTGGCCCAACTGTTGAAGTTAGGCTCAGATGTTGGCACGCGTGTGCTGCAGGTGGCTTATAATGCCGTTGATGCCTCTTGGCGTGAAGCGGCAATGGGAATCTACCTTTGTCGCCATTTGTGGCTTAGAATGTCTGGCTTTGTCCCTGATGTTCAAGCCAGCATCTTAGATGCCACCTTTTGGGGCATTGTACTGTTCGTGGGTGATGCCCAAGACATCATCTCCAGTCTCCAGGAGTCTGGTAAGGCCCTCAGGAAGATCCACTAGCTCTAGCGCTCTTGGCCTCAGGCGAACTAATATCAGCCCTTTCTGCAGGCAGGCCTCTCGTCAGCCTGCCAGAGGCCAGCAGTCGAAAGCCTCCTTCAAGCACAAGGCTCATACCCCCAACAGTGGCTGCCCACAGGGCTCCCTGAGCACCCACAGCCACTGCCCCAGGACCCCCCCGAAGTGCCCACAGCCGCTCTACCAACCTCCAGGTTCACAGCCTGACTTCTTGCCTGACCTCCAGTTGAGGCCATGGGTGAGGTGGTCAGGGATTGGTTTTCCCTCTATCTTGATGGGTGGCGAGCAGTGACCACAGCCACTCCAGTGGGTGCTCCAGCTTGTAGAGCACGGGCACACCTTTGAATTTCTGGAGCCTCCATCAGATCACATTCCCTTGTCCTCCCATTATCCTTTGGCCCACCTCTCCCTCATTTGGGAAGAAATTCAGGCTCTCCTGCACAAGAGGGCTGTAGAGCATGGCCCTCCGGCTCGAAGGGGATTTTACACCCGTTTTTTTACTCGTCCCCAAGAAGATAGGGGACCAGAGGCCGATCCTGGACCTCAGCCACCTGAACCTGTACATAGAGTACAAACACTTCAGGATGGTTACCCTTCAGGGGTTGCTGCTGCTTCTTCACCAGGGAGAGTGGCTCTGCTCCCTGGACATGGAGGATGCCTGTCTACGTATCCAGGCTTTCTCGGCCCACCACTGTTTTCGACGCTTCTGTTTCCAGGAGGACCATTTTCAGTTCTGGGTCCTCCCTTTTGGTCTTTCTTCGGCACCCTGGGTTTTTACCAAGTGCCTAGCGGTGGTGGCTGCAGCTCTGAGGAGACAGTGCTTCTATGTGTTCCCCTACCTGGACGACTGGCTGCTAGCAGCCCCCTCCAGGGATCTCCTGCATCGGAGCCTGGAATGCTCCTTTCAACTCTTCCAGGCTTTGGGGATCACGGTCAGTTAGTCAGAGTCTTCTCTCCTTATGCTAGTGCTTTCTGTATATTGGGGTGGTTCTGGACTCTTCCCAGGGCAGGGCTTTCCTACCAGAGGACAGAAAGGACCGCCTGATAGAGCAGGCCCATCTTGTCTCCCCTAGTCGACAGATCCCTGCCAGAGCTTTCCTATGCTTGATGGGGCACATGGCGGTGGCCATAGCTATGGTCCTTCTGGCCTGCCTACATATGTGAGTTCCCCAGTGGACCCTTAGAGTCCAATAGGACCAGCGCACGGATGACCTGGATCAGCCGGGCATGGTCTCTGTTCTAGTTAGGAGGACCTTGGAGTGGGGGCAGAACCTCGCCAATCTCCTGGGAGGGGTCCCCTCTCAGACCTTGTCTCCTCAGCAGATCACGACACGGATGCTTTGGGTCTTGGTTGGGGCGCGTGCTTGGCCAACCAATAGACCCAGGGGACCTGGTATGAAGCAGAGTAGTCTCCACATCAATGTGGTGGAGATGCGTGCAGATCTTATCTGTGTCAGTTTTCACCATTCATCACCTGTGGGTATGTGGCCAGAGGTCACGACCCCACGGGAGCTCTTTTTTTTTTTTTCTGGATGGGTGGAGTCGACGCACCGTCTGTGCTGCTCTTGAGGCCGATGCGCTGCATGGCACTCGAGGGTTGGCCGTTAGGTGTCGTCGACCCCGCCCTCCTGCCAGTTCTTTGTCTCCCGCCATAAAGGTCGCACCTTGAGGAGCTACTATCAAGAGGCCTAGTACTATTGACTGCGTGTCATCGACGCCGAGAAATACTTTTCCTGCCGGTTCCGTTTTCACCACCACTCAATGCTGCTGTGGTAAGACTGTTGCTTTTCTTCATTTGTCAGTGACGTCGAGTCTTTGTTTAACATGTTTTGCCGTGGATCATGTGTCGGTCAAGGGGCACGAAATCGTTGGAGACAGGGCGGCACCCTATGTGACGGTGCTCGTGCATCCGCAAGTACTCTGTCTCCGACCATCATGATCGTTGGCTCGCGTGTCTTGGTCCGCTTCACGACATGGATTCGTGAGACGCCTGGTTCTCCATGGACCATCGTGTAATCGAGCAATGCGTGTGGAAAGTTGGACGAGCTCCGCCAACTTTCGGGGGACGGGCATGCATTTGTCTGGCCAAGCCACGGTCTCTCGGCCTTTCATCCAGGTCCCCTCCGGGTCTATACGGACCATAGAGGAGGGGACTTCTTCTCCTAGTAGCCTTGTTGTTGCAGAAGCCCCTTCCAAGGTGCAGGATGCCCAGTCTGTCCCCCCTGGAGGGTGGGCAGGAGGCACCGCTCTGGCAATTGCCCCTTCTGGGGAGAAGGCTCCCCCAGTGTTGTTTACTCGGACTGGGAAGCCTGGGTAGGCACAGTCCTCGACGCCGTCCGTCGGTGCTGTCCTGGGCCTCGGTGCCATTTACAGCTCCATGAGTCCTGATGGTGCCGTGATCGGCGCCAGTCTGCTGCTCCGTTCAGTCTCCACTGTTGACGCCGTTCGTGGCGCCAGTGGTGCTGATGGTGCCCTGGGAGGTTCTACGACACCCTTTTTGACCATTTCTCGCCTCGGCGCCTTGTCTAGCTCTGGTTCTGCTTGTGGCGTGGAGCGAAGAGACTGCGCCGTGAGAGGTGTCACCCTTGGTGCCGCTCGTGGCGCCAAGGGAGGTGTCGGTGCCATCGTCAGCACCGTCCCTGACTTCGGCGCCGCCGTGGGTCGGGACAGCGCTGTGGCAGGCATAGATTCCACTTTTGCTACTGCTCTCAGCACCGTGTCTTCTTCGGGCACCATTCACAATGTAGTTGGAGAGTTCGGCACCGGTTCTGATGCAGACACCCAGACTGGTACCCCTTTCGGTCCGGACGGCAGCAGGCGTTTGCATACAGTCTGGCACTGGACTTCCGTCTCTACCTCCTTGGAGATGGAGTCAGAGCCTGGTTCGAACCAGCTGTCCGACTCTTTGGAGTTGGTGGCTCACGTGGATACCCTGGTAGTTTCCTTGGCTGACCAGAGCCAGCCCCACTCTGAGGGGCAGGCGGTTGCCCCCGTGTCCAGGGTCAAGTGTGCTGACTAGCAGGCAGTGGTGGAGGCCACTATTGCTCTGCAGCCTGGGCTTGGCGTGTTTTCTGCCCCCTCAGTTGCAGTACCCCTTCAGGTGGTGTGCCTGGATCGCCCAACTTTAGGGCCGATCGGAGCACCCATGGGATGGGAGGGTGCTACTCCCTGGGTGGTCCCTTCGGGGATTGACCAGATGTCAGCTGCCTAGGCTGGTGTGTGCAAGGAGGAGTGCTCTTTCGGACTCCAAGGGATCAGGGTTCGATGCGGCAACCCTTTTCCAGGACCCACCCGGGTTCAGGAAGGAGTTGTAGTGCAGACCCCTGCCCTTCTCTCTCGGTCTCCTCGATGGGGCCCTGGTCTTTGGAGGGTAGGGACCTTCCTTTTGGAGTTCCACTATCCCAGTCACCTCACGGGGGGAATCTTCAGGGCACAGCCTAGGTAGTTTCAGTATGGTTGATCACCTGTCAGCTGTAGGGTTTTCCAGAGCCCCTTCTTCTCTTGAGGCTCCTGGTGCACTCTCTTGCCCGGACAGAGGACTGTCGCCTTCTGCCATTGGCCTTGCCCGCACTCCTTTGTCACCTTCTCCTGCGCTCCCAGGCATTCTTGGTCCTAGGGGACCTCTCTCCTGGAAGCAGTTCAGGGGTGTGGCTGCTCACTTCCCTTCGTATGTAAGGGCCATGGACAGACAGGTGTTTCACCATCACCCTGAGTAGCCAACCCCTGAATCTCCAAGGTCCTCCGCTTCCTCATCCCCCTCTTCAGGGGGAGAGGAGCCCTTTGTCCACATCTCTTCTGCTGCTGATCTTGGAGAGTATCAGCGTTTCCTCATGAGGATGATGGAGGACCTGTATGTCACCCCACCCACTCAGCACAATCCGGAACATTTGGTGCGCGTCTTCCTGGGCGATTTCATTGTGGACACCCTTGTGGTGCCCGCCTGGCCTGCTCCTTTCCAGGAGGTGTCGTTGCGATTGTGGCAAAGACCCTTTTCCGGAGTCCCAGCCCTTAGGGATCAGAGCCAGAGGTATTGTGTCCCCCCCCGGAGTCTCCAGGTCATATGCCTCATCCTCAGTCAGGAATGACGCATCTGGACACTCCTGATGGGCTCCGCGCCCTCCACCGTGACCGGCCCCAGATGCAGATTCCATGGATTTTGACTTCTGGAGGAGGAGGACTTTCTACTCGGCACGGTTGCTTCTTTCAATTTCTGCACATCAGGCCCACTATGCTACCTATGATAGGTTTCTGTGGTCCAGGCTAGGTCAACTCCTATCCTCTATGCCTGATACAGAGGTAACCAGACAAGCCATTGCACTCTCTGCATGTGGCCTGGAGCTAGCAGGGCACCAAGCGAGGGCATCTTACGACGCCAACAAGGTAGCTTCTAGGGTCGTAGGGACAGCGATCTGCACCAAGTGGATGGCATGGCTGCTTCTTTCACGGTTGTCACCCTTGGCCCAGTGTAGGGTGATTTCTCCCGCGTACCGGAGAACCCATCTTCTAGGAGAGTGGATATGTTGTTCATCTACACTGTCTGGCATGTCCCTTTCCCCTTTAAATCTTGCCGGAAGTCTTCAAGCTGGCTGCTCCCACCCACCCGGGTGGTATATACCTCGGCTCTGCCCCCATGACACTATATCTTCCTTTCTGCTGGAAGATACAGGTTCCCTCGTGCTACTTTTCAAGTACCGTAGGCCCTGGAGTCTGATCTACGGTTTTTGCCGCATTTGCTCTCTTTAAAACTCATTAGTTTACGACTCTGATCAGAGCGTTTCGGACATGGAGGACAAGTCGTCCCCCGGGTTTCACCGGTGTCCTTGTGGACAGAAAATGTCTCGCACCAATCCCCACCTCTCATGTGTTTACTGCTTAGGCGCCGCGCACGATACCTCAGCTTGCACCATCTGTCTGGCCTTCCACCCCAACGTCCTGGACGACCGAAAGGCGAGCCTTCAGCTGGGGAGACCGGAGCTTCGCAATCCAACGGTGAAATCTAAAGAGGTCAGGTGGGAGGTTTCTGCGGCCGTGGGATCCGAAGAGCAGCTCGAACAGATGGTGGCTTTCGAGGAGGAAGCTGCCCAAGCTTCCGCTAGCCGAAGCTTTTTCGTGCCGCTCAACCTGGGCTCCACCTTTACTGGGTCCTTTCGGGAGTTGTGCCAGTCTCTCCCTACTAAGGGTGAGGCGCCCTCGGGCTCGCACTCCTCCCGCTCCAAGAAAAAGGACAAGGACCCCAAATCATCTTCTTCTAGTCGAAGAAGACGTTCCTGGGACCGAGAGCGGTCCGATACATAGGATTAGGTGGTGTCTGCCTTGGTCGAGATCGCTTCCTCGGCTGCCGGCTTCTCGGACCTTCCGTTGGGCCAAGGCACTGAAGCCAAGGATATGGCAGAACTGGCCGAGATTTCTCTCAACCCGATCGAGCCGTTGTCGCCGACTTCTGTCGACGACTGTTTGGAGAGGACTCCTCTCCTTTCCTTCCCTGACGAGGAGACCTGCCCTTTGGGTATCCCGATCGAGGGACAAGAGCCGGAACCTCGGTTTTAGCTGGATCCGGCTTCTCCCGATCGACAGAGCCGACACAGTCGGTCTCGATCGAGGTGTAGGACCCCATCGGTCGAAAAGCCGAAAAAGGGTTATAAACACTCCCGAAAGAGGCGCTGCTGCCGTTTCTCATCCTCCTCGAATGAGGAGAGACTTAGCATGAAGTCCGCTGACGTTATGAGGACCTCATGTGGCAGCAGCTACTTTTGACCAGTCAATAGTCGTCTCACTCTGGCTGCACCAGCCATTACTGGCCTAACCTCTTGGTGACACCGACCCTCCAGGACCAAGGACTCCGGTTCTCCTCGGGTGGGACCGGCATAATTCGGCTCTGCCTGTTCCAGTCTCCCCACCAATTTGGTGGAACCACCGCCTAAGCAGCCTCAGGGGGCTCCCTCGAAGGAGGATTGGACGGATACGGGCTTGGCCCGTCGGCTATCCATCACCGTTGTTCCCGATCGCCCTAGGCGTATTGAAGGGGACGTAGGCGGGAGACTCTTGTATCCCGATTCTTCAGACTCGGATACCACTGGCCTTCACTCACACCCTGACGATGAGCTGTCAGTGACAGGCCTGAAGGAAGGGCCTTCCTCCTTCCAGGGCATCCTTCGACTCATTTCTGAGTCCACGGGCATGCCTTTACAGCCTATGCAAAAGAAAGAGGAATATCCACTCACAGATATTCTTAAGAGGGGGGATACCCCGATGGAGACCTTCCCAGTGGCCGAAGCCATTGTTGGCCCGGCCCTAGAACTATGGCAATGCCCTGCCTCTTGCCCGGCTCAGTCGCCGCATGGCTCGTGGTACACTGCACTCCATGGGGTCCTGGGCGGGTTTCACTCAACATCCTTGGCCGAGAGCCTTGTGACTGCCTCAGTTTTCGGCGCACATGTAGCTCTGCGGATACTGACCGCCCTCCGGACAAGGAGTCCAAAAATATGGACCACTCTGCCCAAAGAGTATATGCGGCCTCATCCCTGGGCCTTCGTTAGGCCAGCTCGGCCGTGATTATGGCACACTTCTCTCACGCCCTGCTGGTGTCGCTGGATGATGTCCTCCCTCATCTCCCAGCAGACATGCAGACCACGGTCAAGCAGGTCCGTGACCAGGGTCATGCTGTTGGCAAAACAGCAGCTCCAGATGGCTCTGGACATTGGAGATTCCTGTGCCCGTTCACTAGCTGCCGCAGTGGCCACTCGCTGCTGGGCCTGGCTGAGATTATCCTCCTTTCCAGCGGATACTCAGCACAAGCTAGCTGACGTGCCCTTCCTTGGCACCAACCTCTTCGGTCCAGGAGTAGCAGGTCACCTCCAGTGCATTGAGCAGTCTAATGCCACCTTAGATGCCACCTCTAAGGGTTCTTTGGGCAAGAACCAGCAGAAGCGCAAGAAGAAGCCTTTTCGGCACTCTTCCCCTGCAGTTAGGCAGCCCTCCTTCCAAGGGGGTCAGCAGCACCAGCAGGCTCAAGCTTGGTGCCCTAGGACCAAGCAGGGCCCCAACAGCCCGCAAAAGCAGGTTGAGGTGCGGTCCAGGAGCCTCCTCCTCCTCCTCCTCTAAGTCGGCACAGTGACGGGTCGGGGTGGCCACCCTACACCCACATATGCCAGCTATGGGTCCTCCTGGGGGCTGCCCCACTTTCTTTCCACCTGGTCTATCACTCTCGGACAGGTGGGTTCCGGAAGTGGTCGGTCAGGGACTGCCTCTAGAGTTCGAGCAGTAACCCCCCAGCCAAGCCCGTGCCCCACGGGAGGAAAGGATCTCAGTTGGCGCTCAGTCGGCCCTTTGGGACGACATTGCTCAGCTCCTCTGCAAAGAGGCGGTAGCTCCAGTGCCGGATCCTCCTTCAGACCCAGGCTTTGTGTTCAGGTACTTCCTGGTGCCCAAACGGATGGGGGGTTGGAGCCCCATCTTAGAGCTCCACGACCTGAATCAATATCTGAGGTCTTGCACCTTCCGGATGGTAACTCTGAACCAGATCATACCGTCTCTGGAGCGAAACGTGTGGTTCTGTTCACTGACTACAGGACGCGGTCTTTCATGTCCCAATCCATCTGTCACACCAGTGATTGTTTCGCTTTAGGGTCAAAGGGACCCCATTTGTGTTCTGAGCCATGCCGTCTGGCCTGTCATCGGCCCCACGGGTCTTCACCAAATGCATTGCAGTGGTGGCAGCCCATCTATGGCGTCAAGGGGTTCGCATATACCCCTATATTGACGATTGGCTCCTGGCGGGTTCCTCCTTGCAGGAGGTGGAGAGGTCCGGGGACCTGGCCCTCCGAACCTGTTCCCATCTAGGCCTCCTGATCAACGAGGCCAAGTCAGAACTCGTGCCCTCTCAGGTGATGGGCTTTATCGGAGTAGAGCTCAACTCTCGGCAAGCCAGGAGCTCGGCTTCCGGCGGACAGTGCGGAGGTTCTTCCTCCTTTGCTCAATCATTTCTGGTTGGGCACTTGCACCTGCCCGGGACTTCCTGCCTTCTGGGTTACATGGCGTGCACCTCAGTGGTCCGTTGGGCCAGATTGCAATGCACCCCTCACCAATGGGAGCTGGCTGCTCAGTGGTCTCAGCGTCAGGGTCTTTTCGACCAGTTGGTCACTGTCACCCAGAGGATGTGGGATGCTCTCCAGTGGTGGACCGTCCCAAGTCATCTGCGGGAAGGGATTCCGTTTGTCCACCCCGAGCCGACGGTTGTCCTCACGACCGATGCCTCTCTCATGTCCTGGGGAGCCCACATGGGGGACCACAGAGTCCACGGGTTCTGGATCCCCGAGGAGTCCCGTTGCCACATCAACCTGTTGGAGCTCAGAGCAGTCAGACTGGCACTGTCATCTTTTGCTCCTCGGCTCCAGGGTCAAGTGGTTCAAGTCCAGACGGACAATGCCACGACCATGTGCTACATCAACAAACAGGGCGGCACACACTCCCGTCTGCTATGCAAGGAGACGCTCTGGATCTGGACCTTCGTCAGCTGGCTGGAGGCAGAGCTGTTTGCCATCCATGTGGCAGGAGCCTCGAACCAACTGGCGGATGCTCTCAGCCGCATAGGCCAGACATCCCACAAGTGGTCTCTCCAACCAGAGGTAGCTTACCGTCTGTTCTCCCGTTGGGGCAAACCGTTGGTGGATGTGTTTGCCTACAAGGAGAACACCAAGCTGAGGCTGTACCATGCCCGCCCCCCTCAGCAGGGCTCGCTCCAGGGGGATGCCTTCTCGAGGCCGTGGACCCCAGACCTCTTCTACGCCTTCCCTCCATTTCCCTTGATCCACAAGTTGTTACCCAAGGTGAGAAGGGACAAGGCGAAGGTGATCCTGGTAGCCCCAGATTGGCCCCGCCAGTCTGGTTTCAGATCCTCAGCCTCAGCTACAGGGCCAGACGGCTTTGTACATGTTAGGACCTGATATCATTGAACCAGGGGAAGGTATTCCACCGGACCTTCAATCCCTGCACCTCACAGCCTGGTTCCCAGCTGCCAGAGTTACAGGGTCAGGTCTTTCCGAGGATGTCTACACCTCGTGGTGGAGGCATCTCGTAAGGAAGCTAATCAGAAACAGAATGCCTTCAAATGGAAAAGGTTTTCCATTTGGTGTCAGGCTAAATTCTGGACCCCTTATCTTGCTCTGTGGCTAACATTTTAGACTACCTTGATCTCTCTCTCCAAAGGGGTCACGGTCATCAACCCTTAGGGTGCACCTGGCAGCCATTTCCGCTTGCACCGGCACGGTCACCAGACATTGGCAGAGGAGACAGTGGTCGGGCGCTTTTCAAAAGCCTGGATGCATATCCTCGATGCGTGAACCTCCACCTCCGTGGGATCTTTTGCTGGTTTTGGCAAAGCTCATGGGCAAACCATTCGAACCCATGCACAAGTGTGAGCTCTCACACTTGTCGTGGAAGACTGCCTTCCTGGTGGCTGTCACATCAGCCAGAAGGACAGGGGAACTCCAGGCACTCTCGGTGGACTTCCCTTATCATGTCTTTCACAGGGACAAAGTTGTCCTGTGCGCCCCCAACCAAAATTCCTCTTCTACCCTTGGTATTAGGGCTCTTAATTATGTGCAGCATATGGGGGATTTTCAGAAGACCATCCTTAGTCGGGTGGAATCTAAATTGGACTCCCTTCCTGAGTCACGGACTAAGCAGGAAGTGGTGGATCTCGTCCGTTCTGCTCGTTCGGCCCATGGGCACATGCTTTGTGCCACTTACAATACAGTGGACACAGCTGGAAGGAGCTCGGCCTTTGTCGTAGGCCTACGGCATCACGCCTGGCTCCGCCTGTCAGGTTTGGTCCCTGAAGTGCAATCCGCTATTCAGGATGCCCCCTTCAGGGGTTTGGTGCTGTTCGGGGATGATGTCAAGGACATCATTAACGAACTGCAGGAGTAGGACACTGCACTAAAGTCTGTCAACAGGCCCCCTCAAGGGCAGTGGTGTTCTTTTCGTAGACAAAACTGACAAAGACAAAACCACAGGACAAACAGGCCAACAAGCGTCTGGCCCTCCAACCAAGACTCCCTCAGCAAAAAGCTTGGCTGCTACGGCTGCCCCACACCTCTGACTCTACCTCTTCCCACTGCCTCTGGAGGGTTCCAGAGGAACTATTGGGAGAGATTCTCCTACCATCTGCCATGTTGGGAGAGGATAGTATCAGATGATTGAGTGCTCGAGTTGATGATAGCAGGACACTCAATAGAGCTTCTATAGAAACCACCCCGAAGACCACTCCCAAGTCGTCTTACTCCCCGCAACATCATCTTCTGGTCCTAGAGGAAATCGTCTCCCTTCTCCTGAAGGCGGCGATGGAGCCAGTTCCCACTTATCTTTGGGGAACACGTTACTCTTCCCATTTCTTTCTAGTTCCAGAGAGGCGGAGATGTGAGGTCTATCCTAGACCTCCGCTCCCTGAACATATTCGTGGAGTACAAACGATTCAGAATGCTCTCTTTGCAGAGCCTTCTACCTCTTCTTTGGCAGGGACAGTGGCTATACAGAATGCCTACCTGCATATCCCCATATGCCCTTCCCACCGCAAATTCCTTCGTTTTTGCTTTCAGGGGGACCACTACCAATTCAAGGCCCTCCCATTTGGTCTTTCCTCGGCACCCCCTAGTGTTTACCAAATGCCTGTCTATGGCAGCGGCCCACCTGCGTAGCCAGGGAGTTCAGGTATTCCCGTACCTGGATGACTTGCTCCTGGTGGCCCCATCCAGGGAGCAACTCGTGCACTCCCTTTCCCTTACCCTGCAGGTTTTCACCAGTCTGGATATCACCATCAACCAAGCCAAGTCCCATTTGGTCCCTTGCCAATGCCTCCAGTTTATAGGGGCGATTCTGGAGACGACCACCGGCAAAGCCTTTTTGCCTCCGTACAGGGTAGACACCCTTCAGACTGAGGCCAGTCTTCTGTCCAGTCACAGGAGGGTCAGAGCCATGTCAGTCCTCTGCCTCCTCGGGCTAATGACTGCTGCCATTCTGACAGTCCCACTCGCTCGGCTCCATATGAGGATCTCTCAATGGACGCTTAGGTCACAGTGGGACCAGACCTTGGACAATCTAGACCAAGAGGTACTAGTTTCCGATCCCATGATCAGGGACTTGAAATGGTGGATGGTTCAGGAGAACCTATGCCTGGAAGTTCACTTCAGCATTGAACTCCCCTCCCAGACGTTGATGACAGATGCGTCAGGAGAAGGCTGATGTGCCCATCTCTGGTCTCACAGGACTCAGGGCAGCTGGTCCAAGTTCAAACAAAATCTGCACACACATGTGCCCGAACTGAGAACAGTCCTTTATGCCCTTCAGGCTTTACACCCCTTGATCCTCCCCAGTCATCTCCTGATACAGTCAGACATGTGCACAGTCTGGTATCTCATCAAGCAGGGAGGAACACGTTCTTACCCTCTGTGCAGGGAAGCGATGAGTCTGGTATTGGGCAACCCAGCATCACCTTCACTTGACTGTGGTTCACGTTCTAGGAGTGGAAAACACACTGGAAGACCGACTGTCGGTCCTCAGCCAAGTCCCACGAATGGTAGTTAGATCAACAAGTCATAAACGACATTTTTCAGCGATGGGAGACTCCTCAGACCTTATCGCCTCTACCCAAAACGCAGAAGTTTCTGCCTTCTGCTTGCCTTCAGGGAAGCGAGACATTTTTTGGCGGGCGGCTCTGTCTCTTGCCTAGAGGGACAGATTCGTTTATGCTTTCCCTCCCATTCCGTTAATTCCAAGGGTCCTCAACAAACTCCGATCGAAGGGAGCTTGAATGATTCCCATCGCTCCCTTCTGGCCCAGGTTAAGTTTGGTTCTCTCTTCTGCAACAGTTTTCAGAGGAACCTCCTCCTCCTCTGTCGCAACAATTGTTGACCTAGAATCAGGGGACTCTTGTTCATCCAGGTTTCTGATCCCTTCATTTACATCCGTTGCTCCTGCAGATGAGCAAAAGCCTGCTTTGGAGTCTCCCCTCTTATAGAGGACATCTTGATAAAGGCCAGAAAGCCTTCCCCCAGGTCCACCTACGCCATGAAGTGGAAACAGTTTTCTATTTGGGCTAATTCGAAAGACTTAGAACCTTTTTCATGCCCAGCACATAAAGTCATGGACTATATATGTCACCTCTTCGATCTCTGTCTGAGCCATGCCTCGTTAAAGGTCCACATGGCCGCTATTTCAGCCTACCATATTCCTTTGGAGACAGGACTTTGCTCAGTTAGATGTCTCAAGACTTTCTCAGAGGGGTTCTCCATTTGAGACCCCACCATCAGATACTTACCTGCCTCCCTTGAGCCGGCAGCTACAGCAGATTAAGTTCCTTTTTGGAAGACACACTTCCTGAGTGGCCATTACTTCTGCCTAGGAGCATTTCGAACTTCAAGCCTTGATGTCACAAAATCCTGTACTTGACTTTTCTCAAGGAGCGTGTGGCTCTATGCACCAACCCTAAGTTTCTCCCTAAGGTGGTGGCTGAATCTATGCTGAATCAATCCATTGAGCTACCCGCTTTCTTTATGCAACACTCTAATCAAGGGGAATATCTCTTGCATACTTTGGATGTTCACAGAATATTGAGATACTACACCACTCGGATTAAGGATCTCAGGAAAACTGATCAGCTTTTTGTCTCTTTTGCTTACAAAAGGGAAGGCAATGCTGTTTCTAAGCAATGCCTATCAAAATGGATGGCTCATTGTATCACTTTCTGTTGGGAAGTACAACAAGACCCTGCCAGGTCAGGTCAGAGGTCACTTCACCAAAAGAGGAGTAGCTGCCTCTAAGGCTTGTTTCAAGAATGTATCAGCGGCAGACATCTGTGCAGCCGCAACTTCTGTCCATAGCTTCGCGAAACACTACAGTTTGGGCATTGCCTCTCGCTGTAGAGCAGGCTTCAGGTTGGCTGTTATACGTACAAGGTCTCCTTTTATGAGACCCGTTCGGCCTGAGGTTCCATGCTATGGATGACGGTCCTCCTCCCGAGTGCTTTTCCTTGTTCCAGACTGCTTGGGACTCTGTCCTATATGTGAATATCTACTGCAAGAGCCCTCTCGAAGTAAGATAGTACAGTTACATAAGAACTTACTGTAACAGTAGATCTTCGAGAGAGAGAGAGAGAGGCTCTTGCAGTTGGTATTGCCTTCCTGCCCTCTGTCCCCCTAAGCTTTTGGATCCATTTTCATGGAGGAAATATTCTCTTCTCTTTCTTGCCTCTTTTGGCCCTGGCAGAAAAGAACTGGAAGGCGGGCATGGGGACTGCGCCTTTATACTGATGTCGTATAACGCCGGTCGCCTAGACGGAGACGCAGAGTCATTCTCCCCGCCAGAGACTGTTAGCTAGGAATTTTCCAGCGGGGTCCTGGCCTTCTGGCGGAGTCGTTCCTATATGTGAATACCTACTGCAGGAGCCTCTCTCAAAGAGCTGCTGTTATGGTAAGTTCTTACGTAATTGTACTTTCCTGTGGGACGTACTGCGGGTTCTCTGCCAGTGGGTGACACCGAGATGGATCCTTCCCAGCGGTTTGAAGCCCTTTGATTCAGGTTCTAATATCGACCACTCTGAATGTCGTTCACCGGTCGAAATTCACCCCAAAGAATCCCCAAAATCTCCCCTGGAGGATCATTCTTTTGGGGATCTATTGAGAATCATTCAAACAGCAGGGGGCTGGCCATTTAAGGAAATGGATCTTTAGTGGAAAAGGCTGGCTGAACATTTGGTGGTCTTCACCACAGACCCTTTACCCATCCCCCTTGGATGGGTCCGCACGAGGATCTAGTTAGGACAATCTGGCAACAGCCCTCTTCCATACCAGTTGTTTCCAGGAAGGCTGACAGAACCTACTTCCGAAGGGATCTCTCACCTCACCACACACCCTAATGCCGACTCCATGGTCATCACGGCCACGCATGACCGCTCGGCTTAGCCTAAGTACTTGAGTTCCTCCCCACCAGACAAGGACTCAAGATAGCTTGACCAATTTGATAGGATGATCTATTCGTCCACCTCCTGAGCCATCCGGTTATAGAATTACGTGTCCCATATGGTGGGTTTTCAGAAGCCCTCTCTCACGGAATTGGAGCGGGACCTTCAGGATAACCCTGATAAAAAAATCTCAGGACGAAACTGCTGGACAAGGTTCGCATGAGTAAATCTTCTTGCCATCATGCCCTCCATGCTACTTATGATTCTGTGGACTCCGTGGCCCGGGCTGCGGCCTCGGGAGTCTGCCTTCGGCGCCTAGCATGGCAGCACCTCGGAGGCCTGGCACAGGATGTTCAATCATCCCTCTTGGATGCACTTTTCTTGGGTTCCGTCCTCTGGCGGTGACGCGAAAGACAACATTACAGGGCTGCAGGAGAGTGGTAGGTCGCTGAGAGATATGCACTCTATGTATCGGATGGGTAAAAAGAAAGAGCCATTTTGTCACCAGAGAAGATGAACAAGAACCAGAACAAGCATCGAGGTAAGAGATGCCCCACTGGTTCTGGAGCCCAAGCCCCTCAAGCTAAGGTTGCCAAAGCAACCTCAAGATCTAAAGCTCTGCTCCCCTCAGCGTCCTGACTCACTTCTTGTCCTCCCGCTCCTTCCGTTTCCCTCGGAGGAATCAGTAGGAGGGAGGTTCGGCCTTCACCTGGAAGAGTGGAAGTCCGTCACCGCAGATGTATGGGTGCTTCGAGTAATACAAAGAGGTCACTTCATCGAGTTCCTGGAGATCCCACCTCCAAATCCTCCAGGAAGGTCCTTCTTCCCATCTGATCAGATCCCCATCATCCACCAGGAGATCCAGGCCCTGCTACTAAAAGCAGCCACAGAACCCGTTCCTAAAAATCAACTAGGTGGGGTATTCTACTCCCATTTCTTCCTAGTTCCAAGAAAGACAGGGGGTCTGCGAACTATCCTGGATCTCAGCACGCTGAACCTCTGTGTGGAGTACAAGAAGTTCTGCATGCTTGGCTGTGCTCCCTGGATACGCAAGATGCTTACCTTCATATCCCCATCCTTCCGGCTCACCGCCGCTTCCTTAGATTCTCCTTCCGTGAGAACCATTTCAAGGCACTTCCCTTTGGCTTGTCCTCAGCCCCCTGGTTTTCACCAAGTGCCTAGTGTTGGTAGCGGCGTTTCTCCGCCGCAGGGGCATATATGTGTTCCTATACCTGGACGACTGGCTCTTTTCAGCCCCATCTCCGGCCAGCCTGAAGGCGTCTCTCTCCTTCACTCTGGATCTGTTTGTCCAGTTGGGCATCTCGGTCAGTCTCCCCCAAGTCCCAGCTAGTGCCCTCTCAGCACCTCCACTTTATATGAGCGGTACTGGATACAGTCCAGAGCAAGGCCTTCTTGCTGGTGGATCGAGCCGAGACCTTGACTTCTCAGGCCACTTTGGTGGTCAAAATTCGATGGACCCCAGTGCACTTGGTGCTCCGTCTTTTGGGTCTTATGGCAATGACGATTGCTACTGTCCCCCTGGCCAGACTGTACATGAGGGTTACCCAGTGGTTTCTTCGAGTCCAATGGGATCAATGAGTGGATGACATGAACCAACTGGTCACGATCTCCAACGGCCTTCAGAAAGACCTCCTCTGGTGGCAGGACCTTACCAACTTGTTGGTCGAGCTCCCTTCCACTCTCTGGCTCCCTCCCAGACCCTCACATCAGATGTCTCCGATGTGGGTTGGGGAGCCCATTTGGGGGATCACAGAACTCAAGGTTCATGGTCTCCTCAGGAGCAACACCTTCACATCAACATCCTAGAGACCAGAGCAGTCCTCTATGCTCTCCAGGCCTTCCAGTCGTTACTCCTCCCGGGAACACATTTGGTCCAGACAGACAACATGGCGACTGTCTGGTATATCAACAAACGGGGAGGTACCCGGTCGTACCCTCTTTGCAGGGAAGCAATGAGAGTATGGTATTGGGCTCCTCAGCACGGCCTGTTTCTGATGGCAGTCCACGTTCCAGGCGACACAACACCCTAGCGGACAGTCTCAGCTGATCAGTGGCCAGGGCTCATGAGTGGGAACTAAAGCAGGAGGTAGTTGAAGACCTGTTTCTTTGGTGGGGTTGGCCAGACCTAGATCTGTTCGCCTCCCCATTCAACACAAAACTACCCAACTTTTGCTCGCTTGTTCCCGGGCATGGTGCTGTTTGGCGAGACACACTGTCTCTCTCTTGGACAGGGAGGTTTTTATACGCGTTTCCTCTCTTTCCTCTCATTCAGAAGATTCTGTTGAAACCTCAGGCAGAAGGGACCCACTTGATTTTGATAGCCCCTTTGTGGCCCCGGCAGATTTGGTTCCCACTGTTAAACAACTAGCGCTAGAACCGCCGGTCCTTCTGCCACTGTCTCACGACCTTCTTTCTCAGGATCAGGGCACCCTGATACATCCGAGTCTTCAGTCTGTCCGTCTTCATGCGTGGCACCTGTGGACATAGCGGTTTCTTGCAGTGGAATCTCCTCTCAGGTTGCTAAGGTTCTGGTGGAAGCCAGAAAATCCTCCACCAGATCCACCTACGCTATGAAGTAGAAGAGATTTTCTATCTAGGCCACAGCCAAATGCTTGGACCCTTTTTCTTGCTCGGCTGCCTAAGTGTTGGAGTACCTCGTACATCTTTCTAAGTTGGGCCTTGGTTACTCCTTCATTAAGGTCCATCTTACTGCGGTGTCGGCTTACCACCTTCCGGTGGAGGGCAAAACCATTGCACAGCTAGAGGTTTCTAGAACTTTCTTGAAGGGTATCCTTCACATCAAACCTCCAGTCCAGAACCCCTGTCCTCCCTGGGATCTTAATTTTATGTTGGAGAAACTTACTTTGCCCACTTTTGAACCGGCAACAAGTTGTGATTTGCGCTTCCTGTCCTGGAAGACGCTGTTTTTGGTTGCAGTTACTTCAGCTCGAAGGGCTTCAGAGCTTCAGGCCTTTGTTTGCAGAGAGCCTTATTTAATTTTCCTCAAGGACCGGGTGGTCCTAAGCACTAATCCGTCCTTTCTTCTGAAAGTGGTTTCGGAGACTACTCTCAACCAGAGCGTCGAACTGCCAGTCTATTTTTCCCAGCATTCCAACAGGGGGGAATATCTTTTGCACACCTTGGATGTGCATCGGATTTTGAAGTACTATACCTCCTGAACTAAGGAGGTTCGAATGTCGAACTAACTCTTTGTGGCCTTTGCTTCCCAGTGCCAGGGCAAGGCCATCTCTAAACAGACTATTTCTAGGTGGCTGGCTAACCGTATTCATTATACTTAGCAGAAGTACGGGAAAACCCTTCCGGGGGGCGGTTAAAGATCATTCCACTAGAAGTATGTCCACTTATACTGCTTTTCTCAATGATGTGTCCACTGCAGAGATCTGCATAGCGGCCACTTGGTCTTCCATCCACACCTTCACTAAGTATTACAGTCTGGACATTGCATCTAGGCATCAAGCAGGTTTCAGCCTTGCAGTCTTGCAAGGTCTTCTGTCTTAAGGCAGTCATTTTCCTCCTCCCGGAACCTCGTCTCCGACTCCTTCTCTTTTCTTAGACTGCTTGGAATTCAGTCCTATATGTCAGGACCTACTGCAGGAACCCTCTCGTAGTAAGATACAGCAGTTGCAAAAGAACTTACCGTAACAGTAGATCTTCGAGAGAGGTTCCTGCAGTAGGTCTAGATCTTACTTTGAGAGGACCTTTGCAGTAGGTATTCACATATAGGACTGACCTGCCAAGCGTCAGGACCCCACGGAAACATTTCTAGCCAGCAGTCTCGGTGGGGACCCACCATCGCCAGGGTGACTGGACATGCATATGACGCCAGTTCTTTCCCCGCCGTTGGTTTGTGAAAGTTTCTCGTGGTAGAATTCAGCACTAGTCAGTCTTTCTTCGGTCCATTAGTTTTCGAACCTTTCTACCTACTTTCTCCATTTTTCAAATTTTCTCAATGATTTGCTGTGTATGTCGTCCCCGGCGCCCTTCGAATCGCATAAAAATAAGTGCAACTCGTGTGGTTCCCAACTTCCTGACAAGGATGGCCACTCCTTGTGTGTCTTCTGTCTGGGCCCAGGCCACCCTGTGGAGAAGTGCCAGCACTGCCAGAAATTTAACTCCGCTACCTGGAATAGAAGGCAGCAGTCCCTGGAAGCCCATACCCTCAAGAAAAGAATGGCATCCATGGAAAGGGAGCTAAAAAAAACTATGGCAGGCGTCCACTTCCCCTGAAGGTCACAAGAAGCGTGACAGTGAGAAGCACTGAGAGCGGGAAACTGCTTCCACGGCAGCTGCGACTTCGGCGGAGTCTGTGGCACTTTAGGTAACATCCCCTTCGGGGGACTGCTCCACGATGGCCGTCTTGGTGGTAACCAAGAAGACGTCGCCCCTCCTGTCTGGCTCGCGCTCAGCCCCTTTGAGAGCCTCTGGGGAAAAGGAGGCCTCCACTTCTGGGAAGGCTGCTTCTATGACGCGGTCCTCAGGTTAGAGCAGGTCCGGTAAGTCAGACGCTGGTGTCACCGACGCCCGCCCGGACAAGGATGCTAAGCCGCCTGCCCCTTTGGGGGAGGGGGGCATGTGCCCAGCCAAACCTCCACCCGACAAGGTCGCATCCCCAGCGCAGCCTTCCTCAAGCAGGTAATCTGATAAGTCGGACATTGGCTCCTCCGTCGCCCGGCCGGATTCGGCCAATAAGTTGGACACCGGTCCTACCGATGCCCAGCCAAGGAGACTGCGCCGACCATAAGGTTCGGGTCCACGCCCAGACTCCGCAGCGCTGCTATATGCTGCTCTGAGGCCCCTGCATCTCCTAAACTGATCCTGGGGATTCTAATCCTCCCTCCCCAGTCATCATGGGAGGATCCTGAGGCGCTGCCTTCAGGGCCCCTCCTTCGGGACCCGATACCCTGACGCCGATCTTCAGACGCTGGCCCTGACTCCGCATACCAGGACGCCATCCGCGTCCCCTACTGTCAGGTCCTTCCGGACCCTGTCGACGGGGTACCTCGCCTGGCCCGTGGACACCCGCGGGCCAGCATTACCGCCGCTGGGCCTCTGCCAGGTCCCTCTGCCCCGCCAGAGCCCCTGGCTCCCGGGTATCTGACACCTCAATATCCGGTGCCACAATATCCGGCCCCTCAGTAACCGGTGCCATAGTACCAGACGCCCCAATACCCAACGTCGGGTTACCCGCCTTCGGGTTATGGATACTCTTTTTACGGATGTCCTGAATATTCTTATCCCCCTCATCCGCCGCCCACTCCTCAGCTGCTGTTGGAGGACTTGAAGGAGACACTGGCCTCCTGGTGGGCTGTGGCCAAGGCTCAACTCACTAGGGAGGTCGAAAGTAGTCTGCCGACGCCGGACCCTATACAGGATCCCCTACGTCTGAGACAGGAGACTCCCTCCCCCCTACCTGACACCAGAGGAGAGCCCTCTCCTGCCCCTGGAGGCGGACATGCGCCAGGAACTCCCCAAGGGGCCGTCCTCCCTTCGTAGGGAGGCTTCCTTCCTCTTCATCGCCAGATACATCTGACTCGAAGTCAGAGACAGGACGCTCTGATCCTGATGACGAGCCACGTACTCCGGATTACCCCAGGCCAAGGACCCCTCCGAAGTCTCCTCCAGAGGATCCCTTCTTTCTGTAGTTACTGAGGAAAATCCAGGAAGTCCATCAGTGGCAATCACTGGAGCCAGACCCACAGCGTAAAAATCTGGCTGTTCATCTGGATCTGCCCAAGACTGCTCCTACGCCGATTCCACCCTGGCTAGAGTCTCACGCAGACCTCGTTTCCACTATTTGTAAACGACCTTCAGCGTTAGCCCCCTCTTCCGAAGAAGGCGGACCAGCTATATCAGGCTCCCGAGGGCGAAGATTTTCTGAATCTACACCCCAAGGCGGATTTGATCGTTATCAGCACTGCTCACGGCCATTCCGCTAACCCAGAACACCTCAGCTCATCCCCGCCTGACAAGGAATCCCGGCTTCTGGACCAATACGGGAAGATGATCTATTCCTCTTTTACCTTGGGTATTAGGGTCTTGAACTGTGTGGCACATATGGGGGACTTTCAGAAGACCATCTTTAGTCAGGTGGAATCCAAATTGGACTCCCTTCCTGAGTCTCAGACTAAGCAGGAAGTGGCAGATCTTGTCCGTTCTGCTTATTTGGCCAGTTGGCACATGCTTCATGCCACTTACAACGCGGTGGACACAGCTGAAAGGAGCTTGGCTTTCGCCGTATGCTTATGGCGTCATGCCTGGCTCCGCATATCAGAATTGGTCCCTGAAGTGCAATCCGCTGTCCAGGATGCTTACTTCAGGGTTTGGTGATGTCAAGGACATCATTACTGACCTGCAGGAGAAGGGTACTGCATTCATACTAACATACTAACATACTATTTGCCAGCAGATTAGGCCTTATGGTCTATCAAGTCTGCTTGAACCTAGATCCTTAGTTGGGTGCCGAGACCCTCCCATCCCTTGTGCTTCAGAAACCCCTATCATCCATCCCCACCCCCCCGGGACAGGTCATCATCTGATACATCCACTTTCTGTGTCTGTCCCACCCTTCTTAAAGCTCTCCACTGTGGATCTCTGAACCAGCTCACCAGGCAGAGCATTCCAGGGTCCACCACCCTCTCAGTGAAAAACCTCCTCCTCTTTTCCCCCTCACCCTTCCACCTTCCAACTTCAAACCATGCCCTCTGGTGATGCCTCCTGCTTTAGTCTAAAGATCCTCCATGTTTACCTCTATTTATTCCTTGAGGTACTTGAAGACCTCAATCATGTCCCCTGTCTCTCCTCTCCTCCAATGAAAACAGGCAGAGCTCCTCAAGTCTGTCCTCGTAAGTCAAATCCCTAGCCCTCGTATCATCTTTGTTGCCTCCTCTGTTCCCTCTCCAGGAGCTGTATGTCCCTCTTCAAGTGTGGTCTCCAGTACTGTACACAGTACTCAAGGTGTGGTCTAACAGGTCCATTGTACAGTGGCAGAATCACTTCCTTGCTCCTAGAGGTGATCCCCTGCGATGCATCCCAACATCCTGTTTGCCTTGCTAGCTGCTCTCCTGCACTGCTCAGTGTTATTCATACATGTATCCACCATGACCCCTAGGTCTTTTTCCTGTTGAGGCTTCCAGCACCTCCTCCCAGGGTGTACCTGTGTTTAGGGTTTCCCCGACCAAGATGCAACACCTTGCACTTTGGTGATATTGAAATTTAATTTCCATGTGTGAGCCCAGCTTTCCAGGGTGTCCAGGTCCTAGGGCCAACCTCCCCTCTTTCTCCCTCAACTACTGCTCCCATCTTGGAGTCATCCTAAGAGACTCATTTCACACCCTATACCATCCCTGATGTCTGATATGTATGCATTAAACAGGATTGGACCCAGGACCGAGCCCTGTGGTAGCCCCTACCAACCTCTGTAGGGTTCGAGAGCTCCCCACAGACCACTACTCTCTGAGTGCGCCCAGCTATCCAGTTTTCAATCCATCTGACCATCAAAGGCCTACTCCTAACCCCATCAGTTTCTCCACCAGACCATTGTGGGGGACAGAGTCAAACGCCTGCTGAAGTCCAAGAATAATACATCCACAGGCTTACCCCTATCCAGTTCTGATGTTACCCATTCATAGAACTCTACAAGGTTGGTTTGACATGATCTACCTGGCACAAACCCATGCTGCCGACTATCCAGACCTCCCACCTCCTCCGTAAACCCCAATCGTTCCTTTAGTGTACTCTCCATTAATTTTCCCACCACGAGGTTAAACTGATGGGTCTATAGTTTCCTGGTACTTCCTTGACCCCTTTATGGATTGGTACCACATGTGCCTCGCCAATCCTAGGTACCCTCCTGTCTCAAGTGACCTGTTGAAAAGCTCCGCCGGAGTGCAGCCAGTATGTCCGTCAATTCCCATAGTACTCGGATGAATGCCATCCGCCCAGGAGATTTGTCTTTCTTTAGGGCCTTGAGGGCAAACCACACCCTTTTGGTGGGGATGGCATCATCCGTCCCCTCCACCTTACTGGTCTTTTTATCCTTATCCAGATGAGACACCCCTGGGGTACCTTTCCCTCCCTTTTGCTCCATTTCTGCTGCTCCCCTGATCCCACTCCCTGCCGCTTCTATCCCCTTTGTGCCTTTGCTTGTAGATATCCCATCCCTCCCTAGTGAACACAGAGGCAAAGTACTGTTAAATACCTCTGCCTGGTCCCTCGCCTCTTCCACCCACCCTCCTTCTGATCTCAATCTGCTGAGATGGCCCTTAGTTTTCTCCGGCTCCCCAATGTACGGAAGAACCCTTTTCCCTCCATGTATCCCCTGTGCCAGCCAGATGCTCTTTACTGGACTTTCCCCTCACCATCGGGTGACTTTTCTAGATGCAAGCTGGTACATTTCCTTATCCCTATCCTCTTGTTGTTTTATATTTTTTTGTAAGCCTTCTTTTCTCTGACTGCTACCTGGACCTCACTGGACCACCAGCATGGTTTATGTGACCTTGCTCCCTTACGTTTCAACTTAGCGCAGATCCTGACTGCCTCATGAAGTCCCCTCTGTATGACCTCCCATCTCCTTTCCACACTTGTTGTTGAGGTAATCCCTCAAGTGATCCTTGAGAATATTTCCCATGCCCATAAAGTCTGCCCCTGAAGTCCACTGCCAGTGTCCTAGATCTCACCCCACTCTCCCAATGCTTATTTGAAACCAGACAGTATTGTGGTCACTCCCAGTCAGGGGTCCTGTACAACCATGTCCCTTACAGATCCCCATCTGCCAGAACCACATCCAGGACATGCCCTCCCTTGTGGGCTCCATCACATGCTGTGTTAAGAACACATCCTGGAAGCCATCCAGCAGCCTCTGCCCTTGGCCACCTTAGAGGACATGGTTCCCCAGTTAGTACCTGGCATATTAAGGTCCCCCATCAACACCACTCCTTCCCTTTTGGACCACACTGGGCAATGATGTTGTCCAGCAAACCATCCTCTAGAACATCACTCATCCCGGGGGCCTATATGCTACACCCAGCTTGACCTTATCTCCTGCTGGGGATCGTAAGTGACCCATAAGGCCTCCACGTTTCCTCTGCCTCTTCTACCATAGCAATTTCTATGTCATCTCTAATGAACATAGCCACTCCACCCCTCTGCCCTCCTTTCTATCCTTCCTAAGCATAGTGTACCCCGTACATTTGGGTCCCAGTCATGGTTTTGTTGGCCCCGTTTCGTGACTGCATACATCCACCCTCCCTCGAACAGCATGGCCTGGAACTCTGGCAACTTGTTTCCCAAACTCCTGGCATTTACTAACACTAACCCCACCCTTATCCCTGATCCTTTTGTCAACCCCACCCAGATTCCTTATACTTCCATCCTCCCCTGCTCCTCCTGAAACCTCCACCTCAGTCTGTTCCCCTCCCCTTGGGCAGAGGCTACTCCCCTCATCTGGAGGGAGGCTTCTAGTCAGCCCTCCTTATCCCTCCCCCTTACAAGTTTAAACCCCACCTTTCTTGTATGTAGTCAGCCATCCCCTGTTTAAGGACTTCTTTCCCTAATGGGGCAAGATGAAACCTGTCCTTGGCATATAGTCCCTTATCCTCCCAAACTCCATTCCAGTTCCCTAACACCCCAACCCATTCTCTTCACCCCACTTCCTGGAGCCATTCATTAACCTCTGTGAGTTTCATTTTTTCTCCACTGAGGCCTTTGGTACTGGTAATATCTCCGAAAAGGAAATGTTGCATCCATTATCCCGACAGACTCTGGCAAGTTCTTGGAACCTTGCTTGGATTTCCATAATGCTATTTCCCTCTAGATCATTAGTTCCCAAATGCACCAGGAAATCCGGTTTCCCTCCACAATCCCTAACCATTTCATACACCATGAACTTTGCTCTGTGCACTGTCAGCCCAGAGATACTTACTACCTTCACCTGGCTATGGCATCCATCCCCCTGTCCCTCCCAATGGATACCCTTAATCATTGAGTCTCCCAGTAACAGAACCTTAACACCGCCATCATCCTTATGGTTACCTCCACTATGCCCTCTCAGCCCCCCCTCTCCCACTTTATTCATGATCACAATTTCATGATCACAAATTCAAGTCTGTCAAATCTATGTACACGCCCCCTCAAGGGCAGCGGCATCTTCTTCGTAGACGGAACCAACCAAAACCACAGGGCAAACAGGCCATCAAGTGTCTGAGCCCCTTCAGCAACCAAGACTCCCCTTAGCAAAAGAGCCGTGGGAGCCACGGCTGCTGCGCTGCCTCACACCTCCAGACTCCCTGCCACTCCCACTGCCTCTGGAGGTTCCAGGGAACTGGTGGGGGGGGGGGGAGATTCTCCTTCCATCTGCCAGGTTGGGAGAGGATATCGTCAGATGCTTGGGTGCTCCAGTTGATATCAGCAGGACACGCAATAGAGTTTCTACAGAAACCACCCCGAAGACCACCACCCCCTCAGTCGTGTTACTCCCCGTAACATCTTCCTCCTGTCCTAGGCGAAATCACCTCCCTTCTCTCGAAGGCGGCGATAGAACCAGTACCCAACCATCTTTGGGGATGGGTTACTATTTCCATTTCTTCCTAGTTCCAAAGAAGACTGGAGATGTGAAGCCTATATTAGACCTCAGTTCCCTGAACATGTTCATGGAGTACAAACGCTTCAGAATGCTCTCTCTGCAGGGACTTCTACCACTTCTTCGGCAGGGACAGAGGCTGCGCACTTTGGACATGCAGGATGCCTTCCTGCATATCCCCATATGCCCTTCCCACCGCAGATTCCTTTGTTTTTGCTTTTAGAGGGACCACCACTAATTCAGGGCCCTCCCATTTGGTCTTTCCTTGGCCCTCCTGAGTGTTTACCAAATGCCTGTCTGTGGTAGCGGCCCACCTGCGTACCCAGGGAGTTCAGGTATTCCCGTACCTGGACGATTGGCTCCTGGCGACCCCGTCCAGGGATGAACTCCTGCACTGTCTTTCCCTTACCTTGCAGGTTTTCACCAGCCTGGTTATCACCATCAACCGCTCAAAGTCCCATTTGGTCCCTTGCCAATGCCTCCAGTTTATAGGGGCGATTCTGGACACCATTGGCAAAGCCTTCTTGCCTCCGGACAGGGTGGACACCCTTCAGACTCAGTCTTGTCTTCTGACCAGTCGCAGGAGGGTCGGAGCCAGGTCAGTCCTTCGCCTCCTCGGGCTAATGGCGGTTGCCATTCTGACAGTCCCACGTGCTAGGCTTCATATGAGGATCTCTCAATGGACTCATTGGTCTCAATGGGACCAAACCCTGGACGGTCTAGACCAAGAGGTGCTAGTTTCCGATCCCATGATCAGGGACTTACAATGGTGGTATGGTGCAGGAGAACCTGTACCAGGGAGTTCCCTTCAGTATCGAACCCCTCTCAAGAGACTTGGACGACAGATGCATCAGGAGAAGGCTGGGGATCCCATCTTGGGTCTCACAGGACTTAGGGCAGCTGGTCCAAGTTCGAACAAAGCTTGCACATAAATGTGCTCGAACTGAGAGCAGTCCTTGATGCCCTTCGGGCTCTACACTCCATTATCCTTCCCGGTCATCTCCTCATACAAACAGACCAAATGTGTGTAGTCTGGTATCTCAACAAGCAGAGTGGCATACGGTCTTACCCTCTGTGCCGGGAAGCGATGAGAGTCTGGATTTGGGCAGCCCAGCATCACCTTCACTCGACTGCTATTCATCTTCCGGCAGTGGAAAACATGCTGGCGGACCAACTCAGTCGGTCCTCAGCCAGGGCACACGAATGGGAATTGGACCAAGAAATCGTAAACAACATCATTCTGCATTGTGGAATGCCTCAGATAGACCTCTTTGCTTCTCCCTAAAACGCAAAACTTCCCGCCCGCTCCAGGACGAGACATTTTTTGGCAGGATGCTCTGTGTCTCACTTTTAGGGACAGATTAGTTTATGCCTTCCCTCCTAGTCCCTTAATTCCGAGTGTCCTGAACAAACTCTGATCAGAGGGAGCACGAATGATTCTCATCACTCCCTTCTGGCCTAGGCAAGTTTGGTTCTGTCTTCTGCAACAGTTTTCAGAGGAACCTCCACTTCCTCTTCCTCTTTTGCAACAATTGTTGACTCAGGATCAGGGGACCTTTGTTCATCCAGGCGTCAAATCCCTTCATTTGCATGCGTGGCTCCTGCAGATGTAGCAAAAGCCTACTTCAGAGTTTCACCGCTTGTAGCGGACATCTTGGCTGAGGCCAGAAAACCTTCCACCAGGTCCACCTATGCCATGAAGTGGAAACGGTTTTCAATTTGGGCCACTTCGGAAGACAGAACCTTTCTCATGCCCAGCCAATAAAGTCCTGGCCTACATGCGTCACCTCTTCGATCTGGGTCTCAGCTGTTCCTCATTAAAAGTCCACATGGCCGCTGTTTCAGCCTACCATATGCCCATCGGGGACAGGATTTTTGCTCAGTTGGAAGTCTCCAAGACCTTCCTCAGAGGGGTTCTCCATTTGAGACCCCCCCCATCCACATTCCTGCCACTCCTTGGGACTTGAATTGTGTTCTGGAGAAGCTTACCCTGCCTCCCTTTGAGCCGGCAGCTACAACAGATTTAAAGTTCCTTTCTTGGAAGACACTCTTCCTAGTGGCCATTACTTCTGCTTGGAGCATTTCCAAGCTTCAGGCCATGATGTGCAAAATCCCATACTTTATTTTCCACAAGGAACATGTGGCTGTACGCACCAACCCTAAGTTTCTCCCTAAGGTGGTGGCCGAATCTACGCTGAATCAATCCATTGAGCTACCCGCTTTCTTTACGCAACACTCCAATCAAGGGGAGTATCTCTTGCATATTTTGGATGTTCACAGAATACTGAGATACTACACCACTTGGACTAAGGATCTCAGGAAATCTGATCAGCTTTTTGTCTCTCTTGCCCACAAAAGAGGAGGCAATGCTGTTTCTAGGCAATGCCTATCAAAATTGTTGGCTCATTGCATCACTTTCTGTTACGACAAGTACAACATCCTGCCGGGTCAAGTCAGAGGTCACTCCACCAGAGGAGTAGCTGTCTCTGCGGCTTGTTTCAAGAATGTGTCGGCGGCAGACATCTGTGCAGCTGCAACTTGGACTTCGGTCCATACATTTACAAAACACTACAGTTTGGACATTGCCTCTCGCCGTAGAGCAGGCTTCGGGTTGGCTGTGCTTCAGGGTCTTCTTTCATAAGACCCGTTCAGCCTGAGGTTCCATGCTATGGATAACTATGCTCCTCCCAAGTGGTTTTCCTTGTTCCAGACTGCTTGGGACTCAGTCCTATATGTGAATACCTACTGCAAGAGCCCTCTCAAAGTAAGATAGTACAATTACGTAAGAAGTTACTGTAACAGTAGATCTTCGAGAGAGGCTCTTGCAGTAGGTATTTCCTTCCCGCCCTCCATCCCCCTAAGCTTTTTTGGCTCCATTTCCATGAGGGGAAATATCCTCTTCTCTCTCGTCTTGCCTCTTTTAGCCCTTGGTGGGAAAGAACTGGAAAGCGTGCGTGGGGAACCGCCCCTTTATACTGACGTCGTATGACACCGCTCACCTGATGTGGGGGTGGTCCTCCACCAGAGACTGCTGGCTAGAAATTTTTCCGTTCGGTCCTGATGCCTGGTGGGTCAGTCCTTTATGTGAATTCGTACTGCAAGAGCCTCTCTCGAAGCTCTACTGTTAGGGTAAGTTCTTGCACAACTGTACTTTTCCCACCCACTTTCCCCCAGCTCCTGGAAGTTTTCCTTTTATTCTGTCTAGTCCTCTGGTCATGCCAATAAGTGTTGATGAACAACATATACCACTCCTAGAACTACTGTTACAGCTGAGTAACCTGTTTATTTGTACCGTTTGCTAGTTGTATATCTTGTACCAAATTGTCTGTTCAGGACCTCCTTATAAATGAGCATGCCCAATGGAGTTATTCCTGCTAATAAACTTGAACAAGAACCTTCCAGCCACATCTAGCACCAGGTCCCCTTCTGATACAGGCAGACAATACCTGTGTGGTGTACTACATAATCAAACAAGGGGCACGAGATCCCAACGCCTTTATCAGGAAGCAGTCCCTGTTTAGCAAGAGGCCCTATGGCAGAAACTCCTTTGTAGTGACAGTACATGTGCCAGTAGCCCAAAATGCCATAGCAGATCACCTGTGTCGCCACACCCAAAGTCATGAGTGGATCTTGCACGCATCAGTCCTCCAGTACATCTTCCACCTCTGGGGCACGCCGGAAGTCGACCTCTTTGCCTCCCTGGACAACCACAGGGTACCTCACTATTACTCCATTATACCGGACAATGAGGGACTCTATCAATGCCCTCTCCCTAACGTGGCGGGACAATTTTTTTATGCCTTTCCCCCCATTCCTCCACTCCAGCGCGTTCTCATCAAACTCTAGTTGGAGCCCGCAATGATGATACTAATAGTGCCATTCCGCCCCTGACAGGCCATTTTTCCTCCCCTCCAACAGCTGTTGGTCACCAATCGCATAGCCCTTCCTCTCTGCCCAGACCTACTTGCACATCATGGGTGTCTCCTACACCCCAGTCTTCACTCCCTACACCTTCATGCCTGGCTCCTAAGGACGCCTTCATAAATAGACAGCAAGTATCTGCAACATTGGCTGGTATTCTGTTGGCCTCTAGAAAACCATCCACTAGAAAGAATTATCAAGTGAAATGGAAACGCATACTTTTTGGGCAGGTGCTCATGCACTCAACCCCTTTTTCTGTCCTCTCCCTGCTCTCTTGGACTATCTATCCTCCCTTTCCTCACAAGGTTTGGGTTACTTCTCCATTAAGGTACATTTGACAGCCATTGCTGCTTTTCATGAGCCCGTAGAAGGCCGTCCGGTAGCCCAGCAGGATCGTGTCACCTTGGGACCTCTATTTCGTCATAGAAAAATTGACTTTGGCCCCTTTTGAGCCAGCTGCTGCATGCGAGATTTGTTTTCTGGCATGGAAAACATTGTTTTTAGTGCCCATTACCTCAGCTCGCTGCATTTTGGAACCCCAGGCCCTAATGTGTTCTGAACCTTACCTTGTATTCCACAAAGACAGGGTCTCACTTCATGCTAATCCAGCCTTTCTCCTAAAGGTTGTTTCAGAATACATACTGAACCAGTCTCTACATTTGCCGGTCTTCTGTCCTGATCACTCTAATGCTGTTGAATCCCCCCTCCATACCTTGGATGTGCATCGCGTCCCATGTTGCTACATTGTATGCTCTAAAGCCACACGAAAATCCAAACAACTCTTTGTCACCTTTGTTCCAGGCAAAGGTCTGCCAGTCGCCAAGCAAACTTTATCAAATTGACTGTCAGATTGTATGAGCTTCTTTTACAATAAATATAATAAAACGTTACTGAGCGGTGTGTTTGCTTACTCCACCTGGGCTCTATCTACAACACCTGCATGTTTCCGTGGTGTCCCTCATTGACATCTGTGATACTGCCACGTGGTCTACTGTACATACTTTTATAGAGCACTACAGCGTAGATTTAGCCTCTCAATGCTGTGCTGCCTTTGGGTGCATCGTGCTGCAGGGCCTCCTTTCCTAATTTCGCCATCCTTTCTACTTCATTGCTTGGGAAGCATCCCAAGAATATTATGTGCTGCAAGAGATACCCTTGAAGAAGATCGTGCAGTTTCGTACTTCCCGTAACTGTAGATCTTCAAGAGGATCTCTTAAAGCAGGTACATTCCCTCCCTCCTTCCCCCTCCTTCTTGGAGAGAGCAATCTTTTTAGACATCTTCAAAATAACAAAGGTACCACCAGTCTCCTTGGTTCCCGTCAGGAGTCTTGTTCCATGAGCTGATCGCCGGCGGGGAACTGGAGAATGCTAGATGCTGCCGACGTATTTATACAGGCAGATGTGATGATGTGATGATGGACGGCCCCCAGTCAACACTGCTAGTGAAAGCTACTGTCAACAGCAGTGCCCTCTGGCGGATACCCACGAGTATTACCTGCTGCAAGAGATCCTCTTGAAGATCTACCATTACGGTAAGTATGAAACTGTACTTTGCTAGCACAGAACTGTGAAGATTGAGAAAAATAATGGCTTCATGTGCTAAAACACATTGGGGGTGTTTTTACTCAGTTCCTAGTGAAGCATGCTCCCCAGCCGTATAAAATTGTTTCTAGTATAATCTCCTTTGACAGATTTGGTATATCCCTTGCTAATGTGAGGATTTACTTTCTTGAAAAGGAACTTGAAACCCCCACTGACAAGAGGATCTTTGTCCTTGCTGCGGCACTGAAAGCGGGCTACACCATTGAACGCTTGTATGAACTGACCAAGATCGATCGCTGGTTCCTTCACAAGATGAAGAACATCACCGACCACATGGGGGTCCTGGAGTCGTACCGACAAAAGGAGACCAACATGCCTATCGAAGTGCTCAAAAAAGCCAAACAGCTGGGCTTCTCTGATAAGCAGATTGCTCTTGTGGTGCACAGGTAAGCCTCTAGACACAGAAATATATGCATATGTTATATATTCTCACATACAAGTAAGTAAAACCGTTTATTTTTTTTCAGGATAATTTCATTGAGAGAGGTCTATTTTCATGGTTGTACCCCAGAATTGTTGCATCAGCAAAGAAAATAAATACATGTAAAATGTGTACAAACTAAAACCATCTGCCTAAATGACGCAGGAGGTGTGGAGGGTTATTTTTTGTTTGCTAATGCCAGGAGCCCAGGGAACAAGATCCATGACCTTCAGTGTTTGTTAGGCTAAACTGGTCATTGTGGCTGTAACAGAAACCTGGGCAACACAGCATCAGGGGTGGAAGTTAAGGGTGTTTGGGTACAGAGTGGTCAGGTATAGGGGTGTGGTGGTGCTGTGCATTAGGAAAGCTCTAAAGGCCTGAGAAATGCAGGAAGTAGGAAGGGGTATGGGGCCTGAAGCCGTTTGTTTTAAAGCTTGTATTCTATTTTTGAAAAATAGAATATGGTATCGGTAATACAGACAGACAATTCATAAGTAATTGTGACAAATATGAGACGGCCAATCATTCTTTGAAGTGAAGATTGGGGGGATTACATAAAAATAGATAATCCAAACTGCCTGCCACTTTTTAGTCAAGGGAGAAAAACCGTAAGAGGGAGGACATACTAGATAGATAATAAGCTCAGTGATAGGTTTGTTCTTTGTTGAATTTTGTTGACCCGGTAAGCCCACTGGGCCTAGAAGTCCCTTTTTCAGGAACGGTGGGGGGGGGATACAGATGGTAAGCAACTGAAATTGAACCAGATCTGATTACTCTTAATTCAGTATTTAAAGAGCAAAGTAGCCCCAATCAGCAATCCCAGTATGTAGAAGAAATATTTAAATTCAAAACATTTAACAGTTTAACAGCAAATAAAAGGACAGTCTCGTAGACCATCTGATTGGAAAGTTATGGAAGACAGCCATCAAATGTTATGAAGGCGATGTTTTAAATATGAAACCAGACCCTCAAATGGACTAAACAGTGCTGCGCCAGAGCTTTCAGTCCTCTCCTGTAGGTCGTCGTACTGTGGTGGCATGTTGATCATAAAATAACACCCCAAGCATCTGTTTTACCAAAACAGTCTTCAGCCCAGAATGAAGACTTAAACTGAACAAATGCACTTAACACGTAGATAAAGCTCAGTCATATAGTGGAACAGTTGTGCTGCTGCTGGTGCAGATTATTGCAGAAGGGAGGGGGATTCGGTTTGGTTGTTTGATAGGCCTCTGGCACAGAAGATAGATACTGACATAGAGCTGGGAGATGAGATCAGGAGGGAAGCGTAACTTGGGGAGGTGCTGTGATTAGGCAGCTTAAACATGCCAGATGTGAAGTATCCCAGTAGCAAGGAATAAGACCCCAGTAGATGAAATTCAGGAAACCTCTCTATCCAGAAGTTGGAGGAGCCCACTAGGGTAAATGCTGTGCTGGATCTGGTCCTGACAAGCAAGGAGGGTGTGGGGGAGGTCAGGTTGGGCAAACCACTGTGATCGTGCGATCACAGGACTACGTGTGTAAGTCAAGCTGCAGGCATACAGGGTTCATTTCAGGGCTGAGGTCCTGGGCATTAGTAGGGCAAATTTTAGGAGAGTGAGGTGGTGGGACAATTGGTGTGTGAAAGTAGCAGGAAAAGGGCTGCAGATGGGAGTTGAAAGAGGAGGGAATACATCAAATGACAGGTTTCTGCTCAAAGATGGTAAAGAAGGGCAAGAGGGGGGAGGAAACCACTGTGGTATTCCAAGGAGGCAGTAAAGGCAGTAAATGAAAAAAGAAGTACTTTCATAATGTACAGAACAAGTTGGGAGTGGATCGGGTGGAATAGCAGGAGAGTTTTTTTTTTTTTTTTTTTTTAACTTTCTTTATTCTCCTAATTCTGCTGCCCTAGATCCCTCTCACAGAACACTCCACTGAATGTCCCTAGTAGGACCGAGGAGTCTGCTCCCTTAGAGTGCAGCACGCTCCAGTTACCTTCGGGGCTTCTGAATTACCCTCTGGGCGGGTTGGAGGAGGCTCCCCAACCCTCCCCCTGGACATCAAGGGAGCACGTACATAATGGAGGCTGCTCCTGGTTCCTCCCTTGGACGTGGTGCCAGGCGTTCGACGCCTAAATCTAGGGCATGGTATTTTGGTATTTCCTTGTTCTGTGCCCACCCCCTGCCTATGTCGGTGCTCGAGGAGGGCCAGTGAGGCAGAGGTGCGCCGAGACGTGTCTCTGCTCAGGGCCCTTGGCCGATGTCAGTCCCTCCTTTTCCACTGCTTCCCGTACTGCACTGTCAATACCTAGGTTCACCCAGGAGATGGCAGTAACGTGGCGGGGCTAGCAGCAACCCTCCCCAGAGAAGAGCAGTGGTTGGGCGCTCAATCCCTCTCTCCCCCCAGCGACCCGAGTCTGTCACTGAACCTGAGTCGCCGGCATGGCGTGAGGTGTGGAGCAGGAGAGTTTTGATGGTGGCTAGTAGAACACCCTTATAGCGGCCTGCCTGTGCAGCAGCAGCAAGACATCTGCCAGCGACGCTAACATCCTGAGTTCGGTAATGGACTCTGGAATTGGAGGACTGGCCGGGGGGAGAAGGATTGAGCATCCAAGGGAGAGCTGTCCTTCTCTTGGGGGAGGAGGATTGAGTGTCTTGTGCAGTATGAATCTCTGGTGTAGGCCGGGGGATCTGCTGCGACAGACACCTAGTTTAGTGGGAGGCAGGACTGACTGGTTCATCCCATGGATGTCATTGCACATCACGCCTCAAGGGGAACAGAGCATCACCAAAAAATGTGGTCCCCCTTATATGATGCCCAGCTCTGCTGCTGTTTTTCATCTGGGGGTAGGTGGAAGATGAGAAGGGGATGGTGCAAACCTAGTGAATGAATATTTAAGTCTTGAAAGAAGATGACCAAGATCCATTGCCAGAATGCAGCGCTAGAGCCTGTAGAAGGTCTTTGAGTGCTAATGTGGAGCCCATCACGGAGGAGAGAAGGCATTTATTTAGATCTTACTTTGAGAGGGCTCTTGCAGTAGGTAATCACCTTGAGGACTGAGCGCTCCCTGGCATCAGGACCACATGGAAATTTCAGCTAGCAGTATCTGATGGGGGACTGGTCACCCAACGTCACGTGACAGACGTCATCGTGACCCTATATAGTGGGTGGTCCCCACGCCCGCCTTCCAGTTCTTTCCCATTGTCGACCTGATCAGTCAGATCTTGCAGAGATCATACGCTGCAGTTCGACTGCTATCTTGGATGAGTATCTGTTTACTTTCTTTCAAAATCAGTATTTTGTTTTATTTTGTGCATGTCGTCGTCTAACGTCGAGCACAAGAACAATTGTGCTTCGTGCGGTGCTCAACTACCTCACAAAGATTTGCACTGTGTCTGCCTCTCGTGCTTAGGCCTGGAGCACAAGGTCGAGGTCTGTGAGGCCTGTGCCACTTTCAACCCGGCCACACGGAAACGCCACCAGCTGGCCCTTGAGGCTCCTCTCTTGAAGCAACGAATGGCCACCATAAAGAAAGAGCTCCAGAAATTGCGTGGCACTTCCACCTCGTGCAGTGGATCTAGGCATGAAAAGGAGAAACATTTTGACCAGGAGAGGTAGAGGTCCCCCTCTATCCCGAGGCTGCCTGCGGGCCCCTCGGACAGTCAGTGGTCTTCTTCCTCTGGGAAGTCTGCCTCTGTTGCCCAGCCTACCCCGTCACGGAACATTCCTCTGGGCCCCTGCTGCCACTTGTTCTGGTGGCAGGTAGAACTCCGGCTGAGCCTCGGCGCGCCAGACTCCACTCCACGGGAGTGGGGGGCTGGGTGTCTGCCGTGCTAAGCACTGCTGTTAAGTCGCCTGGCTCAGGCTCCGGGGACTCTGGAGCTCACCTGGCTTTGACCGATAAGTCAGGCATCGACAAGTCCGATGTTCGCATGGTTAGTTCGGCCGATAAGTCAGACATCTGATCCGCCATCTGCCCGACCGATCTGGCTTTGGGTTCCGGCGACGGCCCTGATTACCAGCTGCCAGATCTCTCCCAGCCTTCCCTGATGGGTTCTCCTCACCGGGCCGTCCCCTCGCCATGGGACGTGGCTCCCCCTTCCTCATCTATCAGCAGAAGGACAGGAGATGAGGGACTTCCGCTAGGTGACTTCTCCCCAGGCTCACCTCCAGATTTGGGGTTAGGAGCTGGTGATAACCTGGATGGTTCCCAGCTTCCTCTTCTGCTGTCAGGGGCTTCTCTGCTACCGGCATGCCCCCTGCTGGATTTGACCCTCCCTGGGCCCTCAGGGTTTAACGTCCCGCAGGGTTCCCCGTCTGGGCCTATGGTGTCACTGTCAGGACCTCCATTGGGCTTGCCTCTGTGGCCCCCCCCCCGGTCAGGGTGTATTCCATCGGGTTACCCTACATCAGGCCCTCCGGGGTTCCTGCCGACGAGTTATCTGACAACTCAGGCTCCAGCATATAACCCACCGGGCACCCCCCCCGGTCATGGTCTCATGCACCAAGATATGCTCCTGCATACCCTGTGCTGGGATACCCATTGATGCACTGGGTTTCCCGACACCGCGCTTTGCCACTGGCTATCCCCTGGCTTATCAGCTTCCACCATAGCCTTAGCCTTAGACTCCAGTGGATTTTCAGTTCATACTGCAGTCTTGGTGGTTAGAGACCTAGGCACAGCTCATGTCAGAGCTGGGCAGTCGTCAGCCTCCCAGGGAGCTGTCTAGGAGCTCTGACGCACAGCTGGCAAGGCAGGTTCCAGCTCCTCTGTCTCAGCCGCCATCGACCTGGCCTCTGGATAAGCCAACGCCAGGACCACGGGATTCAGACCACCCTGATTCCAGGTCTTTGGACTCTGACCAAGATTCCGGCTCTGATTCTTCCTCGTTGGCAGGGTCTGGCTTTATAACCCCGCCTATAGAAGAGCCCCAGCCTAAGGAATCCGCCATATTAACCCGGAGGATCCTTCCTTCGCAGACTTCCTCGGCAAAATCACAGAGGTCTACGAATGGAAGTCGGATGACCAGGATCCCAAAAGGCAGCGCCTTGCGGAGCACCTGGACATGAAGGCAACAGCCCTGGTCCTTTCCCCGCCCTGGCAGGAGCCACATGAGGATCTGGCATAAACCATCTGGATGATGGCCTCCTCTATTCCAGTGGTAGCCAAGAAGGCGGACCGCACCTGTCTCACTCCAGAGGGGGAAGGACCACCTCAGTACACACCCAAGGCCTATTTGGTCATCATTGTGGCTGCTCATGACCGGTCCTCCAAGCCCCGACACATGAGCACTTCCCCTCCTGATGGTCTCGGCAGCTAGACCAGTTTGGTAGAAGTTTTACGCCTCCTCCACACTGGCTATGAGGACTCTAAACTATGTAGGTCACATGCTGGTCTACCAAAAGTCCATGTTTGTCCAGTTGGAGCCGGCCATTTAAGCCCTCCCAGACTCTGAGTCGAAATCAATATTGGCAGATTCGATCCATTCTGCTAAGGTGGCCTGCAGACATTCCCTCAGGGCTACCTATAATGCTGTCAGCTCGTCAGCACGGGGAGCTGCCACAGCAGTTTGCTTCGATGCTTCTTATGGCCAAGAGTGGGGGTTTGACCCAGGATGTGCAGACTGCCATCCAGAGCACCCCATTCAGGCGATCCGTCCTGTTTGGGGGTGACACACAGGTTATTACCACCCTGCAGGACAAAGGCAAGGCCCTTCAGTCAGTACAGACCATGTACCGGCCTAAATTTCAGAAACAACAGCAGATGGCCCAACGTCAGACCAAACGTTAGGCACAGCCAGCTTCAGCCACTCCCCTGGCTAAGTCCCAGAGAGCTTCGGGTGTTGCTCTCCCCAGCCCCCCTCCCTCACATGACTCACTATCCACCCTCTCCCCTCAAGATCTTTTAGGGGAGCAGGTGGGTGGAAGATTTGCTTGTCGTCTGCCAGAGTGGCGGGATGCGACAACTGACACTTAAGATCTTACTTCGAGAGGGCTCTTGTAGTAGGTAATTACATGTAGGACTGACGGCAGGCGGCAGGACCCCGCGGAAAAATTTCTAGCTAGCGGTCCCTGGCGGGCACTTCCACGTCAGGTGACCCGGCCTCAGGCAATGACGTGTTATAAAGGGGCGGTCCCAGGCCCATCCCGCCTTCAGTTCTTTCCGCCGTCGGCTCGTGCAGCGCCTCGCTGTGAAGTTCACAAAGCTCAGTCCTATTGCTTCGTCGGTTTTCCGAAAGTATCAGTATTTTGTATTTTCTTCGTCAGGTGAACGTCGGTATATGTCATCCCCTTCAAAAAAATAAGTGCGACTCATGCGGCGCCCAACTGCCTCACAAAGACGGTCACTCCCTCTGCCTTTTTTGTTTAGGCCTCAACCATGCGGTCGACAAATGTCCGCACTGCCTTCATTTCAACGCGGCCACCTGCAGACGACGCCCGCAGTCTCTAGAAGCCCATCTCCTCAAAAAGATGATGTCCGCAATGGAGAAGGAGTTGAAGAAGCTTCGGCAGGCGTCAGCCTCCCCTGAAGGGCACAAGAAGCGGGACAAAGAAAGACACCGGAGAAGGTCTCCTCCTCCGCGACTCCAGCTAGCGCGCCATGCTGTAAGTAACGGCCTCCGGGATCGCTCACCGCAGCCTTCAAGGCTTTGGAGGAGGCGTCGGCCCACCCGCCGGGTGCCTCCGGCAAAGGAGGCTTCTGCCCCAGTACCGCCACAGGCTTGCGGCCTACTGCGCGGGCGCCCCATAAGCCGGACGCCGGCCTCCGCATGTCCTCCGGAGAAAACTGCTAAGGCCCGACCCTTCGAAGCGGCGCGCGGCGAGTGTCTCCTCAGACCGGAGCCTCTTCCATCCTCGGCCCGCCTCCGGCCGAGGACTCCTGACATCGGACACGGCTCCTCTGGCGTCTGCCGGATTCGGCCCTAATCCGCGTCTGCTCCTCCGTGGCGCTGGGCTCTGAGCCTCACGGCAGACCCTGCTCGCTTGTCGTCCCAGGTTCCCGCAGCATTTGCTGCCATCCGAGAGCCAGAGTCCCCCCTGCCGGACCCCGGGGATGTTTTTCCGTCGTCTGATTCCCCTCCTATACAGCGGGATCTGACGCTGGCTCCGCCGATGCCGGTTCCGACGCCGGCGGGGGATATTCCTCTCCCTTCGGGCCCTCCACCCCACGGGCCTATCACGGTCGATCCGCCCACGGAGTTCCCGTCTGCTCCGGCAGCTCCTCCGGTACCTGGGTATCTGCCATCTTATCAGATGCCGGTTTACCCGGGTCCACAGTATCCTGCGCCGCAGTACCCGGCGCCGACTCCTCTGACGCCGCAGTACCCGACGCCGCAATACCCAGCTCCGGTATTCCCGCAGCCGGGTTACGGATACTCTCCTTACGGATTTCATCTGTACAACTATCCCCCCCCCTCCTCCTCCTCCTCCACCGCCCCCTAGGCTGCCGGTGGATCTCCAGGGGACTCTGGCCTCCTGGTAGGCTGAGGCCAAGGCTCAGCTCACCAAGGAAGTCAAGAGCCGTCTTATGGTGACTGTGCCACCCCCGGCTCCCGCACGCCCCAGACGGCACACTCCCTCTCCGCCTCCGGATTCCCGGGCTTTGCCCTCGAATCCAGGAGAGGCAGGACACGCATCCAGGGATCCCCTAAGGAACCCGCTCTCCCCATAGATGAGTTGGGAGTCTTACTTCTTCATCTTCTTCTTCTCTCTAGACTTCTCGGATTCCTCCGATGGTTGCTCCGAGAAAGACGACGAGCCTCGCTCTCCGTCCAAGCCCCGGCCGAGGACTCCTCCGAAGTCTCCTCTGGAGGATCCTTCCTTCACGGAGTTGCTCAGGAAGATCCAGGAAGTCTATCAGTGGCGTTCCTTAGAACCAGATCCTCAGCGGGTTAAACTCGACGAACATCTGGACTTGCCCCTTATGGCCCCTACTCTAGTGCCACCCTGGATCAAGCCTCACACCCACCTTGTTTCCACTATTTGGAAACAATCGTCGGCTTTAGCCCCACTTTCTCGGAAGTCCAACAGGCTATACCAGGCTCTGGAGGGTGTAGACTTTTTAGACTCTCACCCCTGTGCAGACTCTGTTGTGATTAGCGCCGCCACGGCCGGTCCAGCACACCGAACATTGAGCTTGTCTCCCGGATAAGGAATCTCGCCTGGATCAGTATGGAAGGAAGACTCCACGCCTTCCACACTGGGGATCAGGGCCCTAAATTATGTAAGCGATATGGGATTACCAGAAGCTGTCCTTACCCAGGCGGAATCCAAAATTGACTTCTTGCCTGACTCCCAAGTCAAGCAGGAGTTAGCCGACCTGATCTGTTCTGCTTGTTCGGCCAGTCACATTCTGAGGGACCACTCCACGACTAGAATGGACACCACAGGACTGAGCTTCATGCCGTCAAAGTCTTTAGCGGCCACACATGGCCCGTGTGTCAGGTCTGGTCCCGGAGGTGCAGTCAGCAATCCAAGAAGCACCTTTCAGGGGTTCTGTGCTTTTCGGTGGTGATTTCAAGGACATCATCACTGACCTGCAGGAGAAGGGGACCGCCCTTAAATCTGTTGATTCAATGTACCGTCCTCATCCCCGCAGCGTCGTCCCTTTCGCAGACGCAGCCGGCCTCAAGCGAAACCTCAGGGAAGGCGGGCCACAAAACATCGGGCCCCCACAGCTGCCAAGCCCCCGCCATCCAAAAAAGCAGCGGGTGCCCCAGCTGCGGTGCTGCCTCACACCACCTGATCTTTCCCTTCCCACCGCCTCGGATGCCCGGAGGAACCGGTGGAGGAATTCTCCTCCACCTTCGGGTTGGGAGAGGATAACATCGAATTCTTGGGTGTTAGATCATAGCAGAGGGCACTCCATAGAGTTTCTGCAGAAACCTCCACGTCATCCCCTCTGAACTCCTCTCTCAAGGGACCATCTTCCTTTGGTCAAGGAAGAAATTTCTGCTCTCCTCATGAAGCGAACCATAGAACCAAATCCTCCTCACCTTCAGGACGGGTTACTATTCCTGTTTCTTTTTGTACCAAAGAAGGCAGGAGATCTCAGACCTATTCTTGATCTCAGCTCCTGAACCTATATGTGGAATACAAGAGGTTCAGGATGCTCTCCTTCAAACCCTCTTGCCCTGCTTGGCCGGCCAATGGCTTTGTGCACTGGATATGCAGGATGCGACCTGCACATCCCCATTTGCCTTCTCACCGAAAGTACCTCAGGTTTGCATTCCAGGGGACCACTACCAATCCGGGCACTCCTTTTGGTCTTTCCTCGGCTCCCGGTCTTTACCAAATGTCTGGCGGTGGTAGCGGCCCACCTAGTGCTTTGGGAGTTCAGGTTTTCCCTACCTGGACGACTGGCTCCTCTGGCGGCCCGTCCGGGAGGAACTCCTGCATTGTCTCTCCTACCCAGCTGGTTTCACTGGCCTGGGTATCACCATCAACCATTCCAAGTCTCACCTGGATCCTTCACAGAGACTCCAGTTCATTGGGGCAATCCTCGCTACGACAACGTGCAGGGCCTTCCTGCCTCTGGACAGGGGGGCTTCCCTCCAGTCCCAGATTTCCTTTCTATCGGAACGCAGAAGGGTTTCGGCGAGGTTGGTGCTCCGTCTGCTGGGGCTTATGGCGGCTGCCATCCCGACGGTTCCGTGCGCGCGCGCCTCCACATGAGGATCTCTCAGTGGACTCTCCGCTCCCAGTGGGATAAACTTGTAGATGACCTAGATCATCTGGTACTGATGATCTCACCGATGATAAGAGACTTGCAATGGTGAATGGTTCGAGAGAACCTATTCCGTGGGGGTCCCCTTTTTTCATCCTCCCCCCGCTCAGACTCTGACCATGGACGCATCAGGCGAAGGTTGGGGAGCCCATCTGGGTCCTCACCGAACCCAGGGCTTATGGTCAAAATTGGAGTTAGCTCTCCACATCAATGTGCTTGAGCTTCGAGCAGTGCTGTGTGCTCTCCAGGCCCTTCACCAATACATCCTTCCTGGTCACCTAGCCGTCCAAACAGACAACATGTGCGTGGTGTGGTACATCAACAAGCAGGGAGGGACTCTGTCCCACCCACTTTGCAGGGAAGCGATGAGGGTTTGGGAATGGGCAACTCTTCACAACCTTCACCTCACGGCGATCCATGTTCCGGGAGTCGACAATGTCCTGGCAGACAAGCAAAGTCGTTCTTCGGCTCTGCCACACGAGTAGGAACTGGACCAAAAAGTTCTAAAAAGCATCTTCCAGACTTGGGGGACTCCACAGATAGACCTGTTCACCTCCTCCCAAAACGCAAAGCTTCCAATTTTTTGCTCGCTCGCGCCAGAGCGAGGTGCTTTCTGGAGTGACGCTCTGTCTCTAAACTGGAAGGACAGATTCGTCTATGCTTTTACCCCCCGATTCCTCTGGCCCCTTGTGTGTTGCAGAAACTGGCATTGGAAAGAGCGAGAATGATTCTGATCGCTCCTTTCTGGCCCAGGCAAATTTGGTTCTCTCTTCTACAACCAATACTCAGAGGTTCCTCCTCTTCCTCTGCCTTTATCTCTGAGGATTGCTGACCCAGGATCAGGGGACCCTGGTCCATCTGGGACTCAAGTCTCTTCAACTTCATGCATGGCTCCTGCAGACCTAGCCCAATCTCGCTTTGGCATCTCTCCTAAGGTGGCCGAGATTCTGGTGGAGGCTAGAAAACCCTCCACTAGGTCCACCTACGCTATGAAATGGAAAACATTTTCCATTTGGGCTGCCTCCAGGAACGTGGAGCCTTTCTCCTGTCCTCTGGCCGTTCTGCTTGATTATCTGTGTCATCTTTTCGACCTGGGTCTCAGTCACTCCTCTTTGAAAGTCCACATGGTGGCCATTTCAGCCTACCATGTCCCTTTCGCTGACGAGGCTTTTGCCCAATTGGAGGTATCCAAGACTTTTCTCAGAGGGATCCTTCATCTCAGACCCCTGTTTGGACTCCAGCTCCCCCCGGGACTTGAACTTTGTTCTCGAGAAACTTACCCTTCCTCCCTTTGAGCCTGCGGCTTCCGCAGACTTGAAGTTCTTATCGTGGAAAACGCTGTTCTTGGTGGCCATTACTTCTGCTCGCAGAATTTCTGAGCTCCAGGCCCTTATATGTAAAATCCCTTATCTGATCTTTCACAAAGAAAGAGTAGCTCTTCGCACGAACCCCAAGTTTCTCCCAAAAGTGGTAGTGGAGTCTACCTTAAATCAGTCTATTGAGTTACCTGCCTTTTTCACGCAGTATTCCAACCAAGAAGAATACTTGCTCCATACCATGGATGTCCACAGGATTCTGAGATACTACACCGATAGGACGAAGGATCTCAGAAAGACTGATCAGTTGTTCGTCTCTTTTGCTCTCAAAAGGGAAGGCAATGCTGTCTCCAAGCAATGCCTATCAAAGTGGTTGGCTGATTGCATCACTTTCTGTTATGACAAGTATAACAAGACCCTATCGGGTCAAGTCAGAGGCCACTCTGCTCGAGGAGTAGCAGCCTCTGTGGCTTGTTTCAAGAATGTGTCGGCCGCAGACATCTGTGCTGCTGCCACTTGGACCTCTGTCCACATATTTACTGAACATTACAGCTTGGACATTGCCTCTCGCCGTAGAGCAGGCTTCGGGTTAGCTGTCTTGCAGGGCCTCCTTTCTTGAGGTTTGCAAGCTTTTTTGCTACTTCTTGGAGTAGTTCCTCCTCCCGGTGCCTTTTCATTTGTTCCAGACTGCTTGGGATTCTATTCTATGTGTAATTACCTACTGCAAGAGCCCTCTCGATGTAAGATAGTACAGTTACGTAAGAACTTACCGTAACAGTAGATCTTCGAGAGAGGCTCTTGCAGTAGGTAATACCTTCCCGCACTCCATCCCCCTAGGCTTTTTTAGCTCCTTTTCCATTGAGGGAAATATCTGCTTCTCTCTCGTCCGGGCCTTCCAGGCCTGTGGCGGGAAAGAACTGGAAGGCGGGCGTCTGGGACTGCCCCTTTCTATCAACATTGTCTGATGCCGGTCACCTGACATGGGGGCGGTCCCCGCCAGGGACTGCTAGCTAGAAATTTTTCCGTGGGGTCCTGCCACCTGCCAACGTCAGTCCTATATGTAATTACCTACTGCAAGAGCCTCTCTCGAAGATCTACTGTTACGGTAAGTTCTTATGTAACTGCACTTTCTTCAGCTCATAGAGCAGGGCCACCCTCTGGAGTTTCTGGCAAAACCTCCAGACAGGTCTCTTGCCCAGTCACACTACCCAAAGGGGCACATCCCTTGTCTCAGAGAGGAAATACAGACTCTATTACAAAAGGCAGCAATGGAACCTGTTCCTGTGCAACAGGAAGGAAAGGGGTACTACTCCCACTTCTTCCTGGTCCCAGAAAGATGGGAGATTTGGGTCCCATTCTGGACCTCAGTGCTCTAAACCTGTATATAGAGTACCAAAGGTTTCGAATGCTAACCCTCCCGGATCTGCTGCCCCCTCCTGCACAAGGATCAGTGGCTCTGTGCTCTGGATGTGCAGCATGCCTGCCTGCACATTCCTATATTCTGGGCCCCATCATTGCTACCTTCTCTTCTCCTTTCAGGGGGAACATTACCAATTTAAGGCTCTACCCTTTGGCCTATCCTCGGCACCTCAGGTTTTCACAAAGTGCCTGGCGGCAGTGGTGGCGGCCCTAAGGTGTCAGGGTCACTGTGTGTTCCCTTACCTTGATGACTGGCCTCTGTCAGCCCTGTCGAGGGAACAGTTGGAACTATCCCTCTCTGCAACCCTGGACCTTTTTCGTCAAGTGGGTATCACTGTAAATTTTCCAAAGTCCCAACTTGTGCCTTCCCAACATCTGCAGTTCATTGGGACGGTACTGGACATGATTCAGGGTATGGCTTTCCTCCCTCTGGACAGAGCGGAAACCTTGCAGAGGCAGGCCCGTATGGTGGCCTCTAGCAGGAAGGTCTCGACTAGGTCTATTCTTTAGCTGTTGGGCCTGGTGGCAGTGGCCATCCCCTCCATGCCTTTAGCCAAGCTTCACATGCGTATTTCGCAGTGGATGCTCGGGGCACAGTGGGACCAGAGGTTGGACTACCTGGACCAGATGGTTATGGTCTCTGATTCCATATAGAGGAATCTCTTGTGGTGGCAGGATCTTTCCAATCTCACCAAGAGGGTCCTTTTTCAGTCCCCTCCTCCCACCCAGACTCTGACTTCAGATGCATCAGGGATGGGGTGGGGTGCACATTTGGGAGACCACAAAACCCAAGGCAGGTGGTCCCAGATGGAGCTTTCTCTACACATCAGTGTGTTAGAGATGATAGTAGTGTTGTATGTTTTTCAGGCTTTTCTGCATCTGCTTCTCCAGGGCAGATTAGTCCAGTCGGGCAACATGTGCGATGTCTGGTATCTCGACAACCAAGGAGGCACCCGCTCATATTCCCTATGTAGGAAAGCGATGCAGGTGTGGAATTGGGCTGTTCTGCATCGGATTCACCTCACAGCCGTCCACGTTCCGGGCATGCAAAACGTTCTAGCGGATACGCTCAGCCGCACCAGAGTAAAAGCCCATGAGTGGGAGCTCAAGCAAGAGGTGGTCAAGCACATCTTCGACCTGTGGGGTCAGCCGGAACTAGATCTGTTCGCCTCCCCATACAATGCAAAACTATCCAAGTTTTGCTCGCTCGCTCCAGGGCATGGTGTTTTTTTTGGCAAGACGTGCTATCTCTTTGCTGGACAGGGAGGTTCTTGTATGCTTTCCTTCCCTTTTCGGTTCTGTAGAGGGTGCTGCTCAGACTACAGGTGGAGGGGGTCCACATGGTTCTGATTGCCCATTTTTGGCCTTGCCACGTTTGGTTTCCGCTCCTTCAGCAGCTAGCAGTGGAGCCTCTGGTTCCCCTGCCTCTCTGCAATGACCTCCTGACCCAGGAGGAAGGCACGCTGGTCCATCTAGGGCTGAAATCCCTTTACCTTCACGTGGGGCACCTCAGGACATAGCCTCTTCGCACTTTGGAGTATCCTCCAGGGTGGCACAAGTCCTCATTGAGGCCAGAAAGCCTTTACGAGGACCACTTATTCTATGAAGTTGAAGTGTTTTTCTATTTGGTGAACTGTGAAGGCTTGAGACCCGTTCTTATGCCCTATTCCGTCGGTCATGGAATATCTCCTGCACCCCTATGATTTGGGCCTTGGGTATTCGTCGCAGAAGGTCCATTTGTCGGCCATCTCTGCCTACCATACCCTAGTGGATGGCAGGGCAGTAGCCCAGTTGGAAGTTACAAAAACTTTCTTGAAGGGGATTCTGCATCTCAAGCCACCAGTGCCTAGTCCTGCGCCACCATGGGATTTGAATTTTGTTTTAAAAAAGTTGACCCTGCCTCCTTTTGAACCACCTGGTTCAAACAACGTGAAGTCTTGCTGTATTCAGACATAATGCAGTTAACCCCAGCACTTGAACTGCCCCGGAGAGGAAAGAGTTAACTCTATGCAGAAGCATAGAACATTAAGCTCGAGCTCAGTTTTCAAACCTCTGTCTGTGGTACTTCCCAGTGTAACCGTCAGATTCTTTACTCTGCCTAACAGTGAAGTCGCTCTGGAGATTTCCTCTGCTCGGTTAGGTAAAAGAAAAATAAAGCGTTCAGTTTAAACCGCATATTTTTGTTATTTTCGGATTTCTGGCCTCTGTCTACGGTACAAGTAGTTTGTAGATAGGTAGTGACTGTGTTTTATTTTGCTAAAAAGAGTGGAAATTGTCTTTCTTCGGTTTCTTTCCAGTCAGTCCGTTTTGGAACCAACTTTGTAAAATTTTTCTCTCTTTCTGGGATTAGTGTGGTGTTCTGGTACCAATCGGTTTCAAAAGAATCGGACTTTTGCTGGTTCTTTTAAAAAGCATATGACATGGTTTGTAACCGTTCAGTTGCTTTATTACCTGGCTTGAAAGCTTCTGTAGGGTAATTTGTTAGGTTGGCCATGTCTGAGAAACCCAAGAAGAAAACTGGTCCCACTGGGTTTCAACACTGTACTGAGTGTGGGGAGGCCTTTGCTAAGGCCGACCCCCACCTCATCTGTGTTTATTGTCTGGGGTTTGACCATCTCAAGTCAGACTGCCAAATCTGTAAGAACTTTCCTAAAACCACTCTAGATAAGACTGAGTAGGCTGAAGGAAAGGGAGGCCGAGAAGTCTGTAGATCCGGATGGTCAGCCCAGTTCGGTTGTGGCCAAACCTGAGGAGGTGCCTACTGATCTAGGCGATACCTCCTTGGGCAAAAGGAGAGCCAACCCCGAGGGGTCGGTTCCATCAAAGAAAAAGCGCAAGTCTGCCGGTTCGGATCCTGTATCCCACTCTCCAACCGTGGACGAAATAGCCAAAGCGATTAGTATTGTCCAGTTGCTTAGACCGGTTCCGTCTGAACTGATACCGCTGGTTCGGCTGAATCTGTCTCCTCCGGATTATGACCCAGATGCTTATTATGAGGAGTGGGAGGGAGACAAAGACTATCCCGGTGATGACGGTGAAGGGGGTCTGGATGTGCCCATTGAACCGGACATCTCCCCAGACAGGCCCTCAGTTGTCTCTCCTCTCAGGCTCTCTGAGTCCCCTTCACACTTTTTGTTCTACAAAAAGGTGGCACAAACCCTGCAGCTTCCTTTGGTTGAAGCAGCAGAGGAGGGATGAGCCTGATTTTGTGGAAATGATGAACATCCCAGAGTCCAAAAAGCTGTCTATCTCTCTTCATAAATCTTTGGGGAAACAGACACACAAAATTTTACAACCCCCTAATTCAATACCTCCTGTGGATAAGAGAATGGACAGGAGGTATTCGTTATCAGGCTCAGCTGCAGAGTTCCTTTATAGTCATTGCAGCCATGTTGGGGTAGTGTAGGCTGCAGCCTGTGACAGGGCTAACATTCCTTTGGCTTCACATCCCACTGGATAAGGACTCCAGGAAAGTGGATGCCATGGCCAAAAAAACAGTATTTGGCATCCTCTTTGGGACTCAGGCAGGCTACTTATATGGCCTACACAGCCAGGTACCAGAAATCCAGATGGGATACGGTTCTGGAACTGGCTAAACAGGCCTCTCCCCAGCTAGCCAAGGAGCTGGAGATGGTGGCTGCTGATGGAATTGAGGCATCCAGAATGCAATTTCATGCTGCTGTGGACTCCATTGATGTGGCATCTAGAGTCATGGCTACATCTGTGTCTCTCAAAAGACATGCTTGGCTCAGATGTACTAGCCTTTCACAGGATACCCAGACTAAGGCCATGGATTTTCCTGTAGTAGGTAACTCTCTGTTTGGGTAGCAGACAGAGGCTTACATGAAGAAAATGGATGAGCACAGGCCAAGGAAAGGCAGGCCACTCGGCACAAGCAGCAGTCTAGGGGCAAGCCCTTTCAAAGGCCTTTTTACCAAGCCCAGGCCTCCTGTCCCTTCCCACAGAGGGGGTTCTTCAGAGGGAGGGGTAGGAGGGGGATGAGCAGGGTTGCTCCCTCCTCCTCCTCTGTCTAAGGCTCCTGCCAAGCAGACACCCTGATGTGTCAGCCTGGGTCGACTCCACATTTCCAGTAGAAGGCAGGCTGGCTTACTACTTCCCGGCCTGGAAGTCTGTGACCTTAGACAAGTGGGTCCTGGAAGTAGTAAGCCAGGGACTGGCTCTCAACTTCAAAAAATTTCTAAAAAGAAGGGCCAAGTCTTTTCCACCTGCATCAGTCTCAGAAACCTTTGCCCTAGAGGCAGAGGTTTCCTCTCTTCTAGCTTTCAGAGCTATAGGAAGGTTCCTACTCAGCACAAGGGAAAAGGACTGTATTCCTGGTACTTCCTTACCCCAAAGAAAACAGGGGAGTGGCGACCCGTCCTAGACCTAAGGTATCTGAACAAACACATTTCAGATCCCAAATTCAAAATGGTAACTTTGGGAGTAATCCTTCCCTCTCTAAGGCCAGGGGATTGGCTAGCATTTCTGGACCTCAAGGATGCCTACTTCCATATTCCTATCAGGTGCTCCCACAGAAAATACCTCAGGTTCGAGTTGCCTTCAGGCCATTACCAATTCAGAGCCATGCCATTCGGTCTAACATCAGCTCCAAGGGTGTTCACAAAGTGCCTTGCATGGTAGCTTACCTCAGAAGACAGGGTGTCACCATCTTTCCATATCTGGACGACTGGCTGTTAATGGGTCAGTCTCATTTACAAGTCAAGTCAGCTCTTCAAACTACCCAGGACCTACTCAGCTCCTTGGGTTTTCTTCTCTATCTTCCAAAGTGTGTACTCAAACCAGTTCAGCTTCTCACCTTTATAGGCATAGAGTTGGGCACTGTACAAGCAAAGGCCTTCTTTCCCCTGGCAAGGGTAAAGGCCCTAGTGGATCTCGCTTCCTCCTTTCGACCTCAGGTCTCCTGCCCAGTGAGACAGTTCCTCCAGCGCCTGGGCCACACGGCAGTAGTGCAGGGAGCAAGGTTCCAGATGAGGGACATTCAGTTTCATCTGAGGTCTTTTTGGTCTCAAAAGAAGGATTCACTTACCAAACTGATTCCAGTGACTAGACTGTGGTCCAAGCTCTGCAGTGGTGGCTGGACCAGGACAATGTCAGAGAAGGGGTTCCATTTCTCCCTCAAGTCCCATCAGTAGTTTTAACTACGGATGCTTCTCTCCTAGGGTGGGGAGCCCACCTGAGAACCCTGACAGCTCAAGGGCTCTGGTCTCCACAGGAGTCTCTCCTTCATATCAGTCTCCTGGAACTCAGGGCAGTTTTCCTAGCCCTGCAGAGCTTCTCGGATTCAGTCAAGGGCAAGGTGGTCCAAGTCAGAACGGACAACACCACCACAATGTGGTACATTAATAAGCAGGGTGGCACTCGGTCCTCGGCCTTGTGCACAGAAGCCATGAAGCTGTGGTCTCTGGCTTATTCTGTTCAGACTTCTCTGGTACCAGTTCACCTTCCAGAGAAGGACAACATACTAGCAGATGCTCTGAGCAGAATTTCACAGGGACACCACGAATGGTCCCTGGATCCTCACATACTGAAGGTCATCTTCTCCAGGTGGGGCACTCTAGAGGTAGATCTCTTTGCAGCACCGGACAATCATCAGCTTCCTCTGTTTTGTTGCAGACCTCCAGTCCTGGGGATGGTTCCCCAGGATGCTCTCTCTTTGGACTGGAAGGGCAGGTTTATCTGTGCCTTCCCTCTGCTGTTCAGAGTTCTGATTAAGATCAGGACTCAACCCTGCACAGTGTTACTGGTGGCTCCAGATTGGGCCAGACAGCCTTGGTATCCTCTATTGCTGTCCTTGTCAGTGTCACGTCCCTTGTCTCTGCCCAGGACATACTAGCTCCTGTCCTCCTCCCAGGGGCAGATCTGGTACCCCAATCTCCAGTCTGTCCATCTCAAGGCCTGCCTCTTGAAAAGTTAGAATATGCAGCTCTGCATCTTTCTCAGGGAGTTCTGGATATTCTGAAGGTCTCTAGGAAATCTTCCACTAGAAAAACACAACTCCAAATGGAAAAGGTTCAGTATTTGGTGCTCTCAGAAAGGCATCCTGCCTGATTCTGTAGACATTTCCACAACCTTAGACTATCTAGTTCATCTCAATGGTTTAGGCCTTAGGCCTGCCACTCCGAAGGTTCATCTAGCAGCTGTCTCTGCATCCCTCTCAGCAGAGAAAGGCTCTTCCTTGACATCTCATCCTGTGTTCAGAAAGTTTTTCAAAGGTCTGGTTCACATTAACCCTCTCTTTAGGAAGCCCACTCCGCCTTGGGATCTTAATGTCTGCATAGCTCAGCTAATGCAGCCACCCTTTGAACCTCTGGCTTCAGCCGGATTGAAGTACTTGACCTGGAAAACTGTGTTCCTGGTAGCTATTACTTCTGCCAGGCAGATTAGCGAGTTACAGACTCTGTCAGTGGAACCTGACTTCATCTCCTTCCATAGGGACAAAGTCATATCTCTCAACCTTTTGTCTCCCAAATGTGGAACATTGCCTCTCAAAATGTGGAACAAATGAGCAAAATGTGGAACACTTAATCAACTCTTTACCCAAGAAGCTCAGAACACTGTTAAAATGTTTGCATTTATGTTCAGAAAGTCTGTTATTAATTGAATAATATATTTTTTGCATTATCTACTACAGATCTTTGCTTTAAAATGTTAATACTGAATGTGGGACAAGTCCTCACAATGTGTAACAGGGAGCTTTTGTGAAGTAAAATGAGGAACGTTCCTCGTAATGTGGTACAGTTGAGAGGTATGGACAAAGTAGTCCTCAGAACCAATAGGAGGTTCTTGCCTAAAGTGGTTTCAGATTTTCATCTGAACCAGTCTGTATCTCTCCCTGTGTTTTTCACTGATCATTCTTCAGGTGAAAGAAGGTTACACAGTCTGGATGTTAAGAGGGCCCTTAGCTACTACATTGAGCATACTAAGGCACATAGAATTGACTGTCTTCAATTGTTTCTCACTTATGGTGAAGTGGGAAAAGGTAAGCCTGTCACTAAGAGAACTATTGCCAGGTGGATTGTTTCTTGTATACAATTTTATGACAAGTTGGGTAGGATGCCCCCTTCAGGCCTGAGGGCTCACTCGACCAGGGGTACAGCTGCTTCTCTAGCTGCAGCCAGAGATGCACCTTTGTTAGAGATCTGTAAAGCAGCCACCTGGAAAACAGTACATACTTTCACCAAGCATTACTCCCTGGACATCCAGGCTAGGAGTGATGCTAGGCTTGATACAGCAGTACTGCAGAGCCTCTTCCCAAAGTAGGTTCTGCATTCCCTCCCCCATAGGGAACTGCTTGGTAGTCTGCATTATGTCTGAATACAGCAAGACTTAATGTTTGAAAAAAAAAATTACTCACCATAGTAATGTTGTTTCTTCTAATGGAGTCTTGCTGTATTCAGACCCCGGCCTCCCCTCTCAGAACCTGGTTTTGGGAAGTGGGCTGGCAGGTACATTGTTGCACCTCAGGGGTGTACCTTGTACCCTCCCTCTTGAGTGGGGTAGATGATGTTGTTATTTTTCCCGGTGTTTTACTAAATATTGTCACTACCTTTCCTTCTTGGCTTCTCGACTTGAGTCTTTTGGGGCCCAAGAAGATATATTTTGCCCTTTGGCTATATTTGAACAATTTCCATACCTTAGTTACTAGTTATTTAGCTCATAAGAATCTGACTGTTACACTGGGAAGTACCACAGACAGAGGTTTGAAAACCGAGCTCGAGCTCAACATTTTATGCTTATGCATTGAGTTAACTCTTTCCTCTCCAGGGCAGTTCAAGTGCTGGGGCTAACTGCATTATGTCTGAATACAGCAAGACTCTATTAGAAGAAACAACATTACTATGGTGAGTAATTTTTTCTTTCTGTGACATGAGCTATTTGTCTTGGGAAGAGCTTTTCTTGGTAGCAGTTACTTCAGCTCGAAGGATTTCAGAGCTTAAGGCCCTAATTTATAAGGAGCCTTATTTAATTTTTCATAGAGACCAGGTGGCTCTTAGTACGAACCATAAGTTCTTACCCAAAGTGGTTTCTGAGTTTACGTTGAATCAGTAGATTCAACTTCCAGTGTATTACCCCGAGCGTTCCAGTCGGGGAGAAGCGAGTCTTCATACCTTGGATGTTCATAGAATCTTGCATTATTACACTAAGAGGACAGTCTGTCTGGAAAACGGATCAGCTTTTCGTTTCTTTTGCACCCAAAAGAGAGGGTGCGGCAGTTTCCAAACAGTGTTTATCCAAATGGCTGGTAAACTGCATTACATTCTGTTACCAGAAACACGGTAAGACCCTCCTGGCGGAGGTTGTGGGGCATTCCACCAGGAGTATGGCTGCCTCTACTTCTGGTTTCAGGAATGTGTCAGTCACTGACATCTTGCACCGTGGCTACCTGGAGTTCAGTCCACACTTTCGTGAGGCATTACAGTTTGAACATTGCTTCTAGGCGCTGGGCAGGTTTCGTCCTAGCTGTGCTTCAGGGCCTCCTGTCATGATCACTGTGCCTTTAGAGGATTTTTTCTCCTGCCCCCCGTGTTTGTTTTCTTCTGAATCACATGCTTGGGACTCAGTCCTCAAAGTAATTACCTACTGCAAGAGCCCTCTCGAAGTAAGATAGTACAGTTATGTAAGAACTTAATGGAACAGTAGATCTTCGAGAGAGGCTCTTTCAGTAGGTAACCTTTTTTCCCCTGCCTCCATCCCCCATTATCATTTTCTGCTCTTTCTTTATGGGCTCATTCTGAGCTCCAGGAGCATCTTGTCCTTTTTCCTGTCGCACCTCCTTTGAGGTCGTCGGCAGGAGAACTGGAAGGCGGGTGTGGGAACCGTCCACTATATAGGGTCACGCTAACGTAAGTCACGTGATGTCGGGTGGGAGGTCCCCCATCAGATGCAGCTGGCTAAAGTTTCCATATGGTCCTGACGCCAGGGGGCACTCAGTTCTCAAGGTGATTACCTACTGCAAGAGCCTCGCTTGAAGATCTGCTGTTATGGTAAATTCTTACGTAACTGTACTTTATTTTAACCAGGAAAGGAGTGCTGGGCAGTACTGCCTATTCTAGGGGCATGGACACAGTTCACTGTCTACACTCTGGTAGTTCCACTGGAATAGGTTTTCTGTTGAATATCCTTAAGCTAAACTCCTCCCACCACCCGGACAGTATAGTCCTCGATTCCACTCCGTGATATCAGATCTTCCAGGAATCAGTCTTCACCATTGATTTACACTAGTGGCTCTTAGCTGGAGGGGCTAGGACTCAACGGGAGCCGGAACATTTCAGCTGGGCCGGCACCCAGATAAGCTTCACAAAAGCATAGCGATGCGAGACTGACTCCTGCTGCATGGCTTACTTCAGCACCAGTCATTAACCACCTCGGTTACTTTTTTCCCCCGCCATCTTGTCACAAGCACAGTCGTAGAGAAAAAGAGAAATCTGCTTCACCACCGAGGTCCTGGTTGTCTGTGAGACAAGGTAACCCTGCTGCATTATATTCCACTTTGGCGGCTTTGATTACAGCACCCTGACTGAGACACCAAAGTCAGGGGTCTGGCTTAGGTGCTGCCGTACCTACTATGGATGGTAGAACACCATTGTTGTCAGACCAAGGCCTGTTGTCGACACAAGTCCTGGTCCCTGTCTAGGGCATCATTGACTCTCAAGATCTGGGGGATGGATTCACAAAACTTTCTGAAGGTGCAAAACCTTCCCAAAGTCCCTAAAACTGCTGTAGCTATGGGAAAAAAAGGGGAGCTTGCTCTGAGTGCTATTCACAAAAACCTCTGCAGCTGCGGGAAAAAGCGCTATGGACTGTGGAAAAAAAAAAAAGTGCAGCTGAGGAAGTCCCTGAGGAAAAGTGTGAGGTAAGTAAGGCACAGCCCCTCAAAGGCTATTCTCAGCCAGTTTTTTTCCTCAGTTGTGGAAAAAATGTTACATACACTGGGGTGAGGTGTAACTCTCCCTCAGCAAACTGCAGTAGTACCCCAAAAATTTAAATCAATTATGGTGGAGGAGAGGCACAGGTAATAGCATCCCAGTGGTTATAGCAATGGCTGCTGATTTTACTTCGAGAAACAGCTCTTGCTGCAGGTTATACCATTAGTACTGAAGCCAGCAGGCGCCAGGACCCCACGAAAATTTTCTAGCTAGCAGTATCCAGCGGGGACCGCCCCCGTCAGGCATCATATAAAAGGTGGCGGTTCCCCAGAATCCCCAGTTCTTTTCCCATCGACAACTCACCAGCATCGGCCTCATGGTCCCACTCTAGCGAATGACGCCTAGAACTTTCAAAGTTTTACCTCTAAATGTCGGCATCTCCAACTCCTTCCTCAGAAGAACATTCCTCCAAGTGTGCCTGCGGCAAACAGATCCCTTTCAAGGATCTGCATTCATCCTGTCTGCGGTGCTTAGGCCCAGAAAACGACAACATGGCCTGCTTCTTTTGCCAGCGGTTCAATAGTCTCATCCGGATCCGCCGCCAGAAGGCACCTCAGGGGTTCCTCTTGGAAGAAAAGTTGAAAAGAATGGACAAAGACCATGCCTTCAGAAGTGAGTCTACTTCTAAGTCCCATAAGCACCGGGACAAGCATCGGGAGAAGGCCAGGTCCAGATCCCCTAACCGGGCCTCGGACTCGCGCACCAGCTCAGGCTCCACACGCTCAGACTGCTTTCCCTTCAAGGCTCACTCTCAGCCCCCTCCAGTAAAGGTTAAGTCTTCAGGCAGCACTTCGGCTTCTCTGCATCCCATCAAGACTTCCAGGCCTTCGGCTTACTCAACACCCTCCCGGGCCTCCTCGAAGTCTTCAGACCGTCACTGGTCCAAGTCCTCTTCAAAACTACCTCCAGCTTCCTCAGAGAGGCGCTGGGACTCTGACGCCAGATCGGCCTCGTAGGGGTCCAGATCCCCCTCCCAGGAAGACTAAGGACCTGACGTCCCTAAAACGGATGACTGACCCAAAGCGGGCTACTGACCCTTCATCGGTTAAACACCCGTCGGACCAGATGTCGGCTAAGCACCCAATGTCAGTGAGACGTTCACCGGAGCCGAAGGCTGCCTCCCTGTCACTGGTAAACACCGGTCGCTGGGACTCTACAGAGAAGGACCTGACGTTGCCCGATGACCAGGCAGGCGACATTGAGGACGCCGGGCTTCCACAGGAGCCTTCGCCAAACCCGGCGACACCCTTGGACCAGACGCCCGATACTGGCGACAGACCACCGATGCCAGGTCCAGCATCCGGTATGAATATTCAGGAGATCAAAGATCTCTTCACCTTTTGGTGGGACACAATAAAGAAAGACGTGATCCCAGTAAAACCTCCTCCTCCTCCTACTCCTTCACCTCCTACTCCCCCCTCCTCCACCGCAGGGGCCAGCAGGAAGACCACCGAACCCCAAGGAACCTACTCCACCTCTTAGGGGAAGATCCAAAGAATGGAGAAGGCCCCCTTCAAGATCTCCCTCAGGGTCTCCCATTCCTAGGCGACCCAGACGTCAGCGGTCCACTCTGCAGGGGGATGATTCTAGACCTGACACCTCAGATACCTTCAGGTCTCCTTCTCCAATCAGCATCCCATCACCTGACCCACGAGACCTACCCAGGTCACCTCCAGATGATCCCTCTTTTTCCGAAATCATGAGGCACATCCAGGAGAACATGGAATGAGATTTGGAAGATCTCGACCCCGAGAGACAGCGCCTAGCTCATTATCTTTGGCAGAAGGACCCTAAGCCTGTGGTGGTGTCACCCTTGGTGGACACCTTTGCGGATGTCACCAAGGCTGCGTGGAAACGTCCACACTCCACCCCCGCAGTGCCGAAGAAAGATGCCCCCTTTCATATGATGCCTGATGTCGGGGTGGTCCCTCTGGATACTGCTAGCTAGAAATTTCCGTGGAGGCTCAGCTGGCTTCAGTCCCTAATGGTGTAACTTGCTGCAAGAGCTGTTCTCAAGATCTACTGATCTTCTTGAGATACAGCTCTTGCAGCAGGTACACCATTAGGACTGAAGCCGCCAGGCCAGGACCCCACGGATTTTCTAGCTAGCAGTCTTCAGCGGGGACCGCCTCCGACGTTGGACCCGCCCCCGACGTCAGGCGTAGTACATAAGGAGGCGGTCCAGCCACAATCCCCAGTTCTCTTCCCGCCGACAACATCGCAGCATCGGCCTCTCGGTCATCTTCTAGCGCGCGACGCCTAGGAAACTTCAAACTGTTCGTTTCTCACTGGGTTTCGTCTGATGTCCTCTCCAACTTCTCTGGAGGGCCATTCGTCGAGGTGTGCCTGCGGCAAGCAGATCCCCTTCAAGGATCCTCACTCGGCCTGTGTTCGCTGCCTGGGCCCAAACCACGATACTCAGGCCTGCTTCTTCTGCCAGGGCTTTAACAGCCGTGCAAGGATCTGCTGTCAGAAGGCCCTTCAAGCTTTCCTCCTCGAAGAAAAACTTAGATATGGATCGAGACCCTTCCTCCAAGGGGGAGTCGTCAGGGAAGTCCCATAAGCACCGCGAAAGGTACCGGGAGAAGGAAAGACCCAGATCCCCTTCCAGGGCCTCGGACTCCCGCAGCTCCGGCTCCAGGTCTGACCGCTCTCCCTCGAGGGCTCACTCTCAGCCTTCCCCGGTTCTCGTCAGATCGGCTAGTGGTTCCTCCTGTCTGCAGCCTGTCAAGACCTCCAGGCCTGTATCTTCGTCCACTCCGTCTAACGCCTCGTCTAGGTCTGGGGAGCTGCCGTAAGTCTTCCACCCGCGCCGGACTCGATGTCAGGTCTGTCTTCCCAACGCGCCGCCCAGCGAAAGACTAAGGAGCTGACCTCCTGAAGTGGAGTTGGACCCTCATGCCGCCCACCCGACGCCGGGTCAAGCTACATAGGCACTCCGGGAACCGCTACCGTGACGTCACCTGTCGCCGGGTCAGGCGCTCGCCCTCAAAGACGTCGGCCGGGGGATTGGCGTCGGCTACTGCAGAAAGGAGGACCACACCACCGCCTGCCGACGTCGGTTGGAAGGTGGCGTTGTCGGAGAACTCCACCCAGCCTGAAGACCAGGCGGGTGACCTCGGACCCGTCAAGCTCCCACGGGAACCCTCCCTGGAACGGGAGACGCCCGGACCCGACAGGCCACTGGCGCCCGGTCCGTCTGGCCTAAACTTGACAGAGGTGAAGGAGCTCTTCACCTGATGGTGTCCCACCAGAAGGTGAAGGATGTGGTCACCACACAACCTCCTCCTGCGCCTGCTGCCTCTCCAACGCCTGCCCCCCCCTCCACCGCCCAGGGGGTCAGCAGGACGGGCATCGACCCCCCAGGAGCCAGCGTCCCCTCCTAGGGGCAGCTATTCGGAGAGGAGAAGGCCTCCTTCAAGATCCACTTCAGGGTCACCCAGCCCTAAGAGACCCAGATGGCGTCGGTATACCCCATCCGAGGAGGACCCCAGATCTGACACCTCTGCATGCTCCAGATCCCCTTCTCCAATCGGCATCCCTTCTCCGGACCCACGCGACCTTCCTAGGTCCCCTCTGGATGACCCCTCGTTCACCGAGATAATGAGGCATATCCAGGAGAACATGGGGTGGGACGCTGAAGAGCTTGACCCCTGGTGACTACGCCTTGCCTGCTACCTTCGGCAAAAAGACCCCAAGCCTGTGGTAGTGCCACCCTTGGGGGATACCTTCGTGGATGTCACCAAGGTTGCGTGGAAGTGTCCACATTCGACTCCGGCAGTGCTGAAGAAGGCTGACCACCTGTACAAGGCCCCAAGGGAGGACCAGTACCTGGCGAACCATCCTCTGGCCGACTCCCTGGTCATTACGGCTTCGCATGACCGGTCTCAGAAACCGCAGCACTTGAGCACGCAGCCACCGGACCCGGAGTCCAAACAGTTGGACGTCCTGGGCAGGCGCATATACGCGGCTGCGACTTGCGCCATTAGGTCGTTAAATTACCTCACCCACATGGTTCAGTTCCAGAACGCATTATGGGAACAGGGATAAGACCTAGCTGAAAAATTGCCAGACGGTGGCCAAAAGGAGAAGCTGTTGCAACTCCTTTGTACGGGTTTGGACATGGGGACCCAGGTGCTTAGAGCCGCATACGACTCTGCAGACTCTTCGGCCAGAGCTGCAGCCTCAGGCGTGTGTCTCCGGAGACTCTCGTGGCTCCGTGTCTCCGGGTTTACCCCGGACGTCCAGAAGAACACCATAGACGCCCCTTACTATGGCGAAGTTCTGTTTGGTGAAGCCTCGGAGAAGGTGATCACCAAACTTCAGGAAGCCGGGAAGGCGGTTAGTTCTGTCCACGCTTTGTACAGGTCTCGACTTAGTTCCTTTCGCCGGAACCAGAGTCGTTTTCGCAGCTGGACCCAAAGGTAACAACCATGTTCCGTCCAGCAACAAAGGGGCTCCTTCACCCGGAAAGCCCAGGCCAAGACATCCTCAGGCAGAGGCCAACGAGTCACAAAGTTGGCCCAACCTGCAGGATCCAATGCTGCCACAGCATGACTTCTTCCCGGCCCCCGGCCCTCCTCTGGATCTATGGGAAATGAAGGTCGGGGGTCGTATCGCATGCCACCTGGCAGGGTGGCGGTCGATCACTACCGACAGGTGGGTGTTACAATTGGTCAAAAAAGGTCATTATATAGAATTCATAGATAACCCACCCACAAGGCCTCCTCTGCTTTCCCGCTACTCGGGTCAGCACGCCCTGCTCATACAGCAGGAAGTGCTCACGCTTCTAGAGAAAGAAGCTTTGGAGCACGTTCCAGGGAACCAGAGAGGGACAGGATACTATTCACATTTCTTCCTGGTTCCAAAGAAAATGGGACCTCCGTCCAATTTTGGACCTCAGCGACCTCAATCTGTCAGTCTACAAACGCACCCCCATGGTGACCCTACCGGGTCTAATCCCCATGTTGAAGAAGGACGCCTTCCTGGCGTCCCTGGACATGCAGGACGCTTACCTGCACATCCCTATTGCTCAAGCGCACAGGAGGTTCCTGCGCTCCGAGTTCCAGGGCCGCCATTATGAGTTCCAAGCACTTCCCTTTGGGCTGTCATTGGCACCCTGGGTATTTACTAAGTGCATGGCAGTCGTGGCGGCTGCATGTCTCAGAAGACAGGGCCACTACGTGTTCCCGTACCTGGACGACTGGCTTCTCATGGCTCCTTCCAAGGAAGCATTGTTGATGGCCATTCAGCGTACCCAGGCCCTTTTTCAGTCCCTGGGCATCCTCATCAACTACGAGAAGTCGCTCCTGGTACCATAGAAACATAGAAACATAGATTTTGACAGCAGATAAGGACCGCTTGGCCCACCCAGTCTGCCCATTTCCCTACCTAATGGATAAGCTGCAGATCCTAGTTAACCAGCAGCCTACTTCCTCCTACCCCCACCCCTAGAATTGCCTTATGACTGTTCCATGCATGCTTGAATTCCACCACTGTTTTTGACTCACAACCTCCTCCGGAAGGCCGCTCCATGCATCCACAACCTCTCTGTGAAAAAATACTCTTAAATTACCTCTGAGCCGCCCTTCTATCTTCAAATTGTGCCCCTTGTTCTTGCACACCTCTTTTTGAAAGATGCTACCCTCTTGGACTTTGTTGATTCCTTGAGGTACTTGAAAGTTTCTGTCATGTCGCCCTCTCCTCCTTTCCTCGAGGCTATACATATTCAGCTCTTTAAGTCTCTCTTCATATGTCTTCCGGCAGACCCTGCACCATTTTAGTTGCCCTCCTCTGGACAGCCTCCATCCTGTCTGTGTCTTTGAGGAGATTGGGTCTCCAGAACTGCACGCAGTACTCCAGATGGGGTCTCACCAACTGTCTGTACAGAGGGATAATAACTTCCTGTTTTCTACTGGCGATGCCTCTCCCTGTGCATCCCAGTATTCCCCCAGCCCTCCTTGCTGCCCTCTCACATTGCTTGCCCACCTTTAGGTCATCTGATATGACTACCCCCAGGTCCCTTTCCATTTTTGTTGTTGTTAGTATCTCACCCCCCATTGTGTACTCTTCCCCTGGGTTTTTGTTTCCCAGGTGCATTACCTTGCACTTCTTAGCACTGAATCTAAGCAGCCATACATTTGACCATTCCTCTAACCTTGCCAAGTCCCTTCTCATCCTTTCCACCCCACCTTGTGCATCAACTCTGTTGCAGATCTTTGTGTCATCTGCAAAGAGACATACTTTTCCTTCCAGTCCCTCTGCAGTGTCGCTTATAAAGACATCGAAGAGGACCGGTCCTATTACTGAACCCTGCGGTACCCCACTGGTAACCCACCTTTCTTCAGAGTGGACTCCATTTACTATTACTCTCTGTGTCCTATTCTCCAGCCAATTCTTTACCCAGGCTGTCATCTTGGGACCCACTCCCAGGCTGGCTAACTTGTATATTAATCTTTTGTGTGGGACTGTGTCAAATGCCTTGCTAAAGTCTAGGTAGGCCATGTCCACAGCCCCTCCTGATCTACTACTTTGGTCACCCAGTCAAAGAAATCTATCGGATTTGTCTGGCATGACCTTCCCGCTGTGAATCCATGCTGCCTTGGGTCCTGAGCCCTCTGGCCTCTAGATACTCAACAGTTCTTTCCTTCAGAAGTGGTTCCATCATTTTCCTACCACTGAGGTTAAACTAACAGGTCTAGTTTTCTTGCTTCTGCCTTGCTCCCACTTTTGTGAAGGGGAATCACATCTGCCCTCCTCCAGTCCTCGGGTACCACCCCATCCTCCCATGATTTGTTAAAGAGGGTAGTCAGTGGTGTCACTAGTTCTACCCTTAGTTCTTATAGAATTCTGGGATGAATCCCATCAGGCCCCATTGCTTTGTCCACCTTCAGTTTTAAGAGTTCTTTCAGAACCCTTTCTTCTGTAAATGGGCTGGTATCAACTTCTGTATCCAGAGTGTTTCTGCTGTTTGTTTTAGGTACCTCCCCCACTTCCTTTGTAAATACTAGCAAAAATATTTGTTTAGTGTTTAATCTGCCTTTTCACAGTCACCCTCTGCCCACCCTCCCTCCTCTTTATTAAGCCTCACTAACCCTCCCTTGCTCTTCCTTCGCCCCCGATGTACCTATAAAAGGTTTTATCCCCCTTCTTAACTGAGTTGGCTATCTTTTCCTCGGTTTGGGCCTTTGCTGTTCTGACTGCCTTCCCAGCTTCCTTTTGCTTTAACTGATACAGTTCTCTGTCCTGCTCCTTCTGTGATTCCTTGTACTTCCTGAATGCTTTCTTTTTCTCTTGAACCTTCACTGCCACTTCCTTTGAGAACCATAGTGGTTTCTTACATCGTTTGTTTTGTTTATTTGCTTCACACAAAGGCTTGTTACCTCTGTGATGGCAGTTTTTATTTTTCCCCATTGTTCTTCCACCCCTCCTTCCTGCGCATTTGCTAGTGCATTCCTTAGGCACTCACCCATTTTGGCAAAGTCAGCCCTCCTAAAGTCCAGTACTTTTGCCTTTGTATGGCTTGACTCTATTGCTGTGTTTATTGTGAACCATACTGTTCGATGGTCGCTATTTCCCAGATGGCTACCCACTTCTACATCTGTGATCCTCTCTTCATCTCCATTTGAGAGAACCATGTCTAAGATTGCTCCCTCTTGGTGGGCTCCAATACTAGTTGTCTAGGGCCTGCCCCCTGTAGGGCATCTAGAATAACCCCACTCTTTGAAGTGGCTGCTGCAACTGCACTCCAGTTAACATCTGGCATATTCAGATCACCCATCAGCAATATCTCCCCTTTTTCTGCCATTCTAAGTATTCTTTCTATCATTTCCTTGTCCATTTCCTCCCCCTGAGAAGGGGGTACCGTCTCAGAACTGCAATTCATAGGGGCAGTTCTGGACACCGTCAAGGGAAAAGCCTTTCTTCCCGAGGACAGAGCGGAACGCATTCGGTCCCTCGTCAGGGACCTATCAGTGAAGAAGACCGTCCCGGTCAGACTAGTCCTCTGCCTGCTGGGACACATGGCTGTGGCCATTCCAACAGTCCCGATGGCAAGACTCCACATGCGGGTAACCCAGTGGATGTTAAGGGTGCAGTGGGACCAAAGGCAAGACCATCTGCAGCAGCCAGTCCGAATCACGAAGGCCGTGATTCGGGACTGGCAATGGTGGCTAGAACCGGGAAACCTCTCTGTGGGGGTTCCCTTCACAGCGCCGTCTCTGACGGTAACTCTCTCCACAGACTCCTCAGGGCTTGGTTGGGGAGCACACCTGAACGGGGTGAGGTCTCAGGGTACATGGACAATTCAGGAATCTCATCTCCACATCAGTATACTGGAGATGAGGGCGGTCCTCTATGCCCTGCAAGCCTTCCAATCGGAGATCCCCCCCCCGGGTACTCTCCTGTTACAAACAGACAATACTGCGGTGATGTATTACCTCAACAAGCAGGAGGCACACTCTACCCCTTTGCAGAAGCCATGAGAGTGTGGGAGTGGGTATCTGACAGCCAAAACCTTGTTGCAGTTCACGTTCCCGGAGTGGACACCGTTGCAGACCGTCTGAGTCGCTCTCAGGCCAGAGTCCACGGTTAGGAGCTTCTACAGGAGGTGGCAGAGGATCTGTTCCACAGATGGGGCACTTCAGAATTAGACCTTTTCGCGTCCCCATCCAACGCAAAACTGCCCAATTTTTGCTCGCTAGATCCAGGGCCTGGTGCTTTCTGGCGAGACGCGTTGTCCCGCTCCTGGGCGGGCAGATTCCTCTACGCCTTCCCTCCTTTCCCGTTGATCCAGGGAGTTCTCCTCAAACTTCGCAGGGAGCATGCGACGCTTAGCTTGATAGCGCCTTTCTGGCCCAGGCAAATCTGGTTCCCGCTCTTGCATCAGCTATCCCGGGAACCTCCGCTTCCTTTGCCGATCAACTCCCATCTGTTATATCAGGAGGAAGGTTCACTAGTCCATCCGGACTTGTCTTCTTTGAACCTACATGCCTGGCTCCTAGAGACATAGCCATGATGTTACATGGGGTCTCGCAGGAAGTGGCGGAAGTACTTTCCGCTGCTAGAAAACCAGCAACACACGGCACTTACGCCATGAAGTGGTGCAGGTTTTGCTTGTGGGCTCAAACATGTGGTTTCTCACCCTTGGATTGTCCCGAGAAGCTGGGTCTGGAATACCTGCTTTCACTTTTCCAATCCGGACTTGCTTACTCCTCGATTAAGGTGCATTTGTGCGCAATTTAGAAACATCATGCCCCATAGGCCATCGTGATGGTGGCCCATTGGACACTACTAGGTCTGCCTTCTTAAGGGTGGTCCTCCACCTTAGGCCACCTGTCAAGGACCCGGTTCCTCCTTGGGACTTGCCCTTTGTCCTGGGCAGCTTCTGCCTCCTTTTGAACCAGCCGCGGATTGCGAGCTACGCTTTCTGTCGTGGAAAACGTTGTTTTTAGTTGCAGTTACTGGTGAGAAGAATCTCCGAATTACATGCACTCATGTGCAAAGAGCCTTATTTAATTTTCCACCAGGATAGGATATCCCTGAGGACAAATCCTAAGTTTCTGCCTAAGGTGGTTTCAGCCCTTACCCTTAATCAGGATATCGACCTACCAGTGTACTTTCCCAAGTACACCAATCGAGGAGAAGCACTGCTTCACACCTTGGATGTTCACAGGTGTCTCAGATATTATCTGACCAGAACCAAACAGCACCGGAAAGCGGATCAGCTGTTTGTCTCCTTTGCTGAGAGGATGAAAGGGGCTCCTGTTTCTAAACAGTCCCTTTCACGTTGGCTCATCCAGTGCATCTCTTTTTGTTATGACAAGCGTAGCAAACCCTTGCCGGGCGCGGTCAAGGGCCATTCTACCAGAGGAGTGGCCACCTCCTTTGCAGCGCTGAAGAATGTTTTCCTTCAGCTATTTGTGCTGCAGCTACCTGGAGCTCGGTGCATACCTTTATTAGGCATTACAGCCTGGATATCGCTTCAAGGCGAAGGGGCAGGTTTCGGCCTAGCGTCCTCCAGGGTCTTCTGTCCTAGGCTTGAGCAAGGTTGTAATCTCTGCCTTCCTCCTCCCGATGGCGTAAGACTGTCGCTGTTGCTTGGGAATCAGTCCTAATGGTGTAACCTGCTGCAAGAGCTGTATCTCGAAGGAGATGGTACAGTTACGTAAGAACTTACTGTAACAGTAGATCTTCGAGAACAGCTCTTGCAGCAGGTACCTTCCCGCCCACCATTCCCCCTTGGAGGAGGTAGGTTATAACCTAACATCCATCTTTCAGGATGGAACGATTTGTTTTAGTCTTGGCCATCTGTTGGCGGATCCTCGGTCTCCTCTTCCGATGTCATCCAGTGGCTTGGGATTGTGATGGACCGTTTCCTTATGTACTATGAGTGACGCCGGGGCGGGATCAATGTCGGAGGTGGTCCCTCGCTGAAGACTGCTAGCTAGAAATTTCGCTGGGTCCTGATGCCCGGACGGCTTCAGTCCTAATGGTGTAACCTGCTGCAAGAGCAGTTCTCAAGATCTACTGTTACGGTAAGTTCTTACGTAACTGTACTTTACTGTAAGTTCTGTGTAACTGTACTTACAGCAACACGAGTACACATTGCCACAGATATGGCAACGGGCAACAACTACTAGACCTAATGCAGCCCATGACAGAGCCCCACAGGCAGTAGAGTCTGACCAGCCTGCAATGAGTGCTAGCCCTGCAGGCAACAGCAACACCCCAAGGTGGGATGACCAGTAGTGACAGTCGGCGGCTGTGGTGCCCATGGCAGTGCTGGTACCTTTGGTGCTGCAGTGGTCACTTTTGAGAGACTGGTTGCTGTTTTCAGCTCCATGCTATGGCAGCAGTGTTAGTCTGCTGCTCCAGCTAATTAGGTTCACTGTTGCTGTGCCTCTTAAAGCGCAGCTCTTGGTTTGCAACACTTGCTCAATTTCTGCAGCTGCTGTATTCCCCGCAGCTGCAGGATTTTACGGAATCCCACCCGCGCTGAATTTCTTTGAGAATATCACTGCACTGCATTTCCGCAGTGCTGCAGGCCTTTTTCCAGAGCTGTGGGGTTTTGGGCTTTTTTTTGAGAATCCTGCCCCTGGTGTCGGAGGTATCACTTGCCGCAGGCCACGCCTATAGAATTACTGCCATCAGGCACTAGTACCAGCTGGAAACTTTTCTAGCTAGCAGTCTGTCTGGGGGCTGCCCATTCTGACGTCAGCCAACATTATAAAAGTGGGAGCACCCGGTTCCTTTTCAGTTCTTTTCCTGCCATCTACCAACACTCATCGGACCTCCAGTGACCTCTGCAAGCTTCAGTCGACCGCTATTTTCCCTATGAGTTTTTGTTGAATGTTTTTATTTCTCACCCTAGTTTTGTTAATTTTTCATTGATTCCTTTTGTATGTCAGGCCGTCTTCCTCTTCCATTCGGTCCTCCAGGACAATGTAAACTTGTTGGAAATAGTTCCTGGAGAAAGATGGCATTCTCTGCCTGCGTCTTGCAACCTCTGGCCTACCCAGCGACATCCAGGCCTGTGACATCTGTAAAGACTTCAACCTGGCTACTTGATGCCATCGGCAGCGAGCCCTGGAAGAATTCCTCTTGTAGCAAAGGGTCGCCAGCGTGGAACGGGTGCTGCAGATTAGAAGTTCCTCTTCTTTTCCAGACCTGTCTTTGGGGTCGCAACCTTCCTCCTGGGGGGGGGTCCTGTGGAAAGCAAAAATATTGGTCGTTTTCCCTCTTGCGGTCCCCACATAAGTCGAAGGCTTTGTCGTGATCGACTGCCTCTTTGGGGCGGCCTCTTCTGCCTCACATGACAAATCTTCAAAAGGGCTACAGTTTGCAGTGCTGGCTGCCAGTCTCTTTATTGGATGGCGGCCCTTTGGTGGCTGGGTGCTCCCAGTCCCCGCAGCCCTGCTGTTCTGGCCCCAGTCAGGAGGATCCGCTGGTCCTTTGTAGGCCGGCGTGGGTTTAGTGAGCTGTGGGTCATCTGAGGCTACCCATCCACTGCCTTGTTCTGCACTGGCAACCGACTGTGGACTCTCTTCCCTCCCTGGTGTCTTCACCTGCTTCAGAGGTGCCCATCACTGACGCCACCCTCAGAATGATGCCGGTTCCTCCTGATCCGGCACTAGTGCCAGCCACGCCTCTTCCTCCTCCACCTCCTGCTTGGCCGCAACCAGCACCTATGGCAGCCCCTCACCCGACCCCTCTACCTATGCCAGTGCTGGCTCCTGTACTGCTGGTGCCGGTCCCTCTTTCTGGTTCCAAAATGCATTGGTGACATCTGGCCAGTTCTGGACCTCAGAAAGCTAAACCTGCTCATCCAGTACAAAAGTTCTGAATGGTTACCTTGGGCTGCTCCCTCCTGACCAAATCGGATTAGATATGCTCCTTAGACATGCAGGATGCATATCTACATATTAATATTTGTGCCTCACACAGACAGTACCTCAGATTTCAGTTTCAGGAGGACACTTCCAGTTCCGGGCCTTGTCCTCTGCTCCTCTGGTGTGTACCAAGTGCCTGGCAGTAGTCGAGCCTGCCTGGGGAGACTGGGATTCTACATCTTTCCCTACCTGGACTATTTGCTACTCAAAGCTTCATCCATAGACAGCCCAGTCCACACCCTGGAACAAACCATTCGTCTGTTCCAGGACCTGGGCATCACGGTGAATTTGCCGAAGTCTGTTCTAATGCCCAGACGACTCCAGTACATTGGGGCAGTTCTGGACACATCACGGAGCATAACTTTCCTGCCCCAGGACAGAATGGACTGTCTCATAGCCCAAACCAGGCTGATGTTCCACAGCCAGTATGTCTCTGCTAGGGTCTTCCTTTGGCTTGTGGACATGGTGGCAGCGGCCATAGTTATGGTGCCTGTGGCCTGATTGCATATGAGGATCCTTCAGTGACCGTTGGAGAGTCCAGTGGGACCCAGCGTGCGGATGACCTGGAACAGGAAGTACTGGTGGTCTCCCGGTGAAGAAGGTTTTACTTTGGTGGATGGAGCCTAACAACCTTCTCAGGGGTGTCCCCTTCACTGTTCCTTCCCTCAGCAGATTCTGGGCTTAGGGTGCATCTGGGCCCACAGAAAGAGGCGTGGTCCCGCTTGGAGTGCTATATGCCCTCCAGGCCTTTCAGACTCCGCTGTCCCCGGCCTCCTGCTGGTAGACTGACTATATGACTGTCCACTACATAAACATACAGGAGGCACTCACTCATACCCCTCTGCAGGGAAGTGATGAGAGTCTTGTACTGGGCACTGGACCACGCCCTGGAACTGTTGATTGTCCATGTCCCAGGCGCCCAAATATCCTGGTGGCAACTTAGTTGCCGCAAGGTCAGGGACGCAATAATGGGAGCTTCTGACCTTGATTGTCAAAGACCTCTTCGACAGATAGGGTCTTCCAGAGTTGGATCTTTTTGTGTCCCCACTAAACACAAAATTGCTGCTTTTTTGCGCACTAGATCTAGGGCCTGGAGTTTTCTGGTGAGATGTGTTCCTCCCTTGACAAAGAAGGTTTCTGTATGCCTTCCTTTCCTTCCCACTCCTTCAGAGGGTGCTAATCAAGCTACAGATGGAAAGGGCCATGATGATCTTCACTGCCTCCTTTTAGCCTCATCAGATTTGGTTCACCTTACTCCAGCAGTTGGCAGTGGAACTGCCAGTCCTCCTTTCTCTGTGCACCGGCTTGCTCTTACAGAACTGGGACACCTTGGTCCACCTGTATCTCAAGTTTCTGCATCTTTATGCCTGGCTCCTGAGGGCATAGCCATGACCCAGTTTGAGGTGTCACCTAAAGTGGCTAATGTTCTGGTGGCAGCCTGAAAGCCTTCCACCAGGGCCACTTATTTCATGAAGTGGAAGCGTTTCTTGCTATGGGCTGCTTCACACCAGCTGGACCCCATCACCTGTCCTGTGAATCAGATCTTTGAGAACCTGCTGTCCTTTTGAATTTGGGCTTAGGGTACTCTCTCTTAAAGTGCACATGTCTGCTATCTCTGCTTTCCATGTGCTCTTTTGATGGCTGTATGGTGGAACAATTGGAGCGCCACATATCTTTTATGAGGCATCCTTCACCTGAAGCCTCCTATCCGCAATTCCCGTCCCTCCATGGGACTTGAATTTTGTGTTAGAAAAATTTACTTTGGCTCCTTTAGAGGCTGCTGTGACTTGTGAGCTACGCTTTCTGTCGTGGAAAGTGTTACTTTTAGCTGCTATTACTTCTGAACAAAGGATTTCTGAGCTTCAAGCGCTTGTGTGTGAGTAGTCTCATTTCATTTTCCCACAGTGTGTCTTTGTGTACTAATCCTAAATATCTTTCTGAGGTGGTGTCTGAGTTTACCTTGAATCAGTCCATTCACCTGCCTGTTTGTTTCCCAGAGCATGCAAATCTGGGGGAAGCATTGCTCCACACTTTGGATGTGCATAGAATCTTGCATTACTGTACACACTGCACCAGGGACTGCAGGAAGTCCAAACAGTTGTTTGTTTCTTTCGTCCCCGGGAAAGAGGGTGCCCCTGTTTCTAAGCAGTGTCTGTCCAGATGTTTGGCCAACTACATTACGTATTGTTACAGGAAGTACAGTAAGGAACTTTCTGGGGATGTTGAGGGCCATTCCACCAGGGTATGGCCGCTTCAGTTGCCTGTTACAGGAACATCTCAGCTGCAGAGATTTGTGAAGTGGTTGCTTGGAGTTCTGTCCACACATTTCAAGCACTGCAGTCTGGACAATGCCCCTAGGCACAGGGCCAGCTTGACCTAGCTGTTCTTCAGGGCCTACCTTCTTAGGCTCTTGGTTCCTGATGTCAGAACTGCTTGGGACTTGTTCTATAGGTGTGGCCTGCTGCAAGAGATCTGTATTCGTCCAGATGGTACAGTTACATAAGAACTTAGCGTAACTGTAGATCTGTGAGGGATCTCTTGCAGCAGGCCATGCCATCCCTCCTCCCTTTTTTCCCCTAGCTCTACTAGATCATTCTGTAGAGTGTGGATTCTCTCTCCTTCCATGTTGGCGAGAACCTTCAGTACCTCCTCGGTTCCTCAGCAGGATGTTTTTTGCTCTGGTCTCTGGTGGGGAGCTGAGAGGAGTAGGGCCACCCACTTTTATAGGGTTGGCTGACAGAGGGTGACGTTGGAGTGGGTGGCCCACCAGGTTGACTGCTAGCTAGAAAAAATTTCTGGCTGGTCCTGAGTGCCTGATGGTGGCAGTTCTATAGGTGAGGCCTGATCAGAGAGATCCCTCGCAAATCTACTGTTACAGTAAGATTTTCTTTGGGATATCTCTGTCATCAAGCCATTCCTATGGAACTTCGCCACCAGGTACTAGGATCTGTATAACTGAATAGCATGGAAGCTTTTCTGCAGCAGTCTACTAGGGGCCACCCATGCCGATGTCAGGCTCCGATATTACTGACCCTATAAAAGTGTGGGCGGCCCAGCTTCCTCCTTGGCTCTTTCCTGCCGTCGGCCATTTGCACACAAACTCCACAGAAGCTTCGTCGCTCAGTTTGACCGCTAATTTTACTTACCTTTTATTTTTGTTTGTCGTCGAATCACTTTTATTTAAAAGTGATTCCTTCCTTCCTCCTTTGTATGTCGAACTACTCCTTCGTAGGTTTTACGTCACTGTTGCTGCAGAAAGATCTCTTTCACCAACGAACACCAGCTCTGTGTCTGCTGTCCTAGTCCTAGCCATAATGTCCTCGCCTGCGAGTTCTGCCAGAGATTCAACTTCACTACCCGGCAATGCAGAAATAAAGCCCTGCAGAAGTTCTTTATGGAGCAGCAGGTAGCCAGTGGAGTAGGGTCTTCTGCCCCTCCCCCGCCCAGTCGTTGGTGTCTTCCACAGGTTCACAGGCTGCCAAGGCTCGGGACAAATCCTCAGAGAAGTACGCTTGATGGGATAAGGAATTGCCTAAGGACCACTCCTCATCGGCGATCCTGGATTCTTCCTGTTCACCTGGGATTGCTTCATCAACCTCTTCAGCATCTTCCAGGCCCCCAACTGGATTCCTCTCCTGCCCACCATAGGGCTGTGAAAGGTCGCGGCCTCTGGGCTGTTGTACACTGCCCCGTCATCAAGACTTCTTAATCCTTGAGGTCCGTCGGCATCGGGTTCACGGCTACTTCTTAGGTTAGCGGTTGTTTGTTGGAACTCCTCCCCTCCCCAAATGCTTCCTTTCCCTGCTGTCAACCTCAGTACCATTCTAACCTCAGTTACTACTTCTCTTTTCCAACAGCTTTTGTCATGGTGTGGGCCATTGTCGGCTGCTTTAGGCCAATGCCTGTTAGGTCTGCACTCTAGAGAATAGTTGTTGCAGCATTCGTTCTTACCCAGAGCAGCCCAAAATCTAAGAGGAGTACCTTCCTGATATTTTTCTGCCTGAGGAAGAGGAGGATGAGGATGAAGTTGATGTGGAAACCTCTGACAGGTCCACTGTCTCCTCAGAGTGAGGAGTCTGTCAAGCACACTGCTAGCCCCCCCTTGAGGACCCCTTCTTTTTCAGTATCATGAAACAGCTCTCCTACACAATGGGTTTCCAAGCAGATGATAAAACCAGGAGGAATTTGGTGGACTTCCTGGAGATCCCCGAGTCTCTACCAAAGGTTATTCCTGCTCTGCTACCAGCTTTAAATGATACAGCCTAGCACAGGCCCATTATGGTGCCAGCTATGCTTAGATAGGACGACAAGCTTTATCAGGTGCCTCAGGGGTTGCCCTTCTGTGCGTCCCAGCCTGAGACTAGCTCAGTGGTCATTAAAGCTGCTCATGAAAGGACTAAGTTTCCAAACCACCTTAGCTCCCCTAGCCCCTGACCAGGAGTCCAGAAGGTTGGATCTTTTGGGGCAAAAGAACTTTTGCCTCCGCCACCCTTGGCCTTCGGATTGCCAGTTATTTGGCTTATCTTAAGTACCAAAATACTCTTTGGAGGAAGTGCAAAGTGGCTGCTCAGGCTCTCCCTGAAGGTTCTCACAAGCAGGAGCTTTCTTAAGGTACTCCAGGCCTCTGAGGATGTTAGCAAGCACCTCCTCAGAGCTACCTATGATATGGCTGGCACTGCAGCCAGTGCAGCTGCCTCTGGCATTTGCTTCTGAAGGCACTCCTGACTGCATGTCTCTGGTTTTGCCAATGATGTCCAACAAAAGGTTTTAAATGCCCCTTTTGTGGGTCATAAACTTTTTGATCCAGATGTGCAGGACATTATTAACGGGTTGCAGGCTTCTGGTAGGGCCATTTGGTCTGTCCACTCCATGTATCATACCCAGCCCAGAAGTAGGCTGTGGCCCTCCTTTTGGAAGGTCTCACAAGTCAGGTCCTGGAGGCATGCTTCAGGGTGAATGCAGAGCCAGCTTAGCCTTGCCTGCTCCCTCTTCCTCTGCTGGACCCTCTACCAAGCAATTCAGATGCAGGAGTGTGGCCCCAACTGCTGGTCCAGCCTCTGCCTAACTCCTTGCTGGACCCCCTCCTCCCCTAAGCCAGGAAGTTGTGGCTGGTTCTTCCTCTATTTATCCCAGTGGAGAACCATCACAACTGATGCTTGGATCCTGCAGACAATCAAACAGGGCCACACTCTTGAGTTTCTAGAGCATCCTCCGGATATTCCCCAGTCCCCTTTTTACCCTCCAGACCATACAGAGGTAGTCTGGGAGGAGGTCCTTACCTTGCTGCGCAACAAGCTTAAGAACCAATGCCCATGTGGCAACAGAAAAGGGTTCTACTCAGATTCTTCCTTGTTCCCAAAAGAACATGGGACATAAGGCCCATTCTACACCTCAAGGAACTGAACCATTTTATCCAGTACATAAAGTTCTGGATGGTCACTCTACATGGCCTTCTTCCTCTGCTCAAGCAGGGCTAATGGCTGTGCTTCCTCGACATGCCAGGATGCCTATCTGCATATCATGGTTTGCCCCCCCCCTCACAGGTGATGCCTGCAGTTCCTGTTCCAGGGGGAGCATTACCAGTTCAGGGTTTTGCCTTTTGGTTTATCCTCTGCACCATGGGTCTTTACCAAGTGCTTAGCAGCCATGGCAGCAGCCCTTCGGTGTGAAGGCCTCTGTGTTCCCGTACCAGGATGACTAGTTACTGAAAGCCCAGTCCAGGGAGCTCCTGTTGTTTGGTTCTAGAATGCACTCTGCAATTGTACCACTCCTTGGGCATCACTGTCAATTAGCCCAAGTCCATGCTGACTCCTTCTCAGAGATTACAAAACATAGATACGCAGTCCTGGACTCTACTGGGGGCAAGGCCTTTCTTCCTCGAGATAGGGCGGACCACCTTATTGCCCAGGCCCAGGAGGTGTCTCAGAGCTGGCATGCCCCAGCCAGAACATTCTTCAGGCTGCTAGGCCTCATGACCGCAGCCATTGTGACAGTCCCTCTGGCCAGGTTGCACATGAGGATTCCTCAGTGGGCCCTCAGGGTTCAATGGGATCAGCATCCGGACAACTTAGATAAGCTGGTCCTTGACTCCTCGCCAGTATGCAAAGTGCTTCACTGGTGGATGGACCCAGCCAATCTCTTAAAGGGAGTCCCCTTTCTTATCTCGACTCCTCAACAAATCCTCACCACGGAGGATTTGGGTCAGGGTGGGGGAGCCCATCTCTGCTCTTGTCAGACCCAGGGTCTCTGGTCCCACTGGGAGACTCACTTTCACATAAATGTTTTAGAAATTAGGGCAGTTCTCTGTGCTTTACATGCCTTTCAGAACCGTCTCTCTCCATGTCCTCTGTCGGTGTAGTCTGACAATGTGTGGTCTTTTACATCAGTAAGCAGGGGGGACCCATTCCTACCATTTGTGCTACGAAGCAATGAGGATCTGGTACTGGGCTCTAGACTGCGGTCTAGAATTGTTAGCTATCCATGTGCTAGGTTCCCAAAACTCCTTGGCGGACAGCCTCAGCCGGTCACAGTCCAACGTGCATGAGTGGGAGCTGCTGTCCTCGTTTGCAGAAGACCTGTTTGACATGTGGGGTCATCCAGAGTTGGACCTTTTTGCGTCCCCACTCAGCGCAAAGCTGCCGCATTTCTGCTCGCTAGATCCAGTGCCTGGAGTTTTCTGGCGAGGCATGTTGTCCCTCCTGGAAAGGGAGGTTTTGTTACACATTCCTTCCCTTCCCTCTGATTCAGAGGGTTCTCATCAAGCTACAGATGGAGTGTGCAACTCTGATTCTGGTGGCCCCATTTTGGCTGCGGCAGATATGGTTTCTGTTACTGCAACAATTGGCTGTGGAACCTCCAGTTCCCCTGTGTCTCTACCAGGACCTGTTTACACAGGCACAGGCGACCTTGGCCAATCCAGACCTCGGGTCCCTCCATCTGCATGCATTGCTCCAGAGGACATAGCCATTGCTCGGTTTGTCTCAGAAGATGGCTGATGTTCTGGTGGCTGCCAGAAAACCTTCCACCAGGGCCACTGTACTCTACAAAGTGGAAGCGGTTTTCTAACTGGGCCACTTCTCACTGCTTGGATCCTTTCACCTGTCCTGTGAACCAGGTTTTGGAGCATCTCTTGACCTTGTCTGAGTCTGGTTTCAGATGCTCCTCCCTTAAAGTGCACCTGTCTACCATATTAGCCTTTCATGTGCCCATTGATGGCCGTACAGTGACACAGCTCGATGCTGCCCATACTTTTCTGAGAGGCATTCTCCACTTGAAGCCTCCCATCCGTAACCCAGTTCTGGCTTGTGTCCTTAATTTTATTTTGGAGAAGCTGACCCTGCCTCCTTTTGAGCCAGGCGCGTCTTGTGAGCTGCGCTTTCTGTTGTCTAAAGTACTAATAGTTTTAGGTGCCATAACTTCTGCTCGAAGAATTTCAGAGCTACAGGCTCTCTTGTGTGAGCAGCCTTATTTGATTTTCCATAAAGACAGGATCTTTTGCATACTAATCTCATGTTTCTTCCTAAGGTGGTGTCTGAGTTTACCTAAGCCAATCCATCCACCTGCCATTTTATTATCCGAGATGCCAGTCCAGGAAAGCATTGCTCCATACTTTAGATGTGCATAGAATGTTGCGTTTCTATACACATCATACCAAGGACTGCAGGATGTCCAAACAGCTATTTGATCTTACTTGAGATACGGCTCTTGCAGCAGGTTACACCATTAGGACTGAAGCCGGCGGGCGCCGGGAACCAGCGGAAATTTTCTAGCTAGCAGTCTTCAGCGGGACTGCCTCTGACGTCGGTCCCACCCCACGCCAGGTGTAGTACATAAGAGGCGGTCCCCCCATGATCCTCAGTTCTTTTCCCGCCTACCCACTATCGCCAAGTATCAGCCTCTCGGTCTTTTCTAGCATGCACGTACCTTTAGAACTACGATGATTTCGTCTTTCTTCACAACTTTGAATTCAACTGATGTCCTCTCCAACTACTACTCTTGAGGGTCACCACTCGAAGGGTGCCTGCGGCAAACAGATCCTCTTCAAGGATCCACATTCGGCCTGCGTGCACTGCCTAGTCCTGGAACACGACACCAAGGCCTGCTTCTTCTGCCAGGGCTTCAACAGTCGCACCAGGATCCGCCGCCAGAAGGCCCTTCAAGCGTTTCTCTTGGGAGGAGAAACTGAAAACCATGGATAAAGAACCTTCCTCCAGGGAGGAGTCGTCGGGTAAAACCCACAAGCACCAGGACAAACACCGGGAAAAGGAAAGGCCCAGGTCCTCTGCGAGGGCCTCTGACTCCCAAAGCTCCGGCTCGTAATCAGACCGCTCTCCCTCCAGGGCTCAATTGCAACCTCCCTGGTTCAGGTCAGATCCTCCAGCGGTTCCTCTTCTTTGCAGCCCCTAAAGACTTCCATGCCATCAGCCTCTTCCACTCCATCTAAGGCCTCGTTGAAGTCCAGGGAGTGCCATAAATCATCTTCCGGCCAGCGAACTCTGGCCTCCAGGTTAGTTTCCCAGCCTCGCGTGGGTTCGATCCGGTTCCTCGCCAAGACCAGGACCTGGCGTCCCTCAAGCGGACGTCTGACTCTATGTTGGCACACCTGGCGTCGGCCCAAGCATCACTGGCGCTCCCAGGGCCAGCAACACCTAAACACCCGTCGTCGGCAAGGCCTCGGCCCGAGGGTGTCAGCCAGGGGACCGGTCGCCGGCTTCCCAGAGAAGAGGATCACCACCGCTGCCGGTGGACGCCGGTCAGAAGGACTCATCGGTGGAGGATACCACACAGCTCGGGAGACCAAGCGGGCGCACTCTGAGACGGGCTGGCCCCAGGGAACCTTCCCGGGATCCGGCGCCTGACCTCGCGACAGGCTACCGGCACCAGGCCTGTCGTCGGGCATGAATTTGGCAGAGGCAAAGGAACTTTTTACCTTCTGGTGGGACACCATCAGAAAAGATGTGGTCGCCACACGTCCTCCTCTTGCTCCGACTCCGCCTCCTCCTACTCCTTCACCGCCTACGCCCCCTCCTCCGCCCAAGGGGCCTGTTGGACGGTCGCCATCCCCCAAGGAGCAGATACCACCTCCTCGGGGCAGATCCTGAGAAAGGAGAAGACCTCCCTTCAGATCCTCCTCAGGGTCACCCAGTCCCAAGATACCTAGACGACACCGGTACACCCCGTCTGGGGAGGATTCCAGATCTGACACCTCAGGGCGCTCCAGATCTCCTCCCATCAGCATTCCCTCTCCGGACCCACACGACCTACCTAGGTCTCCTTCGGATGATCCCTCTTTCGCGGAGATCATGAGGCACATCCAGGAGAATATGGGGTGGGATGCTAAAGAACTTGACCCTGAGAGACAGCGCCTTGCTCGCAACCTTCGGCAGAAAGACCCGAAGCCTGTGGTAGTGCCGCCCTTGGTGGATACCTTTGCAGATGTCACCAAGGCTGCCTAGAAATGTCCGCATTCCACTCCAGCAGTGCCGAATAAGGCTGACCGCCTATACAAGGCCCCTAGGGAGGACCAGTATCTGGCGAACCATCCTCTGGCTGACTCCCTGGTCATTACTGCTTCGCATGACCGGTCTCAGAGACCTCAGCATTTGAGTACACAGCCACTGGACCAGGAATCCAAGCAATTGGATGTACTGGGTAGGCGCACGTACGCGGCTGCGACTTGTGCCATCAGGTCACTGAATTATCTCACCCACATGGTTCAATTCCAGACGCACTGTGGGAACAGGGACAGGACCTGGTTGAGAAGATGCCCAGTGGCGACCAAAAGGAGGAGCTCTTGAACCTCCTCTGCACGAGTTTGGATGTGGGGGACCCAGGTGCTCAGAGCCGCATATGATACTGCGGACTGTTCAGCCAGAGCTGCAGCCTCAGGCGTGTGTCTCCGGAGACACTCTTGGCTCCGTGTCTCCGATTTTACCCCGGACGTCCAGAAGAACATCTTAGACGTCCCTTATAACGACAAGGTCCTATTTGGTGAAGCCTCCAAGAGAGTAATCACCAAACTTCGGGACGCAGGGAAGGCAGTCCGATCTGTACAGGCCATGTACAGGTCTCGGCCCAGTTCCTTTCATAGGAACCAGAGCCGTTTCCGTGGCCGGCTACAAAGGCAACAGCCACGTTCCGGCCAACAGCAGAGGGACACTTTCACCCGCAAGGCCCAGGCCAAGTCATCCCCAGGCAGAGGCCAATGATTTGCAAAGTCGGCACAGCCTGCCGGATCAAACACTGCCACAGCATGACTCCTTCCCGGCCCCCGCTCCTCCTCAGGATCAACGGGAAAAGAAAGTCGGGGGTCACATCGCATGCCACTTGCCAGGGTGGCAGTCGATCACCACTGACAGGTGGGTTCTGCAACTGGTCAAAAAAGGCCACTATATAGAATTAGTAGGCAGTCCACCCACAAGACCTCCCCTGCTCTCCCGATATTCGGGTCAGCATGCCCTACTCATACAGCAGGAAGTGCTCGCGCTTCTGGAAAAGGAAGTCTTAGAGGACGTTCCAGAGAACCAGAGAGGACTAGGGTACTATTCTCACTTCTTCCTGGTTCCAAAGAAAACAGGGGATCTCCCTCCAATACTGGACCTCAGCGACCTCAACCTTTCAGTCGTTTACAAACGCTTCCACATGGTGACCCTTCTGGGCCTAATTCCCATGCTGAAGCAAGACACCTTTCTGGTGTCTTTGTACATGCAAGACGCCCACCTTCATATTCCAATTGCTCAAGTGCACCGGAGGTTCCTGCGCTTCGAGTTTCAGAGCCACCATTATCAGTTCCGAGCTCTTCCCTTTGGGCTGTCATTGGCACCTCGCGTATTCACGAAGTGCATGGTGGTCGTAGCGGCGTCTCTGAGGAGACAAGGCCACTACATGTTCCCATACCTGGACGACTGGCTTCTCATGGCGCCCTCCAGGGAGGCACTGATGATGGCCATTCACTGCACCCAGTCCCTTTTTCAATCACTGGGAATTCTCATCAACTACGTGAAGCCACTCCTGGTGCCGTCCCAGAAACTGCAGTTTATAGGAGCAGTTCTGGACACCGTCAGAGGGAAAACTTTTCTTCCCTCGGACAGAGCGGAACACATCAGATCCCTCATCAGGGACTTGTCGGTGAAGAAGACCATCCCAGCCAGACTGGTCCTTCGCCTGTTCGGACACATGGCTGTGGCCATTGCGACAGTCCCGCTGGCACATCTCCACATGCGGGTAACTCAGTGGATGCTACAGGTGCAATGGGACCAAAGGCAAGACCATCTGCAGCATCCAGTCTGAATCATGAATGCCGTAGTTCGGGATTGGCAATGGTGGCTAAATCCAGGGAACCTCTCAGCGGGGGTTCCCTTCACAGCGCTGTCTCCGACTGTGACTCTCTCCACAGATGCCTCAGGGCTCAGGTGGGGAGCACACCTGGACAGTGTTCGGTCTCGGAGCCTGTGGACAGCCAGGAGTCATCTCCACATCAGCATTTTGGAAATGAGGGCAGTCCTTTATGCTCTGCAAGCCTTCCAGTCGGAGATTCCACCGGGTACACTTCTGTTACAGACAATACCGCGGTGATGTATTACCTCAACAAACATGGAGGCAGTCACTCCTACCCGCTTTGCAGGGAGGCCATGAGAGTGTGGGAGTGGGTATTGCAACACGGCGCAAACCTAACTGCAGTACATGTCCCGGGAGTGGATAACACCATTGCAGACAGTCTGAGTCGCTCTCAGGCCAAGAGTCCACAGTGGAACTTCTGCAGGAGGTGGCAGAGGATCTGTTTCACAGATGGGCACTCCAGAGTTAGACCTTTTCGCGTCCCCATCCAGCGCAAAACTGCCCAATTTTGCTCGCTAGATCCAGGGCCTGGTGTTTTCTAGCGAGCAGCGTTATCCCTCTCCTGGGCGGGCAGATTCCTCTAATACCTTCCCTCCTTTCCCGTTGATCCAAAGAGTTCTCTTAAATCTTCCGGCGAGGCAAGCTGACGCTCATTTGATCGCACCCTTCTGGCCCAGACAGATTTGGTTCCCTCTTCTGCACCAGCTATCCCAGGAACCTCCAGTTCCTTTGCCAATCAGCTCCCATCTATTGTCTTAGAAGGCGGGTTCATTGGTCCACCCAGACTTGCGCTCATTGAACCTGCACGCTTGGCTCCTAGAGACATAGCCATGATGCGATACGGGGTCTCACAAGAAGTGGCAGACGTACTCTCTGCTGCCAGAAAACCGGCAACTCACATAGCGTATGCCATGAAATGGCGTAGATTCTGTTTTGGGCTCAAGTCTGCGTGGCTTTCCGCGTTAGACTGTCCCAAAGCTGGTTCTGGACTACCTGCTTTCCCTCTTCCCTCCGGGACTGGCTTGTCCTCGATTGGAGTGCACCTTTGTGCAATCTCTGCTACCATGCCCCGTAGGCCATCGGACGGTGGCCCAGCTGGACACTACTTGTGCCTTCTTAAGGGGTGTCCTTCACCTCAGCCGCCCATCAGGATCCTGTCCTCTTTGGGACTTACCCTCTGTCCTGGAGCAGCTTATGCTGCCACCTTTTGAACCAGCCCGGATTGCGAGCTATGTTTCTCTCTTGGAAAGCGTTATTTTTAGCTGCTGTTACTTGACTAGAAGGATCTCGGAATTGCATGCTCTTATGTGCAAAGAGCCTTATTTGGTTTTCCACGAGGACAGGGTATCCCTAAGGACAAACCCAAAGTTTTTGCCTAAGGTGGTTTCAGTCCTCACACTAAATCAGGGTATTGATCTACCAGTGTATTTCCCAAGGTACTCTAATCGAGGAGAAGCCCTTCTGTATACCCTTGATGTGCATCGGTGCCTCAGATGCTACCTGACCAGAACCAAACAGCTCCGAAAGTCTGACCAACTTTTTGTCTCCTTTGCTCACAGGATGAAAGGAGCTCCTGTCTCCAAACAGTCACTCTCTAGGTGGCTCATCCAGTGCATCACTTTCTGTTATGACAAGCACAGTAAACCCTTACCGGGTGCAGTCAAGGGTCATTCCACAAGAGGCGGCTACTTCATTTAAGTAGATTAAAGAACGTCTCCACCTCAATATTTGCGCTACCTTCCATAGACTCTGTGCATACCTTTATCAGGCATTACAGTCTAGACATTGCATCGGTGACGGGGGTTCGGTCTAGCCGTCCTTCGAGGGACTTCTGTCCTAGGCTCGAGTAATATCGAGGTCGCTTCTTTCTCCTCCCAGTGGTGCATGATTGCCACTATTGCTTGGAAATCAGTCCTAATGATGTAACCTGCTGCAAGACCCTGTATCTCGAGGGTAAAGATGAGTACGATTACGTAGAACTTACCATAACAGTGGATCTTGAGAACAGCTCTTGCAATGGAGTGCAACTTTCCAACCCACCATCCCCCTTTTGGAGGTGAATTAGTAGTCGGGCTCCCATCTTATGGGATGGGACATTCCTATTCACTAATCTTCGCCATCTGGTGGCGGATCCTCTGTCTCCTCTTCTGATGTCATCCAGCAGGCGTTTCCTACTGTGTTTTTATGGTGTTTGGCATTATGTCGGTTCTGGAGCTGACGCTTTTGAAGACAGGACGCCCTATCGTGTGGTGCTCCTGTGGCGGCATTTCTCCGTCTCGGACCGGATAGCGTTTGCCTCCGTTGCCTGGGACCCAGCCATGATATGGATTACGTGCGGCGCCTGTTTCTCGATGGACCGTCGGCGTCCTCGAACCTCGCGCGTTAAGCTCGGCAAGACCCGCCGACCGAGGGCGGCGTCGCTCTCGGGATTCTCGGGCCGCTCGTTAGGCCCTTCCTCCGGGTCCCTCCGAGCCCTACTCTGAGTCGAGGAGGAGTCTCCTCGCCTATTCTTGCCGAGGAAGAGACCCTCTGCGTGTGTCGGGAGCGCGTAGTCCCTCCGGGCCGCGGCGCCGACACCGCCGGCAGTCACCTCTTCGGAGTGCAGGCTCCCCGTGTCGTAGGCCTCGGCTTTGGGCCTGCTGCCCGGACTGACGCCTGGCGCCGCTTGATCCTGGGCGCCGTTCGTGTGTCGGGATCGATGTAGCGGCGCCGGCTTTGATCCCGGGCGCTAACGCGCCAGTGATCGGGCGGCGCTGCGCAGCGACGCTGATCCCGGCGTCGCGAACGGCGCTGGTGATCGGGCGGCGCGTTGGCGTTACCTGTTTTGGGCCTCGCATGTTCGGGCGCTGATGGAGGCGCTGCCGTGGTGCTGCTCGCTTTCCGGCCAGCCCGGTGTGGCCTGTCCTTCCTCCAGGCGGTGTGCGCCTTGCTGCCGCTATGGGGGTGGGCTGGCTGCTGGTCGTGAGGGAGCAGTGCGCCCTTGGACCGGGGCCGTCAGATCTCGTGGGTCTCTGGGTGGCCAGCATTGAGTCCTGCTGGTCTCTGCCCTCCTCCTGAGGGCTGCATGACTCAGACGTGACCCATCCTGGTCACCCCACTCTCGGAGTCTGGGTCCCCGTGGCTAGAGGTGCCAGCGGCGTTCCCTCTGTCCCCCTTCCGTCGCCTCCTGAGGGTTCCTGGCTGGGGTGGCCTGAGCCCTGGGGCAGGCGTGGGGACGAGGGAGGCCTCCTGAGGCTCCGGTGACAGCTACCTCCTGGTGCTGTGCTGCCCCTCTAGGGACAGGGGACGCTGTGGTCGAGGAGGAGGGCCCTCTCGGAGTCCGAGGGGTTGAGGGGCAGGGGGTCTGCTGCTCGGTCTTCTTTGGCCACCCTAGGGGGGGTGGCCAGGAGCCGAAGTGCAGAGCCTCGCCCCTCCCTCCAGGGTTCTAGGGTGTCCTCTGGCGGCGTTTGTGCGGACTGCCCTTCTGGATCCATGCAGTCCCGGCGTCGTCACAGGGGAGGTTCTCCCCCAGGGCTCTTCCAGGCTCCGCTTCCCCAGAGTTCCGTTCTGCGGCCTGGTCTGATATCCGGGATCCCTCCTCCCAGGGCTCCTTTCCCCGGATTCCAGAGCCCTCGCAGAGAGCAGTTGCCTCCGAGGAGGTGCCCCTCTCCCATCTCTCTGCCTCCACCACCCCCGCTCCCAGGCCATGTCGGTCCTACGGGTCCGTATCCTGGGGGCAGTTCAGGGGTTCTGCGGCGGCCTTCCCCTCATATGTTAGATACATGCATGAGCGGGTCTTTCGACTCTCCCCACCGCAGGAATCCTCTGGGCATTCCAGTTCCCCATCATCCTCGTCTCCCTCCTCCGAGGGAGAGGAACCCCCTGCTCATCTGTCCTCCGGCTGCTTCTCACAGAATATCAGCCTCCTCGAGGATGGTGAGGATCTCCGGATTTCCACGCCTCAAGAGACAATACCGAATGGAGACGGTGAATTCCTTGGTGAATCTAGTGCCCAGCATCTGGTGGTACTCTTCCTGGCTTCATCCCTTCCAGGAGGCGGCTATCCGGTCCTGGCAGTCCCCTGCCGCTTCTTCCCAGCCCGCGGGACTGCCAGCGAGGTATTGTGCCACCTCTGAGTCTCTAGGTTCCCTTCCCAACCCGTCCTCAGGTTTGGTATACCTGATACTCTCCTGGGCGCCTGCTTGATGACGACCGCCCACCGGATTCGGACTCTCTCCAGTTCGACCGCTAGCGTAAGAGTGTTCTCGTGTAGTGCATGTATTGCATCACATCAGGCTCACCACGCTGCCTCACAACCGCATCTGTGGTCGATGATGTCCCAGCTGCTGGCATCTATGCCTGATACGGAGCAAACCAGACAAGCTGCTGCTCTCCGCTGTAGGCCTGGAGCTGGCAAGACACCAAGCAAGGGCATCTTATGACGCCAATGAGGTGGCTTCCAGGCTTGCGGGACAGCGATCTGCATCAGGCGGACGGCATGGCCTTCGCCTTTCCAGGTTTGTCACCCCTGGCCCGGCGAGGGTGTGATTCGCTCCGCCCGGGGACCTGCTCTTTCTTCCAAAGCTAGGGAGACTTTTACAGGGCTCTCTCCATCTCCCTCGCCCTCGGGAGGCACCTCCTAGCTCTTCTCCCACTTAGGCTTTCTGAATAAGCCAGGGTCTTCTCCTTCTGTTTCTCACCAGCAGAAGGCTGGGGGTCTTGTTCCCTCAGGGTATGGCCTCTTCCCCCTCCAGGGGAAGAGGAGCTTGGTACTCACCCAGGAAGTAATGAATGGTGAAGATTGACAAGGGAAGATAGGAAAATTACGTACCTACCGTAATTCTTGATCTTCTCTTGTATCTTCACCATTCATTACTTACACCTGCCCACCATCCCCTCAGTGGCCTCTTCCTGTGGCTTCTCCACCTCCCGTCTCCTTCCTCTCTCTGCATATATATAAAAGACAGGAAAAATTGCCTAATTTTTCCAAAAAAAAAAAAATCTTTCTGTGGGGTGGGGGTGGGGGTCTAAATTTCCAGAAAATTACTACTCTAAGATTCATGGCCATCTCTGGTTTGCATTGGCGATCAGACTGCACAACTATCTCTTGCCATTCTTCTGGCAAGATACCTTTGGGGTTTTGGCCTGGCTCAGGCTATTCAGTTTTGATCCTGCAATCCCGTGTCCAGATAGTTGCCCTGAAATCTAATCCCCCATTCTTCTGCTTGCAGAGGACAGGTACATCTATTCCTTTTTCTTAAAAAAAAAAAAAAAAAATGCTGAGGGAACTCTCTTGACTGCTATAGGCATCTTGATATCTGGGTCATGCATCTAGTCTAAAAAAAAAGGGAAAACAAATGAGAAGGTAGGCTATCCTTCTCGCTGTTTTGCTATTGGTTTCTCCCTTTAAGTGTCCTCCTGACAATTTTTTAGTAGAACAGTGCTGACCATATCCAATCCTAGCCAGTTCTTAGCCTTGACCTGCCTTGGCCAGTCAGTATGAGTCCCATTTCTATCTTGAAACGCCTGAGAGGCTTACATTTTCCATTTCTAAACCCCTGAGCAGCGCCTCATGCTGCCTGGTTTATTCTTCCTCCTCGGCTGTCCTCCAGTTGTGCCTTCTCGGCCAGGAGCCCGAGGTGGGTATCAAGAACAGTGGCATGTTGAGGATGAGGACTATGCCCTCCTGAGTCTGTCTCAGCGGTCTGGTCGAACCTTCTTCAGCTTCTATCTCCGGGATTCTTGCTTCCCTTTAGTCGAGCCTTTAGCTGCAAGCTAACTATGCTTGTTGGGCATTCTGTCCCTTCAACATCCCATCTCTCTCTTCTTCTTCTTCTTCCTTCTATTTTCTCATTTCCTTACTCATCTCTCTCTCCTAGAGTCGCCAGGTAAGGAGGCCCTGCAGTCCCTAGGCTAGGGATACTCTTATCTCCTCTGTCCTTTCTCCATCGGCTTATTCCTTTTCACTTCATTCTTCCTTGCTTGCTATCCCTTCTATCTTGCCTCGCTATCTATATTTTCTGCTTTCCTCTTTGCCTCTCCGGCTCCAGAACTGAGTTGAGGAGGAGTCGGTCGCTATTAACGGCCGCCGCATGACGCATGACGCCACTCGAGGGCGGGGCCGTTAGGCAAACTTTAAAAAAAAGCCTGCTGGCGGTGCCGCTCCTCCGCTTACACCCAGTAAGTAATGAATGGTGAAGATATAGAGAAGATCAAGAATTACGGTAGGTACGTAATTTTCCTTTATGGGGCGCCTCCTTATGTACTATGCCTGACGCTCGGTGGGACTTATGTTGGAGGTGGTCCCGCTGATGACTGCTAGCTAGAAAATTTCCGTGGGGTCCTGGGCCTGCCGGTTTCAGTCCTAATGGTGTAACCTGCTGCAAGAGCTGTTCTCGAAGATCTACTGTTACGGTAAGTTCTTACGTAACTACTTTTCTTTGCCCTTGTAGAGGGGCGCCAGTTTCAAAACAGTGTTCGTCCAAATAGTTGACCAAGTGTATTATTTGTTGTTACAGGAAGTATGGTAAGGAACTTTCTGGAGCTAACGGACATTCCACCAGGGCATGGCCACTTTAGTTGCCTGTTTCAGAGGCATGTCTGCCACCAGGATTTGCACTGCTGCCACTTAGAGTACTGTCCACATTTTCACCAAGCACTACAGTCTGGACATTGCATCCCAAAGAAGGGCAGACTTTGGCCTTGCTGTGCTTCAGGGTCTTTCTTTAGGCCCCTGGCCTCTGCCACCCAGACTGTCCTTGCTCACAGCACTGCTTGGGACTCTGTCCATAGGTGTGAGCTGATGAGGAGATCTCCAAGAAGATAGAACAGTTAGTAAGAATTTACCATAACAGTAGATCTCGCATCAAGATAGAGCTCTTGCAGCAGGTAATAACTGCTAGGACTATGCCGCCAGGCACTAGGACCCCACAGAAAATTCTAGTCAAGAGCCCAAGACGGGGACCACCTTGACGCCTGCTCTGCCCCTTGCATCATCCTCAGTATATAGGAGGTGGTCCCCTGGCACCACCCCAGTTCTTTGCTGCCATAGACCCTGCATTTGAGCTCCACAGACACCTGCTACCGTCGACCGCCATTTTTTTCTCGATGCTTCGCGTAGTTCTATTCTTCGATTTTTGTCGATCACCTCTTTATTTCTACTGAGTCTACCACTTCTACGCCGCGGCGTAAGGCAAAGTGTGTGTGCAGCAAACAAATTCCAGCCAAAGACGGCTATTTGGCTTGCCTCCCGCGCCTGGGACTGCAGCACAAGTCGGACGACTGCCCACACTGCCTCAGCTTTAACACGCACATCTGTATTTGCTGCCTGAAGACTCTCGAGGCTCACCTGCTGGAACAAGTGGCCGTGATGCAAAAATCGCACTCTGGGCAGCTCTTCTTCATCCTCTCTGCCCACGATGCCTCCCCAAGGAGAAGAAACACTGGGAAGTGTGACAGGGAGCTCCTACCACTCTTGGAGGACTGACCTTTCTTAAATCTGTTGCAACAGTTCTTCTGTTTCTATGCCTAATCTATCCTTTACGATTTCTAGTCCATAAGGTTGGCCACCCATGGGCACACCCTCCCTTTCTTGACTATGCTATGGTGTCCTCTTTAATTTTCCTTTTCCTTCTCGGGTCCTCTTACAGGGAGGTTATTGTGGTGACTTCCAAGTGTATGTAAAACAGGTTGTGTTTATTGTTGGATTTAATATGTAATAGCACTATTTCATAACATATCTTAATGTATATACTTTATGTTTATGAAACCTGTAAATGTTGAAAATACCATGGCACTAGATGTTTTTGATAATGGTAAAAAGTACTAGATGACTATTACAGAAATTAAGTTAGTTGTGCTGTTTAAAATGCATGTAAATTGCTGCAAACCGAACAAGTCTAAATGTCATGGTGATTTGCATATATCCCATGATGCTTAGCATTATGGAAGTAGGTATGATATTGTATTTCTTTGAAACTTTGTTACCAGTGCCCTTTGAGGTAACCTTTCTTTCAGTGATTCTGCATTGAGGTTCTTTGTCTATAGCTTGATTTGTTGTTTTTTTCCTTTTGGGTCCCCACTACCCAAGCAAATGGGGCCCGCGTAGGGGTGGAGGTTGCATCGCAACTGGGGAGTTAGATCAGAGATCAGTGTCAGTAGGTGCTGGCTAAGTGCAGAAAAAGGTCATACATAGTATGTTGCTGCAAACTGATGTACTGAAGAAGGAATATGGTATTGCAGAAGCTTATTTCCTGTATTCTGAATAAACATGACACAGAAATTGTGTGTTGAACCTGAAGTTCGGTGTCTGGTCCATCTATCATCCCACAGTTCCTCCACAGGAAGCATCACGAGACAGATAAGGACTTGCCCAGGTCAAACTTGCAGTCCTGTTCCCTGCACAAGAGCTCCAAGATTTCTGATTGAGGTCGGATTCTGCCCCTGGGTCGCTTAGCCCTTCCGTGGATTTTGACCACTAAACTCTGCTTGCTACCCAGGCATTAGGCGGAGGTTCAGGGAAAGGCCTTCCCAGGCTCTCTTCTGTGTCTCTGGCCATCAGACCCCACAAATGGTTAGGGTCTAGGCCCACGGCCTTGGCCTCTTCTGCTTCCACTTTGACGGGCGCCCATACGGGCCTGTTGTTAAGGCCTCATCAGCCAAGACTGATGACTGTGACAGGTGCCAGGGTCGTGACCATATCAAGGAAGATGCCTCAGTGCCTAAACTATCGCCAGACGTCCTTTCGGATCAACCACAGCCCTGGTGTCATCTGCCCGCACCCTCTGGAGTCAGACCAGATGTCTGTTTCAAGTCGCTCAGCCCTCAGTTAGGGCAGAATGGGCCTCCACCAGAGAACCTGACAACCGGGCTGACCTGACGCCTGGCCCAACCAAGCCCACACCCACAGGGCCTGACACCCAGTCGACATCCAGATCCAATGTGGCTGATGCTCAGACAGAGGACCAGACGTCCGGTAATTTGCCTGTCAGTAGCCTGACACTGGAAGCCCCTCAGATACCTGGCCCAGTGCCAACTCACTCGGAGCCAGTTAAACCACTGTCAGACCAGCAGTCAGGCTCAGTGATCCCTTTAGCGGAAGTAGGAGCACTCTTTTCCAGTTGGTGGAACACCATTAACTCATTGTCTCCTAGCAGACGCCTGTAGTCGTCAGTAAAAAAACACTGGTGTGTCCTGAGTACGTCTGCAGAAGTCTGCTACTGACTTATGTGCCCAAGAATGTCTGGAGAAGTCACTTTATATTTTAATATATAGTGTAACAGAATATAATATATATTTGACTGCATAGCACTGTTGGAAAGGTAATATTTTGCTGAACAACTCTGTCACTGATATTTTGTGCATATCATGTATACTTTAGGAGTTATTTGCATTTGTTTATAGTATGGTGTGTATGGCTTATGTTGCCTGTTTTAGTGAAAAAATATTTTTTTTGCTGTTTCAACCAGCTAAAAAAACAAAACAAAATTACATATTATTATTTGCATACCACCATTGGGAAGGCAATGTTGTGCTGAACAACTTTGCCACTGATATTTTGTGTATATCATGTATATTTTAGGAGTTATTCACATTTGTTTATGGTATGGTGTGTATGGCTGACATGTTTTCCATCAAGATTCACCTAAGCAGCTTGAATAAAATTCACTTTTTTGGCACTTCAGCAGGTATAAAATAAAAACCATATTGATTACAACTGGTTGCATAGCACCATTGGAAAGGCATTTTTGTGCTAATCAACTTTCATGCTGATACTTTATGTGTATCATGTATACTTTTGGAGTTATATGCATTTGTTTATGATATGATGTGTGTGGTTGAGATTCACCCCTCAAATCTCACCAAAGCACCTTGACTAAAATGGGGAAAATTACGCTTTATAGTGAAAAGATATCTTTTAACTATCATAATATTAAAACACCATCTAATGTCTGTATGCTTAATTTGGTGTTGATATTTTACATATTTTCCAACAAAAATGGCTTAGTTGCACTTTTTGTGAAAAAATATTTAGTTTGCTCTTTCGACCAGCATAGAAAAAAACTAAATTACTATTATTACATGCATGCCACCATTGAAAGGCAACTGTGTGCTGAATAACTCTGCCACTCATACTTTGTGTCTAGCATGTACAGTTATTGAGCTATTAACATTTGTTTGCAACATGCTGACTACAGCTTGATTTTGCTTAGAAAGGCACAGGATTCACTGTTAAAAGTATACAGGAGATTCTGGAGGCAAGTGGTGTAATCTGAGAGCGAGCCTGTGGAGGCAATGAGTTAAGAGTGACCGAAGCCTGAACCCTCGGGAGCAGCGATGGTCGTGCTACAGCCACAGCTGATGCCTCCCCGTAGGACTCGCCAGACCACCCGACTCCAGGTGGCTCAGACCAGGGGTCCGACGGCCATCCTCAAGATCTTTCTCTCGCATATGGAGTAAGTCTAGTATTGCTCACGAGGGCGGAGCAGGTCAAGTATGTGTCGCTCCTGACATCGAAGTAGGTCCACTTACCGTCGGGTGACTACAGTGTTTCCCCCTTGCCTTACGACTTCTCTGAGGATGATCTCCCTCTGCCGGGTCCGAGAAAGGATTCACCCAGGTCTTCTGCCTGATGATCTCACCTTCCTCGAAGTTGTGAGGCTTATCCATTTCCTCAACCAGTGGGAAACGGAAGAACTGGACTCGGAAAGGAGACGCTTGGCTAAGTTTTTGGGGGCTACTGACTGAAAGCCGCTGGTCATTTCCCGTTGGTGGAGGGATCCCCAGAAACGAGCCCCACCTCAGTGAACAGCCCAAGGCAAACTCCATATTCCTTACAGCTGCTCACGGCAGGTCACAACAACCTAACCATACCAGCTCCCAGCAACCAGATAAGGAATCGAAAAGATTGACCAGTTTAGGTGGAAGGTGTACACCTCCTCCACCTGTACTTTCAGGTTTTGAGTTTCTTAGCATATATGGTCGTGTACCAGAAGTGCCTGTGGCAGAAGGCTGTGGACCTAGCAAGACCCCTGCCAGATTCTTCCAGCAAGTCAGAGCTTCTGGCAGTCTTGCAGTCTGGGGCTGATGTGGGCAAACGTGTCCTCAGCTGCTTTAACTATGCTGCAGATACAGCGGCCAGAGCCACAGCCTCAGGAGACACCTGTGGCTTAGAGTGCCTGGGTTCCAGCAGGACCTGCACAACACTATCTTGGATCTGTCATTCCAGGGCCCTGAGCTCTTTGGCCAAGATGCTGAGATAATCAGCACTGGCGTACAGGACTCTGGGAAAGCTGTCTCCAAAGTACACAAGATGTACATGTCGGAATCTTATCCCCCTAGGAGCCAGCCTTTTCGGAGTCACCAGGGACAGCAAGCAAAGAAACGGCAACAATGAGGAGGGTTCAAGAGAAAAGCACCCTCTACACCAGGAACTGGGGGCAGGAACTGCTAAGCAGTCCAGAGCTCCACTCCCCACCCATCAGCCTCCGCCTGACTTCTTGCCAGCTCCCCTCCTCCAGCAGAATCGATAGGGAGGCAGTGGGAGGGTGGTTCTCCTTTAACTCACAGGATGGGAGAGCATCATGAGAGATCAATGGTGCTGCAACTTATAGAGAGGGGGCTATGCCCTGGAGTTTTCCCAGCTACCCACGAACAATCTCCTGGTGTTCTTCCCGAATCACACCTTGGAGGCCGGACACATGCTCCATACCCTGGACCTGAGGCGAGTGCTCGCTTACTACAAAGAGCTCAAGGCTGGAGTTTGGAGAGAGGTTCACCAGCTGTTTGTCACCTATGCTGAAGCTGCACCTGGCAGACCTGCAGCCAAGCGGACAATTGGCAGGTGGATCACTTCCTGCATCGATGTCTGCTATAGGTTGGCGGGTAGGGAGCCCCCTGGAAGGCTAAGGGCTCATTCCACCCATCATACCGCTGCATCGGAGCTGCTTCTAGGATGTCCTATCCAGGAAATCTGCAGGGCTGCTACCTGGAAGTTAGCACACACTTCATTTCCCATTACCACATAGACCTCGAGTCACGGGATGTTGGTTTTGGGGCCTCAGTTCTCCAGTTTGTTCCTAAGTAGGGATGTGCCTTGCCTCCCTTCTCCCGGAGAACTGTTAGGAGCCTGTTAGTAGTGGGATGAACATGTCCACATCCCTAGAAACACAGGTTCTAGGGACATGGATATGTTGTTCATCCACACTTTCTGGCAGGTATCCTTGCCGCTTTAAATCTTGTCGGAAGGTCTTCAAGCTGGCTCCTCCCACCCACCCGGGTGGTAAAACTCTCGGCTCCGCCCCATGACGCCAGATCTTCCTTACCGCTTGGATGCTCAGGTTCCCTCCTTAACGCTCTGCGTATAAGACTGGTTCCTAATTCTTCAGTTTTCCCGAAATAAAGTTTAAGGTTTTCAAGACTTCGGTCATTTATTTTCCTCGTGGCTGCGATGGACAAATCGACTCCCGGTTTTCGGAGGTGCCCATGCGGGCAGAAGATGTCTCGGACGGATCCGCACTCCACGTGCGTCTACTGCTTAGGCCTTGAGCACGACCCGCAGGCCTGCGACCTGTGCTCTTCCTTCTTGGTCTACGTCCTGGAGGACCGCGACGCCCGTTTACAACTGGGGCGCCCCGAGAAACTTTACCCGCCGGTGAAGTCGAAGGAGGCCCGTTTGGCGGTGTCCACGGCAGCTGGCTCGGCAGAACAGCTCGAGCAGATGATCGCCCTCGAGGAGGAGGCGGCGCAGGCCGCATCTTCGTCTTCCTCAGCCGCGGCCTTTATCCCGCTCTCCTTGGGATCCTCCTATTCAGCTTCTTTTAAGGAGCTCTGTCAGTCCCTTTCCACCAAGGGAGAGGGACCATCAGGACTTTCCTCTCGGTCCTAGAAAAAGGACTCTAAAGGTAAGTCCCTCCGTCGACTCTCTTGGGAGCGGGAGAGGTCCCCCTCCCTGAGTAGTAGACCCTCGACTTCGGTCGATCCTTTGGTTTCGGCCACTGGCCTCACGACGTCCGCGTCAGGTCAGTTGACCGAGACACCCGGTCGACGCAGTCGAGATTTTTCTTGACCCGTCGGACGGGTTGTTGACCGGTGAAGCCGAAACCCTCACTCCCTGCCCCCGGCGATCGAGGTTACCGTGGGCTTGCCTGTGCCTCCGGTTCCAGAGTCCATGGTCGAAACTTCCGAGCAGAGGGTAGAGCCAGTCTCCCGCCCCTGCCCCAGAACCCTGCTCGAAACGCCGAGGTTCTCGGTCTCTGACATCTTCTCTGTCCAGCCGATCCCGCCCGAGGCCGTGGTCCGGTTCGCACGTAGTAAGCGCGCGCCGCCGTCTCGCCTTCCTCCTCGACGAGGAGAGGCTTGACGCAGTGCGCCTGGCAGTACAGGACCTCATGTGGCAACAGCTCCTTCTGTCCGGGAGCAAGCCGACGCCATCGCCTTCCCGGCCATCAAGGCTGTCACCGAGCGGCCGGGCAACCCCGCCCCCAGCCGAGGCGCCACCCCCGGCCTGTTGCTCGACTGAAACCGCTGCCCCACCAATTCTGGTGGAACCTCCGCCTCCACACCAAAATTTGGGGCCCTGACCAAGTTTCCCGCCTGGGACAGGGCCTGCCCCATAGGCTGTCTGTCACTCACTCCCGACCGCCTCGGAGGTGGAGGTGGCTCAGGCCCAAGGCAGTTTTTCATGGACTCGTCTCGAGTCGGACGCACGATTCATCCCTGTTCTCCAGGCAGGTCGACTGGAGTCCTCCGGAGGTCAGTCGCTGGACGATAGCCATATCGCCCTTCATGGTTTGCTTAGGCTCATCTCGGAGTCCACCGGGATGCAGCTCGAGCCCATATCCATGCGGGCCAAATATCCCCTAACGGAGATATTGGACCGAGGATTCACCCACGGAGGTCTTCCGTGGCCGAGGCCATTGTCGGCCTGGCCTTGGGCTCTGGCAGCGCCTGCTTCCTGTCCTGCGCCCGGCCAGGATGGCAGGAAGCACGGGTCCCCACCGGTCCCAGTCCGTTTTTGAACACCCTCAGCCGAGGGGTTGGTTACCGACAGCTTCTTCTGGCATGCCGAAGCACCAGGGATGGACAAGCCTCCACAAGGAGTCCAAGAAGTTGGACTCACGCCGGGCGCAGAGTCTACACTCACAACCTCCCTTGGCCTTTGTCAGGCCAGCTCGGCCATGCTGATGGCACACTTCTCTCTCACGCCCTGTTCGGCTCACTGACCAGGTAGTCCTCATCTCCCGGCTGACCTACAGACCACGGTCAAGCAGGTGCGGGACCAGGGCAGAGCAGTGGCCAGGCAGCAACTTCAGACTGCTCTGGACATCGGCGACTCATGTGCCAGGTCAGTCACGGCCGCAGTGGCCGTGTGCCGTCGGGCATGGCTGAGGATATCCACCTTCACAGCGGATACCCAGCACAAGTTGGCGGATGTGCACTTCCTGGGGACCGATCTCTTCGGCCCTGGAGTGGAGGGTCACCTCCAGAGGATTGAAAAGTCCAATGCCACTTTGGACTTGGTCTCCTCCGCCCAGAGGGACAAGGACCGCAGACGCAACCCAAGCCCTTCGTCCGTCTGTGCCCACGGCACGTCCGGCCCAGCAGCACCAAGGCCAGCAGGCTCGCACTTGGCATCCCAAAGCTAATGCCTCATGGCTTCTTCCAGGAAGCAGAGAGGCAGGCCCAGGAGGTCCCTCGGCGGTCCCTCCTCCAAGCCTGCCTAGTGACGGGTTGAGGGGTGTCACCCCCAACCTCATCACTCCACTCCCGGTTCCCCCTGGGGATCTCCCGCCACTCCTTTCTGCCTGGTCCCTATCACCACAGACCGGTGGGTGCTGGAAGTGGTAGGAAGGGCCTGCCTCTGGAGTTCGAGCAGGCCCCGCCCTTCCGAGCCGCCTCCCTCGGGTCCAAGAGCTGCTCGCTGTCGGCTCGCCGAGCTGACATCGCCTGCCTCGAGAAAGAGGTGACCAGAGAGGTGGCGACCTCCTTAGACCCGGGTTTGTGTCCAGGTACTTCCTGGTCCCAAACAGACGGGGCTGGTGCCCATTCTCCACCTGCATGACCTAAACAAGTTCCTAAGGTCTCGGACCTTCAGGATGGTCACTCTGGCTCAGATAATACTATCCCTGAACGAGGCGTGGTTCTGTTCTCTGGACCTACAGAACGGCTCTTTTCACGTCCCTATCCGTCCGTCTCACCCAGAGATTGCTTCGCTGAGCGGAGGGATCCTTTACGAGTTCCAAGCCATGCCCTTCGGCCTTTCTCTTGCTCCCAGGGTATTCACCAAATGCATGACAGCGGTGACAGCATTCCTGCGGCACCGAGGGGTCCGGGTGTACCCCTACCTGGATGATTGGCTGATAGCAGCCCCTCCAGACAGGGAGGTGGAGCGGTCCAGAGATCTGGCCCTCCCAGTTTGCTCTCAGATTGGCCTTCTCATCAACGAGGCCAAGTCGAACTCGGACCAAAGCAGGTGATTCATTTAATCGGGCAGAGCTCGACCTTCGAGCCAGAGCACGCCCCGCGGACAGGGCGAGGTTCTTTCCTCCTTGCCCAATCATTTCTGGTTGGGCACCGCGCCTGCCCAGGACTTCCTGCGCCCTGGGTTCATGGCGGCCTGCACCAGCGTGGTCCGGCGGGCCGCTGGCACATGCGCCCCTTCCAGTGGGATTGGCCAGCCAGTGGTCACAGCGCTGCAATCCATTGGACCAGCTAGTGACGATGACCCAGGGATGTGGAACGCCTCCAGTGGTGGATCGCTCCAGCACGCTTGCAGGAGGGCATCCCTGCTTGTCCGCCTCGAGCCGACTGTCTCTCATCGACCGATGCCTCCTCTGATGGGTTGGGGTGCCCATCTGGGAGCACAGAGCGACGGCCCTGGTCCCTCGGAAGTCCCGATGCCATATCAACCTGCTGGAGCTGCGGTTTGCCCAGCCTCACTGCCTTTGGTCCGCTTCTACGGGGTCAAGTGGTTCAGGTCCAGACGGACAATACCATGACCATGTACTACCTAAACGCCAGGGCGGATGCGCCCATGCCTCTGTGCAAGGAAGCCTCCGCTTGGTCACTGTGCAGCCTGGCGCGTGATCTCCTAGCCATCCATGTGGCAGGAGCCTCCAACACTCTGGTCGATGCCCTCAGCCGGATAGGGCTGTGTCCCACGAGTGGTCTCTACTGCCGGAGGTAGTGCAAGATCTGTTCTCCCACTGGGGCACACCTCAGGTGGACCTGTTTGCTTCCAGGAGAATGCGGCTGAGGCTGTTTCATGCCTGCCCTCAACAGGGTTCGCTGTAGGATGCCTTCGAGGCCATGGACCCCGGCCTCTTCTACGCTTTTCCCCATTTCCCTTGGATCCACAAGGTGCTTCTCACAGTAGGAGGGACAAGGCGCAGGTGATTCTGTAGCCCCAGACTGGCCCCGCCAATGCTGGTATCCAGATCTCTCGGCCTCAGCTCCAGGCTCCCGAGGCAGCTTCCAGCTCACCCGACCTGCTATCAGTCAATCGGGAAGATGTTCCATCTGGACCTTCAATCCTGCACCTGACGGCCTGGTTCCTGAGCTGCCAGAGTTCCAGGCCTTGGGTCTTCCGCGCAGGTCCTCAGTGTTGTTGAGGCGTCTCTGTAAGGAGCTCCACCAGAAAATGCTATGCCTTCAAATGGAAGAGATTCTCCATTTGTTGTCAGGGCAGGGCCTGGTCCTTCCTCCTGTTCCTTGGCAAGCATCTTGACTGACCCCAAAGGTGCACCTGGCAGCCATCTCTGCTTACCGGGCGCGGCCGAAGCAGTTGGTGGTCAGGCGCTTTTCAAAGGCCTGATCAATATCCCTCCGTGTGTGAACCTCCACCTCCGTGATCTCACTGCTTATTGGCAAAGCTCATGGGCAAGCCATTCAACCAATGCACAGGTGTGACATCTCTCACCTGTCGGCAGACCGCCTGGTGGCTATCAGTCAGCCAGAAGGATGGGAGAGCTCCAGGCGCTTTCCATCGAGTCTCCTTACCTGGTCTTCCACAGGGACAGAAGTTTCCTGCGCCCCACCCAAATTCTTCCTCAGGGTGGTGTCGGAGTTTCACCTTAACCAGGTGTTGACTCTGCCGTGTTCTACCCCAATCACACCTTGAGTGCTGAATATAGGCTCCATACTCTGGACCCCTAGAAGGGTGCTCGCTATTATAAGGAGCGACCGCTGAAGTTCGAAGCAGAGGTTCGCCAGCTGTTTGTCACCCACGCTGAGCCGCACCTGGCAGACCTGCAGCCAAGCGGACGATACAGGTGGGTCACCTCCTCTGCATAGATCTCTGCTATGGGTAAGGGCATGGAGCCTCCCAGAGGATACAAGAGCTCATTCTACCCGCCATACCGCTGCATCGGTAGCTGCTTCCAGGGACGTCCCTATCCAGGATATCTGCAGGGCTCCTACCTGAAGTCGGCACATACCTTTATTACCCACTACCACATCCACCATGAGTCACGCCCGGATGCTGGTTTTGGGGCCTCGTTCTCCAGTGTTTATTCCTAAGTAGTGTGTGTGTGCCTTTGCCTTCCTCCTCCTGGAGAACTGTTAGAGTTCGTTAGAAAGTGTGATGAACAACATATCCATGTCCCTAGAAATACAGGTTCAGGAGCGTGATATGTTGTTCATCCACACTGTCTGGCATTGTTCCTTTCCCTTTAAATCTTGGCCGAAGTCTTCTGTTGGTCCTCCCACCCACCCGGTGGTTAATGCTCCTGCTCCGCCCCATGACGCCAGATCTTCCTTTCCGCTGGAAGATTCAGGTTCTCTCATGCTTTCTGCAGTGTTGAGGCCCTGGATTCGTTTCGACGGTTTTCACCGCATCTTCTTGCTCTAAAACTCGTAAGAGTTTATGACTCTGATTCGGACATGGATGATAAGTTGTCCCCCGGGTTTCGCTGGTGTCCTTACGTACAGAAAATGTCGCGCACCGATCCCCACCTCTCGTGCGTTTACTGCCTCGGTACTATTAACGATACCTCGCAATGCTCTATTTGCGCTTCCTTTCATTCGACCGCCTTGAGGATCACCAGGCGCCTGAAGCTGGGTAGACCGGAGCTCGCAACCCACCGTAAAATCCAAGGAGGCCAGGGTGGGCGTTTCGCGAGCTGCGGATCCGCCAGCAGCTCGAGCGCATGGCGGCCTTCGAGGAAGAAGTCACCCAAGCCTCGGCCAGCCGAGGTTTCTTCGCGGCCGCTCAACCTGGGCTCTTCCTTCCCAGGATCCTTTCGGGATTTGTGCCAGTCTCTCTCACAAGGGTGAGGCGCCTCGGCCTCGCACTCATCCCGCTCTAAGAAAAAGGATCCTAAACTTCTTCTTCGGTCGGGCGAAGACGCCCTGGGACTGGGAGCGGTCCGATGTCTTGACTTGGCCGAGATTGCCTCTCGGCTGTCGGGTTTTCAGACCTTCCGTCTGACCGGCTTAGAAGCCGAGGAGTTGGCTGATCCGGCCGAGGTTGTTCTCTAATTTATCGAGTCTGCTATCACCGGATACCTGTCGATGATTCCTTGAGAGAATGCTGATTCTCTCCTTCCCGAGGAGACCCATCCTGCTGGGCTCCCGATCGAGGGACAAGAACCGGATCCTCGGTTTTCACCGAGCCCGTTTCTCCCTCGACAAAGCCGACACCATCGGGTCTCAATCAAGGAGTAAGTCCTCTTCGCCCATCGACCCAGAAAAGGTCACAAACACTCCGCAAGAGACGCCGCCACTGTTCCTCTCTCCTTCGGACGAGGAGAGGTTTCGATTTAAAACCTGCCGACGCCATGGAGGATCTTATGTGGCAGCAACCCTGCTAGCAGGTCAGAAGCCTGCCCTCGGCGGTCCTGCCATCTCTGGCCTCAGCCTCTTCGCCTCCCGACACCGATTTCTCCGTGCCGGTCCCTTGGGGGCCCGTGCGCCTCCGTGCAGCCTGTTTCAGGCTCCCCACCAATATTGGTGAACCTCCACCTAAGCTGCCCTTGGGGATTCCTTCCAAGGAGGACCGATAGTCTTCGGGTCTCCTCACAGACTGTCAATTACGGTCACCCCTGATCGCCTCTAGGCGACGAGGAGACTTAGGTGGTCAGCCTTTATATCGACCCTTCCGATTCTGATAATACTGGCCTTCATTCTCACGATGAGCTGCGTCAGGCCTGGAAGAAGGGCTTCTCCTTCCAGGGCATCCTCCTGCCCATTTGAGTCGACGGGATGTCCCTGCAGCCTATCCAGAAGAAGGCAGAATATCCTCACGGATATTCTGAAGAGGGGGATACCCTCACGGATGCTTTTCCAGTCGCCGGGCCATAATTGCCTGGCCTTGGAACTCTGGCAGCGCCGCCCCTGCCCAGCTCCGCCTGCCCGCATGGCATGGAAGCACGCTGTGCCCACAGGGTCCTTGGGGTTTACTGAGCACCCCCATGAGAGCCGTGAGACTGCCTCAGTGTTCAGGCGGACGGGTGCCCGGCGTGATACTGACCGCCCCGGACAAGGAGTCTAAACTTATGAACTCACCGCCCAGAAGGTCTGTGCAGCATCTTCCTTGGGCCTTCGCTAGGCAAGCTCAGCAGTGATTATGGCACACTTCTCTCACGCCTCTTGAGGTCGCTGGACTAAGTTCTTCTCACCTCCCAGCTGACATGCAGGCCACAGTCAAGTGGTCAGGGACTAGGGCAGGGCTGTTGCTAAACAACAGCTCCAGACTGCACTGGACATGGGTGATTCCTGTGCCTGCTCACTAGCTGCAGCGGTATCCACTCCGCAGGGCTTGGCTGAGGTTATCCTCCTTCCCGTGGATACTCAGCACAAGCCAGCTGATGTGCTCTTCCTTGGCACCACTTCTTCGGGCCAGGAGTGGCAGGTCATCTGCAGCGCATCGAGCAGTCTAATGTCACCTTAGATGCCACCTCTGCTAAGGGTTCTTCAAGTAAGAACCAGCAGAAGCGCAGGAAGAAGCCTTTTCGTCATTCTTCCCTGCGGTCAGACAGCCACCCTTCCAGGGGGGTCAGCAACAGCAGCAGGCTCAGGCTTGGCGCCCTAGGCCAAGCAAGGTCCCCAGCAGCCCCGCAAAGGAGGCCGAGGTGCTGGTCCAGGAGCCTCCTCCTCCTCCTCTAAGCCTGCCCAGTGGCGGCCGGGTGGCCTCCCCGCACTGCCACCCAGCTCTGGTCCTCCTGGGGGCAGGCTCCCACTTCCTTTCCGCCTGGTCCAGTATCACCTGGACAGGTGGGTTCTAGAAGTGGTCGGGCAGGGTCTGCCCCTAGAATTCGAGCAGTACCCTTCTAGCCGAGCCCGTGCCCCACGAGAGGAAAGGATCTCAGTCGCCCAGTCTGCCCTTCGGGACAACATTGCACTACTCCTCCTCAAAGAGGTGGTGGCCCGAGTGATGGATCCTCTTTCAGACCCAGGCTTTGTTTCCAGATATTTCCTGGTGCCCAAACGGACGGGGGGTTGGCGCCCCATTCTAGATCTGCACGACCTGAATCGGTATCTCAGGTCTCGCACCTTTCGGATGGTAACTCTGAACCAGATCTACCATCTCTGGAGCGAAACATGTGGTTCTGTACACTGGATCTTCAGGACGCTTTTTTCCACGTCCCTATCCGTCCGTCCCATCAGCGGTTCCTCCGCCTCAGGGCCGAGAGACCCTGTACGAAGTTCAGAGCCATGCCGCTCGCCTGTCATCGGCCCCAAGGGTCTTCACCAAATGCATTGCAGTGGTGGCAGCCCATCTTCGCGCCGGGGGTTCAGCTACCTCACCTGATGACTGGCTCCTGGCGGGTTCCTCCTGTCCAGGAGGTGGAGAGGTCCAGATCTGACCTCCTGAACTGCTCACACTTGGGCCTTCTGATCAACGAGGCCAAATCGAACTCGTGACTTCTTAGGTGATGGGTTTCATCGGGTGGAGCTCGACTCGCTGGCCAGAGCTCGGCTCCGGCGGACAGGGCGGAGCTCTCCTCCTTTGCCTAATCATTTCTGGTTGGGCATGCGCTCCTGCCCGGGACTTCCTGCGCCTCCTGGGTTACATGGCGGCGCACGTCAGTGGTCCACTGGGCCAGACTGCACATGCACCCCCTTCAGTGGGAGCTGGTCGCCCAGTGGTCTCAGCGTCAGGGTCTTTTCGACCAGCTGGTCACGGTCACCCAGAGGATGTGGGACGCTCTCCAATGGTGGACCGTCCCGAGTCATCTGCAGGAAGGGATCCCGTTTGTCCACTCCGAGCCGACGGTCGTCCTTACGACTGATGCCCCTCTCATGGGCTGGGGAGCCCACATGGGGAACCACAGAGCTCACGGGCTCTGGACCCCAGAGGAGTCCCGATGCAACATCAACCTGTTGGAGCTCAGGGCAATCAGACTGGCTCTGTCAGCCGCCTCAGCTCTGGGGTCAAGTGGTTCAAGTCCGGACGGACAATACCACGACCATGTACTACCTCAACAAACAGGGCGGCACGCACTCCCGCCTGTTTCTGCGAGGCGCCCGGATCTGGACCTTCGCCAGCCGGCTGGAGGCGGATCTCCCAGCCATCCATGTGGCAGGAGTCGCGAACCAACTGGCGGATGCTCTCAGCCGCTTAGGCCAGACATCCCACGAGTGGTCTCCATCCAGAGGTAGCTACCACCTGTTCTCTCCGCAGCAAACAGTTGCTGGACCTGTTTGCCTCCTGGGAGAGCACCAAGCTGAGGCTGTACCATGCCCGCCTCAATAGGGTTCGCTGCAGGGATGCCTTCGAGGCCGTGGACCCCAGGCCTCTTTATGCCTTTCTCCGCTTCCTTGATCCACAAGGTGTTACCAAGGTGAGGAGGACAAGACGAAGGTGATCCTGGTAGCCCCAGATTGGCCACGCCGGTCTGGTATCCAGATCTCCTCAGCCTCAGCTGCAGGACCCCGGAGCGCTGGGACACGCCCGACTTGATATCACTGAACCAGGGGAAGGTCTTTCATCCGGACCTTCAATCCCTGCACCTCACAGCCTGGTTCCTGAGCGGCTAGAGTTCCAGGCTTTGGGTCTTTCGGAGGATGTCTACACCGTGGTGGAGGCATCTCGAAAAGAATCGACCAGGAAATGTTATGCCTTCAAATGGAAGAGATTTTCCATTTGGTGTCAGGGTAAAAGCCTGGACCCCTTATCCTGCTCTGTGGCTAACATTCTAGACTACCTTTGGTCCCTCTCCAAAGGGGGTCTTCGGTCATCGACCCTTAGGGTGCACCTAGCAGCCATATCGCTTACTGCGGGCGGTCAGCTGACATTGGCTCAGGAAAAGGTGATGCGCCATGGGCCTGATCACATATCCTCCGTGCGTGAACCTCCACCTATGAGATCTTTTGTTGGTTTTGGCGAAGCTCATGGGTGTTATTCAACCCATGCACAAGTCTGCGCTTTCACACTTGTCGTGGAAGACGGCCTTCTGGTGGTATCACGTCAGCTAGAAGGACGGGGAGCCCAGGCTTTCAGTGGACCCCTATCTGGTTTTTCACAGGGACAAAGTTGTCCTGCGCCCACCGACATTCCTTCCGAAGGTGGTGTCAGAGTTTCACCTTAACCAGGCGTTGACTCTGCCAGTATACTACCCTAACTACACCTCGGATGCCGAGTACAGGCTCCATACTCTGGACCTCAGGCGTGCGCTCTCCTACTATAAGGAGAGGACGGCAGAAATTTGGGCAGAGGTTCGCCAGCTGTTTGTTAACCTACGCTGAAGCCGCTTCTGGCAGACCTGCAGCCAAGCGGACTATTGCGAGATGGATTACATCATGCATAGGTCTGTGCTATGAATTGGCGGGTAAGGAGCCTCCCAAAGGGCTAAGGGCTCATTCTACCCGTCATACTGCTGCTTCGGTGGCTGCTTCCAGGGACATCCCTATCCAGGAAATCTGTCGGGCCGCTACCTGGAAGTCAGCAAGCACCTTTATTACCCTCACCACATCGACCCAGAGTCATGCCGGATGCTGGTTTTGGGGCCTCTGTTCTCCAATCTCTATTCCCTAAGTAGGGGTGCGCCTGCCTCCTCCTCCCGGAGAACTGCTTGAGTTCGCTAGACAGTGTGGATGAACAACATATCCACGCCTCCTAGAAGAACAGGTTACTCATCTGTAACAGTAGTTCTAGAGTGGTATATGTTGTTCATCCACACGCACTCACCCTACCTCCCGGCTTTAGGCGCACAACCTGCTTCCAGCTGGCTAGATCTACGCCATGGGTGGAGCCGAGGCATTTACCACCCGGGTGGGTGGAGGAGCAGCTTGAAGACTTCCGCAAGATTTAAAGGGAAAGGAACAATGCCAGACAGGTGTGGATGAACAACATATACCACTCTAGAACTACTGTTACAGGTGAGTAACCTGTTCTTACTCACCTGTAACAGGGTTCTAGGAATGTTATATGTTGCTCATCCCTACGACCCATTCCCGGCTCGGACGACACAACCTGTGCTCCAGCGGCCAGATCTGGCCATGGGGCAGAGCCGAGAGTTTTACCACCCCTGTGATGGGAGGAGCCAGGTTGAAGACCTTCCGCAAGATTTAAAGTGGCAAGGATACCTGCCAGAAAGTGTGGATGAACAACATATACCATTCTTAGAATTCTGTTACAGGTGAGAAACTTGTATTTACTCTTGTAACAGTAGATTTTCCGTGGAGTGGTCTCTGCAGTAGGTAATATACTTGGTCGTTGCCAGAGGTCACTGAGGTGCACAGCACCTCATCTAGCAGTCTTGTTTACCAGGGACCACCCACACATGACATCAGCTTCCTGTTTCCTATATAAACGTGAGCGCCCCTGGTATCCCCAGTTAATTTTCCTGCCATGTTCAGCTCAACGCAGCAGCTAGAACAACGTCCTGCAGCAGCTCGAGAATGTGATTACTAAATGAATGTTCTATGGACTCTTCAAGCAAACAAGCACCATTCAAACAACATGAAGTCTTGCTATATTATAGACATTAGCAGTTTGATCCAGCTCTAGAACTGCCCCGAGTGAAATGGTTAAAACCATTCCAAAATAGAATTTTGGCACGAGAGCAGCTCTATCTGTGTCATTTCAAACTTGAACTGTCAGATTCTTTATCTCACTCAGTGAACAGTCGCCCGGAGATTTCTCCTTCTGCTCGGTTCATTTCGGTTTAAAAGTGTTTTCTCGGTTGGATTTAACTGAGAATAGTTTTATTTTAACCCGCCAAAACATTCAGTTCGGCTATCTGTGGTAACCGTAAGTAAATGGGGTTTTGTCTGTGTGGAACTTGTAAGTTATCGGTTCGGTTTTGAACCGATCAGTGGGTTTAAAACTCATTTAAAACTAAAAGTTACTATTTTAGAGTGCGGTTCCCGGTTCTTATCGGTTCTAAAAAACCCGGATTTATTACGTTTTTTTCCAATACCCGTGACACGGTTAGGAACCAATAAGGGTGTCTTGCCTGGCACTGCCGTTAAAAGGGCAAGTTTTTGGTTAGGCTGGCATTATGTCTGAGAAACCCAAAAGAAAAACCGGGCCCACTGGGTTTCAACACTGTGATGTTTGTGGGGAAGTCTTTGCCAAGGCTGACCCACACACCACATGTGTTTATTGTCTGGGGTTTGACCACCTCCAGTCAGACTGCCAGGTATAAGAATTTCCCTGCAGCCCCCTGGAAAAAAGATTGGGCAGGCTCAGGAACGAGGCCAAAAGTCCGCTGACCCGATGGCCAGCCCGGTTCGGTGCCAACCGAACCAGAGGGGGCGCCTCGACCCGGCCAGACTTCCTCGGCAAAGAAAAGCTGGTTCTGAGGAACCAATTCCAGTAAAGAAACAAGAAAATCAGCAGGTCTGGAGTCCAAAATTCTTCTCCAACTGCTGCAGAGATAGCAAAAGCTATAAATTGTCCAGTCACTGTCTCAGGGTCCGTCCAACCACCACTATCTGGTAAAAGGTCGGTTCGTCCGGTCCCAGTGGTTCAGGATTATGATATTGAGGAATTTTATGAACCAGAGGAGGGGAGGAGGATTATGAACAGTATGAATGTGGTTGGAAGGTCTGGGTGTGCCCATTGAACCGGACATCTCCCCAGACAGACCTTTAGAATCTCCCCTATGCTGTCTGAGTCCCCATCTCATTTTATGTTTTATAAAAAGTTGCTGAAACCCTCCAGCTTCCTTTAGAAGAGGCTGTGGATGAGCAAGAGGAGCCTGATTTTGTAGAAATGATGGATATTCCAGAGTCTAGAGATTGTCTATTCCTTTACATAAGTCTTTTAGGAAACAAACAATTAAAATTTTAAAAGCTCCAATTCTGTGCCTCCTGTAGATAAAAAGATGGACAGAAGGTATACATTGTTACATTGTCAGGCCCTGATACAGAATTCCTTCTCAGCAATGCAGTCATGTTGGGTAGTTCAGGCTGCTGCCTGTGATAAAGCTAATATTCCCTTGGCTTCACATCCTCCTGACAAGGATTCCAGGAAGATTGATGCCATGGCAAAAACAGTATATGGCAGCCTCTCTGGGACTCAGGCAAGCAAATTATATATTTATGTAGCTAGGTATCAGAAATCTAGATGGGATACTATTATGCAATTGGCCAAGCAGGCCCATGGCCAGCTGGCTAGTGAACTAGAACAGGTGGCTGCTGATGGCATTGAAGCCTCCAAGGTTCAGTTTCATGCTGCTGTGGATGTTAATGATGTTTCCTCTAGGGTCATGGCCACATCTGTAGCTTTCAGTGAGGTTGGCCTGGCTCAGGTGTACTAGTTTGTCACAGGATACCCAGACTAAGGCTATGGATTTTCCTGTAGGGAAATTCTCTTTGGAGAGCAGACAGAGAATTACATGAAGAAGATGAATGAATATAGGACTACTTACAAGAGTGCCCAGGCTAAGGAGCGGCAAGCCACTCCTCAAAGGCATGCCCCCAGGGGTAGGGGTAGGCCTTTTCACAGGCCTTTCTACCAGACTCAGGCCTCCTCTGCCTATGCTCAGAGGGGCTTCTTCAGAGGCAGGGGCAGACGAGGGGTGGGCAGACCTGCTCCCACCCCCCAGCCTAAAGCTCCTGCGAAACAGGCACCCTGATGGGGTGCCCAGGGCCGATTCTCCTGTACCAGTGGGGGGCAGGCTGGCTTACTTCAGTCAGAATTGGGCTTCTTTAACCTCAGACAAGTGGGTTCTGGAAGTAGTAAGCCAGGGTCTGGTTCTCAGCTTCAAAAAGTTTCCCAAATTGAGAAGCAGACTTTTTCTACCTGCAAGTGCTTCAGAGACCCTCGCTCTGGAAACAGAGGTCTCATCCCTGTTAGCTCTCAGAGCAGTAGAAAGGGTTCATCAGGGCAGGGGTCTGTATTCCAGATACTTTCTTACCCCAAAAAAGACAGGAGAATGGCGGCCCATTTTAGATCTCAGATATCTGAACAAGCATCTTTTGAAACCAAAGTTCAAAATGGTAATTTGGCAATGATTTTACTTTCCCTAAGGCCAGGGACTGGCTAGCCTCCCTGGACCTCAAGGATGCCTATTTCCATGTCCTAATCAGAAGATCCCATCGAAGTACCTCAGATTCAACTGCCCTCAGGTCATTACCAGTTCAGAGCAATGCCCTCGGCCTTACCTCTGCTCCAAGGGTATTCACAAGTGTCTAGCAGTGCAGTGGCCCACTTAAGGAGGCAGAGGATTGCTGTTTTTCCTATCTCAGACGACTGGCTCATTGTAGGCCAGTCCCCAGAACAGGTAAAATCTCACCTGCAGGTCACCCAGCAGCTTCTCACCTCCCTGGGTTTTCTGCTAAACCTACCAAAGTCGGTTCTGGAACCAGTCCAGGTACTCACCTTTATAGGGGCAGAATTGGACACAAGCTAGCCAGAGCCTTTCTTCCCAGAAAGGGTAAGGAATTTAGTGGCTCTGGCTCTTCCTTCACTCTGCAGTTCTCTCGACCAGCAAGACACTTTCTGCAGCTCCTGGGGCACATGGCTGCATCCACAGCTGTTGTGCAGGGAGCCAGATTTCAGATGAGAGACATTCAGTTTCACTTGAGAACCTTTTGTCTCAGAGAAGAGACCCCTTCCAAGTTGGTCCCAGTGACTCGAACCTTGATCCTAGCTCTCCAGTGGTGGCAGGATCAGAGCAATTTAAGAGTGGGGGTCCCCTTCATTTCCCCTTCTCACGACTTGACTCTCACTACAGATGCTTCCCTTCTGGGTTGGGGAGCCCACATGGGCGACTTTTCCACTCAGGGAGTTTGGTCCCCCCAGGAATCTCTGCTCCACATCAGTTTGCTGGAACTCAGAGCTGTCTTTTTAGCTCTTCAAGCTTTTTCTGCATCTGTCCACGACAAGGTGATACAAGTCAGAACAGACAACACCACAACAATGTGGTACATCAACAAACAGGGGGGCACTCGGTCTTCGGCCTTGTGCACCGAGGCAATGAAGTTGTGGTCTCTGGCCTATTCCCTGAACACTTCCCTCATAGCAGTTCATCTTCCAGGGAAGGACAATGTCCTAGCGGATGCCCTCAGCAGGATTTCCCAGGGCCATCACGAGTGGTCCCTGGATCCTCAAGTGCTGGGGATAGTTTTTGCCAGGTGGGGCATCCTCAGATAGATCTTTTGCAGCCCCAGACAATCACAAACTTCCTCTGTTCTGTTGCAGGCCTCCAGTGCTGGGCTCAGTTCCCTGGATGCCCTTTTCTGGATTGGGAGGAAGTTACTCATGCTTCCCCTTCTCTCCTATTCAAAGTACTAGTCAAAATCAGATCTCAGCCTTGCAGGGTGATTCTGATTGCCCCGGATTGGGCCAGGCAGCCCTGGTACCCACTCCTTCTGTCTCTGACAGTCCGCCTTCCCCTGTACCTCCCCAGGAATCACAACTGTTGACTTGTGCCCAGGGAAGGGTTTGGTATCCGGACCTCAATCCTCAACCTCAAGGCCTGGCTCTTGAGGAGTTAGAGTTTGCTGATTTACACCTCTCTCAGGGTGTTCTTGAGATCCTAAAGGCTTCCAGAAAGCCTTCCACTAGGCTACTTATAGTTCTAAATGGAAAAGGTTTTCCATTTGGTGTGCTGGGAAAAATATTTCCCAGAATCTGCTGAATTGCCCATTTTGTTAGATTACATGGTACATCTTAATTCCTTGGGTCTCAGACCAGCTACCCTGAGAGTTCATTTGGCAGCTGTGTCTGCTTTTGTGTCAGCAGGAAAGTCATCCCTCTTCCTCTCATCCTGTGTTTTCCAAGTTTTTTAAGGGATTACTCCATACTAATCCTCCCTTTTGGGAACTGGCCCCTGCTTGGGACCTTAATGTTTGCATTGCCCAGTTAATGCAACCCCCTTTTGAACCTCTGTCTTCTGCAGAGCTTAAGTACCTAACTTGGAAAACTGTTTTCTAGTGGCTATCACTTCTGCCAGACGACAAGTGAATTGGTAAGCCTTGTCAGTGGAGACTGACTTTATTTCTTCCACAGGGATAAGGTAGTCCTTAGGACTAATAGGAAGTTTTGCCTAAGGTGGTTTCAGATTTCCATCTTAATCAATCTATCTCCTTCAGTATTTTCACTGATCACTCCTCTCGGGTGAGAGGAGGTTGCACAGCCTGGATGTTAAGAGAGCTCTTAGTTATTATATAGAGCGTACCAAAGGTCATAAGTTCGAATCCTCCAACTTTTCCTTACCTATGGTGAAGTTGGGAAAGGCAAACCTGCCACTAAGATCAATAGCCAGGTGGATTGTCTCTTGTATCCAGTTTTGTTATCAGAGTGGGCAGAGCCCCCGTTTGAGGTCTCATTCTACCAGGGTTTCAGCTGCGCTCTAGCTGCTGCCAGAGATATCCCTTTATTAGAGATTTGCCAGGCTGCTACTTGGAAAACAGTACACACTTTTACCAAGCATTACTCCTGATGTCCAGGCCAGGAGAGATGCTCGTTTGGCACAGCTGTTCTTCAGAGCCTATTCCCTAAGTGAGGTTCTGCCCCTCCTCCATGGAGGTACTGCTGTGTATTCTGCTAATGTTCATAATAGCAAGACTTCATGTTGTTTGAAGAAAAAATTACTCACCTTAGTAATGTTGTTTCTTCTAATGGAGTCTTGCTATATTATAGACCTCCCCCCCAACCTGCCCCTCTCAGAACCTCTACTTGGTGGGGTGCGGGCAACTTAGTGTGGGCACTACTTATGTCCTGTTAGCATTTTGTCCCCTTTGGGACTTTGGGGGTGTGTATGTGTACGCGTGTGTGTGTTTTATTATACTTATGTTCCATTTTTCATATTATTAGAATGGTGTTAGTATTTCTGGTCCCCTGACTTGAGTCTTGGGTGTTGGGACCATCAATGGTTGTTATTATTTAGGTAGCCATTTGGCTAGTGTAGGTTACAGCTTCCACACAGACCTTAGTGAGTTTGGCTCGTAAAGATCTGACAGTTCAAGTTTGAAATGACACAGATAGAGCTGCTCTCGTGCCAAAATTCTATTTTGGAATGGTTTTAACCATTTCACTCCGGGACAGTTCTAGAGCTGGATCAAACTGCTAATGTCTATAATATAGCAAGACTCCATTAGAAGAAACAACATTACTAAGGTGAGTAATTTTTCTTTCTGTGCTGTCATTATGGCAGGAAGATATACCATTTTGACAATCACACCTCTCATGTAAGGTGTCTGGGACCCACAACGACACCAATTCCTGCGCTTTATTAGGAATTCAGTTGGGCAACTTGTCGACAACAGTTGCCTGAAATTCAACATCTATTGATGGAGCAGAAAATGTCTCTTAGAGAACCAGGAGCTTGTACCAAGGGCTCCCCACCACTTGTTCTCGCTCTAGGCAGAAAGAAGAAACCCTCCTCACAATCACTGCCTCGATGTCGATGGCCACCATTTCAGGTGTTCCTCTGTTGACACGTGCCTTCACACCACTTCTTCGTCGACGGGGCTCATATTCTGTCGTTGACTGTGCTTTCCAACACTTTAAATGCTGTCCAATATACGGCTGCCCCATCGACAGTGGTTTATACTGCATCACCGCATTTTCCAGTGCTTTAAATGCTGTCAATACACAGCCACTCCGTCCGACGGGGCTTCTCTCCATCAACAGCATCTGACAGCTTAAGGAAAATGCTTCTTTTTTCTGCGGCCTGTTGACAAGACCCCACATTCCTCAGGGGAGTTCATGGCTTATGCCCTGCTTAGTGCCCCTCCGCCTTCCCAGGTGGCCATCTACAGGGGTGAGGTGGATAGAATCGGACTTGGTCTTTACCACCCAGGGCAAGGCCTGCTCAGACTATGCGTCCTATCCTCACTTATTTTCAACATGCCCCGAATTGGACATCTCAGACAGGTCTTGCATGCCATGTGGCACTCCCAGCCCTCCCACCCAAGGAGGCACCTACCTCCCTCTCCCTCCTTCCCCAGTTCTCCCCCAAAAGATTGAGTCTCCCAGGAGTTGTTTCCTTCCCTTGGGGTCCTGTGTTACCCTCCTTTGTAGAGGTTCCCAGCATCCTCCTTGGTCTCCACTGTGGGTGCCTCCATAGAGGAACCACGCCTGTCAGAATGGCGATGAATTGTGGAGAGGTACAACTGGAGGGATGTGCCTCTGTTTCACCACCTCCCTCTCCTGAGCCAACCATGGTCCAGCTGCTCCTTTTCTGTGGCAACCTCTGAGGCAGTGGCGGCGGCTCAGGTCAGGAGGCTTCCCATCCGCCCAGGTCGGCTTGAGACTGGCAACCTCCTCCTCAGTCCAGAGACGTGCCTGCAAATAGGGCAGCATCACAGCCTCAGAATGTCTCCCAGAAGACTGCCACCCCACAGCCAGTGCATTGCACCACTCCGACATATCTTTATCCCTTCCTGTTTAAATGTAAATGTTTTCTTTCTTATTAGTGTGTGCGGCGTGTGCATCGTTTACCCCACGCAGCATGCTGGGCTGTTAAGGATATGACAGGTGTATGTCCTTTGCCCTGTTGGGGAAGTGATGTCAGAACCCTGGTATAAAGGAATGACATCTTGGGGTGGGCGGGACCAAACCCGCACCTCCAGAAACAATTGGCTACAGCTCTGACCCACCACACCGAGAGTGCTTTCCTTCTTTTCAGCAAGGCAACCTGCACTATTTAACAGAACATATACCCTGCAAAAACAATTTCAAGTCAGGAGAAAATAAAGCAGTTGAGCCCATTCCAGACCTAGTTTGCCCCACAGCACTTGTTTTAAGTCCAAATTTCAAGGTACCCCAGTCACTGCCCCTACCAAGTTTCAAAGTGCCCCAACCACAGCAAAAATCAGCTCAGATCAGCCCCAAGCAAAACAAACCAGCCCAAATCCAAACCAAATAGCAGTAAACTTTACTTGCCAGAAATCAAATACACTGCTGTACTAATTCAAAAATCAAATCAGCCCTGAGAAAAACAAACCAGCCCAAGTCCAAATCAAATAGCTTTAAACTTTACTTGCCAGAAATCAAATGCACTGCTATACTGGCTTCTCAGATGGCAATGAATAAAGGAAGCAGCAGTCTGTGCACCCCAACTACAGTGATCACCTAGCAATGTTATGCAAGTACAGCCTCCATCTCTGCATACTCGGTACAGGCTGATATGCTGACAGTGTCATTGGGGAAGATGCTGGGATGCTTTTTCAAAGGCCCAGACCTCTCTCTCCACCACCCCCATCCATTTCCGCCGCAGTGTGTGAACCACCACCTCCCCCTGGGAACTTGTTGCTGCTATTGGCATTGCTCTTGGGCATGCCTTTTAAGCCGATGTACAGCTGTGAGATGTCACACCTGTCATGGAAATTTGCTTTCTTCATGGCTATCATCTCTGCCAGAAGGATCAGTGAGCTGGCACTCTTGGTGAAGTCTCCTTACTTGGTGTTCCACAAGGACAAGGTATTCCTCTGCCCACATAACTCTCACCCTTGAACCAGACAGAGCCCTTGACCGCTTCATTCTATCCTTTAATGCCATCTGTGATATGTTAGCCCTTCTTACTAAAAGAATGGTCAAAGCAGTGATGAAAGTGAGCAGGAGCACAGGAACTTAGTTCCTGTACCTTTTTGCAGCAGGAAGTAAGTTCCTGTACTTCTTCCCACTGACACTAAAACTGAAATTCTTAAACCAGCAACATAGTGACAGTTTCTGGATCTGTGATCTGCCAACAGGGTTTCCATGACACCATCTGACTTTTACAACAATGCTATTTTCCTAGAAATACTTTAATATTTCTAACTGAATCTACTAGCGTCAAAATAGATAGTTGTGCCTTTTCACCGCTATCCTTTAGCATGAAGATCTTCATTCTGTATTTTATAATTGTCAGTGCCTGAGTTCCTGTACTTCTTGTCTACCACTTGCACCACTGGGTCAAAGGCTATCCTGCACCTTGGATCACGGATCAACTATTGGCCCAATTGCAGTCACGTGACTCCCCTTTGGCACCTCTCCAATGAGTCTGGCCTGCCAACTGATAGGCAGAAGTACTGAGAGGCTCGGAACCAATGTACATGGTCTCTGCGAAAAGCCAGGGCTGAATTCTACAAATCTGCCCTTACCTCAACATGGAGTGTGGGACGAAAATTCTGGAACAATATTAAGAACATATGCGGCAAAGCCCCCAACCTGGCCCCCACACAAATCAAAATCGAGGGGGGCCCTCACCACTGATCCCACCCAGATTGCCACTGCGTTTAACCATGCCTTCACTGACCTCGGCCATGTACTCCCTCCCCATTACCTCGACCCACGCCCTACCAACACCTCCACCACCTCCCCAGCACACCCTCTGTTTAACCTATGATGCATCTCCCCCAAGTCCGCCGAACCGTACCTTAAAAAAAGCCATTAGCAGCTGCCAGTGTAGTAGTGACTCCTTGGACCTGAAACTTCTCCGGCTCACTCTTCAAGAGGTGCTTACCCCCCTTACTCACATTATAAACAGATCCCTATGCCTTGGGAAATTCCCATCCCACTGGAAATCAGCCACCATCACCCCCATATTTAAGAACGGTGATCGAACCTCAACAAACAACTATTGCCCAATATCTATTCTCCCTCCCCTATTGAAGGCTCTGGAGAGCATCGTCTCCGACCAGCTCATAGAACACCTCGACACTCACAAATTTCTCTGCATCCAGCAGCAGTGGCTTCGGAAGGGACACAGTACTTCTACCGCCCTCCTTGAGTTGACTACCCACCTTCCGTAGCCCTTGATAGTGGTCAGCTCTGGTGCAGTCTTCCTTGACCTCACCAAAGCATTTGACACCGTCAACCACTCCCTCCTCCTAACTACCCTCCTCAACCTTGGTCTCTCCCAAGATGCTCTTGGTTGGTTCTCTAACTACTTGGCTGACTGCTCTCAGCAAGTCAGGGTGTCACCTCACTATCCGACAAGCTACCCGGTAGCTATGGTGTCCCCCAGGGCTCTGTCCTTGGCTCCTTGCTATTCAGCCTCTTCTGTAATTCCCTCTCCAGTCCTGCTCAGGAAACATCCTACTCTGCACGGACGATGCTGTCCTGTACTCCTCAAATGTTGACCCTTCCCAGCTGCACCTCTCCCTCCAATCCTCTTTCAGGGAGGCTGAAAACTGGTTCACCTCACAGCACCTTATTCTAAACTATAACAAGACTAAAGTAATGTACTTCTCCACCCACTAAACTCCAAGAAGGACCGATGTCCCCCACTGCTTACTGCGAACCAGACCCCACTCGAGCAAGTGGAGTCCTTTAAATATCTGGGCATCACTCTTGACCCAGCCCTCAATTTCCACCAACACATTCACAGACTGTCCTCTACCCTCAATATATGGCTGGGCATCTTCTATCTGTTTAAACACTGCCTCACTCCTGACACCCTGCGGCTGGCGGTCTCCTCCTTTGTCCTCTCCCTTCTTGATTACGGCATTATAATCTACAGTGCTGCCAGTGATTCGGCCTTATCCAGACTGCGGCCCTCACTCAACAAAGCCTATCGTCTCATCCTGGGCTGTGATCGTCTAACCCACACATGTTCTCTATACAATACCACAAACTGGCTTAACCTAGATAACAGAATCCGGGTCTATACCTGCCTCATGACCAAAAAGATTACACTTGGTCTTGCCCCCCCACAGATGTTTCCCCTCCTAATCCAGCAGGCCCAGTCACTACAGCATACCTGAGCACTAGTAAGCAACTCCTCCTATTCCCTGGTGCATACCTCCCAGTTCCAAAGAACCTTCAGCTACCCAGGCCTTCCTGGGTCAATAAACTGCCTAGCAGGCTCTTAAGCACGAACAGGCTTGGCTCCTACAAATCCTTACTTAGGAACCACCTACAGTCCTCAAACCTATGTGACTGCAAAGGGACCTGACCACCCTCCCCATATTCCATTGACCAAGACCTGATATAACCCCCCCCCCCATTCACTTTAGTAGCTCCCTCCAGCCCTCATCTGGATCTTCACCGAACAGAGTTATTATGGCTAATACTTGTATATTTGTACATAATTTACTTGCCTATTCTATTTCTGTATTGCACTGTACTGTTCTCCTTGTTTTCACCTGTACTGACGAGGAACCTTTGAATAGAGTCTCTGACTCAAAGGTATTTTCCAATCCCAATAAATAAAAATAAACATGTACACTTCCTCCTGAAGGTTGATTCAGAATTCCACCTTAATCAGGTAATGAATCTCCTGTATACTTCACCAATCCATCCTTTGGCCGCTGAGCACAGGCTCCACTCATTGGACCTCAGGTGAGCACTCGCTTAGTACAAGGAGTTCATGACTATAGTTCGGGCCGATGTTTGCCAGCTCTTTGACATCAGCGAGTTGCACTTGGCATACCAGCCACTAAGTGGACGATTGGGAGGTGGATAGTCTCCTGCATCGAGCTCTGCTATAGGTTGGCTGGTAGGGAGCATCCCTAAGGGGTTGGGGCTTATTCTACAGAGTATTGTTGCCTCAGTGGCTACTTCCAGAAATCTTCAGGGCTGCTACCTGGAAGTGGGCACACCTTCATCTCCCATTACAGCATCGACCTTGAGTCTTGCTGGGATGCTCTTTGGACCTTTGTTCTCCAGTCTCTGTTTGCCAAGTAGGGCTATGTGCCCTGTTACCTTCTAGGAGCCTACCAGAAGTGTAGAAAAGTGCCCCATATCCACATCCCTAGAAATTAGGGTTACTTACCTGTAACTGTAGTTATAGAAGTGGGGTATGGTTCACATCCACACAGCCCACCCACCCTCCCACCCCTGGCAGATGGCACAAGGTTCTGCTCTGGCGTCACAGGGCAGAGCCGAGGAGTGTACCACTCGGTTGGGGGAGCTTAGTTTAAAGATGTTTGACAAGTTAGCAGTGTCAGTGGTACAGTAGGTAGCACACTCGCCTCTGAGGCCGGGAAATCAGAGGGCTGTGGGTTCAGTTCCCACATCTGGCACTTGGGTTAATATCCCAGTACTGACACTGTAGTGCAGCATGAGAGGGGTGCTGCACTTCTGAGGTGCCGTCTTTCGGATGAGACGTTAAACCGAGGTCCCATCTGCCTGGATTGGTGGTAGTTCAGGTGGATGTTAAAGATCCCATGGCACTTATCGAAAAGAGTAGGGGAATTTCCCCAGTGTCCTGGCCAAATTTCCCTCATTCACTAAAAATACCACCAACAGCTTAATCTGGTTCAAGGTCAGTTGGCATTCATCTGTATCCCCCTCCCCTTGGTCGTGCCTGAAAATAGGCAGGATTTGTCTAGTGCACTTACCCGGTCAACAAAAGCTAAAATAAAAAAAAATTAAAAAGTTAACTCTTGATAGAAAGACTACTAGAAGTGTGGATATACAGTTGTGGCCGAAAATATTGGCGCCCTTGCAGTTTTTTCTAATAATGCACCATTCCTTCCAGAAAATTGTTGAAACCAAAAAATATTTTGGTATCCACATATGTATTTCTTTGGTTTGCAGTGGAATAAAACACAAAAAGCAGAAAAATTGACTAAGTCTTAGCTTATTCCACACAGAAATCCTTAAATGGCCCGGACAAAATTATTGGCACCTTTTAGAAGTAGTTAGAAATGATTAGATTTCAAGCAGGTGATTCTTCTTCACTTTGGAATTGAACTCACCTGTGGTGAGTTGCAGGTGCCTGCAATATAAAAATCACTTTCAGCCAGTTTGAATAGAGAAAGGGACTCATTCTCCTGTTTCGTGTCACTGTGTGTACCATAATGAGCATGGAGAAAAGAAAGACAGCCAGAGAATTGTCTGAGGAAGTCAGACAGAAGATTGTAGCCAAGCATGGACAATCTCAAGGCTACAAATCAATCTCCAGAGACCTTGATGTTCCTGTTTTCACCGTCGTAATGTTATCAGAATGTTTAAGGCCCATGGCACTGTAGCCAACCTCCTGGGCGTGGCTGCAAGAGAAAACTTTATCAAGATTGCAGCGCAGGATTGTTCGAATGGTGGAAAGCACCTCGATCAACTGCCAAACAGATTCAAGCTGACCTTCAGACACAAGATGCGACAGTTTCAACTCACACCATCGTGCCAGCTCAATCAAGGGGTTGTATGGTAGGAGGCCCAGGAGGACCCCACTGCTGAGAGAGACACACAAGAAAGCCTGACTGGGGTTTGCCAAAACACACCTGAACAAGCCAAAATCCTTCTGGGAGAATGTCCTGTGGACAGATGAGACCAAATTAGAGCTTTTTGGTAAAGCACATCATCTCTATGTTTACAGAAAACAAAATGAAGCCTTCAAAGAAAAGAACACCTTCCCTACAGTCAAACATGGAGGAGGTTCAGTGTTGTTTTGGGGTTGCTGTGCTGCCTCTGGCACTGGGTGCCTTGAGCGTGTGCATGGCATCTTGAAATCTGGAGATTACCAGGCCATTTTGGAGCGCAGTGTTGAACCCAGTGTCAGAAAGCTGGGTCTCCGTCGAAGGTCATGGGTCTTCCAGCAGGACAATGACCCCAAACACACTTCAAAAAGCACCCAGGAATGGTTCAAGACAAGACGCTGGACTGTTCTGAAGTGGCCAGCAATGAGTCCAGATCTAAATCCCATTGAAAACCTGTGGAGAGATCTGAAAACAGCAGTTGGGAGAAGGCACCCTTAAAATCTGGGAGAACTGGAGCAGTTTGCACAAGAAGAGTGGGCCAAACTGCCAGTAGAGAGGTGCAGGAAGCTCATCTATGGCTATGGGAAGCAGTTGATTGCAGTTATTTTGACCAAAGGCTGTGCTACCAAATATCAAGTCTAGGGTGTCAATAATTTTGTCAATGCCATTTCATTTTCTGATTTAAAAGGATATATTAAATTCTGAATCAAAAACAAAGATTCTGTAATATTAATAGAGAAATAAAGAATTGTGGAGACCAGATACTGTACTGTTAATTTCAACTTATGTTTAGAGGAAATTGAGTTATTTGAAAAAGTGCAAGGGCACCAATATTTTCGGCCACGACTGTATACCATATATCACTCCTAGAGCCACGCTTACAGGTGAGTAACCCTTTTTTTTTGTTGTTGTTTTATTTAAGTCCCATAGCTCTGTGTTTTCTTCTGTTTGTCAACACCGTGCCATCCCTTAAACAATCCAGTTACTCTATTTCAGGTATTAACATTCCACTGCTAGTTTTTCTTTTAAGCTGGATTAGGTTCGTGATGGCTTCTCATGTTGTGTGATGAAACTAAGAATTGGCAGTGAAAAGTAGTTAGGCGCTGGGCATGATGATAATGGATATATGAAGTGGCCTACTCATTTTCATTAACCGGTTTTGTTTTTGCTTTTTAATTTTTAATGTAAGCACTGAAGTGGCAGTTCGAAAGATGAGACAAGACTGGAAGATCCTCCCTGTAGTGAAGCAGGTTGATACGGTAGCGGCAGAATGGCCAGCTCAGACCAACTACCTGTACTTAACATACAATGGCATGGAGCATGACCTGGAGTTTAATGAGCTGCGTGTAATGGTGATTGGTTCTGGGGTGTACCGTATCGGAAGCAGTGTGGAATTCGACTGGTGTGCTGTGCGCTGTATCCAGGAGCTACGCAAGGTAATTATAAACTGAGACATGGGGCTGGTGGGAGGCATGATTTTTTTGCAAGCTTGATCAGTTTTTGGGTGTCTGAGCATGCTCAGTGGATACTGCCTGTGTGGATGTGAACTAAATAGTAGAACTACATTTAAAAGTAACCTCCCTCTCTGGACACATCATTGTGGCTGAAAAAGGCTGTACCTGATCCGAGTCAGCTGATGTCCCCCCTCCCATGGCCATCGTCTGTCATGGCACGCTGGCCCCTTCTGGTTATAATTCTGATTGGGAATATGCAGTGTCGGGGGGGGGGGGGAATCTTAATCAGATCTGAGGAGTGAAATGCTTGTAACAAGGGCGAGATCGTTAATTTGTATGCAGCACAATTCCAGTCTCTGCTGGCACCTGAAGTGGAGAGAGGAGTTGTTCTTGATCTTCCTGGTCCTGATCTTCATCATCGATTCACACTGCTGGGTTCTGAGCCAGAGCTGCTAGGACCCGGCGGGAGCCAGAAATCTTAGAGAGCCGACTCTGAGGTAGACACAGAGACTGGCTTGCGCTACATAGCCTATCTCAGCAATGACCTTCAACCGCCTCAGTTCCTTTCTCCCCCAACCCCCGCTGTCGAGTGCAGTTCAGTGACATTGCTCACCCGCCGTGAGTCAGAATCTTTACGTCTATACAGCAGTAGCATTCAGTTTCTTTTTTTTGTCTTTTGTCAGTTTAACAAAAAAAAAGACTTGTGATTATTAACAGCTTTATTGAACACGGCCTTGACCATCGGCGGTGATGGTAGGGACCCTCTCCTTGAGTGCTGCTCTAGTAAGCGGGGCCATGTCCAGTCCACCTCTTTCTCTGGGGAGGGTTCTGATGACTTGTGGTCCTGTGTTCGAGAGGGAGGACAGTCCTCTTGTGCAAACAAAAAGAAGCAGTCCTGTTCTTAATCTAGGTCGGGGACCCGGCACTGCTTGACCTCGGGTTCTTCCTCTTTCCGTGGGAAGGGGAAGAAACTCTCTAGCGACGTGGATATGTTCATCCACACTTCTTGGCATGTCTCCTTCCCTTTTAATTCTTGCCGGAAGGTCTTCAAGCTGACTCCTCCCACCCACCCGGGTGGTATAACCCTCGGCTCCGTCCCATGACGCTAGATCTTCCTTTCCACGGAAGATTGAGTTACCTCCTCTCCGCTACCGTGTTTTGCAGGCCCTGGCCCGATAACTTTGGATCCCTTGAAAATTAAGCTAGTTTGAGCTTGTGATTGCAACTTTGCTATTCGATTATGGAAGATAAATCGTCCCCAGTTTTGCGGTACCGTCACGGCCAGAAAATATTGCGCACAAACCCACATACTGCATCGTCTACTTCTTGGGCATCGGCCGCGACACCCAAGCATGTGAGATGTCTCACTTTCACCTGAATGTCCTCGACGATCATCTTGCAGCTCAGGTTGGGCAGGCCGGGAAAGCGGAATCCACCTGTGAAATCCAAGGAGGCCGGTGGGCGGTCTCCACGGCTGCGGGATCCACCGAGCCATTAGAACAGATTCAGGCCTTCGAGGAAGAGGTGGCGTGTGCCACAGAGCTCTTCCCTCAGCTGATCTTCATTCCACTCAACCTGGGTCCACGTTCTTGGGCTCCTTTAGGAAATGCCTGTCTCTCCCTACCAAGGGCGAGGGACTTTCAGGCTCTCATACCTCCCATAAAAGGATAAGGAACGAGAGATTCTTCATCTCTGAAGACATTCTTGGGATCGGGGTGATCTCTGTCACAGGGATCCAGTCTCGACTTTGGTGAAACTGCTTCATCAGCCTGCTGAGGTCTCGATCGACGATGCGGTGGAGATCACTCTGGACCCTGCTGGAGCTCTGAGCAGTGCAGCTGGCGCTTACTGCATTAGTACCATTCCTGCAGGGTCAAGTGGTCTAGGTACAGACGGACAACACCACAATCATGCACTATCTTAACAAGCAGACAGCACTCCTAGCTTCTGTGTAGAAAGCGCTCTGCATCTGGACCCTCATGAATCAACTGGAGGCAGATCTCCTAGCCATCCATGTGGCAGGGCCTCAAACCAACTGGCGGATGCCCTCAGCCGTGTGGGCGAGGCGTCCACAGTGGTCTCTCCACCTAGAAGTAGTTGCAGCCTGTTCTCCCTGTTGGGTACCTCTCAGGTGGACCTGTTAGCCTCCAGGGAGAACACAAAGCTAAAACTGTTTCATGCCCACCCCCCTCAGCAGGGCTCGCTGCAGGGGGATGCCTTCTCGAGGCTGTAGATCCCAGGCTTCTTCTATGCTTTCTCTCCATTTCCCTTGATCCACAAGGTGCTTTTCAAGGCGAGGAGGGACCAGGTGATGGTGATCCTGGTAGCCCCAGAATGGCCACCCCAGTTCTGGTATCCAGATCTCCACAGGCTCCCGAGTCGTCTTCCAGCACGCCCGGACCTGATATTAATCAGTCGGGGGAAGGTATTCCATCTGGATCTTCAAATCCTTTACCTGACAGCCTGGTACCTGAGCGACTAGGGTTCCATGCTTTGGGTCTTTCCAGCTATGTCCTCAGCATAGTTGAGGTATCTAGGAAGGAGTCGACCAGGAGGTGCTATGCCTTCAAATGGAAAAGGTTTTCCATTTGGTGTCAGGGCAAGGGCCTGGACCCTAGTTCCAGTCCTCTGGCCAGTATCCTCAACTACCTTTGGTCCTTCTCCAAAGGTGGTCTCCAGACAATTACCCATAATGTGCACCTGGCAGCCATCTCCGCTTACTGGGCGGGAGCTGGTCAGTGGACAGTGGCACAGGAGACAGTGGTCTGGCGCTTTTTCAGTGGCCTCGATCACATATCCCCTCCGGTGCATGAACCTCCACCTCTGTGGGATCTACTGCTGGTACTGGCAAAACTCATGGGCAAGCCATTAGAACCAATGCAGAGGTGTGAAATTTGTCACCTGTCGTAGAAGACCGCCTTCCTGGTGGCTATCACATCAGCCAGAAGGACTGGGGAGCTCCAGGTGCTTTCGGTGGAGTCTTCTTACCTGGTCTTCCACAATGACAAGGTTGTCCTGCGCCCCAACCCGAGGTTCCTTCCGAAGGTGGTGTCGGAGTTTCACCTTAACCAGGTGTTAACTCTGCCTGTGTTCTGTCCGAACTACACCTTGGAGGCAGAGTACAGGCTCCATACTCTGTACTTGAGAAGAGCGCTCTCTTATTATAAGGAGCGGGTGGCTGAAGTTCGGGGAGAGGTTTGCCAGCTGTTTGTCACCTACGCTGAATTCGCACCTGGCAGACATGCAGCAAAGTGGATGATTGGCAGATGGATTACATCTTGTATTGATCTCTGCTATAGGTTGGCAGGTAGGGAGCCTCCCAAAGGGCTAAGGGCTCATTCCACCTGCCACATATGTCGGTGGCTGCTTCTAGGGACGTCCCTATCCATGATATCTGCAGGGCTGCTACCTGGAAGTCAGCAAACACCTTCATTACCCACTACCACATCGACCTTGAGTCACGCGGATGCTGGTTTTGGAGCCTCAGTTTTCCAGTCTCTCTTCCTTAAGTAGAGGGTGTGCCTCCCTCCTCCAGGAGATTCTGCTGTGGAGTCTGCCAGTCAGTGTGGATGAACAACATATCCACAATCCTAGAAAAACAGGTTACTCACCTGTAACAATACTAGAAGTGATATATGTTGTTCATCCACGAACCCTCACCCTCACCAGCTCGATGCACAGCCTTAGCTTCCAGCGGGCAAGATCTGGCGTCATGGGGTGGAGCTGAGGGTTATACCACCCGGATGGGTGGTAGGAGCTAGCTTGAAGACCTTCTGGCAAGAATTAAAGGGGAAAGGGACATGCCAATCAGTGTGGATGAACAACATATACTACTTCTGGAATTACTGTTACAGGTGAGTAACCTGTCTTTCCAAACTCTCCAGCTCTTGGGGAACTCTGTCAGCAGGCCCTTGTACACAGGAGTGCCTCTTATCTTTGGATAATCCTTCCTAGACCACATGTATCTGTCTTGTCTTCATTCTGACAGCTAGCCCTAAGCCAAGGGCAGTATCCTCCCTGTCTGCTCCCATACACCCAGCTCTGCATCCTTTTTTCCACTCCCATTTTTTGGGACTTGGGATGGTTATCACCCTTCAGGTGACCCCTTCTTCTCTTCCTTAGTCCCCTACATGCTTCTCCCCCTCCTCTAGTTTCCGGGGAGATTTCTTTCAGCTCCATTCTTTCTTCTAGGAGTGGGATCGCCTGTCCTCGGCCTAACCCTCGGCACCCCTCTTCATGTGTTTTGTTACTTTCACACAGCTCGTCACAGGAACCCCTGTTGCTTCTAGGTATTCCTGGAGTCTTTTGTATACTCGGCACCATCTGATTTTGACTGCTAGGTTGCAGCCTTCATCCTGAGCCTTTTGCACTTCAGCTTGCTTCATCTACCTAGGCTCTCAGGCTCCATATGTTACTTGAAGACTAGCTGTTTCTTTGTAGTCCGCTTGGGCTACTCCTGTGCTCTAGTAGCTTGTAGCTTCTTAAGCTCTAGGGAATTGGGCCAATCTGGGTTTTTCCCTGCTTTCTGGCTGCATGAGATGCCCAGTTACTCTTGGCAGAGGACAGGAGGTATCACACTGTTTCTCTCTCTCTCTCTCTCTCTCCTGTCCAGAGACTGTGGTCTCCCAAGGCCACCTATAATTACCCAGTTCCTTCTCTACCCTTAAGTCGGTTTTGATTATTTGAGTTTACTTCTTATATACTCTTTCTGTCCCTTGGGCTCCTTTGCCCCACCCAGTCAGTCTTCTGACTCTTTCTTTCTCCGTCTCCGGCCAGCAGAACTGAAGGAAGGGGAGCCAGCATCTGTTACTGTCCAGTCCACGAGCTTCCGTTGTATGTCCACCTCATGGGCGGCACCATTTCCAATGTCGGCTACCCCATTCTGAAACTCTTAAGCTGAACACACCCGTGAAGTCCTACTCCTCTGGCTAAGATCCACCTGTCATGAATGGTGAAGATATTCGGGGAAGATCAGCAATTACGGTGATACGTAATTATCTTCCCTGTCAATCTTCACCATTATTGCTTCCTGGGTGTAAGCGGCGGCGCACCCGTCCGCGGGGCTTTTTTAAAGTTGCTCTCGGCCCGCCCTCGGGCGGCGTCATGCGCGGGCGGCGTTAATAGCGACAAACTCCTCCTCCAACTCAGTTCTGTTTCTCCCGCCCGTCGAGGCAGCACCTGTTTTGGGCGTCCATTCTCCACTCGTCAGCGACTCCTCTTTTCCACACACTCGGCGCGCCGGTGGAACCCGTTCTTTTTCTTTCTAAAGCAGCCCGGTGTGTTTTCCTACTGTTTTTCTTGTTGATTTCGGCGTTATGTCCGGGTCCGGAGCTAAGCGTGTTTCGAGGCGACGCGCCCTATGCGTCGGTGTTACTGTGGCGGCATTTCTCCGTCTCGGACCGGCATGCGTTTGGTCGCCGTTGCCTGGGACCCAACCATGACATGGATTAGATGCGGCGCCTGTTTCTCCATGGACCGCCCGTGTCCTCGAAGTCAGCGTTCAAGCTCGGCAAAGCCCGCCGACCTCGAGGGCGGCGTCGCTCAAGGAGTCTCAGGTAAGTCTCTAGGCCCTTCCCGGGTCCCTCCGGACCTATCTGATCTGGGCGGAGGGGTCTCCTCGTCTTTTCTTGCAGAGGAGGCCCTTCTGCGGTGTCGAGGCGTCGTAGTCCCTCCCGGGGCAGCTGGCGCCGACCGCCTCGGCAGTCACCTCTTGAGGTACAGGCTCCCCGTGGTGAGGCCCTCGTCTTTTGGAGCCTAGCTGGGTGGACCCTCGGCCGCCTTTGGGCGCGTTCGGATCCTGGCGCGTTCGCGGTGCGGTGATCGAGCAGTGCCGTTTCGTGCGTTTTGGGTCAGGCGCGTTAAGCGGTGCAGCTTTGGGCCTTGGCGCCGTTGGCGGCGTCGATGGACAGGGGCGGCGCCGTCGGTGATGCCGCCCTCGCCACCGGCCGCCCGGCGCCCGTGGGCCTGGTCCCTTCCTCCAGGCGGTGCGGCCTTGCAGCGCCGTTGAGGGTGTGGAGCTAGGCCTGGCGGCTACTGGCGTGAGGGAGGCGGCGCCTCCCCTTGATTGGGGCGTTCGCGGCCGTAGCCTCGAGGACCCTGGGGTGGCCAGCATTGAGGTCCTGCTGGTCTCGTCCTCCTCGGGAGGCGATGATTCAGCGATGGACCCATCCTGGCACCCCCTCTTGAGTCTGGGTCCCGGTGGCTAGAGGTGCCAGGCTGGCAGGCCTCCTCTGTCCCCCCTTCGTCGCCTCCTGAGGGTTCCCCGGCTTGGGGTGGCCGGGGAGCCCCTGGGGAGCAGGCGGGGTGACGCGGGGAGGCTCCCTCTTGGAGGCCGGTGACAGCTACCTTGAGGTGCTGTCACTCTCTCTAGGGACGGGGGCTGTGGTGGGAGGGGGCCCTCTCCAGAGTCCGGGGTCGAGGGCAGGGGTCTGCTGCTCGGTCTTCCTTAGCCACCTCAGGGGTGGCCAGGAGCAGTGCAGAGCCTCGCCCCTCCCTCCAAGGTTCTAGGGTGTCCTTGAGGCGTTTGTGCGGACTGCCCTTCTGGATCCTGCAGTCCCGGCATCGTCACAGGAGGTTCTCCCAGGGCTCTTCCAGGCTCCGCTTCCCCAGAATTCCGTTCTGCGGCCTGGTCTGATATCCGGGATCCCCTTTCCAGGGCTCCTTTCCCGGTTCAGAGCCCTTGCAGAAAGCAGTTGCCTCAGCGGAGGTGCCCCTCTCCCATCTCTCTGCCTTCACCACCCCACTCCCAGGCCATGTCGGCCCTCTGGTCCGTTATCCTGGGAGCAGTTCAGGGTTCTCTTGGCCTTCCCTCATCGTTAGGTACATGCATGAGCGGGTCTTCGACTCTCCCACCGCCGCAGGAATCCTCTGGGCATTCCAGTTCCCCATCATCCTCGTCTCCCTCCTCCGAGGGAGAGGAACCCTGCTCATCTGTCCTCCGATGCTGATTTCACAGAATATCAGCGTTTCCTCTCGAGGATGGTGAGGGATCTCAGTTTCCTATGTTGAAGAGACAATACCGAGCGGAGGCAGTGAATTCCTTGGTGAATTCAGTGCCCAGCATCTGGTGGTACCTTCCTGGCCTATCCCCTTCCAGGAGGCGTCTATCCGGTTATGGCGATCCCCTGCCGCTTCTTCCCCAGCCCCGGCGGACTGCCAGCGTAGGTATTGTGCCCCCTCTGAGTCTCTAGGTTCCCTTCCCAACCCGTCCTCAGGTTTGGTATACCTGGATACTCCTTCTGGGCGCCGTTGCCTGGCGCACGACCGCCCACCGGATTTGGACACTCTCCAGTTCGACCATTGGGGGCGAAGAGTGTTCTCTTCTGCTCGTGCGTGTGCATGTATTGCATCACATCAGGCTCACCACGCTGCCTACAACCGGCATCTGTGGTCGATGATGTCCCAGCTGCTGGCATCTATGCCTGATCACGGAGCAAACCAGACAAGCCGTTGCCCTCTCCAGCGGTAGGCCTGGAGCTGGCAAGACACCAAGCAAGGGCATCTTATGACGCCAATGAGGTGGCTTCCAGGCTTGCGGGGACAGCGATCTGCATCAGGCCCGGACGGCATGCTTCGTCTTTCCAGGTTGTCACCCCTGGCCGGCGTGGGTGATTCGCTCCGCCTTCCGGGGACCCGTCTTTTCTCTTCAGAGCTAGGAGACTTTTACAGGGGCTCCCTCGTCTCCTCGTCCTCGGGAGGCACCTCTAGCTCTTCTCCTCTTAGGCTTTCTGAATAAGCCAGGGTCTTCTCCTTCTGTTTCTCACCAGCAGAAGGCTGGGGTCTTGTTCCCTCAGGGTATGGCCTCTTCCCCTCCAGGGAAGAGGAGCTTAATACTCACCCAGGAGTAATGAATGGTGAAGATTGACAAGGGAAGATAGAAAGTGCGTACCTACCGTAATTCTTGATCTTCTCTTGTATCTTCACCATTCATTACTCACCAGCCCACCATCCCTCAGTGCCTCTTCCTGTGGCTTCTCCACCTCCGTCTCCTTTCTCTCTCTGCATTTATATAAAATATAGGAAAATTCCTTAAATTTTCAAAAAAAAAAAAAAAAAAAAAAAAAGATCTTTCTGGGGGTTCTAAAATCCAGAAAATTACTTACTCTAAGATTCATGGGCCATTTCGCGGATTGCATTGGCGATCAGACTGCACAACTATCTCTTGCTATTCTTATGGCAAGATACCTCTGGGGTTTTTTGGCCTGGCTCAGGCTATTCAGTTTTGATCCTGCAATCCCGTGTTCAGATAGTTGCCCTGAAATCTGATTCCCCCCTCTATTCTTACCTTGCAGAGCAGAGGAACGAGTACGTCTGTTCCTTTCTCTTTAAAAAAAAAAAGTGCTGAGGGAACTCTCTCCGACTGCTATAGGCATCTTGGTATCTGGGTCATGCATCTACTTAAAAAAAAAAAAAAAAAATTTTTATCTGTAAAAAAAAAAAAATGGAGAAATCAAACAAGAAGGCAAATGAGAAGGTAGGCTATCCTTCTGCTGTTTTGCTAGTGGTTTCTCCCTTTAAGTGTCCTCCTGGACAATTTTACAGTAGACCTCTGCTGACCATATCAATCTTAGCCAGCCTAAGCCTTGGCGGCCTTAGCCAGTCAGTCTGAGTCCCATTTCTATCTTGAAGCGCCTGAAAGGCTTACATTTCTATTTCTAAACCCCTGAGCAGCGCTCTCATGCTCGCGAGGGTTTTATTCTTCCCTCCTCGGCTGTCCTCCACTTAAAGGCCCTCCGCGGCCAGGAGCCGAGTGGGTGTCAAGCTAATGGCATGTTGAAGATGAGGGACTATGCCCTCCTGAGGTCTGTCTAGCGGGTTCGGTGAACCTTCTCTTCAAGCTCTATCTCCGGAGATTCTTGCTTCCCTTTAGTCGAGCCTTCAGCTGCAAGCTAACTATGCTGTTGGGCATTCTGGTCCCTTCAACATCCCATCTCTCTTCTCTTTCTTCTTCTTCTTCTATTTTCTCATTTCTTACTCATCTCTCCTCCTAGAGTCGCCCAGGTAAGGAGGCCCTGCACTCCCTAGGCTAGGGATGTTCTTATCTCCTCTGTCCTTCCTCCATCGGCTTATTCCTTTTTCAGTTCATTCTTCCTTGCTTTGCTATCCCTCGGCTATCTTGCCTCGCTATCTATGTTTTCTGCTTTCACTTTTGCCTCTCCGGCTCACAGACTGAGTTGGAGGAGGTCTGTCATTACTAACGGCGCCCCTCGCGCCATGGACGCATGGTCTCCTGAGGGGGGCCAGTTAGGCAACTTTTAAAAAAAAAAAAAGCTCCCGTGATGGGTGCGCGCCTCCGGCTTACACCCAGGAAGTAATGAATGGTGAAGATACAAGAGAAGATCAAGAATTACGGTAGGTACGTAATTTTCCTTTCATTTCCTAACCTCCATTGGGGTCCTGCTGAATTTAGAGAAATCACAGCTTCAGCCTTCGCAGCAGCTCGTCTTCATAAGAGCCATCTTGGATACCACCTGGGCTGAGGACATTCTTCCTGGAGGACAGGAGAAAAACCGTCCTTCAAATGGCACACCTCATCATGGAGAACACATCCATGTGGGCCCTCCATGCAGTGGATGATGATAGGCCTCGTGGCCTCCTCAGTCTTCACAGTGCCTCTGGCAAGACTGCACATGAGGACAACTCAGTGGATGCTCAGCACCCAGTGGTCTCCTACAACACATCCCCAATCTTACTCCATCAAAGTGACGAAGCCTGTGCTTCGATCACTTGAATGGTGGACACAGGAGCACAGCCTTCTTCAAGTTTTCCTCTTCTCTTCACCAGAATCACAGATAACCCTTACCACAGATGCATCTCTCCTGGAATGAGGAGTCCACTGTCAGGGTCACTACACCCAGGGAGTTTGGACTCAGATGGAATCCCACCTTTACATCAGTGTGTTGAAGATGAGAGCAGTCCTTTTAGCTTCGAGCCTTAATGGACTTTGCCAGTCTGAAGGTAATCCTCTTTCAGACAGACAAACAAGGCAATCATGATACTACCTCATCAAATTGGAGGTGGGGGGCTTTACCGTCTTTGCAGAGAACCGATGAGGGTGTGGGATTGGTGTCTGGTGAAGTGTGCTCTGATCACGCAGTTTACCTGCCAGGGGTTCAATAGAATCTAGCAACCAACTCAATTGGACTGAAGCCGATCCTCTCGAATGGTTATTAGCTCCAGATGTCATATAGTCTCTCTTTAACGAGTGGGGAACCAGAGTAGCGGACCTTTTTGCATCCCCACTTAGTGCAAAACTGTCTCAATTCTGCTCCAGAAATCCAGAACTTGGCATTTTTTTTTTTTTTTTTGTCAGGATGCATTCAGGCTGCGGTGGACGGATTGCTTTCCTCTTCCACTAGTTCAGAGGGTGCTGCTCAAACTGGAGAGGCATGGGGGTGAGATGATTCTCATTGCACCATACTGGCCTCTGCAGATTTGGTTTCCTTTGATCAGCAAGTTATCAGTGGTCCCTTCAAGGTCTCTACCTCTGTGGATGGACCTTCCAACACTGGGATCTCTGGTCCATCCCAGCTAATGCTCCCTTCATCATCATGCCTGGTTCCTGAGGGGAGAGAAGTGAGCAGATTTAAGGTCTCTGAGGGTCTCTGAGATTTTCCTGGCTGCTCGTAAACCTTCTACCAGAAAGACTTACACAGCCAAATGGAAGCCTTTCTCCGAATAGTGTGCCAAATCCCATTTGGATCCATTCCGATGTCCACCGGTATTTATAGGACCTTTCCGATGCAGGACTGCAATACTCCTCTGCCAAGGTTCATCTTTGTGCTGTCTCTGCCTACGATGAGCCAGTCCAAAACCCTACTCTGGCTTAATTACCTCTCTTCGAGAGGTTTTTGAATGGTATCCTGCACACAAGACCCTAAGTGAGAAAACCAGTAGTACCCCGGGATGGGATATTAACCTTGTGTTGAACATGCTCACTTGTAAGCCCTTTGAACCCCTGACTACGTGTAACCTCAAATTCCTCACTTGGAAAACCATTTTTTTTTTGTGCCCATCACCTCTGTCCATAGGGTCTCTGAGATGCAAGCTTTGGTCACAGACCCTCCGTATACTGTCTCCCATAAAGACACGGTGGTTCTCTGCACACACCCCAAGTTCTTACCTAAGGTGGTTTCCTAGTTCCATCTGAGCTAGCCTTTGATGTTTCTCACATACTTGCCCAGTTTCCAGAATGAGGGGGGAGTGCACCCTGCACTCTCTGGATGTTAAAAGGGCCCTCAGGTTCTACATCGATTTAACTGAGGACATCTGACAGTCCAAGCAGCTCTTGTCTCCTCCTTCCTGAACTGGATGGGTCAGCCAGTCATGATCAAATGCATTTCTGCTTGGATAGTGGCTTACCTTCACCAGTGTTCTTCTATGGCTCAGGTCAAGTTGGAAGGCCAGCTTCATGCCACTCTGCCAGAGCTGTCACTATTTCCTGGAAGAAATTCACCTGTTACCATCTCTGATACTTGCAGAGCTGCTATTTGGAGCATGGTTGACACTTTCATCAATCGGTATACCTTGGATGTCCATGCCAGACAACATGCTTCTTTTGGCAGGACAATCCTTAATGGACTCTTGTCCTGAGTGAACTCCGTCTCCTACTGCCCTGCTCGGGGGATTTATCTTTGTCTGAGCTTGTTACTCTAACCCAGCAGCGTGAATCAGTGGTGAAGATGAGGTCTAGGAAGATATGGAAATTACATATTTACCGTAATTCTTGATCTTATTGGACCATCTTCTCCATTAATTCACATGCTCACTCACCATCACCCGGGCTCACCCTCTCTGTTTCTTGGTCTTCATCTCCCTTGTTTGGTTTGGACTGTGAATCACAGAATCACAGAAGGTGCCAGCAGAAAAGGACCCTACGGCCCATCTCGTCTGCCCCTTGCCCCCCAATCCACCCTACCATATCTTGAGACACCCCACTTCCCCTTAGCCCCATGTGTCTATCCCAAGCGAACTTAAATTTCTCTAGGTTTCTGAGCTCACCGCCTCCTCCAGAAGCCCATTCCAGTTCTCCCCACCCTCTCTGTGAAAATTGACCTCTCACATTGCTTTTAAAGTGGCCCCCTGGAGTCTCAGTCCATGCCCCCTTATGTTGCCTTCCTTCATGTGGAACAACTTCCCTGGGCCTCCCTTGGTATATTTAAAGGTCTCAATCATGTCACCCCTCTCCCTCCTGATCTCCAGTGTATATTGCCCCAACTCCTTGCATCCCCATTCGCATGGCTTTCCCTCCATCCCTTGCACCATTTTGGTTGCCCTCCACTGAACCCTTTCGATCAAGTGTATATCTTTACGTAGGTAAGGCCTCCAGAACTGGACACCATACTTGAGGTGTGGCCTCACCGGGGCTTGATACAGGGGTTCCAGGATCTCCCTTCGCCTGGTGATCCCCCTCTGTTGATGCTTGCCAGCATCCCATATGCCCTCCCCACCGCCCTCGAGCATTGCTTCCCTACCTTGAGGTTGCTGGCGACTATTACCCCCCAGGTCCCTGTCATGCTCTCTCCCGACCCAGCATATACTCAGCCCTTTGGTTCCTGTGCTGCAGGTGCATAACAGCACACTTTTTGATGTTGAATTTTAGCTGCCAGGTCTTCGCCCACTCCTCCAGTAATCTCAGGTCCCTTCTCATGTCCTCCACCCTCCCAGGGGAGTCAACTCTATTATAGATTCTAGGATCATGGATATGTTCTATCCACACTTCTTGGCAGGTACTTTGCCACCTTAAGATGTGCCGGAAAGTCTTTAAGCTGGCGCCTCCCACCGATCCAGGTGGTATAACCCTCAGCTCCGCCCCATGACACCAGATCTTACTTTCCGCTGGAAGGTTCAGGTTCCTTCCCTAACACTCCCGCTTGTAGTAGGCCCTGGCTCTTGAATCTTCGGATCCGCTTCCAAAACTTATTTAAAAACTCTCTTGAGTTTCGTCTTTGCATTTTTCTCTCGCTACCGCGATGGAAGACAAATCGGTTCCTGGGTTTCGCCGGTGCCCCTGCGGGCAGAAGATGTCTCGTAGCGATCCACACGCCACATGCATCTACTGTCTGGGACATGACCATGATCTGCAGGCTTGGGATCTCTGTCTGTCCTTTTCACCTTCGGTTCTGGAAGACTGTGCTGCCCGACTTCAACTGGAAGCGTTACCCGCTGGCTAAATCCAAGGATGCCCGTTGGTTGGTCTTCGCGGCTGTGGGTTCCGCCGAGCAGCTGGAACAGCTTAAGGCCTTCGAGGAGGAGGCGTCTCAGACCGTGGCGGGCCCCTCTTCGGCTTCAGCCTTCATTCTGCTACAACTGGGATCTTACTATTTGGCTTCCTTTAAGGAGTTGTGCCAGTCTCTGTGTACCAAGGGAGAGTGCCCTTTGGGGTCGCATTTTCATGCTCTCGGAGGGAGAAGTCAAAAAAGGACAAGTCGCAGTGTTGACGCTGTTGGGACCAGGAGCAGTCCCGCTCACAGGAAACCTCTGTTTTGACTTCGGTCGAAGTCGCGGCCAAGGTCACTGGTTTCACGGTAACCCCATCAGACCTGTCGGCTAAGACGCCTGTCGATGCGGCTAAGATTTTTCTCGAGCCAATCATCGAGTTGTCGCCCAATCCAGCCGACGACTCTTTATTTTGGAAGCCTGTGCTTCTGGTGCCCTCGGACGGGTCGGCTCAGCCCGCTGGGCAGGACCCGTCCCCCAAGGAACCTGACCAGGAGGAGTCGCGGGTTTCCCCAACTACTTCTGAGGTCCCCTGTCGCCTTGCTGATGGTGAAGATCTCCGTCTCATTCCTGGACTTCAGTGTTGGAAAAGACTTGCCCTCATCGGCAATCTGGCTCCCGACTCCATGGTAGGTGGGCGCCACTCCTCGTCTTCGTCCTTCTTGGTTGAGGAGGCTTCAGCTCAAGTTGCATCAGCGCTGCGAAGACCTAGTGTGGCAGCAGTTGGTCCTGTCAGGGTCGAAACTGATTTGGGTTTCTACCCCGGCCATTAAGTGGCTTTCGCCTGAGCGGCCGATGTCGGCCACAGCCACCATCACCAAGGTGCCTGTTAAGGCCCTGTCGCCTCGGACGAAGCTGGCTACTTCCCCCGATCTGGGGGGATCCGCCACCCGAGCAACCGAAGTCCAGGGCTCCAACTAAGGAATCTCAGTCAGCCCAAGGCCTGCTGTATTGGTTTTCAGTCACTCTTACTCCCGACCGCAGCGGGTTGAGAGTGACATGGGTGGTCGCCCACTTTGAGGAGTCCGAAGATTCCTCCATGGTCTGCCGTCCTGTCGACACAGAGTCTCTTGGAGGTCTGTCTGTCGATGAGGGCCCTACCTCGCTGATGGGTATTTGTCGGCTCATTTCCGAGTCCACGGGAGCGGAGCTCGAGCCTGTGCAGAAATGGGCCAAGTATCCCCTCACAGAAATTCTGGACAAGGGGATACTCCAATGGAGGCCTTTCTGGTGGCTGAGGTCATTGTGGGCCCAGCCTTGGAGCTGTGGCAGCATCCTGCATCTTGCCCCTGCATGGCCTGCAAGTATGCGGTCCCTATGGGGTCCCTTTCGGGGTTTTCGGAGCACCTCTCTGTGGTGGGGTTGGTGGCTGACTCAGTCTTTCGGCATTCAGGCAACAAAGGGGATGTGGACAGACCCCCGGATAAGGAATCCGAACAACTGGACCATTCTGGGAAGAAGGTCTGTGCAGCCCCCCTCCCTTGGCCTCGTCCAGGCCAGTTCGGCCGTTATCATGCACATTTCTCCCATGCTTTCTTGGGCTCCTGGACGAGGTGATCCCTCATCTCCTGGCAGACCTCCAGACCACGGTCAAGCAGGTCCGGGACCAGGGTAGGGCAGTGGTGAAGCAACAACTCCAGATGGCTCTGGACATTGGTGACTCCTGTGCCTATTCTGTAGCGGCCGCAGTGGCCATGTGCTGCAGGGCTTGGCTGCGCATCTCGACCTTTACGGCTGATACGCAACACAAGCTGGCAGATGTCTCCTTCTTGGGCACCGACCTGTTTGGGCCCAGCTTGGAGGGTCACCTCCAACATATAGAGAAGTCCAGTGCCAGCTTGGACTCCACCACATCTGCCCAGAAGGACAAGGGCCCCAAGCGTCAGAACCGCAGGCCCTTTCATTTGTCCACTCCTGCGGCCAGACCGGCCCAGCAACAGCAGGGCCAGCGGGCTCAATCTTGGCGTCCTCGAGCCAAGTCCATGGCCTTCTTGTTCAGGAAGCCTGGGGGGGGGTTGGGGAGGTTCCGGTGGCTCCTCTGCTGGACCCTCCTTCAAGCCTGTCCACTGACGGGTTGGGGGTAACTCCCTCAATCATGTCACACCTCCCCTGGGACCTCCCATGGGGGGCCGACTCAGCCACTTCCTTTCTGCCTGGTCTGCTATCACCATGGACAGTTGGGTTCTGGAAGTGGTTGGTCGAGGCCTGCCTCTGGAATTCGAGCAGGCCCCTCCCACGCCTCACGAGTTGATCTAGTGTCCGCAGTCTCTGTCAGCTCTCCAAGACGACTTAGCCCAGCTCCTGCTCAAGGAGGTGGTGTGCAGAGTAGCGGAACCGCCTTCAGACCCAGGGTTTGTTTCCAGGTACTTCCTGGTACCTAAAATGACAGGGTGCTGGTGCCCCATTCTAAATCTGCCACGACCTGAACAAGTTCCTCAGGTGCCGCACCTTCTGGATGGTAGCTGGCTCAGATCATACCATCCCTGGAGCAAGGCATGTGGTTCTGCTCCTAGATCTTCAGGGAGGCGTTCTTTCATGTCGATCCGTCTGTCCCATAAACGGTTCCTCCACTTCGAGTTGAGGAACCCTTCTGATTCAATCCATTCCCTTTGGCCTGTCTTCAGTCCCCAGGGTCTTCACCAAATGTATGGCAGTAGTGGTGGCTTACCTGAGGTGCCGAGGGTTCAGATGTACCCTTATCTGGATGACTGACTGATAGCAGGTCCCTCCCGGTGGGAGGTGGAGTAGTCCAGGGATCTCGCTCTCCAGACTTGCCATGACCTTGGCCTCCTGATCAACAAGGCCAGGTCGGAACTCATGCCTTCACAGGTGATTCAGTTCATCGGGGCAGAGCTCAACTTCTGCCGAGCCAGAGCTTGACTCCCAGCGGACAGGGCGGCGTTCTCTCCTCCTTTGCCCAATCATTTCTGGTTGGGCAATCGTGCCCTGCCCAGGACCTCCTGCGTTTTCTGGGCTACATGGCGGCCTTCACCATCGTGGTCCGATGGGCCCGCTGGCATATGCATTCCCTCCAGTGGGAACTGGCCAGCCAGTGGTCTCAGCGCTCAGGTCATCTCGACCAGCTGGTCTCTGTGACCCAGAGGATGTGGGACGGCCTCCAGTGGTGGCTCGTCCCATCCCACCTGCAGGAAGGGATCCCATTTGTCCACCCCAAGCCGATGGTCATCCTGATGACCGATGCCTCTCTGATGGGTTGGGGTGCCCATCTGGGGAGCACAGAGCGCCGGGCTCTGGTCCCCTCAGGAGTACCGATATCACATCAACCTGCTGGAGCTTTGAATGGTTTGGCTAGCCCTGACCGCATTCACTCAGTTTGTTCGGGGTCAAGTGGTCCAGGTCCATACGGACAACACCACGACCATGTACTATCTCAACAGGCAGGGTGGGACATGCTCCTTGCCCCTCTGCAAGCAAGCTCTCTGTATTTGGTCCCTCATGCTCAGCCTGGAGGCAGATCTCCTAGCCAGTCAAGTGGCTGGAGTGTCGAATCAGCTGACCGATGCCCTCGGCTGGATGGGCGGGGTATCTCATGAGTGGTCTCTCCATCAGGAGGTAGTACAAGATCTGTTCTCCCACTAGGACACCCTTCAGGTGGACCTGTTAGCCTCAGGAGGCATAAGCTCAGGCTGTATCATGCCCTGTCCCCCGTGGGGTTCTCTGCAGGGGATGCCTTCTCAAGGCCATGGACCCCAGGCTTCTTCTACACCTCCCTCCCTTCCCTTGATTCATAAAGTGCTCATTAAGGTCCAAGAGGGACTGGGCGCAGGTGATCCTGGTAGCCCCAAACTGGCCAAGCTACTTTCGGCACCCAGATCTCCTCAGCCTCAGCTCCAGGCTACCGGTGGCTTCCAGCACGCCTGGACCTGCTTTCCATCAGTCAGGGAAGGTACTTCATCAGGACCAGAACAGAGACTACCAGGGACCACCCACTTTTATAGGCAAGCCAGGAGTGAGGTCGTGTGGGTGGTCCCTGGCGTGGAGACTGCTAGAAGAGATCTGTCGTTTTAGAGCGCCACCTGTCGGGAACTCCCAGAAGTAATGACTTACTGCAAGAGACATTCCTAGAAGATCTACTGTTACGGCAAAAGTCTTTGCATAACTGATCTTTCCAGGAATTGTATATGTTGTTCATCCACACTGACCCACCCGACCTCCCCGGCTTCAGCTCTGACACCTGGCTTCCAGCGGGCCAAAATCTGGCGTCATGGGGTGAGCCAAGGGTTATACCACCCAGTTGGGTGGGAGGAGCCAGCTTGAAGAGTTTCCGGCACATCTTAAAGCGGCAAGTTACCTGCCAAGAAGTGTGGATGGACAACATATGCCACTCCTAGAACTACTCTTACAGGTGAGTAACCTGTTTTTTTTCTTGTTATCTGCAAAGAGGGCCACCCTCCTTGGCATTCCGTCCGCACTGTCTACTACATAGATATTGAATAGGAGGGTCCCAGCATTGATCTCTGGGAACTCCACTCCTCACCTGCCCAATCCCAGAGTACACCCCATTCACCACCATCCTGACTCCTATCTGTCAACCAGTTTTCAACCCATCTTATTTTGAGCCCTACTCTTATGCTATCCAGTTTGTTGATCAGCCTCCTATGGGGTACAGTGTCGAAGGCCTTACTGAAATCCAGATAGGCCACGTCCACTGCACCCGCCCCCCCCCGGTCCACTACCATCATCACCCAGTCGTGAAAGTCTATCAGATTGGACTGGCATGACTTGCCCCTAGTGAACCTGTGCTATCTGTCATCCAGCAATCCATTCCACTCCATGTACTTTGTTACCCTTTCACTGATGAGTGCCTTCGTGACCTTCCCAACCACAGCGGTCAGGCTGATGGGGTGGTAGTTTTCCCTCCGCTTTCTGCTTCCCCTCTTGTGTATCGGCACCACCGCTGCATTTTTCCAGTCCTCCGGCACTATGCAGGGACAGATTGAATAGACTCGCAAGTGGGGCAGCCAGCTCCTCTCTTAGTTCCCAGATCACACTTGGGTGCAGGCCATCTCGCCCCATGGCCTTGTCCACCTTCACCCTGGTTAATTCTTCCCTAACCCTCTCCATGGTGAAGGGATCCGATACCATCCCTGTGCCCCTCCCTCTCCTTTCCAACTCCGACCCTCTGCCCTTTTCTTCCGTAAATACAGAGCAGAAGTATCTGTTCAGGTTTCTGCCTATTCCTGTCCTCTTCCAAGTGCTTGCCTTCCCCCCAAACGCTTTCAATCACCTGGCCCTTCTTCCTCCTCTCAAGTATCTAAAAATGCCTTTTCCCCTCTCGTGGCATGTTTCGCTAACCTTACTTCCGTGTCCTCCTTAGCCCTCCTGAAGACCTTCCCTGCTAGTCTCCTTGCCTCCCTGTAAGCCTCCCTATCCCCCCTCCCACTTAGTACTCTTGTATCTCCTGAATGCCCCCTCCTACTGCCCTTGCAACATCTCTTCTTCTAAGCAGCCCTCCGTCTACCCCCTACCACCCTTGCTACATCCCTGCTGAACGAAAGCGGCTTCCTGCTTCTTCCCGCCCTTCCTAACACTTTTGATGGATGCCTGTGTGGCCTTCCAGATTTGGTCCCTGATAATTATTCATAGTTAGTCTGCGTCACTTATATCCCCTAAACCTTCCATCGCCTCCCTCACCAGCCTTCTTAATTTGTCGAAGTCCGCCCGCCTAAAGTCCAGCACCGTTGTGCTGGTATGGGTCCCTGTCTTCCCTGCTCTCACCTTGAACCTATCAGTCCTGTGATCACTTTTCCCTATTTTTTCTCCTACCACCATCTTCTCCACATTCTCCCGATTCGTCAGTACCACATCTAGCAGGTTGCTTCCCCATTTTGTAGGCTCCTGACCAGCTGTTTCAGGAACACCCTCTTAGTCTGTCCAGTAACTCCCTACTTCTTGCTGAAGCTGCTTGGGTATGGTCCATTCCACATTGGTAAGTTTAGGTCACCTACCAGTAATGTATCCCTTGAGCCATCTTCTCAATACCCTGCAGCATCAACCTGTTCAGAGCTTCTCCCTCGGGGTGGTCTATATATAACTCCCAGTCTCAGGTGCACCCCCACCTGCCTGCATAGCTTCACCCATAGAAGTTCTATGGCCCGTTGCCTTCTGTCCCTCAGACGCCTGTATGCCCTCTTTGATATAAACAGCTACCCCCTTTCCTGTCCCTCTTGTCCTTCCTAAACAGCCTGAAGCCCGTATAGCTGTCTTCCACGTGTGAGTTCCATCCACCAAGTCTGTTACCGCTGTGATGTCTAACTTGTCATGCATAATGATGCCCGTCAGTTTCTCCATCTTATATACCAGGCTCTATTTGTTCTTACCAACCCCTTCCACCTGCAGTCCCCTCCTTTGTTCCCCCTGCTTGCCACCCCTCATTCGTCAGTCTTTCCCAGGGGAGGGAGAACCTAGGTCCCCCAATTTGTTTGTGGTACAGTGTGGATATACGTTCAGTCCCTCCCCACTCAGTTTAAATTAGATTCTTTTTGAAGAACTCTCCCATCCTACACTTCAGTATGGCTGCCCCCTCTCTGTTGGCGTGTAACCTTTCTGCTGAAAGAGGCTTTCATCCTCCCATGTTGGCCCCAGTCCCTAGCATCCCATACCCCATCTGCGCACACCATTCCGCTAGCCAGCTGGTAAGCTCCCGTGTCCTTTGCTTCCTCTCAGTGCTGGCTCTCGGTACTTGAAATACCTATGAGACGTTTTGGAGATTTGAAGTTGTGCCTCCCGCGGAATGTAGCTAGAGGCCGAAATCTTGCTTGCACAGCCATGAAACTACTACCTGCTAGGTCGTTAGTCTCCAGGTGGAACACTAGATGCAAATTCCTGTCTTGAGCCCTGCCCCACAAGGGAATATGGTGCACAACCTCCGAAAAAAGTCATCTTAGGCTAGCATTCAACCCATACCCCGCTTGACCCCCTTTAAGATTGAGTTACCAACCAGTAGCACATTGACGCCCTCATCCTTCTGGTTTGTCTAACATTTGCCGTCCTCCCCCTTGTCGCCCTTGCATTGTTTACCCTCCATGTCATAGCACCCCCAGACCCTAGCCTGTTCCTTCTTCCCTCCTCCTGGCTCCTTGTCCTTACTGCATTCCCCTCAACCTCTTTGTCCATAATTTCACTGACTCCCTGCCCTCCTACCCTTCCCTCGTCCCCTTGATTCCGCCTCAGCCACTGTGTCTCCAGTGCCTTCTCTTTACTTTCCTGTTCACTTCCCCCTTCCCCTGACTTATCTGCCCCAGCCCCTCTGCTGTCTTACCCCCCAGCATAGAGCTCCTCTCCTGCCCTTTTGGTGTTGGTATCCCCTCCCTTCCCTGATTAAGTTTCTCTGTCTAGTGGCTTCCCAGTGTCCCCTCCATACCTGGATAGACCCTCCTTCTTTCCTTCTCTTTTCCAGTATTTCACCCCCCCCCGTTTCCCTTAGCATCTCCACCTTCTTCCTTGGCTCCAGAGCATCCCTCTGGCACTCATTCTTCGTCCCCTCTGGCCATGTTCCGCCCACCACAGTCCAACTTCCTGACCCCTACAACTTCCTCCTTCTGCCCCATCATCTCCATGAAGACCCAATACCTATTTGAGCCAAATGTGTATCTATCCCCCCTTTCATTTGCACTATTATCCACTGTACCCCTGCCTCCTATCCTGGTACTCTCTCTCCCAGCCCCCAGTGTGGCCTGCTCTCTTCACCCAGTCGTCCTGCTGACCTCATGCCTCCTGTCTTCCTGAACATCTCCACTAGCTTTCTTTTCCATATCCCTCCTTGTCCAAAAGACTTCCCTCCTTAGCTTTGCCATCTGTCTCCAGCCTTCTCAGTCTCTGACAGACTAGGCATTCCCCCAACTTTCACCAAGGTGCTCATGAACACAGCTGCTCCACTGTTATTACACCCCACGATCCTCCCCCACTGCTTCCCCTTCTACCCTGTTCCCACCCCCCTTATACCGCCACTGGCCCCGTTGCCTGTTGCGGTCCCCCTCCCGACCCTGCCACTCCTATTCCCTCTTGACCAGGTACCCCCCGTCCCCTGTGCCCACATACACTATGTTTCCTCAGTACGTGGCCTCATAGCTCCCTGGCTAAACCTTAAAGTCTGCTTAACCTCAGCCAGATTGAACCCTTAAAATGTTCAATAAACCCCGACCCGGAGGCACTGTGGAGCCCGAGCAGCAACTTCTTACAGCTCTAGACAACTAGAGGGGAAAATCTACTTTAATCCCCTATTTAGAAGCCTTCTACAGATTCCTCAACCTCACCATCGGGAAGAGCAACCCTAAATCTGCCAGGATGGGTAACCCCAAAAAAGATAAAACACCAGGGTGTGCTGGAAAAAATAGAGGAGCGACCGGTCCTGGGAGAACAGAAGACACCATATCTGTCGAGGAGCGGCCTGAATCTGGGGAAATCATTAATTCTCTGGATCATAAACTACAGACTTTGATCGCCTCTATCACTACTCTTAATCAGAAAGTAGCGATTTCAACAATCGGTCTTAATTGTGGAAAAGACACTGGATGGTATTAAAGAGGACATTAAAGGTGTATGTGACTGAGCCGGCGTCGACCAGTGCGACCACACTCCTCATCAGAAACCCAGCACCTCAAAGCTCGATTGGAAGCACTTGAGAATCAAGGTTGTGGGGCTAATATCCGGATTGTTAGTTTACCAGAGAATTCAGAGGGGGACCACCCGGTCCTAAATATCCAAGGCTGGCTAAGAGAAAAGCTGAATCCGGAAGCTCAACCAAATATTTGGGAAGTACAAAAAGTTTACAGGGTCACTTCACGTGGTCGCTCACAAAATACAGAAGAACCCCATACCTTAATGCTGGTAACTTCGGGAGCTGTGACCCGTGATAAAATTCTCAGGTATGCCCGAAGTGCGGCTCCATTGATTCAGGGGGACAGCCCGATTCATATTTTCCCCATCAGTTACGCTACGAGGCAGCGAAGAAAAAAATTTGACGGTGTGCGACGGATCTTGAGGGAGTTGGGAGTGCTGCATACAATCATTTTCTCCTCCAGGCTTCGGATCGTGCATCAGAGCAGAATTTATTTATTTTTGGATCCCATTGAGGCTGACAAATGGGCAGAGTGCAGGGCTGCCGAATCGCGGAGGAGAACCAAGGAGTTGGATGTAGAGGACGACGAGGCAACAACATATGAAGGATCTGTTGGGACTTAGGAAATTCTAACTACTGGTAACATTAACGTACATTTCCCCTGCGGATTCTAAATTTAAAAATCGGAATAGCTTATTCAATAGTTTTACTTTTTTGGGACAAAATTTTCAGTCCTACTGTTCTTTGGACTCATTACCTTAGTTCTAAGTTTGAAAATGGGGGGTCCATAATTGTTAATGCATGCTCTAAAATGTTAAGCCTTCAGGAGTAACAGGTTCTGCTTTTTCCTATCCATGTTTCAGAATTCTTAGCTGCAATTCAATTTAAAAGTAGTGTTATTTTTTATCATCTGGGCGAGAACATGGCACCAGTAGCCATAAACCCACCTAACCCCCTGGGGGTCTATAACCTGCCCCCAGTGCCCTGTCCTCTCCCACCTCCCCTTATCACTCTGTTACATTGCACATCTTTTCCATATGACTATATTCTCTCTTTCCTCTCCCCCACATGTACTCTCTCTCTCTCTCTCCCCCTCCACTCTACTATCTTTACTCCTCCCACACCCTTTCTCCACCCTGTGGCTCTACACGCTACCCACTGCACTCTCTCCCCCTCCTTCTCTCGCTCCCTCCACTCTCGCCCTCCACCCCCCCACTGTCTCCATCTCCCCAGCCCCTCTGCTATCTCTGCCCCTCTCCTCCACCCTTTCTCCACCCTATGGCTCTACACACTACCCACTGCACACTCTATCTCCCCTCGCTCCCCCCACTATCTCCATCTCCCCAGCCCCTCTGCTATCTCTACCCCTCTCCTCCACCCTTTCCCCACCCTATGGCTCTACACACTACCCAAGAATCCCCTTGGTACCCTCAAACCACTCCTCTCTGCCAGGCTGTACCCTGCCTGTCCAATTCACCTCTCACACACACCTCCACCTCCTATTTTGCATCTCTGACAATGCCTGCAGGGCTGCACCCTGTAATCCCCCTGCCTGTCCCCCACAGTCATCTTTAGCAGAACTCTGATACACCCTACTCCAGCCTGTTTAGAGTATTCTTGAATAAGATGTAATTTTCTGTCAGGAGTCACCTAAATAGATGTTTATGTGGAACAAAATGAGCAGTGAACTTAATATGTCTGTATCATGTTATCTTTGTTTGTTTGACGTGGAACCTTTGTAAAAGAGTCCTGGACTCAAAGGTTGTTTCTGAACCATGAAATAAATAAATAAATAGCCTCTATTGTAGAGGCACTGCTTGTTTTTTGGACTGAATTGCTGGACAGTTATCATTAGTGAATGCCATGTGCTCTTGGGCTTGTTCACTCAGCATAAATCAGGGAGATTTACTTAATCTTGTTTATTATAACCATAGGATACCCCCATATGATGTACCATAATGTGTCTGATGCATAGTACTCCTATGATTAAGGAGAAAGATGTTTTTTTCTTGATGGCAATGTACTTTGTTATTGGACTGTCAGCTTCATGCTTCTTGTCTGTAAAGTACCAGATAAAATGAAAAAATAAAGTATAAAACTCCCCCACAAATTTTCAGTAAACCCTTTGCAGTTCACAATCTTTAACCGTGATAGTTACATCATCAGTCTTCAGTAAATCTCTTGGAGCTTACAATCTGTAACCTTGCTGCAGTAATGCTTTACGCCCCTATACCTATATCACCTTTCAGATATTGAATTGGCATCATTATTACGGGGCACTTTCAGACCACCAACATTGCTTACCCATGCCCCAAGAGCACTCCTGGTCCCCTCTACCAGTGTTCCTCTTCTTAACCCCTTCTCTCCAATCACATACAGTACCTTTGTATGCCCCCCTTGTTTAACCCCCTCACTTGAGTCACACACAGCACCTTTAATTTGCTCTTGTCCAGTACTCCTCCTCCAGTAGTGCCGCTCCCCTGTTTACTCCTGATTGGCTGTTCCACCCTGGGAGTGGTTAGTCAGAGCATTTAACTTGGGAGGTGGCATGCGGTGGGTGGGCGGGAGAAAATTAAAATCCAAGGTCCAGCAGGAGAAAATTGAAGGCAGCAGTCAGGCACTCCCAGCATAGCAGTCCCAATCCCACGGGTGGCAGGCCAGCAGATACACGCTCAGGTGAGTCAGCCGTTTACTGCAGTCGTTGGATCGTTCCCCTTGGCACTCTTCTCCGCTTGTGACTCTTCTGGATTCTCTTGACTCTGACCGCTCACCTCATCCTGCATGGCAGCTGACTGCGACCTGATTCTTCTTTCAGGCCACCGATTGTGGCCCGCTCCTTGTTTGTGTGACTTTGGCGCATGCTGTCTCCTCTTCTACTGCCTGAGTGAAGATACTGTTATTGTTGTTGACTTTTCTTAAATGGGTCCCAAGGGCTATCTTATGCCCTTGTTGGGTGTTTATTTAGTTAGAGCTACGCTGCACCTGCTCTGTAGAAAGGTACTGAGGTGGTTGAGGGCGTTGCCAAGATACTGTGTAGCATAGCCAGTCTCGCAGTGCTGTGCATGTCGGAGCCTGCCAGTCAGCCCTCGTGAATTTTTGGCCCCTGAGCTCCTGTGCCTCTGGCTGAGAACTTAGTAGTGTGAATCAATGCTGAAGATGGTCCAAGAAGATCAAGAATTACAGTGAGCATGTAATTTCCATGTCTCCCTGAGGATTATTTTATTTTTTTTAAACAAAGGATATTCACTGATCCTTATGGGTCTTTGTGAATTCAACACAGATCTTAATGTGGCGAGCAGATGCCTTGTCAGTAGGCCATCAGGCCAGTGTAGCCACATGATGCTTACTGTAGGCAAGCTTCTGGAGTGTTTGGCCCCTTCTTAGTGTACGAGTTGACTGGATACACGTACAAGGGGTGGACTTCCAAAAATGGCAATGGTCTAATGGGTTGTTGTCTTATTCGGTAGTAGACTAGCAAATGGTTCGGTGAGATAAGCAGAGCTCCACTAGTATTATCGGACACCTTAAGTACTTAAAGTGCTGATCGGTGATTTTGAAAGAGTATTGGGCACTGTACTTGAGGGCAATATCGATGGAACTACGTATAAATTTGAAGTTCATTTTTTCACATTTGAAATATGTAACGGCAGTATGCTGTTCATATGTCCCAATCGTGAACGAACCCTAAAATGGCGCTGGATGTTGTGCACAGTGGTGTCAATGGAGTCAGGTGATCGCACTCTTGGCATCTTTGTGATGTTTGGAGACATTCTGTCATCTGATCACAGTGGAACCTTTTCCTGCAGACGGTGTTTGTTTGTATATTTCAAATGCGATGAAAGAATAATTAAAAGCTGAACTTTAAAGCAGCAGTGCAATGAAAAATGTTTCTCCAAGAAAAGCTAGTTTCAGCTACAATTAAGAAAAACATCAGCATACCTGTGATATGTACTTGCCTAGGTGCCTCCTATGCTGTGCACCATGAGTCTTATTTTTTCGATCTTAACCCTTGCCAGTTCTGCAGTGTTATTTCTGTGCAATATGTGGTGGCTATCTTTTTTTTTTTTTTTTGGAGAAAAAACTCAAAACTTTTGTAAAATACTCAAATTTTGGTGGAATTAGAAAATTGTACCACCAAATAAACCTGGAAGATGTCCGGAATCTTTTATGGTGGGGGGAAAAAAGGTAGGGTCAGATTTTTTGCTGAATTCTATTATGGTGCTGCTTTAAGATAAATTGATATATTGTTCACTGGATATTGACCTAGTACAACACCCTGATATTCTTAATCAGAATTAGCAACCAGCATTTTGTGTGGTTTAGGCTCATTTTACTGCAGAGTTGCCTTGAACAAGCCCAAGATTTTATATTCACTAATTTTGCTTTATTTTGTTTCTTCCTCCTTCTTCCCACAACAGATGGGGTTCAAGACCATCATGGTGAACTACAATCCTGAAACAGTCAGCACGGATTATGACATATGTGACAGATTGTACTTGATGAAATCTCATTTGAGGTATACTTTTTCATTTATTTTCCACCACACAAGTCAGTTTTGAAAATCATGATGATGCGATAGTAATATTGTCCTGTTCATTGCTTTATGCCCTTGTTTCAAGAAGATAACAGAGATGGGCCTCTAACTGGGTATCGACATAAAGAAAAGGTATAAGATCATCATGTTAGCAAAAAGTGCCTGTAACTTGATAAAGATTTTAACTGGTTGCATAGTTCGGAGTTCAGAATTGTTGCTGAAGATCTACAACACCCAACATGTGGAACGGGAACATTTCAGGAATGTACTATACAACAGAGGGCATATTCTGTTATGCTGTTGAGGCCACACAAAAAAGACTGACTAGGCCATAATTGTTACTTTTTACAGTAGCAGTGTTAGAGACAGTTGGACATTCCAGTAAATTGGGGGATGATTGTGATGGAGAGATGTTTTGGCTTAATGTTACAGGTTCCAGTTAATTGAAATTCAAAAAAAGTTTCCCAGATATGATGAAAAAGAGCTAGATCCTCCAAAGGTGTATGAGACGTTTGTTCATATTTAGAAACCGTAGACATATCAGATAACAGTTCTCTGAAAGAGAGTGGTGATTGCTGTCTGTTTGAGGAGAGTTTGTCTTTTGGTTTCTAATGCTGCTAAAAGTAGCCCTGGAACATGGCTGAAATTGATTCTAGACAGTTTCGGGTGTATTTCTTAGAATCCCAAATGAGGAAGATTAATAAGAAAATTTTTTTGTAGGGACAAGGACGGCTTCAGATGGTGCCCTTGTGGCTAAAAGATGTATCCTACCTATCCGTACACCTCGTGTATGCACTACCTGGGTACGGAACACGACTTGCAGGCTTGCGACCTATGTCGTACCTTCCACCCCTCCACCTTTGATGACCGTTCTGCCTGTCTTCTCCGGGGGCGTCTGAATGAATGGAACCTGTCGGGTGGTTTCTTCTGCAGTTGGCTTGGCCGAGCAACTCTCCACCTTCAAAGAAGCCATGGCACAGGGCACTGCAGGGTGCTTAGTCTTTGTCTGCTCTCGTTCCTGTGGGTATTGGTGTCTTGTTTATTGGGGCATTAAGAGACCTGTGGTCCCTTCCGACCCTTGGGAGGGCTCTTCCATGGGTCAGGATCTTCTAAATCCTGAAAGTGGGACTCCAAATCCAAAAAGTCCGCCATAGGTTTGGGGACCACGAGCACTCTTGGGCCTCGGGTTCCTGCTTCATGCTCGATGGGTGTCGAGCTGTCTGCTTCAGCTGACACTTCTGTCCAGCCGCTGGCCCCACAGTACCCTGTTGGGCATGCCCACTGAGATGTGGGTTGACCAAGTGGTTGAGATTTTTCTTGAGCCTGTCAACCCATGAGGGGAAGACCATCTCTTCACGATCCTAGCACACCCTTTGGGACTTTCCAGGAATTCTTCGCCTGCCCTGATTGGAGCCCCTGACAGTCGAGGTCCTGGTAGTGGTCTCTTAGCTCAAGGTCAGCGGTTTCTGACCCCACTGGTCCTGCTTTCAGCACTCTGCCAAGAGGCGCCATTAGTACTCCTCCTCCTCCTCTTTTTCCTCTTTGGGGGTGTACTGACTTAGCCGTGATGCGGCACCATTATGAGGCGTTCTGGCAACAATCGCTGCTTTTCTCAGGCAACAGGCCATTGATGGTGCCTCAAGCGCACTCCAGTGGCGCGGTCATGGCCTGGGTCGACACCTCCGGCTGGGCCGCCAGCCTCTTCACTAGTCGGGTGGAGCCTCCACTGCCTAAGGACGGACCCACTTCCAAGTCTGCTCAACCTGCCACTGGGCTTCCCATTGTCTGTCTGTCACAGTGACCCGCACTGACAGAACCTCATTGAGTCATTGGGGACACAGAGGCTCAGGACAGTGTTCAAGCAGTTCTCAGATTCTGAGAACTCTTCTGTGCACTCTCACCATACCCTTGGCCATGAACAGGAGTCCGGGAGGAATGTTTGCCAGAGCAGGGCCTATCTCCTCGGTGTCCTGCTCTGCCTGATCTCTGAGTCTATGGGGACCCTGCTGGAGCCAGCTTGATATCCTTTAACGGAGATTCTTGACCAGGACGCCTCCCCTTGAGTCACCTTCCTGGTTACAGAGGCAATCCTCGGCCTTGCTCTGGAGCTGTGGCAGTGTCTGACTTCCTGCCCCATGCTGTCGGCCTGTATGGTCTGCAAGTAGGTGGTTCCTACCGGGTCTCATTCTGGGTTTACCAACCACCTGTCAACGGAAGGCTTGGTCATTGGCAAGGTTTTTTTGCTGATCAGGCAATGTGAATGTGGATAAGCCTTCTGACGGGGAGTTGAAGAAGCTGACTCACGTGGCCAAGAAAGGCTATGTTGCTTCCTCCTTAGTTTTCGGCAGGTGAGTGCAGCTCTTTAGATGGCCAACTTTGCCCATGGCTTGTTGGATACCCTGGATCAGGTTATCCTCGGCTGTAAGCTGACCTGCAGGCGAACTAATTCGGGACGAAGGCCATGCAGTCACTAAGTAGAAGCTCCAGATTGCCCTGGGCATTGGTGATTCCCTCGCCAGATCCGTGGCAGTTACAGTGGGTATGCGCCGCAGGGCTTGGCTGTGGATTTTGACTTTTATGGACGATACCCAGCACAAACTGGTGGGTGTTCCCTTTTTTAGGTACTAATTTGTTCGAGCCTGGGATAGATGGCCATCTCGCACATATTGAGAAGTCCAGTACCACCCTGGACTCCCATCACCTCCGCCCAGTGGGAGGTTACAGGACTGAAGCAGAAGGAAAAATCCATTTCAGTTTTGGTTCTCCTCTGCCCTCGCAGTCTGTTCCACTCTGCCCCCAGTGGCACAGCAGCAGTAGCAGGCCTAGTGGCCTCATCCGAATTCCTCTTCCTGACTGCCAGACAGACCGGTGGGCTAGGGCCGGAGGCTTCCTCAACTGGCCCCACCACCAAGCCTACGAAGTGATGGGTTGGGGTGCCCCACCCCTGTCCATCCAGCAAACCCAGGTCCTTCTTTGGGGGTCGACTCCGCCACTTTGCTTCCACCTGTTCTGCCGTTGCCTCAGACAGGTGGATTCTTGAGGTGGTAGGCTGCGGTCTGCCCTGGAGTTCGAGGCTCCTCCGCCCAGCTGAGCCTGTGCCCCAGTTGAAGACGCGATGCCCATGGAGATGTTGTCCACCCTTCGTTGGAACATTGCCCAGCTCCTCCAGAAGGAGGCAGTGGTTCATATCGCTGCTGCCGTGCCCGGTCTGAGGGATTGTCTTCAGATACTTCCTGGTTCTCAAACAGACGGGGGCTGGCACCCCATATTGGACCTGCACAACCTCAGTTTCTACAGCCGCAGTAATTACTAGTGGTCACCCTGAACCAGATCATTCTGTCCCTGGAGCAAGACATGAGGTTCTGCTCCGTGGACTGCCAGAATGCCTTCTTTCATGTCCACATCCGTCCATCCCACCGGCGGTTCCTCCAGTTCTTCTTGGACAGGACCTATGCGAGTTTCAGGCCATGCTGTTTGGCCTCTCCTCAGCCCCAGGGTCTTCACCAAAGCGTTGCAGTAGTGGCAGCATTCCTGCAGCACTGCAGAGTTCGGTTGTACCCTGTCTGAAGAACTGGCTGATCCTGGGTTCCTCCAGGCTGGAGGTGGAGCGGTTCAGGGACCTGTTGGCCTCCTGGTCAATGATGCCAATCAGAACTCGGTCCTTTGCAGGTGATTCAGTTAATTGGTGTGGAGCTCGACCCCCATCAGGCCAATTCCCAACTCCTGGCGGACAGGACTGAGGCTCTTACCTCCTTTGTCAGCTTATTTCCAGGTTGGGCAGTTGTGCCCTGCCTGGGATTTCTTCGTCTCCTGGGACTTGAAGTTTGCACCAGCTGGGTTCGTTGGACCCATTGGAGATACGTTCCTGCAGTGAGCTGGCCAGCAGTGGTCTCAGTGCCTGGCCCTCTCGATCAGCCAGTCACGGTGACACAGCAGGTGTAGGACACCATCAAGTGGAGGCTGGTCCCGGAACATCTCCAGGAAGGAGTCCCATTTGTCCGGCTGGTGCCGACTGCTACTGTCATGACAAACTCCCCCCTGCTGGGCTGGGGTGTCCATCTGGGGGACCACAGAGTCCATGGGCTCTGGACCTCCAAGGAGTCCTGATGTCACATCAGCCTGCTGGAATTCGGGGCAGTTTGTCTGGCACTGATGGCATTTACGCCGCATGTTCAGGGTAAGGTCATCCAGGTCCAGACGGACAACACCATGACAATGTACTATCTCAACAAGCAGGGCAGGACGCATTCTCTTCCATTGTGCCAGAAAGCTCTCTGCATCTGAGCTCCTTTTTTTTTTTTCTCTTTAATTTATAACTTGTTGCCCCGCCATGTTTGCCCTTGCTCCAGTCGCGTCATCATGTAGAGAGCATGCCGCAGCTCTGGGGCACCCTCGATTCTGTGCTGCCCCCTCGCTACCCGTGTGACATCGGGGCCGGGTCGGGGGTCGGGTCCTGATTGAGTTCCTTCCAGGAGAGGAGAGCTGCCAGTATGGCTGCTCAGTCCTCTCCTCCCGACCCCAGACGACCCGAACCCGGTCGCCAGCGCGAGGTGTGGTGTCCAGTGCCTCAACCCTCAGCGCCACCGGCCAGCTTGCATCTGAACCCTTGTTGGCAGCCTGGATTCAGACCTTGTGGCGATTCATGTGGCTGGTGTTCAACCAGCTGGCAGATGCCCCTCAGCCATGTGGGTGAGGTGTCTCACGAGTGGTCTCTTCACCAGGAGGTGGTCGACCGCCTGTTCTCTCTGTGGGGGTCTCCCCAGGTCGACCTGTTTGCCTCACAGGAGAACGAGAAGCTGAGGCTGTATTGTGCCCACCTCCCTCAGTGAGTAACACTAGTGGGGGATGCCTTTGGGAGGCCCTGGACTCTGGGCTTCCGGGCCTCCTGTATGTCTTCCCTTCCTTTCTCCTGATCCACAGAGTGTTAATTGAGGTTCAGAGGGACAAGGTGCAGATGATCCTGGTGGCTCCAGACTGGATGCGCAAGTTCTGGTACCCCGATCTGTTCAGCTTCAGCAGCAAGCCTCCGTGGCGTCTTCCTCTCAACCCAGATCTGCTTTCGTGCTGCCAGGGGAGGAAGTCCTCCATCTGGACCTTCAGTTCCTGCACCTGACTGCCTTGTTCCTGAGCAGCTAGTGTTCCAGGCTTCCATGTTGTTGAGGCCTCTCAACAGGAGTCGACTCGCCAGTGCTACGCCTTCAAGTGGAAAAAGTTTTCCTTTTGGTGTCGGGACAAGGAGCTGAACCCTTGTTCTGCCCTGTGGACATGCTGGACTACCTGTGATCCCTCTCTGTCAGGCCTCTGGTCAACGACCCTTAAGGTCCACCTGGCAGCCATCTTGGCATACCAGGTGTGGGCTGGTTTGCCAACGGTGGCACAGGAGAAGGTGGTTGGGTGCTTTTGAAAGGCCATAACACTTGTCCCCGCCAGTGTGTGAGCCACTACCACCTTGGGACTTGTTGCTGGTTTGGCGATGCTTATGGACAGGCTGTTTGAACCCATGCAGAGGTGTAAGATGTCATCTGTCATGGAAGAGCACCTTCGTGGTGATATCACCCTCTGTCAGAAGGATCAGCAAGCTCCAGGCGCTTTCTGTGGAGTATTCTTACCTGGTCTTACAAGGACAGGGTTGCCTTCCACCTCAACCCAAGTTCCTCCTGATGGTTGTTTAGGAGTTTCACCTTAACCAGATGATGAATTTCTTGGTATACTTTATCAGTCCAACCTCGGAGGGTGAGCATAGTCTCCATTTGTTGGACCTGGGCGGCGCTCTTGTACTATAATGAGCTCACAGGTGCAGTTGGGGAGAGGTTCGCCAGCTCTGTCAGCTACGCTGAAATCGCACCTGGGAGACCAGCAGAGCGGACGATTGGCAGGTGAATATCCTCCTGCATCAACCTCTGCTATAGGTTGGCTGGTGCGGAGTCTCCGTGGGCTCATTCCACTAGACATAATGCTGCCTTGGTGGCTGCTTCCAGGACATCCTCTCCAGGAAATCTGCTCAGCTGCTACCTGGCAGCCAGCACACACCTTCATTTCACATTACTTCATAGACCTTGTCACGTCAGGATGCTGGTTTTGGGCTCGGTTCTCCAGTCACTGTTTCTGAAGTAGGGGGTGTGTGCCTTGCCCCCTTCTCCCAGGAGAACTGCTAGGAGTCTGCTAGAGTGTCGATAGTACACCATATCCATGTCCCTACAACTACGGTTACAGGTGAGTAACCCTCATTTTGTGTTGTAGGGTGAGCACTACAAGTTCAGGGTATTGCGCTTTGGTTGTCACCTGCACCATGGGTATTTACCAAATGCTTAGTGGTATTGGCAGCAGTCGTCATGAGAGAGGGAATGTACATCTTTCCTTATCTAGACGACTGTTTGCTCAAAGCTCAGTTAAAGGAGCAGCTGTTTTGGACCCTATCATGTACCAGGCAGTTGTTCAGTGCCCTGGGGATAACTGCTAACCTGTCCAGGTCTGTTCTGACCCCTTGTCCTCATCTCCAGTACATAGGGGCGGTTCTGGACACCGCCCAAATCTTAGCCTTCCTGCCCCAGGACAAGGCAGAACGTCTCATAGCTCAGTTCCAGTTGGTCTCTCAGCCGATATGTCACAGCCTGGACATTCCTGAGACTGTTTGGCCTGATGGCTGCTGCCATTGCCACAGTACCCCTGGCAAGGCTGTGAAATGAGATCCCTCAATGGACCCTGAGAGTCCAGTGGGATCAGTGCACTGACTATCTAGAACAGCAAGTTCTGGAAACTTCCCATGTCAGCAAGGTGCTGCAGTGGTGGATAGACCCCAACAACTTGCAGAAAGGGGTCCCATTCCTCATCTCCTCCTCTCAGCAGATCCTCGCCACAGGCGCTTTGGGGTTGCGATTTTGGGGGGGCGATCCTGGTTTTATCAGACCCAAGGCGTGGGACCATGGTGGAGACTTAACTCCACATAAATGTTCTTGAGATGAGGGCCATTCTGTATGCCTTCCAGAACCATTTGTTCCGGGCCTCTGCTAGTGCAGACAGACAATCTCAGTGTAGTGTACTACATAAACAAGCAATGAGGGACTCAATCTTCCCCATGTGCAGCGAGACAATGAGGATTTGGTACTGGACCGTAGACCACAGTCTAGAATTGTCAGCCATCCATGTTGCAGTCATCCAAAATGCCCTGGCAGACAGGCTAAGCAGGCCACAGTCCAGGATGCATGAGTGGAGTTGCTGACTTCCGTTGTAGACCTGTTCAACAGGTGGTGTTGTCAGAGTTGGAGCTTTTGCCCCAACTCCAATGCATAACTGCCACTTTTCTTGCTGGTTGGATCCAGGGCCTGGAATTTTCTGGCAAGACGCATTGTCCCTCTTTGGAAAGGGAGGTTCCTTTATGCCTTACTCCCTTTCCTCTGATTGAGTGTGCTAATCAAGCTCCAAATGGAGAGGCCACCTAATTCTTGTGGTGCCCTTCTGGCCCCATCAGAGTTGGTTTATGTTGTTACAATTGGCAGTGGAACATCCAGTACCCCTGTCCCTGTGCAGAGACCTGCTGTCACAGGACCAGGGCACCCTGGTCCATATGAACCTCGGTCACTCCATCTCCATGTCTAGCTCCTCACATAGCCATTGCAAGGTTTGGGGAGTCTTCAAAGTGGCCGACGTCCTGATGGCCACCAGGAGACCCTCTACAAGGGCCACCTACTCCATGAAGTTGAAGTGTTTTACTCTGTGGGCCACTTCCCACCATCTGGATCCCTTCATTTGCCCAGTGAATCAGATTTTAGAGTATTTGCTATCTTTGTCGAGCATGGGATTGCAATACTCTTGTCTGCTATATCAGCCTTCCATGTGCCCACTGATGGCCATACTGTGGCCCAGCTGGATGTGGCCTGCATATTTTTGCGTGCCATTCTTCACTTGAAGCCTCCCATTTGCAATTCAGCCCAGCTTGGGACTTGAATTTTGTGTTAAAAAAAACTTACTGTGGCTCCTTTTCAGCCAACTGCATCTTGCAAGCTACGCTTTGTCATGGAAAGCGTTATTTTTAGTTGCTATTACTTCTGCTAGAAGAATTTTGGAGCTGCAGGCTCTTGGGTGTAAGCCTCCTTATTTGATTTTTAAGAAAGACAGAGTATCATTGCGTATGAACACTAAGTGTTTACAAAAGGTGGTGTCTGAGTTTGCCTTAAATCAAACCATCCACCTGTCAGTTAAGTTTCCAGAGCATGCCAGTCCAGGGGAAGCATTGCGCCATACACTAGATGTGCATAGAATACTGAGATGCTACACATACCATATGAAGGATTACAGGAAGTCCTTCCAGTTGTTTGCTTTTTTTGCCCCTGGGAAAGAGAGCGTTCCAGATTCTAAGCAGTGTTTGGCACCTGTGGCTTTGGCTAGGTTCCAGAGATTATCCCTGTCCCGCATTAGGGCATGCAAGGTGGGCGTGATGCAGCTTGAGGAGGTGCCTTTTATTATGTGCTTTTGAGAGGAGCAAACCTGTTACATGCTTCTGTGAATCTGCTGCAGAAGTAGTCAAGGGTCAGGTCAACGTCTTGTGTGGCATCCAGAAAGCTCCAGTCGGTCTGGGCTAGGTACATCTTCTTGAAGGATGCAATCTAGTCTTTGTGGAGGAATCTGCAGGTGATGGTTCTTGGGGGTAACTTTATTGGTTGAGTGGACCACTCACACAGGACAGGTGAATGGTCACTAATGGTATCCAGAGTACCTGGACTTTAGTTAACCTCTCCGGGTGAGTGGTTAAGACCCACTCTGTTAGTGTTTTGGTACGGTTTTATAGTTCGTTCGAGTGTGCCCTAACTACTTCAGTTAGGAATAGGATGGAGACGAGATCTTTATACACTGTGCTAGACTTTGTTGGCCAGTTTATATAAAGTCACCTAGGACAACAGTTTCATCAACTAAGCGATCTTACTTGAGACACAGCTCTTGCAGCAGGTTACACCATTAGGACCCGAAGCCGCCAGGCGCCAGGACCCCACGGAAAAATTCTAGCTAGCTAACTACAGCGGGGACACGCCCCGGCGATTGGTCCCGCCTCGGCGTCAGGCGTGGTACAAAGAGGCGGTCCGCTCAGATTCCCCAGTTCTTTTCCGCCGTTGACTTAGCTACCTGACCCTTTGGTTACCAGTGTGGCCATGACGCGTGAATAGTTCTTTTTTCGATAAAATTTTGAAAATCTTCAGAATCTTCAAGCAAGATCTTGATGTCATCACCAACTTCTGGCCATCCATCGAAGTGCGCTTGTGGAAAGCAGATCCCGTTCAAGGACCCCACGCGGCTCGTCGGTGCCTAGAGCCGAACCACGATACCGGGCCTGTCCTTCTTGCCAAGGTTCAACAGCGTACCGGATCGGCGTCAGAAGGCTTTGCGGGCGTTTCTTCTGGAGGAACAACTGAAGACCATGTCCTCCAAGGGGGAAAGCTCCAGGGTCCACAAGCACGCGGAGAAGAGAAGGGAGAAGGCCCCTTCCAGGTCCCCTTCCAGGGGTTCGGAGTCCCGTAGCTCCGGTTCAAAATCTCCCCCGGCTGCAATCAAGAAACCTTCATCTCAGGAGAAATCCAGCCAGGCCTTCCTCCCCTTCCAGGGCCTTAGCGAAGTCGAGAGCGACACCATCACCACCGCGATCGGGTTCCTCGCTCCTCGGTTACGGCGTCAGGTCTTCCGTCGGTGCCTCCCCGCAAGGCGCTGGAGCTCACGCCTTTAAAGGCCTGTAGCCCAGGCGCCGGCTCGACAGCCCGTCAGCCCGTCGCCCGCTCTTCCTGGAGCCGCGTCGGCCAGGCGGCCGGCGCCCGCCATTACATCCAGCGGGCGCCCGGTAGGGGACCGCGCCGCCCCTCCTGAAAGAAGGCCCTGTTGCCTCCGACCGACATCGGTCAGGAGCCTCTATCGGAGGAGGACCTAGAGCAGCCGAGACCAGACGGGCCCGGTCCCGTCGGTACTCCCAGGAACCCTCGCCATTACCAGAGCCCCCTGTGGAGCCGGCGCGGGACCCGGCGACCGCCCACCGGCACCCGGGGCGTCGTCGGGCCTCTCTCTAGTGGAGGTGAAAGATCTGTTCACCTACTGGTGGGATACCATTAAAAGACATGGTTCCCCCCCTCCTCCTCCTACTCCGGTTCCTGCCCCCCGCCATCGGGGTCGGCAGGCCGTGTTCCTCCTCCCCGGGAGCCTAGAACCCCTCCCAGGGGGAGACCTGATAAACGGAGACCTCCGTCAAATCCTCTTCTGGATCACCCAGCCCCAAGAGACCCAGGAGACGCCGACGTCAGCCTTCAGCGGAGGACAGGATCAGACTACTCACCTCTAGATCCCCATCTCCACTCTCCATCCCTTCTCCGGACCCACGTGAGATGCCTAGATCTCCTCCGGATGATCCCTCGTTCCTTGATATTATGAGACATATACAAGAGAACATGGGATGGGATGCTGAAGACTTAGACCCCGAAAGAGTACGACTCGCCAAATATCTTCGGCAAAAGGACCCCAAGCCTGTGGTGGTACCACCCTTGGTTGACACTTTCGTGGACGTCACCAAGGCTGCGTGGAAGCGTCCACACTCGCTCCCGGCGAGACCGAAGAAAGCTGATCGCTTGTACAAGGCTCCTAAGGATGACCAGTACTTGACGCAGCATCCTCAGGCCGATTCTCTGGTCATCACAGCCTCACATGACCGGTCACAGAGGCCACAACATTTGAGCACCCTGCCACCGGACCCAGAGTCCAAACAACTGGACGCATTGGGTAGACGCACGTATGCTTCCGCTACCTGCGCCATCAGATCCCTGAACTATTTAACCCACATGGTTCAGTTCCAGAACGCTTTGTGGGAACAGGGTCTGGAAGCGGCTGAAAAGATGCCCGAAGGTGAGCAGAAGGAGGAGATGCTTCAGCTCCTCCGTACGGGTTCAGACGTGGGGACCCAAGTGCTAAGAGCCGCGTATGACTCAGCGGACTCATCGGCCCGAGCAGCAGCTTCTGGCGTTTGCCTCCGGAGACACTCTTGGTTTGCGTCTCGGTTTTACCCCGGACGTCCAAAAGAACATCTTGGACGCCCCTTTTGAGGGAGAAGTACTGTTTGGTAATCCTACAGAAAAGATCCTTACCAAACTCCAAGAGGCCGGGAAGGCGGTAAGGTCGGTTCAGGCCATGTACCGACCTAAGCTTGGTTCCTTTCGTAGGAACCAAAGCCGTTTTCGTGCGCGGACGCAGAGGCAACAGACCCACTCCGCTGCACCTCAGAGGGGCTCCGGTTTTCGTAGAGCCCAGGGCAAACACCCCGCCAGCCGAGGCCAGCATTCTCCTAGGCAGGCCCAGCCAGCGGGTCCATCTGCCGCCACAGCCTGACTCCTTTCCGGCCCCCGGCCCTCAGGATCAACGGGAGTTTATAGTCGGGGGTCTCATTGCGAACTTCCTGCCGGGATGGCAGGCCATTACCACCGACAGGTGGGTTCTTCAGTTGGTCAGTCTAGGCCACTTTATAGAATTCGCAGGAAAGCCACCCTCGAGGCCTCCTTTGCTCTCCGGTATCAGGGTCAGCACAAAGCCTTGATCTGGCAAGAAGTACTCGCTACTACGAAAGGGGCGATAGAGTCGTCCCAGAGAACAGAGAGGACTAGGATACTATTCCACTTCTTCCTGGTTCCCAAGAAAACAGGGACCTCCGTCCAGTCTTGGACCTCAGCGACCTCAATGTGTCAGTCACTTACAAGAGATTCCGCATGGTGACCCTTCCGGGTCTTATCCCCATGCTCAAACAGGACGCCTTTTTAGCGTCCCTAGACATCTGAGGATGCCTACCTGCACATCCCTATGGCTCAGGCGCACAGGAGGTTCCTGCGCTTGAGTTTCTCGACCATCACCTTCAGTTCGAGCCCTTCCTTCGGACTGTCTTCCGCACAGGGTCTTTACCAAGTGCATGGCAGTCGTGCAGCGTCTGAGGAGACAGGGCCACTCGTGTTCCCGTACCTGGACGACTGGCTTCTCATGGCCGCCTCCAGAGAGGCGTTGCTTCTTGCAATCAAAAGCACCCAGGATCTGTTCCGATCCCTGGGCATCCTCATAAATTACGAGAAGTCTCTCCTGGTACCGTCGCAGAAACTGCAGTTCATAGGAGCAGTTCTGGACACTGTTCGGGGAAGAGCCTTTCTTCCGGCCGACAGAGCGGAGCGCATCAGATCCCTCATAAGGGACCTATCATTAAGCAAGGTTGTACCTGCCAGGTGGGTCCTTTGCTTGCTTCGGACACATGGCTGCGCTATTCCTACTGTCCCCTTCGCCAAGACTCCACATGCGATACTCAGTGGATGCTCAAAGTGCAATGGGACCAAAGGCAAGACCACTTGCAGCATCCGGTCAGACTCACGAATTCAATGATTCAAGACTGGCAGTGGTGGCTAGCCCCAGGGTCGCTCTCGTCAGGCGTCCCGTTCATTGCGCCGACCCCGGAGGTCACCCTCACCACAGACGCTTCCGGTCTTGGGTGGGGGGCACACCTGGACGGGGTAAAGTCCCAGGGTACGTGGACCCAGATGGAAGCTCACCTTCACATCAACGTGCTGGAAATGAGCGGTCCTCTATGCCCTGCAGGCCTTTCAGTCAGTTATCTCACCGTGTACTCTTCTACTTCAGACAGACAACACGGCGGTGATGTATTACCTCAACAAACAAGGAGGCGCACACTCTTACCCCCTTTGCAGGGAGGCCATGAGAGTGTGGGATTGGGTAATCAGACACGGCGCGAATCTGATCACTGTGCACGTTCCCGGAGTGGACAACACGGTTGCAGACGGCCTGAGTCGTTCTCAGGCCAGAGTCCACGAATGGGAACTCCTTCAGAAGGTAGCAGAGGATCTGTTTCTTGATGGGGAACTCCAGATCTAGACTTGTTCTGCCTCCCCATCCAACATCAAAACTGCCCAATTTTTGCTCGCTAGATCCAGGGCCTGGTGTTTTCTGGCGAGGCGTGTTATCCTCTCCTGGGCCAACAGATTCCTCTACGCTTTCCCTCCTTTCCCGTTGATCCAGAGAGTTCTTTCAAATCATGCAGGAGAACTAATAACGATCCTAGTGGCCTCATTTTGGCCCAGACAGATTTGGTTCCCTTTGTTGATTCAACTATCTCGGAACCCCGCTCCCGTTGCGCTCAGCTCCCACTTACTGTCTCAGGAGAAGGTTCACTTGTCCCGGACCTCGTTCCTTGAACCTGCATGCTTGGCTCCTAGAACATAGCCATTTTACGTCACGGGGTCTCGCAGAGGTTGCAGAAGTCCTTTCTGCAGCCAGAAAGCCAACGATAAGCGTGGCGGTAACGCCATGAATGGCTGCTTTTTAGGTATGGTCGCGAGCACGCCGACCTTCCCCTAGGTTCCTGTGGGAGTAATATTAGAATATTTGCTCTCCCTCTTCATTCGGTCTAGCCTACTCCTCTATTAAAGTGCACCTCTGTGCCATTTCGATTACCACCTCCGGTGGGAAATCGTACAGTGGCTCAGGTGGGCGCCTCGAGAAATTTCTTAGGGAGTGTTGCACCTTAGGCCTCCTATTAGAGACCCTGTGCCTCCATGGGATTTGCTTTTTGTCCTTGAACAGCTCACGCTTCCCCTTTGAACCTGCCCGTGGATTGCGGGCTCGTTTTCTGTCGTGGAAAGCGTTGTTTTTAGTTGCTATTACCTCGGCAAGAAGAATTTCTGAACTTCACGCTCTCATGTGCAAAGAGCCTTATTTAGTTTTCCACGGGACAGAGTATCCTGAGGCCGAACCTAAATTCTTGCCTAAGGTGGTTTCTTCACTCACTCTGAACCAGGATATCGACCTTCGGTCTACTTCCTGAACTACTCTAATAGAGGAGAGCTCTGCTCCATACCCTGGATGTTCACGCAGCCTGAGGTTTTACCTCAACAGAACTCAGTCCTTTCGTAGTTCTGAGCAGCTTTCATTTCCTTCTCTGAGAGAATGATGGGCCAATCAGTATCCAAACAGTCCCTTTCTCGCTGGCTTGTCAGTGTATTTCTCACTGTTATGGTATCAAAACAAAGCCCCTCCGGGTACAGTCCGGGGTCATTCCACTAGAGGGGTGGCTACTTCCTTTGCAGCGCTCAAAAATGTTTCCACTTCTGCTATATGCGCTGCAGCTACTTGGAGTTCTGTGCATACCTTTATCAGGCATTATAGCCTGGACATCGCCTCTCGGCGAAGGGCTGGTTTTGGTTTGGCCGTACTTCAGGGTCTCCTGTCCTAGGTTCAGGACCTGGTTTTTATCCTTTATTTTCCTCCTCCCGGATTTTCTGACAGCGTTACTGCTTGGGAATCAGTCCTAATGGTGTAACCTGCTGCAAGAGCTGTGTCTCGAGTAGATAGTACAGTTCGTAAGAACTTACCGTAACAGTAGATCTTCGAACAGCTCTTACAGCAGGTACCTTCCTCACCTTCCCCTTGGAGGAAGCATGGCTCAGTCTTTCTGAGCAGGAATTGTTATCTTTCTGTCTTCTGGCGGCTGAATCCTAGGTCTCCCATTTTGATGTCAGCCTCGCGGCAAGAAGTCTCCGGTAGAGACAGAATCTAGGCGGGACCGCCCCCTTTTGTACCACGCCTGACGTCGGAGGCGGGACCGACGTCGGGGGTGGTCCCCGCTGTAGTTAGCTAGCTAGAATTTTTCCGTGGGGTCCTGGCGCCTGGCGGCTTCGGTCCTAATGGTGTAACCTGCTGCAAGAGCTGTTCTCGAAGATCTACTGTTACGGTAAGTTCTTACGTAACTGTACTTTTCACTTTTTCATTTTAACCAGGAAATGGATTGGGCACAGCCCTTTTTCAGCCATGCCTGACATAAAACATAAAAGAATACAGCACTTAAGTATACTTGGACAATATACTCACATTTGCAGACATTCTTGCAATACAAAACATTCAACAACAAATTCTTAAAGTGCAGTATTTTTTTTATTTTCTGAATCCAGTCGCCATATTCATTTAAAATAGGAGCATACCAAGTAAATGCTTTCCTACTCATTTGAAGTCTAAAAGGAGGGACTGGGTAAGGTGTCAAACCACTGCATCTTGTGTTCCATTAACATTTAATCTCACTTAGAGGAGGAGCTCTTACAGCAGCTAATACCATTAGGACTAAGCCGCCAGGGGTCAGGACCCCACGGAACAAACTTCTATCGAGCAGTCTATGGTGGGGGACCGCCCCCGACATTGGCTTTGCCCCGTCAGACGTGGTATAAAGGGGGCGGCCCCCAGCACCACTTCAGTTCTTTTCCGCCGTCGACCTGCTAACATTGAATCCATGGACACCATCGTTGCATTCGACCACCATTTTGCGTCTCTTGCAGTTTATACATAGTTTGTTTTTTTTCTTCTACGTTTTCTTCAAGAAAGTGCATGTCTTCATTGACTTCTCAGCAGCGAAAGGTGAAGAGCACATGTGGAAAGCATCCCAGCGAGGGATGGCCACTCCTCCTGCCTGGGCCCAGACAACCAGCCTGACGACTGCCCACACTGCCAAAAGTTTAATAGTAAAACCTGCATCCTCCACCTCAAGATGCTTAAGGCCTACGTACTGGAGCAACAAGTGGCTGCCATGGAGAAGATCCCATCGGGACATAGTTCATCCTCCTCAGCCAGGGAGTCTCCCCCCAAGGAGAAAAGATTGGGAGGGAAACGCCATCACTGGAAGGAGAGAGCCAGGTCGGCATCCGGCCCAAACTCCCCTCACAGGACTTCTGCTTCCTCCACCTTCAGCGGGGAGGTCTTAGTGGATTCCCCAGGTACCACAGCAGTTTGGAAGTTACTCAGAGAGAGGCAACCACCTCATTGCACTTGAAAGGTAGGGAGTCTTCATCCCAGGGCATTCGTCCGCCCAAGTTCCCTTGGCCTACTGACCCCACAGATCCTCACATGGTTCGGCCAAGAGGGACAAGCATCTGCTTCTGACAAATCCTCAGAATCTGTCACCTGTAAGCACTCTGGTTCGTCTGAGAGGCATAAAAGTCAGGCGACTCCACCAGATGCCAGGAGGTCATCAGGTACTGGGGCCTCCTCCACCCAAGGAAAGGGTAGCGTCAGCCTCCGAGGTATGCAGACTACCGCCACTCTGACTCACGTCAGAGATGGATCAGGTGCTGCCATCCAAAGAGTGGCCATCGGCCCCATAAGACCTTCCGTCAGCCCCGGCGACCAAGGCCCCAAAGGACAAAACTACAGGGGCTGAGGATACCCAACCGCCTCCTCCAAAGGAGCTGGACATCAGACTGCAGGGGGCTCGGCTTTGCTGGACAAGTCCCTGTCAGGCCTGAGGCCAGTCACACCTATAGACAAGGTGCCCCAGGACCAGATGCTGGCACTTGAAGGACCTCCGGGTCCGACGCCTGGCCCCTCCAGTGTACCAAACCTGACTCCTCCACCTCAGTTGTTCCATTAGCTGAGGTGTGAGTGCTTTCAATGCCTGGTGGAACACCATAAAAGGGGATTTGCTCCCAAAACCCAGGGACCCATCCCCGGTCTGGCCACCACCCAGGGATCAGTTGCCTGTGCGGCCACCCCCGCCGACTGAGCATCCGCCGCCTGTTGAGGATAGGTGGATGCTGGGTTCGGGCACCAGAAGGAAGTGCCTGTCCACCCCGTCCACTACCGGATGCCCGCCATCGACCTCAGGAGAGGATGCTGGAGACTCCCGAGTACTCCTCTGAGGATGAATTGCGTGTTCCGTCCCCAGATCCAAGAGACTCACCAAGGTTCACCTCTGGATGACCTGTCCTTGCTGGACATCATGAGGCATATCCAAGGTATGTACCAGTGGGATACAGAAGAGCTGGACCCTGGGGCGTGTCATATGGCAAACTTTGTGGGGGCTGCTGACCCTAAACCCTAGGTCCTTCCCCCATTGGTAGAACCCTTCCAAGATGTCACCAGGTCGATATGGAAGCATCCAGCTACCACAACCTCAGTACCAAGGAAAGCAGACAGGCTCTATAAAATGCCTAAAGGGGGAGCCTTTCTTAGGTGAGCATCCAAAAGCCGACTCAAATGGTACTGATGGCTGCGCACAGCAGGGCACAACAACCAAGACACATGTGGGCCCAGTCACCAGACCCAGAGTCCAAAAAGCTGGCCCAGATGGGCTGTAAGGTGTACTCATCGGCTACCTGCGATCAGGTCATTAAATTTTCTTGCCCACATGATTACATACCAGAAGTCTCTGTGGGCAAAATCTATGTATCTGGTCAAGGCCCAGTCACACACAGGAAAAAGTTCTGGAGCAACGTGCAAGAAATCAGTGGCAAATCACGTTCCCCACCCATACCCAACTCAGTCTGAGCAGGGACGTTACCCAAGATCCTGCCAAAATCACTGAAGCTCTCAATGAATCTTTCTCAGACCTCTCACATATCCTCCCGCCTAATTTCTTCCACCCTCCCAAACCCCCCTCTACTCCTCTTATGGTGAGTACAGACCTCCCTCCCCCTTTCTGGTTCCGTACCATCCCCTGCTCCTTAGCCAAACGCTATGTCTCCAAAGCAATCGCTAACACTCGCTTCAGCAATGACTCCCTGGACCTAAAACTCATAAGGCTTACCCTTGATGTCACCATACCCCATCTCACACAAATCCTAAACCTCTTGCTTTGCCTCGGCCAATTCCCCACTACCTGGAAAAAAGCCGTGATCACCCCTATCTTAAAGAGCGGTGATCCCACCCTCCCCGGTAACCATAGACCAATCTCTATATTCCCTCCTCTCTCCAAAGCCCTGGAAAAAATAGTCTCAGACCAGCTTACTGAGCATCTAACAAAACACAGCCTACTCAGTAAGGAACAGCATGGGTTCAGAGCTGGCCACAGCACCATCACGGCTCTCGCTGAGCTCACAACATTCATCCACGAGGCGCTTGACCAAGGGTCACTTGCAGGGAGCTATCTTTATAGACTTAACTAAGGCCTTCGACGGTCAGCCACGAATTACTCCTTCAAGTCCTGCGCAACTAAATGTGGTCCCGAGGCTGCTGCCTGGCTAAAGGACTACCTCACAGGTCGCTCGCAGCAAGTAAGAATAAACTCCACCATTTCCACCCCAAGCCTGTTCGCTCCGGTGTTCCACAGGGGTCAATCTTGGGCCGCTGCTTTTACTCTCTTCCTTAATTCTCTCCCAAAGCCTGCAGCGGTCATCTCTTACTCTGTGCTGGACGCGGTTCTCTACACTGGAAACACCCCAACGTGCGCACTCCAGCACACCTCCAGGAATACTTCAGGGAGCTGGAAGCTGGTTTGCTGACCACCGACTGATCATTAACTATTCCAAAACCAAGGCCATGACCTTTGCTCATCGCCAAAGCCTGCACAGCCAGATGGCTCTTCACATTTCCAACGCGGATGGTTCCCTACTGGAACACGTCACTCACTTCAAATACCTGGGTGTCACCCTAGATACCTCCCTCTCCTACCACAGACATGTATGCTTCCTCTCGGCAGCGATCAGCTCGAGAGTGGGTACCCTCTACAGAATCAAAAACAGTCTGCCCGCGCATGCCATGCAGATAGCTGTCACATCCTCCATCCTCTCCCTTATCGATTTACGGGATTGTAATCTACAGCACTGCTGATAACTCCACCCTGAGCTGCATAACCACTGCGCTAAACAAAGCATGTCGCCTTGTCTCGGGTTGTGACAGACTCACCCACACCTGCGACCTATACAAACTGACTAGCTGGCTTAATTTCCATCAAAGACTCCAAGTACTACACGCCGTTCTAGCAAAAAGATCCACCTCAGCTGGCGCCAGCCATCTACACCCATCATCAAACCGGCCCTCTCAGGCATATTACCAGACTCACGGCTACCACATCCTTCTGTTCCCCCATGTCGAACGCCCCTGTGCAGATCCCTCCGCTTCAGGCTCCCCAAATGGCTAAACACTCTTCTGCCTTCCCTCTCCCAGTCCGCAGCATCCAACTCTTCAAAACAGGCGTAAAGACCTTCCTATTGGATAGCTCTAAATGTGAATGCTACTTTGGCCTACCTGTCTCCTCTTCCCTCCCCACACACCCACAACAGGGCCCCAGGCTATGTAACCCCCATGCTCAATCTAGGTCTGAGGTATGTCTCTTATTCTTGCTCTAACCAGACAAAAAGTCTCTCTGCTATCATGCCAGCAATGAATTCAGTAAGCCATTTTTATTATATATTGAAAGTTGCTTTCCATTCGCCTTTACTATCATATGTCCACCCTCTGTAACCACCGGGGAGCTACTGTTGCTAAAAAATGTGATTGTACATAAATCTGTATATAATTTTGCTCGTAAATAATTTTCTTTGTTTCGTCTGTCTTCCCCAACTCGTGTTCCCCCCTCCACCCTCTGTAACCGACGTGGAGCCTTTGCAAAAGAGTCTTTGACTCAAAGGTTTGTAATTCCGAATTTACAGTAAATAAATAAAATAAACACTCAGAGGGTAAGGCAGAATTCCTTGCTGTCATCCATTCCAGTATGGATGTGGACAAGCATGTGCTAAGGGGCTCTTACAACTCCGAAGACACGGCAGCAAGGGCAGCAGTCACGGGTATCTGCATGAGGAGGCATGCCTGGCTGAGTGTTTCTGGTTTGTGCCAGGATTTACAAGATGCCATTTGGATGCTCCTTTTCGGGTCCAATCCTATTTGGCCATGAGACTGAGAAACTTATAAGTGGACTACAAGACTCTGGCAAGGTGGTATCTGAGGTCCAGCGTATGTATGAGTCAGAGCCACAGGCCACCGTCGCCATCCTTTTGGAAAGAACCAGGGACAGCAGGGAATCGCCAGTCACAGCACAAGGAGGCTTTAAAAGAAGAGGCCCCGTTCCTTCAGGTGCCCAGGGCCCCAAAAATCCCAAAAGCCCAGACTCCTCCTGCCTACCCCATCTGCAATGGCATCACTCTCTACTGACCCCCAAAGTGCAGGGGAGGCGGTGGGAGGAGCTTCTACCTTACCAATCTGGATGGTCCAATATCATGTTAGATCAATGGGTCCTCCAGATAGTAGAAAAAAGGATACTCCTAGAATTTACTCAGATTCCACCGGGCAATCCACCAGTCCCCTCCCACTGCTCACCTCTCATGCTGCCCTCATGTGGGCAGAAATACAGGCCTTGCTAGACAAAAGAGCCATCCAGGAGGTCCCTATGCTCCAAAAAGGCAAAGGGATTTTACTCCCACTTCTTCCTAGTCCTGAAGAAGACTGGAGACCTCCGCCCCATTCTGGATCAGAGTCAGCTGAACACTTTAATTGAATACAAAGGTTCAGAATGGTGACTTCATGAGCCTGTTGCCCATGCTCCATCAGGAGACTGGCTCTGCTCCCTGGACATGCAGGATGCTTATATGCATATAAAGATCCTACCGTTCCACAGAAAGTATCTTAGCTTCACCTTCCAAGGAGGGCACTACCAGTTCAGGCGCTGCCATTTGGCCTGTCATCAGCACCAAGGGTTTTCACCAAGTGCCTGGCAGGCGGTGGCCCGCAGAAGAGGGGGTGACTTTGTCTACCCCTACCTGAACGATTGGCTTCTCACAGCTTCCTTAGAAGACTAATTGAACAGGACAATGGAGGAGACATTGTCTATTCTGAATTTTAGGCATTACCTTAAATCTACCCAAGTCACACCTGTGGCCAGCTCAAAGGCTACAGTACATAGGAGCAGTCCTGGACGCCATCAAAGGAAAAGCCTTTCTTGCTGCAAATGAGGCAACCAGGATAAGGGTGGCCTCGGACATGGTCCCAGCGAGGGTGATTCTGCAGCTTTTAGGTCATATGGCTGCAGCCATAGCCACAGATCTTACTTTGAGAGGGTTCCTCCAGTAGGTCATCACATATAGGACTGGCGCCACCTGGTCTCTGGCTGCACGGCAGACTTTTCTAGCAATACCTGATGGGAGACTGCCCACCCGACGTCATGTGACTGACGTCAGCGTGGCTGTATATAGTGAACGGTCCCCACGCCCACCCTCCAGTTCTTTCCCGCCGTCGCCTCCTGTCAGTTGCATTGCAGCAACTTCCATATAGCGATCGTCGTGAAAGTGTCTTGCGTCGGAGTTTCCTTCACTAATTTCTTAATTCTTTTTCAATTTATTGATATCTTCACCCAAGAAGAAGTGCTGGTCTTCTGGCACACAGATCCTGCACAAAGATGGTCACCTCAAGTGCATCCTCTGTTTAGGCCCGGACCATCCTGTTTCCTCCTGCCTTGAGTGCCAGACCTTTAATCAGGCCACAAAGAGGAGGAGACAACAGGCTTTGGAGGCCCATCTTTTAAAAGTCCGCCTGGCTTCCCTTGAGAAAAAGATGGACCGGCTTAGAGAATCCTCATCTGAAAAATCTTCTTCCAAAAAACACAAGGACAAATCCAGGGAGTGGGAGTGCTCCGCGGACGATGCATGGCCCTCGACGAGCAAGGCCCAGCTGCCTTCCAGAAAATTGGACAGTAAGTCTGGCAAATCTGTGGTGGGTCAGCCGGCCGTCCGCTCGATGATGACCGCACTGCCTCAGCCAGTAAGAGTCGGCCCCGGCTCCTCTGGGATAAGCGCGGTGGCGTGCGTCGACTACCCGGGCCTGTGGTACTCACCTGGCACGGTCGATAAGCCAGTTGGGGCTCCTCCCTGTCTGCTCATCTCCACCGCTAAGCTGACCATTCCTGATGGTTGCATGGGTGTGGTTCTCCTGTCGAGGCCTGACGGCGCCTCACCTGATGTCCGGTGGAACTAGAGGGAGAAAGTCCCTCTCCCTCTCCCTCCTCCTCCTTCGCCTGTACCCTCCGCTTCACCGGCGGGTACCTCTGGCGACGATAGCTGAGAACCCCTCGACACTGTCGACGCTTCGGGGTCAGCTTCACGTTCCCCTCTCGGGGTCAAGGAGAAGGAGACTCCTCCTCAGCCTACACACCTTACTGTGGAGACCCCTCCTCTGCCTTCCGGCGGGCTCCCCGTGCCTCCTCTGATGCCAGTGTCCCGGCGACAGTCCCGCAGCTGGGACCGATTGACCGACCTCAACCTCTGGCCCGACCCTGGATCAGGTCCTGCCGCCAGGGCCCCTTCGTCTGGCTCTGGCGCGCCCTCCGAGCCGATCCCCTTCCAGCGCCAGATCGGGTGGTGCCGGTCCAGACGGCAGTTCCCCTGATGTGGGCTATCTCAGCACTGGACCCTCAGCCAATATACACTGCGACGGGTCCGACATGGGTACCCCCGACTCCGGATCTGACAACAGGGATTTATTCTAGACCCCGAACTGTCCCACATTACCCGCAAGGGTTTCCTGGGGACCACTACCCGGCGGGTCCCACTCCGGATTGGAGTCACTTTGGACAGTTCTACCCCGGATTCAATCCCTACTCTACCTTTCAGAGGTTCCAGGGTTATTTATCCTCCACGGTTATTCTCTCTCTCCCCAGCCTCTGCCTACTCCACCCCTTCTCCTCTGGTTGCCCTGGATTTCAAGGCTCTTATCCAGTCTAGGTGGCAGGGGGGCATGGTCGAAGTTGGTCTCGGACTTTGAGACTAGGCTCCCACAACCGCGGTCTCCCAGGTCCCTATCCCTGAGCAGTTCCACTATTACCATTGTCCATGTCTCAGGGAAGACTCGCCAGGATGTTTCCCTTACCGATACCTGACGACATCCTGTTGAGGAGGCAGAAGATGATGATAGCTCAGAGGAGGCTGACGACTCTTCAGAGGAGGTCCCGGAGGAGCCCGAGGGCCCGAAAGGCAAGGTATCCCTGAAATCCCCACCAGAGGACTCTGCCTTTTTGGATCTTCTGAGGTCCAAGAAAGATTATTTCGACTGGGAGTCGGAGGAACAGGACCCCATGAGACAGAGGCTCGCGGAACATCTCAACTTAGAGTCTCTGTCTCCAGTCCCCATTCCTTCCTGGATGGCACCTCACCAAGACCTCACCACCACCATCTGGCAGATGCCTCATTCTCTCCCGACGGCCCCTAAAGGGGCGGACAGACTTTACTTGGCCCGAAAGATGCCCCAATCTTGAAGGCTCATCCCAAGGCTGACTCTGTGGTCATCTCTGCGGCTCATGATTGCTCCTCAGCACCAAAGCACATGAGCACCTCTCCTCCGGACAAAGAGTCTAGGGAAATGGACCAGTTCAGGTGAAAGATTTTTTCTTCAGCCATGTGCGCCCTCCGGTCTCTTAATTACGTGGCCTACATGGTGTCCCACCCAAAAGGCTACCTTGGCCAGGCTAGAAGCATGAGTTCAGTCCATGGACCCCTCACCTTTGAAGGTGGAACTTACCAAGGATCTCCGCCTCTCCAAAGTTTCATGTATGCACACCTTACGCAACACTTGTGACTCAGTTGATTCAGTGGCACATACCTCGGCAGCTGACGCGGCCCTTAGACAGTATTCCTGGCTTCGCCTCTCCCAGACCACGCCAAAGTCCAGTCGGCGATTCAGGACACCCCTTCCAGGGGCTTGGTGCTCTTTGGTGGGGACACCAAAGATATTACCACAGACCTACAGGACAAAGGACTTGCATTTAGGTCTGTGAGGTCAGTGTACCGATCGGGCTCCCAGCAGCAGCAGCGCTTTCAGAAATGGACCAGGAGGCAGAAAAGAACGCTCCTGCGTGCCGCCAAGGGAAGCATAAAGCCACGTGTACAGCCACCCCTCCTGCCTCCAAAAATCAGACACATTCAGGAGGACCTCCCCCTGAACATCCCACCACTTCTTGACTCCCCATCCCCACTGCCTTCTCAGTCTCGCGACGGGGAGCAGGTGGGGAGGGGGTTCTCCTGCCATGCGCAGGAGTGGAGGGCGGTCACTTCCGACGAATGGGTCCTGCAACTAGTGTCCGTCGGACACAATAGAGTTTCTGGACTTCCCTCCGAAATTCCACCAAAGAAGTCCTCTTACTCCCAGGACCAGGCCCTCCTTGTTCGCGAGGAGGTAAGCGCTCTTGCTCAAAGACAATAGAGCTTGTTCCCCTCTGGAAAAAGGTATTACTCCCACTTTTCCTGGTTCCAAAAGACCGGGGACTTCAGACCCATACCTGCTAGCCAACTAAATCAGTTTGTCAAGTACAAAAATTTGGATGCTGACACTCCAGAGCCTCCTCCCACTCCTCACAGAGAACCACGGCTCTCTGCGCTCTGGATATGGGATACCCACCTGCACATCCCCATTTTCCGAGCCACTGAGGTTCCTGTGCTTTTAACACCCAGGGAAGCAATTTTGAACACTCTTTGGTCTGTCTTAGGCACCACGGATTTTACCAAGTGCCTGGCGCGGGTCATGGCTTTTTTTTGTACGCCGAGGCTGTTGCAGTTTTCTCTTCCTTGGACGACTGGCTGATTTCAGCCCCGTCCCAGGATTCTTGCTGGAGGCTCTCACCTTTATCCTGGACCTCTTCAGCAGACTAGGGATCCAGTCAGTGTTCCCAAGTCATCCCTCGTCCCTGCCCAGAGACTTCAGTTCATTGGGGCAGTCCTGGATATGGTCCAGTATAGAGCCTTTCTTCCTCCAGACAGGGTGGAGACCCTTCTCTGCAAGGCCTCCAAAGTGGCCTCCCTCAGGTCCATCAGCTCAGGAGGCCCTGGGCCTGATGGCGGCCTCCCATCACCACCGTTCCCCTGGCAAGGCTTCACATGAGGTCACTCAGTGGTCCCGTGCAGGGTGCAGGATCAACTCCTGGACGTCCCGGACCATTGGTAATGATCTCCTCAGCGGTCTAGAAAGAGTTGCATTGGTGGATGGATTCCACATCTTTCTTGGGGCTTCCTTCTGGAGCCCTGCCCTCCGCTTCTCTCATTGTGGATGCCTCAAGTAGGAGTGCGGAGCTCATCTAGGGGAGCACCAAGTCCATGGTCAAGCTTGGAGACTTCTTTACATATCAATGTTCTGGAGATGAGGGCGGTCCTGTACGCCCTACAGGCCTTTCAGTCCCTTCTTCCTAAGGGATCACTGCTAATCCAAACGGACATGTCGGTAGTTTGGTATATCAACAAACAAGGGGACCGGTTGTACCCCCTGTGCGGAAGCGACAGGGGTGTGGAGTTGGGCAGTCCAGCACCATCTGGCCTTGTGGCCGTGCACGTTCTGGGCATTCTAAACGCTCCTGGTGGACAGTCCAGGTAGGTCTGGACCCTAGCTCACGAGTGGAACTGCATCAGGAAGTGGTGGAATCCATCTTCCAATGTTGGGGGCATCCGGAAATTGACCTCTTTGCCTCCGAATCCAACTCAAAACTTCCCAACTTTTGCTTGCTCGTCCCAGGGCACAGTGCTTTTTGGATTGATGCATTGTCTCTCTCTCGGACAGGGACATTTTTGTATGCCTTCCCTCCATTTCCCATTCTACAGAGGGTCCTTCTCAAACTTCAAGCGGAGAGGGCAAAGATGTCCTCATCGCTCCTCTCTGGCTGAAACAGATTTGGTTCCCGCTGCTACAGCAACTTTCCAGGGAACCACCAGTTCCACTTCCAGTGACTCACGACCTCCTGACCCAGGATCAAGGTCGACTGTTACATCTGGGGCTCAAGGCCCTGCATCTTCATGCGTGGCTCTTGCAGACATAGTGATCTCTCACTTCGGGGTCTCCTCTCGGGTTGCTCAAGTCCTCATCGAGGCTAGAAAGCCCTCCACCCGCTCCACTTATGCCATGAAGTGGAAGCGGTTTTCCATCTGGGCGACTGCGAAGGGTTGGAACCCCTTCTCTTGTTCTGCCCCGCAAGTCCTGGAATACCTCCTTCATTTATCAGACTCCGGTCTGTCCTACTTTTCTTTGAAGGTCCATATTTTAGCTATCTCGGCATGCCACAAGCTAGTGGATGGTAAACCCGTGGCTCAGTTGGAGGTCTCAAAAACCTTTCTGAAAGGTATCTCCATCTGAAACACCCCATCCGCACCCCAACTCCGCCTTGGGACTTGAGCTTCATCCTCGAGAAGCTCACCCTTCCTCTTTTCGAGCCGACTATGAGCTGTGATTTCGCTGCCTTTCTTGGAAGGTGTTTTTCTGATGATATCGCTTCAGCTTCAAGGATTTCGAGCTTCACGCTCTAGTCTGCAAGGAGCCATATCTGATTTTTTCAGAGAGACCGGGCGTCCTAGGACGACCCGGAGTTCCTTCCCAAGGTGGTGTCAGAAGCCATGCTGAATCAGTCAGTAGAGCTTCGGTGCGCTATCCTTCCCCTCTAACAGAGATGAGGCACTCCTTCATACGATGGATGTTCATCAGATTCTCCAGTGTTACACTCACGGACCAAAGAATTCCTTACCTGTGATCAACTGTTAGTTTCCTTTGCCCTGAGATCGAAGGGCAAACCAATGTCTAAGCATGACCTGTCCAAATGGTTAGGCAACTGCATCAGGTATTGTTCCAAAAATACAGCATCTGCGGGGTACCATCAGAGGTCATTCTACTAGGGCATGGCTGCTTCCGTAACCTTTTACAGGAATATTTCTGCGGCCGACATTTGTGCTGCCGCTACTTGAGTTCTGTCCATATCCTTACCAAACACTACAGTCTGGACATTGTTTCTAGGCGGAGGCTGGCTTTGGCTAGCCATCTTGCAGGGCCTTCTGTCCTAGGCTAGGTCCATTCTGGACTCCAGTTTTTTCAGTTGAGTTAGTTTTCCTCCTCCTAGTTTTCTTGGTCTCTCCTTGGAGGAATGGCTGGGACTCTGTCCTGAAACAGCTCTTACAACCAGGTTACACCATTAGGACTGAAGCCGATAGCCAGGACCCGCGGAAATTTTCTAGCTAGCAGTATCCAGTGGGTCACCCCTGATGTTGGCCCGCCTTCGTCAGGCATTATATAAAAGGGGACGGTTCCCCAGAATCCCCAGTTCTTTTCCCCCATCGATTCACCAGCATCAGCCTCGGATGCCTCATTAGCAAGCACTGACTAGAACTTCAGCAAAACTTTTGCTTACTAAATGTTGGCATCTCTTGCTCCTTCCACAGAAGGACATCCCTCCAAGTGTGCCTGTGGCAAACAGATCCCTTTCAAGGATCTCCATTTGGCATGTCTGTGGTGCCTATGCCCAGAGCACGACACCAAGGCCTGCTCCATTTGCCAGCAATTTAACAGGCGCACCAGGATCCGCTATCAAAAGGCACTCCATGGGTTCCTGTTAGAAAAAAAGTTAAAAACTATGGAAAAAGACCCTGCCTCCAGAGGTGCGTCAGCCTCCAAATCCCATAAGCACCAGGATAAACACCGGGAGAATGCCAGGTCCAGATCCCCGAACTGAGCCTTGGACTCACGCACTAGCTCTGGCTCCAAGCGTTCAGACTGCTCTCCCTCCAGGGCTCGCTCTCAGCTCCACCGGTTATAAGGTCAGATTCTTGGGCAGTCCCTCGGCTTCTCTCCACATGCTGAAGACCTCCAGGACTTTGGATCCATCTCCTACGCCCTCCCGGGCCTTAGCGAAGTCTTCCAACTGTCATTGGTCTAAGTCCTCCTCAAAGTCAGCTTCTACTTCTAGGACAGGCCTTGAGAACAGACACCAGATCGGTCTCCCAGCCTCCCAGGACTCGATCCCTTCCCAGGAAGACCATGGACCTGATGTCTCTCAGCGGACGCCGAGCCTAAGCGGGCTGCCGATCCTTCACCGGCCAAACGCCCGACAGACTGGATGTCCCTCAGGTACCCGACGTCGGTCAAGCGACCTTCGGAGCCGACTGCTCTCCCTTCACCGGTCGATACCAGTCACCGGGGTTCATTGGAGGAGAATTTGACGTTGCCTGATGACCAGGTAGGCGACACTGAAGATGCCGGGCTTCCTCGGGAGACTTCGCCCGAACCAGCGACAGGCCAACCTACGACACCTGACTCGTCCGGCATGAACCTACAGGAAGTTAAAGATCTCTTCACCTTTTGGTGGGACACTAACAAGAAGGATGCGGTCCCAGTAAAGCCCCCTCCTCCTCCTCTCCAGGGTCCATATGGTAGACCCCAACCCCCCAGGAGCCTACACCACCTCCTAGGGGTAGATCCAGAGAAAGGAGAAGGCCCCCTTCACGGTCTCCCTCAGGGTCCCCCAGCCCGATGCGACTCAGAGGAAGAAGGTCCACTCCGCTGGGGAAGACTGAAGACCGGACTCATCTGGTACCTCCAGGTCTCCTTCTTCCATCAGTCTTCCATCACCAGACCCATCGAGACCTCCCCATGTCGCCTCCGGATGATCCTCCTTTGCTGAAATCATGCGGTACATCCACAAGAATATGGGATGGGAGACAGAAGATCTAAACCCCGAATGACAGCGCTAGCTAGATATCATTGGCAAAAAGACTCTAAGCCTGTGGTGGTGCCACCCTTGGTGGATACCTTTTCGGACGTCACCAAGGCCGCGTGGAAACATCCTCATTCCACCCCTGCTGTGCTGAAGAAGGCTGACTGCCTGTACAGGGCTCTTTGGAGGACCCGTATTTGGCACACCAACCCCTGGCTGATTCATTGGTCATCACTGCCTCACACGACCGGTCTCAACGGCCGCAGCATCTGAGCACCCAGCCACAGGACCAGGAATCCAAGCAATTGAATTAAACTGGAGAGGCGCATGCTGTCACGGCTGCTACAGGGTGGTGTGTAAAATGGAGGGCAATGGAGTACCAATGCCTGTAGTCTGGGAAACAAGCTTCCTGAGCTAGTAGCCTGATGGAAGATGAAAAATTGGATATTGTGGCAGTCTCAAAACATGGTACACGGAGAACCATGACTGGGATGTCAACATGCAAGGTACACAGTCTACAGAAGGGACAGGGAGGGTAAGAGGAGGTGGAGTAGCTCTATACATAAGGGAAGGGATCAAAGCTACAGAACTAAAAAGTAAGGGGAGGACAAGAGGCACTCTGGGTCACCTTGGAGACAGGAATGGCATCACAATTTGCACAGGGGTTGTATACAGACCCCTGTCTCAAAGGAGGAAATGGACAAGAAAATGATGGAGGACATTCTCAAAATGGCTGAAAAGGGGGATACTATGTTGATGGGGGACCTGAATATGCTAGATATTGGACTGCAAGCCACATCCAAGCAGGGTCATTCTCGATGCCTCTGCAGGGAGCAAGCCTTAGACAGCTAGTGCTGGAACCCACTTGGCAGGAGCAATACTACACCTGGTACTCAAATGGAGAGAGGATCACAAATTTAGAAGTCAGTAGACATTTGGGAACAAGTGACTGCACAGTGTGCTTCACAATAACACAACCATGGAGACAAGCCACACAAAAACAAGGATACTGGACTTTAGAAGGCCAACTTTGGCAAAATGGGTGAATACCGGAGGAATGCATAGCAAATGGCCAAAAAGAGTGGAAGAACAATGAGAAAAATCAAAACTGCTATCATAGAGCAACAAGCCTTTGTGTGAAACAAATAAAAAAACAAAGGGAGTAAAAAACACTATGGTTCTCAAAAGAGGTGGCAGGAAGGTTAAGGAGAAAAGGCTGCATTCAGAAAGTATAAGAATCACAGAAGGAGCACGACAGGAACTGTATCAATTAAAGCAGAAAGAAGTGGGAAGGCAGTCAGAATAGCAAGGCCCAAACCCAGGAAAAAATAGCCAACTCGGTTAAGAGAGGATAAAACCTTCTATAGGTACATTAGGAAGCATAGAAAGGTTAAGGGAGGAATAGTGAAGATTAATAAGGAGAGAGGGAGGTGGGCAGGGAGACAGTGAAAAGGCAGAGATACTGAATGAATACTTTGCTTAGTATTCACAAAAGAAGATGAGGAGTTACCTAAACCAGACAATAGAGGCACTCTGTGTAGGGGGGTTGACACCAGTCCATTCACAGAAGAAAGAGTCCTGAAAGAACTCCTAAAACTAAAGGTGGGCCTGACGGGATTCACCCCAGAATCCTAAAAGAACTAAGGGAGGACCTAGTGACACCACTGACCACACTTTTAACAAATCATGGGAGGATGGGGTGGTACCTGAGGACTGGAGGAGGGCAAAGTGATTTCCTTCACAAAAGTGGGAGCAGGCAGAAGCAGGAGCTACAGACCTGTAAGTTTGACCTCAGTGGTAGGGAAAATGATGGAATCACTTGAAAGAAAGAATTGTTGAGTACCTAGAGGCAGCGAGGCACAGGACCCAAGCAGCATGGATTTACAGCAGGAAGGTCATGTCAGACAGATCTAATCGATTTCTTTGACTGGGTGACCAAAGTAATAGACCAGGAGGGGCTGTGGATATGGCTACCTAGACTTTAGCAAGGCATTTGACACAGTCTGCACAAAAGACTAATCAAGTTAAGCCAGCCTGGGAGTGGGTTCCAGGGTGGTAGCCTGGGAACAAACTGACTTGTCAACAGGACACAGAAGGTAATAGTGAATGGAATACATTCCGAAGAAAGGGGGGTTACTGGTGGACTGCCTCAGGCTCAGTACTGGGTCCAGTCTTCTTAACATCTTTATAGGTGACATTGCAGAGGGTCTGGAGGGAAAGGTATGCCTTTTGCAGATGACACAGAGATCTGTAACAGAGTTGATACACGGGGGTAGAAAGGATGAGAAGGACTTGACAAGGTTGGAGGAATGGTCGACATATGGCAACTTAGATTCGATGCAAAGAAGTGCAAGTAATGCACCTGGGAAACAAAAACCCAGGAGAAGAGTACACAATAGCAGGGGAGGTACTAACAACAACAGAAATGGAAAGGGACTTGGGGGTAGTCATATCAGATGACCTAAAGGTGGGTAAGCAATGTGAGAAGTCAGTAAGGAGAGCCAGGGGGATACTGGGATGCATAGGACGGGCATCACAAGTAGAAAAAGGGAAGTGGTTATCCCTCTGTACAGACAGTTGGTGAGACCCCATCTGGAATACTGTGTGCAGTTTTGGAGACCCCATCTCACAAGGACATAGACAGGATGGAAGCAGTCCAGAGGAGGGCAACTAAAATGGTGCAGGGTCTGCATCAGAAACCATATGAAGAGAGACTGAGAGAGCTTAACATGTATACCCTTGATGAAAGGAGGCAGGGGGACATGATAGAAACTTTAAGTACCTCAAGAAATCAACAAAGTCCAGGAGGGTAACATCTTCAGAAAAGAGATGTGTAAGAACAAGGGGCAAATTAAAGATAGAGGGGACGGCTCAGGGGTAATGTGAGGACATTTTTTTTTTCACAGAGTGGTGGATTCATGGAACCACCTTCCTGGGGAGGTTGTTGGGTCTAAAACAGTGGGGGAATTCAAACATGCATGGGACAGACATAAGCAATTGTAGTGGGGGGTTGCAGGAAGTAGGCTGTTGGGTTAACTAGAATCTGTAGCTTATCCAATAGGAAGGGAAATGGGCAGACTGGGTGGGCCAAGTGGTCCTTATCTGCCGTCAAAGTCTATGTTTCTATGCTCCATCAGGTCACTGACCTACCTAAGACACATGGTTCAGTTTCAGAACCCCCTATGGGAACAGGGCCAGGACCTGGTCAAAGTCCTTCCAGATGGCGAGCAGAAGGAGGAACTTTTAAAACTTCTTCACACAGGGTCAGACGTGGGGACCCAAGTTTTGAGAGCCGCCTATGATTCGGCGGACTCTGCGGCCTGGAGAGCAGCCTCGGGCGTCTGTCTCCGGAAACACTCATGGCTTTGCGTCTCCGGATTTACTCCGGACGTCCAGAAAAATATCCTGGACATCCTCTACAATGGAGATGTCCTGTTTGGTGAAGAATCCGAAAAGGTAATCACCAAGTTCTAGGGACATGGATATGTTGTTCATCCACACTGTCTGGCAGGTTCCTTGCCGCTTTAAATCTTGCCGGAAGGTCTTCAAGCTGGCTCCTCCCACCCACCCGGATGGTAAAACTCTCGGCTCCGCCCCATGACGCCAGATCTTCCTTACCGCTTGGAAGCTCAGGTTCCCTCCTTAACGCTCTGCGTGTAGACTGGATCCTAATTCTTCGGTTCGCCTGAAACTTATTTTAAAATTCTCAAGGCTTCAGTCAAGTTTCTCCCTTGCGGCTGCGATGGACAGATCGACTCCCGGATTTCGGCAGTGCTCTTGTGGGCAGAAAATGTCTGGGGCCGGACCCCTGCTCCGTAAACTCTGCCTCGACCTAGAACGTGACCCGCAGGCCTGCGATTATGCCGTGGTTTTCCCGGCGGCGTCCTGGAAGACCACGCTGCCCGGTTGCTTGGCGCCCGAGCGCAATCCGCCGGTGAAGTCGAAGGAGGCCCGTTGGCCCGGTTACTGCAGCGGCTGGCTCGGCTGAGCAACCGAGCAGATGATTGCCCGTCGAGGAGGCGGCTGAGCCACATCATCCTCTTCACCGGTCGCGGCATTTATCCCGCTCTCTGAGTACCTCGCCAATCGGCTTCTTTCGAAGCTTTGCCCAATCCCGCTTTCCACGAAGGGAGAGGGCCATCGAGGACATTCCTATCGGTCAAAGAAGGACTCAAGGTAAGTCCATCGGCGTCTGCGTTCGTGGGAGGCGGGAGAGTCCCCTTCCACGGACTGTGGACCTCTCAACTTGATTCAGGAGTTGCGGCTGGAGCCTCAGCTCCGCTGTCCCCGTCAGGTCCAGCGGCCGAGATACCCGTCGGCCAGTCGAGATTTTCTCGACCCGTCGGGCAGGCAATCAACTGGTAAAGCCACAACCCTTCTTACGGTTCCCCGGTGGAGACGAGAACTCTCGCTGTCCCCGGTTAAGGCTTCAAGCCGAGGAAAGGCGGTGTCCCTGGACCGTCTCGACCGAGGTCTCTGTCTCGGGACATCGTCTCGGTCCAGCGATCCCGCGACATCGGCGGTCTAGCACCAGTAGCGGTACGCATACTCGTCCTCATCTTCCTCCTCTGAAGGAGGCCTGGCAGGGTTGCCTCAACACTACGAGGACCTGATGTGGAGCAGTTAATTCTGTCTGGGAACAAGCGACGCCTTCGACCATCAAGCGGCTGTCACCTGACGGCGAAACAACCTACGCTGTAGCCGGGTGCCCAAGCCTGGGCGGTTGTTCGGCGAAACCAGCTGCCCCACCCGATTTTGTGGTGGAACCTCCGCCTCCACAACGAAATACAAAGGCGCCGACTAAGGAACTCTCGGTCGGGTCAGGGGCCTGCCCCACAGGTTATCGGTCACCCTCACTCCCGACCGTCACTCTGGCAGGTGGAGGTGGCTCAGGCCCCAGGCAGCTCGCGGACTCCTCGAGTCGGACGTGACTCTACCTGTTCTCCATGCCCATCGACCTGGAGTCCTCGGGGGCCAGTCCCGATGGACAAAATCATCGTCTTTCATGGGTTTGCTTGGCTCATCCAGAGTCCACCGGGATGCAGCTCGAGCCCGTATCCAAGTGGGCCGAGTATCCCCTGACGGAGATACTGGACCGAGGGGATTCACCCACAGCGGCCTTTCCGGTGGCTGAAGCCATTGTTGGCCCAGCCTTGGAGCTGTGGCAGCGGCCTGCTTCCTGTCCTGCGCCTTCGGCCAAGATGGCCAGGAAGTATGCGGTCCCTACCGGCTCTTTGCCCGGTTTTTCGCAACACCCCTCGGCTGAGGGGTTGGTCACCGACAGCGTTTTCCGGCGTTCCGGGAACGCTAGGGATGTGGACAAGCCCCCCGAGAAGGAGTTCGAAAAGCTGGACTACGCCGGGCGCAAGGTATACGCTGCGTCCTCCTTTGGCCTCCACCAGCCCAGCTTGGCCGTGCTGATGGCACACTTCTCCCACGCCCTCATGGGCTCCCTGGATGAGGTGATCCCTCATCTCCCGGCCGACTTGCCGACCACAGTCTGGCAGGTATGGGACCAGGGTAGGGCGGTGGCTAAACAGCAGTGCCAAATGGCTCTGGACATTGGAGACTCCTGTGTCAGATCGGTTGCAGCCGCGGTGGCCATGCGCTGCAGAGCATGGCTGAGGATATCCACCTTCACGGCGGATACCCAGCACAAACTGGCGGGTGTCCCTTTCCTGGGGACCGACCTCTTCGGCCCTGGAGTGGAAGGTCACCTCCAGCGGATCGAAAAGTCCAGTGCCACTCTGGATTCGGTCACCTCCGCCCAGAAGGACAAGGGCCCGACAGCAGCAGCACAAGTCCTTTAGTCCTTCTGTGCCTGCGGCATGTCCAAGCGCAACACCAGCACCTGGGCCCAGGCTCGCGGCAGCATCCCAAACCCCAAGCCATGCAGCTTCCTCAATAAAGGAAGCAGAGAGGTAAAAGCCCTGGAGGGTCCCTTGGCCAGTCCTCCTCTAAGCCTGCCCAGTGGCCGGGTTGGGGGTGTCGCCCCAACCTCGTCACTCCTGCCTGAGGTTCCTGCCGTGGGGGCGGCTCCGCCACTTCTTTCTGCCTGGTCGTTATACGCCACGGACCCGTTGGAAATGTTGAGAAAGGCCTTACCGCCCTATGGGTCCGAAACAGGCCCGCCCTTCTGAGCCACGTGTAGCCCTCGGGGGCTACAGGGTCCGCAGCCTCTGTGTCGCTGCCGAGCCGATATCGTGCTGCTCCTCGAAAAAGAGGTGATCAGGAAGGTGGCGGATCCTCCTCCAGACCTGGGGTTTGTGTCCAGGTTCTTCCTGGTCCCAAAATGGACCGGGGGTTCTGGCGCTTCATACTCGACCTGCATGACGTGAACATGTTCCTAAGTTCTCGGACCTTCAGGATGGTCACTCGGGCTCAGATAATCCCATCCTTGGAACGAGGCGTGTGGTTCTGTTCTCTGGACCTTCAGGACGCGGTCTTTCACGTCCCAATCCGTCCGTCCGTCCCACCATAGATTCCTCCGCTTCATGTGGCAGGAGCCTCCAACACCTTGGCCGATGCCCTAAGCCGGATAGTTGCTGCGTCCCACGAGTGGTCTCTCCTGCCGGAGGTAGTACAAGATCTGTTCTCCCACTGGGGCATGCCTCAGGCGGACCTGTTTGCCTCCAGGGAGAATGCGAAGGTGAGACGGTTTCATGCCCACCCCCCCCCAGCAGGGCTCGCTGCAGGGGGATGCCTTCTCGAGGCCATGGACCCCGGTCCTCTTCTATGCCTTTCCCCCATTTCCCTTGATCCACAAGGTGCTTGTCAAGGCGAGGAGGGACAAGGTGCAGGTGATTCTGGTAGCCCCACACTGGCCCCGCCAGTTCTGGTATCCAGATCTCCTTAGTCTCAGCTTCAGGCTCCCGAGGCGGCTTCCAGCCCACCCGGACCTAATCTCAGTCTATCATGGGAAGGTGTTCCATCCGGACCGTCAATCCCTGCACCTGACGGCCTGGTTCCTGAGCGGCTAGAGTTCCAGGCCTTGGGTCTTTCCGATGAGGTCCTCAACGTCGTTGAGGCGTCCCGTAAGGAGTTGACCAAAAAATGCTGCACCTTCAAATGGAAGAGATTCTCCATTTGGTGTCAGGGCAAGGGCCTGGACCCTTCCTCGGCATGCATTCTGGACTACCTGTGGTCCCTTTCTCAGCAAGGGCTTCGGTCGACGACCCTTAAGGTGCACCTTGCAGCCATCTCTGCTTACTGGGCGCGGGCAAGGGAAGCAGTCTGTGGCGCAGGAGAAGGTGGTCAGGCGCTTTTTCAAAGGCTTTGATCACATATCTCTCTGGTGCGGAGAACCTCCACCTCGTGGGACCTACTGCTGGTATTGACTAAGTTCATGGGCAAGCCATTTGAACCGATACACAGGTGTGACATCTCTCACCTGTCGTGGAAGACTGCTTCTTGGTGGCTATCACGTCAGCCAGAAGGATGGGAGAGCTCCAGGCGCTTTCCATCGAGTTTCCTTATCTGGTCTTCCACAGGGACAAGGCTGTCCTGCGCCCCCTTCCGAAGGTGGTGTCGGAGTTTCACCTTAACCAGGTGTTGACACTGCCGGTGTTCTACCCCAGTCACACCTCGGAGGCCGAATATAGGCTTCATACTTTGAACCCTAGAAGAGCGCTCGCTCATTACAAGGAGCGGACGGCTGAAGTTCGGGGAGAGGTTTGCCAGCTGTTTGTCACCTACGCTGAAGCCGCATCCGGCAGACCTGCAGCCAAGCAGACGATAGGCAGGTGGGTCACCTCCTGCATAGATCTCTGCTATAGGATGGCGGGCATGGAGCCTCCCAGAGGGATAAGAGCTCATTCTACCCGCCATACCGCTGCATCGGTGACTGCTTCCAGGGATGTCCCTATCCAGGAAATCTGCATGGCTGCTACCTGGAAGTCAGCACACACCTTCATCACCCACTACCACATCGACCTTGAGTCACGCCGGGATGCTGGTTTTGGGGCCTCTGTTCTCCAGTCTTTATTTCCCAAGTAGGGGGGTGTGTGCCTTGCCTCCCTCCTCCCGGAGAACTGCTAGGAGTCTGCCAGACAGTGTGGATGAATAACATATCCTTGACCCTAGAAATACAAGTTACTCACCTGTAACAGGAGTTCTAGGAATGGTATATGTTGTTCATCCACACGACCCACCTGACCTCCCCGGCTTCGACGCACAACCTGGCTTCCAGCGGGCTAGATCTGGCGTCATGGGGCGGAGCCGAGAGTTTTACCACCCGGGTGGGTGGGAGGAGCCAGCTTGAAGACCTTCCGGCAAGATTTAAAGCGGCAAGGAACCTGCCAGACAGTGTGGATGAACAACATATCATTCCTAGAACTCCTGTTACAGGTGAGTAACCTGTATTTACTCACCTGTAACAGGAGTTCTAGGAATGGTATATGTTGTTCATCCACATGACCCACCAGACCTCCCTGTCTTCTGCGCACAACCTGGCTTCCAGCAGGCCAGATCTGGCATCAAGGGCTGTGCCGAGAGTTTTACCACGTGGGTGGGTGGGTCGGAGGGAGCCAGCTTGAAGACTTTACGGCATGATTTAAAGTGGCAAGGAACCTGCCAGACAGTGTGGATGAACAACATATACCATTCCTAGAACTCCTGTTACAGGTGAGTAACCTGTATTTTCTGCTCGCTAGATCCAGGGCCTGGTGTTTTTTGGCAAGATGCATTGTCCCTCTCCTGGACAGGGAGATTTCTGTATGCCTTCCCTCCCTTTCCCCTTTTTCAGAAGGTCCTGCTCAAGCTGCTGGCAGAGGGTGCCTGACTCCTCCTGATTGCACCCTTCTGGCCTCAACAGATTTGGTTCCTGCTGTTACAACAGCTGGTATCAAAACGACCGGTTCTTTTGGCCCTCTCCACTCACTTGCTCTCCCAGGAGCAAGGGACTTTGGTTTATCCAGCCCTCCGGTCCCTGCATGTGCATGCTTGCCTCCTGCGGACTTAGCTAGGGATAGATTTGGAGTATCCCTTGGAGTGGCAGAGGTACTTGTGGCAGCGAGAAAACCCTCTACCAGGGCAACATATACCATGAGGTGGAAGCGTTTCTGCTTGTGGACGTTCCCCCGTTCTGCAGATATCCTTAATTGTCCAGTGGAATCTGTGCTGGAGTATCTTCTCCATCTATCAGACTTGGGCTTTAGCTACTTATCCATTAAGGTGCACCTCTGTGCTTTGTCTGCTTATCATGCACCACAAAGTGTCTGGCACAGTTGGATCTATGCAAGACCTTTCTAAGGGTATCTTGCATATTAAACCTCTCAGGAGAGACCCTGTGCCACCATGGGACCTCCCCGTGTGTTTTGGAGAAGCTCACCTTGACCACCTTTGAACCAGCTGCAAGTTGCGAGCTACGTCTTCTCTCTTGGAAGGCGTTATCTTTAGTTGATTTTACTTCAGCTCTGAGGATTTCCAGGCTGCAAACTCTGATGTGTAAAAAGTCTTATCTTATTTTTTCACAGGGACTGGATAGCCCTGCATACAAACCCTAAGTTTCTTCTGAAGGTAGTGTCTGAGTTCATGTTGAACCAAGATGTACAATTACCAGTTTATTACCCAGGATACTCTGAGGGGAGGCTTTGCTACACACACTGGATGTACACAGAAATCTTGGTTCTAGGGACATGGATATGTTGTTCAATCCACACTGTCTGGCAGGTTCCTTGCCGCTTTGATTCTTGCCGGAAGGTCTTCAAGCTGACTCCTCCCACCCAGCCGGGTGATAAAACCCTCGACTCCGCCCCATGGCCCAGATCTTCCTTACCACTTGAAGCTCAGGCTCCCTCTTTAGCACTCTGTATTTTTGGCCTGGATCTTAATCCTTCGAATTTCCAAAATTATTTTAAGGTTCATTAGACTTATGTCTTCATCTTCCCTCGTGGCTGCGATGGATAAATCCACTCCTGGCTTCTCTCGGTGCCCTTGTGAGCAGAAAATGTCCGGACCAACCCGCACTCCACATGCATCTACTGCCTGGATCTTGCACATGATCTGCAGGCCTGCGATCTCTGCCGTCCTTCACGGCTTCGGTTCTGGACTGACAGCGCTGCCCGACTTCGCTGGGGCAACCGAGAAGCAGTACCTGCGGTGAAGTCGAAGGAGGCCAGTTAGAGGCGGTGTCCGTGGCTGCGGGTTCCGCTGAGCATCTGGAGCAGTTGATGCCCTCGAGGAGGAGGCAGCCCAGGCTGCGTTGTCTTCCTCCTCTGCTTATCCCACTCCCTTGGTCTCCTCCTACACTGCTTCTTTCTAGGAGCTTTGTCATTTCCTCGCCACCAAGAGAGAAGGACCCTCGGGACACACAAGTAGGTCGAAGAAAAGGGGACCGAAAGGAAAGTCCCACCATTGACGTTCATGGGAGTGGGAGAGATCCCCTTCCCCGGAGTGTCGGCTCTCGAATTCGGTCGAGGTTGCAGCTAAGTCCACTGGCTTAACGGTGTACCCGTCAGGTCAGCCAGCCGAGGTAGCCGTCGATGTTGTCGAGATTTTTCTCAACCCGTTGGACGGGTTGTCGACTGGAGAAGCCGACATCCCTTCTTCAGCGGTTCCCCCGGTGGTTTCTGAGGACTTGCCTGTGCCTCCTGTGCCGAAGTCCCCGGTCAAGGACCCTGAACCGAGGGATGAGCAGGTTTCCCCCACCCTCTCTTCGACCCACCATCGGCGACCCGAAGGTCTCAGTCCTCCTTCGTGTCATGGTCTCACCCACATCAGCGGTCTCGGTCCTGGCATCATGGAAAGCAGCACGCCCTCTTAGGAGGATAGGTTCGGTGCAAGTTGCGCCGGCACTATGAGGACATGATGTGGCAACAACTCTTGTTGGCGCTAATAACGAACTCCGTCGCCTTCTCCGGCCATTAAGTGGTTGTCGCATGAACGACCAGAAGCAACCCCTTGCTGAGTCGAGGAGCAGACCCGGCACCGATTGCTAGGTCGAAACCGGCTGCTCCAGCAACTTTGGTGAAACCAATGCCTCCTCAGCCTGAGACTGGGGTCCTGACCAAGGATTCTCGGTTGGGTCAGGGCTTGCCCCACAGATTGTCAGTCACCCTCACTCCCGGATCGGCCTCGGCATGTGGAGGGTGGCTCAGGCACTCGGCAGCTGTTCGCAGACTCTTCGGAGTCAGACGACGACTCCTTGTACTCCAGGCCCCTTGATCTAGTATCTACAGGGGGTCAGTCGGTGGACGAGAGCCCATCCTCGTTCTTGGGAATCCATCAGCTCATCTCAGAGTCCAGTGGGATGAAGCTCGACACGTGCAAGCAGGCCAGATATCCCTCACGGAGATACTGGACCGAGGATTCCCCCACGGAGGCCTTCCTGAGGCCGAAGCCATTACGTGACCGGTCTAGAGTTGTGGCAGCGGCTGCATCCTGTCCTGCGCCTTCGGCCAGGATGGCTCGCAAGTATCAGTTCCCACCGGTTCCCTCTCTGGTTTTTCAGAGCACCCATCTGCGGAGGGGCTGGTAACCGATGGCGTTTTCTGGCGTTCCGGAAACTCTCGGGACGTGGACAAACCGCCCGACAAGGAGTCCAAAAAGCGGGACTGCTTTGGGTGGAAAGTTTATGCTGCTTCCTCCCTAGGTCTTCAACAGGCTAGCTTGGCCATGCTGATGGCACATTTTTCACACACCCTTATGGGTTCCCTGGATGAGGTGATTTCTCATCTCCCGACTGACCTTCAGACGACGGTCAAGCAGGTGCGGGATCAGGGAAGGGCAGTGGCCAAACAGCTCCAAACTGGTTTGGATATTGGAGACTCTTGTGCCCGGTCAGTAGCGGCCGCAGTAGCCATGCGCCGCTTAGCTTGACTGCGGATCTCCACCTTCATGGCGGATACCCAGAACAAGTTGGCAGACATTCCCTTCTTGGGCACCGACTTGTTTTTTTGGGGGGTGGAAGGCCATCTCCAGAGAATCGAGAAGTCCAATGCCACCTTGGACTCGGTCACATCTGCCCAGAAGGACAAAGGCTGCCAGCAGCAGCGTAAGCCCTTCCGCCCCTTCGGCACATCTGGCCCAGCAGCACCAGCAACAGGGCCAGCAGGCTCACACTTGGTGCCCTAAGGCAAAGTCTGCCGCTTTCTCAAGTAGGACGCCTGGAGGAAAAGGTCTAGGTGGCCCCTCAGCCAGTCCTTCCTCCAAGCCCGCCCAGTGACTGGTTGAGGGGTGTCGCCCTCAACCTCGTCACTCCTCCCTAGTTTCGGCCCGTTGGGGGATGGCTCCACCACTTCCTTTCCACCTGGTCCGCTATCACCACGGACCGTTGGGTGCTGGAAGTGGTCGGCAGGGGTCTGCCTCTGGAATTCGAGCTGTCCCCTCCCTATCAAGCTGTTGCCCCACGGGGGGCTACAGGTTCCGCAGCCTCTCTGTCGGCTTGTCGAGCAGACATTGCTCTGCTCCTCCAGAAGGAGGTAATCAGCGAGGTGGCGGATCCTCCTCCAAACCCAGAGTTTGTGTCCAGGTACTTCTTGGTCCCAAAGCGGGCGGGAGGCTGGCGCCCCATTCTCAGTCTGCACGACCTGCACAAGTTCCTAAGGCCGCACACCTTCAGGATGGTCACTCTGGCTCAGATCATTCCATCCTTGGAGCTAGGCATATGGTTTTGCTCTCTGGATCTCCAGGATGCGTTTTTTTCACATTCCAATCCGTCCGTCTCATCAGCGATTCCTCCGCTTCAGAGCAGAGGGATCACTTTACAAATTCCAGGCCATGCTTTTCGGCCTATCTCCAGCTCCCAGGGTCTTCACCAAATGCATGGCAGTGGTGACAGCATTCCTACGGCGCCGAGGGGTCCGGGTGTACCCTTACCTGGACTGGCTGATTGCAGCCCCCCTCCAGATTGGAGGTGGAGTGGTTCAGGGATCTGGCCCTCCAGGTCTGCTCTCAAATTGGCCTCCTGATCAATGATGCCAAATCGGAACTTGTGCCATCGCAGGCGATTAAATTTATTGGGGCAGAGCTCGACTCTGTTTGAGCCAGCTCCTGGCAGACAGGGCCAAGGTCCTTTCCTCCTTTGCCGGTCATTTGTGGTTGGGCAATGCGCCCTGCCTGGGACTTTCTGCGCCTTCTGGGTCTCATGGCGGCCTTCACCAAGCGTGGTCCATTGGGCCGCATATGCGCCCTGCAATGGGGGCTAGCTAGCCAGTGGTCACAGCGCCGTCCTTGGACCAGCCAGTTACTGTGACCCAGAAGATGTGGGACGCCTGCAGTGGTGGCAGGAGGTTTCCCGCTTGTCCGCCCTAGCCGACAGTCACTGTTACGACCGATGCCTCTCTGATGGGTTGGGGTGCCCATCTGGGGAACTCCTGTCCCATGGCCTCTGGTCCTCAGGAGTCTCGATGCCACATCAACCTGCTGGAGCTTCGAGTGGTTCGACTAACCCTCACTGCCTTCGCTCCGTTTGTATGGGGTCAGGTGGTTCAAGTCCAGACGGACAACACCACGACCATGTACTATCTCAGCCATCAGGGAGGGACACACTCCTTGCTTCTGTGCAAGGAAGCTGTCCGCATTTGGTCTCTCGTGATCAGCCTGGAGGCGGATCTCCTGGCCATACATGTGGCAAGAGCCTCCAACAGTCTGGCCGATGCCCTCAGCCGGATAGGTGCTGCATCTCATGAGTGGTCTCTCCTGCCGGAGGTAGTGCAAGACCTGTTCTCCCTTTGGGGCACCCCTCAGGTGGACCTGTTCATCTCTGGGAGAATGCAATGCTGAGGCTGTTTCACGTCTGCTCTCTTCAGCAGGGCTCGCTGCAGGGGGATGCTGTCTCGAGGCAGTGGACCCCGGGCCTCTTCTTCGCCTTCCCTCCATTTTCCTTGATCCACAAGGTGCTTCTCAAGGTGAAGAGGAACAAGGCGCAGGTGATTCTGGTAGCCCCAGACTGGCCTCGCCAGTTCTGGTACCCAGATCTCCTCAACCTCAGCTCCAGGCTCCCGAGGCGGCTTCCAGCCCGCCCGGACCTGATCTCAGTTGACAAGGGGAAGGTTCTCCATCAGGACCTTCAATCCCTGCACCTGACAGCCTGGTTCCTGAGCTGCTCGAGTTCCAGGCCTTGGGTCTTTCTGACGAGGTCCTCATTGTCATTGAGCGTCCGTAAGAGTCGACCAGAAAATGCTATGCGTCAAATGGAAGATTCTCCATTTGGTGTCAGGACAAGGGGTTGGACCCCTCTTCCTGTCTGTTGGCTAGTATTTTGGACTACCTGTGGTCCCTTTCTCAGCTAGGGCCTCGGTCGACGACTCTTAAGGTGCACCTGGCAGCCATCTCTGCTTACCGGGCATGGGCCGGCAAGCAGTTGGTGGCGCAGGAGAAGGTGGTCGGGCGCTGCTTCAAAGGCCTAGACCACATGTCTCCTCCGGTGCGAGAACCTCCACCTCCGTGGGATCTACTGCTGGTATTGGCTAAGCTCATGGGCAAGCCATTCGAACCAATGCACTGGTGTGACATCTCTCACCTGTCGTGGAAGACCGCCTTCATGGTGGCTATTACGTCAGCCAGAAGGATGGGAGAGGTCCAGGTGCTTTCCATCGAGTCTCCCTACCTAGTCTTCCATAGGGACAAAGTTGTCCTTCACCCCACCCGAAGTTCCTTCCGAATGTGGTGTCGGGAGTTTCACCTTAACCAGGTGTTGACTCTGCCGGTGTTCTACCCCAATCACACCTCGGAGGCCGAATATAGGCTCCATACTTTGGACCCTAGAAGAGCGCTTGCTTATTATAAGGAGCTGATGGCTGAAGTTCGGGGAGAGGTTCGCCAGCTGTTTGTCACCTATGCTGAAGCCGCACCGGCAGACCTGCAGCCAAGTGGACGATAAGCAGGTTGGTCGTCACCTGCATAGATCTCTGCTATAGGTTGGCGGGCATGGAGCCTCCCAAAGGGATAAGAGCTCATTCTACCCGCCATACCGCTGCTTCGGTGGCTGCTTCTAGAGACGTCCCTATCCAGGAAATCTGCAGGGCTGCTACCTGGAAGTCAGCACACACCTTTATTTCCCATTACCACAGTGACCTTGAGTCACACCATGATGCTGGTTTTGGGACCTCTGTTCTTCAGTCCTTATTTCCCAAGTAGGGGGTGTGTGCCTTGCCTCCCTTGTCCCGGAGAACTGCTAGGAGTCTGCTGGACAGTGTGGCTTGAACAACATATCCATTACCCTAGAAATACAGGTTACTCAACTGTAACAGGAGTTCTAGGAATGATATATGTTGTTCATCCACACAACCCACCCGGCTTCGACGCACAACCTGGCTTCCAGCGGGCTCGATCTGGCATCATGGGGTGGAGCCGAAGAGTTTTACCACCCGGGTGGGTGGGAGGAGCCAGCTTGATGATCTTCCGGCAACATTTAAAGCGGCAAGGTACCTGTCAAGAAGTGTGGATGAACAACATATACCATTCCTAGAACTCCTGTTACAGGTGAGTAACCTGTATTTTCTGGCTACACCGGGGGGTCCTTTCACTGCTTGTGACTCAGTTCTTACGGTGTAACCTGCTGCAAGAGCTCCCCCTCGAAGTGAGACAGTACAGTTAGGTAAGAACGTACTGTAACAGTAGATCTTGCAGCAGGTGCTGCTTTCCCTCCCACCTTCCCTCTTGTGTCCGTTTCTTCATTGTCTATTTCCTTGTTTCGGAAGAGCCTCCTCGGTTCTCCATTTTTGAGTTTGCCGGAGTCTCCGGTGGGAGAACTGTGGTAGGGCTGGGGGACCACCCCTTTTATACCATTGGCTAATATTGGGGGCGGTCCCCCACTGTATACTGCTATCTAGAAGTTTTCTGTCCGGTCCTGGTACCTGCCAGTTTCAGTCCTTAGAGTGTAACCTGCTGCAAGAGCTCCTCTTGAAGATCTACTGTTACAGTAAGTTCTTGTGTAACTGTACTTTACTTAGGCAGGTAAACACCAGGAGTAGGTATGAAGGTCCGTGTGAAGGACTGCAAGAAGTCCTCCCAGTTGTTGGTTTCTTTCGCCCCTGGAAAGAGGGCATTCCAGATTGTAATCAGTGTTTGTCCAAATTTTTGGCCAATTGTATTACTTTTTGTTACAGTAAGTATGGTATGGAACTTACTGAAGTTGTTCGTGGTCATTCGTCTAGAGGGATGGCCATTTCTGTTGCCATTTTCAGGAATGTTTCAGCGGCAGGAGTCTGTGCTTCTGCCACTTGGAATATTGTTCACACTTTCACAAAGCACTGCGGAGTTTGATGTCAGGGGCAGATTTTTTTTTTCCCCAGTGGCATGCACCACAGTGTGCATTTCTGCACATCAGGCAGCCTGTGACAGGCACCTGTGGACGATGCTAGGTGAGTGTCTGGCATCAGTGCCAGAGAGACAGCCAGGCAGGCCATTCACCTTTCCATCCAAGGCGTGAGCTGGCGAGGCACCAAGTGAGGGTGTCTTGTGTGCCAGTGGGGCAGCTTCCATGTTGGTAGGAACAGCAGTCTGCATTTGGCAGACTGCATGGCTTCGCTTTTCTTGGTTGGCATCCCTGGCCTGGCATAGGGTGCTCAGCTTGCTTTACCAAAGGATTCATTTCTTTCTCCTTCAGGGTCAAGCTTGAGTTGTTGTGGCATCTTCCTGCTCCCAGGTCACGGGAGCCTCTGCCTTCCCCTTACCAGTCTCTGGTCTCACCAGACCTGCAAGGAGTCCCTGCCCTTCTTTGGTTACTTCCACAGAAGGCTGAGGAATAACCATTTCCCTCCAGGTTAGCCTGCTTTGCCCTTTTTGGTGGAAAGCTCGCTAGTCTGACCAATATGTTCAAATGCATGGTGAAGATTGATTCCTTTAAGATATAAAATGACATTCTCACTATAATTCTTGATCTTTCAGAATACCTTCACCAGTTATTCACACGCCCATCCACCATCTTTCTCCCACCCCATTTTGGGAGCTGTGGCTTCTGGGCAGCTCAACCTCCCTCTGCTTTTCTACCCTGTTGCCACTCCTTATTTTACCTTTGGGTCTTCCTGCTCTGTTAGACGGGGATGACCCCCCCTTCACATTTTTAAGGGGGGGAAGGTAAGGGAGAATGATCCCATTTGGGGATTCATATCCCTTAAGAGAGAGAGAGAGAGAGAGAGAGAGAGAGAGAAAAAAAAAAAGTTACTTCTTAAAGAATGGTATTCCCTTCTTTCTTCCCTTGTCTTCCTTTTATAGGCTTTTTTTCACCCAAGTTTGTCTTTTACTGGGTGGTGTAAGCTACTATCCTCAACCCTTTTGGGCTTAGACGCTGTAGAGCTGCCTAGCTTGCCTTTTAACCGCTGCCAGAAGTAGTCAGTCTCCTGTGGGTGCCACCAGCCATGCCTTGGAAGGGAGGATATGCTATCTCCTTTTTTTCTTCTTGGGGGGTGACAAAGGATATCCCTATCATTTTTCACTTCTTGTACTGTTGTACAAGCCCTTCTTTACTATGTTCTTTCTAAGGAGGGTTCTTTATTCTCTCCTGCCTAGCCAGAGCCCCACACCTGGGCTACTGCCCTTCTGCACCTTTCTGTTTTGGTACCTATACTGGCTCCTCTTTCTACCCTCGTGCCCCTTGGGTGCATACCTTATTTTTGTTGTGTATAAGTTGGTAGTCTGGTTTTATTGTTTTTATGATTTTCTATCTTATATCCTTTTCCTGTCCTGTTCCTTTGGGCTAGAACTTCACTTGTTTATCTCCTGGCAAACAGAGCCTGGGATGGTAGTGGGCGGTGTCTGTTACTGGCTGCCACAGTGTCATGTCATGACGTCTACCTCGTAGAGTGCTGGCACTAACCTCTGTCTCTTAAGCTGTATGCAGGCTGCAAGACTTGGCCCCACTGGGTCCTGGTGCTCTGGCACAGACCCATATTGTGAATGAACAGTGACAGTATTTTGTCAGATCAAGAATTACGGTAAGTATGTATTGTTTTGTAATTCTAATTCTGATTGTTCTGTTGTATTTATAGATTTCCTTGGTCATTAATGCAACCCTTTTAGAATGCTCCATTTCCAACCATCGTTCTATTTTTATTTATATTAATCCTTTTTAGGTCGTGATGGATATCTATGAGATGGAGAACCCTGAGGGAGTGATCCTGTCTATGGGAGGGCAGCTACCGAACAACATTGCCATGTCTCTACACAGACAGCAGTGCGTGATCCTGGGCACCTCCCCAGAGTATATCGACTCAGCTGAGAACCGCTTCAAGTTCTCCCGAATGCTGGACACCATTGGGATTAGTCAGCCGCAGTGGAAGGAGCTGTCTGATGGGGAGGTACCTACGAAATCACATTTCACAGTGCCTGTATTGTGTATCTAGAGATGACTTCCTCTTGCATACTTTATCTCTAGTGGATAAACTGCACTTTTTTGTAATTTAGCCTGCACCTGGTTTGTGTTCAGATTATGCATTATTATCACTATCCATTCAGAATACAGATGTGAAAGATGTGCTGAAATCTCACTTAATTCAAACGCAGAAAAGGAGGGATTTTACTTTCTGCATTAATGTAATGCAAACCTCGGATGCTGTTTGTAGGCTGTACTGCAAAAAAAAATATATATATATATATATATAAATCTAGTGTTTACCACAGAAACCTATAGGATCAGTATACCATTTTCAAAGGCCATGAGCAGACTTTGATTAGATGAGGAAATTAGTCCAGGTATATTGGTTGCAGTTGACAAAATCAGGGGGTTGGAGGAGAGACTGGAAGAAATGTAAAGGGTCACAGCTCGTGTAAAGCCACCCTTCAGCTGGATGTGCTGTTTGAAAATCTGAACCTCAGAATTCCAGCACTGCCCACCACAAAACCAGACCACAGGCACAGTTGCTGAGAATGAAAGCAGTTTAATAAGGTAGAATAAAGTGCAAACCTCAAAGTGCAAGTGCACAGACCAGGAACAGACAGGCAGGACTCCCAACAAGACTCCTATCGGTTTAGCGAAGCTTCATCAGAAAGTCACAAAAGACCAATTTGGTTCTTTGAGAAAGTCAGGGAAGTGGTGGGGGCCGAAAAAGGCCCTTCACTGGCTACATGGAGAAAACTTTTAGGATGAAAGGTGCAAATGCCAGGTAAAGATAAAGGTGGCTGAGAATGCAGTCAGGAACACAAAATCAGATACAGAGCTGCATAGTGCTGAAGGGTTCAAGGGAGGAAAACATTCTTTGGTACATTGGGGAAGGAAGCAAAAGTGTGAATTGTTGGGCTGAGAGGGTGGCAGGGTAGTACAGAAGAATGAGCAGAAGATTAACCATTCTAAGCAACTACTTCTCCTCAGTAGTGACAGTGGAGGACACAGGCCCAGAAAGTGGCATGAAGACTGCTGCAGTGGGGATCCCTGAAATGGGGCAGGTGACAGTGATAAGAGAGGGTTAGAATAGGGCTTGCAGCCTGAAAATGAACAAAGGCTTCAGGGCCAGATGGGACACCCATGTGCACACATGCAGTTGGCATCAGAACTGTTTGAACCCCTAGCAGGGCTATTTGGTAGCTCTGAGAGATTGGAGGATAGCAGATGTAGTGCCACTTCATAAGGGAGAGGACAGGATGAACAGGGAAATTATAGGCCTGTCAGTCTTTGCTCCATTGTAGGTAAGTTGATGGACATGCTTGAAGACCCAATGAACTACAGGGTTTATTTCAGATATTTATGTATGTGGGACACTGACCTACTGGATGTAAAAAGTAAGGGTCAAATGAAAAAAAAAATGGGTCATACTGTTCAGCTGAGCCCAGTTTCATAAAACAGCTGTTAAAAACTTCTATAACAGTGAGCAGGTTGTCCCCTAGGTAGAAAAAAAGATGGGTCAAAATTAAAAACTGTGTGCCAACTGTCCCAATCCCCCACCCAAAAATGATCCCTGGAACCACCTGGAGAGTAGTGGGGTACAGTACAGGATATTAAATAAGCCAAAAAAAGTGATTAACAGATCTGTCTTCGAGGGTGGAGCTCTTGCAGCAGGTAATACCATTTGGACTGAAGCCATCAGGCGTCAGGACCCCACGGAAAAATTGTAGCTAGCAGTCTGAGGCAGGGGGACACCCCTGATGTCAGCTCCACCCGACGTCAGATGTGGTATAAAGGGGACGGTCCCCTGGTGCCACCTGAGTTCTTTTCCCGCCGTCGAGCAGCGTAGTTCGGCTCCACGGACACCTTTCTTAGTCTACAGCCATCGAACGTTAGAATCAGTCATTATCCTTTAGATCTTCAATCAGTCGCCTTGTTTATGTCGTCGTTCTTACCACTGCGGCGAAAGTCAAAGTGTGCCTGCAGGAAGCAGATCCCAGCCAAAGATGGACACTTGGCCTGCCTCCTCTGCCTAGGCCCGGATCACCAACCCGACGCCTGCACACATTGCCAGAAATTTAATCAAAAGGCTTGCGTCAATAGGGCCCATGCTCTCAAGACATACCTCCTGGAGAAGAAACTTGGCGGCCATGCAACGAGGATCAGGCAGCCAGCCGTTCCTCTCCCTCCAGGGATTCCCCACCCAAGGCCAGGTCTTCAGGAGGGAAGCATCACCACAAGGATAAGGATCGGGCCAGGTCTGAATCCCACCCCAAGTCACCAGCGAAGCAGGTGCCGTCTTCATCTTCCTCTGGTAAGAGAACTGGTTCAGTTCCAGCCTAGCCGTCTGAACCCTCCCGTTCGACTAAGTCTGCTTCCGCCTCTTCCCAGGGCAAACACTGGAAGACACCACTCTTCCCTGGCTCATCGACCTCTCAGATCTTCAGGGTCGACCCAGGAAAGCCTGCCCCAGGCCTCAGACAGGCCCAGCTCCTCGGAGAAGCGAAAAAGTGCAGAACCCTCTGGTAGGCAGGAGGTTGTCGGGGCTCAGATGCCTCCCCCTCAGGTGCGCCCTTCTTCAGACAAGCGTAAACCGAGCCGGTCGCCTACTCCATCGTCCCGTTCCCCGATGCCAGACACGGGGTGGTTGCCAGACGAGGACCAGCCGTCCACCCCTCTTCCGGGGGACTAGATACTTGATAAGGACACACCGGACACCCCTCTGGACAAGAGCGATACTGGTCGCCAGCCTTCTGATGCCGGGGTCCCAGACCCGACGTCCGTCGGGCCAGAACCCCAGACGCCCGCTACTAAGGACCCGACGCCCGGTCCCTCAGACCTGACACCGACCCCTGCATTGTCCCGGTTGCAGAAATTGGTAACCTGTTCACCACTTGGTGGAATACTGTGGAAGGGGACCTCCGATACCGACCCCCAGACACGGTCCCTCCACCTATGGGTCCTCCCCCCGAGCCTCAGGGGAATCAGGGTGAGCACCTAAGTCCACATCACAAGTAAAGAGGAGGAAACAACCTTCATTTCCATCTCCTTCCTCTCCTCCTGCTACGTCCTCCTTGGATGAGGATGTGAGGATGACGAGGATTTTGATTTTGCAGACGGGGCATTCCTTCCCCCCTACCCAGAACCTAAGGACTCTCCTAGGTCCCTCCGATGATCCTCCTTGGACATCAGCGCACATTCAGTCCATATATGAGTGGGACACAGAGGACCAGACCCAGAGCGCAAACGCCTGGCCAAGTTTCTAGGGGAGAAGGAACCCAAACCCTTTATGATCCCACCATTTGTGGAACCACTCCAAGATGTCACATGCCTGACCTGGAAGACTCCATCCTCCATTCCGGTGGTCCCTAGGAAAGCGGACAGACTCTACAAACCTCCTAAGTCTGATCCTTTCCTGGCAGAACTGCCTAAAGCTAATTCTCTGGTCCTCACAGGGGTTCTCAACCCAAGCATTTGAGTTTCCAACCTCCTGACCCCGTCTCTAAGAAGTTTGATTCCTGAGGTCACAAGGTCTTTTCCTCGGCAACTGGGGCCATCAGGTCATTGAACTTTATGGCCCATATGATCATGTATCAACAGTCACTGTGGAGTAAGACTATGGACCTCGTGGAAGCCCTGCCTGACTCAGATTCCAAACAAGAGATCCTAGCCTGTGCCCAGTCTGGTCTGGATGTGGACAAGCATGCTCTCTGGTGCTCCTATGATGCCGTAGATATGGCCTCCAGGGCAGCTGCCTCTGGAATTTGTATGAAACTGCAGTCTTGGCTCAGGCTCACAGGATTCCAGCTGGACTTGCAGGAGTCCATCCTGGATTTCCCTTTTCAGGGTCCTATTTTGTTTGGCCCTGAAGTTGAACAAATGATGAAACAGCTGCAGGAGTCGGGAAGCGGTGGCCAATGTACACCGCATGTACAAAACCAGCCTCAGAATCCTGCAGCGCGCCCTTTTTCGTGAGGTCAAGGGCATGCGCGGGGAGCAGGCAGTCCCACAGCAAGGGATTCAAGAAGTGCAGGCACCCTGTCCCCAAGGTTCCCAGGGCCCCAAGCAGCCCAAGCTCCTAGGGCCCAGGCCCCCACTACCCCTCAGCCTGACTCCCTCTGCCCTCTTCCCTAGCAGACAGGCAGGCGAGAAGGTAGGAAGGCAGTTGCACTTTATCTGCTCGAATGGTGAAGTATCACTGCAGACCAATGGGTTTTGGATACCATTCGGAAAGAGTACACGATGGAGTTCACCTCTATCCCGGCGGACAACCCCCCCCCCCCAATGTCCCGTTGTCCAACGGACCACAGCCTTCTCCTAGAAATGAAGATCCCAACAGTTCCTAGAGAAAAGAGCCATTCAAAGGGTTCCACAGGCCCAGAAAGGGAGAGGTTATTACTCCAGTTTCTTCCTCGTCCCGACGAAGACAGGAGACCTTCGTCCTATTCTGGACCTGAGCCAGCTCAACCTCTCAGTGAAGTACCAGGGGTTTTGAATGGTCACCCTGGCAAGCCTCTTCCCTCTCCTTCAGGAAGGGGACTGGCTGTGCTCCATAGATGTGCAGGATGCCTACATGCATATCAAGATCCTGAAGTCCCACAGAAAGTTTCTTCATTTCAGCTTCAGGGACGAGCACTACCAATTCTGGGTTCTACCCTTCGACCTTTCTCAGCCCCCAGGGTCTTCACCAAATGCCTAGCGGTGGTAGCAGTGGCTCTCTGCAGGAGAGGCCTCTTCGTCTACCCCTGCCTGAATGATTGGCTCCTCTCCACTTGGTCAGAGGAGCAGCTCTTAATCGCCCTAAGAGAGACATAGGTTCTGTTTTCTTCCTTGGGCATTACGGTAAATTGGCCGAAGTCTCACCCCTGGCCGAGACAATGGCTGCAATTCATCGGAGCTGTCCAGGTCAGGGGAGAGCCTTTCTGCCTCCTGACAGGGCAGTGGAGAGCCTTCTGTCTCTGGACAGGGCAGACCACCTTTGGGGTTTGGGCAGCGGGCTTCAAGAACCCGCCCTCCTCCTCCCTGCCGGGTGGTCCTGCAGCTGTTGGGACACACTGTGGCCATTGCCACAGTGCCCTTAGCCAGGCTCCACATGAGGACTCTTCAGTGGCACCTCAGGGTTCAGTGAGACCAATCAGTGGGCGATCTGGATCTCGAATCCGGATCTCTCGTGCTGTGCATCGTTCTGTGAAATGGTGGCTCCCAGGACAGTCTAGATGGAGGTTCCTTTCCGGAGAACCGACCTCTTCAGACTTTAACCACAGATGCCTCTCTGTCAGGTTGGGGGCTCATTTGGGGATCACAGGACCGGGGTCTTGGTCTATCACAGAGAGCTCTCTACATATCAGTGTTCTGGAAATAAGAGCAGTGTTGAATGTACTAATCGCATTTAGAGACCAGCTGTCACCTGGTCCTCTTCTGGTGCAGACAGACAATATACCAGTAGTCTTGTGCATCAACAAACAAGGGAGAACTCACTCGTACCCCCTTTGCAAGGAGCCCATGTAAGTATGGGACTGGGCAGTAGAACACCGATTGAACCTCATCGCAGTTAATCTGTCCAGGGTCCAGAACATTCTCGCCAACAGTCTGTCGCTCTACCTCTCAGAAACACGAGTGGGAACTGCTCCAAGATGTCGCAGACTACCTCTTCGACCGTTGGGGCTATCCAGAGTTGGACCTCTTTGCATCCCTGTGCAACGCCAAACTGCACAGTTTTTGCTTGCTCGTTCCAGGGCCTGGTGTTTTCTGGTGAGACGCATTGTCCCTCTCTTGAACAGGGAAGTTCCTGTATACCTTCCCTCCTTTTCCCCTCATTCAGAGAGTTCTGCTCAAATTGCAGTCAGAGGGAACCAGAATGATTCTGGTGGCTCCTCTATGGCCTCCTCAGATCTGGTATCTGTTGCTCCAGCAACTGTCTCTGGAACCTCCAGTTCAGTTGCCACTCTCCACCCACTTGCTCTCACAAGAACAGAGGACAGTCGTCCATCCTGCTCTTCAGTCTCTTCACCTGCATGCATGGCTCCTGCAGTCCTAGCGGAAGAGACTAGGAGTGTCAAGTGGGGTGGCTGAAAGGCTGGTAGCAGCGAGGAAGCCTTCCACCAGGGCCACGTATGCTCTGAAATGGAAACGCTTCTATCTGTGGGCTTCGGCCCACGTCTTAAATCCCTTGGATTGTCCGGCTAGGCATGTGCTAGAGTATCTCCGTCACCTTCTGGACTTAGGATTGAGTTACTCATCCAGCAAGGTGCACATGTGTGCGACTCCATATCATGACCGATAGAAGACAAATCTCTGCTACATCTTAATGCCTGCAAAACCTTTCTTGAGGTCTTACCATTAGAGCCTACAAGCGGGACATCGTTCCTCCTTGGGACCTTCTTTTCATACTGGAGAAACTCACCCTTCCTCCCTTCGAGCCAGCAGCTTCTTGTGAGCCGCGCTTCCTCTCATGGAAGACCCTCTTCTTGGTAGCCATTACCTCTGCTCGAAGGGTTTCTGAGCTCCAGGCTTTGATGTGTAAAGAACCTTACATAGTCTTTAACAGGAAGAGGATGAATCTACGCATGAACCCTAAGTTTATGCCGAAGGTGGTATCCGTTAACCAGGACATCAACCTTCCGGTATACTATCTGGAATTTACAAACCAAGGTGAAGCACTGTTGCACACCTTGGATGTTCACAGTATTTTGAGTATTACCTCCATAGGACTCGCTCGTCAAGACAGTTGGACCAGTTGTTTGTCTAGTTCCTTAAGCAAATGCTGAAGCTCCTGTTTCTAAGGAGACACTAGCCCGTTAGCTAGTACAGTGTATCTCGTTCTGTTGTCATCACCATGACAGACCTCTTCCTTGTGCTATTAGGGGCCATTCCACCAGAGCAGTGGCCTCTTCCTTTGTAGCCCTCGAGAACTTCTCTTCAGCAGACATTTGTGCTGCTGCCACATGGACTTAAGTCCATGCCTTCTTCAGGCACTACATCCTGGACATTGCATCCAGAAGGAGAGCAGGTTTCGGACCAGCTGTTTTTCAGCATATTTTCCCACCTGGTTTTACTGCAACTTGCTATTATACTTGTTAGAGTTATTGATTCCGATTCGGATATGGAGGACAAATCATCCCCTGGATTTCGCTGGTGTACCTGCGGCCAAAAGATGTCACGCACCGATCCCCACCTAACATGCGTGTACTGCCTCGGCATCGGACGTGACACCACGTCGTGCACTTTTTGTTTGGCCTTCCATCCCAACATTTTGGACGACCGCAAGGCGTGCCTTAAACTGGGGAGACCAGAGAAAAGGAACCCGCTGGTGAAATCTAAAGAGGCGAGGTGGGCACTTACTGCGGCTGCGGGATCTGCCGAGCAGTTGGAGCAGATGTAGGCATTCGAGGAGGAAGCGGCTCAAGCTTTGGCCACTCAAAGCTTCTTTGTTCCACTCAACCTCGGCTCGACTTTCACAGGTTCCTTTAGGGAGTTGTGCCAGTCTCTCCCCACCAGGGGTGAGCGCACGAGACTTGCACTCCTCCGTCCTCGGAAGAGGATAAGAACCTAAGTCTTCTTCCTCCAGAAGAAGACTCTCCTGGGACTGAGAGGGTCAGTCCCAGGAACCTGGCAGTCTCGACCTCGGTGAGATCGCAGCCTCGGCTCCACCAGCTACGGACCTTCCACCGGGCCAAGGCACCAAGACCAAGGAAGCGGCCGAACCGGCCGAGATTACGCTCGACCCGATCGAGCCTTTATTGCCGACTCCTGTCCTTTCCCTTCCCGACGAGGAGACACCCCTCATCGAGGAAACCATCCCGGAACCTCTGTTTTCACCGACTCCAGTGTCTCCCTATCGAGCAAGCCGACCCCATCTGTCGATTGAGGACTAGGACCCATTCGGTCGAAAGGCCGAAGGGCCATAAACATTCAAAAAAGAGGCGCTGCCACCGATCCTCATCCTCCTCAGATGAAGAGAGACTTCAACGGAAACTCCATTATGAGGATCTCATGTGGCAACAGCTGATTTTGACCGGTCAGAAGCAGACTCCGCTGGCAACACAGGCAGTCGCTTGGCTCCCACCTCCTAGGCCAACGCTGACCCCTCCGGAACCGAAGACTTCAGTTCCACCGCCCATGGGGCTGGCCCGTATCCTGGCTCAGCCTATGCGGTCTCTCCACCGATTTTGGTGGAGCCACCGCCTAAGCAGCCTCATGGAGGGGCTCTCTCGAAAGAGGACCGGCCAGACACCGGACTTCCCCAGTGTCTGTCCATCACGGTTGTCCCCAGTCACCCTCGGTACATCGCGGGAGACCGTTATATCCCGACTTCTCGGACTCTGACGACACTGGTTTGCACTCCCATCCTGGGGATGATGAGTCATCAGTGGCAGGTTTGGAGGAAGGTCCTTCCTTCTTTCAGTGCATCCTCTGCCTAATCTCCGAATCCACCGGAATGCCCCTGGAGCCTATCCAGATAAAGGCGGAGTACCCCCTTACTGATATCCTCAAAAGGGGGATACGCCAATGGAGGCCTTTCCAGTGGGCAAAGCCATCGTTGGCCCGGCCCTTGAGCTTTGGCAGTGTCCTGCTTCATGCCCAGCTCAGTCTGCCTGCATGGCCCGCAAGTATACGGTGCCCATGGGGTCCCTGGCAGGGCTCACAGAACATCCCTCGGCCAAAAGCCTTGTGACTGCTTCTGTGTTCAGATGCACTGGTAGCTCAGCCAACACTGACCGCCCCCCGGACAAGGAGTCCAAGAATATGGACCATTCTGCCCAGAAGGTCTATGCGGCCTCTTCCTTAGGCCTTCGTCAGGCCAGCTCAGCTGTTATCATGGCACACTTCTCTCATGTCCTCCTAGGGTCATTGGATGAAGTCCTCCCTCATCTCCCAGTGGACATGCAGACCACAGTGAAGCAAGTCCGTGACCAGGGCCATGCTGTTGCAAAACAGAAGATCCAGACGGCCCTGGACATTGGAGATTCCTGTGCCAGCTCCTTGGCAGCTGCAGTGGTCACTCGCCGCAGGGCTTGGCTGAGGCTGTTCTCCTTCCGGCAGATACCCAGCACAAGTTAGCTGATGTGCCCTTCCCAGAGCACCGACCTCTTTGGTTCAGGGTGGCTGATCACCTCCAGTGCTTAGAGCAGTCCAATGCCACCTTGGCCACTACCTCTGCGAAGGTTCTTGGGCAGAACCAGCAGAGCGCAAGAAGAAGCCTTTTGGCACTCTTCACCTCGTTAGGCAGTCCTCCTATCAAGGAGGCCAGCAGCAACAACAGGCTCAAACTTGGTGCTCCAGGCCCAAACAGGGTCCTCAACAGCCCCGTAAAGGAGGCCGAGGTGCTGGTCCAGGAACCTCCTCCTCCTCTAAGCCTGCTCAGTGACGGGTTGGGGGTTTCCACCCCTACACCCGTCGTGCCAGCTCTGTGTCCTCCCGTGGGGTGCCGGCTTCACCACTTTCTTTCCGTCTGGTCCGGTATCACTTCGGTCAGGTGGGTTCTAGAAGTGGTCAACCAGGGACTGCCTCTGGAATTCAAGCAATACCCTCCCAACCGAGCCTGCACCCCTCGGGAGGAAAGGATCTCAGTTTGTACTAAGTCGACTCTTCAAGACGACATTGCTCAGCTCCTCCGCAAAGAGATGGTAGCTCCAGTGCCGGATCCTCCTACAGACCTGGGCTTCGTCTCCAGGTACTTCCTGGTGCCCAAGTGGATGGGGGGTTGGTGCACCATCTTAGATTTCCACGACCTGAATCAATATCTCAGGTTTGCACCTTCTGGATGGTAACTCTGAACAGATCATACCATCCCTGGAGCGAAACATGGCTCTATTCATCGGATCTGCAGGCCAGCGTTCTTTCACATTCTCGTCCCAATCTTCCGTCCCACCAGTGGTTCCTCTGCTTCAGGGTCGAGGGACCCTGTCGAGTTCGAGCCATGCCATTCAGCCTGTCATCTGCCCCACGGGTTTCACCAAGTGCATTGCAGTGGTGGCAGCCCATCTTGACATCGAGGGTTAGGATATACCCTTATCTTGATGACTGGCTCTTGGCAGGTTCTTCCCTTCAGGAGGTGGAAGGTCCAGGGATCTGGCCCTCCGAACCTGCTCCCAACTCAGCCTCCTGATCAACGAGGCCAAGTTGGAACTCGTGCCCTCTCAGGTGATGGGCTTATCGAGGCAGAGCTCGACTCTCGTCAAGCCAGAGTTCGGCTCCCGGCAGACAGGGCAGAGGTTCTCTCCTCCTTTGCCCGATCATTTCTGGTTGGGCACTTGCGCCCTGCCTGGGACTTTCTGCACCTTCTGGGTTACATGGCGGTGTGCATCTCGGTGGTCCATTGGGCCAGGTGGCGCATGCGCCCCCTCCAGTGGGAGCTGGCCGCCCAGTGGACTCAGCGCCATGGTCAATTCGACCAGCTGATCACTGTAACCCAGAAGATGTGGGATGCTCTCCAGTGGTGGACCGCCCCAGAACGGTTGCAGGAAGGAATCCCGTTTGTCCGCCCCGCGACAACGGTCGTCCTGACTGGGAGCTGCCCAGGAGTCTGAGCTGGACGTCATTGTCCACTTAGGGACAAATGACTTGGCTCATCATGAGATTAGAGCAGTGCAGAAGGACTTTGTAGAATTGGGGAGGGGCTTAAGACAAGTAGCACACACAATATCCTTCTCTGAGGTGCTGCCTGTCAATGGCATGAGTGAGGCAAGGGTACTTTGCACCATGCAGTTTAATGAATGGTTGAAAAAATGGTGTGGAGCACAGGGGTTTGGCTTCATTGGGGACTGGGGTTCCACCTGGAGGGACACCAGCCTATCCTGGCAGGATGGTCTGCATCTGTCCAGGAAGGGAACAAGTCTTTTGAACAGTCTGTTTAAATGCTTCATTGGCAAGCTTTTAAACTAGTCAAGGGGGGAGGCACTGATAAGCAGCAGGAAAATCCCAGTCTCTCCCTACAAAACAGGGTACTAAATGAGAAAAAGACCAAGGTAGAAAGGTCAGTGGGGGATGCTGCTACAGAACGTAAAGCCATCAAAAAATGGAGAGCAATGAGTACCAATGCCCGTAGTCTGAGTAACAAGCTTCCTGAATTAGTGGCCTTGATGGAGGAGGAACATCTGGATATTGTGGCAGTCACAGAAACATGGTACACAAAAACCATGACTGGGACATAAGCGTACCAGGATACACTATCTACAGGAGGGACAGGGAGGGTAAAGGAGGAGGAGTAGCTCTTGCATAAGGAAGGAATCAAAGCAACAGAACAAAAGGGAAAACAGGGAGAAGAAGCACTGTGGGTAAATTTGGAGACCGGTAATGGCACCACAATCCGCACAGGGGTTCAGACCCCCTTCTCAGGGAGGAAATGGACAAGGAAATGATAGAAGAATACTTAGAATGGCAGAAAAGGGAGATATTGCTGATGGGTGATCTGAATATGCCAGATGTTAACTGGAGTGCAGTTGCAGCAGCCAGTTGAAGAGTGGGGTTATTCTAGATGCCTACAGGGGCATGCCTTAGACAACTAGTATTGGAGCCCACTCGAGAGGGAGCAATCTTAGACCTGGTTCTCTCAAATGGAGATGAAGAGAGGATCACAGATGTAGAAGTGGGTAGCCATCTGGAGACTAGCGACCATCGAACAGTATGGTTCACAATAAACAAAGCAATAGAGTCAAGCCATTCAAAGGCAAAAGTACATGACTTTAGGAGGGCTGACTTTGCCAAAATGGGTGACTGCCTAAGGAATGCACTAGCAAATGGGCAGGAAGGAGGGGTGGAAGAACAATGAGAAATAATAAAAACTGCCATCACAGAGGTAACAAGCCTTTGTGTGAAGCAAATAAACAAAACGAAACGATGTAAGAAACCACTATGGTTCTCAAAGGAAGTGGCAGTGAAGGTTCAAGAAAAAGAAAGCATTCAGGAAGTACAAGGAATCGCAGAAGGAGCAGGACAGAGAACTATATCAGTTAAAGCAAAGGAAGCTGGGAAGGCAGTCAGAACAGCAAAGGCCCAAACCGAGGAAAAGATGGCCAACTCAGTTAAGAAGGGGATAAAACCTTTTATAGGTACATCAGGAGCGAAGGAAGACCAAGGGAGGGTTAGTGAGGCTTAATAAAGGGAGGGAGGGTGGGCAGAGGGTGACTGTGAAAAGGCAGAGATACTAAACAAATATTTTTGCTCAGTATTTACAAAGGAAGAGGGAGGTACCTAAAACAAACAGTAGAAACACTCTGGATACAGAAGTTGATATCAGCCCATTTACAGAAGAAAGGGTTCTGAAAGAACTCTTAAAACTGAAGGTGGACAGAGCAGTGGGGCCTGATGGGATTCATCCCAGAATTCTAAAAGAACTGAAGGTAGACCTAGTGACACCACTGACTACCCTCTTTAACAAATCATGGGAGGATGGGGTGGTACCCGAGGACTGGAGGAGGGCAGATGTGATTCCCCTTCACAAAAGTGGGAGCAGGGCAGAAGCAGGAAACTACAGACCTGACAGTTTAACCTCAGTGGTAGGGAAAATGATGGAATCACTTCTGAAGGAAAGAATTGTTGCGTATCTAGAGGCCAGAGGGGTACAGGACCCAAGGCAGCATGGATTCACAGCGGGAAGGTCATGCCAGACAAATCTGATAGATTTCTTTGACTGGGTGACCAAAGTAGTAGATCAGGGAGGGGCTGTGGACATGGCCTACCTAGACTTTAGCAAGGCATTTGACACAGTCCACACAAAGATTAATATACAAGTTAGCCAGCCTGGAGTGGGTCCCAAGATGACAGCCTGGGTAAAATTGGCTGGAGAATAGGACACAGAGAGTAATAGTAAATGGAGTCCACTCTGAAGAAAGGGGGGTTACTAGTGGGGTACCGCAGGGTTCAGTATTAGGACCGGTCCTCTTCAATGTCTTTATAAGTGACATTGCAGAGGGACTGGAAGGAAAAGTATGTCTCTCTGCAGATGACACAAAGATCTGCAACAGAGTTGATGCACAAGGTGGGGTGGAAAGGATGAAAAGAGACTTGGCAAGGTTAGAGGAATGGTCAAATGTATGGCAGCTTAGATTCAATGCTAAGAAGTGCAAGGTAATGCACCTGGGAAACAAAAACCCAGGGGAAGAGTACACAATGGGGGTGAGATACTAACAACAACAAAAATGGAAAGGGTCCTGGGGGTAGTCATATCAGATGACCTAAAGGTGGGCAAGCAATGTGAGAGGGCAGCAAGGAGGGCTGGGGGGATACTGGGATGCATAGGGAGAGGCATCACCAGTAGAAAACAGGAAGTTATTATCCTCTGTACAGACAGTTGGTGAGACCCCATCTGGAGTACTGCGTGCAGTTCTGGAGACCAGTCTCCATAAAGACATAGACAGGATGGAAGCTGTCAGAGGAGGCAACTAAAATGGTGCAGGGTCTGCACGGAAGACATATGAAGAGACTTAGGAGCTTAATATGTATAGCCTCGAGGAAAGGAGGGAGAGGGGGACATGATAGAAACTTTAAAGTACCTCAAGGAATCAACAAAGTCCAAGAGGGTAGCATCTTTCAAAAGAGGTGTGCAAGCACAAGAGGCACAATTTGAAGATGGGAGGCGGCTCAGAGGTAATTTAAGGAAGTATTTTTTCACAGAGAGGGTTCTGGATGCATGGAACGGCCTTCCGGAGGAGGTTGTGGTGGAATTCAAGCATGCATGGGACAGTCATAAGGCAATTCTAGGATGTGGGGGTAGGAAGAAGTAGGCTGCTGGTTAACTAGGATCTGCAGCTTATCCATTAGGTAGGGAAATGGGCAGACTGGGTGGGCCAAGCGGTCCTTATCTGCCATCAAAATCTGTGTTTCTATGTATGTTTCTGATGACCGATGCCTCTCTCGTGGGCTGGGGAGCCCAAATGGAGGACAGAAGGGCCCACTGGTTCAAACAACATGAAGTCTTGCTATATTATGACTATTGCAGTTTGTCCCACCATTAGAACTGCTCCGGAGGTGAAAGAGTTAACTTCCATGCAGGGCATGGAACTTGGCGCGCGAGCTCGGTTAGAAAAGCTCTGTCTGGAATATTTCAAACTGAAACCATCAGATTCTTTACTTCGCCTCACTGAACAGTCGCTCCGGAGATTCCTCCTACTGCTCGGTTCATTTCTCGGTTTAAAGTTTTCTGGGTTAAATTTAACGCGGTATGTATTATTTTAACCATAAGCCGATCGGTTCAAGCTCTGTCTGTGGTTTTGTAAGTAATAGGTTTATTTCTGTGTGGAACTTGTAAATGTTTATCGGTTCGGTTTGAACCGATCAGGTTATCTTGAAACTTTATTCTGAAGCTTTTAAAAGCTTTTTAGAGTCGGTTCGGTTCTTATCGGTTCTAAAAAAAACTGATTTCATTACATTTTTTTCCACGACCGTGACACGGTTGGGAACCCGATAAGGTTGTCTTGCTACTAGCACTGCGAAAAAAGGCAAGTTTTGGTTAGGCTGGCATTATGTCTGAAACCCAAAGAAAAACCCGAGCTCACTGGGTTTCAACACTGTAGTGTCTGTGGGAAGCCTTTGCCAAGGCGGCACACACCACATTGTTTATTGTCTGGGGTTTGACCACCTCAATGCAGACTGCCAGATTTGCAAGAATTTCCTGCAGCTACCCTAGATAAGAGAGTTGGTAGGCTCAGGGGCGAGAGGCCAAAATGTCCGCTGACCGGATGGCCAGCCGGTTCAGTGCCAACCGAACCGGAGGAGTGCCCTCTGACCAGGGCCAGACTTCCTCGGGCAAACGTAAAGCTGACTCTGAGGAGCCAGTTCCAGCAAAGAGAACTAGAAAATCAGCAGGTGTGGAGTCAAAAATTCCTTCTCCAACTGCTTCAGAGATAGCCAGGGCAATCCAAATTGTCCAGTCACTTTCCCGGTTCCGTCCGAACGCCACTATCTAGGCAAAGGTAAGATTCGGCCAGTTCCACAGGTTCAAGAATATGATATAGAGGTTTTATGAACCAGAGGAGGAGGATGATTATGAACAGTGTGAATGTGACTTTGAAAGTCTGGATGTGCCCATTGAACGGACATCTCCCCAGACAGACCTTTAGGAGAATCTCCCCTAGGCTTTCTGAGTCCCTTCTCATTTTCTATTTTATAAAAGTTGCTGAAACCCTCCAGCTTCCTTTGGAGGAAGCTGTGGATAGCAAGAGGAGCCTGACTTTGTAGAGATGATGGATATCCCAGAGTCCAGGAGATTGTCTATTCCTTTACATAAATCCTTTAGAAACCAACAATAAAAATTTTAAAAGCTCCTAATTCTGTGCCTCCTGTGGATAAAAGATGGACAGGAGGTACACTTTATCAGAGTCCTGATACAGAATTTCTTTCTCAGCAATGCAGCCATGTTGGGGTAGTTCAGGCTGCAGCCTGTGATAAACTAATATTCCCTGCTTACATCCTCCTGACAAGGACTCAGGAAGATTGATGCCATGGCTAAAAAACAATAAATGGCAGCGTCCTTGGGACTCAGACAAGCAAATTATATGGTCTATGTTGCAAGATACAAAAATCTAGATGGGATACTGTCATGGCTTTAGCCAAACAGGCCCTAGCCAGCTTGCCAAGGAGCTGGAGCAGGTGGCTGCTGATGGTATTGAGGCATCTAGGTGCAATTCCATGCTGCAGTGGATTCTAATGATGTATCTTCTAGAGTCATGGCTACATCTGTGGCCTTTCGTAGATTGGCTTGGCTCAGGTATACTAGTTTGTCACAGGATACCCAGACTAAGGCTATGGATTTTCCTGTGGTGGGAAATTCTCTGTTTGGGGAGCAGACAGAGAATTATATGAAAAATGGATGAATATAGAACCACTTATAGGAGTGCACAAGCCAAGGAGCGGCAAGCCACTCCTCAGAGGCAACCCCAGGGGTGAGGGGCAGGCCTTTTCACAGGCCTTTCTACCAAACCCAGGCCTCCTCTTTGCTTATGTTCAGAGGGGTTCTTCAGAGGGAGAGGCAGGCGGGGTACAAGCAGGCCTGCTCCACCCCTCAGCCTAAAGCCCCTGCCAAACAGGCACCCTGAGGATGCCCAGGACCGAGTTCTCCATTACTTGTAGGGGCAGGCTGGCTTACTTCGTCCAGGACTGGGAGTCTTTAACATCAGACAAGTGGGTCCTGGAAGTAGTAAGCCAGGGTCTAGTTCTCAGCTTCAAAAATTTCAAAGATGAGAATCAGATCTTTTCCACCTGCAAACCCTCTAGAGACTCAGTGCTTTGAAACAGAAGTCTCAACCCTTCTGGCTCTCAGAGCTGTAGAAAGGGTTTCTCCCCTATACCAGGGCAAGGGTCTGTACTCCAGGTACTTCCTTACCCCAAAAAAGACAGGAGAGTGGCGGCCCATCCTGGACCTAAGATATCTGAACAAGCACCTTTTAAAACCAAAATTCAAAATGGTGACTCTGGGAATGATTTTACCCTCCCTAAGGCCGGGGGACTGGCTAGCTTCCCTGGACCTCAAGGATGCCTACTTCCATGTTCTTATCAGAAGCTCCCATCGAAAGTACCTCAGATTGAACTGCCTCAGGCCGTTATCAGTTCAAACAATGCCCTTTGCCTTACCTCTGCCCCAAGGGTATTCACAAAATTCCTGTTAGTAGCAGTTGCTCATTTAAGAAGGCAAAAGATTGCCATCTTTCCCTACCTAGACGACTGGCTCATTGTGGGTCAGTCTCCAGACCAGGTCAAATCACACCTGCAAGTTACCCAGCAGTTGCTTACTCTCTGGGCTTTCTTCTCAATCTTCCAAAGTCAGTTCTGGAACCTGTCCAGGTACTCAGCTTTATATGTGCAGAACTGGACACAAAGCAGGCCAGAGCCTTCCTTCCCTAGAAAGGTAAGGACCCTGGTGGCCCTGGCCTGAGTCCTTCACTCTGCAGGTCTCTCGACCAGCAAGGCATTTCCTACAGCTCCTAGGACACATGGCTGCTTCCACAGCTGTAGTGCAAGGAGCAAGATTTCAGATGAGGGACATTCAGTTCCATTTGAAGCCTTTTGGTCTCAGCAGAGATTCCCTATCCAAGTTGATCCTAGTGACTCGAACCCTAATCCAGGCCCTTCAGTGGTGGCAGGATCAAGCAATCTGAGACAAGGCTTGCCCTTCATCCCTCTATCTCACTCCTTGACCCTTACTACAGATCGTCCCTCTTGGGATGGGGAGCTCACATGGCGCGTCTCCACCCAGGGATTGTGGTCCCTCAGGAATCTCTGCTCCACATCAATCTGTTGGAACTCAGAGCTGTTTTTCTAGCACTTCAGGTTTTTCTGCATCTGTTCAGAACAAAGTGGTACAGGTCAGAACAGACAACACCACTACAATGTGGTACATCAACAAACAAGGGGCACTCTGTCTTGACCTTGTGCACCGGCGATGAGTTGTGGTCTCTGGCTTATTCCCTGAACACTTCCCTCATAGCAGTTCACCTCCCAGGCAAGGACAATGTCCTGGCAGATGCTCTCAGCAGGATTTCCCAGGGCCTTCACGAATGGTCACTGGATCCCTGAGTACTAGGGATAGTTTTTGCCAGATGGGGCACCCTTCAGGTAGATCTTTTGCAGCCCCAGACAATCAACTTCCCTTTTTGTTGCAGGCCCCAGTGTTGGGCTCAGTCCCCTGGATGCCTTTCTCCTCGATTGGGAAGGAAGTTTCTCTATGCCTTTCCCCCTTCCCTCTCCTGTTCAAGGTGCTAGTCAAAATCAGATCTCAGCCCTGCAAGATGATCCTGATTGCTCCAGATCTAGGCCAGGCAGCCCTGGTACCCACTCCTTCTGTCCTTAGCAGTCCATCTTCCCTGTGTCTCCCCAGGAACCACAATCTGTTAACCTGTGCCCAGGGGAGTCTGGTATCGAATCTCAGATCCCTCAACCTCAAGGCCTGGCTCTTGAGGAGTTAAGATTGCTGATCTACAACTTTCTCAAGGTGTTCTCGAAATCTTGAAAGCTTCTGGGAAGCCTTCCACTAGGGCTACTTATAACTCCAAATGGAAAGGTTCTCCATATGGTGTTCTGGGGAAGCATATTTCCCGGAATCTGCTGATTTGCCCACTGTTTTTGGACTATATGGTCCATCTTAATTCTTTGGGACTGAGACCAGCTACCCTGAAAGTGCATTTGGCAGCTGTCTCTGCTTTTATTTCAACAGGGAAGCCCTCTTCTCTTTCTGCTCACCCTGTATTTTCCAAGTTTTTGGGGATTGCTTCATACCAATCCACCATTCAGGACCCTGCCCTGCCTGGGATCTTAATGTTTGCATTGCTCAGCTGATGCAACCCCCTTTGAACCTCTGTCTTGGCAGAGCTTAAGTACTGACTTGGAAAACTATTTCTAGTAGCCATCACTTCTGCCAGGCGCAAAAGGAGTTACAAGCTTTGTCAGTGGAGACTGACTTTATTTCCTTTCACAGGGATAAGGTAGTCCTCAGGACTAACAGGAAGTTTTGCCTAAGGTGGTTTCAGATTTCCACCTTAATCAATCTATTCACTTCCAGTTTTCTTCACTGACCATTCCTCCTCTAGTTAGAGGTTGCACAACAGATGTTAAGAGGGCCCTAAGTTACTACATAGGCGTACCAAGGGTCACAGGTTTGACTCCTCCAACTGTTTCTCACTTATGGTGAGGTTGGGAAAGGAAGCCTGCCACTAAGAGATCCATTGCCAGGTGGATTGTCTCTTGTATCCAATTTTGCTATCAAAAACTGGGTAAGGTTCCCCTTCAGGCCTGAGGGCTCACTCTACCAGAGGGTACAGCTTCCTCTAGCTGCTGCCAGAGACATCCCTATCTTAGAGATATGTCAAGCAGCTACTTGGAAAACAGTACACACTTTCACCAAGCATTACTCCTGGATATCCAGGCCAGGAGGGATGCTTCGGTTTGCACAACCGTGCTTCAGAGCCTATTCCCTAGTGGTTCTGTCCCTCCTCCATGGAGGTACTGCTGTGTAGTCTGCAATAGTCATATATGTAAGACTTCATGTTGTTTGAAGAAAAATTACTCACCTTAGTAATGTTGTTTCTACTAGTGGAGTCTTGCTATATTATAACCTCTCCAACCTGCCCCTCTCAGAACTTCTACTTTGGGTATGGGGTGGGCAGTCCACTGTTGCACTTATTGATGCCCTTTTTATGTTTTCCACCCTTCTTTTTGGGGTGTTTGGGTGTGTGTTTATCTTATCTTCTTTTCTGGTCCCTGACTTGAGTCTTGGTGTTGGGACCAAGAAAGCGTGTCAATATTTAAGTAGCCAGTTGGCTAGTGTGGTTACAGCTTCCACACAGAACCTTAGTGAGTTTTGCTCGTAAAGATCTGGCCGGTTTCAGTTTGAAATATTCCAGACAGAGCTTTTCTAACGGAGCTCGCGCTCTAAGTTCCATGCCCTGCATGGAAGTTAACTCTTTCACCTCCGGAGCAGTTCTAATGGTGGGACAAACTGCAATAGTCATAATATAGCAAGACTCCATTAGAAGAAACAACATTACTAAGGTGAGTAATTTTTTCTTCTGGCCCGTGAGGAGTCTCGATGCCACATCAACCTGTTGGAGCTCAGAGCAGTCAGACTGGCACTGTCAGCTTTCCCTCTTCAGCTCCGGGCTCAAGTGGTTCAAGTCCAGACGGACAATACCATGACCATGTACTACGTCAACAAACAGGGCGGCACGTACTCCCGTCTGCTATGCATCCGGACCCTCATAAGCAGGTTGGAGGCAGATCTTCTAGTCATCCATGTGGCAGGAGTCTCAAACCAGCTGGCGGATGCTCTCAGCCACATAGGCCAGACGTCTCACGAGTGGTGTCTCCATCCAGAGGTAGCTTACAGTCTGTTCTCCCGTTGGGGCAAACCGTTGGTGGACCTGTTTGCCTCCAGGGAAAAAGCCAAGCTGAGACTGTACCGCCTGACCCCTCAGCAGGGCTCGCTGCAGGGGGATGCCTTCTCGAGGCCGTGGGCCCCAGGCCTCCTCTATGCCTTTCCTCCATTTCCCTTGATCCACAAGGTGTTACTCAAGGTGAGGAGGGACAAGGCGAAGGTGATCCTGGTAGCCCCAGATTGGCCACGCCAGTTCTGGTATCCAGATCTCCTCAGCCTCAGCTGCAGGGCCCGGAGGCGGCTTTGTACACGCCCGGACTTGATATCACTAAACCAGGGAGGGTATACCATCTGCACCTTCAAGCCCTGCACCTGACAGCCTGGTACCTGAGTGGCTAGAGTTCCAGGCTCTGGGTCTTTCGAAGATGTCTACACCATAGTGGAGGCATCTTGTAAAATCGACCAGCAAATGTCATGCCTTTTAATGGAAAGGTTTTCCATTTGTTGTCGAGGTAAGTCTGGATCCCTATCCTGCTCTGTGGCTAACATTTTAGACTACCTTTGGTCTCTCTCCAAAGGGGTCTGCGGTCATCAACCCTTAGGGTGCACCTGGCAGCCATTTCTGCTTACGATTAGGTGGGCGGGTCAGCCGACTTTGGTACAGAGACAGTGGTTGGGCGCTTTTTCAAAGGCGGATCACATATCACTCCGTTGCTTGAACCTCCACCTCCATGGGATTTGTTGCTGGTTTAGCAAAGCTCATGGGCAAGCCATTCGAACCCATGCACAGTGTGAACTCTCACACTTGTGGAAGACAACCTTCCTGGTGGCTATCACATCAGCCAGAAGGACAGGGGAACTCCATGCGCTTTCGGTGGACTCCCCTTATCTGGTCTTCCACAGGAACAAAGTTGTCCTGCGCCCCCAACCGAAATTCCTTCCGAAGGTGGTTTGAGTGTCACCTTAACCAGGTGTTGACTCTGCCAGTATACTACCCTAACTACACCTCGGACACAGAGTACAGGTTCCATACTCTGAACCTCAGAGTTGCTCTCTCCTATTATAAGGAGAGAATGGCAGAAATTCGTGGAGAGGTTCTCCAGCTGTTTGTCACCTGTGCTAAGCCGCTGCGGGCAGACCTGCAGCCAAATGGACCATTGCGAGATGGATTACATCATGCATAGGTCTGTGCTATGAGTTGGCGGGCAGGGAGCCTCCCAGAGGGATAAGAGCTCATTCTACCCGCCATACTGCTGCATCGGTGGCTGCTTCCAGGGACATCCCTATTTAGGAAATCTGTCGGGCTGTTACCTGGAAGTCAGCAAACACGTTCATTACCCACTACCAAATCGACCTTGAGTCACACCGGGATGCTGGTTTTGGGGCCTCGGTTCTCCAGTCTCTCTTTCCCAAGTAGGGAGTGTGCGCCTTGCCTCCCTCCCTCCTCCCTGAGAACTGCTAGGAGTCTGCCAAAGTGTGTGGATGAACAACATATCCACACTCCTAGAACAACAGGTTACCCACCCGTAACCATAGTTCTAGGAGTGGTATATGTTGTTCATCCACACGCACCCACCCGACCTCCACGGCTTTAGGCGCACAACCTTACTTCCAGCGGCCTAAGATCTGGCGTCATGGGGCGGAGCCGAGGTATTTACCACCCGGGTGGGAGGAGCCAGCTTGAAGACTTCCAGCAAGTTTTAATGGGGAAAGGGATGTGCCAGAGAATGTGGATGAACAACATATACCACTCCTAGAACTACTGTTACAAGTGAGTAACCTGTTCTTACTCACCTGTAACAGTAGGTCTTCTATGGGGTGATCTCTTGCAGCAGATAATACACTTGGGTCATCTCCAGAGATTGCTGTGGTGCACGGCAGCTCTTCTAGCAGTCTTTTGCCAGGGGCCGCCCACAAATGACATCATGAGTCTGCTGCCTATATGAGTGGATGGTCCCTGATATCCTCAGCTTATTTTCCTGCTGTCTTCAGCTCGCACGCAGCAGCTAGTGCACAACGTAAGCAGTCATCAACGAGAAACTGAGCTACAGGAATGTTTTTTTCTCCATTCCACTCCATCGACGGATGTCGGAAGGATCTCCAAGCAAACCACCATTATTTTGTTCTTGTTGCGGTAGAAAGATCTACCGTTAAAACACGCGACCTGTGCTCGTTGTCTGGGACCCACACATGACTCATCCTCCTCGACGATTGCTTGATATACAGATTTAACCTCATGGAACAAAAAAACGCTCTCTTAGAAGCAAAGGCCGATCCGAAGGACCCTCCCCGCGCTACTGCATAAAACACAAGTGGGACAGGATGCTTCTACTGCAGCATCCTGCCCTAAACATCCGTCGATAGCGGACATTTAAGTCATTCCTCATTGATGCCCTTGAAAACTGCCTCCTCGTCAATGTGAGTTTATGCCCTCGTCAGCTGTGCTTTCTAGCGCTTTGTCAGCAGTTTCAACTGAACCTTATGCTACTGCCATTGGTGCCCCGTCAACGGTAGTGGCTACTACACATTTAAAATCTTTTTCCTTTTCTCCCTCGTCAATGATGAGCCATGATCCTTTGGGACACCCCTTGGATTTCACTTTATCTGCTGCCCCTCCTCCCTCGAGGTCCTTCATTCACGGGTCAGCCTGATTGGAACCGGGACCCTGGGCTTAATCACCCAGGTTCCAGGCCAGCTTATACCCCATGTCCACTTTCCTCTATTGACCCGTTGGTTTCACAGAAGCCTCCTCCACTACATTAATGGACATGGCCACAGTAGTACAGCAGGTCCTAGATGTAATGAGGCATTCACAATCTCCCACTATTGGTGAGGGGGGTCGCCCATTCCGTTCTCCCAGCCCCTGACAAAACGATTCTTTGGCAAGGGGCCTCTTTCTCCACCTGGGTTCCCATCTGATTATGAGGAAGAGTACTATTCTGAGGATTTAGAATTCCCGGACAGCATTCCGGACGATCTGGAGAATATTGATCTTCAAGATCTGAGTCCGTCCTTAGTCCTCCATCTTGACCATTTCATCTCTGCATGAGGACCCTTCCTGGCCTGCCTCCTGATGATCCATCATTTCACAAACTGATGGCCCAGATACAAAAATCATGGGTTTCTCAACCACTGTACATGATAAGCAGAGAATGGACATGGCAGACTATCTCGAACTGACGGAAGAGCCTGCAGTAGTGGTACACAACTTATCCAAACCTACCAAAATGCTGTGTTGGCTGCCTGGAACCAACTCTCTGCTGTTCCAGCTCTCCCTTGGAAGGCAGATGGCCTTTATCAGGCTCCCCTGACCACCCTTTTTGCCTCTAATCCCGAGGCCAATTCAGTGGTCATTGCTGCCGCCTATGACACACCAGATGCCTCACGCACATGAGCCCTTGCCTCCGGACAGGGAATCCTGCCGCCTGGATTATCTGGCAGAGTTTTTCAGGCAGGCATGATGAACCTAAGAATTTTAAATTATATGGGACACATGGTGAAATACCAACGTACCCTTTGGTCCTTGGCAGTTGACGTCAATAAACTCCCTCATTCTCAGGAGAAGGATCAGTTGTTGGCTAATTTCCGGGAAATTCAATTTCTGGGTATCTCCTCTGCTCAAGTTTGATGCAGTCTATACCTCAGCCCAGGCCACGGGATCACCCTCGCCAGCTGTCATGCCTGGCTCGCATATCAGATTTTCAACCGGACATACAACATAAACTGGTCTGCGCTCCCTTTAGTGGCTCTAAGCTTTTCGGTCCAGGTACTCAAACACTATTGGATGATCGCCAGGCTTCAGGCCATACCCTCCGTACTGTGCGTGGTATGTGCCACACACCTCAACCATCATGCCAGTACAGTTCTCAAATTTTTCAGTCCAAACGGAGAGGCAAGAACAGAGGAGCCTGTAGAGGTGACTTCCGGGGACCTTCCCAATCCTCCTCCCAGGCCACTACCCTGGCCTCGTGAAACTGCAACCCCAGAGGCTGGCCACCCTCCTGCCCAGTGATCTGTTGGGGCTTGCCCGGGTTCCTCGTTAAGGCCTTGGAAACTGGGAGGGGTGCTTTGCCCTTGTCTAGAGGCCTTGAAGCTATTGCATTGGACGGCGGTACTCCAAATCATACGTCGGAGCACACTCTGAGCTTACATCCTCCCTGCTCAGTCCATTATCTACCCAACCATATCCTCATCCTCCAAGAGGTACTTCAGGCACTTTTAAACAAACAAGCACTCTATCCTTTTCCTCCTCTGGAGTACCATCAGGGGTTTTACTGCCATTTCTTTTTGGTCCCCAAACGTATGGGAGACCTCAGACTTATACTAGACCTCAGGCAACTGAATATACACATTCAGTACAAGAGATTCCGGATGGTCTCTAACGTCCATTTTACTGATGTTAAAACGGGGGGCGGGGGGCGGCATTGGTTATGTGCCCTGGACATGAAAGATGCATATCTGCACATTCCTATCCACCCTACGCACCACCGGTTCCTATGCTTTCACCTGCAAGGGCACCACTACCAATTTTGAGCACTTCCTTTTGGCCTCTCGTCCACTCCCAAGAGTTTTTGCCAAGTGCCTTGCTATAGTAGCAGCAGCCCTGAGAAAGGGATGGACATTTTTCCTTCCCATACCTAGACAATTGGCTTATAAAGGCAAGCTCAAAAGCCGCTCTGCTGCTGTCCCTCTAGGCCACCCTTACCCCCTTCCAGTCTCTGGGCATTACCATCAATTGGCCCAAGTCCAATCTGACTCCTACCCAATCACTTCAGTACATAGGAGCAGATCTGGACACTATCTCCGCCAGGGCGTACCTCCCTGTCGACAGACAAGACAGACTTCTTTCTCTGGCTTCTCATACCCGAACCCAGTCATACATAACAGCCAGAAGTTTTCTGCACCTTCTAGAGCATATGGAGGCTGCCATCCCCATGGTGCTTTTCGCCCGTCTCCGTATGAAACCAGTACAATAGGCGCTCAGAACCAATGCCGACAGTTGGGCGACTTGAGGACAACATCAAGGTCACCCCTTCTCTCCTTGCTGCCTTGGAGTGGTGGACACATTGGGACAACCTAACACAGGGCATGCTCTTCCATTCCCCTTCCCCACAGCAACCATTAACCATGGATGCGTCCCTGGAGGGTTGGGGGGGCTCACCTGGGACCATATGGTATACAGGACAGATGGCCTCAATTCTCCATATTGCGTCACATAAATTTGTTGGAGATGAGGGCGGTTCGCCTTGCCCTTTGGGCTTTTGCCTCCGCCTTTGCCCAGGATCTTTACTGATCCAGTCGGCAACACCTCTGTGGTGTTCTGTCTGAACAAACAGGAGATACCAGATCTCGCGCACACTGCAAGAAGCGCTGCTGGTGTGGCAAGCCATTTCCCAACAACTGACACTGATTGCCGTCCATCTGCCAGGATGCCACAGTACCCTGGCAGACATTCTCAGTCACCAGTCCCCCACACATGAGTGGACTCTTCATCACAAAGTTCTTCAGACGACCTTTCGGTTGTGGGGGACCCTACGACTGGATCCGTTTGCGTCCCCCGTCAGTCATCGACTCCCCAAATAGTTTCCATTATCTCGAATAAAAGGGACTGTCTACAGATGCCTGTCCTGACCGTCGTGACAGGACTCTTCTTATGTCTTTCTCTCCTTCCCGTTCCTGCAATGGACCCCTGCCATGATGATCCTCATAGGCCCCCTTGTGGCCCAGGCAGGTGTCCCCTACTTCAACAACTTGCCATAGCAGACCTCTTTCCATTGCAGATCAGACCAGATCGCCTAACTTGGGAGTGGGGCACCCTGCGGCACCCGTCTCTACACCTTCTTGCTTGGCTCCTGAAGGCGCTTTCATAGCCCGTCTTCATGTCTCTTCCTCTGTTGCCAGTATTATCTTGGCCTCATGTAAACCATCCACCAGGAAGACATATAACGCTGAATGGAAATGTTTTTCCATACAGGCCTCCTTTTCTCTAAATCCATTTTCATGCTCTTTAACCAAAGTTTTGGACTACTTGGCCTCTCTGGCCAAGACAGGCCTCATCTATTCCTCTATTAAAGTTCATCCAGAATCCATTTCAGCCTTTAACGAACCATGTGAAGGCAAACTACTGTACCAACATCATCTTGCCAAGATGTTCTTAAGAGGCATGTTACATATCAAACCTCCCATCAAGCAGCCCACCCCTCCTTGGGATCTGAATTTCATATTAGAAAAACTCAGCCTCTCTCCCTTCGACTCAGCAGCTACGTCCAATCTCCGCTTCCTTTCCTGGAAGACTGTGTATTTGGTGGCCGTCACTTCAGCTCACTGAATTTCCGAGCTTCATGCCCTGATGTGTCGAGAGCCTTACTTAATCTTCCACAAGGACAGAGTGGTTCTCCGCACCAGTCCCTCCTTTCTACCCAAGGTGGTTTCAGAAGACACCTTAAATCAGATCATGCAATTGCCCATCTACTACCCTGAGCATTCTAATCCAGGGGAACATCTCCTACACACCTTGGATGTGAACCGTATCCTGAGGTACTATATAAACCGTACCAAATCTCTGAGAAAGACCTCACAATTATTTGTCACCTTTGCTGATGATGGAAGGTTCCCCAATTGCTAAGAAAATCATTTCTAGCTGGTTAGCAAATTGCATCACATTCTGTTATAGGAACTATAACAAACTTCTACCAAGGACCGTTCAAGTCCATTCCACTAGAGCTGTGGCCACCACAGCGGCCTGCTTCAAAGGGGCTTCAGTCACTGATATCTGCAGTGCAGCCACATGGTCCACAATACATACTTTCACGAAGCATTACAATCTGGATGTTGCTTCTCGGCGTCGGACGGCCTTCGGCAGAGCTGTCCTGCAGGGTCTCCTATCCTAATTCCACCCTCTTTGGGTACACTGCTTGGGAATCATCCTAAGTGTATTACCTGCTGCAAGAGACCACCTCGTGGAAGACAGTACAGTTGCATAAAAACTTACCGTAACAGTAAATCTTTGAGGGGTGTCTCTTGCAACAGGTATGTTCCCTCCCTGCATCCCCCTCCTTTAAGAGAACGATTTTTACTCCATTTGGCACGTGGGAAGGGATACCTATGGCACCTCGTATCCCCCTCTGTCCTCGCTTAGCAAACTGAATCCGGCAGGGAACTGAGGATATCAGGGACCGCCCACTTTTATATAGGCAGCAGACTGATGATGTCATGTGTGGGCGGCCCCTGGCAGAAGACTGCTAGAAGAGCTGCCATGCACCACAGTGACCTCTGATGGCCCAGTGTATTACCTGCTGCAAGAGACACCCCTCAAAGATCTACTTTTAAGGTAAGTTTTATGTAACTGTACTTTCTTGGTGTGTATATGGTGTTCATCCACATTGACCCACCCAGCCTCTCCTGGCAAGTCGCACACTGGTCTTGCTTTCAGTGGTAGATCTGATGTCACAGGGCAGTGTCAGTGAGTTACCACCTAGGTGGGTGGGAGAGAGCCAGCTTGGAAGGCGTTCCGGCAAGCCTTAAAGGGAAAGTCTTGTGGATGAACACCATGTATAACTCCTAGAACTACTGTTACAGGTGAGTAACACCTTTTCCAGCATCCTTCTACCTTTTCGGCTCCATCTCTCCAGTGCAAGCCCTAGTTCCTGAGGAACTAAAATCTGTCTTCCTTGCACCACTCCCTTAAACATGTGTTAAACTGGAACACATAAAACTGTTCCCTCTAATCATGTTAGGCCTCGGTCAGAACCTCTAAGGTTACCGCCTCTGCTCATTCCTTTGCTACCTTCCTTTTACGTCTTTCATGCCTTTCCTGCTCATGTCTCTTGTGCCTATGTGCACTGTCAAATGTCACTTTACCCTCTCCCTCTCATGAGTTCCTCCAACACGGCAATGAGTTTGTCTACTGTTGTCCTTGGGTAGCAGTTGACCACCTCCTTCCCATCTAATGTTATACCTGCCCCATCCCATTACAGCCTAATCTCCCCCTACTTACACCTTCCTTCTGCCCTCTTTTGGGCTGCAGTTCCTCCTTGGCTTGCCCTCCACTGACAGTGCCTGTATATTGGATGTGTTGTACCGATCCCCCTCCCCTTAAGACGGTCATCTGGGTTTCCAGTGCCTGTAGCTGCTTGCATCCTTTATTTATGTACAGACGTGGTTCAGTAGTCTCGACCTTCATTCTCCCTTCTTTCCTTCATACCCCACCCCTGCCACCTCTGTCCAGACACCAGCTCTGGCCTGAATGGGCTTTGGTGCTAAGATGTGTAAGTGGCACCCTGCATGCACTAAAGTAGGTTCACAGAGTAACTTAAAATCTTAGTTGAGAGGACTCTTGCAGTAGTAATAACATGTAGGACTGAGCCGACAGGTGCTAGGACCACACGGAAAACCTTAGCTAGCAGTGTCTGGTGGGGACTGCCCACTCGGTGTCACGTGGCCGATGTCAGCCTGATGCTGTATAGGGGCGGTCCCACGCTCGCACTCCAGTTCTTTACCACCGTCGTCCTGTGCACGTCAGACCTTGTGAAATGCTACTGAAGTCTTTTATTTTCGTCAAAAACATTCACCGGATTGCATGTCTTCTCCAGTCTCTTCCGAAGCTCATCACAACAAGTTCTTCTGTGGCAAGGAGATCCCGGAGAAGGACGGCCATACTTTGTGTCTCCTGTGCCTGGGGCCTGATCACGGCACTGGGGCTGTGAGGCCTGCCAGAAGTTTACCAGGCGATGGAAGCGTCGGCAAGCCCTGGAAGTTCATCTTTATAACAAAAACTAGCTTCCATGGAGAAGGAGCTGCAGGAGATGAGAAGCGCTTCATCCTCTCTGTGGTGTTCTTTGGACTCCCACAAGCAGAAGAAGAGGAGGGAAAAGAGATGCATTAGGACTGGGATCGATCTGCCAAGCCACGGCTCCCCTCGGAGACCACGGCCGACGAGTGGCTCTCTACCAGCAAGGAAAGCACCCCTCTGGCCAGACTTGCTCCTCCTGCCATGGAGCAGACTTTGGTCCCTCTGCCTGAATGGGTCACAGTTCAGACGGGGGAGCCTCTGGGGATTCAGAGGAAACTCTTGGGTCTAAGTCGAGTGGGTTGGCTGAAAAGTGGGCTGTCGGTGTCTCCAGTGACTGCTCAGCCCAGGCGCACACATCAGTCCCCAATCCAGGGCCCAGCGGTTCTTCCGACCAGTGCCAGCTGTCACAGAAGCTGGAGCCGCCCTGGGAGGAATCCCCCTCCCCCCCGGAGCCCTTCTCCCACACTCGCAGTGGAGCCTCCGGATCTTCCCCCAGAACTGGTGGACTGGACACCTGCTGGCCGGAACGTCCGCCGGAGATCCCCGCGTCTGGTCTTCCAGGGGAGCCCCCCAGGCCTCACCTTCCAGATCGCTCTGTCTGGGCCCTCTGTGCCTCCCCATACTCGAGAATGATCTTCTGGCCTGTCTGGGCTGACGCCAGGCCTCCTTCCTGAAGGGCCGCCATCAGACCCCATCCTACCGGGTCCTTCAGTTATACCCTTGGGACCTTATCCAGGACCTTGGCTCCGCTGTCTGGTCAGTCAGCACCACTGTTGGGTCTCTGCTCCGGGCTACCCAACATGGTGTTATCCCGAGCTGGGGTATCCAACACCAGGGTACCCAGCACTGGGCTACCACATGCTGGGGTACCCAACACCGAGCTATTCTTCTCCCGCGTATGATACCCGATGCTGGGTTACCCAACGTCTGGTCATGTTTTGGGTTACCACCCACTCTACCAGCTTCCTCCACTGGTTAACCCACAGTTGCACGTGGACTATCAGGCTCTGTGCGAGTCATGGTGGAACAGAATCAAGGCTCAACTGGTCTCAGAACTGGACCATTGCCAGCCGATCGTGGCCTCTATGCCAGCCCGGCCTACTCCTACTTCCCGGTCTTTGTCTGCAGTGGCATCTCGGCCCTCCTCATCTGGCCATGCTTTGGCTGTTTCCATTGTGGAAGGGCATGAAGGTGGACAGGTAGTTCCTCAGAAGGGAGTTCTCCATCTGGCCCCAGCTCCTGACGCTAACCCATATTCGGACTCTGATCCAAGTTCCTTTTCATCAGGCTTGGACAATGAATCCCTGCCCCCGGATGAACCTACACCCATGGAGACTCCCAGGTCCACCCCGGAGGATCCTTCCTTCACAGAGATCCTCAAGATTCAAGAGGCCAATTGGTGGAAGTCTGAGGAACTGGACCGTCAGCGTAGGCGGCTGGCAGAGCGCCTCAACCTCCCAGAGCTGACGCCTCTTTTGATCCTTCCATGGATCGGGCCTCATGACGACCTTGCCTCCACAATTCGGCAACAGCTGTCATTTGTATCCACCATCTCTAAAAAGGCAGATATTCTATACTGTGCCCCAGAGGGCAAGGACCATACCAGTACCCAACCTGTGGCTGAATCCTTGGTCATAAATGTGACCCATGACTGGTCCTCTAGGCCCAAGCACATGAGCACATCCACTCCGGATAAGAAGTCGAGGCAGCTGGACCAGTTCGGATGCAAAGTTTATTCGTCCTCTACTTTGGCACTATGGGCTCTGAATTATTTTGCCCACATAGTCTGCTATCAAAAAGCTCTCTTGGCCAACTCAAGTTGGAGTTTGAGGCCTTGCCTGACTTGGAGGTCAAGGCCAAGATCATGCAGTCTGTGAGGACAGCAGAAATTACCTGCCGTCATACCCTGCATGCCACATATGATGCAGTTGATGCCTCTGCCCGAAGTACTGCCACCGCAGTCTGCCTTCTCAGGCATGCCTGGCTTCAGGCGTCAGGATTTGCTCAGGATGTACAATCCTCGATCTTGAGTGCCCCTTTTTGTGGCCCAGTCCTCTTAGGGAGAGACATTAAGGACGTCTTGACCGAACTTCAGGAAAGTGGCAAAGCTCTTTGCTCGGTCCAGTCCATGTATCGTCCCAGTACCAAGCTGCGGCAGCCCTTTTGCTGCCAGCAGCAGTGACGTCAATTTTGGCCCCTGCCCGCCAAGCATCAGGGCAAACGCCAGGCCTCCCCAGCCACCGCAGTCCCTCCAGCTAAGTCTCAGAGGGCTTCTCTGCCTCGGTTTCCAGAGGAGCCAGTAGGGGGCAGATTTGCCAGTCACCTGCCTAGTGGGAGGCGATTACGGTAGACTCGTGGCTCCTTCTGCTGATAGCTTGAGGCCACACCCTAGAATTCAGAGAGACCTCCAGAAAATCCTCCAGGTCATGCTCACTATCCGAAAAGTCACATTCCGCTCATCAGAGAGAAGATTGAGGCTCTCCTCAAAAGTCTGTAATAGAGCGCATTCCTCAGGTCCAAATGGGACGGGGGAATACTACTCCCACTTCTTCCTAGTGCCAAAAAAACGGGTGACCTTCTTCCCATACTGGACCTCAGCAAGCTCAGTCTGTACGTAGAGTACAAAAGATTTCGCATGCTGACCCTACTGCAACAGGGAAAACTGGCTCTGCGCTCTGGACATGCAGGATGCATACCTGCACATACCCATCTTTCCACTCCACCGCCGCATACTCGAGGTTTGCCTTCCGGAGGAGCACTTTCAGTTCAAGGCCCTCTCCTTTGGCCTCTTCTCGGCACAGTGCGTGTTTACCAGGTGCCTAGTGGTGAGTGACTTCTGGTGCTAGGGGCTCTTTGTGTTCCCGTATCTGGACGACTGGCTCCTTACGGCTCCTCAGTCAGCCTGAAAGCCTCTCTGTCAGCTAAGTCAGGAAGGAAGCACTGTGATTAGACCAGAAGGAGAGGTGCAGGTAAGGGCAGCCAGCTCAGGATCAAACAACAATTTCCAAGGTGGAAATTGCTCTTGGATCTGTTCAGTCAGGTGAGGATTACGGTGAGCTACCCCAAGTCTCATCTCACTTCTGTATAGTGCCTCATCCAGCTTTAAGCCTACACCAAAACCTTTAATTACTAATTATTGTGATGTATGAATTTTTGCAGTGTATGCATGCTGCTTTATCTGTTTCTCTGTTGTTCTTGTACACTGCTATTACCCTACACGTGTATAATTAGTATTTTACTGCCTTGAGTACTAGGATCTCCTTGCGAATGAGCTTGCTCACTGGAGCCTTCCTACAATAAACTTTTTTTTTTTTTCCCTTTTTTTGTTATTCTCCTGGCTCCTATGGCTTTCAGAGGGGGCCTCGTGCCTCCTACTCCGTCCGCCAGGGCAATCCCCAAGGCATCCCATCCCCAGTTTCTTTACGCTCGTAGGGCCAGGGGTGTTACATTTTTCTCCCCTGGGACGCCTGCGCTTAGGACATACGTCCAGGCTTGGCGGCGTGCTAGCATGCCGATAACCATGCATAACAAGCGCCCCCATTCCCCGACTCCAGTAGAGCTGCGGTGCCCCGAAAGCCCGTGCATCCACCGGCTTCAGGGGCCAGCCGGTGCTAAAACACCCGGTATCCCACATGCAGAGGAGAGAGCATCTGCAGGGCAGCTCAATCCTCCCTCACCCCGCTGACCTCCAGCAACCCGAGTCCGTTACCAAACCCGGGTCGCCAGCGTAGTGCGAGAGGTGGCGTCCAGCGCCTCAACCCTCAGCACCATTGGGCCGGCCCTACAATAAACTTAAACTTGCTCTCTCCCAGCACCTCCAGTTTATTGGGCCAGTGCTGGATACTGCCCAGGGTCAGGCTTTCCTTCCCTTGGACAGGGTGGAAACCTTGCAGCAGCAGGCCCAGGTCAGTAGCCTCCAGCCACTGGTCTGTGGCAAGGTCAGTTTCCTGATACGGCACCTAAGGATATAGGTTTACCACTGAGGGTGCCAGTCCTCTTAATACAGGCATTTTAATTCTAAAATTAAAATGTACTGCATCCAAAAGACATGTCCTTGGGAGATACTACCAATAAAAAGAGAGAAACTAGCCTTTTATAATGTGAAAAGCATTGCTGCATAGTTGAGTCCATGAGCTGCATGTATTTATAAAACATAGTAATTAAACATGATAGTCTCCAGAGTCTCTGGTTCCTATTTGGAACCTATATGAACATGTAGTAACTACAAAAACAAGCCTAATAAGGCTACTGACCAAAAAAGATTTGTGGCTAAGCAGTTAAATCACTGCAACCAAAATAGTTTACCAACTATCTGGTTAAGCGTGAAGCTCTAAACATTCACTCATTAACTAATCGGGTACACTTTTAATAAAAGGAACAAACAGTATTCCGACCAGAGTGTAAAAGCAAACATGTGCCTAAACCACACAGCCCTCATGAAGTTCCTTCCTCCTCTTCATCAGGATCTGTAGCCTCTGCTCTCAAAGTGCGAGCTGAGGTATTCTTCTGAGCCCAATTTTTTTTTTGCATTATTTCTTTATCCCCTCCCTCGTGCCCCAGATCTGCCATTTCCTTCAGGCAGCCATGATCCCGACATCCACCTACTGTCCTCCTTGGGAATCCCTACCTCGGATCGCAGCTGACCCTGGGGTAGCTTCGGCGTAACCCTTAGCGAGTGTGTCCCCTCCTCCGAGGGGCACTGGCAGAGTAGTGAGCACCTCTCGGCCCCAGGCGCTCTGAGGCAGTCCGGCTCCTTGAGAGTTTTTCGTGGTGTCAGCAGATCGTCTGCCCTCATCCTGGCTAATCCGGGATTGTTTTTCGCTTTCCTGGCACCACTGGCGTTGTGCGCATCTTATAGTGCTCGGTCTCTACTGAGGGCGCTACAGGCGAGCATCACCTAACCCACCCCAGGAGAGAGAGCAATCCCGGATGCTCAATCCTCTCCTGCCCTTAACCCCAATCGCCCCAGTGACCCGAGGTCCATTTCCCAAACCGGGTCGCCAGTGTAGTTTGGTGGCGCCATCTTCCCCTGGTACACTGCACGGAGGCGAGCTGGGAAAATCAATCTGTGCAGAATTCTGGCCTCTCGTAGTAGTGCCCAAACTCCATCAAACCTCTTCTTTTTCATCCTAGTCACGTAGCTTAGATCTGGGTAAAGATTCACCTGCTGTCCATCGCAAAGTAAGATTTTCTTCTGCCTGGCCTGGCTGAGGAGGTAATCCCTTGAACTCACTCCGTTAAGGACCGTCACTGTTGCCTTGGGGGCTTCCGGATTCACCAGTCGTCCACGCGTTGCCACTCGATAGGTCTTTTGAATATGCAACGGCCTATTCTCGAGAGAGTCCCCAGATTGTAAATCCAGCCAGTCTTTCAGAAATAGCATGAGATTATCTCCTTCGCTGCGCTCGGGTACTCCTAGCACCCGAATATTAAAAACCTTTAGGCTACCGCCGACAAGATATCTTGTCCTAAAAACCTATGCGTTCTAAATCTTCCGGCAGCCTAAGGGTTAAGAGCTCTTGCCTGATTTTCTAAGGATTCCAACCTGGCTTTCAGGTGTACGTTTTCCTTTACTAGATTTGCAGTAGCTCCGAGAGCCGCTTCAGAATGTTTTTTACTTTCTTTTGTCTGGACAGCCACCATATCAGTTTCAACTTTGCTCACTCTGTTGGTGAGTCAAATTTGTCCAATAAACCGGCGACTGAACGAATGAGGTGAGTAATTTTTTTGTCCCAGGCTCTGGAGCATTTCCTCTCTCTCCTCCGTAGCAGACGATGTCTAGTCTCCAGGGGCCGACCTTGTGGTTGGAGGGCCAACAAGTGATTTTTTTTTTTTTTTCTCCATGCTGCTGTTGCTTGTCCTTATGAGGATTCCTCATAGTGATGTTTCTTCATTCTTGTACCTTTCCGTTGTCAAGAAATATTGTTTGGAGCTCCAATATTGTATTAAAGTTGATAGTTCATCACTTCTTGTACGGAGAGTAATTTCCTAAGCCACCATCTTGCTCGGGCTCCTGGCCTTCAACACTGTCCCTTTAGCCAGGCTCACATGTGACATGGTGGAGGCTCAGAGTTCAGTGGGACCAGAGGTCGGACGACCTGGATCACAGGGTGCTGATATCTATCCCATGCTGCAGGATCTCCTCTGGTGGCAGAACCGGACAACCTCTCCAGAGGGGTGCCTTTTCGGCCTCCCCCTCCGACCCAAACTCTGACCATGGATGCTTCCGGTCAGGGATTGGGTGCCCACCTGTAGGATCACAAAATCCAGAGATCTTACTTTGAGAGGAAGCTCTTGTAGCAGATAACACACATGTAGGACTGTCGTCACCTGGCAGCAGATCTCTGCATTTTTTTTTCTCTAGCAGTACCGACGTGGGACTGCCTACCCCATGTTGGCCCTGCCCCCGACGTTACGTAATATAAAGGGCGTGGGCGGTCCCCACGTGCTCCAGTTCTTTCCTGCTGCGGCACTCGTTAGTCAGCTCTCTGCTCGCTTACGGGTTCCTCAGCTCTAGAACAGTTCCTTCGTAATTTCTACGTTTTTTCGACGATGTATGTCCTCCATTTTGACCGGGCACCGTAACAAGTGCTCTTGCAGATGGCAGATCCCTGCCAGGGATGGTCACTCTGCCCGCCTCTTCTGCTTGGGCCCAGACCATGACACAGACGCCTGCACCCACTGCCAGGTCTTCAACAGTCGGACCAGGATCAGAAGACAAAATTAGCTACAGGCCCATCTAGCGTAGCAGCAACTGGCCCAGATGCAGCAGGACACGTCCTCTGGGAGGGAGTCTCATTCCCCTACTCCCCAGAAAGGAAAAGAGAAGCACCGTTGCCGAGATAGAGACCGCTCACCTTCCAAGCCCAGGTCTTCCAACTCTGCTGGTCATTCCGGCTTCTCCGGACATTAGGCCCGGCTTACATCTCTCAAGCCTCCTGCCTGTCTTTCCAAGGTGCCCACCTTGCAACCTATCAGGATCTGGACATCTGATTCCGATTCCGCGGCAGTGTTTAGGCCCGCGGACGCTGAAGCATCCACCAAGAAGCCGTCCGGCACGGGCTTCTCTGACCACAAGAGGCACTACGACTCCAGCTCGGTGCCTCCCTCAGGTAAGCAATCCTCCCGCTCTGCTTCGGTCGACCCCCAGGAGGCCAAGCAGCCTTCTGGCCATTCTGCTTCTCGGCCCTCCTCTTTGCCGCCAAAACATAAGCATGACTGGCATCCGTCCGTTAAGTCAGACCAACGCCACTCTGAGAAGCACAAGGCTGATCGGCCTTCTAAGCCTTCTTCCTCCGACCGCCCCTGTCCTCCTCTGGCTATGGGGCGTCCGTCGGACGTGGCTCCAGTACAGACGACGGTCGCTCCACTGCCTCCACCAGTGCCGGATAAAGCTGCTCTGCAGCCGTCACTCCCTCCGTCACCTCATGACTGTTCGCCGGTCCCCCCAACGCCAGAGCTGCCTGACGTCACTGAGTTTTCACCGGTGACACCTGTCCCACAGATGCCAGTCCTAACCGATGCCGGTCCCCCTGCTGGCGACCGGCGTCACCTCAGAGGCCGGAATCTCCAAAGCTGGGGATGTCCCAGGTCAAGGAGCTTTTCGCTCACTGGTGGGAGCCTATTAAGCAGGATGTAGTAGGCCCTACTCCTCCTGTCCCTCAGCCTGGCGGGCAAGCTTTGCCTGTCCCTTCCGGAACTGAGGGTGATAAGTCACCAGCCAGCCCCATGTAGCACATGGACAAGCGCAAGAGGACTAGATCTCCTTCTGCCTCTCGCTATCCTTCTCCTAAATGGCCCAGGCACAAGAGGAGACGTTGACAGGTTTCGTCTTCCTCCTCCTCCTCTTCATCCGCCTATGGCGAATCGGACTCCTGTCCTGATTTGGACCCGGGTTCACTCCCTGGGGACACTGAGGACGAACCTAAGTCTCTTCCCAACGATCCCAGTTTCCTTGAGGTCATACGGCACATTCAGGAGAACGTGGGCTGGGATACGGAGGCCCTGGACCCCGAACGTTTGCGCCTGGCAAAATACCTGTGCCAGAAGGATCCTAAGCCGGTGGTCATCCCTCCCTTGGTGGACACCTTCCAGGATGTTGCCCTAGTTGCCTGGAGGTATCCACATGCGTCCTCTGCGGTGCCTAAGAGGCCAACTGCTTGTACCTGGCCCCAAGGACCATGCTTACTTGGCGAGCATCTCCGGCTGATTCTGTGGTCATCTCGGCCACACGCACCATCGTTCACAGAGGCCAGAACACTCCAAGTACCCAGCCACCAGACAGGAGTCTAAGCAGCTGGACTGTTTATTTTTATTTATTTATTTAGTTTTTGTTGACCGGGTAAGTGCACTAGACAAATCCTGCCTATTTTCAGGCACGACCCGGGGGAGGGGGAAACAGATGAATACCAACTGAGCTTGAACCAGATTAAGTTGTTGGTGGTATTTTTAGTGAATGAGGGAAATTTGGCCAGGACACCGGGGAAATTCCCCTACTCTTTTCGATAAGCGCCATGGGATCTTTAACATCCACCTAAACTACCACCAATCCAGGCAGATGGGACCTCGGTTTAACGTCTCATCCGAAGGCGAAGACCGTCCGAAAGTTTAGGTCACAGGTGTACTCATCTGCCACCTGCAGTATCCGTAGTCAAAATTTTGACTCATATGGTCCAATTCAGGCAGCCCTTTGGGACCAAGGAGTGCACATTCTGCATGGTTTGCCTGACTGTTCTCAGAGGACAGAGCTTGCTAAACTTTTACAGACAGGCTCGGATGTAGGTACCCATGTTCTTCAAGCTTCATCGACTGCAGACACTTGACAAGGGTGGCCGCTACTGGAATTTGCCTTGAGCGCCACTTCTGGCTCGGGTCTCAGGGCTCAACCAGAGATGCAGACCACGCTTCTGGATGCCCCTTTCAAAGCTCTTTGCTTTTGGTGAAGACACAGAGAAGGTTATTGTTAGACTGCAGGACTCTGGCAAAGCAATCCATTATGGTGCAATCTATATCGCTTGAAGTGTAGCATTTTCATTGGCCCTGTTTTCATGGCAGAGGGGACACCATCCTCAACAACCCCATGCTCAGCCTCGTGCACAGCAGGTGGCTTTGGTCAGCGAGGGTCACCAGGCGCTGCCTCCTCCCCTTCTAGACAGGCTAGACCTCAAGCAGCCACCCTCCTGCTCCCTCCTTCCACCTGACTACTATGACCCTCCCTCCCAGAACTGATGTCAGGAGAGCAAGTCAGAGGCCATTTCTCTCACCACCATCTGGCATGGAAAGTGACCTCCAACAGATGGAGTCCTCGACCTCGCTGGAGTTCGAGCACGCCATAGAGTTGAGTCTCTTCCCCAGACAGACCACTCCCCGTCTTACTACCCAGAGACCATAAGCCTCCCATCAGTCGGGAGATCCAGTCTCTCCTAGACAAGGATGTCATAGAGTGTGTCCCGGAGGCGGAAAGAAACTCTGGGTTTTACTCCTGCATCTTCCTGGTTCCCAAGAAGTCAGGGGACCTGCGGCCGATCTTGGACCTCAACCAATGGGTCGCTTACTGCAGATTCTGTATGGTGTCGCTTCCGAATGTCCTACCCTTCCTGACGGTCAGGGACTGGCTGGCATCTCTGGACATGCAGAATGCCTACCTTCACATTCCTATTTGCCACAGTCATTGGAGATTTCTGAGGTTCAAGTTCGAGGGTCGGGCCTATCAGTTCAAGGTTCTTCCCTTCGGCCTCTCCTTGGCTCCCAGAGTCTTCACCAAGTGCCTCAACATCATTGCAGCGGCCCTACGCCAAGACGGCCACTTTTTGTTCCCTTATCTTGATGATTGGCTCCATCCAGGTCTCGTCTTTGGGAAACCATCCTGGCTATGCTCTCCCTTTGTCGGTGTCTGGGGATCACTGTAAATTCAGAAAAATCTCAGCTTTTTCCCTCCCAGCATCTTCAATTTATAAGCACTCTTTTAGACACCACTTTGGGGAAAGCTTTTCTCCCTTCAGAGAGGGCAGAGCGCATCCAGGCTCCGGCTTCCCAAAGCTTTTCAGCCTCCGTGGTTCCAGCCAGGTCCCTCAGGCTTCTCGGACACATGGCAGCCACCATAGTCTTGGTCCCCTTTGCCAGAATGCACATGCGCGCCATTCAGTGGGCTCTTCGAGTCCAATGGCACCAGACCAGGGGTGACTTGGACTTGCCGGTCAGGATCTCGGAGCCAGTTTGTCGTGAACTCCACTGGTGGGCATCTCCCTAGCATCTCTGCCGAGGACTCCCCATCCAGATGCTCACCACTGATGCATCCGGGACGGGTTGGGGGGCTCACCGGGGAATCCACAGGACTCGAGGGCTGTGGTCTCCACTAGAAGAGAACTTGCATATCAACGTGTTCTAGCTCAGAGCAGTCCTGTACTGTCTACAGGCTCTGGCTCCTTTTCTATTGCCGGTCACCTCCTTTTCAGACTGACAACACTTTGGTAGTGTTTTACATCAACAAGCGGGAGTGACGGACTCTTATCCTCTTTGTTGGGAGGCTGTGAGGGTGTTGGTCTGGGACTGGGTGGTGGAGCACCATCTCCATCTTTCTGCAGTCCACATTCCAGGCTCCATGAAGCGTGGTTGCAGACACTCTCAGCAGGGCAAAACCGCTCTGTCACGATTGGTCCCTGAGACAGTCCATGGCAGATGAGCTATTGCAAGATGGGGGCGCTTGATTTGGACCTTTTGCGTCTCGCTGCAGTACAAAACTGCTCAGTTTTTGCTTGCTCGATCCAGAGCCTGGAGCTTTCTTGCAAGCGCATTGTCCCTATCTTGGAGTGGGAGGTTTCTTTATACCTTCCTCCCTTTCCCCTCTTGCAGCGGGTCCTCCTCAAAGCCCAGTCAGAGGGCTCACCATGATCCAGATAGCCCCCACCCGTGGCCCCAGACCGATTCAGTTCCTACTTCTTGGCATCTGTTGGTGCAAGCTCCGTGGCCTCTTCCCATTTCAGGTCAGTTACTCTCTCAGCAACAGGGGACTTGGTTCATCCCAACCTGCACTCCCTTCACCTCGTGCTTGGCTCCTGCAGACCTAGCAAAGCTTCGCTTTGGAGTTTCTGATGATATTGTATGGATTTTGGTAGCGGTTCGGAAGCCCACTACCATGGCCACTTATGCCAAGAAGTGGAAACGCTTTTGCCTGTGGGCTGCAGCCAGGAGGCTTGACCCTCTGGTTTGTCCGGTTAACTCAGTCTTACAGTACCTGCTATCCCTGTCGGAGTCAGGTCTCAGCTACTCCTCCATTAAAGTACACCTGGCCGCTGTTTCTGCCTATCACTACTGCATTCAGGACAGGACAGGACAGTGGCTCAACTGGAGGTGGTTAAGACTTTTCTGAAGGGGATTTTACATCTCCGTCCTCTGTTCCAAGACCTGGTTCCTCCTTGGGATTTGTTATTTGTTCTGGAGAGGCTTATGTTTCCTCCGTTCGAGCCGGCCATGTCTTGTGAGCTCCTCTATCTTTCGTGGAAGACCTTGCTTCTGGTGGCGGTCACCTCAGCTAGACGCATCTCGGAGCTTCATGCTCTTATGTGTCGAGAGCCCTGCCTTATTTTCCACAAGGACAGGATAGACCTCGAACTAATTCAAAATTTCTTCCCTAAGGTAGTGTCAGACCTTATGCTTATCAATTGGTTCAGCTTCGGTTTATTTTCGAACATTCCAATAGGGAGATGCGCTCTTGCACACCCTTGATGTGCACTGCGGTGTTTTTTGTCCAGAACAAAGGGTGTCCGGAAATCGGACCAACTGTTTGTATCCTTCGCAGATAGGTCCTTGGGGCACCCGGTTACAAAACAAACGCTCTCGCGTTGGCTGGTAAATTGTATATTCTTCTGTTATCAGCAGGCTAACAAGACCCTGCCGGGCTCAGTTCGGGCTCATTCCACCAGAGCGGTGGCTACCTCTTTCGCAGCCCTTAAGAAGGTGTTGGCGGCTGACATTTCTGCTGCCGCCACCTGGCACTCTGTTCACACCCTCATCAGACATTACAGTCTGGGCATTGTTTCCAGAAGTCGCGCAGGTTTTGGCCTGGTGGTCCTCCTGGGCCTTATTTCCTGCGAGGTCTTGTCTCCCAAGGGTTTCCTGCCTCTCCTCTCCTTCCCATTCATGATTGTCTTAAGCTTAGACCTTTAATGTGGTATGTGTTTGTTGACTCCCCTTCCCAGGGGTTGTCTTAAGTTTATACCTCTGGGAGATGTTTCTGATTTTTCCTTCCCCCACCCTTTCTCAGCTGTTGTCTTTAGTTTATACTGCCTGAGAATCAGTCCTACATATGTGTTACCTGCTGCAAGAGCTTCCTCTCGAAGTAAGATAGTACAGTTACGTAAGAACCTACCGTAACAGTAGATCTTCGAGCTCTTCTGGCAATATATTCCCTCCCCTTCCCGAGTTGGACCTTTTGCTCTGGGTCAAGTTCAGCTCCTTTTAGGCCTAGCCCTGTTTTGTATTTTTTTTTTTTTTCTGTGGAATGTTTTTCCTTCACACAATTGTTGTTTGGCCTGTCTTTGGCGTGCAAGAACTGGAGCACGTGGGGACCGCCTACACCCTTTATACTACGTGACGTCGAGGGCGGTGCCAACGTCGGTTAGGAGGTCCCACGTTGGTACTGCTAGAGAAAAAGAAATGCCGTGATCTGCTGCCAGGTGGTGACAGTCTACGTATGTGTTACCAGCTGCAAGTGCGTCTCTCGAAGATCTACTGTTACAGGAGCTCTCTGTACATCAATGTGCTGAAGATCGTGGGGTGCTTTACACCCTTCAGGTCTTTCAGCCTCTCCTTCTCCCAGGTCCACTCCTGGTCCAGTTGGACAATGTGTGTGGTCTGGTATCTCAGCAAGCAGGGAGGCGCACGGTCATACCCCTGTGCAGGGAGGTGATGCGTGTGTGGAATTTGGTGACCCAGCACCAGTTTCAGCTTATGGTGGTGCACGTTCTGGGTGTCCAAAACGTCCTAATGGACAGTCTCGGCCGCACTTGGGCCCAGGCTCACGAGTGGGAACTAAAGCAGTCAGTGATCGAAGACATCTTCGACCTCTGGTGTCGCCTAGCTCTAGATCTGTTCACCTCCCCATGCAATGCAAAACTACCCAATTTCTGCTCGCTTCTTCCCAGTCCTAGTGTTTTCTGGTGAGATGTGCTGTCTCTTTGCTGGACAGGTAGGTTTTTGTATGCCTTCCTTCCTTCCTGCTGATAGAGGTTCTTCTCAAGCTGCAGGCAGAAGGGCTCGCCTAATTCTGATTGCCCTTACTGACCTTGCTAGATTTGGTTCCCTCTGCTCCAGCAGTTGGTGGTGGAGTTCCCGGTGCCTCTACCCATCTTCCAGGACCTTCTGACACAAGGAGCAGGGCATGCTGTTTCACCAAGGCCTGAAGTCCCTTCACCTTCACACATGTTGCCTTCTGATGTAGCAATTTCACGTTATGGTGTTTCTTCCAGAGTTGCTCAGGTCCTCCTGGAGGCCAGGAAGCCATCCAAGAACTACATATGCTGTGAAATGGAAAAGCTTCTCTATTTAGGCTGCCTCCAAGGGGTGGGACCCTTTTTCGTGCCCTGTTCCGCAGGTTCTGGAGTATCTCTTGCACCGCTCTGACCTCGGGCTCAGCTATTTGTCGCTGAAGGTCCACTTGTCTGCCATATCCGCCTCACACCCCAGTGGAAGGCAAGGCTATAGCTCAGTTGGAGGGTTCCCATACCTTTTCAAAGGATTCTCCACTGGAAACCCCAGTCAGGAACCCAGTTCCCCCATGGGATTTGAATGTCATTCTAGAGAAACTCAGTTTGCCTCCCTTTGAACCGGCTGCATGTTACGACCTGCAGTACTTGTCTTGGAAAGCACTATTTTTGGTTGCCATTGCTTCTGCTCAGAGGATTTCGAGCTTCAGGCCCTGATGTGTGAGGACCTTATTTAATTTTTCACAGTGACTGGGTGGCTCTGCGCACTAATCATAAGTTCCTACCAAGGTGGTTTCTGAGTTTACTTGAATCAGACCATACACTTGCAGAGTACTACCCTGAGCATTCTAATCAAGGGCAGGCAATCCTGCACACACTAGATTTGCACAGAATTTTGTGCTACTATACCAGCCTGATGAAGTTCGTCTGGAAATTTTGACCAGTTCATTTCCTTTGCGGCCAAAAGGGAGGGTGCCACAGTTTCAAAGCAGTGTTTATCCAAATGGCTGGCAAACTGCATTCTGTTTTGTTATCAAAAGTATAACAAACCCCTTCTGGGGGAAGTTAAGGGACACTAAACCAAACACATGGCTGCATCTACTCCTTGTTTCAGCCACAGACATTTGCGTGGCAGTTACTTGGAGCTCTGTCCACATCTTCAGTAAGCATTACAGTCTGGACTTTGCCTCTGGGTGCAGGGCAGGCTTTGGACTAGCTGTCCTTCAGGACCTTCTGTCTTAACATTTCCCTGCCTACTGCAGACCTTTTCCTGCCTCCCGTGCTAAGTCCTTCCTGACTGTCACTGCTTGGGACTCAGTCCTACCTGTTACTGCCTAGTGCAGAGCCCTCGAGTAAGATAGTACAGTTACACAAGAACTTACCGTAACAGTAGATCTTGAGAGAGGCTCTTGCAATAATAACTTTCTCCTCTTTCCCCCTGCTGCTTCCTTTCAGCCTTTCTTTTCGCTCCAGGGCTCACTCCTTCTCCTGTCGCTCCTTATTAGGTCTCTGGCAGGAGAACTGCCCACTATATAGTTATGAGCCGACATTGTACGTGATGCGGTGGCGGTCCATCGAACACTGCTAGTGAAGTTTCCATGTGGTCCTAAGCGCTGGCGGCTCCAGTCCTACCTGTTATTGCCTACTGCTAGAGCCTCTCTCAAAGATCTATTGTTACAGTAAGTTCTTGCGTAACTGCTACTTTCCTTTATTATACCCATTAATTAGTAAGGTAGTGATGTTCAGTGATCCTAAGATGTTGATATTGCAAGCGAATGAAAATCTTTAAATTTAATTAAATATTTTTATCATTATGTGTGATTACTTGTCAAGTAACCATGCCTGCTGATCTTAAATCACTGCGAATACCCACTTTATTTTTCTTTTAGTCAGTGAAACAGTTCTGCAACAATGTTGGCTACCCGTGCGTGGTTCGCCCATCCTACGTTCTCAGTGGGGCTGCTATGAACGTGGCATACACAGACACTGACCTGGAAAAGTTCCTCAGTAGCGCAGTGGCGCTTTCCAAAGAACATCCTGTTGTCATCTCCAAGTTCATCCAAGAAGCAAAGGTAACATATCTTCATGGTTTTTTGTTCTGTAGTTGGGCTGCGCAGCTGTAGATACTGTACTAATGCTGTGACTTCAGTGCAGTAGTGACATGTAAAAGAGTAAGTTGGTGGGAGAGCAAGGGACATTCAGGGACAGAGACAGGGAAATGGGGAGGGGGGAGAGAGAGAGATGGACTGACGGAGAGAGGGGGCAGACAGAGAGGGAAGGGCAGAGGCAGACTGACGGAGGGCAGAGGCTGACATGGTGTACATTGGCTGGCAGGCAGACTGACAGAGGCAGGCAGACATGCGCGCGCACACACTTGCAACATACATAGAGGCTGACAGACATATGCAGACACGCATGCACACAAGCACGTACACACACACACACACACACACACACAGGCAGACATGCACCCACACATGCACTGGGAGATGTATTAGGTTGAAAATGTGGATAAAAACAATAATAAAACAGGAATATTAAACTGATATGTTTCATTCATATGACCCTCCTATAGGTGTCATTATACTAACATACTAAAATGCCAGCAGAATAGGCCTAACGGTCTTTCGTGTCTGCTCGTTTGGTCAGCCCCCACCCTGGGAGCTGACCTTGCTGCCCCCCTCTCCCTCTCTGGCTTCTCCCTTCCCAGTCCCGGATATTCTCGCTGCACTGGTTTTTGCTTCCAGAACCCTTCCCCTGTACCTGTCCCACCCCTCTTGAACCCCTCCATCAGCCCCCTGGGCAGCACATTCCATGGCTCCACCACCCTCTCAGTGAAGTAGCACCTCTTCCTCCTTTCTCCCTGAATCCCCACACTCCAGCTTCCACCCATGCCCTCTAGTTGCACCCACCCCCTTCCTTCGGAGCACCCTGACTGCTCTTCCCCTATTTATCCCCTTCGTGTACCAGAAGACCTCTATCATGTCCCCCTGGTCCCTTCTCTCTTCCAATGCGTACATATTTAGCTCTTCGAGCCTCTCCCCATAGGTCCTATCCCCCAAGCCCCAAATCATTTTGGTTGACCTCCTCTCTACCCCCCTCCAGGAGTTCAGTGTCCCTCTTTAAATGTGGCCTCCAAAACTGCACGCAGTACTCGAGGTACGGCCTCACCAAGCAGTTATACAGTGGGAGTATCACTTCCCTCCTTCTGGAGGTGAGCCCCTTAGTGATGCATCCAAGCATCCTGTTTGCCTTTGCTGCTGCCCTCCTACAAGTGTCTGAGTTGTTCATCTTGACATCCACCACCACTCCCAGGTCTCTCTCAGCCATCGAGACTTGTAGTGTTCCCCCCTCCGCCCCCCAGGGTGTACACATGACCCGGGTTTCTGTCTCCCAGGTGCAGTACCTTGCATTTCCCTGCATTGAACCTCAGCTTCTGCTTTCTAGACCACCTTTCCAAAGCCTCCAGGTCCCCCTGTAGGGCCACCCTTCCCTCCTTCCCATCCACCACCGCCCCCAGTTCTGAGTCATCCGCAGAGAGACTTATCTCACTCCTGATACCCTTCCTTATGTCAGAGACGTAGGCATTGAACAGGAGGGGTCCAATAACCGATCCATGAGGACTCCACTAATGACCCTCCTTGAGGATAAGACTATCCCACCAACCACGACCCTCTGGGTCCGGTTCTGGAGCCAATTTCTATCCATATGATCATCTGGTTCCCCACCCCATTTCTCCCAGATTATCCAACAGGCCCCGTGAGAACAGAGTCAACCGCCTTGCTGAAGTCAAGAAAGAGGACATCCACTGGTCTCACCCAGGTCCAAGGCACTCGTCACCCAGACATAGAACTCCACAAGGTTTGTCTGACACGATTTCCCGGACAAATCCATGCTGTCTATCGTCCAGGCACCCCAACTTTCCAGGTCCCCAGTCTCTCCTTGACAATGCCCTCCATCACCTTGCCCACCACCGAAGTCAGGCTGAAAGGCCAGTAGTTCCCTGCCACCTCCCTTGATCTCCCCCCCCCTTGTGGATAGGCACTATATGTGCCACCTTCCAGTCCTGGGGCACCCACCCTGTCCTCAGAGAGATGCTGAAGAGCTCCGCCAGGGGTTTCGCCAGGACATCCACTGGTTCATTCGGCACTTTGGGATGTAATTTATCTGGCCCTGGTGCTTTCTCCATCTTAAGGGACCTGAGGGCTTCTCTCACTCTGCCATGATTTCCACTTCCGCTACCTCGTCCCCCTGCTTTGTCTCCTCCCACCTGCCAGTGATGTCCCTCCCAAGACCCGCCCGATCGGTGGGCCCCCCACCCTCATTTCACTGTCTCCTCCATGTATGATGCAGCCCCCATTTTCCTTGGTGAAAACTGAGGCAGAGTTATCATTAGTACCTCTGCCTGTTCCTCCAGGTCTTGTGCCAATCCCTCCCTGTCTTAATCCTGCTAATCAGCCCCTTCACCCTTCATTTTCCCGGTGTATCTAAAGAACCCTTGTTCCCTCTCCTAATTTCCCTGGCCAGGTTCTGCTCCTTCCTTGCCTTAGCCGCCCTCACCACCCTAGTGGCTCTTCTGGCCATCAGCTCGTACTCCCCTCGGTCCCTTTCACTCCTTGAGCACTTGAATTGCCTATAGGCCGCCTTCTTTGCCCTCACCACCTCCTGAACCGCCCTGGTTCACCAGCAGGGTTTTCGGGCCCTACCGCATTTTCGTCTTACTCTTGCACAGATGCTGGTAGCATCCTGCTCCCCCCTCCTGATGATTTCCCACCTACTGTCTGCGTCCATGTCTGGCCAATCCCATCCAAGTGCTCATAAGGATCCTTCCATTTCCTTGAAATCCGTCCCCCTGCGTCAGTTACTTCTGTCTTTGTGCAGCCTTCTACCCTACTGGGTTCAGGCCAGAACCAGACAGTGGCATGGTAAGCTCCCTGCCAATGGGTCCCTACCTCCATACCCCCAATCTGGTCACTGTCTGCCAGGACCACATCCAGTATCCGCTCCTCCTGGTCGGTTCCCCACCTGCTGAGTTAAGGCATCCTGAAAGACATCTCAACAACCTCTGTTCCTGGCCACGAAGATGTCATAGTCTTCCAGTCTGTTCCTGGCATGTTTAAGTCCCCAACACCACCACCCTTCCCTTCAGATCTGTACTGTCTCCCAACATCTGCCACCAGTCTCTCCTCCAGCTCCTCTGCCAGCGCAGAGGTCTATACTCCTCCTATTTTTACTGTCTTCCCCCCCATCAGGTGACCAAATCGCCTCCACTGTTTCCTCAGCTTCTCCACTCCTCCTATGGCAATGCAGTTTTGACTATCATTGCTACCCTCCTCCCTTCCCCTCCCCCATCCTTCCTGATCATGGTGTAACCTCCAGGTTCAGGTCCCAGTCGTGCCCTGCGGTGGCCCAGGTCTCAGTGACGCTGCCACATCCACCTGTCCCTCAGTTAGCGTCGCCTGGAGCTCAGGCATTTTATTGCCCAAGCTCCTGGCATTGTAGAACTTTACCTTCCACCCTTTCCCTATCTTCCATTTCCCTGCTCATGTTCCCATTGGGGATTCTGTCTTCCCTGGTCGCACCTTACCAGTCGGCCTTTTCCTGCATTCCTCCAGCTCCCCAGGGAGGTGGAGACAGAGTCCCTCCTTTATCGGATCCCCCTCAACAGCCTTTTCTCCCATCCCTCTCCCCTTCAGAAGTTTATCGTTGAAGTAGTTGTAAACACATAATTTAGAAGTGGTAGTTCAGGATGTCAAGACAGCTAGAGTGCAGTTATGGTTCTGACAGTGTGATCACACACTGGTGTGTGTAACCTTGTGATAGTTTTTTTTTGTTAAGTTTCTTCAAAAAGGCATGATACCACATATCCGTCCTGGAGGTAATGAGTGTCTGGGACACTTCCAACTCCTGCTGGCTTGAAGCAGTAGATCTGGACTGGAATGTAAACCTGGAATTCCCTCTACAATGGTTATTCTTACTTTACAATGATGGCTGTTCTACTGCTGCAAAACTGGTTATATGTTTGTCTGCAAAAATTTTAAATCGCCAACTTAAACGTACTGTAAACAGTTCATGTAGACAGTGGGCACACTTTCGACTGATCAAATTCAACACCGTCTTGGGCAGGATGAGTAATTAACATAGAGATCTTCTTCAGGGATATCTCAGTCATCAAGTAACACCTTAGGAACTTCCGCCGTCAGTGAAGGGGTATCCAGATGGAAGATTTTCAGCAGTACAACGGGAGACGCCCATGCTATCGACACCCGCCATCAGCAACGTTACATAGGCGTAGGCGGCCCCACTCCATCCTCAGTTTTTTCCTGCGTTGACTTGCAAGCACAGTCTCTGCGGAAGAGCCATCGCAGTGTTTTGCGCCTTTTTTGGCCTACAGCCATTTTTTCTTGTAATTCTCCCCAAAATCTTTCAGGATTTTCCGTTTTTTGTTTGTCAATTATTAATCCGCCTCATGTCTTTTCCGGTGTTTTCGCTGTGGAAAGAAGATTGCCTCTACAGACTAACACTCTGTGTCTGCTGTCTTTGGCTGGGCCACAAAGTTTCTGATTGTGAGCTCTGCAGAAATTCAACAAACAACTCTCAGGCGACGCAAGATAGCTCTCAAAATGTTTCTGATGGAGTAGCAGGTAGCCAACTCTGGGCAGGATTCCTCCAGGGCCCGGCTGCTTTGTTGCCCAGAGGTCCCAGAGCTCCTGGGCCTCAAGACAGGTCCTTTGGGGGGTGTCACAAAGGCGGGACGTGAATGCTCCCCCCCAGCATCCATCCCGCTTTCTGTCAGGGGGAGAGGGCTCTTCATTGATGGAGGCTGCCTCTGCAAAGAGTCCAGCTATCCAGGTCTCAGTCTCTTCCAGACCCATACTGACAGCTTCTCTGCCTGACTCTCCATGCGCCCGGTCTCTGGGTTGTCGGCCCCTCCTCTGTAGATGACTTCGTTGATGCCTACCCCTTTCTCTCCGAGGGCTGCAGGCTCGTTGGGCTCTCAGGTCAGCAGCTTCTGTGCCATTGAACCACTTTTCATCAATGACAACCATGGACCTGAATGAGGTACTGGTCAAGTTCAGCAGTTCAGTACTTTCAATAGGCCATCATTGCGGCAGCTTCGTCACCGACCCCCCCCCCCCAAAAAAAATTCATTATCCAAGGGAACCTACCCATGGGCCACAGATGATAGCTCCGACACCAGAACCAGATGAGGTTGACGCTCAAGGAGGAGTATCATCCTGACCTCATCCTCCACAGTGACATAGAGGATGAAGAGTAGGAGGAGGAGGAAATCCTTCTTTCTGACAAGTCCACTGCCTCTTCAGTCAGTGAGGACTCAGTTAAGCATACTCAAGGTCTCCTGAGGATGCTACATTCTATATTGTCATGAAACAGCTTTGCGCCAGTATGAGTTTCCAGACCGAAGATGAGGATGTCACCAGGAAGGGACCTGGCTAACTACTTGGCGATCCACGATTCTTCACCTGCAATTATCCCTACTATGCTGCCAGCCCTGAAAACTGCCAGTACGGCAGCCTGGCTGAGCCAGGTATGGTGCCAGCTGTGCCACACAGGCTGTATAATGCCCCTCAGCACCTTCCTTATTTTGCCGCACAAACTGAAACTGACTAGACTGTTATCAAGGCAGTCCACGACAGGTCTAAGGTGCCTGAGCACCTTAGCTCCCTTACCCCAGACAGTGAATCCCGCAGGATTGACCTCTGGGGTAAGAGGGTTTATGCCTCCTCTGCTTTAGGTCTGAGGATTGTAAATTATCGGTCACATATGGTCAAGTTCCAAAATGCCAACTGGAGGAAGGGCAGGTCAGCTGCCCAAGCTCTCACCGATGGCACCCGAAAGCAGGAACTGCTTCAGTACCTGCAAACTGCAGAGGATGGATGTCAGCAAACCTCTCCTTCGGGCCCTCTATGATTTGGCTGATACGGTGGCCAGGGCTTCTGCCACAGGCATTTGCCTTCATAGGCATTCATGGCCGAGAGTCTCTTGCTTTGCAGCTGATGTGCAAAATAAGGTGCTCAACGCCCCATTCAGTGGTCCCAAGCTCTTCGACACTGATATTCAGGACCTCATTAATGACCTGCAGGCCTCTGGCGCAGCCCTTAAGTCTGTCCACTCTCTCTACTACACTCAACCCCATGGTATAAAGCACTCTACTTCTGTAGACAGACCAATAGACCAGACTTGGGCCCCAACACCCAGAGTATGTGCAGAGCCCAGTCCTCCTTGCCCGCCCCCTCTAATACTGGAGCAGCAGCCAAGCATCCCAGAAATGATAGTTCAGCCTCCACGCTGGCCCCACCTCAACTTTACTCATTGCCAGACCACCACCCTCTGGTCCTGCCCCAGGAGGTGGTGGTTGGAGGCCGGTTCTCCCTCCATCTGAATCAATGGAGAACCATCACTTCAGATGCTTGAATCCTGCAAATCATATAGTGCGGTCACACCTTGAAGCTCATTCAGCAGCCTCCAGATCCCCCTTCCCCACCCTCAGCCTACCCCGGGCCCACTTGTCTGTTCTCCAGGAGGAGGTGGTGCAATCTCTCTTGCGCAAGCAGGCAATCGAGCCAGTGCAAAAGTGACAGTGAAACCAATGATTTTATTCCAGGTTCTTCCTGGTCCCCAAGAACACTGGAGATCTGAGACCATCTTAGACCTCAAGGACCTCAGTCTCTTCTGTCCAGTACAAAAGTTCCATATGGTTACTTTAGCAGGCCTCTTACCCCTCCTCAAGGCAGGTGGACTGGCTCTGCTCATTGGACATGCAGGGCCTACCTACATGTTTAGTTTTTTTCTCCTTACAGGAGGTTTCTTCGCTTTGCCTTTGAGGGAGAACACTACCAGTTCAAAGTGTTACCCTTTGGCTTATCCTCTGTGCCGCGTGTTTTTACCAAATGCTTAGCAGGAGCAAGCAGCCCTCAGAAGGGAGGGACTGTGTACGTCTTTCCTTACCTGGACGATTGGCTTCTCAAGGCTACATCCAAGGAAAAGCTGTTGCTGACTCTGGAGTGTACTGTCCAGCTAATTGAATCTTTGGGCATAACCGTCAACCTGCCCAAGTCTGTTCTAGTACCATCCAAAGACTGCAGTATATTGCGGTTCTGGACTCCAAGCAGGGAAAGTCCTTCTCCCCCAAAACAGGGCAGACTGTCGTGTGGCTCCTAGCTCAGGAAGTCACTCCAGAGTCGGTACATCCCTGTCAGGCTGTACTTCAAGCTTCTGGATTTAATGGCTGCAGCCATTCCCATCGTTCCTCTGGCCAGGCTTCACATTCGGACCCTTCAGTGGACCCTCAGAATATAGGGAACCAGCACACAGACTACCTGGATCAACCAGTCCTGGTCTCCTCCCAGTCCATGAAGTTTTGCAATTGTGGATGGACCCTTGAATCTTCAGCAGGGGTCCCTTTCCAATTTTTCTCCACATCACATCCTAACCACGGATGCTCGGGTCTAGGCTGGGGAGCTCACTTGGGTCCCATTCGAACCCAGGGCTCATAGTCCCATTTGGAAGCCACTCTTCATATCAGTGTTCTGGAGATGAGTGGTGCTCTATGCCATGTAGGCTTTTCAGGAACAGCTTGCTCCAGGCCAACTGCTGTTGCTGTCGGACAATCTTGAGTGTAGTCGACTAGATCAACAAGCAGGGCGGGACTCACTCCTACCCACTTTGCAGTGAGGCCGTGCAAGTGTGGTACTGGCCCTGGTGCACAGTCTGCCACTGTCCCCGTGCCAGGCATTCTAAACATTCTGGTGGACAGTCTTAGCAGAACTCAGTTCAGCATTTACGAATGGGAGCTTCTCTCATCCATAGTAGATCTGTTCGACAGATGGGGTCGTCAAGAGTTGGATCTTTTTGTGTCCCCACTCAATGCAAAACTGCCCAATTTTTGCTCGCTAGATCCAGGGCCTGGAGTTTCTGGCGAGACTCTTTGTCCCTCCGTTGAGCTGGAAATTTCTGTACACATTTCCACTAATACAGAGGTGCTGATCAAACTGCAAATTGAGGGGGCCAACAGGATGCTCGTAGCCCTCTTCTGGTCTCACAAGATATGGTTCCCTCTACTTAAGCAACTGGTGGAAGAAACTCTCCGTTCCCTCTGCCCCTTTGCAGGAATCTGTTTACCCAGGATCGGGGGACCTGGTCCATCCCAACCTAAGGTCCCTCCATCTGCATGCATGGCTCCTGAGGACATAGCCATTGCCAGGTTTGGGGTCTCTTACAGGGTAGCGGACGTCCTGGTGGCCACCTGCAAGCCTTCCACCCGTACCACTTATACCATGAACTGGATGCAGTTTGCCATCTGGGCTGCCGAGCATTCCTAGAGCCTTTCACCTGTCCTGTTAAGCATGTCCTGGACTACTTGATTTCTTTGTCCGACTAATGCCTCCAGTATTCCTCCCTCAGGGTCCACCTTTCTGATATTTCCACCTTTCATGAGTCCATGGGTGACCACACGATTGCTTAGCTGGATGTGTCGCATACGTTTCTAAGGGGCATCCTGCACCTGAAACCCCTAATCCGTTCCCTGTCCCGGCTTTTGGACTTGAATTTTATTTTGGAAAAGTTGACCCAGTCTCCTTTTGAGCCAGTGCAACTTGCGATTTAGCTTTATCTCTTGGAAAGCAGTTTTTTAGTTGCAGCTACTTCTGCTCGAAGAATTTCAGGCTTCAGGCCCTGTGGTGTGAGGAGCCTTATTTGATTTTTCACTGACAGGGTATCTTTATGCACAAATTCTAAGTTTCTCCCAAGGTGTTCTCTGTGTTCACACTTAATCAGTCTATCCACCTTCCTGCTTATTTTCCTGAGCGTGCCAATCCAGTGGAAGCACTGCTCCATACCCTAGATGTGCTTAGAACTTTGAAGTGTTATCTGCTCAGGAGTAAGGCGTCCAGAAGATCTAATCAGTTGTTTGTTTCTTTCACCCCAGGTAGAGAGGGCGCTTCAGTTTAGAAGCAATGTTTATCTAAATGGTTGGCAAATTGCATTGTGTTCTGCTACAAGTACAGCAAAGAATTGCCTAGTGCTGTCAAAGCTCATTCCACCAGAGGAATGGCTACCTCATTGGCTTATTTCAAATGGTTCTCAGCTGCTGATATTTGCACTGCTGCTACCTGGAGTACAGTCCACACTTTCACAAAGCATTACAGTCTGGACATTGCCTCAAGAGCCTATGCAGGATTTGGCAGGGCTTTGTTGCTAGGACTCCTGAAGTTTATGGAGATCCAGCCTCCCAGACTATATGTTTACACTTGTCATTGCTTGGTACTCGCTCCTACGGTGTTACCTGATGACTGAGATACCCCTGAAGAAGATAGAATAGTTTTGTAAGAACTTACCATAACAGTAGATCTTCGAGGGGGCCTCAGTCATTGGGTGTGATTTCCCTCCCACCATCACCTTTCTTGGGGCTCCTGTTCCGGACCTGGCTATATGCTGTCTTCCATCATTTTTATCTAGAGCCAGGTCCCTTGATCTCTCCTCAGTTCCCCAGGGCGTCAGCCTTGTTCCCTTCATCTCCGGAAAGAACTGTGGAGGGAGTGGGGCTGCCTACGCCTATATAGGGTTGCTGACATCAAGAGCATGGGCAGCCCCAATTGTACTGCTGAAAATCTTGTGTGTAGATTCCCCTTCACCGACGGCGAAGGTTCCTACGGTGTTACCTGATGACTGAGATCCCCTCGAAGATCTTCTGTTATGGTAAGTTCTTACGTAATTGTTCTTTTTCTGATGCAGCTGCCCAGAAAGCGGGCAGGTTAGGACTCAACATTTTATTTTACATTATATTGTAATCAATTTTTTCCTTTGATGACTGAGTAGGACCTTTGGGAACCGATAATTATTTCCCTCACCCAGCAAACATGTGTGAATCCGCTCTTCTGCAGCACTGGGTGCCTCTAATGAACATATTAACGTAATGTGGTCATCAGTCATGACTTTGTGGAGTGCCACTGAAAGTTGGTCTCCATCCATGCTGTGATATTCTGGCCTTGAACCATTCTATCAAATGTTAATCTGACTGAGACAGAATTGTTTTGGGCAGTGCTGGATTAGCTTTTCAGCTGGCTCCGTGTTGCTGAGTGATTTGTGGGAAGAGGCCACACTGGCAACCTAGTTTTGTGTCCAAACAAGGGAAGTCAGGAGCAGAGGCTGGCAGGGAGGGAGAAAGAGCAGCAGCAAGGACACACTCTTCCTGGTTGGAGGGACTGTCAATGCACTTCTTGGATATTGGCTCCTGGTGGCGGGGGCTTGATTCCTTGACAGGCTTGGATGTCCATGTGCTGGTGAGCACTGCTCCCAGGATACCAATGTGGTGCACACTGCAGTGGGGGAGAGGTTAGGCACCACTTGAACAAAGATAAAAATGGCATACTTTTTCACGGATGACGGCCCAGTTATCAGCTCAAACTCCCCATGCCTTAACCTGAAGACTGAGGTGCTTCTTCCTCTTGGTGAATGTTGGGGCATCAGGAGTGGGAAGTCTGGCAGTGATAAACTGGATCTTTAGGAGGAACACGGGACCAACCTGTGGAACCTGAAGATGCCAGCCATTGGCAGGAGTGAAATCCAGGAGGCAGTTGGGGATGCTTGGGTGTTCAAAGGAATGGCACCAGAAGCAAGCCTGGTGAAGAAAACAAAATCTTTTTTGGTTGTTTTTCTGCATGAGTTTTAAATGGGGGAGTGCCACAGAATACTAGGCCCAGATGTGGGCGATAAGGGGTATGGTATGCTTGTATCTGACGTTCAGCTGTACAAATTGTTGCTTCTCCCATTGTTAAGGAAATTGATGTGGATGCTGTGGCCTGTGATGGAGTCGTGATAGCTATCGCTGTCTCGGAACATGTTGAGAATGCCGGCGTCCACTCTGGCGATGCCACTCTTGTCACCCCTCCACAGGATATTAACCAGAGGACCATGGAGAGGATCAGAGCCATTGTCCACGCTATTGGACAGGAGCTACAGGTCACTGGCCCATTCAACTTGCAGCTTATTGCAAAGGTAGGCTATAAAACGCAACACTCTGTACTGAAATATAGTTGGTTCACAAGTTATGTGTATGTATGTATTAATTGGGGTGCGGGCAGTAGTGCCCTTATAGTTAGGGTTGAGTAGGGTGTTTGATAGTAATCCCTAACTTTGCACCTTAATGGTTTGCTGATGTTCAACAGAATTGCATGAAATTGGGGGGCAAGTTTCATGATGGTCAGATGTCTGGATTCCGAGATCTGGATAGTACAAAACAAAATACTTTTATTTTTTTATTTTTAGAAACAACTTTTTGGGTTTGGTGAAAAAATATTAATCCATTCCTGAGTTAAAGATTTGAAATTTAGGTTGTGAGCAGGCTCAATAGGTATAGATTTGATCCGAAAGAAATCTTCCTGGACATAAAGTCTCCACCACTCGTTCACACTAGTGGGACTACACTGGGCGCTAGGACCCAGTGGGAGCCAGAAATCTTCAGGAGGACCGTGCATGCACGCACTGTGAACAGCTTGTGTAGCCCTGAGGCTATCTCGGCGTTGACCCTCCAACCACCTCAGTTCCTTTTTCCTGCCACCGAGTGCGGCGTCAGTAGCGGTGTCACTCGCCCACTAGGAGTCAGATCTTCACATCTGTCTGACCACAGCATAATCGTTCAGTTTTGATTAATTGTAGTATATTATTTATTTATGTTTAAAAACATTTCATTCTTTCAACGAAGAACAGAAGAAGTCTTCTTTAGCTTGCCTTTGGAGTTGACTATGAATGGGGCTGGTGACAGTTGGGGACTTTGTGCAAGCTGTTTTAGCAGCAGGGCTGGGTCTATCCGCTATCCTCTTTTGAGGGGGTGGGGGTGACCATGGGCAGTCCGGTGTCTGGAGGAATGGCAGTCCTCCCAAACAGAAAGTGGGTCCATTCCGGTTGGGGTCGTGGTGCCGCTCTGCTTGAGCTCTTCTTTGTCCCACCAGTCGAAGAAGAAGAAGCAGCACTTGTCGAAGTCTCCCTCTGGTACATCTGCATGGAGATCATCGGTAGCTGCTGACCCCGGCTCCATTGGGGTCGCCTGCAGCCTTTGTTCCCAGCAGCCACAATCCTCGACTGTGGAGTCCTTCCCTGCCCCTGCGGGGGTCCTCCGGTGAGAAATTTCATCATTGGGCCGCTCTTATGGAGCTTTGAGTTCGACTGTTGTCCTGACTTCCCATGCCTACTTAGCCGACTCCAGGGCCTTTGGGCCTGGGGGCTGTGGATCTGCGGGTGGGGCAGTTGGGTCTGCCTAATCGCACACCAGCTTTGGTGCCATTGACGCAGCGCTCTTGTGCTTTCCCCCTCACATGGCTGCAGCGCATGGACCAGTACAGGTACTGCTTTCTCCTACTCCTTCTCGTACTTTCATGTCTCAAGTATTGGATGCCCCAGGGTTGGAGTCTCCAGGTGCTTGTTGGTGCGGTTGCAGCGCTGCCCTCTGCTCTGGCCTTGGTGGCGCTGTTCCCAGTGCCGCCTCAGGTGTCTGGGTTTTCAGTTCCGATCATGGAGCACCTCCCCTGCTCTGGGCCCTGCGCTGCTATGTATGCATAAGGCCTGCGCTCCAATCACTCCGTAATGATATTCACATTTGTGTGTACGAGTGCACAGTGCTATCCATCCATAAGTTTTGGGATGATGTAATCGTATCCCTATTTCCCTGTGGGAGCAAAAGGCCCTCCAGGCCCTGCACTCCCATCAATCCTTAATGGTATCTATATTTGCATGTGGAAGCACAGGGTCCTTTGCTCCCATCAATGCATAAGTTTTGAGATCATGTGGAGGGCAGTGGGCTCCCATCAGGTAGTGTGCAGACCCAAAGAAATATTTGACATTGCGGTGTGATCCTATAGAAAAGCAGAACATTTCAGACCTGTGTAACTCGACACCAGATTAATATAGTTTCATGAAGCCAGCAAAGGCACATTGGTGGAGCAAGCCCTTTGTACCCTGTAAATTTCAAAACAAAATTGTAAACAGTTTCTTCACAGCAGAGTGACAAACGACTGTGCACACCTACCATTACAATGTTATCCTTTGGGAAATGAAGCAAAACTTAACCCCGCTGAATTCCAGAGCAAAGTAATATATTTTCACCAAACCAGCAAAAGGCAGATCTGTGGACCAAGCCCTTCGTACCCAGAACACTTCAGACCAAAATACCAAACCATTTGTTTAATGTGAAGTGACAAAAAAAAAAAAACACCTATATAAACATTGTTTTCCAGGGATGTGGATGTGATGTTCTATCCACACTTTCTGACAGTTGCCTTTCCCTTTAAGGATCGCTGGAAATGTCTTCTAGCTGACTCTTCCCACTCACCCGGTGGTAACTCCCATGGCTCTGCCCCATGACTCCAGAACTTCCTTTCTGCTGGAAAATTCAGGTTTTTTCCTTACCGCTTCCACGTTGAATAGGCCCTGGCGCTTAAATCTTCGGAGTTACTTCCAAAACTTACATTAAAACTCATTCGAGATTCCTCTTCACTGCGATGGAGAATAACTCCTCGCCCGGGTTTCGCTGGTGCCCTTGTGGGCAGAAGATGTCTTGTACGGACCCTCCCACCTCATGCCTTTACTGTGTAGGCTACAATCCATGAGCCTCATGAACATTATCGTCGTTCTACCTAAATGTTCTCGACGACTGCTCGCCTGGTTGGGCCGACCGGAGAAACTATACTCCACCGGTCAAATCAGAGGATGCCCTTTTGGTGGTCTCCGTGGCTGCGGGGTCTGCCAATCAGTTAGAACAGCTCAAGGCCTTCGAGGAGGAGGAGGAGGTGGCCCAGGCTGCTGCTCAATCCTCTTCTGCCTCAGCCTTTGTTTCTCTCCAATTGGGCTCCACCTATCAGGCCTCCTTCAAGGAGCTGTGCCAGTCCCTCTCGACCAAAGGGGAGGGCCCCACCAAGTCGCATAGTCCCCGCTCACGCAGGGAATCCAAGAAGGACAAATAGAAGACTCGTCGTCGGCACTCCTGGGACTGGAAACCGTCCGCTCTCCAGAAACTTAGGTTTTGACTACAGTGAGCCGCGGCCCATACCACTGGCTTCATGGTAACCCTGTCGGGCCAGTTGGCTGAGGCGTAGCCGATGATGCAACCAAGATTTCTGTCGACCCTGTTGACCGGTTGTCGTCCAAAGAGGCCGACAACTCTCTTTTCAGGATTTTGGTCCTGCCAGTGACCCCTAACATGTCGGCTCAGCTTGCTGAGCTGGAACCACCGATCATCAAGACCAGGAGGAGCCGCAGACCTCCCCTGCTCCCTCCGAGGCCCATCGTTGGCACCATCGATGGTCGAGGTCTCGGTTATCTTTAACTTTGGGATTGAACAGGTCCCGCTGACATCGGCGGTCTTGCTCTAGACACCATGGTAAGCGGCGCCACCGCTGCTTGTCTCTATCCTCCTCTGGTAAGAGGCTTCGGCGCAAATTGCGTCAACACTGTGAAGACCTCATGTGGCAATAGTTCTGTCTGGACCGAAGCCGACACCAGCTACCACCCCGGCCATTACTTGGCTGTCATCCCGAAAAGCTGACTTGATTCCCCTGGCGGGGCTGGTCGACTCCATTCCTCCCCCAGTGTAGCCAGTTCAGACCCCGTTGGCTAGGCCGGAGCAGGTTTCTCCACTGATCGTGGTAGAGCCGCCACCTAAACAGCCGACGACCAGGGCTCCGACCAAGGAGTCTCAGCTGGCCAAAGGGCTTCCCCATCGGCTTTCGGTCACCCTTACACCTGACCGTCTGGCGGGTCGAGAGTGACATGGGTGGCCGCCCGCTTTATGTGGACTCCTCAGAGTCTGAGGATTCCTGTTTGCACTCCTGTCCACTGGACATGGAGTCGATCAAAGATCTTTCCACGGACGAAGGCTCTACTTCATTCATGGCCTCACTTCCAAGTCTATGGGAAGGAAGCTAGAGCCCATCCAAAAGCAGGCTCAATACCCCTCACAGAATTCCAGACAAAGGGGACTCTCCAACGGAGGCCTTCCCAGTGGCCGACGCCATTGTTGGCCCTGCCCTGGAGCTTTGGCAGTGCTCTGCTTTTTGCCCTGGGCCCTCTGCCTGGATGGCCTGCAAATATGTGGTACCCTTTCAGGGTTCACTGAGCATCCCTCAGCAGAGGGGTTGGTTGCTGACTCCGTGTTTCGGTGCCCGGGCAATATCGGGGATGTCGACAGACTGACGGACAAAGAATTCAAGGAATTGGGCCATTCGGCCAAAAAGGTCTATGCTGCCATCTCACTGGGTCTCCGTCAGGTGAGCTTGGCCATCTTGCTGGCACACTTCTCCCATGCCCTATTAGGCTTCCTGGAAGAGGTGATCCTGCATCTTTCTGCCGACCTTCAGACCACAGTCAAACAGGTCCGAGACCAGGGTAGGGCAGTGGCGAAACAGTAACTCCAGATGTATGTGGATATTAGTGATTCTAGGAGCGTGGATATGTTGTTCATCCACCCTGTCTGGCATTGTCCTTTCCCTTTAAATCTTGCGGAAGTCTTCAAGCTGGCTCCTCCCACCCACCGGGTGGTAAATACCTCAGCTCCGCCCCATGGCGTAGATCTTCCTTTCTGCTGGAGATTCAGGTTCCTCGTGCTTTCTGTGATGTTGAGGCCTGGATTCATTTCGGCGGTTTCACGCATCTTCTCGCTCTGAAACTCGTTAGAGTTTACGACTTCTGATCGGACATGGATGACAAGTTGTCTCCGGGTTTCGCGGTGTCACTGGACAGAAAATGTTGCACCGATCCCCACTCTCGTCGTTTACTGCCTCGGTTCTATTCACAATACCTTGCAGTGCTCCATTTGCGCTTCCTTCCACCCCAATGTCCTGGAAGATCGTCAAGCGCGCCTGAAGCTGGGTAGACAGACTCCGCAGCCCACGGTAAAATCCAAGGAGGCCAGGTGGGCGGTTCCAGCAGCTCACGGGATCCGCTTGAACAGCTGGCGCATAGGCGGCCTTGAGAAAAGGCGCCGCCCAAGCTACTACACGGCTAGCCGAGGTTTCTTCAGTGCCGCTCAATCTGGGCTCTTCCTTTTCAGGTTCCTTTAGGATTTGTGCCAGTCTCTCCCTACCAGGGTGAGGCCCCTCGAACTCGCACTCATCCCGTTCTAAGAAAAGGATCCTAAAATCTTGGAGTGAAGAAGACGCTCTGGGATCAGGGGCGGTCCGATCATCTGACCGGTCAAATTGCCTCCTCGGCGCTGGGTTTCAGACCTTCCGTCTGTACCGGGCGTGAGCGAGGAGTCTGCTGATCCAGCCGAGATTATTCTCGACCCGATCGAGCCGTTATCACCGACTCCTGTCGATGATTCTTTGGAAGAGCGCAAGATTCTCTCCTTCGCCCGATGAGGAGACCGCCCAGCAGTACTCCCGATCGAGGACAAGAACGAACCTCGGTTTCACCAGCCGCATCTCTCCCGATCGACAAAGCCGACGGTCGGTCTCGATCGAGAGCAAGTCCTCTTCGATCGATTGACCCAAAAAGGACACAGCACTCCGCCAGAGGCGCCACCACGTTCCCCTTCCTCCTCCGACGAGAGGGGCTTTGGCAAAAATTCGTCGGCCCTGCGAGGATCTCATGTGGCAGCAATTCCTGCTAGCAGGTCAAAGCGGCTCCCTCGGTGGTCGCTATCTCTTAGCCTCAACCTCTCCGTCCGCTTCAGACACCGATTGCTCCGGTGTCGGTCTCTTCGAGGGGCTCGGTCGTCTTCCGCGCGCAACGGTTTCAGGTTCCCACCAATTTTGGTGGAACCTCCACCTAAGCTGCCCCTAGAGGTTCCCTCAAGGAGGCCCGACAGTCTTGGTCTCCCCCACAGACTGTCAATTACGGTCACCCCTGATCGCCCTAGGCATATCGAGGGGGACTTAGGTGGGCAGCCTTTATATCGGGACTCCTCCGATTCCGATAACACTGGCCTTCATTCTCTCGATGAGCTTTCGGCATCAGGTTTGGAAGAAGGCCTTCCTCCTTCCAGGGCATCCTCTGGCTCATTTCGAATCGTGAGGATGGCCCTACAGCCTATCCAGAAAAAGCGGAATATCCCTTACGGATATTCTTAAGAGGATACCCCTACGGAGGCATTTCAGTCGCTGAGCCATTATTGGTCGGCCTTGGAACTCTGGCAGCGTCCAGCCTCCTGCCCAGCTCCGTCTGCCTGCATGGCACGCAAGTATGCAGTGCCCACAGGGTCCTTGGCAGGGTTTACTGAGCACCCCTCGGCGGAAAGCCTTGTGACTGCCTCAGTATTCAGGCGGACGGGCAGCTCAGCCGATACTGACCGCCCTCCAGACAAAGAGTCCAAACTCATGGACCACTCGGCCCGGAAGGTCTATGCTGCATCATCTTTGGGCCTTCGTCAGGCAAGCTCAGCGGTGATTATGGCACACTTCTCTCACGCCCTCTTGGGGTCGCTGGACGAAGGTCTCCCCCACCTCCCAGCTGACATGCAGACCACGGTCAAGCAGGTCAGGGACCAGGGCAGAGCTGTTGCTAAACAACAACTCCAGACTGCTCTGGACGTGGGTGATTCCTGTGCCCGTTCACTAGCTGCAGCGGTTTCCACTCGCCGCAGGGCTTGGCTGAGGTTATCCTCCTTTCCCATGGATACTCAGCACAAGCTAGCTGATGTGCCCTTCCTTGGCACCGACCTCTTCGGGCCAGGAGTGGCAGGTCACCTGCAGCATATCGAGCAATCTAATGCCACCTTAGATGCTACATCCGCTAAGGGTTCTTCAAGTAAGAACCAGCAGAAGCGCAGGAAGAAGCCTTTTCGTCATTCTTCCCCTGCAGTCAGACAACCACCCTTCCAGGGGGGTCAACAACAGCAGCAGGCTCAGGCTTGGCGCCCTAGGCCCAAGCAAGGTCCCCAGCAGCCCCGCAAAGGAGGCCGAGGCGCTGGTCAGGTGCCCCTCCTCCTCTAAGCCTGCCCAGTGCCGGGCCGGGGTGTCCTCCCCCGTACTCGTCACTTCAGCTCTGGGTCCTCCTGTGGGGGGCCGGCTCCGCCACTTCGTTTCCGCCTGGTCCGGTATCACCACGGACAGATGGGTCCTAGAAGTGGTTGGGCAGGGTCTGCCCTTAAATTCGAGCAGTACCCTCCCAGCGAGCCCGTGCCCCAAGAGAGGGCGGATCTTAGTCGCCCAGTCTGTCCTCCGAGGGCGACATTGCTTCTCCTCCTCAAAGGTGGTGGCCAGTGGCGGATCCTCCTTCAGACCCAGGCTTCGTCTCCAGGTATTTCCTGGTGCCCAAGCAGACGGGCGGTTGGCACCCCATTCTAGATCTGCACGACCTGAATCGGTATCTCAGGTCTGCACCTTTCGGATGGTAACTCTAAATCAGATCTTACCATCCCTGGGCCGAAACATGTGGTTCTGCACACTGGATCTTCAGGGCCGCTTTTTTTCCGTCCCTATCCGTCCGTCTCTTCAGCGGTTCCTCCACTTCAGGGTCGAAGGGACCCTATACGAGTTCAGACCATGCCGTTCGGCCTGTCACCGGCCCCAAGGGTTTCACCAAATGCATTGCAGTGTGGCAGCCCATCTTCGGCGTCAGGGGTTCGTATTTACCCCTACCTGGACGATTGGCTCCTGGCGGATCCTCCCTTCAGGAGGTGGAAGGTCAGGGACCTGACCTCCGAACCTGCTCACCTTGGGCCTTCTGATCAACGAGGCCAAATCGTAACTCGTACCCTTCTCAGGTGATAGGCTTCATCGGGCAGAGCTCGACTCGTCAAGCCAGAGCTCGGCTCCGGCGGATAGAGCGGAGGTTCTCTCCTCCTTTGCCCAATCATTTCTGGTTGGGCACTCACGCCCTGCCGGGACTTCCTCGCCTCCTGGGCTACATGGCGGCGTGCCGTCGGTGGTCCGCTGGGTCAGACTGCATCGCCCCCCAGTGGAGGCGCCACCCAGTGGTCTCAGCGTCAGAGTCTTTTCGACCAGCTGGTCACGGTCACCAGGGGATGTGGGACGCCCTACAATGGTGGACCGTCCCGAATCTAATGCTGGAAGGGATCCCGTTTGTCCGCCCGAGCGTGATGCGTCGCCGACCGATGCCTCTCTCACGGGCTGGGGCCCACATGGGAAATACAGGGCTCATGGTTTCTGGACCCCAGAGGAGTCCCAATGCCACATCAACCTGTTGGAGCTCAGGGCAGTCAGACTGGCTCTGTCAGCTTTCGCTCCTCAGCTCCGGGGTCAAGTGGTTCAAGTCCAGACGGACAATACCACGACCATGTACTACCTCAACAAACAGGGCGGCATGCACTCCCGTCTGCTTTGCAAGGAGGCGCTCCGGATCTGGATCTTCGTCAGCCGGCTGGAGGCGGATCTCCTAGCCATCCATGTGGCAGGAGTCGCGAACCAACTGGCGGATGCTCTCAGCCGCTTAGGCCAGACATCCCACGAGTGGTCTCTCCATCCAGAGGTAGCCTACTACCTGTTCTCTCGTTGGGGCAAACCGTTGGTGGACCTGTTTGTCTCCAGGGAGAACACCAAGCTGAGGCTGTTCCATGCCCACCCCCTCAGCAGGGCTCGCTGCAGGGGGATGCCTTCTCGAGGCCGTGGACCCCAGGCCTCTTTACGCCTTTCCTCCATTTCCCTTGATCCATAAGGTGTTACTCAAGGTGAGGAAGGACAAGGCGAAGGTGATCCTGGTAGCCCCAGATTGGCCACGCCAGTTCTGGTATCCAGATCGCCACAGCCTCAGCTGCAGGACCCCGGGGCTGTGCCGCCCGGACCTGATATCTCTGAACCAGGGAAGGTCCTTCATCTGGACCTTCAATCCCTACCTCACAGCCTGGTTCCTGGCGGCTAGAGTTCCAGGCTTTGGGTCTTTCGGAGGATGTCTACACCGTGGTGGAGGCATCTCGAAAAGAATCGACCAGGAAATGTTATGCCTTCAAATGGAAGAGATTTTCCATTTGGTGTCAGGGTAAAGGTCTGACCCTTATCCTGCTCGGTGGCTAACATTCTAGACTACCTTGGTCCCTCTCCAAAGGGGTCTTGGTCATCGACCCTTAGGGTGCACCTAGCAGCCATATCGGCTTACAGGCGCGGGTCGGTCAGCCGGCGTTAACTCAGGAAAAGGTGGTCGGCGCTTTTTCAAAGGCCTGGACCACACATCCCTCCAGTGCGTGAACCTCCCCTCCGTGGGATCTTTTTGCTGGTTTGGCAAAGCTCATGGGCAAGCCATTGAACCCATGCACAAGTCTGCACTTTCGCGCCTGTACGTGAAGGCGGCCTTCTTGGTGGCTATCACGTCAGCCAGAAGGACAGGGAGCTCCAGGCGCTTTCAGTGGCCTCCCCCTATCTGGTCTTTCCCAGGGACAAAGTTGTCCTGCGACCCCACCCGAAATTCCTTCCGAAGGTGGTGTCAGAGTTTCACCTTAACCAGGTGTTGACCCTGCCAGTATATTACCCTAATTACACCTCGGACGCCGAGTATAGGCTCCATACTCTGGACCTCAGACGTGCTCTCTCCTATTATAAGGAGAGGACGGCGGAAATTCGGGGAGAGGTTCGCCAGCTGTTTGTCACCTACGCTGAAGCCGCTTCTGGCAGACCTGCAGCCAAGCGGACTATTGCGAGATGGATCACATCATGCATAGTTCTGTGTGCTATGAATTGGCGGGTAAGGAGCCTCCCAAAGGGCTAAGGGCTCATTCTACCGTCATACTGCTATGATGTGGCTGCTTCCAGGGACATCCCTATCCAGGAAATCTGTCGGGCGCTACCTGGAAGTCAGCAAGCACCTTTATTACCCATACTACATTGACCTAGAGTCACGTGGGATGCTGGTTTTGGGGCCTCGGTTCTCCAATCTCTATTCCCTAAGTAGGGTGTGTGCCTTGCCTCCTCCTCCCGGAGAACTGCTTGAGTTCTGTCAGACAGTGTGGATGAACAACATATCCACGCTCCTAGAAGAACAGGTTACTTACCTGTAACAGTAGTTCTAGGAGTGGTATATGTTGTTCATCCACACGCACCCACCCGACCTCCCCGGCTTTAGGCGCACAACCTGGCTTCCAGCGGGCTAGATCTGGCGTCATGTGGCGGAGCCGAGGTATTTACCACCTGGGTGGGTGGGAGGAGCCAGCTTGAAGACTTCCGGCAAGATTTAAAGGGGAAAGGGACAATGCCAGACAATGTGGATGAACAACATATACCACTCCTAGAACTACTGTTACAGGTGAGTAACCTGTTCTTCTTGTGCCCGCTGAGTGGTGGCTGCAGTTGCCATACACCATAGGGCTTGGCTGTGGATCTTGACCTTCACGGCAGACACCCAGCACAAGCTGGCGGATGTCCCCTTTTTGTGCACGGACCTATTCGGGCCTGGTGTGGAGGGTCACTTCCAGTGCATTGAAAAGTCCAGTGCCACTCTGGACTCGGTGACATCCGCCCAGATGGACAACAAGGGCACTAAGAAACAAAAGCACAAGCCATTTCTGTCCTCCACACCTGCGGCAAAACCAGCCCAGCATCAGTCTGGCTAGCAGGCTCAGTCCTGTCTACCTTGGATCACAAATAACTTTAGCAAACTAACATTTCGGTATAAAGTTGCCAATAGTTGGAACGTGCTTCCTCAACAACTTAGAAGTTTTGAAATGTCACAAACCACTTTTAAAACTGCAGTGCAGCAGGAATTAACTTTTCGCTGTGAGTGCATAAGGTAAATAAATGTTAATGTTTACACCGACGTTGTTTGTTTTAATGGTACATTGTAAGTATTTGTCATATTTCTCCATTGTTTATGTATTTGCTTATGTATCTGTCTTTTTGTAAGAAACAGGTGCACCCTGTGAAAAGGGTATTCATAGCCCTAATGGTGTAAATTCTGTATAAATAAAATTTCCTACTACTACTTGTACCACTACGTTCGTGGCCTTGGTGGTCCGAAAGGCCGGAGGGAAGGGACCCGGTGTCTCCTCTGCCAAATCCTCCTCCTCCAAGCCTGTTCAGTGATGGGATGGGGTTGCCACCCTGATAACCATCACTCCTCCCTGTACTCCTCGGTGGGCTAGCTCTGCCACTTCCTTCTTGGTCCATTGTTACCATGGACAGGTGGGTTCTGGAAGTGGTCAGTCAGAAGCCTGCCTCTGAAATTCAAGCAGTACCCTCCAAGATGAGCCACTACAGGGAGGACTTGGTATCCAGACACCCGGTTGGCTCTTTGAGACAACATAGCCCAGCTCCTCCGCAAGGAGATCGTAGTCAGAAGCTGTGGATCCTCCCAAACACCCAGGGTTTGTCTCCAGGTACTTCCTGGTGGCAAAGCGAATGGAGGGTTGGCACCCTCTTCTAGATCTGCATGACCTGAACAGATTCCCTCGTGCACCTTCAGGGTGGTAACTCTGTCCCAGATCATACCATCTCTGGAGCAAAATATTTGGTTTTGCTCTCTGGATCTTCAGGAGGTGTTCTTTCATGTCCTCATCCGTCTGTCCCACCGAGGTTCCTCCACTTCTGAGCAGAGGGAGTCCTTTATGAGTTCCAAGCCATGCCTTTCGATCCTCTTCTCGGTCCCCAGGGTCTTCACCAAATGCATAGCAGTGATGACAGCTGACCTGAGTGGTCGAGGGTCTGGTGTAATCTCTACCTCGACAACTGGCTGATAGGTCCCTCCAGCAGGAGGTGGGACGGTCCAGGGACCTGGCCCTCCAGACCTGCATCGACCTCGACAGAACTCGTGCCCTTGCTGGTGGGCAGTTTCATTGGGGCAGAGCTCTGCTCCCAGCAGACAGAGCGGAGGTTCTCTCTTCCTTTGCCCAGTCATTTCTAGTTGGGCACTTGCACCTGCTTCGGACTTCCTGCACCTTCTGTGCTACATGGCGAACTGCACCAGTGTGGTCTGTTGGGCCTGTTGGCATATGTGCTCCCTCCAGTGGGAGCTGGCCAGCCAGCCAGCAGTCTCGGCGCAAAGATCACTTTGACCAGCTGGTCACTGTGACCCAGAGGATGTGGGATGCCCTCCATTGGTGGCTTGTCCCAGAACATCTGCAGGAAGGGATCCCATTTATCTTACCCTAATCAATCTTCACCATTCATTACTGATGGGTCCTACTGGAGGTGAGGACCCTGCATGGAAAAAAAGAGCACTGTCTCTTTAAAATTTTGTGCTGGGTGGAGATGATGGGACGGCGCCTCTCGAGGCCAGCGTTCTCTATGGCACTCGCGGGCTGGCCAGTAACCAACACCAACTCCTCCCTGTCCTCAGTTCTGTTTTTTCCACCATTGAGGAAGGATCCTGTGCAGGAATCGCTTCAAGTACAGCGCTGACAGTTTGGTCATCCCTCCTTGGCTGAGGCCATTATGGGAGGTATTGCACGCCATCTGGATACGTCCCTCTGCCCCTTCTCCTGCCCTTAGGGACTGCATGCACAGATACTGCATAGCAGTGGGGTCTCCGAATGCCATGCCACAGCCTTCTTCAGGTTTGGGGTTCCTGGATACTCATTCGGAGCGCCAACACCTCAGTCGGGACCGCCTCCCTGACTCTGACTCAGCTGAGCTTGATTGATGGAGGAGGAGGGTGTTTTTTTTATGTATGCCTCCTATTGCGGATATTGGCTCAACAGGCGCACCAGGTGGCCTGTGCAAGGCATATCTGTTCAATGCTGGGGCAAGTCCTGGCAGCGCTGCTTGACGGTGAAGGAACCAGGGAAGCCATTTGCCTAAATGCCCAGGGTCTGGAACTAGCAAGACACCTCTTCAGGGCAGTCCATGACGCCAATGAGGTAGCTTCCAGGCTGGTAGGATACTCAGTCTGCATTAGTCTTTCTATGTGGCTTCGCCTATACAGGTTGTCACCCCTGGCCAGGCATGGGGTGATGTCCTCACCTTTCCAGGGGGCCCACTTCTCCCACAGGCACAGCAAGCCCTTCAGGGGCACCTTCCACCTGACGGATCCCAGGAGCGTTCGCCAGCCATGTCAAGTCCTCGGGCCTAGCTGGGCCCAGATTGGCCCCTTCCTCCTGTGTCCTTTCCTCCCCCATGGGAGGGTCTCCGCCTCTAGGAGTTCCTTCTCTAGGTACTCAGACTCATTAGTAATGAATGGTGAAGATTGATTTTGGTAAGATGCAGAATTTCTGTACATACCGTAATTATGATCTTCCTAAATATCTTCATTAGTTCGCCACCCACCCTCCCTATGATCAGACACTGGGCTCTTTCCTTTTTCTCTCCCCTGTCCCTCGGGCTGGAAAGAATAGGAAAAAGGACTCTGTCTTGTACGAACCCTGTGTCCAGTCTGGATACTTTTCCACCACTGGTGGGCTCGAGGTTGCTCCACCACTTCTGTGGGATTTTCTAGGTATAATCCCTTAATTGCTCTTCTCCAGCTTAGCAGTCCTCTAAACTAAAATCTGCTTCCCAGGGCAATCCTTTTCTGGTGCCTTATTTTTGCCTTGTCTGGAGGATTTTGGGAGGACAATGGACGACAGATCAGATGGGGAAGGTATGGATGAAGACAGAAAGTAAAAATGAATTTGTCAATAAATAGAGATCAGGATCTCTCACTTTCATTCTAAAAAAAGAAAAAGGATTTTTGTCTCAGCATGGTCAGGTCCCCAAGTCTCTGGCTCTTCCTCTCCTGCAGAACCCCCCATTCTCCTCCTTTAAACTAGCTTGTCTTTTACTTCGAACACATTCCAAGAAAGGGGTTACTAGTGGAGTACCTCAGGGCTCAGTACTGGTCCAATCTCTTTAACATCTTTATAAGTGACATTGCAGAGGGTCTGAGGAAAGGTATGCTCTTTGCAGATGACACAAAGATCTGTAACAGAGTTGATACACAAGAGGGGTAGAAAAGATGAGAAGGGACTTGGCAAGGTTGGAGGAATGGTCAGACATATGGCAACTTAGATTCAATGCAAAGAAGTGCAAAGTAATGCACCTGGGAAACAAAAATCCAGGAGAAGAGTACACAATAGCAGGGGAGGTACTAACAACAACAAAAATGGAAAGGGACCTGGGAGTAGTCATATCAGATGACCTAAAGGTGGGTAAGCAATGTGAAAAGTCAGTAAGGAGAGCCAGGGGGATACTGGGATGCATAGGAAGGGGCATCACAAGTAGAAAAAGGGAAGTGATTATCCCTCTATACAGACAGTTGGTGAGACCCCATCTGGAGTACTGTGTGCAGTTTTGGAGACCTCACCTCGCAAGGTGCGTAGACAGGATGGAAGCAGTCCAGAGGAGGGCAACTAAAATGGTGCAGGGTCTACATCAGAAACCATATGAAGAGAGACTGAGAAGAGCTTAATATGTATACCCTTGAGGAAAGGAGGGACAGGGGACATGATAGAAACGTTCAAGTACCTCAAGGGAATCAACAAAGTCCAGGAGGGTAGCATCTTTCAGAAAAGAGATGTGTAAGAACAAGGGGCACAGTTTAAAGATAGAGGGGATGGCTCAGGGGTAATGTGAGGAAATTCTTTTTCATGGAGAGTGGTGGATACATGGAACAGCCTTCCTGAGGAGGTCATTGGGTCTAAAACAGTGGGGGAATTCAAACATGCATGGGACAGACACAAAGCAATTATAGTGGGGGGTTGCAGGAAGCAGGCTGTTGGTTAACTAGAATCTGCAGCTTATCCAGTAGGTAGGGAAATGGGCAGACTGGGTGGGCCAAGTGGTCCTTTTCTGCCGTCAGTCTATGTTTCTATCTTGGATCATTCCTTTCCTCTTTTTAAGTGGCATCTAGTCCTCTGGACTTCTGAGGAGAGAATCCTGTGTGTGTGTGGGGGGTTGTCGGTGGAAGTTGGGCCAGATCTTACTTCAAGTGGGAGCTCTTGCAATGAGGCTATCACACAAGGACTATGCCGCAGGCACTAGGACCCTCTGAAAACTTCTCAGCCAGCAATACCCAGCAGGGACTGCCCAGCGTAGACTCCACCCATCAGCCCTGGTACAAAGGAAGCGGACCCAGCTCCACCCCAGTTCTTTTTCCGCGTCCAGCCTCCATGAAGAGTTCCAGTTCTTGCCGCCAGCCCAGCTAAAACTCATTTTTTTCACCTTTCTAGCATATTTCCACAGTTTCGACGCTTTTTTTTTTTTCAGTCTACTGATGTATGTCTTCCTGTCCCTCTGTCTCTGTCGGGACCACATTAACAAGTGCGGTTATGGCTTAGATACTCGCCTAAAGACGGCCACAAGCAGTGCGTTTTGCCTGGGGCCTGAGCATGACACCGTGGCCTGTTTGTCCTGCCAGAAGTTCACCAGCCGTACTCTGATCCGGCTGCTTGAAGGCCCTCAAGGCGTTCCTGCTTGAAAAGAAGATAGACCTGCACACCTCAGGGAGAAGCGAAAAGGACAAAACCAAGTTGTCCTAGCAAAGACCGTAGTCGGTCCTGCACTGTCCAGGTCCGCCCCGGCCTTCTCCCAAGAAAGCCCGGTGGTTCGATGGACTCAGGTGATCGTCCAAAATCAAAAGATCAGACTAAGGCTGGGCCTTTGGGGAGAGGCCAGCGAAGCCTAAGGTGACCCTGCTAAGGGTCACCGTTAAGTCCTCGGAGGTGCAAGCTTCGGCCCAGCCTTCCAAGGCCTCTGCGCCACCCATCAAGAGCGCGCCCTTGGAGTTGAAGGACACTCCAGGGCTCCCGGTCAGTACCCCATCGTCGGTCCCGTTACCGACGCCGGGTGATGGGGTGACGGATCCGGACGCAGCCAGCGAAGGGGCTGCATCCCCATCCCCTAAATCCTCCTCCCCCGGGGCTCAGACGGCGGCACTCCTTCCAAGGTCGGCGTTCCGGATATTCCATTTCCGGGGAAAGTGACCTCTGTTTTTTTGAAGGAAGCGTTCCAGGATCTTCTTTCCTTTTGGTGGGGGCAGGTCCAGAAGCGGACCCCGCCAAAGCCAGCCCTGTCACCGGTCCCGGACCCTTCGGGTGAACCACAGCCAGGAGGTGCTTCTTTGCCGAGGAAGATCCCCGAGAGGCCGCCGCCTACACCACCTCCCAGGGCTTATTACCATTCACGGTCTGTAGACCGACACCGGCGCTGTACCAGCTCGGGTAGCCGACGCCGGGTTAGGTCTCACACCAGGATCCGTTCCTGCTTTGTTAGACGGGATCGCTCCCGACGTCTGTCTTCACACCATCGGTCTTCGGACCTTCATCGGTCGGTGAGGCGTCCAGCTTCGGTCCCAGCAGATCTTACTTCGAGACACAGCTCTTGCAGCAGGTAACACCATTAGGACTGAAGCCGGCAGGCGTCAGGACCCCACGGAAAACTTCTAGCTAGCTATCTTCAGCGGGGCCCGCCCCCGACGTCGGTCCCGCCTCCGACGTCAGGCGTAGTACATAAGGGGGCGGTCCCGCCAGATTCCCCAGTTCTTTCCCCGTCCGACTTGCAAGTCTCGACCTCGCGTTCCAATTTAGTGCGTAATGCGTGGAAAGTTTTTCCTTGGAAAATTTGTTTTTCTTCGGTCAGTTTGTTGTCTGATGTCCTCTCCAACCTCCGGTCATTCTTCGAAGTGCGCCTGTGGGAAGCAGATCCCTTTTAAGGATCCGCATTTGGTCTGCGTCCGGTGCCTAGGCCCAGACCACGACACCTGGTCCTGTTCCTTTTGCCAAGGTTTCAACAGCAGAACCCAGATCCGTCGCCAGAAGGCCCTACAGGCGCTCCTGCTCGAGGAACAACTCGCAGACCATGGCCTCCAAGGGGATTCTTCGGAGAAGGGCCGCAAACATTCGGAGAAGCATAGGTTGAAGGCCCCTTCCAGGTCCCTGCCTAGGGCCTCTGATTCTCGTAGCTCCGGCCCCAGGTCCGACCGCCACCTTCGGGGCCAGTTCTCAGCCTCCCCGCTGCAGTGAGAAAATCTTGGGCTCCTCTTCTCAGGCCAAGACTTCCAGGCCTCCTTCATCTTCCAAGGCCCTGGTCAAGTCGGGGACGCCACCATCATCACAAGTTGGGTTCCCACATTCTGAACCCGACGTCAGGTCTGCCTCCTTGCCTCCTCCTCCCCAGCGGAAGACCAAGGAGCTCACCTCTCTTAAGAGACCGTTGGATCTGACGTCGGCCCGTCCGACGTCGGCCTCTCGCTACAGGTCCCCAGAGCTGTCGACCGCCAGACGACCGTCGCCGGCCAGGCCTACGCACCCCTGGACGCCAGTGGGGGGGGCCGATGTCCGTGCCTGTCCGGAGTGAGAAGAGGACCCCGACGCCTCCGACCGACGTCTGTCAGGAGACTATTACAGAGGAGGAGTTGACACAGCCTGAGGACCAGACGGGCGACCCCGGTCCTGTCGAGCCTCCCAGGAAACCCTCCCCGCAACCCGAGGCTCTGCGGAGCCGCGCGAACCGATGATCGACCACCGCGCCCGGGTCCGTGCGGGGTCTTTTCTATCTCAGAGGTTAAGGAGCTTTCACTTACTGGTGGGATACCATCAAAAGGACATGGTCCCACCCACCTCCTCCCACCTCCTCCTCCTTCTAGACCGGTTACCTCCGGTTCCTCGCCCCTTCTCCATCCGGGTTGGCAGGCGGTCACCTCCTCCCAGGAGCCCAGGATCCCTCCAAGGGGGAGACCAGATAAAAGGAGACCTCCGTCCAGATCCTCTTCTGGGTCACCCAGCCCTAAGAGACCCAGAAGATGCCGCCGTTCGCTTTCGACGGAGGACACGGGATCAGAGTTTTCAACAGGATCTAGATCCCCATCTCCCTTCCACATCCCGTCTCTGGACCCACGTGAGCTTCCAAGGTCTCCTCCGGATGGCCCTTCGTTCTCGGACATCATGAGACACATCCAAGAGAACATGGGATGGGATGCGGAGGAGTTAGACCCAGCTCGCCTTGCGGAAATAACCGGCAGAAGGACCCCAAGCCTGTGGTGGTGCCACCCTTGGTAGACACTTCGTGGACGTCACCAAGGCAACGTGGAAGTGTCCACATTCACTTCCGGCGGTGCCGAAGAAAGCTGACTGCCTGTACAAGGCTCCAAGGGAAGACCAGTACTTGGCTCAGCATCCTCAGGCCGACTCTCTGGTCATAACAGCCTCTCATGACCGGTCCCAGAGCCCGCAACATTTGAGCACTCTGCCACCGGACCCGGAGTCCAAACAGCTGGACGCTATGGGTAGGCGCACATATGCTTCTGCTACCTGCGCCATCAGATCCCTGAATTACTTGACCCACATGGTGCAGTTCCAAAATGCCCTGTAGGAGCAGGGTCTGGATCTGGCTGAGAAGTTGCCAGAAGGTGAGCAGAAGGAGGAGATGTTGCAGCTCCTCCGGATGGGTTCGGATGTGGGGACCCAAGTGCTACGAGCTGTGTACGACTCCGCGGACTCCTTGGCCCGAGCAGCAGCTTCAGGTGTATGCCTCCGGAGGCACTCTTGGCTCCGTGTCTCTGGCTTTACCCCGGACGTCCAGAAAAACATCATGGATGCCTCATTCAAGGGAGAAGTTCTCTTTGGTGAGCCTTCTGAGAAGGTCATCACCAAGCTTCAAGAGGCCGGGAAGGCGGTGAGGTCGGTCCAGGCGATGTACCGACCGAGTCTTAGTTCCTTTCGTTGGAATCAAAGCCGTTTTCGTGGACGGGCACAGAGACAACAGTCCCGCACCGGTCCACAACAGAGGGGCTCTGGTTCCCGTAAAGCCCAGGGTAGACAGCCCGCGGGCTGAGGTCAACGCCCAGCTAAACTGGCCCAGCCCGCAGGCCCCTCCGCCACCACAGCCTGACTCCTTTCCGCCCCGCCCCTCAGGATCAGCGGGACATCAAGGTCAGGGGTGCGCATTAGAATTACCTGCCAGGATGGCAGTCCATAACCACCAACGGTGGGTTCTTCAGTTGGTCGAAGAGACCACTTTATAGAATTCGCAGAAAAGCCACCCCAAGGCCTCCTCTGCTCTCCCGCTACTCGGGTCAGCACAAGCTACTGATAAGACAAGAAATACCGGCGCTCCTGCAAAGGGGGCGGCAGAGTATGTCCCAGAGAACCAGAAGATACGGATATTACTCCCACTTCTTCCTGGTTCCAAAGAAAACAGGGGACCTCAGTCCGATTCTGGACCTCAGCGACCTCAATATGGCGATCCTAAAAAGATTCTGCATGGTGACTCTTCAGGTCTTATTCCCATGCTAAAGAGGGCCGCATTTTTGAGTCCTAGACATCGAGGATGCATACCTGCATCCATCCGTAGCTCAAGCGCACAGGAGGTTCCCTGCGCTTGAGTTTCTTGGCCACCATTTTCAGTTCGAGCACTTCCATTCGGGACTGTCGCCGACTGAGGTCTTTACCAAATGCATGGCAGTCATGGCGGCGTCTAAGGGAGCGGGGCCATTATATATTCCGATACCTGGACGATTGGCTTCTCATGGCTGCCTCCAGAGGCGTTGTTAATGGCTATCCAGAGTACCCAGGATCTGTTTGGTCTCTGGGCATCTTAATCAATTACGAAGTCTCTCCTGGTACCCGTCACAGAAACTGCAGTTCATAGGCAGTCCTGGACACCATTCAGGGAAGAGCATTTCTTCCAGGCGACAGAGCGGGCGCATCAGATCCCTCATCAGGGATCTTTACATCAGAGAAGACTGTCCCAGCCAGGTCGGTCCCTTTGCTTGCTGCGGACACATGGCTGGGCCATTCCGGGACCGTCCCTTTAGCAGAGGCTCCCACATCGGATAACTCAGTGGATGCTCAAGGTGCAAAGGGACCAAAGGCAGACCATATGCAGCATCGGTCAGAATCACGACGCTGATTCGAGACTGGCAATGGTGGCTGAACCAGGGACACTCTCACGGGTGTCCGCTTATAAGCGCCTGTCCCGGGTAATCCTCACCACGGCAGCCTCAGGACTGGGGTGGGAGCACACCTGGGCGAGGTGAAGTCCCAGGAGCGTGGACCCCTCAGGAGGCTCAAGCTCATATCAACGTTCTAGAGATGAGGCGGTCCTTTATGCCCTGCAGGCTTTTCAGTCAGAGATACCGCCGAGTACTCTCCTGCTCCAGACAGACAACACGGCGGTGATGTATTACCTCAACAAACAAGGAGGCGCACACTCTTACCCCCTTTGCAGGGAGGCTATGAGGGTGTGGGATTGGGTAATCCGCAACGGCGCGAACCTGATCACAGTACATGTTCCTGGGTGGACAACACAATTGCAGATGGCCTGAGTCGTTCCCAGGCCAGAGTCCACCAGTGGGAACTTCTTCAGGAGGTAGCAGAGGACCTGTTTCTTGATGGGGAACTCCAGGGTGGACTTGTTACTGCTCCATCAGCATAAAACTGCCTATTTTTCGCTAGATCCAGGGCCTGGTGTTTTCTGGCGAGGCGTGTTGTCCCTCTCCTGGAGGACAGATTCCTCTCAGCTTTCCCTCCCTTCCCGTTGATCCAGAGAGTTCTTCTCAAACTGCGCGAGGAGCATGCAACAATGATCCTGGTGGCCCCTTTCTGGCCCAGACAGATCTGGTTCCTTTGCTAATACAGCTATCCTGGGAAGCCCGCTCCCGCTGCCATTCAGCTCCCATCTCTTGTCTCAGGAGGAGGGTTCACTGGTCCACCGGACTTACGCTCACTGAACCTGCATGCATGGCTCCCTAGAGACATAGCCATTTTTGCGACATGGGGTCTACAAGAGGTTGCGGAAGTTCTTTCTGCAGCCAGAAAGCCGGCAGCAGCGCATTGTACGACGCCATGAAATGGCGCCATTTTGTCTATGATCGCATGAAGTACGCGGCCTTTCCCTTCAGGTTGTCCGATTGAAAGCGGTGTAGAGTACCTGCTCTCCCTTTCCGCTCGGGTCTCCCCACTCCTCTATTAAGGTGCACCTCTGTGCCATTTCAGCTTATCACCTTCCGTGGACAGCCATACAGTGGCACAATTAGATGTCTGTTGAGAATTCCTGAGAGGGTGTTACATCTTAGGCCGCCCATTAAAGACCCAGTGCCTCCATGGGACTTACTCTTTGTCCTGAGCAACTCCACGCCCCCTTTGAACCTGCCGTGGATTCGAGCTGTGTTTTCTGTCGTGAAAACGTTGTTTTAGTTGCTGTTAACTCAGCGAAAGCGCTTCCGAGCTTCATGCTCTCATGTGTAAGGAGCCTTATCTGGTTTTCACCAGGACAGAGTATCCCTGAGGACCAATCCCAAATTCTGCCTAAAGTGGTCTCCACACTCACCTCAATCAGGACATTGACCTGCCTGTCTACTTCCTTAATTATTCTAATAGAAAGAGGCGCTGCTCCACACCTGGATGTTCACGCAGCTTAAGGTACTACCTGAGCAGAACTAAGCAGCTTAGTAAGTCGGAGCAACTTTTGTTTCTTCTGAAAGGATGATGGGCCAGCCAGTGAAACAGTCCCTCTCGCTGGCTTGTCCAGTGCATATCATACTGCTATGATATCAAACAAAAGCCCTTCGGGATCAGTCCGGGGCCATTCCACTAGGGAGTGGCCACCTCCTTTGCAGCACTCCGTAACATCTCCACCTCTGCCATTTGTGCTGCAGCCACTTGGAGCTCTGTACATACCTTTATCAGGCATTATAGCCTGGACATTGCTTCATGACAAAGAGCCGGCTTCGACCTGGCAGTGCTACAGGGTCTCCTGTCCTAGAATCAGGACTGGAATGAACTTTCTAGTTTCCTCCTCCCAGGTGTTTGCAAGCGCTACTGCATTGGGAATCAGTCCTAATAAGTGTTACTGCAAGAGCTGTTTCTCGAAGTAGATAGTACAGTTACGTGAAACTTACCGTAGTAGATCTTCGAACAGCTCTTACAGCTAAGTCCTTCTCCGCCACCCTTCCCCCTTGAGGAGGCATGGCTTCTCGAGCCTTTTAACAGGGCTTATACCCCTTTGTCTTCTGATAGTGGATCCTCGGTCTCCCATTTTGGTATCATCCTGCGGCGAAGTCTCCGGGGAGAACTGGGAATCTGGGCGGACCGCCTCTTATGTATTACGCCTGACGCCGGAGGCGGACGACGATGGGGTGTCCTCGTTGAAGATAGCTAGCTAGAAGTTTTCTGTGGGGTCCTGACGCCTGCCGGCTTCGGTCCTAATGGTGTTACCTGCTGCAAGAGCTGTTCTCGAAGATCTACTGTTACGGTAAGTTCTTGCGTAACTGTACTTTCCAAAGAAATCAGACAGGCTGTATAGAGCCCCGAGGGATAAACCATTTTTGGCCAAGCACCCTCAGGTGGGACTGTTCAGTTATTACGGCTGCTCATGACAAATCTAAGCAGCCCAAACACCTCAGCTCGCAGCCTCCCGATCCAGAGTCTCGTTATTTGGACCAGGTGGCAAGAAGGTGTATCTGCCTCCATCTGTTCAGTTAGGTCCCTGAATTCCTTACGATATGGTCCAGTACCGAATGCGCCTATGGGAGCGGGGCAAGAGCTGGAAACGCCTTGCCAGACTCCAAGAAGAAACGGAGATTCTGGACATCCTGATCGGCCTCGACGAGGGCACATTTTTGACGTGACTATGACACCTGCAGATATGGCAGCCAGAGCGGCAGCGGCAGGTGTCTGCCTCAGGCGCCATTCCTAGTTGAGGGTCTCGGCCTTGCAGATCTGCAGTCTGGCATCCAGGACTTACCGTTCCAGGGTACCATTTTGTTTGGGCAGGAGACAGAGTCTCTTATCTCTCACTTCCAAGAGTCCGGCAAATCCATCAGGTCGGTCCGCCGAAGGTACCGTGGAGACCAGCGGAGACAGCGAAAGCGGCCATTTCGGAAGCCCTCCGGTGGTCAAGCCCATGGCAATCAACAGGGCCAGGGAGGAGGCTTTCGGAGGAGAACCAGCAGCTTGGAGGCGCTCCTCCCCGTGGGCCCAAGTCCTCCCAGGCCTCTGCCTACCCCTGGCTCTGCCCAATTACTCCCTTCCGACCCCCGCTGGAGGTTCCATGGGAGGTGGTAGGAGGTCGCTTCTACCTGTACTCTTAGGGAAGGAGCTTGATCACTGTGGACAAATGGTTCCTAGACATCATACGGAGAGGACACACTTTAGAGTTAACGGAGATTCCTCCAGACATTCCATCAAGGTTCTCCAGATATCCTCCTCCTCCTCCTTATATCACTCTCATAGAAGGAGAGATACAGGCCCTCTTGCAAAAAAGGACAATAGAACCGGTCCCCCTGCGGCAGTGGGGAAAAGGGTATTATTCCCACTTCTTCCTGGTCCCAGAAAAGACTCAGGACCTTCATCCCATTCTGGTCCTAAGCTCTCTCAGTCTTTATATAGAGTACAAAAGGTTCCGGATGGTAACCCTTCCAGGTCTTCTTCCTCTGCTGCACCAAGGGGACTGACTCTGCTCCCTAGACATGTAAGATGCGTACATGCATATCGGGGTCTGTTCCCCCTCACAGGAAGTTCCTGAGGTTTCACTTCCAAGGGGAACATTATCAGTTTCGAGTTCTTCCATTCGGCCTCTCTTTCGCTCCTCGAGTCTTCAAAAAGTGCTTGGCAGTAGTGGCTGCGGCTCTGAGGAGTCAGGGGCATTATGTCTTCCCTTACCTGGATGATTGGCTGCTAGCGGCCCCGTCAAGGTCACGCCTGCTTCAAGCTGTCTGAGACACCTGTGCTCTCTTCCAAGACCTGGGGATCACCCTGAACCTTCCAAAGTCTTCCCCAGAACCCAGCCAAAGGCTCTTCTTTATCGGAGCGGTCCTGGAGTCGATCTAGGGCATGGCTTTTCTACTCCCAGAGAGAGACGATCGCTTGCAGGAGATAGCCGGATCGGTTCTAGTAACTCCTTGGGTCCCAGCAAGGACCCTCCTCAGACTTCTGGGGCACATGGCCGCGGCCATTCCAGTCAGTCCTCTGGCCCGCCTCCACATAAGAATCCCACAATGGATGCTCAGGGTGAAGTGGGATCAGTGCTCCGACAACCTAGACCACATGGTCTGAGTCACAGAGCCAGTCAGGAGAACACTTCTTTGGAGGATGGATCCACTGAGTTTGGAAAGAGGGGTCCCTTTCTGTCTGGAGCCCCCGAATATGACCCTTACAACGGATGCCTCGGATTTGGGGTGGGGGGTGCACCTGGGGGCCCACCAAATACAAGGCATTTGGACCTCCGAGGAGCGTGAAGTCCACATCAATGTCTTGGAGATGCGAGCGGACCTCATACCAAGCTCTCTTCTGGTTCAGACGGACAATATGGCGGTCGTCTTCTGTATCAACAAGCAAGGTGGCGCTCATTCTTACCCCCTATGCAGGGAGGCAATGAGAGTCTGGTATTGGGCAGTAGAACGTCGCATCACTCTCTCCGGTGCACGCTCCAGGTGTCCTCAACGACTTGGCCGACAGTCTCAGCAGATCTCAGTCCTAGGCGCATGAATGGGATCTACTGCAATCAGTAGCAGACCAGCTGTTCGACACATGGGGTCGTCCAGAGCTGGACCTGTTTGCGTCACCACGCAATGCGAAACTGCCAGTTTTCTGCTCACAAGAGCCCGCGCCTGGTGTTTTCTGGCCAGATGCGTTGTCCCTTTGTTGGGCAGAGAGGTTTCTTTACGCCTTCCCTCCCTTTCCTCTCGTCCAGAAGGTTCTGTTGAAGTTACAGGCAGAGGGGGCACGAATGATTCTGATCGGCCCGCTATGACCTCTGCAGATTTGGTTCCCACTACTTCAGTGGCTATCCATGGAACCTCCAGTCCCGCTGCCAATATGCTCGCAGTTGCTGTCCCAGGATCAGGGCTCGCTGGTCTATCCCGATCTCCGATCCTTTCACCTTCATGCATGGCTCCTTCGGACGTAGCAAAATACAGGTACGGGGTATCACCAGAGGTGACGGATGTTCTTGTATCGGCTAGAAAGCCCTCCATGCGCTCCACTTATGCTATGAAGTGGAAGCGATTCTGCTTGTGGGCCTCGTCTCACCGTCTGGATCTCGTTACCTGTCCAGTGAACTCAGCTCTACAGTATCTCCTCTCCTTATACCAGCAAGGCTTGAGCTACTCTTCCATAAAGGTGCACATGTGGGCCATCTCGGATTATCACGCCCTTTCGGGAGACAGGGCCTTAGCCCAGTTGGATGTGGCCTTCACCTTTTTACGAGGGATTCTTCACATGAGACTTCCCATTCGGGATCCTAGCCCACCCTGGGACCTCCTTTTTGTGTTGGAGAAGCTTACTCTTCCCCCGTTTGAACCTGTAGCAGATTGTGAGCTGCGATATCTTTCTTGGAAGGTTTGCTTTTTAGTTGCCATTACGTCAGCTCGAAGAATTTCCGAGCTTCAGGCTCTGATATGTAAAGGCGTGATTTAATTTTCCACAGAAAGGGTTTCCCTGAGGATGAACCCTAAGTTTCTTCCAAAGGTGGTCTCGGAGTTGACCCTCAACCAGTCGGTTGACCTTCCAGTTTATTTCCCTTCTCCCTCTTAACAGAGGGGAAGCTCTCCTTCACACTTTGGACGTCCACAGGACGCTGAGGTAATATCTTAAGTGAACGGCTAATCACCGTAAATCAGAGCAACTGTTTGTGGCATTTGCGCCACAACACTTGGGTAGACCGTTGCCCAAGCAGACCATTTCTAAATGGATTGTCCACTGTTTCTTTCTGCTATGAGAAGCACAACAAGCCCCTTCCGGGCCTGGTTAGGGGTCACTCCACTAGGGAGATGTCTGCTTCCTTCCATGCAAAGCATCTCGATTAGGGAGATTTCTTGACGCTACCTGGAATTCAGTGCATACTTTCGTAAGCAGTACAGCTGGGACATTGCCTCCAGACGCCATGCAGGCTTCGGCTTAGCAGTCCTTCAGGGACTACTGTCTTGACTGAGCTTCTGTGTTCAGCTTCATCTCTTCCACATCCCGGGGTCGATTACCTCCTTGGCGAGGGACTGCTTGGGATTCAGTCCTTATTGTGATAGCCTGCTGTAAGAGCTCCCACTCGAAGTAAGATAGTACAGTTATGTAAGAACTTCCCATAACAGGAGGTCTACGAGAAGAGCTCTTGCAGCAGGCGTTACTTTCCTGCCCTCCATCCCCCCTTTGAGGTGTACAGAGTTTCATCTTCGAGCTTCGCCTTGTTCTCCTGTCAGGACTTGTTCGCGGGCCTTGGCGGGGGAACTGGGGTGGAGCTGGGTCCGCCCCCTTTTGTACCAGGGCTGACATCGTGGTGGAGCCGACGTCGGGGGCAGTCCTTGCTGAGAAGTTTTCCAGAGGGTCCTAGTGCCTGCGGAATAGTCCTTATTGTGATAGCCTGCTGCAAGAGCTCCTCTCGAAGATCTACAGTTAAGGCAAGTTCTTACGTAACTACTTTTTTCTTCCATCTGCCTTCCTTTCCTCTCTCATGTCTCTGTGTTTTACTTTGCCCATGGCTGCCCAGTGTTCTGGTCACCCCATCTGTCCATCTTGGTTTTCCCTCTGGTCTAATCTTAGTTATCCTTTTGGCCTTATTTTGTTTTATTTCCTTTTCAGTTCCTCGCCTGGTGGACAGAACTGGGGGCTGGGAGGAGTCTCGCGTTGGTTTCTGGCCAGCGCCGCACTGCAGAACACTGGCTCTCAAGGTGGCGCCATCCCGACATCACCTCTACCCAGCACAAACATTTTAAAGAGACAGTGCCCTTTTTTCCATGCAGGGTTCTGACCTCCGGTCGGACCCATCAGTAATGAATGGTGAAGATATTTTGGGAGTTCATAATCACGGTAAGTACATAATTTCTATGTCCGCCCTGAACCGACTGTCATCCTGACGACCGACTCCTCTCGCATGGACTGGGGTGCCCACCTGGGGGAACACAGTCCATGAGCTCTGGACCCCTCAGGATTCCCGATGCCACATCAAGCTGCTTGAGCGCCAAGTGGTTTGGCTAGCCCTGACAGCATTTGCTCCGTTTGTCCATTGTTAAGTGGTCCTGGTTCAGATGGACAATACCAGAACCATGTGCTACCTCAGCAAGCAGTGCGGAACGCACTCCTTGCCTCTACAAGGATGCTCTCCACATCTGAACCCTCGTGTGCAGCCTGGAGGCAGATCTCCTAGCCATCCATGTGGTAAGAGCCTCAAATCAGCTGGCGGATGCCCTCAGCTGGGTGGGTGAGGCATCTCATGAGTGGTCCCTCCACCCGGAGGTAGTTCATAGTCTGTTTTCCCAGTGGGGCACCCCTCAGGTGGGCCTGTTCACCTCCAGGGAGAATGCAAAGTTGAGGCTGTTTTGTGCCCACCCCCTTCAGCAGGGCTCGCTGCAGGGGGTTGTCTTCTCGAGGCTGTGGACTCCAGGCCTCTCTTATGCCTTCCCTCCACTTCCCTTGATCAACAAAGTGCTCCTCTCAAGGTCAGCAGGGACAAGGCACAGGTGATCCTGGTGTCTCAAGACTGGCCCCGCCAGTTTTGGTACCCCAGTCTCCTCAGCAATATGCTGTCTAAGCATCTTCCAGCACACCCGGACCTGCTTTCCATCAGTCGGGGGAAGGTACTCCACCTGGACCTTCAATCCCTGCACCTGACAGCCTGGTTCCTGAGTGGCTAGAGTTCCAGGCTTTGGGTCTCTCCGAAGATGTTCTCACTGTGGTGGAGGCATCTCGAAAGGAATCGACCAGAAAATACTATGCCTTCAAATGGAAGAGATTCTCCATTTGGTGTCAGGGCAAGGGGTTGGACCTCTCAACCTGTTCTGTGGCCAGCATTTTGGACTATCTGTGGTCTCTCTCTCTCAGGGGGACTTGATTGAGCTACCATTAAGGTAAGCCTGGCAACCATCTCTGCTTACCGGGCGCTAGCTGGTCAGCAGTCGGTGGCACAGGAGAAGGTGGTCTGGCGCTTTTTCAAAGGCCGTGACCACATTTCCCCTCTGTTGTGTGAACCAGTACCACTGTGGGACTTGTTGCAGGTTTTGGCAAAGCTCATGGGCAAGCCATTTGAACCGATGCACAGGTGTGACATGTCTCACATGTCGTGGAAGACCGCCTTCCTGGTGGCTGTCATGTCAGCCAGAAGGATCAGTGAGCTCCAGGCACTCTCGGTGGAGTCTCCTTACCTGGTCTTCCACAAGGACAAAGTTGTCCTGTGCCCCAACTCGAAAGTCCTCCCGAAGGTTGTGTTGGAGTTTCACCTGAACCAGATGATGACTGTACCGGTGTTCTTCACCAGTCACACCTCTGAGGCCGAACACAGGCTCTATACTCTGGACCTGAGGCAAACGCTTGATTATTATAAAGAGCTGGAGTTCGGAGAGAGGTTTACCAGCTGTTTGTCACCTACGCTGAAGCTGCTCCTGGCTGACCTGCAGCCACACAGACTATTGGCAGGTGGATCACATCCTGTATTGATCGCTGCTATAGGTTGGCGGGTAGGAAGCCTCCCAGAGGGCTTAGGACTCATTTCACCCGCCGTACCGTTGTCAGTGGCTGCTTCTAGGGATGTCCCTATCCAGGAAATCTGCAGGGCTACTACCTAGAAGTCAGCAAACACCTTCATTTCCCATTACCACATTGACCTAGAGTCACACCAGGATGCTGGTTTTGGGGCCTCCGTTCTCCAGTCTCTGTTCCCAAAATAGGGGGTGTGCGCTTTGCCTCCCTCCTCCCGGAGCACTGTTAGGAGTCTGCCAGAAAGTGTGGATAGAACATCATATCCACATCCCTAGAAAAACAGGTTACTCTCCTGTAACAGTAGTTCTAGGAGTGGCATACGATGTTCATCCATACTGACCTACCCAACCTCCCCTGCTGCGGAGCACTAACTCTGCTACCAGCAGGCAAGATCTGCCGTCATGGGGCGTAGCCATGGGAGTTACCACCCGGGTGGTTGGGAGGAGCCAGCTAGTAGACATTTCCGGCAATCCTTAAAGGGAAAGGCAACTGCCAGAAAGTGTGGATGAGCATCATATACCACTCCTGGAACTACTGTTATAGGTGAGTAACCTGTTTTTGCACATTTGCGATAAAGAATCCTTTTCTGCAATTTGTGGAAAAACAAAATCCTTTATTACAAATTGCTAAAAAGTAGCCTGTTTTGCAACTCTTTTTTTGATAGATTACTGCAAAAGAAAATCTTTTTTGCACATTCTGAAAAAGGATCCTATTTCAGGGAACGTTTTTTTTCGCAGTTTTCAAAAAAAAAGGATTTTCTGCATGGTCAAAAAGCACATCTCTAAATAATCCAAAATCTAACCCCAATTGGGTAAACACAACTGCTGATGTTTACTAAAGCCCTCTGTTTTTTAGTAATTTAATTTTTTTGTCAGCAGGAACTGAAAACAAGATGGCGGCAGGATGAAAAAAGATTCCGCATTTGTGGTAAAAGGTCCTGCATTTGCGATAAAGAATTCTTTATCTCACTCCGAGGTAGAGCTCTTGCAGCAGGTAATAAATGTTAGGACTGTGCCTCCAGGCACTAGGACCCCACGGAAAACTAGCTAGCAGTCCAATACAGGGGACCACCCCCGATGTCGGCTCTGCCCCCATCATCCTCAGTATATAGGAGGCGGTCCCTCGGTGCCACCCCAGTTCTTTTCCTGCCGTTGACCCTGCATTTCGGCCCCAAGGATGCTTCGTGCTAATCGTTGACCGCCATTTTTATTTGATGCTCTGCACAGTTAATTTTTGAGAGTTTCACTATCGCGTCTTTCTCTGCTGAGTCTACTTTCTACTCAGCAGTGTAGTGGGCCCAGCTCTTCTTCGTCCTCTGCTCACGATGCCTCCCCCATGAAGAAGCATTCAGGGAAGCAGCACAGGAAGGACAGGCCCTGGTCAGACTCGCGGTCCCATTTATGACGGGTTGAATAGGACCCTGTCCCACTTGTTTGAATGAGTTTGAATGCAGGGATCTGTTCTGTTCTCTCCTTTTCTGTCTAATCTCTGTCTGGTTGCGCAACCAAATTTTCCTGTGAGTCCTAGGCTTTGATCACCCTAACAGTCTTGCAGTTCTCTGCCTCTCACTGTCGCTGTCTTTCCTTGCTTTTCTGTTTTTTCCTCCCTTGCTTATGTGCTGACTTCCAACTCCTGCTGGTGGTCAGACACCCCCCTCCCCCCACCCCCGGTCATAATAGCTCTTAGGGATTTCAGCTGCTAAACCATCCACCTCTACCCAGGTGTCAGGCAGAGGTTCGGGGAAAGGGCCTTCCCAGGCCTTTTCTTCAGTGTTTTTGGCCATCAGACCCCACAAACAATCGCTAGAGTCTAGGCCCGAGGACTTGGCTTCTGCTTCCATGGGCATCCGTACGGGCCCTGTCGTCGTTAAGGCCTCGTCCTCCGGTTCGTCAACCAGGACTGACAGCCATAACAGGCACCAGGGTCACAAGCACTTAAAGGAAACGCCCGCCACTCCTAAACTGTCTGCATCCCTTCGGACTAACGACAGTCTCCGGCGTCTCCTGCCTCAACCCTTCTGGAGTCAGACCAGACGTCGGTCTCCAAGCTGTCGTCAGTCTCGCTAGAGCGGCATGGGACTCCACCAGAGGACCTGAAGACCTCTGACGTGACGTCCAGCCCCACCAAGCCTACGACCACAGGGCTTGACACCCAGTCGTCAGCCAAGTCCAAAGCTTCTCACACTCAGACGGAGGACCAGGCGTCAGGTAATTTGTCTGGCAGTCAGTCGCTGGAAGCCCCTCAGATGCCAGGCCCAGCGCCAACCCCTTCTGGGCCTGCTAACCCATCTGACTAGCTGTCGGGCTCAGTGGTTCCCTTAGCGGAAGTAGGAGCACTGTTTTCCAGTTGGAACACCATTAAGACTGACCTACTACCCAAGTCTGAACCCACGGGAGCAGCGACAGTCGTTCTGCAGCTACAGCTGATGCCAGACTGCCCGACCTTAGATGGATCGGATCAGGGCTCCCACAAACGTCATAGATACAGATGTCACCCATCCTCCAGGTCTTCCTCCCGCAGGTGGAGCAGGTCAAACGGACATTATTCCCAACATCGTAGTAGGTCCACCGACTCTCACACTGAACCATCGGGTGACTATAGTGGTTCCTCCACGCCTTACGACTCTTCTGAGAATGACCTCCCTCTGCCTTCACCAGTTCCGAGAAAGGATTCACCCAGGTCTCCACCTGATGATCCCACCTTCCTCAGTTATGAGGCATATCCCATTCCTCAACCAGTGGGGAACTGAGGTACTGGATCTGGAAAGGAGATGCTTGGCTAAGTTTTTGGAAGCTACTGACCCAAAACTGCTAGTCATTCCCCCGTTGGTGGAGCCATTCCAGGATGTAACAAAGCTGGCATGGAAACATCCTTCAACTACTTCTGCGGTGCCCAACGAGACTGACCGCCTATATAGGACCCCCAGAAACTAGTTCCACCTCTGTGAAAAGCCCAAGGCACCAATAGTCCTTACAGTGGCTCACAGCAGGTCACAACAGCCTAAGCATACCAGCTCCCAGCCACCAGATAAGGAATCAAAAAAGACTGACCAGTTTGGGTAGAAGGTGTACACCTCTTCCACCTGTACTGTCCGGTCTCTAAATTTCTTAGCACATATGGTCATGTACCAGACGTGCCTGTGGCAGAAGGCTTTGGACTTAACCAAGACCCAGCCAGATTCTCCCAACAAGTCAGAGCTTTTGACAGTCCTGCAATCTGGGGAGATGTGGCAAACATGTCCTCAGATGCTCTTAAGATGTGGCAGATACAGCAGCCAGAGCCGCAGCATGCCTCAGGCGACACTCTTGGCAGTGTCCGGGTTCCGGCAGAACCTGCAGGACACTATCTTGGATCTGCCATTTCAGTGCCCTGTGCTGTTTGGCCAAGAGGCTGAGAGATCATCACTGGCCTACAGGACTCGTGGGGGGTGGGGGCTGTCTCCAAAGTACACAAGATGTACAAGTCGGAACTGTATCCCCCTAGGCGCTGGCCCTTTCAGAGGCACCAGGGACAAGCAAAGAGACGGCAACAATGAGGAGGGTTCAAGAGAAAAGCACCCCCTCAGACACCAGGATCTCAGGGACTACGATGAGCTAAGCAGTCCAGAGCTCTCCCCATCCCGTCTGCCTCCGCTTGACTTCTTGCCCGCCCCTCCTCCTACAGCAGAAACGATAGGTTAGACAGTGGGAGGGTGGTTCTCCCTTTACCCTTTACCTCGCAGGTTGAGAGAACATCACGACAGACCAACTTTTAGAGCAGGGCTATGCCCTGGAGTTTTCCCAGCTACCCCTGAACAATCCCCCAGCCCACGTATTCAGCTCTCCATCCCATGCAGGTCTCATTCGGGTGGAGATACAGGACTTCCTGTCAGAGCATGCGATTCAAGTCGTACCGGAATCCCAGAGGGGCAAAGGTTACTGCTCTCGCTTCTTCCTGGTTCCGAAGACGACCAGGGACCTGCGTCCTATTCTGGACCTCGGTCAACTGAACATCATTATAGAGTCACAAAAGGTTCAGGATGGTGACACTCCAGGGATTGCTTCCCATGCTGCGCCAAGGAGATTGGCTCTGCTCCCTGGACATGCAGGACACATACGTGCACATAAAGATCCTGCCGTCCCACAGGAAGTGGCTACAGTTCACATTCGAAGGAGAACACTACCAGTTCAGGGCCCTTCCATTCGACCTGTCCTCGTCACCTCTGGTATTCGCCAAGTGGCTGACAGTAGTAGCGGCAACTCTCAGGAAGCAGGGTCATTACATCTACCCCACCTCAGTGATTTGGCTACTAGCGGCTCCATCCAGAGAACAGCTATGTCAGACTCTGGAGTGCACCTTCAAGATGTTCCAGGACCTTGGGATAACTCTAAATCTCCCAAAATCAGCCCCTTGACCATCCCAGAGACTCCAATTCATAGGAGCCATCTTGGATATAGTTCAGGGAAGAGCCTTTCTCCCTTCAGACAGGGCAGATCACCTTCAGGCGCTGGTTCGGAGATTAATCTACGTAGACCGGGCTCCAGCCAGGACGGTACTGCAACTCCTGGATCATATGGCTGCTGCCATAATGACCGTGCCTCTCGCCCGCCTGCACATGGGATTTCTACAGTGAAACCTTAGGTTGTAATGGGACCAGCAAAGCGACTATCTTGACCAGAAGGTCAGAATCTTCAGGGCAGTACACCAAACCTTAGTATGGTGGCTGAATCCCTCTTGCTTGGTGATGGGGGGGCCCCCCTTCAGAAATCTCTCCCCTCAACAAGTTATCACCACGGTTGCATCGGGCGCAGGAAGGGTGCCCACTTCATGAGCAGTCAGACCAGGGAGTCTTGGACTCCGACAGAACTCTCTTTGCATATAATGTTCTGGAGATGAGGTCTGTGTTGTATGCCTTACAGGCATTTCAGGACGACCTCCGTCCAGGCCCAGTTCTAGTCCAGACTGACAGCATTCCTGTGGTTTTCTATCTCAGCAAGCAGGGGGAATGCGTCCATATCCCCTATGAAGAGAAGCCATGAGAGTCTAGTACTGGGCAGTAGATCACAGCCTGGAACTGTTCGCGGTACCTGTTCCAGGTCTTCAAAACACCTTAGCAGACCGCCTCAGTCACTCGCAGTTCCAAGCTCACGAATGAGAACTACTTCAAGAGGTAGTAGATGACCTATTTGAAAGATGGAGGACTCCAGAGCTAGACTCTTCGCGTCTCCACTCAATGCCAAACTGCCCAATTTCTGCTCGCTAGAATCGGGGCCTGGTGTTTTTTGGCGAGACACGTTGTCCCTGTCTTTGACTGGGAGGTTTCTCTATGCCTTCCTGCTCTTCCCCCTTCTGCAGTGAGTCCTCCTCAAGCTATAGTTGGAACCAGCAACCATGATTCTGGTAGCGCCATTCTGGCCCAGACAGATTTGGTTCCCGCTTCTGCAACAGCTGGCGGTAGAACCCCCAGTTCCACTTCCTCTGTCCTCTTGGTTGCTGTTTCAAGAGCAGAGCTAATTCGCCCCAAACTCAAGTCTCTGCACCTCCATGCATGACTCCTGCACAGTTAGCCAAGAGCAGGTACGGGGTGTCTGAGAGGGTAGTTGAGGTGTTAGTGTCTGCAACAAAACGGTTTACTAGGGGCCACATATGCCATGAAGTGGAAGCGGCTCAGCCTATGGGCTGCTGCCCGTAACATAGACTCGTTCTCGTGTGAGGTGAACTATGTCCTGGAGCATTTCTTATCCCTGTCTTGATTCAGGTCTCAGTTACTCATCCATAAAGATGCATCTCTCTGCTATCTCAGCCTATCATGTACTGGTGGATGACAGGACCTTGTCGTGGCTAGATCTTACATACCTTCCTGCGAGGTATCCTGCACATCAAGCCTCCCATTCGGGATCCTGTTCCCCCATGGGATCTGCTGTTTATGATGGAGGAGTTAACATTGCCCCCTTCTGAGCCAGCCGCGAGTTGCGAGCTTTGCTTTCTCTCTTGGAAAGCATCATTTTTAGTTGCTGTTACCTCGGCCTGGAGGATTTCTGAGCTCCAGGATCTCATGTGCAGGGAGCCATATTTGGTTTTTCATAGGGACAGGGTGTCCGTTCGCACAAATCCTAAGTTTCTCCCGAAGGTGGTGTCGGAGTTTACTCTCAACCAAGACATTAACCTGCCTGTCTTCTACCCCGAATACTCTAACATATGGGAGGCATTGTTATATTCTTTTGATGTACATAGAATTCTTGGGTATTATGTTGACTGTACATGGTCCATAAAGAGGTCAGACCAATTATTTGTGTCCTTTGCCCAACGTATGTTAATGGCACCAGTTACAAAGCAGACTGTCCAAGTGGCTAGTCAACTGCATTGTGTTCTGCCACGAAAAGTATGGCAAACCCCTTCTGGACCCAGTTAGAGGTCATTCGACTAGAGGGATAGCGACATCTTGCTTTGAGAAACAGCTCTTGCAGCAGGTTACACCATTAGGACTGAAGACAGCAGGCGCCAGGACCCCACGGAAATTTTCTAGCTAGCAGTATCCAGCAGGGACCGCCCCCGACGTCAGGCGTCATGTAAAAGGGGGTGTTCCCCCAGAATCCCCAGTTCTTTTCCCGCCAGACTCCCCAGCATCGGCCTCACGGTCCCACTCTAGCGAATGACGCCTAGAACTTACAAAGTTTTGCTCTAAATGTCGGCATCTCCAACTCCTTCCTCAGAAGGACGTCCCTCCAAGTGTGCCTGCGGCAAACAGATCCCTTTCAAGGATCTACATTCATCCTGTCTGCAGTGCTTGGGTCCGGAACACAGCACCAAGGCCTGCTCCTTTTGCCAGCGGTTCAATAGTCACACCCAGATTCGCCGCCAGAAGGCACTTCAGGGGTTCCTCTTGGAAGAAAAGTTGAAAAGCATGGACAAAGACCCTGCCTCCAGAGGTGAGTCTGCCTCTAAGTCCCATAAGCACTGGGACAAGCATCGGGAGAAGGCCAGGTCCAGATCCCCTAACCGGGCCTCGGACTTGCGCACCAGCTCAGGCTCCACGAGCTCAGACCGCTCTTCCAGGGCTCGCTCTCATCTCCCCCCAGTAAAGGTTAAGTCTTCAGGCAGTACTTCGGCTTCTCTGCATCCCACCAAAACGTCCAGGCCTTCGGCTTCCTCAGCACCCTCCCTGGCCTCCTCGAAGTCTTCAGACCGTCACTGGTCCAAGTCCTCTTCAAAACCTCAAGCTTCCTCAGAGAGATGCCGGGACTCCGACGCCAGATCTGCCTCCCAGCCTCCTAGGGGTCCGGATCCCCCTCCCAGGAAGATTAAGGACCTGACGTCCCTAAAACGGACAAACGGACCCGAAGCGGGCTACTGACTCTTCATCGGTTATACACCCATCAGACCAGACGTCGGCTAAGCACCCGATGTCAGTGAGACGTTCGCCGGAGCCGAAGACTGCCTCCCCGTTACCGGTGGACACCAGTCCCCGGGACTCTACAGAGGAGGACCTGACGTTGCCTGATGACCAGGCAGGCGACAGTGAGGATGCCGGGCTTCCACAGGAACCTTCGCCAAACCTGGCAGCGCCCTTGGACCCGACGCGCAATATCGGCGACAGACCACCGACGCCAAGTCCGTCGTCCGGTATGAATATCCAGGAGGTCAAAGATCTCTTCACCTTTTGGTGGGACACAGTAAAGAAGGACGTGATCCCAGTAAAACCTCCTCCTCCTACTCCCCCTCCTCCACCGCAGGGACCAGCAGGAAGACCACCGACCCCCAAGGAACCTACTCCACCTCCTAGGGGAAGATCCAAAGAACAGAGAAGGCTCTTTCAAGATCTCCCTCAGGGTCTCCCAGTCTTAAGCGAGCCAGACGTTGACGGCACTCCTCAGAGGGATGATTCTAGACCTGACACCTCAGATACCTCCAGGTCTCCTTCTCTAATCAGCATCCCATCACCGGACCCATGAGACCTGCCCAGCTCACTTCTGGATGATCCCTCTTTTTCCGAAATCATGAGACACATCCAGGAGAACATGGGATGGGATTCGGAAGATCTCGACCCCCGAGAGACTGCGCCTAGCTTGTTACCTTCGGCAGAAGGACCCTAAGCCTGTAGTGGTGCCACCCTTGGTGGACACCTCCGCGGATGTCACCAAGGCTGTGTGGAAGCGTCCGCACTCCACCCTCGCGGTGCCGAAGAAAGCTAACTGCCTGTACAGGGCCCTGGCAGAGGACCAGTACTAGGCGCAACAACCCCTGGCTGATTCCCTGGTCATTAGGCCTCCCATGATAGGTCTCAACGACTACAGCATCTGAGTACACAGCCACCGGACCAGGAATCTAAGCAGTTGGATGTCCTGGGGAGGCGCATATATGCAGCTGCTACTTGCTCCATCAGGTCACTGAACTATCTGACTCGTATGGTTCAGTTTCAGAATGCCCTGTGGGCACAGGGTCAGGACCTGGTTGACAAACTACCGGATGGCGAGCAGAAGGCGGAGCTCTTGAACCTCCTCCGTGTAGGGTCAGACGTGGGGACCCAAGCGTTAAGAGCCGCATATCATTCTGCGGACTCGTCTGCCAGGGGCACAGCTTCAGGCGTCTGTCTCTGGAGACGCTCCTGGCTCTGTCTCTCCAGTTTTACCCCGGACGTACAGAAGAGTATTCTGGACGTCCCTTATAATGGCGCGGTCCTGTTTGGTGAACCCTCTGAAAAGGTCATCACCGAGCTTCAGGATGCGGGAAGGCAGTAAGGACTGTACAGGCCATGTACAGACCCAAATCTGGTTCCTTTCATGGGAACCAGAACCGTTTCATGACTGACAACGACAGCAGCCACGTTCCAGCCAGCAGCAAGGGCACCTTCCACCGTGAAGCCCTAAGTCTTCCCAGGCCAAGGTCAGCGGTATACCAAGCGGCCAGCATGACTCCTTCCTGGCCCCCGGCTCTCCTCTGGATCAATGGGCAGAAAAGGTCGGGGGTCACATCGCTCGCCACTTTTCAGGGTGGCATTCGATTACCGCAGACTGGTGGGTCCTTCAGCTGGTCAAGAGAGGTCACTTTATAGAATTCCTCGACCTCCCACCGTCAAGACCTCCCCTGCTTTCCCGTTATTCGGGTCAGCACGCACTGCTCATATAGCATGAGGTGCTTGCGCTTCTGGGAAAGGAAGCTATAGAGCACGTACTGAGGAACCAGTGAGGTGCGGGTTACTATTCACTTCTTTCTGGTTCCCAAAAAGACAGGGGCCCTCCGTCCGATACTGGATCTCAGTGATCTTAAAGCTTCGGTCCTTTACAAATGCTTCTGCATGGTGACCCTTCCCAGCTTGATACCCATGCTCAAGCAGGGTGCCTTCCTAGCATCCTTGGACATGCAGGATGCCTACCTGCACATACCCATTGCTTGAGCGCACAGGAAGTTCTTGCGCTTCGAATTTCTAGGTCGCCATTATCAGTTCCGAGCCCTCCCTTTCAGACTGTCATCGGCACCTCGGGTGTTTATGAAGTGCATGGCAGTCGTAGCGGTGGCTGTAAGGAGACAAAGCCGCTACGTGTTCCCCTACCTGGACGACTGGCTCCTCATGGCACCCTCTCAGGAGGCTCTGATGTCCGCAATTCACTGTACTCAGTCCCTGTTTGGGACGTTGGGCATCATTATCAATCAGGAGAAGTCACACCTGGTTCCGTCACAGAATCTGCAGTTCATAGGCGCAGTTCTGGGCACTGTCCAGGGGAGAGCTTTTCTGCCCCAGGGCCAAGCGGAACACATCAGATCCCTCATCAGGGACATCTTGGCAAAGAAGACTGTCCCAGCCAGACTGGTCCTTTGCCTGCTCGGACACATGGCTGCGGCCATTGCAATAGTCCTGCTAGCCCGTCTCCACATGCGGGTGACCCAGTGGATGTTACGGGTTCAATGGTATCAGAAGCAAGACCATTTGCAGCTTCCAGTTCGGATCACGAATGCCGTAATCTAGGATTGGCAATGGTGGCTAGATTCAAAGAACCTGTTGGCGGGGGTTCCCTTCATTGCGTCGTTTCTGATTGTGACGAAATCCATGGATGCCTCAGGTTTCGGTTGGGGAGCACACCTCGACGGGGTCAGGTCTCAGGGCTCGTGGATACCCCAGGAAGCTCATCTCCACATAAATATTTTGGAAATGAGAGCAGTTCTTTATGCCCTGCAGGCCTTCCAGTCTGAGATCCCACCGGGTACTCTCCTATTACAAACAGACAATACCGTGGTGATGTATTACCTCAATGAACAAGGAGGCACCCATCCCTACCCACTTTGCAGGGAGGCCATGAGGGTGTGGGATTGGGTTTTACAGCATGTCGTAAACCTCATTGCTGTTCATGTCCCAGGAGTGGACAGGGTCATCGCAGACAGCCAGAGTCCATGAGTGGGAACTACTCCAGGAGGTAGTAGAGGATCTGTTTCACAGATGGGGCACACCAGGGTTAGACCTTTTCGCGTCCCCATGCAATGCAAAACTGCTCAATTTCTGCTTGCTAGATCCAGGGCCTGGTGTTTTCTGGCGAGACGCGTTGTCCCTCTCCTGGACGGGCAGATTCCACTATGCGTTTCCTCCCTTCCTGTTGATCCAGAGGGTCCTATTGAAACTCCACAGAGAGCAGGCGACGCTGATATTTATCATGCCTTTTTGGCCCAGACAAATTTGGTTCCCTCTACTGCACCAGCTGTCCCAGGAACCTCCGGTGCCTCTGCCAATCAGCTCTCACTTATTGTCCCAGGAGGCAGGTTCTCTGCTCCACCTGGACCTTCGCTCTCTGAACCTGCATGCCTGGCTCCTAGAGACATAACTATCATGCGATACGGGGTCTCGGAAGAGGTAGCAGATGATCTTACTTCGAGAAACTGCTCTTGCAACAGTTACACCATTAGGACTGAAGCTGGCAGGCGCCAGGACCACACAGAAAAATTCTAGCCAGCAGTATCCAGCTGGGGACCACCCCCGATGTCAGGCATCACATAAAAAGGGGCGGTCCCCCAGCATCCCCAGTTCTTTTCCCGCCGTCGACTCGCCAGCATCGACCTCACATATGCCTGCATCAACGATACGACATGCAAAATCTTTACAAAAATCCATGTCTACTTCTCCAGCTCCTTCTCTCGATGGACACCCCTCAAAGTATGCCTGTGGCAAGCAGATCCCCTTCGCCGACCTTCAGTCGGCTTGTGTGAAGTGCCTGGGCCAGGAACACGACACCCAGGCCTGCTCTATCTGCCAATAATTTAATAGCAGAACCAGGATCCGCTGCCAGAAGGCCCTTCAGGGGTTCCTTCTTGAAGAGAAACTTCGCAAAATGGAAAAAAGACCTTCTTCCAAAGGGGATTCTTCCCATAAGACCGGGAAGCACCAGGACAAGCACCGAGACTCAGGTAGGTCGGGATCCCCCAACAGAACCTCTGAATCCAGGGCCAGCTCCAGCTCTGCGCGGTCCGACCGTTCTCCTTCCCGGGCCTGTTCCCAACCTCCCCCTGTTAAGGTACGGTCTTCAGGGGTTCTTCAGCCTCCTTGCACCCACTTAAGACCCACCGGGTGCCCAACTCCTCTTCTAGGCCTGACTCTTCAGAAAAACATAGGAAGTCTTCCTCAAAATTTAGCGGGGCGTCCGGCCGACGCCAGGACACCGACCTCCGGTCCGTCTCCCAGCCTCCCAAGGCCCCGGAAGGAAGACCAAGGATCTGCGCCTCTTAAGCTGACGTCCACAGAATAAAGGGTGCCTGTCAGCGCCCCGAAAAATGGACTCCGACCAAAGCAGTTGTACTGTGCGGGTGACACCAATAGTCAGGGTCCTCAAGAGAGGCTGCGCACTGCTGGGCGACCAGGCGGCCGGCACGGAGCGCCAGCTCGCCCAGGAGCCATTGATGGATCCGGTGGTTCCCCAGGACCGGCGCAACCCCAGCGACAGACCCACACCGACACTGGGCCCGTCGTCTGGCATGAACATTCAGGAGGTGAAGGAATTGTTCACATTCTGGTGGGAGACCATCAGAAAGGACGTGGTGCCCAATAAGCCTCTTCCACCTCCACCACCTACATCCCCTCCTCGGGAGGGTGAAGGCTCAAGACCCCTGACTCCTAAGGAGCCAACTCCATCTCCTAGGGGCAGATCTAGATAGAGAAAAAGACGCCCATCACGGTCTCCCTCTGGGTCTCTGAGCCCTAAACGACCCAGGTATAGAAGACACCCACCGAGGATGACTCCAGACCAGAAATGTCCAATACCTCCAGGTCTCCATCCCCCTATAGTCCCCCATCACCAGACCCACGAGACCAGCCAAGGTCTCCACCAGATGATCCCTCTTTTTCCAAAATCATGAGGCACATCCAGGAGAATATGAGATGGGAGACTGAAGACTTGGACCCAGAGAGACAATGCCTTGCCCGTTGCCTTCAGCAAAAGGACCCAAAGCCTGTGGTGGTACCACCTCTAGTGGACACCTTCATGGACGTCACCAAGGCGGCTTGGAGGCATCCGCACTAAACACCGGCTGTTCCTAAGAAGGCTGACCACCTCTACAGAACTCCTATGGAGGACCTGTATCTGGCGCAGCAACCCATGGCAGACTCACTGGTCATTATGGCGTCTCAAGATCGGTCTCAGCGACCGCAACACTTGAGTACCCAGCCTCCTGACCAAGAATCTAAGCAATTAGATTCTGTGGGAAAAAGCATGCATGCGGCTGCTACATGCTCGATAACTGGTCTTTGAATTACGTCATGCACATGGTGCAATTTCAAAACGCCCTCTGGGAGCAGGGCCAAGACCTTCTGCATAACCTCCTTCATACTGGGTCGGATGTGGGGACCTAGGTTCTCCAAGCCGCTTACGATTCAGCGGACTCTGCCGCCAGGAGTGCAGCTACTGGCGTTTGTCTACGGAGACACTCTTTTTGAGAGTCTCCGGTTTCACCCCGGACGTTCAGAAAAATATCCTGGACATCCCTTATAACGGAGCTGTCCTGTTCGGTGAGGAGTCCGAGAAGGTCATCACCAAGCTACAGGACGCCGGGAAGGCAGTTTGGACTGTACAGGCTATGTACAGGCCCAAATATGGTTCCTTTCGAAGGAACCAGAACCGTTTTCGCAGCAGGCAACAACGGCAACAGCCATGTTCCGTCCAGCAACCCCGGGGCAATTTTGGTCGCAAAGGTCAAGTTAGATTCAAACACCATGAAGTCTTGCTATATTATGACAATTAGCAGTAAGCCACAGCACTTGAACTGCCCCGGAGAGGAAGGAGTTAACTCCAGGCTGACTGGAGTTCCAAGCGTGAGCGCTTTGCTGAAAGCTCTATCTGGCTAGTTTCAAACTGAAACTGTCAGATTCTTTACTCCGCTTCACTGAACAGTCGCTCCGGAGATCTGCTCCTTCAGCTCGGTTCATTTCTCGGTTCAAGCGAGTGTTTAGGTTCATTTAACCGGCAATAAGTATTTATTTTACCGCATTTCGGTTCAAAGCTCTATCTGGTAAACGTAAGTACAAGTTTTAAAGTCTGTGTGAAATTAATTATCGGTTTGGTTTGAACCGATCGGTTTGACTAAAAAAAACAATTTTAAATAATAGCTTGGGCTTTGAGTGCGGTTCCGGTTCTTATCAGTTCTAAAAACCTGTCTCTTAAATTGTTTTTTTCAAATACCTGACACGGTTAGGAACCGATAAAATTGTCTTGCCTGAGCACTGCCATAAAAGGCAAGTTTTGGATAGGCTGGCATTATGTCTGAAACCCAAAAGAAAAACCGGGCCCATGGTTTCAACACTGTGATGTTTGTGGGAAGCCTTTGCCAAGGCTGACCCACACCATGTGTTTATTGTCTGAGGGCTGACCACCTCCTGTCAGACTGCCAGGTGTGTAGAATTTCCCTGCAGCCACCCTGGAGAAAAGATTGGGCGGCTCAGGGAACAGAGACCAAAAAAGTCAGCTGACCGGATGGCCAGCCGGTCCAGCACCCACTGGACCAGAGGAGTGCCCTCTGACCAGAGGCGAGACTTCCTCGGGCAAAGGAAGGCTGGTTCTGAGGAACTAGTCCCAGAAAAAAAATCTAAGAAATCAGCAGGTCTGGAGTGCAAGATTGCCTCTCCAACTGCTGCAGAGATAACTAAAGCCATACAGATTGTCCAGTCACTGTCTCAGGGACCGGCGAACCACCAACAGCTGGCAAAAGGTTGGTTCGTTCGGTTCAGTGGTTCAAAGTATGATGTTGAGGAATTTTATGAACCACAGGAGGGGAGGAAGATTTTGATCATTATGTATGTGGCTGGGAGGGTCTGGGCGTGCCCATTGAACCGGACATTTCTCCAGACAGACCATTAGAATCTCCCCTATGCTTCTCAGTCCCTTCTCATTTATGTTTTACAAAAGGTTGCAGAAACCCTCCAGCTTCCTTGGAAGAGGCTGTGGATGAGCAGAGGAGCCTGATTATGTTGAGATGATGGATATCCCAGAGTCTAGGAGGTTGTCTATTCCTTTGCATAAGTCATTTAGGAAGCAAACAACAAAAATTTAAAAAATCCTCATTCTGTTCCTCCTGTAGATAAAAAAATGGACAGAAGGTATACTTTATCAGGCCCTGATACAGACTTCCTCACTGAGCAGTGTAGTCATGTAGGTGTGGTACAAGCTGCAGCCTGTGACAAGGCTGATATCCCCCTGGCCTCACATCCTCCTGATAAGGATTCCAGGAAGATTGATGCCATGCTGAAAAAACAGTATATAGCGTTCTTTGGGACTCAGGCGAAAGGTATAAAAACTACGTGGCTAGATATCAAGAAATCTAGATGGGATACAGTGTTGCAGTTAGCCAAGCAGGCCCATGGCCAGCTGGCTAGTGAATTGGAACAGGTGGCTGCTGATGGCATTGAAGCCTCTAAAGTTCAATTTCATACTAGTAGAGCGTTAATGATGTTTCCTCTAGAGTCATGGCCACTTCTGTAGCTTTCGCGTAGGTTGGCATGGCTCAAGTGCACTAATCTGTCACAGGATACTCAGTCAAAGGCTATAGGATTTTCCTGTGGTGGGAAATTCTCTGTTTGGAGAGCAAGCGGAAAATTATATATAAAAGATGGATGAATACAGAACTACCTACAAAAGTGCCCAGGCCAAGGAGGCGGCATGCCACTCCACAGAAGCACACTCCCAGAGGTAGGGGCAGGCCTTCCACAGGCCTTTTTATCAATCCCAAGCCTCCTCTGCTTTTGCACAGAGGGTTTTCTCAGAGAGCAGAGATAGGCGGGGCGCAGGTAAACCCGTCCCCACCCTCAGCCTAAGGCTACTGCCAAGCAGGCACCCTGATGGGGTGCCCAGGGCAATTCTCCTGTACCAGTTGGAGGCAGGTTGGCTTATTTCAGCCAGAACTGGGTGTCCCTAACTTTGGACAAATGGGTTCTGGGGTAGTAAGCCAGGGTCTGATTCTCCAGCTTAAAACAGTTTCCAAAGATGAGAACCAGACATTTTCCACCTACAAAGCCTTTAGAGGCCCTGCTTTGGAAGCAGAGGTCTCTTCCTCCTAGACTGCAAAGCAGTGGAAGGGGTTCCTCCTTGTCACCAAGGCAGGGGCTGTACTCCAGATACTTTCTTACCCCAAAAGACAGGAGAATGGCGCCCATTCTAGACTTAAGGTACCTGAACAAGCATCTTTTGAAACCAAAGTTCAAAATGTTAACTCTGGCAATGATTTTGCCTCCTCAGGCCAGGGACTGGCTAGCCTCCCTGGACCTCAAGGATGCCTATTTTCATGTCCTGATCAGGCCTTCTCACGAAAATACCTCAGGTTCGAACTGCCCTCAGGTCACTACCAGTTCAGAGCAATGCCCTTCGGTCTTACCTCTGCTCCAAGGGTATTCACAAAATGTCTAGCTGTGTAGTGGCTCATTTAAGAAGGCAAAGGGTTGCTGTGTTTCCCTACCTGGACGACTGGCTCATTGTGGGTCAGTCCCCAGATCAGGTAAATCCACTTGCAAGTCACCCAGCAGCTTCTCACTTCCTAGGATTCCTGCTGAATTTACCAAAGTCAGTTCTAGAACCAGTTCAGGTACTAACTTTCATAGTTGGGGAATTGGACACAAAGTTGGCCAGGGCATTTCTCCCCTCGGAAAGGGTAGAAGCTGATTGCCCCTGGCATCCTCTTTCACCCTGCAGAGTCTCTCGACCAGACAAGGCACTTTCTGCAACTTCTAGGGCACATGGCTGCCTCCACAGCTGTAGTGCAAGGAGCAAGATTCCAGATGAGAGACATTCAGTTTCATTTGAGGGCCTATTGGTCCCAAAGGAAGGACCCCTTACCAAATTGGTCCCAGTGACCCCAACTCTGATTCTAGCTCTTCAGTGGTGGCAGGATCAGAGCAATCTAAGACAAGGGGTCCCTTCATTCCCATTCTCATTCCCTCACTCTCCCACGGATGCCTCCTTGCTGGGGTGGGGGCGCGCAGGCGACCTTTCCACTCAGGAGTGTGGTTCCCCAGGAATCTCTGCTTCACATCAACCTATTGGAACTCAGAGCTGTCTTTTAGCTCTTCAGGTTTTCTCAGCATCTGTCCAGAACAATGTAGTTCAGGTCAGGACAGACAATACCACAACAATGTGGTACATCAACAAGCAGGGAGGCACTTTCGGTCATCAGCCTTGTGCACCGAGCAATGAAGTTGTGGTCTCTGGCTTACTCCTGAACACCTCCCTAGTAGCAGTTCACCTTCCAGGAGGACAATGTCTAGCGGATGCCCTCAGCAGGATTTCTCAGGGTCATCACGAATGGTTTTGAATCCCTAGTGCTGGGGTCAGTTTTTGCCAGATGGGGCACTCCTCAGATAGATCTTTTCAGCCCCAGACAACCACCAACTTCCTCTATTCTGTTGCAGGCCTCCAGTAATGGGCTCCAGTCCCCTGGAGCCTTTCTGTTGGATTGGGAAGGGAAGTTCCTGTATGCCTTTCCCCTTCCCCCTTCTCTTCAGAGGGTGTTGGTAAAAATCAGATCCCAGCCCTGCAAAGTGATTCTGATTGCACCAGACTGGGCCAAGCAACCCTGGTACCCACTGCTTCTGTCCCTGACAGTCCACCCTCCCTGGCCTTCCCAGGGTTCACAACCTGCTGACTTGTGCCCAGGAGAGTTTGGTATCCGGACCTCAAAGCCCTCCACCTCAAGGCTTGGCTCTTGAGAGTTAGAATTGCTGATTTACACCTTTCTCAAGGTGTCCTTGATATTTTAAAGGCCTCTAGGAAGCCTTCCACTAGGGCCACTTATAATTCCAAATGGAAGGTTCTCATCTGGTGTTCTGGGAAGCAAGATTGTCCCAGAATCTGCTGATTTGCCCATTTTGCTGGACTACTTGGTCCATCTAATTCCTTAGGCCTCAGGCCAGCTACCTTAAGGTTCATCAGCAGCTGTCTCTGCTTTATATATCAGCAGGAAAGCCTGCCTCCCTTTCTTCTCACCCTGTGTTTTCAAGTTTTTTAAGGGGTTGCTTCACACTAACCCTCCTTTTGGGGACCCAGCCCCTGCCTGGGACCTTAATATTTGCATTGCTCAGTTAATGCAGCCCCCTTTGAACCTCTGTCTTTCAGCAGACCTTAAGTTCCTAACTTGGAAAACTGTTTCCTAGTAACATCACTTCTGCCAGGCGCATAAGTGGTTACAAACCCTATCAGTGGAAAAGTTTTATTTCTTCACAGAGATAAGGTAGTCCTCAGGACTAACAGAAAGTTTTTACCTAAAGTGGTTTCAGATTTCATCTTAACCAATCCATCTCCTTCCAGTATTTTTCACTGAGCATTCTTCCTCGGGTGAGGAGGAGATTGCACAGTTGAGACGTCAACAGAGCTTTAAGCTACTATTTGGAGCAGCACCAAGGGTCACAGGTTCAGATCCTCCAACTCTTCCTTACCTATGGCGAGGTTGGCAAAGAAACCTGCCACTAAGAGGACAATTGCCAGGTGGATTGTCTCTGTACAATTTTGCTACTAAAAACTAGGTGAGAGACCCCCTCAGGACTGAGGGCCCATTCCCTGAGGGTAGCTGCATCTCTAGGCTGCTAGAGATATTCCCATTCTGGAAATCTGTCAAGCTGCTACCTGGAAAGCAGTTCACACCTTTACCAGGCATTACTCCCTGGATGTCCAGTCCAGGAGAGATGCTCAGTTTAACTTTGGCAAATTAGCTAGGACCTATTTCCTAAGTAGGTTCTGACCGGCCTCCATGGAGGTACTGCTGTGTAATCTGCTAGTGTCATAATATAGCAAGACTTCATGGTGTTTGAGAAGAAAAATTACTCACCTTAGTAATTGCTTTTCTTCTCATGGAGTCTTGCTATATTATCACCACTAACCTGCCCTCTCAGAACTTCTACTTGGGTAAGGGGTTGGCAAATTAGTGCAACCACTGTGTCATGCCGTTATAGCTCTTTTCCCTTTTCCCTTTCTTTAGGATTAGGAAAACTAGGTATTTCTGTTTTTGGTTGTATGTTTGGTCCCCACTCCTGGACTTCTGTCTTTTAGGGGCCCAATAGTGCTGATTAGGGGTGATATTGTTGTTGTTTCTGTTATTGTTATTCTACTAATGCAGGTAGCCATTTGGCTAGTGTGAAGGTTTCACAGACTTTTGTAGTGTTGGCTCTGTAAAAGATCTGACAGTTTCAGTTTGAAACTAGCCAGATAGAGCTTTCAACAAAGGTGCTCGCTTGGAACTCCAGTCAGCCTGGAGTTAACTCCTTCCTCTCCTGGGCAGTTCAAGTGCTGAGCTAACTGCTATTTGTATAATATAGCAAGACTCCATGAAGAAGAAAGCAATTACTAAGGTGAGTAATTTTTTCTTCCCCATGGGCCAGAGCTCAAAGCATCCCAAGGCAACCCAGCCCACGGGACCCAATGCCACCACAGCATGACTCCTCAGCCCTCGCCCCTCCTCTGGATCAAAGGATAAAGGTCGGGGGTTGCATCTCTCTTTACCTTCCGGGATGGCAGAGGATCACCTCCGACCAGTGGGTGTTACAGTTGGTACAGCGAGGGAGACACTGTAGGAGTTCCTCGGCCACCCACCGTCCCAGACCTCCCCTGCTCTCCCATTACTCGGTCATCATGCTCTGCTCATCCAGCAGGAGATCTTGGCCCTCCTGGACAAGGAGGCCATAGAGTACGTTCCACCAGACCAGAAAGGAAAAGGTTATTATTCCCACTTCTTCCTGGTCCCAAAGAAAACAGGGGACTTGCGCCTGATCTTGGATCTCTGCGATCTCAACACGTTGGTGTTATACAAACGGTTCTGCATGGTGACCCTACCGGGTCTCATCCCCATGCTCAAAAAAGGCGCATGGCTAGCGTTATTGGACATGCAGGACGCGTACCTACATCTCCCGATAGCTCGATCATAAAGGTTTCTGCGCCTGAGTTTCTGGGGATGACACTAATAGTTCCGAGCCCTCCCGTTCGGACTGCCTTCCGCACCTTGGGTGTTTATGAAGTGTATGGCAGTCGTGGCAGCAACTCTCAGGAGGCAGGGCCACTATGTTTTTCCATACCTAATGACTGGCTCCTCATGGCACCCTCTCGGGAGGCCCTGATGTCCGCAATTCAGGATACCCGTTCTCTTTTCCAATCGTTGGGCATCATCATCATCCAGGAGAAGTCGCACCTTGTCCCGTCTCAGACTCTGCAATTTATTGGAGCAGTTCTGGACCATTCAAGGTAGAGCATTTCTTCCTTCGGACAGGGCGGAACACATCAGATCCCTCATACGGGACACAATGACAAAGACAACGGTGCCTGCTCGGACATATGGTGGCTGCCATTGCGACAGTTCCCCTGGCCTGACTCCATGTGTGGGTTACCCAATGGATGTTGCTGGCTCAATGGGACCAGAAGCAAGTTCATATGCAGCATCCAGTCCGGATCACGATTGCCGTCATCCGAGACTGGCAATGGTGGCTCGTCCTGGACCCATCTCTCGAAAGTTGTCCCCTTCATGGCGCCACCTCCTTTAGTGACACTCTCCATGGACGCCTCAGGATCCGGATGGGGAGCGCACCTCAACGGGGTCAGGACTCGAGGCTCATGGTCATCTCTAGAGTCCCATCTGCGCATAAATATTCTGGAGATGAGAGCCGTACTCTATGCACTACAAGCATTCCAGACGGACATTCCACCGGGAACTCTTTTGATTCAAACAATACTGCAGGTGATGTACTATCTCAGCAAACAAGAAGGCACTCATTCTACCCCTTTGCAGGGGCTCAAAGGTTTGGGTGGAGTACTGCAACACGCAGGCGCCAGATATTATTGCAGTGCGTTCCTGGAATGGACAACACAATCGGACAGTCTCAGCCGATCACAGGGCAGAGTCCACGAATGGGAACTGCTTCAGGAAATCGCAGAGGATCTGTTTACGTAGATGGGGGATACCAGAATTAGACTTTTGACTCCCCATCCAGCATAAAACTGCTGATTTTGCTCGCTAGATCCAGAGCCTGGTGTTTTCTGGTGAGACGCGTTGTCCCTCTCTTGGACGGGCAGATTCCTCTATGCCTTCCCGCCCTTCCCTTTGATTCAGAGGGTTTTACTGAAGCTCCGACAAGAGCGGGCGTCACTGATTCTGGCTGACCAGGAACCGCCGGTGTCTCTGCCATTCAGCTCTCAACTTCTGTCTCAGAAGGCGAGCTTAGTCCATCAGGATCTTCAGTCGCTGAACCTGCATGCCTGGTTCCTAAAGACATAGCAGCCTGAATACGGGGTCTCTTGGGAAGTTGTGGGCGTTCTGGTGTCCATGAAAACCCTCCCTCTCACACCACCTACGCCATGAAGTGGTGCAGATTTTGCATCTGGGCTCAAGCTCGCGGATTGACCCCATTGGATTGTTCAGAGGGTCATTGTTAGACTACCTTCTAACCCTGTAAGAGCAGGCCTCTACTCTTCCATTAAGAGTTCACCTGAGTGCCATTTCGGTATCATTCACTGATAGGTCTCTAGCTCAACTAGAGGCTTCACTGCTTTCATGGCATCCTGCACCTGAGACTGCCTATCAGAGACCAGGTTCCACCGTAGGATCTCCCTTTGTTTTAGAGCAGCTTACTCTACCTCCTTTTGAACCAGCCGCGGATTGCAGGCTTCGTCTCCTAAACGGAAGACTCTCCTTTTAGTTGCTGTTACTTCTGCCAGAGGAGTTTCTGAGCTTTGTGCACTCATGTGCAAAGGATCTGATTTGGTTTTCACAAGGACAGGGTGTCATAGAACAAATCCTAAGTTCCTTCCAAAAGTGGTCTCAAAGCGGTCACACTCAACCAGGATATAGACCTGCGTGTATTACCTGAATTACGATAACTGGGAGGCCCTGTTGCACATCTAGATGTGCATAGATGTCTCAGATATTATCTGACCAAAACCAAAGCCCATCGTAAGTTGGACCAGATCTCCGTTTCCCTCGCTGGCGGATGCTGCTGCTCCTGTTTTAGAGCAATAGCTTTCCAGATGGTTGGTCAAGTGCATTATGTTCTGTTATCCAGAGCGCAATACACCCATACTGGGACCGGTGAAGCGTCATTCTCTGAGGGGTGGCTACCTCTTTCGCTGCGCTCCATAAAAATGCTCCACTTTGGCCATCTATGCAGCAATGACTTGGAGCACTATACACTTTTATCCAGACACTACAGTTTGGACATTGCCTCTGAGGCATAGAGAGCTGGATTCGGCTTGGCGGTCCTTCAAGGACTCTTGTCCTGAAGTCTGAGTCATCTCTCTACCCTCCTCCTGGTAGCAAATTGTTCCCTTACTGCTTGGAATCAGTCCTAATGGTGTAACCTGCTGCAAGAGCTGTTTCTCGAAGTAAGATAGTACAGTTACGTAGGAACTTACCATAACAGTAGATCTTCGAGAACAGCTCTTGCAACAGGTAGTTTCCCTCCACCTTGCCCTCAGGAGGTTGAGTCTTCTGACCTAGTTTTTAGGCTACAGCGTCCCTTGACGCCTTTTTCTAACCTTCCTTTGGAAGCGGATCCTCGGTCTCCCCTTCAGATGTCACACTTGAGCCGGGAGTTTCTGGCGGGAGAACTGGGGATGCTTGGGGACCGTCCCCTTTTATGTGATGCCTGACGTCGGGGAGGGGCCGACATAAGGGGTGGTCCCCCGCTGGATACTGCTAGCTAGAATTTTTCCATGGGGTCCTGGCCTGCCGGCTTCAGTCCTAATGGTGTAACCTGCACAAGAGCTGATCTTCCTGGACATAAGTCTCCACCACTCATTCACACTATTGGGATCTGTGCTGGAGGCACTAGGACCCAGCGGGAGCAAACTTTTTGCTGGAGGGTCGGCGCCAGAGATGGAGCCACGAGGAACGGCGCCGCGAGCCTCAGCTCGTGCGGTAATGACTATCTCGGCGTCGACCCTCCAACCGCCTCAGTTCCTTTTTTCCCGCCGTCGAGTGCGCTTCAGTGACGACGTCGCTCGCCCGCCGGGAGTCAAACTTCAAACTAGCAGCATAGTTTTCAGTTTGTTATTTTGTAGTAATATCTCGATAAGTATAAGCAAGTTTATTCTTATTTTAAAAAAATCGTCTCAGCCTACTTTGTGAGTCGACCATGAAGCAGGTCAGGTAATGGTGAGGAGACTTGATATAAAGCTGTTCAGTCAGTCGGGCTGGGTCCGGTCCGCCGCCTTCTCTGGAAGGAGTCTGACAGCGGTCAGTCCAATGCCCAAGGGCCAGGCGGTCCCAGCAGGCATAAAATAAGCGGTCGCATTCTCTGCACGTTGACCTCGAGCTCTTCTTGACCCACAGGTCAAAAGAAAGGCATCACTCGGGGTCGCCCTCTGATATGTCTGTTGCGTCGGCGGTCGGTTATTGGGGCTAGTTGCCAGTCTCCTCCTTGAGTCAGCCAGCTTCTGTTTCTAGTAGCCGGCGTCTTCAACGCCTGGGCCCTACCCGCCCACAGGTAGGTCTTCAGATGAGCAGTTTTCATCAGTGGGCCGCTCATATGGAGCAATAGGCTCGGAGGTTGGTTCAGCTACCTGGCTCCGGTCACTCAGGGCCTTCGGGCTTCTTGGGAGACCAGGTAAGGCAGTTGAGCTTCCTGGTCGCGGGAAGCATCTTTGGTGCCATCGACTCCCGGCAGGTGTCCCCCCTCACGTGGCTGTGGCGCGGGGCCACACACTGATGCCTTTATCTCCTGCTGCGTCTTCCCTCCTTACCTTCAAATCCTGTTTTTGGTCTTGGAGTGTTTTGGCCCTCGGCATCGGCGCACCTCGGCGCCCGTCTTGAGCACCAGTGCACTCTGTCGGCGCCGTCCTCGCGCAGTGCCCGTCAGTCATCTCGGTGCCGTCTTGAGCGCTGTACAGCTCCTCGGTACCGTTTTGGGCGCCGTGTGGGTCCCTCAGCACCATTTCGGTGCAGTGTGGGTCCTCGGCGCTGTTTTTGGCGCCGCGTGAGTTCGGCGCCCGTTCTCGGTGCCATGCGCCTCTTCGGCGCCCGTCGCCTCCTCAGCGCGGGGGCTCTCAGGGTGTTCCCTTTCAGGACTCCTCCTTTCATTCTTTCCCTTCATCCCTTCCTCTGATTTTCACTCCTTTCCTGTCCATACAGTCCCTCCTGGACTGTCGGGAGATGACATTGAGCCTGACCCAGACCTTCGGCTGGGTGATGAAATGGAGGAAGGGATCTATTACTGCTGCAAAGTCTGTGGTCAAGGACCTGTCCTTTAAGTCTCTCTGAAAAATTTGATTTCCTCTTTCTCTCCAGACTACAGACATCGATCCTGGGAAATTAAGACTCCAGTACCTTCATGCTCGGAGATCCCTACGGTTGTACTCCTCAGTTCAGCCTTCCTTGAGGAGCTGACTCAAATGGTATGGAATAATCCTGTTCTTACCCCTTCGGTGGCTAAATCCATAGATAGGAAATATTCAGCCCCCAAGGATCGACCCATTTTGGCGTCTCAAGCCTTTGCGGATCCTATTGTAGTCCTGGCAGAGAATGATAAGGTCGTTCTTCCCCAAACTACTACAGCTTGACCTATTAACAAAGAATCTCGTAAGAGAGTCTTTGCTGCTTCCACCCTAAGTATGCATATCGCCAGCTACCAAGGCTATTTCTCTCAATATGAGTATATCCTGTGGCACTCTCTCAAACAGATTGTTGAAGCTCTACCGGAATCGGATACAAAGCCAGAGCTTCTCCAAACCATCACCAGAGGTATCGAATCTAATAACCAGCAGGTTAAAGCAGCCATGGATGCTTTCGACACTGCTTCCCGTCTGGCGGCTGCTGGTATTTGTACCGCACATCATTCCTGGCTGCGCTTCAGGCTTCACAAGGCGCGGCAACAGGTAATGGCGTTGCCTTTGACGGTGCATATCTTTTTCGGTCCTCAGGTAGAACAAGCTCTGGAAGCTATGCAAAAGACTAGGTCAGCCATTAACAGCTCGACCTCCTCCTGTGCCCTCGAGGGTGTCAATAAACACCAGTTTCATAACCGTCAGTCCTTTCGAGGCAGGGAGGTTTCCATAAAAATCAACCTGCCCAACCTCAAAAGACACAACAGAAAGCGCAAAGACCCCAGCGCCCAGCGCCACCTTATGAGTTTGCTGGCCCAAGAACCCATCTCAACTGCCGAGGTGGACTTTTCCTCAGCGGTGGGAGGTCATCTGATGCACTTCTACAGCCAATGGAAGTCCATAACCTCAGACAAATGGGTCCTTCGGATAATTCGCGAGGGGTATTCACTCAATCTTGTGGAGACCCCTCCGGATCGTCCTCCCAAACGACAGCCCAGGCTGTCAACCCTTCAGTCAGACCTTCTCGCCGACGAGATTCAGGGCCTTCTGAACAACAGGGCAGTAGAAGTAGTGCCGCTGCATCAATGGAACACAGGGTTCTACTCCCATTATTTTCTGGTTCCAAAGAAGTCCGGGGCATAGCCCATTTTGGATCTCAGAAGCTAAACAAATTTCTCCCAAGGAGAAATTCAAAATATTTCTCTAGGAACCTTGTTACCTTTGCTTCATCAACACGACTGGCTAGCCTCCCTAGACATGCAGGATGCTTACCAGCACATCTCTATTCACCCCAAGGCACCACAAATTCCTGAGGTTTGTGGCTCTGGGACAACATTATCAGTTCAGAGTCCTGCCCTTTGGGCTATCCTCGGCGCCGCGGGTTTTTACAAAGTGTTGTGCAGTTCTCGCAGCGCACTTCAGAAAGGTTGGAATACAGGTGTTCCCTTATCTGGACGATTGGCTTCTGGCAAGCCCTTCCAGACAGGGAACTCTGGATGCCATAGAGATGACCTTTCGCTTTCTCACGTCCATGGGAGTTCTGCTAAACCTCAAAAATATGATTGCAGCCCTCCCAGAGGCTCCTTTTATAGGGACTCTTCTGGACACCTCCTGTCGAAGGCTTTTCTTCCAGAGGACAGAAGGAACGATATCCTTCAGGTGGCCTATCACATCGGGGAAAACAACTCAGTCCCAGCTCTCTCGATGCAACGGATGCTAGGCCTCATGGCATCCTCTGTGTTCGCTGTACCCCTAGCACGTCTGCACATGAGAACTACTCAGTGGATGCTCAGTACTCAGTGGTCTCCAACCACTCACCCGCAGTCCTCTCCCATCAAAGTGACAGAACCTCTAAAGAGGTCGCTCACCTGGTGGACTCAAGAGAGCAATCTCCTGGAAGGGTACCCCTTTGCTCCTCTGGATTCTCAAATTTCCATTACCACAGATGCGTCCCTAATGGGGTGGGGAGCTCACTGTCAGTCTCTCCATACTCAGGGTACATGGACTCAAGTAGAGTCCCAGCTTCACATAAATGTCCTAGAGATGCGAGCCGTCCTTTATGTGGTCCGAGCATTGAAGGACATCCTCTGTCTCAAGAACATTCTCCTTCAAACGGACAACAAAGCAGTGATGTACTACATCAACAAGCAGGCGGTGCTCACTCTTACCCCTTATGCGGGAAGTGATGAGAGTGTGGGAATGGTGCTTAGAGCACAAGGCTCTAATTCAGCGGTCTACCTACGGAATACAGAGCGAACTGGCAGACCGTCTCAGCAGAACGAGACAGACCCTCACGAATGGTCCCTCGACTCAACGTGGTTCAGTCACTATTCAGAGGTGGGGAACTCCAGACCTGGACCTGTTGCCTCCCCACTCAGCATAAAACTGCCTCTGTTCTGCTCAGAAATCCAGGGCCTGGCATTTTTTGTCAGGATGCGTTCAGGCTGCAGTGGACAAAGCAGCTTTCTTCGCCTTTCCACCTCTTCCTCCTAATTCAGAGGTACTCCTCAAGTTCAAATTCCAGGGGACAAAATGATCCTCATTGCTCCCTTCTGGCCTCGACAACTGTGGTTTCCACTACTCAACAATATGTTGGCAGTTCCTCCGAGACCTCCCCTTCAGACAAACCTCTTGACTCAGGGGCCTGTGGTCCATCCCAACCTGAGATCGCTTCACCTTCACACTTGGCTCCTGAAGAGGTAGAAGTAAACCGGTTCAATGTGTCTCGAAGGGTTTCAGATATTCTTCTGGCTGCATGGAAACCAGCCACTAGGAAAACTTACATAGCCAAATGGAAGCGTTTCTCGCTCTGGTGTGCAAAGTCCTCTTTGAATCCTTTTTCCTGCCCACCAGATAAAGTTCTGGAGTACCTCTTAGACCTCTCAAATTCAGGTCTACAGTACTCTACAGTCAAATTTCACCTTTGTGCCATTTCAGCGTATCGTGAGCCAGTTTTTCCTTATCTCTGGCTCAGTTACCTGTAGTTGAGAGGTTTCTTAAAGGAATTCTGCATACCAGACCTCCTACAAGGCGTCCAGTTGTAGCCTGGGACATCAATCTTGTGCTAGACATGCTCACTCGGAAACCTTTCGAGACCTCTGGCTACCTGTGAGCTAAAATTTCTCACCTGGAAGGCGGCCTTCCTAGTGGCCATTACCTCAGCCATGGGTCTCTGAGAATACATGCCCTGGTCACAGACCCTCCGTATACTGTGTTCCATAAGGACAAAGTAGTCCTTAGGACTCATCCGAAATTTCTTCCTAAGGTTGTGTCAGAGTTTCATCTAAACCAACCTTTGGTCCTTCCCTCTTACTTTGCGGACTTCCAAAATGAAGGAGAATGATCCCTTCATTCCTTGGACGTTAAAAGAGCTTTGCGTTTCTACCTAGATAGAACCAAGGACTTTCGAAAAGCTCAACAACTGTTTGTTTCCTTCAGCGAGACCCGGCTGGGTCAACCTGTTGCTGTCAGATGCATCTCAGCATGGTTAGTGGCATGCCTTCGCCACTGCTATTCCATGGCGCAGGTTAAGTTGAGAGGGCAGGGTTTCGCTCACTCTACTAGGCGGTGCGGCATCCCTGGCGGAATTAAGCGTGCCCATTGCAGATATTTCCTGGACCACCTGGAGCTCAGTGCATACTTCGTTAAACATTATGCACTGGATGTCCATGCCAGATGACATTCTTCCTTTGGCAGAGCCATCCTTAATGGACTTCTGTCCTAGAAGCGTGAGCTCTTGGTCTCTTCTGCACGCCCTCTCGGGGATTATTAGCTCGGTACTCTCCCAGTAGTGTGAATGAGTGGTGGAGACTTATGTCAGGAAGATGTGAAAATTACGTGCCTACCGTAATTCTTGATCTTCTTGGGCGAGTCTCACCACTCATTCTACGCCCTCTCGTCCCCGAAGCCCTCTTTTGTTGGTCTTCACTCCCTCAAATCTTTGAGGCTGTGAAGACTTCTTTGTCTGACCCTTCTTATCGGGTTGTCGGACTATCTTATGTCCGGTTTTGATTAAGTTATCCTTCTAGGTTGAGTTACACTGCACCTCCTCGGTAAAAAGGTACTGAGAAGTGTTTGGAGGTCGACACCGAGATAATCATTACCGCCCGAGGCTGGAGGCTCGCGGTGCAGCTCTCGGCTCCATCTCTGGCGCCGACCCTCGAGCAAAAGTTTGCTCCGCTGGGTCCCTAGTGTCTCGCGCAGATCCCAATAGTGTGAATGAGTGGTGGAGACTCGTCCAAGAAGATCAAGAATTACGGTAGGTACGTAATTTTCATTTCTTGAAGATCTACTGTTATGGTAAGTTCTTACATAAATGCACTTTCTAGTGGCTGCTAGAAAACCGGCCATTCATGCCACTTACGCCATGAAATGGTGCAGATTTTGCCTCTGGGCTGAAGCATGAGGACTTTCCCCGAAGGATTGTCCGGAAAGGTCGGTCCTGGACTACCTCCTGTCTCTCTTCCAGGCAGGCTTGGCCTACTCCTCTATTAAAATACACCTTTGTGCCATCTCAGCCTATCATACATCTATAGGCTGTTGTCCCATAACTCAGTTGGACACAGCACGAGCCTTCCTGAGAGGTGTTCTCCACCTTAGACCTCCGATTAAAGTTCTGTTCCTCCATGGGATTTACCCTTTGTCCTGGAGCAGCTCACACTTGCCACCTTTTGAACCAGCCGTGGATTGCGAGCTATGTCTCCTAACATGGAAGACGTTATTTTTAGTTGCCGTTACTTCGGCCAGAAGGATTTCTGAACTTCACGCACTGATTGCAAAGAACCTTATTTGGTTTTTCACCAGGACAGGGTGTCCCTAATGACAAATCCAAAGTTTCTACCTAAGGTGGTCTCAAATCTCACCCTCAATCAAGACATTGACTTACCAGTGTATTTTCCTAAATACTCTAATAGAGAAGAGGCCCTGTTGCATACTCTAGGTGTGCATAGGTGTCTAAGATACTACCTGACCAGAACCAGGCACCATCGTAAATCTGATCAGCTTTTCATCTCCTTCGCCCATAGGATGATGGGCGCTCCGGTTCTAAACAATTGCTGTCCATGTGGCTCATCCATTGTATCACGTTCTGTTACCAAAGCGTAACAAACCTTTACGGGAGCGGTTAGGGTCGTTCCACAAGGGGTGGCTACCTCCTTTGCAGCCATGAAGAAGCGTGTTCATTTCAGTCATCTGCGCGGCAACCGCCAGTGCACTGTGCACACCTTTATCAGGCATTATAGGCTGGATGTTGCATCACGGCGAAGAGCTGGTTTTTGGTCTAGCAGTCCTTCTGGGACTTCTATCCTAGGCTTCGGTCCAACTCGCAGTCTCTACCTGGCCTCCTCCCACCTGCGAGGGATTTCCAGTATTGCTTGGGAATAAGTCCTAATGGTGTAACCTGCTGCAAGAGCTGTTTCTCTAAGTAAGATAGTACAGTTACGTAAGAATTTACTGTAACAGTAGATCTTCGAGAACAGCTCTTGCAGCAGGTAGATTCCCTCCCACCATCCCATCTGGAGGTAGAGTTGTTCCGATATCTCTTTTCTAGGATTAGGTGTTTCTAACACCGCTCTGAATACCTTTTGATGGCAGATCCTCAGTCTCCGCTTCTGATGTCATCTAGCGGCCGGGAGTCTCTGGCGGGAGAACTGGGGATTCTGGGGGACCGCCCCCTTTTATATGATGCCTGACGGGGGTGGGGCCGACGTCAGAGGTCCCGCTGGATACTGCTAGCTGAAAAATTTCCTTGGGGTCCTGGCACCTGCTGGCTTCAGTCCTAATGGTGTAACCTGCTGCAAGAGCTGTTCTCGAAGATCTACTGTTACGATAAGTTCTTATGTAACTGTACTATCTTTGCATCTCTCAAAATGTGTCAGCAGCAGCCCTCTGTGCCGTAGCCGCCTAGAGTTTGGGTCACAGTTTTTCGGCACTATAGTTTGGACAGTGCTTCAAGAAGGAGGGCAGGTTTGGACCTGGCAGTCGTCCAGGGATTGCTTTCATGGGAGCCCAGGCGCATGGTTACATCTACCACCCATCTGACCTGTTGTTATCCAGTACTGCTTGGGAGTCTGTCCCTAGCGGTTGTTGCCTGATGCAGGAGCTTCGAGTGAGATAGTACAGTTACGCAGAACACTTACACGAGTAGATCTTGAGAAGAGCTCTTGCAACAGTGTCTTTCCCTCCCTATGTCCCCCAGTGCTTGTTCATGTGACCCTATCGGGATGACAGAATCTCTCGGTTTTCTAACATTTATGCTACCCGGGTCTCTGGCGGACGAACTGGGGTGGTGCCAGGGGACCACATCCTATATATTGAGGATGACGGGGGCGGAGCGGACGTTGGGGGTTGTCCGCCGTCTTGGACTGCTAGCTAGAAGTTTTCTGTGGGATCCTAGATCCTGGCGGCATATTCCTAATGGGCATTACCTGCTGCAAGAGCTTCTTTCGAAGATCTACTGTTGCTGTAAAAGTTGTTCTGCACTGCGGTGTGACAAAGAATTTAACCAAAGCCAATAATTTACACTTTTTTGACACGCCATATCTCCGCACCCACACATCTGACTGAAAGGAACGTATCACTTCAAGAGATCTTTGGTCCTGATGCATATTACAAAACATAATGTAATTGGTTGAACGGTTGCAAAGTTATTAAAGTCCAAAATTTAGCTTTAGCATAGAAGTCAAGAGATCGACAGCAAGAAGTTGGAATACGACTGAGTAGTGAAATTAGTTTGAGATGCAGTGGGATTGGAAACACCACGAAGGCAGGCTATCAGACAACCACTGTGATGCAGGGGCTGCACCCCGCTAAATATTGTATTAACACCTCCGGGACACGACAGTAGTGGAGGAGGGCAAAGATCATGTACCGTACATATATGCGGGCGCAGCGAAAGAAAGGAGTTGCACACTCCAAAGTCCATACCATGCATATTGCCTTCACACTCCTGCCTGCGCTTATATCTCCCTGATCTAAACCCTCCGCTCTCTTGTTGGGATACCTGAAGACTAAAACCTGATATGGGGTGCTGCGCCTTTATAATATATATGATAACATTACTTAAGTTATGAGTGACCCACAGGGGCCTGCACTTCTTCAGACAGAGTACTGTTGCAGTTTTTGTACCTGAAAACCTGCTACCCCCCTTAAACAATATCTAGATATGTTGCTGAAACTATGATACTTACATTACAACAGCACTCCTGTCTTGAGTAGCGAAAAGCCCCACAGGGCCTGCTGTTCTAGAACCAGAAGTCAGTGTATATGTCTTAAACCTGTGGCTGAAGAGGTGCAGGACCCTCAGGGGTTTGCATTTCTGTAGACTTAAGTACTGTTGCAATTTTTGTATCTGAAAACCTGCTACCACCTTGAACAGTTCCTAGATTGGCTGTTGTAATCATGATATCCACATTGCAACAGTACTTCCGTGTACGTAATGTGGGGCCTGCCCTTCTGGAGCCAAAGGTCAGTGTTCTGTCTCACATCTGTGGCTGCAGAAGTTCAGGCCCATCAAGTGTGTGTGTATGTGTCAGTGTGTATGAGTACCTGAGGCTACAGAAGCACTGGCCCCTTGCGGGCACACATTTTTGCAAACAAAATAATTCTTGTAATTTGGGTATTGTGGATTTGTATCTATGGCTGCAGGGGTCTGTTCTTCTGCACACAAGCAGTGTTATGATTTGGTATCCTATATTTCTGTCTTCAGTGACAAGTGAGTATCTTGTGTTGTGCATGCTGCAGATAAAAATCCATGAAGGTAGCACATAAGTGCTACTGCATTTGTGTCACCTGGAAACAGTTGCATGCTGTGTTTGTCTTACCTGATGATGGCTGTCCGTGATTGCTTGTGCGGGCTTGACCTGTTGCTGCTGGGTGGAAGGTGGGGGCGGAGTTAAGGCTGGAAACTCTAATGTCACATTTCCCTACTTTTGTTGGTTTATTTTTTTATACTGAGTGACCAGTGAGCAAAAAGATGCCCATTTTCACTGGCGTCCAGTTATAGAAATACAAGCCACTGGAACATACCAAAAAAAACCATACAGATACTATATATGTATATATATATGTGTGTGTGTGTGTGTATGTATGTATATATATATATATATATATATATGTGTGTATATATACACACAAACAATAAAATCAATTGTTGCTTTAAGATGAACCCTAACTGGTGCATTACTGAACGCAGTTTTTTTTTTTGCATTGACGATATACAGCCCTCCTCCTGTTACCACTCTTTTGTTTTTCCTCCCGATAGTGAGAACCCTAAAGTGGAAAGTAGGGTATAAAATCATGATGTTCCTGACAGGGAACCCAGAATTAAGGACGTTTTGATATTGGGAAAGGAGTGGATGGATGGTTGGTAGAATATTGTGGACTTGTATCTAGCGTTGCTTTAAAGCAGAAGTGCAACAAAATTTGGCAAAAAGTTTGACCACTTTTTTTTTTTCAAAAGATTCTATGTATCTTCCAGTTTTATTTGGTGGTACTGTTTTCTAATTCCACCAGCACTTGAGTATGAGCATTTGAGTATTTTATAAATGTTTTAGTTTAGTTGTTTTTTTTTTTCCTAGAAAAGAATTAGTGTGCCATATTGTAAATAAAAATAGCATTGCAGACCTGGTAAGGGTTCTGTCGAGAAAATAAAATAAAGGCTCATGATGCATAGCATTGGAGGCACCAAGGCAAGCACATTTGACAAGTGTGCTAAAATTTTTTTATTAATATTGGCTGAAATGGGCTTTTTAATATTTTTTGTTGCTCTGCTGCTTTAAGTAAGCAGTGGCTGAACTGTCACTGAACAGAATGCTATTAGTAGTCTGCATAGTAATGAATTCTAAGTATTACCAACTATGTGGATATCCGGCTATAACCTGTCATGTAAATCAAGGGCTGTGGGGTGCTGCCTGCCTTATACTCTACTCAGCCTATTTCCCACTTCATTGTTGTCTTTTTGTTTTCCCCCAGGATGACCAGTTGAAAGTGATTGAGTGCAATGTAAGGGTGTCTCGCTCATTCCCTTTTGTCTCGAAGACCCTTGGAGTGGACATGGTGGCACTGGCTACCCAGGTCATCATGGGGGAGGAGGTGGAGCCTATTGGGCTCATGAAAGGAACTGGCATTGTTGGAGTTAAGGTAAGTGTGAAGTTACAGAGTGACAAAAAAATAACCCAAGCCAAGAATTGTTTACATTCACGTGCTAAGATAAAGCAGACAGGAAGACAAGGCTAGTGCTTTTTAGGGACTTTGCATTTTAGGTGGCAAGCAGTAGTTCTCAGCTGGTGACATCATCGTACTCTTTTGTGCAGATTTTAAAGATTAGTGTTGTGTTTAGTTTGTGTGAATAGTCTAGTGTCTAAGATCAACGCGGAAGACTTCAAGCTGGCTCCTCCACCCACGGGTGGTATATACCTCTGCTCCACCTCATGGCGCAGATCTTCCTTTCCGCTGGAAGATTCAGGTTGCCTCCCTTGTGCGCTCGCATTTCGTAGGCCCTGGCTTTCAAACCTTCGGTTTTACGGCAGCTTTGCATTGTTTGTATTAACGATCGCAAGTTTTCAGCTTCGATCATGGAAGAAAAATCTTCCCCCGGGTTTCGTCGGTGCCCTTGCGGCCCGAAGATGTCGCGTACCGATCCCCATACCGCATGCGTCTACTGCCTACGTGTCGGCCATGACACCTCGACTTGCAGTCTGTGTTTGGCTTTTCATCCCAACGTCCTCAACGACCGTCTCGCATGCCTGAAACTGTGGAGGCCGGAGAAGAGGAACCCTCCGGTTAAATCCAAGGAGGCTCTCGGTTGGTGGTTTCCGTGGCTGCATGATCCACCGAGCAATTGGAACGCATGCAAGCATTCGAGGAGCAGGTGGCTCATGCCGCGGAGTCTTCTCAGAGCTTTTTCGTTCTGCTCAACCTGGGCTCCACCTTCTCGGGTTCCCTCTGGGAGTTGTGCCAGTCTCTCCCTACCAAGGGAGAGGTGCCTGCGGGCTCGCACTCCTCTCGATCCCATAAGCGGTAGAAGGATCCGAGTGCATCTTCACCTCAGCGGAGACTGTCTTTGGAGCGGGAGAGATCTCGGTCCCAGAAATATGCGGTCTCGACTTCGGTCAAGATCGCTTCTTTGGCCGTCGTTTTTTCAGACTTGCTGTCAAGCCAGCCGGCCGAGGGTTTGGTCGACAATGTGGAAATCGTCATCAATCCTATTGACCCTTTGTCACCGACTCTTTGGAGAGGACTCCGGTCCTTGTTTTCCCTGATGAGGAGACCCAGCCTGCTGGTGTCCTCATTGAGGAACCGGTCTCGGACTCTGGGAAGTCACCGGCTCCGCCGGTGTCTCCCAACGGCAATTGGCCTGCCCAATCTCTATCGAAGTCTAGGACCCCCTTGACCACTAGGAAGAGCCGTAAGTGCTCCAAAGAGGCGACTCACCGGTCATCCCGTCGTCCTCTGATGAGGGAGAGTCTCCGGCGGAAACTCCGTCGGCAGCTCAAGGGGACCTCATGTGGCAGCAGCTGATTTTGTCCAGGCATAAGCCTTCCACGTATTCCACCCGGCCATTAGTGGCTTCGCATCCCAGGCACCCTCCTTCCTCCACTGGGGATCCCAGTCTCGCCAGACCAGTCCCAGGCCTATAAGGGTTCTCCCCTTCAGTGTCTCACCCACTGGAGCTAAGGGACCTAGTCCCTTAAGGGTACTTCAGGGGCCCCTGAAATGAGGCGCTCGGTACTCACCACTAGTGATGAATGGTGAAGATTGACACAGATAAGATATGAAAATTATGTACCTACCGTAATTATTGATCTTTCTGTGTAGCTTCACCATTCATCACTAAATCCCACCCTCGTTCCCCCTGGGGGCCTCGGTCTCTGGACTTCCTCCTCCCTACCCCCTGTGTGTCTTCACTGTCCTTTCCCTTGCGATTAGGCGGCAGGGGACTGTGGAGACACACAGGGGTGAATCCCTTTGGGGGTTATGAAGATTTTGGGTGGGCCCCTTTGTATCCTCCTTTTCTGGGGAGTTTAGACGGGGGGGGGTTCCTCCTCTCCCCCCCTTACTCAAGTGTCTATTATTTAGAGTCTCATATTTTGAGGTCTTTCCCCTTTATGCCTTTGGCTGTTGTAAGTTTCTCATTTTGGGAGTGAGAGGGGAGAGCTTGAGACACACCGTCGGCCTACACCTTCAACTCCTGCTTGCCTCCTGCGGCTGAGCTCTATAGTCCAAGGCTGGACTATAGTCTTCTAAATATGTCAGAGTGCATTTCGCTCATGGGGTGTCCTACTCCCCCCCCTCCTTTTCCCTCCTCCTCCTTCCAGAGATTGGGATCCCCTCTCCCCAATTTCCTGTTTTAATTTCTCCTTCTGTCCTCTGTCGTTTCTTTCTCCTTTTAGTTTATTACTCCTTTCATCTGTCCCTTAGGCTCTCTCGCCTCAACCCACTCTCCCTTCTTCACACTCTCCGGTGTGTCAGAACTGGGGTGGGGGCGGAGTCGACAGCAGCTAATGGCCAACCCTCGAGTGCCACGTGGAACATTGGCCTCGAGGGCAGTGCCGGGAATGCACTGACTCTGCCTATGATGAAAAAGTCTCCCATGGGGTCCTAGCTCCGGCGCTGTACCCACTAGTGATGATGATGAATGGTGAAGATACACAGAAGATCAAAATTACAGTAGGTACATAATTTTCATTTTTTCTGTAGTGCACTCCGTAGTCGACCTGTTTGCCTCCTGTGAGAACTCAGAACTAAGGCTGTTCTGTGCCCACCCCTGATAGGGGACACTGATGGGGATGCCTTCATGAGGCCCTGGACTCCAGGCCTCCTGTCGCCTTCCCTCCCTTTCCCTGATCCGTGAGTTTGGGTCAGTGTACAGAGGGCAAGGTATGGATGATCCTGGTAATCCTGGACTGGCCATGCCAGTTTTTGCACCCTGATTTTCTCAGTCTCAGGAGCAGGCCTCCGGGGTGGTTACCTCTATGCCCAGAACTGCTCTCTTGCTACAGGAGGAAGGTCCTGCATCCAGATCCAGACTTCCAGTCTCTGCACCTGACAGCCTGATTCCTGAGCAGCTAAAGTTCCAGGATTTTGATCTCTCTGAAGGTGTTCTTCACGTTATGGAGGATTCCCAGAAAGAGTCGACCTGTCGGTTCTATACCTTCACATGACAGTGGTTTTCCATCTGGTGTCATGGGAGGGAGCTAGACCCCTGGCCTGTCAGTTAGCTAGCATTCTTGATTACTTGAGGTCCCTCTTCCAATCGAGCCTGAGGTCCAGGGGCCTCGTGCACCTGGCAGCCATCTCTGCATACCAAGTGCGACTGGTACGCCGACGGTGGCATAGGAGAAGGTGGTCGGGTATTTCTTTAAAGACCTGGACCACCTGTCTTTGCTGGTACATGAACCACCGCCACCTTGTGACTTGTTTCTGGTGCTGGCAGTGCTCATGGGCAAGCCGTTTGAAGCAGCGCACAGATGTAAGATGTCACACCTGTCACGGAAGACTGCGTTCTTAGTGGCTGTCACCTCTACTAGAATAATCTGTGAGCTCCAGGCGCTTTTCACTGGTGTCTCCATATCTGGTGTTCCACAAGGACAGAGCTGTTCTCCGCTCCCACACAAAATTCCTTCTGGAGGTTGTGTTGAAGTTTCACTTTATCCAGATGATTAACCTTCCAGTGTACTTCACCAGTCCCACTTCAGAGGCCGAGCACAGGCTCCATACTTAACTACCAGGAGTGCACTGCTGGAGTTTTGGGAGAGTTTTGCCAGCTATTTCTGACATATGCTGAAGTTGCACCTGGCAGACCAACAGCTAAGCAGATGGTTGGCAGGTGGATTGTCTCCTGCATTGACCCCTGCTATAGGCTGGCTGGTAGAGAGCCCTCCCGTAGGGCTTAGGGCTCATTCCACCATACATACTGCTGCCTCAGTGGCTTGTTCCAGGGACATCCCTAACCAGGAGATCTGCAGGGCTGCTTCCTGGAAGTCAGCACACACCTTTATTTCCCACTACCACATCAACCTTCAGTCATGCGGGGATTCTGGGTTTGGGACCTCAGTTCTCCAGTCCTCCTTTACAAAGTGGGGGTGTGCACCTCGCCCCCCCTCGCCCCGGAGAACTGCTAGGAGTCTGCCTAATTGTGGATAAGTGCACCATATCCACACCCCTGGAAGTGGTTTTAGGAGTGGTACATGGTGCATATACACATCCACCAGACCTCCCCTGGGAAGTGTTACACGGATCCCTGCTTCTAGCATGCAAGATCTGATGTCATAGGGCAGAGCCGAGGAGTATACCACCCAGGTGGGTTGGAGAAGCTTTACTTGAAGACATTTCAGCTGAATTTAAAGGGAAAGGAAGACTGCCTAAGTGTGGATGTGCACCATATGACACTCTTAGAACTATGGTTTCAGGTTAGTAATCTTCATTTCTACGGACATGGATATGTTGTTCATCCACACTGTCTAGCAGGTTCCTTGACGCTTTAAATCTTGCTGGAAGGTCTTCAAGCTGGCTCCTCCCACCCACCTGGGTGGTAAAACTCTCAGCTCTGCCCCATGATGCCAGATCTTCCTTACCGCTTGGAAGCTCAGGTTCCCTCCTTAACGCTCTGCGTGTAGACTGGATCCTAATTCTTCGGTTCACCCGAAACTTACTTTAACATTTTCAAGACTTCGGTCAACTTTCTCCTTCATGGCTGCGATGGACAAATCGACTCCCGGATTTTGGCGGTGCCCTTGTGGGCAGAAGATGTCCAGGACAGACCCGCACTCCACGTGCGTCTACTGCCTCGGCCTAGAACACGACCTGCAGGCCTGTGAGTTATGCCGTTCATTTTCTGCCAATGTCCTGGAGGACCACGCTGCCTGGTTACTGCTTGGGCGCCCCGAGAAGCGCTACCCGCCGGATAAGTCGAAGGAGGCCCTTTGGGCGGTTACCGCAGCGGCTGGCTCGGCTGAGCAACTCGAGCAGATGATCGCTCTCAAGGAGGAGGCGGCACAGGCCACATCATCCTCTTCCTCGGTCGTGGCATTTATCCCGCTCTCACTGGCTTCCTCGTATTCAGCTTCTTTCAAGGAGCTTTGCCAGTCCCTTTCCACGAAGGGAGAGGGGCCATCGGGACATTCCTCTTGGTCCAAAAAGAAGGACTCAAAGGGTAAGTCCCATTGTCTGCGTTCGTGGGAGTGGGAGAGGTCTCCTTCCCCGGACAGTCAACTTTTGACTTCGGTCGAGGTTGTGGCTAAGGCCGCTGGTTTCACGGCGTCCCTGTCAGGCCAGCCAACCGAGACACCCTTCGACGCGGTCGAGATTTTTCTCGATCCGTTGGACGGGCTGTCGACTGGTGAGGCCGACAGCACTTCTTCACCGGTTCCCCGGTGGAGACCGAGACCTGCCTGCGCCCGGTGCCACAGTACCCGGTTAAGGCTTCAGAGCCGAGGGAAGAGCGGGTGTCCCCCGCCCCTTCCCAGACCCATCCTCGGAAACGCTGAGGATCTCGGTCTCGGACATCGTCTCGGTCCAGCCGATCCCGCCGACATCAGCGGTCTCAGTCTCAGCACCTAGGTAAGCGGCACCGGCGCTCGTCCTCGTCTTCCTCCTCGGAAGAGGAGAGGCTTCGGCGCAAATTGCGTCGGCCTTATGAGGACCTGATGTGGCAGCAGTTACTTCTGTCCGGGAACAAGCCACGCCACGCTTTCCCCGCCATCAAGTGGTTGTCACCCGAGCGTCAAACAACCCGCCAGCCGAGGTGCCCAAGCCTGGGCCGGGTTGTTCGCTGAAACCAGCTGCCCCATCGATTGTGGTGGAACCCCCGCCCACAACAAAAATCGGGGCCCGACCCAGGACTCTCGGTTGGGTCAGGCCTGCCCACAGGTTGTTGTTCACCCTCACCCCGACCATCCTCGGCAGGTGGAGGGTGGCTCAGGCCCCAGGCAGCTCTTCGCGGACCCCTCCGAGTCCGACGACTCCTCCCTGTTCTCCAGGCCCATTGACCTGGAGTCCTCCGGGGGGCCAGTCGATGGACGAAAGCCCATCGTCCTTCATGGGTTTGCTTCGGCTCATCTCGGAGTCCACTGGGATGCAGCTCGAGCCCGTATCCAGGCAGGCCAAGTATCATCTGACGGAGATACTGGACCGAGGGGATTCACCCACGGAGGCCTTTCCTGTGGCTGAAGCCTTTGTTGGCCCAGCCTTGGAGCTCTGGCAGCGGCCTGCTTCTTGTCCTGCGCCTTCGGCCAGGATGGCCAGGAAGTATACGGTCCCTACCTGCTCTTTGCCCGGTTTTTCGGAACACCCCTCTGCCGAGGGGTTGGTCACCGACAGAGTTTTCCGGTGTTTTGGGAACGCTAGGGACGTGGACAAGCCCCCCGACAAGGAGTCCAAAAAGCTGGACTATGCCGGGCGCAAGGTGTACGTTGCATCCTCCCTTGGCCTCCGTCAGGCCAGCTCGGCCGTGCTGATGGTACACACTTCTCCCACGCCCTCATGGGCTCCGTGGATGAGGTGATCCCTCAGCTCCCGGCCGACCTGCAGACCACGGTCTGGCAGGTGCGGGACCAAGGTAGGGCAGTGGCTAAGCAGCAGCTCCAAACGGCTTGGCCATGCGCTGCAGAGCATGGCTGAGGATATCCACTTTCATGGCGGATACCCAGCACAAACTGGCAGATGTCCTCTTCTTGGGGACCGACCTCTTCGGCCCTGGAGTGGAAGGCCACCTCCAGCGGATCGAAAAGTCCAGTGCCACTCTGGACTCGGTCACCTCCGCCCAGAAGGACAAATGCCACCGACAGCAGCAGCACAAGTCCTTTCGTCCTTCTGCGCCTGTAGCACGTCCGGCCCAACAGGGCCAGCAGGCTCGTGCTTGGCATCTCAAACCAAGCCCGCAGCTTCCTCCAACAGGAAGCAGGGAGGTAAAGGCCAGGAGGTCCCTCGGCGGTCCTTCTCTAAGCCTGCCCAGTGGCCGGGTTGAGGTGTCGCCCCAGCCTCGTCCACTCCCCTGGGTTTCCCCTATGGGGGACGGCTCTGCCACTTCCTTTCTGCCTACTCCGGCTATCACCATGGACCGCTGGGTGTTGGAGGTGGTAGGAAAGGGCCTGCCCCTGGAGTTCGAGCAGTCACCGCCCTTCCGAGCCATCGCCCCTCTGGGGGCTATACGGTCCGCAGCCTCTCTGTTGGCTCGCTGAGCCGATATTGCCCTGCTCTTCGAAAAAGAAGTGATCAGGAAGGTGGCAGATCCTCCTCCAGACCCAGGGTTTGTGTCCAGGTACTTCCTGGTCCCAAAACGGACAGGGGGCTGGTGCCCCATTCTCGACCTGCACGACCTGAACAGGTTCCTAAGGTCTCGGACCTTCAGGATGGTCACTCTGGCTCAGATAATCCCATCCTTGGAACGAGGCATGTGGTTCTGTTCTCTGGACCTTCAGGACACGTTCTTTACGTCCCAATCCGTCCGACCCACCAGGATTCCTCCGCTTCAGGCGGAGGGATCCTTCTCAGTTCCAAGCCATGCCCTTGACCTCTCCCTAGCTCCCAGGGTCTTCACCAAATGCATGGCAGTGGTGACAGCATTCCTCCGTCGCCCGAAGGGTCCGGGTGTACCCCTACCTGGACGATTGGCTGATTGCAGCCCCCTCAGAAGCGGAGGTGGGCGGTCCAGAGATCTGGCCCTCGAGGTTTGCTCTCAGGTTGGCCTCCTCATCAAGCGAGGCCGAAGTTGGAACTAGATGCGAAGCAGGTGATACAATTCATCGAGGGGCAGGCTCGACTCTCTGCGAGCCAGAGCCACGGCTCCCAGCGGACAGGGCCGAGGTTCTTTTCCTCTTTGCCCAATCATTCAGGTTGGGCAGTCGCGCCTGCCTGGGACCTCCTGGGCCTCATGGCGGCCTGCACCAGCGTGGTCCGTTGGGCCCGCTGGTACATGCGTCCCCTTTATGGGGGCTGCCCAGCCAACGGTCACAGCGACCTGATCTGCTGGATCAGCTAGTGACAGTGACCCAGGGGATGTGGGCACGCTCCAGTGGTGGACCGTTCCAGCACATCTGCAGGAGGGCATCCCGTTTGTCTGCCCCGAGCCAATGGTCTCTCTATCGACCGATGCCTCTCTGATGTGTTGGGGTGCCCATCTGGGGGAGCACAGAGCGCACGGCTTCTGGTCCCCTCGGGAGTCCCGATGCCATATCAACCTACTGGAGCTTCGGGCGGTTCGTCTAGCCCTCACTGCCTTCGCTCCGTTTCTACGGGGTCAAGTGGTTCAGGTGCAGAATGACAATACCACGACCATGTATTACCTAAACCGCCAGGGCGGGATGCGCTCCATGCCTCTGTGCAGGAAAGCTCTCTGCATTTGGTCACTCGTGAGCAGCCTGGAGGCGGATCTCCTTGCCATTCATGTGGCAGGAGCCTCCAACACCCTGGCCGATGCCCTAAGCCAGATAGGGGCTGCGTCCCACGAGTGGTCTCTCCTGCCGGAGGTAGTACAAGATCTGTTCTCCCACTGGGGCACGCCTCAAGCGGACCTGTTTGCCTCCAGGGAGAATGCGAAGCTGAGGCTGTTTCATGCCCGCCCCCCTCAGCAGGGCTCGCTGCAGGGGGATGCCTTCTCGAGGCTGTGGACCCCGGGCCTCTTCTATGCCTTTCCCCCATTTCCCTTGATCCACAAGGTGCTTCTCAAGGCGAGGAGGGACAAGGCGCAGGTGATTCTGGTAGCCCCAGACTGGCCCCGCCAGTTCTGGTATCCAGATCTCCTCAGTCTCAGCTCCAGGCTCCCGAGGTGGCTTCCAGCCCACCCGGACCTGATCTCAGTCAATCAGGGGAAGGTATTCCATCCGGACCTTCAATCCCTGCACCTGACGGCCTGGTTCCTGAGCGGCTAGAGTTCCAGGCCTTGGGTCGTTCCGGCAAGGTCCTCAACGCGCTGAGGCATCCCGTAAGAGTCGACCAGAAATGCTACGCCTTCAAATGGAAGAGATTCTCCATTTGGTGTCAGGGCAAGGGCCTGGACCCTTCCTCCTGTTCCTTGGCAAGCATTCTGGACTACCTGTGGTCCCTTTCTCAGCAAGGGCTTCGGTTGACGACCTTTAAGGTGCACCTGACAGCCATCTCTGCTTACCGGGAGCGGGCCAGGAAGCAGTCTGTGGTGCAGGAGAAGGTGGTCAGGCGCTTTTTCAAAGGCCTTGATCACATATCCCCTCCGGTGCGAGAACCTCCACCTCCATGGGATCTACTGCTGGTATTGGCTAAGCTCATGGGCAAGCCATTCGAACCGATGCACAGGTGTGACATCTCTCACCTGTCGTGGAAGACCGCCTTCTTGGTGGCTATCACGTCAGCCAGAAGGATGGGAGAGCTCCAGGCGCTTTCCATCGAGTCTCCTTATCTGGTCTTCCACAGGGACAAGGTTGTACTGCGCCCCCACCTGAAGTTCCTTCCGAAGGTGGTGTCGGAGTTTCACCTTAACCAGGTGTTGACTCTGCCGGTGTTCTACCCCAATCACACCTCGGAGGCCGAATGTAGGCTTCATACTTTGGACCCTAGAAGAGCACTCACTAATTATAAGGGGCGGACGGCTGAAGTTCGAGGAGAGTTTCGCCAGCTGTTTGTCACCTACGCTGAAGCCGCACCTGGCAGACCTGCAGCCAAGCGGACGATAGGCAGGTGGGTCACCCCCTGCATAGATCTCTGGTATAGGTTGGCGGGCATGGAGCCTTCCAGAGGGATAAGAGCTCATTCTACCCGCCATACTGCTGCATCGGTGGCTGCTTCCAGGGACGTCCCTATCTAGGAAATCTGCAGGGCTGCTACCTGGAAGTCAGCACTCACCTTCAATACCCATTACCACATCAACCTTGAGTCACACCGGATGCTGGTATTGGGGCCTCGGTTCTCCAGTATTTATTCCCTAAGTAGAGGGTGTGTACTTTGCCTCCTCCTCCCGGAGAACTGCTAGGAGTCTGAGACAGTGTGGATGAACAACATATCCATGTCCCTAGAAATACAGGTTACTCACCTGTAACAGGAGTTCTAGGAATGGTATATATTGTTCATCCCTACATTCCCTCAACCTCCCGGCCGGACGCTACAACCTGGCTTCCAGCTGGCTAGATCTGGTGTCATAAGGGAGCAGAGTTTTACCAACCCGGTGGGTGGGAGGAGCCAGCTGAAGACCTTCCTAAAGATTTAAAGCGGCAAGGAACCTGCCAGATAGTGTGGATGAACAACATATTCCATTCCTAGAACTCCTGTTACAGGTGAGTAACATGTATTTATAACATCAATAAGAAGATACAGTATTCATAAATACAAAAGTTTATCCACAGCAATCACATTTGTCACTAAAACTTTTAACACAGTTTTTAAAATGGGGAAATTGATAAAAGTGGCACCATTTTATGTTTCCTTTGAACAGCAATCCAGATATGAGGCACAGTAACAAACTGAACTTACTTGAGACACAGCTCTTGCAGCAGGTTACACCATTAGGACTGAAGCGGCGAGGCATCAGGACCACCGGAAAAATTCTAGCTAGCTGTCTTCAGCGGGGACATCCCGTGACGTCCGGTCCTGCCTCCGGCGTCAGGCGTAGTACATAGGGAGTGGTCCGCCCGATTCCCCAGTTCTTTCCGCCGATCGACTTCATGTTTCAACCCTTGGTTTAGCTCTAAGCGTGTGGCGATGGTTGAAGTTCTTTCCTACGGAATTCGGTTCTTCAAGCAAGTTTTCTCTGATGTCCTCTCGACCTCCGGTCACTACTCCAAGTATGTGCTTGTGGGAGACAGATCCCTTCAAAGACCCTCACGCCTGCGTCCGGTGCCTAGGCCCAGACCACCGATACCGGGCCTGCTCCTTCTGCCAGGGGTTATAGCAGAACCCGGATCCGTCGCCAGAAGGCCCTTCAGGCTTTTGCTGGAAGAAAGCTAAAGACCATGTCTCCAAGGGGACTCTTCAAAAGACCCACAAGCACCGAAAAGCGAAGGAGAAGGCCCTTCCAGGTCCCTTCAGGGCCTCAGACTCACGCAGCTCCGGTTCCAGGTCGACCGCTCCCCTCCAGGGCCAGCTCTCAGCCTCCCCTTCTGCTGGTTAAGAAGTCTTCCTCTTCTCAGGCCAAGACTGCCAGGCCGCTCCTCGTCCTCCAGGGCCTTGGTCAAGTCTGGGGATCGTCACCATCATCATAAGTCGGGTTCCCGCCCTTCTGAACCCGGCGTCAGGTCAACTTCCTTGCCTCCTCGCAAGACCTTGGAGCTACCTCTCGAAGAGACCGCGGACCTGACGCGGTGCGTCCATCGCTGTCCTCTCGCCGCAGATCCCCGGAGCCACCGCTGGCTAGACGACCGTCGCCGGCCAGGCCAACATCTCATCGGACGCCGGTAGGGGGACCGACGCCTGCTCCCATCGAGAAGAGAACCCCGACGCCGTCCGACCAACGTCGGTCAGGAGACCATAACCGAGGAGGAATGGACTCAGCCCGAGGACCAGACAGGCGACCCCGGTCCTGTCGAGACGCCCAGGGAACCCTCGCCGTTACCTGAGCCCCCTGTGGAGCCGACGCCGGGACCCGATGACCGTTCACCGGCGCCCGGACCGTCGTCGGGCCTTTCTATGGTAGATGTGAAGGAGCTGTTCACTTACTGGTGGGACACCATAAAGAAGGACATGGTTCCCACTCCTCCTCCTCTTCCTCCTCGCGATTACTCCTCCGGTTCCTGCACCCCCTCGCCATGGGTCGGCAGGCGATTACCTCCTCCCGGGGAGCACAGAACACCTCCTGGGAGACCAGACAAACGGAGACCTCCGTCTAAATCCTCTTCTAGGTCACCCAGCCCCAAGAGACCCAGAAGACACCGACGATCGCCTTCGACGGAAGACACGGGATCAGAGTTCTCAACATCCAGATCCCCATCTCCCCTCTCCATCCCTTCTCCGGATCAACGCGAGATGCCGAAGTCTCCTCCGGATGACCCTTCGTTCTCTTATATTATGAGACACATCCAAGAGAACATGGGATGGGATGCAGAGCTAGACCCCGGAAGGCTACGCCTTGCCAAGTTTCTTCGGCAGAAGGACCCCAAGCCTGTGGTGGTGCCACCCTTGGTAGACACTTTCGTGGACGTCACCAAGGCAGCGTGGAAGCGTCCACATTCGCTCTCGGCGATGCCGAAGAAAGCTGATCGCTTGTACAAGGCTCCTAGAGAAGACCAGTACTTGACTCAGCAGCCTCAGGCCGACTCTCTGGTCATTACAGCCTCACATGACCGGTCCCAGAGACCGCAACATCTGAGCACCCTGCCACCGGACCCAGAGTCCAAACAGTTGGACGCTATGGGTAGGCGCATGTACGCTTCCGCTACCTGCGCCATCAGATCCCTGAATTACTTGACCCACATGGTGCAGTTCCAAAATGCCTTGTGGGAACAGGGTCTGGATGCTGCTGAAAAACTGCCGGAAGGTGAGCAGAAGGAGGAGATGCTTCAGCTCCTCCGTACGGGTTTGGACGTGGAACCAAGTGCATGAGCTGCGCGATGACTGGTGGACTCTCGGCCCGAGCAGCAGTTTAGGCGTATGCTCCGAAGACACTCCTGGTTGCGTTGCCTCCAGTTTTACCGGACGCCCAGAAGAATATCATGGACGCCCATTCGAGGGGAAGTCTTGTTTGGTAAGCCCTCAGAGAAGATTATTACCAAACTTCAAGAGCGGGAAGGCGGTGAGGTCGGCTCAGGCCATGTACCGACCAAGCTTAGTTCCTTCGCAGGAACCAAAGCGATTTCGTGATGGCGGATGCAGAGGCAACATTCCCGCCCACAGCAGAGGGCTCCGGCTTTCGGAGAGCCCAGGAAACAGCCCGCAGGCCGGGCCAGCTGCATTCCAAGCCGGCCCAGCCAGCGAGACCCCCACCGCCACAGCCTGACTCCTTTCCGGCCCCCGCCCCTCAGGATCAACGGGAAACCATGGTCGGGGGTCGCATTGAGAACTTCCTGCCAGGATGGCAGGCTATAACCACCGACAGGTGGGTTCTGCAGTTGGTCGGAAGAGGCCACTATATAGAATTCGCAGAGAAGCCACCCTCGAGGCCTCCTTTGCTCTCCCGGTATCCGGGTCAGCACAAGTCTCTGATCTGGCAAGAAGTACTCGTGCTCTTGCAAAAGGGGAGCGATAGAGTACGTCCCGGAGAACCAGAGAGGACAAGGATATTATTCCCACTTCTTCCTGGTTCCAAAGAAAACAGGGGACCTCCGTCCGATTCTGGACCTCAGCGACCTCAACGTGTCGGTCGCCTGCAAGAGATTCCGCATGGTGACTCTTCCGGGTCTCATTCCCATGCTGAAGCAAGACGCCTTCTTAGCGTCTCTAGACATGCAGGACGCATACCTGCACATCCCTATAGCTCAGGCGCACAAGAGGTTCCTGCGCTTCGAGTTTCTCGACCACCACCTTCAATTCTGAGCCCCTTCCGTTCGGACTGTCATCCGCACCCAGGGTCTTTACCAAATGCATGGCAGTCGTGGCAGCGTCTCTAAGGAGACAGGGCCATTATGTGTTCCCATACCTGGACGATTGGCTTCTCATGGCCGCCTCCAGAGAGGTGTTGTTATGTGCGATCCAGAGCACCCAGGTCCTGTTCCGATCTCTGGGCATCTTAATCAACCACGAGAAGTCTCTCCTGGTACCATTGCAGAAGCTGCAATTTATAGGCGCAGTACTGGACACCGTTCAGGGAAGAGCTTTTCTTCCAGACGACAGAGCGGAGCGCATCAGATCCCTCATCAGGGAGTTATCGTTGAACAAGACCGTCCCTGCCAGGTCGGTCCTTCGCTTGCTCGGACACATGGCTGCGGCCATTCCTACCATCCCTTTCGCAAGGCTCCACATGCGGGTAACTCAGTGGATGCTCAAAGTGCAATGGGATCAAAGGCAAGACCACATGCATCATCCGGTCAGAATCATGAACACTGTGATTCGAGACTGGCAGTGGTGGCTAGACCCAGGGTCGCTCTCCACGGTTGTCCTGTTTGTAGCACCATCCCCGGAGGTAATCCTCACCACAGACGCCTCAGGTCTAGGGTGGGGGGCACACCTGGACGGGGTGAAGTCCTAGGGTACGTGGACCCCTCTGGAGGCTCATCTCCATATCAACGTCCTAGAGATGAGGGCGGTCCTTTATGCCCTGCAGGCCTTTCAGTCAGAAATCCCGCCGAGTACTCTCCTGCTTCAGGCAGACAACACGGCAGCGATGTATTACCTCAACAAACAAGGAGGCGCGCACTCTTACCCCCTTTGCAGGGAGGCCATGAGGGTGTGGGATTGGGTAATCTGAGACGGCGTGAATCTGATCACTGTACATGTTCCCGGGTGACAGCACGATTGCAGGCGGCCTGAGTCACTCCCAGGCCAGAGTCCACGAGTGGAACTTCAAGAGGTAGCAGAGGATCTGTTTCTTCGATGGGGAACTCCACAGTTGGACTTGTTTCGTATCCCCATCCAACGCAAAACTGCCCAATTTCTGCTCGCTAGATCCAGGGCCTGGTGTTTTCTGGCGCAGACGCGTTGTCCTCTCTCCTCATGGACAGATTCCTGTACGCTTTCCTCCCTTCCCTGATCCAGAGAGTGCTTCTCAAACTGCACAGGGAGCATGCAACAGTGATCCTAGTGGCCCCTTTCTGGCCCAGACAGATCTGGCTCCTTGCTAATTCAGCTATCCGGGAACCTCCGCCCCTTGCCGTTCAGCTCCCATCTCTTGTCTCAGGAGGAAGGTTCACTGGTCCACCCGGACTTACGCCACTGAACCTGCATGCATGGCCTCTAGAGACATAGCCATCTTAAGTCCACGGGTCTCGCAAGAGATTGCGGAAGTTCTTTCTGCAGCCAGAAAGCTCACAACGCATGCGACGTGACGCCATGAAATGGTGCCGCTTTTGTTTGAGGTCGCGAAAGCACGCGATTTTTTCCCTTTAGGTTGCCCGTGGAGTGGTGTTGGACTACCTGCTCTCCTTTCCGCTTGGGTCTAGCCTCTCCTCTATCAAGGTGCACCCTGTGCCATCTCTGCCTACCACCTTCCGTGGACATCGCACAGTGGCACAATTAGACGCCTCGGAATTTTGAGAGGGTGTTACACCTTAGGCCACCCATTAAGGACCCAGTGCCTCCATGGGATTTGCTCTTTGTCCTGGAACAACTCACGCTTCCCCCTTTCGAGCCTGCCGCGGATTGCGAGCTGCGTTTTCTGTCATGGAAAACGCTATTTTTGGTTGCTGTTACCTCAGCGAGAAGAATTTCCGAGCTTCACGCTCTCATGTGCAAAGAGCCTTATTTAGTTTTCCACCGGGACAGAGTATCCCTGAGGAAAAGTCCAAAATTTTTGCCTAAGGTGGTCTCTACACTCACTCTCAATCAGGATATTGACCTGCCAGTCTACTTCCCGAACTACTCCAATAGAGGAGAGGCTCTGCTCCACACCTTGGATGTTCACCGCAGCTTGAGGTATTACCTCAACAGAACTAAACTACTTTGTAGTTCTGAGCAACTTTTCGTGTCCTTTTCTGAAAGGATGATGGGCCAACCTGTATCCAAACAGTCCCTGTCTCGCTGGCTTGTCCAGTGTATTTCATTCTGTTATGATATCAAACAAAAGCTCCTCCCGGGTACAGTCCGGGGTAATTCTACTAGGGGTGTGGCCACCTCCTTTGCAGCACTCCGAAACGTCTCCACTTCTGCCATATGTGCTGCAGCTACCTGGAGCTCTGTGCATACATTTACCAGGCATTATAGCTTGGACATCGCCTCTCCGCGAAGAGCCGGCTTCGGCCTGGCGGTTCTACAGGGTCTCCTGTCCTAGATTCAGGACCTGGAATGTTTTTCCTAGTTTCCTCCTCCCAGAATTCTGGCAGTGTTACTGCTTGGGAATCAGTCCTAATGGTGTATCCTGCTGCAAGAGCTGTTTCTCGAAGTAAGATAGTACAGTTACGTAAGAACTTACCGTAACAGTAGATCTTCGAGAACAGCTCTTGCAGCAGGTACCCTCCCGCCCACCTTCCCCCTTGAAGGAGGCATGGCTTTCGCCTTTACTATCAGGGTTTTTCCCTATGACTTCTGACAGTGGATCCTCGGTCTCCCATTTCGATGTCCGCCTGCGGCCGGAAGTCTCCGGCGGGAGAACTGGGGAATCGGGCAGGACCACCCTCTATGTACTACGTCCTGAGGCGGGACCCGCAGCCGGGGTGGTCCCTTTGAAGATAGCTAGCTAGAATTTTTCCGGTCCTGATGCCTGCCGGCTTCAGTCCTAATGGTGTAACCTGCTGCAAGAGCAGTTCTCGAAGATCTACTGTTACGTAAGTTCTTACGTAACTGTACTTTACTCACAGGAACCACCTAAAAATACCAACCTCACCGCCGAGCAGCATGATCCCATAACCTGGGAGATGGACGATGGGACTGGCAAGTATGCCACCAGTAAGCTTGGTCCGGCAGCTTAGCAAAAAATATGATATAAAAGAAAAATACAGCGCAGGGATAAGAGGGATATGATTTTAAAAAATACAGCACAGGGATAGATGGATATGATAAAAAATGCAGCACAGGGATACAGGGCTATAATTAAAAAAAATGTAGCTCAGAGATGGATATGATAAGTGCAGTGTACGAATAGAAGAATATAAAAGTGCATGGCATGGTTAGAGGGATATGATAAAAAAAAAAAAGGCAGAGCAGGGATAGAGGGAAATGATAAATTGCAGCGCAAGGATAGAGGGATGTAGTAAAACTCAGAGCAGGGATACAAAAAAATGCAGAGGTGAGACTGAAAACCACCTCAAGGAAACAGGCCAGTGTAGATCTAATGGTCATTATTGGTTTCCACACCCATGTTCTTAGAAATGCAGTATCAAAATGATTTATACCCAATTGCCATGTTCTTGTGCATCATTTTTGTTAATAACCAAATCTTGCTAGTTGACTACACTTCTGGCAAAAAAGTATTGGTTTCCATGTTGGTACCAGCTTGACACGTTAAACAAAAATAATAGCAAGTTATACCAGCGCGAACATTTCTTGCAGTCTTGTTTACCAAGATTGCAATGAACTTATTGCTGAAATTCTGTAACCTGTTTTAGGCCTTTGTGTTGTTATCAGCTTCAACACTTTGGTTGCAGTAAATAGTGTCAATTAAACAGAATTGAATTGATCCATTTTAACAGTGTTCCAGTTGCATGAGTTTGAATATCTTGTGTCTTTCATAAATGGTATGCTTCCTAAATTGCATTTTATTGATTTGAAGGTCCCCAGTTCTCATTCTCTCGCCTGGCTGGCGCTGATGTTGTCCTTGGCGTGGAGATGACCAGCACGGGAGAGGTGGCCTGCTTCGGGAGAATCGAGCAGAGGCTTACTTGAAGGCTATGTTGAGCACTGGCTTTAAAATACCAAAGAAGAACATCCTTTTGTCCATTGGGAGTTACAAGGTAAATGTTTTTTTGGGTAACAGTGATGAATGTGTTTTGGGGTGGTGCCATTTGTCTCTGCAGTCCCATTGCTTTAGCTTGCATAGTGACGGTGACTTCCTGTGCAGTTTCAGTAATGACTATGTATGGTTTTCAAAAAGCCGAAGGCAGCAATACTGTTTTTACTGCTAGTCATGCCCATTTTGTTTTTACCTTTCCCCAAGCCATGGACCTTACTCCTTCCTTTTGGGTCTCAGTGCTCCCCCCAACCCATGATTCAGAGCCAGCAGTGTAGATCCTGCAAAGATTGGCTTAATGCCTTTGACATGAATTCACTGGAGACCAGAAGGGAGGGTGGAGCTATGATAGACACGTTCAAGTTCCTAAAAGGAATGAACAAGGTCAGTTCTGGGAAAACATTCAGCAGGACTGGCAAATTTAGAACATGGGGACGGACTGAAAGCTGGCGGGGTTGGGATGCGATTAAGGAGGAGGCAAGAAAGTTTTATTTTGCAGAGAAAGGAGTTCACTTGTAGAACAACCAACCAGCAAAGGTAATGGGTGCAAGAACCATTAATGGGTTTAAACACAGCAGGAACTGAGTAAAAGGCTTAATTGTTTCATAGGGAAAACAGTGAGGTGGGTGCGAAGGGGGGGAGGTCAGTGCTACGGCCTAGACTTGGGTCCTGTCAGGATAGGGTAAAGTGCAGACTGCATGGACCAGTGGTCTTTTCTAATGATATCTTGTATGTTTTTTGACTGCTGCTGCCCTGCTGTCTTAGCTGATGGGGATCTACCCAAGGTGAGGCATGAGTGCACCAGTGATCATCACATTGCTTGTTGGTTATATGTTTTTTCTGATTGTCCACCACCACCAACCCACAGCACTAGATGGTGCCCTGACAGGCCACACGTACAGCATCTGCAGAGGATGCAAGCTCCTAGGCCTACAGTAGGGGTCACTACTGTGGCGGAGCGTGGCGGCAACCCTCCCCTCTGGGAGAATTGCCAAGCGACAGCACCTCACCAATTCTCCCTGGGCCATTTGGCCAGCTCAGCAATCTGCTCCTGAACTCTGGTTGCTAGAGTGGGAGTGCGATCCACTACCCACTGTGCCATCAGATGGCCTCAGTCTTAATGATTCAACTTAAACATATAAAGGTTACTCACCTGTAACCATAGAGCTTATCTGTGTCAGTCTTCACCATTCATCACCTTTGGGTACTTGGCCGGAGGTCATGACCCTGCGAGAGCTCTTTTTTTTGATGGGCTGAGTCTTCACACCATCGGCGCCGCCCTCAAGGCCAACGAACTTTGGCGCTCGTGGGTTGGCCGTTAGGTGTTGTCGACTCTGCCCTCCTGCCAGTTCTTCGTCTCCTGCTGTCGAGGTCACCTCGTGGGACGCTTTGAGAAGAATTACTCCTGAGAGGCCTACTTTTCAAGCCTTTGGTTGCGCAGTTAATTTTCTTTGACTCACGTGCTTGATCACGTCGGCTCAGGGTTTCCTGCTGGTTCTGTTCGCCTACTCGACGTCGCCTGGTAAGACTGTTCCTTATTTTATTTTGCAACGTCGAGTCTTGTTTGGTGTTCTTTTTTCATAGGTCATGTCTCGGTCGGAAGGCAAAAAAACTTCCAAGACAGGATGGCCCCCCATGTGACGGTGCACTTGCGGCTGTAAGTACTCTGTCACCGACCAGCATGACTGTTGCCTCGCGTTTCTTGGCCCGCTTCACGACATGGATATGTGCGACGCCTGTTTCTCCATGGACCACTGGGTCATCGAGCAACTTGCGTGGAAAGTGGGACGAGCTCCGCCGACTTTCGAAGGACATGCACACACTCGTCTGGCCAAGCCGCATTCTCTCGGCCTTTCCTTCAGGTCCCCTCCCGGTTCTATACAGACCAAGGTGGAGGGGACCTCTGCCTCTTGTAGCCTAGCTGTGGCAGAGGCCCCTTCCGCGGTGCAGTAGGCCCAGTCTGCCCCTTGGGGGACAGGCAGGAGGCACCGCCTTAGCAGTCACCCTTGGAGCGGCTCCCCGGTGTCGTACCCATGGCTCAAAGGCCTGAGGTCAGCACCGTCGTTAGTCTGTCTTGGACCTCGGCGCCATCTTGGGCCCTAATGGTGCTGTTGTTGGCGCCGGTCGGTCACTCGGCACCGTGGCTGCTTTCGGTGCCGTTCACAGCGCTGATGGTGCTAGCGGGACCGTGGGAGGCTCTGCGGTGCCATCCCTGACTGTCTCTTGCCTCAGCGCCGTGGTTGAGCACGGTGCCATGTCCAGTTCTGGAGTCGCTTGCGGCTCTGAGAATGGACACAGCGCCGTGAGGGTTTCGGAGTTCAATGCTTTCTGCGGTGCCGAGAGCGTGGTCAGGGCCATTGTCTGCGCCATCTCTGTTCTTGGTGCCGCTCGCGGCACCGTGAGGTGGGTTGGCGCCATGGGGGTCTCCGACCTCGGCACCAAGAGCACGGTCGGGGCCGTTGTCTGCACCATCTCTGGTCTCGGTGCGCTTGCAGCTCTGTGAGCTGGGACAGCGCCGATGTCAGGCCTCTGCTCCGAGGCTGCTGCCGTCGTTTGGGCGTGTCTTCCTGGCACCATTGGCGGTGCTGTTGGGGACCTCGGCGCCGACTCTGGTGCAGTCTCGGTTTCTGGTATCCCCTTCAGTCGGGATAGTAGTAGACGTCCACGCATTGTTTGGCACAGAACTTCTGTCTCTGCCTCTTTGGAGGAGGAGTCGGACTCTGAGTCAGATGGGCAGTCTGACTCCTTGGAGTTGGCTGCTCACATGGACATCTTGGTAGTGTCCTCGACAGGCCGGGGCCGGCCCCCCCTCTGCGGAGTGGACCGTGACTCCTGGGACCAGGGTCAGGGGTGCTGACCAGCAGGCAGTGGTGCAGGCCTCCATTGCTCTGCAACCTGGTCTCAGAGGGTTCTCTGACCCCTCAGTGATGGTACCCCCTCAGATGGTGTGCCTTGATCGCCCAACTTTGGGGCTGATCAGAGCACCCACAGGATGGAAGTGTGCTGCTCCCTGGATAGCTCCTTTGGGGGCCGACCAGGGCTGCCAGCTGCCTAGGCTGGCTTTCTTGAGGAGGAAGGTACCCTCGGATTCAGAGGGGTATGGGGTCTGTGCGGTGGCCTTTTTCTGGGGCCCACCCAGGCTCTGGGAGGAGCCGTAGTCTCGGATCTCCACCCTTCCCTTTTGGTTTCCTCGCGAGGGCCCCGTGCTTTGGAGGTAGGGGACCGCCCTTTTGACTTTCACGGCCCTGGTCACCTCACAGGGGGGATTCTTCAGGGCGCATCCTAGGCAGTTCCAGTTTGATTATTCAGCTGTTGGCTGTGGAGTTTTCCGGAGCACCTTTCCCTAGGGCTCCAGGTGCGCTCCCTAGCCCAGGCGGAGGTCAGCCGATTTCTGTTGTCTGCTCTGCCCCTACTCCTTTGCCACATTCTCCTGTGCTCCCGGGTATCCTTAGTCCTAGCGGTTCTCTCTCCTGGGAGCAGTTCAAAGCAGTGGCTGCTCAATTTCCCGCTTATGTCAGGGCTATGGACAGACAGGTTTTCAACCTCCCCCTGAGCAGTCAGCTTCTGAACTTCCAAGGTCCTCTAACTCCTCATCCCCCTTTTCTGGGGGAGAGGAGCTGTCTGTCCACATCTCTCCAGCTGCTGATCTCGCCGGGTATCAGCGATTCCTCGTGAGGATGTTAGAGGACCTGTGCATCACCCCACCCACTCAACACAATCCAGAGCACTCGGCACACGCCTTTCTGGGCGATTTCAGTGCGGACACCCTTGTGGTGCCACCTGGCCTGCTCCCTTTGGGAGGCATTGTGCTCCTGGCAGAGACCTTTTCTGGAGTCCTAGCCCCTAGGGATCTCTGCCATGGCCAGTATTACACCCAGTCTCCAGGTTCAATGCCTCATCCCCAGTCAGAATTGACTCATTTGGATACTCCAGATGGGCTTCACGCCCTGCACCGTGACCGGCCCCCAGATCAGGATTCCTTGGATTTCCCTCTGGGAAACCCACCGAGAAAGTGGTCCGTGACCCACAGAAGTCTCCGGTTTTACTGGCGTCTCCCGAGCGGCCGAGGAAGGCACACAAGCACGCCAGAAAGAGGCAACGCCACCGGTTGTCTTCGGATGAGGAGAGGTTTAGGTGGAAACTCCGTCAGCGCTACGAGGACCTCATGTGGCAGCAGCTGATTTTGTCCGGGCATAAGCCTATCCCAGCCATTACTTGACTTTTCACCTCCTAGCCCGAAGCTCACTCTTCAGGAACCGATAAGTTGGATCCCGCCCGGAGCCTGCTAAATGCCTTCTGGTTTGGCCTAAACCAGTCTCTCCACAGATTCTGGTGGAACCAGAGTGGGAGGGGCTCCTTCTAAGGAAGCTCGGCCGACACTGGGCTTCCTGACATCTTTTGGTCACTCACCCCCACCACCCTAGGCGGGTTGAGGGTGATCTGGGTGGTCAACCACTGTATCCTTATACTTCGGATTCTGATGATACTGGTCTCCATTCTCATCCATGGGATGACGAGTCGGCTGGTAATTTAGTGACAGAGGAAGGCCCTTCATCCTTTCAGGGCATTCTCCGCCTCATCTCTGAGTCCACAGGGATGCTCCTGGAACCTATCCAGAAAAAGGTGGGAGTACCCTCTCGGATATCCTCAAGAGAGAGGGGGATACCCTGATGGAAGCCTTTCCTGTGATCGAAGCCATTGTTTGCCCGGCCCTCAAACCTTGGTAGCACCCTGCCTCCTGTCCTGCTCCATCTGCCCTTATGGCCCGCAAGTATGCGGTGCCCATCGGGTCCCTAGCGGGGTTCACAGAGCACCCTTCAGCTGAGAGCCTTGTGACTGCCTCTGTGTTCAGATGTACAGGAAGTTCTGCTGATACCGACAGACCTCTGGAGAAGGAGTCTTAAGAAAGTGGATCACTCTGCCCTCTTCTTTAGGCCTCCGTCAGGTAAGCTCGGCCATCATTATGGCACACTTCTCCCGTGCCCTTTTGGGGTCCTTGGATGAAGTCCTCCCACACCTCCCCATGGACTTGCAGACCACGGTCAAGCAGGTACGGGTCTAGGGCTGTGCCGTTGCTAAGCAGCAGCTGCAGACAGCCCTGGACATTGGGGGCTTATGTGCCCATTCACTGGCAGCCGCAGTTGCATCCGCTGCAGGGCTTGGCTGAGGCGCTCCTCCTTCCCGGTGGATGCCCAGCGCAAACTGGCTGATGTGCCTTCCTGGGTACCAATTCTTCGGCCCAGGAGTGGCTGGTCACCTTAGCACATCGAAGCAGTCCAGTGCTACCTTGGAAGCCACTCTGCTCAGAGTTCTCACAGGTCCCAAGAGCAGCAGCAGAAGAAGCCTTTTCGGCATTCTTCCCTGTGGCCCAGCAGCAGCTCTCCTTCAGGGAAGTCAGCAGCAGCAGGCTCAGGCTTGGCGCCCTGCCCCAGCCTGGACCTACCCAGACCCATAAAGGAAGCCTCCCAGTCACAGGATAGGGGTTGCCATCCCTATTCCCATCACGCCTGCTCTGGGTTCTCCCATGGAGGGCGGCTCCGCCTTTTTCTTCTGCCTGGTCCGCTGTTATCTCGGACAAGTGGATCTTAGAAGTGGTCGGCCAGGGTCTGCCTCTGGAATTCAAGCAGTACCCTCCAAGTCGAGCCTGCGCCCCATGGAAGGAGAGAGTTTCCACCCACACTCAGTCGACTCTCTGAGACGACATTGCTCAGCTCCTCCTTAAGGAGGCAGTAGCTCGTGACAGATCCTTCACCAGACCCAGGGTTCGTTTCCAGGTACTTCCTGGTTCCGAAGCGGACAGGGGGCTGGCGCCCCATTCTGGATCTGCACGACCTGAATCAGTATCTCAGGCTGCGCACCTTCCGGATGGTAACTGTGTCCCAGATAATAGCATCCCTACAGCAAAACATGTGGTTCTGCTCATTGACTCTCCAGGACACGTTCATTCATGTCCCAATCCTTCTTTACCAGCGGTTTCTCCGTTTCAGGCGGAGGGAACCCTGTCAGGTTTTGAGCCATGCCATTCGCCTGTCATCGGCCCCACGGGTCTTCACCAAATGTATTGCAGTGGTGGCAGCCCACCCATGCTTTTTTGGGGGGGGGGGGGTCAAAATACACCCCTACCTCGATGATTGACTCTTTGCAAGTTCCACCCAGCCGGAGGTGGAGAGGTCCGGGGACCTGGCCCTCCAGACCTGCTCCCAACTTGGCCTACTGATCAACGAGGCCAAGTCGGAACTCGTGCCTTCTCAGGTGATGTGTTTCATCAAGGCAGAGCTCAACTCTAGCAGAGCTAGACCCTGGCTCCCGGAGGACAGGGCAAAGGTTCTGTCTTCCTTTGCCCGCTCATTTCTGGTTGGGCAATTGCACCCTTCCTGGGACTTTCTGTGCCTTCTGGGTTACATGGTGGCCTGCACCTGCGTGGTCCATTGGGCCCGGTGGCATATGCACCACCTTCAGTGGAAGCTGGCTGCCCAGTGGGCTCAGTGCCTAGGTCATTTCGATCAGCTGATCACTGTGACCCGGAAGGTGTATGACTGTCTCCAGTGGTGGACCGTCCTAGACCGGTTGTAGGAAGGGATCCCGTTTGTTTGCCACGAGCCGATGGTATCCTCACGACTGATGCCTCTCTCATGGTCTGGGGAGCCCACATGGGGGACTACATGGCCCACGGGTTCTGGACCTCCAAGGAGTCCTATTGCCACATTAAGCTGTTGGAGCTCAGAGCAGTCAGACTGGCCCTGTTAGCGTTTGCTCCTCAGCTTCGGGGTCAAGTGGTTCAAGTCCAGACAGACAACACCACGACCATGTACTGCCTCAACAAGCAGGGCGGCACGCACTCCCAGCTGCTGTGCAGGGAAGCACTCCGCATCTGGATACTCGTGAGCCGACTGGAGGCGGATCTGTTAGCCGTCCAAGTGGCAGGAGCCTCGAATCAACTGGCGGCTCTCAGCCGCATAGGCGAGACATCCCACGAGCGGTCTTTCCATCCACAGGTAGCTCACAGCTTGTTCTCCCACTGGGGCCACCGCTGGTGGACCTGTTTGCCTCCAAGGAAAACACCAAGCTGAGGTTGTTTCATGCCCTGCCCCCCTCAGCAGGGCTCACAGGGGGATGCCTTCTTGAGGCCGTGGACCCCAGGCCTCATCTACGCCTTCCCTCCATTTCCTTTGATCCACAGGGTGCTCCTCAAGGTGAGGAGGGACAAGGCACCGATGATCCTGGTAGCCCCAGACTGGCCACGCCAGTTCTGGTATCCACATCTCCTCAGCAACAGGCCCCCGAGGTGGCTTCCAGCATGCCCGGACCTGTTCTCAGTCAATCGGGGAAGGTTCTCCACCTGGACTTTCAGTCCCTGCACCTGACAGCCTGGTACCTGAGCAGCTAGAGTTCCAGGCTTTGGGTCTCTTCGAGGATGTACTCACAGTAGTGGAAGCATCCAGGAAGGAGTGGTCCGGGAACTGTTATGCCTTCAAGTGGAAAAGGTTTTCCATTTGGTGTCAGGGCAAGGGCCTGGGCCCTCTGTCCTGTCCAGTGGCTAACATTCTAGACTACCTGTAGTAGCTCCTCAAAGGGGTCTTGGTCATCGACCCTTAGGAGCACCTGGCAGCCATCTCAGCTTACCTGGTGCGGGCCAATCAGTAGACAGCGCAGGAGACAGTGGTCGGCTTTTCAAAGGCCTAGATCACATATCCTCAAGTGTGTGAACTTCCACCTCCGTGGGATCTACTGCTGGTCTTGGCACAGCTCATGGGCAAGCCAGCCAATGGCACAAGTGTGAGTTGTCACACTTGTCATGGAAAGATGGCCTTGCTGGTGGCCATCACGTCTGCCAGAAGGACAGGGAGCTCCAGGCGCTCTCAGTGGACTCCCTTATCTGGTCTTCCCCAGGGACAAGGTTGTCTTGCACCCCCACACGAAATTCCTTCTGAAGGTGGTGACAGAGTTTCACCTTAACCAGGTATTGACTCTGATGATGTACTACCCCAGTTACACTTCGGAGGCCGAACTACAGGCTCCATACTTTGGAACTGAGACAAGCTCTCTCCCATTATAAGGAGAGGACGGCGGAAATTTGGGGAGAGGTTCGCCAGCTAATAGTGTCCTACGTTGAAGCTGCTTCTGGCAGACCTGCAGCAAAGCGGACAATTGCAAGATGGATTACATCTGCATAAGTCTATGCTACGAGTTGGCGGGCAAGGAGTCTCCCAGAGGGATAGGAGCTCATTCCACCCGACATACCGCTGCATTGGTGGCTGCTTCCAGGGACATCCCCATATAGGAAATCTGTCAGGCTGCTACCTGGAAGTCAGCAAACACCTTCATCACCCATTACCACATCGACCTTGAGTCATGCCAGGTTGCTGGTTTTGGGGCCTCAGTTCTCCAATCTCTGTTCCCCAAGTAAGTATTTGGGGGGAGGGGGTGCTCCTTGCCTCCCTCCTCCCAGAGAACTGCTAGGAGTCTGTCAAGAAGTGTGGACGAACAACATATCCACCACGTCCCTAGAAAAACAGGATCTTACTTCGAGAGGACTCTTGCAGTAGGTAATTACATATAGGACTGAAGCCGGCAGGCATCAGGACCCCACGGAAAAATTTCTAGCTGGCAGTCTCTAGCGGGGGACCGCCCCACGTCAGGTGACCGGCGTCATGCGACGTCAGTATAAAGGGGTGGTCCCCCACGCCCGCCTACCAGTTCTTTCCCGCCGTTAGCTCATGTCAGCGCCTCGCGGTAAAGTTCAACGCTCGTCAGCCTGTCGTCGGTAGTTCTACCGTCGGTTTTTCTCGATTTATTCGATAAATAGTTTACTTTTTCAGTGGTGTATGTCGTCCCCTACACCCTCAGAGTACAAGAATAAGTGTGACTCATGCGGCGCCCAACTCCCGCACAAGGATGGCCATTCCCAGAGTCTCTTCTGTCTGGGCCCGGATCATAAGGTGGAGAAGTGCCAGCATTGCCTGAAATTCAGCGCCGCCACCCACAGACGGAGGCAGCAGTCCCTGGAGACCCACATCCTAAAAAAGAAAATGACTTCCATGGAGAAGGAGTTGAAAAAGCTCCGTCAGGCTTCTACTTCCCCCAAAGGCCGTCGTAAGAAGGACAAGGAGAAGCTTATCGGGACGAGCTCCTCTTCCACAGCGATTTCGACTGGGTATGCGCCCGTGTTGCAGTTGGCGTCCCTCGGTAGGCAGCTCTGCGGCGGCCGTCGGCCGCCCATCTGGCTCGAGCTCGAGCGCCGAAGCCTCCGGGCTATTGGAGGCCCACTCCCAGGCATGTTGCCAGCGGCTCATTGGTCCGAGGGCCCGTGCCGGACGCCAGCTCCTCGGACGCCCGCCTGGACTCTGCCACTAAGTCACCCGACCCTGTGGGGCAGTGCATGGCCACTGTTCCGCCCGACCAGACCGCCCCTCCGTCGCGGCCTACCTCGGGCGAAGGGTCCGCTAAGTCGGACGTCAGCTCCTCAGACATCCGCCTGGACTCCACTGATAAGTCGGACGTCGGGCTGCCCGCGCGGCGCCTGAGCAGACGCCGGACCTTACTTCATCCGCCGTTCACGGCTCTCCGCAGCCTTCGCTGCCCTCCAGGGACCCTGGGTCTCCTCAGCCTGACCCCTGGGATTTTCCCTCTCCTTCCCGGGCGACGCCGAGGATTTTTCGGCACCCCCGTCAGGTCTCCTTCCCACTGGGCTGGACGACCTGACGTTGGTTCCCCGGACGCCGGCCCCGACGCCGGTCCTGCCTACAGTGGGCGACATCCCCCTCCCGGATGCTGCCCTCCACGCTGGGCCCGCCGCCTGCCAGGCCTCCTGTTCCAGGCCCACCTACTGGGCGTCCCGCCGGGCCATCTGCCCCAGCAGACCCCCCCCGGTTCCTGAGTATCCAACCCCGTTGTATCCGATGCCGTCATACCCAGGTCCGCAGTATCCAGTGCCCCAGTACCCAACGCCGGCCTATCCGACGCCGCAGTACACGGTGCCTCATTACTCGAAGCCAGGGTACCCACTGTCCGGTTATGGATGCGCTTCTTACAGATACACTCAGTATCCGTATCCCCGTCCACCGCCCCCTCAGCCGCCGGTGGATTTGAAGGAGACTCTGGCTTCCTGGTGGGCTGAGGCCAAGGCTTAGCTTGCTAGGGAGGTGGAGAGTCGTCTTCCGACGCTGGTCCCGGTTCCGGACCCCCTACATCAGAGACGAGAGACTCCCTTCCCTACTCTGGATACCAAAGGTGAGCCTCCAGTTCCAAAGCAGGGTTGGATACGCCCCGAGGGCTTCCAGGGGTCCGCTCCTCCCACATGGGCGGAGGTGGTGTTCCTTCCTCCTCGGAGCCTTCGGATGACTCATGGGCGCCCGACTTGAACGATGAGCCCCGCCTCTGGATAAGCCCAGGCCGGGACTCCTCCGAAGTCTCCTCTGGAGGATCCTTCCTTTATGGAGTTGCTGCGCAAAATCCAGGCTATCCAATAGTGGCACTCTTTGGAGCCAGATCCACAGCGGCAGAAGCTAGCTGCCCATTTGGATCTGCCCAAGGTCGCTCCTACCTTGGTTCCACCCTGGATCGAGCCTCACGCGGACCTTGTTTCCACTATCTGGAAGCAACACTACGCCATAGCCATCCTTCCGAGGAAGGTGGACAGGCTATATCAGGCTCCCAAGGGTGTTGAGTTTCTTACCTCTTACCCCAAGGCTGACTCGGTCGTGATCAACGCCGCCCATGGCCAGACAGCCAGTCCAAAGCATTTGAGCTCGTCACCCCCCAATAAGGAATCCCGCCTTCTGGACTAGTATGGGAAGAAAGTCTTCGCTTCTTCCACTCTGGGTATTAGGGCCTTGAACCACGTCGCCCATATGGGGGATTACCAGAAGGCTGTCCTTAGCGAGGTGGAAGCTAAACTGGACTCCCTTCCTGAGTCACAGACCAAACAGGAAGTGGCAGACCTGGTCCGATCTGCTCATTCGGCCAGTAGGCACATGCTTCGTGCTTCAGACGATGCAGTGGACACTGCTGGTTGGAGCTCGGCGTGCGCCGTAGGTTTGTGGTGACACGTCTGGCTCCGAGTGTCTGGTTTGGTCCCTGAAGTGCTGTCTGCCATCCAGGATGCGCCCTGCAGGGCTTCGGTGCTGATGTCAAGGATATCCTCACCAGACTGCGAAGAAGGGCACTGCTCTCAAGGAGGTAGAGCGACTTGTACAGAGCTCCTCAACAGCAGCGCTGTCCCTTTTGCAAACAGGCACGGGCCAAGGTGAAACCACAAGGGAAGCGGGCCAATAAACGCAGGGCCCCTCAGTCTGTGAAGCCCCTTCCCGCCCAAACAAGCAGCGGGAGCTCCAGCCAGGGCGCTGCCTTGCACCACCTAACTCCTTTCCTCTCCCACAGCCTCTGACCTTTCCAAAGGAATCGGTAGGGGGGAGGTTCTCCTGCATCTGCCGGGTTGGGGAGGATCACGCCAGACGTTTGGGTGCTCCAGCTGATAGCGGAAGGACACTAATAGAGTTTCTTCAGAAAACCCTCCAAGGTCGCCTTTACTCCCCGAACACCTTCTGGTTCAGGAGGAAACCTCCGCCCTTCTTCAGAAGGCGGCGATAGAGTCCGTTCCCTCCGTCTCAGGGGAATGGTTTACTATTCTCATTTCTTCCTGGTTCCGAAGAAGTCAGCGCGTAAGGCCCATCCTGGATGTCAGTTCCCTGAACCTGTTTGTGGAGTACAGTAGGTTCCGAATGCTCTCTCTGCAGAGCCTTCTGCCCCTCTTTCGGCCGGGACAGTGGCTGTGCGCCCTGGACATGCAGGATGCCTACCTGCATATCCCTATCCGCCCGTCCCACCGCAAATACCTCCAGTTTTCTTTTCAGGGGGACCACTACCAGTTCAGGGCCCTCCCATTTGGTCTCTCCTTGGTCCCCTAGTGTTTACTAACTGCCTTGCTGTGGTGGCAGCGGCCCACCCTGCGTACCCAGGGGGTTCAGGTTTTCCCTTACCTGGACGATTGGCTCCTGGCGGCCCCATCCAGGGAGGATCTCCTGCACTCCCTTTCCCTTACCCTGCAGGTTTTCACCAGCTTGGGTATTACCATCAACCAGGCCAAGTCCCATTTGATCCCATCTCAAAGACTCCAGTTTATCAGGGCGATCCTGGATACGACTTCTGGTATGGCCTTCCTGCCTCTGGACAGGGTGACCACCCTTCAGGCTCAGGCATGCCTTTTGTCCAGCCGTAGGCAGGTCATTGTTGCCAAGTCGTTCCTTCGCCTCCTCGGGCTCATGGCGGCTGCCATCCTGACACTGCCTCATGCTCGGCTGCACATGAGAATCTCTTGGTGGATGCTCCGGTCTCAGTGGGAACAATTGGTGGACGACTTGGATCGCGAGATCCTGGTCTCCTCTCCGATGGTTCGGGACTTGCAATGGTGGATGGATCAGGAGAACCTTTGCCGGGGAGTTCCCTTCTGTCCCCCCCCAAATTCTAACAGACGCCTCGGTCAAGTGTTGGGGAGCCCACCTGGGATCTCAGTGGACCCAGGGCTTTTGGTCCAGGCTCGAGCAGACTCTTCACATCAATGTACTTGAGCTGAGGGCCGTCCTGTACGCCTTACAAACTCTGCATCTGTATCTGCTTCCCGGTCATCTGGCTGTTCAGACCGACAACATGTGCGTAGTCTGGTACATTGACAAACAGGGAGGAATTTGTTCCTACCCTCTTTGCAGGAAGCGATCGGGTTTGGGATTGGGTGATACTACATCCTTCACCTTACGGTGTTTCATGTTCCGGGGTCGAGAACACTTTGGCAGACCACCTCACCTGGTCGTCCGACCAAGCGCACGAATGGGAAGTGGATCAGGGGGTAGTAGAAGACATCTTCCTACGCTGGGGAACCCCTCAGGTAGACCTGTTTGCCTCTTCTCTCAACGCAAAACTTCCCATCTTCTGCATGCTCGCTCCAGGGCATGGAGTTTTTTTGAGAGACACTCTGTCTCTAAACTGGAAGGACAGATTTGTCTATGCTTTCCCCCTGATCCCGTTGATTCCGAGGGTCCTACACAAACTCTGTCCAGAAGGAGCATGAATGATTCTCATTGCTCCGTTCTGGCCCAGGCAAGTTTGGTGTTCTCTTCTGCAACAGTACTCAGAGGAACCTCCTCTTCCTCTTCCTCTGTCGCAACTCTTGTTGACCGAGGATCAGGGGACCCTGGTCCATCCAGGTCTCAAATCCCTTCAGCTGCATGCGTGGCCCCTGCAGACGTGATTCAAACTCGGTTCGGGGTTTCGTTGCAGGTGGCGGAGATTCTACTGGAGACCAGAAAGCCCTCCACTTGCTCCACTTACGCCATGAAATGGAAAAGGTTCTCTATTTGGGCCTCTTCCAGAGCTTTCGAGCCATTCTCCTGCTTTGTTGGGAGGCTCCTGGATAACATGCGTCACCTCTTCGATCTGGGTCTCAGTCACTCCTCCTTGAAGGTTCACATGGTGGCTGTTTCCGCTTACCATGTTCCCTTTGGGGACTGGTCCTTTGCACAGCTGGAAGTCGCTAAGACTTTCCTTAGAGGGGTCTTCCACTTGAGACCCCCCATTTGCACACTTGGCCCACCTTGGGACTTGAATTTCATTCTCGAGAAGCTTACCCCGCCTCCCAGCCGGCAGCATCTGCAGACCTTAAGTTCCTTTCCTGGAAGGCTCTCTTCCTGGTCGCCATTACCTCTGCTCAACGAATTTCCGAGTTTCAGGCATTAATGTGCAAAATCCTGAACTTGATTTTCCACAAGTAACGTGTGGCTCTGTGTACCAACCCTAAGTTTCTCCCTAAGGTGGTAGTGGAATCTACGCTGAATCAGTCCATGGAACTGCCTGTGTTCTTTACACAAGATTCCAATCAAGGAGAGTACCTCTTGCATACTCTGGATGTTCACCGGATTCTGAGATACTACACCAACAGGACAAAGGATCTCAGAAAGACTGATCAACTGTTTGTCTCTTTTGCTCGCAGAAGAGAGGGCAATGCTGTTTCCAAGCAATGCTTTCGAAATGGTTGGCTCATTGTATCACTTTCTGTTATGATAAGTATCACAAGACCTTGCCAGGTCAGGTCAGAGGTCACTCCACTAGGAGTGTAGCTGCCTCTGCTGCTTGTTTCAAGAATTTGTCGGTGGCTGACATTTGTGCAGCCGCAACTTGGACTTCTGTCCATACTTTCATGAAACATTACAGTTTGGACATTGCCTCTCGCTGTAGAGCTGGCTTCGGGTTGGCTGTTCTGCAAGGTCTCCTTTCCTAAGACCTTCACAGCCAGAGGATCTGTGTATGAGTAGTTTTCTCCTCCCATGAGCTTCTCTTTGTTCAAGACTGCTTGGGACTCAGTCCTGTATGTAATTACCTACGCAAGAGCCCTCTCGAAGTAAGATAGTACAGTTACGTAAGAACTTACAGTAGGTAATACCTTTCCGCCCTCCATCCCTCTTAGTTTTTTCAGCTCCTTTTCCAGAGGGGAATCTCCGCTTCTCTCGTCTCACCTTTGGGCCTTTGGCGGGAAAGAACTGGAAGGGGGGCGTGGGGGAACGCCCCTTTATACTGACGCGGGTCACCTGACGGGCGGTCCCCCGTCAGAGACTGCTAGCTAGAAATTTTTCCGTGGGGTCCTGGCACCTGCCGGCTTCAGTTCTATGTAATTACCTACTGCAAGAGCCTCTCTCGAAGATCTACTGTTAGGGTTAGTTCTTGCATAACTGTACTTTACTCACCTGTAACAGTAGATCTTCTATGGAATGGTCTGTTGCAGTAGGTCATTACTCTGGGAGGTTCCAGCAGGTGGCGCTATCACATGGCAGCTTCTTCCAGCAGTCTTTTTCAGCAGGGACCACCCACACACATTTCCTGGCTCTGCCTATAAGAGTTGGTGGTCCCTAGTCACTCTCCGTTTATTTTCCGTTGGCTTCAGCTCCACAGCAGCTAGCTCAATCTCCTGTGTAAAGCAGTCATCGACTAAAACTGAACCTTTATAGCCTGTGGTGCCTGCGCTTCATAAACGGCACCAATTCCTGTGCTCTTTGCCAGAAACAAAACTCTAACCACAAAAGAAGGTTACAATAACTTCTAAAAAGGCTTTTAAGGAAGACAAAAAATACTATGTCACAGACTCAGAGAGCCCACACCAAGGGCTCCAGATCCACTGAATCGCCTTCCAAAACTTTAAAGAACAAGGAAAACCTTCCTCTCAAGTCCTGCACTGCCACACTTCAGTGGCAACCTTAACAAAAACTGTCTGTTCAAGGAGATGTTCTTACTCAACGATGGATACACGCCTGTCGACATCAGGCTCTTCTCTATCTTCATCGTCGATGGGACACATGACTCCAGTCTTCTCATACATGGGAGTGCTTTCCCCATTGACGGTGCATCATACCTATACTCAAGCTTCGTCGACGGGGCATAAAAAAACTGCCTCCTTATACATGGGAGTGCTTTCCCAGTCAGCGGAGCATTAATTCTATGCTTCCCCGTCGACAGGCGCACTTCTCTGCAGCGAACGCGACTCTGAAAGCATTCCCGTCTACAGGCTACCACCTCGTCGGCCAGACATCATTTTATGTCTCCCATCGACAGCACTGAAAACATTTCTGGTCAGCGGGACACTCTCCGCCACGGAGGCTCTCAGGAAGCCTCCACCGCCGACGGAACCCATGGATTTCACTCTCTCGCCAGGACTGCCTCTCCATCAGCGGAACTTGAATTTATAGCCCTCCCGTCAATGGGAATAACTATATAGTCGATGGGGCACCTATTTTATGCTCCCCTGTCAACGGGCCACATTCCACCATCGACTAAGCAGGTTTTTCATCATAAACCATACCTTTAGAGGCTATTTTCTCCATCAACGGAGGCTGTTATTTCGACGTCGGCTCCTCAGGGACCTAACCTTTATGATAAAGACGTCTCATTGTCTCCTGCATATACCCATGGGGACACCTCACCACACATTGTGGGGTCACACCTCATGAGAAAAAGGGGCAAACCAACATATTCTACCCCTACGAATACACCTCACCAAAGGAGTGCAGGCTTATACTACCAGGAGGCACACATTGATTCATAGAAGTGTGACGGCAGAAAAGGACCGAAATAAGGCCCACCAAGTCTGCCCATTTGTCCAGCTATCTGCTTGGACCTGTGCCCCCACCTTAACACTCCCCTGTGGTTATCCCATGCCCTTTTGAATCCCTCCACTGTTTTCTTCTGCAACGACCGCCTCTGGAAGTCTGTTCCACTTTTCCACCACTCTTTGTGAAATAGTATTTCCTAGTGTTACCTCTGAACTGCCACCCTTCCACCTGTAAGCCATGCCCCCTCGTTGTCTGATTTCCCTTCATCTGGAAGGTGCTCCCCACTGGCACCCTGTTTATACCCTTAAGGTACTTGAAGGTCTCGATCATGTCTCCCTCTCCTCCTCTGTTCCAGGGAGTACTATGTTCAGCTCTCTCAATGTTTCTTCATAGGATAGGTGGCTTAACCTTTCACCATCTTTGTTGCTCTCCTCTGAACACGCTCTAGCCTCCCACATCCTTCCTGAGGTATGACCTCCAGAACTGGACTCCGTGCTCCAAATGAGGTCTAACTAGATGGGTGTACAAGGTATTATGACCTCCCTATTTCTACTGGTGATCCCTCTTCCGATGCATCCCAGCATTCCACTCCTCTTGCCACTGCCTCCTGCACTGTCTTTCCTCCTTCAGGTCCCCGATATAGTGATGCATAGGTCCCTTTCCTGTTCCATCACCCCCAGATCTCTGTCCCCCATACAGTACTCTGCCCTCCGATTCCTGTAGCCTAGATGCATGATTTTAAATTTTTCCGTGTTGAATGCAAACTGCCACCTCTTTGACCATGCCTCAAGCCTCCCCAAGTCCCTCTGCATCTGTTCTACCCCTTCCTGCATGTCCACCCTATTGTAGATTTTGATATCGTCCACAAACAGACTCACACCTCTCTCAAGGCCCTCCCCAATGTCTCCTATAAATATATTGAATAGTAGGGGCCCCAGCCCTGATCCCTGAAGGACCCCACTTGTGACCTTGCCCTCTCCGGATGCCACCCCATTTATTATGACCCTCTGCCTCCTGTCCCGCAGCCAGTTTCCCACCCATTTAACTGCCCTCTGCCCCAGTCCTGCCATTTTACACAGCAGCCTCCCATGGGGCACGGAGTCAGACGCCTTCCTGAAATCCAAGTAGGCCACATCTACCGCTCTTCCCTGATCCAGTTCCTTGTGACCCTGTCATAAAACTCTTTATCAAATTTGTTTGACAGATCTGCCCCTGGTAAAACCATGTTGCCTTGGATTTATCAGGCCGCTTTCCTCCAGGTAGCTGGTGATCCTGCCTTTTATTTGTTTCTCCATGAGCTTTCCTATCACCGATGTCAAGCTCATGGGCCTGTAGTTTCCCACTTCCTCCCTCCCTCCCTCCCCCTTATGCAGTGGGACCACATTTGCCTGCCTCCAGTCTTTCGGCACTACCCCAGTCTCTAGGGCCTGATTGAAGAGTGCAGTCAATGGTACTGCTAATATCACCTTTAGTTCCCTTAACACCCTTGGATGCACCCCATCCGGCCCCATTGCCTTGTCCACCTTCATGCATCCTAGTTCCCCCAAAATTTCCTCCACGAGAAACCGCCTCATCTCCACTTCCCTCTCCCCTGCCATTTCTTTTCCTGCCCTGCTGCGCTCATCTCCTTCCTCCATATTGAACGCTGAGCAAAAATATTTGTTTAGCAAGTCTGCTTTTTCTCTGTCCCCTTGTAACATCTCCCCCTCGTTTGTTTTTAGCTGGAGTATCCCCTGCCCAGTCTTCCTCTTTTCATTTACATACCGCAAGAAAGTCGTATCCCCTTTTTTGACCCCTCTAGCTGTTCACTCCTCTGTCTGTGCCTTTGCCCTCCTTAACTCTACCCAGGCTTCTCTCTGGCTCGCCTGGTATTTTACACAGTCCACTTCCACCTCTGTTTTCTTGAACTTCCTGAAAGCTTTCCTTTGTAGGGACATGGATATGTTGTTCATCCACACTATCTGGCAGGTTCCTTGCCGCTTTAAATCTTTCAGAAGGTCTTCAAGCTGGCTTCTCCCACCCACGGATGGTAAAACTCGGATCCGCCCCATGACGCCAGATCTTCCTTACCGCTTGGACTCAGGTTTCCTTCCTTAACGCTCTGCGTATAGACTGGGTCCTAATTCTTGGTTCGCCGAAAATAGTTTTAAAATTCTCAAGACTTGGTCAAATTCTTACCTCGCGGCTGCGATGGACAATCGACTCCGGTTTTCGGCGGTGCCTATGCGGGCAGAAGATGTCCATGACAGACCCGCACTCCACATGCGCTCACTGTCTCGGCCTTGATCACGACCCGCAGACCTCCGAGTTGTGTAGACTGCTCTCGGCCAGCGCCCTGAAGACCGCTGCCCGGTTACAACTTGGCGCCTGAAGGCGCCACTGCGTGAAGTCTAAGGAGGCCCGTTGGGTGGTGTCCATGGCGGCTGGCTCGGCTGAGCAACTCTAACAGATGATCGCCCTCGAGGAGGAGGTGGCCCAGGCCGCATCCTCATCGGTCGCGGCATTTATCCCGCTCTCTCTGGGATCCTCCTACACAGCTTCTTTTAAGGAGCTTTGCCAGTCCCTTTCCACGAAGGGAGAGGGGCCATCGGGACACTCTTCTCGGTCAAGAAAGAAGGACTCGAAGGGTAAGTCCCATCGTCGACATTCGTGGGTGCGGGAGAGGTCCCCTTTCCCGGGCAGTCGACACTCTACTTCAGTCGAGGTTGCGGCGAAGGGCGCTGGCTTCACGGTGTCCCCGTCAGGTCAGCCATCTGAGACACCCGTCAATGCGGTCAAGATTTTTCTCGACCCGTCGGACGGGCTGTCGACTGGTGAAGCTGACGACCCTTCATCACCGGTTCCCCCGGTGGAAACAGAGGACTTGCCTCGCGCTCATGTGCTGGAGTCCCCGGTCAAGGCTCCCGAGTCAAGGAGGAGCGGGTGTCCCCGCCCCTCCCAGACCCACCTCAGAAACACCGAGGGTCTCTGTCTTGCACCTGTCTCAGTCCAGCCGATCCCGCCAACATCGGCGGTCTCGGTCTCTGCACCAAGGAAAGTTGGCGCTGCTGCGTCCTCGCTTTCCTCCTCGAAGAGGAGGCTTCAGCGAAATTGCGTCGGACTTTACGAGGACTTAATGTGGCAGCAGCTCCTTTGTCCGGGAACAAGCCGTCACCTTCCCCGGCCATTAAGTGGCTGTCACCCAAAAGGCCGAAACATCCCTCGCTGTAGTCGAGGTGCCCAAGCCTGGGCCGGTTGTTCGGCCGAAACCAGCTGCCCCACCGATTGTGGTGGAACCTCCGCCTCCACAACCGAAATCGGGCGCCGTCCCATGACTCTCGGTCGGGTCAGGGTCTGCGCCACGTTGTCTGTCACCCTCACTCCGACCATCCTTGGCAGGTGGAGGGTGGCTCAGGCCCCATGCAGCTCTTCTGAGACTCTCGAGTCTGACGACCTCCTCCCTGTTTTCCAGGCCCTTGACCTGGAGTCCTCCGGGGCAGTCGATGGATGAGAGCCAATCGTCTTTCATGGGTCTGCTTCGCTCATCTTGGAGTCCACCGGGATGCAGCTCGAGCCCATATCCAGCGGGCCAAGTATCCTCACGGAGATACTGGACCGAGGATCTGGCCCACGGAGGCTCTTTCCGGTGGCTGAAGCCATTGTTGGCTCAGCCTGGAGCTTTGGCAGCGGCCGGCTTCCTGTCCTGCACCTTCGGCCAGGATGGCCAGGAAGTATGTGGTCCCTACCGGCTCTTTGTCCGGTTTTTTGTAACACCCCTCTGCGGAGGGGATGGTCACCGATAGCGTTTTCCGGCATCTCGGAACGCTGAGGGATGTGGATAAGCCCCAACAAGGAGTCCAAAAGCTGGACCATGCCAGGCGCAAGTGTACGCTGTGTCCTCCCTCAGCCTCAGTCAAGCCAGCTCGGCCGTGCTGATGGCATACTTCTCCCACGCCTCATGGGCTCCCTGGATGAGGTGATCCTTCATCTCCGCCACCTGCAGACTACGGTCACAGGTGCGGATCAGGAAGGGCAGTGGTGAAACAGCAGCTCCAAACGGCTCTAGATATTGAGACTCCTTTGCCCGAATAGTAGCAGCCACAGTGGCCATGTGCAGCAGAGCATGCTGAGGATATCCACCTTCACGGCGGATACCCAGCACAAATTGGCAGATGTCCCTTCTTGGGACTGACCTGTTCGGCCCTGGGTGGAAGGCCATCCAGCGGATCGAAAAGTCCAACACTACCCTGGACTCTGTTACCTCCGCCCAGAAGGACAAGGGCCGTCAGCAACATAAGTCCTTTTCGCCTTTTGCGCCAAGTGCACGTCCAGCCCAGCAACACCAGCATCAGGGCCAGCAGGCTCGCGCTAGGCACCCAAAGCCAAGCCTTGCTTCCTCTAACAGGAGCAGGAGGAAAAGGCCCAGGAGGTCCCTCGGCCGGTCCTTCCTCCAAGCCTGCCCAGTGACAGGTTGAGGGTGTCCCCCAGCCTCGCCGCCTCCCCTGGTTCCCCGGACGGCTCCGCCACTCCTTTCCACCTGGTCTGCTATCACCACGACCGCTGGGTGTTGGAGGTGGTAAGAAAGGGCCTGCCTCTGGAGTTCGAGCAGGCCCCACCCTTCGAGCCGCCGCCTGCTGGGGCCATGGGGTCCGGATCTCCCTGTCGGCTCATCGAGCCGACATTGCCCTGCTCGAAAAGGAGGTGATCAGGAAGGTAGCGGACCCTCCACCAGACCCGTGGTTTGTGTCCAGGTACTTCCTGGTCCCGAAAAGGATGGGGTGCTGGTGCCCCATTCTAGACCTGCACGACCTGAACAGGTTCCTAAGGTCTTGAACCTTCAGGATGGTCACTCTGGCTCAGATCATTCCATCCTTGGAACGAGGCGTGTGGTTCTGTTCTCTGGACCTCCAGGACGCGTTCTTTCACGTCCCAATCCGTCCGTCCCACCAGAGATTCCTCCACTTCAGAGCAGAGGGGTCCCTCTACGAGTTCCAGGCCATGCCCTTTGGCCTTTCTCTAGCTCCCGGGGTCTTCACCAAATGCATGGCAGTGGTAACAGTATTCTGCGGGCGCTCAAGGTCCGGGGCCCTCACTTGGACGACTGGCTAATTGCGGCCTCCTCCAAAATGGAGGTGGAGCGGTCCAGGGATCTGGCCCTCCAGGTTTGCTCTCAAGTTGGCCTCCTTATCAACGAGGCCAAGTCAGAACTTGTGCCAGAGCAGGTGATACAATTCATGGGGGCAGAGCTCGACTCTCTGCAAGCCAGAGCATGGCTCCTGGTGGACAGGGCCGAGGTTCTTTCCTCGTTTGCCCAATCATTTCAGGTTGGGCAATTGCACCCTGCCCGGGACTTCCTGCACCTCCTGGGCCTCATGGTGGCCTGCACCAGCGTGGTGTGTTGGGCCCGTTGGTACATGTGTCCCCTACAATGGGGACTGGCCAGCCAATGGTCACAGTGCTCCGATCCTTTGGATCAGCTAGTGACAGTGACCCAAGGGATGTGGAACGTTCTCCAGTGGTGGACCGTTCCAGCTTATCTGCAGGAGGGCATCCCGTTTGTCCGCTCCGAGCCGACGATCTCTCTATCGACTGATGCCTCTCTGATGGATTGGGGTGCCCATCTGGGGGAGCACAGAGCGCACGGCCTCTGGTCCCCTCGGGAGTCCCGATGCCACATCAACCTGCTGGAGCTTCAAGCGGTTTGTCTAGCCCTCACCGCCTTCACTCAGTTTGTACTGGGTCAAGTCGCCCAGGTCCAGACGGACAATACCACGACCATGTGCTACCTAACCCGCCAGGGCGGGACACACTCCATGCCTCTGTGCAGGGAAGCTTTCCACATTTGGTCCTCGTGCGCAGCCTGGAGGCAGATCTCCTTGCCATCCGTGTGGCAGGAGCCTCCAATATTCTGGCCAATGCCCTAAGCCGGATAGGGACTGCGTCCCATGAGTGGTCTCTCCTGCCGGAGGTAGTACAAGATCTGTTCTCCCACTGGGGCATGCCTCAGGTGGACCTGTTTGCCTCTAGGGAGATTGCGAAGCTGAGACTGTTTCATGCCCGCCCCCCCTCAGCAGGGCTCGCTGCAGGGGGATGCCTTCTCGAGGCCGTGGACCCCGGGCCTCTTTTGTGCCTTTCCCCATTTCTCTTGATCCACAAGGTGCTTCTCAAGGCAAGGAGGGACAAGGCTCAGGTGATTCTAGTAGCCCAGGCTGGCCCGCCAGTTCTGGTATCAGATCTCCTGAGTCTGTCAGGCTCCAGTGCCCAGCCCGCCCGGCCTGATCTCAGTCAACCAAGGGAAGGTATTCCATCCGGACCTTCAATCCCTGCACCTGACGGCCTGGTTCCTGAGTGACTAGAGTTCCAGGCCTTGGGGCTTTCCGGCGAGGTCCTCAACGTTGTTGAGGCATCATGTAAGGAGTCGATCAGAAAATGCTACGCCTTTAAATGGAAGAGATTTTCAATTTGGTTTCAGGGCAAGGGCTTGGACCCTGCCTCCTGTTCCTTGGCAAGCATTCTGGACTACCTGTGGTCCCTTTCTCAGCAAGGGCATCGGTTGACGACCCTTAAGGTGCACCTGACAGCCATCTCTGCTTACCGGGCGTGGGCCGGGAAGCAGTCGATGGCGCAGGAGAAGGTGGTCAGGCATTTTTCAAAGGCCTTGATCACATATCCCCTCCGGTGCGAGAAACGCCACCTCCCTGGGATCTACTGCTGGTATTGGCTAAGCTCATGGGCAAGCCATTCACACCAATGCACAGGTGTGACATCTCTCACCTGTCATGGAAGACAGTCTTCTTGGTGGCTATCACGTCAGCCAGAAGGATGGGAGAGCTCCAGGCGCTTTCCATCGAGTCTCCTTATCTGGTCTTCCACAGGGACAGGGTTGTCCTGCACCCCCACCCGAAATTCCTTCCGAACGTGGTGTCGGAGTTTCACCTTAACCAGGTGTTGACTCTGCCGGTGTTCTACCCGAATCACACCTCGAAGGCCGAATAGAGGCTCCATACTTTGGACCCTAGAAGAGCGCTCGCCTATTACAAGGAGCGGATGGCTGAAGTTCGGGGAGAGGTTCGCCAGCTGTTTGTCACCCACGCTGAAGCCGCACTCTGGCAGACCTGCAGCCAAGCGGATTATAGGCAGGTGGGTCACCTCCTGCATAGATCTCTCATAGGTTGGCGGGCATGGAGCCTCCCAGAGAGATAAGAGCTCATTCTACCTGCCATATTGCTGCATCGGTGGCTGCTTCCAGGGACGCTATCCAGGAAATCTGCAGGGCTGCTACCTGGAAGTCAGCACACACCTTCATTACCCACTACCACATCGACTTTGAGTCACGCCGGATGCTGGTTTTGGGGCCTTGGTTCTCAGTCTTTATTCCCTAAGTAGGGGTGTGTGCTTGCCTCCTCCTCCCGGAGAACTGCTAGGAGTCTGCCAGACAGTGTGGATGAACAACATATCCATGTCCTAGAATGCAGGTTTCTCACCTGTAACAGGAGTTCTAGGAATGGTATATGTTGTTCATCCCTACATTCCCCGACCTCCCGGCGAAACACAACCTGGCTTCCAGCGGGCTAGATCTGGCTGCTGTGGGCAGAGCGCCAGAGTTTTACCACCCGGTGGGTAAGGAGCCAGCTTGAAGATCTTCCGGCAAGATTTAAAGCGGCAAGGAACCTGCCAGACAGTGTGGATGAACAACATATACCATTCCTAGAACTCCTGTTACAGGTGAGTAACCTGTATTTTTGTCCTTACCTTTTTTGCTTCTTCCCTAGTATACTACAGAGGTTTCCTCCTCCTCTTATTTTTACTTGCTGTTTTGGCACAGATGTCAGTGGCCCCTACAATAGCTTTTTTTATCCTCCCCCACATTGCCTCCACTTCTGCCAACTCCTCCACCTCTTGCAAAGCCCTCTCCAGTATTTCCCCCATTTTTCTGAAGTTTGCCCTCTTGAAATTCAGCACCTTTAACGTAGACCGGTGAACCTCTGAGGTGCTCCTTATTCTAAACCTGACCGTGTTGTGGTCACTCGAACCAAGATGTTCCCCCACCGATACATCTCCTACCCTGTCCCCATTTGTCATCACTAGATCAAGAGTAGCTCCTGCCCTGGTTGGCTCCCTGACCAGTTGATTTAGGAGGGCCAGTTGCAGGGAGTCCAATATTTCCCTGCTGCTGGTTGAAGCAGCCGAAAGGGTGCTCCAGTCTATGTCCAGTAGGTTCAGGTCCCCCATCAGCACCACTTCCCCCTTTGCCGCCATTCTCACAAACTCGTCAGCCATGCTTCTATCCACCGATTCCTGCTGTGCTGGAGGTCTGTACACCACCCCCATACGCACAGTCTCCCCCTTCCCTACCGACAACGAGACCCGGAGTCCTTCGGCATCTCCCCACTTCCCCTGCAATTCAGATGACCTGATACTCTCCTTTATGTAGAGTGCAACCCCCCCCCCTTTTCCACCCTGTCTCTCCTGAACAGTTTGTACCCTGGTATCTCCATTTCCCATCCCTGTTCCTGGTGGCACCATGTTTACATTACCCCCACTATGTCAAGGCCCTCCTTCACCATTTTCACTGTTAGATCTGGGATCTTTCTGCCCAGACTTCTGGCGCTTATGCGCACGTGACCCTCCACTCCCTCTTCCTCCTGTCCTATATGTTTTGCCCTCACCTCTGGTTGTGTGGGTAGGTCTTTGCCCCCTGCCTCATCAACAGGACTTTCCGCTGCCCCCCCCCGCCTAGTTTAAATGGCAGTGTCTTTCGACATAATCATCCAGTTTGCATTTGAGCACTGCTTTCCCCTCCCCATTTAGGTGTAGCCTATCCAGGGGATAGAGGCTCTTGTCACTCCTTGTTGAACCCCAATCTCCCATCACACCAACCTGCAAGCCAATCATTGAACTCCTCAATATTTTGTCTCACCTCCGTGCTGGCCCTTGGTACTGGTAGCACCTCTCAGAAGGACAGGGATTTGATCCTCCGCAACGTCCATTACCATCAGGTACAACAGTCTGGAGGGGCTAACAACTTACAACTATTAACCTGCCACCTTCACAGGTACCTTATATTGAGCACATCATTAATAAAGTTTTACAATCATTGGGGTTTGATCATACACCTGATCCACCTAACCCCCAGACTATGTCTCCACCCCCTACAAAGAGGGCACATACGGAGCTGGAACTTTCTCCTCCCATATCACCTCCAATATCTATGGAGGAATAGTATTCTGACAACGATCCACACAGAATGGAGAACCCTTCAGAAGGGATATACTGTATATTGGGGGAGCTCCAAACATGGAATTTCAGGAGGCACACTTCCCTTACTCTATAACATCCTCTTGTGATGAGACATGGTTCAACCTTCCAGGTTTGCTTCACCCCCTGATGACCCCTCATTTAGAGATGAAGATACAAATACAAAAAATGGGGTTTTCTGCAGCAGAACAAGATAAATAAATAAAAAAATGGCGGAGTATTTAAAACTCTCAGAAGAGCCAGTCATGGTTATAACACCATTAATTTCTACATACCAAAATGAGATCACAGAGGCCTCGCGCCAGCCTATGACTAACCCCGCTCTACCTCAAAAAGCAGACCAACTTTATAAGGCCCCATTAGACCATCAGTATCTGGCTAACATGCCTACCGCCAGTTCTGTATTCATCACAGCGGCTTACAATCGCACCAGTAAACCAAGACATACAAGCTCAGTACCCCCCAGACAAAGATTCGAGAAGCTTTGATTACTTGGGGAAGAAAGTATTTGCCTCCAGTACATTAAATATGCGAATAATGAATTATCTAGGGCATATAGTGAAATATCAGTGTACTTTGGACACTTCTGCCCTAGAAATTAACAAATGACCTCCTTTGCCTGAAAAAGAACAAATAATACCTATAATTAACACTTTTATATCCATTTCTCGACATCTTTTAAGATCGAGGTACAACATAGTGGATACTTCGGCCAAATTCTCGGCCACAGGTATTGCTATACGCCGTCAAGCCTGGCTCAGAATGTCCAGCCTTGCACATGATATACAGCATAAGGTGGCTAACGCCCTATTCTTAGGTGACAAACTGCTTGGTCCAGCAACACAAACCATTCTGACGACCTACAAGCCTCAGGCAGACAATTGCTTATAGTACAGAACATGTATTACTGAACAACATATAAAATACAAATATTCCAGAAAGAATGATAACTATCATAACAAAGAGGTGCCTTTCGAAACAAAGGACAGGCTGTAAGAAGTGCATTCAATACCTCTAGGCACTCCCAGACCCGTCATGCAGGCTTCACTGATGCCTACACTTCTCAATAAGTTAATTATCCGACCCCTTGTCCCTCCATAGGGCCTCGGAGACAGTTAAGGGGTTGTTCTGCCATTTTATATTCAGAGGCTCAAATAAAAAAGGTTTTATACAAAAAAAAAAGGTACATGTCCCCAAGAGTGGAAAATTAAAAGCGGAGACCAAGTACGGGTCACTTAGACCATCACATCTGGGTCCCGCCTGCATCATATAATGCCCTTCCGTGGTGGACACTGACTCCAACCTCAGCCAGGGCTTGTTCCAACAATAAATACAAATAACAGATGCAGCTTTTAAAAGAGGCACATCAAACCTCACATTATGCACATAGCATGTGGATTAACCCCACTGCACATTCTCATTTTAATCTCTTACTTGTATGGGGCTGTGCTGCTTAAGCCTACCCGCCATCCAGGCCCCCTACTCAGAAGATATCTGTTTACCCAACAGAACAAATAAAGGGATCACCATCCCAGTTTTCATGTAAAATATCTGAAATGTAACTATTATCCAAAATATATATATATATTTTTTTTTCATTAATGTCAAAGTCCTGACCTTGGAATAGACTCTATCAATCCTATATCACTAAAGACCAAATAAAATGTTAATGGACCAATGAGAGATCCAGCCCATACATGGCCTTGACAGATCTGACATCATAGGCTACAACAACACTTAGTAGCCATTATAGTCAAATTAATAACCAAAGGCTTCAAATGCAAAGGGAGAAACCCTAAAACACCACAGCCTGGAAGGTCTACAATCCCCAGGCTTAACACCCAAGGACTCCCTTGTAAAAGAGATTACAAACATATAACAAAGTAGCAAATATTTTTTTGCTACTTCCCTGAAAGTTACTAAGTAACACATACAATTCTAATTGTAACATGGTAAAAATAACAGGACCACAAACAAGGAAGCCAATTGGCTCAGTTGCATCAGCTGATATAACACCAAGCGGGGATAAATCCACGATATATGCCATGTTGGTATTGAAGGGAGCGCGCAGAAGAAATCAGTGCAGGAGTCCTACTGCTGTGCACGAGCGCCAGAAAGGTGGAACGCGCGTGTAGGCGATATGGAATAAACCCAGGGGGAGCAAGTGGGAGAGGCATCTATGCTGCTGGGGATCATAATGGAATGGCACTGCAGCAAGTAGGTCACATCCCTGGAGCAATACGAGAAAGACGATCTAGTGCTTGAAGAGCAAGGAAGCGCAGAAAAGCTCCGTGACAGCAACAGTGGTACTGTGAGTGCGATCAGTTAGGTGCAGAAACTTGCAGAAATGAGTACATTGTGGGAAAATAAACAATATTTGCATACCTCGCTATGTTGAATGAACTGAAAGGCAAGATATGTAAATATTAGGTATGTTCCCACAATCCTCTACTGAACGATAAAAGTTAACACAATAAACGAGCAAAAACAGTCAGCTAGATAGCAAGGAAAGGTAGCATAATGCTAGATGTATGCATAGTGCTTTAGACAATTGTTGTAACGCAGGGAAGAGCAATCACAATATAAATAGATACTGCTTTGTGAATGTGCACGTGCTCCCAGGAGATGGATGTCTACTAAGAAAGTACAGGGTTGAGCAACAGAAAATACTGTATTAAACAATGTAAAAAAGTAGCTGTTGATGTATGTGGCATATTATTGTGAATGTAAACAGTAGTAAATGAACACTTGCCATGTTACAAGTGCATTAAGCCACTCCAAAGGTGGCATCTAATGGTATTAATGCATAGTTGGGCCGTTGTATGCCCTCGGCCTGTGGCCACGGGCCACAACCCTCCCAACCATGCATTAGTCCACCAGTAGATGCCACCTTCGTTGTGGCTTAGTGCCTACATGGACACATTTGTATCATTTCAGTTTCATCCTAAACCCTGGGCTCATATTACTGCCTACTCGCAAGAGCCTTATACTATTTCACCAGATTATTCGCTGAAAACCTCAGCTAATTGTCCATTTCTACCCTGCATATACCAGAAACTAGGTAACCAAAAGATTCCTCAGGAACATATTTACTTAAAACCTCCTATTCAGACCCTTTCCACCATGGGATCTGACTTTTTCAACTTCCATATTCTTGGCCTCTGGCCACCGAGACTTACCAGTCTCTCCATTATACAGATGAATTCATCACATGACTTATTACTATAATAAATACAGTTACCCTTATCGGGTCTTGATCAGATTCACTCCACAGGAGAAAAACACTAACAGTCATTCTGACTTGTTTTACCAAAGATTTTATCACCAACATTATAATGCGGTCACCTGGTACACTATCCAGACCTTTACCAAGCAATACAACTTGGATACTGCCTTTAGACAACTACTGGTCATTCGGCCACACTGCTCTATAAGGCACAGTGCCACAGTTGTCCTCCCCACTAGGATACAACTGCTTGGGAATCTCCCAGAAGTAATGACCTACTGCAAGAGACCATTCCATAGAAGATAGTACGGTTACGCAAGCTCTTACTGTAACAGTAGATCTTCCAGGAATGTCTCTTGCAGTAGGTAGCTTCCCACCCTCCATCTCCCTTCCATTTCTAGTAGTGGAAGTCATAATCTAAGAACTTAGGGTTGGGACTTACTGGTGCCTTGGTTTCCCTCGGACCCTCACTTACGAGCTGAATCCGACTGGGAATGGAGAGTACCAGGGACCACCCACTCTTTTAGGCAGAGCCAGGAAATGTTGTGTGTGGGTGGTCCCTGCTGAAATGACTGCTGGAAGAAGCTGCCATGTGATAGCGCCACCTGCTGGAACCTCCCAGAAGTAATGACCTACTGCAAGAGACATTCCTGGAAGATCTACTGTTATGGTAAGATCTTGGTAACAATACTTTCTAGGAGTGGTACATGTTGTTCATCCACACGGACCCACCCGACCTCCCCGGCTGGCGTCATGGGGCGGAGCCGAGGCTTATACCACCCAGGTGGGTGGGAGGAGCCAGCTTAAAGACCTTCCAGCAGATTGAAAGGGAAAAAGGGACAGTGCCAAGAATTGTGGATGAACAAAATATACCACTCCTAGAACTACTGTTACAGGTGAGTAACCTGTTTTTCTAGTAGCTATCACATCAGCCTAATGCGTCTCAGAGCTACAGGCACTAATGTGTAAAGAACCTTACTTGATTTTCCATAATGACAGGGTTTCTCTGTGCACCAACCCTAATTTTTAACGAAAGCGCTCTTAGACTTTACTCCAAACCAGACCATAGACCTACCAGTATACTTACCTAACTATACCAATCCTGGAGAACTACTACTCCATACACTAGATGTCCACCGTATTCTAAAAATATACCTCTCTAGGTCCCAACCTACTGGAAAATCGGACCAACTCTTTGTGGCCTGTGCCCCTCAGAAGGAAGGTTCTTCAGTAGCAAAACAAACATTGTGACATTGGTTAGCAAATTGTATCCCATACTGCTATACAAAAGCACAAAAACCGTTGCCAGGAAATGTGCAGGCACATTCCACTAGAGCCCTCTCGAGCTCAGCAGCCTGCTTCAGAGGAGTGTATATATCGGATATATGTAATGCGGCCACATGGTGCACAGTTCATACCTTTGCTAAGCACTATAGCTTAGACATCACCTCCAGGCGCAGGACCTCATTTGGCTGAGCAGTATTGCATGGGCTTCTACCATGATAACCTCCCTTCCTTACGTGACTGCTTTGGGAATCATCTCAAAGGTAGTACCTGCTGCAAGAGAGACCCTCGATGAAGATAGTACCATTTTTGTATTTACCGTAATGGTAGATCTTCGAGAGGATCTCTAGCAGCAGGTACGTCCCCGCCTGCCTTTCCCCTCCTTCTCGTGGAGAGCAATTTCTGTCATAACAAAGGGGGCACCACTGGCCTCCTCGCTTCTCCCTCGGAGCCATGCTCAGCGAGCTGGTAGCCGGCGGAGAACTGAGGATACTGGGGGCCACCCACTTCCTTTATATATGCCAAGTGTGATGACATCACAGGTGGGTGGCCCTCTCTAGGCACTGCTGGAAGAAAGCAGCCATCTGCAAGAGCGCCCTCAGGTGGGCTCCCAAAGGTAGTACCTGCTGCAAGAGATCCTCTTGAAGATCTACTGTTACGGTAAGTACGAAACTGTACTTTCTTGCCTAAAGTGGTGTCTGAGTTTACTCTGAATCAGGACATCCACCTACCTGTTTACTACCCAGAGTATTCTAATCGAGGGGAAGCTCTACTTCATACTCTGGATGTCCATCTGGTGCTTCGATACTACTTGGATCGCACCTGTGCTGTTCGTAAGTCTGACCAGTTGTTTTTCTTTCACCCCAAGACCTGAAAGGGCTCCTGTCTCTAAGTAAACTTTATCCAAATGGTTGGTTAACTGCATCGTTTATTGCTATGACAAATATGACAGGCCTTTGCCAGGACTGGTCAAAGGCCATTCTACCAGGGGTATGGCCGCTTCCTTTGCATCCATTAAAAATGTGCAGCCAATATCTGTGCAGCAGCTACTTTGAGTTCTGTGCACACTTTCATTCGCATTACAGTTTGGACCATTCCTCTCATCATAGGAAAAGCTTTTGCCTCACTGTCCTACAAGGCTTGCTCTAATGAGCAATTTTAGCCGGCTTTTACCTCCTCCCGGTTGGCAAGGGTTAGTACTTTCACTGCTTGGGACTCTGTCCTTATGGTGTAGCCTGCCTGCAAGAGCTCCCCCCCGAAGTGAGATAGTAGAGTTACATAAGAACTTACCGTAACAGTAGATCTTACTTCGAAATTTGCTATTGCAGCAGGTAACACCTTTAGGACTGAAGCTAGGTAGCACCAGGACCCCATGGAAAACTTCTAGCTAGCAGTATACAGCGGGGGACCGCCTTTGATGTCTGCCCACCCCGACATCAGGCATGGTATATAAGAAGTGGTCCCACGGCCCATCCCAGTTCTTTTCCACCATCGACCGTGCAAGTTGGACCACCACGGGCACCTTCAGCTAGTCGTCCGCTATATTTGCCAAGTTTTAAATGCCTTTTTTTCCTTAGTATTTTGAGCAGTTTTGTGTATGTCATCTTCTTCATCAACATCGTCGATCGAGAGGCACCCTTCCAAGTGTGCGTTCGGCAAGCAGATACCGCAAAAAGATGGCCACTCGGCCTGACTTTTTTGCCTGGGCCCCAGACCTCCACATCGAGGCTTGCCAGCATTGCTGAGACTTCAACCAGCTCACGCGGCTGTAACGCCAGAAGACCCTCGAAGCCTTTCTGCTCAAGAAACCGCTGTCTGACACAGAGAAGGAGCTTCGCCGGAAGAGTTCTTCTTCTCCTACCTCTTCTTCATCTTCTCATAAAGAGAAGAAATTGAGCAGTAAACACAAGCACTGGAAGAAGCACAAGGAGAAGTCCCTGGTAGAAGACCACTCTCTGACTCCGCTGAAGTCGGCGACCCCCTCCTCCTCCGGGCTTACCTCCGGGCTCCAGGGCTCAAAGTCTACCTCCCTCATCTCCATCTCGGAGAAGAGTCTTTGGGGTTGGGCAGTCTTCCCACACCTTTCAGCTGCTCAAGTTTAAGCCCATCACACTGGGGGTCTCTAAGCCTAGTGGCTTGGCTGGTGAATTTTCAGGCGGCAGGCCATTGTCTGTGGCCCTCCCGCCAGGGTTTCCTTCCTGACGTCTGGGGCCGATGCTGGCAGGCGGCACCTGAGACAGTTGCTCTCTTCCTCTGGAAGCAATGGGCGTACATCCCAAACAGGGGCTACACCCTCTCCACAGGCGGCTCCACCTAGGCGTCCGCCGGCTAGTTCTCCATCCCGGCCTCCACTGGCGCCACTCACCTCTATGCCAGCTTCCCCAGCGCCTCCTTGGGAAAGCTTGGTACTGCCTCGCTCTGGCCAGATGCCGGTCGACTTCAGCGCTCCTAGTAGGCAGACACCTGATGACCGAACGTCAGACTCGACACCTCTGACGCCGGGGGGAAGGGATCTCCCCTTGTCCCGATGCCGGATCACCAGCACCAGACCACTTGATGCCGGTGTTACCCCATCTGGATGACCTGACACCAGATCGCTCTGTGCCTGCCCTCCTGATGCCAGATGGTCCATCTCTGCTGCAGAATCCCCACAGGACTTCAGGAGGTGTTTGCGTGTAGGGCCTACTTCAAGAATAAAGAGGCCCCACAAAGCCAGCACCCAAGGGCCTTCTCCAGGTGGGCCATTGGACTGTCATCCTGCTCAGACTCCCAAGAGGCTGACACCTGACAAGGCTCTTTCTCCTCTTCCCATGTAATGACCCGCAAGCCCTCGAGGTCGCCTTCCCGCTGTCTAGATTTGAAGGACTCTGGCGTATTCCTATTCCTCCTCCAGCCATGGGGCCTTAGACCCTCCGTCCGACCCGACGTCAGCAAGGACGGCCGTGCTCCCCACCCGTAACCTTTTTATGGATGTGATACATCACATCCAACAACTAAACGGACGGGACTCTGAAGACCTTGACCCAGAACGGAAGCGGTTGGCCATCTTTCTTTGGAAGAAGGACAGACCCTACCCATGGTAGTCCCTCGGATGGTCGAATCCTACAAGGATGCCAGTAAGCTAGCATGGAAGCATCCTTTCTCAACCCCAGCAGTGTGTAAAAAGTCGGACCGATTGTACACTGTTCCCTAGGAGGACCGGTTTTACGGGGTACAACCAGAGGCAGATTGTGTTGTGCTGAATGCCGCACACGACGGGTCCAGATGACCTCGGCACCTCAATACACAGTCCCCAGATAAGGACTCCAAGCAGTTTGATCATCTGGCCAGGAAGGTTTTTTTCTTGACTACTTGTGCCATCTGGTGGCAGAACTTCTATGCCCATATGGACCAGTGTCAAAATGCCCTGTGGAACAAGGCGCTGGAAATTGTTCAAGCCATGCCAGACTCCCCCGGAAAGGCTGAGCTCATGGCCATCATGAAGTCGTGCTCGGACATCGGTAATCACGTCCTATGGGCTTCATATGATTCTGTGGACTCTGGTAGAGCCACTGCCTCTGTGATCTGTATCTGCCGGTACTCTTGGCCGAAAGTCTCCAGGTTCGCCCAGGACATTCAGTCCAAAATAATGAATGATCCCTTCAGAGGGCTGGTTCTATTTGGGGAAGCTACTTAGAATATCTTTACCCGTTTGCAGGAGGCCGGAAAAGCAGTTAAGTCAGTGCACACTATATACAGACCCAAGCAGCAACTTAAGCAGTCCGTTTGTATGACTGGATGGCAGCAACACCAGCAGGCAGGCTTCAAGTGCAGGGACTCCACCTGTGCTTCCTCTCCCCGGCTCTTTCGCCTGACTCGTTGCCCAACCCCTCACCCCACCACAGCTGAGGCCTCGGACTGACACTAGATAACAATGGACCGCTGGTCCTGCAACTCGAGAGAGGGTGCACTCTCAAGTTTACGGAGGTTTCTTCAGACAACCCTCCAATGCAGTCTCATTACTCTCTGGCCCATAGCCTCCTCATAGCAGAGAAAATCAAGGCTCTCCTTCAAAAGAAGGTCGAAGAGCCTGTCGCCCTGGAACAACGAAGTAAAGGGTTCTACTCCCACTTCACAGGGGACCTCCATCCCATCTTGGACTTAAGTTACCTAAATCAGTACATCGAGTACAAAAAGATCTTACTTCAAGAAACAGCTCTTGCAGCAGGTTACACCATTAAGACTTTCTAGCTAGCCCCTCCCCGACGTCAGGCATCACATAAAAGGGGGTGGTCCCCCAGCATCCCAGTTATTTTCCCGCCCCATCGACTTCGCCCAGTATCGTCCTCACGGAAGCCTGCTCTACTCTTACGCACATGAAATCTTCAATTTAAGTAAAACTTTACTCCATGTGTGCTTCTTCTACTCCTTCTCCTGACAGACGTCCCTCTAAGTGCGCCTGCGGCAAGCAGATACCCTTTGCAGACCATCATTTTGCCTGTGTCAGGTGTCTGGACCCGGAGCACGACACCCAGGCTTGATCAGTTTGCCAACAGTTCAATAGCAGGACCCGGATCCGCCGTCAAAAGGCCCTTCAGGGATTCCTCCTCGAGGAGAAATTAAAAAAGATGGAGAAAAGATCTTCCTCCAAAGGGGAATCCTCTCATAAATCTGAGAAGCACCGGGACAAGCATTGGGACTCAAACAGGGCGAAATCCCCAAGCAGGGCCTCAGAGTCCAGGACCAGCTCCAGCTCTGCCTAGTCCGATATATCTCCTTCCTGGGCTCGCTTCCACCCTCCCCCGGTAAAGGTAAGGTCTTCAGGGGGCTCCTCCGCCTCCCTACACCCGCTCAAGACCTCTCGGGCGTCGGATGCCTCTAAGTCTGCTCCTTCGGACAGGCACAAAAAGTCTTCCTCCAAATCGCGAGGTCTGTCTGACCGACGCCGGGACACAGACTTCAGGTCCGTCTCCTAACCTCCTAAAGCACCTGAAAGGAAGACTTCCAAGCTGACGTCCCTTAAGCGGACAACGGAATCCAAGAAGGCGTCCGACCCAGCACCCGACAAACGACAGACTACTACACCGACGCCGGTGGACACCGGACGTCAGGGGTCCTCAGGTGAAGAGGCTACCGTGCCACCAGATGGGCGACACTAAGGACGCTGGCTTGCCCAGGGAGCCGGATCCAGTGCTTTACCGGGACCCGATGCCCGAACCCGTCAGGCCCACACCAACGCCGGGTCCGTCGTCGGGTATGAACATCCAGGAGGTGAAGGATTTGTTCACCTTCTGGTGGGAAACCATCAAGAAGGACGTGGTTCCTCCTAAGCCTCAGCCTCCTCCACTACCTCCTCCTGGGGCGCCAAAGGTGACAACCCCCCCGACCCCCAAGGGAGCCAACTCGGCCCTCGGGCTGATCGAGAGACAGGAAACGCCCATCACGCTTCTTCCCTCAGAGTCCTCGAGCCCGGTTATCCGGGCAGACGCCGATCATCGGGAGATGACTCTAGACCGGTACGTCCGACATCTCCAGGTCTCCATCTGCTTTGTCCCCCACCACCAGACCCACGGGACCTTCCAGGGTCGCCTCCGGATGATCCCTCCTTTGGAAATCATGAGGCACATCCAGGACAATATGGGATGGGAGACTGAAGAGCTAGACCCCGAGAGACAACGCTTTGCCCGTTACCTCAGGCAGAAAGACCCGAAGCCTGTGGTGGTCCCACCGTTGGTGGACACCTTTACGGACGTCACCAAGGCAGCTTGGAAACGTCCGCATTCCACACCGGCTGTTCCCAAGAAGGCTGACTGCCTTTACAGGGCTCCTACGGAGGACCAGTATTTGGCGCTACAACCTCAGGCCAACTCCCTGGTCATTATTGCATCTCATGACAGGTCCCAGTGGCCTCAGCATTTGAGCATCCAGCCTCCGGACCAGGAATCTAAGCAATTAGATTCCATGGAAGACGCATGTATGCGTTGCTACATGCTTTATTAGGTCTTTGAACTACAGTCGTGGCCAAAAATATTGGTGCCCTTGCAGTTTTTCCTAATAATGCACCATTCCTTCCAGAAAATTGTTGAAATTAAAATATTTTGGTGTCCACATATGTTTCTTTTGGTTTGCAGGAATAAAACACAAAAAGCAGAAAATTTACTAAGTCTCAGCTTATTCCAACAGAAATCCTTAAATGGCCCAGACAAAATTATTGCCACCTTTAGAAGTAAGTAGAAATAATTAGATTTAAAGCGGTGATTCTCCTTCTCTTTGGAACTGAACTCACTCTGTGGTGAGTTGCAGGTGCCTGCAATATAAAACCACTCATTCAACCAGTTTGAATAGAGAAAAGGACTCATTCTCCTGTTTTGTGTCACTTGTGTACCGTGAATGAGCATGGAGAAAGAAAGACAGCCAGAGAATTGTCTGAGGAGGTCAGACAGAAAATTGTAGCCAAGCATGGACAATCTCAAGGCTACAAATCACTCTCAGAGACCTTGATGTTCCTGTTTCCACCGACGTAATGTTGTCAGGATGTTTAAGGCCCATGGCAGTGTAGCCAACCTCCTGGACATGGCCGCAAGAGAAAACTTGATCGAAGATTGCAGCGCAGGATTGTTCGAATAGTGGAGAAAGCACCTCGATCAACTGCTAAACAGATTCAAGCTGACCTTCAGACACAAGGTACGACAGTTTCAACTTGCACCATCCATCACCAACTCAATGAAAGGGGGTTATATGGTAGGAGGCCCAGGAGGACCCCACTGCTGAGAGAGAGAGAGACATAAGAAAGCCCGACTGGGGTTTGCCAAAATCCTTCTGGGAGAATGTCCTGTGGACAGATGAGACCAAATTAGAGCTTTTTGGTAAAGCACATCATCTCTGTGTTTACAGAAAACAAAATGAAGCCTTCAAAGAAAAGAACACCTTCCCTACAGTCAAAGATGGAGGAGGTTCAGTGATGTTTTGGGGTTGCTGTGCTGCCTCTGGCACTGGGTGCCTTGAACGTGTGCATGGCATCATGACATCTGGAGATTACCAGGCCATTTTGGAGTGCAATGTTGAACCCAGCGTCAGAAAGCTGGGTCTCCGTCGAAGGTCATGGGTCTTCCAGCAGGACAATGGCCCAAACACACTTCAAAAAGCACCCAAGAATGGTTCAAGACAAGATGCTGGACTGTTCTGAAATGGCCAGCAATGAGTCCAGATCTAAATCCCATTGAAAACCTGTGGAGAGATCTGAAACAGCAGTTGGGAGAAGCACTCTTCAATCTGGGAGAACTGGAGCAGTTTGCACAAGAAGAGTGGGCCAAACTGCCAGTAGAGAGTGCAGGAAGCTATCCATGGCTATAGGAAGGTTGATTGCAGTTATTTTGACCAAAGGCTGTGCTACCAAATATTAAGTCTAGGGTGTCAATAATTTTGTCAATGCTATTTCTTTTCATTTTCTGATTTAAAGGATATATTAAATTCTGAATCAAAAACAAAGGTTCTGTAATATTAACAGAGAAATAAAGAATTGTGGAGACCAAATACTGTTGTTAATTTCAACTTATGTTTAGAGGAAATTGTGAGTTATTTGAATAAAGTGCAAGGGCGCCAGTGTTTTTAGCCACGACTGTATCTAATGCACATGGTGCAATTTCAGAACACTCTCTGGGATCAGGGCCAAGACCTTCTTAAAGATCTACCGGATGGCGAAAAGGAGGAGGAGCTGCTAAACCTCCTCCAAACTGGGCCTGACGTGGGGACCCAGGTTCTCGAGCCGCTTATGACTCAGCGGTTCGGCAGCCTGGGAGCAACCACAGGCGCTTGTCTCCGGAGATGCTTGTGGCTGAGGGTCTCCAGATTATTCTCGGACGCCCAGGAGAATCTCCTGACGCCCCTTATAATGGAGCGGTCCTCTTGGTGAGAAGTCCAGAAGGTCATCACCAAATTGCAGGACGCTGGAAGGCAGTCAGACTGTACAAGCCATGTACAGATTAAAATCTGGTTCCTTTCAGAGAACCAGAATAGTTTCGTGCCGCCAACAAAGGCAACAGCCACCTTCCAGCCAGCATCCCAGGGCAATTTTGGCCGTAAGAATCAAGCCAGGTTCCCCGAGCCAGGGCCCCAAGCATTCAAAGCAGCCCAGCCTGTGGGAGCCAACACCACGACAGCATTACTCCTTCCTGGCCCCCGCCCCTCCTCTGGATCAAAGGGTCGAGAAGGTCTGGGGTCACCTCTCTCATCACCTTTCAGGATGGCAAAGGATCACCTCTGACTGGTGGGTGTTGCAGTTGGTCAAACGAGGTCACTCTATAGAGTTCTTCGATCACCCGCCATCCAGACCTCCCCTGCTCTCCCGTTACTCGGGTCAGCATGCTCTGCTTATTCAGCAAGAGATCTTGGCCCTCCTACACAAGGAGGCCATAGAACATGTTCCACTGAACCAGAGAGGAAACTGTTACTATTCCCACTTCTTCCTGGTTCCAAAGAAATCTGAGGATTTGCCCCTGATTTTGGATCTCAGCGATCTCAACAACTTTGTGCTGTACAAGCATTTCCGCATGGTTACCCTGCCAGGTCTCTTTCCCATGCTCAAAGAGGGCGAATGGCTGGCGTCGCTGGATATGCAGGACACTTACCTACATCTCCCAATCGCTCGAGCACACCGCAGATTTCTGCGCTTCGAGTTTCTGGGATGCCACTACCAGTTCCGAGCCCTCCCCTTCGGACTGTCTTCGGCACCTCGGGTGTTCACAAAGTGTATGGCAGTCGTGGCAGCAGCTCTCAGGAGAGGGGGCCACTACGTGTTTCCATACCTAGATGACTGGCTCCTCATGGCACCCTCACGGGAGGCCCTGATGTCCGCAATACAGGATACATGTTCCCTCTTCCTATCGCTGGGCATCACCATCAGTCAGGAGAAGTCGTGCCTTGTTCCGTCTCAGAACTTGCACTTTATAGGAGCAGTTCTGGACACAATTCAGGGAAGGGCATTCCTTCCCCAGGACAAGGCGGAACGCATCAGATCCCTCATAAGGGACATCAGGGAAAAGAAGACTGTACCAGCCCGCACCGTCCTTTGCCAGCTTGGACACATGGCGACTGCCATTAAGATGGTTCCCCTAGCTCGACTCCATATGCGGGTTACCCAGTGGATGCTGAGAGCACAATGGGACCAAAAGCAGGATCATCTGCAGCATCCAGTCTGGATCACGAACGCAGTCATCAGAGACTGGCATTGGTGGCTCGTCCCAGACCACCTCTCGACGGGAGTCCCCATCACTGCACCACCTCCTTCAGCGACTCTCTCCACAGACACCTCGGGGTCCGGATGGGGAGCTCATCTCAATGGGGTCAGGACTCAAGGCTCCTGGACGTCTCTGGAGTCTCTTCTTCACATAAATATTCTGGAGATGAGAGCCATTTTATATTCCCTACAGGCATTCCAGACAGAGATTCCGCCAGGTACTCTTCTGGTTCAAACAGACAATACCGCGGTGATGTACTATCTCAACAAACAAGGAGGCACTCATTCCTACCCCCTTTGCAGGGAGGCTCAGAGGGTTTGGAATTGGGTATTGCAACACGGCGCACACATTATTGCAGTACATGTTCCCGGTGTGGACAACACTATCGCGGACAGCCTAAGCCGATCACAGGCCAGGGTCCATGAATGGGAACTGCTTCAGGAAGTCGCAGAGGACCTGTTCCACAGATGGGGAACACCAGAATTAGACCTCTTTGCGTCCCCATTCAACGCAAAACTGCCCAATTTCTGCTGGCTAGATCCAGGGCCTGGTGTTTTCTGGCGATACGCGTTGTCCGTCTCTTGGACAGCAGGTTCCTCTACGCTTTCCCGCCCTTTCCTTTGATCCAGAGGGTTCTATTGAAGCTCCGTCAAGAGCAAGCATGCCTTATTCTGGTAGCACCCTTTAGCCCAGGCAGATTTGGTTCCTCTTACATCAGCTGGCCCAGGAACCTCCGGTGCCTCTGCCATTTTGCTCTCACCTTCTATCCCAGGAGACCGGCTCCTTGATCTGTCCGGATCTTTGGTCTCTGAACCTGCATGCCTGGCTCCTGAGGATGTAGCAGTCCTGAGATACGAGGTCTCTCAGGAAGTTGCGGACTTTCTGGTGGCAGCCAGAAAACCCTCTACTCACACTACTTACGCCATGAAGTGGCGTAGATTTTGTATTTGGGCTCAGGCTCGAGCATTGACCCCATTGGAGTGTTCTGTAAGGTCTGTTTTAGACTACCTCCTATCTCTCTTTGAGGCAGGACTTGCCTATTCCTCCATTAAGGTCCATATATGCGTTATTTCAGCATACCATTCTCCGATAGGTCACAGGTCTCTAGCTCAACTAGAGGCTTCCTGCACTTGAGACCTCCCATCAAAGACCCGGTTTCACCTTGGGATCTTCCTTTGGTTCTAGAGCAGCTTACGCTGCCTCCTTTTGAACCAGCCGCGGATTGTGAGCTGTGTCTCCTCGCTTGGAAGACATTCCTTTTAGTTGCTGTTACTTCTGCCAGAAGAGTTTTGAGCTTCATGCACTCATGTGCAAGAATCCTTATTTGGTTTTTCACAAGGACAGGGTATCCTTAAGAACAAATCCTAAGTTCTTTTCCAAGGTGGTCTCAGCTGTCACACTCAACCAGGATATAGACCTCCGTGTATTACCCGAACACGGTAACGGGAGACCCTGTTGCACACTTTTGATGTGCATAGGTGCCTCAGATATTATCTGACCAGAACCAAAGCCCATTGTACATTGGACCAGCTCTTTGTTTCCTATGCACAGAGGATGATCGGTGCTCCTGTTTCTAAACAGTCACTTTCTAGATGGCTGGTAAAGTGCATTATGCTTTGTTATCAGAAGTGCAATAAACCCTTACCGGACCGTGAAGGTCATTCTACTAGGGGTGATACTCCTTCGCTGCGCTTTAAGAATGTCTCCACTTCAGCCACTGTGCAGCAGTGACCTGGAGCACTGTACACACATTCATCAGGCACTACAGTTTGGATATTGTCTCTAGGCACAGAGCTGGTTTCGGCTTGGCAGTCCTTCAGGGACTTTTGTCCTGAAGCTTGGAGCATTCCTCCTATCCTCCTCCCGATAACAACTTGGTCCCTTACTGCTTAGGAATCAGTCCTAATGGTGTAACCTGCTGCAAGAGCTGTTTCTCGAAGTAAGATAGTACAGTTACGTAAGAACTTACCGTAACAGTAGATCTTCGAGAACAGCTCTTGCAGCAGGTAGTTTCCCTCCCACCTTCCCCTCTGGAGGTTGTCTTCTGACCTAGTTTCTAGGCTACAGCATCTTTCGACACCTTCTGCAAACCTTCCTTTGGAAGCGGATCCTTGGTCTCCCCTTCAGATGTCATTCTTGGGCCGGGAGTCTCCGGCGGGAGAACTGGGGATGCTGGGGGATCCGTCCTCTTTTATGTGATGCCTGACGTCGGGGGCTGTCCCCTGCTGGATACTGCTAGCTAGAATTTTTCCTTGGGGTCCTGGCGCCTGCCGGCCTCAGTCCTAATGGTGTAACCTGATGCAAGAGCTGTTCTCAAAGATCTACTGTTATGGTAAGTTCTTAAGTAACTGTACTTTCAGGGTGGTTCCCTGATAGGCCTGCTCCATCAAAGGGATTGGCTGTGCTCCCTGGATATGCAAGACACATACCTCCATATTCTGATTTTCTAGCCTCACAAGAGGTTCCTGCACTTCCACTTTAGGGGCACAATTACCAGTTCAGGGCCTTGCCCTTCGGTCTGTCATCAGCACCGAGGGTGTTTACCAAGTGCCTTGCTATGGTAGCCGAGGTTGTTGGAGGCAGGGGTATTATGTCTTCCCTACCTCGACGATTGGCTCCTATCCGCGCCCTCTCGGATCGGCTCATAGGCACAATTTGAGACACCTTGCCTCTTTCAGGACTTCGAGGTCACGCTAAATCTACCCAAGTCCGTCCCTCCCTCCCTCTGGCCAAGCCAGCGGCTACAATATATAAGGGCAATCCTGGACATGGCAAAAGGTAAGGCCTTCCTTCCCCAGGACAGAGCAGAGTACCTTCAGTCCATTGCTCAGCAATTGCTCTGCACTTGCCAAGTTCTGGCAAGGACAGTACTCAGACTGTTAGTCCATTTGGCAGCGACAGTTGCCACGGTTCCTTGGGCCCGACTTCACATGAGGGTGGTCCAGTGGAACCTCAGGAAACCGTGGGGCCAGCGATCAGATGACATGGACCCAACTGGTCCTGATGATCTGACCAGACTGTCAAGCAATCCCTGTCATGGTGGTTAGATGCTCCCAACTTTTCCAGAGGGGTTTATTTTCAGAAGGAATCTCCCACCCAGATTCTGACCACAGATGCATCCTGCCAGGGTCGGGGAGCTCATGTGGGCACTCGCCAGATTCTGGGATCTTGGAGTCAGCAAGAGCTCCATCTCCTCATCAGTGTCTTGGAGATGGGGGCAGTCCTTTACACTCTCCAAGTCTCCCAGACAGTCCTCCTGCCTGGCCCCTGCTGATAGAAACTGACAACATGTGTGTTTTATGTCCGGGGGCACTCTCTTATCCTCTTTGCAGGGAAGCCATGCAAGTGTGGACTTGGGCAGCAGACCATCAGCTGGAACTCTCTGGGGTCCACATATTGGGCATTCACAACACTCTGGCCAACAGCCTCAGTTGGACTCAGTCCAGGGCCCACAAATGGGAACTTCTTCCCACAGTAGCGGAAGATCTATTCGCCAAATGGGGTCGCCCAGAGCTCGATCTGTTCGCCTCCCCATACAATGCAAAACTGCCCAATTTCTACTCGCTAAATCCAGGGGCTGGTGTTTTCTGGCAAGATGCATTGTCCCTCTCCTGGGCGGGGAGGTTTCTTTACGCCTTCCTTCTTTTTCCCCTTCGGTGACGGGTCCTCCTCAAGTTGCAGTTTGAGGGTACAGAGATTATCTTGGTAGCTCCGTTCTGGTCTTGTCAGATCTGGTTCCCACTGTTACAGCAGCTGGCGGTGGAACCACTGGTGTCCCTGCTCCTTTGGTCAGACTTGCTCTCCTAGGAGCAGGGTTCCCTGGTCCATCCAATCTCGGGTCTCTGCAGCTACATACGTGGCTCCTGCAGACCTAACCATTTCCAGATTTGGGGTTTCCTCCAGGGTAGCGGGATGTCCTAGAGGCAGCCAGAAAAACCTCCACTAGGGCGACCTATGCTATGAAATGGAAATTGTTCTGTGTTTGGGCCACCGCTAGACATTTGGACCCATTCACCTGTCCTGTGAATTCTGTGCTGGAGTACCTCCTCTCCCTTTCTGATGCAGGACTCTGCTACTCTTCACTAAAGGTGCACCCGTCTGCCATTTCGAATACCATGTGCCTATTGAGGGCAAACACGTGCCCAGCTGGACCTTCCTCACACTTTTCTGCAAAGCATTCTCCACTTGAAGACTCCCATCTGGGAATCCTGTCCCACCTTGGGATCTTTTGTTCTGTTTTAGAAAGCTCACTCACCTCCCTCCCGAACTTGTTTGAAGCTGCACTTTCTGTCATGGAAAGCGTTATTTTTGGTTGCCATTACTTCTACTCTGAGGATTTCCTAGCTTCAGGCCCTGATATGTAAGGAGCCTTACTTAATTTTCACAAGGACAAGGGTGTCCTTGAGAACTAATCTAAGTTTCTGCCGAAAGTGGTTTCAGAGTTTACCTTGAATCAGGATATCCACCTACGGTATATTATCCAGTACTCAAACCGTGGGAGGCTTTGTTGCATACTCTGGATTTCACATGGTGCTCCGTTACCTTTAGGTGCCCCCATCTGGATCAATAAATCTGATCAGTTGTTTCCTTCGCCCCCTGAATGGTGGGGGCCCCAGTTTCTAAACCGTGTTTATGCAAATGTTTGGTTAATTGCATTGTGTTCTGCTGCAATAAGTACGATGAACTCTTACCAAGCTCAGTAAAGGGTCATTCCACCAGGGGCATGGCGACTTTCTTCACTACACTGATAAATGTGTCTGCCACTGACATATGTGCAGCTGCCACTTGGAGTTCTGTCCACACCTTTGTGTAGCATTACAGTCTGGACATTGCTTCTTGCCACAGAGCTGGCTTTGGACTGGCAGTCTTTCAGGGCCTTCTGTCCTAATTTTCCTTGGGGAGACTTCCTCGTCCACCCTTCTGCTTGGATTTCACCTCTACTACTTAGGGCTCTGTCCTAAAGGTGTTACCTTCTGCAAGAGCGAATCTCGAAGTAAGATAGTACAGTTACATAAGAACTTGCCGTAACAGTGGATCTTCGAGAGGAGCTCTTCTTGCAGCTATGGTATTTTCCTCCCTCCTTCCCCGTGGTATTTTCTTCTCCATCTCCAATATCTTTATCAGTTCTTCCTTTATATAATACACTTGCCAGTCTCCGGTGGGGGAACTCGGGATGGGCTTGAGGACTGCCCTTTATACCATGCGTGATGCTGGCTTTAGTCCTAAAGGTGTTACCTGCTGCAAGAGCTCCTCTCGAAGATCTACTGTTGCCTATGGTAAGTTATCTAACTGTACTACCTTTCTTCGAGATTCGCTTTTGCAGCAGGTGCTGCTTTCCTTCCCACCTTCCCCCTTTTGACTGTTCATTCATTGTCTGTTTTCATTACCTCGTTTCGGAGGACCCTCCTCGATTTTCCATTTCTGAGTTTGCTGACGTCTCCGGCGGGAGAACCGAGGTTGGGCTGGGGGACTGCCCTTTATATACCATTGGCCGACCGGGGCAAGCCAACATCGGAGTGATCCCTCGCCATAGACTGCTAGCTAGAAGTTTTCCATGGGGTCCTGGCACCTGCCGGCTTCAGTCCTTATGGTGTACCCTGCTGCAAGAACTCCTCTCAAAGATCTACTGTTACGGTAAGTTCTTATGTAACCGTACTTTCCTTTGCTTGCGCAACCACTTCACTGTTCTGTTTCCTTCCACTGGAAGGAACAGGTCTCTTACTTCACAGCTCCTGCTAGTGAATATGGATTCTGCTAGTTTTCATGCTTTGTAAGTGATTTTTGTGCAAGTTTAACTTGATTTTCAACTGATCTCTTTCACCACATCATCTGCTTTCTACTCTGTCCAAAATTCGCTGTGGAATATGTGAAGCTGGGATAAACATTATTGATGCTGTTGTGGTTTCAAGCCGTTCGTGTGCAAAATAGAAGTAATTTGTTTTAAATTATTTGTCATATGTGTAGAACAAGAGTGAACTGCTGCCCACAGTGCGTGACTCTGGAGAGTCTAGGTTACAGCCTCTATGCCAGCTTGGAACAGCAGACTTCTATACAGAGCATTCAATAAAGGTAAGAAAGCTGCTCATTTTATACTCTTTCTTTTGTTAAAATTGCACTGTATGTTTATTAAACCTAATGTTTACCTAGCTTGCACTGCACTATGACTTAAACTGCAACACCTACCATGTCACCTTAGCCTCCTCATAGGTCCTTTTTATGTGGGCTCAGCAATTAATTGGGTGGTAGGTTTTTTTTTTGGGGTCTTCAACTTTGCTTTAAATGTTGAATGTCCATTTCTGCTTCACAAAGCATTTTTTTTTTGTTTCTTTACTTGACTTTTGTTTACCAGGTTAAGTACTGTAGACAGTTGGCTTGGTGCCAGCCTATTTACATGTGTAACCCAGGAGAGTACAAAAAAAGGCAGGTTATAGATCGAGACTGGGCAAGTCAGGTAGATAGCAGGGCGAATACCTGTGACTACGGATCAAAAATACGTTGAGCAGGATGAGGCAGATAACACTTAAAATACATAATATGATGTAAACAGAATATTAGCCCTGGTCACGAAAATCACAGTAATGAGTCCACCTGCCTCTGTTTCATTAACAGTGGACAGCATTCTGTGGGTCACAAAAGTATCTTTAAGAAATCCGAGATCTTTCCTCAATTCACTGTGTGGCGAGGTTGGGGGTCACAAAACCATTAGTGAAATAAGTTGGGGGTGTTGACTTACTATACTGTGGATGATGGTTAGTAGTCACAAAATCTATGTTAAACGTAGGTCTGCAAGTGGCAGTCAGTGGCCTTAGCTGAACGTAGGCCCAGGTGTCATTTGGCATTGAGGGTATTACCACTGAAACGTAGTATTGTGTGTATGTGTTTTGTTACTATTTAATTATATAACGGGATGAGTGAAACACAAGGAGTTAGTGATTTGCCCAAACTCACAAAGTAGAACCAGTAAACTTCTTAAATTTGAACTGGAAACTCTGGATTTCCAGTTGTGGTCTGTGGCTGTTGAGGCCCTACTTCATCGGAACCATTAACTAGGTGTTTTTCAAACCTCCAGTTTAAATAACCCACTCTGTTCCTGCTGTCTAGTGGATAAATTATTTATATATTGAAAGTTTATAACCCGGGAAAGGTACACTGAGCTAGTGCCCATGTGCGTTCCAGGGTGAGGGAGACTGGAATAAAAATATATACAGTTGTAATGATACGGTGTATAGCTGTGCTAGATACAGCTGGGTCACTGGACATCTTAAAGCTAAACTCCTCCCACCACCTGGAATGTATATCCCTCAGCTCTGCCCTGTGGCATCAAGTCTTTTTTTTGTTTTTTTTAACCTGTGTTTATGCTGCTGCAGCGGGGATATACTCCCTCTGTCTGTGCCTGACACACACACACACACACCCTGGTTGCTCAGTCTGGGAGACCTGCAGCTTGCTTCTAGTGGGGAGATCCACCTGAGGCCTACAAGCTGGGACATTCTTCGGGTGGAGGTCCAGGAATGTCACTATGCTACCAGCACCAAGGATTTTACTTTTTAGCCTGTCCCCTGGAGGTGCAGACATGCAGTGACCGTGCTGGACATGCATGCTTCTGCACATGTCCTGCAGCTCTCCTCCGTTTCCACCGCTCAACTGCTTGTGGTCCTAGCCGGTCAACACACAATCTGCACTGGGTGTCACCTGCACATTGGCAAACCGCAACTCCCACCCCCTGGAGACATGCTGTCCTTGAGACGCTCATCATACCTCTACCCGGCTGACCCTCTGTGCTCATTCCCGAACACAAGTCGTCAGCGTCGCACACGATAACACTGCTGCTGTGCCGGCAGGCTGGCTTACGTCGGATCTTTCTTTCCGCAAGAATAGACGGGTCTTCACTTTCGCAGCTGTCCATGCATAGTAGGGTTTCTGCTATTCAGGCACTATCTGTTGGCGAACGTAGAACTAAAACATTGTTTTTCAGTTGATTATTTAATGCTTTGCTTTCTGGTTTCACTCTGTCAATCAGGATGGAACAGCAGAACCCTGGCTTTAAGTTCTTTGTGCGTTTTCCACTTCTGCAGCATCTGCCTATGGAACTTCCTGTTCTGCTCCCACTTTGTATGAGATACTCCTGTACTTTGAAATGGAAGCACTTCTCCATGTGGTGTGCTTTCTGTTTTGTGAACCCATTTATGTGTCCTGTGAATGCTGTCCTGGCCTTCTGTCCATATCAGACTCCGATCTCCAGCACTGCTCATCAGGGTCCACTTAGCTGACGCTTCGGCTTTCCATGCCCCTATTGATTCGGCATGCTGCACAACTGGAAGTGTCACGTAAGTTTCTGAAGGGTATTCTGCATATGTTCCCGATTCGCAAACTGATTCCGTCATGAGGCATTAATTTTGTTTTGAAAAAATTTACCTTGGCTGCATTTGAGCCTACTGCAACCTGTGAAATGCATTTCTTTCCATGGAAAAGGCTGATGTTTCAGGAATCTATCTTCACCATTGATTCGCACTTCAAGGTCTGGGGTTGGAGGCAATTGCACCCGCAACAGCAAATGTTTTTCAGGAGGGAACCGACATCGCTACTGATGGCGCTTTTATACCTCACATGGTGTCGCTACGACCAGGCTAGTAACTGCCAGCCCCTCACGCCTGTCAGTTCTTTTCTTCCTGCCGGTACCAGGTTAAGATAGCGCAGATAAAACTGCACATGAAATACAGCGCTGTAAGAAGTGCTAATGGCTCTGGCGACAGGTTTTTACAGCATCCGGTAGCAACTGATACCCTCTTCACTATAGGCTGCCAGCAGAGGTGAAGGATGCCGTTGGGGTGGTGCCCGGCCGAGCTGCTTCCGTGGTGGAGCGGCTAGAGCACCTGCCTCCGGCGGTGTCTGAGACCTGGGGCTGCAGTTTAGTTCTCCCCAGCTCCCATTCTGCTGCAGCTTTTTTTTGGGGGGGGGGGAGGCGAGAAACAAAAATGTATCCGACCCGAGTGTGTGTTTGTTTGTTTTTAACCCTTGATGTCTACAACCCGCGGAGTTGATTATAATTGGTGCAGGGGGCCCCGAAAACTAAGTTGTCATTCTGCGGTGTCGCTGGTCTGCATATTGTGCCAGCATTATTTTGCCACACGCTGCTTTGCTTGCTGCATTGTTGTGGTGCGTGGTTTTGCCCAGGATATTATGACCCTGTACCTTTCCTGCCGTAGAGTGCACATTTATGGGAGCAACAGTGCCTCAGTTCCTCATTGTTGAATTTCACCTGCATCACCACTAAAGTTTACTTGTGGTTCTATTCTTGATTTTTTTTTTTATTTCCTCGATACAGTCTCGAGACGGAGCAGGCTAAGACCAAGAAAGTCTGACAGCCTCCCATTATGCTTCAGTACCCATGTGGAAGCACATGGTGGTGATGGACCATCATCAGTGCTTTGTGGCCTGCCTTGAACTCAACATGACATGGTTATGTGCAGTGCCTGCTTCACAATGGACCACTCTAAAAGTGTAGCACTCAAAACAAAATGAAGGACTACTGGAAGAGCTTCCAAATCAGGTGCTTTAATTGGTGCTTGAACAAGAGTCCTCACAGTTTAGCTTCATAATATGCTTAGCTCGAACTACAGTATCCCAATATCAGTTACATTTCTGCATAATGATTTGCATATATTTTTATACCAGCAGATATGCAAGGGAGGAAAAGACAGAACAACAAGTGAAGGTAGAGAGACAGTGAGAGGCAAAGAATTGCGAGAGACTGTCGGGGGTGATCAAATCCTAGGTCTCACAGGAAAATTTGGTTGCATAACAAGACAGAAAAGAAACATAGAAACATAGAATTTGACGGCAGATAAGGACCGCTTGGCCCACTCAGTCTGCCCATTTCCCTACCTGATGGATAAGCTGCAGATTCTAGTTAAACAACAGCTTACTTCCTCCTGCCCCCCACTAGAATTGCCTTATGCCTGTCCCATGCATTCTTGAATTCTCCCACTGTTCCTGACTCCACAACCTCCTCAGGAAAGCTGTTCCATGCATCCACAACTCTCTCTATGAAAAAATACTTTCTAACATTACCTCTGAGCCATCCCCTCTCTATCTTCAAATTGTGCCCCCTTGTTCTTGCACATCTCTTTGTCTGAAAGATACTACCCTCTTGTACCTTGTTAATTCCCTTCAGATACTTGAAAGTTTCTATCATGTCCCCCCTTCTCCCTCCTTTCCTCAAGGGTATACATATTAAGCTGCTTTAGTCTCTCCTCGTATGTCTTCTGGTGCAGACCTTGCACCATTTTTGTTGCCCTCCTCTGAACAGCCTCCACTCTGTCTATGTCTTTGCAGAGATGGGGTCTCACTAACTATCTGTAGAGAGGGATAACAACTTCCTGATCTTCCTGGACATAAGTCTCCACCACTCATTCACACTAGTGGGATTAGCGCCGGAGGCACTAGGACCCATCGGGAGCAAACTTTTTGCTGGAGGGTTGCCCGCGAGAGCTGGTGCGTGCAAGCAGCAGCTCAAGTAATGACTATCTATTGCCGACCCTCCAACACGCCTCAGTTCCTTTTTCCCGGCGTCGAGTGCGCTTCAGTTACGGACGTCGCTCGCCTGTCGGGAGTCAAACTTCAAACTAGCGCATAGTTTTCAGTTTGTTTTTTTGTAACATTATCACGATAGTAGTATCGCTTAATTTTATTCTATTTTTCTAATATTTTAAATTTAACTTACTTGAAGAAGTCTCGGCCTACTGGACGGAGTCGACCATGAGCAGGTCAGGTGACTGTAGGGAGACTTCGTATGAAAGCTGTTCAGTCAGCCGGGCTGGGTCCGGTCAGCCTCCTTCTCCTCAGCGGGGTTCCGACAATGGTCAGTCCGATGCCCGGGGGGATGGGCGGTCCCCCCGCCGGCATAAAATAACGGTCGCATTCTCGCACCGTTCGGCCTCAAAGCTCTTCTTCGCCCACAGGTCAAATAAGAAGGCATCACTCGAGGTCGCCTCTGGTATGTCTTCTGCCGCCGACGGTCGGTTATCGCTGGCTGCCGGTTTCCTTCTTCGGAGTCGCCAACTTCCGTAATCGCGTGCCTCGACATCGGAGCCCTCCGCCTATAGGTAGGGCTCCAGATGAGCAGTTTCATCAGTGGGCGCTCTTATGGAGCGATGGGCTCGGAGGTTGGTTCTTCTGCCTGGCTCGGTTGCCTCGAGCCCTCGGGCCCTCCGCGCGATCAGGTAGGCGGTTGGACCTTCCTAGTTGGCGCCTGCCGCCTTCGTGCCAGCGACTCCGTGCTTGTGTTCCCCCTCACATGGCTGCGCGCGAGGGGCCACACCGATGCCCTTATCTCCGGTTTTTTTCCTTCTCTGCTTTCCAGGTTCCTGGGGCTTTTCCGGCGCCTTCCGTAGGGTCTGGCTTGTCGACGTAGTTTCGGTGCCGCGTATTTTGCGGTGCCGCCATGCGCCGCGGATCTGGACGGCGCCCGTCGGTGGCGCTGTCTTGGTCGGGCTCTTTATGTGCCGCTATGAGGCCAAGGTGCTCTTCGCGCGCGTGGCGCCCTTGCGCCGCCTCGGCCTGCTTTTGCCTGTCTCGGCGCCTGGGCCTCGGGACTCTCCTTGTTTTTCTGCTATTTCCTCCTCTCCTAATTTTCACTCCTTCCTGTCCAAACAGTCCTTCCTGGACCATCAGGAGATGATGTTGAGCCTGACCCAGACCTTCGGGTTGGGTGATGAAGTGGAGGAACAGGATCTTTCTTTGCTACAGAGCCTGTGGTCGGGACCTGTCCTTTAAGTCTCTGTTGAAGAACCTGAGATCCACTCTTTCTCTCCAGACTACAGACATCGATCCTGGGAAGATATTAAGACTCCAGTACCTTCATGCTTGGAGATCCCTACGGATTTGACTCCTCCGATCCAGTTTCCTTCTAGACGCCTGTCTCAAATGGTATGGAATAATCCTGCTCTTATTCCTCAGTGGCTAAATCCATTGATAAGAAGTATTCAGCTCCCAAGGATCAGCCCTATTTTGGCATCCCAAGCCTCTTGTGGATCTCTATTGTAGTCCTGGCAGAGAATGACAAGGTCGTTTCTTCCTCAACTACTACAGCTCGACCTATTAACAAAGAGTCTCAGAAGATTGATACATTAGGTAAGAGAGTCTTTGCTGCCCCACTCTAAGTATGCTGATGCCAGTTATCAAGGCTATTTTTCAGTATGAGTATATCCTGTGGCACTCTATGAAAGAATGGTTGAAGCTCTTCCAGATTCGGACTCCAAGTCAGAGCTCTTCTGACCGCTATTAGAGGTATTGAGTCCAATAACCAACAAGTCAAAGCCGCCATGGACGCTTTTGACATTGCTTCCCGCCCAGCAGCCGCAGGATTTGTACCTGCGCCATTCCTGGCTGCGCATTTGGCTCACGAATGATGCTCAGCAACAGGTAATGGCGCCTGCCTTTGATGGCTCCTATCTTTGGCCCTCAGGTGGAGCAAGCCTTAGAGGCCACTCAGAAGACTAGATCGCCATTAAATTGGCCAGACTTCTGCCTGCCCCTCTCGCGGGCATGTGAACAGACGCCAGTTTCATAGTCGCTAGTCCTTTCGAGGCAGAGGCAGAGGAAGCATATCCATATTGAATACTGGATTATAAAATCTTTACATCTATACTGCTAGGAGGCTCATCCAATTTTCCCCGAATAAAATCCATATGGACCAATGTGGGTTCATCCCGGGACGTCAGGCCCAAGACGATGTAAGACGCACCATATACCTATTGGAACATTCTCAATCCCAAAATAAACCAACCCTTCTACTAGGATTAGATGCCGAAAAAGCGTTCGACATGGTATCTTGGAGATTTTTAGAGGAGGTCCTTGCCCGCTTCGGATTCCCAAACCAGTTTATAGAAACCTTGCTTAAATTTTATAAAAGTCCCTTGGGTTTTATTCGGGTAAATGGGCACCTCTGAACGTTTTTCCCTTTATAGGAACCAGGCAGGAGCTGCCCTTGTCCCCCTCTTGTTCGCCTATTATATAGAACCGCTAGCGCAATATATTAGGCAATCCCCTGATATTGGTGGTATTGCTTTCTCGGGTCGAACATAAACTGGCGCTGTTTACGGACCACTTACTACTATACTTAACCAATCCGGAAGCCTCATTACTTGTGGTCATGCAGAAAATCCAAGTTTTTTCACATCTGTCCGGTTACACTTTAAACATTAACAAGACAGAGGTCCTTAGGGTAAGTTATGAACCCTCACTTGAGCTCCGAAATAAGTTTCAACTTAAATGGGATGGCTCTTCTTTGAAGTATTTGGGAATATGGATTCCTAAAGACCTATCCCAATTGTATAAACAGAACTATACTCCTCTAATAGAAACATTAAAGAACGATATGAGAAGATGGGATCTTCTCCCAACCTCCTTTTACACTCGCACTATGTCCCTAAAGATGAATGCAGTACCCCGTCTCCTTTATCTATTTCAATGTGTTCCCTCTATTATTTATCTGAAAGAAATATTATCCTGGCAGAAATTATTTGTAGCCTTCCAATGGAACCATAAAAAACCTCGCTTAAATTTTAGGAAACTCACGCTCCCTAAAGTAATGGGAGGACTATCATTCCCTTCCCTAGCTGACTACTGGGCCGCCGCCCAAATGTGTTTAGCTCTATTGTGGGGTACAGGGAATTATCACGCAGCTTGGAAGCCAATGGACTTAAACAGGGGAGAATCCCTACCTCTCCCTGCAGTTCTTTTTTCTCCCCCCTTGCTACAGCGAACAATGCTTACTACATCGAAAGCTACCTCTACTATACTAGAAGGCTGGAGGAGGGGAACAAAGAATAAACTGATATTAAACCATTTCTGGAAGTACCAATGGTTTATAACAAAGGAACAGTTCGATTCCCCTGTGGTGGGGTCATGGTATAAATCCCAATTAAAGAAAGGTATAGTAGCTCCTTGGCAAATAATGAAAGGGAATATACCTATGACCTTTGAAGAAGCCCAAGAGAAATTTGCTTGGACTGAAAGGGACAGACTGTTCTTTTATCAAATGAGGGATTACGTAGTAACACAACTTAGAGTAAGGGAGAGGGACTCTCAATTTTATGAAGACCATTCCCCGTTTCTGCAAATTTGGTCCTCTACGTCGGGAGAGAAGGCCGTCTCAACAATATACAAATTCTTAATTTCGTTGCACAAACACTCTATGGACCCAGTTAAGGCCAACTGGGAAAAAGAATTCAAACAAGTAATAAGTGTCAAGGACTGGCCTAAAATATGGAAAAATACTTGGACAGCTACCTCTTCCCCCTTGTGGAGGGAATTTATATGGAAGGTTAGTGCGAGATTCCTTCTAGTACCCACAGCGTTAGCACGGAGAATTCCGGGAATATCAGAAAGCTGCTGGAGGGAATGTGGAGAAAATAGGGCCGCATATAAACACATATTTTTTGATTGCCCAAAAATGATCACTTTTTGGTCCACAATTTCGGCCTACATAGTAAACATTTTAGGTGAACACTACCAAGTGACTGGGATCAACCTGGTGCTGGGTATACCCGGAAGGCATGAGAGATAGACGCATCATATATCTCTGGACCATTTTCCTGGGGGCAGCATATAAAGCAATTACAAAGAAATGGCTCCAGAAAGCCTCTCCTACTGTGAGGGAATGGAAAGCAATAGTTCAGGACATTCAACACAATGAGCAAATGTCATATGCTCTAAATAATAAGATGCAACTTTATACTACAAGATGGTCCAGATGGGAATTAAACCAAAAACAGATTTTGTAAGTAAACAAGGGAGTAGTTGGTAACACAAACGGATAAGATCCAGCGATAACAGGTAATCTTGTCCCGTGGAACCTCCTCCCAGGGACCCTCCTTGTCTGAAGGTAGAAAATGAAATAAATAAATGCAACTTCCTACTGTTGAGTACCTTTAAATAAGACAATAATCAACTAGAGTTACCTTTTTTGTGCCCAATGTCTGTCTTCAACTTAAAATTATCCCTGGTATTACCTGGAATTTAATTATTAGTGTATAAGTGTGCCATATTTTATGTTTGTATAAATTTGAAAAGATCAACAAAAAACTTATGTAAAGTTAGCGGAACTTTGAAACGTGTATGTATGAAATCTAAGATTTTGAATTACTGTAACAGAATACTATGGAAGTAAGTGAAAGCATTAAGATAATAAAAGAAGTATAAAAAAAGATCTGCAACAGGGTTGATACACAAGGAGGCGTGGAAAGGACGAGAAGGGACTTGGCAAGGTTGGAGGAATGGTCGGAAGTATGGCAGCTAGGATTCAATGCAAAGAAGTGCAAAATAATGCACCTGGGAAACAAAAACCCAGGGAAGATTACACAATTGGGGGAAGAGGGTAGTAAAACAAAAAGGAAGGGACCTTGGGGGTAATCATATCAGACGACCTTAAGGTTAGCAAGCAATGGAGAAGGCAGCAGGGAGAGCTGGGGAATACTGGATTCATAGGGAGAGGCATTACCAGCAGAAAACAGAAGTTGTTATCCTCTGTACAGACAGCTGGTGAGACCTCATCTGGAGTACTCGTCCAGTTCTGGAGACCCCATCTCCGCAAGGACATAAACAGGATAGAGGCAGTCCAGAGAGAGGCAACTAGAATGGTGCAGGTCTGCAAGAGAAGCCATAACAGGAGAGACTAAAGGAGCTTAATATGTATACCCTGAGGAAAGGGGGGACATGACAGAAACGCTTAAGTACCCCAGTGAATCAACAAAGTCCAAGAGGGTAGCATCTTTCAGAAAAAGAGATGTGCAAGAACAAGGGGACACAATTTAAAGATAGGGGGGAGCAGTTCAGGGGCAATGTGAGGAAGTATTTTTTTCCACAGAGAGGGTAGTGGATGCATGGAACAGCCTTCCTGAGGAGGTTGTGGGGTCTAAAATTGTGGGAGAATTCAAGAATACATGGGACAGACATAAGGCAATTCTTGTGGGGGGTAGGAAGAAATAGGCTGTTGGTTAACTAGGATCTGCAGCTTATCCTCTAGATAGGGAAATGGGCAGACTAGGTGGGCCAACCGGTCCTCATCTGCCGTCAAAGTCTATGTTTCTATCTGGTACAGTTGCCAGTGACCTCAAGTAACCTCACAAGTGGTGAAGCCACGAGTGAGAGTGGCAACTGTACCAGATAAATGAGTAATCACACACTCGCCCCACCCACATATTCCATTTATCAACAGGGCAGGAGCTTGTGTGATGGGGTATGCTGAGCCCAAGGTTTATTTTTGGTTTTTAAATTAATAAACAAACAATGCGGGCCTTTAAAATCATTTGGTGGTCATCTGTCTTTTGTGCGCCTTGTTGGTATGGGCGCTGCTAGGGAACAGTGTAATGACGGCAGCGCTGATTGGTGTTTGAGGTCAGAAGTGGATATTTCTGTCGAAGAAAATGGAGGCGGTGCTTAGCGAGAGAGTGAGTAAGGTGTATGCCGAATGCCTCATCTCAGACCTTTGATTTGTTTGCCGTAAAGTTGTTTTTCAGGAGTAAGCATCAGGAGACCGCAGCTGATGATGCCAATGGGAGCAGGACGTGCGGGTAGAAACAGCAGGCAAGGCAGTGTTGCTAGAACTGGCTGCAGCATGCAGTACAAGAAACTGGGACAAAAGACACACATGTATACCTCTCAACCTTTTGTCACTGAAATGAGGGACACTGACCCTCAAACCGGGGGACACATTCTCAAATATAGAGATACAAGCTCAAAACACTGTGGAAACCATTATTCTTACTTGAAAAGGTGTATTTTTTTTACTTGGCATCTTAAAATCTATGTGGACAGCAGCTTTTCCACAACGGATGGATGAGGGACACAGCAGTTTTGAGAAGGGTAAAATGAGGGACGTCCCTCATAATCAGCGACAGTTAAGAAGTATGCACACAGGTAGTGAAAAAAAAAAAGGGAGCAAGAACAAGCAGCATGTGAAATTCTTGTGTGGTGTGTGTAGGAAGGTTGGTCCAGTGTTAAAAGAGCTGCGGCAGGTTGTCAGCGGGGCAGTGAGGTAGGTAGACGAGGAGCAGGAGGACTAGCCAGGGAAGTTTTGGGTTTCTGAGATGGTATGTGAGCTAGAATGTACTCCCTGGAGGATAGAAGGGACAGAGGCGATATGACTGAGATTTTTAAGTATTTGAAGGGCATAAACAGAGTTAGTACGGAGGGTTTGTTTTGATTAAAGAGGAGAGGCTCATGAGAGGGCAAAGTCTGAAACTGGAGGGGAGTAGGTTCAGGAGGGAGATGAGGAAGCACTACTTCATGGAGAGGATGGTGGCGGCATGGAACGTGCTGCCTGAAGAGGTGATCCCTCTGAAATCTGTGGGAGAGTTTTAAAAGGGGATGTGATAGGGTCAAAGGCAAGATACAAGTTGGGGGGGAGTTGACCAGAGTGGTGAAGTCAGTTCAGGGAAACATCGTTGAGAGAGGGGCAAGAGGTACGAGGGCAGCAGCAGTTGTCGAAACTCTGAGCTGCACCAACCGTGCAGACGCGATAGACCTAGAGTGCTGTATCTGCTGGCGTTTTCGTATGGAAGTAGCGGCGGGGGAGGGGGGTTGCATGGTGATGTAAAAACTGTGTAGATAAACGAAGTGTAACATAGCCACTTTGTAGATTAATTAATCTACACAGTGTCTCAAATGGATTTATCACAGTTTTTATATGTACACCGTTGCATAAATACTGTATATAGCTTGTATATGCATTTGATTTTCTTGTTCTGTCGTAGCCCCTTCCCCCAGGTAACAGAATCTTGACAGCACATAAGGACCACCTGGCCCACCTAGTCTGCCCATTTCCTACCTACTGTATAAACTCCAGATCCTATGTTATCTGCAGCCTACCTCCTCCTTCCTACCACTAGTTTTGCCTTCTGCATGTCACATGCATTCTTGAATTGCCAACTCTCTTTGCTCCACAACCTCCTCTGGGAGGCTGTTCCATGCATCCACCACCCTTTCTGTTGAAACAATACTTCCTCACTGCTGTTAGAGTCTTCCTCCAGTCTCATATTGTAAACAAGACTGTTCATCCTTGTAGGTTTACCTGCTGAAACAGTATAAATAATTGGACTGCGGAAACGGGGGTCTGTCAGGGGCCACATTTACCTGATACTAGATAGCTTATTTTATTGGCTTAACTTCTTCCAGGGCTTGTAGCATGGCTAGCAACAATTATACAAGGTTTGTCTACTAACTGATATTTAATACATCCATTGCAATTGGGGAATATTCAGTAACTGTTTCACAAATCCTGAAGCTAACATATGCAAATATTACATGCTTGATCTATTTTGCCTGCTGGAATCTCCCAAGATAGTACTTGCTTGCAGCTTTTTTTCCATTCTTTGAAATTAATAAAGTTAAACAAAACTAAAAAGGGAAGTAGGAAAGACAGTGAGGGGCACAAGGGTGCAGAGAGGGATAACCAAGGGGTCAGAGGTTAGCTAAAAGGACTATGACTTTTTTCAGGTACATGAGTGAGAAGAGGAAGGCGAGGGGAAGGATAGTGAGGATAAGGAGGGCTGCAGCGGTACTGAGCAGAACAGGACCATGAAAAAAGCAGACATCCTGAACATGTACTTCTGTTCAGTCTTCACTTAGGTACTTTCGGTATGGTAGGGCTGATGTGCACCAAAGGCACTTCAAGTATACACACACTTACTTATTCCAGATGCCTTCCCAGAAGTCTATATGATTAGCCAGCAAATGTTTTAAACAGCCTATACTGGATGCATTAACGACGTACTGGGGCGACCTATTCCAGTAACTTATCACCCTTCGCGTGAACTAAGCGCCTTGTCTGTTTTGAAGGATTTCCCTGTGTATTGCTTATTATAGTGTGTTGAGCTAAGAATGCAAATTTTATACTCAACCCATTTCTGTAAGCAAATTTCCATCCTTAATTTAAAACAGTAAAATGAGGTCACCCTGCGTTCGACTCCTTTTGAGGCTATACACCTACAGTTTTGTTCAGACGATTTCTGTATTCCAGACTCTGCAAACCATTAATCATTCTTGTGAGCCTCCTTCACAGTGGGAGGGCGCTGCCCACAAGGGAGTGGCAAGAACAAAGTGGGTGGAGGAAAGTGGACGAACTCCATTTTCAGAGAAGAGTGTCCTGAAGGACCTTGCAGCTGAAGGTGGCCAAGACTATGGGACCGGACTGATACACTCAAGGGTACTAAAGGAACTCCAGGAAGTGCTACATTTAACAGCTCTCTGGAAACAGGCATGGTTCCAGAGGACTGGAGGGGAGCAGACACAGCCCCTCTATATTAGAGCAGCAGCAGGGAGGAGGCCAGCAACCGTACAGCAGTCAGTCTTACCTCAGTGGGCAGGAAATGAATGGAAACCCTGTTTAAGGATGATTGAGCTTCTTGAATCCAATGGGCTGAAAAACAACAGGCAGCAGTGATTCACCAGGGGTCATGTCAGACTAATCTGATCAGTTTCTTCAACAGGGTGACCAGAGAGACAGATCGGGGAGGGCAGTGCACACAGCCTACTGTACGTGGACTTCAGCAAATTCTTCAACACTGTGCTACACGAGAAACTGATAAGGAAACTGCAGCCTAGGGGTGGGATCCAAAGTGAAGTGGGTTAAAAACTGGGTAACGGATAGGAGACAAAGAGTGGTGGTTATCAGCACTCACTCTAAGGACGGAACAGTGACCAGCAGGGTGCTACAGGGCTCAGTATTGGGACAGTTCTCTTTAATCTCTTCATAAGTGACACTGCAGAAGAAATGGAAGGAAGGTACGTCTTTTTGCAGAAAACACCAAAATCTGTAGTAGATTAGTCAGGAGGGGTGGAGAAAATCCGTAGGAATTTGGGGCAACTTAAGGAGTGGGCAAGAGCATGGATGTTGGGGGGTCAATGCCAAAAAGTGCAAAAATCATGCACCTAGGCATAGGAACTCAGGAGCGGAGTATAAGATAGGGGGAGGAGATACTAATAGTCACTGAGCAGGAAAGGGACCTTGGGTTATATCTGATTACCTCAAAGTACCAAGCAGTGCGACAAAGCAGTGGATAGCGCCACTGTAATGAGCAAGGAGAGGTACGTCCAGAAGGAAGAGGGCAGTAATGTTGCCACCGTATCGCTCACTGTTGAGACCCCACCTGAAATATTGTGTCTAGTTCTGGGAACCACACCACAACAAAGGCAAAGACGGCGCAGAAGCAGTCAAAAGCAGGGCAAGTGTTGTACCAAAACCCCTACGAGGAGAGACTTAAGGATCTCAACATGTACACCCTGGAAGCAACACTGGTCCTAGCAATTCCAGGGCTCTGTGGAAACTCCCGTGGTGGGGCCCATAATAGTAATCGGGGAGCCCCAAGAAACAGCCTCATCTCTAATGACCTCCTTATATCTTCAATTTCAGTTAGGTTATTTGTAGTTTTGCAATTTCCTTGAACTAGATTTGAACAGAGGACCAGGGGAAAAAAGGAGGCTAACTGGACTGCTGAAGCTGTCTGGGAGCCCCCTCTGCTCCTTGGGCCTGTGCAACTGCACAGTTCGCTCTATGATAAGGCGGCCTTGCCTGGAAGAGAGGTGAATGAGAGGGGACATGATAGAAACCTGCAAGTACATCACAGGGACAGAGTGCAAGAAGGAAGTCTTGATCAAATGAGAAAGAGCATGCAAATAAAATGAGGGGGGGGTTGGGGGTTAAAGAGGGATCTGAACAACTATTATGTCCCTGAAAGTTGTGGACACTTAGAACAGACTGCCAGCAAATGTGGTGAAGGCAAAAACAGTAGGGGGCTTCAAGCATGCATGGGATAGACATAGGGGAATCGTGGTTAACAGGCAGGTAGGAGGGAGGGAGGGTCACCAGAGACCAGCTAGGGTATATGGAGACAGACTAGGCAGGGGACTATCTGGGCAGACTGGATGGGCCAAGCTGTCCTCTTCTGATCAAAAATTTTTTTGTCTATGCTATAAATAGCAAAATCCTATATTTCAAACCAAGAACAATAATTTTCCAGTATTTCCAGAAATACACCAGTGAATGTTTTCCTAAATTATGTTTCACATCTTTAAGCCGTGGTGACTATTTACATAATTCTCATAAAAAAGGGAAAGCGCACACACAGAATTTGAGCAGTCTGGAATAAGGCATGTAAGTTACTGTTAAATAACCAACAATGTGCATCTCAAATTGTTTCTAGACATACCATACCTGAGACGATGTGTTTTCAGCAATCTTATCTAGATGTACCCCACTTAATACAGCCCGCAGAAGAACCGGAGTTTACCGTGGCAATTTTAAATTGATCTGTAAAGCTACTAACAATGTCTCTGGCTCTCTAAGCGGACGTTAATCACCACACCTTAATAGCAAACATGGCTTGTGCATTGTATGAAGCTCTTACGGCTTTACATAAAGCGACAAATGTGTTACCACCATATTTAAAGCAAAACCTTCTTAGTCCCATCTGTTTAAGCGAACCTCTAATGGAAGAGAAATGTATCTTCCAGCCTGTATCAGCCCTAAAACCTTATCTATACCATTTGTACTGCAACATAATCACGTGCCCTTTGTGCTTTATTCAAATGTTATATATGTATTTTGTTTACGCATTTCTTGTTGTGCCCTACCTTTTATTTTTTGACTGCCAAACCATTATCTTAACTGTACATACCTCCTTTGTGCGTTCTGCATACTGTATATTGTATTGGCTGTTCATCAATTTTGCCTCTAATCTCCCAGGTGATGCCAAAAACAGACATTTGATTGTCTAGTGACTAACCAGATAAATAAACTAAATAAAACATATTGTACACCCAAACAGTTAACAGATTTAACCTTTTCCACCATGGAACCTGCAATTCTCCACCATTACTCATCTTGGCAGACGTAAAAAACCACCACCGTACTTTCTCTGGGATTTACATTTAATTTTAACCTTTTGCATTCATCCAACAAAACTTTTTTTCTGCAAACCCAACTTACTATGAGCTACCAGTACCAAAGTCACTGGTATGGAATGCTCAATACAGGACATAATGTTAGACAAAGTAAGGAGAATCAGTGTCTGACTAAGCAGGCTGCACTCTCATCTCTGGGGCCGGAAGAGTGAAGGCTGCAGTTCTAGCACCACACCACAAACCTGGGGCAAAATCCCAATATCGACACTGTAGGGCAGCTGGGGCCACACTCATGAGGTGCCGCCTTTCAGATGAGACATTAAACAGAGGTCTATCTGCTTGTTCTAGTACTTGTTCAGGTGGACATTTGAGATACCATGGCACTTCTTGAAAGAGCAAGGGCATTACTCCCGAGTCCTGGCCAATTCCCCATTCACAAAAAAAAAAAAAAAAACACCAATAGCTTAATCTAGTTCAACTGCTGTTTTTTTCCATCAGTATATACCCCAACAAGGCTAGAAATGGGCAGAATAATCTTGTCCTTTACCAGTCAACAAAAACAAATAAATATATCACCTGTCTGTATTATTTGATTACTCAGTGCTGCCATAAATTCCCCAAAACAAACACCCTGAAACAAAATCAAAGGTCCAGAAGTACAACACATGATTTTTCATAAACCTGCACACTATCAAATGTGTGACTACAAAGCAATCATCAGCTAGGATATATCCAGCCCCATCACCAGCTTGGAAGTTGTCTAGCTGAATTTTAAGCCTACCAAGATGAGTTAAAAAATTAAGCAATATATTCAAGGGCGTATGGACCTACAAACAGTAGAATCTGATCCTGTGATATGTTACAGATCACCGCTAAACAGTTCTTATGCCCTGTGCTGGTAGGTGGTACCCATCCGGAGTGGAATACATCTGTCCTCTATCTCATGCCAGAGGACACTGATGCAATTCTTTTAGCATTAAGCAGAAGAGGCATGTTGAAGCACAGAAATGTACTTATGTTGCCGTATCGGTCCTTGTGACAAACAGATCCAGAAAGATTGTTTTATATAATTCAAGTTTAATCGAAAATCAGGCATCTGTGTACATTCACAATACAGCACCGCATTTCACCATCCATCCAATTTATAAAATATATGCATCCTCTCAACTATAAGGTTAATCAGGGGTTAAAAACAGAGTGAATCACATCCGTAATACTGGATTAGTTCTCTAGTTAGGAACCAGTAGGTTAAGTGATGTGCCCCTACTCCTATATAATTCAATGGACCCAAACCACTTGTTCTCTACCTGTTCAAAACCCTCCATGTGCTAAGTATCCTCACTAATAGAGGAAAGGAGGGGTGAGTGAGGCCCTCAACAGCAAGGCCCCCATTCCAACCCATTGTGGCAGTGGGTTAAGGGTCTGGCTCCCAGGTCTCTCAACTCTCCTTCCCACAGGCTTCCACTTCCCCGAGGCCAACCCCCCAACCAGTTCTTCCAGGATGGACCACCTTGTCCATCTACAAACAAAAGTTGTCGCCTGTGATTTATTTTGTGAGTTAGGTCCTCCATTTCTTGGATTTCCTGAATGATGGAAACCCACTGTTTCATGTCTGGCAGGTCAGGGAGAGCCATTTTCTGGCAACTGATTTGTGGACTGCAGCCATGAGAATGCTCCACAAATACAGACCATCTGCCCCCTTCACTTCCCCCGGAAGCAATCCCAGAACTAGGTTCTTCATTGTGAGCCGAGAAGAACACGGGAATATCTTACTGACAGCTTGGGCCGCCTGTTCCCAGAAGGGTTTTAAGATGTTGCACTCCCAAAATATGCGAGAGTAGTGTGCCAGCTGAGTCCCACACCCCCTCTAGCAGCTGGCTGATGTTCCCCTTCCCCATTTGCTTTGGATTTCAGGTGTGTAAAATTACCTCACCCTCACCTTCCAAGTGAATTCTCGCCATCCAGGCAAGAGAGTGGTCTTACTGGTTAGATGGAAAATCCTTCCCACTCCTCCTCTGTTATGTTCAGGCCACACTCCTCCTCCCTGTAGTTTTTATTCTAAGTGAGCTTCCAGCTTGAAGTTGTCAGACTGCTTTATATAAGGCCAACATATGTCCCTGTTCAAGTTTCCCTGAGATAATGTAGTTGATTACCTTGAGGAGGTTATCTGTATTAGATTCTGAGCCAGAGGCTCTCTGAATAGCTTGGAGATATGATCTCAACTGCAGATAGCGATAATGATCCCTATTTCTTGGGTTATATGCCTGTTTGAGGACACAATCCTGATTTCCAAACCATTAGAGACCAGTTGTCCCAGCCTTTGTACGCCCAGTCTGGCCCACAGCCGAAAGGCATGATCCAGCTTGTCGAGTGGAACTGTTCAGACCAGACAAAACCACTGGAGTGGCCAGAGTGCCTTTTCCAGGTTAATCTTGGACCACAACCTGTGGGTCATATTTAGGTATTCTCACCGTCTGAAGTAAAGGATCTCCTCCTATAGGCAGGGAAAAGTCCACAATCTTGTCCCCAGGGAGGCCCTCCGAGAGGTGTATCTCAATGTCTTTCCAATGGGCTTCATATGATGTGGAGCTCCATAATAAGGCATACCTCAGGTACGCCACCATGCAATAATCCTCTAAGTTAGGGACGGCTCTCCCTCCCTTCCCCTGATTTATCAGATTGTAGAGTTTTCATTTTTTATTCTTGGCTTGTCAGGTGACCACATGAATTTAGAGATTGTCTTCTGCCAGATTCTGAACTGTCTCTGTGGGACATTCACCAGAAGGGATTGAAAGAGATAAATGAATCTGGGGAGGATATTCATTGTAGTGGTTTGGATTTTGGAGTACAGGGGGAGTTTTAAAAGCTGCCATTTATCTACATCTCATTGGAGATGGGACAAGGGCCCATAATTTGCTGCGAACAGCCTCCCCAGGTTTTTTTGTGATCTGTATTCCTAGATATTTAATTTTTTTTGTTCCAGTTTAGTGGAAGGAGCTTCGTTATCTCTAATGGAGGATTGTAAAAAAATCTGAGGATTTCTGTTCTCTCTCTCTTTATTTAATGAGTACCCAAAGTGGGAGTCAAATTCCTGAAGGGTACTCCAGATTTTAGTAACAGACTGACTAGGGTTAGTGACATACAGGAGGACATCGTCCACATATAAAGATATTTAGTGCTCTGCATCTCCAACCTCGACCCCAGCAATGTCTGGGTTCTGTCAGATAGCACAAGCCAGAGGCTCTATGTACAGGGCGAATAGGAGCGGGGGACAGGGGACAACCCTGTCTTGTGCCCCGCCCCAAGGGAAATCTATCTGATATACTCCCATTAATTCTTATGTAAGCCTGGGGACCAAATAAAGGACTTTTAGGGCCCCCATCATGGATCCAGGAAACCCACATTTTCCCAAAACCGAGAACAAGAAGGGCCACAACACTTTATCAAATGCCTTTTCGGCATCAAGACTCGTCAGATAGGCAGGAGTTGTCAGGACTGATCTTGCTCACGATATTTCTGGTTCGTCTAACACCATCCTGTCAGCCCGAGGTAAAGCCCGTCTTGGGGGGGGGGGGGGAAGAGGGGAAGTAGTCTCCTGGCTATAACTGTGGTGAAGATCTTGTAATCCACATAAAGGAGTGAGATAGAGCAGTACGAACCGCACTCCGCTGGGTCCTTGCCCTGTTTGTGTAGAACTGTAACAGTGGCATAGTCCCAGGAAGGTGGGACCACTCCTCCCTCCATCTAGATCTCATTGATAGCCTGCAATAAGTGAGGAGCTAATTCTTTTTTAAGTGTTTTGTAAATCTCCTCGCTAAACCCGTCCGGCCTAGGCATTTCCCTGTTTTTAGGTGTCTGATAGCATCATCTACTTCAGATAAATGAATGGGGGCGGCCAGGATTGCTTGTTGGGTTGAGGTTAACTTTGGCATCTTTAGGGAATTCTGGTAGTTAGTTTCGTCCAGTGGGGAAGCCTCATTCTGGGTCCGGTAAAGTTGCTTATAGTACGTGACAAAAGTGTACCTAATCTGGTCAGCCTAATAGGTTGTGGACCCTGTTTTGGGGTGTTTAATTTGTATGATAGCGTCCCTTGCCTGCCTCTGCATAAGTCTGAGTGTCAGGATTCTGGACGATCGTGAACCCCAATAGTATGATTGTTTAAGAGAACTGAGGGGTTTCTCAGTTTCTAGCTGGTGTAATTTTTGTAATCGCTTTGTAGTTTCTTTGATTTCCTTATCCCTTCGTTTAGTCTAATTTTTTTGTTGTGTCTGTAGGCTTTTCAGCTGATTGCTAAGCCGAGTCAGGAGAGTCTTCTTCTCTGTGTCTACGAGAGCCTATTAAAATGTTTTCCCCTCATCATGGTTTTTAGAGTATCCCAGATAGTTTAGGGGGTTACACCCGGGAGGGAATTATGTATTAATATCTGGGTGATGACTTCCTTAAGTTTTGCTATTGTGTCTTTGTTCCTTAAAAGGGAACTGTTCAGGGCCCACTGTGTTCTCTTATGCGGTAGTCCTAGGTCTAGTTCTATGAACAGTGGTTGATGGTCCAAGTAGACTGCTGTACCCACCCAGGACTGGCCAATTTTAGATAAAACTCCAGCCTGGGTCAAGAACATCGATTCTTGAAAGCTCTTGTACCTGGGGAGTAGCAGGTGTAGTTTCTGGCATGGGGGCATTTCTCCTCCATATATCTAAAAGGCCTGTCACTGAGAGTAGTCTGTTGAACAGCTTTGCTGTTCGAGTCCCCAGGAAGGGGATCTGAGAAGTAGTGTCCAACTGTCGATTTAAAACAAGGTTCCAGTCTCCCCCCACCTCCCCCAAGAGCAGAGTCCCCCTAGTCTTCTCTATGACCAGCTTGACAATGTATGAGTAGAACACAAAGGTGGAACCCAGGGGTGCATAAACATTTACTAAAGTTATTGGAGTATCCTGCACTTTTCCTATGATAAGGACGAATCTCGCCCCGGGTCAGAAATTATCTCTTCTTCCTCGAAAGGCAAATTAGCAGACACGAGGACAGCCACCCCCCTTTCCCCCCCCCCCATCCAAGGAGGCATGATAGACTCTGGGGTAGATTTTACCCTTAAGCTTTCCGCTTCGGGGGTGAGGCGAGTCTCCTGTAAGAATACTATCGGGCATTGTTGCTCTTTGATAAACTTCAGGGCCCTCTTCCTCTTAATAGGGCTGTTGAAACCATTAACATTATATGACAACACTTTGCTGGCCAAAGAGGTCAACTGTAATTTTCAGTAGATGAGAGTTACCTATATTGTAAGTAGGACAAACATTTACTTCTTTACTACAATATACCCAAACAGTACGTAGAATCAATCTATCTCAAGTATTCTAACAGAAAACTTTTATCTCAATCTTCTGCAGCTTTCAAACATAACCATTTACACAGAATATTGAACAGCTTGTGATGTCTTGAATCGGGATTTGACAGGCTGTGCTTCCAAGGTCAGGCCCCTATATTGGGCCTGGGTAATGCCTTCCTTAGGCACTTATTGCCTAGCCGTTAAGCCGGGTGTGTGATGTTCTCTAAGGGTGGGATGCGTTGCCCTCGAGTTGAACCCACGTCAAGTGGAGTAAAAAAAAAAAAAAAGAAAAGGGCTGTTAGTAACAGGGTGCCTGACTCACCTGGACCGGGCCGACCCCTAGTGACATCTGATGATCTGGGGAGGTACTGCATTGACCCTATATGTCCGGGCCCTACCCCTACCCCGTGGAGTGCAAAGACCTGGAACATAGATTCAGCTGGGTGCCCCTCAACCACTGCTCTGTCCTTTGTAATTTTGCCTATATGGGCTGCAATGTAAGGTCTAGGAATCCCAGGCGTCTACTCCTAGTTGTCAGAGTGTCCACCTCTGCAGCTCTGAAATGTTAGGCAGCGTCCAGGGTCTCAGAGCTCCTAGAGGCCTCAGCTAGCCCGTGCAGGGGCTGTCAGTTGGTCCTTTGCAACTCCTAATTTATTTCTGAAGGCTTTCGAACCAGCTTTAAAGCTTTTTAAACCAGTAATATTATATCTGCAATATAAAATTTCAACTAGATTTAACAGAGGAAGTAAAACCAGTATTCATTATCTCCACTGTACCTTCCCTCTCGCAGGCGGGCAGTAAGCATTTGTGGTGACGTCTGCAGCTCCTTATTCCCCAATGCTCTGGACCAACATAACTCAGCCCGCTGTTTCCCTGTTGGGAGTAGGTCGTAGGTCCAGGTATGAGCCAGACCAGAGTGGGGGCAATGAGACCACAGATAGCACTTGGGTATTTAGGACGACCAACCTGCCTTCTTGCTCTGTACTGTGCTACACTTCCTCCTAAGGAACAGGAAAGAGAATTAAAAAGGAGGCTATATAGCCTGTACCCATGAGTGTAGGAGGAAATTATTTAAGGTCAGTCTTTCAACTGCCGTGTCTTTGTGAATATCTGTATCCTAGCATTGCTTAATGGTGAGGTTTTAAACGCACTGCCCATCGCTGCCCCCTCCCAGCTCCACCCTCCTCTTACCATCACAGCCCTCTACAGGATTACTAATGTTTCCCAATCATTTTAAAGGGACAGTTTCCCTGCAGTTCCTTGTGTCTCAAAGAAAAGGCTGCACAACGAGTCGGGTGGGAAGGTGCGGCTTTAAGGCCGCTGGTGTGTGACCACACAGGGTGTGGACAGGTCTTAAATGGGGGTCAAAATGCAGCAGATAATGGAAGAAAAGAGTACTTGCACCATGACAGCATTCCCCATTCAGGTGCCTTGCTGCTTGTGCATCCCCTTCTGTGACTGGTCTTCAGATTGCTGGTCATCTCAGTCTGCTTCCTCGATGTTCTCCTGCAGGCCGGTCATGGTGGAATAGGGCTTAATGAGCGCGGCTACATCCAAGCACAGGTTGGTGTGTGGTACTGCCTGCTGAGTACCTTTTCTTTAAACCCTTCTGGGCTACAGACCACACGTTCACATTACTTCTCTCTCGAGTTGCTCCTTAAGCAATGAGGCATGCTGATGCCCAGGCCTTGAGGAGCGGTTTGGCTGCTAGCAGGTCTGCAAATATTCATGGGCCCTGTCTGTGTCAATTCTCAATCAAGCAAGGAATAAAATCTCGCCCATATATTTTACCCTGAGCTGCTTAATTATAAGCCAGAGAGCCTTCCGTTGATCCTGGACTTGCGAGGTGTAGTCGTTATCGTGATTAGATTCTGCTGGAACATGATTTCTCACTGTTTCCAGGCTCTGTTGAGCAGGTGTTCCTTTGTAGAGTACAGGGTTAGTTTAGCCACAAAGGATCGTGGCCTGGCTCCTGCACTGGAGGGCTTAGAAGCAAGTGACCTGTGGGCTCGGTCCATACTGAGGTCTAGGTCATCTGGTAGGTTAGGGCATCCTTTCGGACTTTCTGTAAGCGGTAACAACACTCAGGCTTTGCTTTCCGCACCCTCAGGAATCCCATAAACACGGATGTTTTGCCTTCTATTGCACCTCGAGGGTGTTCAATTTGCTGTTTAGTTCTCTCTCAGGCGAGAAGGTAGAACAGGAGATGGTCGTGCCAATCTGTCTGTTCGACCACTGATGACAGGCCCAGCTCCAGCTGATCCACTATGTTCGATGCTGCTGATCTCTGGCGGAGATCGGTAAGCCACTTATCTATTTTACTGACCATGCAAGCAGTCTGCAGGATTGTGGCAATCAGATCAGACTCCTGTGTCTGTCTGCATCTCAGGAGACATGTTGTCCCCTCCGGCCTTCTCAATTTGTGTTTTACCAGTTTTGTCTTTTAACAGAAGTTCCCAGAGTTTAAATGCAGGTGTCTCCAGGTGCCTGAGGCTGGTGACTGCATGATTTTGGAGGTCGATGTTAAGAGTTAAAGCGAAGATGGCCCAGAGTCTCAGATTCAAGCAGCCACTGGTGTCCTAGCGTCACCGAAGTCCCAGAGAGATCCAATACCTTTATTGGACCAACATAAATGTTACAAAAGAAAAAAAGGTGCTTGAGCTTTCAGATTCTAGAATCCAAAACAATACATGCAAGCATCCTGCTCACTGGTCGCAGACATTGGGTACCTGCATAATCAGCACCTCCTTCAGCACCAGGTTCTTCTGCAATCCATGTAATCTCACAAAGGAGCAGGAAACCAATGAGGGTAAAGAACAGAGTCAAAAACTGAAGCAAAACCTAGAGAAAAAGACTTGAAAACCAGCAGGGTCCTAATTCACTAGAAAGAGTTAGGAAGGTAGACTTGTTCATGCCAGCAGAAGATGATCTGAGTGCAAAGGGGTAGGAGATGAAGGAAAACAGCTGGAAAAAGGAGTCATGCTTTAAGACCATTTCAGTGACTAAGCCTGCTTAGTGGAAGACTGCCCAAGTCTGGACAGTGAACTGAATCTAAGCAGTAGAAATATACTTACATTACTTACACACACACACACACACACACACACACACACACACACACACACACACACTTGCTTAGTGAGCTTTTTCTTTTTTTACTAAGATACAAGATCACAGAGGAATTACCACACAGTTCTCCTCAATAACTGACAGCTAGTTTGTAAAGAGGTTGCAACATAAACACAAGAAAAAAAGTTTTCTGAACTTATGAAACCAGGAGCAGGAGCCCCTTGAAACTGCAGTGACAAGAGATTGCAGCTACCTTTGCTGTCTAAAGGGTAATCCCAGGGGACCACAGTCACACACGCTCCCCTCCTGCAGAGGCAACGGATCTGGTTGTACTTCATGCCACAGTCTACCGCTACAATCTTCACACTGCCATCTGGGTTAAAAACCCTCGGTTCCTGTTAAACAAATTGAAAGAGAATCATTAAAAAATATATGCCCAGAAATTGAACTGCATGTCTATCACTGCTACATTTTTTTTTATTACACAATTTGTTACCCATGATAGCCAAACTGAGATGCAACACATCTCATTCCCAGTGGGATTCTGTTTCTACACTTTTCCACAGCTGGGTGGACTAGCTACTAGACCACAGAGTCTCACAGACTTATATATGCCCTTGGTATATGATTTTTAATGCCCAACTGTTTTTGTTAATATACTCAATTTGTACTGAATATATAGGCATAATAAACTGCATATGACAACTGGTGTCCATCGAGTTATTGAGTTCAAAATTAACACTGATGATGGTATGTGCAGTCTCTTCACTGCCCACATCCGACTCCCTGTATCCTTGTTCAGACCAGAATTCTACCTTTAAATGCACACCACTCTTTAGACTCCCAGGGCAACTCCCAGAGCGCATCTCCATTGTTCTATATATATAGGCCAGAGTTCCCCCTCTCAACTCATGGGACACAGTTTGGGTCCCCTTCATCCTGATACAACGTCCATCTGCACCATTTGCTAGTTATCACTTCAAACTAGTCCTGATTAGGGTTTTTAAAGTTATTTACCACCTGTATAGCATTTAATCAGTGTCCCTTCTTTTACACTCTGCCCCATATCTAGAAAGGCAGAATCTGTTGGCAGATAAGGACCATACAGCCCAACTCGTATGCCCATTTCCCTACTTGGTTTGGCAATCCCTACTCTAATCTGGACTGCCTTTTCCCCACTCCGCTGTACAGCAGGGTGCCTTTATGCTTATCCCATGCACTTTTGAATCCCTGCACTGTTTTTGCTTCCACAATCTGCCCACTCTTCATACACTGTTCCCTTTATTGTGCCCTCTTTAGTCTTCCAATTTTTTTCCTTTTTGTGCTCTCTGCTGCCAGCCACCACCACCCCCCAACTATTTCTATTTTTTTTTTTTTTTTTTTAATTTGCATTTTTTGCCCACATCCAGCCAGCGGGTCTCTGCCCTGGTCACGCGCCCTGTACCTCCACCCACCATATGCCTGCACTCGCTCAGTTACCCCTTACTTACCCCCAGAGGGTGGAGTCTTGGCACCGGACCCTTTAGCAGTGCCGAGATCATACTGACTGGTCGGGCAAGCCTGGCTGGGTGGCTGATCAAGGCCAGGGCATCATGGAGACAGTCGAGCAGAGTTTCCCCAATTTTATTTTATTTTTTACGTTGGGGCAGGGCGTGCAATGACGACCCCGCATCTCGCCTGCTGCAGATGGCGTGCGCGATGCGTCAATGCATGGCGACAACCATGCCTCCACCAGGTGTCGCTCTTGCAGCGAACACAAACCCCTCCCCCCACCCGGAGAGAGAGCTGTCCTTGGGACACTCAATCTTTCTCCCTCGCGCCCCCAAATGATCCGGATCAGTTTTCAAATCCGGGTTACCAGCGTCACAAGTGGAAATCCAACCACTGCACCGCCAGAGCCAAACTATTCCTATCTTTAAAAAAAAAAAAAAACATTTGATGGCTATTTGACTGTTGGGGATTTACTTCCTTTTCTCAACATTGACTGTCCAATACTAGTGTTATGTTTTTGCAAATGGTGCTTGGACTGCTTACTACTGCATCCTTCCTAAACCTGAACATGCTCATACAGGCTAGCCACTCATCATGCAGTGGAAGGAGACTACTGCATCATGTGTGGCTGGAGTGCCAGTCAGTCAACAGGCTTAGTGTTGTCATTTGTAATGCTTAATCCAGGTTAGAAGCAGAGCTCTCCTCTGGAGAGGAGGGTACTGTGCTCCTTCTGCTACCACCACGTGGATTACCTCAAAGGGGAGCTGCTTGGCTGAGTGGGATGCTTCCTGAAGCATCAATATGCATAGTGTGCGTGTGCTGGGCCATACTGGGCAACGAGGTGTCCCGGGAGAAGGCAGGTGACAAAAAAACAACGTGAAAGGCACTCTGGCCAAGGCAGGATTTATTTATTAGCTTTTGATAGCCAGGTAAGTGCACTAGGCAATAACCCTGCCTATTTTCAGGCACGACCTAGGAGAGTACACAGTGTAAACACAGCAGTAACAATCAGGCACAAAATGGAAAGGTACAATCAGGACAAAACAAAACAGCAGACATCTGTCGCATGATAGACCAAAATCAATTTATGAGGGTTCATACTGTACATGCTATACTGTACTTTAGCATTAAAACACTGTCCCTTTAACAGGCAACTACAAAATAATTTATTTCTATAAAGGCTAGTGTGGACCTGTTATATTTCAAGAAAGGGAGACTGGTATATGGCCCCAGGAAGGCATAAAACATCCCACTGTGGCTTTCCATGACAGGGAATAGTAATGTAATAATCTAGGGTTCAGGGGTTAAGCCAAATGTGTGGACCAGATGTCACTGGAATTGACATGGAACCACAGTGACATCTGCAGGGAAAGGTAAACTGTTACCCCTAATATCTGCATTGTCCTGGAATCATTAACCCACCCACAGGAAAAAATAAGGTGAGTGTGTCCTAAAAATGACCTCAAGTATATGATCAGACACACACTTGAATGCAGGGCAGTTGAAAACCAGTTTAGTTGGAAGGCAGATCCACCCGTTTCTGCTGGCATATACTTGTAGACCAGAAATGTAAATGTAGGCCAGGAAAAATCTCTAAAACCAGACCTGAATGTGTGGGAATTAGACTTCACATACTGAACAGAAAATTCTGCTTTTTAAGTCAGAATTTTGGCACCGAAGACTTTGAGCTAAGAAGGCACCTGAAGATTTTTAAAAAAGGAGAGTTCAGAGAACTGACTTAGAAATACACACTTGCTACACAACTGTTGCTCAAGGACTCATCTCTACTAGGACATTTGAAATCTTGTCTGAACTCTTCACATCAAGACAAGTTATAGTTTAGAATACAATATCTAGTGTTTTCTGTAAACAAATCCAGTTTTACTTTTGTCATTGTCTGCATTTCAAAGTTCTTCCAAACTGTAACATTTTCTGTGTTGCTTTTATTTTAAGTAAGCTTTTATGATTTTTCTCATCAACCCTGCCTACAGTCTGGTTGTGTGATTTAACATTTTAAACAGACTGGTTTTGAAAAGACTGTGTGCCTAAGAAGACAGAACCACTTGGCTATCATATAAAACCAACTAGGCAAGACACAGCTAGTGGCCGTGGTAGGATTCAAATATTGAAAGTAGTGCAGAGTCAAGGGAGCTTGAAACTACAGAATCCACCCTCCCACTGAGAAAAGGAAGGCTAGGAAGTCTTCATGAACCCTCCCTGCTCATGAGTTCTTAAAAGTGGGATCCTCTCTGCAAACAGGAGGTCCTGCCAAGCTGCCGGGTTTGGGAACCAGGGCTGCATAACATAAAACAGAAGGGATAACTGTGATAAATACAATTAGTGCATAACAGCCGGGTAAACAGGTCTGAATAGACTAAATAGAAAATGAAAACAGACAGGTAGAAACACTTTTAATTGATGAATACAAAATAGACAAAACAGACTGGTGGGCAAGCAGAGAGACTAGAGCATGCTTAAATGTAAGGTGAGATGAGGAGTTCTTAATATGAAGGGGGGTAGTGAATTCCAGAACCTGGGGGCGAAATAGGAAAAAGTTTGCTCACCCATTTTAGTGGAGCAGGGCGGAACTGAGAGCAATGGAAAGGTGGGGGACCTAAGGAAGCAGGAGTGAGAGTGACAGACAGGGGTAAGCATAGCTCCCAGAGTGTCAGGATGAGGAGGTCTGGTTAAAGTGTCGATAAAACAACCTACAGCGTTAGAACAAAGGGCATAGGAGAGAGCTAGTTTAAGGCAGAGTAGAGTAGGCAGTGATGGGTTAGTTTAGCTGAGGAGCAGATGAGGCAAATCTACAGATATTGTTATATGTAATATCCCACTTACCAAGTACCCCAGCATTGGCATGAGAGTGTACAGGCAGGGCATACAGCAGTCGCAGTAATAAAACGCCTCTAGCTACTGAGATCCAGGCAGCAGGTGCGAGTGAGTGACACACTCTATAGGCCGCACCAATCTTAAGAGTTAACTGAGCAACGTATCTCGATGTGTGCAGAAAAATCCAGTACCGGTCAAGCGTGACCCCAAGATAGCTGAAGGATTCAGTGTTCGAGACAGGCGACCAGTCACAGAAGAGGACCCGAAGCTTAGGGAACTCGGTATGCACCATTTTAGAGGACCCAAGAAGCATGGCCTGGGTCTTAGACAGGTTTAGGATTTCATAATTGGAAGAAAACCACAACTGGAGGATCTGAAAGCAGATGACAGTTGTTGACTGAGGCATCAATAGACCTGGAAGCAGCATAAGTACCAGGTCATCTCGTACATAATAGTTCTGCAGGGTGGAGAAGGGTTAGGGATGTCATCGCCTCCCCAGCACAGGGGTATGATCGGGTGCCTCCTGCTTGTTGATGTACCAGACTACTGATATATTGTTGTCTGAATCAGCAGCATTCCATTTGACAGGATGGGATGAAAGGCCAGGAGGGCATAAAAAACTGTCCTCATCTCCAAAATATTGATGTGGAGCACCATCTCCAGCTGGACAATGAACCCAGAGTCCGGTGGTCCCCCAGGTGAGCCCTCCAACCCAGACAGAAGCAGTCTGTGGTGAGGGTCCAAACTGGTGGGGAGCTTCTGAATGTAAGGCCCCTGGAAAGATCCAGAGGATTAGCCACCAAAGAAAATCTTTCTTGACCGCACTGGAGACTAGGACCAGATGGTCCAAATCATCCAAGCGTTGATCCCATTGGAAATGCAAGGTCCACTGGGTGATCCTCATAAGTAACCTGGCAAATGGGACCGTGGAGATGGAGGCCACCAGCAGGCCTAAGAGGCATAGCCACGCTCTGGCCAGAAGGTATCTGGAAGAGGTCACTAAGTTGACCTGCTCTCGAATGGCATCCGCCCTGTCCGTGGGGAGGAAGGCTTTGCACTGGACCATGTCTAAGATCACCCCAATGAACTGCAAGTTCCAAAAGGGTAAGAGTCAACTTGGAGAAGTTGACTGTGATACCTAGGCAAGAAAACAGGTCCGATGTGCACGAAAGAGCATCCAAAAGACTGTCCCTGGACTGGGCCGTAAAAAGCCAATCGACCAGGTAAGGGAATACTGCTATGCCCAGACAGCGCACAGCCGCTGCCACCACTTGGTAAAAATCCAAGGTGCTAAGGAAAGACCAAAGGGGAAGGCTGTAAACTCGAAGTGCTCCCACTGGAAGCAGAAACACAGGATGTGGCGGTGGCCCAGGAACACCAGAATATGCAGGTAAGCGTCCTGTATATCCAGTGCACAAACCCAAAGGTTCTTCTGCAGAAGAGGCAGGAGGCCCTGCAGTGTCAGCATATAAAACCTTTTGTACTCCACATAAAAGGTTTAGTCTGCTGAGCTCTTTATTTTTTTTTTTTTAATAAATTACTTCACTTTTTTTCCTAGAATTCGGCTCGTCATTTTGCTTCTGCCTGGTCACAGCCCCCTGTGCCTCTGCATCCCGAACTTGTCAGCGCTCCTATCACCCTAAGCTTACCCCCCCAGAGGGCAGGTGCGGCGATTTCCCAAGTTCGCCCCACAGCTAATATGTCGTTGGGGAGCTGACCTCGGATGCTAGTGAGACCCCAGGGGGAGGGCATCACAGAGACTGAGCCAACCCAGCTACTTTTTCCTCCCTATTTCTTAAGAGGCGGGGTTGTGCAATGACGACCAGCGTCCAACCCGCCCCTCAGAACCCAGACGTCGGCATCACCAGTGGTCAACCCAGCCTCCGCTGGGTGTCGCCAGACCCCGAACATTCACCCCAACCCTCCCCCGTAGGAGGAGAGCCGTCCAAGGACGCTCCATCCTTCTCCACCGGCCGGCCCTCCGACGATCCGAGTCCATTCCCAAACCCGGGTCGCCGGCATCACATGCAGAAATCCAACCGCTGAGCCGGCCTAGTCTGCTGAGCTCTAAGATGGATCCGAGGTTGCCAGTCTTTTTTGGGACCAGGAAAAAGTAGGAGTAAAATCCCTTCCCCCGCTGGCACAGAGGGACTGGCTCTATGGCCGCCTTGTGACTTAGAGACTAGATTTCCTCCTTGACCAGAGGAACCTACTGTGGAGAATAAGACAAGCGATTTGGAGGGGAATCCAGAGGGAACTCCAGAAACTCCAAGGTGCACCCTTTTGAAATGAACTGTAGGACCCATACGTCTGAGGTCACGTCCCTCCACTCCTGCACGTGGAGGGCGATCCTTCCTCCCACCGGCTCCTTTTGCCCGCAAGCAAAGGAGGGGGAAGGAGTAGCCAGTCAGGAAGCGAAGGGTTTGGGGACCCCTCTCAGATTTGGAAGCGGGGGGATGTAAAGGTGGGACCAGTGGACTTTCTTTTGCCCTGTCATCTAGTGAAGGGCTGTTTACCCTGCCTTTTGGTCTGCCTCCAAAAGGGCCGTTTTCTCTGACATCCCAATCGGTACATGGACCGCACAAACCTCAGGGCCTGGCCACTGTCCTGAAGGCCTGTGATATCATCCTTGATGTCCCCTCCAAAAAGGACAGAGCCCCTAAAAGGGGCATCCTGAATTGCAGCTAGGACATCATTAGAGAGGCCAGATATGCAAAGCCAAGCATGTAGTCTAAGAGACACTGTTGTGGCAGAGGAGTGGGCTACCGCGTCCACAGTATCATATGTAGGCCCCTAGTGAGTGTCAACACGAAATTTTAGACAGGCACAGGTACATGACCAACTCCTCCTTGAGCTCCGAAGATCCCATGGCCTGGATACAGGTCTCAAGATTGCAGACAGGCCATACCGCCACGTTTCAAGATCAAGACAGGCCATAATCGCTTTTTGGAACGAGACCATAGGCGCTATGTAGCTGAGGGAGCGGAGGGCGCACGGGTTGGAAGAAAAAACTTTTTTGCTATACTGGTCCAGCTGCAGCAATTCCTTGTCCAGAGAAGAGGTGCTCATGTGCTTCGGGGTAACCGAGCGATCATAGGGAGCAGCAATAACAACAGAATCGGCTTCTGAGTGAGAGTACAAGAAGGAAACCCCCTCCGGAGCATGGTAAATCCAGTCCACCTTCTTATGGATGGCCGGAATGATGGAATGTGACAGCTGCCAGATGGTACTGGTGAGGTCTTCATGAGGGCTGTCCAGGGGACAGGGATAGGGAGGCCGTCTCGAGATCTAAATGCTTAGTGAGACGCTTCGTCTTAGGATACTGTTCGACTGTATTCCAGCTATTAGACTGCTGGATAACACACAATAATTCTGTGAATGAAGGATCCTCTGGGGGCTTGGAGAATCCTTCCCTTAGTTATGGAGAAATGGTCATCTGAATAATCTTCAAAGGTATCTTCTCCAGAAAAGAGGATTCGTGATAGTCAGGAGGCTCAAAATCAGGAAGAGTGACCTCCTTAGGCATGTACCCGAACAGACTGAGCTGATGGGCGACAAAGAACGTGGGAAGGGTAACCACTGGAGCCGCAGGCATTTTCCAAGTCAGACACCAGCTCAGATCTAACCTCCTTCCACAGGGATTGGATTATGCTTTGAAAATCCTGCTGCAGGGACGAGGGGAGGAGGCGGAGGAGCAACATGAGCGGTGGATAGTAGTAGCTAGGTGCACCTGATCCATGAAAATGATGCCGATGAGGATAACCCTGATAAGAGGGATACCCAGGGTACTGGTACCCTGAATAAATAGAATGGGATACACAGTCTGACGAAGGGCCTGGAGGATAACCAGTCAGCCCATGGGGAAAGAAGCCTGGAACATGTCGACGGAAGGTCCAGGCGTGAATCCCTGCGCAAGGGTAGCTGACATCAGGAAAATAGTCATCAGACCAGTTGTCCTGTAAGTGAAAGCCGTCAGGCCCGATTAAACTACAATTGGCATTGGGATCGGACACGAGGGCTCCAACGGAGGAACCGACCAGATGCACGTCAGAGCTTCTGACGATGGGTGAAGCACAGCTGACGTAGGAAGGCCTGACGGAGGGTCCAATGGCTCAGAGAGCAGGACAGACACTCTAAGGGGTTTGGCATCAGAGCCGCTGGTCTGGAGCCTTCTAGAGGTGTTTGGGAGATAGTCACTGGGGTGGGCGGAGAGAGCACCACCTCCAGGGATCCCATTCCCTCTTCCATACCTGAAGTGACCACTGCGGCCTTAGGAACCACCTGGGAAGGTGGGAGGGAAGGTTCCCGCCCAGGAGAAGTCTGGGGGATTGATGGCTGGCAGCCAAAGTGGTGCTCGACTGGACGTCGGGTGAGACGGCGCGAGCCCCCCGACGGATGAGCAAGGTCCAGACGGATGTCAGAGACAGCCAGCTGATCGGATGCAAGAGTTGCCGGGTGGAGGAGAGAAGAATCCTCGACCGACTTACCAGCAGAGGATGGGCAAGTCCCAACTGAATCCTTGGGACTCTGCTTAATGGCCACTGGGTGGGCCCCGGAGGCGGACTTATCGGCAACAACTGGGCGTTCGCCAGAGGGGCTGGCAGACAACTTACTGGTAGAGATCAGGAGAAAGGCAGCAGAAGTACCTGGAGAAGCCCCAGGCGCAGCCTGGAGAACCACAAGGGCAGGCGGCACGGGGAAACTGCCTTGCTGGTCGAGGGTCTGCTGGAGACCCCTCGGTCCTGATCCTCCATGCACTCCTTCTCCCGATGTTTTTCCTTCTTTTTTTCCTTCGACTCGGAGGAAGGGGAAGATGCGGTGTCCCTCAGCTTCTGCATCTCTTTCTTGAGTAAAGCCATTCTGGACTTCAAAAGATGGGCTTCCAGGGCCTGCGGTCTCCTCTCACGAGTGGCCTGACTAAAGGGCTAACAGTCTGGGCAGGCCAGAGTCGTGGCCTGGGCCCAAGCAAAGAGGCATCGAAGGTGGCCGTCCTTCTGAGGGATCTGGGTACCACGCCCGACTTTGCAGGTGGTGGAGAAGACATAAAAGAAATTACCAATGGGCAAGATAAGTAGCAAATACGGGTGAAAATGATGATCGGCTGAGCAAGTGTAGCCACGAGGTACTATGCGCAGGTCGACAGCGGGAAAGAACTGGAGGGCAGGCGTGGGGACTGCCCACTATACAGGGTCACGCTGACATCCATCACATGACGTCTAGATGGTGGTCCCTCACCAGGCATTGCTGGAAAAGTTTGGCATGCGGTCCTGACATCAGGGGGCGCAGTCCTATATGTGATTACCTATTGCAGGACCCCTCAAAGCAAGATCTTGTTTCATCTGTTTTTGTTAATTACAGTTTATTCCGTCTCCACTGGTTCCCTGTTCCACTGCCCCCCCCCCCAAAACAATATCCCCACTTCTCCGTCACGCTCCCTCCCGTCATGGTGGAGCCTTCCAAGCTTGGGGCAGTCCCTTTATCAGATGCTGTCTCCCCATTAGGAGACTTCCTGGTGGAGGCCAGCTGTCGTGGTGGGGCCCAGATTGTTCCCCCTTTCATCCTATGTATACTGTTTTTCCATTTCTCCCAGTCCTCAAGACAACAGGACGCAAGGCATTGCAGGCGTGCATACGAGAGCCTGGCTAGTGCCCTCCACTCCCTCCATGCCTCTGCTGCACTGCCCTCCGTGGTCACCCAAGCGAGAGCACTGTAGTTGAATCAACGACCCTCCCTCCCTGAAGGAGAGGGGTCTCTCCTGGAATACTCCACCATCCTCCGTACCGGCCCTCTGGACCTGGGTCTCCTGGTTCCCAAGTATGTCTGGTAACAAAACAGACCATGATGCCTCTATGTGAAACAGGCATGCTACAAAACTTATAAAGTTGAGTTTTAGAAAGCTCTAAAACTGCATCTGACTGGATTGAGGCTGCACTAATAAACACAGGCACATTTGTGTGTAGTCCCTTCACAAGTCAGTCTGCCCCACATCCACTCTACGAGAGCCACGTGTAAGCAAGCAGGGAGGAACTCAACAGCCCTGCCAACCAAGTTACCAGGCTTGCTGGTTTTAAGAAATGTAATGTTCTCTTAATTTCACATTCCATGGGGCTGGTGTGTTACCGCTCACAATGCTAGCAACCAAGAAGAAGCCCGGGCGTTGGGGCTAGCTAGGGAAAGAGGGAGGCTGCCAAATGCCACAGTACAAACGCCACTAGGGCAACAATACGTGGAAGCTGTAGGCTGTGCTACGGGGGAGGAGGGACACCCACTAGTGCCATGCGTCAGTACGCTTTCATGTGCACCACAAATGCACACCCTTGCCGCTGTCCAGAGAGACAAGGAAGAAAAATCAAACACCCTTACAAGTGCTCTGCATATTTGAACTGTGTATTATTTAGCACCCTCTATGATTGGCTCTCGTCTTTCTCACGCTGTGCTTCCTACTCTTAGGAAGAGACATTGAGCCTAAACGAGACACCCTCTCCCCCCATCCTGCCAAAGGGTCTTAGCATCTTTCATATAAAGACCAAGAGCCCGCTTCTAAAATGGATTCTATTAAAGTATGGGTCACTCAGCATGCCCTGATGTACTGTGTGTCACTGAATCCTGGCCGTCTGCTAGGACTCTGACTCCATCCTCTACACCCCAGAGTTCAACCTATACCACCAGGATCGGGCAAGCGTGGCGTGTGTGGCCATGTATAGAGAATCTCTACTGTGCTCCATTTCACCGAGTGAATCCCATCCCTCCTCTCCTTCCCTCCACTGTCCCCATCTATATTGGTGTACTGTACCCACCCCAACCTCCCCAAAAGCAGCCAACAACTCCCTGGTTGCCTGTATCTTTCTTCATCACTTCCCTCATGGTCAAGGTGAGCTCATCCTTTGAGGGGATTTTAATTTAGATTGGCTTTCCCCCTCTAATTATACAATCATCAAGCTGGAGTCACTAAACTTTACACAACTGATACCCAAGCCTAAATCCAAACTCCTCAAACCAGTCCCTCTCCCCTACTGGATTGGGTGTGGTCCTCTCACCACCACTGCATCTCTTCCACTGGTGATCTCCCCGATATAATACAGTTACGCAAGAACTTACCGTAACAGTAGATCTTAAGAGAACAGCTCTTGCAGCAGGTTACACCATTAGGACTGAAGCCGGCAGGCGCCTGGACCCCACGAAATTTTCTAGCTAGCAGTCTTCAGCGGGGACCGCCTCCGACGTCAGTCCGGTCCCCGATGTCAGGCGTAGTACATAAGGAGGCGGTCCCCCCAATAATCCTCAGTTCTCCTGCCGGAGACTCCCAGCCTCTAGATGACATCAGAAGGGGAGACAGAGGATCCGCCACCAGATGGCAAAAACAAGTAAAAGGCATGTCCCATCTGATAAGATGGGTGTTTGGCTACGACCTACCTCCAAAAGAAGGGGGATGGTGGGCGGGAAGGTACCTGCTGCAAGAGCTGTTCTCGAAGATCTAATGTTACGGTAGGTTCTTACGTAACTGTACTATCTTACGTCGAGATACAGCTCTTGCAGCAGGTTACACCATTAGGACTGATTTCCAAGCAGTAGTGGCAATCATGCACCATCGGGAGGAAGAAAGGTAGAGACCGAGATAACTCGAGCCTAGGACAGAAGTCCCTGAAGGACAGCTAGACCAAACCCCGCTCTTCGCCTCGATGCAATGTCCAGACTGTAATGCCTGACAAAGGTATGCACAGAGCTCCAGGTAGCTGCAGCGCAAATAGCTGAGGTGGAGACGTTCTTTAACGCCGCAAAGGAAGTAGCCACCCCTCTTGTGGAATGACCCTTGACTGCACCCGGTAAGGGTTTATTGCGCTTCTCATAACAGAAAGTAATGCACTGGATGAGCCACCTGGAAAGTGACTGTTTGGAGACAGGAGCGCCTTTCATCCTGTGAGCAAAGGAGGCGAAAAGTTGGTCCAACTTTCGGAGCTGTTTGGTTCTGGTCAGGTAATATCTGAGGCACCTGTGCACATCTAGGGTGTGCAGAAGGGCTTCTCCTCGATTAGAGTACCTTGGAAAATACACCGGTAGATCGATATCCTGATTGAGGGTGAGAGCTGAGACCACCTTAGGCAGAAACTTTGGGTTTGTCCTTAGGGATACCCTGTCCTGGTGGAAAACCAAATAAGGCTCTTTGCACATAAGGGCATGCAATTCCGAAATCCTTCTGGCAGAAGTAACTGCAACTAAAAATAACGTTTTCCAGGAGAGAAAACGTAGCTCGCAATCCGTGGCTGGTTCAAAGGGTGTCAGCGTGAGCTGCTCCAGGACAAAAGGCAAGTCCCAAGGAGGGATTGGATCTTTAATGGATGGCCTAAGGTGGAGGACACCCCTAGAAACCCGCAGTAGTGGCCAGCTGGGCCACCGTCCGATGGCCTCGGGGGTATAGTAGCGAAATAGCACAAAGGTGCACTTTAATCGAGAAGTAAGCCAGTCCGGAGTGGAAGAGGAAAGCAGGTAGTCCAGAACCAGCTTTTCTGGACAATCTAACGGCGGAAAGCCGCGCGCTTGAGCCACAAACAGAATCTATGCCATTTCATGGCGTAAGTTGCGTGGGTAGCCAGTTTTCTGGTGGCAGAGAGTACCTCTGCCACTTCTTGCGAGACCCCGTATCGCATCATGGCTATGTCTCTAGGAGCCAAGCGTGCAGGTTCAATGAGCGTAGGTCTGGATGGACCAACGAACCTGCCTCCTGAGACAATAGATGGGAACTGATTGGCAAAGGAACTGGAGGTTCCCAGGATAGCTGGTGTAAAAGAGGGAACCAAATCTGTCTGGGCCATAAGGGTGCGCTTGCTCCCTGCAAAGTTTTAAGAGAACTCTCTGGATCAACGGGAAAAGAGGAAAGGCATAGAGGAATCTGCCCGCCCAGGAGAGGGACAACGCGTCTCGCCAGAAAACACCAGGCCCTGGATCTAGCGAGCAAAAATTGGGCAGTTCTGCGTTGGATGAGGACGCGAAAAGGTCTAACTCTGGAGTGCCCCATCTGTGAAACAGATCCTCTGCCACCTCCTGCAGAAGTTCCCATTCGTGGACTCTGGCCTGAGAGTGGCTCAGGCTGTCTATGATGGTGTTGTCCACTCCTGGGACATGTACTGCAATTAGGTTTGCGCCGTGTTGCAATACCCACTCCCACACTCTCATGGCCTCCCTGCAAAGCGGGCAGGAGTAAGTGCCTCCTTGTTTGTTGAGGTAATGCATCACCGCGGTATTGTCTGTTTGTTACAGAAGTGTACCCAGTGGGATCTCCGACTGGAAGCCTTGCAGAGCGTAAAGGACTGCCCTCATTTCCAAAATGTTGATGCGGAGATGAGACTCCTGGGCTGTCCACAGGCCCTGAGCCGAACACCGTCTAGTTGTGCTCCCCACCCGAGCCCTGAGGCATCCGTGGAGAGGGTCACAGTCGGGGACGGTGCTGTGTAGGGAACCCCCGCAGAGAGGTTCCCTGGATTTAGCCACCATTGCCAATCTCGAATTACGGCTTTCGTGATCCGCACTGGATGCTGCAGATGGTCTTGCCTTTGGTCCCATTGCACCCGTAGCATCCACTGGGTTACCCGCATGTGGAGACGGGCTAGGGGGACTGTTGCAATGCCACAGCCATGTGTCCGAGCAGGCAAAGGATCAGTCTGGCTGGGACAGCCTTCCTCGCAACAGCTCCCTGATGAGGATCTTATGTGTTCCACTCTGTCCGAGGAAGAAAAGCTCTCCCTCTGATGGTGTCCAGAACTGCTCCTATAAACTGCAGTTTCTGAGACGGAACCAGGAGTGACTTCTCATAGCTGATGAGAATACCCAGTAATTGAAAGAGACTGGGTGCAGTGAATAGCCGTCATCAAGGCCTCCCTGGAGGGCGCTATGAGAAGCCAGTCGTCCAGGCATGGAACACGTAGTGGCCCTGTCTCCTCAGAGACGCAGCTACGACCGCCATGCACTTCGTGAATACGTGAGGTGCCGATGACAGCCCGAAGGGAAAAGCTCGGAACTGATAATGGCGGCTCTGAAACTTGAAGCGCAGGAACCTCTGGTCGCTTGAGCAATCCAGAATGTGCAGGCAGGCATCCTGCACGCCCAAAGACGCCAGAAGGCGCCCTGCTTCAGCATGGGAATTAGGCCGGAAGGGTCACCATGCGGAAGCGCTTTAACCATCGAAAGGTAGAGGTCACTGAGGTCCAATATTGGATGGAGGTCCCCTGTTTTCTTTGGAACCAGGAAGAAGTAAGAATAGTACCCTAGTCCTCTCTGGTTCCCTGGGACGTGCTCTAAGGCTTCCTTTTCCAGAACAACGAGCACTTGCTACTGTATGAGCAGGGCTGCTGACCCGAATAATCGGGAGAGCAGGAGAGGTCTTGTAGGTGGGCTGCCTACAAATTCTATATAATGGCCTTTTTTGACCAGCTGCAGAACCCACCTGTCGGTGGTGACAGATTGCCACCCTGAGAAGTGGCGTGCGATGCGACCCCCGACTTTCTTTTCCCGTTGATCCTGGGGAAGGGCAGGGGCCGGGAAGGAGTCATGCTGTTGGCAGCGTTTGATCCGGCAGGCTGGGCCGACTTTGAAAATCGTTGGCCTCTGCCTGGGGAGGACTTGGCCTGGGCCTTGCATGAGAAAGTGCCCCTCTGCTGTTGGCCGGAATGTGGCTGTTGCCTTTGTAGCCGGCCACGAAAACTGTTCTGGTTCCTACGAAAGGAACTAAGCCGAGACCTGTACATAGCTTGTACAGATCGGACTGCCTTCCCTGCATCCTGGAGTTTGGTGATTACTCTCTCGGGGGCTTCACCAAATAGGACCTCGCCATTGTAAGGGACGTCTAAGATGTTCTTCTGGACGTCCAGGGTAAAGGAGGAGACACGGAGCAAGAGTGTCTCCAGAGACCCGCCCGGAGGCTGCAGCTCTGGCTGAAGAATCCACAGAATCGTATGTCGCTCTGAGCACTTGGGTCCCACATCTGAACCCGTGCTGAGGAGGTTCAGAGCTCCTCCTTATGGTCGCCATCGGGCATCTTCTCGACCAGGTCCTGACCCTGTTCCTACAGTGTGTTCTGGAACTGAACCATGTGGGTGAGGTAGTTCAGTGACCTGATGGCGCAAGTCGCGGCCACGTACGTGCGCCTTCCCAGGACATCCAATTGCTTGGATTCCTGGTCGGTAACTGGGTGCTCAAATGCTGAGGTCTCCAGACTGGTCATGCTGAAGCAGTGATGACCAGAGTGTCAGCCAGAGGATGGTTTGCCAGATACTGGTCCTCCCTAGGGGCCTTGTATAGGCGGTCAGCCTTCTTCGGCACCACAGGAGTGGAATGCAGATGTTTCCAGGCAGCCTTGGTGACATCCGCGAAGGTATCCACCAAGGGTGGCACTACCACAGTCTTTGGGTCTTTTTGCCAAAGGTAGCGGGCAAGGCGTTGTCTCTCGGGGTCAAGCTCCTCAGCATCCCACCCCATGTTCTCCTGGATGTGCCCCATGATCTCTGCGAAGGAGGGATCATCCGGAGGAGACCTGGGTAGGTCGTGTGGGTCAGGAGAGGGAATGCTGAGAGGAGAAGATGATCTGGAACACTCCCAAGTGTCAGATCTGGAATCCTCCACCGGCCGGAGTGTACGGGCGTCATCTGGGTCTCTTGGGGCTGGGTGACCCTGAAGGGGATTTGGAGGGAGGCCTTCTCCTTTCCAAAGATCTACCCCTAGAAGGTGGCGTCTGCTCCTTGGGGGTTGGCGGTCGTCCTACCGGCCCCCTAGGTGGAGGAGGAGGCGTAGGCGGTGAAGGAGTGGGTGGAGGCGGAGTAGGAGGAGGACGTGTGGTGACCACATCTTTTTTGATGGTGTCCCACCAGAAGGTAAAAAGTTAGTAATTTTACCTCTGCCAGAGTCATACCCGACGACAGGCCTGGCGCCGGTGGCCTGTCGCCGGGGTCAGGTCCCCAGGGGTCCCCCTCTCCGGGAAAGGTTCCCGTGGGAGCCCGGCATCTCCGGTGTCGCCCATCTGGTCCTCGGGCTGTGTAGCGTCCTCCTCAGATGATTCCTTCTGACCAGCATCCACCGGCGATGGTGGTGCGGTCATCTTCTCAGAGGTAGCAGACGCCTCTCTCCTGGCCAACGTATTTGAAGGCGAATGCCTGGCTGGCGACGGGTGTCTAGGTGTCACTGGCTCTTGGGAGTGCCGGTGGTGTTTGGCCGACGCCAAGTGGGCCGACGTCCGTTTTGGGTCTTTGGTTTTTCGGGGAACCAGGTCCGAACCACGGGGAGGCTGGGAAACTGACCTGGCGTCGGTGTCCCATCAACGGGAGGAAGATTTAAGGCACTCCCCGGACTTCGACGAGGCCTTGGAGGGAGTGGAAGAGGTAGACGACCTGGAAGTCTTCAGAGGCTGAAGAGAAGAGGAGCCGCTGGATGACCTGACCTGGACCGGAGAAGGCTGCGACCAAGCCCTGGAGGGAGAGCGGTCCGATTTCGAGCCGGAGCTTCGGGAGTCAGAGGCCCTCGCTGAAGACCTGGATCTTTCCTTTTCCGGTGCTTGTGGGTTTTGCCGAAGGCTCTCCCAGGAGGAAGGTTCCTTATCCATGGTTAAGTTTCCTCCGGGAAACGCCTGAAATCCACTTCTGGCGGCGGATCTGGTGTGAATGTTGAAGCCCTGCAGAAGGAGCAGGCCTTGGTGTCATGGTCCGGGCCTAGGGTAGCCCACACAGGCCGAATGTGGATCCTTGAAGGGATCTGTTTGGCGCAGGTGCGCCATTATGGTGACCCCTAAAGAAGTGGTTGGAGAGGACATCAGTCAAAATTCATCGTAGTTCTAATGGTCGTTGTGCGCTAGAAAAGGAGACAAAGGAAGATGCTGCCGAGTCGACAGCGGGAGAAGAACTGGGGATTATTGGGGGGGGGGGAGACCGCCTCCTTATGTACTATGCCCGACGTCGGAGGCGGTCCCCACTGAAGACTGCTAGCTAGAAAATTTCCGTGGGGTCTTGGCACCTGCCGACCTCAGTCCTAATGATGTAACCTGCTGCAAGAGCTGTATCTCTAAGCAAGATCTTCAGTGATCATTGCATCACCTACTGTGTGAAAAGTGTCTGTTCGTTCCCAAGTCTGCCCAAAATACATTTGGTTATAAGCCCTTCATGCCTTATCCATGAACTGGTCTCCATAGCATTTGCCGCAATATCAACTCTGCCTTCGCTTCTTCACAAAGACTCGCCGCGGATCTGGGATACCATGCCCCTCTTAAAAAAAAAAAAAAAAAAAAAAAGGCCAGAGTCAGAGTCTCCACCTCCTGTGGATCTCACTGAATATCATAACCCTTTGTAAAAATCGGGATGAATACAGGGCACTTTACAAAGCCTCTGTCACCAGGTCTCCTGCAACTACACCAATCCCACAGAAATGCTACTACCAAGGCAATCAGTCAAGCCAAAGCCATTTACTTCCAATCGCAACTCCATGCAAACTCCGGGCGACCATACTAACTTCTGGAAAGTAATTCATTCTCTCCTCAACCCTCTGGCAACTATTGTGCCCCTAGTCAAGTTTGAAGGCTCTACTCTCCAACCCCTCCTCTGCTGCAGAGATCTTCAATTTTTCACTACATGCGTTCTCCCAGACAATCCCACTTGCTCCCCTATGAGCCTCCCCCTCTCCCCCGGAAGTGTTCAACCTCCCAATCTCCTTCCAAAGTCTTCTGTACACTAATGGCCCTAAATCCTGCGAGCTCCAGCCCAAATGGTATTCACCCTAAGTTCCTCCACATTCTCTACCCCTGCTATTGCCTCCCCCCTCGCAATCCTCCTCAACCTCTCCTTCTCCACCAGCACCGGCCCTCAGGCCTGGAAATTGGCCACAGTCATACCGCTCCATAAAAAAGGGGTGCGGGGGGCCTACCTCTCCCAGCAACTACAGGCCCATCCCTCTCCTGCTGTCTCTTCCCAAACAACAAGATTCATTAAACTACCCTAGGCTTCTCAAACATCTTACAGCCTGCTGGGACCCCCTTCCCCTTCCAATCAAGATTCCAGAAAACAGCACTCAACCATCACCTCCTGCTTAGAGTTACCGACTCTATCCACTCTGCAACAGATCAGGGCCTAGTTACCGCAGCCATCTTTGCAGACCTGGCGAAGGCCTTCGATTCAGTTTCCCACCACCTGCTGCTCCACAAAACTTCTTTCAGCTAGCCTGGCTCCTTCTGCAGTAAACTGGTTCAGCTCCTACTTGCTACACAGACAACAATCTGTTCAAGTGAGTAGTGTACTTTCCTCCCCTCTCTATTCAAGCTGGCGTCCCCAAGGTTCCATACTTGGTCCCATTTTATTTCAGTCTATGCTCTTTATTATATAAGACAGAAAAAAAAAAATATATATATATAGATATATACATACATACATACATATACATACATACATACATACATACACACACACACACACACATATATACACACACACACACACACACACACGTATATATAAGTATGCTGACGACACTGTGCTTTACACCTCTGGCTCCTCCTCAGCAGACACTTTCACCCCCTTACAGCTTGGACTTTAACAATGTGCAACTCTGTTTTCAAACAAATCAGCTAAGATTAAACAAAAGAAAACAGACTCCATGATTTGTGGCTCCTAGCAGAAGTTGTCCTGACTTCACTCTCCCCCACCCTCCAACTTTCACTATAGACAGCTCCCACTTTCAAATATCTTGGGATCTGGTTGGACAAAAATCAGTATTTTGCAACCCATACAGATGCCCTCTGCATCACCTTCTACAAAACTTGGCATCCTCTGTCAACATAGAATTTGACGGAAGATAAGGACAGCTTGGCCCATCCAGTCTGCCCATTTCCCTACCTAATGGATAAGCTGCAGATCCTAGTTAACCAGCAGCCTACTTCTTCCTACCCCCAACCCCTAGAACTGCCTTATGACTGTCCCATGCATGCTTGAATTCCACCACTGTTTTGACTCCACAGCCTCCTCCGGAAGAGCTGTTCCATGCATCCACAACCCTCTCTGTGAAAATACTTCCTTAAATTGCTTCTGATCCACCCTCTATCTTTCAAATTGTGCCCCTTGTTCTTGCACACTCTTTTTTGAAAGATGCTACCCTCTTGGACTTTTGTTGATTCCTTGAGGTACTTGAAAGTTTCTATCATGTCCCCCTCTCCTCCTTTCCTTGAGGCTATCGTATTAAGCTCCTTAAGTCTCTCTTCATATGTCTTCCGGTGCAGACCCTGCACCATTTTAGTGCCCTCCTCTGGACAGCTTCCATCCTGTCTATGTCTTTGCGGAGATTGGGTCTCCAGAACTGCATGCAGTACTCCAGATGGGGTCTCACCAGCTGTCTGTACAGAGGGATAACAACTTTCTGTTTTCTATTGGTGATGCCTCTCCCTATGCATCCCAGTATCCCCCCAGCCCTCCTTGCTGCCCTCTCACATTGCTTGCCCACCTTTAGGACATCTGATATGACTACCCCCAGGTCCCTTTCCATTTTTTTTGTTGTTAGTATCTCACCCCCCACTGTGTACTCTTCCCTGGGTTTTGTTTCCCAGGTGCATTACCTGGCACTTCTTAGCACTGAATCTAAGCTGCCATACATTTGACCGTTCTCTGACCTTGCCAAGTCCTTCTCATCCTTTCCACCCCACCTTGTGCATCAACTCTGTTGCAGATCTTTGTGTCATCTGCAAAGAGACATACTTTTCCTTCCAGTCCCTCTGCAATGTAGCTTATAAAGACACTGAGAGGACCGGTCTAATACTGAACCCTGCGGTACCCACTAGAAACCCCCTTTCTTCAAGTGGACTCCATTTACTATTACTCTCTGTGTCCTATTCTCCAGCCAATTCTTTACCCAGGCTGTCATCCTGGGACCCACTCCCAGGCTGGCTAACTTGTATATTAATCTTTTGTGTGGGACTGTGTCAAATGCCTTGATAAAGTCTAGGTAGGCCATGTCCACAGCCCCTCCCTGATCTACTACTTTGGTCACCCAGTCAAAGAAATCTATCAGATTTGTCTGGCATGACCTTCCACTGTGAATCCATACTGCCTTGGGTCCTGTGCCCTCTGGCCTCTAGATACTAGACAATTTTTTCCTTCAGAGTGATTCCATCATTTTCCCTACCACTGAGGTTAAACTAACAGGTCTGTAGTTTCCTGCTTCTGCCCTGCTCCCACTTTTGTGAAGGGAATCACATCTGCCCTCCTCCAGTCCTCGGTACTACCCCATCCTCCCATGATTTGTTAAAGAGGGTAGTCAGTGGTGTCACTAGTTCTACCCTTAGTTCTTTTAGAATTCTGGGATGAATCCCATCAGGCCCCATTGCTTTGTCCACCTTCAGTTTCTGAGTTCTTTCAGAACCCTTTCTTCTGTAAATGGGCTGGTATCAACTTCTGTATCCAGAGTGTTTCTACTGTTTGTTTTAAGTACCCCCCTCTTCCTTTGTAAATACTGAGCAAAAATATTTGTTTAGTATCTCTGCCTTTTCACAATCACCCTTTGCCCACCCTCCCTCCCCTTTATTAAGCCTCACTATCCCTCCCTTGGTCTTCCTTCGCTCCCTGATGTACCTATAAAAGGTTTTATCCCCCTTCTTAACTGAGTTGGCTATCTTTTCCTCGGTTTGGGCCTTTGCTGTTCTGACTGCCTTCCCAGCTTCCTTTTGCTTTAACTGATACAGTTCTCTGTCCTGCTCCTTCTGTGATTCCTTGTACTTCCTGAATGCTTTCTTTTTCTCTAGAACCTTCACTGCCACTTCCTTTGAGAACCATAGTGGTTTCTTACATCGTTTTTTTATTTGCTTCACACAAAGGCTTGTTACCTCTGTTATGGCAGTTTCTATTATTCCCCATTGTTCTTCCACCCTCCTTCCTGCCCATTTGCTAGTGCATTCCTTAGGCACTCACCCATTTTGGCAAAGTCAGCCCTCCTAAATTCCAGTACTTTTGCCTTTGTATGGCTTGACTCTATTGCTGTGTTTCCTGTGAACCATACTGTTCGATGGTCACTAGTTCACAGATGGCTACCCACTTCTACATCTGTGATCCTCTCTTCATCTCCATTTGAGAGAACCAGGTCTAAGATTGCTCCCTCTCCAGTGGGCTCCAATACTAGTTGTCTAAGGCATGCCCTCTGTAGGGCATCTAGAATAACCCCATTCTTCGAAGTGGCTGCTGCAACTGCACTCCAGTTAACATCTGGCATATTCAGATCACCCATAAGCAATATCTCCCTTTTTCTGGCATTCTAAGTATACTTTCTATCATTTCCTCCCCTGAGAAGGGGTCTGTATACAACCCTGTGCGGATTGTAGTGCCATTGCCGGTCTCCAAATTTACCCACAGTGCTTCTCCTCCCGTTTTCCCTTTTGTTCTGTTGCTTTAATTCCTTCCCTTATGTAAAGAGCTACTCCTCCTCCTCTTTTACCCTCCCTGTCCCTCCTGTAGATAGTGTATCCTGGTATGTTTACGTCCCAGTCATGGTTTTGTGTGTACCATGTTTCTGTGACTGCCACGATATCCAGATGTTCCTCCTCCATCAAGGCCACTAATTCAGGAAGCTTGTTACTCAGACTACAGGCATTGGTACTCATTGCTCTCCATTTTGTGATGGCTTTACCTTCTGTTGCAGCATCCCCCACTGACCTGTCTACCTCGGTCTTTTTCTCAATTAGTACCCTGTTTTGTAGGGAGGCTGGGATTTTCCTGCTGCTTATCAGTGCCTCCCCCCTTGACTAGTTTAAAAGCTTGCCAATGAAGCATTTAAACCGATTGCTCAAAAGACTTGTTCCCTTCCTGGACAGATGCAGACCATCCTGCCAGTATAGGCTGGTGTCCCTCCAGGTGGAACCCCAGTCCCCAATGAAGCCAAACCCCTGTGCTCCACACCATTTTTTCAACCATTCATTAAACTGCGAGGTGCAAAGTACCCTCGCCTCACTCATGCCATTGACAGGCAGCACCTCTGAGAAGGATACTGTGTGCGCTACTTGTCTTAGGCCCCTCCCCAATTCTACAAAGTCCTTCTGCACTGCTCTAATCTCATGTTGAGCCAAGTCATTTGTCCCTAGGTGGACAATGACGTCCAGCTCAGACTCCCGTGCAGCTGTTCTCGTGATCCTGAGGATGCGCTTCCAGTCCCTCAAGCCATGGCACCAGGCAGGCACCTTACTTCAGTTTCCCTGCTCCCCAGTTCTATCCCCTAATAATTGAGTCCCCCACCAGGGTTGCTTCCTTTCCTGTGGGCCTCCTTGTGACAGCTGTCCTCAGCCTCCTTAGTCTCCTCTGCGGGTGCATCCATAGGGGAGCTATGTTCCCCAGAATGGTGTATGGATTGTGAGTGGAACAACTGACTGGGTGTGCCTCTGTTCCACCATCCTCACCCTCCCTGAGCCCACTGTGGTTCAACTGCTGTGCTTTCTTCGCAATCTCTGAGGTAGTGGTGGTGGCTCTGGTGCTCCCTGGATGGGGGAGGTTCCCTTCCTACCGTCCAGTGTGGCCTGGGGGAAGGTTCCCTTACTACTGTCCAGTGTGGCCTGAAGACAGGCAACTTCCTCCTTCAGGGCAGAGAGTTGTCTGCAAATAGGCGGCATCTCAGCCTCCAGAAAGACTCCCGGAGAGACTGCTGCCCACAGCCATTACATTGCACTACTCCCACATGTTTATCTACTTTTTTTTGTGTGTTTGTGTGCGTGATTAGTTTGTTATATAGAAATATATATATATTATACAACGTGTATGCTTATATTGTCAGTGCAGTGTGCTAGAGAGGATATGACAGTGATATGCACCTTGCACTCTTGATGAAATTATGTCAGAACCCCAGGTATAAAGGAACTATTTCCAGGGGTGGGTGGGGTGAGGGGTGGGAAGGGGTTGGGCCTAAACTGTGCCCTCACAAAGCAATCAGCTAAGAGCTCTGACCCACCGCTGCAATGAGTGCCTTCCTGTCAGCAAGATGCCCTACACAACAATTTGACAGAGAAAATACCCTGCTAATCAAACAGAGAAAAATCCAGACATCCAAGTCAGACACAGGTAAACCTCCCCAGCCCCAAAACAGCCTGGTGGTTTGTTTTCTGAAAGCAGTCAGCCCCAAAATAAGTCAGCTGTGCTTTAAACTCTTCCTGCACTGAAAATCTTAAGAACTGTAAAGCTAGATCCACCTCCCTCTGTTGCATGAAAGACTGTCTTTTCCTGATAATTCTAAGTTCCTTATTTCACCTTTCAGCTAGAAGTAGCCTCCACCTGCAGAATGTCTGCTACAAACCAAAGACAATTGTAAGGTTCACCTCCCTCTGTTGTGAGCACAACTCGCTTTCTTGCAAATCCTGTGTTCAGTATTGCAGCTTCCAGCCAGAGGTAGTTTCAGTTGAAGAATATTAACTGCATCCCTTTATCCACCTGTCTTGATCTTGTCCTAAAAACCATTCTACCCCGTCATCAATTATGCAGATGTTGTTTATGGCTCAGCCCCTGCATCTCACCTCTTTAAAACTTGATACCCTCCTCAATTCTTTGTTACTTTGCTACATCCTTCCCTTCCCTTCCCTACCACTGTCTCCTCTACTCATCCCTCTCTTTAGAATCACTTTCTCACAGGCGCAAGACCCATTGCCTCTCCCACATAGTCAAATATTGGTTTGGCACACTCCCCTCTCATCTTTGCCCCTGCCTCTCAACTGCTCTTCCTTCATCCTATTCCCTTCATTCCAGGGACTCTCGCTCTTTTTCCTTCCCACACCCTCATTCTGCAGCAGGGCAGTCTGCCTTCTCTCGCCTTCCTTTTTCTTTGGAATCTACTCCCCAGTAACACTCAGCACTCCTCCTCGGTCTCTTCCTTCAAATCTTTGCTACGTCTCCTTCCTGGCTACCGTTGCTCATGCCTTCCCCCCTCCATCCCAGCAGCCTCCTAGCCTGTATACCCCTCTCCCTCTCCTGAGCATCTATTACCTCTGTTGCTTAGTCTCTCTTGTGCTTACTACCCGATTGCTCTCCATTGTTCTATTACTAAATCTCCACTCTGCTTATTTATTTGCTGTAACCATGCTATAATTGTTGCAATTATTGCTTTGTTGGACTAGGTTGTGTTATCTTGCTTTATATACACAAATGTTGTAATTTTTGTTGCAAACTGTTCATTTTCCATTGTTGTATCTACCTGCCTTGTTTATGCCCTAGGTGCACCTGGAAACAAGCCTTGGCTCAATGTGCTTTTCCCAGATTATTTAATAAATAAATGTCATTTCGCCTAAGTGCGCTATATTTTTTGTACAACCTGTCACTCCTGTGTTCCATTTCTCCTGCTGGTCCCCCTCGCCCCAGATCAGTGTGTTGCCCCTCCTGGTAACCATCTAAATGAAGTACAATAAGCTCATTACTGGTACCTGCTCCTCCCCCCAAACAAACTACTGCAGTGCTTGACTGGAACCTGCAGCTACTGTGATCAGTGCTTTAGATCAATGAAACAACCTAACTGGCAAAAAAAAAAATTTGTTTTTTGAAGGGGGTGGAAATCGCATCACCCTACCCCCAGTTGTTCCTTTGTCACCACTATAATAATCTGGATTGCAACAACTGGGCCACAGCAGGATGACTGACTGAGGCTGCTTGCCCACATTCCTTGAGAGATGCCCTCCCCCCCACTGTGAAGTGCTCTGCCCCCAGCTAGCCCCAATGTAGTACTGGTGGCAGTGTGATGCGTAGCTACCGACAACCTGGTCAGCCTAATTTAACCATTAAACTTCTCCTGAGTGTGTGTTACTGTTGAATAACAGCACACCTCTAAAAATAATACACTTTAGAAAAGTGCAGTTATCCCCACAATGACTCATTATCTGGAGTGTTTTAAAATGATTATAAAAAGGCTCACCAGATCTTTAAGCATAAAAGAGAATGGAGATGTACATATGAATATACATTGCCTTTATTATTGTTTGCATGTACATGTGGATCTTGGGTTTCACTTGAAAATGGGCATCTGTGCTCTTGTTTTACCTGGTAAAGAAATTTTAATTACTTTCTCAACGTGGAGATACCAGGGGTTTAATCTGTTACACTTGTTCTTACCTTCACAGAGACCTCGCTGACCAGATGCATCTGGTTAGGGTCAGTGCTGGGAACGGTGTCCACAGCAGTGCCATCCATGACCAGCTTTCCCAACATGGTACCCTTCTCTCGAATCTTCTTCGTCAGAGCTCTGGTGTCCACTTCTGCATAAGAGAGACAAGAGAGTTTAGGTACAACTTGTCTAGACAGTGCTACTACAAAATACAGCAACAAGATTCCACAGATTAGAGCACAACTGCAAAGATGCAAGTGACATTACTGGTCGAGGTTACCCAAGAAGCCCTATGAGGAGAGACTGAGGAATCGCAACATGAACACGCTGAAGAAAGCGAGCAAGAGGTGACACGAGACCCAGAAGTACCTCACCGAGTGAAATGGGTACAGAAGGAGTCTCTCAAATGTGAAAGAGCACCAGGAAAAGAGGGCATGTAATGAAGCTGGTGTTAAAGGATACCTAAACATTGTTTTATGGGGTGCACTGTTCCTGAAACCCTCCTGTGGAAATAGAGTAGAAAGAGAGGCTAAATAATATAAATAAGTAGTACCTGAAAGTGAGGAGTTTTATATATTTTCAGCAATTTATTATTTTTTTTTATTTTGCTGCAGCAAGGAAGCATTTTAAGACCACCGTGTCAATTGGAGCCTAAGGCTGCCAGGAGCACAGAGACTGATGACATAATCGTAGCGAGGCATCTCATCCCTAGTACTCAATCCCTAAGTGTGTAACGTTAGTGCGGTATGTGTACTTTGTTATTTTTATCATTATTTAACTTGTACGTTACACTCTAACGTAAAAGTTAAGTAATGATAAAGATGACAGGGTACACATATAGCCCTAATGTTGTACACAATACAATATAAAAGGCTCCATAGCGACTGAGTATAGAGGCCAAGATACCTTGTTAAAATTACATCTTCACGCTGCACATTCCTGGCAGCCTTAGCCTCCGATTGGCGCTATGGTCTTAAAATGCTTCCTGGTTGCCGCAAAATACAAAAAAAAATAAAAATATGTCACCAAAACTGTATAGTAGAACTCTTCACTTTCAGTTACTTATTTATATTATTCAGCACCTCTGTCTCTCTACTATACTTCCACAAGATGGTTTCAGGAACAGTGCACCCCATCAACACAGTGTTCAGGTATCCTTTAATGCTACCAAAAAAGGGTCCCAGATTAGAAGAAATTTTTCAGGCTTACCTTTCACTACATAGAATAATCTCTCCAAGGCTAGTAATTTGGATGGCCAAGTCACACCACGGTTATACTGTTGTCTGAGCTCTGGACACCCACGTGTTTAAGATGCATGGTATGGCAATATGGTAACAGCACCATGGCCCAGTGTTTCAGACGAGCCCATCCCTCCTGTCCCAAGCTCTCCACCCCTAACAAAAACAGGTGGTCCACTGGCACCTGAGAACCCATCATATTCCCAAACTCCTGAATCAACAAGTTTTACATTTTTATGAGGCCTCCCTGCCTGTAGCACTGGGCCAGAGGTTTACCCACGACTCACATTATGAGTTGTTCCATATCGGCTTGGCGCCTGCAGCTTCATAGTAACTCCCCTCTGCATCCAAACTGGCCCAAACGCAGAGGTGAAAGCCAGGAGAAATTCATGCCAAGGCAGGAAAGGCACATGAAGGCAGAGTGCAGCACCACCTGGCCAGTGTGTGGCATTTTCCATGTTTCTGGTTGCAGAAGAGGTGTGCAGTGGCGTCATGGAATCACTGTGCACAATCCTGCACCAAGCACAGTCTGCCACTCCTCCAATCCAGTCTGGTGGTCTCATTCTCCTCCATACCCAGCCACCACCAAGAGACAGGCAGAAGCCAGAATCCAAACCCTCCCTCACAAAAACACAGCTGTCCCTCAGTCGCTCTTTCCTCCTCACCCCAGCTGGCTCACCAACACTCCAGGATTATTCCCAAACCCAAGTCATCAGCACTGCAAGTGGTAATGTTAGCAGTGCAAGGGCGAAGCTAGACGATACTCCTTTTATATGATTATTATACACAAATCTAGCACCAAGTGGGATTGTAAATGTGGTGGTGTTTTTTCTTGTCTGAGTAACAGACTAAGCAGTGTTTAAAATGACAAATTTGGTTTTAATCCAGATTTTTCCATTTGCACAGAAAGAAGGTGGCTAATCCTGGAAAAGTTTTAAACTAGGATATTCAGATACATTTCATCTATATATTTCATGGGTTGTCTATATGCATTCTTCATTACAGGATATTTACAAGAAAACAGGATCTTTTGTCCCTTAGTCTTTCCGTTGCCCTCCAATGACATCCCAAAACTCTGCTTTAGACATCATAATCATAGCAATACACTGTCGAGCCCTCTGCAAGGTTTCTGTTTTGAGGTCTAGGACTCAACAAAACAGGGGTCCCAGCACAGTGGCAGCGTCATGCCCTCCCCACCATGTCTCAGATAACAAGGATGTCCCTATGGGAGCTGTAAATGAAGACATTTTCTGTTATATAAAGTACAGAAACATACACCCGTTTACCCCAGATAGGCAGCTGAGATGCAACATATTTTTACCACTGGGGTCAGACTGGCCTGCTGCTACTCATTCCCACAGCTGAGGGGACTGGGACACTAGGAGGGTCTCTACTTTGGTAGATCTGCCCAAGGTCACACAGTAAGTACCAAGGTCTTCTGCTGAGATTTCAACCTGCAAGCTCCCAGTTCCTACCAGTGCTCTATTTAACACAATAGAGCCATTTTCCCCAACCATCTAAAACCCACCACCCCATACCCAATCCACAAACCCATTTTCACACTTATTTATATTTTCTGCGGTTTTTGCTCAGTTTTCTCCCGTTCCCTGGGGCCCCAGCACACAGGCGTTGTGCGCATGTGGGGGTATATCACACACACACACACACACACACACACACCCACACCCGTAACGCCGGCTCAGCCCCTTCCACCCCTCCCTGTGGCTATAGCCAGAGCTCCCTCAGGTTGGCGCCACAATCTGTCCTCCACCGGGTGGCAGCCAGTGCCCGAGGAGTCTCCAGTCCATCCCAGGAGGAGAGGTTGCCTTGAGGCAGCTCGATCTCGCTCCTTGCCCTCCCCACAGCCAACGCCAGACAACCAGGGCTTGTTCCCGAACCAGGGTCGCCGGCACAGCACAAGGTGTGATGTCCAGTGTCAACCCTCAGCGCTACCGGGCGGTCCCCCGTTGCAACTTAATGTTTTGATACATCAGTTACTTTCTCTTTCCCATACAGCGTGCACTGATCCTCATCTGCTTGCTCTCGCAGGGTGAGCAGAAAATGAAGATCAGTGTGACACGTGTGACACAGAAAGTTGTCAACGTTGAAAATGAAGTGTGAAAAGGGGTTTAAGGACTAGGTGGGGAAAATGGTGGGGCTCAGATGGGCGTGGAGTGGAGGATTTTACTCACTGTTAGGCGGCACAACAAAGGCAAGAAATGCGGGAAAGAGAGCCCTGGCCCAAGTAAACCTGCATCTCAAGGATACACATGACGCCTCAGGGTTTTATTTAACTCAAAATTAATTAGCATTTTGCTCATAAAAGTGCTAAAACATTGTGAAAATGCACAGCACTTATCTCACTGTGTTTAACAAACATAACACTTCTAGAAAACCTACATAAATACTTTCTGCACAGTTAGTACTGTCCCAAGGAAAAAAACTGCTAATCACATCCTGAACCATTTACTGAGCATTCCCTAGAGCCCTGCAAATTCTGGTATCCCAAAACAAGGACGGTGATTTCATCAGTGTCTAAAAAGCAGGAAGAACAGATCAAGTCTGAGGGACATCAATCCAGTTATCATGCAAATGACCTCAGTAGTAAGGGATGTGGTGAAACAAATACAAATAATATAAATATGGGCAGCAGTGCATCATTAGTTTATACTACATCGGTCACCATTACTACTCTCCTATTTCAGTGAAATGAGGAATCAGTCCCCACACAGACTGTCACATCTGCAAACAGACCGACTATTCAGTTCACATTCTGTGATTCACGAAAGCGCTGCATACAAAACCAAAATAAAAGCAACCTGCCTGAATGCTACCAAAGTAACACTGACCCCAAACTTAAGAAAGCCAAACTAAAGACAATCCTGAAAACAGTACAAAGATACAGCTGAACTGACATGAACCTACAGCAAAACTCCTACAGAAAATAAAAGTAATGAGAAATCTCAACTAGAAATGCCTGAATGCAGTCACTATTCAAAACAATCAGCAACTTTTATCAACCAACTAATCAGGCAGTAACCAAGAGGAGCAAGATGTAGGGGGAAGGGGAGTCTCTTTCAAATGAGAGAGTACCAGGGCCAGAGGGCATGCGATGAAGTCTGGGTTGGGGAGGGGTAAAGAGGCATGTGAGGAAGTATTACTTCACTGAAAGAATGGTAGATGCCTAGAACAACCTGCCAGTGTAACTGGTGGAGGCAAAAACAGAGGGTTTCAAGTATGCATGTGACAGACATGGGGAATATTAGTAAATAGGCAGGGAGGAGGAAGGGCTGTCGAGACCAGTTAGGGTCTGCAGAGACCAAACAGGCAGGGACCATCTGGAAAATGGGGTGCCAAGTGATCCTTTTGACAAATTCCATGTTTCTAAAAACAAAACAGATTAAAAAAAAAAAAATTTATGGCATGCCTGACCTCAAGCAGCTGCTCCAAGACAGCAAACACTATGGCGTTAGGTGTGCGAACCTTATTTCACATATTCGGGACAATTATTACATTTGGGCCACCAAATATTCAGGTATTCATTATTCATGAGGGATAAAGAAACTGCTCCCACCCTCCTCCCCAGCCCAATCCTTCACCCATGCACGTCTCTCCATCCTCTGCTACAATCCCAATCCCACCTTCCTGAACCTCAGCACCCAAAATGTTGTTAAAAAAAAAAATAAATAAATAAACTCTCCAACAATGGGCAACCAGCACAATCTGACTGCCGTCTTTAGCACTCTTTTTTGCTCCCACCCATGCTAACTGGCGGTCACTCCTTCAGGCTGTCTAGGATCTCGCCCACTTCCCTCCACCGCCATCTGCCATCCCATATCAGCAGCCCCAGGGTAACCCGACATATCCCGTCGGGTGGGTCTTCTCCTTTCGGTGAGCGCCAGTAGGCATATCCAGTGGGCCCAGGTGCTGCTGGGGTGGACCCGGGCTGTCTGGGGCTCTGTAGGCGTTTGCGGCTCTAGCGGTCGTCATTCGGTCAGCCAAGGGTGCCATTTTTCATTTTTCTTTGGGAGCCTGGCGTGCCACCGTCAGGCTCCAATATTCATCACACTCCCTAGTCAGGAGGGCCCGACACATTGCTGGTCTCCGGCCTCCACCAGGAGCCAGCAAACACCGGGCTGTAGACCCCCCACCGGAGAAGGCAAGCAGTCAGACACTCAAGCCTTCTCCCCGAGACCAACCCTCCGGCGATGGAGTCCATTCCCGAACCCAGGTCGATGGCATCAAGCGGTAATCCAACCACTGCACCAACGGGCCGGCCTATTTTTCTTTTAAATTAATACATCCCCCCACCTCCAAAGCACCTTCCTTCCACCCAGCTCCCAATCTTTTGTTAAAAAATAAGACAGTTGGCATACGCCAGACCAAGGCAACTGACATAGCCTACCCTCCACCACAATCGGCCTCCTACTGAATCAAAGCGCTCCCGTGTGATCAGCTCGTTTTATTTCACATGTGTGTTCTTTCATTCACTATGAGGCGGCTGGCCATGGAGGTCAGGTTGTGCTGGTCGCCTTAATCTATGAGCGCACATTAATCGTGATTTAACAAAAAGGTGGTCAGGGTGGAGAGGCAATACTGATTTAAATGAAAAACAATAAAGCTAAAGATTGCATCCAACCATGGAGGCAAGAGGGTTGTGTCGGTTGTCATCATGCGCATTTTTTAATTTTTTGGTAAAACATGAAATTTTGTGAGCTGGTTTTGGTTTCCTCCCCACCACCAAAAGGACTGGGTTAGGAAGGAGGGTAGGAACTTTTTTCTTCCTTCTAAACTGGTATTTCCCAAATAGGAATAGGCATGAATAGTGCCACCAGTGCATTATTTGTGGTATTCAGGAAATACTATTCGCTACTCACACACCCCTACCAGCTGTTTTCAAATAAAGTGAAGTTTAGGTAATAAAAAAAAAGATTTACATGTTCATGGGAGAGTACATTTACGGGAAACAGGGTTGCTAAGTTTACATGTTCAAGTGAGAGTACATCTCTGGGATACAGCAGGGATCGAAACTGGCACCTGCCCACCAGTCAAATGCTGGTAGATTTGGTATTGGGCTAGTACTGGAAAAGGTGACAGTTCAGTAAGTACACCAGCCAGGCTAGTGGAAAAGTCTTTGGGGCTAGTGGATTTTCCCAGTCACTAGCCATGCGAGCTAGTACAAGCAAAACTTAATTTCGGCACCAGATACAGGGCTCCTAAGTAACTAGTAGAGGAAACATAGAAATATAGAATCTTTTAGTAAAAAAAAAAAAGGCTCTTTAGTCCATCATGTCTGCCCACTCCTACCCAACTCAGGAACTCGGAACAGCATCAGCATTTGGGGATGTGGAAGACTGTTGATTTCGGTCGATGCGGACAGAAGCATCCCGAGGGCTAGCACAGCCCTGCTGGTTTGGATAGCAAACACCTTCACTTCTCAGATCCTTCTACCACCTCCTCCTCAAACTGTCGAGTCAACTCCGACATCGCCCCTTGATTTGAAGCAGACTTACGGCCTGCCCTTCCACAATGGGGAAGACTCCTCCTATCCTGGGAATTACAGAAAAATATACAATCTGTAGGCAGAAAGAGACCGATGGTCAATCAAGTCTGCCCCTATTACCCCACCTCACCCCCGTAGCCTAGTGTCCTGGGGTCCCCGGCCCCCACACCTTTGGCTGATCTGATATGACCTCCCTAACACAACATGCTGCTTGCCATCCTGCAACCTGTTATCCCATTTGCTTGTTTTTTCAAAATCAAAACATGTGCACCCATTCTAAAGCATAAATCTCTATGCAAAGCATCATGTCTATGAAAAACCTTCTGCGTGCGAGGGGTAAGCTGCACAGGAAATCTCAACTGGCACTACATTGTGCAGGCTGTTTCACTACTCAGAACTCACCACAGCCAACTCACACCAACAATAATCTTTAAAATCTGAAACAGTATGCATGGCTCCAAGAAGCACTTCAAGTTATTCTTGCCGCCCAAAATGAAAAGGTCCCAAAATACAAATTTTAAGCAGTTTTGTGCGTCCACCTCTCATTTACACAGCAATGTACAAAAGTATGTGCCGGCTGTCTTAATGTTGATATAGCTCACCTTTACACTGCAAAACCTGAATAAAAACACCACAAAAGTACACAAAGACAAGGCAAAGTAAATGAAGGAAGAGGGTGTTTCTGTGCAGCAAAACATAGTATTGTGATGACAAGAGAGACCTGGGGTTCATATATCTTGTTCACCCATCCTACCACATGGTGTAACTATACCCAATTTTAGTACAGACTTATATCAGAGCTTTGCAACCAGAATGTTACCACTATTCGTGGAATCTTGTCTAGGCCAACTGCAAAACATGGACAGTGCCATTTTTCAGAAGCTCACTGGGCAAGCTATTCCACCATCCAACTCTGTATGAAGTTATGCTTTGTAATGTTTCCTTGTTCTGTTTCCTCAGTTGACAGAATGCCCTCTAGTTCTGCTAGCACTTGTCAGCTCAAACATTTGTGTATACTCCCAGCCTATCTACCCTGTACTTTTTGGAAGACCATGATTATGCCCCCAATCTTCTCTGTCCTAGGTTAAATAGTTACACACAAACTAATTGCTGCCTTTCCTCCTAAGCCACTAACCAGCTTTGTGGCCTGTGCTGAACCCTCTCAATATTTTTAAGTATGCAGGCATCTGATATTTAGGAGTGGCTGTGTATGCCATGTCATAGTGCCACTGGTTGGCACCCTTCCACGGTACTGGTGCTTGCCGTAGGACAGTGCTGCATGCGGTCACCACGTGTGGTTACTGTTATGTGCCACAAGACCCAGAACCAGAGAAACCATCCTGAACCAGCAGACTGCTCATATCTTTTTTCTTTTCTTAAGAAGCAAAAGCTTGTTGTGGTACAGCCCCACAATTAGCTGCAACTGTATGTTGCTGTCATGTACCACATGACACAGAACCAATTACTTCAAAAGCAGTGTAGGTTTCTTACGACATCACAATGAGTGGGCACCACTGTAAGAGTGCCACAAAAGACAGAACTGTAGGCAACATCCTGAACCAGATAGACTAGTGATTTAAAAGCAGCTACTTGCTGCAGGACATCATGGGCAGGACACTGTAGGAGCTGCAGCTGTCGCCTACCAAACCCCCGACATGGAACCTATAGGTGCCCTCACAGAAACATAGAATTTGACGGCAGATAAGGACCGCTTGGCCCACCTAGTCTGCCCATTTCCCTACCTGATGGATAAGCTGCAGATTCTAGTTAAATCAACAGCTTACTTCCTCCTACACCCCACTAGAATCACCTTATGCCTGTCCCGTGCATTCTTGAATTCTCCCACTGTTCCCGACTCCACAACCTCCTCAGGAAGGCTGTTCCATGCATCCTCAACCCTCTGTGAAAAACACACTTTCTAACATTACCTCTGAGCCGTCCCCCTCCATCTTCAAATTGTGCACCCTTGTTCTTGGGCATCTTTTCTTCTGAAAGATACTACCTTATTGTACTTTGTTAATTCCTTGAGATACTTGAAGTTTCTCTCATGTCCCCCTCCCTGCTTTCCTCAAGGGTATACATATTAAGCTGTTTTAGTCTCTCGTATGTCTTCTGGTGCAGACCCTGCACCATTTTGTGTCCTCCTCTGAACAGCCTCCACTATGTCTCTGTGGAGATGGGGTCTCCAGAATTGCACGCTGTACTCAGATGGGGTCTCACTAATTGTCTGTACAGAGAGATAACTTCCTGTTTTCTAGTGTTGATGCCTCTCCGTATGCATCCCAGTATCCCCCAGCCCTCCTTACTGCCTTCTGACATTGCTTGCACACCTTTTAGGTCATCTGATATAATTACTCCTAGGTCTCTTTCGATTTTTGTTATTAACTCACCCCCCATTGTGTACTCCTGTCCTGGTTTTTGTTTCCCAGATGCATTACCTTGCACTTCTTTGCACTGAATCAGAGCTGTCATATATTTGACCATTCCTCCAACCTTGCCAAGTCCCTTTTCATTCTTTCCACCTTGTGTTTCAACCTGTTGCAGATATTTTGTCATCTGCAAAGACATACCTTCCTTCAGGTGCTCTCCAATGTCACTTATAAAGATATTAAAGAGGACCGGTCCCAGAACCCGAACCCTATGGTACCCTGCTAGTTAACCTCCTTTCTTCACTGTGGATTCAGTTTACTATTACCCTTTGTGTCCTATTGTCCAGCCAGTTTTTTATCCAGGCTACCACCTTGGGACCCACTCCAAGGCTAGCTAACTTGTATAGTAATATTTGTGTGAGACTGTGTCAAATGCCTTGCTAAAATCTAGGTAGGCCATATCAACAGTCCCTCCCTGGTCTACTACTTTGGTTGCCCAGTCAAAGAAATCTATTAAGTTCGTCTGACATGATCTTCCTGCTGTGAAACCATGCTGCCTTGGGTCCTGTGCCCCACTGGCCTCTAGGTACTCAACAGTTCTTTCCTTCAGAAGTGATTCCATCATTTTCCCTACCACTGAAGTCAAACTAATTGGTCTGTAGTATCTTGCCTCTACCCTGCTCCCACTTTTGTGAAGTGGAATCACAGTTGCCCTCCTCCAGTCCTCAGGTACCACCCCATCTTACCATGATTTGTTAAAGAGAGTAGTCAGTGGTGTTACTAGTTCTACCCTTAGTTCTTTTAGAATTCTTGGGTGAATCCCATCAGACCCCACCCACTGCTTTGTCCACCCTCAGTTTCAAGAGTTCTTTCAAAACCATTTCCTCTGTGAATGGACTGGTAATGACCCCCCTATTCAGAGTTTCTCCCTTGTTTGGTTTAGGTACCCCCCTCCTCTTCTGTTGTAAATACTGAGCAGAAATATTCATTCAGTATCCCTGCTTTTTCACTGTCATCCTCTGCCCATATTCCCTCCCCTTTATTAAGTCTCTGTATCCCTCCCTTGGTATTTCTTCGCTCCCTAATGTACTATAAAAGGTTTTATCCCCCTTCTTAACAGAGTTGGCTATCTTTTCCTCAGTTTGTGCCTTTGCTATTCTGACTGCCTTCCCTGCCTCCTTCTGCTTTAACTGATAAAAGTTCTCTGTCCTGCTCCTTCTGTGTTTCCTTATATTTCCTGAATGCTAACCTTTTCTCCTTAACCGTCCCTGCCACCTTCTTTGAGAACCATGGTGGTTTTTTCCTTCGTTTTGTTGATTTGCTTCACACAAAGGCTTGTTGCCTCTGCGGTGGCTGTTTTGATTATTCCCCATTGTTCCTCCACCCCTCCTTCTTGCCCGTTTGCTAGTGCTTTTCTGAGGCACTCTCTCATTTTCCTAAAGTCTAATACTCTTGTTTTTGTATGGCTCAACTCCATGGCTGTGTTTATTGTGAACCACACTGTTTGGTGGTCACTTGTTCCCAAATGGCTACCCACTTGTAAATCTGAGATCCTCTCTCTTTCCCCATTTGAGAGTACCAGGTCTAAGATTGCTCCTTCCCCGAGAGGGTTCTAACACTAGCTGTCTGAGGCATGCCCCCTGTAGGGCATCAAGAATGACCCTGCTCTTGGATGTGCCTGCAGCAAAGGTATTCCAGTTAACATCTGGCATATTCAGGTCCCCCATTAACAATGTCTCCCCTTTTTCTGCCGTTTTAAGGATGCCTTCTATCATTTCCTTGTCCATTTCCTCCCGAGATGAGGGGTCTGTACAGGGTTTTATTTAACTCTAAAACTCAGGCTGATCCATAATGACTCAACTTCCTGTTTACTCTTTAGTTCTGTTGCTTTAATCCTTCCCTCCACAATCATTTTTGAATTCTGTAGCCATTTGACAGCCAGATTTCTATGGCAATTTTGTGGCAGTCTTCAACTTCCCCAGCTATCAAAAAGTAGAAGACAGGGGACTTCTGTACAATTTTAGTGACACATCAAGTGCCAGGTCTCCCCAATTCTGCCGAGTCAGTCTTTACCTTGCAGTCCAGGAATGCCTTGTTGTTTCATCCACTGGTTCAAGGATCGCTCGCAGCTCCAGTGACTCGGATCCTGGCATAGTTCACCAACAATCAATGCAGCGGCATGGATCTTGTCCGCTTCAAACCACTGAGGAAGACAAGACAGACAGACCAGTCAGTGTGAAGTCCAAGCTCATCAGTAGTACTCAAATGCACTTTGACACTTTTCATGTGTGCTGTGATGCTATATAAAAAACCCTTCCGTGGGTAGTTGAAAGTTTGAGCTGTACAACCCATTCAAGGCTTGTGGCTATTACAGTATCACCGCACACTCTGACTTTTTCTACACTTATTTTTGAGTACCTGGATCTGTTACTCTAAAGCCACTTGGATCAGGTAGACTCGAGTCATGAAACCGTTCCTCTGGGCTCTGTGGTAGCTTGTTCTGCATTTTTTTATTTATTGTTTTATAAATTCAAACATACAGTTCAGAATTCCAAGCAATCAGATACAATACATGGATTAAATCCCCATGAGGGTGCCACTTCTCTTAATGTACATTTATCAGGTGTCTATTAGTTTTGATACATCTTTGAGAGATAATACCATATCTACTGAAAACCAGTGATAACTATAACATAGAATAATGGATGGACAGGTGGTTATAACGAAAATGTTAGACACCCCCAAGGTGCGGGATGCTGTAAAAGCTACAGCATGGGCTGCTGTCAAATCCCACCACAGCCACTTACTTACTAAGTGACCTGAGGAGAAAGGCCTAAACATCTCAATGGTATCTGGATGGCGGTCAAGGAGATGGGGATTGAGTTTAATGCAGGAAATGTAAGGTGCTGCATCTGGGGGTCACAAACCCGGGCCATGTATACACCGGGGGTCACACTGCAAGCCACATCGGGCGAAAGGGACCTACGGTTGGTGGTGGACGTCAAAATGAATAACACTGAAAACTGTCGAAGAACCGCAGCAAAAGCAAACAGGATACTGGGCTGCACAGCCAGGAGGATCACCTCCAGGAGGAGGGAGGTGATCCTCCCTCTGTATAATGACCTGGTAAGGCCGCATTTTGAGTACTGTGTGCAGTTCTGGAGACCTCACCTTAAGAAAGACATAGCACAGCTGGAGAGAGTCCAGAGGAGGCGACCAGGACAATTCAGGGTATGGGTGGGGGTGGGGGCACGCCCATGAAGAGACTGGAGGAGCTCAGGCTGTCGCACTGGAGGAGAGATGGGGGCATGAGAGAGGTCTTGAAGTATGTAAGGTGATCAGTAAAGGTGGAGCCAAGGAGGTGCTAGGCTAAAGGGGAGGCAGGGGCATGTGTGGAAGTAAAGGTGGAGCCAAGGGTGTTCAGGCTAAAGAAGGGGGCAACCGGGGCATGTGTGATCAGTAAAGGTGGAGCCAAGGAGGTGTTCTAGGCTAAAGAAGGGGGGGACAACCGGGGGCATGTGTGGAAGTTGGAGGGGGGGAAATTACAGGGTGGAGAGTAGGAGACACTACTTCACTGAGAGGGTGGCGGAGCCATGGAGCACACTGCACAAGAGTCTGGTGGAAGAGGACACAGTGGAGGGATTCAAGAAGGAGTGGGACAGTTACAGGGGGAAACAAACTGGGGAAGACCCTCCCTGGGGGTGGAGAAGCGAGCACCCAGTAGGGAGCTGGCTACCGAGCAGACACGATATACCACGAGGCCCATTCTGCTGGTTTTTAGTACGTAAGTATACCTCTATAGGATTTCTTCACATTTTAATTCTTTTATTATGATTATTTTTTAGTCCATTGTGTGTGTCCCTTTCTCTTCAGCACTACCACCACAACAGGAAGAGTGCTGGCCCTCCCTGACGAGACCCTCCAGGGAAGGGTGGCTGGTTGATCAGGCCAGGGCCCAGAGTGTGCCCCACCACCTTACATTGCAGGCCAGCGTTTTTTCCTTCATGTTCCCAGCACGCATACTCCGTATACATACACATCCCCACCCACCCCACCCAAAGATGTCAACGCACTGGGAATCAAGCATGATCAGGCAAGGTGTGGTAGTGTGGTCCAGTCTGCATAATTTTCTCTCTCTGTAGAACCTCTGATGCATCACCACCTGTGGTCACCAGGGTGACAGACTGTGATCGAGGCTTACCAGTGACCATTCCTCCCTAGGTCACAGTGTCTTCAGGGACACTCAAGTCTTCCTCCCAAAGACAACCCCATCTCCTTCCTGAAACTGCACCACAAGCAATAGCTCTACCACTGCAAATGGCCAGAGATGACAAAATTCTTTTGAAACCAGGGCCCCAAGGAGACCACTGAAAACAAGCTGCTGCATTCCAGCTGGGCTACCCTGGGCTAAAGGGGAACTACAGTCAGAATTTTCAAAAACATATGTTGTGCAAAGTTTTGATGTGTACGTAGTCCTTGTGCATCTTTCCCGTTGTCTATTATGAGTCGTCGTCGTCCCCGTTCTCCACCCCCCCCAAAAATTAGCATGGGATCTCCATCTCAGCATTGTTTATTACTCTTTTTACCTAAATACTCTCCTGTCCCATGTAACATTGATTTATCCAGGACAACAGATTCAGCAAACTCGGTTTTACAGTCAAGCTGTGATTTTTAGTAAGTTTCCTTTATCCAGTGAGCACTAAAGGATACATGTACAGTTTAGCAAATACCTGAGGACTAACTGAGTGGGTTATTATGCAAGAAAACAGTCTTCACTAATTAAAGCACTGATGATCTGGGATGATTTCTGTGCCTTTTATGGCTGTATGTAATCTGGTGAAATGAAAAGTTGGAAATATTTACCCTTGGGGCGGCCGCTGGGCGTGACTGTGGCGCTTCACACTCTAGCGCTTGACCAGGGTTGGCTGACCTGGGAAGCCAGAGGGCCAGCCAGGAGGATGCTTGAGCATCTGAGGGACTGCTAGTCTACCCTGGGAGGGAGGGAGGGGAATGACAGTCCCAGGTTTGCTTGGCCTCTGTGTGGAGACCAGAGTTACAACAAGCTGGTGCCTTACGTGTCGGGGGAGGGGCCTGGCAGACGTTGGCGTGTGCCTTGACATCTAGGCGCAGCCCATCTCCAGGAAATACCGGGGGTAAAACAAAAACTTGGTAGCTCAGCATCACCACCAACTGAAAAGGCACCCTCATCGACCGACCAGCGAATACAATCCACAGCAGGGGACCCGACAACCCGCTGGCAGGTTGCGGCGCCTGCGGATGGTCAGAATCGTCCTGCCAGTTCACGGTATTTTCATCCTCCGGTTTTCTTCACCAACCCAAAGTGCGGGACAAGTATGCAATAACACCAATTGCCGAGCCACGCATGCTTCTGCATGCGGCACGCCAGGCATCTGTTTCGTCTCCACCTCCCCATCGGTGGAATCTGTGTGCCAGCCTCCAGCCACCACTAGGGACCAGGCATGTGCCGGTCTCCAGTCCCACCCCTTCCTAGGAGAGGAGAGCTGACCTTCGGACGCTCGAACCTCTCCCTCCCCTGCCGACCCCGGCGTCCCGCTCTGAGTCGCCAGCTTATTAGTAGAACCCAGAACATCCTGCTCCTATCTCTAGTACTTGCTGAATCAGTGGCCCGAATGCATCACTGTCACAGGAGACATGAGGCAATAACATACTAAAAGGCAGCAGATTAGGCCCTATGGTCTGTCAGGAGTGCTCGAGGATCAGTGCCTTCCCAGGGCAGCGTATAGCCCCCCCCACCCTCCCTACAAGGTCCCAACCCCACCGGGCTCTGGGATGCACCCTCCCCTTATATCTATCCTAGTCGTTCTTGAACCCCTCCACAATTGTGGCAGCCACCAAATTCCCGGGCAGCGCATTCCAGGGTCCACCACCCTCTCAGTGAAGTAGTATCTCCTTGTTTCCCCTCCGCCCCCCCCGTCCAGCCTCATTGAGTGTCCCCTGGTGGCTCCTACCTCCCTCAGCTGAAGCACCCCCTCAAGGTTTACCCTATTTATTCCCTTGAGATATTTTAAGATCTCGATCATATTCCCTCTGTTCCTTCTCTCCTCCAGCGAGTACAGGCTGAGCTTCCCCAGTCTCTCCCCACAGGGTCTTTCCCCTAGTCCTACTATCATCCTGGTCGCCCTCCTACGGACCCTCTCCAGAAGAGTAATGCCCCTTTAAGCAAGGACCAAACCTGCATGCGTATTCAAGGTGTGGTCTAACGAGGCAATTATACAGCAGAAGGGACACCTATCAACTCCTTGAGGTTATCCCTGGCCTGCATCCTAGCATTTTATTTGCCTGGGCGCAGCCCTTCTACACTGCTCGGAGTTATTCATTTGGCATCCGCTACACACCCAGGTTCCTCTCCCCCTAGAAACTTTGAGTGCCCCAAGGTGTACAAATGAGGCTGGGTTTTGGCCCCAGATGAAGAACCCTGCATTTCCCAGTATTAAAACTTTTGTTTATAGGCCCGTGACCACCTCCTAGAATCTCAGGTCCTCCTGGAGAGCCAGCTTCCCCTCCTCCCCTTCCACCACCACCACCACCACCAAGGCCCCTGGAATTCTGCGATTCTGTGGTTGCAGAATTTTTCACAGAATTTGCATCATGCCGCAGATTTCATATAGTGCCACAGAATTAATTGTTTTTGGTGAATTTTCATTCAAATATACAGTTTTTCCATAGTGCCAGGCTCCCGTACCCATCTTGTTTATCCTGAAGCCCCTCCTCTATCCTTGGCAGGTGATGACATCTATGACATCACACCATATTTTAGCCAATGGTAGGACTGCATTCTGCCATAAAAATGAATAAATCATGCCGCAGAAATCAGAAAATGCTGGTGTAGACTCCTAGGAACCCTGCCGCAGAAATCAGAAAATTCTGCCGCAGAGCACTAGGGGCCCTGACCACCACCCACAGCTTAGAGTCATCGGAAAACAGACTCACCCTGCTCCTGATACCGCTTCTGATGTCTGAGATATATGTGTTAAATAAGAGTGGGCCCAGTACTGATCCCTGTGAGACCCCACTAGTGACTCTCCTGGAGGATGAGACTTCACCCCCCCAAACCCTCACCTTCTGTACACGCCCCACTAGTCAATTCCCTATCCACCCGACCATCTGCCCCCAACCCCCATATCCTCCAGCAGCCCAAGATGTAGCACCGAGTCAAACACCCTGCTGAAGTCCAGAAAGAGGACATCCATTGGCCAGCCCTGATCGAGCACACTTGTCACCCCCCTTCACAGAACTCCAGCAGGTTGGTCTGACACGATCTGCCCTTAAAGCCATGCTGGCGATCATCCAGGTGTCCCCGTGCCTTCAGAACCCCCTCCATTCTCTTCTTCAAGATGACCTTCATCACTTTGCCTACTACCGACGTCAGGCTAACCGGCTTATACAGTTTCCTAGGTCCTCTCGTGAGCCGCCCTCGTGTATAGGCACGATATGGGCCATCCTCCAGTAATGAGGCTCCCACCCCGATTGCAGGGAGGAGTTCAAAAGGACCGCCAGGGGTTTGGCCAGGGTATCAGCCAGCTCCTTAAGCACCCTGGGATGGATCCCATCTGGGCCTGGTGCTTTATCTACTCTTAGGGCCTCGAGGGTGTCCGACACCCTCCCACTGGGGATTTCAACATCCACTTATCCCACTTTAGCTGCTGGACCCCCTTCCCTCTCCCCTTGCTCTGCCGCCCCCCCCCAGTCCTCCTTGGTAAAGACCAAGGCAAGAGAGTCATTCAGTACCTCCGCCTTCTCCACCCACCCACTCCCCATCCTCAGCCTACTAATCTGCCCCTTCCCTTGTCTTCTTTCCCCGATATACCTGAAGAACCCTCCACCCCCTTCTAATCCTCTGTGCCAATCTCACCTCGGCCGACCTCACCACCCTACTAAGATGGAGATCCCCAGGGGCCAAAAATGTACCATAAAACCAGTAGGCTAATTTAGAAAGAACTTCTAAGAGCAAACAAAGGGAAGGACACAACAGGACTACGCACACAAATCAAACTTCACCACATATGATTTTGTAAATGCTGACTGTAGTACTTTTAATAAATTCACCTGCCATTAAGACTCAAGGGTGCCACATATGCTCCTCTTAGAAATAAGCTGCACCTATTCCCCTGCAATTAAAGGTTGCTAGAAAATACTTACCCTGCTAAGTCCAAACTCATCATTTTCATCCTTTGGTACCCCATAGTTTCCAATTAACGGGTATGTGAGGACCAGTATCTGGTACTTGTAAGATGGATCTGTTAGAGCCTCTGGATATCCCACCATACCAGTCTGGAACACTGAAAAGAAAAAAGAAAACAATCACTCAACAATGTGCCCCTCCTGGTTTAAAGAACTGTAAAATACAAGATACCCAGGTTTCACTTCAGATCATTGCCTATGTGGGACACTGAACCACTGGGTATAAAAGAGAAGAGATATTCTTAGGGTACTTGTTGCTCTGTGTAGGCTCTGTCCCTGGGTAGTCATGGAATGGGCCGTTCTCACCATTAACATACTAACATACCAGCAGAATAGACCTTATGGTCTTTCCTGTCTGCTCGATAGTCAGCACCCATACTGGGCACCCATTTTGCTGTCCCCCCCATCCCTCAGGTTCCCCATCCTCTTTCCATGGTAATTCCTTGGTACTGGATTTCCTCAGCTTAGGAGAGGAGCAGTCAGGGTGCTTCAAAGGAAGGAGGAGGGGGCCACAAGAGGGCATGGGTGGAAGCCGGAAGGGGGAAGATTCAGGGGAGAAAGGAGGAGGTGCTACTTCACTGAGAGGGTGGTGGAGCCATGGAATGCGCTGCCTAGGGGGCTGGTGGAGGCAGAGACGGGGAGGAGTTCGGGGGGGAAGGGGGAAGACAGGTACAGGGGAAGGGTTCTGGAAGCAAAATCCAATGCAGCGGGAATATCTGGAACTGGGAAGGGAGAAGCCAGAGAAGGCAAGGGGGGCAGCAAGGTCAGCTCCCAAGGTGTGGGGGCTGACCAAACGAGCAGACGCAAAAGACCATTAGGCCTATTCTGCTGGCATTTTAGTATGTTAGCTTCACCCTTCCCCTATACCTGTCCCAGCCCTTCTTGAACCCTCTACAGTATCAGCCTCCACCAGTCCCTTGGGCAGCGATTCCATGGTTCCACCACCTCTCAGTGAAGCAACACCTCTGAGTCCCCCAGCTTCTACATGTGTCCTCTGGTTGCCCCCCTTTTTTTTTTTTGTATTTTATTTTATTTGGAAACCACCGTCCGAGCCTCCCATGTATAATCCCTTTATAAAGACCTCTATCATGTCTCCCTCCCCCTGTCCCTCCTCTCCTCCAGGGTGTACATGTTCAGCTCCTCAAGCCTCTCCCAGTAGGTCCTTTCCCCCATGCCCCAGCTCATCTTGGCTACCCTCCTCTGGACCCTCTCCAGGAGTGCAATGTCTCTTTTTAGGTGCGTCCTCCAGAACTGCGCACAGTACTCGAGGTGCGACCTAACCAGGCAGTTACACTGAGCTAAGATTACTTCCCTCTTTCTGGAGGTAATCCCCCTAGTGATGCATCCCAGCATCCTTTTGGCCTTGGCCACTGCCCTCCTACAAGTTTCAGAGTTGTTCATTTTAACATCCACCACCACCCCCAGATGCCTCTCGCCTCTTCGAGACTTGTAGTGGGTCTCCCCCCAAGAGTGTACACTTGACTTGGGTTTCTGGCCCCCAGGTGCAGAACGTTGCATTTCCCCGCACTGAACTTCAGTCCCCACTTACTCGAACACCTCTCCAGAGCGTCCAGGTCCTCCTGAGGACCACTCTCGCCTCCTCCCCAACCACCACCGCTCCCAGCTTCGAGTCATCTGCAGAGAAACTCATTTCACTCATGATACCTTTCCTTATGTCAGAGACATAGGCGTTAAACAGGAGTGGCCCCAGGACCGATCCCTGGGGGAACCCATTAATCATGTCGCAGAAATCAGAAAATGCTGCCGTAGAAACCCAGTAACACTGCCGCAGAAATCAGAAAGTTCTGCCGCAGAGTACTAGGGACCCTGGCTAACGTAAGTGCAGGGCAAATTAGGGATTGCAAGCAGCCTGGGAGGCTTTGTCCAGGGAAGGGGGGTGCGGGAGAGGTGGAGGAAGGAAGGGGGATATGTTGCGAGAAAGGACGAGGGAAAATAGGGAGATGAGGAAGGGAGTAGGAGAAGGCATTTAAGGGAGGTAAAGAGGGGGTGGACGAACTAGGCATCACAGGAGCATCTTTTGGGTGGAGATGTGATTACGGAGATGGAGCTTGAAAGAGCCTAGCTTCGTGAGGTCTCGTGTTGGGGGTTGTTTAGCCAGCTGGGAGCCCTATACCTGAATGAGCGTTGTGCCCAAGTAGTACAGCAGAGAGGAACTTGGAAGACCTAACCAGTCATACCTCTAGTGTGGTAGGGGTTGGAAGTATGTCAGAGGAGATTTTGGAAGGTAGGAGGAGTAACCCCAAGGCAGGTTTTCTTAGTGAATAGGCAGGTCTGGTATGTAATACAGCCCTTTAAGTCTAGTCTGCCTGACATGGTGAACAAATCACACATGTGAGTTAGTCTGGGGGCTCTGGTAGCTAGTCTACATATTTTGTTAAGGGCTGTGTGAATTCTTTTCAGGGTCATTAGCTGCTCCATAGATGAGCCCATAATCAATAATGGAGACTAAGGAACTGGAGATCGCAAGGCAGAATGCATTAGGGGTGGGGCAGTGGCAATGTTTGTAGAGGAGCCCCAACCTAGTGTTGACAGCCTTGGCTACCTGGTTAACGTGGGCACTGAAAGACATTGTTGTATCTGTTCTTACGCCTAGATACTTGAATTGTTGGACCTGGTCCAGTGGCACACTGGAGTTGCTGGAGATGCTGAGTTGGTAGTGTCTAAACCTGCAGTGTGTGCTAGCGAAATTTTTTTTTTGTAATTAAGAAGTTTATGCTCAATAAACCACTGCTCAATTGAGAAGAAATCCTTCTGTAGTTGCTCTTGGAGGGGGAAGAGGGTCGAGGTGACAGGACAGTATTACAGCATCGTCTGAGTACAGTAGTAGATTAGTGAAGCATGCTTGGGGAAGAGTGTTTAGAAAAAGACTGCAGAAGAGGGTGCCAAGTATCAAGCCCTGGGGGACACCTGATCGTACAGGACAGCCGGAGAGGAAATTACTGATTTTCACTTTTTTGTGAACAGTCACTTAGGTAATTCTGGAACCACCGTGTTACAACAACGAATAGACCTAAGAATGAGAGAGTGTTCAGAAGAGGAGGGTTCAGAGTCATCAACTATTTTAATGAGGTCAATGAAAACTGCCCCCACTAAATGTCTGGTGTCGAAGGCTGTGTGGATAAAGTTGGAGAAGTGAAGCAGGGCAGTAGTTGTGCTATGAGACTTCCTAAATCCGTGTTGTTATGAGCACTAAATTTGATGCTCCAAGGTATTCGGTTATCTGGTCAGCGACTATACGTTCCAGCACTTTGGAGAGTGGGGGGAGGACACAGATAGATCCCTACCCACCAACTATCACCCTATCTCCACTTTTAAAAATGGGAGTACTGACAGCAGCTTTCCAGGCAAAGGGGAACTGCCTTAGGCAGAGGGAGAGATTGAGGATTTTGTTAAGAGGAAGAATGACTGAGTCGAGGGTTAGATGAATAAGTTTTAAGTCCAGGGAGTCGCTACTGGCTCTCGCTTTCCCAAATGCGCATGGGCAAGGTATTTTTTAGCCGCTGCTTGCGCTATCCACTGAAAGTGGAATGTTGCGGTGACTGGCAAGGGGAGTGTGGGGTTGCTATTGGAGTAGATTGACAGAGTAGCTGGCGAGTCGGGGAGGATGCTGGAGAGGTCAGAAAAAGCTGCGTTTAGGGCATCAGCAATGCTTTTGGGGTCCTGGAGAGTGGCTCCCCCGGCTACTAGGATGGAGGGAGGGGACTTGCCCATAAGTTCCTCGAGGTTGTCCCATCACCCCATGAATTGGTCAGAGCGAGGCTGTAGTACTGAGCTTTGGCACAACATATTTCCCTAGTGCAAGTGTTCCTAGCCGTTTTATAAAGCTGCCTATTCAGTTTTAATTCCTGGGGTTTATTTGCGGACCATGAAAAATCCCCTTCCTATCCTCGCCAGGGCAAACTCTGATGCTTACTCTGCCACAGATAAAACAGACCGTGACGCCATATAAAGCTTACTGTTTTGGGCATCCCAAATGCGAATCGCCTCCTTTCTCTCTACACAGAGAATGACCTCAGCTTGTATCAGAGTGGCTGGGAACTTAAAAGGCCTGTGTCAGAAAACAGAGACTACACTGCAGCACTAAGCTTTGGACCTCCCTCACTCACCTTGCCCTGGGATGCACACAAAGAATTCTGCTAAAGGTATGTCGACAAACACACAGCTCTCTTGGCGAATCTGTATAACAACCCCACAAGGAAACTGCGACATTATTAATGCAGAATAAGATGGAAACACTGGAAGGTTGCTGCATTAAGGAATGTACAGGACATCATTCACCAAAGCGGTACCTTCCCTTTGTGACACTACAGCAGAGCTTTATGCTTAGACCATCAGATGCATACAAATACAATCAACTTCAAAAACGCACACTAGCACAACACTGCAGAAGGAGACAACCCACACCACAGAATGGGAACATCTATTGTGAAAAGGGGGAGTGATGCCATTTATCTCCGTGACATTCTCAAGGGACAGGTTCTCTCTAAAATTGTCTCAGGCAATGCCACTCAGGCCCTAGCTATCAAAATCTCCATGGGAAATCAGGGTAAATCACTAACAATGCTGTCTGGTTTACTGGCTCAGTAGGTAGCACACTCGCCTCTGAGGCCGGGAGATCAGAGGGCCGTGGGTTCAGTTCCCACATCTGGCACTTGGGTTAATATCCCAGTACTGACACTGTAGTGCAGCATGAGAGGGGTGCTACACTTCTGAGGTGCCGCCTTTCGGATGAGACGTTAAACTGAGGTCCCATCTGCCTGGACTGGTGGTAGTTCAGGTGGATGTTAAAGATCCCATGGCACATATCAAAAGAGATGGGGAATTTCCTCATTCATTAAAAATACCACCAACAGCTTAATCTGGTTCAAGGTCAGTTGGCATTCATCTGTATCCCCTCCCGGTCGTGCCTGAAAATAGGCAGGATGTCTAGTGCACTTCCCCAGTCAACAAAAACTAAATAAATACATACATCCCATCCGCGACATAAAATCTGGCTTTAACTCCATCCTAGATTTTAAATTTCCCAGCCGCTCTGAGGTAAGCCAATATGCTTGTATAGATCTTATAGTCTTGGCTGAGCACAGAGATAGGTCTTTAAGAATCACATATATGTACCAGTTCATTAGGTTTTAGAATTGCAGAAATTGTTGCTTGTGCCCACGAGGACAGATATTCAGCAGTCGAATGACTTCTGCATTGCCCTAGACAGGGGATCTTTAATCAAGTCCCAGGCAGCTTTATAAAACTCTGCCCCATAACCGTCGGGGCCAGGGTTCTTGCCATTCTTAAGATTTTTAATAACAGTCTGGAGTTCTTGTTGTGTGATGAGCTGGGTCAACAAATGGGCCTGCGAGGAGGTCAGTCGAGGGAGAGTGAGGAAAGAAAGGAAGGAAGAATGCAATATCTACCCCGGGGGTCTGCAGTGTACAAGCTGTTACAGTAAGATTTAAAGGCTTGGAGGATCGGAGCTGACGGTGGATGGCATCTGACACATCTGAGGACCCCTAATCTTAGTAACTAACTCTCTGGATTTGTTTGCAGAGTTGCTAGGCCAAGACTCGCGAGGCCCAAGTCCCTCCTTCAAAATATTTCTGACGAAGCCACAACAGAGCTTGTTCCGTTTTAACTGTAAGCAATTTTTGTATGGCCTGTTGTGTAAGAGCCATCTGTGCAGTCAAGGATGTGTCCCCCTGCATATGAGCTTCCTGCAGGAAATGTAATTGTTCATGTAATTCCTTGAGCCTGGTCTCTGCTCTCAGTTTCTTTCAGGACACATAGGCTATAATATAAGCCCCTGAGCACCATTTTTATAGTGTCCCACAAAAGTTGTGGGGACATCCAAGACGAGGTATTATCATGAATTATCTCTGGAATTTTGTCCCGCAGGAGATCTTTGAATTCAGGGACGGAAAGTAACAAATTATTAAGTCTCCAAAACGTGTCCTTCCATTCAGCTAAACATTCCAGATCGAGGGTGATGGGGGCATGGTCGGACAAATAGGTATTATGGATGCCAGCAGATTTTACCTGCTCTAGGTGTTCACCACTTATACAAAAATAATTAAGCAGGAATAGTGCTTGTGTGCATGGAAGTAGACAAATTTCCGAGCTGAGGGACAGACTTATCTCCATGTATCTATGAGACCCGTTTCCCTCAAAAGTCTCCTGAGATGCTGCTGGCCGGTAGTGCGCGGCTGAGCTCTAGATGCTAAAGTATCTAGAGTGGGAATGAGTAGGCAATTAAAATCTCCCCCCAGGATCAGAGTCCCCCTCCTAAGTGAGATTAAAGTATCAATCAACTGCTGAATGGATGAGGCATCACTGCGTTGGGGGAGATATATATTCTGCCCATCATACAGTCCTGGTCCTGCAGCCTACCCACTGCCAGTCCCAATCTACCCTCTGGGTCAGAATATTGTTATAGAACTTCGAAGGAGGAGATCCTAGGGACCAGAATGTCCACCCTCTATGGCATCCCCTGCAATAAGCAGATTCTGCAATCTGAGAGAAACAAAGGTTAGCAATTTTGGTGTTCTGCTGGGGAAAGATGTAGCTCCTGCAGCAGCAATAAATCCAGCTTATGTTTCTTAAGGGCCATTATTGTTCTGTATATTCCACCAGGCAGTCAATCCATTCACATCTTGAACTAAATATATTACTCATATTAGCTTTAGTCTCTAAGTTGTCCCCCCCAACGCCAGCCAACCCCACGCTCAAAAACTGTACAATTATGCATCAGAGGACCTCTTAATAATATTATTGTAACTGTGGAAAAACTACTATGTATTATGTTCCTCGCTGTCTTGTGTAATGCACTTGTGCTGTATGCTATCCCATGTATTATTCCATGTAATTCCCCGGGTCGCCCCTGAAAAAGGGACCTTTGGGGGCCAGCAGACTTACCCAGTTATCAAAATTTAATAAAATAAATAAACTGTACTCAAGTCATACCACAATGAGACGACAAATACGTCCATTTCCTGAAAACCGTATCAAACACTTATTTGAACCTGCAAAGGAAAAAGATACTGAACAGTCCAATAATAATAGCAGGCATTTGTCAATGCCGAATGTTTGTTGCATGCACTGGTGCCATTCGGGGGGGGGGGCGGAATAAAAACTATACAGCTATTACTACCACCATTAGTAAATCCGCTATGGCTGTTGACTGCGTTCTGAGAAAAAAAAAAAATTATTATGGACTTGGCTGAAGTACCTGGAGAATGGGGCCCTGGCATTTAATCTTCATTCCTGGTGATAACCGAAGATGTGGAGTTCACTGAGCCACTTACATTTACCTATGTCCAAGGTTTCCTTTCTGACTTATTTAAAATGCAATTGGATTCCCTTACCCCTCGGGCACACAGAATTACTCCTCACTGCAAGCCTGCTAACCCGATCTCCCACATACCTTTCAGGTCTCCACCTCAGGGGTTCATATCTATGACATGTACCTTAATAACAATAACAATTACGTTTTTATTTATATAGCGCAATTCAAGCATCAAAGCGCTTTACATACAAAACATCGTAACTCATTTTATAAGCACCAATAAGACACTCCAAGTCGCTGGCTGTACTGAACTTCTAGGCGTTGAAGGCATTCGGTGCAAGCATCTTGTGCTTCATGATGCACCTGGGTGTGCATTAACCCCAGACAACCAATGCCTTGTCGCGTCTTGCTTCTTACAGCTGGATCATCTAGGGGTGGGGGACACACAGGGAACTGGAACTGGGGAGGCAGGATGCAGAGGGTGGTTCTCGGGGGTGCAATTAGGGCCCTGGGGAGACAAGCGGGCATCACAGAATAACTCCTGGGACTGATGCTCTTCAATTTTTTATATATATATATATATATATATATATATATATATATATATATATATATATATATATTTAAAATTTGAGGCACCAAGGTTTGTGAAGTAACACAAACAACAGTACATCACAATGACAAAAGATTCACCTTATGGTCCTTGAGCAAAGGAAAAAGAACCAGCAACATTACTGAGCAGAAAGCATTAGTGAGGTGATCTGTATCAGATACAACTGGGTAATAACATAAGGTACATGGCAATATAAAGGGTTACGCTGCAGAGATGATGTCCTTAAGCTAAGCTCTTCAAGATCTTCATCAACGATATAGGAGCGGGAATTCAGAATAAGAGAAGTCTCCTTGCTGAGAACACTATGATCTGTGGCAGAGCCAACACTGAGAAGGCAATCAGAGAAACAGTGAGACAAAAATGTCAGAAGTGGTCCAGACTATGGCAACGAAAGTTCAATGCAAAAAAGGAGCAAAGTGAGACACACTGGTAGAAAGAACCCTAAAACAGTCTAATGGGCGAAGGGATCAAAGCTGGTGCAGACAACTGAGGAGACCGACCTGGCGATCATCATTATTGATAGGCCTGGGTCCACTGTTCAAGCGCAGCAAAACATCGGGAAAGCAGACAGGCTGCTGGGAAGTATAGACTGCATGGATCTGATAGTAGGAGGGAGGAGGTGCTACTGCCCCTGTACAAGTCGCAGGTATGGCACACCTAGAGTACTGAATGCAGTCCAAGTTCACACCTCAAGAGAAACAGGGATCGATAGAAATATGCAAAGGAGGTAGTGTTCCTATTCACACAACTGTAGTGATTCAAGTACAAATTATGAAATTCCAAGTACATTTTGTGTGGAGGGTACACTACACCCCATAATTTTGTTTGTAGTACATATGTACCCCACAAACATTTTTGTTGAAATGGTACAGTGAACCCTTGTAATTTAGTTTATACCCTGAACATTTTTGGGCGGGTACAGTGAACCCCAGATCTGCAGTCTTAATGGGAACACTAAAGGAGGGCCACAATGGTGATCAGGAGGAGTTAAGGAATAAAGGTTTCAGACCTTAACAGGTACACACTGGAGGCCACGAGGGAAAGTGCGATATGACTGAGCCATACAAGTTCTTGCAAGTAATCAACAGGGTGGATTGTAATGACTTATTCCTAAGGAACATGGACACGTAACTACAGGATAAAGGTGGATGGGGTAGGGGTGTCACGGGTTATATGACGAAATTATTCACAGAGCAGTGGTGAACTAATGGCATATACTGCCCACAGAGGTGGATGAAGCCTAGACTACGTGACTGGGTTTAAAACAGTCAACACTCACAGGGAGGCAGGCACAACAGCCCTCCAGTCACAAAAGCACCACAACTGCTTGTACAGTTAAAATCTTTATTCAGCATTCCAAACAAATGATAACGCACTCTTCTGGCCACCCCACATCTGTCCAATGTTTCACACTGCACTAATGCTTTTCCAAGGACACTTGCTTGGAATCCTGAACAATGAACCATTCATACAGCTTTGATGATTCTGTGGCGAGCAGCATTGTGTCCAGTTCCTCAGTAGTACAGAGTTTGGACTGCTTTCATGTGGCAATGCCATTTCTCTAGAATGGCCACCGCTTTTAAAGCAGCAGCGCATGCAAAAGTAAATTCCTTCCCTGCCCAGAGGCTTCTCTCTTCCCAGGCACACAGCCACTCAGGTACCTGGTCACCCTCTGCACACTGCCATTCCTTGCAGTCATCACCATGTACCTCTCATATTGGTGGGGAACTGCAGGTGACTGTACGCTGCATATGGAGCTGGTGTATCACATGCATGTGGTATACCGATCAGCCTGTGTTATCCTGTGCCCTCCCGCTGCATGTCCAGGTGGGCCCCTGTGCCCCCATCTGACCCTGTACATGGCTATAGGTAATATCACTGTAGCCCGACCAATGCAGTCCACACACAGTCCATCACACTTCCCGCTAGGCTGCAATATCTCCTGTTCACCTTTGTGGAGTGGTGGGGCAGCCCTGCAAAGCTGGAACTGAGCATGCCCGGGGTATGCAAATGGCCTGACTACATTCCAGTAATGAAATCCAAATGTGGGAGGTAGGCTTGGAATGTGCAATTAGGTTATTTGCATATCCTGGCTGAATATTGCAATTCTGCACACTGCTCAAGTGGCCTTGTATCACACACACTTCCCCATGCTCCGCATAGGGCTCAGGTCACCTGCTGCACCACACATCTCCCAATGCACGACTGCGCATCTTTGGGATATTCAGCCAGAGATGCGCAAGCGCATTTCACGGCGCACCTTCTGAATGTTTCATTATTTTGGGCCATGATCTCAGACAAGTGCAAAATGCATACACAACTTTGCAAGAAACTTTTGAATATATGGGCTTGCATTTCCACCAGTCCCTATTCCCAATGGACTGCTCCGCCATACCCTGGCTTATGTTTTCTCCTTGTCCCTCCTGGAAAAGGTTAAACCCACGATCATGAGACCCCATTTGTAGTTTGTTGATGATCACGTTTCAGTGACAGCCACATTAGTCTCTGCAGCCACCCATCTTGTTCCCCATGCTCCTGGCACTGAGGAGGACCACCCTAGAAGTTACTTTCCCCCTTAGTCCCAATCTCATGTTCATTCTGTGAGGAGAAGGCCAATCCAGTGGGAGCAGAGTGGGCATTCTGTGGAGGGGAGAAAGGCCATTCCAAGGAAGATGGTGGGCTTTTAGTTGGGTGCAGCAGTCCATTCAGGTACAGTGTGGGCATTCTATGGGGACAAAAAGGCGGTTATATCCCTAACGTGCACTACGTACAATCTGGAACATCAGAAAGCACGCAAAATGTGCATGCATTCCCAGAAGTCCCAAATGTTGCCACATGTAGGGGTTCCGCAATTACGGGTTCTACCAAGACACTACAAGTCTGTGACGTGCAGCATCAACTAAATCCAACCCTTGAGAAGGGCCACCAGTTCTGAATTTTCTTGGACAGTCCTGAAATTCCCACTCGTATTGGTTTTAATAAACAGTACTGGTGACCTGGACTTATTAAAAGAATTACATTTTTCAATACGCATGTTAACTTCAGGAAAGGGATGATGATTCTTCCAGAACCCGCTTGCCTTTTCCTCCCCTTCTTCAATGCTGCTTTGAACGTCATGTTAGCCAATGGGGCATGCAAAAACAGTAACGTGTGGCTTTTGAGCGGGTCCTAGCTTCCTCCTCCCTCTTACCAAATGAATTCATTTGCAGGTAAAGTTGCGCAACGGGAAAAGAGCGAGAAATCTATTCTGCTCTAAACGCAGTTTTGCGCCCAGCGCGGTGTCCTTTAAAACTGAACTATGAAAGAATGCGTTCGCACCGACTCGCGGAAAATAGACCAGCAAAGAAAAGATTATGTCAAAAGAAAAAAAAAAAACTCACCAACTTCCCCGGACACTGATGTGAGAGTTCCAAAAGGGCTGCCTCTGAAAACGGTGCCATCTTCTAATATTAGAGAAGCCATATTTTTAGCGAGAAAGGTGAGCTACGACTCCCGATACGAGATGCTGCTACCCTGCTATCTTACCAACTGTAATGCGCAATGAATATACAGCTGGGCCCGCTCGCTTCCCGTCTCCCCCACGTGAGTTCCACGCAAGTGGCTAGAAGGTAGTTATTCGGACAGTTATAACATCCCCTTTACAGATATGCAGCAGCTGGAGCGTTGAGACAGTGTGGTGGGAAGTCTGCGCAGAAGTTCACCCACGCACAGGGTCCGAGGTGCTAGATTTAGTCCTGCCGCCGCTGCAGAACCACTGTGGAAAGTTAAAAAGCGGCTCAGCCTGCAGCCGAAGCAACGCAAGGTTCCGCCTTCGCGCAGCAGGATACCTAGCCGGCATGTGACGTCACCGCGCACGCGGACAAGAGGTGGTCCGGTGGAATTCACATCTGGAGTGGTACGAAGTCCAGTTGCCCGCCTCTTGTAGCTAGGATAACAAACGCAAGGCTGAGTAGTTTGTTATGGGAAATGCAGATTTTTTTCTGAGGAAAACTGTTAAAACACAGTAATATACAGTAGGCAAAATAATAGTAGTAGTGCTAGTAGCACGTTGAGCCGTATCCCGGTGGGCTTGGACTGCCTCATATCATAAATGATAACAAATAGTTGACCATTATAGAACTAGATACAGAAATCTAAAAATGGAGCAATAAATAGCAGCAGCCAAAGTATGTATATACTGAGGCCTTACAGGACACCAAAAGCCTAATCCTAACGTGATTGTATAATGTATTTGTTTTATTTAGTTTTTCACACGAACAAATTACAAAGATAAGCTATATAATGAGGTTGCAAGCTGTATGATTCCGAGATGTGCAATGTCTTGACTGTAAGCAAATGTTTACTGCCAGGTGCTGTGTCTGCAAAATGTTTTTACTCTGTAATTCTGGATCACCCCTGAAAATGGATATTCGAGGCTCAGTGGGTCTACCCAGTTAACAAAATTGAAATAAAGAAAAGCTTCTAAATAGTTACACCTTAAAAACCTCTAAAAGCATCCACCGAGGGACACCCCTCAGTGCCCTAGTTAACAAATTCCAAGAGAGCCAGCCTTATCAAATGTACAGTCACGGAGAATTTAAGTCTGGGCCCAAACTGTAAGGAGACCTTCCTCAATAGAGCAGAGGGCGTACAACCAGTGGTGAGTTAGGAGCTCTGTCAGGGACCAACCTAGAGCCATGTAGAGCCTTAGAGGTTAGTAAACTAGCCTTGAAGGTAACATGCCACTTCACTGGCAACCAGTGCAGTTCACACAAGACGGGTTACATGACCTCAAAAGGCCTATCAGGAGCAGGCCGGTGGCGCTGAGGGTTGGCGCTGGACACCACACCTCGCACCACACTAGCGACCCATGTTTGGGAGCGAGCACAGGCCGCCAGGGGTCGTCTGGGGAGGAGAAAGTGTGGCGTCCGCTGACAGCTTGCATTCTCCTGGGGGGGTGGGTTGCAGGTTCGGCACTTGAGTACCTCCCAGAGGGAAGCAACGAGCTGCAGCCTGCATAAGTGGGGAATGTAGCTTACGGCAGATGTCAGCAGGAGCAGCGCTCAGGGCGTACGTTCCCCCATGATCATTGCACGTTTATGCGTGCCTGGGGGTGAACCACCAAGAACAAGAAAACACTCCAGAGATATGGTAGGCTACAGCATGCCTCAGCCCTACACCCACTGCCGGACCACGCCCACCTGCATCCTGATCCTCTGCGTGCCTCCTGAGCCTGGATGATACTGGATGTCTTGGGCGCAAGAAGGAGTGGCGGCCCCACCCTGGGGGGTAAGCCAGGGAGGTCTCTTACCAGGTGGAAGTAGGCATTAGCGGAGCCCCAGGAGGGGACCCAGAGTGGGGGGGGTTCAGGCTGGGTGGGAGAACCAGGATGACGCCTGAGAGAGGTCACATCTCCCTTGACCAGAGGGAAATAGTATAAAAAAAAAAGGCCCATCAACAACCTAGCAGCTGCAGGCATTGCCGGGTACTTCCACTGACCCCAAAGCAGACCGCATTACAGTAATCAAGCCACCTTGCATGTAATAAACACGTACACCAGCGTCAGCAGGTTTCCAGGAAGGATCAGGTACCTATTCCAGGCAATGTTCCTAAAATGGTGTAACACCCCCCATTTCTAGGGCTTACCTGTGCTCTGCTTCCATTCTTTTACCCCTTCATCTGGCTTGGAGCTTCACCCACCGGACCCCCAGTACTGGAATCGGGGGCACCAGAAGGGCACTTGAACTGCAGACAGGAGCCCTAGAAGGATCCAAACCAGGGCTTCACATGGGACCTTCGCAGCCATCGCCACAGAGCTCCCTGAGCCATCAGAACTGCTCTTGGTGCCGATGCAGGGAGCAGGGAAGGAATTGGTAGCAAGGTCAGTGTTCCCTGAACCCAGGAGAGGCAGCGGGCTGGGAACAGAATAAGGAGGAGTGTGGCTGCCATGTCTCCATTTCAGAGACTGAGACATGTGGTCGCACCAGAAAAGGATGCTGCCTCCAGGATAGACAGTGAAGCAGGAATCGAGGGTTCAGCATGACATCGGCGCATACAAGATATAATTCAAGTTTATTGCAGGAAAACTCCATTGAGCAAGCTCATTCACAAGGAGGTCCTGAAGCAGGTATACAAACAAATACACAGTACATATAAAGAATAACATGGCAGTATTTCAAGTGCAGAATAGGACCATAAGGTACATAGTACTCAGAGTAAAAAGTAACAATAAAGAGCGTGAACCACGGGACAGACGTAGGAAACAGAAAGAACAGGGAATACAGTAGCTAGGAGGAGGGGTTTGGAAATGGTGGATTAGGACTACAGTAAATAAGATGAAGGGTTCGGAGTTGGGGAGGAGAGCAAAAGAGGGCAAGGGGTAGAGGAAGAGAAAAAGGGGTGAGAAAGATGAAGTATAAGGACACGGTAGGCTCAAGGGTCACCAACAGGAGGAAGGAAGTTAGGGTAGGGGATGAGGAAGAGAATAGGGGACAGTACGGTATAGAGGAGGTGAAATAAGTGCAAATAAAAGGTCATGATAGTAGCTGCAGAGAGCATTTTTGGTAGGCAGCCATAGTCTAGTTGAGCCAGAGGGCAGATAATGTTAGGTGGATTGCAGAGGGGCTAGAGCTGTGTCCAGTAGGAGGGGATAGTAGGTGGTGGGCTTATAAAGGAAAGGGAGTTTAAAAACAGCTGCAAGTGTCTTTTATTTTATCAGTAACTAACCTTTTGAAGAAGTTGACAGAGACAATATTGGATAGCTTCAGCAAAGACTGTAGCCGATTCCAAGTGGTTGGAAGGGAACATGAGATGGCGCTGTTTGCCAAAGGAGGTCACAGTCCTAGGCACATCAAGGAGATAAAATCCGACTTTCTGAGTGAAAAAGCACTGCAGGAGTTGCAGACGAGAGAAGTTAGGTAGCTCAGAAGTTTGTTCAGGAGAAGGTTTAGGTCTAGATTCCGGCGTGAGTACGCCTAATGGTAAATGATGCCCATCCAACAGCCGCATACAGGTCACAGTGGTGGGTTCGGTACAGGGAGTTTGTGATGAAACACAGGGCATGGTGGTAGAGGATATCCAGTTTGTTGAGGTTAATAATTTCAGAAGAGGTATAGATTATGTCACCATAATCGAGTAGCGGGAGAAAAGTGACTTGGACAAGCCTGGTTCTGATTTCTAGCGGAAAGAAGGACCTATTGTGGAAGAAGAAACCTAGCCTGGTTTTTAATCTCTTGGACAGGTCATCAAGGTGATCGTTGAAGGAGAGCTTGTTATCGAGCCAGATGCCAAGATATTTTAACTTTTGAGATAATTTCCAAAGGTTCACCTAAGGAGGTGACGATAAAGTCTTGGGTGGGACGAGAGTAGCAGTGGGAGAGGTATGAGGGGAGAAGTCATGGCTTTGGTTTTCTTAGCATTTAGGAGAAGTTTGACTTTAATTAGATTAGTTTCTAGCTGTACAAAGTCGGCTTGGAGTAGGTCCCTGACTCCAGACAAAGTAGGGCCAGAGGTGTACAGAACTGCATCGTCAGCAAAGAAATGCAGATTTGATTTAGTTATCTGATGGTCGAGATTGTTGATATATAGGGAGAAAAGGGTAGGACCTAAGATGGATCCTTGCGGAACTCCCCTGGCAATAGGCAAAGAGGATGAGAATAAACCTCCTGCCTTAACCTTCTGGGTCTTTCCAGAAAGGTAACTATTAAACCACTGGGTGATGGATGGGGTAGTACCTATTTTGATTAGGCTATTCACTAATAAGTTGTTATCTACGGTGTCGAATGCTTTACTAAGGTCTAAGAATACTGCTCCTGTTATTTTCTTAGAATCCATAGCAGAGACCCAGTCATTGGTAACTTTGGCCAATGCTGTAACGGTGCTATGATTAGGGCGAAAACCGGATTGTGCTGGGTTTATGAGAGAATTGGTTTCTATGTGATTTTTTTAGTTGTGTGTAGATCAATTTTTTGAGAACTTTTGAGAGGGCAGGATTGAAATAGGCCTATAGTTATTTAGGTGTAAGTCCTAATTTGAATAAAGGGAAGGATGTGGGCGGTTCCAGCAAGAAGGAACTGTACGGTGGAAATTGAGAGGTTGAGTATATGGAGGATGGGGCAGTAAGATGGGTGAAGCCAATTTTAGGAAGAATGGTTCAAGCCCATCTTCGCCTGTGCTTTGGTGTCAAGGTTGATAAGGCGGGTCTTCAACTTCTTTCAAGTTGAGGAGCAGCTAAATGAGCAGGCCGAGGTTTGTGGAGTAGTATTGAACCTGGTTGTTAACACAAGCGCATACGGTGAAGAGTCTAAAGCTAGGCCAGCCGTGACAAAGTGGGAATTGAATTTTTGAGTATTTGGCAATTACTTACCACATCCATACCGTTACTGTGGATCTTAGATGGAACAGAAGGGCAGTTGACCAACCTTCAATGGACTTGAGGGTCCTCCAGATTTTGTGGGAGTTCCCTTTAGCCTCTTCAAGGGTGGAAACATAGAAGTTTGCTTTGGGCGAGGCGAATCGTTTACACAGCGTTCTGGCTGCTCTAAAGGTCTGCCAATCACTCGAACTCTTAGTACGCCTAGCCTGGGCCCAGGTTTTGTCACGGTTTGTCAGTGCGGCCTTGAGTTCCGTGTGAACCAGGGTGGGAGATTTTGCACGCATAACCTTGATAAAAGGTGCATGTCTATTTGCCAGGGTGGTGAGGTTGTCATTGAGGACAGTAACAGCCTCTTCGAATGATTTTGCAAGATAGAGATCTTGCTACCTAATCTTACTTAGGTCGGTCAAATAGTTTGAGGCACTGAGCTTGCGAAAGGACCGCTTGGTTATGAACTTAGGCTGGTAGTGAGCTTTAGCTTGCGATCTTGTACGGACTACGATATTATGATCACTCATATCATTGTGGAAGACCACTGTGTGTGATATTTTGTGAGGAGGCGTGGTTAATATCACATCGTTCCTGGCCCAGGGATGGCAGCAGTCTGGAAACAAGACAGCACTGTGCGCATGCACACCAGCTTGGGACAGCGGGGCTCAAAGGCTGCCTCCTGAGTCATGTGATGCAGCCTAGCTGAGTGGTTGTGGTTGGCTAGAGCTCTGCAGCATATACTTTTAAAATTGTTATAAACTGCGAATTAAGCACCAGTTTGCAATGAAATCATCAGTAAAACACCAGCTTGGGGCGGGGGGCACTAGAGAGCCAGCTTCCAGGCAGGACGTCGTTTCCACCTGCTCCACATCGCAGCTCATTAAAGCTTACATTTTGAGCTGAAAAACCACCAAGCAGATTATTTTAACCTATATATCCAAACTCCTCACATCCTTAGCTGTGGAACAATACCAAAATCATCATGGGCCGCACAAGGAATACACAGCAGCACCAGACAGGAGCTTGGGCTTCTACACCACAAGCTTTTCGGCCTCAGTGCGAGCAAGTCCACCAGGGCCTAGTTTGGCTGGCTCAACCACTGAACCATCTTGGAAAGCCATGTTAGACTCGATGAAGGCTATGGGTGCAAAAATTGAAAAAACTGTGACCAAGCTAGAATCTCACGATGCCTCAATCACCACCTTGAAGGGCACAGTGGCAGAAGCGGACAAGTGTTCGCTATCAGCTCAGGCTGCAGTCTCCACACTTACCAAAGAGAATACCCAGCTGCATGGGAGACTCGAGGCTCTCGAAAACAAGATCTGATCTGGTAATTTGCCTCTGGTGGGAATACCAGAAGGGGTCGAGGGTACCTATCTGTTGGGTTTCCTGAAGTGCTGGTTAATGGACATGCTTTCAGTGCCGGTGGACCTTGATTGGACTTATTTGTGGCAAGCTTACAAGGTCAACCCACTTGTTAGGGCTGCTTCTGAAAATCTACCACGCACTGTCGTGCTGCGGACTACAGGAGCCGATGTCTGTGATGTTTTCCTTGCAGCAGCCAGATCAGCATACCCAATTTCTTTGCAGGAACATGACATTAAGTTCTTTCCAGACCTCTCCTAGACTGAGCCCAGAGAAAGCAGTTCGATGCTGTTCGCCAAAAGCTTAGAGCCCTTGGTATTGTGCACTCCTTTTTGCTACTGGCGAGGCTCCGGATAACGATGGAGGTAAAAACCTGGCAATTTAATGATCCAAAAGATGCCGATCGGGGCTTGAGAGGACAGAGACTGAATTTACATCTGCATCAGTTCCAGGGGCCACAGCGGAGGAGTCGGAGATGGAGGAAGGATGAGTACTCTACTGGCCTAAGTTGGCTTAAGACTTTTCTTTGCTAATTCTATCCTGAGAGACCATGTTGGGACTTGATATTTTACTGTGCCATTATTGGGGTATGGGGGTCGAGTTGCAGAGTAGTTCTTTAAGGTAGCCTGTAACAACAGGCCGATTGAGTTACTGCTTGAATGTACAAGTAGAAATGTTTCCTTTATAGTAATTTTACTCTGCACCTACCCTTTACTTTAATTTTCCTTACTTTCTCTATTGGGTGAGTTTTCTAAATGCAGTAAATATGGCTTTAAGTGTTATCCGCTTTGGGCTCTGGGCCTCACGGTCTGATTGGGGCCTCAGCCCTAAACCCTGGTTCACAGGTTGCCAGGCCCCTCTGAAGCCCCTCCTGCCTGGCTATCTGCCAAAATCATGAAATTGGCGCACCTGAATGTAATGTAGTTGCTGCCTAACCTAGCAGAGCTAACAGCCTGGGTGGCACATTATAACCCTGATATCTTGGGGGTCTCGAAACCTGGCTGAAGCCCCACAACCCTGACTCTGCATGTGCTCTCCCGGGCTACAAACTTGTTAGGCAAGGCAGAGTAGGGAACAAGAGAGGGGGTGGGTTGCTCCTATACTATAGGATACACTTAAACGTATCTGTCATAACCCATACCCCATACCCATCCCATACCTGTGAGTTCTTGCATGCCCTCCTCCTGCTAGGCAACACCAAAAAGGTACACCTGATCTGTGCCTACAATCCTCCTAAGGGTGGTGTGCTAGGGCTGTCCTCCCTCCTTGACAGTCTCAGTCCCATGGTTGGCTCGAATGAGCTATTAGTCCTAGGTGACTTCAGCCTTAACTGGGTGGGCTGCAATGTCCAGCTATATGAGCCCCTACTGGCTGGTCTAACCCTCAGTCAACTCATTACTGAACCCACAAGGTTCTTCTCATGCGGATACAAGGGCTCCCTCATTGATTGGGTGCTGAGCAACCGACCGGAAAGAATTGTCTCCTGTGGTATTCTCCCTGATGTCGTCTCGGATCACTCTCCCACCTACTGTATGTGGGGCATCTCCTCTCCCAAAATTCCCTGCAAAGTGATCCAGATGAGGGACTCTTCCAAACTTAATGTTGGAGACTACCTCACTGACCTGCGGCAATCAGACTGGTCCAAGGTCACTGCAAAATGACCCTTCCGGGCCCTTGACAACTTTCTCGCTGTCTTTGTGCCACTGCAAAACAAGCATGCTCCCCTCACTAAAAGGAGGGTGAGGGGCGCCGTCACAAAGTGGCTTCATGGCAGCCTTTTCTCCCTCATGAAACAAAGAGACAAGTGCTGGGCGAGATACAAGGCCTCCCTCTCCGGCACAGACCTTCTTGAGTATAGACAGCTGAGGAACTCCTGCAAAAGAGCCATCCGCTCTGCCAAGAGTGAGTTCTGTCAATCTGCACTACTCTCCTCAGCCAGAAACTCTAGGAGCTTCTGGCAGAACGTAAAAAATACGGTTGGAGGGTCCGCCAGAGCTCAGGTCACTGACATGCACATTGGTGGGGTAAACTGCAACAATCCCCTCACAATTGCCAATGCTTTTAACTCCCTGTTCTCTGACCTGCCAGCTCTCCCCCTACCAGCCCCATGACCCCAAGGACCAGGACCCCCCCGATGGGGTAACCTCCTGACCTCCCTTCTACCTCAGGGTCATCTCTGTTTTGGAGACCTGGAAGCTCCTTGCTGGCAACTCCCCTCACACTGGGGCCAGGCATGACTGCCTTGAGCCCAAACTACTCAGTCTAGGGGCTTCCATCCTAGCCCGGCCTATCACCCACATCTTCAATAAATCGCTAATATTGGGTACCATCCCAGAAATCTGAAAAGTGGCCAAAGTCGTCCCTGTTCACAAACAAGGTGACCCTAAAGATCTCAAGAACTACCACCCTATGGCGATCCTGTCTACGATCAGAAAGCTTCTTGAAAAGGTGGTTGCCTCACAACTCACCCACTACCTGCAGGTCCACAGTCTAATCTCCCCTGCACAGCATGGCTTCAGAAAAGGGCACAGTACCTCCACCATCCTAGCCGTTGTCACCTCCAAGATCAGGTCTGCTGCTGACCTAGGCAAACTGACTGGAGCCATCTTCGTGGATCTCTCGAAAGCCTTTGACCGGATTGACCACTCACTCCTGTGCGCCTCTCTCCAGTCCCTTGGCTTCTCCCCCCCAGCCCTTGCCTGAATCAATAACTTCCTCACGAGCAGACAGCAGTACACCAAGTTCAACAAGGCCCTGTCTGAGCCCTCTGTGGTTAACTAGGAGTCCCCCAGGGCTCTGTCCTTGGGCCTCTCCTGTTTTCCCTGTTTATTAATGAGCTGCCCTTGGCCCCAACTCATGGGTGTTCTACTCTGTACGCAGATTACCTAGTTATCCTGACCAGCTCCTAGGACATCTCTGTCATCAACACCATGCTAAACTCCGATTTCGACCAAATTCAAACCTGGCTAAAGGATCACAAGCTCACTCTCAACCTGGAGAAGACTCAGACCATGCTCTTTGGCTCTACAGCCAAGACAAAAGCTGTCCCTGCCCCTCTAAAGATCTCAAGTGCTGATGGGTCCCTCCTACAAGTTGCAGATTCTATCAAGTGCCTGGGGGTGACACTTGATCCTCAACTGGACCTCTCTCTGCACATTCGCAGCGCATGCAAAGCCTCAGTCTGTAAGTTGGGCCTTGCATACAAAGCAAAAAGCTGCCTCATCCCAGCTGCCTGTCTCACTCTAGCCAGGAGGGGTCCTCCTACCCATGCTCTGCTATGGGCTTGTCACCTTTGCCCACATCACCAAAACTAGTCTCAGAATGGGACATGGCGACAACAGTGTATGTCGCTTGCACTCTCAGCTCCCTCGCCTCACCCACCACTGTGAGCTCTACTCCCAGCTTGAGTGACTCCCACCGAAAAGCACAACACCTTGTCTTAGGCAACTTCATCGACAATGTGGTCAGAACTGCCACCCCTTCTGCCTCACTGCATTCCTCTTACCCGCTGCCCTTTCCTACCATCTAAGATCCAGTGACTCTCATGTCCTTCTGGTTCCAAAAACTACACCCAAATGGGCAACCGGCCTTCTGAGTATGCTCCCAGGTTATGGAACTCCCTTCCTGCAAGCACTCGCTCCTCCTCTACCTATCCCTGCTTTAAAGTCTCCCTCTGGGGCTTCCTCGAATTGGCCTCCTCCTGCCACTGCACTTGACAAACCCCTTCGACTAATCCACTCTGACTGGCTGAGTCATTACCAAACTCCTTTGTTAAGGTGGCGGGTCCCTGCACCTTATCCACTAGTGAAGCGTGCTGCTGCTACTAGCCAAATTGATTGTGAGGGGTCCACTTTGGCCCTACTGCTCACTAATTCGTGTATACAGTATGTTACTGTTCTAACTACTGCTGTATCCTTAGGGGCGTAGTTGCCCTGGTATGTTGATTACTGCCTTTACCATGCTGTTTATCGTCCTCCTGCTTGCAATGTAAACCCTTGATGTATTTGTATGACCTTGCCTGTTGATGCTCTTGTTTTTACCTTGTACCTGTCTTTGCCTGATGTGCTTGAGTGTACCTTTGTAATCTCCCGGTTCGCACCTGAAAATAGGCACTTGGTTGTCTAGTGTGCTTACCTGGTAAACAAAAGCAAATAAATATTAATAATGGGTCTGGGGGGTGGAGAGTGGAGGAGACTGACTTTTCCTAACTGACTTTATGCAGGAATGGGTTAATAGTACTTGCTTTTAGTGTATTTGTCTCCCTGAGTATTCTCCCTACACAATATCGCCTCAGCCTTTGAAGTGTCTGGCATTTATTGGACATTTTGGGACTGATATTAAATATCCTTTTCCCACTCCTATTGTACTAGATTGTAAGATGAGGTAATATGTAATGAACCTGTTTCCTGTATGGCAAGTTTTGCTGTAAGGTATTTTGATCTCTTACATGAGAACTAATCTGTATTGTTTCCTCAAGGAAATAATAAACAGAAAGTAAAAAAAAAAAAACAACACTAGCTTGAAGGACAGATTGCATGTCGGAGGCTAGAAACTGCAATTCGGGCGGGGGCGGCGTTAGAGACGATCTCCAGGCTGGACACTTTTTCATGTAGTTCTGCACTTCAGCTTAAGAAAATCTCCAAATAATAATAATTTAGTGGATAAAAGTTGGCAGAAATTACAGCATCGGATTCCTGCAGTTGAGCTACAAAGTGATCCAAACTTATCATGGACAAAACAGCATACAGCTTCAGGACCCTCAAGCAATCTGCATCAAGAATAGGGCAGACCGTAGGGCCTCAGCCATGAGGTAGTTACCACGCCAGATGGCTCGTCAGCTCCTACTTAGCAGCAAATGATTGCAGTAATGCAATCAATGGACAATAAAATAAAAACACAGTCTAAATTAGAAAAACATGAATTGCTGTCAAGGAGCTGTGTGGTGTTGTTGCGAGGCTGAAAAACGATCCCTCTCAACCCAAGCTGCAGTCTCCAGTTTAACCCGGGAGAACACACAATTGAGAGGCCGGCTTGAAGCCCTGGAAAATGAAGCATGGGCTGGGAATCTATGCTTAGTTGGTGTTCCCGAAGGCTCCAAAGGGGCTAACTTGCTGGACTACCTAAGAGACTGGATGTGAACATCGATCCCCATGCCAGAGAATTTCGACTGGGGGACCCTTCGGCAAGCATACAGAGTGAATCCCAGAGTATGGCCCGCCAATTCTGAGCAACCCTGCACGGTACTGGTTCGAACAACAGGGGTGGAGATCTGAGACCAGATCCTAGCAGTAGCCAGAGTCCTGTACGTGCTCACCATTGCTGGGATGGACGTTAAATTGTTCCCAGATCTGTCTTCCAGACACGAGCCAGACATAAGCAATTTGATGGCATTCTGCAGCGACTCCATGCCTTGGGAGTGGTGCATTTGTTGCTTTTACCAGCTTAACGTTGCGTCATCTACGGGGGCAAAAGTTGGCAGTTTGGTGATCCTAAAGATGCCGGGCGCTGGCTAGAAAATATTGAAACAGAATTTGTGACTAAAGATAAAGCGGTAGAGGATAGAAACAGATGGTAAGGACTGAAGAGCTACATGATTTTCTTTTTTGGGGGCTTAAACACTTATATAGTGCCTAATGATATCGAGTGAGACTCTGTGGGACATTCCTTATCTTTGTGCTTAGAACAGGAGTTTTCTGTTTATGATTACCTTTAGCAGATCCTTAGCCATTGTCACACCGCCCACTTATGCAGAGAGTATTTAGGTTAGTTAACAATGGTAGAGGTGTTGCACATGTTCAGTTCTCCGGACTGAAAAATGTTGGAATTTTGCTTTCTGCACTGCTAAGGGGTTGGGAGGATAAAGGATACACTAAGTCCCATCTCAGATGTCCATTATCATTCTTAGTTGATCACATGCCTGCTTATCATAAACAATGTCTATTGTTATTATTTTAAGGTGCTATATTTTGGGAGAAAGGTTATTAGATGCCTCTATCTTGCTGGGTGCGGAGGCATTATGAAAAAACAATGTATTCCTAATTGTTGATATCATTATATGTATATTTCGATCAACAGCAATCTATAGAGATTCAGTTTCCTTTCCTTTGTTAATTCTACCTGTTATTGGACACTCTAATGCCACTGTGAAGGCTGGCACATATGGACTTTCTATATGGCCTTTGTTTTCTGTTTGGGATTCCCCCATTTCCTCTTGTTCAAGATTGCAAGGGACGATTATGTAAATCAGCTGTGTTGGTATATTATGTTATTACCTATTGCCTTGTATGGGGAATTGAGTGTATTGCTTTAATACTAAAACAATAAACACAAAGTACAAAAGAAGAGACCATGAAGAGCTCAAGACAAACCAGAATTGACTGAACTCTGATGAAAGGTCAGCAAACTTGAAGCAGGAATCTAAGATCAAGAAGAGTGAAGCTGTAAGAATAATCTTGTGGTGACTGGCATGCCAGAGAGTACAGAAGACCAGGACATGTTGGAATTTATCCAACAGCTCTGCATAGATATTGCAGGCCCTTTCCCACATAGTGAGAGCTGTCCTTGAAAGAACCAATCAAGGACTTCCGGTGACGTCACCAGCACCATGGCTGCCTAGTTGTGGAGCTCTCCCTTTTCTCCAGTAAAAGAAACAACTCCACACAGCACTGAAACTCTGAATTTAAATGAATATGCATAATTCACATAGTGGAGCTGCATCTGTGAAAAGATCCTGATCTAAAAATTCAAAAGCGAAGAGCGATCAGCCCGGATTGAGTCCTGCAAGTTCAGCCACCAGCGGGAGAGATTCCTTCAAGTATGGTGGTGGGGACACCCAAAAAGAATTGGAGACTTTATCCCGATCTAGGTTTGAAACCCTGCTCTCAGAAATTAAACAATTCAGAATGGAGACAAAACACGAATTTGATAAGCTGCATATCAATTTAAATAAACTGGAGGCTAGAGTAACTACTACGGAGGAACAAATTTCAACCGCAGAAGATGACCTAATACATATTTCATGAGTGGTTGAGTTCCTAGCTCAGCAACAAGAAATCACATCTGCCAAATGTTTGAACTTAGAAGCCTATTCACGATGGGACAATTTAAGAATCTATGGCCTGCCTGAGTCAGCTGAAGTTGGGGATATGGCCGATTTCGTGGAGGATCTACTGCGCCATGTAGTTGATTTACCACAGGCCTTTACTTTCAAAATCGAGAGGGCACACTACAGCCCTGGTACCCAAGCCCACCTCAAAGACTGCCAGGCCTCGATCATTCATGGCCAAGTTCTCTAGCGATCGAGAGAAAGAGGTGATTCTATGAACGGCATGGAGGCAGGGACAAGTAGACTACAATGGAACAAGATTGTTTTATGACCAAGACTGTCCCCCCAATACAACAGCAGCGCTTAGCCTATGCACCTCTGCTGTGGAAATTGAAGTCGCATGGCACCCGGTTATGCACCAGAACACCAGCTGAGCAGGAAAGAGATTAGCAAATACCACTCTGCAAGACATCAAGAACATGCTTCACAAACTTACTCACACTCAAACCCTGAGGAGTCGCTGACAGAAAGTGGATGACACTTGAAGAAAGGAGCCAACAAAGTGAGTCTTTGGTTTTACTTTTCCCTGCAAGAGAACATTGATTCCTGCACCGACTGTGTTTGTGACTATAACCCTTGTCACTGGGTGCCCAGAATTCTAAACCGACATACTCCCAAATCAAGGGCAACGTATTTTATCTTTCATGACCCAAGATCGAAGGGAGGGAGAGGGTAATGGTGACTGGTTGCTTGTATGTGGGTTTCAGGAGTGCCTCATACGTTTTCTAAAGGGTGTATCTTCAATCTCACAGCCTATGTGGACTCATTTGTGATTTTAAACCAGCTACTTTGCACCCTCTAGCTCTAAAAAGGAGCATTTTCTCTCTTCTGGCATTCTCAGAATTGCAGCCTAGAAAAATTGCCATTTCTATCAGCTCATTTCTGGTTTCTCACAGTGTTAAAAAATTATACACATTGCCTGGGTATATTTGTTCATAACCTGTTAATTGGGGAGGAGGGATCTTGCAAGGGAAAGGATGAGGCATGATGTTTTCCAGGGCTTTAAGTTCTGGGATCGCAACATAAATACTGCTGTGTTTTGCTGGGCGGGGGGATTTTTCCCCTCTCAGAGCTGCTGTAGCAATGGCCCAGCCATGCTGCTTTTTGGTGCTTCTTGTCACCCACTGCATAGGCCTGCTGAATCTCCCCTTAATATCTCCAGAAGAGAGCCTTCTACATCACGCCCTTAGCAGGAGTACCACTGGTGACGATGAGCATTTCATATGACAAGGACCCATTAGTTTTAGGTCCAGGAGGAACGAGCCATTACACTGGCCCCATCTCTCCTTCCCGAGTCCTGGTTACTGGTACTTGGGGAACATTACATTTTATTCCCTACCTTGGGGGTCATTTTGTAAATGGTTTTCTCCTTGGGTGAGGATTGCCTGTTCGTGCCTCCCATGGGGTCTAAAGTTTATATGTTATGGTTGTTTTATGTCTATGCTTTGTTATATGCTGTCATTTCAAACAGAGGCTTTATTGGCAACATATGTTTAAGCATCAAAGGGAGAATACATGTTCCTGCAATATAAGGGTGCTTGGAATAATAATGGAAAAAAAATGGAATTGGGAATGGGGAAACACTGAAGAAATGTTAAGGGTAGGATGGTACAGACCAGTGCATATAGGGGGACTTTGTTTTCTACTTTTGAATGGGGGATAACACTGTTATAAAAATTGTCTCCCACGATGTTAGTGGGTTGAATAACCCGGTTAAAAGACATAAAGTTTTGTCTGCCCATCAAAAAGCAGAATCCCTCTTGTTTTATTACAAGAAACCCATCTCAGTAAGTCTGAATATCAGAAATTAGGGAAATTTGGTTTTGATCAGGTGGTAGTGGCCTCACATGGAAAGGGGAAGAGAAGGTGTTCTGCTATACTGGTTTCCAGGGGAACCCAATTTCAAAAGACAGCCAGTTATATTGATCCAGAGGGCTGACTGGTAATTTGGAGGGTTTCCCTATTACATTGGCTTCTTTGTATGCCCCACCGGGCTCCACAGAGGAATTCTTTCGTTCCCTACTACACAAAATTACAGAGCAACAGAACAGATTGTTAATAGTGGGAAGAGATCTTAATCAGGTATGGGAGCAACTGAACGCATCCAGAATCTCGACATTTCGGCAAAACCCTGCTAGCAAATTAATTAGGGACCATTTAAAAGGGCTTTTTGGGTGGATGCATGGAGGATGCAAAACACAAACAAAAGAGAATATGCACACTACTCTTACCCCCATGGCTCATATGCTCGAATTGATTACCTCTTGGTTTCTGGGGAGCATCAAAGCCAAGTGTTGAAGTGTAAGCATGTCCCATCTGTTCTCTCCAACCAGTCACAACTTTTGCTGAGGTTGAACTAGAATGTTAAAAGGGGACAGTCTCTCTGGAAATTTAACAATTATTTGTAGAATTTAAAGGAATTTGCTGATATGGCTAAGTCACACATAATACAAATTCAGCAGGAAAATCACCCTTGAAGTTTCTAGTACCATTTTATGGGATACAGTGAAGACAGTCTTTAGGAGAGACTGTATTAAATATGCCACCCATCTCAAACGGCAGCAAAATCAACAAATGGAAAATCTCCAAAAGCACATGCATGTTTTACAGAGACAGCATGCTAGGGGGATTATAGCATTGCCAGCTTTGCAGGCAACTAGGCAGCAGATCCAAAAACTAATAGGTGTAAGGACGGAACAAGCATTACAACGCCTGCGCCAGAAGGATTACGCAGACTGGTCAATCAGCTTCCACCCTCTTGGCCCATCTTCTGAGACAACAGACATCTCGGACCACAGTCACTCAGATCCGGATCCTAAGACCGTCACCTGCTGAAATCCCTGAGAAAATTTTAACCAGTTTTAGGGATTTTATCTGAATTTCTATACCCTGGAACACGCCCTGATGAAACACAAATAGAGTCATACTTAGCTAAGCTTAGACTACCAAAGTTGACTCGGGAAATTAGAGATTCCCTTGACATCCCTATTACCCCCCTAGTATTGGACTCCGTAATTAAAAAATTTAAAACAAAACAATCTTCCTGGCTCTGATGGGTATACCCCAGAATTCTTTTAAGTTTTTTACAACGGAGCTTAAAAACCTTTATTGGAGGCCTCTGAATTGGCACAATTAGGGGAAGCATTTCCTGACACCTGGAATTACGCAGTCATTTCAAGCATTCCCAAACCGCGGAAGGATGTTGCACATTGTAAATCCTTCCACCCAATATCCGTCCTTAACATTGACTATAAATTATATGCTTCAGTATTAGCGAAGCGCTTGGAGGTGGTGCTTCCCAGTTTAATTGATTACGATCAGACTGGTTTTGTCCCAGGTAGGCAGACCCAGGATAATACTAAAAGATCACTACACATTTTGCACCATGCTGCCCGGTCGAGGGGTCCCTTCATGATTTTGAACCTGGATGCCAAAAAAGCCTTTGACCAGGTAGCATGGCAATTCCTGGGCTTAGCTCTGCATGGTTTTGGTTTCTCGAACCCTTCATTAAAATTATAAATAACATTTACACTAACCCTAAGGCTTATGTCAAATTAATGGCAGGGTCTCCCTCCAATACCCCTGCATCGAAGTTACTAGGCAGGGTTGCCCTCTCCCCTTCTTTTTGCTCTATACCTAGAGCCATTGGCTCAGGCAATAACACAAGAAGGGACAATACAGGGGTTGGAATTGGGTGGAGAAATGCACAAATTAGCTCTATACGCGGATTATTTGCTAATTTATCTTCAAAATCCAGAGCAGTCATTGGAGCTCCTATGGACATGCTTGATGGAATCTGGCCTCTTAGCCAGATATAAAATTAATACAGTTAAGACTGAGGTCTTAAAAATTCACTATGAACCCTTGGAAAGGATTCAAAAGAATTTCCCCTTTAAATGGAACCTAACCCACATAGATACCTGGGGGTCCAACTGAGTCTCTGGGCTGATCAGCTGTTTTCCCTTAATTTCACCCATATCTTAGAAAACATTAAACTGGAGTTGGATAGCTGGGCCCCTGTCCCTATCCCTCTGGTACAGAGGGTGGAGGCGATAAAAATGGTAATCCTCCCTAAGTTTTTATATTTAGTACAAACAATTCCCATTCTCATTACAGACTCCTACTTCAGCTCACTCAATAGAGGGATTTCCCATTTTATATGGGGTTCTCAGAGACCAAGGGTCTGCCTTGGTTCTCCAGATCCCCAAGAGGGAAGGAGGTTTATCCTTACTAAAATTTAATTATATCACCGCGCAGCCCAGTTGCAGACGGCCTTTACTGGTCAGACCGACATATCTGGCTAAGTAGAAAACATTGGAACTACAGGAAAGAGCTCTCATAAACTTGAATAGCACTCTCTCCGCAGAGGAGAGAGATCAACCACATGTCAGGAAAGTAAACCGTATACATTCCCCACCCTGAACATTTGGTATGGGATTTTTTTGACAAGAATGCTAGGGAATGGAGAAACCTTCTGCTCTCTGTCCCATACTTGGATTCCTTCCTTCCTGCTAAACGGGATGTGGGTTTTAAGAAATGGGAGGAAAAGAATCTACACCTTATTTGTCATTTTTCAGAAGGAAATGAGATTCAGACATTCTAAGCTATAGTTAATAAATATGGAATATCTTGGCAAGATAGATTTAGATACTTCCAAATCAGAAATTCTATTAGAAATCTCCAAGCCCATCTGAATATTACACTGGATCTTAGCCAAAAGGCCGAGAAGCAATAGCTCGTCTGAATATTGAGGAATCACCCTGCCCCCCCCCCAACAGATCACTAACCTACTTAGGATGGCAATAGAAGGCAGACCCCTACAGCCCATATTATTTCTATTCTATATCAAGCCCTACTGTCCTGGAAGGGGATACTTCCCACCCATAAGAAAAGCATGGGAACGTGACCGGGATCCAGATTTCAAAGGAAATATGGGCCTGGACCCAAAAGAGATACAGTGGGACCTCTCAGCAATCAGCTGGCAGGAGTTTTCCTGAAAGTTTTATCAGATACTTCTGGATCCCAGCAATCCAGGTGAAATAGCAAGGTAATAGCTCTTGGCTGTTGGAGAATTGTGAGCATTCACCAGCAGCACTGCATATATATTGTGGGATGCCCTTTACTAACTCCCTTTTTCCGGGATTTAAAATAAGCCTTACAATCAATAATATCATAGCATCATAGTATCATAGTAAAACTAGCAGAATAGGCCCCATGGTCTATCATGTCTGCTTGAAGCTAGCCTCTACTGGGAGCTCTGCCTCCACCCCCACAGCCCCAGAGGTGGCACTTCCTGGCCTCAGCCTCCCCTGTACCAGTCCTAACCCTTCTTGAATCCTTCCACTGTGATCTCTTCCACCAGACTCCTGGGTAGTGCATTCCATGGTTCCACCACCCTCTCTGTGAAGAAGTGTCTCCCGCGCCCTCTGTACTTCCCCTTCGAGCTTCCACTTGTGCCCCCTGGTAGTTCCCTCATTCTTAACCTGTACACTTCCCTGGCTCCACCCTTATTTATCCCCTTATATACTTGAAAGTCTCTATCATGTCCCTCTGTCCCTCCTCTCCTCCAATGCATACAGATTGAGTTCATCCAGTCTCTCCTCTAAGGTCCTACCCTCCATGCCCTGAATCATCCTGGTCACCCTCCTCTGGACCCTCTCCAGCAGTGCTATGTCCCTCTTAAGATGGGGTCTCCAGAACTGCACAAAGCACCCAAGAAGCAGCCTAACGAGGGTATTATACAGAGGAGGATCACCTCCCTCCTCCTGAGGTAATCCCTGGTTATGCAGCCCAGTATCCTGTTTGCTTTGCTGCAGCTCTTCTCTGTGTTATTCATTTTACTGTCCACCACTATCCCTAAGTCCTTCTCGCCTGATGTGACTTACAGTATGGTCTCCTCCCAGAGTGTATGCATGTCCCGGGTTTCTGACCCCCAGATGCAGCACCCTACATTTCCCTGCATTGAACTTCAACCCCCACTTCCTTGCCCACCCCCCAGGGTATCCAGATCCCCCTGCAGGGCCTCTCTCTCTCCCCTCCTGCCCGTCTGCCAGTGCTCCCAGTTTTAGTCATCACAAACCTATGTCTGAGACATAGGAATTGGACAGGAGGGCCCCAGGACCCGAACCTTGTGGGACCCCACTAATGACCCTCATGGGGAGGAGACTATTCATCCAACCACCACCGCTGTATTCACCCCCGTAAGCCAGTTTTCCACCCACCTGAGCAATCGCCCCCCACCCCATCCCAGTTTTGTTAGTAGGCCGCTGTGGGGTCCCAAATCGAACACCTTACTGAAATCAGATAGAGGATGTCCAACAGCCTATGTCGGTCCAGGACACCGTCACCTAGTCATAAACTCCCACCAGGTCAGTCTGGCACGATCTCCCCGAACAAAACCATACTGCCTGTCATCCAGGTGCCCCAACCTTCCAGCTGCCCCCAGCCTCTCTTGATAATGCCCCTCTGTTACAACCCCACTCACAGGTCAGGCCCTCTGCTCCCACAGTGCCAACCTCCGAAAGTAGTATTGTGGACAGTTAACAGAACAGGTAACCCTGCTTTCTGTTTTGTGGGTCTGAATCACCTTGGTCTCAAGTTCTGGAGGGATTCAAACTGTGAACCTTATGCTAGGTGATTTCAAATGTACCGCTCAGATAATCTGCTCTTGGGGAATGCCAGATATCTTTTGCCTATGGGCACCTAACCAGGTATACAAATGACCCTTAAAACTCTGTGAAAGACCTTAGATAAATTCTACCTTTTCCCAGTTTGAATACCATTGCTTATGAACAGTGTTGTCAAAATCTTAACCATCCATGCATCACAGGCAAAAAGGAAGGACTTGGAAGACACAGGCAGTCTCTTTGAAATAAGAGGTTTACTTAAAATGAATAAAATATGTAAAATGTAACCACAGAACAATATATCACAAAGCATACAATCACCTAAAAGAAAACAAGGAAAAGTGCAAACAAGCTCCTATCATAATACATTAGACTTGCCTATCTAATGTATTACCTTCTAAAACAGTGCTTAAAGTAGATATTGTTGTTTCAGAGTCCAACAGGAATGTGTCTGTGATGAAACACAGAATACAATTTTAAATGCTGTTTTCAACCCTTCCATGAGGTCACCTAGCTCCTCCTCTCAGAATACAAAAAAATATACAACAGGATATGTTATCAAGAGGTATATTAAATACTGTGACTTCAGCAAAACCTAATTTTCCCAAATTATGACAGTCTTTAAATTCTCTTGATCTGCGGCATTTCTCTCCCATGGCACATCTGAGGATTTTTATGACTTAGCACCATAGTGATATAACAGGATTTCTTCCTCTAAACGTCATAAAAGTTTATGATCTCTATCCTGGCAGCTGGTCAGCTACAATTAAGTCAGATAAACAGGCGACCCTTAATTATGTCTTTCTAGTCTTTAATTATTTCCTGGTTTCAGGTTAACATATATCCTGTTATTTTAATGAAACCTGGTGGGGGGTCATCCCAGGAGCACAGGATGTCTCATGAGAGACACTCAGTAACACATTTTTATCTTACAAAATCACGGAGCAATCAGAACCAGCTGTCCAAGTGTCACACTCCTCCCCACCTAGACCGAATTTGGGGGCTCTATCCTGCATGGGATGAGCTTCCAAATCAGTTCACTCCTCTAGACATGAGACAAGCCATCTGAATTTGATTTTCACTCCAGCCCTATGTAAGATTGTCATGTGATATCCTTGTAAGGTGAGACTCCATCTTAACAATCTACCATTAGTCTTTCCCATTTGCGTCAGCCAAACCAGAGGGTTGTGGTCAGTTTGTACCACAAAATGCTGCTGTATGGCTCTAGCTTCTTTAGGGCCCACACTATAGCAAGACATTCTTTTTCCACAGTAGAGTATGCCTGCTCCCTGGGAAGTAACTTTTTACTCAGGTACACTACCGGGTGATCTTTCCCTTGGTTGGATGTCTGACTCAGTACTGCCCCAGTACCCATGTCTGAGGCGTCAGTCTGAACTATAAAGGGTTTGCTATAGTCAGGACTTGGCAATACAGGAGCACTGCACAGTGCCTCCTTCAGTCTGGTAAAGGCTTTCTCATAGGGTGGTCCCCCGGTAATTTTCTTTGGCATCCTTTTCTTTACCAGGTCAGATAGGGGAACAACCAGGGCACTGTAATTGGGTACAAATTTTCTATAGTACCCTGCTGACCTAGAAAACTCCTGACCTGCTTCTGCATTTCTGGTCTGGGCCATGCCTGGATATTTTCTGTTTTCATTTGGTTAGGACGGAGCTGTCCCTGGCCTACCACATGCCCGAGGTATGCCATTCTCATGGCCATCTGGCACTTCTCAGCTTTACAGTGAGCCCGGCCATCTGTATCCTGCCCAGGTGTTCCTCCCAGCTGGCACTAAAGATGGCAATGTCATCCAGGTATGCCACGGCGTACTCCTCAGCACCATTTAACACCTGGTTCACCAACCTTTGGAAAGTGGCCTGGGCATTCTTCATTCCAAAAGGCATTACTTTAAATTCAGACAAGCCTATCGGAATGATGAAGGCCGACCTCTCCCTATCACTGTCCGTTAACTCTACCTGCCAATACCCCTTGGTCAGGTCAGTAGTTGTAAGGTAGGTCGCCCCTCCCAACTTGTCCAGGAGTTCGGCTGTCCGGGGCATCGGGTGGGCGTCTGACTTTGTGACTGCATTCAGTCCACGATAGTCCACACAGAAACAAGCAGAGCCATCTGGCTTGGGCACAAGGACTACGGTGAGGCCCAGGGGCTGTGGGAACTCTGGATTACCCCTAAATCCAGCATCTCCTCCACTTTCTCCTAATGTCCTTTTGGACAGCCTTTGACACCCAATATGCTGTTCGCCAGACAGGCGCTCTGTGTCCATGTCTCCACATCGCAAGGCCGCTAAGGGGGTTAGTCCAGGCTTGGCGCTAAACAATGGGGCAAAGTCTGCAAAACCTCTCTACTTCCTGATCTTGTCCGGGGCCAGCTGGGGAGACAATTGTACTGCCTCCACAGAGGACTCCCGCTTGCTTTCTTCCAGCAATTCCAGGAGAGGGTCTCCTTCATCCGTCCCCTCCCCAGGACTACACACTGCAAACACCATGTTAGCCCTATTAGCATATGGCTTTATCATGTTGACATGGTACATCCTTTCTGTCTGTCTTCTGTCAGGTAACTCTATAATATAGTTCACGTCATTTACCTTCCTAACTACTTTGTATGGTCCTGCCCACTTAGCCTGCAGCTTGTCTTTCTGCACTGAAATAAGGACCATGACTTCCTGAGCCACCACGTACGAGCGAGCTCTGGCTCTGCGGTCATACCACACTTTTTGTTTCTGTTGGGCAGCTGCCAGGTTGATCTGGACTGTCCCCATAAGAACCTTCAGCCTTCCCTAAACCTAAGGACGAATCCACTAGTTCTCTGGGTGGCGGTTTGCCTTCCCAGTCCTCCCGGATCAAGTCTATGGGGTCCATGTACCAGCATCCATATAAGAGTTCTAAGGGGAAAATCCTGTCGACTCTTGGGGCACCTCCTGTATGCAAACAACAGGTGGGAAGGTATTTTCCAGTTCCTCCCATGGTGTTCAGCAAACCCAGAGCATTGACTTCAGGGTACCATTAAATCTTTCCACAAGCCCATTGGCTTGTGGGTGATACAGTGTCGCAGCATCTCTGCACCACCCCACACTTCTCCCACAAACATTTCATCAGGTCCGCAAGAAGGAACCCCCTCGATCGGTGATAACCTCCTGCGGAAACCCAACACGGGAGAAAATCCCAAGTAAGGCATCTGCCACTTTGTCTGTCCTCAGTGAGGATAGGGCGACTGCCTCTGGATACCGGGTGGCATAATCCACCACAGTCAGGATGAATCTCTTCCCTGAGGGGTATTTAAAGGCCCCACAATATCCATTCCCACCCACTAGAATGGTTCCTCCACTATGGGCAATGGAATTAGGGCAGCTTGGGTTTTCTTGCCCGCCTTCCCTATTTCTTGGCACCGGTGACAAGACCTGTAGTATTCCTTCACCTGCTGGGTGAAGTTGCCTAATAGAAATTCTGGGCCAACCACTGCATAGTGCGCGATTCCCAGATGACCAGACAAGGGAATATCATATGCAGTCTTGAGCAACTGCTCACTATACACCTGTGGAACCACAAGCTGTCTGCCTATCACCCCTCCCTCTGTCTGCACAGCCTGAGTATACATCAGTCCATTTTCCCAGTAAACCTTATGTTCACCATCACCTCCTTTTTGTGCTCCAAGAGTCTGCCCAAGCCCTCAGCTTCTCTAGGCTAGTGTCACTTCTCTGAGCAGCTGCAAACTCCTCACACATTCCCGAGGCATGGGAGAGGTCCCCTTCAGTCTTTGAACTAGGGTCCCTAGCACTAGCATCAGGGCACTCAGGATACTATAATTCCTAATCCTCTGACAATGGGTCACCCCTCCCTCCTCAGAGTAACCCTCCGTATCTGTGTGGTTAACTGCTACTGGGGAAATTTCTACCCCCTTTTCATTAGTTTACATATCAGGAAACACAGGCTGGGGAACCAGCCTTCCAGTGGTTTCCACAATGGCTTCTGTGGGGTTCAGGGAACTACAATTTTCCCTTGCCGCTTGGCTATGGGTGACTGTACACACCATCCCCTGTTTGAGATTGTTGCCAAGGATGACGCCCACTGTTAAAGTTTTGGTTACAGCCACCTGTTGCACAGTTCCCCTGTTTCACCCCAGTCCAGGAGAACACTCAGGGAGGGCAATGTTTTCTCTACAGTAAACCCTAGTACAGTGACATATTTATCGGGTATAAGCTGACTCAGGTTGTACTAGATCCCTTTACCAATGTGAGGGATGCCCTATGTCCCTTAACCTTGGCCTGTACACCATTCACCATGACTGGGTGCATGTGTTCCTCATGTTCACAGGCATGCTTCCAGGGACATACAAACAACCTACTTTTTCCTAGCCCCCGTTGTGTATTTCTCACCTTTTGGGACACTGTCTGGCAATATGCCTAGTTTCTTTACATAACCAATATTCATTTCTATTTTTAGAGAAATCTTTCTTTGAAACCTAGGGCTAACTGGTTTCGGTGGAGGCAGGGAGGGTTTTAGCTGCCCTGAAGGCACACTTTTCTCTTTCTGCGCTGCCACGCCTGCCTCATTCGCTCTCAGAGCAGGTCTGCTTTTGGCATAGCAGTCCAAGGGTTCAGCAGCCTCTTGCACTGTTTTGGGATCTCGGTCCTCCAGCCAGGTTTTCAGCTCTGCTGGGTATGCCCAGAAAAACTGTTCTAACAAAATCACATTTTCAATTTTATCTACAGAGTTTGCTTCAATTCCTTCCCACCAACGTTTTAAAAACTGACGTTGTTTCGTGGCTAGCTTCTTGTAGCTCATGTCAGGGCTTCTCCTGAGCTTACGGAATTTAGCTCTGTATGATTCAGCAGTTAATTCAAATTTTGTTAACAGTGCAGCTTTAAGTTTGCTGTAATCATTACTGTCCTCATTGTCCATTTGACCCAAAGCATCCCAAGTTTTCCCGGTAAGTAGTGGGGATAGCTGGAAGCTCCAGGACTCTCTAGGAATTTTAGCCAGAATACAAACTTTTTCAAAAGAATTTAAAAAGGCATCCATATCCTCCCCCTCTTTAAATTCAGCTATCAATTTGGAATTCAATTTGTAACCCTGTCCTGTAGTTCCAGTTAAACCCAAACCACTTACCTGCTCTGGTGCTGCTGGTTGGAATCGTAGCATCTCCAGTTCATGTCACCTCTGGCGCTCACGCTCCTCACGGTCCACCTCTCGCTGTTCATGGTCCCTCTCCTCCTGTACAGCTCGCTGGCGCTCACGGTCCTCAAGGTCAGCCTCCCGTTGATCCCGCTCTCTCTTCTCCTGGAATTCCAGCTCCATTCGGTGCAACTCAGTCTGCAGCCTGAGTACTTCTGGCTCCAGAATGCTGGTGACCTTCCCCTGCTGCTGTGGCCCTTCATTGGCACTGGCCCTGCTGCCCTCCTCCTCGGATCTGGACACTGCACTGGCCACTAGCCCTTCCACAGTCAAGGTTTGTTCCCTTACAGTCACTGTCTGTGACTCGATGCTCTGGTTATCTGCTACCATCAGGGCATCCATGAGGTTCTGCTTGATGGCTTTCACCTTGTACAGGACTTCTCTGTCCCTGTACAACTGCTTTAAGTAGTCTACAGTGTGCCCACTGTAGTTGGAAGCTATCTTCCTTAACTACGGCTACTCTAACTTGCACTTTAAAAAAAAAAAACAGGTAGGAACTTGACTGTAAGCCAAGTGATTTAGTTCAGTGTCCTTTTTAAAAAAAATAATCTGCCTTGTTTTGCAAGTGAGCTGACGGTATTAAGCTGACACACTGAACAATAAAAGCTTGTATTACCAAAATTATGCACACCGCTGCCAACCAATCTGGAAATTATCAGCACCGCTGCCACCAATCTGTCACAACCCCACTCAGCAGGTCAGGCCCTCTGCTCCCACAGTGCCAACATCTGAGTGCAGTATTGTGAACAGGGTAACCCTCCTGTCTGTTTTGTGGGTCCGAATTACCTTTGGTCTCAAGTTCTGGAGGGATTCAAACTGTGAACCTTATGCTAGCATATTCAAATGTACCGGCTCAGATAATTCTGCTCTTCGGGGAAATGCCAGATATCTTTTGCCTATGGGCACCGAACCAGGTGTACAAAATTAACCCTAAAAACTCTATGAAAGACCTTAGGAAAATTCTTACCTTTCCCAGTTTGGAATACCATTAAGGGTATGAACAGTGTTGTCAAAATCTTAACCATCCATGCATCACATGCAAAAAGGAAGGACTTGGAAGACACTGGCAGTCTCTTTGAAATAAGAGGTTTACTTAAAATGAATAAAATATGTAAAATGTAACCACAGAACAATATATCACAAAGCATACAATCACTTAAAAGAAAACAAGGAAAGTGCAAACAAGCTTCCTACCATAATACATTAGACTTGTCTCATCTAAAGCATTACCTTCTAAAACAGTGCTTAAAGTAGATGTTGTTGTTTCAGAGTCCAGCAAGAATGTGTCTGTGATGAAACACAGAATACAATTTTTAAAATGCTGCATTTCAACTCCTTCCATGAGGTCATCTAGCCTCCTCTCAGAATACAAAAAATACATACAATAGGATGTGTTATCAAGAGGTAAATTAAATACTGTGACTTCAGCAAAACCTCATTTTCCCAAATTATGACAGTCTTTAAATTCCCTTGATCACTTAGCATTTCTTTCCCTATGGCACATCTGAGAAGTTTTATGACTTAGCACCATAGTGATATGACAGGTTTTCTTCTAAACATCATACAAGTTTATTATCTCTATCCTGGCAGCTGGTCAGCTGCATTAAGTCAGATAAACTGGAGACCCTTAATTATGTCTCTCTAGTCTTTAATTATCTCCTGATTTCAGGTTAACATATATCCTTTTATTTTAATGAAACCTGTGGGGGGAGGTCATCCCAGGAGCACAGGATGTCTCATGAGAGACACTCAATAACACATTTTTATCTTTACAAAATCATAGAGCAATCAGAACCAGCTGTGTGTCACACCTCCATAACCCTGCCTACCACAGTCCAGTCGTTAGGCTAACAGGCCTATAATTCCCCATCTCCTCTGAGCCCCTCAGTATAGGTACCACGGGGCGACACCTTCCAATCTTGAGGCATCCACCTGTCTTCAGAGGAGATGTTGAATAATGAGGCCAGTGGAGCTGCCATCAGCACATCCTCCAGTTCCTTCAGCACCCTTGGATGTAGCCCATCTGGCACCTTCTCAATCTTAGCGACCAGAGGGCCTCTCTCACCCTATCCGCCATGTGATTTCACCCTCCCACCCCCTCCTCATGCATCCTCTCCTCCTCTTCTTGATACGACCCATCCCCTACCCTAGTCTCATCCAGTCCTTTAGTCTCCAACAGACCTCCTGGTTCACTGGCTCCTCTACCCTCCCATCGGGTTGGAAAGATCCCCCACCTCCTCCGTAAAAGACGGAGGCAAAGTACTCATTTAGCACCTCTGCTTGTTCCCTGTTTCTCTCGCCCATCCCCCAGTTCTAATCCTGCTGATCTGTGCCTCACTTTTTTTTCTCTCCCATGTATCTATAGAACCCTTCCCCCACCTCCATGGATATCCCTGGCCAGGTTAAGCTCCTTCGACTTGGCTCCCTTACCACCCTGGTGGCTCCCTTAGCCAGGAAATCATTCTTCCTCTCCATAGTCCCTTGAGCACTTTAAGCGCTGCATAGGCAGCCTTTTTCTCCCTCACCGCCTCCTGCACCTCCTGGGTCCACCAACACAGCTTACTGGCCCTACATTGCTTGCACCTTACCTTTGTGCAGGCCCTCAAAGCCTCCTGCACCCCCTTCTTAATGGTCTCCCACAAGCTACCAGCATCCATGTCTGGCTTTATCTCATCCAAGCACCCTTTAAAAATCCTTCCCATGCCCTCAAAGTCCGCCCCCCTGAAATCTATTACTTCTGTGTTAGTGCAAATTTCCTCTCCCCCTAGGAACATAAGAAACCAGACCATGGCCAATGGGCTGCTTGCCTCCAGGCCCTTTATCTGGTCTGCTAGGACAATATCCAGGATCCGATCCTACTTAGTAGGCTCCTCCACATGCTGGACTAGGAAGGCATCCTGGAAGACATCCATCAACCTCTGCTTCCTGGCCACTGGAGGATGTCATAGTGCCCCAGTCTGCCCCCTGCATGTTCCAGGTCACCCATGATCACCACTCCTGCCCTTCCGAGGCCGCAGTCACCCCTGATCTTCTCAGCCAGATCATCCTCCAGTTCCGCTCCATTGCGGGAGTCTGTACACCACTTTCTATTTTAATCTTTTACGCCCAGTCGCTTGTAGGGTTACCTAAATGCCTCCACATCTCCTTATGCCACTCGATTTCAACAACTACTACAGTATGTCATTTTTGACTCATCAATGCCACACACACACTCTTCCCACTTCTCATCCTTCCTAAACATTGTGTATCTCTAATTTTGATCCCAATCATGCCTCTGGTGGCCCATGTCTCAGTAAGCTGCCAAGTCTGCTGCACCTCAATAGCATTGCCTGAGCGCTGGCATTTTGTTGCCCATGCTCCTGGCATTGATTAGACCATCCTACCTCGACCCCTCTCCAGTCTTCAGCCCGTCAATCCCCCGCTCTTTTTCCCCTCAGTTCCCCTTGTTTTTTAACGCTACCGCAGCCCCACCTATCACCAATGAATGCAAAAAGTTTTAGTTTAAGGATCTCCCTCCCCTCCTCCCCCCTCCAGGTTGAGGTGCAGCCTATCCCTGGAATATAGCCCTTGTCTTCCCATGTATCACTCCAGTCCCCCATCAATCCATACCCTTCTGACTTGCACCACTCCCTGAGCCACTGGTTAACCCCCTAAGTTTTTGCTTATTTTCCCCACTTGCCCTTGGTATGGCAGCATCTCAGAAAAGGAGATTGAGAATCCTATAGAGTGACAAACCCTGGCCAATTCCCTGAATCTTGCCTGTATCTTCAGTTCACTGTTCCCTTCTAAATCGTTTGTTCCCAGGTGAACTAGAAAGTCTGGGGATCCTCCGCATTCCCTTGCCATTGAGTATAGTTGGAATTTGGCCTTATTTACTGATAGGCCTGGGATACATTTAACCTTGATTGGGCTCCCTTTTCCGTCCCCAACCCCCTCCCGCTGGATACATCTAATCATGGATTCACCCAGCAGGAGCACCTTCACCTCTCCTCCTAAGTTACTAGCCCATTTGTGCCCTTCCATATTCCTTCTTCTGTCTATGTCCCCCGGCTTGCTCCTTGCACCCCCCACAGCCTGGGTGTCTCTATTTTATGTGTGCCCTTCCAGGCTTCCTCTTCTGCTTATGTCCCCCAGTTTTCTCCTCTCGCCCCCTGCAACTTGGGGGTCACAGGTCTGTATGTGCCCTTCCAGACTGTTTCTCCTGACTATGACCCCCTGCTTGCTCCTCACCCCTCCCACAGCCTGGGCATCACTAGTTTGATTGTGCCCTTCCAGGCTCCCTCTTCTGTCTCCCTCTCCCAGCTTGCTCCTCGCACCCCTCACAACCTGAATATCACTAGTTGCCCCCCTTAACTTCCCCGGTTGGTCTGTTGCCATTGACTTCTCCACCCAGGCCTCCTATTCCTGCTTTCCTTCTCCCCCCAGGTTCTGCAGTAATGGACCCTTGTGCTCTCTACACTCCCTCTTCTGGAAATTCCAGTCTCGGGGCTGCCTACCCAGAGTGCTTACCTCCTCACACCCCTCCTTGTCCGCTTTTCCCTTCCTCAACTCTGCCCTGTCCTGGGTCCTGGCCTGGTCCACCCTGTCTCTGTTCTGTGTGTGTCCCTCTGCCTTACCTCCCTCAGACCCGGGCTCCGGCCCCGCTCCCCGCCCGTCTGGTGCCCTGGTCTCACGTTCTCCATGCCCTTCCCTCCTTTGGATCAGGCCCCCCTCCTGTCCTCTGCCTCCCTCCGACACCTGACCAATCCCTTCCCGTCATCCTGCACCCCCCTGCCTGCCAGCCTGTTCCACCTCATCATCCGGGTACAGCAGGGTGAAGCAATTTGTAAGTGTGATGCCTGCCCCAAGCTCGCCCACTCTTGTCCCCCTCCCCTCCCCTCCTCTCCCCCTTCCTTGGCTCTCTCGGGCCACCCCTCCTTTCAGACAGAAGACCCTGCACTGGTATTTTCATATCGCTCCTCCCAGGCCGTGTAGGTCCTAGTCCTCTCACTTCCGCCCCTATACATTTGGGTATGCCATTTTGTCCTCGCCTATCATCATATGGTTCCTGCCCCTTCCTCTCCCAACCACCCCTCCTCTCTCCAACTGCTTCCTGATCCCTCAACCTCCCACCTGAGGCCGGCCAACTGGTAACACACTGGGCATCCCCAAACCTTCATGCCCAATTCAATATTATGGCCGCCCACCTCATACACCCAATCATCCTCCGAAGATAGTGGCTCTTGCATCATTTGATCTCATCCTCACTGTTAGGTCTGGGCAATATGGGCCCCCCACGGCAATAAAAGTACCCTCCAGTCTGTATACACGCAATCAATCTACAGTCTAAAAGTACCCTCCAATCCGTATACACTCAATCAATCTATCCTTTTCCCAGCAGTAGCCAGCATATGCTCGAGCAATCGATACAAACAGTACCTAAGATGCAGGAGCCATCACTACCCAAGCATCAACCTAATAGGATTAGGATGTTGCAAGGCCTTATGGGACTCACCCAATAAATGGGCGAGCCTTGGGGCAAGTGGGTTGGCGGGTGGGAGTACACCACTGGCTGTGTCAAAACACAATCAGCCAAGGAGTCCTTTGGCAGTGACATCTCACACAATCACCAACTTGTCTGCTAGAGTCCCTTACTCCTGCCCAAACTAAAATGTAAAAACACAATGAATGGCAGTTAAGACCAGCCCTCAAATACAATTACAAACACACAGAAATACCAGCTAAGAAAATCTTTCAGATCTACTTACACTCACAGCCACCAGCTAGAGGCTCCTTCTCCCCTCCACTAACTGAAGACTAAATGAGATGGCAGTTACACCTCACATTCAAACAGCACTAATCCCCTGTAATATGATGTCTGCACTTACAGGCCAGACAGCAACTTGTAAACACACGAACACGGGGCGCTAAAATGGGGGGGGCATGGCCCCTTGTATTTCAGGGGGCCATATAGTTATTTTGGCCCCTCCACATTTCTCGATTTTTATTTTATTTTTTAAATATAGTAGTAATTTTAGTGAGGGCACTGGTTTACCGGTTACTGCATATGTGGGACATGGGCGAAATCTCATTGGGAAGGCGCCAAAAATGGAAACAGCATTTATTCAAGATTGTCTCCATGACCACAGCTCTCATATACTACTGGGTAGTGACTGTGCATTCTTTGCCTTGCCCTTTGCTTCCTGTTAAGAGTGGAGATTGCTGCCAAAACTTTTCTGTTCTGGACCCATTGCTGCTCGCAAGGACTGTGGGATGCCTTCCAAGTAAGTCTGCACTTGTTTAAAAAAAACAACGCTGTGCTTCTTGTGAGCTTAGGCGGGTAAGGTGGGGCCTGTGAATGGATGGTCAGTCTCTCTGCTAAAAATGTTAATTCTGCTCATTCTAAATTCCCCATTAAGTCCCCAAGCCATTACCACTGAAAATATTATTTATTTCTGTAATTGGATTTATTCATACTGTCCCAAAGCTGGTTGGGTTGGCGTGGAGACTGAAAGCGAGAGACTGCGATCAAATATGGTCAAGGTGTGTCTATTTATTATTTTTTAATGTGTGCCACAGTGACATTTTCAGTCCCAAAGTTTGTTGTGGTGGTGGTGCTGGTTGGTCGGGGAGTTGTGAGGTGAGTGGACCGAATGCCAGACAAGTGTGCATTTAGTGTCATGATCTTCTATCTCTCCTATTCCTGAACTGGGGAGGGGTGGGTGGGATGTGAGACCATTTGCTTCTGTTCTGCTCCAGCACGAGTTTTGTTCCATCTAGTGGCGGCTGAAAAGACCTGTCCATTCTGTCCGGTTTTGTTGCCTCCGGCCAGCCCAAATGTATGAGTGCCCATTTGTACAACTCTATTATTCTCTTTCCTACAGGGTCTTCTTTCCATTCACCCTGCAGAGAAATAAAACTTGTTGGTTTGCATTGCCAATCCTGGGAGGGCCCTCTCCATTCCTCCAGCTGTTCTCCCTGAAATAAGCTTTTTTTGTGTGTGTGTGCCTCATGGCGGGGGGGGGCTGTGTCTATTTGGGGGTGGTGTAGGCAGGTTGTGTTGGTGGGAAGGGGACAGTGGTTGGTGGGGTGGGGACACTGGTCATGATGGTGTGGAGTGGGGTTACTGGCAGTGGGGTGGGGACACTGGTTTGTGGTGGTGTTACTGGCAGTGGGGTAGTGACACTAGTCATGGGGTTCAGGGCGGGGATATTGGTAGTGCTGATGTGGGAATACTGGCCGTGTTGGTGGGGAGGGGACATTGATCGATGGGGTGTAGATACTTGCAATGGGGTGGGGACACTGGCCGTGTTGTTGTAGCGACACTGGTTGTGGTGGGGTCAAGTGAGGATACTATCAGTAGATGGGGACACTGGTTTTGGTGGTGGGGATACAGGCTGCGGTTCATCTGGGTGGGGAAATTGGCCATGCTGATGGGTCTGAGTGGGGAGATGGGCAGTGCTCATGGGTCTAGGTGAGCAGAGGGGCCATGCTGGTGGGTCTGAGCTCAGAGGGGGGTCGTGCTGGTTCATCTTGGTGGGGAGAGAGGCCATGCTGCTCAATGGGAGTGAGGAGAGGGGCCCTGCTGGTCCATGGGGGTTGGGAGAAAGGCTTTACTGATCCATGGGAGTGAGAAGAGGGGCTGTGCAGGCCCACTGGGGTGGGTGGGCACAGTGGCTATGCAGGTCCATCTGGGTGAGGAGAAGGGTCTTGCTTGTGAGTCTGGGTGTGGGGCCGTGCAGGTCCGAGGGTGGGACTAGTGTCCGTGCAGGTCCATCTGGGTGGTAGGGGGCCGTGCTGGTCCATGGAAGTGTGAAGAGGGCTGTGCCTGTCCATTGGGTGTGGATAGTGGATATGCGGGTCCATCTGAGTGGGAAGAGGGCCTTGCTGATTCATGGGATTGGGGAGATGGGCCTTGCTACTTCATCTAGGTGGGGAGATGGGCTGTGCTGGTGGGTCTGAGTGGAGAGAGGGGCCCTGCTGGTGGATCCGGTGGGGAGAGGGGCTGTACTGGTCCATGGGGGTGGGGAGATGGATCTTGGTCATTCGTCTTGGTGGGGAGATGGGCCATGCTGGTGGGGAGAGGGGCAGTACTGGTTTATCTGGGTGGGGAGATGGGCCGTGTTGGTTCGTGTGGATGGGGAGAGGGGCTGTGCTGGTCCGTGGAAGTGAGGAGAGGGGCCATTCATGTCCAGGCTGCGGAGAATTGCCATGCAGGTCTGTGTGGTGGAGAGGTGGTCCATGGGGGTGTGGGGTGGGGCAATGCTGGGCTGTCAGGTTGGGGAAAGCAGCTGTGCTGGTGGGGTGAGGTGAGTGGCACTGCTGTTGGTGTTCACTGGCCTGGTTGTAATCTCAGGTTTCAGCTTGGGTTTGGGGGGGGAGGTGGCCTGATGGGCATCTTATGTTTCAGCTGGGGGATGTATGGCTGGGTGGTCATCTTAGGTTTCAGCTGGGGGGGGTGTATAGCTTGTTGACCATCTTAGGTTTCAGCTGGGGGGGTATAGCGTGGTAGGTTAGAGGTTGGTTCCGTTTGTAGGGTGTGGACACCGGGCATGGAAGTATGGTCGAATGGGGACACTGACCGTGGAGGTCTGGTGGACACTGGGTGGGGATACTTGATGTGTTGGCGTGGGCACACTGGTCTGGTGGGGTGGGCATAGTGGCTTGGTGTGGTGTGGAAACAGACTGTGTTAGTGGGGTGGGACATTGGTCAGGGTGGAGTGGTGGACACTTGGCATGTTGGTGTAGCGATACTGGTCGTGGGATTGGGACAATGGCCGTGTTGTGTGTCACTGGAGTGAGGATACTTGTATTATGTGTTGGTGGGGTACTTGATGCATTGATGTGGGGACACTTGTTTATTGTGGTGGTATGGTGTGAATCAATGCTGACCCATGGTGGATAGAGTGGTTGTACTGGTTCAGCAGGGTGTGGAGAGTGGCTGTGCTGGTTTGGGTGTGGAGAGTGGCTGTTCTGGTACATTGGGGTGAGCATTGAGCTTGGTTCTGGTGTGCTGTTGTGCTGAGCTGCCCTGCCAGCTTTGGCTGCTAGCCTGCTCTAACAGCTTCCTTGACTGATGATGCCTTTCTGCTTCTTTTGCTGCCGCTGACCTGACCTGCCTTGCCATCCTCTGCCACAGGACAATTGCCTAAGTGCCTGCCATAATCTGGTAAGTTTTTTTTTTGGGACGAGGTATAGCACTGCTGCTGTTTGTATGGGAAGGCAAGTGAGGGAAGATGGAGATGGGTGATTGCATGAGCTGGTATGCTTAATTAAAAAAATTATCATGCTTTTGATATCTGTTTTTGTTTTTTGGGGGGTGTGTTACCAGTAGGACAAGTCAGTCCTTTGCTACTGTGGTCTCTTGTTTGTGGGTGAAAGGACAGGCTGGCAAGTACTACATGTTTAAATGAAATTGTTCTGGCCTTGGTTGCTATGGGGTGGGGGGGTGGATGGGCAGACTGGCACAGAACCATTTTCCAACATGTATTCTGGGTCCATGCCATGCTCCAGTGGCTTGTCGTTGATGGTTGGCGGACTGGTACACATGCTGGGAAAAATGATTCTAGCCTCTGGTCATGGAGGATGGAGAGCTGGATGGGCATACTGGCGCAGAACCATTTTTAAACATGTATGCCAGTCTGCTAGGTTTGTGCCATGTTCCTGTGGCTTGTAGTTGATGGTCAGCAGAGGGATGGGCTTGGCCAACTGGTACACATTCTTAAAAAAAATGGTTCTGGCCTCTGGTGGTGGAGGAGGGAGGGGTGGATGGGCATACTGGCACAGAACCATTTTTTGAACATGTATGCCAGTCCAATGGGTCTGTGTCATGTTCCTGTGGCTTGTCGTTGATGGTTGGTGGACTGGTACATGTGATGGGACTTGTATGCCAGTCCGCTGGGTCCGTGCCATGCTACTGTGGTTGGTCAGTGGTGGGATGGACTGGGCGGACTGGTACATGTGCTGGAAAAAATGGTTCTGGTCTCTGATGATGGTGGAGGGAGGGGTGGATGGGCAGAGTGGCACAGAACCATTTTTTTCCCCACATGTATGCCAGTGCGCTGGGTTCCTGACATGCTTACCCCCTCGTACAAGGGACTGCTGAACACTGAAAAGTTTGTGTCAAAATTAGGGACTGTTAGGGAGGTATGAAATCCTACAGTAGAAACTATTTGCAAATATTTTTAAGTTGTTTATGTAGTAATTTCATATTATTGTGTGGTTCAACAAGATGTTTTGTGGTCTGGCCTGTGACCCAGCCAGTCCCCCCGGGGCAGGGGGAAGGTACGTTGTTTGAAGGTCTTGGGGTGGTTTGCTGGGCATGGGTCTTCTTAATTGTAAAATGCATTATTTCATTTACTATGTTGTACGTCTGGGACCTGCTTCACCCTGTCTCTATCCTGAATGTAAACATGTTTTTTTTAAATACAGGTCACTTTTGGGTGGTCTGTGTTTTTGTCTGTGTAGAAGAATAGAAACACACACTAGAACAAAAAACTTTATTAAACCACATAAATCAACCATGTTTCATCTGTGCCCTTCAAAACTGTTGGATGAGACAATTTTGAAGTAGCTGGTGGTTGGGGAGCATTCACGGCAACCTGAGCTACTGCAACCAGGCCCACCACCCACTGTCATAGGTGATGCTAATAAAAATCACCAAACAAGTACTTACCTTTCAGGCTGGGTTCTCGTGGCGTGCATGTGCATGGGTATCTGAGTGTCGTTTCCTCAGACTTCCTGTGGTGTATGTTCTCTTAGGTGGTGTGGTGGGATCGCCTTGTTGCCAGTGCAGTCCGTGTTTGCTTGGGTTGGGGAACTACAGAAATGACAAGGATTTTTTTTTTTTTTTACTTTTTATTCACTGGGACCTAGGGCATCTCTCCAGAGTACAACTTGACTTTTCTGTCTCTAATCCCTGCCTGAAACCTCCTCCACTGGTCCCCTACAGGGCTGACTCCACTCGCTTCATGGCTTGACCAGCCCTCGATCACCCCACAGGGAGGGCCGCCCACCACCTGTGGTGACCTATCTGTGATTAGAGGGACAGCCATGGACGCCGGTGAGAGCTGGACCTCGATGAAGCAGGTCCGGCACTGGGATGTGGGCAGGTCTCTGGCCCCTTCACCTCTGCTAGGCCACCAGGGTTTTTTTCCACACAGTTTACCCCCAAAGCACAGACGTGCAATGGCGGCACTGCATTTACATGCAGCCTGGCTGCTGCTGCTCTATCCCTAACGTAGTGTCAAGTCCTGCTGCATGTAGGGCCCATGGTCTCCAACCGGAGCAAATACGGAGCAGACATACCCTGGAACCCACCCCGGGAGGGTAGAGCAGTCCAGATGCTCAATTCCTTCCCTCCCCTGCTCGCCCTCTGATGACCTGAGTCATTTCCAAACTGAGCGTGGCGCGAGATGTGGCGTCCAGCACCTCAACCCTTAGTGCCACCAGGCCGGCCGTGGCGATGAGTTCTTCAAATGAAAACTAACAGCAGAGGTAAAGCCATAACTGCTGTACAGATAAGGGCTTCATCTCTCTAGTCCCCTCTGTAGGCACTAGATTAAATAAATAATCTTTGTGCCAGATCCTCAAACTGGTAAATACTCCAGTGCATGCTGCATTTTAATTTTGGCACTCGTGAACATCCTGTGCTCTCATGAACCGTTGACACGACCTTGCCCCTTCCTCAATAGTGCCCTTATGCATGGAGATTGAAGTTTATATCTCCTGTGCCCTTTTATAAATCCCATGGGTGTGCCTAGGGCACTATAGCCCTGCCTATTGAGGAAGAGGCATGGCAACGTCATCAGCTTGCAGTGATGTGAGCAAGAGCGCATCATGTTCAGTAACACCATAAATTAAAATGCGGGCACACGGACTAGTGATCAGGCACAAGGATTAATTTATTTACGTTGACTGCAGGGGGGAGATAGGAGAGATGAAGCTCCAATCTGTACAGTGGTCTTGGCATCACCTCTGCTGGTAGGACTCCTTTTATGAGTTTGAGCTCCGACATGAAAACTAAGAGGCTCCATTTTCATGAAGACCAGGTCAGAAAGTGCCCAATTTACTGTGGGTGTAATTCTGGATTGGTCTATTACTTGGGAGAGATTGTGTATCACTCCATTAGCATCCTCAATCACGTGTGGATTTTTTTAATTGGGTGCACTTTGTTTACAAGTAAACCAATTCAAGCAGCTTAAATGTTAGCTAGGGACTGAATCAATGGAGTCCACCTTGGCATCTGGTGGTTCGGCTTAATTCATGCCTGAGCTCTGACAGACAAGCTTTGGTACATGGCATTGTTGGATGAGTACTGTCATGATGCCTCTGTGGTCATCACACCTGAGGGGTGAGGGTTCAGTGCTGCACCGCCTGCTGTCGCACCTGAGGGGTGGGGGCTTCAGTTGGGGGCTTGATTGTTGCACCTGCTACCATCATACCTGAGGGGTGAGGGCTGTGGGCTGCAGTGATGCACCTGCTGCCGTCCATCTGAAGTTGGGACTGCAGTGATGCACCTGCTGCCGTCTCACCTGAAGGGTTGGGGCTGCAGTGATGCACCTGCGTCGACACATCTGAAGGGTTGGGGCTGCAGTGATGCAGCTGCTGCTGCCATGACACCTGAAGGATGGGGGCCTCAGTGCTGCACCACCTGCCATCACACCTTAGGGGTGGGGGCAGGTGTTGCATCTGCTACCATCATGCCTGAGGGTGAGGTCTTCAAGCAGCAGTGATGACCTGCTGCCATCACACCCTGAAGGGTGGGGCTGCAGTGATGCACCTGCTGCCATCATACTTGAGGTGAGGGCTGCACCTGCTGCGTCACCATTGCACCTGAGGATTGGAGCTGCTGTGCTGCTGCTGCTGTCAAACTTCAGGATTGAGGGGATACCGCTGTTGCCATCTTGCTTGGAGTTGGAAGTTGAAGTCACTGCACAGTGCTTTCAAGGATGTGTGTCTGAGGGATATGGGGCTGCAGTGCTGCTGCTGCTTCTGTCACACCGGAGAGAGGGGGACTGTAGTGCTGCTGCTGCCACCTTCTCACACCTAAGGGATGGGGCCGCACTGCTGTTGCTATTATTGCACCTGATGGATGGCGGCCATAGTGCTGCTGCTGCTGTCACATCTGGTACCTAAAATAACTTTTAATTGGTACTAGGATGGATGGATGTACAATAGTAGATGTAAAAATTGCTAAAATGCATGTTAATGCAGTTAAAAATTGTTAAATAAAGTGCACAAAACCAAACACCGGTAAAAACGGATTTTGGCTTGGCAGACACCAGTGACAATATCAGTTTTTACAATGTGCAAAATGGAATTTGCCCTTTCTCAATCATGGTAAACCAGTGTCCATGATTTTGGTAATCGCAATAACGTTTGACTGGCTCGAAGGGTAGACAGATCTCAGGTTGCTGGGCTGTGGCCTGCAGCTGATGCTGAGCTGGGCGGTACCTACAGTGGCCAGGCGCAGGGGATTCAGCTCAGCTACTGCTGAGACTGCAGCTGTGGTTTCAGCAGTGTGTTGCAGGGAGAAACCATCCAGGGACAATCTGAAGCTGCTGCTGTCTCTGCCTTTTACATCATCTTAAAGGAATAGGTCGAGGTAAGGGACTGAGGAGGTGACAGCGGGCACTTCACAGGTACAGGATAAAAGACAATGACAAAGACAAATGAGCAAATCTGGGACTTGTTCTGGACTAGTAACAGTACAGAGCAGCAGAAACATCGCCAGCCAAGTCTCTTTGATGGAGCGGCTTTAACTGAGGAACAGCTGGCGCTAATACAGGTGCAGCAGGTGAATCTTGTTTCCACAGGTACTCCTTGTACATTTGTTTCCTGCAGAGACAGGCAATTATAAACAACAAAAACTGAAGACTGAACAACCTCCCGCTCACCTTTTTATTCTGAGTAATTTCGCTAGAGTTTGGTATCCCCACCAGGATAACCTTTCAAAGTCTTTTGTTTTGTCCAAGCTTTTCCTGTTGTTACTCAGTTGTTTTAAATTTGCCTCACCTCTATAGCAAAGCAATAAAACAATGTTTCTTTATTTCATCCATCAGTATTAGTATGTGTTTGGAAACGAGCTTGATGCCCCAGTGGTCTCCCAAAGTCACATATGAACATTTAAGTGCGATTACCTTCCCAGAGCAAGTCATGTGGCAGCAGAGATGCTGTCATTGACTGGTGTGTGTTGTCTTTACTAATAAACAAACATTACCCCCACACCCCCATTCAGTATAGCTGTCGTAGTAATGAACACATTCAGATGTGTTGCTTGTTGGTTTCCTGCCCCATTCGGTTTTCCTGTTTCAATGAAACTGTACTTGGGGATGGTTTGTGGTACCCCTCGCAGTCCTCAGCCCTGGCTCATTTACTAGTGACCACGAAAGTTTCCAACAGTATTGGGAGACATCTGACATATTCATTATAGTGTGCCCTGTTTAAAATCTCTCTGTATAACAGTACCTCCTCCCCAGAAAATAAATATTAGAGAAGTGTATAAAATTAAGGTCCTGCTCTCTTTCATAGTCCGTGTCTTTTCAGTCAAGGTCTGTCATAGTCTCTCATTCTTTTGAAGAGCCACTCTTTAGAACCGAAGTCTCAATACTTCTCAATGACAATCTTTACTTTTATTTTTAATCTTGCTTCCATAACCAAGAGATTACAATAAAATGTTGCTCCTTCGGTTGTTTCCCCCTCTTGCTCAGATATTCCAGTCAGGGCAGACAGCCATGCCAAGCTCTTTAAAAGCTTTACTATCTTGAAGATTGTATTGCTCCTGCACTGAGTTTCCAGCACAACATTTACACCTTCCAACAAAAACTACTTACTGTTCCAAAGAAAACAGGAAGCCCCCCGCCATATCAAGAAAAGCTTAATTTCTTAGTTTTTTTGTTTATTCTTTTTTTTCTTTTGCTAAACCAAATTGTCAAAAAGTCTCCTAACTCCTTAATGATTTTTTTACCCAGAGAAGTATCAAAAGCTATATAAAATGCTACAAAATCACTGCAAAAATTGTCAAATTTTCTGGGGGCCTAGGCCTTTGTTTCTCAATTTTGTTGGCCCCCCACATTAAAACTACTTGAACTGCCCCTGCACGAACACCAACTTGTCTACTAGTATTCCTTGCTCCTACCCAAATGAAATGTAAAAGCACAATAAATGGCAGTTAAGACCAGCTTGTATATAACTTTTTCTTGTTATTTTTTCTTGGACCTGCCAAGGGAATATAGAGACCACCTTACAAGTAAGTTTCTTAAAATTTCTTGTCTCGTGGCCCAAAAGGTGATAACTAGAAAATGTCTGTCCTGACAGAGTATCACCTTGCATATGTGGCAGGATCTCATGATCACTATATACAGAATGGAAGCCTTAACAGCGACCATTAATAAGAAAATCCCTCAGTTTGAGATTTTATGGGGCGTTGGGTTCTATACATGGCTGGGGTGATGCCTGATTTTAACCCATGATTTGGCCTGTTCAAGATTCATTACAGTTGTTTCTCAAATACTGAGTATAATATTTACCACATCAGAATGTATGGTGCAAGGATATCTGTGTTGCTTCCCAACTGATAAATAATACAGAGGTTTAGTCTTTTCTGAAAACCCACAAGTCCTGTAGGAGACCTTTTTCTGAGTTAAGAAAAATGAAATAACAGAAGTGTCTATCCCCTGTATACTGCCTCCATTTGTATTTTCTCTCCCCTGATCTGCCATAGAACACGCAAATGAAATTTCTTTTAAATTGAATCAAATGATAAATGTATGTTTGTAACTTGTCTGGTTGTAATGTACCTTTGTATGATAGATCAAAACTATAAATAAAAAGTTTAGCAAAAAGAAAGAACCGATCAAGCTCTCAGACCGATGCTAGAGCCGACAGAGAGTTCAGACCCATTATTTTACAACTTTTAAATGTTTTAAACAAACCCACATCCAACAGAAGGCGAGGAAGAGGATCGCTACAGCTGGGGAAACAAGCGTATTTTTTCAAGGACTTGAGCCCACACACAAGAGCCCTTCAGCATGAGTATAAAGAACTATAAAGAGGAAGCTCCATGCAGCAGGTGTGTACATTTCTGTATTACTTATCCAGTGAAACTGGTAGTATACACTGGGAATAAAACCTTTATGACGTCGACAGAAGCAGAAGAAGGGCTTCTCTTTGAGGTGCCAGCTGAAAGGCCTGCTTGGAATGTTTGATGGTATACTTTTACAGGCTTTTGCCAGCCACGTGGAAGCTCCTATTCCTTTGTCTGGTGAGACAAACTGGTTTTACTTTTATTATTTTCTTAACATGTCTCCGTGGCTGTAATGATTAACATCCCAGGAGATGGTAAATAGACATTCGAGAGGTCACCTGCCACTAGAGCAGGAGCCAGGTGCATTTATCTGTGTGTCTGGGTCTGGAAGGTTTGATGACTGTTTCTCATGTAAAAAACTGTGTAGAATTCAGATTTACAACTCTTATTCATCCATAATTGTACGTTTTCTTGCAAAATGCACTTTCTTAAGAGTAACTAAAAGTTTTACATTTATATAATAGACTCAATTCACTTATTTATTTAATTTATCTAATTTATTTAATGGACTCAGTTTACTTAGTTATTAATATAATTTATTTAATGTATCAGATATGGCTAGCAAGACTTCTCACAAACCACAGAGGCGATGCATCGTACACACTGATCCAGGAGTTAGCACAGACCATGGAGACCCGCTACCATTTGATGATGCTCATTGGGAGAAAGTAGTTGATGCAAAGGAAAAGCATTCTAGTCAAACACTGTCAAAGTGCAACATGGCGTGTCTTGAATTGCCTGAACATTACTCTAGCAGCCAAGGATATCATTATACCTGCTGCAAGAACTTCACTGCATATAAGAGTTCTGGTAAGTCAGCCTGGTGGCACTGAGGGTTGAGGTGCTGGATGCCACACCTCGCGCCACAACAGTGACCTGGGTTCAGTGATGGACTCGGGGAGCTAGAGAGTCGACAGGGAGGGAGGATGGAGCATCCAGAGAACAGCTCTTCTCTCCCTGGGGAGGGATCCAGGGTTGCTCGGTGTTCTAACGACCCCCAATGGTGATCAGGCGTTTTACAGGTACACCAGCGAATGTAAGGGGTGGAGTGTGGCAGATGCCAGCAGGGCAGCCATATGCAGGCATCATTGCATGCACAGTCCAAGGGAGAAAAAGCAAGAAACCCCCTGCTTTCTGGATAGGCGATGGCACCCTCCAGGATCCCCACCGTCACATGCCCAATAGTCAGGCTCAATCCTCCAGCTCTCCCAATCCCTCCGACCTGCCTAGGTCTGGCAATAGTTGTGTTCCCGGATCAACGGATCAGGTAGGAAGCGGGAGTGTCTGTCCCTGATTTCCCAGAGAGGAGAGCTTCAGACAGGGTGGTAGAGGGTGAGTGGTGAGAGGGGGTAGCTCAAGAGAGTTCCGGATAGTGTCAAGTCAAGTCATGTTTATTTATAAAGCGCCTTTCGAAATCAAGGCGCTGTACAAAAATAAATAGAACAGCAAAATCCAAACATTAAAACAACCATGACTAAAAAGAATAGGCCAGGGTAAAAAGATATGTCTTTAAAGCAGTTTTAAAACTGTCAACGGTTGGGCATTCTCTCAACCAGCGAGATAGAGAATTCCACAGGGTTGGAGCCGAAAAGGCAAAAGCACAAGATCCCAATAACTTCAAACAAACCCTGGGAATCTCTAGCAATCCCTCGCTGGCGGGACGGAGGGGGCAATAGGGAACCAGAAGATCTTTCAGGTAACCGGGTCCCTGGTCGTGTAGGGCTTTAAAGGTTAGTAAACCAACCTTAAAGGTGATCCGCCACTGAACAGGCAGCCAGTGCAGTTCGCGTAGCACAGGTGTAATGTGACTGGTTCTAAGAGTCCCAGTCAAAAGCCTGGCTACAGCGTTCTGCACCAGCTGAAGCGGATGACATCGACCCTGGTAGCCCTAGGTAGAGGGAATGCAGTAGTCCAGACGGGTAGTGACAAAGGCGGGACCAAAGTTGGAAGGTCCTCCCGGGAATCAGATGTTTCACCCGGGCGATATTCTCAGATGGTAAAAGAGGATTTGACAACAGCTGACACCTGAGACTTCAGGGTCAGACCATCATCAAAAATAATGCCCAGATTTCGCACCTGTCGAGAGGTAGAGAGCGTACCACCAAGTATTAAACCTGATGGCTGTCCAGCACCCAAACCCACCCAGGACGACCTGGATCCACGACCAATACCTCAGTCTTATCCGGATTGAGCCCCAACCAGCTTGAACTCATCCAAATTCTGATCTCATCCAGGCAGTTATTAAGTACAAAGAGTGCATCACTCTGATCGGGGAGAAAGGACAGGTACAGCTGAGTATCATCTGCATAGCAGTGAAAACTCAGAGTGTATCACCTGATGATTTCTCCCAATGGCAGCATATACACTGCAAACAACATGGGAGCTAAAATGGAGCCCTGTGGTACCCCACACGGCAGGGAGAAAGCTTCAGAGGAATAAATTCCGGTGACAACTCTCTGAGACCTGCCAGTGAGGTAAGAACAAAACCACTTGTGGACTGTACCAGACAGCCCACAAAAGACCCGCAGTCGCTCCAATAGCACCCCATGGTCTACAGTGTCAAATGCAGCAGATAGATCAAGAAGGACCAGAATGGTACAAGCCTTTCGATCTCTGGCCATTAGGAGGTCGCTCAATACCCGAACAAGGGCAGTCTCAGTACTATACCTTTCCTGAAGCCAGACTGAGAGTATCATAGACATTATGAGAAGTAAGATGATCATCCAATTGTAATGCAACAGTTTTTCAATAACCTTACCAACAAATGGCAGGTTAGAGATAGGCCGTAGTTAGCTAGTGGAGATAGAGTTAAAAAAAAACAGTTCTGGTAACTTGCAGCTGATGAAACTTAAAAAAGACAACGAAAGAGTTATCCAGGGGTGCTGTGGAGCTCGATAATATGGCAGATATTTGGTCGCTTCGCTTAACTCATCTTAACAAACAAGCCAAATACTGCAGTTTAAACCTCACAGACAGGAGCCAAAATCGGAGGAGCGGGTATCTGATCTATCCGTAGAGCTTTGGGAAATCCACGTAAGATCAGCACCACTGTGCCGGGCAAAATCTAAAAATGCTCCGACAGCTTCCACCACATGCTCCGCTTCGTGCAGGCCTGAGAATAACAACGGAGGTATGGAGAAAGAGGAGACTCTACAAACTATTGGGACAAAGCTAACGAAATTAATCAAATCAATAACAGTTCTTGCTGACAAGTTCAATGGGCTAAATAATTGGGTCATCACGCTCAAAACAACCATGGAAGGGACCCAAACCTCCACCCTTGATGCTTCCAAGAGGGCTGATGCAGCGATGGGTACTGTGTCCGTCATTGTGAAGGACAGCAATCATTGGAAGGCCGTATTGAAACCCTTGAGAATCAGATCAGAGCTCCCAACCTAAGAATTCTCAGGATTCCCGAGGAAGCTGAGGGGGATAGCCTTCTGTTATTCCTTCATGAATGGCTTAATCAGCAATTTTGGTCAGATGCACAACTTAAAGCCCACCAGTTTCCCCGGGCCTACCGCGTTACACCTCGTGGGCGTGTGGAAGAACAGGACATACCTCGAGCAATCATCTTGGTTACAGGCGGAGCAGCCACAAGAGATTTCATCTTGAATCTGGCTAAAGGAAAAAGGGGACTTCTTTTTGATGGTCACCGGATAAATATGCACCCGGACATTAGCTATGCCACCCACCAGAAGCGCAAGCGTTTTGATGGAGTAAGGGCTATGCTCCGTGAAGCTACAATTGTCCATGGAGTGATCTTTCCTGTGCGATTGAAGATCGCCCATCACGAGAAGGGGTTTCTTTTCTCAGAGCCTGCTGAAGCCCTTAAATGGGCCCATATACATGCTCTCCCCGTTAGTCAACAAAACGAATCAGATTAGCAGTCTTCGGAGGATGAGGAGACTTGAATTTGCTCTGCAGATCTGGTGATAGCCTAACTTGTCTCTCTCCAGGTACTCTGTTTTTCGTTTAAAAAATACTTAACTGACTTTCTATTTGAATACCAGCAAGAACTTTAAGGAACTGATCAGTGTACTTCTTTTGAAAAATGGACAGTGCTAAGGACTTCCATGTTCTTTTTTGGATTACTAAATAGTTCCTTCTAAACTTTATAATAATTTAAAATATGGCTCAAATGGTTAAGTTTGATTTTAAGTTTGTTAAGTAAGCTCTGGAATTTATTACTTTGATGGATCAAAATGCAGGATTACACAGTATTTGTGCTTTACTAAGTTAATGCCTGGCTGCCAATCCCACCAAGCGTGGTGAAGGACTTTGGGACATATATGTATTCTAATTTTTTAGATAATTTCCAGGCTGCTCATGGGCTCCTCTACAGCAATGATATACTTTGTAAAAATAGAGGAATAGCGCTTTGCTACCTCTTTCCTGGTTTTCCCCTCATATGTAGTATCTGTGAAGCATCTGTAGTTTATGCTGCTTGTATTAAAGAAGGGTGACGCCTCTATGGTGTTATAAGGGTATCTCATCAATGCTTGTAAACAACTGTATGTTTGTTTTGAACAAAACAAAACATAAAGTTTAAAAAAAGTTATCCGCAAAATTGCTTGCTTCCCAATTTCATAGTGCTCTATCTGAATCTGCAGCATCTACATCAGGCATATTCCCAAATGAATGCATATTTTGCAAATCGTACATGAAAAGGAATCCTAAGGGGTCAAATGAGACTTTTGACTATCCTACAACATGTGTAACTCATGGAGAGAGCAAACAGCATAAAAAACATAGCAAAAGAAATGGACGATCAGCAAATGGATATGATGGTAGGCAGTATTGACCTCATAGCCAAAAAAGTGAAGTACCACAACAGCAGTAAGAACAAGTATGTAAAAAAGGCAGAACCAATAAAGGACACGGGTACAAAATGTGAATACAGTCAGTTGAGGGACAGTCACCAGACTGACTTTTCCAGACTTGTTAAGTATGTTTAGTACATCATTGTTAATGGAATGCAAGAAGAATAATTGCTATTGCTACCCAAAAGGTACATGGCCATTCTTATGGAGTGTAGTGGGCATGAAACAAATTAAGTACCCACAGAGCTCGTGAGTCAAACTGGCGGATCACTTCAAAGATGGTATCATATTTGATACCAAAAATAAAAAGCTGGTACAATCATCAGGTCTGCTAAGAAACAGGCTGACTGGAGGGCAGCACAAGCAGAACAGGTAGCTCAACACATAAGAGAACAGTCGTTAGAACGCCTAAAAGTGTAAGCCTCATAATAAAACCAAAGTTAAAATTGAAGACTTAATAGAAGAAAATGTAAACTGCCACCTGTTCTTCAGATATTCCTCGCACTGTACTCTGGTTCCGTCAGAAGTGGGCAGTGAATGACAGGAGAGGTAGTTCCATCTATTGCAGATGACAAAGTGTTTGCAGTGTCAAGGGGAATAATGAAACCACAAAAAACACCTCTTGTTGGGCATGGGTATTAAATCCATGACAGGCAGTAAGAAAGTTTTAACTGTTTTGAACAGATTTGGTCACTGTGTCAGCTACCCTGTTGTGGAGGAACTCGAAACTGCAGTCGCAATCAATATAACAGAGAAGAATATGGATACACCAGATGGATTGCTCATACAGCCAGGTTTAGCCACTGCTTTGGCTTTTGACAATTATGATGAGATGACGGAGACACTTGACAGTCATGACACTTTGCATGACACTGTGAGTATAGTATACCAAAACACACCATCCAGTATTGAGGAGACAGTTGTACCCAAAGAAAGGTCTGAAGAAGCTATGACAAGAACACACATGAATGACCAAGTGCCAGCAAGAAATGAAATGCACAATATAAACAAACACAGATAAGCAAAGATCAGAAGTTGATACCCACGACCAGGCAGGGCCATCTTTAGTATGTAAACTATATTGGACCTTATGTATATGCCTCCCATTGCCTACATCTGTCCTCTATTGCCACATTAATGTCTACCATATCTGTACTATGTCATGGTTTTGTTTTTTACCTTCCGCTTACTGTATTCTCTGTATTGTATCGAATTTATGTCCAGGACCGCCTTGAAAATGAGCTTGCTCAATGGTGTTTATTTATTTATTTATTAGCTTTTGGTAACCAAGTAAGTGCACTAGGCTTCAATCCTGCCTATTTTCAGGCACGACCCGGGAGAGTACAACAAAATAATACAGTGACAGCATCAACAACAAAACAGTAAAAATAATACAGGTACAACAATATGGGAGGAGCCCATAGGATATAAGCAGTAAACAGTACACCCAATATATGCCTGGTTAAATAAAGTTGATTGATTAACATCAAAGTGCAAATGTCGCAGAACATCAAAGACAGAGGCTGAAGATTTTGATGACTATTTGCCAAGTGTGAGGTGCATTTTAGAGGTACAGGATGGTGCCCTGCCTCCTGCTTCATGGTCACATGTGGTAGTGTCTGCAATCCTAAAGTCAGGGACAGACCCTCAATTAGTGGATGCTTATAGGCCAATTTCAATTTTAAACTGTGATTATAAACTTTACATGGCTATTTGGGCTCAGCGCCTGGAAGGAGTGCTCACAGAAGTGATGCACATGGACCAAGCAAGTTTTTTGAAATTTAGACAAATCTCTGATAACACCCGTAAAATTATCCATCTTATAGGTTATGTAAACAGAAGGTCATTACCATCCACCCTTGTGGGCCTGGATGCCTTCAAGGCCTTTGATCGAGTAGTATGGGGGTTTCTGTGGACTGTCTTAGAATTTTTTGGCTTCCCAGATGAGTTGATAATTTGGTTAAGAAACACATATAACTCACCTGCAGCTTATATTAGGGTAACTGGAACTATTTTAACCCCACTGGTTTTAGAAAGGGCACTCAGCAGGATGCCCTCTCCCCCTTCTTTTCACTTTCTATATTGAGGCTCAGATATTCAAAGCTTTGCATGGTGCACAAACCATTTGCGTGGGTCTGCTATATTTAAAGGCCAAATAGTGCGCCCAAACCGCATTAGCACCAGGCAAAATAATAATATATGCAAGGAGCAAGCTGAACATGAATACAGGTGCACTGCTATATTCAGCGACTAACACCGTGCAAAGTGGATTAGCGCAACATGCACAACCCTTGCATGGTACAGATTACTGCCCAGGAAAAGCTGGTCGTAACCCAGGGCAATCCAGCCTTGCATGACATTGTGGCAATAGCGTGGCCTTATGCCGACCCTAACATATGACTGACACAGAGAAAAGCCAGACATGGGGAAACATGCTGCTCACTGATGGCACCACAAAATAGCCAACTGCTGCCACCAGTCCCAGCCATGCCAGGCAGTATGTGGTGACCCGACCCCTTGGGGCCACCATGGTAGAGTGGCCATACAGCCCACACCTGCTGACCATACGTCTGTGGTGACCAACAGATGCCAGCACATACATGCAGCACTGTGGGCATGGTGGGTGCTGAGGGGAGGGTCTACAGGCGGCCAGGTCTCACCACAGACCGGGTGCAGCCACAAGGCTGGGAAACAGTGCACATGGGCCAGTATTGGGAATACCCCAATACCAGTGTGCCTGTCCGATCATACATACCCCCCCAGTCACATACCGCACAGCTGTACATACACCACAGCACACACAGCTGGCCGTTTATATGTCTGAGTATCCCATGCCAGAAGTGCAACATCTGTGGGTCATACAACAGTGTGACAGTATTGTCCACTGTCGGTAAACACCTGCAGGGTGGGCTTGTCACTGTACCCTACACACCATAGGCAGTGATGTGTCCCTCACACTACTGTCCCCCTTGCTACTGTGGTGTCTGCTGTGCACTGTAGCACTCCCTACAGTGTGACAGTTGCATGCATCACCACCACCGCCTGTGCCTATGCTGTGTTGTCCCCTGGGGTGCACAATGCTATGCTGTACTGCATACACGTAGCCCGCAGCTACCATCATGCACTGTCAGACTGACCTACAGGTGGAGCTGAGGGCAGTCCTGGCCAGCCTCTGTATTTCCAGACTGACCTACAGGTGGAGCTATGGGATCCTGCAGTAACAATGAGCAATCTGCATGCAAATCAGGGCATAATAAGATGCTAATCTGGATGTTTGCCCAAAGACTACCTAAGCAGGCTCATTTGCATGTCACTTTTGAATATGGCAAAGTTTAGCACCGGGCAAACAACTTAGCTCTGTGCTAAACCCATGCAAATGTGTTAGCGTGGCGCTAATAGTTTGGGGAATATTACACAGTTTTGCACACTGTACTTTCACATGTGCTGCTGCTTGCAGCTATACTGGGTCCACGCATTCGCTGGCACGCACATTGGCCACATATTTCAACTCTACCTACCTTCCCGTTGCTGTGCACTATGTTGCTGTTGTAGTTTGCACTTCCTGGTTCCTATATTCAGAGCTGTCTTCTTCCAGGGCTAGGTTTGCCCTGCACTCCCAGCCCAGTTTGCGCGGCACCATTCCCATACTATATTCAGAGGCTGTTTGCCCTGGGCTATTCCTTTTGAATATAGCTTGCTTTTTGCTCTGGGCTAAGTTTGCCCACCGATCAGTGCTAATTTAGCCCCGGGGCAAAGTTTTGAATAGCTGGGCCTGAGCCTTTTGCTTTAGCACTTAGAGAATCAGATGAGGTTAGGGGAGTTTGAGTGGGTGAGGAGGAATATAAACTACCTTTATATGCGGATGATATTTTACTCACTCTCAAGGACCCAGAGCAGATGCTCCCTGCAGCATGGAGAATACTGGGAGAGTTTGCTAAGGTCTCAGGCTATGTCATTAACTCAGCAAAAAATGGAGGTTCTGACATTAAACTTTGTCCCATCCCCAACCTTGAAGTTCAAAAATTAAATACTTAGGGGTCAATTTACCCCAAAAGTTGCATAATCTATTCTTAATAAATTATGAACCCCTTACACAAAACATAGAGGCAGATCTCCACAGATGGGCACAACTACGGCTCCCCTTTTATGCTAGAATAGATACAATTAGGACAAATATTTTACCTCGAAAGCTGTATCTGTTTCAGACAATTCCAATATTTCCCCCAGTTTCATATTTTACCTCTTGTAATAGAATGTTTGCAAGATTTGTTTGGGCCGGCTGTAAGCCTCGTTTTAGATGGTCTATCCTCCAGCTCCCCAATGATAAGGGAGGATTAAATCTCCCTAATGTACTCCATTATGTTTATGCTGTGGCTTTGGGGATGATTCTGAGCTGGCTGAACCCGAACTGTAAGGTAATATGGAAACAAATTGAATGTGCACTCAATGGGATACAAGATATGATACAATTAATATTTGGACCCCTTACTGCTCTACCTAGGCTTGGTGGATAGTGTATTGGGATGTGACACATGTTACAGATCTTTTATAGAATTAGGGCTCTCCTCTCACTATCTCCAGTTTTATATTTCTTATGGTTACTTAGTTCTGAGACTGAATTTCTACTGGCTAGAATTGACTGTACATTTCAGTGGTGGCATCAGAGAGGTCTCTCATTTATTTTCCAATTTTTAGATGCCAATGGTATCGTTCCATTTACTCAGTTTTTACTCAGTTACAGGCTAGGTATGGCCTGACCAACAGAGAGTACTTTAGGTACATGCAGGTCCAGACTTTTTTGATACATAAAGGAACCGGCTCCCAGAGACCATGCCGCTCCTGTTGAATATGTTTATGACTACCCTTAGGGGATTTGTGAGGCAGTGTATAATCGGGTTTTTATACAAGGGGCTTGGGGAATATTTGTCAGATTCATCTAGAGGAATACAAGAGGCCTGGAATAGAGAATTACCAGATCCAGTGCCTTACGAGAGTTGGCTGAAGTTTGCCCATAAAGTCATGAGGATTTCACTATCACCATATTGGAGAGAATTCACCTGGAAGGCTCATTCCCACTTCTTTAACACACAGCAAAATTAGCAAAGTGACCCCCCAATAGGTGGTTGGAGAGACTGTAGAGAGCAGATGGCCTCACAGTTTCATGTTTTCTGGGCCTGCCCAGTGCTGAGACTATTTTGGCAGGAGGTGGCAGACTCCCTGATTGAATTGCTGGGGCTGGAGGCGGTACTTACCCCAGAGCTGGTCCTTCTAGCAGTTCCACTGGAGGGACTCTGATCCAAAAAGGGTTCTCTTCGTTTACATATTTTTTGGCAGCTAGGAAGGCAATAACCTACCTCTGGAGAAATAGCAACCCACCCACAATTCAAGATTGGATAAAAATAATGACAGAATTGTATTATATGGAACGGCTGATAGCTAGATATAATAACAGATCCATGCAATTTGAATTGAGATGGTGCCCTTGGGTGTTTTCATTGTGGATAGAGACCCCTTTTTTGTCCCATGAGGAATGCAGGAGGGAATTGTTGTGTGGAATGGTTATATGGGTGTGGGAAAATACAGTGCTCGGATCATCAAGCTGGGAGAGGGTGTGTTTTATGTATCTTTTTCATTGTAATAATAGGTATTTTCTGCCTTGGATTAATTGAAACATCAACAATATGTTCCACTAGTGAGGAAATAATTTGTAGCATATTGTACCCCTTAGTGTTTTGTGTTAAGAAGATGTATAATTTTATAACTGGAAAAATCAAAAAAATAAATACTTTAAAAAGGGCTTGTCGATGCAGCAGTTGCATTTCCACTTGCAACGCTAGCGAGATACTGGAGGGCCGGCTGGGGAGAGAGGGCTTGAGCATTGTATGATTGCGTGCCTTTTTTCAGGAGGAGGGTGGGGAAGGGATCTGGCGCCTGCTGACCCCTGGCGGAGGCTGGGAACATGGCAACACACAGGGTCCCACTAACTAATGGGGCATTGTGAATGTTGACGTAAGCCTGACGTTAGTGGCACGCCACACCCTGGGGAGCAAACAGGAATTTAGCCCCGAGGCCAACCGGATAACGGTCACCAGCTTCCACTGCTGTGAGATCTCGAGCAGTGCATGGACCATCCCAGCAGCACCCAGGCCAAGAATTGTGCTGGTCACCCCACCGGTGCCTTCCCCCTCAGAGGAGAGGGACCCACCTGGTGAAGGGTTACATCCGGGTTACCCGGAGGGCTGCAATATGGGGTGATGGGTGGCTGCATCGAGGCAGTGTGGGAACAAGGGGCATAGGAAGGCCTGAAAGAGAAGCCAGCCCAGAGCTGGGGGGAGCAAAAAAAAAAAAAAGAGTATTTGCCAAGTGTAAAGAAGCAGATATTGCAGCCAGTGGCACAACACGGACAAGACACTGTACCCAGGAACATTCACATGTCTCAGAGGAAAAGAGCTCTAGGTATTGGTGAGAAAGACATTCAACCAGATACATCTGGAAAACCAAAAATAGGACAGTATCAATATAAGGTCACAGTAAGCTCTGAACCAAAAAACCTCATGCAAGCTAAGAGAAGGGACGTTTATTGGATGATATCTTGTGCAAGTGTAGATGCTACTCCGATGTGGCATGGATGGAATGCCCTTGTTTCTATAGATGACCTGCCACAGCAGATTATATCATACATGGACCTGTAGGAAAGCCTCCTACAAGACCTGATGTAGTGCAAGACACCATGAATACTGCTATCAAGGTTATGGATGAATGCCAGGAGAACTATATGCTTATTACTTATGACTTGGCCATAGCAAAACCTGTGCTACAAATTCAGTCCACAAAGTCCCTGGAATATGACAGACTTTTCATATGTTTTGGACCATTCCATATAAAATTAGCATATTTCAAAGCTCTTGGGTACCTTCTGAATGGTTCTGGTGGAGATCACATTCTTGTTGAAAGTGGTGTGCTGGCATTGGGATCACTGAATGGACTTCTTCAAGGAACATTTTTCAATCGGGCAAAGAGGTTTCACCCGATGCTATCAGTGGCATTCAGAATTAAACATTTGCAGTGCTTTATACAATATAAAGGTTTGTCAGACTTTACAATCATCTGCAGCAGCTACTTAATAACCCATCGCCTTCCTCAATGGTGGACCTAGAGAATACAGCTGAGTTCAAGACATTCATGGAAGCATATGAAACGTTCTCAGATTCCACACCCTGTGGTGAGCATAGCACAACTGCCCAATTTTGGCTGCAGTACTGCAGTTTGGTAGAGTTGTACCAACTCTTCTGCCATTCCATCAGGACAAATGACTTGCCTCTCTTTGTATATAGCTTGGAGAAGATAATACCTCTTTACTTTGCAACTGGGCACCACAACTATGCCAAGTGGATGACCCTGTACCTTATGAATTTGCTAAACATGGATGAGACCCACCCTGGACTAAGGAAAAAATGTGAGAATGGAGCATTAACCAGTGCAAGATCAAAGAGAGGGTTTAGCAAAAATGATGTAGACCTGACCCTGGAACAGACAATTAATGCCGATGCTGCATCAAGACTAACTGGGATTTCTTCTTTGAAACAGAACATTCTGTGATCAGCTCAAAGTAAAATTATTGGAAGTCTTATGGAAAAAATTGGTCTTGTCAGTTATGAAGAAGCCAGCCAAGAGCTGAAGAGTTTTAGAGTTAAACGAGATTCAAAGGATCTAAACAAGCTGTTGAACACAATAGACTCCTCCATGAATCCGTTCCGTGGTGCGTTTGAAGACAGCAATCTTTACTCAATAGGTAGTGGAAAAGCAGTATCACAAGAGGTAGCAAATGAAGTGTTACTGATTACTGAGATGGGTACTCAGATGTATCATGTGTTTAGAGATGAATGCATTACCAAAGGCAGTAGGTTCGAGGAACCCATCAAAAGATACAAGTTGAAGAACTTTGAACATGGTGCAATGAAGGTGAAGATTAACAACAAGGACAAGAAAATCATTGAGTTGAAAGGAACTCGAGATCTTTTTGGTCGCTTGCTATATCTATCTGCGATTTCAACAGTTGAACTTATGATGGTGCTTGTCTACCCACTAACCCCTCTCCTTAGGAAACGTTGATGGATCAATGAACACAACAATGAAGTCAACACTGCTGAAGAAACTTAAGACCAGAGTCCAAAGTAGCCACCCTGATGCTATAAATGCCACTGTGGTTGATGCCATATTCTTGATCAGAAGTCTTACAAACCTGCCACCAACATTCCACAGTGTGGCAAAAACCATCCTGTCTCTTGTTTGTTGTACTTCCACAAATGAAGTCCACCTTGTCAGTGACTATTGCAAGTCACCCTCAATCAAAGGTCTTAAACAAGAAAAGAGAGGAAACATAGAAGTTGACGGCAGAAGGAGATCGCTAGGTCCCTCTAGTCTGCCCATTTGTTTTAGACCTATTATGACAGTCTAGTTACCCTTTGTAGTCAGGGCTCCCTTGTGTCTATCCCATGCATTCTTGAATCCTCCCACGGTGTTGACCCCCACAACCTCTTGGGGCAGGCTGTTCCAAGCATCCACCCCTCTTTCTGTGAAGAAAAACTTCCTGGTGTTGGTAGAGAACCTCCCTCTTTACAGCCTGCGGTCATGTCCCTTGGTCCTGGAGCACTTCTTGAAATGAAAAAGTTCCTGTGCCTGTACCTTGTTAATGCTTTTTATGTACTTGAATGTTTCAATCATATCCCCTCTCTCTTCTCTGCTCCAGGGAGTACATGTTCAGTTCCCTAAGTCTTTTCTCGTAGAACATGTACTGCGGACCCTTAATCATTTTTGTCGCCTTTCTCTGTACTGCTTCCACCTAGTAAATGTCCTTCCCGGGGTGAGGCCTCCAGTATTCCACGTGAGGCCTGACCAGCGATCTATACAGTGGTAGTACCACCTCTCTCTTCCTGCTTGTGATTCCCCTCCCAATGCAGTCCAGCATTCTACTGGCCTTCATTGTTGCCTTCTCATACTACTTGCTAACCTTCAAGTCATCTTAGTATAGTATCGCTACACTCTATCTCATAACTGGTCCTGACCAAAGCTGACCAAGAGACTTTGCTGGATCCCTGTCTTCATCTTCATTCAAGATGGCACTTCTAGGTTTTCTAGCTACAGCATGGAATTCTGATGCATACTGTGAAGTTCTAGGTGATAAAAAGCTCATGCATGCAGTAGGAGAAACTTGTTACTCATACAAAGTGGAAGCTGGACATATGCTCAGACTAGAGTGCAAGGCCCTAAAAAGCAAACACATAGAAGCAGACACAAGAATCACGTAACACATACACTACATTTGCAGTCAAAATGAGAGTGAAGATGTGCATGTAGTGGTCAGGGCAGATGATACTGATATTCTGGTCATTCTGCTGTATCATGCAAGTCTAAATGGTAATCTCAAACTGTACATGGATGTTGGCAACTCAGGGAATAACACACAAAGATTCATAGATGTATCCCGCTTGTCAGCAGAGTTAGGTAGACCTGTGTGTGCAGCTCTACCAGCTCTCCATGCACTGACAGGGTGCAACTATTCAACAGCATACAAAGGTAAGGGGAAGGTGCGACCTATAACAATTATGGAAAAGAATACAGAGTACACACAGGCATTTGGAAAGCTGGGATGTCCACACCTATCTAAAGAAACTGAGGATACAATTGAGAGCTTTATGTGTACCTTGTATGGACAGGAAGTAAAGCGTGTCAACACAGCCTACTACAGTATGTTCAACGTCAAGTATTGGCTGACTGACAAAAGATGCACCCTTAGAAAAGATCAAAGGAGCAGACGCAAACTCACTGCCACCATGTAAATAAACTCTGACACAACACATCTGCCATGCAAATTACATTTCATTGTTATGGGACAAATGCAGATAAGCCTAAAATGACACTACTAAAGCCAGAGGACAATGGCTGGACCTGTGAGGATGGCAAATACAAACCAACATGGTTCACATGTGAAGTTGTACCACCAGCCTTAAGTGAATAATTGAACGAACACGACAACAATCCAAATGAAGAAGATGGCAACAGTGACTGTGATGTTGATATTGATGAGGCAGATTTGCTTAACATGTCAGATAATGAGCTGGCCTGCCGGCGCAGTGGTTGGATTTCCGCTTGTGACGCTGGTGACCCGGGTTCGGGAGTGGACCTGGGTGCCAGAGGGCCGGCTGGGGGGAGGTAGTCTGAGCATCTGGTGGACTGCTCAGCTCCCCTGGGGGAGGGTGGTTTCCTGGCCTGGGGTGGCCTGACCTGTGGCGGTGGCCAGGAGGTACAGCAGCCCTGCCGCCCAAACCAACAGGGGAGTGAGACGGACGCCGGTGCAAGCCATGGTGTCATGTGGCATGTCGCTCTCAGGGAGCGTACACTCAAAAATATGCCACCTAGAGCAACACCAATGCGAGGACCCGATAGTGGGTCCTCCCCCAGCAAGCCAAACTGCCGCGGAGGTCCCCGATGAAGACTTGATTCCTTGGGACGGGGGGCTATAGGGGAAGCCCCCCTTCCATTACCACTTCGCCTGGGAGGTAAGCCAAGGCTCAATGGGGGAGACCTCGAGCGGATGGGAAGCGGGCAGGAGAGTTGGGTACAGCTCTGGGTGATGGGGAGAAAAAGTATATAAAAAAAAGTCACATAATGAAGACAATGAACAAGAATACTAATTGTTGTACTTAAGTTCATGAAATGTCATAAAAAGTTGATTGTTTCAAGTTAAATATAGAACAAAAAAATAACGTTAATATTAAGCCTTTGATACATATGTTGTTTGTTACAGTGTCTGTAGTATTTCAATAAAAGTTTATAGAATTGAAATTAAAAAAGGAACCATTAATTAAAATATACGCAATTTTCACTGACAGTTCATTTTTTCATTGAAGAAGTGCATTTTCCAAGAAAATGTTCAACTTTGAGTGAATAAGAGTTGTAAATCTAGATTCTTTACACTTTTTTACATAAGAAACAGTCATCAAACCTTTCAGACCTAGACACATACTGTAGATAAATGTGCCTGGCTCTTGGACTATACCCCTTGCATAAACTGTTGCAGCCAAACTCTCCAGGTGTGTCCATAGCTTAAAAACAGCTTATGATGCACTTATTTCATGGGTATGATTGGTGAATGGGCCACAGCACCAACTGATTTTGCAAAGGGAAGCCTGCCTGCTCCTGGCGCCATCCTGTTCTATAGCCTCACTTCAAACTGTGCCATGAGGCTTGGTCGAGCAAAAGTTTGCATGGTGAAACTGAGCAGTGGCTCGGAGGGCTTTCCACACACAGACAAGGGACTTGGCAACCATATGGTGAATAGGGGAAATGAAGGGTCACTGCTGGCTTTGCTGTGCTGCTTAACCATATGATAGTATGGATGACACTATCCTCCTCAGAGCCAACCCTGCACTGATACTGCTAACTTATGGAAACCCCATAACTAACTCTATGAACTTACACTATGTTCATGGGGGTTGCACAGTGCCACATTAACAGTCGGCTGGGGGGAGAAGACAAGCAGATATAAAAACATGAGGAAGCTGCTACCAGTGCCAGAAGCACAGAAGCAGGTACAGAGGACCCATCAGAATGCCACAGTCATTATCAATATATTTTCAAGGACACTCTGGGGCAGATATTCAAAGCTTTGTGCCGGGCAAAAAATGTTTGCGTGGGATTAGCGCGGGTCTGCTATATTCAAAAGGCCAGATAGCACGCACAAACCACAGTAGTGCCAGGCAAACCATAATTATATGCAAGGAGCAAAGTGAACATGAATACAGGCGCTATGAGATATTCAGCGACTAGCATCACGCTAAGGTGTTTAGCATGACCCATAGTGCGGTACAAATTACCACACAGAAAAGCTGGTCTTAACCCTGGACAAACAGCTTTGTGTGACATTGTTGCTTTGTGCAGTGTTAGCGCGGCTTGTGCGACCCTTGCATATGAGTCTGACACTTAGAAACTGCCAGACATAGAGGACACGTGCTGCTCACTGAAGGCACCACCATGATGCCAACTGCTGCCACAGGTCCCAACCATGCACAGGCAGTAAGGGGTGATTGAGCCCACAGGGGACATCATGGTAGTGTGTCCATACAGCACACACCTGCAGACCATACGTCTGTGGTGCCCAACAGATGCCAACACACACAGGCAGCACTGTGGGCATGGTGGCCATTTAGGGGAGGGTGTACAGGTGGCCAGACCTCACCACAGCCCAGGTGTGGCCACAAGACTGGGACACAGCACGCAGTGCACAGGGGCCAGTAGTGGGAATACCCCACCGCCCATGTGCCTATCGGATCCTGTGTCCCCCCCACCACATACAGCACAACTGTACAGATGCCACAGCACGCACAGCCAGCCATGTATATGTCACTGTGTGCATCCCATGCCACAGGTGCAGTATCTGTGGATCACACAGCAGCGTAACAGTAATGTCCACAGTCAGCAAACACCTGCACGTTGGGCCTGTCACTGTGTACAGTGCAGTCAGCATCACTGCTCTACACACCATAGGCAGTGCTGTGTCCCTCACACTACTGGCCCCCTTGCTACTGTAGTGTCTGCTGTGCACTGTAGCATGCCCTATAGTGTGACAGTTGCATGCAGCACCACCACCACCTGTGCCTATGCTGTCTTGTCTCCTGGGGTGCATTATGCTATGCTGTACCGACTACATGTAACCTGTAGTTATCATCGTGCACTGCCAGACTGACCTACAGGTGGAGCTGCGGTCGGACCTGGCCAGCCCTGTACTCTCCAAACTGACCTACACTTGGCTCTGTGGGACCCATCAGTAATGCTGGGAAACTACATGTAAATCAGGGCATAATGAGATGCTAATCTGGATGTTTGCCTAGAGACTACCTAAGTAGGCCCATTTGCATGTCCCTTTTGAATATGGCAAAGTTTAGCACCGGGCAAACATTTTTGCACCGGGCAAACAACTTAAATCCGTGCTAATCCCGTGCAAACGTGTTAGCTCCATGCAAACGGTTTGGGGAATATTATACTGTTTTGCACACTGTACTTTCCCATAGGCTGCTCCCTGTAGCTGTACTGGGTCCATGCATTTGCTGGAACACACATTGGCCACATAGGTCACCTCTAGCTATCTTCATGTCGCTGTGCACTGTGTTGCTGTTGTGGTCTGCACTTCCTGGTTGCTATATTCAGAGCTGTCTTATTCCAGGGCTAAGTTTGCCCTGCACTCCCAGCCCAGTTTGCCCGGCCTCATTCCCACGCTATATTCAGAAGCTGTTTTCCCCAGGCTATCCCTTTGTATTATAGCTTGCTTTGTGCTCCGGGCTAAGTTTGCCCACCGGGCAGTGTTAATTTAGCCCAGGGGCAAAGTTTTGAATATCTGGCCCTCTATTTCTAACCTTTATGGGGAGATAAATTCCATGAAAGAGCTAAAAGACAATCATACTTGAGCTTTGGTTAAGGAGGGATGATGTCCTCAGCTGAGTATTAATTAAATGATTGCTTACCAAGGGGTATGAGTAACTTTTCTTCTAAATGTTCCTTTTAGGCTATGTTACCTGAAAATCAAACATCTGAGTCAAACAGCCACCGACTGAGTGGTTAACCAATGCCTTGACTATGGGTGGTGGGGGGGGGAGTTGTCAGGGCTAGCAACACAGGCCAAAGGCTGGGCTTGAATCACTCAACCAGTTCTATAGATAACTATGGCTGACTGTGGCCAGTTGCCCTACCCACCCTTCCCCTTAGGCTGGGACCAGAGCTAATGGTCCAAGCTGACTGCAGTGATTCATCTTTAACACTGGGCCCTGCCTAGAGTCAACCAACTGCAGGGCTGTCCGAACCATCCTTAGGCCAGGACCCTCATGGACCAACAAGGAAAAGGTTCAGCCTTTGGAAAGGATGGAGAGGGGAAAGCCCAGAGGTTGAATTTTATTCCTCACAAGGTAAATTATTTGTTATGTGTGCTATTCAGTGTTTGTTTTTTTATGTTCAAGGTTCTTGTTTATTGTTCTATGTTCTTCTTTGGGCTGATGGTTTGGTGTGGGTAGAGGGGTGCAGTCATTAGCGATCACATACAGGTGCAAGAAACAATTAATATAGGTGTCCTTACAGGAAGGGTGCTTATCAGTAGGCAATACATTTTTCAGAATGGGTCGTGGGTAATCCCTTAAAATACATAACCTGGAATGTCAAGGGCTGCAGTCACACAGCAAGAGGTATAACGTTTTCCAGCACCTGAAAAGCTGCCTGCCCAGGTCTCCTTTTGCAGGAAACACATTTAAAAACTAATCAGATTTTGCAGCTCTGCAGGGACTGGGTGGGACAGGTTTTTGGCACTGGAGGGAGATGAGAAAGTCAGGAAGAGAGTTGTGTTGTTGAGGCATAGGTCAGGCAACATGGGCAAACCAGGTGAAGTTATAAAATTCACAAGTAGCATTTTATTATTATCAATAACAATAAAATAAAAATAAAATTGTGCAGGATAGCTCTTGATACAGGTAGTTCAAACAAACAGAAGTCCTTCATCTGAGAGTCTCTTTAAAATCTCCAGCTCTCTCTATCTCTAAACAATTAAATTCTGCATCCTGTTCTTGTTGAGCTATAGCTCCTGTTTTCATACAATGTACCAAACTTTGTCAATTTCTTTCCTATGACCAGTATATACAGTTTTCTCAACAGGTGCAGCCAATTAAGACATCCTAGCCAGAGTGGTTTTCCTGCTGACAGCTCTGCATACAAGCTTTTGAAAGGTTCCAGCTTACTATCCTTTCCAACAAACTCCAAACAGTTTTCTGAAATTAATTTCAACAATATAACTATATACATTTGCAAACCAAGGGATCCCAGTTTCACATAAAGATTTACATATAGGTTTCAGCCGCAGAGAAGCAATAGGAGAAAGAAAGAAAGAAAGAAAGAAAGAAAGAAAGAAAGAAAGAAAGAAAGAGCAAGTAAAGGAAGGGAGATAATTGGGGAAATTGTGGGACCATTGGAGTGGCCAGCTCCGAGGCTCCATTAGGAAAATTTGATTGCGTAGTCAGATAGACAAGGGACAGAATAGGAGAGGACAGAAACATAGATCTTTGCTTTTTAAGTCTCTCTGTATAACAAATGGGACAGGGTCTTCTAGAACCCTGTCATAGGTTGCAATATTGATAGCCAGAACAGGTCGACAGGGTCCACCAGTGGGCTGCAGGGTGTACAGTAGCTGTCATTCACAGCTCTGTCGGCAGGCTACTGTGGTGGTATGCGGGTGGGTTGTGCTGCCTGCTGCATGTCAGGACCTGCTGGGATGGGGGAGCAGGGTGGGGTGGGGGTGCCTGAGTGGGTGGTGGAGTCCACTGGACCGCCAGGGATATTACAGTGGTGCATATCATGCGCAATCAGGTCGGGAGGGAGCGGGTACCACTATACTGGCAGGCTGTCTATGGGTATTCTACCGCCTCCTTCAGTAATATGGTTGGGGAGGGGGATACCACTGTACCACCAGGGCATGTCACGGAACAATAACATCAAGGTCGGGGATACAGGCAGGGAGGGACACTGGACTGCCAGGTGGGCAGGCTGCTGTGCTGCTGTCTGTGGTATGGCAGCCTGCCTGTGGGTGGCCAGTCTAGTTGAAGTAGACTTATCTTTGGGGGCGCATCTCTGAACTTGTCCTGGGGATGCGCCTCCAAATTGAGCTGTGAATGGGGCTGCGCTCCATATGCATGGGCACACCCCCTTCACAGCCCCTCCAAATGCGCCGCGTATAATTATGGGTGGTATGCGGCACATCCGTGATGCATTTGTGCATTGGGGATGAGCATTGGCCCCCTTCCAGAATTGTGCCAGTGCGCAAATCAGGGATACGCCGGTGCATCATGGATGCGCTGGGCACATCCCTTCTGTGAATCCTGCCCTTTATGTTTTACTCTGCAGTACATCATACGTTCTCCCACTTAGATTACTTCTTGGTTAGTAAAGAACTCCTACAGTGCATCCACTCTTGTGAAATAGAGGTTAGAGTGATATCGGACCACTTTCCAGTATCACTTTTAATATTATGCAAAATTTTGGAATTAGAGCAGCTTGAACACGATTTCTGGTAGGGAAAAATTCAAGTTTTGTCACTCCTGATCTGTGGGCTTGTCATTTCGTTGTTTCTGTTTCTCCGGGCCTAGCACTCGATCCTTGTAAATCCCCCTAGTTTTCAGGTCCTCCGCTGCTTCTGTCACAGTTGTGTAGGTCTTCGGGCCATTTGGAAAGAGAACCACAAGTTTGGCCAAATAGGGTGTTCTAAATCTCAGTTTATGTGCCCTTAAAAGAGGAAACTACGGTGCATACTCTCTCCTTAAGCGTTGTCAAAGATAAGGCGGTGAGGGCCCAGCATCATTTTTTGTTTTTGCCAGGCTTTACTGAGCAGTTGGTCCTTAATGTGAAAATTCTGAAATCTGATCACGAAGGAGTGAGGGCATGTGTCGGGGCGGGTGGGTTTAGGCCCTAAGGCCCTATGCGCTCTCTCAATATCGAGCTGGAAGTCAGGATTGAGATCTAGTACCAAGCGGAGCAGGTAATCCATATAGGCTATGGGGTCATGGCTCTCCTCATCCTCTGGCAGGCTGTAGATCTGAATGTTCTTTCTTCAGCCTCTGTTCTCTACGTCTTCTTGGCACAGAGATATCAACAGTTGTTCAGTATCCAGGAATTTCAAAATTTCCTTCATAGAGTCTAGATGGGAGGAACCGATGGAGATTTGTTGGTCGGCTTCATCCATCCTGGTCTGTAAAGACCCCAGGTCGAAACGAAGATTGTGGATGGCTTCACGCATCTCCGCACGGAAGTTGGTGATGCCTTATAAAATTATGTCTTTCTGGTGGGAGTCAGCATTTTTCTTGCTCCCTTTTGTAGTAGTGTTGCTCTTTTTGCCTTCTGAGAAAACCCCAGGTCTTTGCGAGGGTTCTGAATCGGAGCAGGCCTGGTCTTCCATGTCATCTGCATCTGGTAGTAAGGAGAATCTATTTCTGTGGCTCCAGGACATCGAAGATAGATGATCCGCACCTTTTTTGTCTCCAGAAGTTTTTTTTATTTTGTTTGTAATTTGCCATTTGGAGCTGTAAAAGACATCTGGAGAATAATTTTATTAGATAGTGTGGGAGGGCTCCTCACTCGTGCAGCTCATTCGACCAAGCCGGAACCAGAAGTCTTCATTTAAATCTTTTGAGGGCAATTTAAATTGGACAGGGCTTCTTGGGCAACTTACCTTTCACCACTCCTTAGGGCAGGGCATTATAAGCCTTCGCCAGAATAGACAATGAGGACTGTATGGACTATAACAAAGCAAAAAGTGCCTTGTTAAAATGTTATAATTGACTCCCAAGGCCTGTAAGTGAAAATGCAGAGATTTAAGGAATGCACCAGAAGGTAGGGATTCTGAAATGTGTGTACAACTAGGCAGTCTGTTAGAGTAATGGTTACAGGGTGCAAAGGCAAGCTCTGTGGAACAGGTATAAGGAATGGTGCATGGGCAACCATGCGCAACCAGCCTATTGTCCCACTGAGGGGTTCTGATTACCTTAGACCTCGAGAGCGAATCAGCGTAATGAGAACCCCAACAGGCTGGTTGTTGGTTGTCTATGCACTAGTTTTTATAATGTATAATCCCCCTTGTCAAAGTTTTAACAGTTTTTAATTTCTGAAATGAAAAAATTAAAAGATGTCCGTTGCTCCTTCGTGTTCTGGAATTTGTTTTTTTTTATATTTCTTTTATTGGAATTCAAAAGGTTGTACAAATCGACATACAAATTCCATCAAAATCAATCAGTATACAGAGATCATTAAACTAATGCTCCTCTATAAAGTTGATATTCCAATCTTTTTAGAGCTTCAGCTCAACCTCCATGTATATGTTTTAAAACCTTATATTTAACATCATGTAATAAAAATATCAAAAATTATTAAGAACACGAACTACAATTTGTAATTCGTAAGCTGCCATCCTCTCCCCCACCCCCCGGTCACCTTTAGTTTATTTCTACGGAACTCAATACTCGGATAAACCACTCTCCTTCATCCTGACAAACAGTAGATAGATTCTGTTTTGTTCTTTATACTTCTGACAGTTCATTGGGGAAAGGCAAGGAGCAAACACCGCCCTACCTATATATAATATTTTTCTATTTCTAATAAAGTGCAATTAATTATTTATTTAAAGCAACAGAGGGGTGGAATTTCCAGTGACATCACCATCATGGCGAGATACTAATCCTTTTAGCTTCGTGGAGACCCTTTAAGAATCGACTGGAATCCTCACCGAAAATCAAATCTATTCACCTATTTCTGCTCCTTCAGTTGGCGGCTGATGTCTGCTAAATCCCAGTGCTCCAGAAATGCAAAAAAAAAAAATCCAGCAGCAACGGCAAAAATGATGCAGCTCCATTTGGACGGGGACGGGGAAGGCTTTGTAACCACAGCCCTCGGCAGATGCTCCCCATCTGAGTCATCTCTTGACCTGGAGACTGAGGAAGGCAATCAGGAGTCGTGCACAGTCCAGACTCTACAAAAAATACTGACCACAGTAAATAAAATCGACTCCTCCCTGGTGAGCCTAAGACAGGATGTCCGCCAGCTTAACAAAAAAGTTTCCATTAATGCGACCAAGGTGGCTGAGCTAACAGAGTCCCAAGAGACTACAGACAGGCTAGTGCTTTATTTGCTGCGCAAGGATTGGGAGGTGCAGGCGTGACTACAAGATATGGAGAATCGTGCCCATTGCAACAATGTTTGGATCCATGGGGTCCCCAGAAGGTGTGGAGGAAGGTTACCCTACCCCAACTGATTTTATCCAGCACCTTCTGAGATCCACCTTGTCTTTGCCATCAGATCTCAACATGGACATAGATAGGGCTCATCGCTCACCAGACCCTAAACTAGTGAACCCCACAGCTTGATCAAGATCCTGGATCATTTGCATGTTTTTTTTCAGAGTAAAGACCTCATTCTTCAGGAAGCCTGGTGACACAAAGAGCTCAGATACAAGGAGGCTCAAATATTCTTTGACCAGGACTTCTTGATTGAGCTCCAGGCAGAACACCAAAGGATTCGAGCAGTGATTAGGGACTTGAGGGGGAAAAAAGGCATTCTGGACCAACTACTATATCCAGCGCACCTTAAAATCTACCTAGAGGCAGGCACGAAGATATTTATTTCATTTGTTGATGCCACGCTAGTTTTAAAGGAGATGGACATCAATTTACTAGACATAGAAGTGGAACAGTTGGAGAAACGGCTGGTGACAGGGGCATGAAACATTGCAACAAGAGGCAGAAATCAGAAGGGTGCACCTCCAGGCTATATCCCTGGGGCGGCAGCTATGGACATCGCAAAACTCCTCAGAAGAGTGGATTACATAAGTCAAGAGCAAACTACCAACTCAGTTGTCAAGAAGTCCCCTTAAAGATGAGGTACTGTGACACTAAATGTGGGGGGGCAAACTTTTTATAATTTGTTGGAGTGACTGCAAAGATTAACCTGTGTTCATTTAACTTAACTGAGCCGGGACTGGCAGAATACACAAGGAACACTTGAGCTCCTGATTACTCGGCCCATGAGGGCGGACTGGCTGTTTAAACAGGTTTTACCATAGCGCATCGACAGCGCTAGCACCGACATCCCCTACAGCAACAGCTACCATGCCAACTGTTGACATTGTAGCCTCGAGGATGTCGGTGCATACAATCGGGAGGCTGCGCCCACAAACCCTTCTCTTGTGGGGGGTTCCGCCCCCCACAACCTCTGGTCTCTAAGATTCCTACTCCAAGTCGGAGCTGGATCGGGGGGGCGAAACACCCAGCAAGGCTGTCCTGGTCACTGCACAGACCATCACAGTGACGTGCGGATTTTGCCTGATTCCTGTCGCTGTGATAGTCTTCGCGGTGCCGGAGTCGCTGCGGTGATGTATACCATTTAAACAGAGGGTATTATAAATTGAATAAGGAAAATTATTCAGTCAACTAACCTATATTTACAGATCTACCTGGTTTGCTGCTTGGTTTTTGGGGAGCAGAGGAAGGGGGAGGGATGGGGAAAATCAGTTGAATACTGGATAAAAGCAACAGTTCTCTTTTTTGGCTCAGGTACATGGCGGGATGTATCTCCTCCTCTGGGAAGGGGGAGCGTCAGCTGTTACATTGCTTTAAATAGGCTCTGTGGGGAAAGGAGGTAAAACAGGCACCTCCACGGAGTCCTGAAAGGGGAGAAGAAGGGCATAATTGGTAAAAAATGTGTATCAGTAAAGAGGAATGGAGGGTTCTTTAAGAAGGATCCCCAAAAATCTAACGGGGGACTACTTTGGCTTTCCTTTTGACTTATTTTTTCTTGCTCTATTATGAATTGGAAGGGGGGAGGTGGGCTTCCGAATACATGTGACCAGAAGTAAATGATTTAAAGCCTGGAGCAGACTCTTGGGAAGGAGCTGAGTTCTGCCTCGTTCTTCCTCCACACCACCAAGTTGATTCATGGGATTCAGAATGCAGACAAGCTGGCATAGATTTGATCTGCCCCCCCCCCCAGGAAAGAAAGGGTGGAGACTGACAGTCAGTGGGATTTTGGGGTTCAGATCACGGACCTCAGTGAGGATAATTGCTGGGGCAAATAAAGCGTACCTGCCCGGGGGGGGGGCGGCATTGTATTTCTTGAGTAGATCTGATCTACTACAGATTTGGTGGCTCAAGTTTCTCTTTTCCACATTCGAGTCATCAGTGGAAATTCATTAGTCACTATAGTGACTCTCTGCAGTTGAAGATTGTTTTTCACTGCAGAGTTACCTAGGAAGTTGATATACAATTCTGGTTCTTCATTTAATATTCACTTTATTGTTTGGCCATGGTTTGGATAATTTGTTATTGTTGTTTGTTCTGGTAACCCAATCAATAGGCACATCTAACAATGGCATTATTCGGTGGGGGGGGGATTGAGATCTCCTCGCATGTTATAAATAACAAGGGCAATGTAAAGGGGTGAATGTCAAACTACACCGACACCATGGGATATTTAAAGGTTATTTAATATAATGTTAAAGGGGTGAATTCCCCAATAAAATGTACAAGGCTGCTAATGGAATTAAGGTTAAATTGTGACACAGCATACTTACAAGAAACACACTTGTCTATGGCAGAGCATGCTGAGCTAGGATGGGCATGGGTGGGGCAAGTGATAGCTGCATCTCACCCAGTGGCTAAAAAAGCAGGGGTGGCAATTTTGGTAAAAAGAAATCTTTCATTTCAGGTACAGGACATAGAAGAGAGCTTACAAGGTGATACACCAGAGTGTCAGGTAGAATACAGGGCAGGACAGTGCATTTTATAAACATATATGCCCCCAATGTTGGAATAGACAGATTTATGGTGGATCTTTTCCGGAAGGTAGCTGATTTTCCTCGGGGCAGATCCTGCTGGGGGACTTCCGCCCTTGAACAGCGGAGGATCAAATGCTACAGCGGATCAGTGTTCAGTTACCTAAGGGCATTCTTCGAGCAGTGGGGATCCAAATCCCACAGCAGGATCAGGTATGGATATCTGCGGACTGCATCAATATCAGACTGCTGCCTACAATTTCGAATTTGGTGCCTTTTCTGCATGCCTCGCTAACCTGTGTTTTTCAGCCAGAGTTTTTCCATGTCTCTCTATAGTGCTTCAGCTATCTAGTGACTGAGGTAGCTTCTGGGCACTTGTAGCTGACATTAATTTAGTCAGGTCTCCCGTAGAATTTGGACTGGATTTTAGTCTTGACTCGGGGCAAACAGTGTTTCAGCAGCTGAGCAGTCGGGGCTGGTCCGGTTTCTGTACTGTGCCTGCCACAGATAACTTAACGGCTCCAGTGCTGCCTGTACTGTGTATTTTCCTTGCCCATATCTGAATGTTTTAATTTAAATTGCACATTCCTGGGGTATGTCCTAATTGTAGTGCATGTGACCAGAAACTAAGCTGATTATTTGATTAGTTCATGTTTATAGGATTCCTGCTGCTCAAGTGTACTAATGAATGCCTTTCTCTGTCTGTATTTTCTCATTATACTAAATTCCTCACCTATTGCCTCCCTAACCTTTGTCTCTCCCCCCCCTTCCCCTCTCTTTCTCTGACTGGAATCTGATATCCCAGTCTTGGTCCCCCCCTGTGCACTAACTGTTGTTATTTAAATTCTAAACCCCCACCTACCTAGTATTTATTTCTCTTCACAGTGCTCAGTTACCTAAGGGGCATTCCGCCCTTCAGAGCAGCGGGGGATCCAAATCCTACAGCAGGATCAGGTACGGATATCTGCGGACTGCATCAACACCAGACTGCTGCCTACAATTTCAAATTTGGCACCTTTTCTGCACGCCTCGCTAACCTGCATTTTTCAGCTGGAATTTTTCCTTGTCTCTCTATAGTGCTTTGGCTATCTAGCGACTGAGGTAGCTTCCGGGCACTTGCAGCTGACATTAATTTAGTCAGGTCTCCCGTAGAATTTGGACTGGATTTTAGTCTTGACCGGGGCAAACAGTGTTTCAGCATCTGGGCAGTTGGGACTGGTCTGGTTTCTGTACTGTGCCTGCCCGCCAGCCCTATGGCTGCTCCCCACCTGCCCCCCAATACCCACCCCACCCTTTGCTGTGGTAGCTATATAGGTAGCTGTTCCCACGTGATCAAGGCAGGCTGTGTCTTTTTTTCTATCTATCAACTTTGCCATCTGCAGATTATATTCCTTCTCCACTAGGTGTTGCCTTCCCCAACACTTTTCAGTTCACCTCCCTATCCACTTTCAGAAGCTAATTTCTGTCGTGAATGGTTAATTTCTCATTCGGTGTTACAGCATTATAAGCCCATTATGAGTTTTCTGAACTTGTATTGCCACTCTCAGGTCTGACCTGACACCCCTCTCAATCCTCTGACATGATGACTAGGGGAATCCTAAGCAGCCTTACTTTGACGCTTACAGTTCTACTCTCCCTCAACTCCTACCTTCCTCCTGGGTTCCCTGCTCCCCTATCAGTGACTCCTCCTGGGACTTCAAATACTCCAACATGATGGTTGAACGTGCCTCCCATCCTACTCCATCTATGTATCTCAGTCCAAAACCCTTAGGGTCACTACTGAGGCTCATTGTCCACAAAAAATGCTCCTCCCCTGGGACAGTATCCTGTGCCTTTGCTCTTGCTATGCTCTGGATCACTACATTATCCCTTGTTCTAGCTGGTGATATTGAACCTAATCCTGGTCCACAGGTGGATCTTCCACAAACTCTTCCAGGAGTCACATATCTTTTACCACAGGCCTTGGGACTCACATTTGCACACCTTAATATTTGTAGTCTCATTGCCAGTCTCTCCGACCTTGAGGCCTGGGTCCAGGCAAATAATCCAGACATCCTCGTGCTATTGGAAACCTGGCTGAAACCTTCCATCTCGGACCATAACTGTTCACTATCGGGCTATCTCATGCACAGGGCTGATCACTCATCTACCAAAAGAGGGGGTGGGCTGGCTGTGTACTACAAGGCTCACCTCAATGTTGCTTTCCATCCTACCTCCCTTCTCTGTTATGGTGAGGCCATACATGCAGTACTGCTTCTTGGTGGATCCAAGAAACTGCACACAGTTGGCACTTATTTACCCCAACGATCCAGCAAGCCTGGTCTGGAGAAGCTCATAGACCATATCCCTGCATTGACCAATAAAAATGAGGTTATCTGTCTGGGTGACTTTAATCTTGACTGGCTTGGACCATCCTCCTCCTCCCCCTCCCTTGTATCCATCGTTAGCAAGGTCAACCTTTCCCAGCTCATCTACTCCCCCACTCGGAAGTCGCCAAGCTGATCTAGCTCTACTATGATTGACTGGATTCTCACTAACTGGAAGGATTGTTACTCCTCTGCTGGGGTTTTACCTGATTCAATCACTGATCGCAGCCTGGTTTTCTGTGTCTGTGGCTCCTCCCCTTCCTCCCATCCCCACAAAGTCCTATCCTTTACCAACTTCTCCCTACTTGACCCGGCCAAGTTTCTATGTGATCTTAAGCACACTGGCTGGTCCCCCCTTTTCACCACCAATGACATCAACCAGGCCACCAACTATTTAATTCGACCATCCTTGCCCTACAGTACCGGCACATCTCGTACACTATGCACAGGGTCAAAGGAATGGTGACCAAGTGGCTAAATCGCCCACTCCTGCAACCGCTCAAACAATGTTACAAACTTTGGCTAAAATGGAAGTGATCCTCCAATCAGTCTGACTTTGCTGAGTACTGAAACTTGTGAAATACCTGTAAGAAGTCAATCAGGGTTGCCAAGAGCAACTACTACCGTGGTCTTCTGCATTCTTCGGCAGCTGACCCCAGCAAATACTGGAGCCAGATTAATGAAATCATGGATAACACTAAGCCCTTGTCTCTCAAAGACATGTTAATTAATAACTCTATTTGCAACAATGCCCGCACGATTGCCAACACCTTCAACTCGCTTTTCACCGAGGTTCCCAAAATCTCCCCTTCAGGACCCACGGGCTCCCTTCCCTCTACTATAGCTTTTCCACATTCTCCTCCAGCCCTGGTGCTCTCACCAATCTCTCGCCTTGATGTTCTCAGGTTATTACAATCCATTCTCCTCCATGGCAACACTGGACCGGATGGGATTGAACCTAGATTACTTTGACTTGGTGCCTCACTCCTAGCTATACCGGTTACTTGGCTTTTTAATTTGTCCATTAACACCTCCACAGTGCCTTTGGCATGGAAATCTGCCAGGATCATTCCTGTCTTCAAGAAAGGAGACCCTCAAATCCTGTCCAATTATCGCCTCATCGCGCTTCTGCCTACCCTTTGTAAGATGATGGAAAAACGTATTCATCACCAGCTCTCTGCCCATTTATCAAACTTCAATCTTCAGTCTCCAGCTCAACATGGTTTCTGGGCTGGGCACAGCACAACAACAGCACTCACCCTGCTCACTAGTAAGGTCAAGTTGAACATGGACGCTGGCCTACTCACCGGGGCCATGTTCATTGACCTCACAAAAGCCTTTGATCTGGTTAATCACCCTCTGCTCGTATACAAAATGCAATCTATTGGTGCCTCTGGTCCCACCTTATCTTGGATCAGTAGCTACCTCTCAAACCGTTCCCAATCCATCTCCTTCAACAAAGTCCTCTCATCTCCGGCTCCCATCTCCTGTGGCATCCCGCAAGGATCCATTCTTGGACCCTTGCTTTTTTCCATTTTTGTCAATGATTGCCCCTCTGCCTTTGCCAACTGCGACTCCATCATGTATGCTGATGACTTGGTGCTCTACTCGATTGCTCGCTCTGTAGCTGACCTTAATGTTCATCTCTCATCTGCATTCCAAGCGACTCAATCCTGGCTCCAATCCAGCTCACTGATCCTCAATCTACCTAAGACACAGGTGATGCTCTTTGGGTCAAAAAGAAAGGTTCATGCCGTGACCACCAAGCTTTGTGTGCACTGCCATGACGGGTCTGTTATCCAGTCCACTGACTCCCTAAAGTACCTCGGAGTGACACTCGATCCTGCTCTTAATTTCTCTTCTAATTTAAATGAGGTATGTAGATCTGTCAACATTAAGATTGGTGCCGCTTACCGAGTGCGTCACTCCCTAACCCCTGCTGCAAAGATCTCGGTAGCCAGAGGAGTCTTGCTTCCTAGGCTTCTGTTTGCCCTCCCTATCTTTTCCAACTCAAATGCTGGTATTCTCCATAAGTGGGATACCACCTATAACAACATTTGCAGATTTGCCCTGTTGACCCCTTGACTGACTCACCACTGTCTACTGTACTCCTCCCTCCATTGGCTGTTCCCAAAAAATATGTGCTTATACACTCTGGGCTGCTTCACGGACACCATGTCCCAACCACCCTGCCCCGACAGCATTGGGGCAATGCTCACCCCGGTGTCTCACTCACGCCATCTGAGATCCTCTAACTCCTCTTCACTCTCTGTCCCGCACTGTTCTACAAAAATGGGAGAGCAAGCTTTTGCTCACTTTGCTCCCAAATTCTGGAACTCCCTACCTCCCAGGCTTAAATGCTCTTCCTCTCACTCTTCCATCAAATCTGCACTTTTCTCCCACCTACTTGCACTTGATTCTTGTGAATGTACCTAACTCCTTCCCTCTTTTACTGCCTTCTATAGGCTAGCTTACTGATTGTCACTGTAATAATTGATTGCTTTTTATTGTGTCACTGTTTATAAATGATTGCTTCGTCTTGTTTCCCATTCCCTCCTGCCTTCCATCCCTGCGTGGATGGCTACTGCTAAACATATGTTTCTGATTTCCCTACTATCCCTGCGAGGATATCCATGGGTTTCTGTATTATCTACTGCTTTGTACCTTTACCTTTGTCCTGTTTTTTGTAAAACTTTATACTGTACTCTCCCGGGTCATGCTTGAAAGTAGGCTTGGTTTTTGCCTACTGCACCTACCTGTGCAACAAAAGCTAATAAATAAAAATGAATAAATACTGTCCTTTGTCCCCAACTAGACAGGTCTTCAGGAAATACTGCTACAAACAAGATCGCTACTAAAAAATTAAAGGCTCTGATGACTGAAATGGGTATACAGGACATTTGGAGGGAACAGCATGGGAAGGAATGAGACTATGGACTTCTTCTTCCTAGTACAAAATTCATACTCTCGCATTGATTTTTTTCTAACCTATAAATCAGACACCCACCTGGTTGCTGACTCAGAGATCCACTCCATTACCTTGTCTGATCATAGCCCCATATCAGTAAAACTGCAAGTGGGTCAGGAAGATAGGCAATCAGTGTGGAGACTAAATGTATCTCTCCTCAGTGATAAACAGTTCATTAAGCAGATTTCTCAGGCGATGAAAGATCTAGTTACTGACTCCCCTAGAGCTGACTGCTCTCCTTTGTTATGGTGGAGCACGCTAAAAGCAGTAGTGAGGGGCCAAATTATAGGGTATGCATCAGCCTTAAAAAAACGGACTAATGGGCAAATAGCTCAGCTTATAGATAAAATTGCCTTCTTGGAAATCACACATAAGGCAACTCCATGAAATAAAAAAATTAGAAAGGAACTCAAGGTGATTCGCACGGAGCTTAAAAAAATAGAAAATAAAAAAGCAGAGGGCCTTCTGCGCTTCTCTGCACCAAAATACCATGAAGTGGGGGGGTGGGCTACTCGATTACTAGTGTTCGCCTGAGAAAAATGCAAGCAGATAAGTATGTTTCTCATATGGCAGGTAAGTCTAACCCCCGGATCAGCTGGACTAGACCTAAGGACATTGCTGAACAATTTCAGCAATACTACAGCTCTCTTTACTCAGAGGAAAAAATCTCTCAGGAAGTAGGAGAATAAACCAAAGAATTTTTAAATACATTAAAACTTCCGACATTGCCACTACAGGAGCAGGAAGCCCTGTTGGCCCCAATTACAGATCAGGAGGTGGCCCAGATGATCCTGGGACTTCCCACAGCTAAATCCCCAGGGCCAGATGGCTTCAGTGCAGAATTTTATTTAAAAAAAAAAATAAAAAATTACTAATTCCACACCTGACCCAAGTTTTTAATGCATGATTGGAGGAAGACAGATTACCAGGGTCCTGGATGGAGGCCCTAATTACGGTGCTCCCAAAACCCAGTAAAGCAGGCATATATTGTAAGGTTTACTGGCCTATATCATAGAAACATAGAAACATAGAAGTTGACAGCAGATAAGGACTGCAAGGCCCATCCAGTCTGACCATGTTTTCTACCTTATGAATGTGCCATAGGCCTGTACTCTGTCAATGGCCTATCTATTCATACTCATTTTTGTTGCTCCTATGCCTATCCCATGCCTGTTTGAAGCTCTGCACTGTATTCATATTCACCACTTCCTGAGGTAGGCCATTCCATGCATCCATCACCCTTTCTGTGAAAAAGAACTTCCTCACGTTCCCCCTTAATTGACCTCCTACTAATCTCATGCTGTGTCCTCTTGTCCTGCTATTTTTCTTATATTGAAACATGTTAGACTCTTTCACCTTGTTAATGCCCTTAAGATGTTTGAATGTTTCGATCATATCACCTCTCTCCCTCTTTTGCTCTAGGGTATACATATTGAGCTCCGTTAATCTGTCCTCATATGTTTTCTGATGCAGTCCCTGCACCATTTTGGTTGCCCTTCTCTGGACTGTGTCAATTATGTTAATGTCCTTGGGCAGGTGTGTCCTCCAGTACTGCACTTAGTACTCCAGATGGGGCCTAACCAGTGTCTTGTAAAGAGGGATTATTACCTCCCTCTTACGACTTGTGATACTCCTACTAATACACCCCAACATCCCTCTAGCCTTACCTACTGCTTTAGTGGTCTGTTTGGATGATTTCAGGTCATCAGTGATGATGATGCCTAAGTCTCTTTCTTCCCTTGTGATTGACAGCAACTCCCTTCCCAACCTATAGGTGGCTTCAGGGTTTCTCTTCCCTATGTGCATGATCTTGCAGTTCTTTGCATTAAACCCCAGTTGTCACTCTTCCGACCATTTTCCCAATTTATCCAGATCTCTTCTTATTCTGCCCACCCCATCTGGATCATCTACTCTGTTGCAGATCTTGGTGTCATCTGCAAACAGATAAATCTTACCCTCCAGTCCCTCTGCAATGTTACTGATGAAGATATTGAAGAGGACAGGCCCCAGGACTGATCCCTGAGGTACCCCACTTGTGACTTGCATCTCTTCTGACTGTATACCATTTACACCACTCTCTTTTTTCTGCCCGCCAGCTATTTTGCCACCCAGTTGACCAACTTCTGATCCAGCCTGAGCCTACCCAGCTTATTAATCAATGTGGAACAGTATCGAAAGCTTTGCTGAAGTCAAGGTAGGCGACATCAACTGCTCCCCCTTGGTCCACCACTCTGGTTACCCAGTCAAAAAAATCTATGAGATTAGTTTGACAGGACCTTCCTGTTATAAACCCATGCTGTCTTGGATCCTGTGCTCCTATGGATTCCAGGTGTTGCACTATCCTTTCCTTTAGGAGGCAGTATAGTGCAGTGGTTTAAGGCTCTGAGCTGCAAATCTGGAGACCTGGGTTTGAATCCCACAGCCCCCACTTGCATACTGTGTGACCCTGAGCAAGTCACTTAACTTTCCTGTGCTCCCAGCTTGCACCTGTAAACAAGCTTTCAGCTTAGTGTGTCTCACCTGGTTAAAAAATTGGAAAAAAAAGGAGTGCCTCCATGATCTTGCCCACTACTGAGGTAAGACTGACTGGTCTGTAGTTCCCTGCCTCCTCCCTGCTGCCACTCTTGTGGAGTGCGATCACGTGAACCTTTCTCCAGTCTTCTGGGACCTCTCCTGTGCTCAGAGACTCACTAAACAGTTCTGATAATGGCTCTGCTAGTTCCACCCTTAGCTCCTTTAGTACCCTGGGATGAATGCCATCAGGTTCCATTGCCTTGTCCACACTGAGTTTAGTGAGCTCTTGTTGGACCCTTTCTTTTGTGAAGGGACTAGTGCACACCTCCCTCTCCACGTGTCCATGGTGCTGAGCTATGGGCCCTTCCCTACCTTCTCCTCAGTAAATACTGAGCAGAAGTATCTATTTAGGATAGATGCTTTTCCTTGGTCCTCCTCCTCACACTCCCCCTTTTCCCCTTTGATGTTAGCAATACCCCCTCTGGACTATCTTCTTTCACTAATGTATCTATAGAAAGTCTTGTCACCTTCTTTTACTGTTCGCGTTAGTGTTTCCCCGGTTTGGGCCTTTGCCTGCCTTACTGCCTTCCCTGCTTCCCTTAGGGAAGTTTGGTATGTCTCCCTGCCTTCGTCCCGCTGCGTTTCCTTATATTTCCTGAAGGCCAGCCTTTTGGCTCTGACCTTTTCTGCTACTGTTCTTGAGAACCAAAGTGGTTTCCTTCTTCTTTTGCACTTGCGTTTCTCTCTAACACAATGGAATGTTGCTTCAAGTATTGCATCCTTAATGCTTGCCCACATTGCCTGTACCCCCTCACCTGTATTTCTTCCTGCCAGGGCTAGCTTAACTCTGTTGGGCATCTTATCAAAGTCAACTCCTCTGAAGTTCCATATTTTTGCCTTGGATTGGGATGATTTAGTTCTAGTGGCCAAACTGAACCATACCATGTGATGGTCACTGGCCCCCAGGTGACCTTCTACCTGGAGATCTGTGATCCTTTCTCCATTAGTCAGTACTAGATCTAGGATAGCCCTGTCTCTTGTGGGTTGTTCTACCAGTTGTTTGAGGCCCTCCCCCTGCAGGAAATCCTCTATGTGTCTAGTTCTGGCAGATGTTCCTGCTGGTATTGACCAATCTGTATCTGGCATGTTGAGGTCTCCCATTATCAGAATCTCCCCTTTAGCAGTCATGTCTTGTGTATCTTCTAACAGTAATGTGTCTATGTCCTCCCCTTGGTCTGGAGGCCTGTAGACAACCCCAGTTCGTATGGCAGTCCCATTTCTGTTTCCAGGGTGACCCACAGTTCTTCTGGCTCCTTATGTGTACTCTGAATTTCTGTAGCTTTAATATTTTCATTGACATAAAGGGCCACTCCACCCCCCCTTTTTGAACCTCGGTGTCTTCTGAACAGTACATAGCCAGGTACTGAAGTCTCCCAAGTGTGGTTACTGGTGAACCATGTCTCGCTAATGGCTACTATGTCCAGTTTAGCCTCTACCATTGTTGCCTGCGGGTTCTGGGATCTTGTTTCCCAGATTGCGAGCATCTTTTTTTTTATACTCTGTTTTACACCTACACCCCCGGGCATCCTTCAGGAGTGCCCGCCGACTTCCCTAACTCCCAGCCTGAACACCTCCCCGCATCTCCCAGGATCTCCCTCCTGAACTACCACAGGCAGGCTCGACCCCCGGTAACACCTCTGGGGCTGGTTCCACCTTTCCCCCTGGCGGTGGTCTCCTAAGTATGAAGCACTTTACCTTGTGGTTGACGGTCGGCCATGGAGAGAGATCTGGGCACGTCCGGGCCAGCGTTGGGATGTGGGAGAGTCCCCTGGGGCCACCGTCATCTCACTGGAGGAGTAGGAGGTATTTCTACTTGTTTTTTCCCCCACAAGCTCGGCCTGCAATGGCGTCAGGACGCAGGCTGCCCCCGTAGATGCCTGCCATGCTCATTCCCCTGAATCTTAACCCCCCGCATGTAGTACCCTCGATCTCCACTGAGGGCCACTAATGCAATGGGAAGCCCCTGGAACCCTCTCTGGGGGAGGAGAGCAGTCCTCCAGATGCTTAATCCAGCTCCCTCCCCTGCTGACCCCCAGTGCCCAGGCTCGCTCCCGAACCCAGGTCGCCGGTGTGGCACGAGGTGTGGCGTCCAGCACCTCAACCCTCAGTGCCACCAGGCCGGCTGATTGTGAGCATCTTGATCCAAGATTTTAAAATACTAACAAAAATCCTGGCCACTCATCTCTAGAGATATATAGAACTTTTGGTACACCCTGATCAAATGGGATTCATTCCACATAGGCATTTATCAGATGATATTAGGAAACTTTTGAATGTATTAACCTATAAATCCCCTTCATCTTCTGCCCCATTAGCAATTTTTTTTGGACGCCGAAAAGGCACTTGATCACCTGAATTGGGCATATATGCAGGAAGTTTTGCAACATATGTGGCAGGGGACCCTTTCCTCAAATTGATTTCTTTATGCTACCAAAAACCCAGGGCTTGTATCAGGGTCAGTGGGACAATTTCAGAGTATTTTCCACAGAGCGAGGTACTAATCAGGGGTGCCCACTGTTCCCATTATTATTTGCTCTAAGTATGGAGTCACTGGTCCAAGCGGTTAGGCAAAACCCCTCTTTACACGGAATCAGAGTAAATCAAATGGTTAACAAAATTTCCCTCTACGCCTATGATACCCATATTTATTTAGATAAACCTGAAGTATCTCTCCCTCCACTACTTTCACTTCTAAGTCAGTTTGGAGCTTTATCTGGCCTGAAAATTAATATGTACAAGACAGAAGTAATGTCTCTTAGCGGTCCACCCCCTGGGAAATTATCCCCTTTCAGTGGGTAAAGGACAAGATGCGCTACCTGGGCATTCAGATCCCTCTGGAACCATTCAAACTCTGTTCTTATAATTATCACCTTCTTAAGGCCCAAGTATTTGAAGACATTAACAGATGGCAGGCACTACCCCTGACAATAATCAGTAGATTAGATACTATTAAAATGAATATTTTGCCCAGTTATTTATTTTTATTTTCCACCTTATCGCTTCCTGTTCCTAGTGCGGACTAGTTAGGAACTTAATAAGAAGTTATCTGGGTTTGTTTGAGCGGGAAGGCGACCTCAGAAAAGATCGGCACTCCTTGCAGAGGCTAAGAAAAAGGGCAGAATGGGAATATATATTTTTCAGAACTATTACAGAGCAGCTCAATCACTTCCGATTCTAAAAATGTTATTACCTGAGCGGAGAGGGGGGCGGTATAAAATGGAACAGGAAGCCCACACCGTGGTACCACTGAATATACTACCATGGGCCTTTCTTGAGAAGGATTTGAAAAATCTTAGCAATAAATGGACAAAACATATTTTATCAGTATGGGTAGATACCCAGGGAGTGGTGGGAAATTCCCATTCCAGTTTGGAGGTTTGTCCCACGTTCTTACTTGCTTGAATTCCTCCTTTCCCAAGGAAATGTAGTTTTTAGTAATTGGGAACAAAAGGGACTTAGATTTTTACTCAGTTCCTATAGTGGGGGGTGATTAAATAATTTGAGATGATGGAGAGGGAATTTAGGTTACCTCGACAGGACTTTTATTCCTACAGTGCTGCCACTATATTATAACAATAGTGGGAGTGGAAGCATTGATTGAGGATCTCTCACTCTCCCTTACTCTAACATATTACAGGAGCCTGTTAGCTGACATTAGAAATTATATTTCCAGTATTTATAAATCCTTGCAGGAAGGGGTGGGTATGGTAGTGGTTCAGGCTATAGAAGACAAGTGGCAAGATGAGTTGGGCACTCAAATTCCAGAGAAGGAATGGATCAGGATTTGGCAAGGGGTTCCTAAAACAACAAATTTGCCCTTGTGGAGGAATTCCGATGGAAGGTAAACACCAGATACTTTATTACCCCAGTGATGTCCAAAATACTTTGCTACAGGTAACACGGACAGATGTTGGAGAGGTTGTGGGGAACGTGGCGCACATCTTCATATATTTTGGGGTTGTCCTGTCCTGGGTACATTTTGGAGTGAGGTGGAACAGGCGATTTGAGAGTTTTTTGAACTAACAGACAACCCTCCTGCCTTCGTGCATCTAATTCTTGGCTTGCCTCCCAAAGAAATAAGATCCCCCACCAAGAGGTATCTGTTTTTGATTGTCACAGTGGCAGCTCTAAAGGTAGTTACCCAGCACTGCCTCTCACCTAAAGCACTATTTCTAGAATTATGGTTGTACAATGTGGATGCAATAAAACATATGGAAGCTATCACAGCACGGCTTCGTCTGCGTACAGATCAATTTAATGCTAGGTGGCTCACATATTTTGATTACTTAGATTCTAAAAAGGGCATTCCAGTATTGGATCAGCTCTTGCATCTTAAAAATGCCCCTTGGGAGGGGGGGTAAGGGGTTTTGGACTATTCCCCTTAATCTCATCTGAGTAGCCTGCTGACATCTTCTTTCCCTAATGTCTTACCGAACCTGATATTTCTTTGTAATAGAACCCTGAGAAAGGAGATAGATAGGTGTTTCTGTTTATTATAAGGTGCACATTAAAAAACTGTAATATATAAAGGAAAGCGAGTTACAATTTTGTTCTTATGTTAATGTTTTAGTTTGTTTTTTTAACTGTTTGGAATTATACAAGCACAGGGCACAACTGACCACCACAGTTGAGTGTTTCAATAATGTTTTTTATTGATCTGAGTATAGAGCAATTCAATGAATATGGAATTTCTGATTTCAAAAGCAATATGAATAACATTCATTATGTTGGAGGGAAGCCTGGCTAATATAGGCCGTGATGGGTGGATCAAGAACTGGTCTATCCCTCTTTTTTGGTACCTGTTATTTCTTAGTTTTAGAAATATCTTCTCTCTGTAAAAAAAAGAGAAAAACATTTTTTTTTTCTTTTAGTTGAGTTATCAGTTTTGTATGTAAAGAAAAGCTCTATGTTTTTATTTGTCTTCTTTACTTAACTGTCTGAATGAATGTCCATATGAACTGTATCATTCCTATGACACTGCAATAAACTTCATAAGTTCAAAAAAAAAAACAACAGAGGGGTGAGGTGCAATGAATAATTCAAAAACCCAGTAACACAACAGTCCAGTAAATATTATAATTCAGTAAGGAGGGAAGGAATCTCATGACATTAATCAGTTATGTTAAATTGTCTGCTGCATAAATTTCCCAATGTGTCCAGCAGTTTATATGTATGCGTTTTGCCTATGCTGTAGAGATGTGTTCTGGAGGTTGGGGTTGGTTGCTAGGTTGACATGTGAGGTTGCTAGGGATCAGATGCCCCTACATTTATTGTGTAGCCTTCTATTGGTTGTCAATGAGATGTGGGAGGGATTTTAAACAAAAAAATGGTGGTGTATGTCTTGCTTAGCGAGAGGATGTGGACTCAGAGGAAATTATTAATTGTAAGTTATTTTAAATAGCTGGTTGATCCTGCTCCTAATGTCAATGAAGCTGCAGTTATCTGGTTGATCCTCCTTTTGTTTTTTTACTTGGTTGTTCCTGCTCGTGTCACAGGTTCTGGTAATCTTGCCGCTGCCACTCCTGTCTGTTTGGCTGATCCTGCTGTTGCTGCTGCCAGGTGGGCTCGCGGCCAGTTTAGCTGTCAGATAGAACCTCTAGAGTTTTTCCAAATGTTGTTGTACCACAGTGTGGTGCAATCATGTTCCATGACCTTTTGAACTGTGGTACAACAACATTTCGAAAGGCTCTGATTTCTATACAAAACAACGTCTGACTATATACTATAAAAGATTTGTTCCTCATGGAACAGTTCTTAAAGACTGTAACAAAGGAGTTGAGAATATGGTTGTTGGATGTACTCACAACTCCAAGAAGATGGCAACTGAGAGGGCTGATCCGTTCATATCTTGTTGACCATCCACTCAATGCAAAAACAATGGAGGAGGAACCCCTGTGCTCAAACAAAAAGGGAAGCCAAATGGTTTCAAAAGTAAGGAGTCAGGGGAACGCAGGTGCTATATCTGCCAAACACTGGGGCACCTGTCATATTAGTGCCTGAAAAATATGACAAAAGGTGTGAGTGCAGCTGGAAGGGGTAGCTTTGGAAGATCCCAGGAGCTAGTGGCCTGTACCCAGAGTGCAGTTCCCACTAACTCCATGGCATGCATGTATCCTGCATTGGTAAATGGGATGGTAACCCAGGGATTGAGGGATACTGGAGCCTACATTTCAATGGTAAAACAGAATTTTATTCTCATGGAACAGATCCTGCTGAGCCAGTTTTTCAGAATTAGAGGAGTGACAGGTCCTGCGGTTTCATTGCAAGTGGCCCAGATCTTTCTAAGCTGGAAAGGGAGCCAAGGCATACAGGAGGTGGGTGTTGTACCCAACCTGCCCATTGATGTAATTATGGGTAATGACTTTGACAGTCGGATCCACATTCTGTATGTCCCTGCCCATAGTAAGGCTAGGGTACCCGGCTCCTCAGGGCACAGATGGGCAGTGCAGCTGGAAGCAACCCCTCCCTCAACAGCAGGGGAAGCTGCAGCTGAAGAGCAAGCTGGGAACAGCCATTCTGAGCCACTGCTACAGACTGAGGAGAGTCCAGCTGTGGGTGACTCTTCCCACAGGAGACTATGTTGTAGGAAAGATCAGGCATGCTGAGCTGGGGAGAGCTCAGCAAGCTGACCCATACCCACAGAAATTAAGGGAGTTAGCCACCAGGGTGGAAGGTGACTCTCAGGGTTTGGAGAAAAGGGAGGTTACTGGGAGAATAGGTTCCTATATCATGAATGGGGTTCTAAAGGGAGGACCGGAGGAAGGGGTACTCCGACAGATAGTAGATCCTAGTGAATATAGGCAGCAACTTCTGGATTTAACCTACAGTATACCCTTTTCTGACACTTAGAAGTCAGCTGCACATAAAGAAGACTAACAATTTTTACTGGCCCAGTATTTTTTTTTCATAGAAGTGTTTATTCTCCTTGTGGCCAAGACAGGCTAGGCTCCTGTCTACTCTGACCTGCCAACCCCTACCATGCAACACCTCCCTAGCACTTACCTGAGTACTAGATTACCCCCACAGATTCCCCCCCCATGCTGGGGTCAAGAGGGGGAAGGCCGTCACCCCCCCAAAGCACATATCCAGCTTTCCAGCCCCTAGGTCCTGTCAGTGCAGTGGGTGGGGGTTTGGCGGGCAGGCATCATACACGCCTGTCTTGTAACCCATTTTCCTCTGTTTTCTCCATTATCCATGCTGGGCATGTTTTTTAATGTGTCTGTGTGTGTGTGTGTGTGTGTGTGTGTGTGTGTGTGTGTGTGTGTAGAGGCATGCAAATGCTGCACAGTACTATAGCACCTCCCTAATTCTGCTGCTCCCATCCCCATCAGGCTGCCACCTGATGGCAATCATTTGGTGGAGCATGGAATCCTCCTCCCCCCTGGGAGAGGCGAGACGTTCTTCGGATGCTTAATTATCTCCCCTTTGGCCAACCCCTGGTAATCTGTGCTCATTTCCAAACACAGTTTGCCAGCATGGAGTGAGGTGTGGTGTTCAGCACCTCAAACCTCAGCGTCACTGGGCTGACCTCTAGCCCAGTATTTTTAAAGATATGGTAAACTACTGCTGGACCTGTCTGCAGTGCCAGAGGGTGAGAAAGCTGGTTGGGCACAAGGCTAAGGCAGCTTTGATTCTCCTGTGTATAAATGAGCCATTTGAGTGAGTTTCTGAGGACATTGTGGGGCCATTCAGCACCCCAAGTCATAAATGCAAGAGATATATTTTGGTGGTCATGGATCACATCATGAGGTACCCAGAGGCAGTGCCATGTCCTCCTCCACTGAGGCAGAAAAAGTGGTATGACAAACTATTGGGGATAGTTAGCCAGGTGGGTTCCCTCAGAATTCTGTCAGACCACAGTACCAATTTCATGTCTGCCCTAATGGATAGTCTTTGGCAGAAGTATTACATGAGGCAGCTCAAGGCCTCCCCATAGCACCCCCATAATAATGTTCTGGTTGAGCGATTTAATGCATCTCTTAAGACTGTGTTAAAGGCATTCGCTGACCAGCATGCGAGAGAGTGGGACAAGTACTTACCATATGTCTTGCTTGCATATTGGGAAGTCCTCAAGGAGTCCACAGGGTTCTCACCATTCAAGCCCCTGTTTGGCCATAGGGTAAGAGGTCCCCTTGACTTGGTAAGGGATGAATGGGAAGGTGAGCTTGCTCCCCAAGGAGAATCTTTTGTGGACTACATCCTGAATTTCAGGTCATGGCTCAAGGAGCTCCTGGGGTTCGCCCAGGAGCATCTAGCCACTGCACACAGAGACAGATGATGTGGTATGACTGTGGGCCCAGCGTCCAGGAGTACAAAGCTGAGCAATGGGTGACAGTACTCATCCCTGTCTGACAGAAAAAAATTACAGGTGGCTTGGGAGGGTCCTTCCTTGGTGGCCAGGAAGGTGAATGATGTTAATTACATGGTGGAGCTACCTGACAGGAGGTGTAAGCAGCAAACCACCACATAAATATGATGAAGCCCTATCGTAACTGGGACAAAATAGTCCTGGCTGTGTGCAGCTGTCCAGAGGAGGAGGCAAAAGCAGGCTCACTGGTGAATCTCCGCAGTGGATTCTGTCACCCTCTCAGAGCAGCTGACAGCGGGAAACTGGTGTATACCATGCTGGCAGAGCACCACGTGGATGCAGGGTTCTAGGCCCCACTGAGGCAACCACACTACAGAGTCCCTGAGGGAGTGAAACATGCCACTGAGGGGGAGCTCAAGAAAGTGCGAGCTGTTAGAGTAATCCTGGAGTCCAGTAGCCTCCTGGGCCTCCCCACTGGACTGATTCCCAAGAAGGATGGGATCATGAGGTTCTACCTTGACTACCAAAAGCTCAGGAGCTGAACTTATAGGCCCTTTGGGCATTTTGTCTTTTACAAGGCTACAAGCCACTTATAAACTACCAACCAACACCTTCCCTCAATATCTTCAACTGAAAGGGTTCCTGCAGCCACACGAGGAAGCCCTTACTAAAATTGTAGAAGCCTCCTCTGCCCTGATCCATCTGGTGGCTTCATGCATAGATGGCACTGAGCAAGACCACCTAATTAGCAAATTATATAAAGCTTTCAAGGATTATTCCCGGGATAATCTTGAATACATAAGGCAATGGTGGTCCAAAGAGCTCGGGGTAGAACTATAAACAGAACTGTGGGAGGCTAGTGCACTGCCCTCACAGAAAATACCTGCCTCTATTTACTGGCAAGAATATGCTTGGAAATGTAGAACTAGGTTCTTCCGAACCCCTGACATTACTGCTAAGTACGCTGGACCCAATCAAGGTCAATGCTGGAGCGGCTGCGGCCATGAACAAGCAAATGTACTGTAGTTCATGTAATTTGATCTTGTCCTCTCCCACAGCACTATTGGCAAGAGGTATTGGCAAAGATAAATGAAATCTATGAAAGCTTGTGCTTACTAACCCCAGCATATATATTTACTGCAACTCCACCGTGGGGAGTTAAGGTCTATAAATCACTTTTTAAACAGACAGCTATTCTCATATTGGTTGCTAAGAAAATTATCACAAGGGCCTGGTATACTAAGCAGGTTCCCTCGAAGGAGGGCTGGCGGAAGGTAGCGTACAAAATGTATAACACAGAGCACCTATCAGCCAGGGTGACCTCACGTGTTAAGACCTCTGACAATCTGTAGCGAGTTTGGATGACATACCAATTAGAACATTACCTTGATTTTGTACCATGATATTATCCATACCTTGACCGCACTGATAAATAAGATCTGAAATGGACATGAAAGAGGTGACCCCCCTTCCCATCCCCTTGCCCTTCACTTATTTCTCTTCCCCCGTCCTCACTTTCTCTCTAGCTTCTCTTTCCCCAACCCACCCCTCTTCAGAACACCTTCTAACTAGCATTCTAAAAGGTTATAAGCAAGTTTTAGATCCTCTTATCCCAGAGAACATAAATTCTGAACCAATGGGTAATGGAAAAAGAAGCATAACACACCTGCAACGTATGCGTTGCTTTAATAATTCCAGCTTTACTCCCCCCCCACGTGGGAGGAGGGAAGGAAAACACCGGACACACCAACAGCAGAGTGAACCAGCTTTATTATGTCTGTACATGGACAATATGCCTTTCATTTTTCCCTTTTTAGCTTAATATGTCAGCATACCGTAAAGCAAAAAAGAAATGTTTTACATCTCTGAATATACTTATTACGAATGAAGCCTGTACACCCTGTACTATGTTGAAAATTTTAATAACATTTAAATTACTAAAAAAAACTCAACAGCTGTGCTGAGTTGGACGCATACCATATGTCCAGGGTAGATGGGGTCCTAGAGAGGTTAGGGGGAGCCCTGTACCTGTCCAGCAATGACCTAACAATGGGCTATTTGCAGGTACCCCCTGACCCTTCATGCCAGAGAGAGGTTGGCCCTTGTCACCCCATTTGGCCTATTTGAGTTCTGAGTAATGCCATTTGGAATGAAGAATGCACCGGCCACCTTCAGCAGCTCATGGACCACATTCTGTCTGGAGCAGGAGACTTTGCTTTGGCATATGTGGATGACATCACCCTATACAACCACACATAGAAGGATCACATCAAGCATGTGACTGAGGTGCTTTGCCAACTGAAGACTGCTGGGCTGCAAGTTAAGGTGGAGAGGTGCCAGACTGGGATGGCAGTGGTATCATACCTTGGGCACAAGGTGTGGAGTAGGTCAGTAAAAGTTGAGGCCACGTAGAGATGGGCCATGCACACAACTAAGAGAAAAGTACAGGCCTTCCTAGGGATGGCAGGGTGCTATTGAAAGTTTGTGCCAAACTTCAGCAGCATGGCCAAACCCCTGTCCAAGCTCACAAGGAAGAAAACGCCAGAAAACGTTCAGTGGACAAATCACTCTGAAACAGCAGTCCACCAGCTGAAGGAGGCATTTTGTCAGGCACCTATGCTTATGAGCCCTAACTATTATCGCAGGTTCATTGCACACGTGGCTGCATCCGATAATGGGCTCGGGGCAGTTCTGAGTCAGGTCATGCATGTAGTGAGGAACTCTCAGTTGTGTACCTGATCAGGAAGTTGCTACCCAGACAGGAAGCCTATGGCCACAGTCAAGGAGTGTCTGGGTATCATCTGGGCTCTGCAGAAGCTGCAACCATGTTTGTATGGGAGGGAGTTTACATTGGTCACCAACCACAGCCCCCTCATTTAACTGCATAGGACCAGCAGGCAGAACCCCAACTTGTTAAGGTGGAGCCTGGTGCTGCTGTCCTATAATATGGACATCAGGCACTGTAGAGGGTCGCAGCATGGCAATGCTGATGTTTGTCTAGGCAATAGGTAGTGACCTAGTAAAAAAGGGAAGTGCTTCAAATAATTACTGTCTTGTTAGCGACAAAGAGAAAACTGGGGGCACAGCAGATGGCGCAAATCTGCTAACATGAAAAAACATAATTTAGTATCATTAAAAGATCTGTTTTTCATGTTCCCAGGGTATGGAGATGTAACAATTTGCCATGTATTCTTGCAGCTTGTGTGCTCTTGTTTTTTTTTTCTTTGTTTGTTTAATATTTTATTATTCCTGTATCAGCCATGCATTAGCAACTGAGGTGACAGTCTTGTGTTATTTTGGGATCACGTTCCTTTTTTTCCCCTGAATTTACTATGCTTTCTGCATCACTGCTTGGTGGTCATTGGCCTTCGTCTCCCACCCAGCCCCATCACTCACTGTCACTGGGACTTACCTCCGGCACATCAGTGCCCCACAGATTACCCCCATGGTGAAGCCTTCCAGGTTGCCCAAGCCCGGTTGGAGTTACAGCTGGGTTGTGGTCATGAGTCCAGTGAGCAGTGTGGGGCCTGTGGAGGGGAGAAGACTTCACTCTGCTACAGGTCAGGAAGGTATTTTAGGCTGTTTTGGTCCCTTCCCTGTGGGCGCTTCATGGGCTAGGACTCAGTTTACAGCGACATGCAAATGTGCAGATGTCTGGGCCAAAACATGCCTGCCCTCCCTACGCGGTCCACCATGCCTGGAGGAGGAAAGCATCCTCTATGACACTCAAACTCACCCCCAATCAGCTCCTGACTACCTATGCTGGTTCCCAAACCCAGGTCACCAACGTTGCGAGCAGTAGCTCTACTGCTGTGCTGATGGGCCAGCTTGGAATCACATTCCTGAATCATCAAAGGTTGGATGCGGCCAGCTACAGTTCTTTCTCTGTGGGTAATGTCTTTTTATTCTGCGTAAACAGAAGGGTCCCTTTCCAGTTAATAATTTGCTGTTTGGGGGGAAACATCAAAGAAGCTGAGCTCCTTTCATATCAAAGAAAATGTTGTGAGTTTAAACAGGGCCCGGTCCAAAGGCTAAGTGTCCTATACAGAGGGCAGCTTAGAAAAAAGGCTGAAATTGCAATCCGCTAAATGAGGGTCTGGATTATAAATCCAGTTTGGACCTGCTCTCCAGATGGCTGGTTCACCAGGGCACAAAGAGATGGCCGAACCTGTGATGTCAGAGAGACATATACAATGATGTGGCATGGCTGGTCAGCCAGCCAAAGGCATTGTGGGTCTGTGTTTGGCCTTCAGAAGTTAGTTAGTATTGAGTCTGTGAGCGAGCAACATCAAGGATTTGAGTCTGTCTTAATTCACCAAGTTCTCACTTGAGGTAAGCGTCTACTTTGCTTGGTATTTGTGAGCTGGTTTATTCCATGTGTTTTCTGTCTGTTTCAAACATGATTCTGTTATCTCAGTAGAAATACTGTACTCCCGTACTCTAAGTGTGTATTATCCTGTAACATATACTGTATAAATATCTTGTCATATTTTTTTTTTAAATAGGAATTTTATTAATTATTCCAGGGAAAATTACAAAATAAAAAGAGTTAATACAGCACACATTCTCTTTAAGGTACAGCCTACATTGTAATAGTTAGCTTCCATTTGTACATAAATAGTTTAACATCTAGAGTCCTTTTCTGTGTTTAGAGTTTATAAGGATTACTACGTTATGGAGAAACGAACAATCTGTCCGGGTCCAGCTAAGTCATTGGACTATCTGTCTGATGATGGAAGCTGGTGGGTATTCCTTAGACACCTGATGCACCTTAATTACATCTGGAAAAAAGAAATCCCAGTACAATCTAAACTCCTCTGCACCTACAATCCCTTTTATACAAGATTATATAAAGCAACTCGGGATTCTGCTTCTTGAAGATTAGTGTGCCAAAGGAGAGGTGTACAAGAAAAAAAAACATACAAGCAGGATTTCTTTTTATTTACAAGAGTAAGATAAAGACAGAAACAATGAGAAGGAAAATAAAAGAGGGAGAGAGAGACGGAGGGAATTCAGAAAAGCGAGAGATGAGGTCAGTCTTACAACCTAGTGGTAGGGGACATAGATAGTCCTGCATGAAGATGGGTAGAAAGAGTAAGGATAGCCCAATCCATTCATATACGAAGATGCAAACATACGAAATTTGCCAGCCGATAAAGGCCTAGAGGTCTATCAAGTCTGCTCGAATGTGCAGCTAGCACCCCTTATTCTGCAGCTGCCCCTCCCTTCCACCCTTCCCCTTCATTAACCCTCCCCCTTGTCCTGTCCCATCCTCGTTTGAAGCAGTCCACTGTTCTACTGCATACCACTTCAGCAGGTAACGCATTCCACCCAGCCACCACCCTCTCTGTAAAAAAGTGTCTCCTCATCTCCCTCCTGAACCTTCCTCGCTCCAGTCTCATATCATGGCCCCTGGTGGCCTCCCTCCCTTACATTGAACAGCCCCTCTGTACCCATCTTGTTTATTCCTTTCATGTATTTAAAGGTTTCAATCATGTCACCCCTGTCTCTCCTCTCCTCCAGTGAATACTTGTTCAACTCCTTCAACCTCCTCTCGTATGATAAGTCCCCCAGCCCCTTGATCATCTTTGTCGCTCTGCGCTGCACCCCCTCCAGTAACTTAATGTCCCTCTTCAGATACGGACACCAGTACTGCACGCAGTACTCCAGGTGTGGTCTAACTAATGACCTATACAGTGGCAGAATCACCTCCTCCCTCCTCGAGGATATACCCCTTGCAATACAACCCAGCATTTTGTTGGCCTTTGCAGCTGTCTTCCTACATTGTGCCGAGTTGTTCATTGACCCTGTAATGAGCACCCAGATCCTTCTCCTCCTCTGTCTGGGCTAGCTGCATTCTCCCTAGCTGGTAACTCCTCCTTGGGTTCTTCATCCCAAAATGCAGCACCTTGCACTTTTTGGCATTAAAGCCCAGTTGCCAGGTGTCTGACCAGGTTTCAAGCTTTGCCAGATCATCCTGCAACCTCTGCCATCCCTCTAGGTCATCCACCACCGCGCCTACCTTGGTATCATCAGCAAACAGACTGATCTTGCTCTTGATATGGTGTGTGAGGAGGGTCTAGGGTACAAAATCAGGGTAGTGTTCTAATTGGAATAGGACCCACCTGCTCCACCTACTCTCAAAGGCTGGAACACAGTTCTGCAGCCTGGCTAATAGCCTTTCCAATGTGTAAACTTCAAGGGTGAGGTTTTGCTAGGCACCTCGAGTGGGTGGTTTGGATGTATGCAACAGCCTGGTGATGGCCTTCTTGGCTGTCAAGAGGAGGAGCAAGATCTGTTTATGTGTTTCCTTGCTTAGTGTGGCACCCTCTGGTGGGGTGGCCATGAATATATAGGTCGGTGTAATGAGGCCTGGACGGTCATATGTATTCTCAATGACTCTGATGACTTCTTGACAGAATTGGGAAATCAACAGAGAGGCCCACAAAATGTGTATGTGGTCAGTTGGGGCATGGCCACAGTCTCACCAACACTGGCCTACTGAGGATTTCACATACTTAGCCACAATGGTTGGGGTACAAAAGAATCTGACTCTGCATTTCCAGGAGTACTCTTTCCCAGTACATGGCCGCAGAAACTTATTATGCAGGAAGGGCATATTTGTTCCAGGATTGGGGTGTGATCTCGCAGTCCAACTCCTGAGACCATCTAGCCCGGGTTGTGTCTATTGAGTCAGTAGGTGTAAACCTGAATGCTTTATATATTGTTCTAATGAGGTGGTCTGTGGTATTGCCTGAGAGGTATGACTTAATGAGTAGGACGGTTTCTCAGCAGTAGAGGTCAATGTGTCTTCGTGTGATTGTAGGTATGACTTAACTGCAATTCCAATTAGAACACTACCCTGATTTTGTACCCTAGACCCCCCTCACACACCATATGAATGGACTGGGCTATCCTTACTCTTTCTACCCATCTTGCATCTAGCAAGCTTACATTCTCTGAACACCTGGATAACCTTATAAAAAGACTAAAAATAAGGCTAGGCTTCTTTTACTGTAACAAGCCGCTCTTTCCAGTTGAGGTCAGAACTAGACTTTTCCAAGCCACATTCCTCCCGCTATTAGACTATGGGGACATAATTTATAACTCTTCTGCAACCTCAAAACTTAACAGACTAGACATTCTCTATCACTGTGCACTGTGCTTCATTACGAACTCCCCTCACCGGACACATCATTGTGACCTATACTTAGCTGTGGGTTGGACATCCCTTAGCACTAGATGCGTTCTTCATGCCAGTACATGGACTGTAAAACTTCTTCTTAACAAACTCCCAAGTTACCTAACCTCCATCATCCATACCTGCAGCAGTATGTATGCACTCAGGAAATTGGATTTCATCTTTCTAGATGTCCCCATGACACGCACTTACTTCGGGAAGCATGCTTTTTCCATAGCCCTACCAATAATCTGGAATAGTCTACAATCTTCACTGAAACTTTCAAAATTAGCCTCTGTCAGTCTCTTCAGAAAATTAATTGTAGGAAAAATAAAAGATGTTTGTAATTGTCATTGAAATCGTTTTTTTTCCTATGACTGTATAGCCTATTGTTAGACACAAGGTCCACATGGACTGTATCCGCACTTTGTATATGAGTATTATGACCAACTCTATGATATATAGTGTAATGCCTGTATAACTGATACTCATGTACTTTATTAGCACTTATCATCTTGTTGTGTGGTATTATTATATCCTCCTGTGAGTCTTCTAGTATATGTATCATGTGACCTCCTTGTGACTGAACTTGCTCAATGGAGTTTTTCCTACAATAAACTTGAACTTGAACTTGAATCTATGAAATTCTGAATTCGCTAACTGGTAGATTGTTTGTAGTGAAATGAAGGGGAGCCACCCCATGGGTCCTACCAGTTGATAGACATACTTGAGATGGTATTGATGCCATTTTCTGAGGGCCCTGTGTAGTCTGTTAGGGGGAAAAGTGATATCACTTGCCAGCACCTGAAGATATAGTCTGTCTGCTGAAGACAAAAATTTGTTTAAAATCTGTAGCCAATGACAGAAGAATTCTGATGCATAATGGGGAAATTTGGTGATTGGTAGACATGTAGATGGGTTCCCAAAAAGGTATGATGTCAAGTCAAATATATCACTCAGAGTCAGTTAAATATTCTTCCAATGGGCCTCGAACATTGGAGCTAGCCATCACAAGATGTTTCTCAAGTGAGAGGCCATAGCATATTGATGCAATTTGGGAGGTTAAGACCTCCTTTGTCCCTTGGGAGCTGGAGAACAGAGTATCTTATTCTGGGGGGCTTGCCTCTCCAAATGAAATGTGAAATAAGCTTATCCCACATTTGGAAATATTCTTTACTAGGCATGAGGGTCTGGAGAAAGAATAACATTTGGGGTAGTATATTCTGATGTATTGCTTACACTCTATTGAAGAACCCCAGCATCAGTTGTGACCAATGCAAGTGATCTTCTGTGATCTGCTGGGTCAGAGGTTTGTAGTTCAACAACTTGGTGTGTAGGAGATTTTTAGTCAATTTTACCCCTTATTAACGCATGGCTTTTCTATGCCATTTAAAAGGAAATTGCTGTTTAAGTTGTGGGGAAGGGCTATAATTCTATAAAAAAACCTGTTTGCCGGCGATCGAGCTTGTATCCAACAAGAAGTCCAGAATCTCTCAGCTGGTACCAGACTTCTGGGATTGAGCATTCCAGGGAAGTCAGGGTGAGTAATATGTCATCCACAAAGAGCAATATTTTGTGTTGGCATCCCCCTAATGGTATGCTCTCTATTTTAGGGTGACAATGAATGGAAGTGCCTAGGGGTTCTAGATACAAAGCAAATAATAAGAGGGAGAGGGGGCATCCCTGATGGGTGCCCCTAGATAAGGGGAATGACTCAGATAAAGATCTGTTGAGCTTCAGATAAGCTTGGGGGGTGGAAGACATTTTGAATTTGTTGAACAAATTCTGTTGGAAAGCCGAAATGCCGAAGAGTGACCCAGAGAAATGGCCAGGCCACCTTGTCAAAAGTTTTTTCGGTGTCAAGCCCCAGCAGGGCCAGGGGTATTGTTCATGCTACTGCATAGTCTGTTAGTAAGAGGGTGCACCAAACACTCTCATGAGCTTGCCATCTCCTAATGAACCCCATTGGTCTGATTCAATAAGCAAAGGGAGGAGGGATTCTAGTCTTTGTGCCAAAATTGACATATACAACTTGTAGTCATAATTCAACACTGGTATAGGGCAGTAGGATACCAGATACCTGTTATCTTTTTGGGGTATTGAGTTAGCTGCAATGACCGCATATCTCCAGGATGGGGAGGCATCTCACCCTTCTGGACTGTGTGATAGGTTTGAAGAAGGGAGGGGAGGAGTAGCTCTTTAAACTGCTTGTAGAACTCGGATGGGTAGCCACTGGGGCCTGGTGCTGTTTGTGTTTTAGCATCTTTGATAGTTAGTTCAACCTCCACAGCAGAAATTGGGGCCATCAGATTGCAAGCCTGATCTTCCGACAGTTTGGGCAAAGGCAGTCGCTTTAGGTAGTTTTCTGTTTGCTCGGCTGAAGGCAGGGGTCCCGCAGGGTAAAGTGATTGGTAATATTGGGTCATAGCTCTCCCTAATGTCAGAGGGTAATGGAGCAAGTGGCCAATATCAGGGTCGAATAAACTGGTGACAGGTTCGAGTTTTTCCACCCTAAGCTTGCAGGTCAGATTTCTCACCCTGTGGGGGTTACCTTCATGGCATGAGAGTTTTAAATAAAGGAGTTGTTGCTCTATTTTTTGGTTGGTTAACTTTTGGAGGTGTTGTTTGGTGGTCTGAATTTGGGTCATGACTGATTTGTCACCCTGTTGTAAAAAACTTTGGAGAGTGTGAAATGAGTTTTGTAGGTCCTGCATGTGGGCCTCTCTTTCTTTTTTCCTTTATGCAGAGTAGACGATAATCTCTTTGCAAAGAACCGTCTTTAGAGTGTCCCAGAGGATAGTTGGTGTTGTGAAGGAATTTTTATTCTCGGAAATGATTTTGGGCACAGCATTTTTGACCAATTGGGAGAATTCCGGGTCATGAAGGTGAAGAAGGTTCAGGCATCAGTGGGATGATCGAGAAGGTTTCCCCAGGGAAAACTTCACGTAGATTGGGCAGTGGTCCGACAGGATTGTAGCGCTGTGGGGAATATCTTGAACATTTTCCAAGTGCTCAGCTGTTGTAAAGATATAATCTAATCTGGAAGATGTACCCGTCCTGGGGTGTAATAGATGTACCCTCTAGTGGAGTGGAAAAATGTCTCCAGATATCTACGAAACCCAGGAAGGAGCAGTACTTTGAATAAACTTCTGAGAGGGTTATTCCTTTTTTAAATTATATTTTATTGGTTTTAGCAGCTTGTTATAGTACCAGATGCAATACAAAGATACATTCAGAGGTAGTACAATGAAAAAATGCTGATAGTAAGCAGACATAGCAAAATACCTTCAGAGATCTCCAGCTCTGTACAATCTCAAACAACATTTTGGTTATCTGTTATAAACCTTAATAAAATGTTTATGTTGATGACTGTCATATAAATAATGGTAGTAGAGGGGAAATATTACCTTTCCCATCAATGTTTAGCTCAATTAAAATATCAATCCCCTCCCCTCAGTAGGCTCGAGTGTCCCATATACTTTAAATATAATAATGCATGTTTAAGGAACAAAGTCCCCATATTGCCCTAATTGATATAGCACCCAAGTTCCCCATCAGTTAGCAAATGCAGAGATCCTGTTGGCCAGTTTGCTTGAGATCCTTTCAAGGTTATACATTTCATATGTCAATATTCTCCAAGCCTCTTTGGCTGGAATCTGGGTGGAAAGCCATAAACAAATTATGATTTTTTGTCACTAGTATTAATAGGGATAACATTTTAAAAGTGCCCCCAAACCTTAATTCCCACGGAGTATTGCTGTCAATACAAGGTCAGGTAAGTATCTCTGGCCTCCTGTATATAGCATTTAACTCACCTATGATGTCTTAACAATATCCTAGTATATATGGACATGACCAAATGATATGTTCTATCCCTGCCTCCCTCTGCCCACATCCTCTTCAGCAGCTCCCATATCCATGTCCCTTAAACTTAGCTGTGATTTCTGGGTTCTAAAATATCTTACTCTGGCTTTCCAAGCATATTCCCACCAATATACATTGGAGGAGATTCTGGAGTATAGTGTGGCTGAAATTTGCCTTTGCTCCAGATCCAATTCTAAGTTCATATCCTTTGACCACTTAATTCTAACATAATCCAAAGATGTCTCATCATATGCCCTTAATGCTGAATATAAAATCCCAATGACATGTTCTTGGGGCTGTCCTCTCAGGTGAAATATCTCCATCTGGAGTAGTAGAGAAGGAGATTTGGCTACTGTTGTTGTATTTTCCTCAAATGGCGACAGTGTATCCCTCAAAATCTCATAAAATTTATGCTGATCGCTAGGAAGTTTATACTCTGTTTGCAGGCGTGGGAAAGAGTGGATGCCCATAGGACCTATTACTTGAAATGTATAACGTAAATCAAACTTCTCCCAATGGGAGATCGGGATCATATTTAGGTATCTTCTGTCCGAAGGAGATAAAAGGGTTCTCCACATTTGTATCCAGCTGCTCAGAAATTTTGAGGTGAGGCTCATGAATTTAGAAAGTGGGAGACATCTCAGAGGTTCCCCAATATATAGGAGGGAAGTTCTCCAATCCATTTAGGGCTACCTCGATGTCTTCCAATGTGTCTTATAATCTGTAGCTATGTGTAATAGAAATCCGTATGTGAGCTGCCTGAGCATATATTTTCATGTTAGGAGATTTAGTCCCCCTTGTGCCCTGGATAGTTGTAATATGGAATATTTCACGTGGGGCGCTTTACCTCCCCAAATATACCTAGGGATTAACTTATCCCATGTTTGAAAATAAGTATTAGTGGGGAGTGTCGGGAGGGTCTGTAAAAAGAACAGCAGATGAGGTAGTACGTTTTGCTGGATAGTTTCAACTCGTGGGAAAATCCCCATCAGAAGAAGGGTCCATTTAGATAAATCTGATGTAATTTGTTGAGTGATGGGTTCATAGTTCATCTGGAGAGGGTTATTCCTGTGCAGGGAGGATTTAGAGGCATCTAATGCTGGGTTTAGCATAATATTTAAATTCCCCAATCAGATGGCCTTGCAGGTCATGTAGAAGTTGGCTTAGAAATTTCTATGCCACCTCCCTGGTGGACCCTGGTGGTAGTTATACCGAGGCCAATGTCACCGATCTAGCATAAAGCTAACCAGTAGCAATGGCATAGCGCCCCTTGGGGTCAACAATCTGGTCCTGGAGTTTAAAGGGTACACCTCTTGCGATCAAAATGGCTACCTCTTGCCTCCTTCCTGATTTGTGTGATGAGGAAACCACTGTTTGGTAGCCAAAGGATGTAAATTTGGCGTACTCTGCCTGGGGGAGGTGTGTATCCTATAGGAGGATTCCTTCGGGTTTGTCACTATGCAAGTATTGTAATAGTCGGTAGCATTTAATTGGATTGGGCACCCCATTAATATTAAGGGATATTACTACAGATGGATTAGCCATAAGGAGATATGGTGGCATAGGTGAGTCTGAAAGGTGGCCTCTCTCTCAACAGTGGTATACTAGTAGAGGGAAGAAAATATGGGGTAATAGAGATAAACCAGAAAAGAAAAGTTATCACAGTTCTAAGCATTGGGTGTTGCCACCATGAATACCAAACAGCAAAGTGCAATGGGCACAACAGCCCAAACAAACCATTTTTCCAATGGGCAAACGATAATGGTAACCACATATACATGACATTCTTGGGTTCAGATACTGTGAAAAAAGTGATTGTCTGAGCCCTGCTAAAGGGAAGTTAGTGCCCACAGGTAACTTTCAAGGCAGGGAAGGAAACATCCCTCCTATATGGGAGAAGGTGTGCACTCCCAAAGGGGGCAAGTCACAGTAGCACCGTGGGTCCCCTTCACTGCTTCCGAAGTCAGATGCAGCAGTGCAGGGCGCTAGCCAGGATGTAGCTAAGATTGGAAAGACCCTACAAAAAGAAGAGGTCTGCCCATCCTGGAGCTAGCAGCCAATAAACATCTAACCTAGGGTAATGCAGCTCCAAGCTCAGGCGCCACAGGCAAAATCAGAGGTTACCAGTGTCCCATGACCCCATATCCCATGGACCAACAGAGTTATGTTTTCAGTTAGGAGAGGTACGCCATAACTCTGCAGGAAAAACTAGTCTGTGGTGGGGCCGTGGGAGGAGGCCACAAACCAGAGGGAGAGACCTTGTACAACCAGTGTAGACCCCTGGTGTATGGGGTCCAGGCAGAGGGAGCCATGTGCCTTCCCTGCCGGGTCCCAGCAAACATGGGGGGGTAGCATTTCCCACTCAGAGCTCCGAGTATGTAGGAAGGGTTTCAGAATTGGATCCCTGTACCCCAACACCATTTTGCAGTCCCCCCTACCAGCTGCGCCTTGAAGAAGGTCTGATTGGCACAATGAGTCTCCAGTGAGGGGGTATTAAGGTAAGGTGGGTGGGAGACTTCTGCTGGGCAGGTCTCATAAGATCACATCTTAACTGGAGGAATAGATATTACTATATATTGTACACACCTTCATGTGATAAATTATATGACCAATATTAATGAACAGCGGCATTTTAATCTGTGATCTCTCTGTTTTGCAGTGAGTAGATAATTATCTGTGCAGCAAAATTCAGCATCGTCATTCAGGACGGATTTAAAAAAAGTGCTATTCAGGATGATGGCTAAGCATTCTACAGCACCAACACCCCATGAGAACTAAAACACTGTGTAGCGGCTTATTTGTAGCTCAAGAGGAGCAGTGCATTGTCCAAAGTATAAACTAAAATACCCCACTGAGCTGAAGGGGAGAAAACTCAATGGACCAATGGTGGTCTTTCTTTTCTATAAACAGCGTGTCTGTACTGTATGTCAACAATTGCTGAATAGCACATGTTTCATTTCTGCTAAGAAAGATTAACAGATTTTCATTAAATTTGAAAATGAAGACATGCTTCCAGTAAGAAACATTGTTCTCAGGTCTGTAAATCTCCTATAAAAGGCAGTTGCTATCAGCAAGTGCCAAATTTTAACACTAAATTAGTAACAGTGTACTCAGTTAACTCTAGCCCAAAGGTGAGTTCTATTTAGCTGCAACAGTCACTGTACTGTCCGCATAGACTATAAACCAAGATTCCTGATTAAGATGTTTTCAGATCTGTAATATAAGTACCTAGAAAATCGATCTTCACAAATCTCTAATACCATACACTTGTGCCAAATCTGGATTGGGGAATGAGCATTTGAGGGGATAAAGAAATGAATAATGTACATACTAGAAACAAAAAAAAGAAGAAAAGAAAGGGGGGGAGAGAAAATTTCCCCTCCCTTCCCATGCCCTTCCTGTGTAATGAGCTCCCACTGTAGAAAACCTAAGCACTGTTAAATCTGAATAAAACCTCTCCCCAACCCCTCACCCTCCTCCAATCAAATACCTCAGATTTTTATTAACTAGAGTGGTGGGAGCCGGGTACATCACTGAGCTTGTGCCATGAAGTGTATCCCAAGATATATTCGGGTACAGAGCTATCCCCCCTCCCAGAACATATAAGCAGCCTATAAGAAAAAAATACTCACCGTAGTAATCTTCTTTCTTCCAAGGGGTCCTTAGCATCAGTAACTTTTTTGCACTTAGCTGGCTAGGTGCAACTGCCCTGGAGGTGTGCCTTTAAGAGATATTTAAATGAGCGTAGGGCTAAGCCAATCAAAAGACAGGAGGGGGTGTGAGCTGAGTGAGAGCTGTTGAATGCTTCAGAATTTTCAAGGAAAAATGAAGAAATGCCCAGAAAAAGAATCAACAGGATTCAAAACACATGCAAATGTCCACAAAAGTGGAAATAGAAACAACAACAACATCAGCTAAAACTCATCAATAAGAAACTCCAAATTTGGTAAAGGTGACATAAGAGCCCTTCTCCGACAGGTGAACCGAGAGGAAGGGTGGGAGCTTACTGATGCTAAAGGACCCTTGGCAGAAAGAAGATTACTGTGGTGAGTAATTTTTCTACCTACTCCAGGAGTCCTTTAGCATCAGTAACTTTACCAGACTACCCAGCAGTACCAAGTGAGAGGTGGGCAGAGAACTTACTTAGGAAAGAGGCTCTGCAGAACTGCCCTGCCAAATTTGGCATCAGATCTGGTCTGCACATCCAAACTGTAGTGTTTCACAAAGGTGTGCACAGATTTCCAGGTAGCTGCTTTACAGACATCCAGTAGGGGGATGTCCCTTGCTGCTAAAGTGAGGCTGCAGTGCCCTGGTGGAGTGGGCCCTGAGCCCCACTGGAGGTTGTTGACCAGCTTTCTCATAGCAGAATCTAATACAAGAGACCAACCAATGAGAAATAGTTCTCTTGGTAGCTGGTCTTCCTCTGCCTACATCCCCGTAGGTGAGGAACAACTGAGTGGAAGAGCCTCTGCACTGTATAGTATGCTCTAGGTAGTGAAAGATGGCTCTGTTGACATCCAAGCTGTGGAGCTTTTGCTCATCAGGAGTGGATGGCTCAAGTAAAGAAGACAGTCAGAGTAATGGACAGGTGCAAGTGAAACTCTGAAGCCTCCTTTGGCAGAAATGTCCGATTTGTTCTAAGCTCAACTTTATCATTGAGAGGGATGATATAATTCGGCTCAGTGCACAGGGTCTGTAGCTCTGAAATCCTCCTGGCAGACATAATGGCTACCAGGAAGATGGTATTCCAAGTTACAGACTTGATGTGGGCCATGAACATAGGTTCGAAAGGTGGATTCATGAGCCCAGCTATACAAAGGTTCCGGCTCCAAAGGAGCAGCTCACTGGTTGGAGGCTGAGGTACAAGAGGCCTTTGAAAACTGTTTAAACATGTTGTGGGAAAAAATGATTTCTTCTTTCACACCGAAAGGTAGGCTGAAATTGCCACCATGTGTAGCTTGAGTGAAGATGGTTTCAAGCCTGACACCAGTACGTGTACCAGGTAGTCTAGCAGCTGAGGGTCTGAAGCTGATAGGGGTTTGATTCTTTCGGCTCTTGCACCAGAGGAAAACCTTTTCCATTTGGCTGCGTAAGCCTTCTTAGTGTTCGTTTTTAGCCATCCTCAGTATCTTAAGGACCTGTTAAGAGTACTGTGAAGATGGAAACTCCAACTCCTCAAGAACCAGGCCTTGAGGTGAAGAGAGTGTATGTCTGGGTACTGCACTCCTGTCTGAGGAAGGGTCAGCAGGGAGCAGAGTCAGAGGCAGGTGAATGGGCCTGTTGCAGGACATTGAGAGAAGGAGAGGGTACCAGGCTTGCCTGGGCCACTCCAGATCCACTAGAATCATCAATGCAGGCTGCTGTCTGAGTTTCAGCAAAACCCTGAATATCAGGGGAAAGGGAGGAAATCCATATAGGAACCTTCCTGACCAGTCCAGGATCAGGGCATCCAGAGGAAATGTTCCCGGAACTGGGGGCCTGCAACAGTAATGAGGAAGCTGAAGATTGAGAGGAGAGGCAAACAGATCCACGTCTGGTGTGCCCCACCGCCTGAACATTATGGCTAGTACTTGTTTGCTCAGTGTCCATTCACTCTGACCTTGACTGATGTGACTTAGAGCATCCACGGAGTATTGAGTTTGCCTGGGAGGTGAATAGCTGAGGCTGACTCCCAGGGAGAATACTAGAGACCAGAGCTTCAGAGCTTCCAAACAGAGTATTCCTGATGTGGTACCACCCTGCTTGTTTATGTAGAACATTAAAGTGGTGTTGTCCATTTGAATTTGAACTGCCTGCCCTTCTATGCTGGGAGCAAAAGCTTTGAGAGCTAGTAAGACTGCTTGGAGTTCCAAAAGATTTATGTGCAACTGTGACTGTTCAGGAGTCCAGTTGCCACTTACTCAGGAACTGTCCAAATGAGCTCCCCAGCCCAAAAGGGAGGCATCTGTGGTGATTACCTTTGTGGGAAGAAGAGCTTGAAAGGGAACCCCTGTCTGCAAATTTGCAGGGTTCTTCCACCACAGCAAGTTTTGGAGGAACTGCTCCGACACAGGTATCAACTCTGAAAATTTGTTGCTTCTCTGAGTCCAGCAAGCTCTGAGGTAGGCTTGCAGGAGTCTCATCCTGTACCTGACCCCTGGGACTACTGCAGTCATAGAGGCCATGTGTCCCAGAAGTTTGAGGAAATGTCTGGCTGGTCTTAGCTGTCCCTGGGTGAAAGAATCTGCCACTGAAAGGAAACCCTGAATTATTTTCTGCAGGAGGAAAGCATATCCCTTCTGAGTGTCCAGCTGGGCCCCTATGAAGGTGAGCAGCTGGGTGGGTTCCAGGTGAGATTTCTTTAGACTTACCAGGGAAACCCAGAGACTCCAGAGTACGTTCTGTGAGGGAAAGAGATTCCTTGACCTGGCAAGGAGACTTTGCTACTATGAGCCAGTCATCCAGATAGGGGTAGAGAGCGACACCCAGTCTCCTGAGATGTGCTGCTACCACTGCAAGACACTTGGTAGACTCTTGGGGCCAAGGACAGACCAAAGGACATTGCGGTGAACTGATAGTGACCCTAAGTAAGTTTGAACCTGAGAAACTTCCTGTGAGATCTCCCTATGGGTATATGGAAGTAAGCGTCCTTTAAGTCAAGGGAAGCTAGCCAGTCTCCCTGCTGATAGGATGTATGACCAGTGACAGAGTGACCATTTTGAAATTTTTTTTTTTAAATGTTTGTTTAAATATCTGAGATCTAAGATAGGTTGCCACTCCCCCAGTTTTCTTCTGTGTCATAAAATACCTGGAGTAGAGGCCCTTGTCCTTCTCGTCGGTGGGGACCCTCTCCACTGCTCATAAAGCCAGAAGGTTTTGTACTTCCATTTCCAACTGCGGTATCTGTGTTGGGGACAGAGGTCTTGACACCTGGGTATGCTTGAGGTCTGGCAGCTGCTTGAACTATAATGACAGACCCTTCTCCACTATCTCCAGCACCCACTTGTCTGACGTGATGAGGGACCAGTGCTGAAGATAATGAGAGAGTCTGCCTCCAATCGGAAATGGGAAGGTGACCTAGACACTCACATCAGGACTTAGACTGAGAGGCAGATGGCTGGGTAGATGTGGCTCTTCTTTGGTCCTTTCTGCCCCTGCCTCAGAAAGACCCCCTGTACTGGCTAAAGTCAGATTGGGGATAGGGACTGTAATGCCTGGGAACAAAACTTCTGCCCCTACCGCCCCTGGGCACGGATCTCTGAAGGGTGGGGGTTCTGGCTTGGATGAATGGCTCTGCCAGGAGGCCTTGTACTCATCGACCTTTTTCATGTAGTCAGTGGTTCTGTAATCAAACAACATATTTTGATCACAAGGAAAATCCATGGCCTTGTTCTGAGTGTCCGTGGTCAGACTGGTTGTTCTAAGCCAGGTGAAGTGTCTCAGAGAGATGGCTTGGGCCATCGCCCTAGAGGCTGCATCATTGTTGTCATCTGCCATGTGGAATTGGTACATAGTAGCTTCCAGGGCAGTTTCTGATGTATCCACCAGCTCCTGCACCATAGAATCTGATCCATTGCAGGTGATAGCCTGGACAGATTTCCAAAGGGCTTTCTGATATTTGGCTGTGAATACCATGTAAGAAGAAAGCCTGAGAAGCAGGGAAGCTGTGGCATACATTTTTTTTGCTGTAAAGTCAATTTTCTTGGAATCCTTGTCGGGGTAGAGGGCGACAAGGAGACTCCAGCTTTCTCCCAAGCTGCCTGCTGCACTATACTTTCGTGGCTAGGGTGTGCAGACAGGAACACGGTACCATTTTTAGACAATTTATATTTTCTCTCAAGCCTCTTATCAAGCCCTGATACTGAAGTGGGGTGTTGAAGTACCTTCACGGTATTTTTTCTAAATGCATTCTAGATAGGGACAACCAGGATCTTTGAGGATGAAAGACCCTTCATCTCCCTATAATCTTCATCTTCATTGACATCCTGGTTGGGCTTCTGTGTAGGAGGTCCAGGGTATCCAGCATATTTTGTATAAATGTAAACATAGAAAGGATCCCGTGGTCTGAGGATCCCCAAAGGTGAGGTCCAGGGATTCCTGGGGCTCAAAGCCCTCAAAATCCATGTCAGGGCATCATAAAATTGATCATCATCTGCATCACCCTCACAGTCTACAGAGAGAGAACTGTGGAAGAGTGCTTGCCAGCCCTAGTAAATCGAGGACCCATCTTTTGAAGGGTCTGAATTAGTTGCCATGCTTTTTCATATCTTGCTTGCTCTGATGGAAGAATCTGCGCAGTTTGTAAGTGTTTTGATTTTTCTGTATGCTTTAAGCTGCCTGTTGTCTCGCTATTGGCTTTCCCAGGAGCAATGGGAGCATATCTGTCTTGACGGAGTTTCTTTTTAGCCACTTCATCAGAGGCTTGATCAAGCTTCCTTTTTTCATCACTCTTATTATTTTTCAATTTGTGAGGAACTTCATCTTTGGAAGCTTTATTTTTTGGCTGGGATCTGGAGGGTACCTTAGCTTTTGTCCTTAGTCTGCATTTTGAAGTGTTGTATTTGAATCAGGTAGTCACTGTGTAGTATATAATTTATATACAGTTTATATGTTATTATGAATTAAGTACTGACCATATCTTATTGTGTTTTGTAGGTTGTACTGTGGATACCATTATTTTCTGGTTCCTCTACATTCTTCTGGCACAGTTGGGCTCCATCAAATCATTCTTCTGTATCTTTTCCCTTCTCCACAGCTCTAAGATCTGAAGTATAGTGAGTGATCTATGTAACTGTTGTTTCATGTGCTAACTGATGTTTTAAAGGATAAAAAAGTGTTTTAGTATTCCTTACGATAATAGAACTTTATTTAAAGTGACATTTTGAAGAAACAATCCAGGCATGATTACAATACATGTTTATAAGCTGATTATGGTTTAAATGTATGGTGTATCCCTAGCAGACAAGGAGAACTCCTTGTTAAATGAAAATCCATAATTTATTTCACTATAAATATGTAGTATACAGTTGGTCATCTCTAATACTCTGTTGCCTCTGGGCTACATCTGAATTGGAATTTGAAGTTGTTTTAAACAATTTTTTTATAAGTTGAAACAGTATGCGAAAGTTTTTTTGTTTGTTGATTGGGTAATTATTGTGTGATGTCACATTGGAATTTATATTTAAATGTGTGCTGGACATTTTTGCAACTACGCCCCTTGGAAGGCACTTTGCCGAGGTGCTAGGGGCTTCCACAAGTGGTTTAATAAATGTGAACAACAGTTCATTACTGAATCCTGTCATTTTCTTTTGACAGCACAACCTTTTTGGCTATTTTGAGAAAGAACATAGACGGGGTGGAGGTGGCGCAGTGGAGGATGACTAAAATGATGCGGGGCCTGTGGGATAAAACCTGTGAGGAAAAACTAAAGGAGTTAAATATGAATTCCCTGGAGGAAAAGAGGAGGACATGATTGAGACATACAAATACTTCACCAGTATAAACAGAGTCCAGGAAGGAAGCATCTTCCAAAGTAAGAGATGACACCACTGACTACACTTTTTAACAAATCATGGGAGGATGGAGTGGTACCTGAGGACTGGAGGAGGGTGGATGTGATTCCCCTCACAAAAGTGGGAGCAAGGCAGAGGCAGAAAACTGCAGACTTGTTAGTTTGACCTCAGTGGTGGGAAAATGATGGAATCATTTCTGAAAGAAAGAACTGTTGAGTACCTAGAGGCCAGCACAGCATAGGACCCAAGACAGCATGGATTCACAGGGATGATCATGTCAGACAAATCTAATTGATTTCTTTGACTGGGTGACCAAAGTAGTAGACCAGGAGGGTTGTGGATATGTCCTACCTAGATTTTAGCAAGGTATTTGATACAGTCCCACACAAAAGATTAATAAACAAGTTAGCAAGCCTAGAAGTGGGTCCCAGGGTGGTAGCCTGAGTAACAAACTGGCTGCACAACAGGACGCAGAGGGTAATAGTAAATTGAATTCACTCTGAAGAAAGGGGGGTTACTAGTGGGGTACCGCAGGGTTCAATACTGCAACCAGTCCTCTTTAATGTCTTTATAGGAGACATTGTAGAGGGTCTGGAAGGAAAAGTATACCTCTTTGCAGATGACAGAAAGATCTGCAACAGAGTTGATACACAAGGGGGGGTGGAAAGAATGAGAAGGGACTTGGCAAGGTTGGAGGAATGGTCAAAAGTATGGCAGCTGAGATTCAATGCAAAGAAATGCAAAGTAATGCACCTGGGAAACAAAAACCCAGGTGAAGAGTACACAATGGGGAAAGGTACTAACAACAACAAAAACGGAACGGGACCTGGGGGTAGTCATATCAGATGAACTCAAGGTAGGCAAGTAATGTGAGAAGGAAGTAAGGATAGCTGGGGGGATACTGGGATGCATAGGGAGAGGCATCACCAGTAGAAAACAGGAAGTTGTTATCCCCTCTGTATGGTAATCTGTGATGATAGCGACCACATATGGGTGACTGTCATAATGGCGACCCATATGATGGCACTTTAGTAAGTGGGTGATTGTGCGGGATGGTGAAAGATTCGACCGTGAAGGCAGGATGGCGACAGGAAGGGAGGGAGGGTGGGCGACAGGATGTGGAGGGATGGGGAATAGGGATGTGACTCAAGGGGAACCTGCTTCCACCGAGCCAACCATGTGGTGTGGTAGGTAAGGCGCATGGCTCGATGGAGCAGATCCTGTGTGTTGGGACTGAGGCGGGTGTTCCTTTGCGCTTCCTGCAGCTGCGGGAATTATAATTTTTTGAGCTGGATGTGCCCCCTCCCGACATGCACCCCTGGAGTTGAGAATCTATATTTAGAAGGCATGGGGCAGGGGTGCAGCCCCTGCATGCACAATTCCTGGTAGCTTTTTGCATATCGCTGAAAATGTTTTCAGCGATAATGCAGGTCGTGATAATAGCGATTGCCTTTGTTCAGTCACTGTTATCACATAGAACCCTCTGTACAGACAGTTGGTGAGACCCCATCTGGAGAACTGTGTGCAGTCCTGGAAACCCCATCTCTGCAAGGACATAGACAGGATGGAGGCTGTCCAGATGAGGGCAACTAAAATGGTGCAGGTTCTGCAACAGAAGCCATAAGAAGAGAGACTAAGAAGCTTAATATGTATACCCTTGAGGGATGGAAGGAGAGAGGGACATGATAGAAACTTTCAAATACCTCAAGGGAATCAACAAAGTCCAAGAGGGGAGCATCCTTCAGAAAAAGAGATGTGCAAGAACAAAGGGGCACCATTTAAAGATAGAGGGGTGATGGCTCATGGGCAATGAGAGGAAATATTTTTTCATGGAGAGAGTGGTGGACGCATGAAACTGCCTTCCTGAGGAGGATGTGGGGTCAAAAACAGTTGGGGAATTCAAGAATGCATGGGACAGACATAAGGCAATTATAGTGGAGGGTAGGAGGAAGTAGGCTGTTGGTTAACTAGAATCTGAAGCTTATCCAATAGGTAGGGAAATGGGCAGACTGGGTGAGCCAAGCGGTCCTTATCTGCCATCAAAGTCCATGTTTCTATGTTTTTCTAAGTTAAGGGGGCACAGAATGAAGTTGGGGGGAAGGCTCGGTGGAAACAACAGAAAATATTTTCTCACTGAGAGGGTGGTGGATGCCAGGAATAGCCTACCAGAGGGGGTGGTAGGGCTAAACCATCACTGAATTTAAGAAGGAATGGGATAGACACAAGAATATCCTGGAGGCAAGGGTGGGACTCCAGGGTGGGGCCTCACACTAGATAGGAATTAATAGGGCAGACTGTGTGGGCCAAGTGATCCTTATCTGCCATCAACTTCTATGCATCTATATATGTATGTATCTACAATAACCAGCAGGACTAGAACAAAGTGTCATACACACAAACACACTAACCCACATGCACTGCTTCATGTTCTGAATTGTGCACTGTTACGCTAACATATAGCATTACAGCCAATTGCAAGCTGACTAGGAAAAGGTGAATGTACCAGGACAGGGGTTAACATAGTGGCACTCACACACACACACACACACACACACAGACACACACTCTCACACACATTAACTGTTGCAGATCTCCTAAACTGATAACAACACTTGTTTACTCCCAGGCTCAGGAAGACATAGCTTTTAGGATTAGGAATGTGTTTTAACTGCTCAGTGTTCATGCAGGAGAAGGGGGACCACTACTACCTTGGACTGGGAGGGTGGGAAGAGGTGATGGACAGAATGATTAAGGGAAGTAGAGTATTAGTGGGACTGAGGGCACTAAAAGTGGACAAGGCACCAGGGCCGGATGGTATCTACCCAGGGTGCTGAGGGAGATGGCAGAGGTGCTGGCAGAACTGCTGACAGATCTATTCAGCACCTCCCTGGATATGGGATGTGTGCCTTAGGACTGGTGGATGGACCATGTGATGCTGATACACAAGCCCCAAGGGGCCGAGCGGGCAGTGCATCGGCTGGTCAGTTTCACTTCCATAGTTGGCAAGCTTATGGAACAATGAAGGAGAGGCTGGTGTCATTTCTGAGGGACAATGATCTCTGGAATGTGAGGCAGCATGTGTTCATATCAAGGAAGTCTTGTCAAACTAACCTAATACAATATTACGACTGTGTAACAAGAGAGCTGGATAGGGGCCATGTAGTGGATGTCCTCTACTTGGATTTCAGCAGGGCCTTCAATTCAGTACCTCATGGGCAGCTTGGGGGCAAGCTAACTGGTGTGGGAGTGGGGGCAAAGATGGCAAACTGGATTACAAAATGGCTGCATGGGAGGCTACAACAGGTGGTGGTGGGGGGAAAATTCTTAACACCTAGACCAGTAACAAGTGGGGTGCTGCTGGGCTCGGTGCTGGGCCCGGTGCTATTTGGGCTCTTCATCTCCGACATTACATAGATACATAGACAGTGTCGGCAGATAAGGGCCTATGGCCCACCTAGTCTGCCCATTTGAGCTTGTAAGTTCAGTTTGTTTTCCTAGAAGTCTATTTCCCCTTACCCCTGACCTCTAGAATTCCTTTATGTCTATCCCATGCATTCTTAAATCCCGTGATTGTTTCAGCCCCCACCACTTCCTCTGGCAGGGTGTTCCACTTGTCCACCACCCGTTCTGTGAGAAATTCTTTCTCATGTTTCCTCTGAATCGTCCTCCTCCAACTTCATCCCATGCCCTCTAGTCCTGAAACATCTTTTCGCTTAAAATAGTGTTTCCTGCACCCTGTTCCTCCTGTAAGATACTTGTATGTCTCTATCATATCCCTCTCTCCCTCCTCTCCTCCAGGAGTACATGTTCAGTTCCTTCAACCTGTCTTCATAGGACTTGTGATGCAACCCATGCCCATCTTTGTACATGGAGTGGTGAGCAGGCTGAGTCTGTTCACAGATTATACCAAAATGGGTGCAGTAGTGGACAAGGAGGAGGGATGGAAGCAACTGCAGGGGGACCTACCCAAACTGGAGGTGGTCGAGAGATGGCAGCTGGGGTTCAATTTGAAAGAAGTGTAGGTTATCACTTTGGGCAAAGGAACCCAAGGAGACAATATTGGTTGGGGGTGAGCTAGGGATTGCTGAGAGGAGAAGGACCTAGGGTGATGGTAACAGGGCATGAACAATTCTGCCAATGCAGGAAAGCTGCAATGAAGGCAAACAAGATGCTGGGGTGTATAGTGAGGGTTCTCCTCCAGGTGGAGAATTGATCTTGCCCTCTACAGGTCACTGGTCAGGCTGCACTTGGAGTACTGTGTGCAGTTCTGGAGGCTGTACCTGAGGTGGGATATCAAGCTACTGCAGGGAGTGCAGCGGAGGGCAATGAGGATGATACTGGGAATGGAGGGAGAGACTACAAGAACAGGCTGGGTGAAGTGAATATATACACCCTGGAGGAGAGGAGGGATGGGGAACATGATCAGAACTTTCAAGTATCTGAGGGAATCAACTAGGATGGAGCTGATGGGGTTTTAAACTGAGGAAGGGACGGGACACTAGAGGGCATGGGCTAAGAACAGAGTGGGAAAATTTAGGAGGAGATGAGAGGCATTACTTCACAGACAGAGTGGTGTTGAAGTGGAATGCCCTACCAGAGAGGGTGATATCATGCAAAACTCTGGGTAGCTTTAAAAGGGCATGGGACATTGAACAGGGGAGAGTATGGGTGGGTGAGGCTGAGAACAGCTGAGGGTGGACAAAGAGGAGGAGGTGGGGCAGCTGCAACTAGGGGAGCTAGCTGTACACTCAAGCAGATGCTGATAGACTAGGAGGTCTGTTTCTGCTAGCACATTCATATGTTTGTACCTATGTTCATGTGACATCCCATATAACTGAAATGCCACACAGGATGGAGAGAGAGAGAGTGGGCTTTGTTTTTTTTTTTTTTCTAAGTAGTGCAGTTACACTGAACGCATCCTCTGACTGTAATTTGAGCTGGCATGAATATATTCTGTGTAGGAGAGATGTATTGAATCAAACAGTTTCAGTTTCCCGCTATCTCCAAAATAGTGTGGAGTAGGGACACACCAAAGCCAAACTGCTCTAAACTGCTCTAGTGGAGTAATTCTAATCAGGCTCCAATTTTGTGAAGTCCGTTCGGAATCTGATGAGCTCCATTCTTCTACTGTAATAGCAAGACGTGTGCAGGGCTCTGCCCACTGCAGCCATAAAAATGCATATCACAGTGCCATGGTGGAGGATGGTGATTTAGCCCCATCCTGGCACTACATAGTTATCTGTCATCCCCTGCCTGGCTGGGACCCCATACTATGCCCTTCTTACTGACCCATATCCATTTTAAATCTGGACTATAAATTCTTAACATCAATTTTGACCAAAAGACTAGAACCCCTAATCCCAAATTTGACACATCTAGACCAGACAGATTTTGTGGCAGGAGATAAGCCTCAGATAATGTCCAAAGAACCCTCCATATTATAGATCATGTTAACTTCAACAAAATACCCACCGTAATAATGAGAATGGATGCCAACAAAGCATTTGACCAGGTTGAGTGGAGTTATTAATATGGGGTCCTTGCTGAGTTTGACTTTCCCCACATACTTTGGCTTTATACAGAACCTATATGAGGCCCCAAAGGCATATATTGGAGTGCATGGCTGTCTTTCAGAGTCCTTTAGCCTGGTGTGGGGGATGAGGCAGGGATGCCCCTCTCTGCCATTTTATTTACTCTCTACATAGAGCTCCTGGTCCAAAACAATTGGCAAGAGCAGAGCATTTAATGAATAGAAACTGGATCCATGGAACATAAGACTGCACTTTACACCGATGATGTGCTCTTGTACCTTCTGTACCTCAAGCTTCTCTAGAAGCAGTCACAGAAATTGTTTGAGAGTTCTACAGATACTCTGGTTACACTCAAAATGAGACAAGACAGAAGTCCTTACACTGATCTATATTCCTACTAGGAAATACAAAACTGCCATCCAATGAAATGGAGTCTCCCAAAATTAAAATATCTAGGAATACTCCATATAGCCACAACCTCTGTGCTATACCAAGACAACTGTATCCACTAATACAAAAGCTGAAGGAGGATATTAGAAGGTGGTCCCTCCTCCCACTCCCAATGCATTCCAGGATCCAAGCGATAAAAATGAAAGCCTTGCCCAGGTGTTTATACTTCTTTCAATGTGTGCCAGTACTTATGTCCAAAAAGTAGTTTACAGAGACTCAGATCTTTTTAGAAATTCATTTGGGGAGAGGGGCATGGCCAGCAGCTGAGCTAGCAACAGCTCTTAGCATGAGCTCTGCTGAAGGAAACTCTTTTCTAAGCAATTAAGCAGCACAGCTTGTCTAAACAAACTTATTTATCCTCCACTAGATGGAGGTTGCAGTCTGCTACACCTAGATACCTTTCTTTTGAAAATCAAGCTGGGAGAATTGTAGTAACGGGCCGGACAAATAAAGCCGTGCCAGGTGGAGAAGGAGCCCATTCCAGAGAAGCTAAACCTGGGGCCAGCAAGGAATCGAGTGTGGGGGCAGTAGAAGAGCTCAATCAGCCTACAAGCGCCGCGCCTCAAGGCAATACAAAGCTGAGACGGAAAGACAGAGGAATTTGCTCAGCAATTTAAAAATATGGACACAAAAATTGTTAAACTGGAGGAGAAAACCAAAGTGGCAGTTCAGACAGCCTCGTCAGCGATGACAACGACATCAGGAATGGTTAAAGAGAGCGGGTCCTGAGAAGGAGCTTGGAGAATTTACAGAATCTCTCAGAGTGGCTAATATTAAGGTCCTAGGTCTCCCAGAAATAGCTGAGGGGAAGATCTTGCGGATTCACAGATAAATGGCTTAAAGAGACTTTTACCTGTTTGGAGAATTGTTGGCACTCAAGGCCTACCGTATAACTCCTTGAGGCTCCAGACACCACAAGACCACAGGTCAGCTTCTTCCTGTACCATCCTCGCAGTCCTAGGGTCTGCTGTTGAAAAAGATCAAATTATAACTAAGCAAAATGAAGTGGAACAATGGAATGGGAAGGAACAAAATCCATGTGTTCCCAGACCTCAACTATCGACAAGGCAAAGGAGGCGTAGTTTGATGCAGCATGGGCCTGTCTTGACAACTCAGAATCCAACATGTCCTGGTGATGCATCAAGCCTGAGTATTTTCTGTGGGGAAGAACGTACCAATTTGCAGAACCTGTGGGCGGGTAAATTTATAGACCAAGCAGAAAAGAATTTCAAATAAAGAGTGGTGATTCTAACAGTGAGGAAGCGGACAGTGATTGAGAGACTAGTAATGCTGTGAATTGGGACTTAGTGTTCCTTTTCTTTTTCTCTCAGACATTGACGATTGAGAAAGAGATAAAAGTTTCTTTTGCTGAGTAACTACCTAACATGATAAAGACACTGGGTAATCAGGCGGGAAGTTTATGGTTTCTAGCTCGCTAGAATTATTAAGGAAATACCTATTCCCAGTTTGGACCTAGGACTTAAAAGTGGACATTTTTATTTGTTTTGTTGCTTGGATTGGGCATTTAAGGTAAGAGAGCTATGCAAGAAGCTAGACTTGATGGATGTTATAGTCGATGTAGAGGGAGCAGTTACTATCTTCATGATAGGGAAAAGATGTGTACTTTATACAAAAAATATGGGTTTACTCCCTGCTCATGGTTGCAATGTGCCAGTCCTTAAAAATGATGTTGCACTTGTTTTCTTTTCAACAACTTAGCTAACCTTCCACTGCTGTAACTAGTTATAGGGGTCTAATAAGTGTGTTACCGTAAAAATGATGTGTCACCTTACCTTGTGCATTGTGGCTGGTATTATCTGTACACCTGCCTGTATGAATATTATGCTGTATGTTTTATGCAGTAAAATCAATAAACACAAAGTACAAAAAAAAAAAAAGAAAAGGAAATTCATCTGGGCAGATACAAAGCCTAGGGTCCATAGTTATCATCTCCTAGCAAAGAACGCGTGGGGAGGATGGGCCCTCCCATTCATACAGCATTACTGGAAAGCTGCCCAGATGAAACTGGTGCTGCAGTGGGACTTCCACATGTACATGGCCCACTGGAAGCCCATTGAACTGGCCTAATTTAAGGAGGTACCACTAACAGCCCTCTGATATGATGACCCCCTTCATGCAACTAAAGGAGAATCTCATCTTAGAGCCCTGGAAGTCACTCTGAAAGCCTGGGACAGGGTGTCCAACTGCCAGGATACATACTCAGCAGCGGAGGCACAGATGAGCACTTGCCTGGGACTCCTCCTTCCCGCCCACTAAGGTGGATCACTAGAACGAAAGACAGCCCAGGAGAGGTTTTCGATCCCATCTCAAATACTACAAGGGGGCATAATAAAAACATTTAAGAAGCTGAAAACAGAATTTGGATGGCAAAATACAGACAGATTCCATTTTTTCCAAACTAGAGACTTTACATCCACAAACTTAAGGCAAGAGACACTCCATAGGACCCCTTAACAACAGTAAACACAAAGTGAATGTCTAATTAACATATTGTACTGTAGTGTATGCTCTACATAACTGTTTTCTTTACTGAAACTTGATGTTTCCATTACTGAACGTTACTTTATGTCAGTATTCAATATTTACTGGAAAACACTAAACTGTAATATTGCTAAATTTAAACTTTCATGTGCTCACTCCTCACAAACAATCAGGAGGCTGGGTTGCTTGCATCATGGGGAGTAAGTGCTGACTGTGAGGCAGTAAAAGTGGAGATCTTTGCAACACAGACCTCACTCAATTGCCAGCACCAGAAGCAAGGGGTCGTGAGGGCAATAGAAATTCCTGCAGCCCTCCCCCCCTCATGGTTGCTGGAGCCCCACAGCCACAGACAGCTGGGCCTACTACTAAATTTAAACTTTCGCGTGCTCACTCCCTGCAGCCCATCAGGAGGCTGGGTTGCTTGCATCAGGGGTTGCTCATTTGGTACTTCAATAAGGGCACTGCATCTGGCCCCCACGCTGTGACCTCCGTGTGAAGGACCACATGCTAAGGACTAGTGAAACTGTCTGCCGGAGTCCACTGGTAGTTTGCTGGTCAGCCAGCCACTCTGCTAATTGCATCCGAAACACAGGGCAGGAGACGGGAGAGGAGACCAGAGAGACAGACACAGTCCATCATATAAGTACAGCATTGTATAACCAAATTACTAGGGGGGGTAATCCTGAAGTTGTGAAATTGATATTGTATCAGTTACAGCCGGTGCTATTATCATGGGACTGTGATTGTGTATTGGGATTGTGAGTTAATATTGCATCTGTGACAGGAATTATTATTCATGGGTTGTGACTGGGAATATAAGGTTGTGAAATTTAAAGTACATCTGCTTCAAGGATATTATCCTGAGTTTGTAAGGGAAAAGAGAGAGACAGACAGACAGACAGACAGAGACAAACAAAGAGAAAGAAGGAAGGGAAAAAAAGTAGTGGGTTAAAGAGTAGTGGGTTAAGGTAGTGGGTAAGGTCTAGCAACAGGTGGGTAGTTATGCTGGGAGTAGTGCAGTGCAGCGGCTGGGGGATGGCAGTCTTCAGGGAGACTTTCTGGAGACTGCAGTGCTGACCCATCTGTATGCACTTCTCTAAGCTGAGGGATGAGGTTGCCAGACTCAAGGCCAAATTGGCTTGGGTTTGGAGGACCTACACCCCCCCCCCAGAGACTACCTAGTCCACCACTGCTATCTCAGAGGTTGCCCGGAAGGAAGAGCGGCTAGACAACAGTGGGCTTGGGAAGGGTTAGGATGGTGGAGCACAGGCACATCCCCACCTGGTACGTCAATATAACACCTACACCACACTGGCCAAGCAGGCATGTCCCACAGAGGCACCCAAAGTAGTGACTGTGGTGGATGTGGCGGTCCTTTATAGTGAAGACCCCAAGGGGGAGGCAGAGGACCCCAGAGGAGGAAGAAAATTCTGGTGGGGAACCCATTTGTGAGGGGGATACAGTTGGGGGGCAGATAAGGATGAGGAGAGGGAGGTTAAGTGCCTTCCTGGCATTACAGCTCGCAGGGATGGAAGGAGGATCCAAGGGATTGACGGGGAAGTAGGAAGGGAGGGAGAGCTGGACATCATTGTCCATCTGGGGACAAATGACCTGGCTAGGGATCAGCCAGCAATAGTTCAGCAGGAGTTTAAGGCACTGGGGAAGGGTCTAAGATGAGGAGCATGATCTGTGACCTTCTTGGAGGTGCTACCTGTCTACAACTAAAGGGAGGACGGGATTCTCCACACCAGGATCTTCAATGCATGGTTGAATAAATGGTGCAGTGAGGATGGTTTCAACTTCATTGGGGCTGGGGCCCCACTTGGAGGGATAAGGGGCTGTACAGGGGTGCTGGCCTGCATCCATCTGAGGGGATTGGAGGAACTGTGGTCCTCAGTGAATGGTTTAAATGCTGCATTGGCAAGCATTTAAGCTAGCCAAGGGTGGAGGCGGAAGAAGACAGGCAGACATAAGCTGCCCCCATCCACAGGCTCAAGAGGTCAACAATGGGAATCCTGAAGAGCTGACATCCCCAAAGGAACCACATAGCAAAGGAATCCAAGGGATAAAGGAAAGATAGACAGTAAAAAAAAAATAATGCGGAAATAAGGAAGGGTAAATGGGAAATAAGGGGCCTATGGCACTCTGGAGAGCCATGTGTGCAAATGCTCAAAGTCTGGACAATAAGATTGCAGACCTAGAGGCCACCATGGCAGAGGAGGGCCTGGGCATAGTGGCACTACAAGTCCTGGTGCAGTGTAAACCAGGATAGCGATGTAGCCACACCAGGGTATACTCAGTTCAGAAAAGACAGGGTGGGTAACAAAGGGGGGGTGACTCTTCATGTCAGGAGCAACATAAAAGCTACAGAAATACAGGAGAGCAGGGAGGAGGTGAGGTTCTGTGGGTCACTCTGAAGACACAGAGGGGTCTCTATTCACACAGGAGTGATCCTCAGACCTTCAGCACAAGGAGAGGTGGATAAAGATATGGTGAAAGCAATCCAAAGGATGGCACAAGGGAAGGTGTTGCTGGTAGGGACTTCAATCTATCAGACATGGATTGGAGCCTACCAGCTGCAGCAACAGTCAGAAGTAGGACATCCTAGACTCCCTGCATGGGGCATTCCTCAGGCAATTAGTTAAGAAACCCACTCGTGGGGGGGGATACTGGATCTGGTACTGACAAACGGGGACAGTGTTGCTGAAGTCACAGTGGGTGGTCACCTGGGGACTGGTGATCACCGTATGGTGTGGCTTAATATAAGAACTGGGGCAGAATCGAGCTGCACTAAGATGAGGGTCCTGGACTTCAGGAGGGCTGATTTTTTTTTAATAGATATTTCTTTATGCTCCTCCCTGCCAGTCGGCCCCCATCTGACCAACCTCCCCAGCCCCGTCCCCTGGAATCACTGGCTCTTACCTGCCTGGCCTGGGAGGCGCACCTACGGGCCAGTCTTCACCCTGCTGACCGGCATTTTTCCTCCGAGGGTTTTCTCCCAGTGGCCCCAGGAGTCAACATGCATGCACCTGAGGCGCACATGCGCCCGAACAGCCCCAGTCATGGCGTCCTTCTCCTACCTTAGGCCTAGTGCCTAGGCCACCTCGGCCTGAGATTCCTCCAGCTCCCACTTGGGGTTGCCCATCAGCTGAGGGATGCCATACTCCCTCTCCAGAGAGGAGAGCTTGCCTGTTGGCAGCTCCATCCAGCTCTGCCCTCCCCTCCATGCCGACCTCTGATGCCCCAGGCTCATTCCCGAACCTGGGTCACCAGCATGGGTCAAGTTAAGACACCAGTGCCTTAGCCCTCTATGCCACCTGGCCAGCTGTAGGAGGGCTGATTTTAAGCAAATGGGAGAATGCCTCAGAGACACCCTAGCTGGGATAAGGAAACTGGGGGAAGTCAAGGAGCAATGGGTAAAAATAAGGGGGGCATTGGAAAGGCAACAAACCTCTGTGTCAGGCAGATTAACAAAGGCAAGAGAAAAAGGAGACTGCTTTGGTTCTCTAGAGAAGTAGCGGAGAAAGTAAGGGCAAAGAAACTAGCATTTACTAGATACAAGAGGACACAGAAGGAGGAGGATAGGGAGAGTTACCAGGAGAAACAAAGAGAGGCAGGGAGAGCAGTTAGGAGTGCAAAGGCACAGACAGAGGAGAATATTGCCCAGTCAGTAAAAGGGGATAAACTTTCTTCAGATATACAAGTAAGAAGAGAAAGACCAAAGGAGGGATAGTAAGGCTTAAAGGGGAAAGAAGGGTGTGTGAGGAAGAGGACAAAAAAAAGCAGACATACTGTACAATTACTTTTGTTCAGTATTTATGGAGGAGGGGGTAGGTGATGGGCCAAAGTTAAGGGACAAGGGGATTGAAGGAAGGGAAGTGGACTCTAGTTCTTTTACAGAGGAGAGAGTCCTCAAGGAAATGGCACAACTAAAAGTAGACAAGGCAATAGGACCGGACGGGGTGCACCCTAGGATACTGAAGGAGCTCAAGGAGATACTGGTGTGATGGGAATCACCATCTGCCAGTTATGTGTATATAATTTTGATATAAATATATGTTTTTGAATTCTGCTTGTGAAACATGGCAGGCAGCACAAGGCATCCTGGGACATTAGATTTTTGAAAATGTACTGTTCTCTCTGAGTGGAAGGAAACAGCTAACTTCAAAGAAACTAACACATACCTGACAAAACCTGCGTGGAAATCATAAAAGTCATGTTCTCAGAGAGTTGGTGCTTTGAAGAGAAAATATTGCCTTTTTACAAGGTGACAGGAGGGAGAATGCTTCCTAGTCAGTCTATGTAAAAAATCTTGCGATGTTGAGAGGTGGTTCTCAGGCTGTTTTCCTGAGAGATCAAAGGGATATTGTAACATGCCATAAGCCATACTCTGATGAAGACAGTCTGCCTTGTTATAATTAAAATATTGCTATCTTTGCAGATTACAAACAGGCAGTAAGCTGAAACATTTGGTTATACACTGGTCATGTTACAAATTAATTACGTGGCTAAAAGTGACCCCATGTGCTGTGACATCTCAAGGAGTGTGGGACTTTATCTTTGATACCGGTGAAGCCTAGCTGAGAGAAAACACACTTTTTGTTCTGGACTTCTAAGGGACACGCTTTTCCTGGATTCAAGAGAGACCACTTCTGCCAAGACTGGTAATTCAAGTGTGAACCTTGCCAACAGAAACTGAGTTAGAACTAGTTAATTCAGTTACAAGGCGCTTTGTTTTGTAATTGTCCATTTATTTCTAACTGTAATCATTATGCATAGATGTTCTGTTTTATGTACTGTATTTATTTACTATTTTAGTTTTAGTAAAACTGGGTTTTCCTTAAACCTGCCTGAGACATTTTCTAATTTTTGAGTGTGAATGGTGGAACAGTATTGGTAATTCTGACATAACTGTTAAATTGTATAGTGTGTCACCACATGCAGCACACTAACAAGGATCCGTGTAAAGATCCAGCAACGTAAGAAAAATACCAATATCTCAACTGAGTCATCAGGGGTTGCGAACCAGGATGGTTGTATGCCCTCCTGGGTTAAACTCATAGCTACTTTCCCCAAAAAGAGTGTGATAGGTAGACCTTTTAGCTGGGTGTGCTAGCTAAAAGGTGTTCATAATTGACCCAGGACTTGAGACTGGTAGTTGCTTGGACCCAAAACAAACAGGAGGGTGTCCCTGTTTGTCCCCTGTTCACAAATCACACTTCAAGGTTGGGCACTGTGGGAGCAGAGGGCCTGACCCCGGAGTGGATTTGTGTTACTGGCTGCTCCTCTGACAACTCTGTTCAACCTATTACTAGAAACGGGGAGGTTCTGGGGGACTGGAAGAGGGCAGATGTGGTCCCACTACACCAAGGTGATAATAGGGAGGAGGCAGGAAAATACAGACCAGCCAGCCTGACTTCAGTAGTAGGTAAAGTAATGGAATCACTAGTGAAGGAAAGGATTGGTGGATACTCTTGTAGCCAGTGGATTACAGGATCCAAGGCAACATGGTTTCACAGGGAGAAGTCATGCCAGACAAACCTGATCGAGTTCTTTGACTGGGTCATGGTGACCTGGGAAGTGATGAGGGAGGATTGGTAGATGTGTCCTACCTGGATTTCAGTAAGGCCTTCAACACCATTCCACATAGAAAAGACTGGTGAGTAAACTGGGCAACCTAGGAGTGGGTCCAAAAGTAGTAAAATGGGTAAGAAATTGGCTAAGCAATAGGAGGCAGAAGGTGGTGATAGATGGTGTCTGGTCTGGAGAAGGCAGGGTGACCATCAGGATTCTGCAGGGATCAGTACTAGGCCCAGTCCTCTTCAATATCTTCATAAGTGACATTGCAGAAAGGCTGGAGGGGAAGTATGCCTATTTGCAGATTACACAAAAATATGCAAGAGAGTGGACACATGGGAGGATGGGGGGTGGAAAATTGAGAGACGATCTAAAAAAGCTGGAAGAATGGTCAAGGGTCTGGCAGCTGGGTTTCAATGCAAAAAAGTGCAAAATAATGCACTTGGGGCACAGAAACTCAGGGGCAACATATCACTTGAGTGGGGAGGTATTGGCAACCACAAAACAAGAAAGGGACCTTGGGGTGATCATTTCTGATTACCTGAAGGTAACCAAGCAGTGTGATAAGGCAGTGGGGAAAGTTAACCAATGTTAGCTGCTCACCCTTGCTCATTCACAAACTATAAATGGGATTGTAAATGAGGGTTACTACTACATATGGCAAACATCAACAAAAAATATGTTTATTGTTACATTTACCCATTTTGGGGGTGTGTGGGTGTGGACTGACTTCTTGTTTTTGTTGATGTGTGCCATATGCAGTAGCACCCTCATTTAGAATCCCATTTATACTTTGTGGGTGGTCTACCTCGACGATGGTAGCTAGGACTTCACAGTGGGGCCCGAGGTGAATACCAAGAGACCCCACTGCTTTTGAAATCAAATTAGTAAGTTGCCAATCCAGGCTGAAAAATATGGTTATTGTTACATTTACCCCTTTTTTTAGGGGGGTGAGGTGTGAACTGACTTGTTTTAGTGGGGAAGGTTAGCTGGGTACTTAGGTGCATAAGAAGGGCATCACTAGCGGAAAGAGGGAGGCACTACTGCTCCTGTATAGAGCACTGGTAAGATCCCACCTTGAGTACTGTGTCCAGTTCTGGAGGCCCCAGCTCTGGAAGGACATAGATAGAGCGGAGGCGATACAAGGAGGGCTACCAAAATGGTGCAGGGTCTGGATCAAAAGCCCTACAATGAAAGACTCAAGGAGCTAAATATGTAGTCTCTAGAAGAAAGGAGGAAAGGGGGATATGACAGAAACATTCAAATACCTCATGTATTAATATTTATTTTATTTATTTAATAACATTTGGAATTACAACCCTTTGAGTCATGAGACTCCTTTACAATGGCCACGTTAAACAACAATAAGGACTTACGTATAGTATTAAGTAGTACAGTGTTCAGGTAATAGAAACAAGAGAGAAAATAAGTAATGGAAGTTATGCATACAAAAAATTATACAATATTATAAATATAGTGATAATGGAAGAAAGACAATACACAAAAACACACAGATGGGGGATACTGTAACAATAGCCTTTGGGAGAGGAGGAACCAGTGTTATCCATAATATGCATAATATTTAGGTAAGGCATGAATACACATTTTGTTTTCCATGTATAGCATAACGTTTATGAGGTAGATTTATACTACAGAGCCCCGCCAAGAGAGGGGAGCAGGAGGAAGAGAGGATTAGGGTTAGTCACAGGCTGAAGATTCTAGCAGATGGGATACAGGAAGGTAACATTTTCCTTAGAAAAAGGTGATCCAGGACAAGGGGTCACGCTATGAAGCTGGAGGGGGGAGACTCAGGGGAGATGTAAAGAAATCCTTTTCATGGAGAGGGTGGTGGATGCCTGGAACAGCCTCCCAGTGGAGGTGGTGGGTGCTAAAACAGTAGCGGGAGTCAAGCATGAATAGGACAGACACAAGAGAACCTTAGAAGAAAGGCAAGGAGGGGGGAGACCAGAGATCAAGCAGGGTCTACAGGGGCACCATAGGTAAGGGAATATAGGGCAGACTGGAGTAGAGGCAGAGGAGATGATAAAAGCTAATTACAGGGAGGAGAAGGGAGGAATGTTGAGAAAGACAAGGTGGAGTGGGAGTGAGGGGGTCAAAGGATGAGAAGGGCCAAAGGGAGGGTGGGACAAGTAGATTGTTGACATAACGGTGCAGTTTATGAGAGGCAAGCAAGGTCAGCAGTCACAGGAGGCAATAGCGACGAGGTGTAGGCGAAGATCTCACTTGAAGGAGCTCAGAGAAGTGTCTCATGTCAGTACTGAGAAACTGTAACAAGAAAGAGGCCAAGAGGTCCTTATCTGCCGATTACTTCTATGTTTCTATGTTAGGCGTATATATTTAATTCAGATTGGTATACACACACACACATATCACAGTAGCAGACTTAAGAATAATGACCTTCATCATTTGCATCATTTTTTATTTTATTTATTTATTTAGATTTCGGATAACACCTTTGAGCCAAGGCTCTTTTACAAAGATTCCACATCAGACACTGAGATACAACATAGGCAGTGTACAAAGGATGAGACAACATAGAGGCAAAATACATACATTGAGACTATAACAACTTTAGCAGCTAGAAGCTTTGTCAAGCACAGGTTGCTAAGGCTACTTAATCAAGATAAGACAGGAAACAATTAGGTAGATTGGAAAAGGAGATTAAGTGGAAAACTGGAGTAGAGGCAGAGGAGATGATAAAAGCTAATTACAGGGAGGAGAAGGGAGGAATGTTGAGAAAGACAAGGTGGAGTGGGAGTGAGGGGGTCAAAGGATAAGAAGGGCGAAGGGGAGGGTGGGACAAGTAGATTGTTGGCATGCGGGTAGGATTTATGACAGCAAGGCCAGGGTCAGCAGCCACAGGAGGCAATAGCTGACGAGGTGTAGGCGAAGATCTCGCTTGAAGGAGCTCAGCAAGTTCTCAGGGATCGGTGCACCTACATGCTAATGGCATGCAAATGGGGCTATAATCAGATGCAAATGGCCCCCTGCACTCTTGCTGAGGTATAGCCCTCCCATTTTCATGTCACCTTTGAATATCGGATTTTGCGTGATGGAAAGAATGGTACTTTGGCGCCACCGCAAGTTGAATGCTCCACTTTGTCAATCTTATGTGGCAAGTTCCATCGGTGGTTAAGATTCAAAGGAGTTGCCAATAGCAACTCCTTGAATATCGCTCTGACACACCCCAGCACAACTATTTTGCGCAGCGCAAGGGCTTGTGCCTATGAATGGCGCAGTTTGAATATCCAGCCCATAGACTTTAAATCCATTTCTTTTCTTTTAGAATATACTATGCAATTTCAATCTATGTATATGACTGTTCCTCACTGTTAAATTATGACCCTATGCTGATACATTAACTTATATGTGTCATTTCAAATCTTGCCACTGCTGAATGAGAAATGACTAGATCATTGATATATTTCTTCTGTTTTTTAAGATATAGACGAAATCTGATATGCTTCATATCTTTTCTTCATTATTAGAAAACTTGGGCCCTCTGATAAGAAAGGTTAGGGTCTGCAGATACAACAAAGCATCTTTATCTCCAAGCACTCACTGTGCACCTCTTCAAGTTGCCATTTCCCCTCTGGCATCTCCATCTTCTCTCTAGTGCTGGCGAGTAAGTTTCCGTAACAATTCCTTGATGTCCTGCATGGTATTTTTAGCTGATCCCTGCCCCATCTTTCTACTTCTACACGATAAAGCTGATTGCCAGGGCCCAATTAAATTTGTTCTGGATCGTGGGGGAACTCCCTGTATCTCATGGCCTTTTTTCTTTAAGGCTGAGATTGCCTCTTCAGATGTACAGTATAGCTCTGAGCCCATCTCCCAGTGTACCCGCAAACGTCTGGGATATGGTGTCTGAAACTTCACACCCAGCAACTTAAGTTTACGTAGTATGGGTATGTAGGCCATTCAGTGTTGTTGAATTTGCGGTGGATAGTCCTGATCGAAGTATAAACGTGCTCTGTTATACTCTACTTTCTGTTGCCGCCACGCTGTTCTAAGCACCATCTCCTTATCTCTGTAACTACAGAAGTTTATCACTATGGATCTTGGTCTGGCTGACGGTGCCGTGGGTTTTGCAGACAACGCTCTGTGGGCCCTCTCAATTCGAAAGATAAAGGCCTGTGGAAGCTCCAATACATGACACAGCATATCCACCATAAAATCTGCCATCTCCCCTACTTCAGAGTCCTCTGGCAAGCCATACACCCTCAGATTCTCTCTCCTAGCACAGGCTTCTAAATCAATATATTTGGCTGCTATACTCTCTTGTTGCTGGGTAAGCACTCCAATAGCCTGAGAAAGGCGAAGTATATCATCCTCTGCTCCCAAAATCCTATTTTCTGCGGTGGTCACCCTGTTCTCCAGTTTAGTGAGGTCTGTATGCAATTTATCAAACTCGGCTTTATTTTCGCTTCTGGATAGCTTAATTTCAGTCAGCAAAGTCTCAAATCTAGAGTGCGATAATGTCTCTAGCTCTGATTCTGTGTCCCCACTTGCCATACAGGACAGTGATTCTCTCCCGGTATCCCGTTGGTTCATCCGTGGCTATCCTGTTGCTTGCCTGTCTTTTTTAGCAGTTTTAGATCAAGATCTGTTTCTATGTATAGCCCCACTACCAATTTTGCTCATTTTAACCAGTAATTACTTGACTTTGTGGGCAAATTGAGCTGGAGGGACAAGGAGCTCTGTCTTCAGACCGCCATCATGTCGGTGACGTCACCAGAAGTCCTCAGGATATTTCTTTTTGAGGGTTGGAGATAGAGAAAAATGTAGTGAAAGGAGGTTTGTCTTGGCTATATTCAGTTGAAATCCTGAGACCACTCCAAAGCAGTCCAAGACTTCCCAAAGTGCCGGGAGGGAGGTTTCTGGGGATATGGTAGAAATTAAGGTATCATCTGCAAACAGGAGTACTTTATGTTCTTGTTGACCCACTGGAATGCCCTTGATCCGAGGATTACTCCGTATTGCTTTGGCCAGGGGTTCAATATATAAAGCGAAGAGTAACGGGGACAAAGGGCAGCCCTGTCTCGTGCCTCTTTGTATCATAATCGGTTGAGATATGGAGCCATTAACTCATACATAGGCTTTAGGGTGGGAGTAAATATTTTTCATACAAGAAAGAAAAACATTAGGAAAAGAAAATTTTGATAGGGTGGTCCATAAATATTCACAATTCACCTTTTCGAATGCTTTGTCTGCGTCTAAACTTAGTATTGTAGAGGAGATCTTTCTTGTGTGTATAAATTCCATTAACAACATAATTCAGTGTAAATTATCAAAAGTATTCCTTGATTTTATGAAGCCAGACTGATCTTTGTGTATAAGATATGTCAGTATTGGTTCCATACGCCTAGCCCAAATAGCCATGAATATTTTATAATCCACATTTAAAATAGAAATGGGACGATATGACTGTGGGAGGGTGGGGTCTTTGTCGGGTTTTAGCAGGGGAGAGAGAGAACCACATAATTCCATGACGGAGATGGAGTCTCACCTTCAGCTACTGCCCGGCATGCTGAAAGAAGGCTGGGAAGTAACTGTGGTATGAAGGCCTTGTACCATTCCAGGCTAAAGGTCTGGACCAGGACACTTCAACGGTTTCAGTGTTTTAACCTGTAATAAAATTTCCTCAGGTCTAATTGGGCATTCCAACTGTTTGATATGTTGTTCGGTCAATTTAGGTAGTAAAAGTTTATCTAGAAAGGCTGTTATTGCCTCCGATTGATTGTGAGAGTGAAATGGGGCTTTATATAAGGTTTCATTAAAGAGTTGAAAGGCCTGACTGGTTTGATTTTCTTTATAAGTGGCTTTATTAGAGGAGTTATTTTTTAATTTTAAAATAGTTGAGGCTCGTTAATTTGCTCTAAGTTTTCTTGCCAAAGCCCTAACTCCTTTTGCACCCCCCTCGTAATTGTACTGTTTTAGATAGTTCAGACTCTGGAAGGTTCTATAGTGTAATATTTGTTGAATCTCTTGTTTTAGGCCCCTTAGTCTGCAATGGAGAGTCGCATCACCCTCCCTATATAAAAGTTGATATGTCTCAAGGAGGTCTGTCAAAAATTTGAGTCTGGCATTCTTTTTTTTTTGTTTACGAGAGGCATATTCCAGCAGCTCCCCTCGAAGAATTGCTTTCAAAGCATCCCATTGAACAGGACAAGAGGTTTCGGGAGAAATATTTTCTTGAATTGCTTGGGGAATATGTTTCATAAAGTGGTCCCTGAATTCCTGATCACGAAGAACGGATGCATTAAACCGCCAGAGTCTGGACTTCTTTTGTTTACCAAGATCTAGTTTTACAATTAATGGATTGTGGTCTGAAAGTACTCTAGGCTCTAATATAATATCTCAAATTAGTGTGAGATGTTCCACTGTTGTAAAAAAAAATAGTCTAGCCTGGAGTAGGTGCCATGTCTTGCATAAAAATGTGAGTAGCCTGGAACCAATGGGAAGAGTCTCCGCCATATATCCTCAGTGCCTAAGTGGGCAAAATTCCCCTTTAAATATTTAGTCACCCCAGAAAGCCTGGTTAAATTATGATTAGAGGAGTCAAGGTGTGGGTAGAACAGGATATTAAAATCCCTCCCCATGATCAATATTCCCCTGAGCCTCTCCATCACCTTCTGTACAAATGTTCGTGCCACTGAAAGTGATGACTGGGGTGGAAGATAAACATTAACTAAGGTCACAGTCTGAGAATAAAGCGAGCCTGTAAGAATCACATATCTTCCTTGAGGATCTAAATAGGTATCTTGTATCTCCAATGGAGTTGAAGATGGGACTAAAATTACAGTACCTCTTTTACGTCTCCTAGGATAAGAGAATGCGAACACTGAATATTTCCCTCCCCAGTGTAGTTTAGAATGCTCCACCTTTGAGAGATGAGACTCCTGTAAAAAATATAGGTCTGCATTCTGTTTTCCTAAATGTTGCATGATCCTATATCATTTTATAGGTGAATGTAATCCATTCACATTCTGGGGAGAAAATTTTTACTGGGGGATTAGCCATAGTCCCTTATAGAAGGAGATATAATTATGAAGGATGGAGGAATTGGATCCCGAACAGGGGAAATCTTAAAAGACATTTTTTTGTATTATATGCCAATCTAACTCCAGTGGTCTTCTTAGACCAAACACAGCTGTGCCAGAGAGAATGGCATTGTTAAGCATGTCCGTCTTGTTGGGAACAACCCTTCCATCCATATATGGAGAACCAACTGTACTAAAAAAAAATCTGTCACCATCTATTTCTAAACTTAACAATAAAACTAGAGAGTAACAATATAACCTAACTAGAACAATAACATTAAAAAACAAAAATTCCCCTAGGGAAGAAGTATTTACAAATGGTCTTCCACAATAGATGGAGATTTGCCTGTCTCCAACCTGGGTCCTGAGGAGAGAAAACTCTTCCGAAGTAATACTCCCTCTCTAGGAATTAGGTCCTATAAGGACTCATTCCAGAAATGGTGGAATATAGGTTTTGAAATGGCTTCAAACCATAAGGAAACCCTCCAAAATAACAGAGGAGAGCTCCCCGAACATTGGGCCCATGAGTCAAGCCTCGTAGAAAAGAGAAAAAAAAGGGGGGGGAATTATAATTTTCCTCTTTAATTATATCCAGAGAAAATATAAACTATTAGCTTTTCGTAGTAATATGTTCAGCCAATTCGTCAAAACAAAACATATAATCCCCGAGGGGGTTAATGTCTATGAAAATATTTCAAAGTCTTTTCAAGGATCCAAAAGGGTAGGGGCAATTCAGCCTGTAGTCTGTTTGTTGGCTAAGGGACTTAAATTAGAAAGAAAGGAAATGGAACTATCCACAAGTTCTAACCAAAATTCTGTGTACATGTAGGTATAATAACCCAGCATAATTCCGTCCACTATTATAATTTACAATTCCCTTCATCTTCTCTTGTTCTCCTTCTCTTCCCCTTTCCTTCTTTTCTCTTTCCCTTCCCCTTTCCCTTTCTTCTTTCCTCCCATTTATTTTCCTTTCTTTTTCATTGTTGATCAGAAGGCCCAACTTGTTCTCAATGTCGAGGCTCACTTATAGCTTGAAAAAATAAGTCCCAAACAGAAGGGGCCTAAACCAGGGAATTAGGTCTGAGGAGGGTAATATGGGGGGACCAACAGACTGACCCATGGCCAGTGAAGGGAAAGCCAACTGTTCCATAGGGCATATATAGTAGCCTTATGATTTATATAAGTTTTATTTGCTGGCATAGTGTTACCCTTAAGGAAATGAAACTCACTCTCAACCCTCTAACTCACCAACAGGCCTATCCGTCAGCATCCCCCCCAAGCCCATCCTCAGTATAGCAGCAAAAAGTTTTTCACAATGTACTTAGCTTCAAATTGGATGCAGAGTTGGGTTCTAAGAGATTTCACTTTGTTCAGTAATTTCTGAATCCTTTGGCCTCCTTTATTTGGTTGATCAAGATTCTGAGGTAGGTAACTGTACCACAGAGGGCTCCGGTCTTTGGTAACATTTTGAAATCTTTGTCTGATACTATCCCTCTTTGGAGTAGATCTGATATAGCCTCTGAAGCTGAGTTATATGTAGTAGGGCCGCTGGGTAGAAAAATCACCAGCTTTGCCGGGTAGGGGGTGTGAAATTTCAGGTTCTTTGCCCTCAGAAGAGGAAACAAGGGTGAATAGTCCCTTCTGGAATGCTGAGTGGCTGGGGCATAATCGTTATCGAATAAAATATGGTGTTTGAACAGCAGAACCTTCTGTTTATGCCATGCTTTTATCAAGATCTGATCTTTTTGTATAAAGCTGCCAAATCTGATTACAAAAGATCTCAGTCTGGCATTGGGTTTAGAGGGGCGAGGCCCTAGTGCACGATGAGCCATCTTGATGTCAATCTGGAATTCAGGGCCCAAGTCCAGGGTTAGGCATAAAAAACAATCCGTGAAGGTGTTGGGGTCATTGCCCTCTTCCCCCCCCAGGTAGCCCGTACAGCCTGATGTTTTTCCGGCGCCCCCTATTTTTCCCGTCCTTTTGTCTCATGGCTAAGTTTAGCTGTTCCTCAGCTAAGGAGAAAACTACTTGTTCCAGTCCTGAAATTTTAGCAGTGTTATCTGAGATCTGTATATCACCTTGCTAACCCTCGCCTGTAGTTCCCCCAGATCTGTGCATATATCTTGCAGTGCGTCTCGCATTTCAGATCTAAATTCTGAGATAGCGGAGAGGATGGCCTCTGAAGGTAGGTTTTCCATAGATGCTGACCTTTTTTTTTCACTTCTCTTGCCCCATTTTCTATCTAGCTGGGAGGCTGAGTGGGAAGAAGCATCACTATTGAGCAGGCTGCCGTCTTCATTCTCGGGGAGATTTTGCAGCATTTGAAAACAATTTCTTTCCTGGCGTGCCATTTCACCTGAGGCTTGAATATTTAATTGTAATGTCTCTCCCACGTTGTCTTTTGTTTAGAGAATCTGATTTCAAGTTTGTTTTAGTTGAAATGTGGGAGAGAACTTGATTTTTTTAATCGATGGTGTAGGGGAGCTCGGTCTCTGTGTGCTCACGCCGCCATGATTCCACTGGAAGTCCAAGTGCCTTAGATTGAGCATCCTGAGTGAGATTTGTGGCCCTGAGCCAGGCAAATCTCCTCTGTGCTACCGTGCTAGCCATCCAGCTGGCTGCAGTATCATTAGTATCAGCAGCCATTTGGAATTGATATTTAGCCGACTCTAACCTGAACCTAACAGTTTCAGCTAGGTCATCTGACAGGGGTGAGGGGGCTTTCTGAGACATGGCCAAAATTGACTGCCACATTGACTTCTGGTACTGGGCAGCAGAGGCCTGAAAATTTGATTGACGTCTGGCCAAAGAAGCTGACAGGTACCCCTTCTTGGCCATACTGTCTATTTTTCTAGAGTCCTTGTCTGGAGGATGTGAGGACAGAGGGACTCTAGCCTTCCCACTGGCAGCTGCCTATACAACCCATGATGGTCAGGATGGGAAAAGAGGAACTCTGCCCCTTCCCTGTCCATCTGGTATTTTTTGTCCATCCTTTTGTCAAGGAGACAGATGGAATTTGGAGTCTGAAGGAGTTTTAATGCATCCTTCATAAAAAACTTATTCACAGGGAGGAGGAGGAGAAGAACTTTACTGGGGGTTAACCCCATCATCTCCATATACTCCACCTCACCCTCAGTCTCTTCTGTAGTGGTGATGTCCAAAGCATCAGCCATCTTTCGAACAAAAATTAAATGAGAGGAGTAGTCCTCAGATACCCTGAGGGAGAACCAAACTCCTACTCAAGGGACACCTTGAGCGCAATACATTCCCCTTCATCCTCCTCACATTCCCCATAATCTTCTTCCTCTAGGAAAGAAGATCTTCCTGTACTGCCAGCCTGGGTACCTGGGGTCGGGGCAGGTGGCTGTTGTGAAGGAGGTGCAATACTCTGTAAGGCCTGAATAATTTTAAATGCCTGAGCAATTTCCTGAGGTGAAGGCATTGTAAGGCCAGACACAGAAGTCCCTGATTTAGGAGGTGGGGGTTCAGTGTGTTTGAGTTTCTGTTTTTTTTAGAAGAAACCAGGGAGTCAGCCAGTTCACTAGCTCTCTTTGTGCCCTTGTCACCCATCTCAGGGGTAGAGGCAGTAATAGACATGGTTTCACCCACGTTAGCAGGGGATATCGGCTGGTCAGAGCCAGAGGGATTCCTAAGTTGAAGAAGCTTCTTTTTTAGCTGTTCCAGGAGTTTCTTAACAGTTTTCTCCAGGAATGTTTTACACATATCACATTTCTCTTTCAAATGTTCATAGCCCAGGCAAGCCACGCACAAACTGTGCTTGTCTGACTTGACAAAAACTTCCCCACATTGAGCACAGTTCTTAAAACCCAGCTCACTGGTTTTCTTTTTAGATTTCTCTGACATTTTGTCAAAATTAGAGAAAGACACAGTAACCACTAATAATAAAGTTTTATAACATAGATTTAGCGGTTGCAGTTGGTTCCGGAACTGAAAAGGAACCAGAGGAACCAAACCAACAAGAAAAGAGGGAACCGGGGTTAGCGGTTCAGTAACCAAAGTTATCAGTTACAAAATAACAGTTTTAACTAAACAAAATTTGGAAACTAAGGGAATTTTTAGTCAGAAAACCCCAACTAAAAGTGAAACTAATCCGGTCCCTCTGCGGTTATACCGAACTGAGAGGAACCGAGGAAAAACAACTAACGCTAAACTAAGTTAATAAACAAAAAACACTTAGTAAAAGGCAGCAAATGAAAATAAAAGGATACTTACATATATCTTAAAAGTTTCTTCACGTAGAGGAAAGGTATTTATTTATTTTTTATTTATTTATTTAGTTTTTGTTGACCGGGTAAGAGGAAAGGTAGGTGAGCGATACACCGAGCAACCAGATTTTCAAGGCGGAGAGTGAAATCTGAGGAGTTTAGAACACTGGCAGTTAGTACAGGGCAGCATTTGAAAAGTTGTCACATGCAAAGAATTCCATAATTTGCATGTGTTCTATTCTCCCCGGGCAATCCTACCTAGAAGGCTTACAGCAGAAAGTTATGAATACCTGAGTATTACTGGGCTTAGAAGTAGAGTTTCTCCATGGATTACAAATTTTCTAAAAAAATTGATTAAGGATAAAGAACGAATCTGGCATGAAGCAAAGCATACAAAATTAGATTGTGGCAAATTGGCATACAGAGTGATAAGAAATCAATGTACAAGGGAGATAAGAAAGGCCAAATCTGAGTATTATATGGAGCAGTTTTTAGAATTTTCTAAGAATCCAAGAAAAACCTGGAATGGAATAAAATCATTACAAGGGAAGTGTGTAATACACACCCTACTTAACACTTTAGTACACAATCAAAAGTTAATACAAGATCCAAAAGAACAAGTTACCACATTTAATAACTTTTTCATGAAGCTAGTTTGTCATTTGAAAAGAAATACCCCACAATTCAAATGGTTACTCTTGACACTGATTTTTGTTCTTTTAAAGATAGGCCTTTGTTCACATTTAAAGAGGTAGGGGTAGGAGAGATCTTTAGGGAACTGAATAAAATTGATGCTAAAGGGGGGGGGGGTCACGATAATATTGACCCCAGTTTTTATAAACTATCAGTGAAAATTCTGGCACCTTACATAACATAACTTTTTAATTTGTCCCTTTAGGAGTTACATTTACCTACAGATTGGAAAACTTCTTACATAGTTCCTATTTGCAAAGGGGGAAATATCTCTGATCCAGGTTGTTATCGACCAATTTCAATTTTTGACTCTTAGAATAAAAATTTTTGAAAAGATAATACATAGGCAAGTAAATTTCTATTTAACAAAATATAACATTCTGTCAGATTACCAATTCAGTTTTAGAAAAGGACATAATATCACACATGTAGTATCTAAAGTAACAGATGATATTTTTACTTCTTTCAAGTCATTGCACACCTGCTGTTTTTTTGGATTTACGAAGGTATTCTATACTGTTGACCATACAATTTTGACGAATAGATTTAAGACCACAGGAATTTTTTTTCAGCACTTTCCTGGTTTCAACCTTATGTATCATTTTATCAGAACTATGTAAAATCAAGTAACATTAAATTCAATATGTTGGTATCTATCTGGGGTGTTCCACAGGTCTCAGTCCTTGGACCCTGTTATTTTTAATATATGCTAATGAGCTTCCATCCCACTGCTCTGCCTCATCTAAAATTTACTTATATGCAGATGAGGTCAACAACATTTTGCAAAGCTGGAATGGCAGCCAGTATCGGCAAATATTTCTGGTACACTCTGATGAAAATCTAGCTTCTTGTTTAAGTACTGTAGCAGTAAATAGAAAATATGTTTAGGATGTGGTCAATTGAACCAAGGCAAAGTCTCAGTGACTTCCCATAGGTAATAGAAATGCTACTGTTACAAACTACAGTAAATATAGCTGCGCCACTGCTCTGCTTCAGCATTGCTCTTTGCTGTGTCTCTGCCACTGGGTGTGAGAATCTTTTATTAAAGTCATTATGAATGAAACTTCCATTATTTTAACTTATAGCCCCTGAATAAGTGTTTTTTTTAGACTTTTAGAAGTTAAAAGCCATTTTATGCCAACGAGTGTTTGTGATGGCCTACTGTTGGTTTCTGGCTTCTGGCATCTGACAGACATTTGCTATGTTATAACTGCCTTTTAGAGCTCTTAAAACCAATTGCTGTTTGTCTAAATGGCGAGGCTTGTAATGGAATTGTTATCAGAGGTCTGAGCTGCCCATATATAACACATAATCTGCAATATTTTTGTTGTCCGGAGTCGTGGAGGCTGTGGAAATTTTGAAGAGGGTGTTGGAAATTATGGAGAAGTAAGCCAGTAATCCAACAGAGAGGCTTGAACTTTATCTATGGAAGTTATGCTGTAGTTACCTTAGGGGGGAAAATGGGATTGTTATGATGGAGAGAAATGCTGTGCTTAGAGTAGCATTTTTCCATTTCTCTTTTTTCCAGCATGCCTCAGCAGAGAATGGTGCAGCCAGAATGAATGGGAGACAAGGAGCAGGATGAGGCCTGCAACTGACTTGATTGAAGCTGAGTCAGTTGCCAAGAACCCGGAATCAGGGAACAGAGACTGAATTTGAACAGCATCTCAGATCCTCCACAAGGACCAAGGAAAGGAATGGGAAGAGGAGACATATTTTGCATTTTGCAGGAAATTCGAGTACAAGTTATCCCTGTTGGTAAAAGTATATACTAAGAAAGCTGACTAGTGACAGCAACATGTGGATATGCCCTATCACTTACAGGTGCAATTTTTCTCATTCCAGCTAAAGGGTGATTTTTTTCACTCCTGCTAAAAGGTGACTTGAGCCTTAAATTTAAATTAAAGAAACACCAGGCTTGAAGACATTGCAAACATCCTGGCCATGATGTTGGTAAACTCAGGTACTGAATTAGAATCCCTTGTGTTTTGTTGTCTTGCATGGGTATTTGTGGTAAATGTTTTATTTTTCTATAGGCAGAAACTCTCCCTGTGAGTCTTGAAAGGACATGCTTCAGTGGGCTTAATATTTCAGAAAACAGTAATGAAGTATGGGACTTAAAGGTATTTCATGCTCCCCGTGGATACTCACTATGGAGTCCGACCTACTTATTTTTTTACCTTAACCTTAATAAGGCTTTCAGAGCATGTATTGCTTTATTGATGATTTCTTCGGCTTAAAAGCTTTAAACAATATTTTTTTCTTTTTTATTAATAATGTGCTTTTATATGTGCTCATACGTGCTTATTAAGATGCTTAGTTATCTGACTGTTTGTTATAAAGACTGCTCTTATGGGGTTATTTTTAATATACCCAGATCATGCTTTAACTTGGTCTAGGGCATGTGAGATAACTTTAATGAACACTAAAAAGTGCCGACCATGATATGTTAGATTCAGAAATTCTGGAGCCAAACAATGTTATGGGAGTGAATTGTGAAGACAGGGACTGGACACATACTGTAGTTGCCCTATTGCCCATGTTGCTTGGGTAACTCAGTGTCTGATTTCCTAAATGTTGGAGACATAGGGCCAAAAAAAGACCCAGTTGAAGTCTCTCCAGGAAGCCTGCCCAGGAAGGGCTAATTAGGGGGTCAAATTGGTCTGCCACAACTGAGGACTTCAACACACCTGAGAGTTTAACCCTTTACACATACTTTGAGTTCCTTTATAAGGGAACCAGGGTATTACACCAAATGCTTCTAGACAAGGTAAGCCTCAGGAGAGTAATGGACTAGTAATGGTGGTGTAGTAATGAATGTGTGTTTACTGAGTCCTCTTACTGTGTTCTGGGCATTTTCTAGTGTAAGTTCTGTGATGTAGGATGACTCCTTAGCTTGGGCAGAATGAAGCGGATATTAGAGTATAAGATATTAAAGTATATTCACTAAAATTACCACCAACAGCTTAATCTGGTTCAAGGTCAGTTGGTATTCATCTGTATCCCCCTCTGTATCCCTCTCCCCCGGGTCGTGCCTGAAAATAGGCAGGATTTGTCTAGTGCACTTACCTGGTCAACAAAAACTAAAAAAAAATATTAGAGTACAAGATTAACAGTACAAGACTGACAGCAGTATTAAGCATTAAGTGCTATAGGTTATTATTATGTAGGTGACTGTATTTTTAAAATAATTTGGAAATGCCTTGATGAGTCTGTACTGTTTAGAGTCTGCAAATAAGGATAAATAGGAAAAGAATAATGAAATACTATTTTTACTAATCGATATGAACAGGATAGGAAAACACATGCTCAGGTTCACTATGTGTTGAATTTACCTCTGTTTGTGCTATCTAGAGTTCTTGTCAGTGTTTTGTTACCAGCCTGCTCTTTCCTGCTGCTTTGGACTGTGCCTATGCTTCTATTCTGCATTTCAACCTGCATAACTGTCATTAAACAACTGTGTCCCAGTGTACCGGCAAATTGACATCATATCACAGGCCCGACGAAGGAGTTGATCCATTGGTGAGTGTCAGCAGGGGAGATGGGGCAGAGACACTTAAAAGGCTCATGCCGGGGGTGCTGCTGACCAGCCTAATAGGAAGCAGCACTGATTTCGAGTTCCATGGGGAAACTTACGTTTTTAAATAAAATACGTATTTTTTGCATTCAGATCCCGAAATAAAATGCTTTGAGGATAGCTGAACTTTGCCTCTCTGAGAAAGCATCAAGATGGGGAAGAATAGGAGAACAGCGGCTGCAGCGGGTGACTTTTTTATTCCCAAGTGCCAGAATTGGGAGGAGAGGCCTGGGCAACGTGGCACAACCTCAGACTCCACTCCTCAGCCAACGGAGGCAGCATCTCTTATTACAATTTAGTCCATCTTACACCAGCTGGTGAGAACGGTGCAGGACCTAGACAAGAAATTAAAAAATTTAACTCCCAGAGTGACTGCACTGAAGATGAGGATGGAGCAGTGCGAAGCCATGGTACAAAGAGCAGATGCCTCTGCACTTAAGTCAGTGGACATGATTGCTAAGTTGGTCAAAGAGAATTTGCTCCTCCATCAATGTTTAGAAACAGTTGAAAATCAGGCCAGGGAACGAAACTTGAGAATCATTGGCTTGTCAGAAGGAGCCGAGGGAGATGACCCTCTGTTTTTTGCAAGATCCCTGCTCCCTGCCATTCTGATGAGGTAGCATGGGTTCATGGGGGGAAGATCATGTCAAACAAATCTGATTGACTTCTTTGACTGTGTCACTAAGACAGTAGACAGGGGCCAAGCGGTAGACATCCTCTATCTTGATTTCAGAAAGGCCTTTGAATCTGTGCCCCACAAAGGATTGACCAGGAAGTTGGTGGATCTTGTAGTTGGGGAAAAGATGGTCAGATGGGTGGAAAACTGGCTGAGGGACAGAACCCAGAGGGTGGTGGTGGGGGGAGAGTTATCTGGCACCAGAGAAGTAAGCAGTGGGGTCCCACAGAGCTCTGTGCTGGGGCCAGTGTTGTTCAATGTCTTCATCAATGACATTGGGGATGGCATTAATGGCAAAATGTGCCTATTCGCAGATGACACCAAGCTGTATGGGAGAGTGGACACAGCTGAAGGGATAAGGGACCTACAGGAAGATCTGGAAAAGCTGGGGAGGTGGTCCAGGATCTGGCAACTTGGCTTCAATGCCAAGAAATGCAAAGTTATGCATATTGGAGCCAAGAATCCCAGGACAGAGTATTACCTGGGTGGAGTCTGAGTATCTGCATCAGAGGAGGAGAAGGACCTGGGAATGCTGTTCACTAGTGACCTGAAGCACTCACGCATAAGAAAGCAGCAGCAAAGGCAGACAAGATGCTGGGATGCATAGCTAGGGATCAGTAGTAGGAGAGGGAGTTATACTGCCTTGTACAGGTCACTGGCAAGGCTCGCATCTAGAGTATGGAGGCAGTACTGGTGCCCACACCTCAAAAGGACATTAACCTGCTGGAGAAGGTACAGAGGAGGGCTACAAAGATGATAGCTGTTCAGCAGGGCAAGGCATATGAGGAGAGGTTGAGGGCACTGAACATGTACTCCCTGGAAGACGGGGAGGGGGACATGATTGGGACATTCAAGTACTTGAAAGGGATAAATAAAGTTGATAAGGAGAGCCTCTTTAAGCTGAGTGGCAACCATATCACAAGGGGGCACAGTCATAAGCTGGAGGGTGGAAGGTTTAGGAGGGAGGTCAGGAAGCACTTCTTCACAGAGAGGGTGGTGGACACTTGGAATGCACTGCCAGAAGAGGTCATCTCATTGAATACAGTGGGCAGCTTTAAGAGAGACTGAGATAGGCATGAGAGAAGGTAAGAATCATGGGTAGGGAAGATGGGAGGAGTAGGGAGGGAAGGAAAGGACATTAGCTCAAGCTGTGTACCCTGCAATACAAGCAGACTTGATAAACCAAATGGCCTTCTTCTACTGGCTTCTTCATATGTTCGTATTCTGAACATGGAGTAATATGACCCCCGATGGCTATTGAAAGAAACATCAGATCACTCCTCAGTAATACGTGACGGAAAGCCACAGCTCCACTGACAGTTCCTTATTAATTGTTCTGGCATCAGGGGATTGGGACAGAGCCTGTCAATTGCTTGACACTGCTGAAACCTCAAGTATGGAGAGGACTCATGATGTTTCCAGACCTGTCCTACAGTACCCGCCAGAGACATGAAGCCTTCAATGGTCTCCAAAGGCGATTGTGGCTGTTACAAATTCCTTACCAGTTATTGTTGCCTGCCAAGCTCTGGATTACTTGGAACGGTCAGCAATACATGTTCAATGAAGCCCAGGAGGCAGAGAAGCTGCTCTCACAGATGGAGTCGGAACTGGCTATGGGCAATGATGGTTCCTCGTCAGATGAAGACTAGCATGTCTGGCAACAGCTGGTAATGTACTCTGTGGTCCAGATGAACTCTGATGGACTTAATGTGGACATTGAGGTTTTTTCTTGTTATTACCTTACTTGGGAGTTATAAGCTTTCTCTGGATATAATTACATATATCTATACAGCTTTTATTGTTGTCTTCTTTAGAGCTTTTACAATAAATGTGCTTTGCAAGCATGCTGACTGAACTGTGGACATGCTTTTGCTAAATTTGACTGTTTTTACTGACAAGCACCCTCACGATGGCAACAACGCTCGGTGTTCCTTTTTTCTCCTTGATACAGGTTGGACTTATCGGCAAAGTTGGGGGGCCTTCCTAATAACTAATATTGGGGTTCATTATAAATAAAGCCATTTCTCTAACTTAACTAAGGATGCATAATTGGTACTGTCTTGTTCAGTTTGTGATGTGTTTTGTTTCTTCCTGGGAGCTTGGGATTATCCTTTTTTCCTATAAATACAGGTATTTGTATAGCACTGGGGGAATTGATTTGACATTGGTCAACATGATAATAGGATGTATAGGATGATATTGATCTTAGACTGATTCCCCTTTGGCCTTCCTGGCTATGTGCTCAGTTCTATGGTTGTTTTAATGCTAATTAATTGGGTAATTCCTCCCATGATGTAACTCTTGAGGGGGTGTCCTTCACTAGTGCTTTATAAGTGAACTTTATAATGCTGTAACAGAAATGTCGATTCTCCTGTGTATAATTGTGATGTAAGTTTTTGCTTACAAAATCAATAAATAAAATTAAAAAAATAAGGCTCTTGCTGCAAAGATCAGGCACGTTCACTTAAGTCTGCTCTCCTGTGTTGCATTTACCTCCATTTGTGCTATCTGCAGTTCTTGTCAGTGTTTTGTTACCAACCTTCTCTTTCCTGTTGTTTTGGACTGTGCCTATGCTCCTCTTCTGCATTTCAACCTGCTAAACTGTGTCAATAAACAACTGTGCCCCAGTGTACCAGCAAATTGACATCATACCACCGGCCCGGTGAAGGAGGTGATCCATTGGTGAGCATCAGCAGAGGAGGAGGGGCAGAGACACTAAAAAGGCTTGTGCCGAGAAGATCAGGTATGCTCACTTAAAGAGGACAGGAAATCATTTCTAAGTGGCAACTGTTTATAAAGTTCTTATTCTCAGAAGTGATATGCATTCCGCTAAATTATTCATATTTAACTGTATGTGAACAAAAAGTGATGCAAAAAACTGTATTTTACATTGTTTTGTTTTTTATGGGCAGCATTCTGTTACAGTTCTCTTCACGGAACGAGTGATCTGGAGTTTAAACTATGTCATTGTTTGTGTACAGAATGCTTATTATGAGCTCTTGGCTTACCAGAACTATGCTTAGAGTTTTGTGCACAAACCATAACATAGCTAAAACTCCAGATTACTGGTTCCATGAAGAGAACTGTGACAGAATTCTGTCCATAAAAACAAGACAATGGTAAAGTACAATTTTTTATATCACTTTCATTCAGGTACATTGAAATATGAATAATCTAGGAGAATGCATATCATTTCTGAGAATAAGAACATTATAAACAGCTGCCAGTTTGCAATGATTTCCTTTCCTCTTTAAGTCTGCTCTCCTGTGTTGCATTTACCTTCGTTTGTGCTATCAACAGTTCTTGTCAGCGTTTTGTTACCAGCCTGCTCGTTCCCGCTGTTTTGGACTGTGCCTATGGTCCTCTTCTGCATTTCAACCTGCTAAACTGTGTCATTAAGCAACTGTGTCCCAGTGTACTGGCAAACTGACATCATACCACTGGCCCAGTGAAGGAGGTGATCCATTGGTGAGCATCAGCAGAGGAGGAGGGGTAGAGACACTTAAAAGGCTCATAGCGTGCATGGTGCAAGCGTAGTGGTGCGAGCATGAGTGGCTGTGCCACTCGGTAGGGAAACCAATAACATACATATGGTCTTTAAGCACAGACTAGGTGAGATTTAGACTAGTTTCTGCAGTTCTTTTAAATTAACACTCAGTGGATTTATTGTCATAATATTTAGGAGTTTTTATATTAAATTTGCTTGTTTGAAATTGAGCAATAGCTGTGGACTTATCCCCAGTTTTGTTCAACTTTGTTAAATTTATTTAAATGAACTGATTGAACCTAATACACCTGATAGGTTTTACTTGAATTAATATATAGGGTTTTGAAATGCTTACTGGTTTATATTATTCAATTGTTTTAATTTAGTTTATTGTTTTTTATAATTCAGGAACGATCTGTCTGCTCCTAAATTGGCCAGATTTGTTAGGTTTTAATTTGATTTTTATGTATTGTTTTGTAATAGTATATAAAATCATAACACAACACTGAACAAGGGTATGGCCTGCTTTGTGTTATATGTTGTTATCATTTGTTCAGCAGATTTAGTGGTACAAAAAATTGATTGGGTTGAGAAAAGCGGTACGTATGACACCAGGCTATATTTGGAGCTGCCACATGACAAATGTGTAGCTGAAGTCAGTTTGGTGACTTTTGGTCTTTTATCAAAATGGGATATGAGAAGTTTGGGTGCCCATTTATATTCTCTGAAGTTTGATCTTAACTTGGTACACCTATGTTTAAAAAAACTTCTTGAATCAGGAGATGTCGTGGTGAACCCTGGACCCCAGGATAGTCATGTAGCCACTGACTGCTTTAAAACCCCGGGTCCAAGACTGGCACATTTAAACATGTGTATTCTACTACCAAAAAAAAAAAGGAACTGGAAGCTTGGATATCAGTTCATGACCCATATTTTATGTTAATAACTGAGTCGTGGCTGAAGTCTAAAACTTATGATAGTCTAATAATGATAATTGGATATAACCAGCTGCATGAGGATAGACAGGGGAAACAAGGGTGGTGATATAATCATTTATTTTAAGCATTGTCTGGAGGTAAGAGAAATACCTACAACGTCTTTTGATTCTGGTTGAGAATGTTTATTTATTGAACTGATAACAGGGAAAACAAAGGAATTAATAGTAGTCTGTGTTTACAATCCCAACTCCAAGGTACAGGGCATTGGAGACCTACTAAATATGGTTTAAAAGTTTCACAATAAATAATTGATATTAATGGGTGATTTTAATTTAAATTGGTCCAGGAGTGAGATTAATAATTAAAGAAGGCTACTACAAAAAGCCCATTTAGAACAAATAATAAATGAAGGAACTAGATTAAATTAAAAAAACTAAACAGTTAACTCTTATAGATTGGGTCTTAATAAATAATGTATTGAATAATGGTTCTTTTGGGGTTTTTACTGATATAATTAGTGATCATCTTCCTATATATTGCATTTGGAGCAATAAAAGACCTAGGGGAAAGTTTAAAATTGTGGAAAATAGGGCTTTGAATGAATCTAAATTGCTTGATATAAAACAAGATATATCACAGGTTAATTGGAATCAATTGCTAGTTATTGATGATGAAAACACAGCAGTTGTACTATTTCAGGAGATACTGGGTGGGATAGTCAGACTGTGCCAAAAAGATGCGCAATAGAAGGAGCAGGCACAAGACCAGTGTACCATGGCGCAATAGGAATGATATTCAAACCATGCGCAGGCCAAGGTACGCCTGTGCAACGTGGCTGAATATCGTGACCGATGCACCATAGTGCAATGAGTGTTGCACAATGGAGCAGGGTCGATGTGCAATAGCACCCCTAGGGATGCACTGGGACAAAGACAGGAAGCAGCTGTGCAGCAGCCATGGATGTGCCATGCACCGAGGGGCATGCACCAGGACAGACCAACCCCCCTGCCCCCCGCCAGGGCAAGGCCCCCATGAGCTGCACAACTAGATGTGAGCAGGACAGACCACTGGCCCATGAACCCCGGCGCTGATCCAACAGCAGATGTGGGCCAGCAGTCCCCACTCGCTGGTCAAGGCACCCCTGCACTGACCTCTGGCCAACAGAGCACAAAGATGGCCAGGACCCACCCATGCCACGGCACCACACCAATGCCGACCACCCCCAGTACAGTGAACCTAAGACACCCAGCCCAGAAGCATGACCAAACAGTGCATAGCACCAAAGGCAATCCACCACCACCACCCGTGACAATGCACCCTGACACCCCATGATGCAATGCACATACACCATACCCCACCATGACCACCCCCCGCATGTGGTAACACCATCCACTGCTGACACCACAACCCACACAAGGCCCACCTGCATGGCCCCCACAGAGGCACAGCAAGGTGGTAGACCTAGCAGCAGTACCCAAGGGACCCTGCACATGGCAAGGCTCACCCTGGACACTGCCACCAGCAGGAAGGCACTCCGAACACAGGACCTGTGCATGGTCCGCCACCCATGCACATGTGTGGAGGCATGCACCACACGGGAGGCAACACAGGGCACACACAATGATCCCTCCAACACAGACCCACGGGCACCCCGGCAAACAGCCACACATAGTGGTGCAACAGACACTGCCGTCGTGAGGCCCATGGTGCCATGTACCTGTGGCCTGCACACCACCATGGTGCTGGTGAGCCTGTCGTGTGGTGTTCGCACCATAAACCAGGCCACTGCCCGCATGCAGCAGGGCCCCATGTGACAAACCACAGACCACAGGCACCGCCCCAGTCACCAGAGACTGCATGGAGGGGGCCTACAACAGCACCGCCCACAGTGGCAACGGGGCAGATGTGCAATAGACCAGGGGTCGGGACACCAGCTGCCAGGGTGCTGTGCCTGGAAGGTGGCTGGTAAGGACTGCCCCCGATGTCACATCAGCATCCATGCATGCGGTGGTGGGGTTGGTGCGACCGTGCGTACCACAGACACACAAGGGGCACAGCCGCACAGGCATGGCACACACCGCCAGGGGTGACTGGGACATAGTACATGCACCACAGCCTGCTGCACACAGGCAAACAGTGCACAGGGCACACCACACATTCCCCGGACAGAGCCCATGGCCACCACCCACACCTGTGGAGGATCCCTGCCAGACACACCCATAGCCAGGCCAGCACCACCCCACAGTAGCCATGCACACCACTTCTGCAAGGCTCCATGCACCCGGCTGCAAATCAGAGATCAACAAGGACATAGTTGTAAAAGCATATATTTAGAATGAACACAACAGTAACAGGAACTACATACATATACATACACAATGGGGGAAGGGATGGGCAAGGTGACAACATGGGGCGGAAGGGCAGGGGACATTGGGAAAGGCAAAGGTGGGGGACATGGGGGTGTGGGGTACAGTCCAGGAGGGAGGGAATGTTCATGGGCATTAGCTGCTGGCTACAAGCCCCGGTCTTCTCTTGTCCGACCTGTGGTGCCTTCTGTGCCACCACCAGTCGCCCGGTCCATGCTCTGCAGCAGCTCCAGCATGGCCCGGGTGACCTGCAGGATCTCCTGTAGGGACCACTCCATAGCCGACCAGCATGGTCCACCTAGGACAAGGGAGCAGAATCAGTATGAGTGACTGGCCAGACCAACGCAGCCCACCCAACGTGCATGGCGAACATCAGTGGCCTGCGCCCCTGGGATGGCAAGCGACCACCCACAGTGAGTGCGCCCACATGATCTGCCTACCCAGTTACCCGCAGCCATGCAAACCGCTGCACACCACCACCGCCCATGTACTGCACAGCACCATCATGGCCGTCTGGTGTCATGGCAATGCAGTGGGTTGGCAGTGGCACAGCCAGGCACTGAGTGCACCCTCAGCCCACCTGCGAACCCCACCCACATGTGCAGATCCACAGGATGGTGCGGAGTGCACCGTGGGATGTGCATGGCTGTAGGAGCAATGTGCAGGGGGCCATGCCTCACCACCACCCCTGCAATCCACCGTGCACAAGTGTAAAGGGAATCATGGCACTCACTTGTGTCCCGGTCAGCAGGGCGCTGCTGACCCCCGGCACCACCACTGTGCCCTGCCTGCATGGCCACACCTCCAGCGTCGACCTGCCCTCTTCACTCCAGGGCCATCCAGGCCCTACAGCGGTCCTCTGGGCCTAGTGGGGAAACATGGAGAGAGAGTCTCATCAGTTCACATCTGACCCATAGCCCCCCCAACAGTGAGCGTGGCCGCACAGCCCATCTGTGCCGTGGTGGCGCAGGGTGTACTTGATGCACCCCCACAGCAGGAAACACAGGCCCCAGCCCCGGCAGCATGGCCTGCCGAACACTGTATCACTAGGACAGATGGATTTGACTAGTGATGGTGAAGGAGCACCTACCTGGCCGTGGCACAGCTCCCCGCCGGGCACGCGCCTGCAGTCACCCCAGGCGGTCGGGGTCACGCCGCTGGAGGTCCCCATAGTGGTGGCGACACTGCTCTGTGGTCCTACAGCTCCCTGTAGCCTCCTCAAGTCCCTCTGCCACCTCCTGCCACACTTCTGTGTGTGGCCTCAGTAGGGGAACCTGCCCAAACAGGGCACCTGCATGGGGCTCCACAAGAGCCACCAGGTTAGCCAGCTCTACCGCGGTCCATACTGGTGCTCTGGTGCATGGCATCATGCAATAACTGCTGAGCTAAAAATGGCACCTGGTAGTGCACGTGCCCCACGTGCAGAGGCAGCATGGTACTGCGCTGCCAGTCACAATTGTGCTGGCACTGGACTGCACAATAGGGGGCAGCCATGTGGCCACATGGCACCTAGAGGGCAAAGGGCAGCCACAGGGTCAAGGGTCTGACCACGCACGGAGCACCACAGCGTGACTGGGAGGCCCCTGCAGGGAGCGTGGTAGGGTGCATGTGTGTGATGCCATGCAGTGGCCTACTGCGCAGTGGCCCCATGGCACCCACAGCGCACTGTGGTACGTGTGCCCTGTCGGACATATCATGCACAAGCGCCACAAGCACAGTAGTGGCAGTGCTCTGTACTGCCACCCGCGCACAGTGAGACTGCTGTACCACTAGTGTAGGCGGACGCACCACGTGCGTTGTGTGGTGCCAACTGCGCACATCTCAGTGGTGCGCCACAGCCTGAGCATGCACAACACCATTGCACAAGGTGCAACAGCGTGATATTCAGCCAGGTTATGCTAATCAGCTCATGAGCCATTCAACGGTGCATCCACTGCATTAGCATCCCATTACAGTTGCGCATGCCCTCATTTGCATGCGATGTGCTATAAATGTGACCAGGAAATGCTCAGGCCATGGATTGGTATTGCAGCCTTTGGAGGTAAGTGCCATGCTGTGGCGATGTGGGGACAGTGGTCTGGGAGGGCTGTATGGGACTGCACAGTCCATGGTAACACCTGTCCATCTCCCCAGGCACAAGCATGACCGAACACGAGGATGATGAGGAGCAGGGGAGGGTGCGGAAGAGGAGGCCCAACTTCACCAGGGCTGAATCAGATGCCCTGTTCGAGGCCTACCTCGATAGGTAGCCACTGCTCAGTGGACAGAGGGGCACACCACAGACCCCTGTGGTGGCGTGGGGTGAGGTGGTACGTGCCATCAACCAGCAGGGCAGCCACCAGCAGCCTGTGCAGGAGTGCAGGAAGAAGGTTAGCATGGACAGGAGGTGGATCAAGGATAAGGTGGCTGCCATCAAGGCAGCACGTGCTGCCACTGGTGAGGGCCAGCAGGACGTGCCCCACCTGATGCCACTGGAGGAACAGGTGGCCGGCAGCATGTGGCGTAGTGCCATTGAGGGTGTTCCTGGCAGAGGCTTCCAGATGGGCGGCAGCCCATCACTACGTGGTAGGACCGGTGATGGCAGTGTGTGGGTGGTGGGGGCGGGTCCAGGGCCAGGCGGAACCACTAACGGTACTGTGTTCCTATAGAGCTCCTGAGCATCTGCATGGGGCAGTGGTGGTGGGTGTGTCCACTGAGGGGGTGGCCCTGAAACCAGTGGAGCTCCCATCCACCTCCACAGGTGTCTGAGGGACCGACCGCCTGCAGCCCTGCACAGCTGTCCGGACTGATGCCTGTGGTGCGGGTGCAGATGTGGCCCTGGTGGTGCTCCAGCGTGATGCCTCTCATGGTGTCTTGTATGTTGGGACACAGATTGGGGCTGGCTCCAGCACCGATGATGATGTGATGCACGTCCCGGACAGTGATGTTAGTGGGACACAGGGGGATCCCACAGATGGCATCCACCCAGGTGGCAGTGCGGGCAGTGCTGGCATGGTTGCCTGCCCACCAGCCCCTTGTCCAGGCTGCGGCTGTGGGTTCCAGTGGAGCAGCACTGGTGTGCCACGTAGTGGGGCTGTTGTCACCGCTGCGGCCACGCCAGCAGTGCCTGGCGATCTGCAGCTGGAGGGGCAATGGCAGCAGCTGGACAGTGTCAACGTGGGGATGGGAGTGGGGAGCAGCAGCAGTGCACTGTGTGAAGATGTACCCCAGGAAGGCACCGCCATGCAGCACCCACCCTTGAGGGGCGCTGTGCTGCAGGGCCAAGAACAACATGGGAGCCGGCATGCTGGCCATGCGGATGACCCCTTGGATGACCACAGCCATCTACTGCAGGCCTCAGTGGATCAGCAGGTGCTGCTCGTGGATGCAGTGGATACACTCTGTGCAGAGCTGCACCAGGCAGAGGCGTGGTGCAGCAGGGACGATGCCCTGCTTCTGGCAAAGGTGGCCCAACAGCGGGCGGATATGACTGCAGCCATCGATAAGCAAGACCACCGCATTGGTGACTGCCATGGCTACACTGGCCAACCAGCTGTGTGCCCATCCACTGCACACCCCACAGGGTGCATTGTCCACCCCCCGTTCCCAGCGTCGGGTGACCCCTGCCATGTCGATGCCGGGTTTGGCTGTGGCCATACCAAGCACGCCTGGGGTGGGCATGATTGGTGGCCTGCAGACACCTGCGCGGACACGGTCACGTTCATGAAGCATCACCCCGGGGGCCCTTCGGTGCCACCCCATGAGGCCTGGTATGGCTGGCACGTCTCGGCAGGGCCACCCACACATCCGTGGTGGCCGTGCTACTGTGCTGCATGACTGACCTTTCCCCCTCCACAGCCACTGTCTGCCACTGCCCAGTGTGCACTGCAGTGCTCTGTGTGCGTTGCATGGGTGTGGTGCCCTGTCCTGTTGCACACGGTCCCTGTGCACACTCTCCCGGCTGCCGGCCACTGTGGCATGTGCATGATGATGCCAGTGTAGCGCTGTCCACCACTGTGCAATGGTGCTCAGCATCTGAGGCATGCACAGTGCCAGCCACTGGGTGTGGTTGTGCTGGGTCCTGTTTGGGGGTTGGGGGCCTGTAGGGGTGGGCGTGCCTGTGGCCCTGTGAGCATGGGTAGGGGTGTGTGTGCGTGCCTTTGTGTGCATGCCGCATGCAGCACTGCTGTTCCCTGCCTTTGCATGCAGTCACCCGCCCATTCCCATGCCCCTGCCACTGACCTTCCCTGGTGTCCACCCCTGCCCATCTGTGGGCTGTGCCCTTGCCCTTGGTGCATGCACATGGCCTGTTGACCTACCTGTGTGGTCCAAAGTGCTCCTCTGCAATGGTGTCCCAGTGCTGCTGGGCCATCTGGGGATCCCATCACCCAGAGGGTGGCTGCCAAACACCAGCTGGACCGGCGTCCTCATCGTCCCCACTGCTGTCCCCCTCCTTGACCTCAATGGCTATCCCACAGTTGGTGGCCATGTTGTGCAGGATACAGCAGGCCAGGAATAGCCCACAGGCCTTCGAGGGGCTGTACTGTAGGGCACTGCCTGATGTGTGCAGGCAACGGAACCATGCCTTCAGCAGCCTGAACACCCGCTCGATGGCAATCCATGTTGAGACATATGTCTCATTGTACTGTTGCTGCACTGGGGTCGAGGGGCGCTGGTTTGGTGTGAGCAGCCAGGGCCGCAGCAGGTACCCACTGTCACCTGTGTGTAGAGAGGTATCGTTAGCATGGTGGTTGGTGACACTGTGCCACTGGCCTTCTTGGCCATTCCCCATGGCACCCCTGCCCATACCCCACACCCCCCCATCTGCACCCATCATCCAGCGTGCAATGCATACTCACCTACCAGGTGGCCAGTGGGGATGTTCCCACTCTCGAATCTATGGCACAGTGCAGACTGGTGCCAGATGAAGGCATCATGTGCTCCTCCAGGGTGCGTGGCACAGACATTGATTATGCACCCCCTGGCATTGCACACCACCTGGCAGTTGACACTCAGGTTACCCTTGCAGTTGATGTATGCTGCCCCCTCCAGGCTAGGTGGTGTGCAGATGCCAACATGGGTGCAGTCTATGACCCCGAGCATGCCAAGCAACCGTGCTACCCTGTGGAACTCCTGCATGTTTGCTGTGCACTCCGCCTGTGTGCTGGGGAAATGGATGCACTCCACAGCATGTGGCAGCAGTGCGCTGAGGAATTGTGTGAGTAGGCATGACGCAGCTGACTGGGTTATGCCTGTCATGTCCCCTGTTGGTCTCTGGAAGGTGCCTGTGGTGAGCAGGCACATGACAGCTGTGATCTTGGTCTCCATGGACAGTGCATGGCTCCATCATGTGGGTACCTGCATCTCCTCACTACACAGCTCACAGAGTCACCTCAGAATTGCCTGGTTCAGGTGGTACCAGCCCACGATATCGATGTCACTGTACAGCTCGAAGCTGACGTGGGCATGGTACAGCCTGTTCTGGGCATACCACTACCAGGCCCTTCCACAGCCACACCTCCCTGCTGCCTGCCTTCTCATACCCCTCATTACCACCTCCATCTGGAAGGTGGCACTGGCCATATCCCTGCTTGGTGTTCCCCCACTGGGCGGCTGTCTACCTGGTCTCCCCCCAGCTGTGTGCTGCTGGTACTGTCCCTGCACCGGGTACCCCCCTGGCTCTTCACCACTGTGTGCCCTGCCTCTGACCCACTGCCCTCCTTCCTCTGTGGCATGCTCAGGCCCTCTCACATGCACACACACACACACACACACACACTGTCACTCACTCGCACACACCTCCAGTGGCCCCCGTCCACCTCCTAGCCACACCTGCCCCCTGCTTCTTGGCTTGCCTCCCTGCCACCCTGTCTCCACGCTCCCCCGCTATGGCTCCTCTGTAGTGCAATCATCCTCCCCTCACTTGCTCCCTTTTATATTTGGCTCATTTCCGCTTTCGCTCAACTTTCGCTTGCTCCGCTGTTGCGCACTTCGGCTACTGTTGAATACTGCACTCTGCACATTATTCCTGGTTACAACTCCTGCACTTGTGCATGCATTCATTTCTTGTTGTGCTGTAGCATTGGTTTGTCCAAAGAATCAGCTCCCGCTGAATATCACGCTAAGATCTCCGCTTCTTGCGCTGGCGCATCCCTATTGCGCATGGCGCAACTGCTCTGAATATTCCACCCACTAAATGTAATAATCAATAAAAGAGCACCGAAAAAAGAATAAGGAGGGCTTGTAATAAGTGGATAAATAACAACCTACTAAAATTAATGAAAGATAGAGATAATGCTAGTCAGCTTTATAAAAAAAAAAACACCTTGAAAGAAACTTGAACCGTTTTAGGCAACTGAGAAATGAGTGCAAAAGACAAATAAAACAGGCTAAAGTAGATTATTATAACAATGAACAGGTTACTAATTTTCAGGACAAAAGACAATTTTGGCACAGTGTAAATAATCTGATTGCCCCAAGGAATAAGAAAGATATTACAAGCTTGTTACTAGATGAGCAAGAGATAACTGATAACAAAGCCATGGCTGAGTGTTTTAATGATAAATTTACAAACTTATCTGAGTATTTACAGGATTTCAGAGAACCAATAAAACAAGGAGGCCCAGATATTCAAACTGCACCCAAAAAGTGTGCAACAGCAGGAGCAAGCGCAAGTCCACTGCACCCATGCGCAAGAAGCGTGATATTCAAAAACTGCGCAGGCCAAGATGCGCCTATGGCAGATGACTGAATATCGCACCACCTGTGCCATAGCACAAGCAGGGATGTGAAGTTGCACATATCGGATGCGCCATAGCGCAACAAGGGATGCTCAGCGGAGCAGTCCAGATGCGCCATAGCGCAACCAGGGATGCCCCCTGGAGCAGGGCAGCAATGCAACAGCACAACTAGGGATGCAGGGGCCCACCACCCATGCCACAGATGGGCAGAGGAGCACACAGCAGAACAGACATTGTCCCCCACACCCCATGCACTGCACAACCGGGGGAGAGCTTGAATAACCACCAGCCCATGGATACCAGCAACCAACCCACAGCCGGGCCATGGTGCCCCAGCACACCCCCTGGCAAGCTGTGACTGGCACACAAGGAGGGCCGACCACCCCATGCCACACCATCCCACCAATGCAGAGCACACCCTGCACCACAATCACCATACACCCTTCCCAGGAGTAGTGCCCAACAGTGCAGGACACCCCATGCATGCCACCACTCCCACTGTGACAATGCAACCCTGTGCACCATGGAGCCATGCAAGGCAGCCCCACCATGAGCACCCTGCAGTGGGTGGCAGCAGACAGTGATGCAACAACAGCATACACAGTGCCACCCTGCATGTCCCCCCCCCGAGGTACAGCTGGGAGACTGATCATGTGTTGGCACACGAGGTACCCCACATGCAACAGGGCATGCCCCGGACCCCACCACCAGTGGTACAGCACCCTGCACACCCTCCCAAGGACACATCCCATCCCAGCACTGGCTACAACAGCCAGCACAGACACACACAGTGTTGCATGAAAGCATGCGCCACACATGATGCAACACAGTGCACAGACAAACAGCCACCCATACCCAAGGGCACACCAATACAGGGACACAGTAGCAGGTCAACCAAGCCCCTGGCATGTGGCCACGGCAGCCATGTGTGCACATGGTCAGAACCCCTCCACGGCACAGGTGTGCCAGTAACCCTGTGCAGGCACCACGATGCTGTACACCACCAGCATGCGGCTGGAGCATAAGTGACATACAGTGGAGTACATCCCCTGCAACAGACACAGGGGACAGCATCGAGGTGGGGACAACAACAATGGAGGCAACAGTGCCACCTGAGGCAAACGTGCATCCCACCAGTGACAGGAGGCAATGCAGCATCGCTCTGGGTACAGTGGCAGTCCAGCATGGGCAGCCACCACTGACATGCCAGCAGACTGTGCAGGCCACAGACATGCAAGGGTGGCAGCTGCACAGGCCATGGATGGTCTGACAGGTGCGACATGGACACAGCGCATGCACCATGTACCACTGCACACAGTCATCCAGTGCACAGGGAACAACATACAAACCACAGACAGTGACTGAGACCTATGCCCACACAAAACTTGCCTCCCCTACGGACACACACACACACACCCATGATAGTACCACCCCGACACCATGCACACCACTGCAGCTGAGTACCATTAGCCCGCTGCAAATTAGAGACCACCACAGTAGGCACAACTAAACAAATGTATTAGAATTAGAATCAAAACTATGTACATATTTACATTATAAATGGGGTGAGGGCCACAAACTGGGTGGAGGTGGGTAAGGAGCAGGGGTGAACAAATGGGAGAGGGAAGGAGGAGTGTGAGGGTGGGTCCAGGGGGGTTGTAGTGGTCCACGTGGACAGTCTTCAGTGGGAGCCCTGCTCCCCGCTCCTATGGCACCTCCGGTGATGTCATCTCCTCACGCCATGCCGAGCCACCCGCTCCAGAATGGCCAGAGAGGCTCTGGCCACCTGGAGCAGCTCCTGCAGTGCCCTCTCTATGCAGACCATCATCCGTCCACCTAGGACAAGGGAGCAGAGTCAATAGGCATGAATGCGCAGCCCTCTGCAGCCCACCCATTGTGCATGGCATACAGCCGTAAGACACGCCCCTGTGATGGTGTGCAAACACCCACAGTGATCGTGTCCACGAGACCTGCCCACCCAGGCACACACAGCCATGTGAACCACTGCACACACACCCACTGCCCAAGTCCCACACAGCACCACTGTGGCTGTACAGTGACATGGCTATGCGGTGCGAAGGCAGTGGCACAGCCATGTACCCGGTGCACGCATGGACCACCAGTGATGCACTCCCAGACATGCAGTGCCACTGGACAGTGCTGACTGTACTATGTGGCGTGCATGGCAGTGGTGTCAATGGATGGTGGCCATGCCCCGCTGCCTGCCCTGCTACACAGTATGCACAGAAAATCCTGGATGTAAAGGCACTCACCATCATCAGGCTGGTCCTGGCGCTGAGCCAGTAAGGGTCCTCCTGCATCGGGACGTGACTCCCGCCACTGCCTCTTCTCCCTTGCACGGCGTCGTTCCTCAGGGCCTAGGGTACAAACATGGAGAGAGGAACATTAGTACAATCCAGTAGCAAAGGCCCCCCACACCCAGTTGCGTGTGAACCCACACAGCCAAATCATTCAGCCCCCCACCCCTATACCACCACCACCACCAATGCCCACACTGGATGGACCTCCCTCATGTGGTGGACACATGCCCACTGCGATACCCGTATGGACGTAACCAGTGTATGGATGGGGCACCTACCTGGCCGTGGAACCACGCCTCTCCTGGCATGTGCCCGCAGGCAGGCAAGCCTGTCTGGGTCCCTCCGCTGGAGGTCCCCGTACCAGTGCCTGCACTGTTCCGTGGTTCTCTGGATCCCTGTCGCCTCCTCCAGGGCCACCGCCACCTCCTGCCACATGGCACTCCTGGCCCTGTCCAGGGGTGCCTCACCAAAGAGAGCACCAGCATGGAGCTCAACTAGGGAGACAAGGTTAACCAGTTCCACCTGGCTCCAGATAGGTGCTCGTCTCTGTGCCATCTTTCCACCTATTCAGATTCAAAATGGCCCTCCCTAGCGCATGTCCACCACGTGCGGATGCTGCGCGGTACTGCGCTGCCATTCCCCATCGTGCTGTCACCGAACAGCACGATAGGGGTGCACCCATGCAGATGCATGGTGCCTAGGGGCAAAGGTCGGGCACAGGGTCAAGGGTCTCTTGCACACAGACAGCCACAGCGCAATTGGATCCCAGTGCGTGTAGCATGATTGGGTGCCTGTGTGCCACCTCCTGTAGTGGCCTACAGTGCTGTGGCCTCAGTGCACCTACGGTGCCCCAGTGCCACAGCGCCATATATGTGAACAGTGCAGTAGCGCCACTGGCACAATGGTGGCCATGCCCGCATTGCCTCCTGCACACAGCACGTCAGCAGCACAGCAGGCACCTGCGTCATCACCCTGGGCATGCACAGTTAGGTGTGTACTGCGCATGTCACAGAACTGCGCCCTTGGCTCAGCACGTTCAACATAATTGCGCAAAGCGCAACAGCGCGATATTCAGCCGGCATATGCAAATCAGCTAATCAGCCATTCTATGGCACAGTCACTGCATTTGCACCTACTTAAAAATGCGCCTTGCCTCATCTGCATGCGTTGCGCCATAAAACTGTGACATTGGGCTGCACTGGCCATAGTCGGTTACTGCAGTCTATTGCGGTGAGTTGCATGCTGTTTAGGAGTGTGGACTGTGGTGTTTGGGACATGCATGGGACTGCACAGTCACAGGTAACACCTGTCATTCTCACAGGAGGAATAATGACTGATCATGAGGTGGAGGAGGAGGAACAGAGACGTGGGAGGAAGAGGAGCCTGAACTTCACCAAGCAGAAACAGATGCCCTGTTTGAGGCCTACCTCAACCAGGAGCCGCTGCTCAGCGGATGCCAAGGAACACCACGGGCCCATGCTGCTGCATGGGTAGAGGTGGCACATGTTGTCAACCTGCATGGCAGCCACCAGCGCTCTGTGCAGGAGTGCAGAAAGAAGATGGGCACGGACAGGTGGAGAATTTAGGAGAAGGTGGCTGCCATCAGGGCAGCACGGTCTGCTACCAGTGGGGGACAGCCGGAAGTGCAACGCCTGACCACACAAGAAAAGCAGGTTGCTGGCAGCATGCAGCATTGTGCCATCGAGGGTGTTCCAGGTGGTGGATTCCAGATGGGTGGTAGCCCATCACTGCATGGTAGGTCCTGGTCTGTCAATGGGGGGGAGGACAGGGTAGGTCACATACATTAATACTACTGTTTTTCCCTTACAGCTCCTCAGTATCTACATGTGTCAGCGGTGGTGGGCTTCTCCACTGAGGGTGGTAGCATGGAGATGGAGGAGCGCCCATCCACCTCCACAGGCATACGGGGGTCAGGGCGACAGTGGGCCCGCCTAGACGTCTGGACTGATGTTGGTGGAACAGGTGCGAAGGAGGCCCTGCCCGTGTCCCAGCGTGCTAGCATCCATGGATGCCAGCATGCTGAGACTCGGGCTGGTGCCGGATCCATCACCGATGATGATGGAGCTAACGTTCTGGGCAGTGAGACATGTGGGCCACAGGATGGCCACACAGCAGGTGACATCACGGGCATGGCTGTGGGTGGTGCCACCGTGGAGGCCTGCGTGACATCACAGTCCCAGCCTGTGCCTGTCTGCACCAGTGGGGCAGCACTGGTATGTGTCCAGGACAGTGGGGCTGTTGCGGCCACTGCGGCGGCACCATTGAGCCCTGGAGAGCGGCAGCTGGAGGGACAGTATCAGCAGTCGGCCAATGGCCATGGGGGTACAGTGTCAGGGGCGGTGTCAGTGCACTGCCTGTGGATCTGGCTCTGGTGTGCAGTGCCCACCCTCAAAGGGTGCTGACCATCAGGGCCGTGAACACCATGAGGGACAGCATGCCGATCAGGCAGATGACCTCTTAGATGAGCACACCCGCATACTTCAAGCATCAGTCAATCAGCAGATGCGGCTTGTGATGGCGGTGGATGCATTCAGTGCGGCTCTGCACCAGGCAGAGGAGCAGCGCAGCACAGACACCGCTCTGCTCCTGGCAGGGATGGACCAGTTGCGGGAGGATGTGACTGCTGCCATTAACAGGCAGACACAGGCATTCACAGCTGTCATGGCCACAGTGGGCACACAGTTATTTGCCCATGCGTCGCAGACACCGAGCAGTGCAATGTCCACCCCTTGTTCCCGGTGTCGTCCGACACCCTCCTTGTCGACACCAGGTTCAGCTGTGGGCATCCCGAGCAGGCCTGGCGCAGGCATGTTCAGTGTGTGCTGCAGACCCCTGCACGAGCACGGTCACGTTCACGCAGTGGAACCCCTGGGGGACCGTCGGTGCCACCCCATGAGACCATTGGTCAGCCTGTCACTGCTGGCGGGTCTTGGCAGGGCTGCCCATGCATCGTGGTGGCCGTGGCACTGTGGCGCGTAACTGACCTGTGTCCCAGCATGGCTACTGTCTGATGCTGCCCTTGTGCATAGTGTTGTTCAGCGGCAATGCACGGATGGGGTACCTGCCCTGACGCCGCATATCGCTCCATCTGCACACCCTCCCGCTGCTGTCTGCTGTGGCATGTGCATGATGATGCTCTGCGTTGGCGCTGTCCGCCACTGTGCAATGGTGCCCAGCATCTGACATATGCACAATGACAGGCAGTGGGCGTGGTGGTCTGTGGACCTGTGTGTGGCTAGGGTGGCGGTTGAGGTCGGCGTGCCTCCTACCCTTTGTGCATGTCTTGTGAGAGGTGTGTGTGTGTGTGTGTGTGTGTGTGTGTGTGTGACCACGTGCCATGTTAGACCTTGCCCATCCCTGGCGGTGTGTGAGGTTCCATGCTCGGCCACTTTTCTTGACAGCATGCACCCCTGGTGTGTGTCCATGCATGTTTGTGGGTTGTGCCTTTGCCACTGGTGGTTGCACATGGCCCCATGACTTACCTGGGTTGACTGAAGTGCTCCTCTGTGATGGTGTCCCAGTGCAGCTGTGCCAGCTGGATCAGTTGGGGGTCCCGTCGCCCAAGGGGGGCTGCCCATCACCATCTTCACCAGCGTCCTCATCATCCCCATCGCTGTCCCCCTCTTCAACCTGTACGGCTATCCCACAGTAGTTGGCCATGTTGTGCAGGATGCAACAGGCCAGGAATAGCCTGCAGGACTTTGAGGGACTGTACTGTAGGGCACTACCAGACGTGTCCAGGCAACAGAAATGTGCCTTCAGCATCCCGAACACCCGCTCGATGACATTGCGTATGGTGGCATGTGCTCATTGTGGCGTTGTTGCGATGGGGTTGCGGGCCGATATGGTGTGAGTAGTGCCAGGGATGAGTGGATATCCACTGTCACCTGTGTGTAGAGGGTGGAGGTTAGTTTGGTGATCAGCGCCGCCTGCCTTGGGCCATCTAGGCCAATACCCATGTCACCTCTGACTATGCCCCTCCTAAGCTCTATGTCTTTCGCGTGGTTTGCATACTCACCCACTATGTGGCCAGTGTGGATGTCCCCACTCTTGAATCTGTGGCACAGTGCTGACTGGTGTCAGATGAAGGCATCATGTGCTCCCCAGGTGTGTGGCACAGACATTGATTATGCACCCTTGCTGTCGCATGCACACCACCTTTGGCAGTTGATGTTTGCATAACCCTTCCGACACGTATGCGCCTCTTCGGGCCAGGTGGTGTGCAGATGACCACATGGGCGCAGTCTATTGCCCCTAGCACACCAGGCATACATGCTACCCTGTGGAACTCCTGTATGTTTGCTGTGCACTACCGTGTGCGGGGAAATGATGTACTCTGCAGCATGTGGCAGCAGTGCACTGAGGAATTGGGTGAGGTGGCGTGACGCGGCCGACTGGGTTATGCCTGTGGTGTCCCCCTGTTGGTCTCTGGAAGGTACCCATGGTGAGCAGGCACATGACAGCTGTCACTTTTGTCTCCACTGACAGAGCATGGCTCCGTCGTGTGGATGCCTGCATCACATCACTGCACAGCTCACAGGCCACCTCATAATAGCCCGGTTCAGGCGGGACCGGCCCACGATCTCGGTATCAGTGAACAGCTCGAAGCTGGTGTGGGCTCGGTACTGCCTGTTGGGGGCATAGCACCGACGGGACCTTCCACGGCTGTGCCCCCTCGCTGCCTGCCTTCTCACCCCCTAACTGCCTCCATCTGGATGGTGGCACTGGCCATGTCCCTGGCTTGTGTCCACCCCGGCTGTTTCTGTGTTCCCCCCGCTGTCCTGGCTGCTACTTCCTCTGCACAAGGAACACCTTCCTGTGGTGGCCTCAGTGCTGTGTGGCACTTCCCCCTTCTGCACTGCACTGTGGCTGTGGCTCCCCACACCTTCCCTGTGCCTGTGGGTTCCAGGTGCTCTGTCTCTGTCCTGCCCTGTGTGTGTGTGTTGCCTGTGTGGCTGGCTATGGTTCAGCAACATGTGCCTTCCCTGTATCGTTCTTGCGCCTCTCTCTTGTTCCTTTTTATTTTGGCTCATTTCAGCTATCAGCTTGCTTCCTTGCTCCCTATTGCGCATGGCGCTTATGTTGTTGAATGTCGTTTCTACGCCTATTTATGCATGGTTCCTTCCCCTTCATTTCATGCACATGCATTCATTATCATTGCGCTCTTGCGCAGTGTGATTTTGGGGGTGCATCTGCCTCCCGCTGAATATCGCAGAATGGCGCATTTTCAGACTTGCACTGGCGCAACCCTTTTGAATATCTGGGCCAGAGATTCTAGTTTGAGAATGCAAGAGCTAAAATTCTACTTTAGAGAGATTTCCTGGAAAGATGTTGATTTAGAAATAAATAAATTAGATGAATCAAAAGGGCCTGGGCCAGATATGTTGGAATCTAAAATATTAAAATATGTTGCCAAAGAAATAGCATATCCTTTGCGAATAATATTTAACAAATCTTTAAGTTCAAGAATAGTCCCGACTATGTGGATGAAAGCTATAGTTTCTCCTATTTTTAAAGGTGGGCAATCAAACTTGCCAGTTAATTATCAACCAATATCATTGTTGTCCTTGATTGGTAAAGTACAAGAAAGGTTGCTTCACTCCCAGCTTTTGGAGTATTTAAATAAATATGGACTTTTGACATCCACACAGCATGGATTCTGAAAGGGATGGGGCACAGCGACGGCCTTGGTCAGGTTCATGAATGATCTGCATGAAAGTATGGATGATGGGAAGTACGTGGGGGCAGTGTTCATGGACCTGACCAAGGTCTTCGATCTCATGGACCACTCCATTTTGGAGCACAAGCTTAGACAGAGAGAGAGAGAGAGTTGGGCCTTGGGGAACCTGTGGTGGAATGGTTCCACAGTTATCTAACTAGTAGGGTACAGCAGGTCTGTGTTAATGGAGTTCTTTCTGATTTAAGATGTGTGGAATATGGGGTCCCCCAGGGCTCAATTTTGGGGCGCATATTGTTCTCCATATAAATAAATGAATTACCATCAGTCTGAACAGAGTCATCTATTATTTTGTATGAGGACAATGCTGTGCTGTATGTTGCAAGCAAAAACGTTGATATGGTCCAAAAAAGTCTGGGAAGTGAGTTCAGCAAATTAACAAGATGGTTAATAGGGAATCGACTTGTGCTTAATAAGAAAAAAATAAAGGGTGTGCATATTTGTTCATCCTCGAAATCTAAGAAGTTACAGGATGCTTTCTCGATAATTGCTGATGATGACACAAAAGCTGATATTGTTCGTGATTTTAAATACTGTATTTAGGTGTGACTTTAGATAGTAATCTAAGCTACAGATCTCATATTAATAATGTAACTAACTATCCAACTACATAGGAAAATAGGTGGTCTCTATGTTGTGAGAGTACCTCTACAAATGAAGCTAGGGAACTATAGCGTAAGCCTGTTTGATACCCATACTGGACTCTGGGGCCCAGAGATTCAAAGTGGGCTGCCCCAGCACGATATCTAAAAGGAAAGCGCGACACAAATCCTGATGTGCCAGAGCCGCACTGGTAATGTATGCAGGCACAGGTGGGGCAGGGATCACAAATTTCAAAATGGCATGCTAGTCCCGGACAATTGGTCTGGTCAAAATGGTAGTCCCAGAGTTCCGAGTGGTAGTCCAACGCTTACATGAAAATTTTAACCAAACATCTGTAGAAATAAATTACATGGTGTGTCTGGGTTGTACTATTGTATTAGGATGGATGTAGATGTAGAAGAACTGTGTAATCGAGAAAAACAATATTGAGTGACTGACTCTCCATCCAATTCCTTTCTTTTCTGAATGTTAATACGGCAGGTCAAGGGTGGGACCGGTGTACTGTGTGTAGGAGTACCGTACCCCGTACCAGATTTTGGGATGCCAAAAAGAGGACACCTAGTTCCCCGATGAGCCCTGGTGCCAGACCCTGAGTAAACAAGTTTAAAATCTCCACTTCCTTCACAGCTCATATACAAGGGAGGTCCTAGGTACGGTAGGAGAAGAGACTGAGAGTAAAAAATTATAAAAAAAATAATAATAATACGGGATATTGAATTGAAGGTACATGAAGAATATTTGGCAGTTGAAAGAGACATGTGCTCGTAAAAGGACACATCTGGTGGTGACCCCTAACTAACTATGTGCATGCAGGGCAGGCTGAAGTCTGTTTCAGAAGAGATTGGATAATTGTAGTGAAATGAAGCCAAGGCCATCAATCAACAAGCCATTCTGTGAATATAGCATGACTGTCATCAAGGGTAGACTGACTAGATTGGGAAGACAGGAAGATGATGATGGAGCACTACTAGAGTACTTGCATTGGATCATCATCACTCATCAGGAGAAGAAACGAAGCAGCAGCGGCACCACCAGCAGTAGATGTAGCAGCAGTAACAGCAGCATGCCCATGAACATGTCTCGCTCCTGGACCACAGAGCAGCCAGTGGTTAATTGCAGGATCAGGATTAAATTCATGCAGTTCAGGACCTTCTACCGCTATCTGCAGGAGAGACTGTAGTGTGTCATCAGAAAGCCGTGTCCGATTTTTGTTTTGATAAGGTTCTGAACAGAAAAACTCTTTCACACTTAGCAGTTGAGACACTCATAGTTATTAGTATTTCAACTAAGTCAAGAATAATGTGCCCAATCTGTGGTGGTTTTTCTTTTGGTAATTTTGTGAGACCTGCAATACGGCTTGTCAGCTGAAGATTTAAGCAGCATTTTAATGCAGCATACTCAGACTTTATATGTTCCTGCTGCTCTTCTGTGAAAAAATCAAAGTATTTAACCAGGTTTGCTAGTTCACAGGTCCCAAACACCGCTAGCTGGTCTCTCGGCAGATCAAAACTGCTTGAAATCTAAACAGCTGAACCATTTGAGAGGCACCTCTGAGAAATTTTTAAACCTCTCGTCTGTATGCGTTATTGCTGCATTTATTAAATTCTGCAATTCGTATCTCTTACAAAACTGACTTCTGGGCATGGCTCTCTGAATGGAAAGGAACAGTCCTCTCCTCCTCCTCCTCCTCCCTCCCTCTTTGACACAACATACTCCATCCATTTCTGTTCAGGTTTGTAATGGCTAAGGAAAGTTGCCATGTATTTCCTGGTGATGTTTTCAGCTCCGTAGCTGGAGTAGGCAGGTCTCAACAAGTTGTGGAACTTCCAGTATTACTATGTCATCTCTTTGAAACTGGAGTGACAGGTTTTAGTATTGGCAGGAAGTCTTGTAGTATATATAGGGATTTTACAAATTGTACACTCTGTACTTCCTTTAAGAGGCCTTTGTTCTAGAACCTTCATCACCAGCAGCAGAGATGCATGTTCTAGGTGTTGAGCGACAGTGGGTAGGTTAACCTGAACTGCATGAACTGACCGTGACCTACTGGCAGCCATCTCACTTGTTTTATAGCACTAAAGTGAGCAAGATCAGTATCCATGACATTTGCAATTTCTTTTAGTTCTCTCATTTTTTGGGACTGTAATGATAAAACTTAAATATTCCCTTAAGAGTACTTTCAAGCTTTGACACAAATGTATTTTTCTTTACCACATCAAGAACTGCTAGCTCTAACTTATGGGCAACACAGTGCATCGCATATTATTTGAGGACAGTGTTCACGCTACTTTGCTATGGTTCTCCTCTTTCACCCATCATGACACTGGCCCCATCAAAATTTGCTGAAACAAGGAATGGCCCTGCATTGTGAACATTTTGTAGGTTACTTAGAGGAAGATTTACTGACTCAAGTGCAGTTAGCTTATTGCGTGAAATACACCTTCTGCATGTGCATGTTCCAGTGGCACAGCTTGGATAAGCACTGTTCGCACCAGTTTTGAGTTTGGGTCAACAAACCGTATGAAAACATTTTCCCACTCAGTTATACTAGAATCTGTACTACCTGCCAGCAGAACTGTCACATATTTAACATCAATAAGAGTCTGCATCTGGTTTGGGATAAACTGCTGATATAGCACCACAGAAGTCCCTGGCTCGTTTATCATTGGTATAATTAGAACCAGCGTTATCCATTTTTCTTGCAGTTATGAAAGCCACTCCATGTCCAAAAGAAAGAGCGCCAGATTTTTGGCAATGGAATATGCTGTGTTGAACAGGCGTTGCATCTTGACCTTAGTGCCCTGATCCAACTGCGTAAATGCTTGATACAGTGGGGACTCAGTGATATCAAAATGTACCACACGCTGACCACTGTGTGAAATATGTTGATTCATACACAGCAAATGTGGATTGGACTTGTCATGAGCACGTAGTGACTCAATTCGAAAATTATTTGAGCCAGTGGCAAAAACATTAGGTTTCTTTGAAAAGGCTGGTACTGCAATGGTTGGATATTTTTCGCACATAGTGCAATACATCAGTTCTTTTTTTTCATCATATCTCAGCCAGTTATAAATGGTTAACCAATGCCTTTGAAACAATCTGGCCCTTTTCTCCTGATCGTATTTATCTTTATTTGGCCTCTCTGGCCTCTCATCCTGCTCATGGAGCACTAAAGTACATTTTTAGGGAGTGGATGTAAACTTTCAGTTAAGCCTTCATTGCTTAATTCAAGACACTGATGATCAGCAGTTATATCTCCTGACACAGATATAGGCTCATTGTCATTGTTATTACTCTTATCTGCACTAGACACAGAGGTGGACTGTGTTTCAGTTTCAGGTGGTGTATTGCTACTGATGGAGTCTGCTGTCACTGCTGATACTCGTGAGGCTACTGACCAGAGAGAAAAAAAGAGTCTGCTGTTTACTGCTCCTCCTACTCCTGTTCTGCATATTGTGGCACTTATTTTCTTCCTCCAGTGATAATAAAATAAAATAATAAAATATATAGTGTGTTTGTGTGAGTTTCTTTGGGCGCCTGGGTTTGGTGGACTGGGTGGCAGATGGTGACACTGGGGGGCCCAGAAGGACACTACAATGGCGAATTCAACCTCAAAATATCAACCAATCAACTTTTTGATTTATTTATTTATTTATAGCCCTGGCCTTAAGCCCTCCTTGCTTTTCTCCTCCTCCTCCTTACTGCTACAATTTTATTTTGGCACAGATAGACATTTACTACATTTAACTTACAACACAAACTGCTCTTGCTGTCTCAGTGGCTGGTCCTCCCTCCTTCCCTTATTAGGCTCACCACTGACTCCACAGTCTCAACCTAGCAGACAATTTAGCTCCAGACAGCAGTTCAAACTAAAAAAGTTACAATGCACTGTGTTTCCTTGGATCACTGCACTAGTAAGTTCCCTTCCTGTTTATTTTGGTTAGTATACCCCTCCTGATTTCCTTGTTCCTTCAATTAAGTTATATAAAATATATAAAATATGGGAACAAATTCAATTCACTTATTTGTAATACTGCCCCTTATTGACTTTGTGTTTTCTCTCTTTTTTTGGCTTCTGCAAAACACAGACAGCAAAAGGCTGGCTTCAACAATATTCTCCCTCCAGCCCCTATTTTGTTTGTGAGCAAACTGATGGCAGCTTCATTTGTGTTGGCTTGCGGCTTCCTGCCCACCTGCCACAGCGCCGATCACTGACCTCGGCTCACACCAACCCCAACCTCCCTCGCTAACTCTTACTCTCCCTGGCTTTTATTTTTATTACAAGCAGTGCCCCTCGACTCGTAGGCCTAATCAACTTCTCCACGAACAAACTGCTCTGGGAACAGTACGCACGTCCTTCTCTCTGTGAAGATGAGAGAAAGTGAGTGCGTCAGTGCGTGTGTCCCCAGATCAGTCTCGCCAAGCCTACGCTGGAGCCAATGTGCGCCTTACCCTTCGGTGAGCCTCGGATGGATTTGCTGCCACACATGCCAGTCTCATGACTGGCTCCTCCTCTGTTTCCGTTTTGGCGCTGCTGTTCTCCGCTCAGGCACTGTACCCGCTCCAGGCGCTGTTTCTGTTCCCCTGCTGCCGACCTGCCATATCACGTGAGTGCTGCTCTGTGGGTCAGATGACCACCAGCACAAGACAGGTCGGCGCAGGACTGCTGCAGTATCGCGTATCGCGTGACGCGCACCCTGCTGCTGCAAAGTTGGTATTGCAGCCAATATATATTTTTTTTATTTTAATGCTTGCCCACGGACAAGTGGCTCCTTACAACAGTACTTGTCCCTGACTGGGAAGTAATAGCCCGGGACGTCGGGCTATCGTATTTGTCGAACCCTGAGGTGGGGGGGTGTGCCCATGCATAACCTGCACAGCCCGATATTCAGCCCGGGATGTGCAGAGTCATGCATGTGCAACGCCTACCTGCGCCTGCACAAAGTTAAGCCCCCCAAAAAAGGAACAAATGATGGCCACCCACAGGTGAGCTGCTGCATTGCAGGGCGCAACACGGCAGCTGCCACCTGTGGGTGGCCACCCCAGTTCCGGCCGCACCTGGCGGCACCCCCCATGCCCCATAGTGGGCATCTATGTACATAAACCCCCCTCCAATATCCCTGGTGGTCCAGTGGACTGCTATGTGCCCAATCGCGGGCATTTGTCTAAAAGAATAATCCCCCGTCCTATATCCCTGGTGGTCCAGTGGACCGCTATGTGCCCGATCATCGGCATTGGTATTCTAACCCCTCCGTCCCATAGCCTCTGGTGGTCCAGTGGACCTCACTTGCTCATCATGGGCATCGGTATTCTAACCCTCACATTTATACCTGTGGTTTGATAGCCTCTGTGGTTCACTTACTGGAAGCGACCGCCGTTCTTCTCGCGTCAGCCGGTGGGCGGTATTTCACCCACTCGTTACTTTTCGTTACTCCACCGACTGACAGCTCAGAAGCTGCACGCCCATTGGTTCGTAGTGAGCTGTCGGAGGGTGAAAGCAGTTTATTGACTATTACATTCCAGATATATGAATGATTCATTCACATATCTGGACTGTGTAGTACGGTATGGTTGTATGCCCATTGGCTCACGCTTGTGAACCATGCGGCGCAGCCTTCCCGACCTGTCAGTCTGTGGCGGTGGGGCAGCAGGTGGTGGTATGCCACCCGCCGGCTGACCGGGGAGCGGGCGGTGGGGTCAGTGGGCGGGTGGGGAGGGGGGTACACTAGACCACCAGGTAATAGGCCATTTTATATGTTTGACAGATGCCCGCGATCGATAGAGGCGGTCCACTGGACCACCAGGATATAGGACATGGGGGTTAGATTACCGATGCCCATGATCATACATAGTGGTCCACTGACCACCAGGGATATTGGACGGGATTTTCTTTAGACAGAAGCTCATGATCGGGCTGCAGGAAGGCCGGTCCCCGATGGCCGTTGCTCAGGCGCCAGGCGAAAGTTTCGCCAGGGAATATGACCTGCATGCTAATGGCATGCAAATGGCTATAATGACAAGCAAATGGCCCCATGTGCACCTTGCATAAATTATGGCCCCATTTGCATGTCCCTTTTGAATATCGTGTACTGTGCATGGCGCAATGGCACTTGTGCTAGCGCATCTCCATGCTCCACTCTGGCCACTTGCGCTGGCGCAGTGCCACTGCGCCATGTACAGTGGGGGTGGCCAGCATGCGATATTCAAAGCTGCTGTGCCATAGCGCAGCTCCATTGAATATCACTCAGGCCACACCCCTGCGCAACAAAGTTAAGCTGCGCCCAGGCTTGCGCCACAGCCTGGCGCAGTTTGAATATCCGGGCCTGGAAGTCTAATCTGGGGAGGTGCCACTGAGAAGACAAAACTCCAAAGAAACACTTTATTTAACACCACATGCAGGTCTGCACCTACAGCAGGATCCAGGGAACACCAATGCAGCCTGTATGACAGGCTGGGGTGGTTATTCATGGAATATAGAGATATTATGCAGAAGTTATGTTTTGTATTTAGATCAATTGATTGTTCTGAATGTAACCCAATGAAAATGTTGTTTACCCAGAGAACATCTCTGAGAACTTTGCAATCACAAAATATTATTACTTTGGTAGTTCCAATCTGTAAAACAACTAAAAATCAAAAGTCGTTCAAACAATGTGCAATAAAAACTTGGAATAGACTATCAGAGGATTTGCAAAACATTCAGAACTTGAATCAATTTAAGATATCTTTAAAAAAGTGCTCTATACTAAGTCAGTATGCAACTCTTGGGAATAATTCCCACCATTTCTGTGTAAAATTGTTTTATTCGATGTACCCTTGTTTGTCTTACTTACTGATTCGTTTGTTTGTATGTATGTAATTGCATTGTTTTTAGTATTTTTGGTTTTTATATATATTGCAATTTTGTAAAATTGTAACAACTATTGAGTGTCTGTGACCCTCACTGGGTCAAGCCTGTAAAAGGGCCATGTGGCACAGTGCTTTTTTACCCAGTCATCAAAAGTTAAAAAAAAAAAAATAATAAATATATGCTGTATGTTAAAATTGTGCGATGGTGTTTTAGTGGATCTTTTTAGCCAAAAAATTTGTAATGACTTAAAAAAAAAAGTCGAACAAATAAACTTGGAAAAAAAAAATAGGCAGGATTCACAAAGCATTTGCGCTCGGCACATCTTGGATGCCCCAGCACAAATGAGATGCGCTAAGCACCAACTATGGTATTCACAGAAGATGCACCGGGGGACGACCCTGGCGCATCCCCTCTGTGAATACCACAGCTGCGCCCAGCCCAGGATGCGGTGGTGCAACCCCCTGGTTGGGCTGGGAAACCAATGGGGCAGTGCATCTCCAGATGCATTGCACCCAAATGTGCCATTCACAACCATAAACATGCAAATGGGGTCATTAGGCATGCAAGGCACAGTGGGGCTATTTGCATGTCATTATGGCCCCATTTGCATGCGTATTGCAGGGATGCACCTGATGGAATGCACTGGGTACTCTACAAGTGCGGCTGTGCTCACTAACACAACACCCTATGCTAGTTACCCCCCATCAGTATCGCCGTAATGTCCGCAACACAGCCCCAGCCATTGTAGGCATTAGTATCCCCCCTCCCTGCCCATAGCCCCATACTGTAGCTAATTCTGCCCTCTGCCATTGTAGGCATTAGTATCCCCCCTTCCTGCCCATAGCCCCATACTGTAACTGATTCTGCCCTCTGCCATTGTAGGCACTGGTAGCCCTCCCTCCTTGCCTGTAGCCCCGTACTGTAACTAATTCTGCCCTCTGCCATTGTAGGCATTAGTATCCCCCCTTCCTGCCCATAGCCCCATACTGTAACTAATTCTGCCCTCTGCCATTGTAGGCATTAGTATCCCCCCTTCCTGCCCATAGCCCCGTACTGTAACTAATTCTGCCCTCTTCCATTGTAGGCATTAGTATCCCCCCTCCCTGCCCATAGCCCCGTACTGTAACTATTCTGCCTCTGCCATTGTAGGCATTAGTATCCCCTCCTGCCCATAGCCCTGTACTGTAACTAATTCTGCCCCTCTGCCATTGTAGGCATTAGTATCCCCTCCTGCCCATAGCCCCATACTGTAACTGATTCTGCCTCTGCCATTGTAGGCATTGGTAGCCCCCTCCTTGCCCGTGGCCCCTGCACTGTAACTAATTCTGCCTCTGCCATTGTAGGCATTAGTATTCCCTCCTGCCCATAGCCCCATACTGTAACTAATTCTGCCCTCTGCCATTGTAGGCATTAGTATCCCTCCTCCCTGCCCGTAGCCCCGCACTGTAACTAATTCTGCCCTCTGCCATTGTAGGCATTGGTATCCCTCCTCCCTGCCTGTAGCCCCATACTGTAACTAATTCTGCCCTCTGCCATTGTAGGCATTGGTAGCCCCCTCCTTACCCGAGTCCCATATTGTAAAAAAGCAGCTCCAAGCCATCATAGGCATTCATAGCCCCTCTCCACTAGCCTGGCTCTATGCTGAAATAAAACAGTCCTCAGCCATCGTAGGCATTACATTAGCCCCCCCTCCTGCAAGTAGCCCCATATTGTAACATAATCTGCCCTCTACCATACTAGGTTGTTAGTCCCCCCCTTCCCGACCTGATCGCACCACGCTGCATCCAAACATATATTGGTGGTCCAAGCGGAACCCCACCACTCAGGCATTCCTACCCCACTCCCCGTCCCAGCATGTCCTGAATGTCAGCGGGTAGATCAACCCACTCGCACATCACCGTGACTGCCCACCAACTAAGTTGTCTATGAATGACAGTGTACTGTACTACTGTAAGCCCATTGATGAATCGTTCGAGCCGGGCTTGCAGTGTGTACTGTAACCTCGTTCATTCACAACTTGTGAATGTCAGTCACAAAGTTATAAATGAGAGCTACAGTACACACTGCAAGCCCATTAGATGACACGGTCTACCAGTGGTTTACAGTAGTACAGTACGCTGTCATTCACAGACAGCTCAGTCAGCAGGCACCTGCGCGTAAGTACAGATGGGTTGAGCTGCCCACCAACATTCAGGACATGCTGGGATGGGGAGGGGCAGGTGGGGTGGGGATATCTGAGTGGTGGGGTCCACTGGACCACCAGGGATACGTTTGGATGTAGTGTGGCGGTGCAGTCGGGTCGGGGCAGGGAGGAGGGATTCAATAGCCTAATATGGCAGAGGGCAGATCATGTTACAATATAGGACTACAGGCAGGGGAGGGGCTACTAATGTCTAATGGATAGCTGAGGGTTGCTTGTTTTACAGCATGGGGCTATGGGCGGGGCCACCATGCCTACAAGAGCAGAGGGCAGAATTAGTTACAATATGATGCATGGGCAGGGAGGGGAGGGACCTGGACTGCCAGGGTAGGCAGGCTGCTGTGCTGCTGTCTGCAGTATGGCAGCCTGCCTGTGGGTGGACACCCAATTAAGTCTACTTGTTGTAGACTTATCTTTTGGAGGTGCATCCTGGACTTGCTCCAGGGATACACCTCCGAGTTGGGTTCTGAATGGGGCTGTGCATCATATGTATGGGCAAGCCCCCTGCACAACCCCTCTAGATGCGCTGCATATCATTATGGGTGGAGTGCGGCACATCTGCGATGCATCATCGCATCGGTGATGCACCGGCGCATCAGTCCTCTTCCTGAATTGTGACAGTGCGCAAGTTGGGGATACACCGGCGCATCTTGGATGTGCTGGGCACTGCCATTTTGTGAATTCTGCCCAATATATGCAGATGATACCATTTTGTACACTAGTCATAAAGATTTGGACACAGCTGTGACTAATATACAACAGGATTTTTATAAAATGCAATCAGCCTTGGAACTGAAGTTACTTTTAAATGTAAAAAAAACACAATGGATGATCTTTTCAATCAAGATAATAAATAGATCTTTCTAAATTTAAAATACTTTCAAGTAATAGTACTGAAATATTTCGGACATTTAGTTACAGATACCTGGGTATGGTGTTAGATGCTCAATTAACATTCAGTTGTCATATTGAGTTTATTTCCATTAAACTAAAGTGTCTTCTAGGGTTCTTTTATAAAAATAAATCATATTTTAGTTTTCCATTGAGAAAATTATTAACCAATTCTTGGTTTCTTTCAGTTATAGTTATGGTGATTGCTTTTATAAAAATACTACTAAATCTGTTTTGGGAACCCTTGATCCCCTCTATCATTCTGCATTGAGATTTGTCACTGGACTTCCATGGAAAACTCACCATTGTGACTTGTATTCAACTGTTTGATGGAAATCACTACAGAACAGAAGGTTACAACTCTGGTATTTGTTTCTATATAACTTTGACATTGGTAAGCTTTCCATGTTTCTCATGGATTCAACGAGCATTAAGCAAAAAGGCAAGCATAGCTGAAGATCGAGTGGGTTGCCAAAGTTTTTTACATCTAGAGCACATTTAAAAGTAGGTGATTATATTTTATCTATTTATGTGTCTCAGACATGGGGAAAGGCTGAAGAATAAACTAAAATTGGGTGCAATAATTTCTATCTTGTACTTTAAATTACTTTTAATTGATTACCTCCGCAAACCATGTGCATGCTATGGCTGATATCCAGTTTTATAAATGATTGAAATGATTCACTGTGAACACTCTGGCCCGGATATTCAAACTGCGCCAGGCTGTGGTGCAAGCCTGGGCGAGCTCAACTGTGCGCGGGGGGGGTGGCCTGGGCGATATTCAATAGAGCTGCCATGTCGAGCAGCTTTGAATATCACACCCGCGCCACCTGTCTGTACATGGTGCAGTGGTACTGCACCAGCCGCGGGTGGCCAGAGTGGCTATGGAGAGGCGCTAGCGCAAGTGCCATTGTGCCATGCACAGCACCTGCGATATTCAAAAGGGGACATGCAAATGGGGCCATAATTTATGCAAGGCACACATGGGGCCATTTGCATGTTATTATGGCCCCATTTGCATGCCATTAGCATGCAGGTGTGCCAATCCCCGACGACTTGTGCCTGGCATCCTGCCAGGCAACAGCCATCGGAGACCGACGCCCCTGCAGCCCGATCGTGGGCATTTGTTCAAAGAATAATCCTGTCCAATATCCTGGTGGTCCAGTGGACCACTATAGTGTCGATCGTGGGCATCGGTATTCTAACCCCAACGTCCTATACCCTGGTGGTCGGTCAAACATTTGAACGCGGCCTATTACCCTGGTGGTCTAGTATACCCCCCTCACCGCCCACTGGAGCCACCGCCTCTCCCCCAGGTCAGCCAGCGGGTGGCAACACCCGCCTGCCGCCCCGCCCGCCCACTCCACCGACAGCTGAGACAGACGCTTCATTGTTCGAGCAGGGTGAGCCAATGTCTGCAGTAGTTCATATGCAGTTATTGTGTCCAGATATGTGAATGAATTATCTGACATATCTGGAATGTGTGAGTACGATATAGCACGCCCATTGGCTCATGCTGTGAACCAATGGGCATGCAGCCCACTGAGCTGTCAGTCGGCGGCAGGGCGGCAGGCGGTGGTGTTGCCGCCTACCGCTGACCGGGGAGCGGTGGTGGGGCCCAGTATGGGGTGGGGAGGGGCACCTAGACCACCAGGGTAATAGGCCATTTTATATGTTTGACAGATGCCCGCGATCAGGCAGAGTGTGGTCCACTGGACCACCAGGGATATTGGGGGGGCGGTTAGAATACAGATGCTCACGATCGGGCACATAGCGGTCCACTGGACCACCAGAGATATAGGACGGGGATTATTTTTTTAGACAAATGCCCGTGATCGGGCACATAGCGGTCCACTGAACCACCAGGGATATTGTAGGGGGGTTTATGTACATAGATGCCCACTATGGGGCACGGGGGAGGCACCACCAGGTGCGGCCAGAACTGGGGTGGCCACCCACTGGTGGCAGCTGCAGTGTTGAACCCTGCAATGCGGCAGCTCACCTGTGGGTGGCCATAATTTGTTCCTTTTTTGGGGGGCTTAACTTTGTGCAGGCATGAGTAGGGGTTGTGCATGCGCGGCTCTGCACATCCTGGGCTGAATAACGGTATGTGCAGGGTATGCATGGCACGCCCCCTTCCTGTGCCTGCATACTTTACTGATGCGCTCAGGATCGGGATTTGTGCGCGACTTTCCCTTGAATATCACGCAAGCGCATTAGTGGGTTGTGCATGATGAACACTGTTATGCCTATGCGCAACCCTTTGAATATCTGGGCCCCTGTGTTTTTAAATGTTATATATGTTTGCATTTTGTCATTTGTAATTGGACAGAATTGTAAAAGAGAGTTTCTCTCAACTTGCCTACCAATAAATTTGATGATGATGATAATCTGCCTCTGGGACCACTTATACAGTTATAAAAGTTGTCCCACATGTATTCTTATGGTATGAGAACCACAAACTAAAGGTTAGTGGTTCTGATACCCTAAGAATGTAAGTGACACCACTCTTACAACCGTAAGAGTGGTCCCGACTGTAGTAATGATATATTATTGATTGAGCTCAATCAATAATATAGTAATTTTTTTAAAACTGTAACTGAATGTGCCTGTTTCCAAGGCAGGTATGTGTGAGACACTCTTTACAAAAATAACAGTGTCGCACATGCAGAGGAAAGGAGCACTCCAATTGGTCGGGAGCACTCCCTCGATCTATAATAAAAAATAGTATACATTCTATTTTTCTGGTGTCATGTTTTCTCAGGAGATAGTAGTTAATCTGCCCCTCATCTCTAAGTCCAACTAGATAACAAACATGGGGTATACATCTAGTTGGTAAAGAGTCCAGCAATGCCAGGATTCTTCATTTTGTTGTGAGTGCTCCCTATGTTTAAGGTTGCTTGTTCCATGTGATATATGGAACTAACTATCGTATGCCATTTGGCAAGTGTAGATATGGTTTTCATTATCTCGGGAAAACAACTATTTTACAAACTGAAAATTAAGAATATATTCGAAAGTCACTAGTATAAAGACAAATGCAGGTATTTAAAAGAAACGTTAAATTAGTTATAGCACATATACTTAAAGTTGTTTTAAAACAAACAAATGCTTTTTTTCATCTTCTGTTTTAAATGTTTTTTTCCTTTTTCAAGAGATGCCGACAGTTTATTTTACTCTTCAATAACTGATGAAATGTAAAATTCTTGCAAAGACAGCTTGGTAAATATTTTGTTCTAGAAAGAAAAGAATGGAAAAATAGTTAAGATAAAAAATAAAAACATACACATTTAAAAAGTATCTTAAAATGAATATTGAAACATGGTAGCCTGTGATGTGGGCGCATGCACAAGGGCAACGTCCAAAACAGTGACGCTTTATAGGCGAAAGCCCGAATGGCGATAGGGAGGGTAGGGTGACTGGATGTGGGGGTGGGTGAATCCAGTGACAGGATGTCACTATACATACACATGCGCACAGGGGGAGTGAACACAGCAAGCATGGACTGGGACGGGGCAGAGGGGATGTAGGGGTGGTGCTGTGGTGGGTTGCTGAGCTGCACCTTGGCATCGGGGGTTGGCCTGCAGTTGGGGTGGATGAGGTACCGGGTTTGGGTCTGGGCACTGGTGCAATTTTATTGCGTCCAGCCCTAAACTTTATTTTTCATGCTTTTGCCTCCCCCCGGCATGCACCCCCCTTGAAGTTGAGACTCATTTAGTAGGGGGGAGCAGGGGTGAATCCCCCAGCATGGGGGAGTGTGGGGATGCACATTCCCCCCTCACAGAAAGCATGAAATTGTAAGTCCCCAGCACCGTTGTTCTGTGCGATGAGGATGTCAGAGCACCGAAAATGTTTTTACCGCTCTGACGTTGTGATAACGCTGCTCGACTTTGGGCAGTGGCCTTTATCACATAGAACCTTGAAACATGTATTTTATGATTTCAGATAAATGAAAAAAGCCCTTTGAAAAAGCACTTTGAAACGGTGCAAAACATTAGGGCATATTATCAAGCAAAATAAAAAAAATTTGGTTTTGAAAAACCCAGTGCGAAGTTGCTTGAAGATTTCTTTGCATCCCTCAACATTATTTTTTCTTGAATTTGTGGACACCTCAGGGGTGCATACCCTACCAAAACTATCACCATTTCCCTGGATACCTGCCTACATAGGTTATTTTCAGGATTTTAGGCCTGTTGGCAAAACACAACAGAGAAACCCAGATATCGCAGAAGAAAGTTTATTCCAAAGCATGTAGAAAAACAGCATTACCTTCTGGGAGTTCAGAAACCTCCAAACACTACGATGTTGTCATGCAAAACTCAATGAAAAACAGTCTTACAGGCCTTCTTATGCTATAGATAAGAAAGTACGTTACTAGGTAACAGACTGTACTGAAAAGGTAGAAGAGCAAAATACAGCAATTCGATTGGTGGACAGTGGTGGGCAGTCAGCAGTTAGAACAGTTAGGTTTTGCATGTACACACTGATAAAAGCAAGCTGACTAAGGCTACTTTTGGGTAACAATACAGCGATTCATAAAACATGCTGATCATTGCATTATGGGAAAAGGCTGTAGGTGGCGCACAAGCACTACCAAAATAATCATAATGATTCCAAAGCATATAATAGCAAGTATAAGTAAATTCAAATGTACCTTATGCTGCAATAGTGTATGTAATAGCCTGCATGATGGTCTGTAGGGCATCCAGGTCTACATGTTCCCCACCCATGTTGCCTGATAAAGAGGCAACACCAAAGGGATAGCACAGTAGGCTAAAGCCTGGCTGATTGGGTAGCATAGAGAGAGAGAGTGCAATTTTGCCTGATGTTGTTGGAGAGTGTGGTATAAGCAGCATAAGGTAATAATGAGAAAAATAATCAAGAAAACTTGAATTACAATAAAATCTTTAAACGTAAGTTCCAACCAGGTGTTGGACAATGCAGTACTTAAATCACCATCATGAAATAAGTCATTGAGAGAATTGCCTGCTTTAATTATAGTATTACTAATGTGAATGAGGTGTGTATCTTTTTCTTTCTAATAAGGTTTTGAGATTTAGGGTGAGTGTGTCGATATGCACATTAAACACTGGTAGATACTATTCTATAGCATTAACATATTCAGGGTCACTATCAATATAATCAAATTCTGGGGTTGGAACAGGGGTGATAACAGTATGGCCAATGATAGTGCATTCGTGTGGTACAAAACAGAAGTTAGGAATGTCAACACCACAAGTGAGAGGTCCACAGGAGAAGGTCTTGTAGTTGGTCACAATGCAGTATTGTCCATCGCTGTTGTAGGTAACTCAAACTTTAGGAAGACTCCACTTTGTGAGTTGGACAGAGCAGATAATGGAGGCATCTGTGATCTGGCTGGTGAGGCGTTGCATTGTCTGTTGCTGCATGTACGCTGCATTAAATAGCCAAAGAGGTGATGTGACATTCCCAGGAGCAGAGACATTTTCAAAGAGGTCATTATCAAAGGTATATGACCGGTCAATAGAGTTAGGCCAGTAATTGCAAACCGGTGTAGTTACAACAAAGGCGTCACATTGACACAAATAGTGGTAGCCCTGTATGGCACAGCAGTCAGTATGTGGGACTACCCAGGCATGCAGCTGAGGATGAAACACCAGCAGAGGAAGCAGGTTGGTGCATTCTCGATAGATGCTGCCCTCCAGATGGCCCACAGGGTGGATTTTAGCAAGCTTGTTGCAGACTGGTAGGGACACGATGAAAGTGATGTACAAAGGTATCCCTAATGGCACATTGGCCTGTTGTGTAGCAGGGTCCTTGATTTGGGTGTGGTGTGACATAACCCAAGTTCTTAGCTGTGGCCAATGAAAAGGACACAGTCCTGGCCATGTACTTGGTGGTACATGTCAGGGTTTTACAATATAGGCAATACCATTTAGCCATACGTTTATCATGGCTTAAATCCAGAATCCACTCTGAATCCAGATCTTGAAAGAGATTGGTTATTGGCCCATCAGCGCAGCAGTTGGATTTCTACTTGCAATGCCAATGACCCGGGTTCGTGTATGGACCCGGGAGTTGGAGGGCCAGCGGGGGAGAAGGATCGAGTGTCCTAGGGACTGCTTTCCTTCTCTGGGGGGAGGGACAGGAAGAGTGTCCAGTGCATCACAGACCCCTAACGGAGGCTGAGGGTACCGTTGTGACCAGCACCAGTATGTTTGGGGGTAGGGTGGATGCTAGACGTCATTGCACATCCCCGCCCCAAGGGATCCAGCATTGCAAAAAAAAGCCAGCCCCCCAGCATGATGACTTGCCTGCTCCGCTGCTCTTTGCCTCTGACATCTGCCGGGGGGTCCCGCTTCCATGGCCCTGACCTGGGGATAAGCTGTGGCTTTGCCCACATGTGTCCATTGGGAGGGGGAGCCCCCTGATGGCCCCACCCGGGTGGGGAGCCTTGGCATGGGGGCAGCAGGCAGAGGGTCCGAACTCAAGGGGGAGCAGGAACCAAAAAAAAAAAAGGGAAGAGATTGGTTATAATTTTTATGGCAGAGCTACCATACACTGAACAAATGATCTTCCTGCCTATGTGTTGCTCTTTAACTTCTTTATTGTTATAATAGATCAATTAATTTATTTTGTTTTGGGTATCATTAAACAAACATGCAATATTGTGCATGTTATATACTGTGAATCTTTCCTCCAGAGATAAACCAGTAATACTGTGTAGCATGGGCTGTATCACATTTTGAGCCAGTTTACTATTAAAATATTTAATATGATGCAGAATTTTTGCTAAATCAGCTCTGTTCCAAACTGACATCCCAAAGCCAAACATATCTGTAACAGTGACAGCTATTCCAGTTACATTTGACATGCCCAAACTCTGCCTAGGGCATTTGGGGTGGAACATTCCTCGGTGTTCAACAGTGTGTTGCCCAGCTACGGGGTCATTTGCACGTGCTTGGTAGGCAAGGCAAGGCAAAGTTAATTTAAAAAGACGTCCAATCCCAGAGGCTCTGGGCGCCGTACAAATAAAAATTACACATTTAAAACAAGATCAATAAAAACGCAAGAGAAAATTATTTAAACATAAAAATAATTACTCATATACGAACATTCCCATAAGTAAAAACTAACCATCAAATTACCAGTAGCTATAATTGCAACTCTAAAGAGACAGCTTAATCCAAAAAGGCCTGGGCGAATATGAGGACTTTCAGGCCGGCTTTGAATACATCCAACGTAGGGGCCCCCTTGACCCCAAGGGGCAGTGAATTCCACTGGATGGGGGCAGTGACACTAAATTCCCTGTCACCAACCGATTTCAACCTCATCCTGGGAATCACCAGGGGGCCCCCAGAGGAGGAACCAGTACAAGAAGGTCTAACAGATAACCAGGGCCCTGACTATGTAGGGCCTTATAGGTGAGAAGACCCACTTTAAAGAGGAACCTCCACATGACCGGCAGCCAGTGTAGGTCATGCAACACAGGTGTAATATAACAGAACTTTGGCTGCCCAGTAAGCAAATGCGCAGCCACATTCTGCACTAGCTGCAGACTGTGGAGAGATCCTCCCGCGACCCTGAGGTAGAGTGCATTACAGTAGTCAAGCCTTGATGTAACTAAGGCATGTATCAAAGTGGGGAGTTCCAGAGGTGGAACAAGGGGCTTTATCCTGGTGACAATTCTGAGGCGGAAAAAACAGGATCGGACGGTGGAAGACATCTGCACCTCCATCATCATACTCCTATCCAGAATAAAACCCTCTGTTGGGGTCACCACGGTGCTCCCCATGGCTCTTTGGACCTCACCAGCCCACCTCGAAGTCAGCAAGGCTCCTAGTCACCCCTGTTGGGGTCACTGCGGCATTTCCCATGGCTCTTTGGGCCTCACCACCCACCTCGAAGCCAGCAAGGTACTGTAGCCAGCAGGTTCCATTTCAAGTCCTCAGGCAGCCTAGCTTTGAATTCTGGCACCTTTTCTAAGTGGCTCCCTGCCTTCCAAGCTGTGGCTGAATTTCTACCTCAACTTACCTCTGCACTATTGCAGACTAGAGGAGACCACAAAACCCCTGTACAGACTGACTTAAGTGTGCCTCTGTCCAGCCGAGCTGTAAACTGAATTTGTGCCTGGCATTGCAGCTCCCTGGTATTTATGGCATTTCTGTGTGCACTGCAATCTTGGATTTTATGGTGCTGTTTCTGATTTAATTGTATGCTCCTAGCCTGTTTTTCTGTGAGAGACTCTGAAGTCAAATTTAAAAATTATTTCATTTAAGTGCTACTGTATTTTTCTTTAGTGCATTTAGTAATTAACTCTATTTTTCTGATGATTCTATGATTAATAAGGGAATGATTTAAACTCTTAGAATGTACTGGCTGACTGCTCACCAATTAACTGTTTAAGAAATAATTTAGGATATGATTTTTATTTCTTAAAGTCTACTGGCTTTCTACTCTTGGTGTGGGATTTCCTTTCTCATCTGTACTGCTGATTCTTGCCCTCCCTCTACTTTCAGTAGTACCTCCTGCCAAGCTAATCACTTCTATCCATCCCTCCCAGTTAATTGCTCAGTCTGACTGTCTGTCCCTGCCTCCTTCTTCTGTCCCTGACTAAATATAATCTTCCACCCTCTTCTCCCTAGGCTCCTAGTCGCCCCTGTTGGGGTCACCGCAGCATTCCCCATGGCTCTTTGGACCTCACCAGCCCACCTTGAAGCCAGCAAGGTGCTGTAGCCAGCAGGTTCCATTTCAAGTCCTCAGGCAGCCTAGCTTTGAATTCTGGCACCTTTTCTAAGTGGCTCCCTGCCTTCCAAGCTGTGGCTGAATTTCTACCTCAACTTACCTCTGCACTATTGCTGTCTAGAGGAGACCACAAAACCCCCTGTACAGACTGACTTAGATGTGCCTCTGGCCAGCCGAGCTGTAAACTGAATTTGAGCCTGGCATTGCAGCTCCCTGGTATTTATGGCATTTCTGTGTGCACTGCAATCTCGGATTTTACGGCGCTGTTTCTGATTTAATTGTATGCTCCTAGCCTGTTTTTCTGTGAGAGACACTGAAGTCAAATTTTCTCCCTCCCCCACCCCACGTCTTATTACATGCTTGTTCCTTGGGGACGGATATTCTTTTTTCCCTCGGTGATTGGACTATTTCTTCTGGGGTGAGGATCTCAAGGCAGCTAGTTTGTGAATTTCACTGTTGGATAGCCCCAGGAACCTGGTGAATATCTCCACACTTAGCAAAAGCCTTTATAAGGTTTCTAGTTGCAGCTCTAAATCTCTGCCTGTTGGATAGTGTCATCCTTGGACTTAGTTACTGTCTCACTCCTGCAGTCAACTGCACATTTGCTTTAGTCCTGTCTCCTTTCCTGAATTTGCTGCTTTCTCTCTTTTTCCCTAGTTCTATGTTCCCTTCTTTTTCTTACTCAGTGTACACTATGGGGGTGATCTCACTTCACTGCAGCTTTGTGGGAGTATTTTCCTTCTGCTAGCCCTCCAACTCTCAGTAGATCTCTGCCAGCCATCTACTGACTCTTGGCTACCAAACAAAGCCGAGGACTGGAGCTATTTCTTCACAAACCCAATTATCAGGCTCATAACTTATCCCTGAAACCTGGCTCCTAAAGCTTATCCCATTTTGCTAGTATAGCTGACTACCTAAGCTATTTCCCTTTTATATGCCACTTGAGGCAACTCAAACCTCTCTCCTGAGACCTGGGCACCCTTTCATCCCTTCTCTCTCTCTCTCTCTCTCTCTCTGGTGATGTGAACCCAACCCGTGTCCTCCTGATGGCATTGTTCCCAAGAACCCATCTTATTGGTTCACAGAAAGGTGCTTAGGGTTGCACAAGGAAATACTAGAAGTTCAATAATTTTGCACAGCTTAAGCCTGGATTGCTCACAGCTCCTTGATGTCTTAGGTCTAACTGAGACTTGGTTAAAACCCATATACCAGATTCCTTATGTAGGATCAATGGATATAAACTTCACAGATGTGATCATCCAAATGCTTAAAAAGGTGGCGGTGTTTTGTTTTATACCAGACAGGACTTTGACATTACGGTCCTCCCGGTCAACACTACCTGTCTATGTAAAACTATTCATATAGTTATTACCTTAGGTCTCACTAAGAAGCTAAATGTAGTGTGCATCTATAACCCTCCTAAAAATGGACTAACAGGCCTGACCAAGGTGATTGACCATCTTTCCTCGCTAAAGGGTAGACAAGAGCTCATTGTTATGGGGCACCTTAACCTGGATTGGCTAGGGAAAAACTCTAATCTCTGTGCTGCTTGACCTCAGCAGGTTACACCCTGTCTCAACTGGTCACTCTCTCGATAGACAGGCTAGTAACAGCATTCTCCAGTCTCTTCTAGACTGGGTTGTCTCCAACAGGCCTGAGAGGATCAGTGCTGGAGTTTTACCAGACCGATCAGTGACCACTTCCCAGTTTACTGTGTTTGGAAGGCTAGGGCCCCTTAACCACCCCCCAAAGAAATTCTTTTCAGGGATTTTTCAAAAATGGATAAGAGAGCCCTAATCGTGGAGCTACAGAACACAGACTGGGCACCTCTGTATAATACGTGTAATATGGAACGTGCTGCTCAATACCTCCTTACCATGCTTTTGAACCTTCAAAACAAATATGTCCCAGTAAAAAGGCGCCGAATCTGGGGATCTGCTACCCGCAGGTTAAATTCTTCACTCCTCTCTTCTCTCAAAATGAAAGATAAAGCCTGGAACAATGCTATGCTAACCCCAGTCCCCATCGACTGGGCAGAGTACAGAAGACTCTGAAACCTATGTGAGGTTTCCATCAGATCTGCTAAGGGCAATTACTATCATCAGCTCCTTGGTACCTCTGTAGTGAGTGACTCGTGGTTTTGGAGTTATGTTAACACCATCATAGGGAAAAACAAGTGCAATGCCATCACTGTATGGTCATGGATGGTTGTAGTGCAATAATCTGCTCACTGCTCATGACACTTAACTCCAGAGTCACTGACCTCCCTCCCATATCACTGCACCTCCTGGGCCTTTACCTGTGACTCCGCAGGATAATCTTAAACCTTTCAACCCATCTTTCACCTTCGCCAAGTCTCTGAGAGTGAAATCTTATGCTTACTTAAGTCCATCTCCAGCTGGATCGGCAGGGGTAGATGGACTCTTCACAAAATTCCTAAGAACCATTGCACCGTCTATAGTCTCTCCAGTGACTAGACTTTCCAACCTGTCTCTTCTTACAGGACATCCCTTCCTCTGGAAGTATTTCGGGATTGTACCAGTCTACAAAGGGGGACACCACTAACCTGGATAACTACTGCCCTATTGCCATCCTCTCCACCCTGTCTAAAATACTGGAAAATTGTTGCTACCCAGGTCTCGGATTACCTGTACTCTTCAAACTCCTCCCCGACCAACATGGTTTCCGAGCGTGGGCTACAGTACATCCACTGCTCTCATACAGTTTACAAATGATGTCAGACTCGCTATGGACAAAGACTGTCTCACTGGGGCTACTTTTGTTGATCTTACAAAAACGTTTGATTTAGTTGACCATCCACGACTCCTATCAAAGTTGTCATCTCTAGGCTTCTTACCCTCTGTCACTGCCTAGTTCCAAAATTATCTTTTAAAGCTGCAATAATTTGTCCAGATTGGAGATACTAAGTTCCCTCTTGCTCCTACTTGGACAGGAGTGCCCCAGGGTTCGATTCTTGGTCCTCTTCTGTTTACAGTCTTCATAAACAACATCCCACCACTCACTGGTGTTTGCTCAGGTCTGCTATATGCAGACAATCTTGTTCTTTACTCATCCTCCTCAAACCTCTCAGATATCAACCTGAATCTCAATAGTAACTTCAATACCTTTCAGCTTGTCTTAAATAAAAATAAAACAGTGACTATGCTCTTCAGTTCAGGTTCAAAAATTCTGTCCTGGACCCAACCATTAAGTATCAGAGCAGTGGCTCTCCCTTAACACAGTTACCTCTTTTAAATACCTAGGAGTAATCCTGATCCCACCTTGGATTTTGACCTGCACTTAGCCTCAGTCATTAAATCTGTCAATATTCAACTTGGATTGGCATATAAGGTGGACATAGCCTAACATCCACGGTGAGGATGGTCATTGCACCGGATCCTGAGACCCAAATTGGCATATGAGTTAATAGCCTTTCCGGCAACTACTGAGGGCTCTCCAAAGTGGGATGTTGCTACAACAGCATTTGCCGTTTTGCTTTGTCTTTGCCCAAACTTACTCACCGATTACACTATACTCCAGTCTGGGATGGTTTACCCCTCAGCCTTCCGACAGTTTACTTCCTACTGTTTTATAAAGAATATAATCTCCTCCCAGATACCTGACAAACTGGCTCTACTGCTCAAACCTGTGACCTCCTGCCCACCCACTGAGATCAGCTGACAAATCCCTCTTGTCCAACCGAGATGTAAAACCAAAATGGGGGAGAATGCTTTCTTTAGCTGGGCCCCTAAACTATGGAACTCCCTTCCACTGAGTCTAAGAATCTCCCCTTCTCCACACAGCTTCAAACAGGAGCTTCATATGGCTCTTCTAAGCTCTGAACCCTGCTCCTGTCCTCTATTTACCCACTCCTGTACTGGTTCCTCCTAGTTGCCTACCGGCTCCAACCTCTACTACTCTCAAACTTGCCTGGAAATCTTGTTATTTCCTCTCTTCTAGCGCTTACTCACTGGTTGTATGACTTATGACTGTTAGTTATTTGCACTTATATTTCTGTTTTGTTACTACATATAGGTTCCTGCAAATGTACTGTCATTGCTGAAAATTTTGTATAAGTGTATTATGTCTGACTTCTACTTGTTCCCATGATGTTTTCTTGTATCTACTATTGTCTATGTACTCTTTGTTGTAATCTCCTGGGTCGTACCTGAAAATAGGCAGCTATGCTGTCTAGTGTACCTACCTGGTTAACAAAAACTAAATAAATAAATAATAAATAAAACCAAGATTTCGCACCCTAGAGGAGGCCTTCAATGGAATAGATCCCAGAACAAGTCCAGTCTCTGATCCAGAGGCCATCTTGTCACACACTCTGTTCAACTCCACCACCAATACCTCTGTCTTACTGGGGTTCAGTCGCAACCAACTAGAGGCCATCTGAGCCGGCACGGTGGCACTGAGGGTTGAGGCACTGGACACCACACCTCACGCCACGCTGGTGACCAGGGTTCAGGAGCGAGCTCATGTTGTCAGGGGTTGGGAAAGGATCGAGTATCTGAAGGACTGCTCTCCTTTCCCGGGGAGGGGGAATCCAGCTGGCCGTGCTCTGGTGGCCTCTATCGGAGGCTGGGTGCACCACAACAGAGCAAGCCTGCAGCATTGTGGGGAGGTGCATTGGCAGGACATCCTACAGGTGTGTGCAGGAGCGCACATGCAGCATGCTGGAGCCCACTGCACGTCCAAGGCAACAGAGGGGAAACTGGAATAAGGAAAAATGGACCTGACCCTGGTAGTCAATGATGGGGTCTGGGAGCTACCCTGCACGCCCAACAGTTGGCTGACCTTGGAGCTCCCCCAGTCCTTGGAAGTCCACACATAGGGCGGCTCAGGGTGAGGTGTGGATGCCTGGAAAATGGAGGAGTTGGGCTGACCGAGAGTCAGGACTGAGTCTCAGAAGGGGAAGGATGGAGGTAAGCTGTGTGCCCCCATCTGAGAGAGAGTCTAGGGTTGTGTGAGGTGGACAAAATAAAGCTAAAAAAATAAAGAAAAAGACTAGAGGCCATCCAATCGTTGATCTCAGCAAGGCAGCTGTTTAGCACATCTACTGTGTTGGATGTTCCTGGGGCAAAGGATAAGTATAGGTGGGTATCATCAGCATAGCAATGAAAACCCAAGCCATTTTTCCTAATGATCCCTTCCAGGGGCAGCATATACACTGCGAACAACATTAGGGCTGATACCGACCCCTGAGGTACTCTGCAAGATAGGAGGCTGGGGTGGAGAAGAAATTCCCCATCACAACCCGCTGCCTCCTGTTGGTCAAAAAAGACTCAAACCAGCAGATGACAGTGTCGGTGAGTCCGCAGAGTTCTCTGAGGTGGTCAAGCAACACACAATGGTCCACACTGTCAAATGCTGAAGAGAGATCAAGAAGAACAAGAACTGTTCTTCACTCACAGTCACATGAGTAGATGGTATGCAGTAATAAGATCTAATAAAATAGTAGCATGAAACATAGATACACTGGTACTGGCACAATGGTTAACTCAGTCATGTTCCAGTGTGTGAGGGTCAAAACAACAGGGACATGCATAAACTGAGCATTCTTCATAAGTGTCCCAGGAATGGAAGTTGCTGCCAGGCCACTGGGTGGACCTGGTTCCATCAGTGAGCATTGTAAGGGTTCATCTGATGAAGCTGGTACGACCATAAGGAAAAGAGCAGCAGTTGCAATTGACTGAGTCAAACAAAATTAAAGCATATGGTGGGGTCAGAATATTGACCACAAAAGTCTGGTCCCAGCATTGCCGTAACATTGTATGGACCTGTATGATGCTGATTGACTTGCGTATACACAGAGTTTCGTTAGGGTGAATGCAGGCATTGGGTCAGCCTTGGGAAAGTTCATTTGGCAAGACAGGCCACTGGGAGGCCCTGTTCAGTAGAATTACCTGTTCTCCATTCAATTTGTACAGTAGAGTTCTGTGCAGAAACCACCATGGCATTAAGATAAGCATCTTTTCCTTCACACACAGTCACATGAGTAGATGAGAGTCAAATGGCCACCTCTCCACTGGGAGATGAAAAGAGGTGGGCCTCAGGATGCACAGGGTCTAGGGGACAAAGGCGTATTTGGAGATTTCTCAGGGTTGGTTCTAAAACACTCTCTAGGGTACCCAGCAGAAGGAAAAGGGCAAATGGTGACACTCTGAAAGATAAAATGAAAACAGGTTAAATCACAGGCCCCCCCCTCGCCATCTAGGGGAAGGAGCGTTAATCACCTTTATATAGCTTCAGTTGACTGGCATTGTACCATTTGTCCAGGGGTTTCTTGCTGTCCATCAATCTCACCTGGTAAACAGCAGGGCTCAATTTGTTCACAATGTTGTAGGGGCCAACCCACTTGCTGGTCAGAGGGTGGGCTGGTGTGGCAAATTTCAGTACCATGACTTGATCACCTACCTGCCAATTGACTTCTATGACATTTTTGTCAAAGTACATTTTGGATTGTTGTTGGGCCTTGCTCAGGTTTAAAGCAGTGAAAAGATGAGTTTAGACTAGGTTGTCCTTCAGCTGTTCGACATAAGTGTCTGCCAACTAAAGTCGGAGTCAGCATTCTAGCAGGAACACGTGTTTTTGTGCTCTTTAGTAGTTTGAGTGTAACTTCTTGAAATTGCAGAACTTTTGGGAACTACAGTAAAAACCTGCAGCAGATCTAAACTGGACTTTTTGTACTGCGCAGACTGATGTCAAATTCTGAACTGGGTCATCCTCGTAACACCACAAAAAATGATCCGTTAAACCTGGGGCCATCTCACGTTGTAGCCCAGCAGAAAATGGTGCCCGGGTAGAAAGAAGAACCTCCCACCACACTGGATTCTCTACAGAAGGCCATAGTGGATGTAACAAAATCAATAAAAACCTTGGCCCAGATATTCAAAAAGGTTGCGCATGGCGCAACATTGTTGCACCATGCGCAACCCACTGATGCGCCCCGGTGCAATATTCAAAAGGGGAAAGTGCGCTGCACAAATCCCGATGCACCAGAGCGCATTAGTATGTCTGCAGGCACGGTGGGGGCATTCCCGACGCATAACCTACACAGCCCGGATATTCAGCCCGGATGTGCAGAGCCATGGCATGCACAACCCCTACTTGCACCTGCACAAAGTTAAGCCAAAAAAGGAACAACTGATGGCCACCCACAGGTGAGCTGCCACATTGCAGGGTGCAACACAGCAGCTGCCACCTGTGGGTGGCACCCACGTTCTGGCTGCACCTGGTGGCGCCCCCATGCCCGATCATGGGCATATGTTGAAAAAATAAAGCCCCGTCCAATATCCTGGTGGTCAGTGGACCCCTATCTGCCCGATCGCAGGCATGTGTTATGAAAAAAAGACTTCCACGTCCAATATCCCTGGTGGTCCAGTGGACCCCTATGTGCCCGATCATGGGCATGTGTTATATGATAAAGACTTCCACATCCAATATCCCTGGTGGTCCAGTAGACGCTATATGCCCGGTCGTGGGCATCGTTATAATAAACCCCCCCCAACATCCCTGGTGGTCCAGTGGACCGAATGCTAACCGATTGCGGGCATCTGTTCAAATGAAAAAAAAACCCGGTCCAATATCCCTGGTGTTCCAGTGGACCAAATGCTGCCTGATCACGGGCATCTGTTCAAATGAAAAAAAAAAAAACGGTCCAATATCTCTGGTGGTCCAGTAGACCGAATGCTGCCCAATCGTGGGCATCTGTTCAAATGAAAAAAAAACCCTGGTCCAATATTCCTGGTGGTCCAGTAGACCAAATGCTGCCCGATCGCGGGCATCCATTTAACAGAAATCTTCCTATTACCCTGGTGGTCTAGGATACCCCCTTCCCACCTGCCCACTTAGTCCCATTGCCCCTCCTCCCCAGGTCAGCCAGTTGGCAGCACCCACCCACCTCCGCCCCGCGCCGCTGACTGACACGTCGGTGGGACTGCCGTCCATTAGTTCCACAGCGTGAGCCACCGGCATGTAGCCTGTAAGTCAGGCACATTCCAGATATGTGAATGATTCATTCACATATCTGGAATGCGTGAGTAGTATGGGTTGCACGTCCATTGGCTCACGCCAGGAACCAATGGGGCATGCAGCCCTACCAGAGTCAGTCGGCGGGCGGTGGCGCACGGCAGGCGGTGGTGCTGCAGCCACGGCTGACTGGGGGTAGCGGGCAGTGGGACTTAGTGGGCGGGTGGGGAGGGTACCCTAGACCACCAGGGTAATAAGAAGATTTCTGTTAAACAGATGCCTGCGATCGGGCAGCATTTGGTCCACTGGACCACCAGGGATATTGGACCGGGTTTTTTATTCATTTGAACAGATGCCTGTGATCGGGCAGCATTTGGTCCACCGGACCACCAGGGATATTGGAGGGGGGGTTTATTAAACCGATGCCTGCGATCAGGCACATAGCGGTCCACTGGACCACCAGGGATATTGGGCATGAAGTCCTTTTTAATATAACACATGCCCACGATCGGGCACATAGCGGTCCACTGGACCACCAGGGATATTGGACATGAAGTCTATTTTAGACAAATGCCTGCGAGCGGGCTGCAGGGCATTGGTCCCCGACGGCTGCTGCCTGGCAGGGCACCAGGCGCAAGTCGTCAGGGATCGGCACACCTGCATGCTAATGGGGCCATAATGACATGCAAATGGCCCCATGTGCACCTTGCATAAATTATGGCCCCATTTGCATGTCCTCTTTTGAATATTGCAGGTGCTGTGAATGGTGCAATGGCACTTGTGCTAGCACATCTCCATGCTCCACTCTGGCCACTTGCACTGGCACAGTGTCACTGCACCATGCACAGTGGGGGTGGCCAGGGTGCGATATTCAAAGCTGCTGAGCCATAGCGCAGATCCATTGAATATCACCCAGGCCACACCCCTGCACAGCCAAGTTGAGCTGCGCCCAGGCTTGCGCCACAGCCTGGCACAGTTTGAATATCAGGCCCTTGGATCAAAGAAGAGGATCATCATTGGGCGCTTCTCAATAATGGAAGGAAAAATGGGTGCTGTGGTAGAAAAGGCAGTAGATTCAGAGAAGGCTGCCACCAAAGCGATGGCAGTGGTGGCAACCACAGTGAAGAAGCAGAGCCTGTTGTGGACCCGGGTTGAACAGTTAGAGAACACCAACCATTTAGCCAATGTGTGCATTCTTGGTATCCCTGAAGGAGTGGAAGGAGACAATTTAGTGACCTTCCTGGAGAGGTGATTGCCTGAAGCCATTGGACTAGGGCATGCTATCCATATTCAATGGGCATATTGAGTTAGCACCTGGCATGCTGTGGCAGGAGGAGATGGGTCCAGGACTGTTTTGTTGGTAACAGCATCGATGGGAGACAGTGATCGTATATTATGGACAGCGAGGACCACTTCCCTGTAACTCTGGAGGATACTCGTAGTCTGTTCTTCCCAGATTTTTCATTCACTACTAGACAGCGGTGATGAGCTTCTGAAGGGGTGGCTTGGAAATTGAAAGATCTGGGCATCGGCTACCGCACTGGATTCTCTGCTCAATTACAATGTACTATTTTGAACAAACAGTTCAGTTTTATTGATAAGTGTCCACCGACACTCTGTCCATGGTTGGAGTGTTGAGATCTATCCAGAGATGTTCTGGCAATCTCATCTGCCAGCGTGTCATCCATTCAAAGGGTGTGAACTGTGTTGCTGTAGCAAGGGATAGCTGATTGCTATTAGAAGTAAGGGCAACAGGGTATCCCAATTTTTGGCATTTTCATTTGTGAACTTACACAGCATCAGTTTAATCTGTCTGTTGGCCCTTTCTACCTGTCTAGAAGATTAAGGATGGTAGGCTATGTGAATTGTTTGCCTGACTCCTAACAACTCCAAACATTCCTGCATCAGTTCCCCTGTAAAGTTTGTCCCTTTATTGGAGTCCAGCTTGAGTGGTAGACCCCATCTGGTAAAACTTGCTCCACCAGTATCTTTGCAGTAGCCTTTGTGGTATTAGCTTTGCATGGAAAAGCTTCAACTCACTTAGAAGAGCCCGTAATTACAAGTGCATACTTGTTGTTTTAGGAGTCCTTAGTAAGGGCCCAATGAAATCAATTTGTATGGCATTCAAGGACCTGCCTCTGTAAAGTAATTTGACATTTTCTTCCCAGGAATGAGATTATTCTGCACAAGTGATATAATTATCCACATAACGCTGGAGCGTCCACCATTTGACTGGGCTACCAACCCACAGTTTTCATTCTCTACACAGTTTTATCTATACCTTGGTGTCCACCTGTGGGTGTGTCATGGACCTGATGAATGAACTCTACTCAGAGCTCCTTAGGAGTCACCCACAATTTTTATCACCAGATTTGTATAGGACCAACTTCTGGTCTGCAGAAAGGAAAAGGTTTGCGGACTGTCTCTTGAAAGGTGTTATTCTCAGACATTTCTTTTTCTGTTTTCTTGGAGAGGTATTTGTATACCTCTTTTATCTCAGGGTCTGTCATTTGTACTGTGGCTAGATCCAACAGGACCACTTAGCTCCTCTTCTGTGCAGCCACTGGGTGGACCTCTGGTTGAGATGGCATTGCCCATTTTATTTTATTTTTATTTATTTAAAAAATTGGTAACCTGGAGAGGCACACTAAGCTAAGGCTCATTTCAGGTGTGATGACCGGAAGGGGAAGAGGAGACACATTACATCAATGTAGTGTTTAGCAAGTTACAATAAGAAAAGGCAAAATACTATATAATACAAATCAGAACAGGTTACAAAATTGCCTGGGTAAGAGGCAAGTGCATAGATACAGACCTGTCATACAGCGAAACAGCAGTGCAAATGAGCAAGATACAAAATTGACTTGGTAAGAGGCAAGTACACGGTACAGGCTTTCATACAGTGATGTAGCAGTGCAAAAGCAGGTTACAAATAAAATATTGGTGGCCTGAACAAAGTGCAGTGCAAATGAGCAAGGTACTACAAGCTATAGGTGGCTTGAAAAAATGCAGGAAACAGAGTTGTTGTTTGGGACTTTGGAAGCACAGGACTCCTGCTGAGGGTTAGTTAGACTGGCGGCATGAGCAGGGTAGAGGTGGTGATTGGTAGAAGGTCCATTTAAAAGCTTTAGTGATTATAGAATTCGGAGTGAAGAGGGGAGGGAGTTCCACAAGTTCAGAAAGTGGAAGGAGAAGACAGCCTTTCCAGAGTTAGAGTGAGGTCAAGAAAGGATGAAGGAGTGGGGTCATGCATGCAGAGGCAGTAGGAAGTGTGGGGGATAGGAGGGAGGTGAAGTAGGGGTGAGTGAGCAAACCAATACTTGGCCGAGATGATGGAGGTGTGATGGTTTTGGTGGGAGGCTAGGAGCGGAGTGATAGAGATGCATAGTGGGTGAAGTGATGAGTTCTGGGAGGGGTGTTTAAGGCAAAATGACGAAAGGTGTTGAAAAGGACGTCCAATCTGGAGAGAGTGGCTGCAGAGGCAGACCTGTATACAATGTCAGTGTAATCAAAAACTGGTAGGATTGTCCTGGTGAGGAGGATCCGATGAACAGGGAGGGAGAAGGCATCTTTATTTCTGGAAAGAGCACCAAGTTTGGGGTGGAGCTAGGAGTGAATATAGTTGATATGTGTTGTGAAATCTAAGCCGCTGTCAAGCCAGACTCCTAGGTACTTGTAGGCCAGGATTATGTCCAAGGTAGTGCCATCAAGAGTGGAGAAGGGGGGAGTTTGGCAAGTTTTTTGGGGGTGCCAAAGTTCATGAAGCCTGTTTTTAAATTCTATTCATGCGGTTTCTCTGAGGCATCCGTCAGAGTGTCCACACAATCCTACCCTTCTTCTCCCCACCGTGGCCATCCACACAGGTTCACCCTTCCCCAAGGGACTTCCCAGTGCTCTGGATCACCCCCCAGAACAGGGCCCGCCCTCCCTCAGTGGCTCTATCTGGAATTAGAGGGTCCCTCCCTCTAAGAAGTCAGCCATGGATCCCAGGTGTGGCCTGGCTCAGCACTGGGGATGAGAGAGAGATCCCTGGGGCCCTCATCATTTCCTCATCTAGCCGGGGAATTTTGCTTTTTGATGACAGTCCCTCGCAGAGCCCGGCCAACAAGGCAATGGAATGCCATGTCTCTGCCCCCCAGGCATACGCCACACTGTTATGATCAGTGACCTCCAGCCTGCCGCTGGAGGTCACTCTAAGAGTGAGCACACTCCAAGCCTCCCCTGGGAAGAGAAGTGGTCCATCCAGATGCTCGATCTCGTCCCTCCCTGCCAACCCCGGGGCTCATTCCCAAACCCGGGTCACGGTGTGGCACAAGGTGTGGTGTCAGTGCCTCAGCACCACTGGGCTGGCTCCATGAAGTCTGTTTTAGTGCATGCTATTTTTAGTTGGTTATCCTGGAACCAGTTCAGGATGCTAGTGAAATCCGATTATAGTAGGCAGGATACCTCCGAGGCATAGGGGCCAAAAGTATAGAGGACAGTGTCATCAACATATAGGTGTATGTGGGCATGACAGCACATGAGGGGGAGATCACTGAGAAAGATTGAAAACAGGATGGGACCCAGGATACAGCCTTGCAGTACAACTGCTAGGATTGAGGGTGGGGAGAGCGTATCATCAGCCTAGACACATTGGGATCAACCTGAAAGGTAAGAGAGAACCATTTGACTGATAGGGTGGAGAGTCCAGGTAGTTCTAGTCTGGAGAGCAGGAGTGGATGGGAGACAGAATCAAAGGCCTTAGCTAGGTCTATGAATATAAGCTGAGGTGAGGTAGAATAGGTACATGCTAGTGAGGATGGTGTCTGTCACTCAGAGTAATGAGGAGACCGTTGAGTGGGGACAGGAAATTTGAGGAGGTGAGGAAATGGGTGAGTCTGGTTAGGACAAGGGATTCTTGGAGCTTGCCAAGACAGTGAGGAGTCAGATGGGGTGGTAGTTTCCTGGTAAGGCACGGTCACCGCCTTTATGAAGGGGATCACTTTATGGATTTCCAGGCCTGTGGTACGGAGCCAAGGGTGAAAGAGAGATTCAGCAGGTGGGACAGGGTATAGGCAATGGCTAGGGCAGAGATCTGAAGAAGGAGAGGGTTAAGCCAGTCGGGACTGGATTTACGTGGGTTCAGGGACTGGAGGGCATGGAGCGCCTCCTGGGCTGTGACTGGGGAGAAATGGAAGTTGTTTGGGGTAGAAGGATATGGAGGTGCAGTAGGGGGCTGTGGGGGAGTCAGGAGATGGGGAGAGGGCTGAGATGAGGGGTGGGCAGGGGCAGAGAGTAGGGTGCAGTAGTAAAGAAATTGTTTAGGGTGGAGGCAACAGTGAGAGGGTGAGAGAATGGAGAGTTGTTGATGAGGAGGGGAGGAGGAGTGTGGTGGGGGGTTGAGAAGGGAGGAGAGTGTTTGCCAAAATTTATGGGGGGAGTTAAGGTTTTCACATAGTGCATTCTGAAATAGTGGGATTTAGCTGAACTAATAGCTTGGGTACATGTGTTTCTTAAGGCACGAGAGGTTGACAGCTAATTTGGGGATAGGGTTTCTTTGTAGTGTGTCCAAGCATGGTCGAGCATGTTGCAGAGTTTGATGATGTCAGCTGAAATCCATGGATGGTGGAAATGTCTCATCCTGTGGTGATGTAGGGGGTGTGTGTGTGTGTGTTCCAGACATTATTTAGTATCTGGCAGAAGAGGGAGAGTGCCATGTCGACATCTGTTGAGGTGCAGGCTAGGGACCAGTCTGAGGAGTTGAGATCATGCAGGAGATAAGAGGCATTTAAGGAGCGTGTGGAATATGCCCAGCGATAGGTGGGGGGTAGCAGGGTAACTGTAGTTTGTGAGTGCAGTAAGTCATAAGGTAGTTGCTGAATAAGTCGGGGAGAACACCAGTGGTGGAGATGCAATGTGGGTGTGTGGACAAGATCCAGTCCAGGAAGGTGTAGTTGTGGGAGTGGGGGTTGGGTATAGTGGGTTCGTTTATGAGCTGGTGTAGGTTTAAAGACACTATTTGTTAAGAGGTTTTAGGGCAGGGGAGGCTGAGTTAGAGTTAAAATCACTGAGCAGGATGAGTTTGCTGGAGCTGGTGGTGGATGAAAGGGAGGAGATGGTGTTGACCACAGAGGAGGGGGAAGCTTTGGGGAGGAGCAAAGCACTCCAATGATGATTGGGAGAGAGGATGAGGTAGCATCTTAATAAGGAGGAGTTCATGGGTCTTAAGGACTGCCTCACTAGTAATGCGAGAGATCAGCAAGTTCTGGCGGTAGAAGACTGCAACTTCGCTACCTCGCTTAGAGTGGTCTTGTCATAGGAGGTGGTAGTCGGGCAGAGAGAGTAAGGTGTCAGAGATTCTGCATAATAGCCACAATTCAATGATGCACAGTATGTCTGAGGAGTGTTGTGACACCAGACTCTGAGGAGGTCAATCTTAGGGAGCAGGCTCCTTGCGTTAAGGTGGAAAATGGTTAGGCCATTTGAGGGGGGGGGATGTTGGGGTCGGGCAGGGTTTCACTGGATGTCTCCAGCTAGTAGGATGAGTAGGAAGAGGAAGAGGAGTTTGCTTGCAGATTTATATAGTTTCAGCCTACTGTGGTGAACATGGTGGGTATATGTGTGGGCAAAGTGGAGCCTGTGGATGAGCTCCAAATTGAGAGAGGGTAGCAATAGGATGCAGGGTGGGGGAATTGGGAGGGAGGTGGGTGTGGAGAGGGTGTTACAGGGCAAGGGAGTGTGCCCAAGCATGGTCGTGAGCAGGACAAGAGCTGCACCAGTTAAAGCAGAAGAGTGGGAAGGCAGTCAGAATAGCAAAGGCCCAAACCGAGTCACGATAACTAACTTGGTTAAGAATGGAATAAAACATTTATAGCTACATTAGGGAGCAAAGAAAGACTAAGGCAGCAATACTGAGGCTGAATAAAGGGAAGGTGGTTGGGCAGAGAGTGACAGTGAAAAGACAGCTATACTGAACAAATACTTCTGCTCAGTATTCACAATGGAAAAGCAGGGGGAGATACCTAATCTAGTCAATAGAAGCACTCTGGATAGGGGGGTTGATACTAGTCCTGTCACAGAAGAAAGGGTTCTGAAAGAACTCTTAAAACTGAAGGTGGATAAAGCAATGGGGCCTCATGGGATTCACCCCAGAATTCTAAAAGAACTAAGGGAAGAACTAGTAACACCACTGACTACCCTTTTTAATAAATCATGGGAGGATGGTGTGGTATCTGAGGACTGGAGCAGGGCAGATGTGATTCCCCTTCACAAAAGTGGGAGCAAGACAGAGGCAGAAAACTACAGACCTGTCAGTTTGAACTCAGTGGTAGTGAAAATGATGGAATCACTTTTGAAGAAAAGAATTGTTGAGTGCCTAGAGGCCAGTGGGGCACAGGACCCAAGGCAGCATGGATTCACAGTGGGAAGGTCAAGTCAAACAAATCTAATTGATTTCTTTGACTGGGTGACCAAAGTAGTAGACCAGAGAGGGGCTATGGACATGGTTTACCTAGACTTTAGCAAGGCATTTGACACAGTCCCGCACAAAAGATTAATAAACAAATTAGTCAGCCTGGGAGTGAGTCCCAGGGTGGTAGCCTGGGTAAAACACTGGCTGGACAACAGGACACAGCGAGTAATAGTAAATGGAGTCCACAGTGAAGAAAAAAGGGTTACTAGTGGAGTACTGCAGGGTTCAGTACTGGGGCCGGTCCTTTTTAATGTCTTTATAAGTGACATTGCAGAGGGACTGGAAGGGAAAGTATGTCTCTTTGCAGATGACACAAAGATCTGCAACAGGGTTGATACTCAAGGTGGGGTGGAAAGGATGAAAAGGGACTTGGCAAGGTTGGAGGAATGGTCAAATGTATGGCAGCTTAGATTCAATGCAAAGAACTGCAAGTAATGCACCTGGGAAACAAAACCCAGGGAAGAGTACACAATGGGGGTGAGATACTGACAACAACAAAAATGGAAAGGGACCTAGAGGTAGTTATATCAGATGACCTAAAGGTGGGCCAGCAATGTGAGAAGGCAGTAAGGAGGGCTGGGGGGATACTGGGATGCATAGGGAGAGACATCACCAGTAGAAAACAGGAAGTTGTTGGCCCTCTGTACAGACAGTTGGTAAGACCACATCTGGAGTACTGTGTATAGTTCTGGAGACCCCATCTCTGCAAAGACATAGACAGGGTGGAGGCTGTCCAGAGAAGGGCAACCAAAATGGTGCAGGGTCTGCACCAGAAGACATATGAAGAAAGACTAAAGGAGTTTAAGATGTATAACCTCGAGAAAAGGAAGGAGAGGGTGGACATGATAGAAACATTCAAATACCTCAAGGGAATCAACAAAGTCCAAGAGGGTAGAATCTTTCAGAGAAAGAGATGTGCAAGAACAAGGGGGCACAATTTGAAGATAGAGGGGGGACAGCTCAGATGTAAGGTGAGGAAGTATTTCTTCATAGAGAGGGTTGTGGATGCATGGAACAGCCTTCCTGAGGAGGTCGTAGAGTCAAAAACAGTTGGGGAATTCAAGAATGCATGGGACAGACATAAGGCAATTCTAGTGGGGGGTAGGAGAAAGTAGGCTATTGGTTAACTAGGATCTGTAGCTTATCCATTAGGTAGGGAAATGGGCAGACTAGGTGGGCCAAGCGGTCCTTATCTGCCATCAAATTCTATGTTTCTATGTTTCTAAGGGAGAACTAGTTATGGTGATGGTCTTGGGTGGTTGTTTATATTGTGGGGAGAAGGGAATAAAATTTGGGGAGGAAGAGGTATGGAGATTAGAGGAGGGGAAGGAGAGGTGGAGAGGGAGAGGGAAGAAGAGGGGGAAGGAGGGCTATTACAAGTATCAATGTGTGCATAACTTGCAATTTGTGATCAGGGAGTAATTACTCCCTGATCACAGAGTGATTACTCCCCTCCCTAGCACCTGCCTTGGCCAAGGTATCCACCTCGATCATTGTACGGATGGTATGGGTCAGTTTTTGAGTGAGCTTTAACTTTGTGAATGTAAAGCTTAAAGATGAAGGTTGCTGCTAGGCTATCAATGTATCTGAACAAGTCCCTGTATTTAACTTCTGAGGAGGCATATTCATGAATCTTCCAAATGAGAAGAAATTCTGTAAGGGAGTTGCACACCCAGGATGAATCAGAGAAAACAATATCCTTCTCCTTGCAACTGATGGTTTCCAAGGCACAGGCCACAGCTGCTAGTTCTGCATATTGTGAGGATCAGATGAGGTACTGTTTGAATACCTCTAGGGGGTCACTCCCTGAGCAAAGAATGAGGACCCCGAACCCTGCCACTTGTTCTCCCTCCTGATAAGAGGAGGAGCCATCTCTGAAGATACGACAAAGAGCAGGATCTGCCAAGGTGGTTTCAGTGGTGGGTAGAAAAGAACCTGGTGGGTGACTCTAGGCCACATTCATGGGGGTCTCCTTAGTAGAGGAGTCCCTGTGTCAAGAGTGATGGCATCTTCACAGGGGAGTACAGTGATGTCCCGGTCTTGCAAGATGAGGGACCAATAAGTAAGTCTGATGTTAAAGACTTTACCATCCTTGACTCTGTCTGTTAACAGGAAGGTGGTGAGGATGTGGTTGGTGTGCTGCACAATAGGAGAGAAGCCTATAATGTAAGTAAAATGTTTGATGGCCCAGAAGGTTGCAAGAAGATTCCTCTCACAAAGAGAGTACTTGTGTTCTACAGGGATAGCATTCTGGAAGCATAGACAATGGGCCTAAGTGTCCCATTCACCTTGCTTTACCAATACTGCTGACATGGCAGTGTCAGAATTGGCAGTCTCCAGATGTAATGGTAACTCTGGGTAGGGAATGACCAAAGCTGGAGCTGATGCCAAGGCCTGTTTCTAGGGAAGTAACGGCAATGGTATGCTCTGGGCCCCCATGACCAGGGGATATCTTTTCAGTAGCTCATACAGAGGTGCAGTGCTCTGTGCAAAATCACAGATAAAGTCTGGAGAGTAATTCACCATACCTAGGAAACGCCTAAGAGTGGAGACACTAGTAGGTAGGACTAGGTCCTGGATACCTTGGACCTTGTCCAAAGCTGGGCTTCTGTCATCTGCAGTAATGCGCAGGCCTAGGAAGGAGACTTCTGGGTGACAAAGTTGTACCTTTGCAGAGTTGCAGTTGAGGTCTGCCCACTTCAGAAGTGTGAGGAGGTCTTCCAAGAGCTGCAAATGTTTCTCTAGGCCCTAAGTGGCCAAGCGGAGATCATCCATATACTGCAGGAGGCAGTTAGGGGAGAAAAAGCCTTGTCTGGCATTCCTCATGCGGATGTGAAAAAGGGAGGGGCTATTGTGAAACCCCTGAGGGAAGCAGGTCCACGTGTACTGACGGCCTTTAACGGTAAAAGCAAACTTGTACTGGCTCTCAGAGGCCAGTGGTAATGACCAGAAACCACCGGAGATGTCTAGGGTGCTGAACCATTTGTGTTGGTGTTTTTAGAAGCTTAAGCACATCTGGTGCAGATGCCACTGTGGGTGCACAACTTGGGGTTGCTCGGTTGAGGTTTCTTTGTCAATGGTCAGCCTCCAACTATTGACTTTTGATTGGCCAGATTGGGAGTTGACTGTAGAGACACAGGACCTAATGACCTCTTGGCCCAAAAGGAGTCTACTGTGGCCTAAGAGATAGGATTGCCTCTGTTGGAAAGGGGTATTTCCTCTATTGTGGTGGGTCTGCACCCATAACCTGTATGAGGGTGTTCATTTTGCTGCAAACATGTTTGTTTTTGGCAAAGGCATCCCGGTGTTTTGACAGAATAGGCCTCAGTTTAGAGAAGAGGATGTTGTGGGAACATGAGGATGACATCATCCTCCGCGTCATTGGCCTTCACCGCTGCCACGATGTATGGGTACATGACTATTCAATCCCGTAATTTCGCTCCACGTCTTTTCACTCCCGACAGTACGCTCCCACGTAAACTTGCTCCTATGTCAACACACTCCGAGTCAAATCACTCCCGCAGTGCAAGTAGCAAGTATAGCTAATAGTATTTTCAGACTTTTTTTATTCCTGCAGACACAAGTCCAAGTGTATGTGCAGAAAATGGCAACTCACTTTCCCGTAGCTAATAGTATTTCAGAGGTTATGTGAATCAAATCAAATCGCTCCCGCAGTGCTCTATAGCAAGTGTAGCTAATAGTATGTCAGACTTTTTTTTATTCCTGCAGACACCAGTGCAAGTGTATGGTGCAGAAAATTAAATATTTAAATCAATCAATTAATCAATTACCTGCATTGGCCAACCACAAGCAATTGTACTCTGGAGTTATAAATACAGTCACTAAAGCACACTGCTCCTCATAGGTTTTTTATTAGAATGGCTTGTCACTTTGTCCTGTCATCTCGGTCCAAGAAAAAACTTGTGAGGACCTATAACTACCTGTACACTTTTCCTAAACGTGTGCACAATGATAAGCGATATATGGCAGCGAGCATGCAGTGAAAAAATCAAGGTTTGCAATGCCAGAGTGCACACTGTATCATACAATGACCCAGCCATAATTTTGAGTTTTCACAACATACCCATGCACCAGACCCCTGTGCAGTAGAAAAACATGATGCAGTATACAACGCAAAGGAGAGAGCATGCTCAACACAGGATACCACCGCTCAAGTCGTTCTTCATGCTAAACAAGAGGTGTCACTGGCTGCTCAGGGAAAAATCATTGACAAAAACTTAAAACAAACAATTCAAAGGGTTCGTGCACATGGTGCTTCTCCTAACCCTACAGACCTTTGCCAGCTGCGCATACCTGACTGCTATACCTTGTACCAACCCAACGCTGCCAGTGAGCCTGAAAAGTTTTTGCTGTATGATAGTGGACCTGGGCACAATCGTATTTTAATGTTTGGCACTGAGAACAATCTAAATTTCTTAGAGCGCTGTAAGTTGTGGCATGCAGATGGAACTTTCAGCATTGCACTGCCTCTGTTTATGCAGTTGTATGTCATAATGGGTGAAAGGTTGGGGAATGCTCAGCCAGCTGTTTTTGTGCTTTTGCCTAGCAAAAATAGGGAGTGCTATCAACGAATGCTCACCATTTTGAAGGATCTTAATCCTAATCTTAGCCCTGAAGTTGGTAATTACAGATTGAGACATACACAAAGCTGCATTTAAGTCTGTGTTCCCAGATGCTAAACAAGTTGGTTGCTTTTTCCACTTCACCCAATGTGTGTATCACAAGATACAGGCAGAAGGGCTGGCAGTACAGTATGCACAGGACTCAGAATTTGCACTGAAGTGCAAGTACTTACCAGCACTGGCTTTCTACCCCCCAGAAGAAGTAATAGCACGCTTTGAGGAAATTACTGATGATAACTTAAATATTTTCCCAGAAGAACTGACACCAGTAATTGATTACTTTGAGGATGTGTGGGTTGGCTGAAGAAACAGATGTGGAATGACGAGACAACCACATTTTGCCATTGAGTTGTGGAATCATGAACAAAGTGTTTGTAACGGCAGGGCAAAGACAAACAATGTGGTTGAGGCGTTCCACCGTGGGATGCAGAGTATCCTTTGCATGGCACATCCCACGGTGTGGAAATTTATTGAAGGCCTCAGGGGAGTACAGAAAAAAAGAGACTCAGAGGTGGAGCAAATAATTGCGGGCAACCTCCCAACTGCATCACGGCGTGTGTACCGTGACAATATTGTCAGACTAGCCTGTATTTTAAAGAATAGTGCAGATCGCACAACCGAAGAATTTTTAAGTGGGGTGGCCCATAGCTTTGAATATTAATGCCCCTGTCATTGTTTTTAAATTATGTTAAATAAAAACACCAGTTGTTTTAAAACTCACCCAGTAACATCCAGTAACATCCGGTGAATGCACAAATGGCCAAAAGATTTGAATTTTAGTGCCCTGTTTTTAAATTGTATTAAATAAAGACATCTGTTGTTTTTAAAACTCACCGAGTAACATCCAGTGAATGCGTAAGCGTCATGACGTCACATCACGTTTTACTATGGGCTGCATTTGTTGCTATGGTTACTATCACTACAGTTGCTACTAGTTTCCTTCACTACCTGTGCTAAGGTAAGAGCTATTAAATTGAACACGGGAATTGACAGGGAGCGAATTGACAGGGAGTGTAATTACATAGGAGCGAGTTTACGTGGGAGCGTACTGTCAGGAGCTAAAAGTCCGGGAGCGAAAAGACAGGAGTGAATTGTCGTGTTCCCATGATGTATGAGTCAGAAATGAGGAGCAGATGGCCTAGGCCAGGTACCTGGAGTAGTAGCATATTGGCTAGATCTACCATGCATCTGTATCTGGAGAGAAAATCTATACCCAGGATGCTTTGATGATGACGCAGAATCATGAGGTCAAAACAATGTTTCACTTCTAAGTTACTGATGGTGATTAGTATTTGCTTGGACTGGTAGGTCATGACCACAGTTCCCTCGAAGGTCTGGGTGGAAGTGGCCTTCCCCGTCAACCAGCAAGAATGTCCAGGATAATGCTGATGCAGCACTGAGACGGTGACACCCATATCCAGAAGTAGTTCAAGCTGGCAGCACCCAACCAGCGCTTCTACACAAGAGCATCCGGAATCATCGGTAACCAGGGAAGTGAGAATTGGAACCAGGCCTGACCCTGTCAGTCTGATCTGTTTTGTTCTTGTGAGGCATCGTGAGTGTGGATCCACCTCGCAGAGCAACTAGACTGCCTCGGAGTACCAGAATTTTGACTGCCTGCCCCCGTCAGAGTCTTCCTCCGGGGGGGGGGCAGAAGGAATGGCTGCCACAACTTTCATGGAGGATTGTGACGTAAGTGATTGGGCTTTGGCCTTGTATTTCTGAAGTCGCTCAACTTCTTCTGCCAACTCCTTATACGATGACCCGGATCGTTGTTTCCATTCATTATTGCCCTTCGCATTTGGCTGGTTTGACTTTGGTCGATACTTCTGTTTGTTGTTATATCCTCCTCAGTTCTGGTACAAAGATTTATCTTGTTAGGAGTCTTTTGGTTTTCCCCTCCACCACATACCCAGTGGAGGGAATCAAATTGTCCCTTTGCACCACAGCTACGGGCTTTGAGCCCAATCAAGGTCCCTTCGTGGACCTGGTAACCATGTTCCACCCTTTCCATGATCTCAATAAAGCAGTCCCGTTTAGGGAATACTGTAGTTTCCACCTTACTGTGTATGGCTGGCTGGATGTTTTTCAAGAACAAACACTTACATTCAGTTGAGTTCTCTTCTGGGTGTTCACCAACCAAATATTTCCTGGTGCTGTACATGAGCCACAGGTGGCTCTTGTATTAGGCTGCGGTTTCTTTTATGCACTACTTCACCTGTGTGGCTAGCATTATGCCGACCATGTTAGCATTATGAGCTGCCAAGAGGTGAGCCGTGACTGTGCCAAACAGGGCTGTGTTGACATTATGTATGCCTTTCGGCAGCTTGGCCCATAATGCGAGATCCATAGTTTGCTTTAAAACCTGTACTTAGTGCTCAGCCATGAGGCTGAGCATTTGGCAGCAGTTCTGCACTTTTTCCAGATGGCAACTAAGGTTGTTGCCAGGGACCATACGGTGAATTTTGTCCGCAAAGTTTTGGATGGCTTATGCAGACTGCAAGGTGCTTGGGCTTGCTCTCTGTCCAGTGGTGCTTTTAGCAACCACCTTGGCTGCAGCATTAGCAAAGCCCTGAAGGAGGGTCTGTTTCTCCACCTCCTTCTTCAGCATATCGCTGACTGCTTGTTTCAGTGCCTTTGCCTGAGAGTCAGAGATCCCAGCTTTTGAGATGGCCTTCTGAATCAAGGCTTCCACCTCTTCCTTATCCTTTTATTCAAGGCAGCTACCGTTGGTGAGGTCTCAACCCTCCGGAGACCCAAGGAACACCATTTTGGACGTCCTCGTCATCGCTGTTGCCATCCTCTGAGGAGGACAACGTGATAGGTGGGGCAAATGGTATAGCTTTCACATGACCTCTCAGTACTGCTAACTGCTGATGTAATTTCGGCATCTTAATTCCACACATCGAATGATTCATTCTGCCTTGAAACTGTCCCTTACAGACAAGATCCTGCAAAACTCTGTATGTGGCACTCACTTCACGATTTTCCTTAAGCTCCTTTTCCAATACATTCCGACATCTCTCAGACTCTTGCTCCAACTCCTCATACTGGCTTCTCAATGAATCATTCATATTTGTAAGCAAGTCATTCAGCTGTAACACATGCCTCTTATCCTGCTGCAACATTTCATTGTCTTCCTTCAACCTAACCATTTCCCTGTCTTTTTCCTGTACCACACTCTCAAGTTCATTCTGAGTCTCATTCCTAAGCTTTTCAATTTCTCATTTCAAATCTCTCCGTTGCTTGCCCCCATCCCTGGATCTGGAGCCCAACTCTTTTTTCAGAGCCAGGACCTCTGATTCCATTGCTTGAAATAAAGCATACAAGGTGGCAACCATAACACCTTTTTGGTCATTTTTTTTTTTTATAATTATATTTTATTAGTTTGCATAATAAGCAACAGTACATTATTATACGTATCCAATCCTGGAAACATACATAGGTGAATACCTCAAGGAAAGTACATACACTTGCCATGAATAAGCAATAAAATAGTATCTCCAGGAACATTACTAAATATGAGGCTGTACTACACATCTCATTATACCTAAACCAATAATAATCTAACCGACTGTGGAACTGTGCCCATGAGCATGTGGTTATTACCTTAAAATGAACGTCCTGTATGTGACAAAAGAATCAAACAATTTGGTTATTAGGTACCACATTCATGTCTAAAACATTATCCTCATGAGGATCAACCTCAGTAAGTTTAATCTAGACACAGAGTAAATTCAGTCTACCTCATCAGATGCTGTAAAATACCCCGTGAGTGTTGGGTTATTATCCCCCCATCACACAAGTTACTTAAACTGGCTTACAGCTGAAAAAAGTCTAAATGTAACTTTAAAAGGACAGAATGTTAGGTAGAGAATCAAGGACATTGTCATTTAAAAGGACATAACAATATTGTAAAAGAAGACTCTACACCTCTCCTCCTACAATTACCAACTCTTCATACAAACAACATTTTTTATTCAAACCAGTAGGCACAAGGCCTGCAGTCAGCAAGGTGTCTTCTCGGATGATTAGTCCTCAGGAAAAATTCAGGTATCACGGTCAAGGTCTTCTGGTGCATTTTTTGCCTTGTCTCTCTTATGGGAAGCCTCCAGCTTAGCAGCCCATTTGCCTGCGTCAACTGGATCAGTGAAAATAAAGACCTTGTTTTCATGGACCAGGCGCAGCTTGGCAGGGACTAAAACTGCATGAGGGATGTTTAACTCTCTCAGCTTCAGTCTCACCCCATTGAATTTCTTTTGCTGTTGATGGGTGGCAAATGAAACATCTGGGAATAAATACAGTAGATTATGTGCCTTTCAGCATTGAGCAGACCATTTCTTATTGCCCATCTTATTATAAAGTCCCTTGAGCCCATGCTGTCACTGACAGCCATCAGAACTCATGGGATCCCTCCGTTGCTGGCCCACATGGTCGAACCCTGTAGGCCTTCACCACCCACCAGTCAGTAGCAAGTCCCTGCCCCTCCAGTTATTCCTGTAACCAGTCCTGAATGTACATACGTGGGTTGTCTCCCTCCATGCCTTCAGGCAGACCAATAATACACACATTCACACTTCAGATTTGTTTTTCAACTGTTCCAGCCATGAGTTGGTGTGTTGCGTCTCCTTGGCTCTACCTAGGGTCATAGCAGTACATTAGTCCACTCTACGTTTGAGATCCTCCACTTCTCTCTTTAGATAATCCACTGCCATTTCTATTGTGGTCAATCATCCTGATAGGTCATCCAGCTTGTTATTTATGCTAGTTACTGACAATAAGAGTGCCTGCATTTTTTGGCCGAGAGATTACAAGATCTCCTTGGCGCTGCCTCCATCAGTTGAACCTATTTGTGAGGATCTGGTGGCAGGCACTGCCAGTGCAGACTTTCCGGGGTCTCTCCATCCTTCTCCCAATTGGTTTGCTTTTTTGGGATTACCCATCTTGCTGCCAAACTCTTTAGCTACTGATTCGTGCTATTATTTTATAAAAATTATTTCTGTAAACTTCAAAAAGAGCAAGTTTTAACATTCGTTGATGCGAAGCTGTAAAACTTTGTGTCCACATTGCTCAGGCTCCTGAGCGCCCCCTTGTCATATTTTTTGCTGCAGACTTGCTCCATGTGGTTTGCCAACATACTTCCCGGATTAGCCTGCAATTTCACAGCCAGTGCAAATTCACTCCAACCTCCATAGGAGGTCAGAAAGTTTAAGAAGTCTAATTTGAGCTCAGTACTAATGGCTATTGTTGGAGGTTCCCCTTTTCTGCACTAGCTGGAAGTCTGAGGCATACCAATTCCCCTCAACCCCAACAGCTAGACAGCCACACATTCTGGTTCGAAGTCCACCTGGGTTATGCTGCAAGTTGAACGAGGGGCATAGGTTCAGATTCCTTTGTAATTCCCAATCCCGTTCAGGATGCGGGAGTCCTTAGCAGCCCTCCAACAGAGTTGAATGAGGAGCATAGATTTGAATACCTTTGTGGTTCCCAATTGCATTCACCTGTGTACCTATAGGAATACTGGTTTGGTTCCATCCAAACCCTAGGTCCTGACACAGTTACCAATTTGTTAGATGGCAAGTTCTTGACCTGTTGGCAAAACATGACACAGAAGCCCAGAAATCACAGGAAAAGTTTATTCCAAAACATGTAGAAAAACAGCATTACCTGCTGAGAGTTCAGAAACCTCTGAACACCACAATGTCATCATGCAAAAGCTAATGAAAACAGTCTTACAGACCTCTTCTACTATGGATAAGAAAGTACATTACTAGGTAACAGATGCTCCCAAAAGGCAGAAGAGCAAAATACAGCAATTCTATTGGTGGGCAGTTAGCACTTAGGACAGTTAGGTTTTGCACGTACACACTGATAAAAGCAAGCTGACTAAGGCTACTTTAGAGAAACAATGATTTATAAAATAGAATGATCATTGCATCATGGCAAAAGGCTGTAGGTAGCGCACAAGCACTGCCAAAATCACAACAGTTCCTAAGCATATAATAACAAGTATGAGTAAATACAAATGTACCTTATGCTGCAGTAGTGTATGTATTTATTTGTTATAATCGGATTTGCAACCTTTGAACCACAGGCTTGTTTACAAAGGTACCTCATCACAGAGAGGATAAAATTGTTACAGATTTACAGCAGTCAGACATACAATTACACATAGATTTTACATAGATTTTACATACAGTAGCATATATACAATATAACAAAAGTTATGCATGAAGATCTGTGGGGTGTCCAGGTATAGAATGGCCTAGATTTTCAAAGCCCCTGAAAGTCACGTGGCTGCGGAACAAAACTGGCACAAGTGGGTCTCCACTTATGGAGCCTATTTTTCCTCAGCCACCTTACTTTGAAAGTTTACAACTGTCTCCACAATTTATGGCAGCTTATGGCCATTTTTTTGCACGCAGCTACACCAAAATGTTATGCCACATTGCCCAGTGGGACCTGACGTAACATTTCCCACAGCTGCCACTGCTGAAAATACAAATCTGCACAAGTGCTGAGAATTTGTTATGCAGTGGTGGCTGCAGAATGGGACTTAATTCTAAATGGCCGAAAATCCAGCCCCATATCTGTAAATACGAATGATGGGCTGAGCAGGGGAAGGTGAAATTCTGTTGTAAATTTTGAAAGGTTGTTAGCCCATGTGCATCGATAAAACTGGTGTAGGTAAGGTCCAGTCACCCTAATTATAGAACATACTTTCTATTACATTAGGCAGATAGAATTGTAGGCTAAGGCCCTAAACTAAATGTTAGTAGTTTTAGGTAAATAGTTAAGGTGACTAGTTTGCCTTGCATAATTGTCATTGCTGTAGATTTTGAGAAAATATGTAGCGGTATATTATTTATTGGATTAGCAATTAGATATTTATCTAAAACATGAAGATCATTCAGTGTAAATTCAATGGACTTCCAGTATGCATGGCATTGTGGAGAAAGACAACAACAAATGAAGTGCAGCCACATAGAGAAAGAATTGGTAAATTAAGTCCCCTCTTTCTTTTGGGAGCTGTAACACTGAACATTTATATGAGGTTCCCCAACCTCACACAGAAAGTGAGAGATCACGAGGGGCGCTGTAGAGCAACCTACTAACACAAAGTGTACTTGAGCTCCTTACAACCGGAGTTTAAAGTTAAAAACTTTATTTCTGTGAGATGAAGTAGCGATTTACTACTCAGAAACAGATCAAGCTTGAAGAGCTTAATCGATTGATATAAAACTTGAGCGATGGGTCGCACTAATAAAGCAATGGGACCCAGGTCAAAAAACAGCTTCCTGAAGAATTAACATCCTCAGCTGAGCCACAACCCCAACGGGACTGATCCTCCATGGAAGGCCCTACAGACATCTATACAAGCCATAGACAGTAAAATTGAACTTGCACTACTTTCAGTGTAGCTGAGCTGGATACCAAAATTGAAGCCGCTACCAAGACAGCAGAAGGAGCCGAATTGATGGCAACAAAGCCCTCGCATCTACCTCCAAAATGGCCCAAGAAAACTCTCAGATGAGGTATCGTTCAGAGGCCTTGGAAAATGCACAACGGGCCCAGAATGTGCATATCATCGGGTTGCCGGAGAACTGCGACGGAGAGAGTCTGCTGGAACTCTCAAGATCATGGCTACCAAAGACTTTACAACTTGAAGTAGACCTCCCACCGAATAAGTTTCTGAAGGCTTATTGTATTTCTCCGAGGGCCCCCGCAAGCCAGGGAGATGCAACCAGAACAATATTGTTAATCACAGTCAGAATGGCCATGTGGGATCTTATGCTGCACGCTGCCAGTTGTTTGGGGTCCCTGACTTACCGAGGCAAAACGATCCATCTATTCCCAGATCTGTCCTTCACCACTCAAGCCCAGAGAAAGAGATTTGATGGAGTAAGGGTGAGACTCCAAAGCCTGGGCACAGCCCATTCTCTGCTGATGCCGGCTCACTTAAGAATTTTCCAAGGTGGGAAAACATACCAATTAACGGATCCAGAAGAAGCAGGGAAATGAGCTGAGATCATCAGTAAGGAGTTAAAATGAGCTAAGGCAGTGGAATCAGAGTCACATGAAGATACCTGAAAAATATTTGGGACTTTTTATTCAAGTATCATGTAACAGCCTTATATAATTACTGATGTTGCTTCTATATATTTGAGGGCTTAGCAAGGCCATGCATTTACAACCCAACAGTTTTATTTTTACTGTTGGCTTTGGGATAATATGTTACTATTCTAAACATTTAGGGGGCCTGTTTTATATGGCTGGCATAAAAGTTGAGAGGGGCTATAAGGCTGAATCTGGTTAATTATTTACAACTTGTACTGACTCAGGGATAATATCTGCGTAGTACCCCGTGTGGATATCCATGGGCCTCTAGTTTACATTTATCAACCATGTTTTTAAGGCTCTGCATTATTAAGAGTGGTTTCTTTCTATGCTTTCTCACAGCACATAATATGTTTGTAATGTCATGTATAGAGAGGGGGTCATATCAACACAGGAGGTTGAGTTTATTTTATTAATTAAATACTATTATCATTGGAACGACCACCCATAGTTTTGTAGGTTGTAGCATACCTTGGACAATATTCTTATTTTGGAATTGAATTTTATTGGAATACCGCTGCATCTGCAATCCAGAGTGCAAAGACTATGAACGCTTATTACATTGAATGTATCGTCTGTGGAAAATTGTGATCTCTTGCATTAGACAATCATATGACATTGTTTTAATTATGAAAGCAATAAAGTATAATTACAAAGAAAGTGAGAGATCGCCTTATTCCAATGTTGGAAATACATTGGGTCAGGGACAAGGGGCAGCATCTGCAAGAAATATAGTATTCTGGGAAATGTGTTCTGTTGCACTGTTTTGACCTTCATCCATAAAGATATGGGTAGCCGCGACCAGGCTCTAAGATCTTTTGTGATTTGTTGGGTAAGATGTTCTTAGTTTAGCAACTCAAAATGGTACAAATTTTTGGTTTATTGAATACCCAAATGTTTCATAGCACCATAATTCCGTCGGAATGGGAACTTATCTTTAGGGCCATAGGAGGAGAATAATAGGCAAGCAGTTCTGTTCTTAAAATATTTAGGTGAAACCCCGAGAGATTCCTATATTCCTTCCCTAGTTCCTACACCCAGGAAAAGACGTTTTAGGTGAGATCAGTGTAAGTATAATATCGTCTGCAAACAGGGCTGTGCAGTATTCCCAATCCCTAAGGGAATGCTCCACCTCTGGGGCCTGCTATATCTAGAAGTTCTATATAGAGTGAAAACAGAAAGGGACATAGTGGGCACCCCTGGCAGGTACCTCAGCTCAGTGTAATGGGATCTGACAATGCCCCACTGATCCATATGTATGCCTGGGGGATTGTGTATAAGGATTGAAATAAATGAATAATTTCTAGGGGAAAGCCAGATTGAGATAGAGTGCCCTGTAAATTGCCAGGACACCCTGTCAAATGCTGTTTCCAGCCAGCCCAGTGGTGCTGAGGGTTGAGGCCTGGATGCCACACCTTGTGTCACACCGGTGACCCGAGTTCGGGGATGAGCTCGGGTCACTGAAGGCTGGCCGGGAGGGAGGAGGGAGGATTGGCGTCCTAGGGATCGCTGTCCTTCTCTGGGAGGGTGGGGTGGGATAGCTGCTGTGCTGGCTGCTGGTGGAAACTAGGGGCTGGTCAAGCGGTTCACTGAAGGGAAGGTATGGACGGCATCGAACATGTGGTGTGCAAAAGCCGACCGGCAGCATCATTGATGCCATTGCATATCCATCCTTAGGACTGGGGATCCTACACAAGGGAAAAATCTTCCGGTGTGCCTCATGAAATCTGGGCCAGCGGCGCTGCGCCACTCCAACTCGAGTTGCTCCTCTCTGGATCCAGACACCTGGCTTCTGCAATGGTGGGGTAAGTAGCCACTGTGATGCGGCCAATGTGTGGAACTAAGGAGGGGGGGGTCAAGCACAGGTACTGGGAGTGGCATGGGGCCGTGGCACCAGATGGATGGGGAGGAGAACCATAGGTAAAACATCCCAGCCGAGGAGGGCAAAAAAATACACATACAAAAAAAAACAAATGCTGTTTTCAGTGTCTAAATTTAAAGAGCTGGTGACACGTTCAGCAAAACTTTAACAAAACCTAATATTTAGACACAGTCCAGCTCGTACAGTATTTCCCATTAGTGTTGTATTCCTACTCCCCATTGTTTATTACTGAGGTCATCTGTATGAAAATAGTATCTTGCTCCTGAAGAGTTAATCTATTCCTGCTGCTTTCTCCTCTACCTGAAGTCATAGAGCCCTGCTTGTGATATCACAGTTACTCCCATGGCAAGAGATTGTGATGTCACAACAGAGGATTATGACTTGAAGTAGGGAGTAAGCTATAGAGGCAGAAGGACTCTAAAGGAACTCTAAAGGAAAAAGATCATTTATTCATATAAATTTCCTTAGTAATAAATTATTGGGAGGAGAAATATATAAAATAGAAATGGAAAGCAGGCAGAATTGTACCTAATTCTTATGTGTTTTAAAGTTTTCTTTGAGGCATCAGTAGCTGTTTAAAACTATTAAGGGAAGTGATCTTTGTGCTGAAGTCTATCAAATGTAATGTTCATTGCGCATTGTCATGGGTCTGCCTTTGTCTCACAAAATCAGCCTGATCTTTTTCAAACTAGGTGTGAAGAACAGAATCAGTTCAGAATGCTCTTATTCCAATAAATACCTTGTAATCAAAATGTAAATCAATAATGGGGTGGTAGGATGATGGTTGTGATAGGTCTTTCACTGGTTTTAATAGGGCCAATACTGTGGCATATCTATCAGCTGAGGGAGGGATGCCTCCCTCCTGGACATGGTGGCAGGAGTGTAGCATTTATGGAAGCAAGAAATCTGAGAATTTTTTATAAAATTAAGCTGGATAACCATCCAGCCCTGGACATTTATCAGTTTTAGAGCACTTAATGTCAGCCAAAATTTCATCCCCCGAAATCAGGAAAAGTAATTTACGTTGTTGGGCTTCTGTCAGAAGATGTAGCCGAGAGAGAAACATTGCCTTCAGTTGGGGATTGGGAGAAAGGTCTTGACATCCTGGGTGTATAACTTCTTCTACTACCCTGCCATAATCTGTCAGCTCACTTAATGACCCCTTGTAAGGGTCCCCATTACACGGTTGCATAGATGAGGGATCATGTTTGTTTTTTCTAAACTCTAAGCTGCCTGGCCAATCCATGTGCTCCCCAGGCACCCCTTTCATAATGATGTCGATGAAGGTAACACAGCATTTGCTCTATCTGTTGGTCCATTATTGCCTGAAGTTCTGATTTGGTCTGTGCTATATGATATTTCTATACTCTTGTTCTGCCTTAGAATTTAGCTTTTGGAGTATGAGTAATTTATCTTGAAAACATTTCTGGTTTTATTCCTAATCTTCTTGTTCTGCAAGGCATAAGCCACTAACTGACCCTGCATCACCATTTTGCTTGTGCTCCACACAAGAGGAGTTAAGTCTCCTTAAGCATTATCAGATGTGACAAGGGACACATGCTCTTCTTTTTTTAATAACATACTTTATTGGGTTTTAGAGAATAAATACATGATCTTCTATTAAAGAAATGTGCCATAAATAAACAGCTGTCTCAGTTAATTCCAGTGAAATGTCATGTATAAGTTATAACCTTATGTCCTCCAGGTGGGTCCAGAGGTATAATTCATTTTTAAATCATGTAGTATAATAAACAAAAAGACTGCTGATGGACACATTTCTACATTTTATCTAAACATGTATTCTTGTGCTGACTCCAATGGTATTAACTACTGACCAGTTACTATAAACCAATACCTTCCTCTATGTTGGCAAATTTATTTTTAATGTTTAAACCTCCATATTGTTATTAATTAAACTCAATCTGTAACAACAAATAGGAAATTTATATTAACACTATAACCATTTTTCTTCAATTCTAGCAGGTGTCACTGGTAGATAATCAGTTTTATTTGACATTAGAGGTTCATCTCCATCTTGCTCTTCAACTTCTGAATCTACAATAGAACCAGACCTGGCTTTAATGACATCTTGAAATGTAAATTCATCTTAAAGAATAAACTTTACCCTCAATGAACACCCTCATTTTTGCAGGCAACAACAAAACCACTTGAGTTCCAAATTCAAGCAGGGCTGGACAACAATTCAAGAGATGTAGTATCTCCACTGTGTCTATCATGAAAAAAAGTGATATGTCAGTGATATTTTATAGCCTTCATGTTGGAAAGCCCTTTTTTTTCTTTTGCCAGTAAACTTACAATATCATTAACAGCCTCTAACGTGGCTATTTGTTCGGCGTTAGTTTCAGCCTTATTAGCAATTACTAAAACAGTCTGAAAAACTGTATCTAATTTAGTGTGCAGGCCCTCAATGCTAATTTATTTTCAACCAGCAGTTCATGGAATGCTTTTTCGTAGCTTCTTGATTCGCCACTAATTCAAAACAGCAGACAAAGTTGATTCCTTTATTTAAGAGGCAGTCACAGTCTCTATATTTGGAGTGTGTAATTCTGCAGGTGATTTGGGTTCCTCGGGACTAGAATCAGAATCTGACCTGCCATGAGCTCAACCGAGACAAAGCCATAGCTGGCTGCACAAAGTCATCAATTGTTCTGTTCTTCTCCAGCTTCTTCGTTTCTTATTCTACGCCTTTGGACATACTGGTCTCCATATCATAACAGAAATACTTTGTTTCACCTCCAAAATGTGATAAAACAACAAAAATCAATGTAAAGAGCTCAACCTTGCCAAGATCCCAGAGCAAGCATATCTCCCTGTCCAGCAGCCTATGTTGTCCCCTGGAGCACTTGCTCCTCATCTAGATCTAGGAAGTCCTCATTCCTGAGGAAGGAGACATTTAATCTCCAAGCTGTGGATTTGCATTGATTACCCAGGTATACTTTGAATATCACTGGGGAGTGATCCGATAAGAAAGGAATACCATGGGGAAACATCTTGAATCCATTTGAGATGTTCCATAGTGGTAAAAAATGTAATCCAAATAAGCTGACATCTGGTATCGAGGTGAGAAATGAATGTATTCCTTATTAGTAGGGAACAGCTGTCTCCAGATATCTACAATTCCCAAGTGTGCTATTGTGGTCTTAAAATATTTTTAGGCTGCTGTAGTTCTGGCAGTCCATGCAGGGCTGCACCCAGACATTTAAAACAATAAACACAAAGGACATTTTTTCAGTCTGCTGAATGAAGCGTATTGTGTAAATAACCCACTAATATGACAAGTCTGCCTTCCGTATCAGTTATTTTATCAAGTGTTGTAAAGGAATGCACCTCAGTATCAAGACTGCAGCACCCTGGCGCCATCTGCTGCTGTGAGAGGATGCTTCTGCAACTTCATAACCAAAACATAGTCATTTAAATGTTCTTTCACAGATAAATGAGTTTCTTGTAACAACAGAACCCCAGGTTGTTCCTTTTTAAACCCCAGATTGTTCCTTTTTAAACATTTGTAATAATTGATACTGTTTGATGAGGGCATGTAGAAAAAGGGCCAGTTCCAGATAGTCATTTAAACCAGGCCATCTGCAAGCTCCCAGCTTGAATATCCAAACCTTCTCCCTTTTGGGTAGTTTGAGATCGCTATCCCCACCTCTGGGACCCATTTTGACATGTTCAATCCATGTGACTTCGATCTGATAGGCATCTGCTGTACCTGTGGCATGCACCGTGTGGCAAGAACATATTCCATATTTCTATTTGCAAAGGCCCTCATATGGTCCCCAGTGTGTTCTGTAAATTTCCTTTTTGTCTTGCCCTCATAGTACATGCCACAAGCACACTCTACCACATACACCACATACATGCTGTCACATGCGATCAGATCCTGAATACTCAACGTCTTGTTTTCTGCTGGATTAAAAAGTGTGCTGCTTTCATTCACCACATCACAGTACTTACAGTGCTTGCATCTCTTACACCTCTCTGGAGAGTTGGACCGCCATGTGTTGACCTTAAGGGGTTGTTGAACTGAATGGACTAGTTCATCTGTCAAGTTTCTAGCCTTCCTGTATACAACTCAATGAGGATTATTCACAACTGACTTAAGTCTGGTATCGGCTCTCAGGACACCACAACTTTTCTGAATTATTATTTCCCTCATCTTGTATGCCCTGATGGAGTTAATGGTGATAAAATTGACCCGATCTCTGCCTTCATCCCTCTTTGTTGCCTTTTACTACCAGCAAGTCATCCCTGTTAGCATACTCTATTTCATTCTTGTACCATTAACTGTGGCAGCAGAGTAACCCCTAGCACCAAACCTACTGAGCAGAGTCTCAGTCTTACTACAAAATTTCCCATATGTGCTGCACTTTCTGTGAGCTCTTCAAAACAACATCATATTGTTTATGGTGTGGCGGGGGTTGGCATGAGCTGGCTAACAAGACAGTGTTCCTGTCTGTAGGCTGACAGTAGATGCCTGTCTCCATCTGACCAGTGCTGTCCCTTTTCACCACGATGTCAAGAAATGGAACACTGTACTTGTCATTATTGACTGAAAATGTTATATTCACATTAGCACCATGCAGTTACACAAGGAAGTTGTCCATCTCATGCTCCGTACCCCACCACACCATAAACACATCATCCATATAATGATGTCCTATTACCACCTTACGGGCAAATAGCTTCTTGCTGGTGTCCCATACAGGTCCTTCCTCCCAGTGGCCTAAATAAAGAGTGGCGTAACAGTGTTTGAATTATATGTTTGGCCTGTCACCTCCATCCCCCCAACAACCTCAGCACCTGCAGTCAATAAAAAGTACCTCTCACCACCACTTCATACTAAGGCAGTAGATGTCCCTTGTCAATCCAGTGGTAACAGGCTGATCACTGTGGTTCGTGCTAGAACTGGGACAAAATATCTCAAATAGCTTGCATGGCTTGTGTTTGACTGTGGTGGACTGCCTCCACGTCTATTGTTAATTGCTTTTCCACAGTTCAGAGAGGTAATTTATATTGACATCACTTACTTTTAGGCTGTTGATGCTGTGGCAGTGCGATTGCAATACCTCAGCACACAAAATCAGCCTTTGTCTTCTCAGCCCTGTGGTGCAGGACTGTACCATCAGGAACGTGCCCTAAGGCAGTGGGGAATGGCGCTTGAAACTTAATGTCTACTTGCTATAGTGCCTTAAGGTAAGGGCATATGCCATGCATTTGTTCTTGACTGAAGGAGCAAAATCTTGATCAAAGTAAAAGCGGTTTAGGACCCAGCTGACTGTTCCTTGTATGCCAGGCTGCTGCTAGCACTGTTTCCTTCACCTGATAGCTTAAAGTAAATTTCAAACTTCATGTGAACTGAAAATTGACTTTATAGTCCACTATCTTAGAGCAGTGCTACTCATTTCCATCAACCACAAATTGTCATTTATATCAAAGTCCATTTCGGGAGGAAAGGGATGGTAAATTGGGCCACACCAATGGCCAACCAGTCCCTTCCACGTCTCGGTCTGCCAGCCATGCCCCTGCACTCAGATGTTTATGACGTCTATCCAGGGAGGGCGCAGGGATATGCCACATTGTAGTCTATGGGAGGCAGTTTCAAAACAGTTCTTTATATGTTAACACAATATTTTATGTAAATGAAAACCACCACTCAACGGTTAGTTGAGCGGTGGCTTTCATTTACATAAAATATTGCTTTATCTTTCATTTACTTAAAATATTGCTGTAACATATGAAAAACTGTTTTGAAAATGCCCCCCCCCCAATAGACTACAGTGGGGTGTGTCCCCACGCACTCCCTGGTTAGATGTCACAAAAGATCTGAGCATGGGGGTGTGACCAGCAGATCAGGAAGTGGAAGGGATCAGCTGGCTGTTGGTTCAGCCTGATTTACGATCCCTTCCTCAAGAAATGGACTTTTAAATAAATTACAGTTTGTGGCAGGAATGACTAGCGCTGTACTAAGGTAATGAGTTATAAGGCCCATATACATGTTTGCACTGCACTAATGTAATAAGTTATAAGGCCCATACACATGTTTGTGTTGCACTAAGGTAATGAGTTACAAGGCCTACACATGTTTGTGTTGCACTAAGGTAATGAGTTATAAGGCCCATACACATGTTTGTGTTTTACTAATGTAATAAGTTATATGGCCCATACACATGTTTGCACTGCACTAATGTAATAAGTTATAAGGCCCATACACGTGTTTGCACTGCACTAATGTAATGAGTTATAAGGCCCATACACATGTTTGTGTTGCACTAAGGTAATGAGTTATAAGGCCCATACACATGTTTGTGTTGCACTAAGGTAATGAGTTATAAGGCCCATACACATGTTTGTGTTGCACTAAGGTAATGAGTTATAAGGCCCATACACATGTTTGTGTTGCATAAGGTAATGAGTTATAAGGCCCATACACATGTTTGTGTTGCACTAAGGTAATGAGTTATAAGGCCCATACACATGTTTGTGTTGCACTAAGGTAATGAGTTATAAGGCCCATACACATGTTTGTGTTGCACTAAGGTAATGAGTTATAAGGCCCATACACATGTTTATGTTGCACTAAGGTAATGAGTTATAAGGCCATACACATGTTTGCACTGCACTAATGTAATGAGTTATAAGGCCCATACACATGTTTACGTTGCACTAAGGTAATGAGTTATAAGGCCCATAACATGTTTGACTTGCGCTAATGTAATGAGTTATAAGGCCCATACACATGTTTGTGTTGCACTAAGGTAATGAGTTATAAGGCCCATACACATGTTTGTGATGCACTAAGGTAATGAGTTATAAGGCCCATACACATGTTTGTGTTGCACTAAGGTAATGAGTTATAAGGCCCATACACATGTTTGTGTTGCACTAAGGTAATGAGTTATAAGGCCCATACATGTTTGTGTTGCACTAAGGTAATGAGTTATAAGGCCCATACACATGTTTGTGTTGCACTAAGGTAATGAGTTATAAGGCCCATACACATGTTTGTGTTGCACTAAGGTAATGAGTTATAAGGCCCATACACATGTTTTGTGCACTAAGGTAATGAGTTATAAGGCCCATACACATGTTTGTGTTGCACTAAGGTAATGAGTTATAAGGCCCATACACATGTTTGTGTTGCACTAAGGTAATGAGTTATAAGGCCCATACACATGTTTGTGTTGCACTAAGGTAATGAGTTATAAGGCCCATACACATGTTTGTGTGACTGAAGGTAATGAGTTATAAGGCCCATACACATGTTTGTGATTGCACTAAGGTAATGAGTTATAAGGCCCATACACATGTTTGTGATGCACTAAGGTAATGAGTTATAAGGCCCATACACATGTTTGTGATGCACTAAGGTAATGAGTTATAAGGCCCATACACATGTTTGTGATGCACTAAGGTAATGAGTTATAAGGCCCATACACATGTTTGTGTTGCACTAAGGTAATGAGTTATAAGGCCCATACACATGTTTGTGCTGCACTAAGGTAATGAGTTATAAGGCCCATACACATGTTTGTGTTGCACTAAGGTAATGAGTTATAAGGCCCATACACATGTTTGTGTTGCACTAAGGTAATGAGTTATAAGGCCCATACACATGTTTGTGTTGCACTAAGGTAATGAGTTATAAGGCCCATACATGTGTTGCATGCACTAAGGTAATGAGTTATAAGGCCCATACACATGTTGTGATGCACTAAGGTAATGAGTTATAAGGCCCATACACATGTTTGACTGCACTAAGGTAATGAGTTATAAGGCCCATACACATGTTTGTGTTGCACTAAGGTAATGAGTTATAAGGCCCATACACATGTTTGTGTTGCACTAAGGTAATGAGTTATAAGGCCCATACACATGTTTGTGTTGCACTAAGGTAATGAGTTATAAGGCCCATACACATGTTTGTGCTGCACGAAGTAATGAGTTATAAGGCCATACACATGTTTGTATGCACTAAGGTAATGAGTTATAAGGCCCATACACATGTTTGTGTGCACTAAGGTAATGAGTTATAAGGCCCATACACATGTTTGTGTTGCACTAAGGTAATGAGTTATAAGGCCCATACATGTTTGATGCATAAGGTAATGAGTTATAAGGCCCATACACATGTTTGCGTTGCACTAAGGTAATGAGTTATAAGGCCCATACACATGTTTGTGTTGCACTAAGGTAATGAGTTATAAGGCCCATACACATGTTTGTGTTGCACTAATGTAATGAGTTATAAGGCCCATACACATGTTTGTGTTGCACAAGGTAATGAGTTATAAGGCCCATACACATGTTTGTGTTGCACTAAGGTAATGAGTTATAAGGCCCATACACATGTTTGTGTTGCACTAATGTAATGAGTTATAAGGCCCATACACATGTTTGTGATATACACGTTTGTGTTGCACTAAGGTAATGAGTTATAAGGTCCACACACATGTTTGTGTTGCACTAAGGTAATGAGTTATAAGGCCCATACCCATGTTTGTGTTGCACTAAGGTAATGAGTTATAAGGCCCATACACACGTTTGTGTTGCACTAACGTAATGAGTTATAAGGCCCATACACATGTTTGTGTTGCACTAAGGTAATGAGTTATAAGGCCCATACACATGTTTGTGTTGCACTAATGTAATGAGTTATAAGGCCCATACACATGTTTGTGATATACACATGTTTGTGTTGCACTAAAGTAATGAGTTATAAGGCCCATACACATGTTTGTGTTGCACTAAGGTAATGAGTTATAAGGCCCATACACATGTTTGTGTTGCACTAAGGTAATAAGTTATAAGGCCCATACACATGTTTGCACCGCACTAAGGTAATGAGTTATAAGGCCCATACACATGTTTGTATTGCACTAAGGTAATAAATTATAAGGCCCATACACATGTTTGTGTTGCACTAAGGTAATGAGTTATAAGGCCCATACACATGTTTGCACTGCACTAATGTAATAAGTTATAAGGCCCATACACATGTTTGTGATGCACGAAGGTAATGAGTTATAAGGCCCATACACGTGCTTGCGATGCACTAAGGTAATGAGTTATAAGGCCCATACACATGTTTGTGTTGCACTAAGGTAATGAGTTATAAGGCCCATACACATGTTTGTGTTGCACTAATGTAATGAGTTATAAGGCCCATACACATGTTTGTGATATACACATGTTTGTGTTGCACTAAAGTAATGAGTTATAAGGCCCACACACATGTTTGTGTTGCACTAAGGTAATGAGTTATAAGGCCCATACACATGTTTGTGTTGCACTAAGGTAATGAGTTATAAGGCCCATACACATGTTTGTGTTGCACTAAGGTAATGAGTTATAAGGCCCATACACATGTTTGTGTTGCACTAATGTAATGAGTTATAAGGCCCATACACATGTTTGTGATATACACATGTTTGTGTTGCACTAAGGTAATGAGTTATAAGGCCCGTACACATGTTTGTGTTGCACTAAGGTAATGGGTTATAAGGCCCATACACATGTTTTTGAAATGTCCTTTAAGAACTGCATGATAATCGACCTGGGTCTGTGGTTAGGGGCAGGTCTTGGTCCAAGTGCTCGGTAAATGCACTCTGTGTTAAGGGCCATCTCCTGGAGCAGGTCAAGAGCCTCGAGCAATGTACGGTCTATGTATGCTGATATCTGTTGGCTCTCCTCACTCTCGGCAGACAAAATGGAAATATCCATAGGTTTTTGCAGCATAGGCAACCGTCTAGGTCAGAGTTTTTTTCCTCCAGCTGTACTTGATTTGTATAGAGAGCAAGGATAAGATCTGTAACCTGGTCTGAGTGCTCTGAGAGTTCCATGAGCATATTTTGCATGACCTCTTGTTCTACCTGAACTGTTTGGAGCACTCAGAGTTCAGCGAGAATGTGTGTGTTAGTTGGGGCAATCTGTGCAATAGAAGAATTGCTCGCGTGCAAGGAAGCCAGACTGTTAGCAGGCGAGGAGGGCCCACTGGATGTGTCACTTCTTGTCTCTGGGGCCATCAGCTGATTCTGTTGAATTTCTTTTTTTTTTTTAGATCCTCCCGTAGCAGTAAAGAGTCTTTGGATAATGTTGCAGTGATTCTTTGTGGAATACCGAAATTAGAGGCGATATGGTCAGTCTGATCAGACAGAGCTCACTCTTCCCTGCTACTCTAGTGATGACATCACTAGAAATCACGACTAACCCAATTTCATGAGCAGATTGGAAACTCAGGTCCTTTTCTGAGGGTAGCCTTTTTTTGTATTTATTCATTTTTTAAACCACACTAATCTGTCTCTGAGTGCTTCACTCAAATATTCCAAACTTGAAGTTTGTAGTTTAAGACTACAATATAATCAGTTGTAGTTTCACTGTCTTTTGATCCCAATGACAAAACTGAACGACTCTGCAATCACCAGTTGTTTGGGCATATAATGTCTTCTGAGCAAGCTGCAAAGAAGGTATATCTTTCGGGGTTTTTTTCTTTCTTGTGACTATTAAATTCTTCAGCAATCCATAAGCTTAGGGTCCAGTTACAGACAGGAACATGCTTACTTGTTTTCCACACTGATATCTCATTTGCATCCATCCACATTTCAAACTGCTTGAGATACAAGTCAAAATCTTCTTTTAATAAATGCTGGATAAAGAAGACCATCACAGAATCATATACAGTAGAAGCCATTTAGTATGGACACGGTTAATGCGGACAATTGGTTTACATGGACAAAACACATAATCTCAATTTATAACGTATGCTCACAATGTTAATTTTGTTGTATACTACAGACATTGTGAGCCGCTTTTAAGCAGACCAGTGGTAGTTCCATTGACAGTAGCTGAGACAGTAACTGACAATACTGGGAGTTACCAGGGAGTTACTTATCACCTGCCAATCAGTGAACACCTTCAGGAAGTGTCAGTTACACAGCCTTAAGTATGTAGTTCTTAACCTCAGCAGTCAGCTATTCTGTCCAGGCAGTCATTAAGTCTATCAGTCAGACTGTCTCTGCTACCATGATGGTGTCAAAGTGAGCTGCTCACCCTCGCACTCAAAAAGTTGAGCTGTTGTAGCAAATTGAAGCCCTCCCTAAAATGAGTATCTATGACACTGCTGTTCATTTGTCATTGCCTAAATCCACCATTTCAGATCTGATTCCGGTAAAAGAACATATCTTTTCTGAATGGTACTCCAACCAAAATCCTTCACATAAGAGAAGGCATGAAGGAAAGGATAAGGAAATCAAGAAGGCACTGCTGTGGTAGTTCAGTAGCGTCCGAGAGAGAGAAGCTTTAACATGTTGCAGCATGACAGGAACAGAAAACTGTGAGCAGGTTGTGGTCAGTAAATTGGCTAAGCCCCAGTGTTTCAAGAATGTCCACCATCTCCCTGTGTCATACGGCAACGACAGGACAGCATGGATGACTGGGGAGATTTTTACAGAGTGGGTTTGAACCTGGGACACTCCGTGGAAGGAAGGAAGATTGCTCTGTTGCTTAGGGATAATCTCCCAAGATAGTTACTGGGAGACACAATGATGTCCTTTGAGGTGGCTCAGCTCCAGTTCAGATGGGATTAAGCAGACAGGCTGAGATTTTATTAGCTCAGGATTACAAAAACACACAGCTGAGGCTACAGAGCCGGGGCCGCTGGAGGGTAATCAGCTGCCTTTCCAGACAATCTGGTCTTCCTCTAATGGGAAGAAGGCTATTACCATTATACTCCAATTATATTAAGGACCAGGGCTTTTCTTCTCTCTATATTAAGCAAAGTGGAAAGAGGACTTAAGTATCACCATTAATGAGAAACAATCGCTTAAAATTTGGAGAAACACATGGAGCGCCTCTGCCTCCCCCATTGTGGAGAGAGTTTTGCTGGAAGCTGATGATCCACTTCTTTTTGGTTCCTGTTCAAGCAGCACACCGACACTCTGATCTCTCCTCTTCGTGCTGGAGAAGATGTGGGGAGCCACAGACAACCCAGACACATGTTTTCTAGCACTGCTCCAGGCCTGCCCCTTTTTGGGAGCAAATCCTAGGTCTTTAATACACAGGTACAGTTTAGCCAACAGCATCTGGTATTGGGTATTGTTCCAGAGGACATGAAAGGGAGGGAGGAGAGATACCTTTTGTCTATCTCGATAGCAGCAGCTCTGAAATCAGTAACCAAAAAATGGCTACGGCAAGATGTTCCTGTAATCTTGGGTGGGTGGGAATAATCCATGATATTCAAAGGATGGAGAGGTTGACCTGTGAGCTTGTCCCAGAGCTTCATAAATATCAGAACAGATGGACTAGATGGGAGCTAAGCCATGGGCCTACAGTGCAGGAAGGAGGGCAACCCAATGGGATTCCTGATTAATGGGGCTAATATTGCCTTTCATAAGATACAAGACCTTTTGTCTTGGCCAGGGAAACTGGGCTGACCTGAATGATTAAACATTGGGATAGGGGAACCAGTTTTTTGACAATGAATCTATGTGATGTGGGGTGGAACAAATTTCTTATTAGTATAACAAATGATCAAGGTACAGAACTGATGTTTCCTTTTATTTAGAGATTCTTTACTACTATGTTACCTACTATCTCTTTAGAGACTGTATGGACAGCTTGTTGTTTTAGTGAGACCCAATTGTTTATTTGGTTTGAAACCTTTATTACTGTTTTTTTAGATATATTAGTTATGGTTATTAACTGATAAACTAGCATGACTCTGTTAAGCTGCTGTGTAACATGCATTGTAGTGCTCTATTTTCATGCAATAAAAGTATAAAAAAAAGATTGCTCTGTTTCTAGATAATCTGATTGGACATCCAGACATCTGGGGCTTGTGAAATAGCAGGCTAATCCTCCTTCCACTAAACACCACATCAGTTATCAAGCCCCTTGACCAGGAGGTTATTTATGTCTTTAAGAGGCACTGCATAGCTGGCCCGGTGGTGCTGAGGGTCGAGGCGCTGGATGCCACATCTCGTGCCACGCTGGTGACCCAGGTTCAGGAATGAGCCCGGGCCATCGGGGGTCGGCAGGGAAGGGAAGGGAAGGGATTGAGCATCTATAGGGCTGCTTTCCCTTTCTGAGGAGGGATCCGGAGTATGCGCCACTCCTGGGCAGCCTCTGGCATTAGTCAGGGGCAGTGCAAGGAATGAGCAGTGAAGCAGCTGCAAAAGGCAGAGTTCCAACAGATGTCAGCACGTAGTGTCATTAGATGTCATTGCACTTCCAGAACTCTGAGGGGCAACCATTCCAGAAAAACACTCTGGCAACTAGTGGAGATGAAGGATGCCCCAGGGACCTGCCCACATCCCTCCATCGGACCCGACACATCAAGTTCTCCAGCCAGACATCCTGATCCCACAGTAGGTCCCTCTAATACTCAGACAGATCACCAAGGGTGGGTGGCCCGGGGGGGGTGATCTGGGGGGGCTGGACTTGCCATGGATCAGGAGGGAGATAGATGTGTGCATTTCAGACTCGGAGTAGAGGCAGATTCGGGTGGACACTCTGGAAGGATGCCCTGATTCCAGAGTGAACAAATAGAATGTCCAACAAAAAAAAATAAAAGAGGCACTATATAAAGGCCATAAGAGAGCATGTTCTGGCTGAGATAGATGCTGGTGAGGGAACTAAACTTACATTCACACAGTGTGTTAAAAACAACGCTACTAGATGCAGTTCATTTATCGAAGACTGCATGGGACAGCGTGGCTAAGGAAACCATTGCACACAGTTTTCAGAATGCAGGTTTCTGTCACCCACAGCCTGCTACTCTTGCCATTGTTGCCGAGAAGATCATCTTCCCACTGCTGGACTGAGTCAGAGTTAAACTCATTATGATGGCTCAGAGGAAAGGACCCAGAGCCAGAAACAGATGCGGTTGCAGAGGTTATCGCATCCATGCAGCAAGAACAGCAGAAGAAACTGAGCTGAAGTCACAGGAAAAGACTTATGGGGATCAGGATGAAGAGAAACTAGTTTCCAGTGCAGATGTCCGAGAAGCTCTGAAAACACTATAGCATGCTATGGGACAATACTGCGATATAGCCATCCTAACTAGGATATGCTGGCCAGGACCCAAAAATATAGGTGTGAATACACTGTTACAAAATCAAAGTAAAGCAAGATTACTGCGTTTCTAAACAAAGTAGAATAAAGTTGAACAAATTCAAACAGAGTTAAACAGTTTGTGATGCACTAAGGTAATGCATTATAAGGCCCATACACATGTTTGTGTTGCACTAAGGTAATGAGTTATAAGGCTCATACACATGTTTGTGTTACTAAGGTAATGAGTTATAAGGCCCATACACATGTTTGTGTTGCACTAAGGTAATGAGTTATAAGGCCCATACACATGTTTGTGTTGCACTAAGGTAATGAGTTATAAGGCCCATACACATGTTTGTGTTGCACTAAGGTAATGAGTTATAAGGCCCATACACATGTTTGTGTTGCACTAAGGTAATAAGTTATAAGGCCCATACACATGTTTGTGTTGCCCGAAGGTAATGAGTTATAAGACCCATACACAAGTTTGTGTTGCACTAAGGTAATGAGTTATAAGGCCCATACACATGTTTGTGATGTACTAAGGTAATGAGTTATAAGGCCCATACACATGTTTGTGTTGCACTAAGGTAATGAGTTATAAGGCCATACACATGTTTGTGTTGCACTAAGGTAATGAGTTATAAGGCCCATACACATGTTTGCTTGCATAAGGTAATGAGTTATAAGGCCCATACACATGTTTGTGTTGCACTAAGGTAATGAGTTATAAGGCCCATACACATGTTTGTGATGCAGTAAGGTAATGAGTTATAAGGCCCATACACATGTTTGTGATGCACAAAGGTAATGAGTTATAAGGCCCATACACATGTTTGTGATGCACTAAGGTAATGAGTTATAAGGCCCATACACATGTTTGTGATGCACTAAGGTAATGAGTTATAAGGCCCATACACATGTTTGTGTTGCACGAAGGTAATGAGTTATAAGGCCCATACACATGTTTGTTAGCGAAGGTAATGAGTTATAAGGCCCATACACATGTTTGTGTTGCACTAAGGTAATGAGTTATAAGGCCCATACATATGTTTGTGTTGCACTAAGGTAATGAGTTATAAGCCCATACACATGTTTGTGTTGCACGAAGGTAATGAGTTATAAGGCCCATACACATGTTTGTGTTGCACTAAGGTAATGAGTTATAAGGCCCATACACATGTTTGACTGCACGAAGGTAATGAGTTATAAGGCCCATACACATGTTTGTGTTGCACTAAGGTAATGAGTTATAAGGCCCATACACATGTTTGTGTTACGAAGGTAATGAGTTATAAGGCCCATACACATGTTTGTGATGCGATAAGGTAATGAGTTATAAGGCCCATACACATGTTTGTGATGCACGAAGGTAATGAGTTATAAGGCCCATACACATGTTTGTGATGCACGAAGGTAATGAGTTATAAGGCCCATACACATGTTTGTGATGCACGAAGGTAATGAGTTATAAGGCCCATACACATGTTTGTGATGCACTAAGGTAATGAGTTATAAGGCCCATACACATGTTTGTGATGCACTAAGGTAATGAGTTATAAGGCCCATACACATGTTTGTGATGCACTAAGGTAATGAGTTATAAGGCCCATACACATGTTTGTGATGCACTAAAGGTAATGAGTTATAAGGCCCATACACATGTTTGTGTTGCACGAAGGTAATGAGTTATAAGGCCCATACACATGTTTGTGTTGCACTAAGGTAATGAGTTATAAGGCCCATACACATGTTTGTGATGCACAAGGTAATGAGTTATAAGGCCCATACACATGTTTGTGTTGCACTAAGGTAATGAGTTATAAGGCCCATACACATGTTTGTGTTGCACTAAGGTAATGAGTTATAAGGCCCATACACATGTTTGTGATGCACTAAGGTAATGAGTTATAAGGCCCATACACATGTTTGTGTTGCACTAAGGTAATGAGTTATAAGGCCCATACACATGTTTGTGTTGCACTAAGGTAATGAGTTATAAGGCCCATACACATGTTTGTGTTGCACTAAGGTAATGAGTTATAAGGCCCATACACATGTTTGTGTTGCACGAAGGTAATGAGTTATAAGGCCCATACATGTTTGATGCACGAAGGTAATGAGTTATAAGGCCCATACACATGTTTGTGTTGCACTAAGGTAATGAGTTATAAGGCCCATACACATGTTTGTGATGCACTAAGGTAATGAGTTATAAGGCCCATACACATGTTTGTGTTGCAGAAGGTAATGAGTTATAAGGCCCATACACATGTTTGTGTTGCACGAAGGTAATGAGTTATAAGGCCCATACACATGTTTGTGTTGCACGAAGGTAATGAGTTATAAGGCCCATACACATGTTTGTGATGCACGAAGGTAATGAGTTATAAGGCCCATACACATGTTTGTGTTGCACAGGTAATGAGTTATAAGGCCCATACACATGTTTGTGTTGCACGAAGGTAATGAGTTATAAGGCCCATACACATGTTTGTGTTGCACGAAGGTAATGAGTTATAAGGCCCATACACATGTTTGTATTGCACAAAGGTAAGGAGTTATAAGGCCCATACACATGTTTGTGATGCACTAAGGTAATGAGTTATAAGGCCCATACACATGTTTGTGCTGCACTGGAGGTAATGAGTTATAAGGCCCATACACATGTTTATGTTGCACTAAGGTAAGGAGTTATAAGGCCCATACACATGTTTGCGTTGCCTAAGGTAATGAGTTATAAGGCCCATACACATGTTTGTGTTGCACGAAGGTAATGAGTTATAAGGCCCATACACATGTTTGTGTTGCACGAAGGTAATGAGTTATAAGGCCCATACACATGTTTGCACTGCACTAAGGTAAGGAGTTATAAGGCCCATACACATGTTTGCACCGCACTAAGGTAAGGAGTTATAAGGCCCATACACATGTGTGTGTTGCACGAAGGTAATGAGTTATAAGGCCCATACACATGTTTGTGATGCACGAAGGTAATGAGTTATAAGGCCCATACACATGTTTGTGATGCACGAAGGTAATGCGTTATAAGGCCCATACACATGTTTGCGATGCACTAAGGTAAAGAGTTATGAGGCCCATACACATGTTTGCGTTGCACTAAGGTAAGGAGTTATGAGGCCCATATACATGTTTGCACTGCACTAAGGTAAGGAGTTATAAGGCCCATAAACATGTTTGCGTTGCACTAAGGTAAGGAGTTATAAGGCCCATACACATGTTTGTGTTACACTAAGGTAAGGAGTTATAAGGCCCATACACATGTTTGCGTTGCACTAAGGTAAGGAGTTATAAGGCCCATACACATGTTTGCGTTGCACTAAGGTAATGAGTTATAAGGCCCATACACATGTTTGCGTTGCACTAAGGTAATGAGTTATAAGGCCCATACACATGTTTGCGTTGCACTAAGGTAATGAGTTATAAGGCCCATACACATGTTTGCGTTGCACTAAGGTAATGAGTTATAAGGCCCATACACATGTTTGCGTTGCACTAAGGTAATGAGTTATAAGGCCCATACACATGTTTGTGTTGCACTAAGGTAATAAGTTATAAGGCCCATACACATGTTTTGAAATTTCCTTTAAGAACTGCATGATAATTGACCCGGGTCTGTGGTTAGGTGCAGGTCTAGGTCCAAGAGCTCGGTAAATGCACTCTGTGTTAAGGGCCATCTTCTGGAGCAGGTCAAGAGCCTTGAGCAGTAATCGGTCTATGTATGCTGATATCTGTTGGCTCTCCTCACTCTCGAGCAGACCAAATATCCATAGGTTTTTGCAGCATAGGCAACCGTCTAAGTCAGAGTTTTTTTTTCCTCCAGCTATGCTTGATTTGTATATAGAGCAAGGATAAGCATAGAGTGCAAGGATAAGTCTAGAGAGCAAGGATAAGTATAGAGGCGAGGATAAGATAAGTATAGAAGAGCAAGGATAAGTATAGAGAGCAAGGATAAGATCTGTAACCTGGTCTGAGTGCTCTGAGAGTTCGTGAGCATATTTTGCATGCCCTTTTATTCTGCCTGAACTGTGGTTAAGGCTGATTTTAAAAGTTTGCAGTTGCTCTTTGAGTTCCGTTTGGAGCATTCAGAGTTCAGTGAGAATGCGTGTTAGTTGGGGCAGTCTGTGCAGTAGAAGAATTGCTCGGCGCAAGGAAGCCAGACTGTTGCATGGCGGGGGGCCCACTAGATGTGTCACTTCTTGTCCTGGGGCCATCAGCTGATTCTGTTGAATTTCTTTTTTTTTAGATCCTCCCGTAGTAGTAATGAGTCTCTGGATAATGTTGCAGTGATTCTTTGTGGAATACCGAAATTAGAGGCGATTTGGTCGGTCTGATCAGACAGAGCTCACTCTTCCCTGCTACTATAGTGATGACATCACTGGAAAGCATAGCTAATGCAATTTCATGAGCAGATTGAAAACTCAGGTCCTTTTCAGAGTGTAGCCTTTTCTTGTATTTATTCATCTTTTAAACCACGCACTAATCTGTCTCTGAGTGTTTCACTCAAAAAAGGAGTTTAAGACTACAATATAATCAGTTATAGGTTCACTGTCTTTTGATCCCAATGACAAACTGAAAAGACTCTTCAATCACCAGTGGTTTGGGCAGATAATGTCCTCTGAGCAGGCTGCAAAGAAGGTATATCTTTCGAGTTTGTTTTTTTTTGGTGACTATTAAATTCTTCAGCAATCCATAAGCTTAGGGTCCAGTTACAGACAGGAAAATGCTTACTTGTTTTCCCACACTGATATCTCATTTACATCCATCCACATTTTAAACTGCTCGAGATATGATTCAAAATCTTCTTTTAATAAATGCTGGATAAAGAAGACCATCACAGAATCATACACAGTGGAAGCCATTTAGTACGGACACAGTTACTGCGGACAATTGGTTTACGTGGACAAAACACATAATCTCAATTTATAACGTATGCTCACAATGTTAATTTTGTTGTATACTATAAACATTGTGAGCCGCTTTTAAGCAGACCGGTAGTAGTTCCATTGACAGTAGCTGAGACAGTAACTGACAATACTGGGGGTTATCAGGGAGTTACTTATCACCTGTCAATCAGTTAATACCTTCAGGAAGTGTCAGTTACACAGCCTTAAGTATGTAGTTCTTAACCTCAGCAGTCAGCTATTCTGTCCAGGCAGTCACTGGGTCTGTAAGTTAGACTGTCTCTGCTACCATGATGGTGTCAAAGTGAGCTGCTCACCCTCGCACTCAAAAAGTTGAGCTGTTGTAGCAAATTGAAGCCCTCCCTAAAATGAGTATCTAGGACATTGCTGTTCATTTGTCATTGCCTAAATCCACTGTTTCAGATCTGATTCCGGCAAAAGAACAGATCTTTTCTGAATGTCACTCCAACCAAAGCCCTTCACATAAGAGAAGGCATAAAGGAAAGGATAGGGAAATCAAGGAGGCACTGCTGTGGTAGTTCAGTAGTGTCCAAGAGAGAGAGAGACACTTTAACATGTTGCAGCATGACAGGAACAGAAAACTGTGAGCTGGTTGTGGTCAGTAAATTGGCTAAGCCCCAGTGTTTCAAGAATGTCCACCATCTCCCTGTGTCATACGGCAACGACAGGACAGCATGGATGACTGGGGAGATTTTTACAGAGTGGGTTTGAACCTGGGACACTCCATGGAAGGAAGGAAGATTGCTCTGTTGCTTGGGGATCATCTCCCCAAGATAGTTATTCAGGGAGACACAATGATGTCCTTTGAGGTGGCTCAGCTCCAGTTCAGATGGGATCAAGCAGACAGGCTGAGATTTTACTAGCTCAGGAATTCAAACACACAGCTGAGGCGACAGAGCCGGGGCCCGCTGGAAGGTATTCAGCTGCCTTTCCAGACAATCTGGTCTTCCTCTAATGGGAAGAAGGCTATTACCATGTTATACCCAATTATATTAAGGACCAGGGCTTTTCTTCTCTCTATATTAAGCAAAGTGGGAAGAGGACTTAAGTATCACCATTAATGAGAAACAATCACTTAAAATTTGGAGAAACACATGGGTGCCTCTGCCTCCCCCATTGTGGAGAGAGTTTTGCTGGAAGCTGATGATCCCTTCTTTTTGTTCCTGTTCAAGCAGCACACTGACACTCTGATCTCTCCTCTTCGTGCTGGAGAAGATGTGGGGAGCCACAGACAACAGTCACATGTTTTCTGCACTGTCCATGCTTGCCCCTTTGGGTGCAAATTAAGACTCTTCTGTCCTAGGTCTTTAATACACAGGTACAGTTTAACCAAGAGCATCTGGTATTGGGTATTGTTCCAGAGGACATGAAAGGGAGGGAGGAGAGATACCTTTGGTCTATCTCGATAGCAGCAGCTCTGAAATCAATAACCAAAAAATGGCTACAGCATGATGTTCCAGTAATCTTGGAGTGGGTGGGAATAATCCACGATATTCAAAGGATGGAGAGGTTGACCTGTGGCTTGTCCCAGAGCTTCATAAATATCAGAACAGATGGACTAGATGGGAGCTAAGCCATGGGCCTACAGTGCAGGAAGGAGGGCAACCCAATGGGATTCCTGATTGATGGGGCTAATATTGCCTTTCATAAGATACAAGACCTTTTGTCTTGGCCAGGGGGAAACTGGGCTGATCTGAATGATTAAAAATTGGGATAGGGGAACCAGGTTTTTTGACAGTGAATCTATGTGATGTGGGGGTGGAACATATTTCTTCTTAGTACAACAAATGATCAAGCAGCAGAACTGATGTTTCCTTTTATTTATAGAGATTCTTTACTACTGTGTTATCTACCATCTCTTTAGAGACTGTATGGACAGCTTGTTGCTTTAGTGAGACCCAATTGTTTATTTGGTTTGAAACCTTTATTACTGTGTTTTTTTCTTTTAGATACATTAGTTATGGTTATTAACTGATAAACTGGCATGACTCTGTTAAGCTGCTGTGTAACATGCATTGTAGTGCTCTAATTTTCATGCAATAAAAGTATAAAAAAAAGATTGCTCTGTTTCTAGATAATCTGATTGGACATCCAGACATCAGGGGCCTGTGAAACATCAGGCTTATCCTCCTTCCACCAAACACCACATCAGTTATCAAGCCCCTTGACCAGGAGGTTATTTATGCCTTTAAGAGGCACTGCATAGCTAGCCCGGTGGTGCTGAGGGTTGGCGCTGGGCGCCACATCTCGTGCCACGCTGGTGACCCAGGTTCAGGAATGAGCCCAGCCCATCGGGGGTCGGCAGGGAAGGGAAGGAAGGGATTGAGCATCTATAGGCTGCTTTCCCTTTCTGAGGAGGATCCAGAGTATGTGCCACTCCTGGGCAGTCTCTGGCATTAGTCAGGGACAGTGCAGGGAACAAGAAGTGAAGCAGCTGCAAGAGCGGAGTTCCAACAGATGTCAGCACGTAGTGTCATTGGATGTCATTGCACTTCCAGAACTCTGAGGGCAACCATTCCAGAAAACCCTCTGGTGACTAGTGGAGATGAAGGAGGCCCCAGGGACCTGCCCACATGCCTCTGTTGGACCCGACACATCGAAGCTCTCAGTCAGGCATCCTGATCCCACAGTAGGTCCCTAATACTCATACAGTCCACCAAGTGTGGGTGGCCCAGGGGTGATCTGGGGGCTGGACCTGCCATGGATCAGGAAGGAGATAGATGTGTGGGTTTCAGACTCGAGTAGAGGCAGACTCGGGTGGACACTCTGGAAGGGTGCCCTGATTCCAGAGTGAACAAATAGAATGCCCAACAAAAAAAGAGGCACTACATAAAGGCCATGAGAGAGCATATTCTGGCTGAGAAAGATGCTGGTGAGGAACTAAACTTACATTCACACAGTGTGTTAAAACAACGCTACTAGATGCAGTTCATTTATCAAAGACTGCATGGGACAGCGTGGACTAAGGAAACCATTGCACACAATTTTCAGAAAGCAGATTTCTGTCACCCACAGCCTGCTACTCTTTGCCATTATTGCCAAGAAGATCATCTTGCCCACTGCTGGACTGAGTCAGAGTTCAAATCATTATGTTGGCACGGAGGAAAGGACCCTGGACAGAAACAGATGCGGTTCCAGAGGTTATCGCATCCATGCAGCAAGAACAGCAGAAGAAACTGAGCTGAAGTCACAGGACAAGACTGATGGGGATCAGGATTAAGAGAAACTAGTTTCCAGTGAACATGTCCGTGAAGCTCTAAAAACACTACAGCATGCTATGGGACAATACTGTGATAGCCATCCTAACTAGGATATGTTGGCCAGGACCCAAAAATATTGGCGTGAGTACACTGTTGCAAAATCAAAGTAAAGCAAGATTACTGCTTTTCTAAATAAAGTAGAATAACATTGAACAAATTCAAACAAAGTTGAAAAGTTCAGGAAAGTACAGTAAACATGCTTATAACATGGGTAGAGAGAGGGAGGGAGGTGATTGGTGGAGTGCCGTGAGGTGACAGTGCATTAATCCACATTATCGGAACAGTTGGTGTCCATTATCGGCACAGTTATTGTGAAAGGATCAGAGGGAGATCTCTGGGCAGACTTGCACTTTTTCTGCAGGTGAAAATAATTTCACAGAGGTAGCCATTTACAATCCTTGTGAAGAGACTTCCATTATTACTGCACAGGACACAGGTGCTTTTGCAAAAGTATTCTCCCCTACACAAGAACTGCAGGTGTGGTGCAATTGCAGAGAAGAGGATCTGTCTTCCCCTGGCATGTCACCCGCGTGGTATTTGTGTTGTCCTCCCCACCCACCATCCCACCCCATGGATCACTGGGTACTGCACACTCACTGGGGAAAGGGAGTGCTTGAGGAGTGGGTGGCAGCAGCTTTTATTTCATGAGAACAGCATCCTTGTAAATACATAGTAATACAGTAAATGAAAACCAAAACAATGCAATAGAACATTCGGGCAATATGCAGCACAGGGCGAGAGAGTGAATGCCTGACTGACACAGACACAGCAGCAGAAAGAGAGACACAGTGTTTTTGCTCCCAATGCCATTCCTTCTGTGGCTGTGTGAGACCTGCATGGTACCTTACAGTTGTGAGCAGTTGCTCCTTCCGTGTTCCCAATGGCAAGTGGCACAGTACAGGCGGGGAGGAGGAGAGAGGCGATGCTGCCGAGAGAGAGAGAGAGAGGCAAGTGTCGCAGTCAGCACAAGGATGTGGCCGCAGCCTCAGAAGGGCACCCCATAATTTAAGTCACTCACAAGGCACCATGGCATCGGGGAACTGTGACTGTCTCTCTCTCTCCCTCTGTCACTGAGTGCTAGTGAAGTTAGTAATGGGTGAAAAAGGAATACATTCTGTTGATAGGCTCCTGTCACTCTGCCAGTGTCAGCAGGAGTAGCATAGTGTCAGCAGGAAATAGTACTCCTGTCCCAACGCGAACAGCAAATCCACCCTTCCCGACCTCCCGTACCAGAGCACCATAAGTAAACATGCTGGTGGTGAGCAAGGGGAGACAGCAAGCTGCTCTATAGCAGCAGGGAAAGTTTTGGGCTGCTTACTGCACATTGTGGATGTAGCTGACTGGGAGGAAAGGAGCTCAGGACAGCGGGCTCCATGGACTAGGTCTGCTCTGCAGCATTCAGTGACAGTGGATGACGTGTAAAGAGACACACACACACACACACACACCAGGACCAGCACATGAAATTGACACTTGTGGCAATGTCCCGTCTCCACCTCTCTCTCTCTCTCTCTCTCTCTCTCACAAAAGTAAGTGAACAATACAGTTCCCTGTCTCAGTAGTGAAGGGAATGTCCCCAATGTAGGGAGGGACAGTGGCCGAGTGAGAGACAGGTGGCATGATCAAAAGATTTCTCGACTGGAGCGAGCTAGAAGGGAAGCACGGGGAAGCTAGGGAGAGACAGGAAACAAATCGGTGGTGCTGACGGGGATGCCGCTTTCCTGGGGACTGTAGGATCGCGTGACACACTGCAGGAGTAAAAGATAGGAACCGTTGCTGGCAGCAGCATTGTTGAGCCACACAAGTCAGTGGGGATTCCTGGCAGCTTCACTTGTTTGCTACTGCAGAAATTTGAATTTCTTCCCACCATTCCCATTGGTGCTTGTGTTTTGTCCCTACCATTTTCACAGTTGCCTATGCCAAAGAGGAGAGATGGGAGAGATAGAAATAGAGAGAGAGAGAGAGAGAGAGAGGTAAGCGTTGAGTACACCCCACACACACACACACGGGAGAGAGTCTGCATGTCTCTGTCTCACTGCAGCTTCCCACTGCATGTGTCTGGGAGGGGTCAGAGTAGAAGGTTTTCTGGTGGCAGAAAGTATTTTATGCACAACAAAGGTCAGAAATTATGTGCCATTTCTATGTGCATAACATACATGCTAGCTGCATTATTACTTAGGGACTATTTTACAAAGTGGCAGGATATAGTGCCTTTTTTGCTGTTTAAACAGCAAAAAACACCTTTCTTGATATTTTTGTTGTTTAAACGTAACCCATGTTATAAGCGCAATAACACACTCCAAGGTGTGCTGTTAATGGGGATTAATGCACACCTTGGGTGCTGTGAGGGCACTCTGCCTGTGGCCTCGTACCTCACAACTCACCCATGTGTTAATCCCCATTAACAGCACACCCTGTCATGCGTTATTGCTTACACTAAGCACAAGAACACCTCCTACACGTTTCACAGCTTTTAATTTTTTAATAAGATTTTGCCTTTTAAAAATACAGCACAATCACCAATCCCTCTTTAACACCAAATCCAAAGAATCTATCAAATTAATAACTAAAATCATTGCCTTCTACTGACTGCACCTGCTGAAGCTGCATGTAACTGTCTGACATGGTGCTGTATATTAAATTAGTTATTATGGACATCGGTTAAAAGTGGACAAAACTGCTTTGCAGAGACAAGTCTGCTATAAGCGGCTTTTACTGTAAGATTAAGAACACTGTGCCACCATCTAGCATCAAACCCACTCCTTTACGGACATCTTTCATGGGTGGAGTGCAGTGATGTCACAGTACAAGTAATATATGCTGTGGACACTTGGTCAATGATAGATACATTTACAAGACATTATAGACTGGACATTGATAATGCCAATAAAGAAGCATTTGCTAGAAAAGCTTTGAAATCAGTGGTGGCGTGGTAGACCAGTCATTATCCATAATCTCCTCCCTGGGTTACTTCTTGACTGCTTCTTAGGACCCAGTTGGTAATGGTCAGGGATGCTGTAAGATGACGTAATATGCAGTGATAGTCTACTCATCTGGTAAAGGTAACTGCATGAGCATTACCGTCACAGCATCCCCAGGCCCACCCTGTGATGTGTATTTCAGACTGTGGATAATGGAGGAACCACAGTCCTACAGTTATTGCAGCTCTGCAATGATTGATTATAACCAGCATGCCATACAAGCTGGTCACACTAGACTGTCGTTTACAGCTATAAAAGTACCACATGAATGCCGTTGTACAGAACCTTATTTATGTTCAGTGCCATAATTCTTCCACAGTTTCCTTTTAGACACTATACAGCTTGGGAAGATTTGAACTTGAACTAAGCTCCTGCAGCCAGGAAGGAAGACTAGGTGGATCAGGTTTCGAAACATCTGGTCACATGTGTATTACTAGCCTATCAGATAGATATAACCCAGCTGGTAATGGTCATCGATGCTGTAAGGTGGTGCTCATGCAATTACCTTTCGCAGGTGAGTAAACTAGCATTTCTGTTAAACACGTCCTTAAACCCGATTTGAAAGGTAATTACTAAACCAGAGATGTAATTGAGATAGTTCTCAAAAGTTAATATATGATCAATCAGGTAAAATGCCTTTGTGAGATACACGAACACAGTAGCCACCAGACTTGATGGCCTGGTGGTTGTAGTCACTGATTCTCAACAAGGCAGTCTCTGTATTGTGTTGTTGTCCAAATCCATGTTTGCTAAAGGTATAAAGATCCTATTTGTTGAAAATTCTTTTGTTTGATCGAAAATGGTCCATTCAAAAATCTTGGAGAGTGGTGTCAACAATGAGACTGGTTTATATAGTTACTGGGCACAGTAAAAGAGCCATTCTTATGGATGGGGGTTATAGTGGCCTGCTTCCAAACTTGGAGGGAAAATGTCACAACATAAATATCACCATGCTTACCTCAGCTCTGTTCGAATATTGTTTGAAATAGCATTTGGTTGCCTGGAAGCTAGATGGAGAGTATTACAAAAACAAAGTGACTTCCATTTCTCGTTTTCTCCATATGTAATAACCACGTGCTGCGGCCTACATAACTTCCGTGAAATGGAAAAAGACAGTAAACAGGCAGACTGTCTTCAGAGTCAAGGGGGTAGGAGATATTTAGATCGTAGCCTACATGTACTGCTTCCACCGAAGTAGAAACCGAAGTTATGGACAAGAGAATACTCTTGACACAATACATGGCAAGTCACTTCCCTCTACGTAAGCAGTACAAGGAGCGGTAGACATTCACAATTTTATGAAAGTGGTGGCATATACACTAAGAATTTAATGTTTAACACTTTCTGAGTTTTATAACTTTTTGTGACAGTCGTCACTTAGCAGCACTCATCTGTGGTACGCAGTGTTATTATTGATGGAATGACAAGTGCCATAAATATAAAGTAATTTGTTCCAGACATGATATTAAGTTACAATACTGAAATGTGGTAGCGTAGTAGCCACTGTTAAGCATGGTAAGTTGATGTAATGTGAAAGAAATATAATGTGGCATACTGTGCATCAAAGTCCAGTAACCCGACATGCTGTCCCAGTGCTCTACCACTGAACTATAGGTGCACACTGATGGTCATGGGGTTTCCCTTGCACTGCATTACCAACTACTAGGAATATTTGAAAATGTTCCTAGTGGTAGGATATGAAGTAACACATATAGTAAGCTTGGATGAGAACCATGTCTTCCAGACGTGTTCTATAACTCATGTATTATTACATCTGGACAGTATGCGGGCATGGATTTTGATTCCTGGCAGGTTACATTATTTCTTTCTCACAGTTTCTCAGTACGACATGAGACACTTCTCTGAGCTCCTTCAAGCGAGATCTTCGCCTACACCTCGTCAGCTATTGCCTCCTGTGGCTGCTGACCCTGGCCTTGCTGTCATAAATCCTACCCGCATGCCAACAATCTACTTGTCCCACCCTCCCCTTCGCCCTTCTTATCCTTTGACCCCCTCACTCCCACTCCACCTTGTCTTTCTCAACATTCCTCCCTTCTCCTCCCTGTAATTAGCTTTTATCATCTCCTCTGCCTCTACTCCAGTTTTCCACTTAATCTCCTTTTCCAATCTACCTAATTGTTTCCTGTCTTATCTTGATTAAGTAGCCTTAGCAACCTGTGCTTGACAAAGCTTCTAGCTGCTAAAGTTGTTATAGTCTCAATGTATGTATTTTGCCTCTATGTTGTCTCATCCTTTGTACACTGCCGCTATGTTGTATCTCAGTGTCTGATGTGGAATCTTTGTAAAAGAGCCTTGGCTCAAAGGTGTTATCCGAAATCTAAATAAATAAATAAAATAAAAAATGATGCAAATGATGAAGGTCATTATTCTTAAGTCTGCTACTGTGATATGTGTGTGTGTGTATACCAATCTGAATTAAATATATCCCTAACATAGAAACATAGAAGTAATCGCAGATAAGGACCTCTTGGCCTCTTTCTTGTTACAGTTTCTCAGTACTGACATGAGACACTTCTCTGAGCTCCTTCAAGTGAGATCTTCGCCTACACCTGCATCGCTATTGCCTCCTGTGACTGCTGACCTTGGCCTTGCTCTCCATAAATCCTACCGTATGTCAACAATCTACTTGTCCCACCCTCCTTGGCCCTTCTCATCCTTTGACCCCTCTCCCACTCCACCTTGTCTTTCTCAACATTCCTCCTTCTCCTCCCTGTAATTAGCTTTTATCATCTCCTCTGCCTCTACTCCAGTCTGCCTATATTCCTTACCTATGGTGCCCTGTAGACCCTGCTTGATCTCTGGTCTCCCCCTTGCCTTGCCTTTCTAAGGTTCTCTTGTGTCTGTCCTATTCATGCTTGACTCCGCTACTGTTTTAGCACCCACCACCTCCACTGGGAGGCTGTTCCAGGCATCCACCACCCTCTCCATGAAAAGGATTTCTTTACATCTCCCCTGAGTCTCCCCCCTCCAGCTTCATAGCGTGACCCCTTGTCCTGGATCACCTTTTTCTAAGGAAAATGTTACCTTCCTGTATCCTATCTGCTAGAATCTTCAGCCTGTGACTAACCCTAATCCTCTCTTCCTCCTGCTCCCCTCTCTTGGCGGGGCTCTGTAGTATAAATCTACCTCATAAACGTTATGCTATACATGGAAAACAAAATGTGTATTCATGCCTTACCTAAATATTATGCATATTATGGATAACACTGGTTCCTCCTCTCCCAAAGGCTATTGTTACAGTATCCCCCATCTGTGTGTTTTTGTGTATTGTCTTTCTTCCATTATCACTATATTTATAATATTGTATAATTTTTTGTATGCATAACTTCCATTACTTATTTTCTCTCTTGTTTCTATTACCTGAACACTGTACTACTTAATACTATACATAAGTCCTTATTGTTGTTTAACGTGGCGCCATTGTAAAGGAGTCTATGACTCAAAGGGTTGTAATTCCAAATGTTATTAAATAAATAAAATAAATATTAATACATGAGGTATTTGAATGTTTCTGTCATATCCCCCCTTTCCCTCCTTTCTTCTAGAGACTACATATTTAGCTCCTTGAGTCTTTCATTGTAGGGCTTTTGATCCAGACCCTGCACCATTTTGGTAGCCCTCCTTTGTATCGCCTCCGCTCTATCTATGTCCTTCCAGAGCTGGGGCCTCCAGAACTGGACACAGTACTCAAGGTGGGATCTTACCAGTGCTCTATACAGGAGCAGTAGTGCCTCCCTCTTTCCGCTAGTGATGCCCCTTCTTATGCACCTAAGTACCCAGCTAACCTTCCCCACTAAAACAAGTCAGTTCACACCCTCACCCCCCCCCCTAAAAAAAAGGGGTAAATGTAACAATAACCATATTTTTTCAGCCTGGATTGGCAACTTACTAATTTGATTTCAAAAGCAGTGGGGGTCTCTTGGTATTCACCTCGGGCCCCACTGTGAAGTCGCCTAGCTACCATCGTCCGAGGTAGACCACCCACAAAGTATAAATGGATTCTAAATGAGGTGCTACTGCATATGGCACACATCAACAAAACAAGAAGTCAGTCCACACACACACCCCCAAAATGGGTAAATGTAACAATAAACATATTTTTGTTGATGTTTGCCATATGTAGTAGTAACCCTCATTTACAATCCCATTTATAGTTTGTGAATGAGCAAGTGAGCAGCTAACATTGGTTAACTTTCCCACTGCCTTATCACACTGCTTGGTTACCTTCAGGTAATCAGAAATGATCACCCCAAGGTCCCTTTCTTGTTTTGTGGTTGCCAATACCTCCCCACTCAAGTGATATGTTGCCCCTGATTTCTGTGCCCCAAGTGCATTATTTTGCACTTTTTGCATTGAAACCCAGCTGCCAGACCCTTGACCATTCTTCCAGCTTTTTAGATCGCTCTCAATTTTCCACCCCCATCCTCCCATGTGTCCACTCTCTTGCATATTTTGTGTAATCTGCAAATAGGCATACTTCCTCCAGCCTTTCTGCAATGTCACTTATGAAGATATTGAAGAGGACTGGCCTAGTACTGATCCTGCAGAATCCTGATGGTCACCCTGCCTTCTCCAGACCAGACACCATCTATCACCACCTTCTGCCTCCTATTGCTAGCCAATTTCTTACCCATTTTACTACTTTTGGACCCACTCCTAGGTTGCCCAGTTTACTCACCAGTCTTTTCTATGTGGAATGGTGTTGAAGGCCTTACTGAAATCCAGGTAGGACACATCTACCAATCCTCCCTCATCACTTCCCAGGTCACCATGACCCAGTCAAAGAACTCGATCAGGTTTGTCTGGCATGACTTCTCCCCTGTGAAACCATGTTGCCTTGGATCCTGTAATCCACTGGCTACAAGGTATTCACCAATCCTTTCCTTCACTAGTGATTCCATTACTTTACCTACTACTGAAGTCAGGCTGGCTGGTCTGTATTTTCCTGCCTCCTCCCTATTATCACCTTGGTGTAGTGGGACCACATCTGCCCTCTTCCAGTCCCCCAGAACCTCCCCGTTTCTAGTAATAGGTTGAACAGAGTTGTCAGAGGAGCAGCCAGTAACACAAATCCACTCCGGGGTCAGGCCTCTGCTCCACAGTGCCCAACCTTGAAGTGTGATTTGTGAACAGGGGACAAACAGGACACCCTCCTGTTTTGCTTTGGGTCCAAGCAACTACCAGTCTCAAGTCCTGGGGTCAATTATGAACACTTTTAGCTAGCACACCCAGCTAAAAGGTCTACCTATCACACTCTTTTTGGGGAAAGCAGCGCAATACTTAACCCAGAGGGCATACAACCATCCTGGTTCGCAACCCCCTGATGACTCAGTTGAGATATTGGTATTTTTCTTACGTTGCTGGATCTTTACACGGATCCTTGTTAGTGTGGCTGCATGTGGTGACACACTATACAATTTAACAGTTATGTCAGAATTACCAATACTGTTCCACCATTCACACTCAAAAATTAGAAAATGTCTCAGGCAGGTTTAAGGAAAACCCAGTTTTACTAAAACTAAAAATAGTAAATAAATACAGTACATAAAACAGAACATCTATGCATAATGATTACAGTTAGAAATAAATGGACAATTACAAAACAAAGCGCCTTGTAACTGAATTAACTAGTTCTAACTCAGTTTCTGTTGGCAAAGGTTCACACTTGAATTACCAGTCTTGGCAGAAGTGGTCTCTCTTGAATCCAGGAAAAGCGTGTCCCTTAGAAGTCCAGAACAAAAAGTGTGTTTTCTCTCAGCTAGGCTTCACCGGTATCAAAGATAAAGTCCCACACTCCTTGAGATGTCACAGCACATGGGGTCACTTTTAGCCACGTAATTAATTTGTAACATGACCAGTGTATAACCAAATGTTTCAGCTTACTGCCTGTTTGTAATCTGCAAAGATAGCAATATTTTAATTATAACAAGGCAGACTGTCTTCATCAGAGTATGGCTTATGGCATGTTACAATATCCTTTGATCTCTCAGGAAAACAGCCTGAGAACCACCTCTCAACATCTTCAAGATTTTTACATAGACTGACTAGGAAGCATTCTCCCTCCTGTCACCTTGTAAAAGGCAATATTTTCTCTTCAAAGCACCAACTCTCTGAGAACATGACTTTTATGATTTCCACATGAGTTTTTTGTCAGGTATGTGTTAGTTTCTTTGAAGTTAGCTGTTTCTTCCACTCAGAGAGAACAGTACATTTTCAAAATCTAATGTCCCAGGATGCCTTGTGCTGCCTGCCATGTTTCACAAGCAGAATTCAAAACATATATTTATATCAAAATTATATACACATAACTGGCAGATGGTGATTCCCATCACACCAGTATCTCCTTGAGCTCCTTCAGTATCCTAGGGTGCACCCGTCGGTCCTATTGCCTTGTCTACTTTTTAGTTGTGCCATTTCCTTGAGGACTCTCTCCTCTGTAAAAGAACTAGAGTCCACTTCCCTTCCTTCAATCCCCTTGTCCTTAACTTTGGCCCATCACCTACCCCTCCTCCATAAATACTGAACAAAAGTAATTGTACAGTATGTCTGCTTTTTTTTGTCCTCTTCCTCACACACCCTTCTTTCCCCTTTAAGCCTTACTATCCCTCCTTTAGTCTTTCTCTTCTTACTTGTATATCTGAAGAAAGTTTTATCCCCTTTTTTTACTGACTGGGCAATATTCTCCTCTGTCTGTGCCTTTGCACTCCTAACTGCTCTCCCTGCCTCTCTTTGTTTCTCCTGGTAACTCTCCCTATCCTCCTCCTTCTGTGTCCTCTTGTATCTAGTAAATGCTAGTTTCTTTGCCCTTACTTTCTCCGCTACTTCTCTAGAGAACCAAAGCAGTCTCCTTTTTCTCTTGCCTTTGTTAATCTGCCTGACACAGAGGTTTGTTGCCTTTCCAATGCCCCCCTTATTTTTACCCATTGCTCCTTGACTTCCCCCAGTTTCCTTATCCCAGCTAGGGTGTCTCTGAGGCATTCTCCCATTTGCTTAAAATCAGCCCTCCTACAGCTGGCCAGGTGGCATAGAGGGCTAAGGCACTGGTGTCTTAACTGACCCATGCTGGTGACCCAGGTTGGGGAATGAGCCTGGGGCATCAGAGAGTCGGCATGGAGGGAGGGCAGAGCTGGATGGAGCTGCCAACAGGCAAGCTCTCCTCTCTGGAGAGGAGTATGGCATCCCTCAGCTGATGGGCAACCCCAAGTGGGAGCTGGAGGAATCTCAGGCGAGGTGGCTAGGCACTAGGCCTAAGGTGAGAAGGGCGCCATGACTGGGGCTGTTCGGGCGCATGTGCGCCTCCAGGTGCATGCATGTTGACTCCTGGGGCCACTGGGAGAAAACCCTCGGAGGAAAAATGCCCGGTCAGCAGGGTGAAGACTGACCCCGTAGGTGCGGCTCCCAGGCCAGGCAGGTAAGAGCCAGTGATTCCAGGGGACGGGCTGGGAGGTTGGTCAGATGGGACTGGCAGGAGGAGCATAAAGAAATATCTATTAAAAAAATCAGCCCTCCTGAAGTCCAGGACCCTCATCTTAGTGCAGCTCGATTCTGCCCCAGTTCTTATATTAAGCCACACCATACGGTGATCACCAGTCCCCAGGTGACCACCCACTGTGACTTCAGCAACACTGTCCCCGTTTGTCAGTACCAGATCCAGTATCCCCCCCCACGAGTGGGTTTCTTAACTAATTGCCTGAGGAATGCCCCATGCAGGGAATCTAGGCTGTTCCTACTTCTGACTGTTGCTGTAGCTGGTGGGCTCCAATCCACGTCTGATAGATTGAAGTCCCCTACCAGCAACACTTCCCCTTTGTGTGCCATCCTTTGGATTGCTTTCACCATATCTTTATCCACCTCTCCCCCTTGTGCTGAAGGTCTGAGGATCACTCCTGTGTGAATAGAGACCCCCCTCTGTGTCTTCAGAGTGACCCACAGAACCTCACCTCCTCCCTGCTCTCCCTGTATTTCTGTAGCTTTTATGTTGCTCCTGACATGAAGAGTCACCCCCCCCCCTTTTTGTTACCCACCCTGTCTTTTCTGAACTGAGTATACCCTGGTGTGGCTACATCGCTATCCTGGTTTACACTGCACCAGGACTTGGTAATTGCCACTATGCCCAGGCCCTCCTCTGCCATGGTGGCCTCTAGGTCTGCAATCTTATTGTCCAGACTTTGAGCATTTGCACACATGGCTCTCCAGAGTGCCATAGGCCCCCTTATTTCCCATTTACCCTTCCTTATTTCCACCATTATTTTTTTTTTACTGTCTATCTTTCCTTTTACCCCTTGGATTCCTTTGCTATGTGGTTCCTTTGGGGATGTCAGCTCTTCAGGATTCCCATTGTTGACCTCTTGAGCCTGTGGATGGGGGCAGCTTATGTCTGCCTGTCTTCTTCCGCCTCCACCCTTGGCTAGCTTAAATGCTTGCCAATGCAGCATTTAAACCATTCACTGAGGACCACAGTTCCTCCAATCCCCTCAGATGGATGCAGGCCAGCACCCCTGTACAGCCCCTTATCCCTCCAAGTGGGGTTTCCCGCCCCACGAAGTTGAAACCATCCCTCACTGCACCATTTATTCAACCATGCATTGAAGATCCTGGTGTGGAGAATCCCGTCCTCCCTTTAGTTGTAGACAGGTAGCACCTCCAAGAAGGTCACAGATCATGCTCCTCATCTTAGACCCCTTCCCAGTGCCTTAAACTCCTGCTGAACTATTGCTGGCTGATCCCTAGCCAGGTCATTTGTCCCCAGATGGACAATGATGTCCAGCTCTCCCTCCCTTCCTACTTCCCCGTCAATCCCTTGGATCCTCCTTCCATCCCTGCGAGCTGTAATGCCAGGAAGGCACTTAACCTCCCTCTCCTCATCCTTATCTGCCCCCCAACTGTATCCCCCTCACAAATGGGTTCCCCACCAGAATTTTCTTCCTCCTCTGGGGTCCTCTGCCTCCCCCTTGGGGTCTTCACTATAAAGGACCGCCACATCCACCACAGTCACTACTTTGGGTGCCTCTGTGGGACATGCCTGCTTGGCCAGTGTGGTGTAGGTGTTATATTGACGTACCAGGTGGGGATGTGCCTGTGCTCCACCATCCTAACTCTTCCCAAGCCCACTGTTGTCTAGCCGCCTTCCTTCCGGGCAACCTCTGAGATAGCAGTGGTGGACTAGGTAGTCTCTGGGGTGTAGGTCCTCCAAACCCAAGCCAATTTGGCCTTGAGTCTGGCAACCTCATCCCTCAGCTTAGAGAAGTGCATACAGATGGGGCAGCACTGCAGTCTCCAGAAAGTCTCCCTGAAGACTGCCATCCCCCAGCCGCTGCACTGCACTACTCCCAGCATAACTACCCACCTGTTGCTAGACCTTACCCACTACCTTAACCCACTACTCTTTAACCCACTACTTTTTTCCCTTCCTTCTTCTCTTTGTTTGTCTCTCTCTGTCTGTCTGTCTGTCTGTCTCTCTCTCTTTCCCTTACAAACTCAGGATAATATCCCCTTGAAGCAGATGTACTTTAAATTTCACAACCTTATATTCCCAGTCACAACCCATGAATAATAATTCCTGTCACAGATGCAATATTAACTCACAATCCCAATACACAATCACAGTCCCATGATAATAGCACCGGCTGTAACTGATACAATATCAATTTCACAACTTCAGGATTACCCCTAGTAATTTGGTTATACAATGCTGTACTTATATGATGGACTGTGTCTGTCTCTCGGTCTCCTCTCCCGTCTCCTGCCCTGTGTTTCGGATGCAATTAGCAGAGTGGCTGGCTGACCAGCAAACTACCAGTGGACTCCGCCAGACAGTTTCACTAGTCCTAGCATGTGGTCCTTCACACGGAGGTCACAGCGTGGGGCCAGATGCAGTGCCTCATTGAAGTACCAAACGAGCAACCCCTGATGTAAGCAACCCAGCCTCCTGATGGGCTGCAGGGAGTGAGCACGCTAAAGTTTAAATTTAGTAGTAGGCCCAGCTGTCTGTGGCTGTGGGGCTCCAGCAACCATGAGGGGAGGGCTGCAGGAATTTCTATTGCCCTCACGACCCCTTGCTTCTGGTGCTGGCAATTGAGTGAGGTCTGTGTTGCAAAGATCTCCACTTTTACTGCCTCACAGTCAGCACTTACTCCCCATGATGCAAGCAACCCAGCCTCCTGATTGTTTGCGAGGAGTGAGCACATGAAAGTTTAAATTTAGCAATATTACAGTTTAGTGTTTTCCAGTAAATATTGAATACTGACATAAAGTAACGTTCAGTAATGGAAACATCAAGTTTCAGTAAAGAAAACAGTTATGTAGAGCATACACTACAGTACAATATGTTAATTAGACATTCACTTTGTGTTTACTGTTGTTAAGGGGTCCTATGGAGTGTCTCTTGCCTTAAGTTTGTGGATGTAAAGTCTCTAGTTTGGAAAAAATGGAATCTGTCTGTATTTTGCCATCCAAATTCTGTTTTCAGCTTCTTAAATGTTTTATTATGCCCTGTAGTATTTGAGATGGGATCGAAAACCTCTCCTGGGCTGTCTTTCGTTCTAGTGATCCACCTTAGTGGGCGGGAAGGAGGAGTCCCAGGCAAGCCATCTGTGCCTCCGTTGCTGAGTATGTATCCTTGGCAGTTGGGACACCCTGTCCCAGGCTTTCAGAGTGACTTCCAGGGCTCTAAGATGAGATTCTCCTTTAGTTGCATGAAGGGGGTCATCATATCAGAGGGCTGTTAGTGGTACCTCCTTAAATTAGGCCAGTTCAATGGGCTTCAGTGGGCCATGTACATGTGGAAGTCCCACTGCAGCACCAGTTTCATCTGGGCAGCTTCCAGTAATGTTGTATGAATGGGAGGGCCCATCCTCCCCCACGCTGCCTCTTTGCTAGGAGATGATAACTATGGACCCTAGGCTTTGTATCTGCCCAGATGAATTTCCTTTTCTTTTTTTTTTTTTTGTACTTTGTGTTTATTGATTTTACTGCATAAAACATACAGCATAATATTCATACAGGCAGGTGTACAGATAATACCAGCCACAATGCACAAGGTAAGGTGACACATCATTTTACGGTAACACACTTATTAGACCCCTATAACTAGTTACAGCAGTGGAAGGTTAGCTAAGTTGTTGAAAAGAAAACAAGTGCAACATCATTTTAGGGACTGGCACATTGCAACCATGAGCAGGGAGTAACCCATATTTTTTGTATAAAGTACACATCTTTTCCCTATCATGAAGATAGTAACTGCTCCCCTCTACATCGACTATAACATCCATCAAGTCTAGCTTCTTGCATAGCTCTCTTACCTTAAATGCCCAATCCAAGCAACAAAACAAATAAAAAATGTCCACTTTTAAGTCCTAGGTCCAAACTGGGAATAGGTATTTCCCCTTAATAATTCTAGCGAGCTAGAAACCATAAACTTCCCGTCTGATTACCCAGTGTCTTTATCATGTTAGGTAGTTACTCAGCAAAAAAAGCAACTTTTATCGCCTACTCGATTGTCAATGTCTGAGAGAAAAAGAAGAAAAGGAACACTAAGTCCCAATTCACAGCATTACTAGTCTCTCAATCACTGTCCGCTTCCTCACTGTTAGAATCACCACTCTTTATTTGAAATTCTTTTTCTGCTTGGTCTATAAATTTACCCGCTTCCACAGGTTCTGCAAATTGGTACGTTCTTCCCCCACAGAAAATACTCAGGCTTGATGCATCACCAGGACATGTTGGATTCCGAGTTGTCGAAGACAGGCCCATGCTGCATCAAAACTACGTCTCCTTTGCCTTGTCGCATAGCTGAGGTCTGGGAACACATGGATTTTGTTCCCTTCCCATTCCATTGTTCCACTTCATTTTGCTTGGGTTATAATTTGATCTTTTTCAACAGCAGACCCTAGGACTGCGAGGGATGGTACAGGAAGAAGCTGACCTGTGGTCTTGTGGTGTCTGGAGCCTCAAGGAGTTATACGGTAGGCCTTGAGTGCCAACAATTCTCCAAACAGGTAAAAGTCTCTTTAAGCCATTTATCTGTGAATCCGGCAAGATCTTCCCCCTCAGCTATTTCTGGGAGACCTAGGACCTTAATATTAGCCACTCTGGAGAGATTCTGTAAATTCTCCAAGCTCCTTCTCAGGACCCCGCTCTCTTTAACCATTCCTGATGTCGTTGTCATCGCTGACGAGGCTGTCTGAACTGCCACTTTGGTTTTCTCCTCCAGTTTAACAATTTTTGTGTCCATATTTTTAAATTGCTGAGCAAATTCCTCTGTCTTTCCGTCTAGCTTTTGTATTGCCTTGAGGCGTGGCGTTTGTAGGCTGATTGAGCTCTTCTACTGCCCCACTCGATTCCTTGCTGGCCCCAGGTTTAGCTTCTCTGGAATGGGCTCCTTCTCCACCTGGCACGGCTTTATTTGTCGCCCGTTACTACAATTCTCCAGCTTGATTTTCAAAGAAAGGTATCTAGGTGTAGCAGACTGCAACCTCCATCTAGTGGAGGATAAATAAGTTTGTTTAGACAAGCTGTGCTGCTTAATTGCTTAGAAAGAGTTTCCTTCAGCAGAGCTCATGCTAAGAGCTGTTGCTAGCTCAGCTGCTGGCCATGCCCTCTCCCCAAATGAATTTCTAAAAGATCTGAGTCTCTGTAAACTACTTTTTGGACATAAGTACTGGCACACATTGAAAGAAGTATAAACACCTGGCAAGGCTTTCATTTTTATCGCTTGGATCCTGGAATGCATTGGGAGTGGGAGGAGGGACCACCTTCTAATATCCTCCTTCAGCTTTTGTATTAGTGGATACAGTTGTCTTGGTATAGCACAGAGGTTGTGGCTATATGGAGTATTCCTAGATATTTTAATTTTGGGAGACTCCATTTCATTGGATGGCAGTTTTGTATTTCCCTAGTAGGAATATAGATCAGTGTAAGGACTTCTGTCTTCGTCTCATTTTGAGTGTAACCAGAGTATCTGTAGAACTCTCAAACAATTTCTGTGACTGCTTCTAGAGAAGCTTGAGGGTACGAAAGGTACAAGAGCACATCATCGGTGTAAAGTGCAGTCTTATGTTCCATGGATCCAGTTTCTATTCATTAAATGCTCTGCTCTTGCCAATTGTTTTGGACCAGGAGCTCTATGTAGAGAGTAAATAAAATGGCAGAGAGGGGCATCCCTGCCTCATCCCCACACCAGGCTAAAGGACTCTGAAAGACAGCCATGCACCTAACATATGCCTTTGGGGCCCATATAGGTTCTGTATAAAGCCAAAGTATGTGGGGAAAGTCAAACTCAGCAAGGACCCCATATTAATAACTCCACTCAACCTGGTCAAATGCTTTGTTGGCATCCATTCTCATTATTACGGTGGGTATTTTGTTGAAGTTAACATGATCTATAATATGGAGGGTTCTTTGGACATTATCTGAGGCTTATCTCCTGCCACAAAATCTGTCTGGTCTAGATGTGTCAAATTTGGGATTAGGGGTTCTAGTCTTTTGGTCAAAATTGATGTTAAGAATTTATAGTCCAGATTTAAAATGGATATGGGTCAGTAAGAAGGGCATAGTATGGGGTCCCAGCCAGGCAGGGGATGACAGATAACTATGTAGTGCCAGGATGGGGCTAAATCACCATCCTCCACCATGGCACTGTGATATGCATTTTATGGCTGCAGTGGGCAGAGCCCTGCACACGCCTTGCTATTACAGTAGAAGAATGAGCTCATCAGATTCGAACGGACTTCACAAAATTGGAGCCTGATTAGAATTACTCCACTAGAGCAGTTTAGAGCAGTTTGGCTTTGGTGTGTCCCTACTCCACACTATTTTGGAGATAGCGAAACTGAAACTGTTTGATTCAATACATCTCTCCTACACAGAATATATTCATGCCAGCTCAAATTACAGTCAGAGGATGCGTTCAGTGTAACTGCACTACTTAGAAAAAAAAAAAAAAACAAAGCCCACTCTCTCTCTCTCCATCCTGTGTGGCATTTCAGTTATATGGGATGTCACATGAACATAGGTACAAACATATGAATGTGCTAGCAGAAACAGACCTCCTAGTCTATCAGCATCTGCTTGAGTGTACAGCTAGCTCCCCTAAGTTGCAGCTGCCCCACCTCCTCCTCTTTTGTCCACCCTCAGCTGTTCTCAGCCTCACCCACCCATACTCTCCCCTGTTCAATGTCCCATGCCCTTTTAAAGCTACCCAGAGTTTTGCATGATATCACCCTCTCTGGTAGGGCATTCCACTTCAACACCACTCTGTCTGTGAAGTAATGCCTCCTCATCTCCCTCCTAAATTTTCCCCACTCTGTTCTTAGCCCATGCCCTCTAGTGTCCCGTCCCTTCCTCAGTTTAAAAACCCCATCAGCTCCATCCTAGTTGATTCCCCTCAGATACTTGAAAGTTCTGATCATGTTCCCCCATCCCTCCTCTCCTCCAGGGTGTATATATTCACTTCACCCAGCCTGTTCTTGTAGTCTCTCCCTCCATTCCCAGTATCATCCTCATTGCCTCCGCTGCACTCCCTGCAGTAGCTTGATATCCCACCTCAGGTACAGCCTCCAGAACTGCACACAGTACTCCAAGTGCAGCCTGACCAGTGACCTGTAGAGGGCAAGATCAATTCCCTCCACCTGGAGAGAGCCCCTCACTATACACCCCAGCATCTTGTTTGCCTTCATTGCAGCTTTCCTGCATTGGGCAGAATTGTTCATGCTCCCTGTTACCATCACCCCTAGGTCCTTCTCCTCCTCAGCAATCCCTAGCTTCACCCCCCCAACCAATATTGTCTCCTTGGGTTCTTTGCCCAAAGTGCATAACCTTACACTTCTTCAAATTGAACCCCAGCTGCCATCTCTCTGACCACTCCTCCAGTTTGGGTAGGTCCCCCTGCAGTTGCTTCCATCCCTCCTCCTTGTCCACTACTGCACCCATTTTGGTATAATCTGTGAACAGACTCAGCCTGCTCACCACTCCATGTACAAAGATGGTGCATGGGTTGCATCACAAGTCCTATGAAGACAGGTTGAAGGAACTGAACATGTACTCCCTGGAGGAGAGGAGGGAGAGAGGGGATATGATAGAGACATACAAGTATCTTACAGGGAGGAACAGGGTGCAGGAAAACACTATTTTTAAGCGAAAAAGATGTTTCAGGACTAGAGGGCATGGGATGAAGTTGGAGGAGGACGATTAGAGGAAACATGAGAAAGAATTTCTTCACAGAACGGGTGGTGGACAAGGGAACACCCTGCCAGAGGAAGTGGTGGGGCTGAAACAATCACGATTTAAGAATGCATGGGATAGACATAAGGAATTCTAGAGGTCAGGGTAAGGGAAATAGACTTCTAGGAAAACAAACTGAACTTACAAGCTCAAATGGGCAGACTAGGTGGGCCATAGGCCTATCTGCCGACACTGTCTATAGTATCTATGTAATGTCGGAGATGAAGAGCCCAAATAGCACTGGCCCAGCACCGAGCCCAGCAGCACCCCACTTGTTACTGGTCTAGGTGTTAAGAATTTTCCCACCACCACCTGTTGTAGCCTCCCATGCAGCCATTTTGTAATCCAGTTTGCCATCTTTGCCCCACTCCCACACCAGTTAGCTTGCCCCAAGCTGCCCATGAGGTACTGAATTGAAGGCCCTGCTGAAATCCAAGTAGAGGACATCCACTACATGGCCCCTATCCAGCTCTCTGTTACACAGTCGTAATATTGTATTAGGTTAGTTTGACAAGACTTCCTTGATATGAACACATGCTGCCTCACATTCCAGAGATCATTGTCCTCTAGAAATGACACCAGCCTCTCCCTTCATTGTGTCTCCATAATGCCAACTATGGAAGTGAAACTGACCAGCCGATAATTGCCCCGTTCGTCCCTTGGGCCGCTCTTGTGTATCAGCATCACATGGTCCATCCACCAGTCCTAAGGCACACATCCCATATCCAGGGAGGTGCTGAATAGATCTGTCAGCAGTTCTGCCAGCACCTCTGCCATCTCCCTCAGCACCCTGGGGTAGATACCATCCGGCCCTGGTGCCTTGTCCACTTTTAGTGCCCTCAGTCCCACTAATACTCTACTTCCCTTAATCATTCTGTCCATCACCTCTTCCCCCCACCCTCCCAGTCCAAGGTAGTAGTGGTCCCCCCTTCTCCTGCATGAACACTGAGCAGTTAAAACACATTCCTAATCCTAAAAGCTATGTCTTCCTGAGCCTGGGAGTAAACAAGTGTTGTTATCAGTTTAGGAGATCTGCAACAGTTAATGTGTGTGAGAGTGTGTGTCTGTGTGTGTGTGTGTGTGTGTGTGTGAGTGCCACTATGTTAACCCTGTCCTGGTACATTCACCTTTTCCTAGTCAGCTTGCAATTGGCTGTAATGCTATATGTTAGCGGTAACAGTGCACAATTCAGAACATGAAGCAGTGCATGTGGGTTAGTGTGTTTGTGTGTATGACACTTTGTTCTAGTCCTGCTGGTTATTGTAGATACATACATATATAGATGCATAGAAGTTGATGGCAGATAAGGATCACTTGGCCCACACAGTCTGCCCTATTAATTCCTATCTAGTGTGAGGCCCCACCCTGGAGTCCCACCCTTGCCTCCAGGATATTCTTGTGTCTATCCATTCCTTCCTAAATTCAGTGATGGTTTAGCCCTACCACCCCTCTGGTAGGCTATTCCTGGCATCCACCACCCTCTCAGTGAGAAAATATTTTCTGTTGTTTCCACCGCAGCCTTCCCCCAACTTCATTCTGTGCCCCTTAACTTTAGAAAACATAGAAACATGGACTTTGATGGCAGATAAGGACCGCTTGGCTCACCCAGTCTGCCCATTCCCTACCTATTGGATAAGCTTCAGATTCTAGTTAACCAACAGCCTACTTCCTCCTACCCTCCACTATAATTGCCTTATGTCTGTCCCATGCATTCTTGAATTCCCAACTGTTTTGACCCCACATCCTCCTCAGGAAGGCAGTTTCAAGTCCACCACTCTCTCCATGAAAAAATATTTCCTCTCATTGCCCATGAGCCATCACCCCTCTATCTTTAAATGGTGCCCCTTTGTTCTTGCACATCTCTTTTTCTGAAGGATGCTCCCCTCTTGGACTTTGTTGATTCCCTTGAGGTATTTGAAAGTTTCTATCATGTTCCCCCCTCTCCTTCCATCCCTCAAGGGTATACATATTAAGCTCTCTTAGTCTCTCTTCTTATGGCTTCTGTTGCAGAACCTGCACCATTTTAGTTGCCCTCATCTGGACAGCCTCCATCCTGTCTATGTCCTTGCAGAGATGGGGTTTCCAGGACTGCACACAGTTCTCCAGATGGGGTCTCACCAACTGTCTGTACAGAGGGTTCTATGTGATAACAGTGACTGAACAAGGCAATCGCTATTATCACGACCTGCATTATCGCTTGAAAGCATTTTCAGCGATATGCGAAAAACTACCAGGGAATTGTGCATGCGAGGGGCTGCACCCCTGCCCCTGCACTTCCTAAATATAGATTCTCAACCCAGGGGTGCATGTCGGGGAGGGGGCACATCCAGCTCAAAAAATTATAATTCCCGCAGCTGGGAAGCGCAAAGGAACACCCGTCCCCAGTCCCAAACACAGGATCTGCTCCATCGAGCCATGCGCCTTACCTACCACACCACATGGTTGGCTCGGTGGAAGCAGGTTCCCCTTGAGTCACATCCCTATTCCCCATCCCTCCACATCCTGTCGCCCACCCTCCCTCCCCTCCCTGTCGCCATCCTGCCTTCACGGTGAGATCTTTCACCATCCCGGTACAATCACCCACGACGAAAGTGCCATCATATGGGTCGCCATTATGACAGTCACCCATATGTGGTCGCTATCATCACAGATTACCATACAGAGGGGATAACAACTTCCTGTTTTCTACTGGTGATGCCTCTCCCTATGCATCCCAGTATCCCCCCAGCTATCCTTACTTCCTTCTCACATTACTTGCCTACCTTGAGTTCATCTGATATGACTACCCCCAGGTCCCGTTCCGTTTTTGTTGTTGTTAGTACCTTTCCCCATTGTGTACTCTTCACCTGGGTTTTTGTTTCCCAGGTGCATTACTTTGCATTTCTTTGCATTGAATCTCAGCTGCCATACTTTTGACCATTCCTCCAACTCTACAAGTCCCTTCTCATTCTTTCCACCCCCTTGTGTATCAACTCTGTTGCAGATCTTTCTGTCATCTGCAAAGAGGTATACTTTTCCTTCAGACCCTCTACAATGTCTCCTATAAAGACATTAAAGAGGACTGGTTGCAGTATTGAACCTCAAGTGTACCCTACTAGTAACCCCCTTTCTTTCAGAGTGAATTCAATTTACTATTACCCTCAGGCCCTGTTGTGCAGCCAGTTTGTTACTCAGGCTACCACCCTGGGACCCACTTCTAGGCTTGCTAACTTGTTTATTAATCTTTTGTGTGGGACTGTATCAAATACCTTGCTAAAATCTAGGTAGGACATATCCACAACCCCTCCCTGGTCTACTACTTTGGTCACCCAGTCAAAGAAATCAATTAGATTTGTCTGACATGATCATCCCGCTGTGAATCCATGCTGTCTTGGGTCCTATGCTGTGCTGGCCTCTAGGTACTCAACAGTTCTTTCTTTCAGAAATGATTCCATCATTTTCCCCACCACTGAGGTCAAACTAACAAGTCTGCAGTTTTCTGCCTCTGCCTTGCTCCCACTTTTGTGAGGGGAATCACATCCACCCTCCTCCAGTCCTCAGGTACCACTCCATCCTCCCATGATTTGTTAAAAAGTGTAGTCAGTGGTGTCATCTCTTACTTTGGAAGATGCTTCCTTCCTGGACTCTGTTTATACTGGTGAAGTATTTGTATGTCTCAATCATGTCCTCCTCTTTTCCTCCAGGGAATTCATATTTAACTCCTTTAGTTTTCCTCACAGGTTTTATCCCACAGGCCCCGCATCATTTTAGTCATCCTCCACTCGCCACCTCCACCCGTCTATGTTCTTTCTCAAAATAGCCAAAAGGTTGTGCTGTCAAAGAAAATGACAGGATTCAGTAATGAACTGTTGTTCACATTTATTAAACCACTTGTGGAAGCCCCTAGCACCTCGGCAAAGTGCCTTCCAAAGGAGAGTTGCAAAATGTCCAGCACACATTTAAATATAAATTCCAATGTGACATCACACAATAATTACCCAATCAACAAACAAAAACTTTGCATACTGTTTCAACTTATAAAAATTGTTTAAAACAACTTCAAATTCCAATTCAGATGTAGCCCAGAGGCAACAGAGTATTAGAGATGACCAACTGTATACTACATATTTATAGTGAAATAAATTATGGATTTTCATTTAACAAGGAGTTCTCCTTGTCTGCTAGGATACACCATACATTTAAACCATAATCAGCTTATAAACATGTATTGTAATCATGCCTGGATTGTTTCTTCAAAATGTCACTTTAAATAAAGTTCTATTATCGTAAGGAATACTAAAACACTTTTTATCCTTTAAAACATCAGTTAGCACATGAAACAACAGTTACATAGATCACTCACTATACTTCAGATCTTAGAGCTGTGGAGAAGGAAAAGATACAGAAGAATGATTTGATGGAGCCCAACTGTGCCAGAAGAATGTAGAGGAACCAGAAAATAATGGTATCCACAGTACAACCTACAAAACACAATAAGATATGGTCAGTACTTAATTCATAATAACATATAAACTGTATATAAATTATATACTACACAGTGACTACCTGATTCAAATACAACACTTCAAAATGCAGACTAAGGACAAAAGCTAGGTACCCTCAGATCCCAGCCAAAAATAAAGCTTCCAAAGATGAAGTTCCTCACAAATTGAAAAATAATAAGAGTGATGAAAAAAGGAAGCTTGATCAAGCCTCTGATGAAGTGGCTAAAAAGAAACTCCGTCAAGACAGATATGCTCCCATTGCTCCTGGGAAAGCCAATAGCGAGACAACAGGCAGCTTAAAGCATACAGAAAAATCAAAACACTTACAAACTGCGCAGATTCTTCCATCAGAGCAAGATATGAAAAAAGCATGGCAACTAATTCAGACCCTTCAAAAGATGGGTCCTCGATTTACTGGGGCTGGCAAGCACTCTTCCACAGTTCTCTCTTCTGTAGACTGTGAGGGTGATGCAGATGATGATCAATTTTATGATGCCCCTGACATGGATTTTGAGGGCCTTGAGCCCCAGGAATCCCTGGACCCTCACCTTGGGGATCCCCGCGTGACCACGAGGATCCTTTCTCTATGTTTACATTTATACAAAATATGCTGGATACCCTGGACCTCCCTACACAGAAGCCCAACCAGGATGTCAATGAAGATGAAGATTATAGGGAGATGAAGGGTCTTTCATCCTCAAAGATCCTGGTTGTCCCTATCTAGAATGCATTTAGAAAAAATACCGTGAAGGTACTTCAACACCCCACTTCAGTATCAGGGCTTGATAAGAGGCTTGAGAGAAAATATAAATTGTCTAAAAATGGTACCGTGTTCCTGTCTGCACACCCTAGCCACGAAAGTATAGTGCAGCAGGCAGCTTGGGAGAAAGCTGGAGTCTCCTTGTAGCCTCTACCCCAAGGATTCAAGAAAATTGACTTTACAGCAAAAAAAAATGTATGCCACAGCTTCCCTGCTTCTCAGGCTTTCTTCTTACATGGTATTCACAGCCAAATATCAGAAAGCCCTTTGGAAATCTGTCCAGGCTATCACCTGCAATGGATCAGATTCTATGGTGCAGGAGCTGGTGGATACATCAGAAACTGCCCTGGAAGCTACTATGTACCAATTCCACATGGCAGATGACAACAATGATGCAGCCTCTAGGGCGATGGCCCAAGCCATCTCTCTGAGACACTTCACCTGGCTTAGAACAACCAGTCTGACCACGGACACTCAGAACAAGGCCATGGATTTTCCTTGTGATCAAAATATGTTGTTTGATTACAGAACCACTGACTACATGAAAAGGTCGATGGTACAAGGCCTCCTGGCAAAGCCATTCATCCAAGCCAGAACCCCCACCCTTCAGAGATCCGTCCCAGGGGCGGTAGGGGCAGAAGTTTTGTTCCCAGGCATTACAGTCCCTATCCCCAATCTGACTTTAGCCAGTACAGGGGTCTTTCTGAGGCAGGGGCAGAAAGGACCAAAGAAGAGCCACATCTACCCAGCCATCTGCCTCTCAGTCTAAGTCCTGATGTGAGTGTCTAGGTCACCTTCCCATTTCCGATTGGAGGCAGACTCTCTCATTATCTTCAGCACTGGTCCCTCATCACGTCAGACAAGTGGGTGCTGGAGATAGTGGAGAAGGGTCTGTCATTATAGTTCAAGCAGCTGCCAGACCTCAAGCATACCCAGGTGTCAAGACCTCTGTCCCCAACACAGATACCGCAGTTGGAAATGGAAGTACAAAACCTTCTGGCTTTATGAGCAGTGGAGAGGGTCCCACCCCATCGAGAAGGACAAGGGCCTCTACTCCAGGTATTTTATGACACAGAAGAAAACTGGGAGTGGCAACCATCTTAGATCTCAGATATTTAAACAAACATTTAAAAAAAAAATTTCAAAATGGTCACTCTGTCACTGGTCATACATCCTATCAGCAGGAGACTGGCTAGCTTCCCTTGACTTAAGGGCGCTTACTTCCATATACCCATAGGGAGATCTCACAGGAAGTTTCTCAGGTTCAAACTTACTTAGGGTCACTATCAGTTCACCGCAATGTCCTTTGGTCTGTCCTTGGCCCCAAGAGTCTACCAAGTGTCTTGCAGTGGTAGCAGCACATCTCAGGAGACTGGGTGTCGCTCTCTACCCCTATCTGGATGACTGGCTCATAGTAGCAAAGTCTCCTTGCCAGGTCAAGGAATCTCTTTCCCTCACAGAACGTACTCTGGAGTCTCTGGGTTTCCTGGTAAGTCTAAAGAAATCTCACCTGGAACCCACCAGCTGCTCACCTTCATAGGGGCCCAGCTGGACACTCAGAAGGATATGCTTTCCTCCTGCAGAAAATAATTCAGGGTTTCCTTTCAGTGGCAGATTCTTTCACCCAGGGACAGCTAAGACCAGCCAGACATTTCCTCAAACTTCGGGACACATGGCCTCTATGACTGCAGTAGTCCCAGGGGTCAGGTACAGGATGAGACTCCTGCAAGCCTACCTCAGAGCTTGCTGGACTCAGAGAAGCAACAAATTTTCAGAGTTGATACCTGTGTCGGAGCAGTTCCTCCAAAACTTGCTGTGGTGGAAGAACCCTGCAAATTTGCAGACAGGGGTTCCCTTTCAAGCTCTTCTTCCCACAAAGGTAATCACCACAGATGCCTCCCTTTTGGGCTGGGGAGCTCATTTGGACAGTTCCTGAGTAAGTGGCAACTGGACTCCTGAACAGTCACAGTTGCACATAAATCTTTTGGAACTCCAAGCAGTCTTACTAGCTCTCAAAGCTTTCGCTCCCAGCATAGAAGGGCAGGCAGTTCAAATTCAAATGGACAACACCACTTTAATGTTCTACATAAACAAGCAGGGTGGTACCACATCAGGAATACTCTGTTTGGAAGCTCTGAAGCTCTGGTCTCTAGTATTCTCCCTGGGAGTCAGCCTCTCAGCTATTCACCTCCCAGGCAAACTCAATACTCCGGTGGATGCTCTAAGTCACATCAGTCAAGGTCAGAGTGAATGGACACTGAGCAAACAAGTACTAGCCATAATGTTCAGGCGGTGGGGCACACCAGACGTGGATCTGTTTGCCTCTCCTCTCAATCTTCAGCTTCCTCATTACTGTTGCAGGCCCCCAGTTCCGGGAACATTTCCTCTGGATGCCCTGATCCTGGACTGGTCAGGAAGGTTCCTATATGGATTTCCTCCCTTTCCCCTGATATTCAGGGTTTTGCTGAAACTCAGACAGCAGCCTGCATTGATGATTCTAGTGGATCTGGAGTGGCCCAGGCAAGCCTGGTACCCTCTCCTTCTCTCAATGTCCTGCAACAGGCCCATTCACCTGCCTCTGACTCGTTCCCTGCTGACCCTTCCTCAGACAGGAGTGCAGTACCCAGACATACACTCTCTTCACCTCAAGGCCTGGTTCTTGAGGAGTTGGAGTTTCCATCTTCACAGTACTCTTAACAGGTCCTTAAGATACTGAGGATGGCTAAAAAAACGAACACTAAGAAGGCTTACGCAGCCAAATGGAAAAGGTTTTCCCTCTGGTGCAAGAGCGAAAAGGTCAAACCCCTATCAGCTTCAGACCCTCAGCTGCTAGACTACCTGGTACACGTACTGGTGTCAGGCTTGAAACCATCTTCACTCAAGCTACACATGGTGGCAATTTCAGCCTACCTTTCGGTGTGAAAGAAGAAATCATTTTTTCCCACAACATGTTTAAACAGTTTTTCAAAGGCCTCTTGTACCTCCAGCCTCCAACCAGTGAGCTGCTCCTCTTTGGAGCGGAACCTTTGCATAGCTGGGCTCATGAATCCACCTTTCGAACCTATGTTCATGGCCCACATCAAGTCTGTAACTTGAATACCATCTTCCTGGTAGCCATTATGTCTGCCAGGAGGATTTCAGAGCTACAGACCCTGTGCACTGGCAGATTATATCATCCCTCTCAATGATAAAGTTGAGCTTAGAACAAATCGGACATTTCTGCCAAAGGAGGCTTCAGAGTTTCACTTGCACCTGTCCATTACTCTGACTGTCTTCTTTACTTGAGCCATCACTCCTGATGAGCAAAAGCTCCACAGCTTGGATGTCAACAGAGCCATCTTTCACTACCTAGAGCATACTATACAGTGCAGAGGCTCTTCCACTCAGTTGTTCCTCACCTACGGGGATGTAGGCAGAGGAAGACCAGCTACCAAGAGAACTATTTCTCATTGGTTGGTCTCTTGTATTAGATTCTGCTATGAGAAAGCTGGTCAACAACCTCCAGTGGGGCTCAGGGCCCACTCCACCAGGGGGCACTGCAGCCTCACTTGTAGCAGCAAGGGACATCCCCCTACTGGATGTCTGTAAAGCAGCTACCTGGAAATCTGTGCACACCTTTGTGAAACACTACAGTTTGGATGTGCAGACCAGATCTGATGCCAAATTTGGCAGGGCAGTTCTGCAGAGCCTCTTTCCTAAGTAAGTTCTCTGCCCACCTCTCACTTGGTACTGCTGGGTAGTCTGCAAAAAAGTTACTGATGCTAAAGGACTCCTGGAGTAGGTAGAAAAAATTACTCACCACAGTAATCTTCTTTCTGCCAAGGGGTCCTTTAGCATCAGTAAGCTCCCACCCTTCCTCTCCGGTTCACCTGTCGGAGAAGGGCTCTTATGTCACCTTTTACCAAATTTGGAGTTTCTTATTGATGAGTTTTTAGCTGATGTTGCTGTTGTTTCTATTTCCCACTTTTGTGGACATTTGCATGTGTTTTGAATCCTGTTGATTCTTTTTCTGGGCATTTCCTTCATTTTTCCTTGAAAAAATTCTGAAGCATTCAACAGCTCTCACTCAGCTCACACCCCCTCCTGTCTTTTGATTGGCTTAGCCCTACGCTCATTTAAATATCTCTTAAAGGCACACCTCCAGGGCAGTTGCACCTAGCCAGCTAAGTGCAAAAAGTTACTGATGCAAGGACCCTTGGAAGAAAGAAGATTACTACGGTGAGTATTTTTTTCTTATAGGCTGCTTATATGTTCTGGGAGGGGGATAGCTCTGTACCCGAATATATCTTGGGATACACTTCATGGCACAAGCTCAGTGATGTACCCGGCTTACCCACCACTCTAGTTAATAAAAATCTGAGGTATTTGATTGGAGGAGGGTGAGGGGTTGGGGAGAGGTTTTATTCAGATTTAACAGTGCTTAGGTTTTCTACAGTGGGAGCTCATTACACAGGAAGGCATGGGAAGGAGGGAAATTCTCTCCCCCTTTCTTTCTTCTTTTTTGTTTCTAGTATGTACATTATTCATTTCTTTATCCCCTCAAATGCTCATTCCCCAATCCAGATTTGGCACAAGTGTATGGTATTAGAGATTTGTGAAGATCGATTTTCTAGGTACTTATATTACAGATCTGAAAACATCTTAATCAGGAATCTTGGTTTATAGTCTATGCGGACAGTACAGTGACTGTTGCAGCTAAATAGAACTCACCTTTGGGCTAGAGTTAACTGAGTACACTGTTACTAATTTAGTGTTAAAATTTGGCACTTGCTGATAGCAACTGCCTTTTATAGGAGATTTACAGACCTGAGAACAATGTTTCTTACTGGAAGCATGTCTTCATTTTTCAAATTTAATGAAAATCTGTTAATCTTTCTTAGCAGAAATGAAACATGTGCTATTCAGCAATTGTTGACATACAGTACAGACACGCTGTTTATAGAAAAGAAAGACCACCATTGGTCCATTGAGTTTTCTCCCCTTCAGCTCAGTGGGGTATTTTAGTTTATACTTTGGACATGCACTGCTCCTCTTGAGCTACAAATAAGCCGCTACACAGTGTTTTAGTTCTCATGGGGTGTTGGTGCTGTAGAATGTAGCCATCATCCTGAATAGCACTTTTTTAAATCCGTCCTGAATGACGATGCTGAATTTTGCTGCACAGATAATTATCTACTCACTGCAAAACAGAGATCACAGATTAAAATGCCGCTGTTCATTAATATTGGTCATATAATTTATCACATGAAGGTGTGTACAATATATAGTAATATCTATTCCTCCAGTTAAGATGTGATCTTATGAGACCTGCCCAGCAGAGTCTCCCACCCACCTTACCTAATACCCCTCACTGGAGACTCATTGTGCCAATCAGACCTTCTTCAAAGGCGCAGCTGGTAGGGGACTGCAAAATGGTGTTGGGGTACAGGGATCCAATTCTGAAACCCTTCCTACATACTCGGAGCTCTGTGGGAAATGCTACCCCCCATGTTTGCTGGGACCCGGCAGGGAAGGCACATGGCTCCCTCTGCCTGGACCCCATACACCAGGGGTCTACACTGGTTGTACAAGGTCTCTCCCTCTGGTTTGTGGCCTCCCCCTCCCGCGGCCCCACCACAGACTAGTTTTTCCTGCAGAGTTATGGCGTACCTCTCCTAACTGAAAACATAACTCTGTCATTCAATGGGACATGGGGGGTCAGCGGGACACTGGTAACCCTCTGATTTTGCCTGTGGCGCCCTGAGCTTGGAGCTGCATTACCCTAGGTTAGATGTTTATTGGCTGCTAGCTCCAGGATGGGCAGACCTCTTCTTTTTTGTAGGGTCTTTCCAATCTTAGCTACATCCTGGCTAGCGCCCTGCACTGCTGCATCTGACTTCGGAAGCAGTGAAGGGGACCCACGGTGCTACTGTGACTTGCCCCCTTTGGGAGTGCACACCTTCTCCCATATAGGAGGGATGTTTCCTCCTGCCTTGAAAGTTACCTGTGGGCACTAACTTCCCTTTAGCAGGGCTCAGACAATCACTTTTTCACAGTATCTGAACCCAAGAATGTCATGTATATGTGGTTACCATTATCGTTTGCCCATTGGAAAATGGTTTGTTTGGGCTGTTGTGCCCATTGCACTTTGCTGTTTGGTATTCATGGTGGCAACACCCAATGCTTAGAACTGTGATAACTTTTCTTTTCTGGTTTATCTCTATTACCCCATATTTTCTTCCCTCTACTAGTATACCACTGTTGAGAGAGGCCACCTTTCAGACTCACCTATGCCACCATATCTCCTTATGGCTAATCCATCTGTAGTAATATCCCTTAATATTAATGGGGTGCCCAATCCAATTAAATGCTACCGACTATTACAATACTTGCATAGTGACAAACCGAAGGAATCCTCCTATAGGATACACACTCCCCAGGCAGAGTCATGGAATTTACATCCTTTGGCTACCAAACAGTGGTTTCCTCATCACACAAATCAGGAAGGAGGCAAAGGTAGCCATTTTGATCCATAGAGGTGTACCCTTTAAACTCCAGGACCAGATTGTTGACCCCAAGAGGCGCTATGCCATTGCTACTGGTTAGCTTTATGCTAGATCGGTGACATTGGCCTCGGTATAACTACCACCAGGGTCCACCAGGGAGGTGGCATAGAAATTTCTAAGCCAACTTCTACATGACCTGCAAGGCCATCTGATTGGGGGAATTTAAATATTATGCTAAACCCAGCATTAGATGCCTCTAAATCCTCCCTGCACAGGAATAACCCTCTCCAGATGAACTATGAACCCATCACTCAACAAATTACATCAGATTTATCTAAATGGACCCTTCTTCTGATGGGGATTTTCCCACCAGTTGAAACTATCCAGCAAAACGTACTACCTCATCTGCTGTTCTTTTACAGACCCTCCCCCTCCCACTAATACTTATTTTCAAACATGGGATAAGTTAATCCCTAGGTATATTTGGGGAGGTAAAGCGACCCACGTGAAATATTCCATATTACAACTATCCAGGGCACAAGGGGGACTAAATCTCCCTAACATGAAAATATATGCTCAGGCAGCTCACATACGGATTTCTCTATTACACATAGCTACAGATTATAAGACACATTGGAAAGACATCGAGGTAGCCCTAAATGGATTGGAGAACTTCCCGCCCTATATATTGGGGAACCCTCTGAGATGTCTCCCACTTTCTAAATTCATGAGCCTCACCTCAAAATTTCTGAGCAGCTGGATACAAATGTGGAGAACCCTTTTATCTCCTTCGGACAGAAGATACCTAAATATGATCCCGATCTCCCATTGGGAGAAGTTTGATTTACGTTATACATTTCAAGTAATAGGTCCTATGGGCATCCACTCTTTCCCACGCCTGCAAACAGAGTATAAACTTCCTAGCGATCAGCATAAATTTTATGAGATTTTGAGGGATACACTGTCGCCATTTGAGGAAAATACAACAGTAGCCAAATCTCCTTCTCTACTACTCCAGATGGAGATATTTCACCTGAGAGGACAGCCCAAGAACATGTCATTGGGATTTTATATTCAGCATTAAGGGCATATGATGAGACATCTTTGGATTATGTTAGAATTAAGTGGTCAAAGGATATGAACTTAGAATTGGATCTGGAGCAAAGGCAAATTTCACACACTATACTCCAGAATCTCCTCAATGTATATTGGTGGGAATATGCTTGGAAAGCCAGAGTAAGATATTTTAGAACCCAGAAATCAAAGCTAAGTTTAAGGGACATGGATATGGGAGCTGCTGAAGAGGATGTGGGCAGAGGGAGGCAGGGATAGAACATATCATTTGGTCATGTCCATATATACTAGGATATTGTTAAGACATCATAGGTGAGTTAAATGCTATATACAGGAGGCCAGAGATACTTACCCCGACCTTTGTATTGACAGCAATACCTCCGGTGGGAATTAAGGTTTGGGGGGCACTTTTTAAAATGTTATCCCTATTAATACTAGTGACAAAAAAAATCATAATTTGTTTATGGCTTTCCACCCAGATTCCAGCCAAAGAGGCTTGGAGAATATTGACATATGAAATGTATAACCTTGAAAGGATCTCAGCAAAACTGGCCAACAGGATCTCTGCATTTGCTAACTGATGGGGAACTTGGGTGCTATATCAATTAGGGCAATATGGGGACTTTGTTCCTTAAACATGCATTATTATATTTAAAGGTATATGGGACACTCGAGCCTACTGAGGGGGGAAGGGGGATTGGATATTTTAATTGAGCTAAACATTGATGGGAAAGGTAATATTTCCCCCTCTACTACCATTATTTATATGACAGTCATCAACATAAACATTTTATTAAGGTTTATAACAGATAACCAAAATGTTGTTTGAGATTGTACAGAGCTGGAGATCTCTGAAGGTATTTTGCTATGTCTGCTTACTATCAGCATTTTTCTTCATTGTACTACCTCTGAATGTATCTTTGTATTGCATCTGGTACTATAACAAGCTGCTAAAACCAATAAAATATAATTTAAAAAAAAGGAATAACCCTCTCCAGAAGTTTATTCAAAGTACCGTTCCCTTCCTGGGTTTCGTAGATATCTGGAGACATTTTTTCCCACTCCACTAGAGGGTACATCTATTACACCCCAGGACGGGTACATCTTCCAGATTAGATTATATCTTTACAACAGCTGAGCACTTGGAAAATGTTCAAGATATTCCCCACAGCGCTACAATCCTGTCGGACCACTGCCCAATCTACGTGAAGTTTTCCCTGGGGAAACCTTCTCGATCATCCCACTGATGCCTGAACCTTCTTCACCTTCATGACCCGAATTCTCCCAATTGGTCAAAATGCTGTGCCCAAAATCATTTCCGAGAATAAAATTCCTTCACAACACCAACTATCCTCTGGGACACTCTAAAGACGGTTCTTTGCAAAGAGATTATAATCTACTCTGCATAAAGAAAAAAGAAAGAGGCCCACATGCAGGACCTACAAAACTCATTTCACACTCTCCAAAGTTTTTACAACAGGGTGACAAATCAGTCATGACCCAAATTCAGACCACCAAACAACACCTCCAAAAGTTAACCAACCAAAAAATAGAGCAACAACTCCTTTATTTAAAACTCTCATGCCATGAAGGTAACCCCCACAGGGTGAGAAATCTGACCTGCAAGCTTAGGGTGGAAAAAACTCGAACCTGTCACCAGTTTATTCGACCCTGATATTGGCCACTTGCTCCATTACCCCTCTGACATTAGGAGAGCTATGACCCAATATTACCAATCACTTTACCCTGCGGGACCCCTGCCTTCAGCCGAGCAAACAGAAAACTACCTAAAGCGACTGCCTTTGCCCAAACTGTCGGAAGATCAGGCTTGCAATCTGATGGCCCCAATTTCTGCTGTGGAGGTTGAACTAACTATCAAAGATGCTAAAACACAAACAGCACCAGGCCCCAGTGGCTACCCATCCGAGTTCTACAAGCAGTTTAAAGAGCTACTCCTCCCTCCCTTCTTCAAACCTATCACACAGTCCAGAAGGGTGAGATGCCTCCCCCATCCTGGAGATATGCGGTCATTGCAGCTAACTCAATACCCCAAAAAGATAACAGGTATCTGGTATCCTACTGCCCTATACCAGTGTTGAATTATGACTACAAGTTGTATATGTCAATTTTGGCACAAAGACTAGAATCCCTCCTCCCTTTGCTTATTGAATCAGACCAATGGGGTTCATTAGGAGATGGCAAGCTCATGAGAGTGTTTGGTGCACCTCTTACTAACAGACTATGCAGTAGCATGAACAATACCTCTGGCCCTGCTGGGGCTTGACACCGAAAAACTTTTGACAAGGTGGCCTTGGCCATTTCTCTGGGGTCACTGGCATTTCGTTTTTCCAACAGAATTTGTTCAACAAATTCAAAATGTCTTCCACCCCCAAGCTTATCTGAAGCTCAACAGATCTTTATCTGAGTCATTCCTTATCTAGGGGCACCCATCAGGATGCCCCTCTCCTCTTATTATTTGCTTTGTATCTAGAACCCCTAGGCACTTCCATTCATTGTCACCCTAAAATAAGAGCATACCATTAGGGGATGCCAACACAAAATATTGCTCTTTGTGGATGACATATTACTCACCCTGACTTCCCTGGAATGCTCAATCCCAGAAGTCTGGTACCAGCTGGAGATTCTGGACTTCTTGTTGGATACAAGCTCGATCGCCGGCAAACAGGTTTTTATAGAATTATAGCCCTTCCCCACAACTTAAACAGCAATTTCCTTTTAAATGGCATAGAAAAGCCATGCGTTACTAAGGGGTAAAATTGACTAAAAATCTCCTACACACCAAGTTGTTGAACTACAAACCTCTGACCCAGCAGATCACAGAAGATCACTTGCATTGGTCACAACTGATGCTGGGGTTCTTCAATAGAGTGTAAGCAATACATCAGAATATACTACCCCAAATGTTATTCTTTCTCCAGACCCTCATGCCTAGTAAAGAATATTTCCAAATGTGGGATAAGCTTATTTCACATTTCATTTGGAGAGGCAAGCCCCCCAGAATAAGATACTCTGTTCTCCAGCTCCCAAGGGACAAAGGAGGTCTTAACCTCCCAAATTGCATCAATATGCTATGGCCTCTCACTTGAGAAACATCTTGTGATGGCTAGCTCCAATGTTCGAGGCCCATTGGAAGAATATTTAACTGACTCTGAGTGATATATTTGACTTGACATCATACCTTTTTGGGAACCCATCTACATGTCTACCAATCACCAAATTTCCCCATTATGCATCAGAATTCTTCTGTCATTGGCTACAGATTTTAAACAAATTTTTGTCTTCAGCAGACAGACTATATCTTCAGGTGCTGGCAAGTGATATCACTTTTCCCCCTAACAGACTACACAGGGCCCTCAGAAAATGGCATCAATACCATCTCAAGTATGTCTATCAACTGGTAGGACCCATGGGGTGGCTCCTTCATTTCACTACAAACAATCTACCAGTTAGCGAATTCAGAATTTCATAGATTCAAGTTCAAGTTCAAGTTTATTGTAGGAAAAACTCCATTGAGCAAGTTCAGTCACAAGGAGGTCACATGATACATATACTAGAAGACTCACAGGAGGATATAATAATACCACACAACAAGATGATAAGTGCTAATAAAGTACATGAGTATCAGTTATACAGGCATTACACTATATATCATAGAGTTGGTCATAATACTCATATACAAAGTGCTGATACAGTCCATGTGGACCTTGTGTCTAACAATAGGCTATACAGTCATAGGAAAAAAAACGATTTCAATGACAATTACAAACATCTTTTATTTTTCCTACAATTAATTTTCTGAAGAGACTGACAGAGGCTAATTTTGAAAGTTTCAGTGAAGATTGTAGACTATTCCAGATTATTGGTAGGGCTATGGAAAAAGCATGCTTCCCGAAGTAAGTGCGTGTCATGGGGACATCTAGAAAGATGAAATCCAATTTCCTGAGTGCATACATACTGCTGCAGGTATGGATGATGGAGGTTAGGTAACTTGGGAGTTTGTTAAGAAGAAGTTTTACAGTCCATGTACTGGCATGAAGAACGCATCTAGTGCTAAGGGATGTCCAACCCACAGCTAAGTATAGGTCACAATGATGTGTCCGGTGAGGGGAGTTCGTAATGAAGCACAGTGCACAGTGATAGAGAATGTCTAGTCTGTTAGTTTTGAGGTTGCAGAAGAGTTATAAATTATGTCCCCATAGTCTAATAGCGGAGGAATGTGGCTTGAAAAGTCTAGTTCTGACCTCAACTGGAAAGAGCGGCTTGTTACAGTAAAAGAAGCCTAGCCTTATTTTTAGTCTTTTTATAAGGTTATCCAGGTGTTCAGAGAATGTAAGCTTGCTAGATGCAAGATGGGTAGAAAGAGTAAGGATAGCCCAGTCCATTCATATGGTGTGTGAGGGGGGTCTAGGGTACAAAATCAGGGTAGTGTTCTAATTGGAATTGCAGTTAAGTCATACCTACAATCACACGAAGACACATTGACCTCTACTGCTGAGAAAACCGTCCTCACTCATTAAGTCATACCTCTCAGGCAATACCACAGACCACCTCATTAGAACAATATATAAAGCATTCAGGTTTACACCTACTGACTCAATAGACACAACCCGGGCTAGATGGTCTCAGGAGTTGGACTGCGAGATCACACCCCAATCCTGGAACAAATATGCCCTTCCTGCATAATAAGTTTCTGCGGCCATGTACTGGGAAAGAGTACTCCTGGAAATGCAGAGTCAGATTCTTTTGTACCCCAACCATTGTGGCCAAGTATGTGAAATCCTCAGTAGGCCAGTGTTGGTGAGACTGTGGCCATGCCCCAACTGACCACATACACATTTTGTGGGCCTCTCTGTTGATTTCCCAATTCTGTCAAGAAGTCATCAGAGTCATTGAGAATACATATGACCGTCCAGGCCTCATTACACCGACCTATATATTCATGGCCACCCCACCAGAGGGTGCCACACTAAGCAAGGAAACACATAAACAGATCTTGCTCCTCCTCTTGACAGCCAAGAAGGCCATCACCAGGCTGTTGCATACATCCAAACCACCCACTCGAGGTGCCTAGCAAAACCTCACCCTTGAAGTTTACACATTGGAAAGGCTATTAGCCAGGCTGCAGAACTGTGTTCCAGCCTTTGAGAGTAGGTGGAGCAGGTGGGTCCTATTCCAATTAGAACACTACCCTGATTTTGTACCCTAGACCCTCCTCACACACCATATCAAGAGCAAGATCAGTCTGTTTGCTGATGATACCAAGGTAGGCGCGGTGGTGGATGACCTAGAGGGATGGCAGAGGTTGCAGGATGATCTGGCAAAGCTTGAAACCTGGTCAGACACCTGGCAACTGGGCTTTAATGCCAAAAAGTGCAAGGTGCTGCATTTTGGGATGAAGAACCCAAGGAGGAGTTACCAGCTAGGGAGAATGCAGCTAGCCCAGACAGAGGAGGAGAAGGATCTGGGGGTGCTCATTACAGGGTCAATGAACAACTCGGCACAATGTAGGAAGACAGCTGCAAAGGCCAACAAAATGCTGGGTTGTATTGCAAGGGGTATATCCTCGAGGAGGGAGGAGGTGATTCTGCCACTGTATAGGTCATTAGTTAGACCACACCTGGAGTACTGCGTGCAGTACTGGTGTCCGTATCTGAAGAGGGACATTAAGTTACTGGAGGGGGTGCAGGCGAGAGCGACAAAGATGATCAAGGGGCTGGGGGACTTATCATACGAGAGGAGGTTGAAGGAGTTGAACAAGTATTCACTGGAGGAGAGGAGAGACAGGGGTGACATGATTGAAACCTTTAAATACATGAAAGGAATAAACAAGATGGGTACAGAGGGGCTGTTCAATGTAAGGGAGGGGAAGGCCACCAGGGGCCATGATATGAGACTGGAGCGAGGAAGGTTCAGGAGGGAGATGAGGAGACACTTTTTTACAGAGAGGGTGGTGGCTGGGTGGAATGCGTTACCTGCTGAAGTGGTATGCAGTAGAACAGTGGACTGCTTCAAATGAGGATGGGACAGGACAAGGGAGGGTTAATGAAGGGAAGGGTGGAAGGGAGGGCAGCTGCAGAATAGAGTGCTAGCTGCACATTGAGCAGACTTGATAGACCTCTAGGCCTTTATCGGCTGGCAAATTCTCGATGTTTGCATCTTCGTATATGAATGGATTGGGCTATCCTTACTCTTTCTACCCATCTTCATGCAGGACTATCTATGTCCCCTACCACTAGGTTGTAAGACTGACCTCATCTCTCGCTTTTCTGAATTCCCTCCGTCTCTCTCCCTCTTTTATTTTCCTTCTCATTGTTTCTGTCTTTATCTTACTCTTGTAAATAAAAAGAAATCCTGCTTGTATGTTTTTTTTTCTTGTACACCTCTCCTTTGGCACACTAATCTTCAAGAAGCAGAATCCCGAGTTGCTTTATATAATCTTGTATAAAAGGGATTGTAGGTGCAGAGGAGTTTAGATTGTACTGGGATTTCTTTTTTCCAGATGTAATTAAGGTGCATCAGGTGTCTAAGGAATACCCACCAGCTTCCATCATCAGACAGATAGTCCAATGACTTAGCTGGACCCGGACAGATTGTTCGTTTCTCCATAACGTAAATCCTTATAAACTCTAAACACAGAAAAGGACTCTAGATGTTAAACTATTTATGTACAAATGGAAGCTAACTATTACAATGTAGGCTGTACCTTAAAGAGAATGTGTGCTGTATTAACTTTTTATTTTGTAATTTTCCTGGAATAATTAATAAAATTCCTATTTAAAAAAAATATGACAAGATATTTATACAGTATATGTTACAGGATAATACACACTTAGAGTACGGGAGTACAGTATTTCTACTGAGATAACAGAATCATGTTTGAAACAGACAGAAAACACATGGAATAAACCAGCTCACAAATACCAAGCAAAGTAGACGCTACCTCAAGTGAGAACTTGGTGAATTAAGACAGACTCAAATCCTTGATGTTGCTCTGCCACAGACTCAATACTAACTAACTTCTGAAGGCCAAACACAGACCCACAATGCCTTTGGCTGGCTGACCAGCCATGCCACATCATTGTATATGTCTCTCTGACATCACAGGTTCGGCCATCTCTTTGTGCCCTGGTGAACCAGCCATCTGGAGAGCAGGTCCAAACTGGATTTATAATCCAGACCCTCATTTAGCGGATTGCAATTTCAGCCTTTTTTCTAAGCTGCCCTCTGTATAGGACACTTAGCCTTTGGACCGGGCCCTGTTTAAACTCACAACATTTTCTTTGATATGAAAGGAGCTCAGCTTCTTTGATGTTTCCCCCCAAACAGCAAATTATTAACTGGAAAGGGACCCTTCTGTTTACGCAGAATAAAAAGACATTACCCACAGAGAAAGAACTGTAGCTGGCCGCATCCAACCTTTGATGATTCAGGAATGTGATTCCAAGCTGGCCCATCAGCACAGCAGTAGAGCTACTGCTCGCAACGTTGGTGACCTGGGTTTGGGAACCAGCATAGGTAGTCAGGAGCTGATTGGGGGTGAGTTTGAGTGTCATAGAGGATGCTTTCCTCCTCCAGGCATGGTGGACCGCGTAGGGAGGGCAGGCATGTTTTGGCCCAGACATCTGCACATTTGCATGTCGCTGTAAACTGAGTCCTAGCCCATGAAGCGCCCACAGGGAAGGGACCAAAACAGCCTAAAATACCTTCCTGACCTGTAGCAGAGTGAAGTCTTCTCCCCTCCACAGGCCCCACACTGCTCACTGGACTCATGACCACAACCCAGCTGTAACTCCAACCGGGCTTGGGCAACCTGGAAGGCTTCACCATGGGGGTAATCTGTGGGGCACTGATGTGCCGGAGGTAAGTCCCAGTGACAGTGAGTGATGGGGCTGGGTGGGAGACGAAGGCCAATGACCACCAAGCAGTGATGCAGAAAGCATAGTAAATTCAGGGGAAAAAAAGGAACGTGATCCCAAAATAACACAAGACTGTCACCTCAGTTGCTAATGCATGGCTGATACAGGAATAATAAAATATTAAACAAACAAAGAAAAAAAAAACAAGAGCACACAAGCTGCAAGAATACATGGCAAATTGTTACATCTCCATACCCTGGGAACATGAAAAACAGATCTTTTAATGATACTAAATTATGTTTTTTCATGTTAGCAGATTTGCGCCATCTGCTGTGCCCCCAGTTTTCTCTTTGTCGCTAACAAGACAGTAATTATTTGAAGCACTTCCCTTTTTACTAGGTCACTACCTATTGCCTAGACAAACATCAGCATTGCCATGCTGCGACCCTCTACAGTGCCTGATGTCCATATTATAGGACAGCAGCACCAGGCTCCACCTTAACAAGTTGGGGTTCTGCCTGCTGGTCCTATGCAGTTAAATGAGGGGGCTGTGGTTGGTGACCAATGTAAACTCCCTCCCATACAAACATGGTTGCAGCTTCTGCAGAGCCCAGATGATACCCAGACACTCCTTGACTGTGGCCATAGGCTTCCTGTCTGGGTAGCAACTTCCTGATCAGGTACACAACTGAGAGTTCCTCACTACATGCATGACCTGACTCAGAACTGCCCCGAGCCCATTATCGGATGCAGCCACGTGTGCAATGAACCTGCGATAATAGTTAGGGCTCATAAGCATAGGTGCCTGACAAAATGCCTCCTTCAGCTGGTGGACTGCTGTTTCAGAGTGATTTGTCCACTGAACGCTTTTCATGCTTCCTTGTGAGCTTGGACAGGGTTTGGCCATGCTGCTGAAGTTTGGCACAAACTTTCAATAGCACCCTGCCATCCCTAGAAGGCCTGTACTTTTCTTAGTTGTGTGCATGGCCCATCTCTACGTGGCCTCAACTTTTACTGACCTACTCCACACCTTGTGCCCAAGGTATGATACCACTGCCATCCCAGTCTGGCACCTCTCCACCTTAACTTGCAGCCCAGCAGTCTTCAGTTGGCAAAGCACCTCAGTCACATGCTTGATGTGATCCTTCTATGTGTGGTTGTATAGGTGATGTCATCCACATATGCCAAAGCAAAGTCTCCTGCTCCAGACAGAATGTGGTCCATGAGCTGCTGAAGGTGGCGGTGCATTCTTCATTCCAAATGGCATTACTCAGAACTCAAATAGGCCAAATGGGGTGACAAGGGCCAACCTCTCTCTGGCATGAAGGGTCAGGGGGTACCTGCAAATAGCCCATTGTTAGGTCATTGCTGGACAGGTACAGGGCTCCCCCTAACCTCTCTAGGACCCCATCTACCCTGGACATATGGTATGCGTCCAACTCAGCACAGCTGTTGAGTTTTTTTTAGTAATTTAAATGTTATTAAAATTTTCAACATAGTACAGGGTGTACAGGCTTCATTCGTAATAAGTATATTCAGAGATGTAAAACATTTCTTTTTTGCTTTACGGTATGCTGACATATTAAGCTAAAAAGGGAAAAATGAAAGGCATATTGTCCATGTACAGACATAATAAAGCTGGTTCACTCTGCTGTTGGTGTGTCCGGTGTTTTCCTTCCCTCCTCCCACGTGGGGGGGGAGTAAAGCTTGGATTATTAAAGCAACGCATACGTTGCAGGTGTGTTATGCTTCTTTTTCCATTACCCATTGGTTCAGAATTTATGTTCTCTGGGATAAGAGGATCTAAAACTTGCTTATAACCTTTTAGAATGCTAGTTAGAAGGTGTTCTGAAGAGGGGTGGGTTGGGGAAAGAGAAGCTAGAGAGAAAGTGAGGACGGGGGAAGAGAAATAAGTGAAGGGCAAGGGGATGGGAAGGGGGGTCACCTCTTTCATGTCCATTTCAGATCTTATTTATCAGTGCGGTCAAGGTATGGATAATATCATGGTACAAAATCAAGGTAATGTTCTAATTGGTATGTCATCCAAACTCGCTACAGATTGTCAGAGGTCTTAACACGTGAGGTCACCCTGGCTGATAGGTGCTCTGTGTTATACATTTTGTACGCTACCTTCCGCCAGCCCTCCTTCGAGGGAACCTGCTTAGTATACCAGGCCCTTGTGATAATTTTCTTAGCAACCAATATGAGAATAGCTGTCTGTTTAAAAAGTGATTTATAGACCTTAACTCCCCCCGGTGGAGTTGCAGTAAATATATATGCTGGGGTTAGTAAGCACAAGCTTTCATAGATTTCATTTATCTTTGCCAATACCTCTTGCCAATAGTGCTGTGGGAGAGGACAAGATCAAATTACATGAACTACAGTACATTTGCTTGTTCATGGCCGCAGCCGCTCCAGCATTGACCTTGATTGGGTCCAGCGTACTTAGCAGTAATGTCAGGGGTTCGGAAGAACCTAGTTCTACATTTCCAAGCATATTCTTGCCAGTAAATAGAGGCAGGTATTTTCTGTGAGGGCAGTGCACTAGCCTCCCACAGTTCTGTTTATAGTTCTACCCCGAGCTCTTTGGACCACCATTGCCTTATGTATTCAAGATTATCCCGGGAATAATCCTTGAAAGCTTTATATATAATTTGCTAATTAGGTGGTCTTGCTCAGTGCCATCTATGCATGAAGCCACCAGATGGATCAGGGCAGAGGAGGCTTCTACAATTTTAGTAAGGGCTTCCTCGTGTGGCTGCAGGAACCCTTTCAGTTGAAGATATTGAGGGAAGGTGTTGGTTGGTAGTTTATAAGTGGCTTGTAGCCTTGTAAAAGACAAAATGCCCAAAGGGCCTATAAGTTCAGCTCCTGAGCTTTTGGTAGTCAAGGTAGAACCTCATGATCCCATCCTTCTTGGGAATCAGTCCAGTGGGGAGGCCCAGGAGGCTACTGGACTCCAGGATTACTCTAACAGCTCGCACTTTCTTGAGCTCCCCCTCAGTGGCATGTTTCACTCCCTCAGGGACTCTGTAGTGTGGTTGCCTCAGTGGGGCCTAGAACCCTGCATCCACGTGGTGCTCTGCCAGCATGGTATACACCAGTTTCCCGCTGTCAGCTGCTCTGAGAGGGTGACAGAATCCACTGCGGAGATTCACCAGTGAGCCTGCTTTTGCCTCCTCCTCTGGACAGCTGCACACAGCCAGGACTATTTTGTCCCAGTTACGATAGGGCTTCATCATATTTATGTGGTGGTTTGCTGCTTACACCTCCTGTCAGGTAGCTCCACCATGTAATTAACATCATTCACCTTCCTGGCCACCAAGGAAGGACCCTCCCAAGCCACCTGTAATTTTTTTCTGTCAGACAGGGATGAGTACTGTCACCCATTGCTCAGCTTTGTACTCCTGGACGCTGGGCCCACAGTCATACCACATCATCTGTCTCTGTGTGCAGTGGCTAGATGCTCCTGGGCGAACCCCAGGAGCTCCTTGAGCCATGACCTGAAATTCAGGATGTAGTCCACAAAAGATTCTCCTTGGGGAGCAAGCTCACCTTCCCATTCATCCCTTACCAAGTCAAGGGGACCTCTTACCCTATGGCCAAACAGGGGCTTGAATGGTGAGAACCCTGTGGACTCCTTGAGGACTTCCCAATATGCAAGCAAGACATATGGTAAGTACTTGTCCCACTCTCTCGCATGCTGGTCAGCGAATGCCTTTAACACAGTCTTAAGAGATGCATTAAATCGCTCAACCAGAACATTATTATGGGGTGCTATGGGAGGCCTTTGAGCTGCCTCATGTAATACTTCTGCCAAAGACTATCCATTAGGGCAGACATGAAATTGGTACTGTGGTCTGACAGAATTCTGAGGGAACCCACCTGGCTAACTATCCCCAATAGTTTGTCATACCACTTTTTCTGCCTCAGTGGAGGAGGACATGGCACTGCCTCTGGGTACCTCATGATGTGATCCATGACCACCAAAATATATCTCTTGCATTTATGACTTGGGGTGCTGAATGGCCCCACAATGTCCTCAGAAACTCACTCAAATGGCTCATTTATACACAGGAGAATCAAAGCTGCCTTAGCCTTGTGCCCAACCAGCTTTCTCACCCTCTGGCACTGCAGACAGGTCCAGCAGTAGTTTACCATATCTTTAAAAATACTGGGCTAGAGGTCAGCCCAGTGACGCTGAGGTTTGAGGTGCTGAACACCACACCTCACTCCATGCTGGCAAACTGTGTTTGGAAATGAGCACAGATTACCAGGGGTTGGCCAAAGGGGAGATAATTAAGCATCCGAAGAACGCCTCGCCTCCCAGGGGAGGAGGATTCCATGCTCCACCAAATGATTGCCATCAGGTGGCAGCCTGATGGGGATGGGAGCAGCAGAATTAGGGAGGTGCTATAGTACTGTGCAGCATTTGCATGCCTCTACACACACACACACACACACACACACACACACACACACACACACACACAGACACATTAAAAAACATGCCCAGCATGGATAATGGAGAAAACAGAGGAAAATGGGTTACAAGACAGGCGTGTATGATGCCTGCCCGCCAAACCCCCACCCACTGCACTGACAGGACCCAGGGGCTGGAAAGCTGGATATGTGCTTTGGGGGGGTGACGGCCTCCCTCTGACCCCAGCATGGGGGGAATCTGTGGGGGTAATCTAGTACTCAGGTAAGTGCTAGGGAGGTGTTGCATGGTAGGGGTTGGCAGGTCAGAGTAGACAGGAGCCTAGCCTGTCTTGGCCACAAGGAGAATAAACACTTCTATGAAAAAAAAATACTGGGCCAGTAAAAATTGTTAGTCTTCTTTATGTGCAGCTGACTTCTAAGTGTCAGAAAAGGGTATACTGTAGGTTAAATCCAGAAGTTGCTGCCTATATTCACTAGGATCTACTATCTGTCGGAGTACCCCTTCCTCCGGTCCTCCCTTTAGAACCCCATTCATGATATAGGAACCTATTCTCCCAGTAACCTCCCTTTTCTCCAAACCCTGAGAGTCACCTTCCACCCTGGTGGCTAACTCCCTTAATTTCTGTGGGTATGGGTCAGCTTGCTGAGCTCTCCCCAGCTCAGCATGCCTGATCTTTCCTACAACATAGTCTCCTGTGGGAAGAGTCACCCACAGCTGGACTCTCCTCAGTCTGTAGCAGTGGCTCAGAATGGCTGTTCCCAGCTTGCTCTTCAGCTGCAGCTTCCCCTGCTGTTGAGGGAGGGGTTGCTTCCAGCTGCACTGCCCATCTGTGCCCTGAGGAGCCGGTACCCTAGCCTTACTATGGGCAGGGACATACAGAATGTGGATCCGACTGTCAAAGTCATTACCCATAATTACATCAATGGGCAGGTTGGGTACAACACCCACCTCCTGTATGCCTTGGCTCCCTTTCCAGCTTAGAAAGATCTGGGCCACTTGCAATGAAACCGCAGGACCTGTCACTCCTCTAATTCTGAAAAACTGGCTCAGCAGGATCTGTTCCATGAGAATAAAATTCTGTTTTACCATTGAAATGTAGGCTCCAGTATCCCTCAATCCCTGGGTTACCATCCCATTTACCAATGCAGGATACATGCATGCCATGGAGTTAGTGGGAACTGCACTCTGGGTACAGGCCACTAGCTCCTGGGATCTTCCAAAGCTACCCCCTTCAGCTGCACTCACACCTTTTGTCATATTTTTCAGGCACTAATATGACAGGTGCCCCAGTGTTTGGCAGATATAGCACCTGCGCTCCCCTGACTCCTTACTTTTGAAACCATTTGGCTTCCCTTTTTGTTTGAGCACAGGGGTTCCTCCTCCATTGTTTTTGCATTGAGTGGATGGTCAACAAGATATGAACGGATCAGCCCTCTCAGTTGCCATCTTCTTGGAGTTGTGAGTACATCCAACAACCATATTCTCAACTCCTTTGTTACAGTCTTTAAGAACTGTTCCATGAGGAACAAATCTTTTATAGTATATAGTCAGACGTTGTTTTGTATAGAAATCAGAGCCTTTCGAAATGTTGTTGTACCACAGTTCAAAAGGTCATGGAACATGATTGCACCACACTGTGGTACAACAACATTTGGAAAAACTCTAGAGGTTCTATCTGACAGCTAAACTGGTCATGAGCCCACCTGGCAGCAGCAACAGCAGGATCAGCCAAACAGACAGGAGTGGCAGCGGCAAGATTACCAGAACCTGTGACACGAGCAGGAACAACCAAGTAAAAAAACAAAAGGAGGATCAACCAGATAACTGCAGCTTCATTGACATTAGGAGCAGGATCAACCAGCTATTTAAAATAACTTACAATTAATAATTTCCTCTGAGTCCACATCCTCTCGCTAAGCAAGACATACACCACCATTTTTTTGTTTAAAATCCCTCCCACATCTCATTGACAACCAATAGAAGGCTACACAATAAATGTAGGGGCATCTGATCCCTAGCAACCTCACATGTCAACCTAGCAACCAACCCCAACCTCCAGAACACATCTCTACAGCATAGGCAAAACGCATACATATAAACTGCTGGACACATTGGGAAATTTATGCAGCAGACAATTTAACATAACTGATTAATGTCATGAGATTCCCTTCCTCCTTACTGAATTATAATATTTACTGGACTGTTGTGTTACTGGGTTTTTGAATTATTCATTGCACCTCACCCCTCTGTTGTTTTTTTTTTTGAACTTATGAAGTTTATTGCAGTGTCATAGGAATGATACAGTTCATATGGACATTCATTCAGACAGTTAAGTAAAGAAGACAAATAAAAACATAGAGCTTTTCTTTACATACAAAACTGATAACTCAACTAAAAGAAAAAAAAAATGTTTTTCTCTTTTTTTTACAGAGAGAAGATATTTCTAAAACTAAGAAATAACAGGTACCAAAAAAGAGGGATAGACCAGTTCTTGATCCACCCATCACGGCCTATATTAGCCAGGCTTCCCTCCAACATAATGAATGTTATTCATATTGCTTTTGAAATCAGAAATTCCATATTCATTGAATTGCTCTATACTCAGATCAATAAAAAACATTATTGAAACACTCAACTGTGGTGGTCAGTTGTGCCCTGTGCTTGTATAATTCCAAACAGTTAAAAAAACAAACTAAAACATTAACATAAGAACAAAATTGTAACTCGCTTTCCCTTTATATATTACAGTTTTTTAATGTGCACCTTATAATAAACAGAAACACCTATCTATCTCCTTTCTCAGGGTTCTATTACAAAGAAATATCAGGTTCGGTAAGACATTAGGGAAAGAAGATGTCAGCAGGCTACTCAGATGAGATTAAGGGGAATAGTCCAAAACCCCTTACCCCCCCTCCCAAGGGGCATTTTTAAGATGCAAGAGCTGATCCAATACTGGAATGCCCTTTTTAGAATCTAAGTAATCAAAATATGTGAGCCACCTAGCATTAAATTGATCTGTACGCAGACGAAGCCGTGCTGTGATAGCTTCCATATGTTTTATTGCATCCACATTGTACAACCATAATTCTAGAAATAGTGCTTTAGGTGAGAGGCAGTGCTGGGTAACTACCTTTAGAGCTGCCACTGTGACAATCAAAAACAGATACCTCTTGGTGGGGGATCTTATTTCTTTGGGAGGCAAGCCAAGAATTAGATGCACGAAGGCAGGAGGGTTGTCTGTTAGTTCAAAAAACTCTCAAATCGCCTGTTCCACCTCACTCCAAAATGTACCCAGGACAGGACAACCCCAAAATATATGAAGATGTGTCCCACGTTCCCCACAACCTCTCCAACATCTGTCCGTGTTACCTGTAGCAAAGTATTTTGGACATCACTGGGGTAATAAAGTATCTGGTGTTTACCTTCCATCGGAATTCCCTCCACAAGGGCAAATTTGTTGTTTTAGGAACCCCTTGCCAAATCCTGATCCATTCCTTCTCTGGAATTTGAGTGCCCAACTCATCTTGCCACTTGTCTTCTATAGCCTGAACCACTACCATACCCACCCCTTCCTGCAAGGATTTATAAATACTGGAAATATAATTTCTAATGTCAGCTAACAGGCTCCTGTAATATGTTAGAGTAAGGGAGAGTGAGAGATCCTCAATCAATGCTTCCACTCCCACTATTGTTATAATATAGTGGCAGCACTGTAGGAATAAAAGTCCTGTCGAGGTAACCTAAATTCCCTCTCCATCATCTCAAATTATTTAATCACCCCCCCCCCCACTATAGGAACTGAGTAAAAATCTAAGTCCCTTTTGTTCCCAATTACTAAAACTACATTTCCTTGGGAAAGGAGGAATTCAAGCAAGTAAGAACGTGGACAAACCTCCAAACTGGAATGGGAATTTCCCCACTCCCTGGGTATCTACCCATACTGATAAAATATGTTTTGTCCATTTATTGCTAAGATTTTTCAAATCCTTCTCAAGAAAGGCCCATGGTAGTATATTCAGTGGTACCACGGTGTGGGCTTCCTGTTCCATTTTATACCGCCCCCCTCTCCGCTCAGGTAATAACATTTTTAGAATCGGAAGTGATTGAGCTGCTCTGTAATAGTTCTGAAAAATATATATTCCCATTCTGCCCTTTTTCTTAGCCTCTGCAAGGAGTGCCGATCTTTTCTGAGGTCGCCTTCCCGCTCAAACAAACCCAGATAACTTCTTATTAAGTTCCTAACTAGTCCGCACTAGGAACAGGAAGCGATAAGGTGGAAAATAAAAATAAATAACTGGGCAAAATATTCATTTTAATAGTATCTAATCTACTGATTATTGTCAGGGGTAGTGCCTGCCATCTGTTAATGTCTTCAAATACTTGGGCCTTAAGAAGGTGATAATTATAAGAACAGAGTTTGAATGGTTCCAGAGGGATCTGAATGCCCAGGTAGCGCATCTTGTCCTTTACCCACTGAAAGGGATAATTTCCCAGGGGGTGGACCGCTAAGAGACATTACTTCTGTCTTGTACATATTAATTTTCAGGCCAGATAAAGCTCCAAACTGACTTAGAAGTGAAAGTAGTGGAGGGAGAGATACTTCAGGTTTATCTAAATAAATATGGGTATCATAGGCGTAGAGGGAAATTTTGTTAACCATTTGATTTACTCTGATTCCGTGTAAAGAGGGGTTTTGCCTAACCGCTTGGACCAGTGACTCCATACTTAGAGCAAATAATAATGGGAACAGTGGGCACCCCTGATTAGTACCTCGCTCTGTGGAAAATACTCTGAAATTGTCCCACTGACCCTGATACAAGCCCTGGGTTTTGGTAGCATAAAGAAATCAATTTGAGGAAAGGGTCCCCTGCCACATATGTTGCAAAACTTCCTGCATATATGCCCAATTCAGGTGATCAAGTGCCTTTTCGGCGTCCCAAAAAAATTGCTAATGGGGCAGAAGATGAAGGGGATTTATAGGTTAATACATTCAAAAGTTTCCTAATATCATCTGATAAATGCCTATGTGGAATGAATCCCATTTGATCAGGGTGTACCAAAAGTTCTATATATCTCTAGAGATGAGTGGCCAGGATTTTTGTTAGTATTTTAAAATCTTGGATCAAGATGCTCGCGCAATCAGCCGGCCTGGTGGCACTGAGGGTTGAGGTGCTGGACGCCACACCTCGTGCCACACCGGCGACCTGGGTTCGGGAGCGAGCCTGGGCACTGGGGGTCAGCAGGGGAGGAGCTGGATTAAGCATCTGGAGGACTGCTCTCCTCCCCAGAGAGGGTTCCAGGGGCTTCCCATTGCATTAGTGGCCCTCAGTGGAGATCGAGGGTACTACATGCGGGGGGTTAAGATTCAGGGGAATGAGCATGGCAGGCATCTACGGGGGCAGCCTGCGTCCTGACGCCATTGCAGGCCGAGCTTGTGGGGGAAAAAACAAGTAGAAATACCTCCTACTCCTCCAGTGAGATGACGGTGGCCCCAGGGGACTCTCCCACATCCCAACGCTGGCCCGGACGTGCCCAGATCTCTCTCCATGGCCGACCGTCAACCACAAGGTAAAGTGCTTCATACTTAGGAGACCACCGCCAGGGGAAAGGTGGAACCAGCCCCAGAGGTGTTACCGGGGGTCGAGCCTGCCTGTGGTAGTTCAGGAGGGAGATCCTGGGAGATGCGGGGAGGTGTTCAGGCTGGGAGTTAGGGAAGTCGGCGGGCACTCTGAAGGATGCCCGGGGGTGTAGGTGTAAAACAGAGTATAAAAAAAAAGATGCTCGCAATCTGGGAAACAAGATCCCAGAACCCGCAGGGGCAACAATGGTAGAGGCTAAACTGGACATAGTAGCCATAGCTAGACATGGTTCACCAGTAACCACACTTGGGAGACTTCAGTACCTGGCTATGTACTGTTCAGAAGACACCGAGGTTCAAAAGGGGGGTGGAGTGGCCTTTATGTCAATGAAAATATTAAAGCTACAGAAATTCAGAGTACACATAAGGAGCCAGAAGAACTGTGGGTCACCCTGGAAACAGAAATGGGACTGCCATACGAACTGGGGTTGTCTACAGGCCTCCAGACCAAGGGAGGACATAGACACATTACTGTTAGAAGATACACAAGACATGACTGCTAAAGGGGAGATTCTGATAATGGGAGACCTCAACATGCCAGATACAGATTGGTCAATACCAGCAGGAACATCTGCCAGAACTAGACACATAGAGGATTTCCTGCAGGGGGAGGGCCTCAAACAACTGGTAGAACAACCCACAAGAGACAGGGCTATCCTAGATCTAGTACTGACTAATGGAGAAAGGATCACAGATCTCCAGGTAGAAGGTCACCTGGGGGCCAGTGACCATCACATGGTATGGTTCAGTTTGGCCACTAGAACTAAATCATCCCAATCCAAGGCAAAAATATGGAACTTCAGAGGAGTTGACTTTGATAAGATGCCCAACAGAGTTAAGCTAGCCCTGGCAGGAAGAAATACAGGTGAGGGGTACAGGCAATGTGGGCAAGCATTAAGGATGCAATACTTGAAGCAACATTCCATTGTGTTAGAGAGAAACGCAAGTGCAAAAGAAGAAGGAAACCACTTTGGTTCTCAAGAACAGTAGCAGAAAAGGTCAGAGCCAAAAGGCTGGCCTTCAGGAAATATAAGGAAACGCAGCGGGACGAAGGCAGGGAGACATACCAAACTTCCCTAAGGGAAGCAGGGAAGGCAGTAAGGCAGGCAAAGGCCCAAACCGGGGAAACACTAGAGCGAACAGTAAAAGAAGGTGACAAGACTTTCTATAGATACATTAGTGAAAGAAGATAGTCCAGAGGGGGTATTGCTAACATCAAAGGGGAAAGGGCAGCGTGAGGAGGAGGACCAAGGAAAAGCATCTATCCTAAATAGATACTTCTGCTCAGTATTTACTGAGGAGAAGGTAGGGAAGGGCCCATAGCTCAGCACCATGGACACGTGGAGAGGGAGGTGTGCACTAGTCCCTTCACAAAAGAAAGGGTCCAACAAGAGCTCACTAAACTCAGTGTGGACAAGGCAATGGAACCTGATGGCATTCATCCCAGGGTACTAAAGGAGCTAAGGGTGGAACTAGCAGAGCCATTATCAGAACTGTTTAGTGAGTCTCTGAGCACAGGAGAGGTCCCAGAAGACTGGAGAAAGGTTCACGTGATCGCACTCCACAAGAGTGGCAGCAGGGAGGAGGCAGGGAACTACAGACCAGTCAGTCTTACCTCAGTAGTGGGCAAGATCATGGAGGCACTCCTTTTTTCCAATTTTTAACCAGGTGAGACACACTAAGCTGAAAGCTTGTTTACAGGTGCAAGCTGGGAGCACAGGAAAGTTAAGTGACTTGCTCAGGGTCACACAGTATGCAAGTGGGGGCTGTGGGATTCAAACCCAGGTCTCCAGATTTGCAGCTCAGAGCCTTAAACCACTGCACTATACTGCCTCCTAAAGGAAAGGATAGTGCAACACCTGGAATCCATAGGAGCACAGGATCCAAGACAGCATGGGTTTATAACAGGAAGGTCCTGTCAAACTAATCTCATAGATTTTTTTGACTGGGTAACCAGAGTGGTGGACCAAGGGGGAGCAGTTGATGTCGCCTACCTTGACTTCAGCAAAGCTTTCGATACTGTTCCACATTGATTAATAAGCTGGGTAGGCTCAGGCTGGATCAGAAGTTGGTCAACTGGGTGGCAAAATAGCTGGCGGGCAGAAAAAAGAGAGTGGTGTAAATGGTATACAGTCAGAAGAGATGCAAGTCACAAGTGGGGTACCTCAGGGATCAGTCCTGGGGCCTGTCCTCTTCAATATCTTCATCAGTAACATTGCAGAGGGACTGGAGGGTAAGATTTATCTGTTTGCAGATGACACCAAGATCTGCAACAGAGTAGATGATCCAGATGGGGTGGGCAGAATAAGAAGAGATCTGGATAAATTGGGAAAATGGTCGGAAGAGTGACAACTGGGGTTTAATGCAAAGAACTGCAAGATCATGCACATAGGGAAGAGAAACCCTGAAGCCACCTATAGGTTGGGAAGGGAGTTGCTGTCAATCACAAGGGAAGAAAGAGACTTAGGCATCATCATCACTGATGACCTGAAATCATCCAAACAGACCACTAAAGCAGTAGGTAAGGCTAGAGGGATGTTGGGGTGTATTAGTAGGAGTATCACAAGTCGTAAGAGGGAGGTAATAATCCCTCTTTACAAGACACTGGTTAGGCCCCATCTGGAGTACTAAGTGCAGTACTGGAGGACACACCTGCCCAAGGACATTAACATAATTGACACAGTCCAGAGAAGGGCAACCAAAATGGTGCAGGGACTGCATCAGAAAACATATGAGGACAGATTAACGGAGCTCAATATGTATACCCTAGAGCAAAAGAGGGAGAGAGGTGATATGATCGAAACATTCAAACATCTTAAGGGCATTAACAAGGTGAAAGAGTCTAACATGTTTCAATATAAGAAAAATAGCAGGACAAGAGGACACAGCATGAGATTAGTAGGAGGTCAATTAAGGGGAACGTGAGGAAGTTCTTTTTCACAGAAAGGGTGATGGATGCATGGAATGGCCTACCTCAGGAAGTGGTGAATATGAATACAGTGCAGAGCTTCAAACAGGCATGGGATAGGCATAAGGGAGCAACAAAAATGAGTATGAATAGATAGGCCATTGACAGAGTACAGGCCTATGGCACATTCATAAGGTAGAAAACATGGTCAGACTGGATGGGCCTTGCAGTCCTTATCTGCTGTCAACTTCTATGTTTCTATGTTTCTATGATATAGGCCAGTAAACCTTACAATATATGCCTGCTTTACTGGGTTTTGGGAGCACCGTAATTAGGGCCTCCATCCAGGACCCTGGTAATCTGTCTTCCTCCAATCATGCATTAAAAACTTGGGTCAGGTGTGGAATTAGTAATTTTTTATTTTTTTTTTTAAATAAAATTCTGCACTGAAGCCATCTGGCCCTGGGGATTTAGCTGTGGGAAGTCCCAGGATCATCTGGGCCACCTCCTGATCTGTAATTGGGGCCAACAGGGCTTCCTGCTCCTGTAGTGGCAATGTCGGAAGTTTTAATGTATTTAAAAATTCTTTGGTTTATTCTCCTACTTCCTGAGAGATTTTTTCCTCTGAGTAAAGAGAGCTGTAGTATTGCTGAAATTGTTCAGCAATGTCCTTAGGTCTAGTCCAGCTGATCCGGGGGTTAGACTTACCTGCCATATGAGAAACATACTTATCTGCTTGCATTTTTCTCAGGCGAACACTAGTAATCGAGTAGCCCACCCCCCCACTTCATGGTATTTTTGTGCAGAGAAGCGCAGAAGGCCCTCTGCTTTTTTATTTTCTATTTTTTTAAGCTCGTAAGTAATCACCTTGAGTTCCTTTCTAATTTTTATTTCATGGAGTTGCCTTATGTGATTTCCAAGAAGGCAATTTTATCTATAAGCTGAGCTATTTGCCCATTAGTCCGCTTTTTAAGGCTGATGCATACCCTATAATTTGGCCCCTCACTACTGCTTTTAGCGTGCTCCACCATAACAAAGGAGAGCAGTCAGCTCTAGGGGAGTCAGTAACTAGATCTTTCATCGCCTGAGAAATCTGCTTAATGAACTGTTTATCACTGAGGAGAGATACATTTAGTCTCCACACTGATTGCCTATCTTCCTGACCCACTTGCAGTTTTACTGATATGGGGCTATGATCAGACAAGGTAATGGAGTGGATCTCTGAGTCAGCAACCAGGTGGGTGTCTGATTTATAGGTTAGAAAAAAATCAATGCGAGAGTATGAATTTTGTACTAGGAAGAAGAAGTCCATAGTCTCATTCCTTCCCATGCTGTTCCCTCCAAATGTCCTGTATACCCATTTCAGTCATCAGAGCCTTTAATTTTTTAGTAGCGATCTTGTTTGTAGCAGTATTTCCTGAAGACCTGTCTAGTTGGGGACAAAGGACAGTATTTATTCATTTTTATTTATTAGCTTTTGTTGCACAGGTAGGTGCAGTAGGCAAAAACCAAGCCTACTTTCAAGCATGACCCGGGAGAGTACAGTATAAAGTTTTACAAAAAACAGGACAAAGGTAAAGGTACAAAGCAGTAGATAATACAGAAACCCATGGATATCCTCGCAGGGATAGTAGGGAAATCAGAAACATATGTTTAGCAGTAGCCATCCACGCAGGGATGGAAGGCAGGAGGGAATGGGAAACAAGACGAAGCAATCATTTATAAACAGTGACACAATAAAAAGCAATCAATTATTACAGTGACAATCAGTAAGCTAGCCTATAGAAGGCAGTAAAAGAGGGAAGGAGTTAGGTACATTCACAAGAATCAAGTGCAAGTAGGTGGGAGAAAAGTGCAGATTTGATGGAAGAGTGAGAGGAAGAGCATTTAAGCCTGGGAGGTAGGGAGTTCCAGAATTTGGGAGCAAAGTGAGCAAAAGCTTGCTCTCCCATTTTTGTAGAACAGTGCGGGACAGAGAGTGAAGAGGAGTTAGAGGATCTCAGATGGCGTGAGTGAGACACCGGGGTGAGCATTGCCCCAATGCTGTCGGGGCAGGGTGGTTGGGACATGGTGTCCGTGAAGCAGCCCAGAGTGTATAAGCACATATTTTTTGGGAACAGCCAATGGAGGGAGGAGTACAGTAGACAGTGGTGAGTCAGTCAAGGGGTCAACAGGGCAAATCTGCAAATGTTGTTATAGGTGGTATCCCACTTATGGAGAATACCAGCATTTGAGTTGGAAAAGATAGGGAGGGCAAACAGAAGCCTAGGAAGCAAGACTCTCTGGCTACCGAGATCTTTGCAGCAGGGGTTAGGAGTGACGACTCGGTAAGCGGCACCAATCTTAATGTTGACAGATCTACATACCTCATTTAAATTAGAAGAGAAATTAAGAGCAGGATCGAGTGTCACCCGAGGTACTTTAGGAGTCAGTGGACTGGATAAAGACCCGTCATGGCAGTGCACACAAAGCTTGGTGGTCACGGCATGAACCTTTCTTTTTGACCCAAAGAGCATCACCTGTGTCTTAGGTAGATTGAGGATCAGTGAGCTGGATTGGAGCCAGGATTGAGTCGCTTGGAATGCAGATGAGAGATGAACATTAAGGTCAGCTACAGAGCGAGCAATCGAGTAGAGCACCAAGTCATCAGCATACATGATGGAGTCGCAGTTGGCAAAGGCAGAGGGGCAATCATTGACAAAAATGGAAAAAAGCAAGGGTCCAAGAATGGATCCTTGCGGGATGCCACAGGAGATGGGAGCCGAGATGAGAGGACTTTGTTGAAGGAGATGGATTGGGAACGGTTTGAGAGGTAGCTACTGATCCAAGATAAGGTGGGACCAGAGGCACCAATAGATTGCATTTTGTATACGAGCAGAGGGTGATTAACCAGATCAAAGGCTTTTGTGAGGTCAATGAACATGGCCCCGGTAGGTAGGCCAGCGTCCATGTTCAACTTGACCTTACTAGTGAGCAGGGTGAGTGCTGTTGTTGTGCTGTGCCCAGCCCAGAAACCATGTTGAGCTGGAGACTGAAGATTGAAGTTTGATAAATGGGCAGAGAGCTGGTGATGAATACGTTTTTCCATCATCTTACAAAGGGTAGGCAGAAGCGCGATGAGGCGATAATTGGACAGGATTTGAGGGTCTCCTTTCTTGAAGACAGGAATGATCCTGGCAGATTTCCATGCCAAAGGCACTGTGGAGGTGTTAATGGACAAATTAAAAAGCCAAGTAACCGGTATAGCTAGGAGTGAGGCACCAAGTCAAAGTAATCTAGGTTCAATCCCATCCGGTCCAGTGTTGCCATGGAGGAGAATGGATTGTAATAACCTGAGAACATCAAGGCGAGAGAGATTGGTGAGAGCACCAGGGCTGGAGGAGAATGTGGAAAAGCTATAGTAGGGAAGGGAGCCCGTGGGTCCTGAAGGGAGATTTTGGGAACCTCGGTGAAAAGCGAGTTGAAGGTGTTGGCAATCGTATGGCATTGTTGCAAATAGAGTTATTAATTAACATGTCTTTGAGAGACAAGGGCTTAGTGTTATCCATGATTTCATTAATCTGGCTCCAGTATTTGCTGGGGTCAGCTGCCGAAGAATGCAGAAGACCACGGTAGTAGTTGCTCTTGGCAACCCTGATTGACTTCTTACAGGTATTTCACAAGTTTCAGTACTCAGCAAAGTCAGACTGATTGGAGGATCACTTCCATTTTAGCCAAAGTTTGTAACATTGTTTGAGCGGTTGCAGGAGTGGGCGATTTAGCCACTTGGTCACCATTCCTTTGACCCTGTGCATAGTGTACGAGATGTGCCGGTACTGTAGGGCAAGGATGGTCGAATTAAATAGTTGGTGGCCTGGTTGATGTCATTGGTGGTGAAAAGGGGGACCAAGCTGTGTGCTTAAGATCACATAGAAACTTGGCCGGGTCAAGTAGGGAGAAGTTGGTAAAGGATAGGATCTTTGTGGGGATGGGAGGAAGGGAGGAGCCACAGACACAGAAACCAGGCTGCGATCAGTGATTGAATCAGGTAAACCCCAGCAGAGGAGTAACAATCCTTCCAGTTAGTGAGAATCCAGTCAATCATAGTAGAGCTAGATCAGCTTGGCGACTTCCGAGTGGGGGAGTAGATGAGCTGGGAAAGGTTGACCTTGCTAACGATGGATACAAGGGAGGGGGAGGAGGAGGATGGTCCAAGCCAGTCAAGATTAAAGTCACCCAGACAGATAACCTCATTTTTATTGGTCAATGCAGGGATATGGTCTATGAGCTTCTCCAGACCAGGCTTGCTGGATCGTTGGGGTAAATAAGTGCCAACTGTGTGCAGTTTCTTGGATCCACCAAGAAGCAGTACTGCATGTATGGCCTCACCATAACAGAGAAGGGAGGTAGGATGGAAAGCAACATTGAGGTGAGTTTTGTAGTACACAGCCAGCCCACCCCCTCTTTTGGTAGATGAGTGATCAGCCCTGTGCATGAGATAGCCCGATAGTGAACAGTTATGGTCCGAGATGGAAGGTTTCAGCCAGGTTTCCAATAGCACGAGGATGTCTGGATTATTTGCCTGGACCCAGGCCTCAAGGTCGGAGAGACTGGCAATGAGACTACAAATATTAAGGTGTGCAAATGTGAGTCCCAAGGCCTGTGGTAAAAGATATGTGACTCCTGGAAGAGTTTGTGGAAGATCCACCTGTGGACCAGGATTAGGTTCAATATCACCAGCTAGAACAAGGGATAATGTAGTGATCCAGAGCATAGCAAGAGCAAAGGCACAGGATACTGTCCCAGGGGAGGAGCATTTTTTGTGGACAATGAGCCTCAGTAGTGACCCTAAGGGTTTTGGACTGAGATACATAGATGGAGTAGGATGGGAGGCACGTTCAACCATCATGTTGGAGTATTTGAAGTCCCAGGAGGAGTCACTGATAGGGGAGCAGGGAACCCAGGAGGAAGGTAGGAGTTGAGGGAGAGTAGAACTGTAAGCGCCAAAGTAAGGCTGCTTAGGATTCCCCTAGTCATCATGTCAGAGGATTGAGAGGGGTGTCAGGTCAGACCTGAGAGTGGCAATACAAGTTCAGAAAACTCATAATGGGCTTATAATGCTGTAACACCGAATGAGAAATTAACCATTCACGACAGAAATTAGCTTCTGAAAGTGGATAGGGAGGTGAACTGAAAAGTGTTGGGGAAGGCAACACCTAGTGGAGAAGGAATATAATCTGCAGATGGCAAAGTTGATAGATAGAAAAAAAGACACAGCCTGCCTTGATCACGTGGGAACAGCTACCTATATAGCTACCACAGCAAAGGGTGGGGTGGGTATTGGGGGGCAGGTGGGGAGCAGCCATAGGGCTGGCGGGCAGGCACAGTACAGAAACCAGACCAGTCCCAACTGCCCAGATGCTGAAACACTGTTTGCCCCGGTCAAGACTAAAATCCAGTCCAAATTCTACGGGAGACCTGACTAAATTAATGTCAGCTGCAAGTGCCCGGAAGCTACCTCAGTCGCTAGATAGCCAAAGCACTATAGAGAGACAAGGAAAAATTCCAGCTGAAAAATGCAGGTTAGCGAGGCGTGCAGAAAAGGTGCCAAATTTGAAATTGTAGGCAGCAGTCTGGTGTTGATGCAGTCCGCAGATATCCGTACCTGATCCTGCTGTAGGATTTGGATCCCCCGCTGCTCTGAAGGGCGGAATGCCCCTTAGGTAACTGAGCACTGTGAAGAGAAATAAATACTAGGTAGGTGGGGGTTTAGAATTTAAATAACAACAGTTAGTGCACAGGGGGAGGGACCAAGACTGGGATATCAGATTCCAGTCAGAGAAAGAGAGGGGAAGGGGGGGGAGAGACAAAGGTTAGGGAGGCAATAGGTGAGGAATTTAGTATAATGAGAAAATACAGACAGAGAAAGGCATTCATTAGTACACTTGAGCAGCAGGAATCCTATAAACATGAACTAATCAAATAATCAGCTTAGTTTCTGGTCACATGCACTACAATTAGGACATACCCCAGGAATGTGCAATTTAAATTAAAACATTCAGATATGGGCAAGGAAAATACACAGTACAGGCAGCACTGGAGCCGTTAAGTTATCTGTGGCAGGCACAGTACAGAAACCGGACCAGCCCCGACTGCTCAGCTGCTGAAACACTGTTTGCCCCGAGTCAAGACTAAAATCCAGTCCAAATTCTACGGGAGACCTGACTAAATTAATGTCAGCTACAAGTGCCCAGAAGCTACCTCAGTCACTAGATAGCTGAAGCACTATAGAGAGACATGGAAAAACTCTGGCTGAAAAACACAGGTTAGCGAGGCATGCAGAAAAGGCACCAAATTCGAAATTGTAGGCAGCAGTCTGATATTGATGCAGTCGCAGATATCCATACCTGATCCTGCTGTGGGATTTGGATCCCCACTGCTCGAAGAATGCCCTTAGGTAACTGAACACTGATCCGCTGTAGCATTTGATCCTCCGCTGTTCAAGGGCGGAAGTCCCCCAGCAGGATCTGCCCCGAGGAAAATCAGCTACCTTCCGGAAAAGATCCACCATAAATCTGTCTATTCCAACATTGGGGCATATATGTTTATAAAATGCACTGTCCTGCCCTGTATTCTACCTGACACTCTGGTGTATCACCTTGTAAGCTCTCTTCTATGTCCTGTACCTGAAATGAAAGATTTCTTTTTACCAAAATTGCCACCCCTGCTTTTTTAGCCACTGGGTGAGATGCAGCTATCACTTGCCCCACCCATGCCCATCCTAGCTCAGCATGCTCTGCCATAGACAAGTGTGTTTCTTGTAAGTATGCTGTGTCACAATTTAACCTTAATTCCATTAGCAGCCTTGTACATTTTATTGGGGAATTCACCCCTTTAACATTATATTAAATAACCTTTAAATATCCCATGGTGTCGGTGTAGTTTGACATTCACCCCTTTACATTGCCCTTGTTATTTATAACATGCGAGGAGATCTCAATCCCCCCCCCACCGAATAATGCCATTGTTAGATGTGCCTATTGATTGGGTTACCAGAACAAACAACAATAACAAATTATCCAAACCATGGCCAAACAATAAAGTGAATATTAAATGAAGAACCAGAATTGTATATCAACTTCTAGGTAACTCTGCAGTGAAAAACAATCTTCAACTGCAGAGAGTCACTATAGTGACTAATGAATTTCCACTGATGACTCGAATGTGGAAAAGAGAAACTTGAGCCACCAAATCTGTAGTAGATCAGATCTACTCAAGAAATACAATGCCGCCCCCGGCAGGTACGCTTTATTTGCCCCAGCAATTATCCTCACTGAGGTCCGTGATCTGAACCCCAAAATCCCACTGACTGTCAGTCTCCACCCTTCTTTCCTGGGGCAGATCAAATCTATGCCAGCTTGTCTGCATTCTGAATCCTATGAATCAACTTGGTGGTGTGGAGGAAGAACGAGGCAGAACTCAGCTCCTTCCCAAGAGTCTGCTCCAGGCTTTAAATCATTTACTTCTGGTCACATGTATTCGGAAGCCCACCTCCCCCCTTCCAATTCATAATAGAGCAAGAAAAAATAAGTCAAAAGGAAAGCCAAAGTAGTCCCCCGTTAGATTTTTGGGGATCCTTCTTAAAGAACCCTCCATTCCTCTTTACTGATACACATTTTTTACCAATTATGCCCTTCTTCTCCCCTTTCAGGACTCCGTGGAGGTGCCTGTTTTACCTCCTTTCCCCACAGAGCCTATTTAAAGCAATGTAACAGCTGACGCTCCCCCTTCCCAGAGGAGGAGATACATCCCGCCATGTACCTGAGCCAAAAAGAGAACTGTTGCTTTTATCCAGTATTCAACTGATTTTCCCCATCCCTCCCCCTTCCTCTGCTCCCCAAAAACCAAGCAGCAAACCAGGTAGATCTGTAAATATAGGTTAGTTGACTGAATAATTTTCCTTATTCAATTTATAATACCCTCTGTTTAAATGGTATACATCACCGCAGCGACTCCGGCACCGCGAAGACTATCACAGCGACAGGAATCAGGCAAAATCCGCACGTCACTGTGATGGTCTGTGCAGTGACCAGGACAGCCTTGCTGGGTGTTTCGCCCCGATCCAGCTCCGACTTGGAGTAGGAATCTTAGAGACCAGAGGTTGTGGGGGCGGAACCCACCAAGAAGGGTTTGGTAGCGCAGCCTCGATGCGTAGCACCGACATCCTCGAGGCTACAATGTCAACAGTTGGCATGGTAGCTGTTGCTGTAGGGGATGTCGGTGCTAGCGCTTGTCGATGCGCTATGGTAAAACCTGTTTAAACAGCCAGTCCGCCCTCATGGGCCGAGTAATCAGGAGCTCAAGTGTTCCTTGTGTATTCTGCCAGTCCCGGCTCAGTTAAGTTAAATGAACACAGGTTAATCTTTGCAGTCACTCCAACAAATTATAAAAAGTTTGCCCCCCCACATTTAGTGTCACAGTACCTCATCTTTTAAGGGACTTCTTGACAACTGAGTTGGTAGTTTGCTCTTGACTTATGTAATCCACTCTTCTGAGGAGTTTTGCGATGTCCATAGCTGCCGCCCCAGGGATATAGCCTGGAGGTGCACCCTTCTGATTTCTGCCTCTTGTTGCAATGTTTCATGCCCCTGTCACCAGCCGTTTCTCCAACTGTTCCACTTCTATGTCTAGTAAATTGATGTCCATCTCCTTTAAAACTAGCGTGGCATCAACAAATGAAATAAATATCTTCGTGCCTGCCTCTAGGTAGATTTTAAGGTGCGCTGGATATAGTAGTTGGTCCAGAATGCCTTTTTTCCCCCTCAAGTCCCTAATCACTGCTCGAATCCTTTGGTGTTCTGCCTGGAGCTCAATCAAGAAGTCCTGGTCAAAGAATATTTGAGCCTCCTTGTATCTGAGCTCTTTGTGTCACCAGGCTTCCTGAAGAATGAGGTCTTTACTCTGAAAAAAAACATGCAAATGATCCAGGATCTTGATCAAGCTGTGGGGTTCACTAGTTTAGGGTCTGGTGAGCGATGAGCCCTATCTATGTCCATGTTGAGATCTGATGGCAAAGACAAGGTGGATCTCAGAAGGTGCTGGATAAAATCAGTTGGGGTAGGGTAACCTTCCTCCACACCTTCTGGGGACCCCATGGATCCAAACATTGTTGCAATGGGCACGATTCTCCATATCTTGTAGTCACGCCTGCACCTCCCAATCCTCGCAGCAAATAAAGCACTAGCCTGTCTGTAGTCTCTTGGGACTCTGTTAGCTCAGCCACCTTGGTCGCATTAATGGAAACTTTTTGTTAAGCTGGCGGACATCCTGTCTTAGGCTCACCAGGGAGGAGTCGATTTTATTTACTGTGGTCAGTATTTTTGTAGAGTCTGGACTGTGCACGACTCCTGATTGCCTTCCTCAGTCTCCAGGTCAAGAGATGACTCAGATGGGGAGCATCTGCCGAGGGCTGTGGTTACAAAGCCTTCCCCGTCCCCGTCCAAATGGAGCTGCATCATTTTTGCCGTTGCTGCTGGATTTTTTTTTTTTGCATTTCTGGAGCACTGGGATTTAGCAGACATCAGCCGCCAACTGAAGGAGCAGAAATAGGTGAATAGATTTGATTTTCGGTGAGGATTCCAGTCGATTCTTAAAGGGTCTCCACGAAGCTAAAAGGATTAGTATCTCGCCATGATGGTGATGTCACTGGAAATTCCACCCCTCTGTTGCTTTAAATAAATAATTAATTGCACTTTATTAGAAATAGAAAAATATTATATATAGGTAGGGCGGTGTTTGCTCCTTGCCTTTCCCCAATGAACTGTCAGAAGTATAAAGAACAAAACAGAATCTATCTACTGTTTGTCAGGATGAAGGAGAGTGGTTTATCCGAGTATTGAGTTCCGTAGAAATAAACTAAAGGTGACCGGGGGGTTGGGGAGAGGATGGCAGCTTACGAATTACAAATTGTAGTTCGTGTTCTTAATAATTTTTGATATTTTTATTACATGATGTTAAATATAAGGTTTTAAAACATATACATGGAGGTTGAGCTGAAGCTCTAAAAAGATTGGAATATCAACTTTATAGAGGAGCATTAGTTTAATGATCTCTGTATACTGATTGATTTTGATGGAATTTGTATGTCGATTTGTACAACCTTTTGAATTCCAATAAAAGAAATATAAAAAACAAATTCCAGAACACGAAGGAGCAACGGACATCTTTTTAATTTTTCATTTCAGAAATTAAAAACTGTTAAAACTTTGACAAGGGGGATTATACATTATAAAAACTAGTGCATAGACAACCAACAACCAGCCTGTTGGGGTTCTCATTACGCTGATTCGCTCTCGAGGTCTAAGGTAATCAGAACCCCTCAGTGGGACAATAGGCTGGTTGCGCATGGTTGCCCATGCACCATTCCTTATACCTGTTCCACAGAGCTTGCCTTTGCACCCTGTAACCATTACTCTAACAGACTGCCTAGTTGTACACACATTTCAGAATCGCTACCTTCTGGTGCATTCCTTAAATCTCTGCATTTTCACTTACAGGCCTTGGGAGTCAATTATAACATTTTAACAAGGCACTTTTTGCTTTGTTATAGTCCATACAGTCCTCATTGTCTATTCTGGCGAAGGCTTATAATGCCCTGCCCTAAGGAGTGGTGAAAGGTAAGTTGCCCAAGAAGCCCTGTCCAATTTAAATTGCCCTCAAAAGATTTAAATGAAGACTTCTGGTTCCGGCTTGGTCGAATGAGCTGCACGAGTGAGGAGCCCTCCCACACTATCTAATAAAATTATTCTCCAGATGTCTTTTACAGCTCCAAATGGCAAATTACAAACAAAATAAAAAAAACTTCTGGAGACAAAAAAGGTGCGGATCATCTATCTTCGATGTCCTGGAGCCACAGAAATAGATTCTCCTTACTACCAGATGCAGATGACATGGAAGACCAGGCCTGCTCCGATTCAGAACCCTCGCAAAGACCTGGGGTTTTCTCAGAAGGCAAAAAGAGCAACACTACTACAAAAGGGAGCAAGAAAAATGCTGACTCCCACCAGAAAGACATAATTTTATAAGGCATCACCAACTTCCGTGCGGAGATGCGTGAAGCCATCCACAATCTTCGTTTCGACCTGGGGGCTTTACAGACCAGGATGGATGAAGCCGACCAACAAATCTCCATCGGTTCCTCCCATCTAGACTCTATGAAGGAAATTTTGAAATTCCTGGATACTGAACAACTGTTGATATCTCTGTGCCAAGAAGACGTAGAGAACAGAGGCTGAAGAAAGAACATTCAGATCTACAGCCTGCCAGAGGATGAGGAGAGCCATGACCCCATAGCCTATATGGATTACCTGCTCCGCTTGGTACTAGATCTCAATCCTGACTTCCAGCTCGATATTGAGAGAGCGCATAGGGCCTTAGGGCCTAAACCCACCCGCCCCGACACATGCCCTCACTCCTTCGTGATCAGATTTCAGAATTTTCACATTAAGGACCAACTGCTCAGTAAAGCCTGGCAAAAACAAAAAATGATGCTGGGCCCTCACCGCCTTATCTTTGACAACACTTAAGGAGAGAGTATGCACCGTAGTTTCCTCTTTTAAGGGCACATAAACTGAGATTTAGAACACCCTATTTGGCCAAACTTGTGGTTCTCTTTCCAAATGGCCAAGACCTACACAACTGTGACAGAAGCAGCGGAGGACCTGAAAACTAGGGGGATTTACAAGGATCGAGTGCTAGGCCGGAGAAACAGAAACAACGAAATGACAAGCCCACAGATCAGGAGTGACAAACTTGAATTTTTCCCTACCAGAAATCGTGTTCAAGCTGCTCTAATTCCAAAATTTTGCATAATATTAAAAGTGATACTGGAAAGTGGTCCGATATCACTCTAACCTCTATTTCACAAGAGTGGATGCACTGTAGGAGTTCTTTACTAACCAAGAAGTAATCTAAGTGGGAGAACGTATGATGTACTGCAGAGTAAAACATAAAGGGCAGGATTCACAGAAGGGATGTGCCCAGCGCATCCATGATGCACCGGCGTATCCCTGATTTGCGCACTGGCACAATTCTGGAAGGGGGCCAATGCTCATCCCCAATGCACAAATGCATCACGGATGTGCCGCATACCACCCATAATTATACGCGGCGCATTTGGAGGGGCTGTGAAGGGGGTGTGCCCATGCATATGGAGCGCAGACCCATTCACAGCTCAATTTGGAGGCGCATCCCCAGGACAAGTTCAGAGATGCGCCCCCAAAGATAAGTCTACTTCAACTAGACTGGCCACCCACAGGCAGGCTGCCATACCACAGACAGCAGCACAGCAGCCTGCCCACCTGGCAGTCCAGTGTCCCTCCCTGCCTGTATCCCCGACCTTGATGTTATTGTTCCGTGACATGCCCTGGTGGTACAGTGGTATCCCCCTCCCCAACCATATTACTGAAGGAGCGGTAGAATACCCATAGACAGCCTGCCAGTATAGTGGTACCCGCTCCCTCCCCGACCTGATTGCGCATGATATGCACCACTGTAATATCCCTGGCGGTCCAGTGGACTCCACCACCCACTCAGGCACCCCACCCCACCCTGCTCCCCCATCCCAGCAGGTCCTGACATGCAGCAGGCAGCACAACCCACCTCAAGATACCACCACAGTAGCCTGCCGACAGAGCTGTGAATGACAGCTACTGTACACCCTGCAGCCCACTGGTGGACCCTGTCGACCTGTTCTGGCTATCAATATTGCAACCTATGACAGGGTTCTAGAAGACCCTGTCCCATTTGTTATACAGAGAGACTTAAAAGCAAAGATCTATGTTTCTGTCCTCTCCTATTCTGTCCCTTGTCTATCTGACTACGCAATCAAATTTTCCTAATGGAGCCTCGGAGCTGGCCACTCCAATGGTCCCACAATTTCCCCAATTATCTCCCTTCCTTTACTTGCTCTTTCTTTCTTTCTTTCTTTCTTTCTTTCTTTCTTTCTTTCTTTCTTTCTCCTATTGCTTCTCTGCTGCTGAAACCTATATGTAAATCTTTATGTGAAACTGGGATCCCTTGGTTTGCAAATGTATATAGTTATATTGTTGAAATTAATTTCAGAAAACTGTTTGGAGTTTGTTGGAAAGGATAGTAAGCTGGAACCTTTCAAAAGCTTGTATGCAGAGCTGTCAGCAGGAAAACCACTCTGGCTAGGATGTCTTAATTGGCTGCACCTGTTGAGAAAACTGTATATACTGGTCATAGGAAAGAAATTGACAAAGTTTGGTACATTGTATGAAAACAGGAGCTATAGCTCAACAAGAACAGGATGCAGAATTTAATTGTTTAGAGATAGAGAGAGCTGGAGATTTTAAAGAGACTCTCAGATGAAGGACTTCTGTTTGTTTGAACTACCTGTATCAAGAGCTATCCTGCACAATTTTATTTTTATTTTATTGTTATTGATAATAATAAAATGCTACTTGTGAATTTTATAACTTCACCTGGTTTGCCCATGTTGCCTGACCTATGCCTCAACAACACAACTCTCTTCCTGACTTTCTCATCTCCCTCCAGTGCCAAAAACCTGTCCCACCCAGTCCCTGCAGAGCTGCAAAATCTGATTAGTTTTTAAATGTGTTTCCTGCAAAAGGAGACCTGGGCAGGCAGCTTTTTCAGGTGCTGGAAAACGTTATACCTCTTGCTGTGTGACTGCAGCCCTTGACATTCCAGGTTATGTATTTTAAGGGATTACCCACGACCCATTCTGAAAAATGTATTGCCTACTGATAAGCACCCTTCCTGTAAGGACACCTATATTAATTGTTTCTTGCACCTGTATGTGATCGCTAATGACTGCACCCCTCTACCCACACCAAACCATCAGCCCAAAGAAGAACATAGAACAATAAACAAGAACCTTGAACATAAAAAAACAAACACTGAATAGCACACATAACAAATAATTTACCTTGTGAGGAATAAAATTCAACCTCTGGGCTTTCCCCTCTCCATCCTTTCCAAAGGCTGAACCTTTTCCTTGTTGGTCCATGAGGGTCCTGGCCTAAGGATGGTTCGGACAGCCCTGCAGTTGGTTGACCCTAGGCAGGGCCCAGTGTTAAAGATGAATCACTGCAGTCAGCTTGGACCATTAGCTCTGGTCCCAGCCTAAGGGGAAGGGTGGGTAGGGCAACTGGCCACAGTCAGCCATAGTTATCTATAGAACTGGTTGAGTGATTCAAGCCCAGCCTTTGGCCTGTGTTGCTAGCCCTGACAACTCCCCCACCACCCATAGTCAAGGCATTGGTTAACCACTCAGTCGGTGGCTGTTTGACTCAGATGTTTGATTTTCAGGTAACATAGCCTAAAAGGAACATTTAGAAGAAAGTTACTCATACCCCTTGGTAAGCAATCATTTAATTAATACTCAGCTGAGGACATCATCCCTCCTTAACCAAAGCTCAAGTATGATTGTCTTTTAGCTCTTTCATGGAATTTATCTCCCCATAAAGGTTAGAAATAGAGGGCCAGATATTCAAAACTTTGCCCCTGGGCTAAATTAACACTGCCCGGTGGGCAAACTTAGCCCGGAGCACAAAGCAAGCTATAATACAAAGGGATAGCCTGGGGAAAACAGCTTCTGAATATAGCGTGGGAATGAGGCCGGGCAAACTGGGCTGGGAGTGCAGGGCAAACTTAGCCCTGGAATAAGACAGCTCTGAATATAGCAACCAGGAAGTGCAGACCACAACAGCAACACAGTGCACAGCGACATGAAGATAGCTAGAGGTGACCTATGTGGCCAATGTGTGTTCCAGCAAATGCATGGACCCAGTACAGCTACAGGGAGCAGCCTATGGGAAAGTACAGTGTGCAAAACAGTATAATATTCCCCAAACCGTTTGCATGGAGCTAACACGTTTGCACGGGATTAGCACGGATTTAAGTTGTTTGCCCGGTGCAAAAATGTTTGCCCGGTGCTAAACTTTGCCATATTCAAAAGGGACATGCAAATGGGCCTACTTAGGTAGTCTCTAGGCAAACATCCAGATTAGCATCTCATTATGCCCTGATTTACATGTAGTTTCCCAGCATTACTGATGGGTCCCACAGAGCCAAGTGTAGGTCAGTTTGGAAGTACAGGGCTGGCCAGGTCCGACCGCAGCTCCACCTGTAGGTCAGTCTGGCAGTGCACGATGATAACTACAGGTTACATGTAGTCGGTACAGCATAGCATAATGCACCCCAGGAGACAAGACAGCATAGGCACAGGTGGTGGTGGTGCTGCATGCAACTGTCACACTATAGGGCATGCTACAGTGCACAGCAGACACTACAGTAGCAAGGGGGCCAGTAGTGTGAGGGACACAGCACTGCCTATGGTGTGTAGAGCAGTGATGCTGACTGCACTGTACACAGTGACAGGCCCAACGTGCAGGTGTTTGCTGACTGTGGACATTACTGTTACGCTGCTGTGTGATCCACAGATACTGCACCTGTGGCATGGGATGCACACAGTGACATATACATGGCTGGCTGTGCGTGCTGTGGCATCTGTACAGTTGTGCTGTATGTGGTGGGGGGGACACAGGATCCGATAGGCACATGGGCGGTGGGGTATTCCCACTACTGGCCCCTGTGCACTGCGTGCTGTGTCCCAGTCTTGTGGCCACACCTGGGCTGTGGTGAGGTCTGGCCACCTGTACACCCTCCCCTAAATGGCCACCATGCCCACAGTGCTGCCTGTGTGTGTTGGCATCTGTTGGGCACCACAGACGTATGGTCTGCAGGTGTGTGCTGTATGGACACACTACCATGATGTCCCCTGTGGGCCCAATCACCCCTTACTGCCTGTGCATGGTTGGGACCTGTGGCAGCAGTTGGCATCATGGTGGTGCCTTCAGTGAGCAGCACGTGTCCTCTATGTCTGGCAGTTTCTAAGTGTCAGACTCATATGCAAGGGTCGCACAAGCCGCGCTAACACTGCACAAAGCAACAATGTCACACAAAGCTGTTTGTCCAGGGTTAAGACCAGCTTTTTCTGTGTGGTAATTTGTACCGCACTATGGGTCATGCTAAACACCTTAGCGTGATGCTAGTCGCTGAATATCTCATAGCGCCTGTATTCATGTTCACTTTGCTCCTTGCATATAATTATGGTTTGCCTGGCACTACTGTGGTTTGTGCGTGCTATCTGGCCTTTTGAATATAGCAGACCCGCGCTAATCCCACGCAAACATTTTTTGCCCGGCACAAAGCTTTGAATATCTGCCCCAGAGTGTCCTTGAAAATATATTGATAATGACTGTGGCATTCTGATGGGTCCTCTGTACCTGCTTCTGTGCTTCTGGCACTGGTAGCAGCTTCCTCATGTTTTTATATCTGCTTGTCTTCTCCCCCCAGCCGACTGTTAATGTGGCACTGTGCAACCCCCATGAACATAGTGTAAGTTCATAGAGTTAGTTATGGGGTTTCCATAAGTTAGCAGTATCAGTGCAGGGTTGGCTCTGAGGAGGATAGTGTCATCCATACTATCATATGGTTAAGCAGCACAGCAAAGCCAGCAGTGACCCTTCATTTCCCTATTCACCATATGGTTGCCAAGTCCCTTGTCTGTGTGTGGAAAGCCCTCCGAGCCACTGCTCAGTTTCACCATGCAAACTTTTGCTCGACCAAGCCTCATGGCACAGTTTGAAGTGAGGCTATAGAACAGGATGGCGCCAGGAGCAGGCAGGCTTCCCTTTGCAAAATCAGTTGGTGCTGTGGCCCATTCACCAATCATACCCATGAAATAAGTGCATCATAAGCTGTTTTTAAGCTATGGACACACCTGGAGAGTTTGGCTGCAACAGTTTATGCAAGGGGTATAGTCCAAGAGCCAGGCACATTTATCTACAGTATGTGTCTAGGTCTGAAAGGTTTGATGACTGTTTCTTATGTAAAAAAGTGTAAAGAATCTAGATTTACAACTCTTATTCACTCAAAGTTGAACATTTTCTTGGAAAATGCACTTCTTCAATGAAAAAATGAACTGTCAGTGAAAATTGCGTATATTTTAATTAATGGTTCCTTTTTTAATTTCAATTCTATAAACTTTTATTGAAATACTACAGACACTGTAACAAACAACATATGTATCAAAGGCTTAATATTAACGTTATTTTTTTGTTCTATATTTAACTTGAAACAATCAACTTTTTATGACATTTCATGAACTTAAGTACAACAATTAGTATTCTTGTTCATTGTCTTCATTATGTGACTTTTTTTTATATACTTTTTCTCCCCATCACCCAGAGCTGTACCCAACTCTCCTGCCCGCTTCCCATCCGCTCGAGGTCTCCCCCATTGAGCCTTGGCTTACCTCCCAGGCGAAGTGGTAATGGGAGGGGGGCTTCCCCTATAGCCCCCCGTCCCAAGGAATCAAGTCTTCATCGGGGACCTCCGCGGCAGTTTGGCTTGCTGGGGGAGGACCCACTATCGGGTCCTCGCATTGGTGTTGCTCTAGGTGGCATATTTTTGAGTGTACGCTCCCTGAGAGCGACATGCCACATGACACCATGGCTTGCACCGCGTCCGCCTCACTCCCCTGTTGGTTTGGGCGGCAGGGCTGCTGTACCTCCTGGCCACCGCCACAGGTCAGGCCACCCCAGGCCAGGAAACCACCCTCCCCCAGGGGAGCTGAGCAGTCCACCAGATGCTCAGACTACCTCCCCCCAGCCGGCCCTCTGGCACCCAGGTCCACTCCCGAACCCGGGTCACCAGCGTCCCAAGCGGAAATCCAACCACTGCGCCGGCAGGCCAGCTCATTATCTGACATGTTAAGCAAATCTGCCTCATCAATATCAACATCACAGTCACTGTTGCCATCTTCTTCATTTGGATTGTTGTCGTGTTCGTTCAATTATTCACTTAAGGCTGGTGGTACAACTTCACATGTGAACCATGTTGGTTTGTATTTGCCATCCTCACAGGTCCAGCCATTGTCCTCTGGCTTTAGTAGTGTCATTTTAGGCTTATCTGCATTTGTCCCATAACAATGAAATGTAATTTGCATGGCAGATGTGTTGTGTCAGAGTTTATTTACATGGTGGCAGTGAGTTTGGCGCTCTGCTCCTTTGATCTTTTCTAAGGGTGCATCTTTTGTCAGTCAGCCAATACTTGACGTTGAACATACTGTAGTAGGCTGTGTTGACACGCTTTACTTCCTGTCCATACAAGGTACACATAAAGCTCTCAATTGTATCCTCAGTTTCTTTAGATAGGTGTGGACATCCCAGCTTTCCAAATGCCTGTGTGTACTCTGTATTCTTTTCCATAATTGTTATAGGTCGCACCTTCCCCTTACCTTTGTATGCTGTTGAATAGTTGCACCCTGTCAGTGCATGGAGAGCTGGTAGAGCTGCACACACAGGTCTACCTAACTCTGCTGACAAGCGGGATACATCTATGAATCTTTGTGTGTTATTCCCTGAGTTGCCAACATCCATGTACAGTTTGAGATTACCATTTAGACTTGCATGATACAGCAGAATGACCAGAATATCAGTATCATCTGCCCTGACCACTACATGCACATCTTCACTCTCATTTTGACTGCAAATGTAGTGTATGTGTTACGTGATTCTTGTGTCTGCTTCTATGTGTTTGCTTTTTAGGGCCTTGCACTCTAGTCTGAGCATATGTCCAGCTTCCACTTTGTATGAGTAACAAGTTTCTCCTACTGCATGCATGAGCTTTTTATCACCTAGAACTTCACAGTATGCATCAGAATTCCATGCTGTAGCTAGAAAACCTAGAAGTGCCATCTTGAATGAAGATGAAGACAGGGATCCAGCAAAGTCTCTTGGTCAGCTTTGGTCAGGACCAGTTATGAGATAGAGTGTAGCGATACTATACTAAGATGACTTGAAGGTTAGCAAGTAGTATGAGAAGGCAACAATGAAGGCCAGTAGAATGCTGGACTGCATTGGGAGGGGAATCACAAGCAGGAAGAGAGAGGTGGTACTACCACTGTATAGATCGCTGGTCAGGCCTCACGTGGAATACTGGAGGCCTCACCTCGGGAAGGACATTTACTAGGTGGAAGCAGTACAGAGAAAGGCGACAAAAATGATTAAGGGTCCGCAGTACATGTTCTACGAGAAAAGACTTAGGGAACTGAACATGTACTCCCTGGAGCAGAGAAGAGAGAGGGGATATGATTGAAACATTCAAGTACATAAAAAGCATTAACAAGGTACAGGCACAGGAACTTTTTCATTTCAAGAAGTGCTCCAGGACCAAGGGACATGACCGCAGGCTGTAAAGAGGGAGGTTCTCTACCAACACCAGGAAGTTTTTCTTCACAGAAAGAGGGGTGGATGCTTGGAACAGCCTGCCCCAAGAGGTTGTGGGGGTCAACACCGTGGGAGGATTCAAGAATGCATGGGATAGACACAAGGGAGCCCTGACTACAAAGGGTAACTAGACTGTCATAATAGGTCTAAAACAAATGGGCAGACTAGAGGGACCTAGCGATCTCCTTCTGCCGTCAACTTCTATGTTTCCTCTCTTTTCTTGTTTAAGACCTTTGATTGAGGGTGACTTGCAATAGTCACTGACAAGGTGGACTTCATTTGTGGAAGTACAACAAACAAGAGACAGGATGGTTTTGCCACACTGTGGAATGTTGGTGGCAGGTTTGTAAGACTTCTGATCAAGAATATGGCATCAACCACAGTGGCATTTATAGCATCAGGGTGGCTACTTTGGACTCTGGTCTTAAGTTTCTTCAGCAGTGTTGACTTCATTGTTGTGTTCATTGATCCATCAACGTTTCCTAAGGAGAGGGGTTAGTGGGTAGACAAGCACCATCATAAGTTCAACTGTTGAAATCGCAGATAGATATAGCAAGCGACCAAAAAGATCTCGAGTTCCTTTCAACTCAATGATTTTCTTGTCCTTGTTGTTAATCTTCACCTTCATTGCACCATGTTCAAAGTTCTTCAACTTGTATCTTTTGATGGGTTCCTCGAACCTACTGCCTTTGGTAATGCATTCATCTCTAAACACATGATACATCTGAGTACCCATCTCAGTAATCAGTAACACTTCATTTGCTACCTCTTGTGATACTGCTTTTCCACTACCTATTGAGTAAAGATTGCTGTCTTCAAACGCACCACGGAACGGATTCATGGAGGAGTCTATTGTGTTCAACAGCTTGTTTAGATCCTTTGAATCTCGTTTAACTCTAAAACTCTTCAGCTCTTGGCTGGCTTCTTCATAACTGACAAGACCAATTTTTCCATAAGACTTCCAATAATTTTACTTTGAGCTGATCACAGAATGTTCTGTTTCAAAGAAGAAATCCCAGTTAGTCTTGATGCAGCATCGGCATTAATTGTCTGTTCCAGGGTCAGGTCTACATCATTTTTGCTAAACCCTCTCTTTGATCTTGCACTGGTTAATGCTCCATTCTCACATTTTTTCCTTAGTCCAGGGTGGGTCTCATCCATGTTTAGCAAATTCATAAAGTACAGGGTCATCCACTTGGCATAGTTGTGGTGCCCAGTTGCAAAGTAAAGAGGTATTATCTTCTCCAAGCTATATACAAAGAGAGGCAAGTCATTTGTCCTGATGGAATGGCAGAAGAGTTGGTACAACTCTACCAAACTGCAGTACTGCAGCCAAAATTGGGCAGTTGTGCTATGCTCACCACAGGGTGTGGAATCTGAGAACGTTTCATATGCTTCCATGAATGTCTTGAACTCAGCTGTATTCTCTAGGTCCACCATTGAGGAAGGCGATGGGTTATTAAGTAGCTGCTGCAGATGATTGTAAAGTCTGACAAACCTTTATATTGTATAAAGCACTGCAAATGTTTAATTCTGAATGCCACTGATAGCATCGGGTGAAACCTCTTTGCCCGATTGAAAAATGTTCCTTGAAGAAGTCCATTCAGTGATCCCAATGCCAGCACACCACTTTCAACAAGAATGTGATCTCCACCAGAACCATTCAGAAGGTACCCAAGAGCTTTGAAATATGCTAATTTTATATGGAATGGTCCAAAACATATGAAAAGTCTGTCATATTCCAGGGACTTTGTGGACTGAATTTGTAGCACAGGTTTTGCTATGGCCAAGTCATAAGTAATAAGCATATAGTTCTCCTGGCATTCATCCATAACCTTGATAGCAGTATTCATGGTGTCTTGCACTACATCAGGTCTTGTAGGAGGCTTTCCTACAGGTCCATGTATGATATAATCTGCTGTGGCAGGTCATCTATAGAAACAAGGGCATTCCATCCATGCCACATCGGAGTAGCATCTACACTTGCACAAGATATCATCCAATAAACGTCCCTTCTCTTAGCTTGCATGAGGTTTTTTGGTTCAGAGCTTACTGTGACCTTATATTGATACTGTCCTATTTTTGGTTTTCCAGATGTATCTGGTTGAATGTCTTTCTCACCAATACCTAGAGCTCTTTTCCTCTGAGACATGTGAATGTTCCTGGGTACAGTGTCTTGTCCGTGTTGTGCCACTGGCTGCAATATCTGCTTCTTTACACTTGGCAAATACTCTTTTTTTTTTTTTTGCTCCCCAGCTCTGGGCTGGCTTCTCTTTCAGGCCTTCCTATGCCCCTTGTTCCCACACTGCCTCGATGCAGCCACCCATCACCCCATATTGCAGCCCTCCGGGTAACCCGGATGTAACCCTTCACCAGGTGGGTCCCTCTCCTCTGAGGGGGAAGGCACCGGTGGGGTGACCAGCACAATTCTTGGCCTGGGTGCTGCTGGGATGGTCCATGCACTGCTCGAGATCTCACAGCAGTGGAAGCTGGTGACCGTTATCCGGTTGGCCTCGGGGCTAAATTCCTGTTTGCTCCCCAGGGTGTGGCGTGCCACTAACGTCAGGCTTACGTCAACATTCACAATGCCCCATTAGTTAGTGGGACCCTGTGTGTTGCCATGTTCCCAGCCTCCGCCAGGGGTCAGCAGGCGCCAGATCCCTTCCCCACCCTCCTCCTGAAAAAAGGCACGCAATCATACAATGCTCAAGCCCTCTCTCCCCAGCCGGCCCTCCAGTATCTCGCTAGCGTTGCAAGTGGAAATGCAACTGCTGCATCGACAAGCCCTTTTTAAAGTATTTATTTTTTTGATTTTTCCAGTTATAAAATTATACATCTTCTTAACACAAAACACTAAGGGGTACAATATGCTACAAATTATTTCCTCACTAGTGGAACATATTGTTGATGTTTCAATTAATCCAAGGCAGAAAATACCTATTATTACAATGAAAAAGATACATAAAACACACCCTCTCCCAGCTTGATGATCCGAGCACTGTATTTTCCCACACCCATATAACCATTCCACACAACAATTCCCTCCTGCATTCCTCATGGGACAAAAAAGGGGTCTCTATCCACAATGAAAACACCCAAGGGCACCATCTCAATTCAAATTGCATGGATCTGTTATTATATCTAGCTATCAGCCGTTCCATATAATACAATTCTGTCATTATTTTTATCCAATCTTGAATTGTGGGTGGGTTGCTATTTCTCCAGAGGTAGGTTATTGCCTTCCTAGCTGCCAAAAATATGTAAACGAAGAGAACCCTTTTGGATCAGAGTCCCTCCAGTGGAACTGCTAGAAGGACCAGCTCTGGGGTAAGTACCGCCTCCAGCCCCAGCAATTCAATCAGGGAGTCTGCCACCTCCTGCCAAAATAGTCTCAGCACTGGGCAGGCCCAGAAAACATGAAACTGTGAGGCCATCTGCTCTCTACAGTCTCTCCAACCACCTATTGGGGGGGCACTTTGCTAATTTTGCTGTGTGTTAAAGAAGTGGGAATGAGCCTTCCAGGTGAATTCTCTCCAATATGGTGATAGTGAAATCCTCATGACTTTATGGGCAAACTTCAGCCAACTCTCGTAAGGCACTGGATCTGGTAATTCTCTATTCCAGGCCTCTTGTATTCCTCTAGATGAATCTGACAAATATTCCCCAAGCCCCTTGTATAAAAACCCGATTATACACTGCCTCACAAATCCCCTAAGGGTAGTCATAAACATATTCAACAGGAGCGGCATGGTCTCTGGGAGCCGGTTCCTTTATGTATCAAAAAAGTCTGGACCTGCATGTACCTAAAGTACTCTCTGTTGGTCAGGCCATACCTAGCTGTAACTGAGTAAAAACTGAGTAAATGGAACGATACCATTGGCATCTAAAAATTGGAAAATAAATGAGAGACCTCTCTGATGCCACCACTGAAATGTACAGTCAATTCTAGCCAGTAGAAATTCAGTCTCAGAACTAAGTAACCATAAGAAATATAAAACTGGAGATAGTGAGAGGAGAGCCCTAATTCTATAAAAGATCTGTAACATGTGTCACATCCCAATACACTATCCACCAAGCCTAGGTAGAGCAGTAAGGGGTCCAAATATTAATTGTATCATATCTTGTATCCCATTGAGTGCACATTCAATTTGTTTCCATATTACCTTACAGTTCGGGTTCAGCCAGCTCAGAATCATCCCCAAAGCCACAGCATAAACATAATGGAGTACATTAGGGAGATTTAATCCTCCCTTATCATTGGGGAGCTGGAGGATAGACCATCTAAAACGAGGCTTACAGCCGGCCCAAACAAATCTTGCAAACATTCTATTACAAGAGGTAAAATATGAAACTGGGGAAATATTGGAATTGTCTGAAACAGATACAGCTTTCGAGGTAAAATATTTGTCCTAATTGTATCTATTCTAGCATAAAGGGAGCCGTAGTTGTGCCCATCTGTGGAGATCTGCCTCTATGTTTTGTGTAAGGGGTTCATAATTTATTAAGAATAGATTATGCAACTTTTGGGGTAAATTGACCCCTAAGTATTTAATTTTTGAACTTCAAGGTTGGGGATGGGACAAAGTTTAATGTCAGAACCTCCATTTTTTGCTGAGTTAATGACATAGCCTGAGACCTTAGCAAACTCTCCCAGTATTCTCCATGCTGCAGGGAGCATCTGCTCTGGGTCCTTGAGAGTGAGTAAAATATCATCCGCATATAAAGGTAGTTTATATTCCTCCTCACCCACTCAAACTCCCTAACCTCATCTGATTCTCTAAGTGCTAAAGCAAAAGGCTCAGGCCCAGCTATTCAAAACTTTGCCCCGGGGCTAAATTGGCACTGATCGGTGGGCAAACTTAGCCCAGAGCAAAAAGCAAGCTATATTCAAAAGGAATAGCCCAGGGCAAACAGCCTCTGAATATAGTATGGGAATGGTGCCGGGCCAACTGGGCTGGGAGTGCAGGGCAAACCTAGCCCTGGAAGAAGACAGCTCTGAATATAGGAACCAGGAAGTGCAAACTACAACAGCAACATAGTGCACAGCAACGGGAAGGTAGGTAGAGTTGAAATATGTGGCCAATGTGCGTGCCAGCGAATGCGTGGACCCAGTATAGCTGCAAGCAGCAGCACATGTGAAAGTACAGTGTGCAAAACTGTGTAATATTCCCCAAACTATTAGCGCCACGCTAACACATTTGCATGGGTTTAGCACAGAGCTAAGTTGTTTGCCCGGTGCTAAACTTTGCCATATTCAAAAGTGACATGCAAATGAGCCTGCTTAGGTAGTCTTTGGGCAAACATCCAGATTAGCATCTTATTATGCCCTGATTTGCATGCAGATTGCTCATTGTTACTGCAGGATCCCATAGCTCCACCTGTAGGTCAGTCTGGAAATACAGAGGCTGGCCAGGACTGCCCTCAGCTCCACCTGTAGGTCAGTCTGACAGTGCATGATGGTAGCTGCGGGCTACGTGTATGCAGTACAGCATAGCATTGTGCACCCCAGGGGACAACACAGCATAGGCACAGGCGGTGGTGGTGATGCATGCAACTGTCACACTGTAGGGAGTGCTACAGTGCACAGCAGACACCACAGTAGCAAGGGGGACAGTAGTGTGAGGACACATCACTGCCTATGGTGTGTAGGGTACAGTGACAAGCCCACCCTGCAGGTGTTTACCGACAGTGGACAATACTGTCACACTGTTGTATGACCCACAGATGTTGCACTTCTGGCATGGGATACTCAGACATATAAACGGCCAGCTGTGTGTGTCTGTGGTGTATGTACAGCTGTCGGTATGTGACTGGGGGTATGTATGATCGGACAGGCACACTGGTATTGGGGTATTCCCAATACTGGCCCATGTGCACTGTTTCCCAGCCTTGTGGCTGCACCGGTCTGGTGAGACCGGCGCCTGTCACACCTCCCTCAGCACCCACCATGCCCACAGTGCTGCATGTATGTGCTGGCATCTGTTGGTCACCACAGACGTATGGTCAGCAGGTGTGGGCTGTATGGCCACTCTACCATGGTGGCCCCCAAGGGTCGGGTCACCACATACTGCCTGGCATGGCTGGGACTGGTGGCAGCAGTTGGCTATTTTGTGGTGCCATCAGTGAGCAGCATGTTTCCCCCATGTCTGGCTTTTTCTCTGTGTCAGTCATATGTTAGGGTCGCGTAAGGCCACGCTATTGCCACAATGTCATGCAAGGCTGGATTGCCCTGGGTTACGACCAGCTTTTCCTGGGCAGTAATCTGTACCATGCAAGGGTTGTGCTAAGTTGCGCTAATCCACTTTGCACGGTGCTAGTCGCTGAATATAGCAGTGCACCTGTATTCATGTTCAGCTTGCTCCTTGCATATATTATTATTTTGCCTGGTGCTAATGCGGTTTGGGCGCACTATTTGGCCTTTTAAATATAGCAGACCCACGCAAATGGTTTGTGCACCATGCAAAGCTTTGAATATCTGGGCCTCAATATAGAAAGTGAAAAGAAGTGGGGAGAGGGGGCATCCCTGCTGAGTGCCCCTTTCTAAAACCAGTGGGGTTAAAATAGTTCCAGTTACCCTAATATAAGCTGCAGGTGAGTTATATGTGTTTCTTAACCAAATTATCAACTCATCTGGGAAGCAAAAATTCTAAGACAGTCCACAGAAACCCCATACTACTCGATCAAAGGCCTTGAAGGCATCCAGGCCCACAAGGGTGGATGGTAATGACCTTCTGTTTACATAACCTATAAGATGGATAATTTTAATGGGTGTTATCAGAGATTTGTCTAAATTTCAAAAAACTTGCTTGGTCCATGTGCATCACTTCTGTGAGCACTCCTTCCAGGCGCTGAGCCCAAATAGCCATGTAAAGTTTATAATCACAGTTTAAAATTGAAATTGGCCTATAAGCATCCACTAATTGAGGGTCTGTCCCTGACTTTAGGATTGCAGACACTACCACATGTGACCATGAAGCAGGAGGCAGGGCACCATCCTGTACCTCTAAAAATGCACCTCACACTTGGCAAATAGTCATCAAAATCTTCAGCCTCTGTCTTTGATGTTCTGCGACATTTGCACTTTGATGTTAATCAATCAACTTTATTTAACCAGGCATATATTGGGTGTACTGTTTACTGCTTATATCCTATGGGCTCCTCCCATATTGTTGTACCTGTATTATTTTTACTGTTTTGTTGTTGATGCTGTCACTGTATTATTTTGTTGTACTCTCCCGGGTCGTGCCTGAAAATAGGCAGGATTGAAGCCTAGTGCACTTACTTGGTTACCAAAAGCTAATAAATAAATAAATAAACACCATTGAGCAAGCTCATTTTCAAGGCGGTCCTGGACATAAATTCGATACAATACAGAGAATACAGTAAGCGGAAGGTAAAAACAAAACCATGACATAGTACAGATATGGTAGACATTAATGTGGCAATAGAGGACAGATGTAGGCAATGGGAGGCATATACATAAGGTCCAATATAGTTTACATACTAAAGATGGCCCTGCCTGGTCGTGGGTATCAACTTCTGATCTTTGCTTATCTGTGTTTGTTTATATTGTGCATTTCATTTCTTGCTGGCACTTGGTCATTCATGTGTTCTTGTCATAGCTTCTTCAGACCTTTCTTTGGGTACAACTGTCTCCTCAATACTGGATGGTGTGTTTGGTATACTATACTCACAGTGTCATGCAAAGTGTCATGACTGTCAAGTGTCTCCGTCTATCTCATCATAATTGTCAAAGCCAAAGCAGTGGCTAAACCTGGCTGTATGAGCAATCCATCTGGTGTATCCATATTCTTCTCTGTTATATTGATTGCGACTGCAGTTTGAGTTCCTCCACAACAGGGTAGCTGACACAGTGACCAAATCTGTTCAAAACAGTTAAAACTTTCTTACTGCCTGTCATGGATTTAATACCCATGCCCAACAAGAGGTGTTTTTTGTGGTTTCATTATTCCCCTTGACACTGCAAACACTTTGTCATCTGCAATAGATGGAACTACCCTCTCCTGTCATTCACTGCCCACTTCTGACGAACCAGAGTACAGTGCGTAGGAATATCTGAAGAACAGGTGGCAGTTTTACATTTTCTTCTATTAAGTCTTCAATTTTAACTTTGGTTTTATTATGAGGCTGTACCTTTAGGCGTTCTAACGACTGTTCTCTTATGTGTTGAGCTACCTGTTCTGCTTGTGCTGCCCTCCAGTCAGCCTGTTTCTTAGCAGACCTGATGATTGTACCAGCTTTTTTATTTTTGGTATCAAATATGATACCATCTTTGAAGTGATCCGCCAGTTTTGACTGCGAGCTCTGTGGGTCGCAATTTGTTTCATGCCCACTACACTCCATAAGAATGGCCATGTACCTTTTGGGTAGCAATAGCAATTATTCTTCTTGCATTCCATTAACAATGATGTACTAAACATACTTAACAAGTCTGGAAAAGTCAGTCTGGTGACTGTCCCTCAACTGACTGTATTCACATTTTGTACCCGTGTCCTTTATTGGTTCTGCCTTTTTACATACTTGTTCTTACTGCTGTTGTGGTACTTCACTTTTTTGGCTATGAGGTCAATACTGCCTACCATCATATCCATTTGCTGATCGTCCATTTCTTTGCTATGTTTTTATGCTGTTTGCTCTTCCATGAGTTACACATGTTGTAGGATAGTCAAAAGTCTCATTTGACCCCTTAGGATTCCTTTTCATGTACGATTTGCAAAATATGCATTCATTTGGGAATATGCCTGATGTAGATGCTGCAGATTCAGATAGAGCACTATGAAATTGGGAGCAAAGCAATTTTGCCGGATAACTTTTTTTTTTTTAAACTTTATGTTTTGTTTTGTTCAAAACAAACATACAGTTGTTTTACAAGCATTGATGAGATACCCTTATAACACCATAGAGGGCGTCACCCTTCTTTAATACAAGCAGCATAAACTACCAGATGCTTCACAGATACTACATATGAGGGGAAAACCAGGAAAGAGGTAGCAAAGCGCTATTCCTCTATTTTTACAAAGTATATCATTGCTGTAGAGGAGCCCATGAGCAGCCTGGAAATTATCTAAAAAATTAGAATACATATATGTCCCAAAGTCCTTCACCACGCTTGGTGGGATTGGCAGCCAGGCATTAACTTAGTAAAGCACAAATACTGTGTAATCCTGCATTTTGATCCATCAAAGTAATAAATTCCAGAGCTTACTTAACAAACTTAAAATCAAACTTAACCATTTGAGCCATATTTTAAATTATTATAAAGTTTAGAAGGAACTATTTAGTAATCCAAAAGAACATGGAAGTCCTTAGCACTGTCCATTTTTCAAAAGAAGTACACTGATCAGTTCCTTAAAGTTCTTGCTGGTATTCAAATAGAAAGTCAGTTAAGTATTTTTAAGCGAAAACAGAGTACCTGGAGAGACAAGTTAGGCTATCACCAGATCTGCAGAGCAAATTCAAGTCTCCTCATCCTCCAAGACTGCTAATCTGATTCGTTTTGTTGACTAACGGGAGAGCATGTATATGGGCCCATTTAAGGGCTTCAGCAGGCTCTGAGAAAAAAACCCCTTCTCGTGATGGGCGATCTTCAATCGCACAGGAAAGATCACTCCATGGACAATTGTAGCTTCACGGAGCATAGCCCTTACTCCATCAAACGCTTGCGCTTCTGGTGAGTGGCATAGCTAATGTCCGGGTGCATATTTATCCGGTGACCATCAAAAGAAGTCCCTTTTCCTTTAGCCAGATTCAAGATGAAATCTCTTGTGGCTGCTCCGCCTGTAACCAAGATGATTGCTCGAGGTATGTCCTGTTCTTCCACACGCCCACGAGGTGTAGCGGTAGGCCCGGGGAAACTGGTGGGCTTTAAGTTGTGCATCTGACCAAAATTGCTGATTAAGCCATTCATGAAGGAATAACAGAAGGCTATCCCCCTCAGCTTCCTCGGGAATCCTGAGAATTCTTAGGTTGGGAGCTCTGATCTGATTCTCAAGGGTTTCAATACGGCCTTCCAATGATTGCTGTCCTTCACAATGACGGACACAGTACCCATCGCTGCATCAGCCCTCTTGGAAGCATCAAGGGTGGAGGTTTGGGTCCCTTCCATGGTTGTTTTGAGCGTGATGACCCAATTATTTAGCCCATTGAACTTGTCAGCAAGAACTGTTATTGATTTGATTAATTTCGTTAGCTTTGTCCCAATAGTTTGTAGAGTCTCCTCTTTCTCCATACCTCGTTGTTATTCTCAGGCCTGCACGAAGCGGAGCATGTGGTGGAAGCTGTCGGAGCATTTTTAGATTTTGCCCCGGCACAGTGGTGCTGATCTTTACGTGGATTTCCCAAAGCTTCCACGGATAGATCAGATACCCGCTCCTCCGATTTTGGCTCCTGTCTGTGAGGTTTAAACTGCAGTATTTGGCTTGTTTGTTAAGATGAGCTGGCGAGAGCGACCAAATATCTGCCATATTGCTCGGGCTCCACAGCACCCCCTGGATAACTCTTTACGTTGTCTTTTTTTAAAGTTTCATCAGCTGCAAGTTTACCAGAACTGTTTTTTTTTTTTAACTCTATCTCCCACTAGCTAACTACCGGCCTATCTCTAACCTGCCATTTGTTGGTAAGGTTATTGAAAAGACTGTTGCATTGCAATTGGATGATCATCTTACTTCTCATAATGTCTATGATACTCTCAGTCTGGCTTCAGGAAAGGTATAGTACTGAGACTGCCCTTGTTCGGGTATTGAGCGACCTCCTAATGGCCAGAGATCGAAAGGCTTGTACCATTCTGGTCCTTCTTGATCTATCTGCTGCATTTGACACTGTAGACCATGGGGTGCTATTGGAGCGACTCGTGGTCTTTTGTGGGCTGTCTGGTACAGTCCACAAGTGGTTTTGTTCTTACCTCACTGGCAGGTCTCAGAGAGTTGTCACTGAATTTATTCCTCTGAAGCTTTCTCCTGCCGTGTAGGGGTACCACAGGGCTCCATTTTAGCTCCCATGTTGTTTGCAGTGTATATGCTGCCATTGGGAGAAATCATCAGGTGATACACTCTGAGTTTTTCACTGCTATGCAGATGATACTCAGCTGTACCTATCCTTTCTCCGATCAGAGTGATGCACTCTTTGTACTTAATAACTGCCTGGATGAGATCAGAATTTGGATGAGTTCAAGCTGGTTGAGGCTCAATCCGGATAAGACTGAGGTATTGGTCGTGGATCCAGGTCGTCCTGGGGTGGGTTTGGGTGCTGGACAGCCATCAGGTTTAATACTTGGTGGCGTACCGCTCTCTACCTCTCGACAGGTGCGAAATCTGGGCATTATTTTTGATGATGGTCTGACCCTGAAGTCTCAGGTGTCAGCTGTTGTCAAATCCTCTTTTACCATCTGAAGAATACGTCGCCGGGTGAGAACATCTGATTCCCGGGAGGACCTTCCAACTTTGGTCCCGCCTTTGTCTCACTACCCGTCTGGACTACCTGATTCCCTCTACCTAGGGCTACCAGGGTCGATGCATCCGCTTCAGCTGGTGCAGAACGCTGTAGCCAGGCTTTTGACTGGGACTCTTAGAACCAGTCACATTACACCTGTGCTCGCGAACTGCACTGGCTGCCTGTTCAGTGGCGGATCACCTTTAAGGATTGGTTTACTAACCTTTAAAGCCCTACGACCAAGGGACCCGTTACCTGAAAGATCTTCTGGTTTCCTATTGCCCCTCCGTCCCGCTAGCGAGGATTGCTAGAGATTCCCAGGGTTTGTTTGAAGTTATTGGGATCTTGTGCTTTTGCCTTTGCTCCAACCCTGTGGAATTCTCTATCTCGCTGGTTGAGAGAATGCCCAACCGTTGACAGTTTTAAAACTGCTTTAAAGACATATCTTTTACTCTGGCCTATTCTTTTAGTCATGGTTGTTTTAATGTTTGGATTTTGCTGTTCTATTTATTTTGTACACAGCGCCTTGATTTGAAGGCGCTTTATAAATAAACATGACTTGACTTGACACTATCGGAATCTCTTGAGCTACCCCTCTCACCACTCACCCTCTACCACCCTGTCTGAAGCTCTCTCTCTGGAAATCAGGGACAGACACTCCCTTCCTACCTGATCCGTTGATCCGGGAACACAACTATTGTGAACCTAGGCAGGTCGGAGGGATTGGGAGAGCTGGAGGATTGAGCCTGACTATTGGGCATGTGGCGGTGGGATCCTGGAGGTGCCATCGCTATCCAGAAGCAGGGGTTTCTTGTTGATAAAGATTTAACTGGTTGCATAGTTCGGAGTTCAGAATTGTTGCTGAAGATCTACAACACCCAACATGTGGAACGGAACATTTCAGGAATGTACTATACAACAGAGGGCATATTCTGTTATGCTGTTGAGGCCACACAAAAAAGACTGACTAGGCCATAATTGTTACTTTTTACAGTAGCAGTGTTAGAGACAGTTGGACATTCCAGTAAATTGGGGGATGATTGTGATGGAGAGATGTTTTGGCTTAATGTTACAGGTTCCAGTTAATTGAAATTCAAAAAAAGTTTCCCAGATATGATGAAAAAGAGCTAGATCCTCCAAAGGTGTATGAGACGTTTGTTCATATTTAGAAACCGTAGACATATCAGATAACAGTTCTCTGAAAGAGAGTGGTGATTGCTGTCTGTTTGAGGAGAGTTTGTCTTTTGGTTTCTAATGTTGCTAAAAGTAGCCCCTGGAACATGGCTGAAATTGATTCTAGACAGTTTCGGTGTATTTCTTAGAATCCCAAATGAGGAAGATTAATAAGAAAATTTTTGTAGGGACAAGGACGGCTTCAGATGGTGCCTTGTGGCTAAAAGATGTATCCTACTATCCGTACACCTCGTGTATACTACCTAGATGCTGAACCGCGACTTGCAGGCTTGCACCCATGTCGTACCTTCCACCTTGATGACCGTTCTGCCTGTCTTCTCCGGGGCGCCTGAATGAATGGAACCTGTCGGGTGGTTTCTTCTGCAGTTGGCTTGGCGCAGCAACTCTCCACCTTCAAAGAAGCCATGGCACAGGGCACTGCAGGGTGCTTAGTCTTTGTCTGCTCTCGTTCCTGTGGGTATTGGTGTCTTGTTTATTGGGGCATTAAGAGACCTTTGTCGGTCCCTTCCGACCCTTGGGGAGGGCTCTTCCCATGGGTCAGGATCTTCTAAATCCTGAAAGTGGGACTCCAAATCCAAAAAGTCCCGCCATAGGTTTGGGGACCACGAGCACTCTTGGGCCTCGGGTTCCTGCGCTTCATGCTCGATGGGTGTCGAGCTGTCTGCTTCAGCTGACACTTCTGTCCAGGCCGCTGGCCCCCACAGTACCCTGTTGGGCATGCCCACTGAGATGTGGGTTGACCAAGTGGTTGAGATTTTTCTTGAGCCTGTCAACCCATGAGGGGGAAGACCATCTCTTCACGATCCTAGCACACCCTTTGGGACTTTCCAGGAATTCTTCGCCTGCCCCTGCGATTGGAGCCCCTGACAGTCGAGGTCCTGGTAGTGGTCTCTTAGCTCAAGGTCAAGCGGTTTCTGACCCCACTGGTCCTGCTTTCAGCACTCTGCCAAGAGACGCCATTAGTACTCCTCCTCCTCCTCTTTTTCCTCTTTGGGGGTGTACTGACTTCGCCGTAAGGTGCGGCACCATTATGAGGCGTTCTGGCAACAATCGCTGCTTTTCTCAGGCAACAGGCCATTGATGGTGCCTCAGCGCACTCCAGTGGCCGCAGTCATGGCCTGAGTCGACACCTCCGGCTAGGCCGCCAGCCTCTTCACTAATTCGGGTGGAGCCTCCACTGCCTAAGGACGGACCCACTTCCAAGTCTGCTCAACCTGCCACTGGGCTTCCCCATTGTCTGTCTGTCACAGTGACCCGCACCGACGAACCTCATTGAGTCATTGGGGACACAGAGGCTCAGACAGTGTTCAAGCAGTTCTCAGATTCTGAGAACTCTTCTGTGCACTCTCACCATACCCTTGGCTATGAACAGGAGTCCGGGGAGGAATGTTTGCCAGAGCAGGGGCCTATCTCCTTCGGTGTCCTGCTCTGCCTGATCTCTGAGTCTATGGGGACCCTGCTGGAGCCAGCTTGATATCCTTTAACGGAGATTCTTGACCAGGACGCCTCCCCTTGAGTCACCTTCCTGGTTACAGAGGCAATCCTCGGCCTTGCTCTGGAGCTGTGGCAGTGTCTGACTTCCTGCCCCATGCTGTCGGCCTGTATGGTCTGCAAGTAGGTGGTTCCTACCGGGTCTCATTCTGGGTTTACCAACCACCTGTCAACGGAAGGCTTGGTCATTGGCAAGGTTTTTTTGCTGATCAGGCAATGTGAATGTGGATAAGCCTTCTGACGGGGAGTTGAAGAAGCTGACTCACGTGGCCAAGAAAGGCTATGTTGCTTCCTCCCTTAGTTTTCGGCAGGTGAGTGCAGCTCTTTAGATGGCCAACTTTGCCCATGGCTTGTTGGATACCCTGGATCAGGTTATCCCTCGGCTGTAAGCTGACCTGCAGGCCGAACTAATTCGGGACGAAGGCCATGCAGTCACTAAGTAGAAGCTCCAGATTGCCCTGGGCATTGGTGATTCCTGCGCCAGATCCGTGGCAGTTACAGTGGGTATGCGCCGCAGGGCTTGGCTGTGGATTTTGACTTTTATGGACGATACCCAGCACAAACTGGTGGGTGTTCCCTTTTTTAGGTACTAATTTGTTCGAGCCTGGGATAGATGGCCATCTCAAGATTATTGAGAAGTCCAGTACCACCCTGGACTCCCATCACCTCCGCCCAGTGGGGTGTACAGGACTGAAGCAGAAGGAAAAATCCATTTCAGTTTTGGTTCTCCTCTGCCCTCAGAGTCTGTTCCACTCTGCCCCAGTGGCACAGCAGCAGTAGCAGGCCTAGTGGCCTCATCCGATTCTCTTCCTGACTGCCAGACAGACCGGTGGCTAGGGCCGGAGGCTTCCTCAACTGGCCCCACCACCAAGCTTCACGGGATGGGTTGGGGTGCCCCACCCTGTCCATCCAGCAAACCCAGGTCCTTCTTTGGGGGTCGACTCATTTTTGCTTCCACCTGTTCTGCCGCTGCCTCAGACAGGTGGATTCTTGAGGTGGTAGGCTGCGGTCTGCCCTGGAGTTCGAGGCTCCTCCGCCCAGCTGAGCCTGTGCCCCAGTTGAAGACGCGATGCCCATGGAGATGTTGTCCACCCTTCGTGGAACATTGCCCAGCTCCTCCAGAAGGAGGCAGTGGTTCATATCGCTGCTGCCGTGCCCGGTCTGAGGGATTGTCTTCAGATACTTCCTGGTTCTCAAACAGACGGGGGCTGGCACCCCATATTGGACCTGCACAACCTCAGTTTCTACAGCCGCAGTAATTACTAGTGGTCACCCTGAACCAGATCATTCTGTCCCTGGAGCAAGACATGAGGTTCTGCTCCGTGGACTGCCAGAATGCCTTCTTTCATGTCCACATCCGTCCATCCCACCGGCGGTTCCTCCAGTTCTTCTTGGACAGGACCATGTACGAGTTTCAGGCCATGCTGTTTGGCCTCTCCTCAGCCCCCCAGGGTCTTCACCAAGAGCGTTGCAGTAGTGGCAGCATTCCTGCAGCACTGCAGAGTTCGGTTGTACCCCTGTCTGAAGAACTGGCTGATCCTGGGTTCCTCCAGGCTGGAGGTGGAGCGGTTCAGGGACCTGTTGGCCTCCTGGTCAATGATGCCAATCAGAACTCGGTCCTTTGCAGGTGATTCAGTTAATGGTGTGGAGCTCTGACCCCATCAGGCCAATTCCCAACTCCTGGCGGACAGGACTGAGGCTCTTACCTCCTTTGTCAGCTTATTTCCAGGTTGGGCAGTTGTGCCCTGCCTGGGATTTCTTTCTCGCCTCCTGGGACTTGAAGTTTGCACCAGCTGGGTTCGTTGGACCCATTGGAGGATGCGTTTCCTGCAGTGAGAGCTGGCCCAGCAGTGGTCTCAGTGCCGCGGCCCTCTCGATCAGCCAGTCACGGTGACACAGCAGGTGTAGGACACCATCAAGTGGAGGCTGGTCCCGGAACATCTCCAGGAAGGAGTCCCATTTGTCCGGCTGGTGCCGACTGCTACTGTCATGACAAACTCCCCCCTGCTGGGCTGGGGTGTCCATCTGGGGGACCACAGAGTCCATGGGCTCTGGACCTCCAAGGAGTCCTGATGTCACATCAGCCTGCTGGAATTCGGGGCAGTTTGTCTGGCACTGATGGCATTTACGCCGCATGTTCAGGGTAAGGTCATCCAGGTCCAGACGGACAACACCATGACAATGTACTATCTCAACAAGCAGGGCAGGACGCATTCTCTTCCATTGTGCCAGAAAGCTCTCTGCATCTGAGCTCCTTTTTTTTTTTTCTCTTTAATTTATAACTTGTTGCCCCGCCATGTTTGCCCTTGCTCCAGTCGCGCATGCGTGTGAGACATGCCGCAGCTCTGGGGCACCCTCCCGATTCTGTGCTGCCCTTTCGCTACCCGTGTGACATCGGGGCCGGTGGGGTCGGGTCCTGATTGAGTTCCTTCAGGAGAGGAGAGCTGCCAGTATGGCTGCTCAGTCCTCTCCTCCCGACCCCAGACCACTCCGAACCCGGTCGCCAGCGCCAGGTGTGGTGTCCAGTGCCTCAACCCTCAGCGCCACTGGCCAGCTTGCATCTGAACCCTTGTTGGCAGCCTGGATTCAGACCTTGTGGCGATTCATGTGGCTGGTGTTCAACCAGCTGGCAGATGCCTCAGCCATGTGGGTGAGGTGTCTCACGAGTGGTCTCTTCACCAGGAGGTGGTCGAACGCCTTGTTCTTCTGTGGGGTCTCCCCAGGTCGCACCTGTTTGCCTCACAGGGAGAACGAGAAGCTGAGGCTGTATTGTGCCCACCTCCCTCAGTGAGTAACACTAGTGGGATGCCTTTGGGAGGCCCTGGACTCTGGGCTTCCGGGCCTCCTGTATGTCTTCCCTTCCTTTCTCCTGATCCACAGAGTGTTAATTGAGGTTCAGAGGGACAAGGTGCAGATGATCCTGGTGGCTCCAGACTGGATGCGCAAGTTCTGGTACCCCGATCTGTTCAGCTTCAGCAGCAAGCCTCCGTGGCGTCTTCCTCTCAACCCAGATCTGCTTTCGTGCTGCCAGGGGAGGAAGTCCTCCATCTGGACCTTCAGTTCCTGCACCTGACTGCCTTGTTCCTGAGCAGCTAGTGTTCCAGGCTTCCATGTTGTTGAGGCCTCTCAACAGGAGTCGACTCGCCAGTGCTACGCCTTCAAGTGGAAAAAGTTTTCCTTTTGGTGTCGGGACAAGGAGCTGAACCCCTTGTTCTGCCCTGTGGCGAGCATGCTGGACTACCTGTGATCCCTCTCTGTCAGGCCTCTGGTCAACGACCCTTAAGGTCCACCTGGCAGCCATCTTGGCATACCAGGTGTGGGCTGGTTTGCCAACGGTGGCACAGGAGAAGGTGGTTGGGTGCTTTTGAAAGGCCATAACACTTGTCCCCGCCAGTGTGTGAGCCACTACCACCTTGGGACTTGTTGCTGGTTTGGCGATGCTTATGGACAGGCTGTTTGAACCCATGCAGAGGTGTAAGATGTCATCTGTCATGGAAGAGCACCTTCGTGGTGATATCACCCTCTGTCAGAAGGATCAGCAAGCTCCAGGCGCTTTCTGTGGAGTATTCTTACCTGGTCTTACACAAGGACAGGGTTGCCTTCCACCTCAACCCGAAGTTCCTCCTGATGGTTGTTTAGGAGTTTCACCTTAACCAGATGATGAATTTCTTGGTATACTTTATCAGTCCAACCTCGGAGGGTGAGCATAGTCTCCATTTGTTGGACCTGAGGCGAGCGCTCTTGTACTATAATGAGCTCACGGGTGCAGTTCGGGGAGAGGTTCGCCAGCTCTGTCAGCTACGCTGAAATCGCACCTGGGAGACCAGCAGAAAAGCGGACGATTGGCAGGTGAATATCCTCCTGCATCAACCTCTGCTATAGGTTGGCTGGTACGGAGTCTCCCGTAGGGCTCATTCCACTAGACATAATGCTGCCTTGGTGGCTGCTTCCAGGGACATCCCTCTCCAGGAAATCTGCTCAGCTGCTACCTGGCAGCCAGCACACACCTTCATTTCACATTACTTCATAGACCTTGTCACGTCAGGATGCTGGTTTTGGGCTCGGTTCTCCAGTCACTGTTTCTGAAGTAGGGGGTGTGTGCCTTGCCCCCTTCTCCCAGGAGAACTGCTAGGAGTCTGCTAGAGTGTCGATAGTACACCATATCCATGTCCCTACAACTCTGTTTACAGGTGAGTAACCCTCATTTTGTGTTGTAGGGTGAGCACTACAAGTTCAGGGTATTGGCTTTGGTTGTCACCTGCACCATGGGTATTTACCAAATGCTTAGTGGTATTGGCAGCAGTCGTCATGAGAGAGGGAATGTACATCTTTCCTTATCTAGACGACTGTTTGCTCAAAGCTCAGTTAAAGGAGCAGCTGTTTTGGACCCTATCATGTACCAGGCAGTTGTTCAGTGCCCTGGGGATAACTGCTAACCTGTCCAGGTCTGTTCTGACCCCTTGTCCTCATCTCCAGTACATAGGGGCGGTTCTGGACACCGCCCAAATCTTAGCCTTCCTGCCCCAGGACAAGGCAGAACGCCTCATAGCTCAGTTCCAGTTGGTCTCAGCTGATATGTCACAGCCTGGACATTCCTGAGACTGTTGGCCTGATGGCTGCTGCCATTGCCACAGTACCCTGGCAAGGCTGTGAAATGAGATCCCTCAATGGACCCTGAGAGTCCAGTGGGATCAGTGCACTGACTATCTAGGAACAGCAAGTTCTGAAACTTCCCATGTCAGCAAGGTGCTGCAGTGGTGGATAGACCCCAACAACTTGCAGAAAGGGGTCCCATTCCTCATCTCCTCCTCTCAGCAGATCCCTCGCCACAGACGCTTTGGGGTTGCGATTTTGGGGGGGCGATCCGGGTTTTATCAGACCCAAGGCGTGGACCATGGTGGAGACTTAACTCCACATAAATGTTCTTGAGATGAGGGCCATTCTGTATGCCTTCCAGAACCATTTGTTCCCGGGGCCTCTGCTAGTGCAGACAGACAATCTCAGTGTAGTGTACTACATAAACAAGCAATGAGGGACTCAATCTTCCCCATGTGCAGCGAGACAATGAGGATTTGGTACTGGACCGTAGACCACAGTCTAGAATTGTCAGCCATCCATGTTGCAGTCATCCAAAATGCCCTGGCAGACAGGCTAAGCAGGCCACAGTCCAGGATGCATGAGTGGGAGTTGCTGACTTCCGTTGTAGACCTGTTCAACAGGTGGTGTTGTCCAGAGTTGGAGCTTTACGCCAACCAATGCATAACTGCCACTTTTCTGCTGGTTGGATCCAGGGCCTGGAATTTTCTGGCAAGACGCATTGTCCCTCTCTTGGAAAGGGAGGTTCCTTTATGCCTTACCTCCCTTTCCTCTGATTGAGTGTGCTAATCAAGCTCCAAATGGAGAGGGCCACCCTAATTCTTGTGGTGCCCTTCTGGCCCCATCAGAGTTGGTTTATGTTGTTACAATTGGCAGTGGAACATCCAGTACCCCTGTCCCTGTGCAAGGACCTGCTGTCACAGGACCAGGGCACCCTGGTCCATATGAACCTCGGGTCACTCCATCTCCATGTCTAGCTCCTCACGACATAGCCATTGCAAGGTTTGGGGAGTCTTCAAAAGTGGCCGACGTCCTGATGGCCACCAGGAGACCCTCTACAAGGGCCACCTACTCCATGAAGTTGAAGTGTTTTACTCTGTGGGCCACTTCCCACCATCTGGATCCCTTCATTTGCCCAGTGAATCAGATTTTAGAGTATTTGCTATCTTTGTCGAACGCAGGATTGCAATACTCTTGTCTGCTATATCAGCCTTCCATGTGCCCACTGATGGCCATACTGTGGCCCAGCTGGATGTGGCCTGCATATTTTTGCGTGCCATTCTTCACTTGAAGCCTCCCATTTGCAATTCAGCCCAGCTTGGGACTTGAATTTTGTGTTAAAAAAAACTTACTGTGGCTCCTTTTCAGCCAACTGCATCTTGCAAGCTACGCTTTGTCATGGAAAGCGTTATTTTTAGTTGCTATTACTTCTGCTAGAAGAATTTTGGAGCTGCAGGCTCTTGGGTGTGCCTCCTTATTTGATTTTAAGAAAGACAGAGTATCATTGCGTATGAACACTAAGTGTTTACAAAAGGTGGTGTCTGAGTTTGCCTTAAATCAAACCATCCACCTGTCAGTTAAGTTTCCAGAGCATGCCAGTCCAGGGGAAGCATTGAGCCATACACTAGATGTGCATAGAATACTGAGATGCTACACATACCATATGAAGGATTACAGGAAGTCCTTCCAGTTGTTTGCTTTTTTTGGCCCTGGGAAAGAGAGCGTTCCAGATTCTAAGCAGTGTTTGGCACCTGTGGCTTTGGCTAGGTTCCAGAGATTATCCCTGTCCCGCATTAGGGCATGCAAGGTGGGCGGATGCAGCTTGAGGAGGTGCCTTTTATTATGTGCTTTTGAGAGGAGCAAACCTGTTACATGCTTCTGTGAATCTGCTGCAGAAGTAGTCAAGGGTCAGGTCAACGTCTTGTGTGGCATCCAGAAAGCTCCAGTCGGTCTGGGCTAGGTACATCTTGAAGGATGCAATCTAGTCTTTGTGGAGGAATCTGCAGGTGATGGTTCTTGGGGGTAACTTTATTGGTTGAGTGGACCACTCACACAGGACAGGTGAATGGTCACTAATGGTATCCAGGAGTACCTGGACTTTAGTTAACCTCTCCGGGTGAGTGGTTAAGACCCACTCTGTTAGTGTTTTGGTACCGGTTTTATAGTTCGTTCGAGTGTGCCCCCTAACTACTTCAGTTAGGAATAGGATGGAGACGAGATCTTTATACACTGTGCTAGACTTTGTTGGCCAGTTTATATTGAAGTCACCTAGGACAACAGTTTCATCAACTAAACGATCTTACTTCGAGACACAGCTCTTGCAGCAGGTTACACCATTAGGACCGAAGCCGCCAGGCGCCAGGACCCCACGGAAAAATTCTAGCTAGCTAACTACAGCGGGGACCGCCCCCGAGGTTGGTCCCGCCTCCGGCGTCAGGCGTGGTACAAAGAGGCGGTCCGCTTAGATTCCCCAGTTCTTTTCCGCCGTTGACTTAGCTACCTGACCCTTTGGTTACCAGTGTATGGCCTGACAGCGTGAATAGGTCTTTTTCGATAAAATTTTGAAAATCTTCAGAATCTTCAAGCAAGATCTTGATGTCATCACCAACTTCTGGCCATCCATCAAGTGCGCTTGTGGAAAGCAGATCCCGTTCAAGGACCCCACACGGCTCTGTCGGTGCCTAGGCCGAACCACGATACCGGGCCTGTCCTTCTTGCCAAGGTTCAACAGCGGTACCGGATCGGAATCAGAAGGCTTTGCAGGCGTTTCTTCTGGAGGAACAACTGAAGACCATGTCCTCCAAGGGGGAAAGCTCCAGGGTCCACAAGCACGCGGAGAAGAGAAGGGAGAAGGCCCCTTCCAGGTCCCCTTCCAGGGGTTCGGAGTCCCGTAGCTCCGGTTCAAAATCTCCCCCGGCTGCAATCAAGAAACCTTCATCTCAGGAGAAATCCGCCAGGCCTTCCTCCCCTTCCAGGGCCTTGGCGAAGTCCGGGGAACGACACCATCACCACCGCAAGTCGGGTTCCCGCGCCTCGGTACCCGACGTCAGGTCTTCGTCGGTGCCTCCACGCAAGACGCTGGAGCTCACGCCTTTAAAAGGCCTGTAGCCCAGACGCCGCTCGACAGCAGCCAGCCAGGCGCCTTCTTCCCTGGAGCCTGCCGGCCCGACGACCGACGCCGCCATTACATCCCAGCGGCCCGGTAGGGGACCGACGCCGCCCCTCCTGAAAGAAGGCCCTGTTGCCTCCGACCGACATCGGTCAGGAGCCTCTATCGAGGAGGACCTAGAGCAGCCCGAACCAGACGGCGCTCCGGTCCCGCTCGGTACTCCCAGGAACCTCCGCCATTACCAGAGCCCCTGTGGAGCCGACGCGGGACCCGACGACCGCCCACGGGCACCGGGCCGCCGGGCCTCTCTCTAGTGGAGGTGAAAGATCTGTTCACCTACTGGTGGGATACCATTAAAAAAGACATGGTTCCCCCTCCTCCTCCTACTCCGGTTCCTGCCCCCCCTCGCCATCGGGTCGCGCAGGTCGGTTCCTCCTCCCCTGGAGCCTAGAACCTCCCCCAGGGGAGACCTGATAAACGGAGACCTCCGGCAAATCCTCTTCTGGATCACCCAGCCCCAAGAGACCCAGGAGACGCCGGACGTCACCTTCAACGGAGGACACGGGATCAGACTACTCCACCTCTAGATCCCCATCTCCACTCTCCATCCCTTCTCCGGACCCACGTGAGATGCCTAGATCTCCTCCGATGATCCCTCGCTCCTTGATATTATGAGACATATACAAGAGAACATGGGATGGGATGCTGAAGACTTAGACCCCGAAAAGTACGACTCGCCAAATATCTTGGCAAAAGGACCCTAAGCCTGTGGTGTGGTACCACCCTTGGTTGACACTTTCGGACGCCACCAAGGCTGGGCGGAAGCGCCCACACTCGCCTCCGCCGAGACCAAGAAAGCTGATCGCTAGACAAGGCTCCTAAGGATGACCAGTACTTGACGCAGCATCCTCAGGCCGATTCTCTGGTCATCACAGCCTCACATGACCGGTCACAGAGGCCACAACATTTGAGCACCCTGCCACCGGACCCAGAGTCCAAACAACTGCGATTGGTCAGACGCACGATGCTTCCGCTTCCCCGCCCATCAGATCCCTGAACTATTTAACCCACATGGTTCAGTTCCAGAACGCTTTGTGGGAACAGGGTCTGGAAGCGCTGAAAAGATGCCGAAGGTGAGCAGAAGGAGGAGATGCTTCAGCTCCTCCTGACGGTTCAGACGTGGGGACCATGCTAAGAGCCAGATGACTCCGCTGGACTCATCGGCCCGAGCAGCAGCTTCTGGCGTTTGCCTCCGGAGACACTCTTGGTTGCGCGTCTCCGGTTTTACCCCGGACGTCCAAAAGAACATCTTGGACGCCCCTTTTGAGGGAGAAGTACTGTTTGGTAATCCTACAGAAAAGATCCTTACCAAACTCCAAGAGGCCGGGAAGGCGGTAAGGTCGGTTCAGGCCATGTACCGACCTAAGCTTGGTTCCTTTCGTAGGAACCAAAGCCGTTTTCGTGCGTGGACGCAGAGGCAACAGACCCACTCCGCTGCACCTCAGAGGGGCTCCGGTTTTCGTAGAGCCCAGGGCAAACACCCCGCCAGCCGAGGCCAGCATTCTCCTAGGCAGGCCCAGCCAGCGGGTCCATCTGCCGCCACAGCCTGATCCTTTCCGGCCCCGGCCTCAGGATCAACGGGGAGTTTATAGTCGGGTCGATTACTACTTCCTCCGCTGGATGGGCCATTACCACCGACAGGTGGGTTCTTCAGCTGGTCAGTCTAGGCCACTTTATAGAATTCGCAGGAAAGCCACCTCGAGGCCTCCTTTGCTCTCCCGGTATCAGGTCAGCACAAAGCCTTGATCTGGCAAGAAGTACTCGCTACTCACGAAAGGGAGCGATAGAGACGTCCCAGAGAACCAGAGAGGACTAGGATACTATTCCCTTCTTCCTGGTTCCCAAGAAACAGGGGACCTCCGTCCAGTCTTGGACCTAGCGACCTCAATGTGTCAGTCACTTACAAGAGATTCCGCATGGTGACCCTTCCGGGTCTTATCCCCATGCTCAAACAGGACGCCTTTTTAGCGTCCCTAGACATGCAGGATGCCTACCTGCACATCCCTATGGCTCAGGCGCACAGGAGGTTCCTGCGCTTCGAGTTTCTCGACCATCACCTTCAGTTCCGAGCCCTTCCTTTCGGACTGTCTTCCGCACCAAGGGTCTTTACCAAGTGCATGGCAGTCGTGGCAGCGCTCTGAGGAGACAGGGCCACTACGTGTTCCCGCACTCTGGACGACTGGTTTCATGGCCGCCTCCAGAGAGGCGCTGTTTGCAATCAAAAGCACCCAGGATCTGTTCCATCCCTGGGCATCCTCATAAATTACGAGAGAGTCTCTCCTGGTACCGTCGCAGAAACTGCAGTTCATAGGAGCAGTTCTGACACTGTTGGGAAGAGCCTTTCTTCCGGCCGACAGAGCGGAGGCGCATCAGATCCCTCATAAGGGACCTATCATTAAGCAGGTTGTACCTGCCAGGTGGGTCCTTTGCTTGCTTCGGACACATGGCTGCGGCTATTCCTACTGTCCCTTTCGCAAGACTCCACATGCGACTACTCAGTGGATGCTCAAAGTGCAATGGGACCAAAGGCAAGACCACTTGCAGCATCCGTCAGACTCACGAATTCAATGATTCAAGACTGGCAGTGGTGGCTAGCCCCAGGGTCGCTCTGTCAGGCGTCCTGCTTCATTGCGCCGACTCGGAGGTCACCTCACCACAGACGCTTCCGGTCTTGGGTGGGGGCACACCTGACGGGTAAAGTCCCAGGGTACGTGGACCCAGATGGAAGCTCACCTTCACATCAACGTGTTGGAAATGAGAGCAGTCCTCTATGCCCTGCAGGCCTTTCAGTCAGTTATCTCACCGTGTCTCTTCTACTTCAGACAGACAACACGGCGGTGATGTATTACCTCAACAAACAAGGAGGCGCACACTCTTACCCCCTTTGCAGGGAGGCCATGAGAGTGTGGGATTGGGTAATCAGACACGGCGCGAATCTGATCACTGTGCACGTTCCCGGAGTGGACAACACGGTTGCAGACGGCCTGAGTCGTTCTCAGGCCAGAGTCCACGAATGGGAACTCCTTCAAGAGGTAGCAGAGGATCTGTTTCTTCGATGGGGAACTCCAGATCTAGACTTGTTCGCCTCCCCATCCAACGCAAAACTGCCCAATTTTTGCTCGCTAGATCCAGGGCCTGGTGTTTTCTGGCGAGGCGGGTTATCCTCTCCTGGGCCAACAGATTCCTCTCGCTTTCCCTCCTTTCCCGTTGATCCAGAGAGTTCTTTCAAATCTGCAGGAGCAACGTTTAATACGATCCTAGTGGCCCCATTTTGGCCCAGACAGATTTGGTTCCCTTTGTTGATTCAACTATCTCGGGAACCCCCGCTCCCGTTGCCGCTCAGCTCCCACTTACTGTCTCAGGAGAAGGGTTCACTTGTCCACCCGGACCTACGTTCCTTGAACCTGCATGCTTGGCTCCTAGAGACATAGCCATTTTGAGTCACGGGGTCTCGCAAGAGGTTGCAGAAGTCCTTTCTGCAGCCAGAAAGCCGGCAACGCATGCGACGTACGCCATGAAATGGCGCCTGCTTTTTCAGTATGGTCGCGAGCACGCCGACCTTCCCCTTTAGGTTGTCCTGTGGGAGTAATATTAGAATATTTGCCTCCCTCTTCATTCGGTCTAGCCTACTCCTCTATTAAAGTGCACCTCTGTGCCATTTCGACTTACCACCTCCCGGTGAGAAGTATTCAGTGCTCAGGTGGAGCGCCTCTCAAAGAATTTCTTAGGGGAGTGTTGCACCTTGAGCCTCCTATTAGAGACCCTGTGCCTCCATGGATTTGCTTTTTGTCCTTGAACAGCTCCACGCTTCCCCCTTTGAACCTGCCCGTGGATTGCGAGCTCGTTTTCTGTCGTGGAAAGCGTTGTTTTTAGTTGCTATTACCTCGGCAGAAGAATTTCTGAACTTCACGCTCTCATGTGCAAAGAGCCTTATTTAGTTTTCCACGGGACAGAGTATCCCTGAGGACGAACCTAAATTCTTGCCTAAGGTGGTTTCTTCACTCACTCTGAACCAGGATATCGACCTTCGGTCTACTTCCTGAACTACTCTAATAGAGGAGAGGCTCTGCTCCATACCCTGGATGTTCACCGAGCCTGAGGTTTTACACTCAACAGAACTCAGTCCTTTCGTAGTTCTGAGCAGCTTTCATTTCCTTCTCTTGAGAGAATGATGGGCCAATCAGTATCCAAACAGTCCCTTTCTCGCTGGCTTGTCCAGTGTATTTCTCACTGTTATGGTATCAAACAAAGCCCCTCCCGGTACAGTCCGGGTCATTCCACTAGAGGGTGGCTACTTCCTTTGCAGCTCCAAAAATGTTTCCACTTCTGCTATATGCTGCAGCCACTTGGAGTTCTGTGCATACCTTTATCAGGCATTATAGCCTGGACACGCCTCTCGGCGAAGGGCTGGTTTGGTTTGGCCGTACTTCAGGGTCTCCTGTCCTAGGTTCAGGACCTGGTTTTATCCTTTATTTTCCTCCTCCCGGATTTTCTGACAGGCGTTACTGCTTGGGAATCAGTCCTAATGGTGTAACCTGCTGCAGAGCTGTGTCTCGGTAGATAGTACAGTTCGTAAGAACTTGCCGTAACAGTAGATCTTCGAACAGCTCTTCACAGCAGGTACCTTCCCACCACCTTCCCCTTGGAGGAAGCATGGCTCAGTCTTTCTGAGCAGGAATTGTTATCTTTCTGTCTTCTGGCCGCGAATCCTAGGTCTCCCATTTTGATGTCAGCTACGGCAAGAAGTCTCCGGCGGAGAACTGAGAATCTCGGCGGGACCGCCCCTTTTGTACCACACGCCTGGACGGCGCGGAGGCGGGACCGGCGTGGGGTGGTCCCGCTGTAGTTAGCTAGCTAGAATTTTTCCGTGGGGTCCTGGCGCCTGGCTTCGGTCCTAATGGTGTAACCTGCTGCAAGAGCTGTTCTCGAAGATCTACTGTTACGGTAAGTTTCACGTAACTGTACTTTTCACTTTTCATTTTAACCAGGAAATGGATTGGGCACAGCCCTTTTCAGCCATGCCTGACATAAAACATAAAAGAATACAGTACTTAAGTATACTTGGACAATATACTCACATTTGCAGACATTCTTGCAATACAAAACATTCAACAACAAATTCTTAAAGTGCAGTACATTTTTTATTTTCTGAATCCAGTCGCCATATTCATTTAAAATAGGAGCATACCAAGTAAATGCTTTCCTACTCATTTGAAGTCTAAAAGGAGGGACTGGGTAAGGTGTCAAACCACTGCATCTTGTGTTCCATTAACATTTAATCTCACTTAGAGGGAGGAGCTCTTACAGCAGCTAATACCATTAGGACTAAGCCGCCAGGGTCAGGACCCCAGGAACAAACTTCTATCGAGCAGTCTATGGTGGGGACCGCCCCGACATTAGCTTTGCCGTCCGCCAGACGTGGTATAAGAGTGACCCCAGCACCACTTCAGTTCTTTTCCCATCGTCGACCTGCTAACATTGAATCCATGGACACCATCGTTGCATTGACCACCATTTTGCGTCTCTTGCAGTTTATACATAGTTTGTTTTTTTCTTCTCGTTTTCTTCAAGAAAGTGCATGTCTTCATTGACTTCTCAGCAGCGAAGGTGAAGAGCACATGTGGAAAGCATCCCAGCGAGGGATGGCCACCCTCCTGCCTGGGCCCAGACAACCAGCCTGACGACTGCCCACACTGCCAAAGTTTAATAGTAAACCTGCATCCTCCACCTCAAGATGCTTAAGGCCTACGTACTGGAGCAACAAGTGGCTGCCATGGAGAAGATCCCATCGGGACATAGTTCATCCTCCTCAGCCAGGGAGTCTCCCCCCAAGGAGAAAAGATTGGGAGGGAAACGCCATCACTGGAAGGAGAGAGCCAGGTCGGCATCCGGCCCAAACTCCCCTCACAGGACTTCTGCTTCCTCCACCTTCAGCGGGAGGTCTTAGTGGATTCCCCCAGGTACCACAGCAGTTTCGGAAGTTACTCAGAAGAAGGCAACCACCTCATTGCACTTGAAAGGTAGGGAGTCTTCATCCCAGGGGCATTCGTCCGCCCAAGTTCCCTTGGCCTACTGACCCCACAGATCCTCACATGGTTCGACCCAAGAGGGACAAGCATCTGCTTCTGACAAATCCTCAGAATCTGTCACCTGTAAGCACTCTGGTTCGTCTGAGAGGCATAAAAAGTCAGACGACTCCACCAGATGCCAGGAGGTCATCAGGTACTGGACGCCTCCTCCACCCAAGGAAAGGGTGACGTCAGCCTCCGAAGGTATGCAGACTACCGGCCACTCTGACTCTGCGTCAGAGATGGATCAGGTGCTGCCATCCAAAGAGTGGCCATCGGCCCCATAAGACCTTCCGTCAGCCCCGGCGACCAAGGCCCCAAAGGACAAAACTACAGGGGCTGAGGATACCCAACCGCCTCCTCCAAAGGAGCTGGACATCAGACTGCAGGGGGCTCGGCTTTGCTGGACAAGTCCCTGTCAGGCCTGAGGCCAGTCACACCTATAGACAAGGTGCCCCAGGACCAGATGCTGGCACTTGAAGGACCTCCGGGTCCGACGCCTGGCCCCTCCAGTGTACCAAACCTGACTCCTCCACCTCAGTTGTTCCATTAGCTGAGGTGTGAGTGCTTTCAATGCCTGGTGGAACACCATAAAAGGGGATTTGCTCCCAAAACCCAGGGACCCATCCCGGTCTGGCCACCACCAGGATCAGTTGCCGCAGGCCACCCTCACGACCTGAGCATCCGCCGCCTGTTGAGGATAGGTGGATGCTGGGTTGAGCACCAGAAGGAAGTGCCTGTCCACCCGTCCACTACCGGATGCCGCCATCGACCTCAGGAGAGGATGCTGGAGACTCCGAGTACTCCTCTGAGGATGAATTCGTGTTCCGTCCCCAGATCCAAGAGACTCACCAAGGTTCACCTCTGGATGACCTGTCCTTGCTGGACATCATGAGGCATATCCAAGGTATGTACCAGTGGGATACAGAAGAGCTGGACCCTGGGGTGTCATATGGCAAACTTTGTGGGGCTGCTGACCCTAAACCCTAGGTCCTTCCCCATTGGTAGAACCCTTCCAAGATGTCACCAGGTCGATATGGAAGCATCCAGCTACCACAACTCAGTACCAAGGAAAGCAGACAGGCTCTATAAAATGCCTAAAGGGGGCCTTTCTTAGGTGAGCATCCAAAAGCCGACTCAAATGGTACTGATGGCTGCGCACAGCAGGCACAACAACCAAGACACATGTGGGCCCAGTCACCAGACCCAGAGTCCAAAAGCTGGCCAGATGGGCTGTAAGGTGTACTCATCGGCTACCTGCCGATCAGGTCATTAAATTTTCTTGCCCACATGATTACATACCAGAAGTCTCTGTGGGCAAAATCACTGTATCTGGTCAAGGCCCAGTCACACACAGGAAAAAGTTCTGGAGCAACGTACAAGAAATCAGTGGCAAATCACGTTCCCCACCCATACCCAACTCAGTCTGAACGGGACGTTACCCAAGATCCTGCCAAAATCACTGAAGCTCTCAATGAATCTTTCTCAGACCTCTCACATATCCTCCCGCTAATTTCTTCCACCCTCCCAAACCCCCTCTACTCCTCTTATGGTGAGTACAGACCTCCCTCCCCTTTCTGGTTCCGTGCCATCCCTGCTCCTTAGCCAAGCGCTATGTCTCAAAGCAATCGCTAACACTCGCTTCAGCAATGACTCCCTGGACCTAAAACTCATAAGGCTTACCCTTGATGTCACCATACCCCATCTCACACAAATCCTAAACCTCTTGCTTTGCCTCGGCCAATTCCCCACTACCTGGAAAAAAGCCGTGATCACCCCTATCTTAAAGAGCGGTGATCCCACCCTCCCCGGTAACCATAGACCAATCTCTATATTCCCTCCTCTCTCCAAAGCCCTGGAAAAAATAGTCTCAGACCAGCTTACTGAGCATCTAACAAAACACAGCCTACTCAGTAAGGAACAGCATGGGTTCAGAGCTGGCCACAGCACCATCACGGCTCTCGCTGAGCTCACAACATTCATCCACGAGGCGCTTGACCAAGGGTCACTTGCAGGGGCTATCTTTATAGACTTAACTAAGGCCTTCGACACGGTCAGCCACGAATTACTCCTTCAAGTCCTGCCGCAACTAAATGTGGTCCCCGAGGCTGCTGCCTGGCTAAAGGACTACCTCACAGGTCGCTCGCAGCAAGTAAGAATAAACTCCACCATTTCCACCCCCAAGCCTGTTCGCTCCGGTGTTCCACAGGGGTCAATCTTGGGCCCGCTGCTTTTTACTCTCTTCCTTAATTCTCTCCCCAAAGCCTGCAGCGGTCATCTCTTACTCTGTGCTGACGACGCGGTTCTCTACATGGAAACACCCCAACGTGCGCCTCCAGCACCCTCCAGGAATACTTCAGGGGAGCTGGAAGCTGGTTTGCTGACCACCGACTGATCATTGCTATTCCAAAACCAAGGCCGCAGACCTTTGCTCATCGCCAAAGCCTGCACAGCCAGATGGCTCTTCACATTTCCAAGCGCGGATGGTTCCCTACTGGAACCCGTCACTGCTTCAAATACCTGGGTGTCACCCTAGATACCTCCTCTCCTACCACAGACATGTGGCTTCCTCTCCGGCAGCGATCAGCTCGAGTGGGTACCCCTACAGAATCAAAAACAGTCTGCTTGGCGCATGCCATGCAGATAGCTGTCACATCCTCCATCCTCTCCCTTATCGATTTGCGGATTGTAATCTACAGCACTGCTGATAACTCCACCTGAGCTGCATAACCACTGCGGCTAAACAGACATGTCGCCTTGTCTCGGGTTGTGACAGACTCACCCACACCTCGACCTATACAAACTGACTAGCTGGCTTAATTTCCATCAAAGACTCAGAACTTACTACATGCCGTTCTAGCAAAAAGATCCACCTCAGCTAGCGCCAGCCATCTACACCCCATCATCAAACCGGCCCCTCTCAGGCATATTACCAGACTCACGGCTACCACATCCTTCGCGGTTCCCCCATGTCGAACGTCCCTTGTGCAGAGATCCCTCCGCTACCGTGCCCCCAAATGGCTAAACACTCTTCTGCCTTCCCTCTCCCAGTCCCGCAGCATCCAACTCTTCAAAACAGGCGTAAAGACCTTCCTATTGGATAGCTCTAAATGTGAATGCTACTTTGGCCTACCTGTCTCCTCTTCCCTCCCCACACACCCCACACAGGGGCCCCAGGCTATCGTAACCCCCATCCTCAATCTAGGGTGCGGTATGTCTCTTATTTGCTCTAACCAGACAAAAAGTCTCTCTGCTATCATGCCAGCAATGAATTCAGTAAGCCATTTTTATTATATATTGAAAGTTGCTTTCCATTCGCCTTTACTATCATATGTCCACCCTCTGTAACCACCGGGAGCTACTGTTGCTAAAAATGTGATTGTACATAAATCTGTATATAATTTTGCTCGTAAATAATTTTCTTTGTTTAGTCTGTCTTCCCCAACTCGTGTTCCCCCTCCACCCTCTGTAACCTGACGTGGAGCCTTTGCAAAAGTCTTTGACTCAAGGTTTGTAATTCAATTTACAGTAAAATAAATAAAATAAACACTCAGAGGGTAAGGCAGAATTCCTTGCTGTCATCCATTCCAGTATGGATGTGGACAAGCATGTGCTAAGGGGCTCTTACAACTCCGCAGACACGGCAGCAAGGGCAGCAGTCACGGGTATCTGCATGAGGAGGCATGCCTGGCTGAGTGTTTCTGGTTTGTGCCAGGATTTACAAGATGCCATTTTGGATGCTCCTTTTCGGGGTCCAATCCTATTTGGCCATGAGACTGAGAAACTTATAAGTGGACTACAAGACTCTGGCAGGTGGTATCTGAGGTCCAGCGTTATGTATGGTCAGAGCCACAGGCCACCGTCGCCATCCTTTTGGAAAGAACCAGGGACAGCAGGGAATAGCCAGTCACAGCACAAGGAGGCTTTAAAAGAAGAGGCCCCGTTCCTTCAGGTGCCCAGGGCCCCAAAAATCCCAAAGGCGCCCAGACCTCCCTGCCTACCCCATCTGCAATGGCATCACTCTCTACTGACCCCCCAAAGTGCAGGGGAGGCGGTGGGAGGAGCTTCTACCTTTACCAATCTGGATGGTCCAATATCATGTTAGATCAATGGGTCCTCCAGATAGTAGAAAAAGGATACTCCTAGAATTTACTCAGATTCCACCGGGCAATCCACCAGTCCCCTCCCACTGCTCACCTCTCATGCTGCCCTCATGTGGGCAGAAATACAGGCCTTGCTAGACAAAAGAGCCATCCAGGAGGTCCCTATGCTCAAAAGGCAAGGGATTTTACTCCCACTTCTTCCTAGTCCTGAAGAGACTGGAGACCTCCGCCCCATTCTGGATCAGAGTCAGCTGAACACTTTAATTGAATACAAAGGTTCAGAATGGTGACTTTAGCGAGCCTGTTGCCCATGCTCCATCAAGGAGACTGGCTCTGCTCCCTGGACATGCAGGATGCTTATATGCATATAAAGATCCTACCGTTCCACAGAAAGTATCTTCGCTTCACCTTCCAAGGAGGGCACTACCAGTTCAGGGCGCTGCCATTTGGCCTGTCATCAGCACCAAGGGTTTTCACCAAGTGCCTGGCAGGCGGCGGCCCGCAGAAGAGGGGGTGACTTTGTCTACCCCTACCTGAACGATTGGCTTCTCACAGCTTCCTTAGAAGACTAATTGAACAGGACAATGGAGGAGACATTGTCTATTCTGAATTTTAGGCATTACCTTAAATCTACCCAAGTCACACCTGTGGCCAGCTCAAAGGCTACAGTACATAGGAGCAGTCCTGGAGCGCCATCAAAGGAAAAGCCTTTCTTGCTGCAAATGAGGCAACCAGGATAAGGGTGGCCTCTGGACATGGTCCCAGCGAGGTGATTCTGCAGCTTTTAGGTCATATGGCTGCAGCCATAGCCACAGATCTTACTTTGAGAGGGTTCCTCCAGTAGGTCATCACATATAGGACTGGCGCCACCTGGTCTCTGGCTGCACGGCAGACTTTTCTAGCAATACCTGATGGGAGACTGCCCACCCGACGTCATGTGACTGACGTCAGCGTGGCTGTATATAGTGAACGGTCCCCACGCCCACCCTCCAGTTCTTTCCCGCCGTCGCCTCCTGTCAGTTGCATTGCAGACTTCCATATAGCGATCGTCGTGAAAGTGTCTTGCGTCGAGTTTCCTTCACTAATTTCTTAATTCTTTTTCAATTTATTGATATCTTCACCCAAGAAGAAGTGCTGGTCTTCTGGCACACAGATCCTGCACAAAGATGGTCACCTCAAGTGCATCCTCTGTTTAGGCCGGACCATCCTGTTTCCTCCTGCCTTGAGTGCCAGACCTTTAATCAGGCCACAAAGAGGAGGAGACAACAGGCTTTGAGGCCCATCTTTTAAAGATCCGCCTGGCTTCCCTTGAGAAAAGATGGACCGGCTTAGAGAATCCTCATCTGAAAAATCTTCTTCCAAAAACACAAGGACAAATCCAGGGAGTGGGAGTGCTCCTGACGATGCATGGCCCTCGTGAGCAAGGCCCAGCTGCCTTCCAGAAAATTGGACAGTAAGTCTGGCAAATCTGTGGTGGGTCAGCCGGCCGTCCGCTCGATGATGACCGCACTGCCTCAGCCAGTAAGAGTCGGCCCCGGCTCCTCTGGGATAAGCGCGGTGGCGTGCGTCGACTACCCGGGCCTGTGGGTACTCACCTGGCACCGGTCGATAAGCCAGTTGGGGCTCCTCCCTGTCTGCTCATCTCCACCCGCTAAGCTGACCATTCCTGATGGTTGCATGGGTGTGGTTCTCCTGTCGGGCCTGACGGCGCCTCACCTGATGTCCGGTGGAACTAGAGGGAGAAAGTCCCTCTCCCTCTCCCTCCTCCTCCTTCGCCTGTACCCTCCGCTTCACCGGCGGGTACCTCTGGCGACGATAGCTGAGAACCCCTCGACACTGTCGACGCTTCGGGGTCAGCTTCACGTTCCCCTCTCGGGGTCAAGGAGAAGGAGACTCCTCCTCAGCCTACACACCTTACTGTGGAGACCCCTCCTCTGCCTTCCGGCGGGCTCCCCGTGCCTCCTCTGATGCCAGTGTCCCGACGACAGTCCCGCAGCTGGGACCGATTGACCGACCTCAACCTCTGGCCCCGACCCTGGATCAGGTCCTGCCGCCAGGGCCCCTTCGTCCAGCTCTGATGCCGTCCCCTCCGATACCGGATCCCCTTCCAGCTGATCGGGTTGTGCCGTCCCAACGGCAGTTCCCTGATGTGGGCTATCTCAGCACTGACCCTCAGCCAATATACACTGCGACGGGTCCGACATGGGTACTCCGACCGGATCTGACAACGGGATTTATTCTAGACCCCGTGACTGTCCCATATTACCCGCAGGGTTTCCTGGGGACCACTACCCGACGGTCCCACTCCGGATTGGAGTCACTTGGGACAGTTCTACCCCGGATTCAATCCTACTCTACCTTTCAGAAGTTCCAGGTTATTATCCTCCACCGGTTATTCCTCTCCTCCCCCAGCCTCTGCCTACTCCACCCCCTTCTCCTCTGGTTGCCCTGGATTTCAAGGCTCTTATCCAGTCTAGGTGGCAGGGGGCATGGTCGAAGTTGGTCTCGGACTTTGAGACTAGGCTCCCACAACCGCGGTCTCCCAGGTCCCTATCCCTGAGCAGTTCCACTATTACCATTGTCCATGTCTCAGGGAAGACTCCAGGATGTTTCCCTTACCGATACCTGACGACATCCTGTTGAGGAGGCAGAAGATGATGATAGCTCAGAGGAGGCTGACGACTCTTCAGAGGAGGTCCCGGAGGAGCCCGAGGCCTGAAGGCAAGGTATCCCTGAAATCCCCACCAGAGGACTCTGCCTTTTGGATCTTCTGAGGTCCAAGAAAGATTATTTCAACTGGGAGTCGGAGGAACAGGACCCCATGAGACAGAGGCTCCGGAACATCTCAACTTAGAGTCTCTGTCTCCAGTCCCCATTCCTTCCTGGATGGCACCTCACCAAGACCTCACCACCACCATCTGGCAGATGCCTCATTCTCTCCCGACGGCCCCTAAAGGGGCGGACAGACTTTACTTGGCCCGAAAGATGCCCCAATCTTGAAGGCTCATCCCAAGGCTGACTCTGTGGTCATCTCTGCGGCTCATGATTGCTCCTCAGCACCAAAGCACATGAGCACCTCTCCTCGGACAAAGAGTCTAGGGAAATGGACCAGTTCAGGTGAAAGATTTTTTCTTCAGCCATGTGCGCCCTTCGGTCTCTTAATTACGTGGCCTACATGGTGTCCCACCAAAAGGCTACCTTGGCCAGGCTAGAAGCATGAGTTCAGTCCATGGACCCCTCACCTTTGAAGGTGGAACTTACCAAGGATCTCCGCCTCTCCAAAGTTTCATGTATGCACACCTTACGCAACACTTGTGACTCAGTTGATTCAGTGGCACATACCTCGGCAGCTGACGCGGCCCTTAGACAGTATTCCTGGCTTCGCCTCTCCAGACTCGCCAACGAAGTCCAGTCGGCGATTCAGGACACCCCCTTCAGGGGCTTGGTGCTCTTTGGTGGGGACACCAAAGATATTACCACAGACCTACAGGACAAAGGACTTGCATTTAGGTCTGTGAGGTCAGTGTACCGATCGGGCTCCCAGCAGCAGCAGCGCTTTCAGAAATGGACCAGGAGGCAGAAAAGAACGCTCCTGCGTGCCGCCAAGGGAAGCATAAAGCCACGTGTACAGCCACCCCTCCTGCCTCCAAAAATCAGACACATTCAGGAGGACCTCCCTGAACATCCCACTTCCTTGACTCCCCATCCCCACTGCCTTCTCAGTCTCGCCGACGGGAGCAGGTGGGAGGGTCTCCTGCCATGCGCAGGAGTGAGGGCGGTCACTCCGACGAATGGGTCCTGCAACTAGTGTCTCCGGACTGACATTAGAGTTTCTGGACTTCCCTCCGGAAATTCCACCAAAGAAGTCCTTACTCCCAGGACCAGGCCCTCCTTGTTCGCGAGAGGTAAGCGACTCTTGCTCAAAGGAGCAATAGAGCTTGTCTCCTCTGGAAAAGGGTATTACTCCCACTTTTCCTGGTTCCAAAAAGACCGGGACTTCAGACCCATACCTGCTTTAAGCCAACTAAATCAGTTTGTCAAGTACAAAAATTTCGATGCTGACACTCCAGAGCCTCCTCCCACTCCTCACAGAGAACCACGGCTTCTGCGCTCTGATATGCAGGATACCTACCTGCACATCCCCATTTTCCGAGCCACCGCTTGTGCTTTGCTTTCGCTTCCAGGGGAAGCAATTTTGAACACTCCCTTTTGGTCTGTCTTAGGCACCACGGGATTTTACCAAGTGCCTGGCGTGGTCATGGCTTTTTTTTGTACGCCGCAGGGCTGTTGCAGTTTTCTCTTCCTTGGACGACTGGCTGATTTCAGCCCCGTCCAGGGATTCTTTGCTGGAGGCTCTCACCTTTATCCTGGACCTCTTCAGCAGACTAGGGATCACAGTCAGTGTTCCCAAGTCATCCCTCGTCCCTGCCCAGAGACTTCAGTTCATTGGGGCAGTCCTGGATATGGTCCAGTATAGAGCCTTTCTTCCTCCAGACAGGGTGGAGACCCTTCTCTGCAAGGCCTCCAAAGTGGCCTCCCTCAGGCCCATCCCAGCTCAGGAGGCCCTGGGCCTGATGGCGGCCTCCATCACCACCGTTCCCCTGGCAAGGCTTCACATGAGGGTCACTCAGTGGTCCGTGCGGGTGCAGTAGGATCAACTCCTGGACGTCCCGGACCATTCGGTAATGATCTCCTCAGCGGTCTAGAAAGAGTTGCATTGGTGGATGGATTCCCACAATCTTTCCTTGGGGCTTCCCTTCTGGAGCCCTGCACCCTTCGCTTCTCTCATTGTGGATGCCTCAAGTAGGGAGTGCGGAGCTCATCTAGGGGAGCACCAAGTCCATGGTCAAGCTTGGAGACTTCTTTACATATCAATGTTCTGGAGATGAGGGCGGTCCTGTACGCCCTACAGGCCTTCAGTCCCTTCTTCCGGGATCACTGCTAATCCAAACGGACATGTCGGTAGTTTGGTATATCAACAAACAAGGGGACCTGTTGTACCCCTGTGCCGGAAGGCGACAGGGTGTGGAGTTGGGCAGTCCAGCACCATCTGGCCCTTGTGGCCGTGCACGTTCTGGGCATTCTAAACGTCCTGGTGGACAGTCGCAGTAGGTCTCGGACCCTAGCTCACGAGTGGGAACTGCATCAGGAAGTGGTGGAATCCATCTTCCAATGTTGGGGGCATCCGGAAATTGACCTCTTTGCCTCCGAATCCAACTCAAAACTTCCCAACTTTTGCTTGCTCGTCCCAGGGCACAGTGCTTTTTGGATTGATGCATTGTCTCTCTCTCGGACAGGGACATTTTTGTATGCCTTCCTCCATTTCCCATTCTACAGAGGGTCCTTCTCAAACTCTCAAGCGAGAGGGCAAAGATGTCCTCATCGCCTCTCTGCTGAAACAGATTTGGTTCCCTGCTACAGCAACTTTCCAGGGAACCACCAGTTCCACTTCCAGTGACTCACGACCTCCTGACCCAGGATCAAGGTCGACTGTTACATCTGGGGCTCAAGGCCCTGCATCTTCATGCGTGGCTCTTGCAGACATAGTGATCTCTCACTTCGGGGTCTCCTCTCGGGTTGCTCAAGTCCTCATCGAGGCTAGAGAGCCCTCCACCCGCTCCACTTATGCCATGAAGTGGAAGCGGTTTTCCATCTGGGCGACTGCGAAGGGTTGGAACCCCTTCTCTTGTTCTGCCCCTCAGTCCTGGAATACCTCCTTCATTTATCAGACCGTCTGTCCTACTTTTCTTTGAAGGTCCATATTTTAGCTATTCTGCATGCCACAAGCTAGTGGATGGTAAACCCGTGGCTCAGTTGGAGGTCTCAAAAACCTTTCTGAAAGGTATCTCCATCTGAAACACCCCATCCGCACCCCAACTCCGCCTTGGGACTTGAGCTTCATCCTCGAGAAGCTCACCCTTCCTCTTTTCGAGCCGACTATGAGCTGTGATTTGCGCTGCCTTTCTTGGAAGGTGTTTTTTCTCGTGGCTATCGCTTCAGCTCGAAGGATTTCGGAGCTTCACGCTCTAGTCTGCAAGGAGCCATATCTGATTTTTCATAGAGACCGGGCGGTCCTTAGGACGCACCCGAAGTTCCTTCCCAAGGTGGTGTCAGAAGCCATGCTGAATCAGTCAGTAGAGCTTCCGGTGCGCTTATCCTTCCCCTCTAACAGAGATGAGGCACTCCTTCATACGATGGATGTTCATCAGATTCTCCAGTGTTACACTCACCGGACCAAAGAATTCCTTACCTGTGATCAACTGTTAGTTTCCTTTGCCCTGAGATCGAAGGGCAAACCAATGTCTAAGCATGACCTGTCCAAATGGTTAGGCAACTGCATCAGGTATTGTTACCAAAAATACGAAAAGCATCTGCCGGGTACCATCAGAGGTCATTCTACTAGGGGCATGGCTGCTTCCGTAACCTTTTTACGGAATATTTCTGCGGCCGACATTTGTGCTGCCGCTACTTGGAGTTCTGTCCATATCCTTACCAAACACTACAGTCTGGACATTGTTTCTAGGCGGAGAGCTGGCTTTGGCCTAGCCATCTTGCAGGGCCTTCTGTCCTAGGCTAGGTCCATTCTGGACTCCAGTTTTTTTTCAGTTGGAGTTAGTTTTCCTCCTCCCTAGTTTTTCTTGGTCTCTCCTTGGAGGGAATGGCTGGGACTCTGTCCTGAAACAGCTCTTACAGCAGGTTACACCATTAGGACTGAAGCCGGCATGCGCCAGGACCCCACGGAAATTTTCTAGCTAGCAGTATCCAGTGGGGTCCACCCCTGATGTTGGCCCCGGCTTCGTCAGGCATTATATAAAAGGGGACGGTTCCCCAGAATCCCCAGTTCTTTTTCCCCCCGCCATCGATTCACCAGCATCAGCCTCACGGATGCCTCATTAGCTAACGATGACTAGAACTTCAGCAAAACTTTTGCTTACTAAATGTTGGCATCTCTTGCTCCTTCCACAGAAGGACATCCCTCCAAGTGTGCCTGTGGCAAACAGATCCCTTTCAAGGATCTCCATTTGGCATGTCTGTGGTGCCTATGCCCAGAGCACGACACCAAGGCCTGCTCCATTTGCCAGCAATTTAACAGGCGCACCAGGATCCGCTATCAAAAGGCACTCCATGGGTTCCTGTTAGAAAAAAAGTTAAAAACTATGGAAAAAGACCCTGCCTCCAGAGGTGCGTCAGCCTCCAAATCCCATAAGCACCAGGATAAACACCGGGAGAATGCCAGGTCCAGATCCCGAACTGAGCCTTGACTCACGCACCAGCTCTGGCCTGCGCTCAGACTGCTCTCCTCCAGGGCTCGGCTCTCAGCTCCACCGGTTATAAGGTCAGATCTTGGGCAGTCCCTCGGCTTCTCTCCACATGCTGAAGACCTCCAGGACTTTGGATCCATCTCCTACGCCCTCCCGGGCCTTAGCGAAGTCTTCCAACTGTCATTGGTCTAAGTCCTCCTCAAAGTCAGCTTCTACTTCTTAGGACAGACGCCAGGAACCAGACACCAGATCGGTCTCCCAGCCTCCCAGGGGACTCGATCCCCTTCCCAGGAAGACCATGGACCTGATGTCTCTCAAGCGGACGTCGGAGCCTAAGCGGGCTGCCGATCCTTCCCCGGCCAAACGCCCGACAGACTGGATGTCCCCTCAGGCACCGACGTCGTCAGCGACCTTCGAGCCGACTGCCTCCCTTCACCGGTCGATACCAGTCACCGGGGTTCATTGGAGGAGAATTTGACGTTGCCTGATGACCAGGTAGGCGACACTGAAGATGCCGGGCTTCCTCGGGAGACTTCGCCCGAACCAGCGACAGGCCAACCTACGACACCTGACTCGTCCGGCATGAACCTACAGGAAGTTAAAGATCTCTTCACCTTTTGGTGGGACACTAACAAGAAGGATGCGGTCCCAGTAAAGCCCCCTCCTCCTCCTCTCCAGGGTCCATATGGTAGACCCCAACCCCCCAGGAGCCTACACCACCTCCTAGGGGTAGATCCAGAGAAAGGAGAAGGCCCCCTTCACGGTCTCCCTCAGGGTCCCCCAGCCCGATGCGACTCAGAGGAAGAAGGTCCACTCCGCGTGGGAAGACTGAAGACCGGACTCATCTGGTACCTCCAGGTCTCCTTCTTCCATCAGTCTTCCATCACCAGACCCACTAGACCTCCCCATGTCGCCTCCGGATGATCCCTCCTTTGCTGAAATCATGCGGTACATCCTGGAGAATATGGGATGGGAGACAGAAGATCTAGACCCCGAATGACAGCGCCTAGCTAGATATCATTGGCAAAAGACTCTAAGCCGTGGGTGCCACACCTTGGTGGATACCTTTTCGGCGTCACCAAGGCAGCGTGGAAACATCCTCATTCCACCCCTGCTGTGCTGAAGAAGGCTGACTGCCTGTACAGGGCTCTTGGAGGACCCGTGATTTGGCACACCAACTCCTGGCTGATTCATTGGTCATCACTGCCTCACCGACCGGGTCTCAACGGCCGCAGCATCTGAGCACCCAGCCACAGGACCAGGAATCCAAGCAATTGAATTAAACTGGAGAGGCGATGATGCGGGCTGCTACAGGGTTGTGTGGTAAAATGGAGGGCAATGAGTACTCAATGCCTGTAGTCTGGGGAAACAAGCTTCCTGAGCTAGTAGCCCTGATGGAAGATGAAAAATTGGATATTGTGGCAGTCTCAGAAACATGGTACACGGAGAACCATGACTGGGATGTCAACATACCGGGACACAGTCTACAGAAGGGACAGGGAGGGTAAAGAGGAGGTGGAGTAGCTCTATACATAAGGGAAGGATCAAAGCTACAGAACTAAAAAGTAAAGGGGAGGACAAGAGGCACCTGGGTCACCTTGGAGACAGAGGAATGGCATCACAATTTGCACAGGGTTGTATACAGACCCCTGTCCCAAGGGAGGAAATGGACAAGAAAATGATGGAGGACATTCTCAAAATGGCTGAAAAGGGGGATACTGTTGATGGGGGACCTGAATATGCCAGATGTTAACTGGACTGCAGCCACATCCAAGAGCAGGGTCATTCTCGATGCCCTGCAGGGAGCAGGCCTTAGACAGCTAGTGCTGGAACCCACTTGGCAGGGAGCAATACTACACCTGGTACTCAAATGGAGAGAGGATCACAAATTTAGAAGTCAGTAGACATTTGGGAACAAGTGACCACTGCACAGTGTGCTTCACAATAAGCACAACCATGGAGACAAGCCACACAAAAACAAGGATACTGGACTTTAGAAGGGCCAACTTTGGCAAAATGGGTGAATACCGGAGGAATGCACTAGCAAATGGCCAAAAAGGAGTGGAAGAACAATGGAGAAAAATCAAAACTGCTATCATAGAGGCAACAAGCCTTTGTGTGAAACAAATAAAGAAAACAAAGGGGAGTAAAAAAAACACTATGGTTCTCAAAAGAGGTGGCAGGGAAGGTTAAGGAGAAAAAGGCTGCATTCAGAAAGTATAAGGAATCACAGAAGGAGCACGACAGGGAACTGTATCTAATTAAAGCAGAAAGAAGTGGGAAGGCAGTCAGAATAGAGAAGGCCCAAACCGAGGAAAAAATAGCCAACTCGGTTAAGAGGATAAAACCTTCTATAGGTACATTAGGAAGCATAGAAAGGTTAAGGGAGGAATAGTGAAGATTAATAAGGAGAGGGAGGTGGGCAGAGGGAGACAGTGAAAAGGCAGAGATACTGAATGAATACTTTGCTTAGTATTCACAAAAGAAGATGAGGAGGAGTTACCAAACCAGACAATAGAGGCACTCTGTGTAGGGGGGTTGACACCAGTCCATTCACAGAAGAAAGAGTCCTGAAAGAACTCCTAAAACTAAAGGTGGGCCTGACGGGATTCACCCCAGAATCCTAAAAGAACTAAGGGAGGACCTAGTGACACCACTGACCACACTTTTAACAAATCATGGGAGGATGGGTGGTACCTGAGGACTGGAGGAGGGCAGAAGTGATTTCCTTCACAAAAGTGGGAGCAAGGCAGAACAGGAAACTACAGACCTGTAAGTTTGACCTCAGTGGTAGGGAAAATGATGGAATCACTTGAAAGAAAGAATTGTTGAGTACCTAGAGGCAGCGAGGCACAGGACCCAAAGCAGCATGGATTTACAGCAGGAAGGTCATGTCAGGACAGATCTAATCGATTTCTTTGACTGGGTGACCAAAGTAATAGACCAGGAGGGGCTGTGGATATGGCTACCTAGACTTTTAGGCATTTGACACAGTCTAGCACAAAAGACTAATCAAGTTAGCCAGCCTGGGAGTGGGTTCCAGGGTGGTAGCCTGGTGTAAAATGACTGTAACAGGACACAGAAGGTAATAGTGAATGGAATACATTCAAGAAAGGGGGTTACTGGTGGACTGCCTCAGGCTCAGTACTGGGTCCAGTCTTTAACATCTTTATAGTGTAGACATTGCAGAGGGTCTGGAGGGAAAGGTATGCCTTTTGCAGATGACACAGAGATCTGTAACAGAGTTGATACACGGGGGTAGAAAGGATGAGAAGGACTTGACAAGGTTGGAGGAATGGTCAGACATATGGCAACTTAGATTCGATGCAAAGAAGTGCAAGTAATGCACCTGGGAAACAAAACCCAGGAGAAGAGTACACAATAGCAGGGAGGTACTAACAACAACAGAAATGGAAGGGACTTGGGGTAGTCATATCAGATGACCTAAAGGTGGGTAAGCAATGTGAGAAGTCAGTAAGGAGAGCCAGGGGGATACTGGGATGCATAGGACGGGCATCACAAGTAGAAAAAGGGAAGTGGTTATCCCTCTGTACAGACAGTTGGTGAGACCCCATCTGGAATACTGTGTGCAGTTTTGGAGACCCCATCTACGCAAGGACATAGACAGGATGGAAGCAGTCCAGAGGAGGGCAACTAAAATGGTGCAGGGTCTGCATCAGAAACCATATGAAGAGAGACTGAGAGAGCTTAACATGTATACCCTTGATGAAAGGAGGGACGGGGGACATGATAGAAACTTTTAAGTACCTCAAGGAAATCAACAAAGTCCAGGAGGGTAACATCTTTCAGAAAAAGAGATGTGTAAGAACAAGGGGCAAATTAAAGATAGAGGGGGACTCTCCAGGGGTAATGTGAGGACATTTTTTTCACAGAGTGGTGGATTCATGGAACCACCTTCCTGGGGAGGTTGTTGGGTCTAAAACAGTGGGGAATTCAAACATGCATGGGACAGACATAAGCAATTGTAGTGGGGGTTGCTGGAAGAGGCTGTTGGGTTAACTAGAATCTTGTAGCTTATCCAATAGAAGGGAAATGGGCAGACTGGGTGGGCCAAGTGGTCCTATCTCGCCGTCAAAGTCTATGTTTCTATGCTCCATCAGGTCACTGACCTACCTAAGACACATGGTTCAGTTTCAGAACCCCTATGGGAACAGGCCGGACCTGGTCAAAGTCCTTCAGATGGCGAGCAGAAGGAGGAACTTTTAAAACTTCTTCACACAGGGTCAGGCGTGGGGACCTGTTTGAGAGCCTATGATTCGGACTCTGTGGCCTGGAGAGCAGCCTCGGCGCTCTGTCTCCGAAACACTCATGGCTTCTATGCCTCCGGATTACCCGGACGCCCAGAAAATATCCTGGACATCCTCTACAATGGAGATGTCCTGTTTGGTGAAGAATCCGAAAGGTAATCACCAAGTTCTAGGGACATGGATATGTTGTTCATCCACACTGTCTGGCAGGTTCCTTGCCGCTTTAAATCTTGCGGAAGGTCTTCAAGCTGGCTCCTCCCACCCACCCGGTGGTAAACTCTCGGCTTCGCCCTTCATGACGCCAGATCTTCCTTACGCTTGAAGCTCAGGTTCCCTCCTTAATGCTCTGCGTGATAGACTGGATCCTAATTCTTCAGTTCGGGCCTGAAACTCATTTTAAAATTTTCACATCTCGTCATCTTTCTCCTCGCTGCCGCTGGACAAATCGACTCTCGGATTTCGGCGGTGCTCTTGTGGGCAGAAGATGTCCAGGCTGGACCCGCACTCAAGCTGCCTACTGCTCGTCTAGAACACGACCCGCAGGCCTGCGAGTCATGCCGCTGGTTTTCGGCCAACGTCCTGGAGGACTGTGCTGCCCGGTTACAGCCATGCCCGGAAGCGCCATCCGCCGTTAAGTCGGTTGAGGTCTGCCATGTTACCACGGCAGCTGGCTCGGCTGAGCAACCCGAGCAGATGATCGCCTCTTGAGGATGATCGCGCCCAGGCCACATCATCCTCTTCCTCGGTCGCAGCATTTATCCTGCTCTACTGGTACCCATATTCAGCTTGCTCCGAGCTTTGCCAATCCCTTCCACGAAGGGAGAGGGCCATCGGGACATTCCTCTCGGTCCAAAAGAAGGGCTCAGCAGCAAGTCCCATCGTCGGTGTTCGTGGGAGCGGGAGAGGTCTCCTTCCTCGACAGCCGCACTGTCGACTTCCGGTCGAGGTTGCGGCTGAGGCGCTGGCTTCTCAAGCGTCCTCATCAGGCCAGCCTGCGGAGACACCTGTTGACCGCGGTCGAGATTTTTCTCGACCGTCGGACGGGCTGTCGACTGGTGAGGACGACAACCTCTTTCTTCACCGGGTTCCTCTGGTGGAGACCGAGGATCTTACCTGCGCCCCTGGTGCAGCAGTCCTGGTTAAGGCTTCAAGCCGAGGGAAGAGTGGGTGTCCCCGCCTTTCTTCCCAGACCTGTCTCTCGGAAACACCGAGGATCTCGGTCTCGGACTTCATCTCGGTCCAGGCCGATCCTGCCCGACATCGGCAGTCTCGGTCTCGGCACCAAGGTAGCCGGCGCCACCGGCTCGCCCTCGTCTTTCCTCCTCGGAAGAGGAGAGGCTTCGGGCGCAATTGCCGACGCCATTTAGTGACCTGATGTGGCAGCAGTTGGCTTCTGTCTGGGAACAAGTCGACGCCATCGCCTTCTCCGCCATCAAGTGGCTGTCACGTGCGATCATCGAAACAACCCTCGCTGTAGCTCGAGGTGCCCAAGCCTGGGCCACTTGTTCGCTGGAAACCAGCTGCTCCCACCGATTGTGGTGGAACCTTCGCCTCCACAACCAATCAGGGCTCCCTCCCAAGGACTCCCTCGTCAAGTTAAGGCCTGCCTCACAGGTTGTCGGTCACCCTCACTCCCGACCGTCCTCGGCAGGTGGAGGGTGGCTCAGGCCCCAGGAAGCTCTTGGCAGACTCCTCAGAGTCCAATGACTCCTCCCTGTTTTCCAGGCCCATGACCTGAGTCCTCGGGTGGCTAGGGGTCGATGGGATCGAAAGCCTTTCGGCCCTTCATGGGTTTGCTTCATCTCGAGTCCACTGGGATGCAGCTCGAGCCCTCAGATTCAGCAGGGCTGGCATCTCCTGACGGAGATACTGACCAAGGGAATTCACCCATGGAGGCCTTTCGTGGCTGAAGCTATTGCTGGCCCAGCCTTGGAGCTGTGGCAGTGGCCTGCTTCCTGTCCCTGCGCCCGGCCAGGATGGCCTGGAAGCATGTGGTCCCCCGGCTCTTTGCCTGGTTTTCAGAACACCCCTCTGCCGAGGGTTGGTCACCAACAATGCTTTTCCGGCATTCCGGAATGCTAGGGATGTGGACAAGCCCCGACAATGAGTCCAAAAGCTGGACTCACGCCGGCGCAAGGTGTACGCTATGCCTCCCTTGGCTTCCGCCAGGCCAGCTCAGCCGTGCTGATGGCACACTTTTCCCACGCCCTCATGGGCTCCCTGGATGAGGTGATTCCTGATCTCCTGGCCAACCTGCAGACCACAGTCCGGCAGGTGCGGGACCAGGGTAGGGCAGTGGCTAAGCAGCAGCTCCAAACAGCTCTGGACATAGGAAACTCCTGCGCCAGATCGTTTGCGGCCGCGGTGGCCATGTGCCGCAGAGCATGGCTGAGGATATCCACCTTCACGGCGGATACCCAGCACAAATTGGCGGATGTCCCCTTCTTGGGGACCGACCTCTTGCCCTGGAGTGGAAGGTCACCTCCAGCGGATCGAAAAGTCCAGTGCCACTCTGGACTCGGTCACCTCTGCCCAGAAGGACAAAGGCCGCACAGCAGCAGCACAAGTCCTTTCGTCCTTCTGCGCCTGTGGCATGTCCTTCCCAACAGCACCAGCACCAGGGCCAGCAGGCTCACGCTTAGCATCCCAGTCCCAAGCTCGCGGCTTCCTCCAACAGGAAGCAGGGAGGTAAAGGCCCAGGAGGTCCCTCGGCCGGTCCCTCCTCCAAGCCTGCCCAGTGACGGGTTGAGGGGTTTCGCCCCCAGCCTCGTCACTCCCCCCTGGGTTCCCCCTGTGGGGGACGGCTCCGCCACTTCCTTTCCGCCTGGTCCGCTATCACCACGGACCAGTGGGTGTTGGAGATGGTAGGAAAGGGCCTGCCTCTGGAGTTTGAGCAGGCCCCACCCTTCCGAGCTGTCGCCCCTCGGTGGGCTACGGAGTCTGCAGCCTCTCTGTCGGCTCGCCGAGCCGATATTGCCCTGCTCCTCGAAAAAGAGGTGATCAGGAAAGTGGCAGATCCTCCTCCAGACTCGGGGTTTGTGTCCAGGTACTTCCTGGTCCCAAAACGGACGGGGGGCTGATGCCCCATTCTCGACCTGCACGACCTGAACAGGTTCCTAAGGTCTCGGACCTTCAGGATGGTCACTCTGGCTCAGATAATCCCATCCTTGGAGCGAGGCGTGTGGTTCTTTCTCTGGACCTTCAGAGCGCGTTCTTTCATGTCCCAATCCGTCCGTCCCACCAGAGATTCCTCCGCTTCAGAGCGGAGGGATCCCTTTGACGAAGTTCTGGGCCATGCCCTTGGCCTTTCCTAGCTCCCAGGGTCTTCACCAAATGCATGGCAGTGGTGACAGCATTCCTGCGGCGCCAAAGGGTCCGGGTGTACCTTACCTGGACAACTGGCTTGATTGCAGCCCCCTCCAGAGCGGAGGTGGAGCAGTCCAGAGATCTGGCCCTCCAGGTTTGCTTTCAGGTTGGCCTCCTCATCAACGAGGCCAAGTTGGAACTCGTGCCAAAGCAGGTGATACAATTCATTGGGGCAGAGCTTGACTCTCTACGAGCCAGAGCACGGCTCCCGGCGGACAGGGCCGATGTTCTTTCCACCTTTGCCCAATCATTTCAGGTTGGGCAATTGCGCTCTTCCCGGGGCTTCCTGCACCTCCTGGGCATCATGGCGGCCTGCACCCGCGTGGTCCATTAGGCCCGCTGGTACATGCGTCCCCTTCAGTGGGGGCTAGCCAGCCAATGGTCACAGCACTTCGATCCGCTGGATTAACTAGTGACAGTGACCCGGGGATGTTGAACGCTCTCCCGTGGTGGACCGTTCCAGCACATCTGCAGGAGGGCATCCCATTCGTCCGCCCCGAGCCGACGGTCTCTTTATCGACCAATGCTTCTCTGATGGTTGGGGTGCCCATCTGGGGGAGCACAGAGCGCACGGCCTCTGGTCCCCTCGGGAGTCCCGATGCCACATCAGCCTGCTGGAGCTTTGAGCAGTTCGTCTAGCCCTCGCCGCCTTTGCTCCGTTTCTACGGGGTCAAGTGGTTCAGGTCCAGACGGACAATACCACGACCATGTACTACCCTAAACCGCCAGGCGGGGGCCGCACTCATGCCTCTGTGCAGGAAAGCTTCTCCGCATTTGGTCACTCATGCGCGGCCTGGAGGTGGATCTCTCTGCCATCCGTGTGGCAGGAGCTCTCCAACATTCGCCCAATGCCCTAAGCCGGATAGGGCTGCGCCCCATGAACTGATGCACAGGTGTGACATCTCTCACCTGTCGGGAAGACCGCCTTCTTGGTGGCTATCACGTCAGCCAGAAGGGTGGGAGAGCTCCAGCCACTTTCCATCGAGTCTCCTTATCTGGTCTCACTACACAGGGATAAGGTTGTCCTGGCGCCCCCCACCGAAATTCCTTCCGAAGGTGGTGTCGGAGTTTCACCTTAACCAGGTGTTGACTCTGCCGGTATTCTACCCCAATCACACCTCGGAGGCCGAATATAGGCTCCATACTTTGGACCCTAGAAGAGCGCTCGCTTATTACAAGGAGCAGACGGCTGAAGTTCGGGGAGATGTTCGCCAGCTGTTTGTCACCTACGCTGAAGCCACACCTGGCAGACCTGCAGCCAAGCAGACGATAGGCAGGTGGGTCACATCCTGCATAGATCTCTGCTATAGGTTGGCGGGCGTGGAGCCTCCCAGAGGGATAAGAGCTCATTCTACCTGCCATACCCCTGCATCGGTGGCTGCTTCCAGGAATGTCCCTATCCAGGAAATCTGCATGGCTGCTACCTGGAAGTCAGCACACACCTTCATCACCCACTACCACATCGACCTTGAGTCACGCCGGGATGTTGGTTTTGGGGCCTCGGTTCTCCAGTCTTTATTTCCTGAAGTAGGGGTGTGCGCTTGCCTCCCTCCCTGCCGGAGAACTGCTTGGAGTCTGCGTTATATGTGGATGAAACATATCATGTCCCTAGAAATACAGGTTCTAGGACATGGATATGTTGTTCATCCACACCGTCTGGCAGGTTCCTTGTCGCTTTAAATCTTGCGGAAGGTCTTCAAGCTGGCTCCTCCCACCCACCCGGATGGTAAAACTCGGCTCTCGCCCCATGACGCCAGAGAGATCTTCCTGACGCTGGAAGCTCAGGTTCCTCCTTAACACTCTGCGTGAGACTGGATCCTAATTCTTCGGTTCGCCTGAAACTTATTTTAAAATTCTCAAGGCTTCAGTCAAGTTTCTCCCTTGCGGCTGCGATGGACAGATCGACTCCCGGATTTCGGCAGTGCTCTTGTGGGCAGAAAATGTCTAGGGACGGACCCGTACTCCACGCGGCGCGCCGCTACCGCCTTGGAACATGACCCGCAGGCTCCGCGTAGTTATGCTATCTGCTGCTAACGCCCTGGAAGACCACGCCGTTCGGTTACAGCTTGGGCGCCCGGTAGTTAACCGCCGGTGAAGTCGGTTGAGGCCTGCGTAGGTTACTGCGGCGCTGGTTCAGTTGAGTAACTCAGCAGATGATTGCCGTCAGAGGAGGCGGCACAGGCCACTATCATCCTTTTCCTCGGTCGCGTATTTATCCTGCTTCTGGAGTACTTCATATTCAGTTTTTTCAAGAAGGCTTGCTAATCCTTTCCACTGCGGGAGAGGGGTTCAGTGACATTCCTATCGTCCAGAAAGAAGTATTCAAAAGGTAAGTCCCACTGCTCATGTCAGGGAGCTGAGAGGTCCCCTTTCCTGGACTGTCGACACTCAAATCTCGTCAGGTTACGGGTTAAGGCTCCTGGCTTTCACGCTGTCCCTGCCAGGTCAGCCGCCGAGATGGCCTCCGACGCCGGTCGAGATTTTTTCTCGACTGGCCGGGCAGGCAGTCAACTGGTGGTGCTTAACAACCCTTCTTCACCGTTCTCTCGTGGAGACCGAGGACCTGCTGCTCCTCTGGTTAAGGCTTCCTGGGCCGAGGGAAGAGCTGGTGTCCCTGAGACCTGGCCTCGGAAACACCGAGGGTCTCTGTCTCGGACATCGCCCTCAAGTCCAGCTCGATCTCGCCGACATCGGGCGTCTTGGCACCAGGTAGCGGCGCCCACTGCTCCCTCATCTTCCTCCCTCTGAAGAGGAGAGGCTTCGGGCGCTAGTTACCTCAACACTACGCAGGACCTGATGCGGCAGCAGTTAATTCTGTCTGGGAACGTCGACGCCTTTCCCTGCCATCAAGCTGCTGTCACCGAGCGTCAAACAACCCCTCGCTGTAGCCGAGGTGCCTAAGCCTGGGCCGGTTGTTCGGCCGAAACCAGCTGCCCCACCGATTTTGTGGTGGAACCTCCGCCTCCACAACCGAAATAGGGGGCGCCGACTAAGGACTCTCGGTCGGGTCAGGGGCTTGCCCCACAGGTTATCGGGGTCACCCTCACCTCCCGGCCCGCCCGGCAGGTGGAGGGTGGCTCAGGCTCCCAGGCAGCTCTTCGCGGACTCCTCGGAGTCGGACGACGACTCCTACCTGTTCTCCATGCCCATCGACCTGGAGTCCTCCGGGGGCCAGTCGATGGACCAAGGCCCATCGTCTTTCATGGGTTTGCTTCGGCTCATCTCAGAGTCCACCGGGATGCAGCTCGAGCCCGTATCCAAGTGGGCCGAGTATCCCCTGACGGAGATACTGGACCGAGGGGATTCACCCACAGCTGCCTTTCCGGTGGCTGAAGCCATTGTTGGTCTAGCCTTGAGCTGTGCAGCGCCTCTTCCTGTCCTGCGCCGGCCAAGATGGCCAGGAAGTTTGCGGTCCCTCCCTGCTCTTTGTCTGTTTTTCGCGAACACCCCTCGGCTGAGGGGTTGGTTACCGACAGCTTTTTGCGGCTTTCTGGGCGCTAGGGATGTGGACAAGCCCCGAGCGAGTCCCAAAAGCTGGACTACGCGCGCGGGTATCGCTTGTCCTCCTTTGGCTCCACCAGCCCAGCTTGGTCTGCAGTTGGTGATGGCACATCCCCCACGCCTCAGGGCTCCCCTGGATGAGGTGATCCTCATCTCGGGCCGACTTTGTCGACCACAGTCTGGCAGGTATGGGACCAGGGTAGGCGGTCGGCCCTAACAGCAGTGCAAATGGCTCTGGACATTGGAGACCTCGTGTTGGGGATCGGTTGCAGCCGCCAGGTCATGCTGCTGCAGAGCATGGTTGAGATATCCACCTTCACGTATGGATACCTTAGCACAAACTGGCGGGTGTCCTTTCCTGGGGACCGACCTCTTCGCCCCTGGAGTGGAAGGTCACCTCCAGCGGATCGTAAAAGTCCAGTGCCACTCTGGATTCGGGTCACCTCCTCCCAGAAGGACAGGGCAGCCGACAGCAGCAGCACAAGTCCTTTCTGTTCTTCTGTGCCTGCGGCATGTCCAGCGCAACACCAGCACCTGCCAGCAGGCTCAAGGCCACATCCTAAACCCATATGCCCGCAGCTTCCTCCAATAGGAAGCAGAGAGGTAAGGCTCTGGAGGTCCCTTTGGCCAGTCCCTCTCTAAGCCTGCCCAGTGACGGGTTGAGGTGTCGCCTCAGCCTCGCTACCCTGCCTGGGTTCCTGGCCGGGATCGGCTCACTCTCCTTCTGCCTGGTCCGTTATCCCACGGACCGCTGGGAGGTGGTAGGAAAGGGCCTTCGGCCTGGAGTTCGGTGAGGCCTCGCCTTCTTCTGAGCCGTCACCCTCGGGGCTGGGTCCGCAGCTTCTATGATCTGCTCGCCGAGCCGATATCGTGCTGCTCTCGAAAAGAGGTGATCAGGAAGGTAGGCGGATCCTCCTCCAGACCTGGGGTTTGTGTCCAGGTTCTTCCTGGTCCCAAAATGGACCGGGGTTCTGGCGCTTCATACTACCTGCATGACGTGAACATGTTCCTAAGTTCTCGGACCTTCAGGATGGTCACTGGCTCAGATAATCCCATCCTTGAACGAGGCGGTGGTTCTGTTCTCTGGACCTTCAGGGACGGTCTTTCACGCCCCAACTGCCGTCCGTCCCACCATAGATTCCTCCGCTTCATGTGGCAGGAGCCTCCAACACCTTGGCCGATGCCCTAGCCGGATAGTTGCTGCGCGCCCCACGAGTGGTCTCTCCTGCCGGAGGTAGTACAAGATCTGTTCTCCCACTGGGGCATGCCTCAGGCGGACCTGTTTGCCTCCAGGGAGAATGCTGAAGGTGAGACTGTTTCATGCCCACCCCCGCCCCAGCAGGAGCCTGCTGGGGGATGCCTTCTCGAGGCCATGGACCCCGGTCCTCTTCTATGCCTTTCCCCCATTTCCCTTGATCCACAAGGTGCTTGTCAAGGCGAGGAGGGACAAGGTGCAGGTGATTCTGGTAGCCCCACACTGGCCCCGCCAGTTCTGGTATCCAGATCTCCTTAGTCTCAGCTTCAGGCTCCCGAGGCGGCTTCCAGCCCACCCTGACCTAATCTCAGTCTATCATGGGAAGGTGTTCCATCCGGACCGTCAATCCCTGCACCTGACGGCCTGGTTCCTGAGCTGCTAGAGTTCCAGGCCTTGGGTCTTTCCATGAGGTCCTCAACGTGGTTGGCGTCCCGTAAGGAGTTGACCAAAAATGCTGCACCTTCAAATGGAAGAGATTCTCCATTTGGTGTCAGGGCAAGGGCCTGGACCCTTCCTCGGCATGCATTCTGGACTACCTGTGGTCCCTTTCTCAGCAAGGGCTTCGGTCGACGACCCTTAAGGTGCACCTTGCAGCCATCTCTGCTTACTGGGCGCGGGCAAGGGAAGCAGTCTGTGGCGCAGGAGAAGGTGGTCAGGCGCTTTTTCAAAGGCCTTGATCACATATCTTCTCTGGTGCGAGAACCTCCACCTCCGTGGGACCTACTGCTGGTATTGACTAAGTTCATGGGCAAGCCATTTGAACCGATACACAGGTGTGACATCTCTCACCTGTCGTGGAAGACTGCTTCTTGGTGGCTATCACGTCAGCCAGAAGGATGGGAGAGCTCCAGGCGCTTTCCATCGAGTTTCCTTATCTGGTCTTCCACAGGGACAAGGCTGTCCTGCGCCCCCTTCCGAAGGTGGTGTCGGAGTTTCACCTTAACCAGGTGTTGACACTGCCGGTGTTCTACCCCAGTCACACCTCGGAGGCCGAATATAGGCTTCCATACTTTGAACCCTAGAAGAGCTCCGCTATTACAAGGAGCGGACGGCTGAAGTTCGGGAGAGGTTTGCCAGCTGTTTGTCACCTACGCTGAAGCCCATCCGCAGACCTGCAGCCAAGCAGACGATAGGCAGGTGGGTCACCTCCTGCATAGATCTCTGCTATAGGATGGCGGGCATGGAGCCTCCCAGAGGGATAAGAGCTCATTCTACCCGCCATACCGCTGCATCGGTGACTGCTTCCAGGGATGTCCCTATCCAGGAAATCTGCATGGCTGCTACCTGGAAGTCAGCACACACCTTCATCACCCACTACCACATCGACCTTGAGTCACGCCTGGATGCTGGTTTTGGGGCCTCTGTTCTCCAGTCTTTATTTCCCAAGTAGGGGTGTGCGCCTTGCCTCCCTCCTCCCGGAGAACTGCTAGGAGTCTGTCAGACAGTGTGGATGAATAACATATCCTTGACCCTAGAAATACAAGTTACTCACCTGTAACAGGAGTTCTAGGAATGGTATATGTTGTTCATCCACCGACCCACCTGACCTCCCGGCTTGACGCACAACCTGGCTTCCAGCGGGCTAGATCTGGCGTCATGGGGGCGGACGAGGTTTACCACCGGGTGGGTGGGAGGAGCCAGCTTGAAGACCTTCCGGCAAGATTTAAAGCGGCAAGGAACCTGCCAGACAGTGTGGATGAACAACATATACCATTCCTAGAACTCCTGTTACAGGTGAGTAACCTGTATTTACTCACCTGTAACAGGAGTTCTAGGAATGGTATATGTTGTTCATCCACATGACCCACCAGACCTCCCTGTCTTCTGCGCACAACCTGGCTTCCAGCAGGCCAGATCTGGCATCAAGGGGCTGTGCCGAGAGTTTTACCACGTGGGTGGGTGGGTCGGAGGAGCCAGCTTGAAGACTTTACGGCATGATTTAAAGTGGCAAGGAACCTGCCAGACAGTGTGGATGAACAACATATACCATTCCTAGAACTCCTGTTACAGGTGAGTAACCTGTATTTTCTGCTCGCTAGATCCAGGGCCTGGTGTTTTTTGGCAAGATGCATTGTCCCTCTCCTGGACAGGGAGATTTCTGTATGCCTTCCCTCCCTTTCCCCTTTTTCAGAAGGTCCTGCTCAAGCTGCTGGCAGAGGGTGCCTGACTCCTCCTGATTGCACCCTTCTGGCCTCAACAGATTTGGTTCCTGCTGTTACAACAGCTGGTATCAAACGACCGGTTCTTGCCCTCTCCACTCACTTGCTCTCCCAGGAGCAAGGGACTTTGGTTTATCCAGCCCTCGGTCCCTGCATGTGTGCTGCTTGCCTCACGCGGACTTAGCTAGGGATAGATTTGGAGTATCCCTTGGAGTGGCAGAGGTACTTGTGGCAGCAGAAAACCCTCTACCAGGGCAACATATACCATGAGGTGGAAGCTTTCTGCTTGTCAGGACGCCTCCGCTCTGCAGATATCCTTAATTGTCCAGTGGAATCTGTGCTGGAGTATCTTCTCCATCTATCAGACTTGGGCTTTAGCTTACTTATCCATTAAGGTGCACCTCTGTGCTTTGTCTGCTTATCATGCACCACAAAGTGTCTGGCACAGTTGGATCTATGCAAGACCTTTCTAAGGGTATCTTGCATATTAAACCTCTCAGGAAGACCCTGTGCCACCATGGGACCTCCTGTGTTTTGGAGAAGCTCACCTTGACCACCTTTGAACCAGCTGCAAGTTGGTGCAGCACGCCTTCTCTCTTGGAAGATGCTTATCTTTAGTTGATTTTACTTCAGCTCTGAGGATTTCCAGGCTGCAAACTCTGATGTTAAAAAGTCTTATCTTATTTTCACAGGGACTGGATAGCCCTGCATACAAACCCTAAGTTTCTTCTGAAGGTAGTGTCTGAGTTCATGTTGAACCAAGATGTACAATTACCAGTTTATTACCCAGGATACTCTGAGGGGAGGCTTTGCTACACACACTGGATGTACACAGAAATCTTGGTTCTAGGGACATGGATATGTTGTTCAATCCACACTGTCTGGCAGGTTCCTTGCCGCTTTGATTCTTGCCGGAAGGTCTTCAAGCTGACTCCTCCCACCCAGCCGGGTGATAAAACCCTCGACTCCGCCCCATGGCGCCAGATCTTCCTTACCACTTGGAAGCTCAGGCTCCCTCTTTAGCACTCTGTATTTTTGGCCTGGATCTTAATCCTTCGGAATTTCCAAAAATTATTTTAAGGTTCATTAGACTTATGTCTTCATCTTCCCTCGTGGCTGCGATGGATAAATCCACTCCTGGCTTCTCTCGGTGCCCTTGTGAGCAGAAAATGTCCCGGACCAACCCGCACTCCACATGCATCTACTGCCTGGATCTTGCACATGATCTGCAGGCCTGCGATCTCTGCACATCCTTCACGGCTTCGGTTCTGGACGACCGCGCTGCCCGACTTCAGCTGGGGCAACCCGAGAAGCAGTACCTGCCGGTGAAGTCGAAGGAGGCCAGTTGGGCGGTGTCCGTGGCTGCGGGTTCCGCGGAGCATCTGGAGCAGTTGATCGCCCTCGAGGAGGAGGCAGCCCAGGCTGCGTTGTCTTCCTCCTCTGCGTTTATCCCACTCCCCTTGGTCTCCTCCTACACTGCTTCTTTCTAGGAGCTTTGTCATTTCCTCGCCACCAAGAGAGAAGGACCCTCGGGACACACAAGTAGGTCGAAGAAAAGGGAACCGAAAGGAAAGTCCCACCATTGACGTTCATGGGAGTGGGAGAGATCCCCTTCCCCGGAGTGTCGGCTCTCGAATTCGGTCGAGGTTGCAGCTAAGTCCACTGGCTTAACGGTGTACCCGTCAGGTCAGCCAGCCGAGGTAGCCGTCGATGTTGTCGAGATTTTTCTCAACCCGTTGGACGGGTTGTCGACTGGAGAAGCCGACATCCCTTCTTCAGCGGTTCCCCCGGTGGTTTCTGAGGACTTGCCTGTGCCTCCTGTGCCGAAGTCCCCGGTCAAGGACCCTGAACCGAGGGATGAGCAGGTTTCCCCCACCCTCTTCGACCCACCATCGGCGACCCCGAAGGTCTCAGTCCTCCTTCGTGTCATGTAGGTCTCACCCACATCAGCGGTCTCGGTCCTGGCATCATGGAAAGCAGCATCGCCCTCTTAGGAGGATAGGTTCCGGTGCAAGTTGCGTCGGCACTATGAGGACATGATGTGGCAACAACTCTTGTTGGCCGCTAATAAGCAGACTCCGTCGCCTTCTCCGGCCATTAAGTGGTTGTCGCCCGAACGACCGAAGCAACCCCTCGTTGTAGTCGAGGAGCAGACCCCGGCACCGATTGCTAGGTCGAAACCGGCTGCTCCAGCAACTTTGGTGAAACCAATGCCTCCTCAGCCTGAGACTGGGGTCCTGACCAAGGATTCTCGGTTGGGTCAGGGCTTGCCCCACAGATTGTCAGTCACCCTCACTCCCGGATCGGCCTCGGCATGTGGAGGGTGGCTCAGGCACTCGGCAGCTGTTCTAGACTCTTCGAGTCAGACGCACTCCTGTACTCCAGGCCCCTTGATCTAGTATCTAGGGGTCAGTCGGTGACCAGAGCCCATCCTGTTCTTGGGAATCCATCAGCTCATCTCAGAGTCCAGTGGGAGAAGTTCAACACGTGAACAGGCCAGATATCCCCTCACGGAGATACTGGACCGAGGGGATTCCCCCACGGAGGCCTTCCCTGAGGCCGAAGCCATTGTTGACCGGTCCTAGAGTTGTGGCAGCGGCCTGCATCCTGTCCTGCGCCTTGGGCCAGGATGGCTCGCAAGTATCAGTTCCCACCGGTTCCCTCTCTGGTTTTTCAGAGCACCCATCTGCGGAGGGGCTGGTAACCGATGGCGTTTTCTGGCGTTCCGGAAACTCTCGGGACGTGGACAAACCGCCCGACAAGGAGTCCAAAAAGCGGGACTGCTTTGGGTGGAAAGTTTATGCTGCTTCCTCCCTAGGTCTTCAACAGGCTAGCTTGGCCATGCTGATGGCACATTTTCACACACCTTATGGGTTCCCTGGATGAGGTGATTTCTCATCTCCCGACTGACCTTCAGACGACGTCAAGCAGGGGATCAGGGAAGGGCAGTGGCCAAACAGCTCCAAACTGGTTTGGATATTGGAGACTCTTGTGCCCGGTCAGTAGCGGCCCCAGTAGCCATGCGCCGCTTAGCTTGACTGCGGATCTCCACCTTCATGGCGGATACCCAGAACAAGTTGGCAGACATTCCCTTCTTGGGCACCGACTTGTTTTTTTTGGGGGGGGGGGTGGAAGGCCATCTCCAGAGAATCGAGAAGTCCAATGCCACCTTGGACTCGGTCACATCTGCCCAGAAGGACAAAGGCTGCCAGCAGCAGCGTAGCCCTTCCGCCTTCGCACATCTGGCCCAGCAGCACCAGCAACAGGGCCAGCAGGCTCACACTTGGTGCCCTAAGGCAAGTCTGCGCTTCTCAAGTAGGACGCCTGGAGGAAAAGGTCTAGGTGGCCCCTCAGCCAGTCCTTCCTCCAAGCCCGCCCAGTGACTGGTTGAGGGGTGTCGCCCTCAACCTCGCCTTCCTCCCTAGTTTCGCCCCGTTGGGGGATGGCTCCACCACTTCCTTCCACCTGGTCCGCTATCACCACGGACCGTTGGGTGCTGAAGAGTGGTCGGCAGGTCTGCCTCTGGAATTGAGCTGTCCCCTCCCTATCAAGCTGTTGCCCCACGGGGCTAGCAGGTTCGCAACCTCTCTGTCGGCTTGTCGAGCAGACATTGCTCTGCTCCTCCAGAAGGAGGTAATCAGCGGTGGCGGATCCTCCTCAAACCCAGAGTTTGTGTCCAGGTACTTCTTGGTCCCAAAGCGGCGGGAGGCTGGCGCCCATTCTCAGTCTGCCACGACCTGCACAAGTTCCTAAGGCCGCACACCTTCAGGATGGTCACTCTGGCTCAGATCATTCCATCCTTGGAGCTAGGCATATGGTTTTGCTCTCTGGATCTCCAGGATGCTTTTCTCACATTCCAATCAGTCCGTCTCATCAGCGATTCCTCCGCTTCAGAGCAGAGGGATCACTTTACAAATTCAGGCCATGCTTTTGGCTATCTCCAGCTCCCAGGGTCTTCACCAAATGCATGGCAGTGGTGACAGCATTCCTACGCCCGAGGGTCGGGTGTACCCTTACCTGGACTGGCTGATTGCAGCCCCTCCAGATTGGAGGTGGAGTGGTTCAGGATCTGGCCCTCCAGGTCTGCTCTCAAATTGGCCTCCTGATCAATGATGCCAAATCGGAACTTGTGCCATCGCAGGCGATTAAATTTATTGGGGCAGAGCTCGACTCTGTTTGAGCCAGCTCCTGGCAGACAGGGCCAAGGTCCTTTCCTCCTTTGCCCGGTCATTTGTGGTTGGGCAATTGCGCCCTGCCTGGGACTTTCTGCGCCTTCTGGGTCTCATGGCGGCCTTCACCAGCGTGGTCCATTGGGCCCGCTGGCATATGCGCCCCCTGCAATGGGGGCTAGCCAGCCAGTGGTCACAGCGCTTCGGTCCTTTGGACCAGCCAGTTACTGTGACCCAGAAGATGTGGGACGGCCTGCAGTGGTGGCAGGAGGGTTTCCCGTTTGTCCGCCCCTAGCCGACAGTCACTGTTACGACCGATGCCTCTCTGATGGGTTGGGGTGCCCATCTGGGGGAACTCCTGTCCCATGGCCTCTGGTCCCCTCAGGAGTCTCGATGCCACATCAACCTGCTGGAGCTTCGAGTGGTTCGACTAACCCTCACTGCCTTCGCTCCGTTTGTAGGGGGTCAGGTGGTTCAAGTCCAGACGGACAACACCACACACCATGTACTATCTCAGCCATCAGGAGGGACACACTCCTTGCTTCTGTGCAAGGAAGCTGTCCGCATTTGGTCTCTCGTGATCAGCCTGGAGGCGGATCTCCTGGCCATACATGTGGCAAGAGCCTCCAACAGTCTGGCCGATGCCCTCAGCCGGATAGGTGCTGCATCTCATGAGTGGTCTCTCCTGCCGGAGGTAGTGCAAGACCTGTTCTCCCTTTGGGGCACCCCTCAGGTGGACCTGTTCATCTCTGGGGAGAATGCAATGCTGAGGCTGTTTCACGTCTGCTCTCTTCAGCAGGGCTCGCTGCAGGGGGGATGCTGTCTCGAGGCAGTGGACCCCGGGCCTCTTCTTCGCCTTCCCTCCATTTTCCTTGATCCACAAGGTGCTTCTCAAGGTGAAGAGGAACAAGGCGCAGGTGATTCTGGTAGCCCCAGACTGGCCTCGCCAGTTCTGGTACCCAGATCTCCTCAACCTCAGCTCCAGGCTCCCGAGGCGGCTTCCAGCCCGCCCGGACCTGATCTCAGTTGACAAGGGGGAAGGTTCTCCATCAGGACCTTCAATCCCTGCACCTGACAGCCTGGTTCCTGAGCTGCTCGAGTTCCAGGCCTTGGGTCTTTCTGACGAGGTCCTCATTGTCATTGAGGCGTCCCGTAAGGAGTCGACCAGAAAATGCTATGCCGTCAAATGGAAGAGATTCTCCATTTGGTGTCAGGACAAGGGGTTGGACCCCTCTTCCTGTCTGTTGGCTAGTATTTTGGACTACCTGTGGTCCCTTTCTCAGCTAGGGCCTCGGTCGACGACTCTTAAGGTGCACCTGGCAGCCATCTCTGCTTACCGGGCATGGGCCGGCAAGCAGTTGGTGGCGCAGGAGAAGGTGGTCGGGCGCTTTCAAAGGCCTAGACCACATGTCTCCTCGTGCGAACCTCCACCTCCGGGATCTACTGCTGGTATTGGCTAAGCTCATGGGCAAGCCATTCGAACCAATGCACTGGTGTGACATCTCTCACCTGTCGTGGAAGACCGCCTTCATGGTGGCTATTACGTCAGCCAGAAGGATGGGAGAGGTCCAGGTGCTTTCCATCGAGTCTCCCTACCTAGTCTTCCATAGGGACAAAGTTGTCCTTCACCCCACCCGAAGTTCCTTCCGAATGTGGTGTCGGGAGTTTCACCTTAACCAGGTGTTGACTCTGCCGGTGTTCTACCCCAATCACACCTCGGAGGCCGAATATAGGCTCCATACTTTGGACCTTAGAAGGGCGCTTGCTTATTATAAGGAGCTGATGGCTGAAGTTCGGGGAGAGGTTCGCCAGCTGTTTGTCACCTATGCTGAAGCCGCACCGGCAGACCTGCAGCCAAGTGGACGATAAGCAGGTTGGTCGTCACCTGCATAGATCTCTGCTATAGGTTGGCGGGCATGGAGCCTCCCAAAGGGATAAGAGCTCATTCTACCCGCCATACGCTGCTCGGATGGCTGCTTCTAGAGACGTCCCTATCCAGGAAATCTGCAGGGCTGCTACCTGGAAGTCAGCACACACCTATTTCCCATTACCACAGTGACCTTGAGTCACACCATGATGCTGGTTTTGGGACCTCTGTTCTCAGTCCTTATTTCCCAAGTAGGGTGTGTGCCTTGCCTCCCTTGTCCCGAGAACTGCTAGGAGTCTGGACAGTGTGGCTTGAACAACATATCCATTACCCTAGAAATACAGGTTACTCAACTGTAACAGGAGTTCTAGGAATGATATATGTTGTTCATCCACACAACCCCACCCGGCTTCGAACACGACAACCTGGCTTCCAGCGGGCTCGATCTGGCATCATGGGGTGGAGCCGAAGAGTTTTACCACCGGGTGGGTGGAGAGCCAGCTTGATGATCTTCCGGCAACATTTAAAGCGGCAAGGTACCTGTCAAGAAGTGTGGATGAACAACATATACCATTCCTAGAACTCCTGTTACAGGTGAGTAACCTGTATTTTCTGGCTACACCGGGGGTCCTTTCACTGCTTGTGACTCAGTTCTTCACGGTGTAACCTGCTGCAAGAGCTCCCTCAAGTGAGACAGTACAGTTAGGTAAGAACGATTGTAACAGTAGATCTTGCAGCAGGTGCTGCTTTCCTCCCACCTTCCCTCTTGTGTCCGTTTCTTCATTGTCTATTTCCTTGTTTCGAAGAGCCTCGGTTCTCCATTTTTGAGTTTGCGGAGTCTCCGTGGGAGAACTGTGGTGGCTGGGGACCACCCCTTTTATACCATTGGCTAATATTGGGGGCGGTCCCCACTGTATACTGTTATCTAGAAGTTTTCTGTCCGGGTCCTGGTACCTGCCAGTTTCAGTCCTTAGAGGTAACCTGCTGCAAGAGCTCCTCTTGAAGATCTACTGTTACAGTAAGTTCTTGTGTAACTGTACTTTACTTAGGCAGGTAAACACCAGGAGTAGGTATGAAGGTCCGTGTGAAGGACTGCAAGAAGTCCTCCAGTTGTTGGTTTCTTTACGCCTCTGGAAAGAGGGCATTCCAGATTGTAATCAGTGTTTGTCCAAATTTTTGGCCAATTGTATTACTTTTGTTACAGTAAGTATGGTATGGAACTTACTGAAGTTGTTCGTGGTCATTCGTCTAGAGGGATGGCCATTTCTGTTGCCATTTTCAGGAATGTTTCAGCGGCAGGAGTCTGTGCTTCTGCCACTTGGAATATTGTTCACACTTTCACAAAGCACTACGGAGTTTGATGTCAGGGGCAGATTTTTTTTCCCCAGTGGCATGCACCACAGTGTGATTTCTGCACATCAGGCAGCCTGTGACAGGCACCTGTGGACGATGCTAGGTGAGTGTCTGGCATCAGTGCCAGAGAGACAGCCAGGCAGGCCATTCACCTTTCCATCCAAGGCGTGAGCTGGCGAGGCACCAAGTGAGGGTGTCTTGTGTGCCAGTGGGCAGCTTCCATGTTAGGAGACAGCAGCGTCTGCATTTGGCAGACTGCATGGCTTCGCTTCTTGGTTGGCATCCCTGGCCTGGCATAGGTGCTCAGCTTGCTTTACCAAAGGATTCATTTCTTTCTCCTTCAGGGTCAAGCTTGAGTTGTTGTGGCATCTTCCTGCTCCCAGGTCACGGGAGCCTCTGCCTTCCCCTTACCAGTCTCTGGTCTCACCAGACCTGCAAGGAGTCCCTGCCCTTCTTTGGTTACTTCCCACAGAAGGCTGAGGGAATAGCCATTTCCCTCCAGGTTAGCCTGCTTTGCCCTTTTTGGTGGAAAGCTCGCTAGTCTGACCAATATGTTCAAATGCATGGTGAAGATTGATTCCTTTAAGATATAAAAATGACATTCTCACTATAATTCTTGATCTTTCAGAATACCTTCACCAGTTATTCACACGCCCATCCACCATCTTTCTCCCACCCACCCCATTTGGGAGCTGTGGCTTCTGGGCAGCTCAACCTCCCTCTGCTTTTCTACCCTGTTGCCACTCCTTATTTTACCTTTGGGTCTTCCTGCTCTGTTAGACGGGGATGACCCCCCCTTCACATTTTTAAGGGGAAGGTAAGGAGAATGATCCCATTTGAGGATTCATATCCCTTAAGAGAGAGAGAGAGAGAGAGAGAGAAAAAAAAAAGTTACTTCTTAAAGAATGGTATTCCTTCTTCTTCCCTTTGTCTTCCTTTTATAGGCTTTTTTCACCCAAGTTTGTCTTTTACTGGGTGGTGTAGCTACTATCCTCAACCCTTTTGGGCTTAGACGCTGTAGAGCTGCCTAGCTTGCCTTTTAACCGCTGCCAGAAGTAGTCAGTCTCCTGTGGGTGCCACCAGCCATGCCTTGGAGGGGAGGATATGCTATCTCCTTTTTTTTTTTGGGGGGTGACAAAAGGATATCCCTATCATTTTTCACTTCTTGTACTGTTGTACAAGCCCTTCTTTACTATGTTCTTTCTAAGGAGGGTTCTTTATTCTCTCCTGCCTAGCCAGAGCCCCACACCTGGGCTACTGCCCTTCTGCACCTTTCTGTTTTGGTACCTATACTGGCTCCTCTTTCTACCCTCGTGCCCCTTGGGTGCATACCTTATTTTTGTTGTGTATAAGTTGGTAGTCTGGTTTTATTGTTTTTATGATTTTCTATCTTATATCCTTTTCCTGTCCTGTTCCTTTGGGCTAGAACTTCACTTGTTTATCTCCTGGCAAACAGAGCCTGGGATGGTAGTGGGCCGGTGTCTGTTACTGGCTAGCCCACGAGTGTCATGTCATGACGTCTACCTCGTGAGCGGTGCTGGCACTAACCTCTGTCTCTTAAGCTGTATGCAGGCTGCAAAGACTTGGCCCCCACTGGGTCCTGGTGCTCTGGCACAGACCCATATTTGTGAATGAACAGTGACAGTATTTTGTCAGATCAAGAATTACGGTAAGTATGTATTGTTTTTGTAATTCTAATTCTGATTGTTCTGTTGTATTTATAGATTTCCTTGGTCATTAATGCAACCCTTTTAGAATGCTCCATTTCCAACCATCGTTCTATTTTTATTTATATTAATCCTTTTTAGGTCGTGATGGATATCTATGAGATGGAGAACCCTGAGGGAGTGATCCTGTCTATGGAGGGCAGCTACCGAACAACATTGCCATGTCTACACAGACAGCAGTGCGTGATCCTGGGCACCTCCCAGAGTATATCGACTCAGCTGAGAACCGCTCAAGTTCTCCCGAATGCTGGACACCATTGGGATTAGTCAGCCGCAGTGGAAGGAGCTGTCTGATGGGGAGGTACCTACGAAATCACATTTCACAGTGCCTGTATTGTGTATCTAGATGACTTCTCTTGCATACTTTATCTCTAGTGGATAAACTGCACTTTTTGTAATTTAGCCTGCACCTGGTTTGTGTTCAGATTATGCATTATTATCACTATCCATTCAGAATACAGATGTGAAAGATGTGCTGAAATCTCACTTAATTCAAACGCAGAAAAGGAGGGATTTTACTTTCTGCATTAATGTAATGCAAACCTCGGATGCTGTTTGTAGGCTGTACTGCAAAAAAAAAAAATATATATATATATATATATAAATCTAGTGTTTACCACAGAAACCTATAGGATCAGTATACCATTTTCAAAGGCCATGAGCAGACTTTGATTAGATGAGGAAATTAGTCCAGGTATATTGGTTGCAGTTGACAAAATCAGGGGTTGGAGGAGAGACTGGAAGAAATGTAAAGGGTCACAGCTCGTGTAAAGCACCCTTCAGCTGGATGTGCTGTTTGAAAATCTGAACCTCAGAATTCCAGCACTGCCCACCACAAAACCAGACCACAGGCACAGTTGCTGAGAATGAAAGCAGTTTAATAAGGTAGAATAAAGTGCAAACCTCAAAGTGCAAGTGCACAGACCAGGGAACAGACAGGCAGGACCCCAACAAGACTCCTATCGGTTTCGACGAAGCTTCATCAGAAAGTCCACAAAAGACCAATTTGGTTCTTTGAGAAAGTCAGGGAAGTGGTGGGGGCCGAAAAAGGCCCTTCACTGGCTACATGGAGAAAACTTTTAGGATGAAAGGTGCAAATGCCAGGTAAAGATAAAGGTGGCTGAGAATGCAGTCAGGAACACAAAATCAGATACAGAGCTGCATAGTGCTGAAGGGTTCAAGGGAGGGGGGAAAACATTCTTTGGTACATTGGGGGGGAAGGGAAGCAAAAGTGTGAATTGTTGGGCTGAGAGGGTGGCAGGGTAGTACAGAAGAATGAGCAGAAGATTAACCATTCTAAGCAACTACTTCTCCTCAGTAGTGACAGTGGAGGACAGCAGGCCCAGAAAGTGGCATGAAGACTGCTGCAGTGGGGATCCCTGAAATGGGGCAGGTGACAGTGATAAGAGAGAGGGTTAGAATAGGGCTTGCAGCCCTGAAAATAGACAAAGGCTTCAGGGCCAGATGGGACACCCATGTGCACACATGCAGTTGGCATCAGAACTGTTTGAACCCCTAGCAGGGCTATTTGGTAGCTCTGAGAGATTGGAGGATAGCAGATGTAGTGCCACTTCATAAGGGAGAGGACAGGATGAACAGGGAAATTATAGGCCTGTCAGTCTTTGCTCCATTGTAGGTAAGTTGATGGACATGCTTGAAGACCCAATGAACTACAGGGTTTATTTCAGATATTTATGTATGTGGGACACTGACCTACTGGATGTAAAAAGTAAGGGTCAAATGAAAAAAAAAATGGGTCATACTGTTCAGCTGAGCCCAGTTTCATAAAACAGCTGTTAAAAACTTCTATAACAGTGAGCAGGTTGTCCCCTAGGTAGAAAAAAGATGGGTCAAAATTAAAACTTGTTACCAACTGTCCCAATCCCCACCCAAAATGATCCCTGAAACCACCTGGAGTAGTAGGGTACAGTACAGGATATTAAATAAGCCAAAAAGTGATTAACAGATCTGTCTTGAGGGTGGAGCTCTTGCAGCAGGTAATACCATTTGGACTGAAGCCATCAGGCGTCAGGACCCCCACGGAAAAATTGTAGCTAGCAGTCTGAGGCAGGGGACACCCCTGATGTCAGCTCCACCCGGCGTCAGATGTGGTATAAAGGGGCGGTCCCCTGGTGCCACCTGAGTTCTTTTCCTCCGTCGAGCAGCGTGAGTTCGCCCCACGACACCTTTCTTAGTCTACAGCCATCGAACGCTAGGAATCAGTCATTATCCTTTAGATCTTCAATCAGTCGCCTTTGTTTATGTCGCCGCTCTACCACTGCGGCGAAGTCAAAGTGTGCCTGCAGGAAGCAGATCCCAGCCAAAGATGGACACTTGGCCTGCCTCCTCTGCCTAGGCCGGATCACCAACCCGACGCCTGCACACATTGCCAGAAATTTAATCAAAAGGCTTGCGGCCAATAGGGCCCATGCTCTCAAGACATACCTCCTGGAGAAGAAACTTGGCGGCCATGCAACGAGGATCAGGCAGCCAGCCGCCCTCCCTCCAGGATTCCCCACCCAAGGCCAGGTCTTCAGGAGGGAAGCATCACCACAAGGATAAGGATCGGGCCAGGTCTGAATCCCACCCCAAGTCACCAGCGAAGCAGGTGCCGTCTTCATCTTCCTCTGGTAAGAGAACTGGTTCAGTTCCAGCCTAGCCGTCTGAACCCTCCCGTTCGACTAAGTCTGCTTCCGCCTCTTCCCAGGGCAAACACTGGAAGACACCACTCTTCCCTGGCTCATCGACCTCTCAGATCTTCAGGTCGACTCCAGAAAGCCTGCCCCAGGCCTCAGACAGGCCCAGCTCCTCGGAGAAGCGAAAAGTGCAGAACCCTCTGGTAGGCAGGAGGTTGCGGGCTCAGATGCCTCCCCTCAGGTGCGCCTCTTCTTCAGACAAGCGTAAACCGAGCCGGTCGCTTACTCCATCGTCCTGTTCCGATGCCAGACACGGGTGGTTGCCAGATGAGACCAGCGTCCACCCTCTTCCGGGGACTAGATACTTGATAAGACACACCGACACCCCTCTGGACAAGAGCGATACTGGTCGCCAGCCTTCTGATGCGGGGTCTACCCAGACGTCCGTCGGCCAGAACCCCAGACGCCCGCTACTAAGGACCCGACGCCCGGTCCTCAGACCTGACACCCGACCCTGCATTGTCCCGGTTGCAGAAATTGGTAACCTGTTCACCACTTGGTGGAATACTGTGGAAGGGACCTCCGATACCGACCCCAGACAGTCCCTCCACCTATGGGTCCTCCCCGAGCCTCAGGGGAATCAGGGTGAGCACCTAAGTCCACATCACAAGTAAAGAGGAGGAAACAACCTTCATTTCCATCTCCTTCCTCTCCTCCTGCTACGTCCTCCTTGGATGAGGATGTGAGGATGACGAGGATTTTGATTTTGCAGACGGGGCATTCCTTCCCCCCTACCCAGAACCTAAGGACTCTCCTAGGTCCCCTCCGGATGATCCCTCCTTGGACATCATGCGGCACATTCAGTCCATATATGAGTGGGACACAGAGGACCTAGACCCAGAGCGCAAACGCCTGGCCAAGTTTCTAGGGGAGAAGGAACCCAAACCCTTTATGATCCCACCATTTGTGGAACCACTCCAAGATGTCACATGCCTGACCTGGAAGACTCCATCCTCCATTCCGTGGTCCCTAGGAAAGCGGACAGACTCTACAAACCTCCTAAGTCTGATCCTTTCCTGGCAGAACTGCCTAAAGCTAATTCTCTGGTCCTCACAGGGTTCTCAACCCAAGCATTTGAGTTTCCAACCTCCTGACCCTGCCTCTAAGAAGTTTGATTCCTGAGGTCACAAGGTCTTTCTCGGCAACTGGGGCCATCAGGTCATTGAACTTTATGGCCCATATGATCATGTATCAACAGTCACTGTGGAGTAAGACTATGGACCTCGTGGAAGCCCTGCCTGACTCAGATTCCAAACAAGAGATCCTAGCCTGTGCCCAGTCTGGTCTGGATGTGGACAAGCATGCTCTCTGGTGCTCCTATGATGCCGTAGATATGGCCTCCAGGGCAGCTGCCTCTGGAATTTGTATGAAACTGCAGTCTTGGCTCAGGCTCACAGGATTCCAGCTGGACTTGCAGGAGTCCATCCTGGATTTCCCTTTTCAGGGTCCTATTTTGTTTGGCCCTGAAGTTGAACAAATGATGAAACAGCTGCAGGAGTCGGGGAGAGCGGTGGCCAATGTACACCGCATGTACAAAACCCAGCCTCAAGAATCCTGCCGGCGCCCTTTTCGTAGGGGTCAAGGGCATGCGCGGGGGAGCAGGCAGTCCCACAGCAAGGGATTCAAGAAGTGCAGGCACCCTGTCCCCCAAGGTTCCCAGGGCCCCAAGCAGCCCAAAGCTCCTAGGGGCCCAGGCCCCCACTACCCCCTCAGCCTGACTCCCTCTGCTGCCCTCTTCCCCTAGCAGACAGGCAGAGCGAGAAGGTAGGAAGGCAGTTGCACTTTATCTGCTCGAATGGTGAAGTATCACTGCAGACCAATGGGTTTTGATACCATTCGGAAAGAGTACGATGGAGTTCACTCTATCCGCCGACAACCCCAATGTCCGTTGTCCACGGACCACAGCCTTCTCCTAGAAATGAAGATCCCAACAGTTCCTAGAGAAAAGAGCCATTCAAAGGGTTCCACAGGCCCAGAAAGGGAGAGGTTATTACTCCAGTTTCTTCCTCGTCCCGACGAAGACAGGAGACCTTCGTCCTATTCTGGACCTGAGCCAGCTCAACCTCTCAGTGAAGTACCAGGGGTTTTGAATGGTCACCCTGGCAAGCCTCTTCCCTCTCCTTCAGGAAGGGGACTGGCTGTGCTCCATAGATGTGCAGGATGCCTACATGCATATCAAGATCCTGAAGTCCCACAGAAAGTTTCTTCATTTCAGCTTCAGGGACGAGCACTACCAATTCTAGGTTCTACCCTTGACCTTTCTCAGCCCCAGGGTCTTCACCAAATGCCTAGCGGTGGTAAGTGGCTCTCTGCAGGAGAAGGCCTCTTCGTCTACCCTGCCTGAATGATTGGCTCCTCTCCACTTGGTCAGAGGAGCAGCTCTTAATCGCCCTAAGAGAGACATAGGTTCTGTTTTCTTCCTTGGGCATTACGGTAAATTGGCCGAAGTCTCACCCCTGGCCGAGACAATGGCTGCAATTCATCGGAGCTGTCCAGGTCAGGGGAGAGCCTTTCTGCCTCCTGACAGGGCAGTGGAGAGCCTTTCTGTCTCTGGACAGGGCAGACCACCTTTGGGGTTTGGGCAGCGGGCTTCAAAGAACCCCGCCCTCCTCCTCCCCTGCCCGGGTGGTCCTGCAGCTGTTGGGACACACTGTGGCGGCCATTGCCACAGTACCCTTAGCCAGGCTCCACATGAGGACTCTTCAGTGGCACCTCAGGGTTCAGTGAGACCAATCAGTGGACGATCTGGATCTCCGAATCCGGATCTCTCGTGCTGTGCATCGTTCTGTGAAATGGTGGCTCCGCCAGGACAGTCTAGATGGAGGAGTTCCTTTCCGGAGAACCCGACCTCTTCAGACTTTAACCACAGATGCCTCTCTGTCAGGTTGGGGGGCTCATTTAGGGGATCACAGGACCGGGGGTCTTGGTCTATCACAGAGAGCTCTCTACATATCAGTGTTCTGGAAATAAGAGCAGTGTTGAATGTACTAATCGCATTTAGAGACCAGCTGTCACCTGGTCCTCTTCTGGTGCAGACAGACAATATACCAGTAGTCTTGTGCATCAACAAACAAGGGAGAACTCACTCGTACCCCCTTTGCAAGGAGCCCATGTAAGTATGGGACTGGGCAGTAGAACACCGATTGAACCTCATCGCAGTTAATCTGTCCAGGGTCCAGAACATTCTCGCCAACAGTCTGTCGCTCTACCTCTCAGAAACACGAGTGGGAACTGCTCCAAGATGTCGCAGACTCTCTTCGACCGCTGGGGCTATCCAGAGTTGGACCTCTTTGCATCCCTGTGCAACGCCAGACTGCACAGTTTTTGCTTGCTCGTCCAGGGCCTGGTGTTTTCTGGTGAGACGATTGTCCTCTCTTGAACAGGGAAGTTCCTTATACCTTCCCTCCTTTTCCCTCATTCAGAGAGTTCTGCTCAAATTGCAGTCAGAGGAACCAGAATGATTCTGGTGGCTCCTCTATGGCCTCCTCAGATCTGGTATCTGTTGCTCAGCAACTGTCTCTGGAACCTCCAGTTCAGTTGCCACTCTCCACCCACTTGCTCTCACAAGAACAGAGGACAGTCGTCCATCCTGCTCTTCAGTCTCTTCACCTGCATGCATGGCTCCTGCAGTCCTAGCGGAAGAGACTAGGGGTGTCAAGTGGGGGTGGCTGAAAGGCTGGTAGCAGCGAGGAAGCCTTCCACCAGGGCCACGTATGCTCTGAAATGGAAACGCTTCTATCTGTGGGCTTCGGCCCACGTCTTAAATCCCTTGGATTGTCCGGCTAGGCATGTGCTAGAGTATCTCCGTCACCTTCTGGACTTAGGATTGAGTTACTCATCCAGCAAGGTGCACATGTGTGCCGGCTCCGCATATCATGACCCGATAGAAGACAAATCTCTGCTACATCTTAATGCCTGCAAAACCTTCCTTCGAGGGGTCTTACACGTCAGGCCTCACAAGCGGGACATCGTTCCTCCTTGGGACCTTCTTTTCATACTGGAGAAACTCACCCTTCCTCCCTTCGAGCCAGCAGCTTCTTGTGAGCCGCGCTTCCTCTCATGGAAGACCCTCTTCTTGGTAGCCATTACCTCTGCTCGAAGGGTTTCTGAGCTCCAGGCTTTGATGTGTAAAGAACCTTACATAGTCTTTAACAGGAAGAGGATGAATCTACGCATGAACCCTAAGTTTATGCCGAAGGTGGTATCCGTTAACCAGGACATCAACCTTCCGGTATACTATCTGGAATTTACAAACCAAGGTGAAGCACTGTTGCACACCTTGGATGTTCACCGTATTTTGAGGTATTACCTCCATAGGACTCGCTCGTCAAGACAGTTGGACCAGTTGTTTGTCTCGTTCCTTAAGCAAATGCTGGAAGCTCCTGTTTCTAAGGAGACACTAGCCCGTTGGCTAGTACAGTGTATCTCGTTCTGTTGTCATCACCATGACAGACCTCTTCCTTGTGCTATTAGGGGCCATTCCACCAGAGCAGTGGCCTCTTCCTTTGTAGCCCTCGAGAACTTCTCTTCAGCAGACATTTGTGCTGCTGCCACATGGACTTAAGTCCATGCCTCTTCAGGCACTACATCCTGGACATTGCATCCAGAAGGAGAGCAGGTTTCGGACCAGCTGTTTTTCAGCATATTTTCCCACCTGGTTTTACTGCAACTTGCTATTATACTTGTTAGAGTTATTGATTCCGATTCGGATATGGAGGACAAATCATCCCCTGGATTTCGCTGGTGTACCTGCGGCCAAAAGATGTCACGCACCGATCCCCACCTAACATGCGTGTACTGCCTCGGCATCGGACGTGACACCACGTCGTGCACTTTTTGTTTGGCCTTCCATCCCAACATTTTGGACGACCGCAAGGCGTGCCTTAAACTGGGGAGACCAGAGAAAAGGAACCCGCTGGTGAAATCTAAAGAGGCGAGGTGGGCACTTACTGCGGCTGCGGGATCTGCCGAGCAGTTGGAGCAGATGTAGGCATTCGAGGAGGAAGCGGCTCAAGCTTTGGCCACTCAAAGCTTCTTTGTTCCACTCAACCTCGGCTCGACTTTCACAGGTTCCTTTAGGGAGTTGTGCCAGTCTCTCCCCACCAGGGGTGAGGCGCCCACGGGCTTGCACTCCTCCCGTCCTCGGAAGAGGGATAAGAACCCTAAGTCTTCTTCCTCCAGAAGAAGACTCTCCTGGGACTGAGAGAGGTCCGAGTCCCAGGAACACGCGGTCTCGACCTCGGTCGAGATCGCAGCCTCGGCCACCAGCTTTACGGACCTTCCATCGGGCCAAGGCACCAAGACCAAGGAAACGGCCGAACCGGCCGAGATTACGCTCGACCCGATCGAGCCTTTATTGCCGACTCCTGTCCTTTCCCTTCCCGACGAGGAGACACCCCTCATCGAGGAAACCATCCCGGAACCTCTGTTTTCACCGACTCCAGTGTCTCCCTATCGAGCAAGCCGACCCCATCTGTCGATTGAGGACTAGGACCCATTCGGTCGAAAGGCGAAGGGCCATAAACATTCAAAAAAGGCGCTGCCGCAGTCCTCATCCTCCTCAGATGAAGAGACTTCAACGGAAACTCCATTATGAGGATCTCATGTGGCAACAGCTGATTTTGACCGGTCAGAAGCAGACTCCGCTGGCAACACAGGCAGTCGCTTGGCTCCCACCTCCTAGGCCAACGCTGACCCCTCCGGAACCGAAGACTTCAGTTCCACCGCCCATGGGGCTGGCCCGTATCCTGGCTCAGCCTATTACGGTCTCTCCACCGATTTTGGTGGAGCCACCGCCTAAGCAGCCTCATGGAGGGGCTCTCTCGAAAGAGGACCGGCCAGACACCGGACTTCCCCAGTGTCTGTCCATCACGGTTGTCCCCAGTCACCCTCGGTACATCGCGGGAGACCGTTATATCCCGACTTCTCGGACTCTGACGACACTGGTTTGCACTCCCATCCTGGGGATGATGAGTCATCAGTGGCAGGTTTGAGGAAGGTCCTTCCTTCTTTCAGTGCATCCTCTGCCTAATCTCCGAATCCACCGGAATGCCCCTGGAGCCTATCCAGATAAAGGCCGAGTACCCCCTTACTGATATCCTCAAAAGGGGGATACGCCAATGGAGGCCTTTCCAGTGGGCAAAGCCATCGTTGGCCCGGCCCTTGAGCTTTGGCAGTGTCCTGCTTCATGCCCAGCTCAGTCTGCCTGCATGGCCCGCAAGTATACGGTGCCCATGGGGTCCCTGGCAGGGCTCACAGAACATCCCTCGGCCAAAAGCCTTGTGACTGCTTCTGTGTTCAGATGCACTGGTAGCTCAGCCAACACTGACCGCCCCCCCCGGACAAGGAGTCCAAGAATATGGACCATTCTGCCCAGAAGGTCTATGCGGCCTCTTCCTTAGGCCTTCGTCAGGCCAGCTCAGCTGTTATCATGGCACACTTCTCTCATGTTCTCCTAGGGTCATTGGATGAAGTCCTCCCTCATCTCCCAGTGGACATGCAGACCACAGTGAAGCAAGTCCGTGACCAGGGCCATGCTGTTGCAAAACAGAAGATCCAGACGGCCCTGGACATTGGAGATTCCTGTGCCAGCTCCTTGGCAGCTGCAGTGGTCACTCGCCGCAGGGCTTGGCTGAGGCTGTTCTCCTTCCCGGCAGATACCCAGCACAAGTTAGCTGATGTGCCCTTCCTAGGCACCGACCTCTTTGGTTCAGGAGTGGCTGATCACCTCCAGTGCTTAGAGCAGTCCAATGCCACCTTGGCCACTACCTCTGCGAAGGGTTCTTCGGGCAAGAACCAGCAGAAGCGCAAGAAGAAGCCTTTTTGGCACTCTTCACCTGCGTTAGGCAGTCCTCCTATCAAGGAGGCCAGCAGCAACAGCAGGCTCAAACTTGGTGCTCCAGGCCCAAACAGGGTCCTCAACAGCCCCGTAAAGGAGGCCGAGGTGCTGGTCCAGGAACCTCCTCCTCCTCTAAGCCTGCTCAGTGACGGGTTGGGGGTTTCCACCCCTACACCCGTCGTGCCAGCTCTGTGTCCTCCCGTGGGGTGCCGGCTTCACCACTTTCTTTCCGTCTGGTCGGTATCACTGGTCAGGTGGGTTCTAGAAGTGGTCAACCAGGGACTGCCTCTGGAATTCAAGCAATACCCTCCCAACCGAGCCTGCACCCTCGGGAGGAAAGGATCTCAGTTTGTACTAAGTCGACTCTTCAAGACGACATTGCTCAGCTCCTCCGCAAAGAGATGGTAGCTCCAGTGCCGGATCCTCCTACAGACCTGGGCTTCGTCTCCAGGTACTTCCTGGTGCCCAAGTGGATGGGGGGTTGGTGCACCATCTTAGATTTCCACGACCTGAATCAATATCTCAGGTTTCGCACCTTCTGGATGGTAACTCTGAACCAGATCATACCATCCCTGGAGCGAAACATGTGCTTCTGTTCATCGGATCTGCAGGACGCGTTCTTTCACATTCTCGTCCCAATCTGTCCGTCCCACCAGTGGTTCCTCTGCTTCAGGGTCGAGGGGACCCTGTACGAGTTCCGAGCCATGCCATTCAGCCTGTCATCTGCCCCACGGGTTTTCACCAAGTGCATTGCAGTGGTGGCAGCCCATCTTCGGCATCGAGGAGTTAGGATATACCCTTATCTTGATGACTGGCTCTTGGCAGGTTCTTCCCTTCAGGAGGTGGAGAGGTCCAGGGATCTGGCCCTCCGAACCTGCTCCCAACTCAGCCTCCTGATCAACGAGGCCAAGTTGGAACTCGTGCCCTCTCAGGTGATGGGCTTATCGAGGCAGAGCTCGACTCTCGTCAAGCCAGAGTTCGGCTCCCGGCAGACAGGGCAGAGGTTCTCTCCTCCTTTGCCCGATCATTTCTGGTTGGGCACTTGCGCCCTGCCTGGGACTTTCTGCACCTTCTGGGTTACATGGCGGTGTGCATCTCGGTGGTCCATTGGGCCAGGTGGCGCATCGCCCCTCCAGTGAGGGCTGGCCGCCCAGTGGACTCAGCGCCATGGTCAATTCGACCAGCTGATCACTGTAACCCAGAAGATGTGGGATGCTCTCCAGTGGTGGACCGCCCCAGAACGGTTGCAGGAAGGAATCCCGTTTGTCCGCCCGCCGCAACGGTCGTCCTGACTGGGAGCTGCCCAGGAGTCTGAGCTGGACGTCATTGTCCACTTAGGGACAAATGACTTGGCTCATCATGAGATTAGAGCAGTGCAGAAGGACTTTGTAGAATTGGGGAGGGGTTTAAGACAAGTAGCACACACAATATCCTTCTCTGAGGTGCTGCCTGTCAATGGCATGAGTGAGGCAAGGGTACTTTGCACCATGCAGTTTAATGAATGGTTGAAAAAATGGTGTGGAGCACAGGGGTTTGGCTTCATTGGGGACTGGGGTTCCACCTGGAGGGACACCAGCCTATCCTGGCAGGATGGTCTGCATCTGTCCAGGAAGGGAACAAGTCTTTTGAGCAATCGGTTTAAATGCTTCATTGGCAAGCTTTTAAACTAGTCAAGGGGGGAGGCACTGATAAGCAGCAGGAAAATCCCAGCCTCTCCCTACAAAACAGGGTACTAAATGAGAAAAGACCAAGGTAGAAAGGTCAGTGGGGATGCTGCTACAGAGCGTAAAGCCATCAAAAATGGAGAGCAATGAGTACCAATGCCCGTAGTCTGAGTAACAAGCTTCCTGAATTAGTGGCCTTGATGGAGGAGGAACATCTGGATATTGTGGCAGTCACAGAAACATGGTACACACAAAACCATGACTGGGACATAAGCGTACCAGGATACACTATCTACAGGAGGGACAGGGAGGGTAAAAGAGGAGGAGGAGTAGCTCTTGCATAAGGGAAGGAATCAAAGCAACAGAACAAAAGGGAAAACAGGGAGAAGAAGCACTGTGGGTAAATTTGGAGACCGGTAATGGCGCCACAATCCGCACAGGGGTTCAGACCCCCTTCTCAGGGGGAGGAAATGGACAAGGAAATGATAGAAAGAATACTTAGAATGGCAGAAAAAGGGGAGATATTGCTGATGGGTGATCTGAATATGCCAGATGTTAACTGGAGTGCAGTTGCAGCAGCCAGTTCAAGAGTGGGGTTATTCTAGATGCCCTACAGGGGGCATGCCTTAGACAACTAGTATTGGAGCCCACTCGAGAGGGAGCAATCTTAGACCTGGTTCTCTCAAATGGAGATGAAGAGAGGATCACAGATGTAGAAGTGGGTAGCCATCTGGGAACTAGCGACCATCGAACAGTATGGTTCACAATAAACAAAGCAATAGAGTCAAGCCATTCAAAGGCAAAAGTACATGACTTTAGGAGGGCTGACTTTGCCAAAATGGGTGACTGCCTAAGGAATGCACTAGCAAATGGGCAGGAAGGAGGGGTGGAAGAACAATGAGAAATAATAAAAACTGCCATCACAGAGGTAACAAGCCTTTGTGTGAAGCAAATAAACAAAACGAAACGATGTAAGAAACCACTATGGTTCTCAAAGGAAGTGGCAGTGAAGGTTCAAGAAAAGAAAGCATTCAGGAAGTACAAGGAATCGCAGAAGGAGCAGGACAGAGAACTATATCAGTTAAAGCAAAGGAAGCTGGGAAGGCAGTCAGAACAGCAAAGGCCCAAACCGAGGAAAAGATGGCCAACTCAGTTAAGAAGGGGATAAAACCTTTTATAGGTACATCAGGGGCGAAGGAAGACCAAGGGAGGTTAGTGAGGCTTAATAAAGGGAGGGAGGGTGGGGAGGGTGACTGTGAAAAGGCAGAGATACTAAACAAATATTTTTGCTCAGTATTTACAAAGGAAGAGGGGAGGTACCTAAAACAAACAGTAGAAACACTCTGGATACAGAAGTTGATATCAGCCCATTTACAGAAGAAAGGGTTCTGAAAGAACTCTTAAAACTGAAGGTGGACAGAGCAGTGGGGCCTGATGGGATTCATCCCAGAATTCTAAAAGAACTGAAGGTAGACCTAGTGACACCACTGACTACCCTCTTTAACAAATCATGGGAGGATGGGGTGGTACCCGAGGACTGGAGGAGGCAGATGTGATTCCCCTTCACAAAAGTGGGAGCAGGGCAGAAGCAGGAAACTACAGACCTGACAGTTTAACCTCAGTGGTAGGGAAAATGATGGAATCACTTCTGAAGGAAAGAATTGTTGCGTATCTAGAGGCCAGAGGGTACAGGACCCAAGGCAGCATGGATTCACAGCGGGAAGGTCATGCCAGACAAATCTGATAGATTTCTTTGACTGGGTGACCAAAGTAGTAGATCAGGGAGGGCTGTGGACATGGCCTACCTAGACTTTAAGCAAGGCATTTGACACAGTCCACAAAAGATTAATATACAAGTTAGCCAGCCTGGGAGTGGGTCCCAAGATGACAGCCTGGGTAAAGAATTGGCTGGAGAATAGGACACAGAGAGTAATAGTAAATGGAGTCCACTCTGAAGAAAGGGGGGTCACTAGTGGGGTACCGCAGGGTTCAGTATTAGGACCGGTCCTCTTCAATGTCTTTATAAGTGACATTGCAGAGGGACTGGAAGGAAAAGTATGTCTCTCTGCAGATGACACAAAGATCTGCAACAGAGTTGATGCACAAGGTGGGGTGGAAAGGATGAAAAGAGACTTGGCAAGGTTAGAGGAATGGTCAAATGTATGGCAGCTTAGATTCAATGCTAAGAAGTGCAAGGTAATGCACCTGGGAAACAAAAACCCAGGGGAAGAGTACACAATGGGGGGTGAGATACTAACAACAACAAAAATGGAAAGGGTCCTGGGGTAGTCATATCAGATGACCTAAAGGTGGGCAAGCAATGTGAGAGGGCAGCAAGGAGGGCTGGGGGATACTGGGATGCATAGGGAGAGGCATCACCAGTAGAAAACAGGAAGTTATTATCCTCTGTACAGACAGTTGGTGAGACCCCATCTGGAGTACTGCGTGCAGTTCTGGAGACCCAGTCTCCATAAGACATAGACAGGATGGAAGCTGTCCAGAGGAGGGCAACTAAAATGGTGCAGGGTCTGCACCGGAAGATATGAAGAGAGAGACTTAAGGAGCTTAATATGTATAGCCTCGAGGAAAGGAGGGAGAGGGGGACATGATAGAAACTTTAAAGTACCTCAAGGAATCAACAAAGTCCAAGAGGGTAGCATCTTTCAAAAAGAGGTGTGCAAACACAAGAGGCACAATTTGAAGATGGGGGAGGCTCAGAGGTAATTTAAGGAAGTATTTTTCACAGAGGGTTCTGGATGCATGGAGCGGCCTTCCGGAGGAAGGTTGTGGTGGAATTCAAGCATGCATGGGACAGTCATAAGGCAATTCTAGGATGTGGGGGTAGGAAGAAGTAGGCTGCTGGTTAACTAGGATCTGCAGCTTATCCATTAGGTAGGGAAATGGGCAGACTGGGTGGGCCAAGCGGTCCTTATCTGCCATCAAAATCTGTGTTTCTATGTATGTTTCTGATGACCGATGCCTCTCTCGTGGGCTGGGGAGCCCAAATGGAGGACAGAAGGGCCCACTGGTTCAAACAACATGAAGTCTTGCTATATTATGACTATTGCAGTTTGTCCCACCATTAGAACTGCTCGAGTGAAAGTTTAACTTCCATGCAGGGCATGGAACTTGGCCTTGACTCGGTTAGAAAAGCTCTGTCTGGAATATTTCAAACTGAAACCATCAGATTCTTTACGCCTCACTGAACAGTCGCTCGGAGATTCCTCCTACTGCTCGGTTCATTTCTCGGTTTAAAGTTTTCTGGTTAAATTTAACGCGGTGTTATTATTTTAACCCATAGGCTGATCGGTTCAAGCTCTGTCTGTGGTTTTGTAAGTAATAGGTTTATTTCTGTGTGGAACTTGTAAATGTTTATCGGTTCGGTTTGAACCGATCAGGTTGTCTTGAAACTTTATTCTGAAGCTTTTAAAAGCTTTTTAGAGTGCGGTTCCCGGTTCTTATCGGTTCTAAAAAAAACTGATTTCATTACATTTTTTTTCCACGACCCGTGACACGGTTGGGAACCGATAAGGGTGTCTTGCCTGGCACTGCCGGAAAAAAGGGCAAGTTTTTGGTTAGGCTGGCATTATGTCTGAAACCCAAAAGAAAAACCCGAGCTCACTGGGTTTCAACACTGTAGTGTCTGTGGGGAAGCCTTTGCCAAGGCTGACCCACACACCACATGTGTTTATTGTCTGGGGTTTGACCACCTCAATGCAGACTGCCAGATTTGCAAGAATTTCCCTGCAGCTACCCTAGATAAGAGAGTTGGTAGGCTCAGGGAACGAGAGGCCAAAATGTCCGCTGACCGGATGGCCAGCCCGGTTCAGTGTCAACCGAACCGGAGGGAGTGCCCTCTGACCAGGGCCAGACTTCCTCGGGCAAACGTAAAGCTGACTCTGAGGAGCCAGTTCCAGCAAAGAGAACTAGAAAATCAGCAGGTGTGGAGTCAAAAATTCCTTCTCCAACTGCTTCAGAGATAGCCAGGGCAATCCAAATTGTCCAGTCACTTTCCCCGGTTCCGTCCGAACCGCCACTATCTGGCAAAAGGTCGGGTCGGCCAGTTCCACCGGTTCAAGAATATGATATAGAGGAGTTTTATGAACCAGAGGAGGGGGAGGATGATTATGAACAGTGTGAATGTGACTTTGAAAGTCTGGATGTGCCCATTGAACCGGACATCTCCCCAGACAGACCTTTAGGAGAATCTCCCCCTAGGCTTTCTGAGTCCCCTTCTCATTTTCTATTTTATAAAAAAGTTGCTGAAACCCTCCAGCTTCCTTTGGAGGAAGCTGTGGATGAGCAAGAGGAGCCTGACTTTGTAGAGATGATGGATATCCCAGAGTCCAGGAGATTGTCTATTCCTTTACATAAATCCTTTAGGAAACCAACAATAAAAATTTTAAAAGCTCCTAATTCTGTGCCTCCTGTGGATAAAAAGATGGACAGGAGGTACACTTTGTCAGGTCCTGATACAGAATTTCTTTCTCAGCAATGCAGCCATGTTGGGGTAGTTCAGGCTGCAGCCTGTGATAAGGCTAATATTCCCCTGGCTTCACATCCTCCTGACAAGGACTCCAGGAAGATTGATGCCATGGCTAAAAAACAATAAATGGCAGCGTCCTTGGGACTCAGACAAGCAAATTATATGGTCTATGTTGCAAGATACCAAAAATCTAGATGGGATACTGTCATGGCTTTAGCCAAACAGGCCCCTGGCCAGCTTGCCAAGGAGCTGGAGCAGGTGGCTGCTGATGGTATTGAGGCATCTAAGGTGCAATTCCATGCTGCAGTGGATTCTAATGATGTATCTTCTAGAGTCATGGCTACATCTGTGGCTTTTCGTAGATTGGCTTGGCTCAGGTATACTAGTTTGTCACAGGATACCCAGGCTAAGGCTATGGATTTTCCTGTGGTGGGAAATTCTCTGTTTGGGGAGCAGACAGAGAATTATATGAAGAAAATGGATGAATATAGAACCACTTATAGGAGTGCACAAGCCAAGGAACGGCAAGCCACTCCTCAGAGGCAGCCCCCCAGGGGTAGGGGCAGGCCTTTTCACAGGCCTTTCTACCAAACCCAGGCCTCCTCTTTAGCTTATGTTCAGAGGGGGTTCTTCAGAGGGAGAGGCAGACGGGGTACAAGCAGGCCTGCTCCCACCCCTCAGCCTAAAGCCCCTGCCAAACAGGCACCCTGAGGGGATGCCCAGGACCGGTTCTCCATTACTTGTAGGGGGCAGGCTGGCTTACTTCGTCCAGGACTGGGAGTCTTTAACATCAGACAAGTGGGTCCTGGAAGTAGTAAGCCAGGGTCTGGTTCTCAGCTTCAAAAAATTTCCAAAGATGAGAATCAGATCTTTTCCACCTGCAAACCCTCTAGAGACTCGTGCTTTGGAAACAGAAGTCTCAACCCTTCTGGCTCTCAGAGCTGTAGAAAGGGTTTCTCCCCTATACCAGGGCAAGGGTCTGTACTCCAGGTACTTCCTTACCCCAAAAAAGACAGGAGAGTGGCGGCCCATCCTGGACCTAAGATATCTGAACAAGCACCTTTAAAACCAAAATTCAAAATGGTGACTCTGGGAATGATTTTACCCTCCCTAAGGCCGGGGACTGGCTAGCTTCCTGGACCTCAAGGATGCCTACTTCCATGTTCTTATCAGAAGCTCCCACCGAAAGTACCTCAGATTCGAACTGCCCTCAGGCCGTTATCAGTTCAGAGCAATGCCCTTTGGCCTTACCTCTGCCCCAAGGGTATTCACAAAATTCCTGTTAGTAGCAGTTGCTCATTTAAGAAGGCAAAAGATTGCCATCTTTCCCTACCTAGACGACTGGCTCATTGTGGGTCAGTCTCCAGACCAGGTCAAATCACACCTGCAAGTTACCCAGCAGTTGCTTACCTCTCTGGGCTTTCTTCTCAATCTTCCAAAGTCAGTTCTGGAACCTGTCCAGGTACTCAGCTTTATATGTGCAGAACTGGACACAAAGCAGGCCAGAGCCTTCCTTCCCTAGAAGGGTAAGGACCCTGGTGGCCCTGGCCTCGTCCTTCACTCTGCAGGTCTCTCGACCAGCAAGGCATTTCCTACAGCTCCTAGGACACATGGCTGCTTCCACAGCTGTAGTGCAAGGAGCAAGATTTCAGATGAGGGACATTCAGTTCCATTTGAGAGCCTTTTGGTCTCAACGAAGAGATTCCCTATCCAAGTTGATCCTAGTGACTCGAACCCTAATCCAGGCCCTTCAGTGGTGGCAGGATCAGAGCAATCTGAGACAAGGCTTGCCCTTCATCCCTCTATCTCACTCCTTGACCCTTACTACAGATGCGTCCCTCTTGGGATGGGGAGCTCACATGGGCGACGTCTCCACCCAGGGATTGTGGTCCCCTCAGGAATCTCTGCTCCACATCAATCTGTTGGAACTCAGAGCTGTTTTCTAGCACTTCAGGTTTTTCTGCATCTGTTCAGAACAAAGTGGTACAGGTCAGAACAGACAACACCACTACAATGTGGTACATCAACAAACAAGGGCACTCTGTCTTCGGCCTTGTGCACCGAGGCGATGAAGTTGTGGTCTCTGGCTTATTCCCTGAACACTTCCCTCATAGCAGTTCACCTCCCAGGCAAGGACAATGTCCTGGCAGATGCTCTCAGCAGGATTTCCCAGGGCCTTCACGAATGGTCACTGGATCCCTGAGTACTGGGGATAGTTTTTGCCAGATGGGGCACCCTTCAGGTAGATCTTTTTGCAGCCCCAGACAATCAACTTCCACTTTTTTGTTGCAGGCCCCCAGTGTTGGGCTCAGTCCCCCTGGATGCCTTTCTCCTCGATTGGGAAGGGAAGTTTCTCTATGCCTTTCCCCCCTTCCCTCTCCTGTTCAAGGTGCTAGTCAAAATCAGATCTCAGCCCTGCAAGATGATCCTGATTGCTCCAGACTGGGCCAGGCAGCCCTGGTACCCTCCTTCTGTCCTTAGCAGTCCATCTTCCCTGTGTCTCCCCAGGAACCACAATCTGTTAACCTGTGCCCAGGGAGAGTCTGGTATCGAATCTCAGATCCTCAACCTCAAGGCCTGGCTCTTGAGGAGTTAGAGTTGCTGATCTACAACTTTCTCAAGGTGTTCTCGAAATCTTGAAAGCTTCTAGGAAGCCTTCCACTAGGGCTACTTATAACTCCAAATGGAAAGGTTCTCCATATGGTGTTCTGGGAAGCATATTTCCCGGAATCTGCTGATTTGCCACTGTTTTGGACTATATGGTCCATCTTAATTCTTTGGGACTGAGACCAGCTACCTGAAAGTGCATTTGGCAGCTGTCTCTGCTTTTATTTCAGCAGGGAAGCCCTCTTCTCTTTCTGCTCACCCTGTATTTTCCAAGTTTTTGAGGGATTGCTTCATACCAATCCACCATTCAGGGACCCTGCCCCTGCCTGGGATCTTAATGTTTGCATTGCTCAGCTGATGCAACCCCCCTTTGAACCTCTGTCTTCGGCAGAGCTTAAGTACTTGACTTGGAAAACTATTTCTAGTAGCCATCACTTCTGCCAGGCGCATAAGGGAGTTACAAGCTTTGTCAGTGGAGACTGACTTTATTTCCTTTCACAGGGATAAGGTAGTCCTCAGGACTAACAGGAAGTTTTTGCCTAAGGTGGTTTCAGATTTCCACCTTAATCAATCTATTTCACTTCCAGTTTTCTTCACTGACCATTCCTCCTCTAGTTAGAGGAGGTTGCACAGCTTAGATGTTAAGAGGGCCCTAAGTTACTACATAGAGCGTACCAAGGGTCACAGGTTTGACTCCCTCCAACTGTTTCTCACTTATGGTGAGGTTGGGAAAGGGAAGCCTGCCACTAAGAGATCCATTGCCAGGTGGATTGTCTCTTGTATCCAATTTTGCTATCAAAAACTGGGTAAGGTTCCCCTTCAGGCCTGAGGGCTCACTCTACCAGAGGGTACAGCGTCTCTAGCTGCTGCCAGAGACATCCCTATCTTAGAGATATGTCAAGCAGCTACTTGGAAAACAGTACACACTTTCACCAAGCATTACTCCTGGATATCCAGGCCAGGAGGGATGCTCGGTTTGCACAGCCGTGCTTCAGAGCCTATTCCCTAGGTAGGTTCTGTCCCTCCTCCATGGAGGTACTGCTGTGTAGTCTGCAATAGTCATAATATAGCAAGACTTCATGTTGTTTGAAGAAAAAATTACTCACCTTAGTAATGTTGTTTCTACTAGTGGAGTCTTGCTATATTATGACCTCCCCACCAGCCTGCCCCTCTCAGAACTTCTACTTTGGGTATGGGGTGGGCAGTCCACTGTTGGCACTTATTGATGCCCCTTTTTATGTTTTCCACCCCTTCTTTTTTGGGGTGTTTGGGTGTTGTGTTTTATCTTATCTTCTTTTTCTGGTCCCCTGACTTGAGTCTTGGTGTTGGGACCAAGAAAACGTGTCAATATTTAAGTAGCCAGTTGGCTAGTGTAGGTTACAGCTTCCACACAGAACCTTAGTGAGTTTTGCTCGTAAAGATCTGACGGTTTCAGTTTGAAATATTCCAGACAGAGCTTTTCTAACCGAGCTCGCGCTCTAAGTTCCATGCCCTGCATGGAAGTTAACTCTTTCACCTCCGGAGCAGTTCTAATGGTGGGACAAACTGCAATAGTCATAATATAGCAAGACTCCATTAGAAGAAACAACATTACTAAGGTGAGTAATTTTTTCTTCTGGCCCGTGAGGAGTCCCGATGCCACATCAACCTGTTGGAGCTCAGAGCAGTCAGACTGGCACTGTCAGCTTTCCCTCTTCAGCTCCGGGCTCAAGTGGTTCAAGTCCAGGCGGACAATACCATGACCATGTACTCGTCAACAAACAGGCGCTGCATACTCCCGTCTGCTATGCATCCGGACCCTCATAAGCAGGTTGGAGGCAGATCTTCTAGTCATCCATGTGGCAGGAGTCTCAAACCAGCTGGCGGATGCTCTCAGCCACATAGGCCAGACGTCTCACGAGTGGTGTCTCCATCCAGAGGTAGCTTACAGTCTGTTCTCCCGTTGGGGCAAACCGTTGGTGGACCTGTTTGCCTCCAGGGAAAACGCCAAGCTGAGACTGTACCACGCCTGACCCCTCAGCAGGGCTCGCTGCAAGGGGATGCCTTCTCGAGGCCGTGGGCCCCAGGCCTCCTCTATGCCTTTCCTCCATTTCCCTTGATCCACAAGGTGTTACTCAAGGTGAGGAGGAACAAGACGAAGGTGATCCTGGTAGCCCCAGATTGGCCACGCCAGTTCTGGTATCCAGATCTCCTCAGCCTCAGCTGCAGGGCCCCGGAGCGGCTTTGTACACGCCCGGACTTGATATCACTAAACCAGGGGAGGGTATACCATCTGCACCTTCAAGCCCTGCACCTGACAGCCTGGTACCTGAGTGGCTAGAGTTCCAGGCTCTGGGTCTTTCCGAAGATGTCTACACCATAGTGGAGGCATCTTGTAAGGAATCGACCAGCAAATGTCATGCCTTTTAATGGAAAAGGTTTTCCATTTGTTGTCGGGGTAAGAGTCTGGATCCCTTATCCTGCTCTGTGGCTAACATTTTAGACTACCTTTGGTCTCTCTCCAAAGGGGGTCTGCGGTCATCAACCCTTAGGGTGCACCTGGCAGCCATTTCTGCTTACCGGTCGTGGGCGGGTCAGCCGACTTTGGTACAAGAGACAGTGGTTGGGCGCTTTTTCCAAGGCCTGGATCACATATCCACTCCGGTGCTTGAACCTCCACCTCCATGGGATTTGTTGCTGGTTTTAGCAAAGCTCATGGGCAAGCCATTCGAACCCATGCACAAGTGTGAACTCTCACACTTGTGGAAGACAGCCTTCCTGGTGGCTATCACATCAGCCAGAAGGACAGGGGAACTCCATGCGCTTTCGGTGGACTCCCCTTATCTGGTCTTCCACAGGAACAAAGTTGTCCTCCGCCCCCACCCGAAATTCCTTCCGAAGGTGGTTTGAGTGTCACCTTAACCAGGTGTTGACTCTGCCAGTATACTACCCTAACTACACCTCGGACACAGAGTACAGGTTCCATACTCTGAACCTCAGAGTTGCTCTCTCCTATTATAAGGAGAGAATGGCAGAAATTCGTGGAGAGGTTCTCCAGCTGTTTGTCACCTGTGCTAAGCCGCTTCGGGCAGACCTGCAGCCAAATGGACCATTGCGAGATGGATTACATCATGCATAGGTCTGTGCTATGAGTTGGCGGGCAGGGAGCCTCCCAGAGGGATAAGAGCTCATTCTACCCGCCATACTGCTGCATCGGTGGCTGCTTCCAGGGACATCCCTATTTAGGAAATCTGTCGGGCTGTTACCTGGAAGTCAGCAAACACGTTCATTACCCACTACCAAATCGACCTTGAGTCACACCGGGATGCTGGTTTTGGGGCCTCGGTTCTCCAGTCTCTCTTTCCCAAGTAGGGAGTGTGCGCCTTGCCTCCCTCCCTCCTCCCTGAGAACTGCTAGGAGTCTGCCAAAGTGTGTGGATGAACAACATATCCACACTCCTAGAACAACAGGTTACCCACCCGTAACCATAGTTCTAGGAGTGGTATATGTTGTTCATCCATACGCACCCACCCGACCTCCACGGCTTTAGGCGCACAACCTTACTTCCAGCGGCCTCAGATCTGGCGTCATGGGGCGGAGCCGAGGTATTTACCACCCGGTGGGAGGAGCCAGCTTGAAGACTTCCAGCAAGTTTTAATGGGGAAAGGGATGTGCCAGAGAATGTGGATGAACAACATATACCACTCCTAGAACTACTGTTACAAGTGAGTAACCTGTTCTTACTCACCTGTAACAGTAGGTCTTCTATGGGGTGATCTCTTGCAGCAGATAATACACTTGGGTCATCTCCAGAGATTGCTGTGGTGCACGGCAGCTCTTCTAGCAGTCTTTTGCCAGGGGCCGCCCACAAATGACATCATGAGTCTGCTGCCTATGAGTGGATGGTCCCTGATATCCTCAGCTTATTTTCCTGCTGTCTTCAGCTACGCTTACGCGGCAGCTAATTACTAGCAGTAAGCAGTCATCAACGAGAAACTGAGCTACAGGAATGTTTTTTCTCCATTCCACTCCATCGACGGATGTCGGAAGGATCTCCAAGCAAACCACCATTATTTTGTTCTTGTTGCGGTAGAAAGATCTACCGTTAAAACACACGACCTGTGCTCGTTGTCTGGGACCCACACATGACTCATCCTCCTCGACGATTGCTTGATATACAGATTTAACCTCATGGAACAAAAAAACGCTCTCTTAGAGAAGCAAAAGGCCCGTCCGAAGGACCCCTCCCCCCCGCTACTTCGCATAAGAAACACAAGCGGGACAAGGATGCTTCTACTGCAGCATCCTGCCCTAAGCATCCGTCGATGACGGACATTTTAGGTCATTCCTCATTGATGCCCTTGAAAACTGCCTCCTCGTCAATGTGAGTTTATGCCCTCTCGTCAGCTGTGCTTTCTAGCGCTTTGTCAGCAGTTTCAACTGAACCTTATGCTACTGCCATTGGTGCCCCGTCAACGGTAGTGGCTACTACACATTTAAAATCTTTTTCCTTTTCTCCCTCGTCAATGATGAGCCATGATCCTTTGGGACACCCCTTGGATTTCACTTTATCTGCTGCCCTCCTCCCTCGAGTCCTTCATTCACGGGTCAGCCTGATTGGAACCGGGACCCTGGGCTTAATCACCCAGGTTCCAGGCAGCTTATACCCATGTCCCACTTTCCTCTATTGACCCCGTTGGTTTCACAGAAGCCTCCTCCACTACATTAATGGACATGGCCACAGTAGTACAGCAGGTCCTAGATGTAATGAGGCATTCACATCTCCCACTATTGGTGAGGGGGGTTGCCCATTCCGTTCTCCCAGCCCCTGACAAAACGATTCTTTGGCAAGGGGCCTCTTTCTCCACCTGGGTTCCCATCTGATTATGAGGAAGAGTACTATTCTGAGGATTTAGAATTCCCGGACAGCATTCCGGACGATCTGGAGAATATTGATCTTCAAGATCTGGAGTCACGTCCTTCGTCCTCCATCTTGACCATTTCATCTCTGCATGAGGACCCTTCCTGGCCTCGCCTCCTGATGATCCATCATTTCACAAACTGATGGCCCAGATACAAAAAATCATGGGTTTCTCAACCACTGTACATGATAAGCAGAGAATGGACATGGCAGACTATCTCGAACTGACGGAAGAGCCTGCAGTAGTGGTACCGCAACTTATCCAAACCTACCAAAATGCTGTGTTGGCTGCCTGGAACCAACTCTCTGCTGTTCCAGCTCTCCCTTGGAAGGCAGATGGCCTTTATCAGGCTCCCCCCTGACCACCCTTTTTTGCCTCTAATCCCGAGGCCAATTCAGTGGTCATTGCTGCCGCTTATGACCACACCAGATGCCTACGGCACATGAGCCCCTTGCCTCCGGACAGGGAATCCTGCCGCCTGGATTATCTGGCAGAGTTTTTCAGGCAGGCATGACGAACCTAAGAATTTTAAATTATATGGGACACATGGTGAAATACCAACGTACCCTTTGGTCCTTGGCAGTTGACGTCAATAAACTCCCTCATTCTCAGGAGAAGGATCAGTTGTTGGCTACAATTTCCACACGGGAAATTCAATTTCTGGGTATCTCCTCTGCTCAGGATTTGATGCAGTCTATACCTCAGCCCAGGCTACAGGGATCACCCTTCGCTGTCATGCCTGGCTGCGCATATCAGATTTTCAACCGGACATACAACATAAACTGGTCTGCGCTCCCTTTAGTGGCTCTAAGCTTTTCGGTCCAGGTACTCAAACACTATTGGATGATCGCCAGGCTTCAGGCCATACCCTCCGTACTGTGCGTGGTATGTGCCACACACCTCAACCATCATGCCAGTACAGTTCTCAAATTTTTCAGTCCAAACGGAGAGGCAAGAACAGAGGAGCCTGTAGAGGTGACTTCCGGGGACCTTCCCAATCCTCCTCCCAGGCCACTACCCTGGCCTCGTAGAGCACACAACCCCAGGGGGGAGCTGGCCACCCTCCTGCCCAGTGATCTGTTAGGGCTTGCCCCCGGGTTCCTCGTTAAGGCCTTGGAAACTGGGAGGGGGGTGCTTTGCCCTTCATCTAGAGGCCTTGAAAGCTATTGCATTGGACGAGCGGGTACTCCAAATCATACGTACGGAGCACACTCTGGAGCTTACATCCTCCCTGCTCAGTCCATTATCTACCCAACCATATCCTCATCCTCCAAGAGGTACTTCAGGCACTTTTAAACAAACAAGCACTCTATCCTTTTCCTCCTCTGGAGTACCATCAGGGGTTTTACTGCCATTTCTTTTTGGTCCCCAAGCGATGGGAGACCTCAGACTTATACTAGACCTCAGGCAACTGAATATACACATTCAGTACAAGAGATTCCGGATGGTCTCTAACGTCCATTTTACTGATGTTAAAACGGGGGGCGGGGGGCGGCATTGGTTATGTGCCCTGGACATGAAAGATGCATATCTGCACATTCCTATCCACCCTCCGCACCACCGGTTCCTATGCTTTCACCTGCAAGGGCACCACTACCAATTTTGAGCACTTCCTTTTGGCCTCTCGTCCACTCCCAAGAGTTTTTGCCAAGTGCCTTGCTATAGTAGCAGCAGCCCTGAGAAAGGGATGGACATTTTTCCTTCCCATACCTAGACAATTGGCTTATAAGGCAAGCTCAAAAGCCGCTCTGCTGCTGTCCTCTAGGCCACCCTACCCCCTTCCAGTCTCTGGGCATTACCATCAATTGGCCCCAAGTCCAATCTGACTCCTACCCAATCACTTCAGTACATAGGAGCAGATCTGGACACTATCTCCGCCAGGGCGTACCTCCCTGTCGACAGACAAGACAGACTTCTTTCTCTGGCTTCTCATACCCGAACCCAGTCATACATAACAGCCAGAAGTTTTCTGCACCTTCTAGAGCATATGGCGGCTGCCATCCCCATGGTGCTTTTCGCCCGTCTCCGTATGAAACCAGTACAATAGGCGCTTCAGAACCAATGCCGACAGTTGGGCGACTTCGAGGACAACATCAAGGTCACCCCTTCTCTCCTTGCTGCCTTGGAGTGGTGGACACATTGGGACAACCTAACACAGGGCATGCTCTTCCATTCCCCTTCCCCACAGCAACCATTAACCATGGATGCGTCCCTGGAGGGTTGGGGGGGCTCACCTGGGACCATATGGTATACAGGACAGATGGCCTCAATTCTCCATATTGCGTCACATAAATTTGTTGGAGATGAGGGCGGTTCGCCTTGCCCTTTGGGCTTTTTGCCTCCGCCTTTGCCCAGGATCTTTACTGATCCAGTCGGGCAACACCTCTGTGGTGTTCTGTCTGAACAAACAGGGAGATACCAGATCTCGCGCACACTGCAAGGAAGCGCTGCTGGTGTGGCAAGAAGCCATTTCCCAACAACTGACACTGATTGCCGTCCATCTGCCAGGATGCCACAGTACCCTGGCAGACATTCTCAGTCACCAGTCCCCCACACATGAGTGGACTCTTCATCACAAAGTTCTTCAGACGACCTTTCGGTTGTGGGGGACCCTACGACTGGATCCGTTTGCGTCCCCCGTCAGTCATCGACTCCCCAAATAGTTTTCCATTATCTCGAATAAAAGGGGACTGTCTACAGATGCCCTGTCCTGACCGTGGACAGGACTCTTCTTATATGCTTTCTCTCCCTTCCCGTTCCTGCAATGGACCCCTGCCATGATGATCCTCATAGGCCCCCTTGTGGCCCAGGCAGGTGTCCCCTACTTCAACAACTTGCCATAGCAGACCTCTTTCCATTGCAGATCAGACCAGATCGCCTAACTTGGGAGTGGGGCACCCTGCGGCACCCGTCTCTACACCTTCTTGCTTGGCTCCTGAAGGCGCTTTCATAGCCCGTCTTCATGTCTCTTCCTCTGTTGCCAGTATTATCTTGGCCTCATGTAAACCATCCACCAGGAAGACATATAACGCTGAATGGAAATGTTTTTCCATATGGGCTACTTCCTTTTCTCTAAATCCATTTTCATGCTCTTTAACCAAAGTTTTGGACTACTTGGCCTCTCTGGCCAAGACAGGCCTCATCTATTCCTCTATTAAAGTTCATCCAGAATCCATTTCAGCCTTTAACGAACCATGTGAAGGCAAACTACTGTACCAACATCATCTTGCCAAGATGTTCTTAAGAGCATGTTACATATCAAACCTCCCATCAAGCAGCCCACCCTCCTTGGGATCTGAATTTCATATTAGAAAAACTCAGCCTCTCCCTTCGACTCAGCAGCTCGTCCAATCTCCGCTTCCTTTCCTGGAAGACTGTGTATTTGGTGGCCGTCACTTCAGCTCACTGAATTTCCGAGGCTTCATGCCCTGATGTGTCGAGAGCCTTACTTAATCTTCCACAAGGACAGAGTGGTTCTCCGCACCAGTCCCTCCTTTCTACCCAAGGTGGTTTCAGAAGACACCTTAAATCAGATCATGCAATTGCCCATCTACTACCCTGAGCATTCTAATCCAGGGAACTCCCTACACACCTTGGATGTGAACCGTATCCTGAGGTACTATATAAACCGTACCAAATCTCTGAGAAAGACCTCACAATTATTTGTCACCTTTGCTGATGATGGAAGGTTCCCCAATTGCTAAGAAAATCATTTCTAGCTGGTTAGCAAATTGCATCACATTCTGTTATAGGAACTATAACAAACTTCTACCAAGGACCGTTCAAGTCCATTCCACTAGAGCTGTGGCCACCACAGCGGCCTGCTTCAAAGGGGCTTCAGTCACTGATATCTGCAGTGCAGCCACATGGTCCACAATACATACTTTCACGAAGCATTACAATCTGGATGTTGCTTCTCGGCGTCGGACGGCCTTCGGCAGAGCTGTCCTGCAAGGTCTCTATCCTAATTCCACCCTCTTTGGGTACACTGCTTGGGAATCATCCTAAGTGTATTACCTGCTGCAGAGACCACCTCGTGGAAGACAGTACAGTTGCATAAAACTTACCGTAACAGTAAATCTTTGAGGGTTTGCAACAGGTATGTTCCTCCTGCATCCCCTCCTTTAAGAGAGCGATTTTTACTCCATTTGTAGCGTGGGAAGGATACCTATGGCACCTCGTATCCCCCTCTGTCCTCGCTTAGCAAACTGAATCCGGCAGGGAACTGAGGATATCAGGGACCGCCCACTTTTATATAGGCAGCAGACTGATGATGTCATGTGTGGGCGGCCCCTGGCAGAAGACTGCTAGAAGAGCTGCCATGCACCACAGTGACCTCTGATGGCCCAAGTGTATTACCTGCTGCAAGAGACACCCCTCAAAGATCTACTTTTAAGGTAAGTTTTATGTAACTGTACTTTCTTGGTGTGGTATATGGTGTTCATCCACATTGACCCACCCAGCCTCTCCTGGCAAGTCGCACACTGGTCTTGCTTTCAGTGGGTAAGATCTGATGTCACAGGGCAGTGTCAAGTGAGTTACCACCTAGGTGGGTGGGAGGAGCCAGCTTGGAAGACGTTCCGGCAAGCCTTAAAGGGGAAAGTCTTGTGGATGAACACCATGTATAACTCCTAGAACTACTGTTACAGGTGAGTAACACCTTTTTCCAGCATCCTTCTACCTTTTTCGGCTCCATCTCTCCAGTGCAAGCCCTAGTTCCTGAGGAACTAAAATCTGTCTTCCTTGCACCACTCCCTTAAACATGTGTTAAACTGGAACACATAAAACTGTTCCCTCTAATCATGTTAGGCCTCGGTAGAACCTCTAAGGTTACCGCCTCTGCTCATTCCTTTGCTACCTTCCTTTTACGTCTTTCATGCCTTTCCTGCTCATGTCTCTTGTGCCTATGTGCACTGTCAAATGTCACTTTACCCTCTCCCTCTCATGAGTTCCTCCAACACGGCAATGAGTTTGTCTACTGTTGTCCTTGGGTAGCAGTTGACCACCTCCTTCCCATCTAATGTTATACCTGCCCCATCCCATTACGGCCTAATCTCCCCTACTTACACCTTCCTTCTGCCCTCTTTTGGGCTGCAGTTCCTCCTTAGCTTGCCCTCCACTGACAGTGCCTGTATATTGGATGTGTTGTGCGATCCCCCTCCCCTTAAGGCGGTCATCTGGGTTTCCAGTGCCTGTAGCTGCTTGCATCCTTTATTTATGTACAGACGTGGTTCAGTAGTCTCGACCTTCATTCTCCCTTCTTTCCCTTCATACCCCACCCCCTGCCACCTCTGTCCAGACACCAGCTCTGGCCTGAATGGGCTTTGGTGCTAAGATGTGTAAGTGGCACCCTGCATGCACTAAAAGTAGGTTCACAAGAAGTAACTTAAAATCTTAGTTCGAGAGGACTCTTGCAGTACGTAATAACATGTAGGACTGAGCCGACAGGTGCTAGGACCACACGGAAAACCTTAGCTAGCAGTGTCTGGTGGGGACTGCCCACTCGGTGTCACGTGGCCGATGTCAGCCTGATGCTGTATAGGGGCGGTCCCACGCTCGCACTCCAGTTCTTTACCACCGTCGTCCTGTGCACGTCAGACCTTGTGAAATGCTACTGAAGTCTTTTATTTTCGTCAAAAACATTCACCGGATTGCATGTCTTCTCCAGTCTCTTCCGAAGCTCATCACAACAAGTTCTTCTGTGGCAAGGAGATCCCGGAGAAGGACGGCCATACTTTGTGTCTCCTGTGCCTGGGGCCTGATCACGGCACTGGGGGCTGTGAGGCCTGCCAGAAGTTTACCAGGCCGCATGGAAACGTCGGCAAGCCCTGGAAGTTCATCTTTTATAACAAAAACTAGCTTCCATGGAGAAGGAGCTGCAGGAGATGAGAAGCGCTTCATCCTCTCTGTGGTGTTCTTTGGACTCCCACAAGCAGAAGAAGAGGAGGGAAAAGAGATGCATTAGGACTGGGATCGATCTGCCAAGCCACGGCTCCCCTCGGAGACCACGGCCGACGAGTGGCTCTCTACCAGCAAGGAAAGCACCCCTCTGGCCAGACTTGCTCCTCCTGCCATGGAGCAGACTTTGGTCCCTCTGCCTGAATGGGTCACAGTTCAGACGAGGGAGCCTCTGGGGATTCAGAGGAAACTCTTGGGTCTAAGTCGAGTGGGTTGGCTGAAAAGTGGGCTGTCGGTGTCTCCAGTGACTGCTCAGCCCAGGCGCACACATCAGTCCCCAATCCAGGGCCCAACGGTCTTCCCGACCAGTGCCAGCTGTCACAGAAGCTGGAGCCGCCCTGGGAGGAATCCCCCTCCCCCCCGAAGCCCTTCTCCCACACTCGCAGTGGAGCCTCCGGATCTTCCCCCAGAACTGGTGGACTGGACACCTGCTGGCCGGAGCGTCCGCCGGAGATCCCCGCGTCTGGTCTTCCAGGGGAGCCCCCCAGGCCTCACCTTCCAGATCGCTCTGTCTGGGCCCTCTGTGCCTCCCCATACTCGAGAATGATCTTCTGGCCTGTCTGGGCTGACGCCAGGCCTCCTTCCTGAAGGGCCGCCATCAGACCCCATCCTACCGGGTCCTTCAGTTATACCCTTGGGACCTTATCCAGGACCTTCGGCTCCGCTGTCTGGTCAGTCAGCACCACTGTTGGGTCTCTGCTCCGGGCTAGCCAACATGGTGTTATCCCGAGCTGGGGTATCCAACACCAGGGTACCCAGCACTGGGCTACCACATGCTGGGGTACCCAACACCGAGCTATTCTTCTCCCGCGTATGATACCCGATGCTGGGTTACCCAACGTCTGGTCATGTTTTGGGTTACCACCCACTCTACCAGCTTCCTCCACTGGTTAACCCACAGTTGCCGTGGACTATCAGGCTCTGTGCAGTCATGGTGGAACAGAATCAAGGCTCAACTGGTCTCAGAACTGGACCATTGCCAGCCGATCGTGGCCTCTATGCCAGCCGGCCTACTCCTACTTCCGGTCTTTGTCTGCAGTGGCATCTGGCCCTCCTCATCTGGCCATGCTTTGGCTGTTTCCATTGTGGAAGGGCATGAGGTGGACAGGTAGTTCCTCAGAAGGAGTTCTCCATCTGGCCCCAGCTCCTGGCCTGCAACCCATATTCGGACTCTGATCCAAGTTCCTTTTCATCAGGCTTGGACAATGAATCCCTGCCCCGGATGAACCTACACCCATGGAGACTCCCAGGTCCACCCGGAGGATCCTTCCTTCCTAGAGATCCTCAAGATTCAAGAGGCCAATTGGTGGAAGTCTGAGGAACTGGACCGTCAGCGTGGGCGGCTGGCAGCGCCTCAACCTCCCAGAGCTGGCGCCTCTTTGATCCTTCCATGGATCGGGCCTCATGTCGACCTTGCCTCCACAATTCGGCAACAGCTGTCATTTGTATCCACCATCTCTAAAAAGGCAGATATTCTATACTGTGCCCCAGAGGGCAAGGACCATACCAGTACCCAACCTGTGGCTGAATCCTTGGTCATAAATGTGACCCATGACTGGTCCTCTAGGCCCAAGCACATGAGCACATCCACTCCGGATAAGAAGTCGAGGCAGCTGGACCAGTTCGGATGCAAAGTTTATTCGTCCTCTACTTTGGCACTATGGGCTCTGAATTATTTTGCCCACATAGTCTGCTATCAAAAAGCTCTCTTGGCCAACTCAAGTTGGAGTTTGAGGCCTTGCCTGACTTGGAGGTCAAGGCCAAGATCATGCAGTCTGTGAGGACAGCAGAAATTACCTGCCGTCATACCCTGCATGCCACATATGATGCAGTTGATGCCTCTGCCCGAAGTACTGCCACCGCAGTCTGCCTTCTCAGGCATGCCTGGCTTCAGGCGTCAGGATTTGCTCAGGATGTACAATCCTCGATCTTGAGTGCCCCTTTTTGTGGCCCAGTCCTCTTAGGGAGAGACATTAAGGGCGTCTTGACGAACTTCAGGAAATGGCAAAAGCTCTTTGCTCGGTCCAGTCCATGTATCGTCCCAGTACCAAGCTCTGCGGCAGCCTTTTGCTGCCAGCAGCAGTGGCGTCAATTTTGGCCCCTGCCCGCCAAGCATCAGGGCAAGCGCCAGGCCTCCCAGCCACGCGAGTCCCTCCAGCTAAGTCTCAGAGGGCTTCTCTGCCTCGGTTTCCAGAGGAGCCAGTAGGGGCAGATTTGCCAGTCACCTGCCTAGTGGGAGGCGATTAGTGAACTCGTGGCTCCTTCTGCTGATAGCTTGAGGCCACCCTAGAATTCAGAGAGACCTCCAGAAAATCCTCCAGGTCATGCTCACTATCCGAAAAGTCACATTCCGCTCATCAGAGAGAAGATTGAGGCTCTCCTGCCAAAGTCTGTAATAGAGCGCATTCCTCAGGTCCAAATGGGACGGGGGAATACTACTCCCACTTCTTCCTAGTGCCAAAAAAACGGGTGACCTTCTTCCCATACTGGACCTCAGCAAGCTCAGTCTGTACGTAGAGTACAAAAGATTTCGCATGCTGACCCTACTGCAACAGGGAAAACTGGCTCTGCGCTCTGGACATGCAGGATGCATACCTGCACATACCCATCTTTCCACTCCACCGCCGCATACTCGAGGTTTGCCTTCCAGGGGAGCACTTTCAGTTCAAGGCCCTCTCCTTTGGCCTCTTCTCGGCACAGTGCGTGTTTACCAGGTGCCTAGTGGTGGTGACTTTACGGTGCTAGGGGCTCTTTGTGTTCCCGTATCTGGACGACTGGCTCCTTACGGCTCCCTCAGTCAGCCTGAAAGCCTCTCTGTCAGCTAAGTCAGGAAGGAAGCACTGTGATTAGACCAGAAAGGGAGAGGTGCAGGTAAGGGCAGCCAGCTCAGGATCAAACAACAATTTCCAAGGTGGAAATTGCTCTTGGATCTGTTCAGTCAGGTGAGGATTACGGTGAGCTACCCCAAGTCTCATCTCACTTCTGTATAGTGCCTCATCCAGCTTTAAGCCTACACCAAAACCTTTAATTACTAATTATTGTGATGTATGAATTTTTTGCAGTGTATGCATGCTGCTTTATCTGTTTCTCTGTTGTTCTTGTACACTGCTATTACCCTACACCGTGTATAATTAGTATTTTACTGCCTTGAGTACTAGGATCTCCTTGCGAATGAGCTTGCTCACTGGAGCCTTCCTACAATAAACTTTTTTTTTTTTTCCCTTTTTTTGTTATTCTCCTGGCTCCTATGGCTTTCAGAGGGGGCCTCGTGCCTCCTACTCCGTCCGCCAGGGCAATCCCCAAGGCATCCCATCCCCAGTTTCTTTACGCTCGTAGGGCCAGGGGTGTTACATTTTTCTCCCCTGGGACGCCTGCGCTTAGGACATACGTCCAGGCTTGGCGACGTGCTAACGCATGCCGATAGCCATGCACTTAACAGCGCCCCCATTCCCCGACTCCAGTAGAGCTGCCGGTGCCCCCGGAAGCCCGTGCATCCACCGGCTTCAGGGGCATCGGGTGCTAGAGGCACCCCGGTATCCCACCGCAGAGGGAAGAGAGCATCTGCAGGGCGCTCAATCCTCCCTCACCCCGCGACCTCCAGCAACCCGAGTCCGTTACCAAACCCGAATTACGCCAGCGTAGTCTGCGGTGGCGTCCAGCGCCTCAACCCTCAGCACCATTGGGCCGACCCTACAATAAACTTAAACTTGCTCTCTCCCAGCACCTCCAGTTTATTGGGCCAGTGCTGGATACTGCCCAGGGTCAGGCTTTCCTTCCCTTGGACAGGGGTGGAAACCTTGCAGCAGCAGGCCCAGGTCAGTAGCCTCCAGCCACTGGTCTGTGGCAAGGTCAGTTTCCAATCGGCACCTAAGGATATAGGTTTACCACTGAGGTGCCAGTCCTCTTAATACAGGCATTTTAATTCTAAAATTAAAATGTACTGCATCAAAAGACATGTCCTTGGGAGATACTACCAATAAAAGAGAGAAACTAGCCTTTTATAATGTGAAAAGCATTGCTGCATAGTTGAGTCCATGAGCTGCATGTATTTATAAAACATAGTAATTAAACATGATAGTCTCCAGAGTCTCTGGTTCCTATTTGGAACCTATATGAACATGTAGTAACTACAAAAACAAGCCTAATAAGGCTACTGACCAAAAAAGATTTGTGGCTAAGCAGTTAAATCACTGCAACCAAAATAGTTTTACCAACTATCTGGTTAAACGTGGAAGCTCTAAACATTCACTCATTAACTAATCGGGTACACTTTTAATAAAAGGAACAAACAGTATTCCGACCAGAGTGTAAAAAGCAAACATGTGGCCTAAACCACACAGCCCTCATGAAGTTCCTTCCTCCTCTTCATCAGGATCTGTAGCCTCTGCTCTCAAAGTGCGAGCTGAGGTATTCTTCTGGGCCCAATTTTTTTTTTTTTGCATTATTTCTTTATCCCCCTCCTACGTGCCCCAGATCTGCCATTTCCTTCAGGCAGCCATGATCCCCGACATCCACCTACTGTCCTCCCTTGGAATCCCCTACCTCGGATCGCAGCTGACCCTGGGGTAGCTCGGCGTAACCCTTCGCCGAGTGTGTCCCCCTCCTCCGAGGGGGAAGGCACTGGCAGAGTGGCCAAGCACACACTCTCGGCCCCAGGGCGCTGCTGAGGCAGTCCGGCTCCTTGAGAGTTTTTCGGTGGTGTCAGCAGATCGTCTGCCCTCATCCTGGCTAATCCGGGATTGTTTTTTCGCTTTCCTGGCACCACTGACGTTGTGCCGCATCTTGTAGTGCTCGGTCTCTACTGAGGGCGCACAGAGCGAGGCATCACCTAACCCACCCCAGGAGAGAGAGCAATCGCCCGGATGCTCAATCCTCTCCTGCCCTTAACCCCAATCGCCCCAGTGACCCGAGGTCCATTTCCCAAACCGGGTCGCCAGTGTGGTTGAGGTAGGCGCCATCTTCCCCTGGTACACTGCACGGAGGCGAGCTGGGAAAATCAATCTGTGCAGAATTCTGGCCTCTCGTAGTAGTGCCCAAACTCCATCAAACCTCTTCTTTTTCATCCTAGTCACGTAGCTTAGATCTGGGTAAAGATTCACCTGCTGTCCATCACAAAGTAAGATTTTCTTCTGCCTGGCCTGGCTGAGGAGGTAATCCCTTGAACTCACTCCGTTAGGGACCGTCACTGTTGCCTTGGGGGCTTCCGGATTCACCAGTCGTCCACGCGTTGCCACTCGATAGGTCTTTTGAATATGCAACGGCCTATTCTCGAGAGAGTCCCCAGATTGTAAATCCAGCCAGTCTTTCAGAAATAGCATGAGATTATCTCCTTCGCTGCGCTCGGGTACTCCTAGCACCCGAATATTAAAAACCTTTAGGCTACCGCCGACAAGATATCTTGTCCTAAAACCTATCGTTCTAAATCTTCCGGCAGCCCTAAGGGTTAGAGCTCTTGCCTGATTTTCTAAGGATTCCAACCTGGCTTTCAGGTGTACGTTTTCCTTTACTAGATTTGCAGTAGCTCCGAGAGCCGCTTCAGAATGTTTTTTACTTTCTTTTGTCTGGACAGCCACCATATCAGTTTCAACTTTGCTCACTCTGTTGGTGAGTCAAATTTGTCCAATAAACCGGCGACTGAACGAATGAGGTGAGTAATTTTTTTGTCCCAGGCTCTGGAGCATTTCCTCTCTCTCCTCCGTAGCAGACGATGTCTAGTCTCCAGGGGCCGACCTTGTGGTTGGAGGGCCAACAAGTGATTTTTTTTTTTTTTTCTCCATGCTGCTGTTGCTTGTCCTTATGAGGATTCCTCATAGTGATGTTTCTTCATTCTTGTACCTTTCCGTTGTCAAGAAATATTGTTTGGAGCTCCAATATTGTATTAAAGTTGATAGTTCATCACTTCTTGTACGGAGAGTAATTTCCTAAGCCACCATCTTGCTCGGGCTCCACAGCGCGCCCCCAACACTGTCCCTTTAGCCAGGCTCCACATGCGAATTACGCAGTGGACGCTCAGAGTTCAGTGGGACCAGAGGTCGGACGACCTGGATCACAGGGTGCTGATATCTATCCCCATGCTGCAGGATCTCCTCTGGTGGCAGAACCCGGACAACCTCTCCAGAGGGGTGCCTTTTCGGCCTCCCCCTCCGACCCAAACTCTGACCATGGATGCTTCCGGTCAGGGATTGGGTGCCCACCTGTAGGATCACAAAATCCAGAGATCTTACTTTGAGAGGAAGCTCTTGTAGCAGATAACACACATGAGGACTGTAGTCACCTGGCAGCAGATCTCTGCATTTTTTTCTCTACTTGCAGTACCGGCGTGGGACTGCCTGACCCCATATTGGCCCTGCCCCGGCGTTCAGTAATATATAAAGGCGTGGGCGGTCCCCGTGCTCCAGTTCTTTCCTGCTGCGGCACTCGTTAGTCAGCTCTCTGCTCGCTTACGGGTTCCTCAGCTCTAGAACAGTTCCTTCGTAATTTCTACGTTTTTTCGACGATGTATGTCCTCCATTTTGACCGGGCACCGTAACAAGTGCTCTTGCAGATGGCAGATCCCTGCCAGGGATGGTCACTCTGCCCGCCTCTTCTGCTTGGGCCCAGACCATGACACAGACGCCTGCACCCACTGCCAGGTCTTCAACAGTCGGACCAGGATCAGAAGACAAAATTAGCTACAGGCCCATCTAAGCGTAGCAACAACTGGCCCAGATGCAGCAGGACCGTCCTCTGGGAGGAGTCTCATTCCCTACTCCCCAGAAAGGAAAAGAAGCACCGTTGCCGAGATAGAGACGCTCCTCCAGCCCAGGTCTTCCAACTCTGCTGGTCATTCCGGCTTCTCCGGACATTAGGCCCGGCTTACATCTCTCAAGCCTCCTGCCTGTCTTTCAAGGTGCCCACCTTGCAACCTATCAGGATCTGGACATCTGATTCCGATTCCCCGGCAGTGTTTAGGCCAGCGGACGCTAAACATCCACCAGAAGCCGTCCGGCACGGGCTTCTCTGACCACAAGAGGCACTACGACTCCAGCTCGGTGCCTCCCTCAGGTAAGCAATCCTCCCGCTCTGCTTCGGTCGACCCCCAGGAGGCCAAGCAGCCTTCTGGCCATTCTGCTTCTCGGCCCTCCTCTTTGCTGCCAAAACATAAGCATGACTGGCATCCGTCCGTTAAGTCAGACCAACGCCACTCTGAGAAGCACAAGGCTGATCGGCCTTATAAGCCTTCTTCCTCATTGCCCTGTCCTCCTCTGGCTGCCAGAGCGTCCGTCGAGCATGGCTCCAGTACAGGCAGGTCGCTCCACTGCCTCCACCAGTGCGGATAAAGCTGCTCTGCAGCCGTCCTCCCTCCGTCACCTCATGACTGTTCGCCGGTCCCCCCAACGCCAGAGCTGCCTGACGTCACTGAGTTTTCACCGGTGACACCTGTCCCACAGATGCCAGTCCTAACCGATGCCGGTCCCCCTGCTGGCCGACCGACGTCACCTCAGAGGCCGGAATCTCCAAAGCTGGGGATGTCCCAGGTCAAGGAGCTTTTCGCTCACTGGTGGGAGCCTATTAAGCAGGATGTAGTAGGCCCTACTCCTCCTGTCCCTCAGCCTGGCGGGCAAGCTTTGCCTGTCCCTTCCGGAACTGAGGGTGATAAGTCACCAGCCAGCCCCATGTAGCACATGGACAAGCGCAAGAGGACTAGATCTCCTTCTGCCTCTCGCTATCCTTCTCCTAAATGGCCCAGGCACAAGAGGAGACGTTGACAGGTTTCGTCTTCCTCCTCCTCCTCTTCATCCGCCTATGGCGAATCGGACTCCTGTCCTGATTTGGACCCGGGTTCACTCCCTGGGGACACTGAGGACGAACCTAAGTCTCTTCCCAACGATCCCAGTTTCCTTGAGGTCATACGGCACATTCAGGAGAACGTGGGCTGGGATACGGAGGCCCTGGACCCCGAACGTTTGCGCCTGGCAAAATACCTGTGCCAGAAGGATCCTAAGCCGGTGGTCATCCCTCCCTTGGTGGACACCTTCCAGGATGTTGCCCTAGTTGCCTGGAGGTATCCACATGCGTCCTCTGCGGTGCCTAAGAAGGCCAACTGCTTGTACCTGGCCCCCCAAGGACCATGCTTACTTGGCCGAGCATCTCACGGCTGATTCTGTGGTCATCTTGGCCACGTACGATCGTTCACAGAGGCCAGAACACCTAAGTACCCAGCCACCAGACAGGGAGTCTAAGCAGCTGGACTGTTTATTTTTATTTATTTATTTAGTTTTTGTTGACCGGGTAAGTGCACTAGACAAATCCTGCCTATTTTCAGGCACGACCCGGGGGAGGGGGAAACAGATGAATACCAACTGAGCTTGAACCAGATTAAGTTGTTGGTGGTATTTTTAGTGAATGAGGGAAATTTGGCCAGGACACCGGGGAAATTCCCCTACTCTTTTCGATAAGCGCCATGGGATCTTTAACATCCACCTAAACTACCACCAATCCAGGCAGATGGGACCTCGGTTTAACGTCTCATCCGAAAGACGAAAGACCGTCCGAAAGTTTAGGTCACAGGGTGTACTCATCTGCCACCTGCAGTATCCGTAGTCAAAATTTTTTGACTCATATGGTCCAATTCCAGAACGCCCTTTGGGACCAAGGAGTGCACATTCTGCATGGTTTGCCTGACTGTTCTCAGAGGACAGAGCTTGCTAAACTTTTACAGACAGGCTCGGATGTGGGTACCCATGTTCTTCAAGCTTCATACGACTGCAGACACTTCGGCAAGGGTGGCCGCTACTGGAATTTGCCTTCGGCGCCACTTCTGGCTCCGGGTCTCAGGGCTCAACCCAGAGATGCAGACCACGCTTCTGGATGCCCCTTTCAAAGGCTCTTTGCTTTTTGGTGAAGACACAGAGAAGGTTATTGTTAGACTGCAGGACTCTGGCAAAGCAATCCGTATGGTGCAATCTATGTATCGCCCGAAGTGGTAGCATTTTCATTGGCCCTGTTTTCATGGCAGAGGGGGACACCATCCTCAGCAACCCCATGCTCAGCCTCGTGCACAGCAGGGTGGCTTTGGTCAACGAGGGGGTCACCAAGGCGCTGCCTCCTCCCCTTCTAGACAGGCTAGACCTCAAGCAGCCACCCTCCTGCTCCCTCCTTCCACCTGACTATACAACGACCCTCCCCTCCCAGAACTGATGTCAGGAGAGCAAGTCAGAGGCCATTTCTCTCACCACCATCTGGCATGGAGAGAAGTGACCTCCAACAGATGGGTCCTCGACCTCGTGGAGTTCGGGCACGCCGTAGAGTTCGAGTCTCTTCCCCCAGACAGACCACCTTCCCCGTCTTACTACCCGAGAGACCATAAGCCTCCCATCAGTCGGGAGATCCAGTCTCTCCTAGACAAGGATGTCATAGAGTGTGTCCCGGAGGCGGAAAGAAACTCTGGGTTTTACTCCTGCATCTTCCTGGTTCCCAAGAAGTCAGGGACCTGCGGCCGATCTTGGACCTCAACCAATGGGTGCTTCTGCAGATTCTGTATGGTGTAGCTTCGAATGTCCTACCCTTCCTGACGGTCAGGGACTGGCTGGCATCTCTGGACATGCAGAATGCCTACCTTCACATTCCTATTTGCCACAGTCATTGGAGATTTCTGAGGTTCAAGTTCGAGGGTCGGGCCTATCAGTTCAAGGTTCTTCCCTTCGGCCTCTCCTTGGCTCCCAGAGTCTTCACCAAGTGCCTCAACATCATTGCAGCGGCCCTACGCCAAGACGGCCACTTTTTGTTCCCTTATCTTGATGATTGGCTCCATCCAGGTCTCGTCTTTGGGAAACCATCCTGGCTATGCTCTCCCTTTGTCGGTGTCCTGGGGATCACTGTAAATTCAGAAAAATCTCAGCTTTTTCCCTCCCAGCATCTTCAATTTATAAGCACTCTTTTAGACACCACTTTGGGGAAAGCTTTTCTCCCTTCAGAGAGGGCAGAGCGCATCCAGGCTCCGGCTTCCCAAAGCTTTTCAGCCTCCGTGGTTCCAGCCAGGTCCCTCAGGCTTCTCGGACACATGGCAGCCACCATAGTCTTGGTCCCCTTTGCCAGAATGCACATGCGCGCCATTCAGTGGGCTCTTCGAGTCCAATGGCACCAGACCAGGGGTGACTTGGACTTGCCGGTCAGGATCTCGGAGCCAGTTTGTCGTGAACTCCACTGGTGGGCATCTCCCTAGCATCTCTGCCGAGGACTCCCCATCCAGATGCTCACCACTGATGCATCCGGGACGGGTTGGGGGCTCACGGGGAATCCACAGGACTCGAGGGCTGTGGTCTCCACTAGAAGAGAACTTGCATATCAACGTGTTCTAGCTCAGAGCAGTCCTGTACTGTCTACAGGCTCTGGCTCCTTTTCTATTGCCGGTCACCTCCTTTTTCAGACTGACAACACTTTGGTAGTGTTTTACATCAACAAGCAGGGAGGTACGGACTCTTATCCTCTTTGTTGGGAGGCTGTGAGGGTGTTGGTCTGGGACTGGGTGGTGGAGCACCATCTCCATCTTTCTGCAGTCCACATTCCAGGCTCCATGAACGTGGTTGCAGACACTCTCAGCAGGGCAAAACCGCTCTGTCACGATTGGTCCCTGAGACAGTCCATGGCAGATGAGCTATTCGCAAGATGGGGGACGCCGGATTTGGACCTTTTGCGTCTCGCTGCAGTACAAAACTGCTCAGTTTTTGCTTGCTCGATCCAGAGCCTGGAGCTTTCTTGCAAGGCGCATTGTCCCTATCTTGGAGTGGGAGGTTTCTTTATACCTTCCCTCCCTTTCCCCTCTTGCAGCGGGTCCTCCTCAAAGCCCAGTCAGAGAGGCTCACCATGATCCAGATAGCACCCCCCCCCACCCCGTGGCCCAGACCGATTCAGTTCCTACTTCTTCGGCATCTGTTGGTGCAAGCTCCGTGGCCTCTTCCCATTTCAGGTCAGTTACTCTCTCAGCAACAGGGGACCTTGGTTCATCCCAACCTGCACTCCCTTCACCTGCGTGCTTGGCTCCTGCAGACCTAGCAAAGCTTGCTTTGGAGTTTCTGATGATATTGTATGGATTTTGGTAGCGGTTCGGAAGCCCACTACCATGGCCACTTATGCCAAGAAGTGGAAACGCTTTTGCCTGTGGGCTGCAGCCAGGAGGCTTGACCCTCTGGTTTGTCCGGTTAACTCAGTCTTACAGTACCTGCTATCCCTGTCGGTCAGGTCTCAGCTACTCCTCCATTAAAGTACACCTGGCCGCTGTTTCTGCCTATCACTACTGCATTCAGGACAGGACAGGACAGTGGCTCAACTGGAGGTGGTTAAGACTTTTCTGAAGAGTTTTACATCTCCGTCCTCTGTTCAAGACCTGGTTCCTCCTTGGGATTTGTTATTTGTTCTGGAGAGGCTTATGTTTCCTCCGTTCGAGCCGGCCATGTCTTGTGAGCTCCTCTATCTTTCGTGGAAGACCTTGCTTCTGGTGGCGGTCACCTCAGCTAGACGCATCTCGGAGCTTCATGCTCTTATGTGTCGAGAGCCCTGCCTTATTTTCCACAAGGACAGGATAGACCTCCGAACTAATTCAAAATTTCTTCCTAAGGTAGTGTCAGACCTTATGCTTAATCAATTGGTTCAGCTTCCGGTTTATTTTCCGGAGCATTCCAATAGGGGAGATGCGCTCTTGCACACCCTTGATGTGCACTGCGGTGTTTTTTGTCCAGAACAAAGGGTGTCCGGAAATCGGACCAACTGTTTGTATCCTTCGCAGATAGGTCCTTGGGGCACCCGGTTACAAAACAAACGCTCTCGCGTTGGCTGGTAAATTGTATATTCTTCTGTTATCAGCAGGCTAACAAGACCCTGCCGGGCTCAGTTCGGGCTCATTCCACCAGAGCGGTGGCTACCTCTTTCGCAGCCCTTAAGAAGGTGTTGGCGGCTGACATTTCTGCTGCCGCCACCTGGCACTCTGTTCACACCCTCATCAGACATTACAGTCTGGGCATTGTTTCCAGAAGTCGCGCAGGTTTTGGCCTGGTGGTCCTCCTGGGCCTTATTTCCTGCGAGGTCTTGTCTCCCAAGGGTTTCCTGCCTCTCCTCTCCTTCCCATTCATGATTGTCTTAAGCTTAGACCTTTAATGTGGTATGTGTTTGTTGACTCCCCTTCCCAGGGGTTGTCTTAAGTTTATACCTCTGGGAGATGTTTCTGATTTTTCCTTCCCCCACCCTTTCTCAGCTGTTGTCTTTAGTTTATACTGCCTGAGAATCAGTCCTATATGTGTTACCTGCTGCAAAGAGCTTCCTCTCGGTAAAGATAGTACAGATTACGTAAGAACCTACCGTAACAGTAGATCTTCGACTCTTCTGGCAATATATTCCCTCCCCTTCCCGGAGTTGGACCTTTTGCTCTGGGTCAAGTTCAGCTCCTTTGAGGCCTAGCCCTGTTTTGTATTTTTTTTTTTTTTTTTCTGTGGGATGTTTTCCTTCACACAATTGTTGTTTGGCCTGTCTTTGGTGCAGAACGCTGGAGCAACGTGAGGGACCGCCTACACCTTTATACTACACGTGGCGTCGGTGCGGTGCCAGCGTCGGTTAGGAAGGTCCCACGTTGGGTACTGCTAGAGAAAAAGAAATGCCGTGATCTGCTGCCAGGTGGTGACAGTCTACGTATGTGTTACCAGCTGCAAGTGCGTCTCTCGAAGATCTACTGTTACAGGAGCTCTCTGTACATCAATGTGCTGAAGATGCGTGGGGTGCTTTACACCCTTCAGGTCTTTCAGCCTCTCCTTCTCCCAGGTCCACTCCTGGTCCCAGTTGGACAATGTGTGTGGTCTGGTATCTCAACAAGCAGAGGGCGCACGGTCATACCCTGTGCAGGAGGTGATGCGTGTGTGGAATTTGGTGACCCAGCACCAGTTTCAGCTTATGGTGGTGCCGCGTTCTGGGTGTCCAAAAGCGTCTAATGGACAGTCTCGGCCGCACTTGGGCCCAGGCTCACGAGTGGGAACTAAAGCAGTCAGTGATCGAAGACATCTTCGACCTCTGGTGTCGCCTAGCTCTAGATCTGTTCACCTCCCCATGCAATGCAAAACTACCCAATTTCTGCTCGCTTCTTCCCAGTCCTAGTGTTTTCTGGTGAGATGTGCTGTCTCTTTGCTGGACAGGTAGGTTTTTGTATGCCTTCCTTCCCTTCCTGCTGATAGAGGGTTCTTCTCAAGCTGCAGGCAGAAGGGGCTCGCCTAATTCTGATTGCCCCTTACTGACCTTGCTAGATTTGGTTCCCTCTGCTCCAGCAGTTGGTGGTGGAGTTCCCGGTGCCTCTACCCATCTTCCAGGACCTTCTGACACAAGGAGCAGGGCATGCTGTTTCACCAAGGCCTGAAGTCCCTTCACCTTCACACATGTTGCCTTCTGATGTAGCAATTTCACGTTATGGTGTTTCTTCCAGGTTGCTCAGGTCCTCCTGGAGCAGGAAGCCATCCAAGAACTACATATGCTGTGAAATGGAAAAGCTTCTCTATTTAGGCTGCCTCCAAGGGGTGGGACCCTTTTTCGTGCCCTGTTCCGCAGGTTCTGGAGTATCTCTTGCACCGCTCTGACCTCGGGCTCAGCTATTTGTCGCTGAAGGTCCACTTGTCTGCCATATCCGCCTATCACACCCCAGTGGAAGGCAAGGCTATAGCTCAGTTGGAGGGTTCCCATACCTTTTTCAAAGGGATTCTCCACTGGAAACCCCCAGTCAGGAACCCAGTTCCCCCATGGGATTTGAATGTCATTCTAGAGAAACTCAGTTTGCCTCCCTTTGAACCGGCTGCATGTTACGACCTGCAGTACTTGTCTTGGAAAGCACTATTTTTGGTTGCCATTGCTTCTGCTCAGAGGATTTCCGAGCTTCAGGCCCTGATGTGTAAGGGACCTTATTTAATTTTTCACAGTGACTGGGTGGCTCTGCGCACTAATCATAAGTTCCTACCAAAGGTGGTTTCTGAGTTTACTTCGAATCAGACCATACACTTGCCAGAGTACTACCCTGAGCATTCTAATCAAGGGCAGGCAATCCTGCACACACTAGATTTGCACAGAATTTTGTGCTACTATACCAGCCTGATGAAGTTCGTCTGGAAATTTTGACCAGTTCATTTCCTTTGCGGCCAAAAGGGAGGGTGCCACAGTTTCAAAGCAGTGTTTATCCAAATGGCTGGCAAACTGCATTCTGTTTTGTTATCAAAAGTATAACAAACCCCTTCTGGGGGAAGTTAAGGGACACTAAACCAAACACATGGCTGCATCTACTCCTTGTTTCAGCCACAGACATTTGCGTGGCAGTTACTTGGAGCTCTGTCCACATCTTCAGTAAGCATTACAGTCTGGACTTTGCCTCTGGGTGCAGGGCAGGCTTTGGACTAGCTGTCCTTCAGGACCTTCTGTCTTAACATTTCCCTGCCTACTGCAGACCTTTTCCTGCCTCCCGTGCTAAGTCCTTCCTGACTGTCACTGCTAGGGACTCAGTCCTACCTGTTACTGCCTAGTGCAAGAGCCCTCTCGAAGTAAGATAGTACAGTTACACAGAGAACTTACCGTAACAGTAGATCTTGAGAGGCTCTTCAATAACAACTTTCTCCTCCTCTTTCCCCTGCTGCTGCTTCCTTTCAGCCTTTCTTTTCGCTCCAGGAGCTCACTCCTTCTCCTGTCGCTCCTTGTATTAGGTCTCTGGCAGGAGAACTGCCCACTATATAGCGTTGGGCCGACATTGGCTACGTGATGCCGGGTGGGCGGTCCCCGCCAGACACTGCTAGGTGAAGTTTTCCATGTGGTCCTAGCGCTGGCGGCTCAGTCCTACCTGTTATTGCCTACTGCTAGAGCCTCTCTCAAAGATCTATTGTTACAGTAAGTTCTTGCGTAACTGTACTTTCCTTTTATTATACCCATTAATTAGTAAGGTAGTGATGTTCAGTGATCCTAAGATGTTGATATTGCAAGCGAATGAAAATCTTTAAATTTAATTAAATATTTTTATCATTATGTGTGATTACTTGTCAAGTAACCATGCCTGCTGATCTTAAATCACTGCGAATACCCACTTTATTTTTCTTTTAGTCAGTGAAACAGTTCTGCAACAATGTTGGCTACCGTGCGTGGTTACGCCCATCCTACGTTCTCAGTGGGGCTGCTATGAACGTGGCATACACAGACACTGACCTGGAAAAGTTCCTCAGTAGCGCAGTGGCGCTTTCCAAAGAACATCCTGTTGTCATCTCCAAGTTCATCCAAGAAGCAAAGGTAACATATCTTCATGGTTTTTTGTTCTGTAGTTGGGCTGCGCAGCTGTAGATACTGTACTAATGCTGTGACTTCAGTGCAGTAGTGACATGTAAAAGAGTAAGTTGGTGGGAGAGCAAGGGACATTCAGGGACAGAGACAGGGAAATGGGGAGGGGGGAGAGAGAGAGATGGACTGACGGAGAGAGGGGGCAGACAGAGAGGGAAGGGCAGAGGCAGACTGACGGAGGGCAGAGGCTGACATGGTGTACATTGGCTGGCAGGCAGACTGACAGAGGCAGGCAGACATGCGCGCGCACACACTTGCAACATACATAGAGGCTGACAGACATATGCAGACACGCATGCACACAAGCACGTACACACACACACACACACACACACACACAGGCAGACATGCACCACACATGCACTGGGAGATGTATTAGGTTGAAAATGTGGATAAAACAAATAATAAAACAGGAATATTAAACTGATATGTTTCATTCATATGACCCTCCTATAGGTGTCATTATACTAACATACTAAAATGCCAGCAGAATAGGCTAACTGGTCTTCGCTGTCTGCTTCGTTTGGTCAGCCCCACCCTGGGAGCTGACCTTGCTGCCCCTCTCCCTCTCTGGCTTCTCCTTCCCAGTCCGGATATTCTCGCTGCACTGGTTTTTGCTTCCAGAACCCTTCCCTGTACCTGTCCCACCCCTCTTGAACCCCTCCATCAGCCCCTGGGCAGCATTCCATGGCTCCACCACCCTCTCAGTGAAGTAGCACCTCTTCCTCCTTTCTCCCTGATCCCCCACTCCAGCTTCCACCCATGCCCTCTAGTTTACCCACCCCCTTCCTTAGACACCTGACTGCTCTTCCCTATTTATCCTTCGTGTACCAGAAGACCTCTATCATGTCCCCTGGTCCCTTCTCTCTTCCAATGCGTACATATTTAGCTCTTGAGCCTCTCCCCATAGGTCCTATCCCCAAGCCCCAAATCATTTTGGTTGACCTCCTCTCTACCCCCTCCAGGAGTTCAGTGTCCCTCTTTAAATGTGGCCTCCAAAACTGCACGCAGTGACTCAGGCACGGCCTCACCAAGCAGTTATACAGTGGGAGTATCACTTCCCTCCTTCTGGAGGTGAGCCCCTTAGTGATGCATCCAAGCATCCTGTTTGCCTTTGCTGCTGCCCTCCTACAAGTGTCTGAGTTGTTCATCTTGACATCCACCACCACTCCCAGGTCTCTCTCAGCCATCGAGACTTGTAGTGTTCCCCCCTCCGCCCCCCAGGGTGTACACATGACCCGGGTTTCTGTCTCCCAGGTGCAGTACCTTGCATTTCCCTGCATTGAACCTCAGCTTCTGCTTTCTAGACCACCTTTCCAAAGCCTCCAGGTCCCCCTGTAGGGCCACCCTCCCCTCCTTCCCATCCACCACCGCCCCCAGTTCTGAGTCATCCGCAGAGAGACTTATCTCACTCCTGATACCCTTCCTTATGTCAGAGACGTAGGCATTGAACAGGAGGGGTCCAATAACCGATCCATGAGGGACTCCACTAATGACCCTCCTTGGGGATAAGACTATCCCACCAACCACGACCCTCTGGGTCCGGTTCTGGAGCCAATTTCCTATCCATATGATCATCTGGTTCCCCACCCCCATTTCTCCCAGATTATCCAACAGGCCCCCGTGAGGAACAGAGTCAACCGCCTTGCTGAAGTCAAGAAAGAGGACATCCACTGGTCTACCCAGGTCCAAGGCACTCGTCACCCAGACATAGAACTCCACAAGGTTTGTCTGACACGATTTCCCCGGGACAAATCCATGCTGTCTATCGTCCAGGCACCCCAACTTTTCCAGGTCCCCCAGTCTCTCCTTGACAATGCCCTCCATCACCTTGCCCACCACCGAAGTCAGGCTGAAAGGCCAGTAGTTCCCTGCCACCTCCCTTGATCTCCCCCCCCCTTGTGGATAGGCACTATATGTGCCACCTTCCAGTCCTGGGGCACCCACCCTGTCCTCAGAGAGATGCTGAAGAGCTCCGCCAGGGGTTTCGTCAGGACATCCACTGGTTCATTCGGCACTTTGGGATGTAATTTATCTGGCCCTGGTGCTTTCTCCATCTTAAGGGACCTGAGGGCTTCTCTCACTCTGCCATGATTTCCACTTCCTACCTCGTCCCCCTGCTTTGTCTCCTCCCACCTGCCAGTGATGTCCCTCCCAAGACCCGCTCGATCGGTGGGGCCCCCACCCTCATTTTCACTGTCTCCTCCATGTAGATGCAGCCCCCATTTTCCTTGGTGAAAACTGAGGCAGAGTTATCATTTAGTACCTCTGCCTGTTCCTCCAGGTCTTGTGCCAATCCCTCCCCTGTCTTAATCCTGCTAATCCGCCCCTTCACCCTTCATTTTTCCCCGGTGTATCTAAAGAACCCCTTGTTCCCTCTCCTAATTTCCCTGGCCAGGTTCTGCTCCTTCCTTGCCTTAGCCGCCCTCACCACCCTAGTGGCTCTTCTGGCCATCAGCTCGTACTCCCCTCGGTCCCTTTCACTCCTTGAGCACTTGAATTGCCTATAGGCCGCCTTCTTTGCCCTCACCACCTCCTGAACCGCCCTGGTTCACCAGCAGGGTTTTCGGGCCCTACCGCATTTTCGTCTTACTCTTGCACAGATGCTGGTAGCATCCTGCTCCCCCCTCCTGATGATTTCCCACCTACTGTCTGCGTCCATGTCTGGCCCAATCCCATCCAAGTGCTCCTTAAGGATCCTTCCCATTTCCTTGAAATCCGTCCCCCTGACGTCAGTTACTTCTGTCTTTGTGCAGCCTTCTACCCCTGCTAGGTTCAGGCAGAACCAGACAGTGGCATGGTCGCTCCCTGCCAATGGGTCCCTTACCTCCATGCCCCCAATCTGGTCACTGTCTGCCAGGACCACATCCAGTATCCGCTCCTCCCTGGTCGGTTCCCCCACCTGCTGAGTTAGGAACGCATCCTGAAAGACATCTCAACAACCTCTGTTCCCTGGCCACCGAAGATGTCATAGTCTTCCAGTCTGTTCCTGGCATGTTTAAGTCCCCCAACACCACCACCCTTCCCCTTCTGAATCTGTACTGTCTCCCAACATCTGCCACCAGTCTCTCCTCCAGCTCCTCTGCCAGCGCAGGGGGTCTATACTCCACTCCTATTTTTACTGTCTTCCCCCCCATCAGGTGACCAAATCGCCTCCACTGTTCCCTCCAGCTTCTCCACTCCTCCTATGGCAATGCAGTTTTTGACTATCATTGCTACCCCTCCTCCCCTTCCCTCCCCCCATCCTTCCTGATCATGGTGTAACCCTCCAGGTTCAGGTCCCAGTCGTGCCCTGCGGTGGCCCAGGTCTCAGTGACCGCTGCCACATCCACCTGTCCCTCAGTTAGCGTCGCCTGGAGCTCAGGCATTTTATTGCCCAAGCTCCTGGCATTTAGCAGGACTACCTTCCACCCTTTCCCTATACTTCCATTTCCCCTGCTCATGTTCCCGTGGGGATTCTGTCTTCCCCTGGTCCGCACCTCACCAGTCGGCCTTTTCCTGCATTCCTCCAGCTCCCCAGGGAGGTGGAGACAGAGTCCCTCCTTTATCGGATCCCCCTCAACAGCCTTTTCTCCCATCCCTCTCCCCTTCAGAAGTTTATCGTTGAAGTAGTTGTAAACACATAATTTAGAAGTGGTAGTTCAGGATGTCAAGACAGCTAGAGTGCAGTTATGGTTCTGACAGTGTGATCACACACTGGTGTGTGTAACCTTGTGATAGTTTTTTTTTGTTAAGTTTCTTCAAAAAGGCATGATACCACATATGTCCTGGAGATGGACGAGTGTCTGGGACACTTCAACTCCTGCTGGCTTGAAGCAGTAGATCTGGACTGGAATGTAAACCTGGAATTCCCTCTACAATAGTTATTCCTTACTTTACAATGATGGCTGTTCTACTGCTGCAAAACTGGTTATATGTTTGTCTGCAAAATTTTAAATCGCCAACTTAAGCGTGCTGTAAACAGTTCATGTAGACAGTGGGCACACTTCGACTGATCAAATTCAACACCGTCTTGGGCAGGATGAGTAATTAACATAGAGATCTTCTTCAGGGATATCTCAGTCATCAGTAACACCTTAGGAACTTCCGCCCGTCAGTGAAGGGGTATCCAGATGGAAGATTTTCAGCAGTACAACGGGAGAGGCCCATGCTATCGACACCCGCCATCAGCAACGTTACATAGGCGTAGGCGGCCCCACTCCATCCTCAGTTTTTTCCTGCGTTGACTTGCAAGCACAGTCTCTGTGGAAGAGCCATCGCAGTGTTTTGCGCCTTTTTTGGCCTACAGCCATTTTTTCTTGTAATTCTCCCCCAAAATCTTTCAGAGATTTTCACGTTTTTTTGTTTGTCAATTATTAATCCGCCCTCATGTCTTTTCCGGTGTTTTCGCTGTGGAAAGAAGATTGCCTCTACAGACTAACACTCTGTGTCTGCTGTCTTTGGCTGGGCCACAAAGTTTCTGATTGTGAGCTCTGCCAGAAATTCAACCAAACAACTCTCAGGCGACGCAAGATAGCTCTCAAAATGTTTCTGATGGAGTAGCAGGTAGCCAACTCTGGGCAGGATTCCTCCAGGGCCCGGCTGCTTTGTTGCCCACAGGTCCCACAGGCTCCTGGGCCTCAAGACAGGTCCTTTGAAGGTGTCACAAAAGGCGGGACCGTGAATGCTCCCCAGCATCCATCCCGCTTTCTGTCAGGGAAGGGCTCTTCATTGATGGAGGCTGCCTCTGCAAAGGTCCAGCTATCCAGGTCTCAGTCTCTCTAGACCCATACTGAACAGCTTCTCTGCCTGACTCTCCATGCGCCCGGTCTCTGGTCGTCGGCCCTCCTCTGTAGATGACTTCGTTGATGCCTACCCCTTTCTCTCCGAGGCTGCAGGCTCGTTGGGCTCTCAGGTCAGCAGCTTCTGTGCCATTGAACCACTTTTCATCAATGACAACCATGGACCTGAATGAGGTACTGGTCAAGTTCAGCAGTTCAGTACTTTCAATAGGCCATCATTATGACAGCCAGTCCACCGACCCAAAAAATTCATTATCCAAGGAACCTACCCATGGGCCACAGATGATAGCTCCGACACAGAACCAGATGAGGTTGACGTCAAGGAGGAGTATCATCCTGACCTCATCCTCCACAGTGACATAGAGGATGAAGAGTAGGAGGAGGAGGAAATCCTTCTTTCTGACAAGTCCACTGCCTCTTCAGTCAGTGAGGACTCAGTTAAGCATACTCCAAGGTCTCCTGAGGATGCTACATTCTATATTGTCATGAAACAGCTTTGCGCCAGTATGAGTTTCCAGACCGAAGATGAGGATGTCACCAGGAAGGGACCTGGCTAACTACTTGGCGATCCACGATTCTTCACCTGCAATTATCCCTACTATGCTGCCAGCCCTGAAAACTGCCAGTACGGCAGCCTGGCACAGGCCAGGTATGGTGCCAGCTGTGCCACACAGGCTGTATAATGCCCCTCAGCACCTTCCTTATTTTGCCGCACAAACTGAAACTGACTAGACTGTTATCAAGGCAGTCCACGACAGGTCTAAGGTGCCTGAGCACCTTAGCTCCCTTACCCCAGACAGTGAATCCCGCAGGATTGACCTCTGGGGTAAGAGGGTTTATGCCTCCTCTGCTTTAGGTCTGAGGATTGTAAGTGCTCGGTCACATATGGTCAAGTTCAAAATGCCAACTGGAGGAAGGGCAGGTCAGCTGCCCAGCTCCACCGATGGCACCCAGCAGGAACTGCTTCAGTACCTACAAACTGCAGAGGATGGATGTCAGCAAACCTCTCCTTGGGCCCTCTATGATTTGGCTGATACGGTGGCCAGGGCTTCTGCCACAGGCATTTGCCTTCATAGGCATTCATGGCCGAGAGTCTCTTGCTTTGCAGCTGATGTGCAAAATAAGGTGCTCAACGCCCCATTCAGTGGTCCCAAGCTCTTCGACACTGATATTCAGGACCTCATTAATGACCTGCAGGCCTCTGGCGCAGCCCTTAAGTCTGTCCACTCTCTCTACTACACTCAACCCCATGGTATAAAGCACTCTACTTCTCGTAGACAGACCAATAGACCAGACTTGGGCCCCAACACCCAGAGTATGTGCAGAGCCCAGTCCTCCTTGCCCGCCCCCTCTAATACTGGAGCAGCAGCCAAGCATCCCAGAAATGATAGTTCAGCCTCCACGCTGGCCCCACCTCAACTTTACTCATTGCCAGACCACCACCCTCTGGTCCTGCCCCAGGAGGTGGTGGTTGGAGGCCGGTTCTCCCTCCATCTGAATCAATGGAGAACCATCACTTCAGATGCTTGAATCCTGCAAATCATATAGTGCGGTCACACCTTGAAGCTCATTCAGCAGCCTCCAGATCCCCTCCCCACCCTCAGCCTACCCGGGCCCACTTGTCTGTTCTCCAGGAGGAGGTGGTGCAATCTCTCTTGCGTAAGCAGGCAAAGCCAGTGCAAAGTGACAGTGAAACCAATGATTTTATTCCAGGTTCTTCCTGGTCCCCAAGAACACTGGAGATCTGAGACCATCTTAGACCTCAAGGACCTCAGTCTCTTCTGTCCAGTACAAAAAGTTCCATATGGTTACTTTAGCAGGCCTCTTACCCCTCCTCAAGACGGTGGACTGGCTCTGCTCATTGGACATGCAGGACGCCTACCTACATGTTTAGTTTTTTTTTCTCCTTACAGGAGGTTTCTTCGCTTTGCCTTTGAGGGAGAACACTACCAGTTCAAAGTGTTACCCTTTGGCTTATCCTCTGTGCCGCGTGTTTTTACCAAATGCTTAGCAGGAGCCGGAGCAGCCCTCAGAAGGGAGGGACTGTGTACGTCTTTCCTTACCTGGACGATTGGCTTCTCAAGGCTACATCCAGGGAAAAGCTGTTGCTGACTCTGGAGTGTACTGTCCAGCTAATTGAATCTTTGGGCATAACCGTCAACCTGCCCAAGTCTGTTCTAGTACCATCCCAAAGACTGCAGTATATTGCGACGGTTCTGGACTCCAAGCAGGGAAAGTCCTTCTTACCCCCAAAACAGGGCAGACTGTCGTGTAGCTCTAGCTCAGGAAGTCACTCAGAGTCGGTACATCCCTGTCAGGCTGTACTTCAAGCTTCTGGATTTAATGGCTGCAGCCATTCCCATCGTTCCTCTGGCCAGGCTTCACATTCGGACCCTTCAGTGGACCCTCAGAATATAGGGGAACCAGCACACAGACTACCTGGATCAACCAGTCCTGGTCTCCTCCCCAGTCCGCAGAGTTTTGCAATTGTGGATGGACCCCTTGAATCTTCAGCAAGGGGTCCCTTTCCAGATTTTTTTCTCCACATCACATCCTAACCACGGATGCTTCGGGTCTAGGCTGGGGAGCTCACTTGGGTCCCATTCGAACCCAGGGCTCATAGTCCCATTTGGAAGCCACTCTTCATATCAGTGTTCTGGAGATGAGTGGTGCTCTATGCCATGTAGGCTTTTCAGGAACAGCTTGCTCCAGGCCAACTGCTGTTGCTGTCGGACAATCTTGAGTGTAGTCGACTAGATCAACAAGCAGGGCGGGACTCACTCCTACCCACTTTGCAGTGAGGCCGTGCAAGTGTGGTACTGGCCCTGGTGCACAGTCTGCCACTGTCCCCGTGCCAGGCATTCTAAACATTCTGGTGGACAGTCTTAGCAGAACTCAGTTCAGCATTTACGAATGGGAGCTTCTCTCATCCATAGTAGATCTGTTCGACAGATGGGGTCGTCAAGAGTTGGATCTTTTTGTGTCCCCACTCAATGCAAAACTGCCCAATTTTTGCTCGCTAGATCCAGGGCCTGGAGTTTCTGGCGAGACTCTTTGTCCCTCCGTTGAGCTGGAAATTTCTGTACACATTTCCACTAATACAGAGGGTGCTGATCAAACTGCAAATTGAGGGGGCCAGCAGGATGCTCGTAGCCCTCTTCTGGTCTCACCAGATATGGTTCCCTCTACTTAAGCAACTGGTGGAGGAAACTCTCCGTTCCCTCTGCCCCTTTGCAGGAATCTGTTTACCCAGGATCGGGGGACCTGGTCCATCCCAACCTAAGGTCCCTCCATCTGCATGCATGGCTCCTGAGGACATAGCCATTGCCAGGTTTGGGGTCTCTTACAGGGTAGCGGACGTCCTGGTGGCCACCTGCAAGCCTTCCACCCGTACCACTTATACCATGAACTGGATGCAGTTTGCCATCTGGGCTGCCGAGCATTCCTAGAGCCTTTCACCTGTCCTGTTAAGCATGTCCTGGACTACTTGATTTCTTTGTCCGACTAATGCCTCCAGTATTCCTCCCTCAGGGTCCACCTTTCTGATATTTCCACCTTTCATGAGTCCATGGGTGACCACACGATTGCTTAGCTGGATGTGTCGCGTACGTTTCTAAGGGGCATCCTGCACCTGAAACCCCTAATCCGTTCCCCTGTCCCGGCTTTGGACTTGAATTTTATTTTGGAAAAGTTGACCCAGTCTCCTTTTGAGCCAGTCGCAACTTGCGATTTGCGCTTTATCTCTTGGAAAGCGCAGTTTTTAGTTGCAGCTACTTCTGCTCGAAGAATTTCAGAGCTTCAGGCCCTGTGGTGTGAGGAGCCTTATTTGATTTTTCACTGACAGGGTATCTTTATGCACAAATTCTAAGTTTCTCCCCAAGGTGTTCTCTGTGTTCACACTTAATCAGTCTATCCACCTTCCTGCTTATTTTCCTGAGCGTGCCAATCCAGTGGAAGCACTGCTCCATACCCTAGATGTGCTTAGAACTTTGAAGTGTTATCTGCTCAGGAGTAAGGCGTCCAGAAGATCTAATCAGTTGTTTGTTTCTTTCACCCCAGGTAGAGAGGGCGCTTCAGTTTAGAAGCAATGTTTATCTAAATGGTTGGCAAATTGCATTGTGTTCTGCTACAAGTACAGCAAAGAATTGCCTAGTGCTGTCAAAGCTCATTCCACCAGAGGAATGGCTACCTCATTGGCTTATTTCAAATGGTTCTCAGCTGCTGATATTTGCACTGCTGCTACCTGGAGTACAGTCCACACTTTCACAAAGCATTACAGTCTGGACATTGCCTCAAGAGCCTATGCAGGATTTGGCAGGGCTTTGTTGCTAGGACTCCTGAAGTTTATGGAGATCCAGCCTCCCAGACTATATGTTTACACTTGTCATTGCTTGGTACTCGCTCCTCACGGTGTTACCTGATGACTGAGATACCCCTAGAAGAAGATAGAATAGTTTGTAGAACTTACCATAACAGTAGATCTTGAGGGGCCTCAATCATTGGGTGTGATTCCCTCCACCATCACCTTTCTTGGGGCTCCTGTTCCGGACCTGGCTATGTCTTGTCTTCCATCATTTTATCTAGAGCCAGGTCCCTTGATCTCCTCAGTTCCCAGAGGCGTCAGCCTTGTTCCCTTCATCCCGGAAAGAACTGTGGAGGTGGGGCTGCCTACGCCTATATAGGGTTGCTGACATCAAGAGCATGGGCAGCCCCAATTGTACTGCTGAAAATCTTGTGTGTAGATTCCCCTTCACCGACGGCGAAGGTTCCTACGGTGTTACCTGATGACTGAGATCCCCTCGAAGATCTTCTGTTATGGTAAGTTCTTACGTAATTGTTCTTTTTCTGATGCAGCTGCCCAGAAAACGGGCAGGTTAGGACTCAACATTTTATTTTTACATTATATTGTAATCAATTTTTTTCCTTTGATGACTGAGTAAGGACCTTTGGGAACCGATAATTATTTCCCCTCACCCAGCAAACATGTGTGAATCCGCTCTTCTGCAGCACTGGGTGCCTCTAATGAACATATTAACGTAATGTGGTCATCAGTCATGACTTTGTGGGAGTGCCACTGAAAGTTGGTCTCCATCCATGCTGTGATATTCTGGCCTTGAACCATTCTATCCAAATGTTAATCTGACTGAGACAGAATTGTTTTGGGCAGTGCTGGATTAGCTTTTTCAGCTGGCTCCGTGTTGCTGAGTGATTTGTGGGAAGAGGCCACACTGGCAACCTAGTTTTGTGTCCAAACAAGGGAAGTCAGGAGCAGAGGCTGGCAGGGAGGGAGAAAGAGCAGCAGCAAGGACACACTCTTCCTGGTTGGAGGGACTGTCAATGCACTTCTTGGATATTGGCTCCTGGTGGCGGGGGCTTGATTCCTTGACAGGCTTGGATGTCCATGTGCTGGTGAGCACTGCTCCCAGGATACCAATGTGGTGCACACTGCAGTGGGGGGAGGAGGTTAGGCACCACTTGAACAAAGATAAAAATGGCATACTTTTTTCACCGGATGACGGCCCAGTTATCAGCTCAAACTCCCCCATGCCTTAACCTGAAGACTGAGGTGCTTCTTCCTCTTGGTGAATGTTGGGGCATCAGGAGTGGGAAGTCTGGCAGTGATAAACTGGATCTTTAGGAGGAACACGGGACCAACCTGTGGAACCTGAAGATGCCAGCCATTGGCAGGAGTGAAATCCAGGAGGCAGTTGGGGATGCTTGGGTGTTCAAAGGAATGGCACCAGAAGCAAGCCTGGTGAAGAAAACAAAATCTTTTTGGTTGTTTTTCTGCATGAGTTTTAAATGAAGTGCCACAGAATACTAGGCCCAGATGTGGGCGATAAGGGTATGGTATGCTTATCTGACGTTCAGCTGTACAAATTGTTGCTTCTCCCATTGTTAAGGAAATTGATGTGGATGCTGTGGCCTGTGATGGGTCGTGATAGCTATACGCTGTCTCGGAACATGTTGAGAATGCAGGCGTCCACTCTGGCGATGCCACTCTTGTCACCCCTCCACAGGATATTAACCAGAGGACCATGGAGAGATCAGAGCCATTGTCACGCTATTGGACAGGAGCTACAGGTCACTGGCCCATTCAACTTGCAGCTTATTGCAAAAGGTAGGCTATAAGGCGCAACCTCTGTACTGAAATATAGTTGGTTCTCAAGTTATGTGTATGTATGTATTAATTGGGGTGCGACGTGGTGCCCTTATAGTTAGGGTTGAGTAGGGTGTTTGATAGTAATCCCTAACTTTGCACCTTAATGGTTTGCTGATGTTCAACAGAATTGCATGAAATTGGGGGGGCAAGTTTCATGATGGTCAGATGTCTGGATTCGAGATCTGGATAGTACAAAAACAAAATACTTTTATTTTTTTTTAATTTTTAGAAACACGCTTTTTTGGGTTTGGTGAAAAAAATATTAATCCATTCCTGAGTTAAAGATTTGAAATTTAGGTTGTGAGCAGGCTCAATAGGTATAGATTTGATACGAAAGAAGAAATCTTCCTGGACATAAAGTCTCCACCACTCGTTCACACTAGTGGGACTACACTGGAGGCGCTAGGACCCAGTGGGAGCCAGAAATCTTCAGGAGGACCGTGCATGCACGGCACTGTGAGACTAGCTTGTGCTGTACAGGCTATCTCGGCGTTGACCCTCCAACCACCTCAGTTCCTTTTTCCTGCCACCGAGTGCGGCGTCAGTGGCGGTGTCACTCGCCCACTAGGAGTCAGATCTTCACATCTGTCTGACCACAGCATAATCGTTCAGTTTTGATTAATTGTAGTATATTATTTATTTATGTAAAAAAACATTTCATTCTTTCAACGAAGAACAGAAGAAGTCTTCTTTAAGCTTGCCTTTGGAGTTGACTATGAATGGGGCTGTGACAGTTGGGGACTTTGCTTGAAAGCTGTTTTTAGCAGCAGGGCTGGGTCTGGTCCGCTATCCTCTTTTGAGGGGTGGGGGTGACCATGGGCAGTCCGGTGTCTGGAGGAATGGCAGTCCTCCCAAAAGCACAGAAAGTGGGTCCATTCCCGGTTGGGGTCGTGGTGCCGCTCTGCTTCGAGCTCTTCTTTGTCCCACCAGTCGAAGAAGAAGAAGCAGCACTTGTCGAAGTCTCCCTCTGGTACATCTGCATGGAGATCATCGGTAGCTGCTGACCCCGGCTCCATTGGGGTCGCCTGCAGCCTTTGTTCCCAGCAGCCACAATCCCGACTGTGGAGTCCTTCCCTGCCCCCTGAAGTCCTCCGGTGAGAATTTCATCATTGGGCCGCTCCCATGGAGCTTTGAGTTCGACTGTTGTCCTGACTTCCCATGCCTACTTAGCCGACTCCAGGGCCTTTGGGCCTGGGGGCTGTGGATCTGCGGGTGGGGCAGTTGGGTCTGCCTAATCGCACAACAGCTTTGGTGCCATTGACGCAGCGCTCTTGTGCTTTCCCCCTCACATGGCTGCAGCGCATGGACCAGTACAGGTACTGCTTTCTCCTACTCCTTCTCGTACTTTCATGTCTCAAGTATTGGATGCCCCAGGGTTGGAGTCTCCAGGTGCTTGTTCGGTGCCGGTTGCAGCGCTGCCCTCTGCTCTGGCCTTGGTGGCGCTGTTCCCAGTGCCGCCTCAGGTGTCTGGGTTTTCAGTTCCGATCATGGAGCACCTCCCCTGCTCTGGGCCCTGCGCTGCTATGTATGCATAAGGCCTGCGCTCCAATCACTCCGTAATGATATTCACATTTGTGTGTACGAGTGCACAGTGCTATCCATCCATAAGTTTTGGGATGATGTAATCGTATCCCTATTTCCCTGTGGGAGCAAAAGGCCCTCCAGGCCCTGCACTCCCATCAATCCTTAATGGTATCTATATTTGCATGTGGAAGCACAGGGTCCTTTGCTCCCATCAATGCATAAGTTTTGAGATCATGTGGAGGGCAGTGGGCTCCCATCAGGTAGTGTGCAGACCCAAAGAAATATTTGACATTGCGGTGTGATCCTATAGAAAACAGGAACATTTCAGACCTGTGTAACTCGACACCAGATTAATATAGTTTCATGAAGCCAGCAAAAGGCACATTGGTGGAGCAAGCCCCTTTGTACCCTGTAAATTTCAAAACAAAATTGTAAACAGTTTCTTCACAGCAGAGTGACAAACGACTGTGCACACCTACCATTACAATGTTATCCTTTGGGAAATGAAGCAAAACTTAACCCCGCTGAATTCCAGAGCAAAGTAATATATTTTCACCAAACCAGCAAAAGGCAGATCTGTGGACCAAGCCCTTCGTCCAGAACACTTCAGACCAAAATACCAAACCATTTGTTTAATGTGAAGTGACAAAAAAAAAAAAACACCTATATAAACATTGTTTTCCAGGGATGTGGATGTGATGTTCTATCCACACTTTCTGACAGTTGCCTTTCCCTTTAAGGATCGCTGGAAATGTCTTCTAGCTGACTCTTCCCACTCACCCGGTGGTAACTCCCATGGCTCTGCCCCATGACTCCAGAACTTCCTTTCTGCTGGAAAATTCAGGTTTTTTCCTTACCGCTTCCACGTTGAATAGGCCCTGGCGCTTAAATCTTCGGAGTTACTTCCAAAACTTACATTAAAACTCATTCGAGATTCCTCTTCACTGCGATGGAGAATAACTCCTCGCCGGGTTTTCGCTGGTGCCCTTGTGGGCGAAGAAGATGTCTTGTCGGACCCTCCACCTCATACCTTTACTGTATGAGCTACAATCCATGAGCCTCACGACATTTATCGGTCGTTCTACCTAAATGTTCTCGACGACTGCTCGCCTGGTTGGGCCGACCGGAGAAACTATACTCCACCGGTCAACCAGAGGATGCCCTTTTGTGGTCTCCGTGGCTGCGGGTCTGCCAATCAGTTAGAACAGCTCAAGGCCTTGAGGAGGAGGAGGTGGCCCAGGCTGCTGCTCAATCCTCTTCTGCCTCAGCCTTTGTTTCTCTCCAATTGGGCTCCACCTATCAGGCCTCCTTCAAGGAGCTGTGCCAGTCCCTCTCGACCAAAGGAGAGGGCCCCACCAAGTCGCATAGTCCCCGCTCACGCAGGGAATCCAAGAAGGACAAATAGAAGACTCATCGTCGACACTCCTGGGACTGGAAACCGTCCCGCTCTCAGGAAACTTAGGTTTTGACTACAGTCGGAACCGCGGCCTTGCCCACTGGCTTCATGGTAACCCTGTCGGGCCAGTTGGCTGAGACGCTAGCCGATGATGCAACCAAGATTTCTGACCCTGTTGACGGTTGTCGTCAAAGAGGCCGACAACTCTCTTTTCAGGATTTTGGTCCTGCCAGTGACCCTAACATGTCGGCTCAGCTTGCTGAGCTGGAACCACCGATCATCAAGACCAGGAGGAGCATAGACCTCCCCTGCTCCCTCCGAGGCCATCGTTGGCACCATCGATGAGTGAGAGTCTCGATTATCTTTAACTTTGGGATTGAACAGGTCCGCTGACGTATCGGTCTTGCTCTAGACACCATGGTAGCGGCGCCACGCTCTTGTCTCTATCCTCCTCTGGTAAGAGGCTTGCGCAAGTGCGTCAACACTGTGAAGACCTCATGTGGCAATAGTTCTGTCTGGACCGAAGCCGACACCAGCTACCACCCCGGCCATTTACTTGGCTGTCATCCCGAAAAGCTGACTTCGATTCCCCTGGCGGGGCTGGTCGACTCCATTCCTCCCCCAGTGTAGCCAGTTCAGACCCCGTTGGCTAGGCCGGAGCAGGTTTCTCCACTGATCGTGGTAGAGCCGCCACCTAAACAGCCGACGACCAGGGCTCCGACCAAGGAGTCTCAGCTGGCCAAAGGGCTTCCCCATCGGCTTTCGGTCAGCCTTACACCTGACCGTCTGGCGGGTCGAGAGTGACATGGGTGGCCGCCCGCTTTATGTGGACTCCTCAGAGTCTGAGATTCCTGTTTGCACTCCTGTCCACTGGACATGGAGTCGATCAAAGATCTTTCCCCAGACGAGGCTCTACTTCATTCATGGCCTCACTTCCAAGTCTATGGGAAGAGGCTAGAGCCCATCCAAAAGCAGGCTCAATACCCCTCACAGAATTCCAGACAAAGGGACTCTCCAGCGAGGCCTTCCAGTGGCCGGCGCCATTGTTAGCCCTGCCCTGGAGCTTTGGCAGTGCTCTGCTTTTTGCCCTGGGCCCTCTGCCTGGATGGCCTGCAAATATGTGGTACCCTTTCAGGGTTCACTGAGCATCCCTCAGCAGAGGGGTTGGTTGCTGACTCCGTGTTTCGGTGCCCGGGCAATATCGGGGATGTCGACAGACTGACAGACAAAGAATTCAAGGAATTGGGCCATTCGGCCAAAAAGGTCTATGCTGCCATCTCACTGGGTCTCCGTCAGGTGAGCTTGGCCATCTTGCTGGCACACTTCTCCCATGCCCTATTAGGCTTCCTGGAAGAGGTGATCCTGCATCTTTCTGCCGACCTTCAGACCACAGTCAAACAGGTCCGAGACCAGGGTAGGGCAGTGGCGAAACAGTAACTCCAGATGTATGTGGATATTAGTGATTCTAGGAGCGTGGATATGTTGTTCATCCACCCTGTCTGGCATTGTCCCTTTCCCCTTTAAATCTTGCCGGAAGTCTTCAAGCTGGCTCCTCCCACCCACCCGGGTGGTAAATACCTCGGCTCCGCCCCATGACGCTAGATCTTCCTTTCTGCTGGAAGATTCAGGTTCCCTCGTGCTTTCTGTGATGTTGAGGCCTGGATTCATTTCGGCGTTTTCACGCATCTTCTCGCTCTGAAACTCGTTAGAGTTTACGACTTCTGATCGGACATGGATGACAAGTTGTCTCCCGGGTTTCGCCGGTGTCCTTGCGGACAGAAAATGTTGCGCACCGATCCCCACCTCTCGTGCGTTTACTGCCTCGGTTCTATTCACAATACCTTGCAGTGCTCCATTTGCGCTTCCTTCCACCCCAATGTCCTGGAAGATCGTCAGGCGCGCCTGAAGCTGGGTAGACCGGAACTCCGCAACCCACCGGTAAAATCCAAGGAGGCCAGGTGGGCGGTTCCAGCAGCTCACGGGATCCGCTTGAACAGCTGGCGCATAGGCGGCCTTGAGAAAAGGCGCCGCCCAAGCTACTACACGGCTAGCCGAGGTTTCTTCGTGCCGCTCAATCTGGGCTCTTCCTTTTCAGGTTCCTTTAGGTTGTGCCAGTCTCTCCCTACCAGGGTGAGGCCCCTCAGCTCGCACTCATCCCGTTCTAAGAAAAGGATCCTAAAATCTTGGAGTGAAGAAGAGCTCCTGGGATCAGGGCGGTCCGATCATCTGACCGGTCAAATTGCCTCCTCGGCCGCTGGGTTTCCAGACCTTCCGTCTGTACGGGCGTAAGGCGAGGAGTCTGCTGATCCAGCCGAGATTATTCTCGACCCGATCGAGCCGTTATCACCGACTCCTGTCGATGATTCTTTGGAAGAGCGCCAAGATTCTCTCCTTCGCCCGATGAGGAGACCGCCCAGCAGTACTCCCGATCGAGGACAAGAACGAACCTCGGTTTCACCAGCCGATCTCTCCCGATCGACAAAGCCGACATAGTCGGTCTCGATCAGGGAGCAAGTCCTCTTCGATCGATTGACCCAAAAAAGGACACAAGCACTCCCGCAAGAGGCGCCGCCACCGTTCCCCTTCCTCCTCGGACGAGGAGAGGCTTTGACGAAAAATTCGTCGACGCTGCGAGGATCTCATGTGGCAGCAATTCCTGCTAGCAGGTCAGAAGCCGGCTCCCTCGGTGGTCCCGGCTATCTCTTGGCCTCAACCTCTTCCGTCCGCTTCAGACACCGATTGCTCCGGTGTCGGTCTCTTCGAGGGGCTCGGTCGTCTTCCGCCGCAACCGGTTTCAGGTTCCCCACCAATTTTGGTGGAACCTCCACCTAAGCTGCCCCTGGGGTTCCCTCCAAGGAGGCCCGACAGTCTTCGGGTCTCCCCCACAGACTGTCAATTACGGTCACCCCTGATCGCCCTAGGCATATCGAGGGGGACTTAGGTGGGCAGCCTTTATATCGGGACTCCTCCGATTCCGATAACACTGGCCTTCATTCTCTCGATGAGCTTTCGGCATCAGGCTTGGAAGAAGGGCCTTCCTCCTTCCAGGGCATCCTCTGGCTCATTTCCGAATCGATGGGGATGGCCCTACAGCCTATCCAGAAAAAGGCGGAATATCCCCTTACGGATATTCTTAAGAGGGGGGATACCCCTACGGAGGCATTTCCAGTCGCCGAAGCCATTATTGGTTCGGCCTTGGAACTCTGGCAGCGTCCAGCCTCCTGCCCAGCTCCGTCTGCCTGCATGGCACGCAAGTATGCAGTGCCCACAGGGTCCTTGGCAGGGTTTACTGAGCACCCCTCGGCGGAAAGCCTTGTGACTGCCTCAGTATTCAGGCGGACGGGCAGCTCAGCCGATACTGACCGCCCTCCAGACAAAGAGTCCAAACTCATGGACCACTCGGCCCGGAAGGTCTATGCTGCATCATCTTTGGGCCTTCGTCAGGCAAGCTCAGCGGTGATTATGGCACACTTCTCTCACGCCCTCTTGGGGTCGCTGGACGAAGGTCTCCCCACCTCCCAGCTGACATGCAGACCACGGTCAAGCAGGTCAGGGACCAGGGCAGAAGCTGTTGCTAAACAACAACTCCAGACTGCTCTGGACGTGGGTGATTCCTGTGCCCGTTCACTAGCTGCAGCGTTTCCACTCGCCGCAGGGCTTGGCTGAGGTTATCCTCCTTTCCCATGGATACTCAGCACAAGCTGGCTGATGTGCCCTTCCTTGGCACCCGACCTCTTCGGCCAGGGTGGCAGGTCACCTGCAGCATATCGAGCAATCTAATGCCACCTTAGATGCTACATCCGCTAAGGTTCTTCAAGTAAGAACCAGCAGAAGCGCAGGAAGAAGCCTTTTCGTCATTCTTCCCCTGCAGTCAGACAACCACCCTTCCAGGGGGGTCAACAACAGCAGCAGGCTCAGGCTTGGCGCCCTAGGCCCAAGCAAGGTCCCCAGCAGCCCCGCAAAGGAGGCCGAGGCGCTGGTCCAGGTGCCCCCTCCTCCTCTAAGCCTGCCCAGTGACGGGCCGGGGGTGTCCTCCCCCGTACTCGTCACTTCAGCTCTGGGTCCTCCTGTGGGGGGCCGGCTCCGCCACTTTGTTTCCGCTTGGTCCGGTATCACCACGGACAGATGGGTCCTAGAAGTGGTTGGGCAGGGTCTGCCCTTAGAATTCGAGCAGTACCCTCCCAGCCGAGCCCGTGCCCCAAGAGGAGGCGGATCTTAGTCGCCCAGTCTGTCCTCCGAGGGCGACATCGCTTCTCCTCCTCAAAGAGGTGGTGGCCAGTGGCGGATCCTCCTTCAGACCCAGGCTTCGTCTCCAGGTATTTCCTGGTGCCCAAGCAGACAGGCGGTTGGCACCCATTCTAGATCTGCACGACCGAATCGGTATCTCAGGTCTCGCACCTTTCGGATGGTAACTCTAAATCAGATCATACCATCCCTGGAGCGAAACATGTGGTTCTGCACACTGGATCTTCAGGACGCTTTTTTCCACGTCCCTATCCGTCCGTCTCTTCAGCGGTTCCTCCACTTCAGGGTCGAAGGGACCCTGTACGAGTTCAGAGCCATGCCGTTCGGCCTGTCATCGGCCCCAAGGGTTTTCACCAAATGCATTGCAGTGTGGCAGCCCATCTTCGGCGTCAGGGGGTTCGTATTTACCCCTACCTGGACGATTGGCTCCTGGCGGGATCCTCCCTTCAGGAGGTGGAGAGGTCCAGGGACCTGACCCTCCGAACCTGCTCACACTTGGGCCTTCTGATCAACGAGGCCAAATCGTAACTCGTACCTTCTCAGGTGATAGGCTTCATCCAGGCAGAAACTCGATCTCGTCAAGCCAGAGCTCGGCTCGGGCGGATAGAGCGGAGGTTCTCTCCTCCTTTGCCCAATCATTTCTGGTTGGGCACTCACGCCCTCCCGGGACTTCCTCGCCTCCTGGGCTACATGGCGGCGTGCCGTCGGTGGTCCGCTGGGTCAGACTGCTCACGCCCCCTCAGTGGGGCTCGCCACAGTGGTCTCAGCGTCAGAGTCTTTTCGACCAGCTGGTCACGGTCACCCAGGGATGTGGGACGCCTACAATGGTGGACCGTCCCGAATCTAATGCTGGAAGGGATCCCGTTTGTCCGCCCGAGCCGATGCGGTCGCCCGACCGATGCCTCCTCTCACGGGCTGGGAGCCACATGGGAATACAGGGCTCATGGGTTCTGGACCCCAGAGGAGTCCCAATGCCACATCAACCTGTTGGAGCTCAGGGCAGTCAGACTGGCTCTGTCAGCTTTCGCTCCTCAGCTCCGGGGTCAAGTGGTTCAAGTCCAGACGGACAATACCACGACCATGTACTACCTCAACAAACAGGGCGGCATGCACTCCCGTCTGCTTTGCAAGGAGGCGCTCCGGATCTGGATCTTCGTCAGCCGGCTGGAGGCGGATCTCCTAGCCATCCATGTGGCAGGAGTCGCGAACCAACTGGCGGATGCTCTCAGCCGCTTAGGCCAGACATCCCACGAGTGGTCTCTCCATCCAGAGGTAGCCTACTACCTGTTCTCTCGTTGGGGCAAACCGTTGGTGGACCTGTTTGTCTCCAGGGAGAACACCAAGCTGAGGCTGTTCCATGCCCACCCCCTCAGCAGGGTTCGCTGCAGGGGGATGCCTTCTCGAGGCCGTGGACCCCAGGCCTCTTTTACGCCTTTCCTCCATTTCCCTTGATCCACAAGGTGTTACTCAAGGTGAGGAAGGACAAGGCGAAGGTGATCCTGGTAGCCCCAGATTGGCCACGCCAGTTCTGGTATCCAGATCGCCACAGCCTCAGCTGCAGGACCCCGGAGCGGCTCAGTACACGCCCGGACCTGATATCTACTGAACCAGGGAAGGTCCTTCATCTGGACCTTCAATCCCTGCACCTCACAGCCTGGTTCCTGGCGGCTAGAGTTCCAGGCTTTGGGTCTTTCGGAGGATGTCTACACCGTGGTGGAGGCATCTCGAAAAGAATCGACCAGGAAATGTTATGCCTTCAAATGGAAGAGATTTTCCATTTGGTGTCAGAGTAAAGGTCTGGACCCCTTATCCTGCTCGGTGGCTAACATTCTAGACTACCTTGGTCCCTCTCCAAGGGGTCTTGGTCATCGACCCTTAGGGTGCACCTAGCAGCCATATCGGCTTACAGGCGCGGGTCGGTCAGCCGGCGTTAATCAGGAAAAGGTGGTGGAGCGCTCAAAGGCCTGGACCACACATCCCGTGCGTGAACCTCCACCTCCGTGGGATCTTTTGCTGGTTTGGCAAAGCTCATGGGCAAGCCATTCGAACCCATGCACAAGTCTGCACTTTCGCACTTGTCGTGGAAGACGGCCTTCTTGGTGGCTATCACGTCAGCCAGAAGGACGGAGGAGCTCCAGGCGCTTTCAGTGGCCTCCCCCTATCTGGTCTTTCCCAGGGACAAAGTTGTCCTGCGCCCCCAACCGAAATTCCTTCCGAAGGTGGTGTCAGAGTTTCACCTTAACCAGGTGTTGACCCTGCCAGTATATTACCCTAATTACACCTCGGACGCCGAGTATAGGCTCCATACTCTGGACCTCAGACGTGCTCTCTCCTATTATAAGGAGAGGACGGCGGAAATTCGGGGAGAGGTTCGCCAGCTGTTTGTCACCTACGCTGAAGCCGCTTCTGGCAGACCTGCAGCCAAGCGGACTATTGCGAGATGGATCACATCATGCATAGTTCTGTGCTATGAATTGGCGGGTAAGGAGCCTCCCAAAGGGCTAAGGGCTCATTCTACCCGTCATACTGCTGCTTCGGTGGCTGCTTCCAGGGACATCCCTATCCAGGAAATCTGTCGGGCCGCTACCTGGAAGTCAGCAAGCACCTTTATTACCCATTACCACATTGACCTAGAGTCACGTCGGGATGCTGGTTTTGGGGCCTCGGTTCTCCAATCTCTATTCCCTAAGTAGGGGGTGTGCGCCTTGCCTCCCTCCTCCCGGAGAACTGCTTGGAGTCTGCCAGACAGTGTGGATGAACAACATATCCACGCTCCTAGAAGAACAGGTTACTCACCTGTAACAGTAGTTCTAGGAGTGGTATATGTGTTCATCCACTACGCCTCCCAACCTCCCGGCTTTAGGCGCACAACCTGGCCTCAGCGGGCTAGATCTGGCGTCATGTGGCGGAGCCGAGGTATTTACCACCTGGGTGGGTGGGAGGAGCCAGCTTGAAGACTTCCGGCAAGATTTAAAGGGGAAAGGGACAATGCCAGACAATGTGGATGAACAACATATACCACTCCTAGAACTACTGTTACAGGTGAGTAACCTGTTCTTCTTGTGCCCGTTGAGTGGTGGCTGCAGTTGCCATACACCATAGGGCTTGGCTGTGGATCTTGACCTTCACGGCAGACACCCAGCACAAGCTGGCGGATGTCCCTTTTGTGCACGGACCTATTCGGCCTGGTGTGGAGGGTCACTTCCAGTGCATTGAAAGTCCAGTGCCACTCTGGACTCGGTGACATCCGCCCAGATGGACAACAAGGGCACTAAGAAACAAAAGCACAAGCCATTTCTGTCCTCCACACCTGCGCAAAACCAGCCCAGCATCAGTCTGGCTAGCAGGCTCAGTCCTGTCTACCTTGGATCACAAATAACTTTAGCAAACTAACATTTCGGTATAAAGTTGCCAATAGTTGGAACGTGCTTCCTCAACAACTTAGAAGTTTTGAAATGTCACAAACCACTTTTAAAACTGCAGTGCAGCAGGAATTAACTTTTCGCTGTGAGTGCATAAGGTAAATAAATGTTAATGTTTACACGGCGTTGTTTGTTTTAATGGTACATTGTAAGTATTTGTCATATTTCTCCATTGTTTATGTATTTGCTTATGTATCTGTCTTTTTGTAAGAAACAGGTGCACCCTGTGAAAAGGGTATTCATAGCCCTAATGGTGTAAATTCTGTATAAATAAAATTTCCTACTACTACTTGTACCACTACGTTCGTGGCCTTGGTGGTCCGAAAGGCCGGAGGGAAGGGACCCGGTGTCTCCTCTGCCAAATCCTCCTCCTCCAAGCCTGTTCAGTGATGGGATGGGGGTTGCCACCCTGATAACCATCACTCCTCCCCTGTGTACTCCTGCGGTGGGCTAGCTCTGCCACTTCCTTCTTGGTCCATTGTTACCATGGACAGGTGGGTTCTGGAAGTGGTCAGTCAGAGCCTGCCTCTGAAATTCAAGCAGTACCCTCCAAGATGAGCCCACGCCCCACGGGAGGACTTGGTATCCGCAGACACCCGGTTGGCTCTTTGAGACAACATAGCCCAGCTCCTCCGCAAGGAGATCGTAGTCAGAGCTGTGGATCCTCCCAAACACCCAGGGTTTGTCTCCAGGTACTTCCTGGTGGCAAAACGAATGGAGGGTTGGCACCCTCTTCTAGATCTGCATGACCTGAACAGATTCCTCCGGTCCTGCACCTTCAGGGTGGTAACTCTGTCCCAGATCATACCATCTCTGGAGCAAAATATTTGGTTTTGCTCTCTGGATCTTCAGGAGGTGTTCTTTCATGTCCTCATCCGTCTGTCCCACCGAAGGTTCCTCCACTTCTGAGCAGAGGGAGTCCTTTATGAGTTCCAAGCCATGCCTTTCGTCCTCTTCTCGGTCCCCAGGGTCTTCACCAAATGCATAGCAGTGATGACAGCTTACCTGAGTGGCCGAGGGGTCTGGGTGTACCCCTACCTCGACAACTGGCTGATAGGTCCCTCCAGCAGGAGGTGGAGCGGTCCAGGGACCTGGCCCTCCAGACCTGCATCGACCTCGTCAGAACTCGTGCCCTTGCTGGTGGGCAGTTTCATTGGGGCAGAGCTCTGCTCCCAGCAGACAGAGCGGAGGTTCTCTCTTCCTTTGCCCAGTCATTTCTAGTTGGGCACTTGCACCTGCTCGGACTTCCTGCACCTTCTGTGCTACATGGCGAACTGCACCAGTGTGGTCTGTTGGGCCTGTTGGCATATGCTCCCTCCAGTGGGAGCTGGCCAGCCAGCCAGCAGTCTCGGCGCAAAGATCACTTTGACCAGCTGGTCACTGTGACCCAGAGGATGTGGGATGCCCTCCATTGGTGGCTTGTCCCAGAACATCTGCAGGAAGGGATCCCATTTATCTTACCCTAATCAATCTTCACCATTCATTACTGATGGGTCCTACTGGAGGTGAGGACCCTGCATGGAAAAAAGAGCACTGTCTCTTTAAAATTTTTGTGCTGGGTGGAGATGATGGGACGGCGCCTCTCTCGAGGCCAGCGTTCTCTGTGGCACTCGCGGGCTGGCCAGTAACCAACACCAACTCCTCCCTGTCCTCAGTTCTGTTTTTTCCACCATTGAGGAAGGATCCTGTGCAGGAATCGCTTCAAGTACAGCGCTGACAGTTTGGTCATCCCTCCTTGGCTGAGGCCATTATGGGAGGTATTGCACGCCATCTGGATACGCCCTCTGCCCCTTCTCCTGCCCATAGGGACTGCATGCACAGATACTGCATAGCAGTGGGGTCTCCGAATGCCATGCCACAGCCTTCTTCAGGTTTGGGGTCCTGGATACTCATTCGACGCCAACACCTCAGTCGGGACCGCCTCCCTGACTCTGACTCAGCTGAGCTTGATTGATGGAGGAGGAGGTGTTTTTTATGTATGCCTCCTATTGCGGATATTGGCTCAACAGGCGCACCCAGGTGGCCTGTGCAAGGCATATCTGTTCAATGCTGGTGTTCAATGCTGGGCAAGTCCTGGCAGGCTGTGGACGGTGAAGGAACCAGGGAAGCCATTTGCCTAAATGCCCAGGGTCTGGAACTAGCAAGACACCTCTTCAGGGCAGTCCATGACGCCAATGAGGTAGCTTCCAGGCTGGTAGGATACTCAGTCTGCATTAGTCTTTCTATGTGGCTTCGCCTATACAGGTTGTCACCCTGGCCAGGCATGGGGTGATGTCCTCACCTTTCCAGGGGCCCACTTCTCCACAGGCACAGCAAGCCCTTCAGGGCACCTTCCACCTAGCGGATCCAGGGAGGCGTTCGCCAGCCATGTCAAGTCCTCGGGCCTAGCTGGGCCCAGATTGGCCCCTTCCTCTGTGTCCTTTCCTCCCCCATGGGAGGGTCTCCGCCTCTAGGAGTTCCTTCTCTAGGTACTCAGACTCATTAGTAATGAATGGTGAAGATTGATTTTGGTAAGATGCAGAATTTCTGTACATACCGTGATTATGATCTTCCTAAATATCTTCATTAGTTCGCCCACCCACCCTCCCTATGATCAGACACTGGCGCTCTTTCCTTTTCTCTCCCCTGTCCCTCCGGGCTGGAAAGAATAGGAAAAAGGACTCTGTCTTACACGAACCCTGTGTCCAGTCTGGATACTTTTCCACCACTGGTGGGCTACGAGGTTGCTCCACCACTTCTGTGGGATTTTTCTAGGGTATAATCCCCTTAATTGCTCTTCTCCAGCTTAGCAGTCCTCTAAACTAAAATCTGCTTCCCAGGGCAATCCTTTTCTGGTGCCTTATTTTTCGCCTTGTCTGGAGGATTTTAGGAGGACAATGGACGCACAGATCAGATGGGGAAGGTATGGATGAAGACAGAAAGTAAAAAATGAATTTGTCAATAAATAGAGATCAGGATCTCTCACTTTCATTCTAAAAAAAAGGAAAAGGGATTTTTGTCTCAGCATGGTCAGGTCCCAAGTCTCTGGCTCTTCCTCTCCTGCAGAACCCCCCATTCTCCTCCCTTTAAACAGCTTGTCTTTTACTTCGAACACATTCCAAGAAAGGGGTTACTAGTGGAGTACCTCAGGGCTCAGTACTGGTCCAATCTCTTTAACATCTTTATAGGTGACATTGCAGAGGGTCTGGAGGGAAAGGTATGCCTCTTTGCAGATGACACAAAGATCTGTAACAGAGTTGATACACAAGAGGGGTAGAAAGATGAGAAGGGACTTGGCAAGGTTGGAGGAATGGTCAGACATATGGCAACTTAGATTCAATGCAAAGAAGTGCAAAGTAATGCACCTGGGAAACAAAAATCCAGGAGAAGAGTACACAATAGCAGGGGAGGTACTAACAACAACAAAAATGGAAAGGGACCTGGGAGTAGTCATATCAGATGACCTAAAGGTGGGTAAGCAATGTGAAAAGTCAGTAAGGAGAGCCAGGGGGATACTGGGATGCATAGGAAGGGGCATCACAAGTAGAAAAAGGGAAGTGATTATCCCTCTATACAGACAGTTGGTGAGACCCCATCTGAGTACTGTGTGCAGTTTGGAGACCTCACCTCAGCAAGGGCGTAGACAGGATGGAAGATCCAGAGGAGGGCAACTAAAATGGTGCAGGGTCTACATCAGAAACCATATGAAGAGAGACTGAGAGAGAGCTTAATATGTATAAATCCTTGAGGAAAGGAGGGCATAGGGGACATGATAGAAACGTTCAAGTACCTCAAGGGAATCAACAAAGTCCAGGAGGGTAGCATCTTTCAGAAAAGAGATGTGTAAGAACAAGGGGCACAGTTTAAAGATAGAGGGGATGGCTCAGGGGTAATGTGGAAATTCTTTTCATGGAGAGTGGTGGATACATGGAACAGCCTTCCTGAGGAGGTCATTGGTCTAAAACAGTGGGGGAATTCAAACATGCATGGGACAGACACAAAGCAATTATAGTGGGGGGTTGCAGGAAGCAGGCTGTTGGTTAACTAGAATCTGCAGCTTATCCAGTAGGTAGGGAAATGGGCAGACTGGGTGGGCCAAGTGGTCCTTTTCTGCCGTCAGTCTATGTTTCTATCTTGGATCATTCCTTTCCTCTTTTTAAGTGGCATCTAGTCCTCTGGACTTCTCGAAGGGGAGAGAATCCTGTGTGGTGTGGGGGGGGGGGTTGTCGGTGGAGAGTTGGGCCAGATCTTACTTCAAGTGGGAGCTCTTGCAATAGGCTATCACAATAAGGACTATGCCGCAGGCACTAGGACCCTCTGGAAAACTTCTCAGCCAGCAATACCCAGCAGGGACTGCCCCCGGCGTAGACTCCACCCCATCAGCCCTGGTACAAAAGGGAGCGGACCCAGCTCCACCCCAGTTCTTTTTCCCTGCGTCCCGCATCATGAAAGTTCCAGTTCTTGCCCCAGCCCAGCTAAAACTCATTTTTTTCACCTTTTCTAGCATATTTCTCCACAGTTTCGACGTTTTTTTTTTCAGTCTACTGATGTATGTCTTCCTGTCCCTCTGTCCTGTCGGGACCCACATTAACAGTGCAGGTTATGGCCTTAGATACTCGCCTAAAGACGGCCACAAGCAGTGCGTTTTGCCTGGGGCCTGAGCATGACACCGTGGCCTGTTTGTCCTGCCAGAAGTTCACCAGCCGTACTCTGATCCGCTGCTTGAAGGCCCTGAAGGCGTTCCTGCTTGAAAAGAAGATAGACCTGCACACCTCAGGGGAGAAGCCGGAAAAGGACAAAACCAAGCGGTCCCGCAAAAAAGACCGTAGTCGGTCCCGGCACCGGTCCAGGTCCCGCTCCCGGCCTTCTCCCAAGAAAGCCCGTGGTTCGATGGACTCAGGTGATCGTCCAAAATCAAAAGATCAGACTAAGGCTGGGCCTTTGGGGGAGAGGCCAGCGAAGCCTAAGGTGACCCTGCTAAGGGTCACCGTTAAGTCCTCGGAGGTGCAAGCTTCCGCCCAGCCTTCCAAGGCCTCTGCGCCACCCATCAAGAGCGCGCCCTTGGAGTTGAAGGACACTCCAGGGCTCCCGGTCAGTACCCCACCCAGTCCCTGCTACCGACGCCTGGGTGATGGGGTGACGGATCCGGACGCAGCCAGCGAAGGGCTGCATCCCATCCCTAAATCCTCCTCCCGGGCTCAGGCATGCACTCCTTCCAAGGTCGGCGTCCGGATATTCCATTTCCGGGAAAGTGACTCTGTTTTTTTGAAGAGCGTTCCAGGATCTTCTTTCCTTTTGGTGGGGCAGGTCCAGAAGCGGACCCCGCACAAAGCCAGCCCTGTCACTGGGTCCTGACTCCTTCGGGTAGAACCACGCCAGGGAGGTGCTTCTTTGTCGAGGAAGATCCCTGAGAGGCCGCCGGCCCACACCACCTCCCAGGGCTTATTACCATTCACGGTCTGTAGACCGACACCGCGCTGTACCAGCTCCGGTAGCCGACGCGGGTTAGGTCTCACACCAGGATCCGCTCGCTTTGTTAGACGGGATCGCTCCCGACGCCTGTCTTCACACCATCGGGTCTCGGACCTTCATCGGCTCGGTGAGGCGCCCAGCTTCGGTCCCAGCAGATCTTACTTCAGACACAGCTTTGCAGCAGGTAACACCATTAGGACTGAAGCCGGCAGGCGTCAGGACCCACGAAGCTTCTAGCTAGCTATCTTCAGCGAGGCCCGCCCCGGCGTGCGGTCCCGCCCTCGGCGTCAGGCGTAGTATAAGAAGCGGTCCCGCCCAGATTCCCCAGTTCTTTCCCCGCCGTCGACTTGCAAGTCTCGACCCTTCGGTTCCAATTCTAGTGCGTAATGCGTGGTAAAGTTTTTCCTTCGGAAAATTTGTTTTTTCTTCGGTCAGTTTGTTGTCTGATGTCCTCTCCAACCTCCGGTCATTCTTCGAAGTGCGCCTGTGGGAAGCAGATCCCTTTTAAGGATCCGCATTTGGTCTGCGTCCGGTGCCTAGGCCCAGACCACGACACCTGGTCCTGTTCCTTTTGCCAAGGTTTCAACAGCAGAACCCAGATCCGTCGCCAGAAGGCCCTACAGGCGTTCCTGCTCGAGGAACAACTCGAGACCATGGCCTCCAAGGGGGATTCTTCGGAGAAGGGCCGCAAACATTCGGAGAAGCATAGGTTGAAGGCCCCTTCCAGGTCCCCGTCTAGGGCCTCTGATTCTCGTAGCTCCGGCCCCAGGTCCGACCGCTCACCTTCCGGGGCCAGTTCTCAGCCTCCCCCCGCTGCAGTGAGAAAATCTTCGGGCTCCTCTTCTCAGGCCAAGACTTCCAGGCCTCCTTCATCTTCCAAGGCCCTGGTCAAGTCGGGGGACCGCCACCATCATCACAAGTTGGGTTCCCGACATTCTGAACCCGACGTCAGGTCTGCCTCCTTGCCTCCTCCTCCCCAGCGGAAGACCAAGGAGCTCACCTCTCTTAAGAGACCGTTGGATCTGACGTCGGCCCGTCCGACGTCGGCCTCTCGCTACAGGTCCCCAGAGCTGTCGACCGCCGGCAGTCGCGCGGCCAGGCCCTACGCACCCCTGGACGCCAGTGGGGGCGATGTCCGTGCCTGTCCGGATGAGAAGAGGGACCGACGCCTCCGACCGACGCCTGTCAGGAGACTATTACAGAGAGGAGTTGGCACAGCCTGAGGACCAGACAGGCGACCCTGTCCTGTCGAGCCTCCCAGGAAACCCTCCCGCAGAACCCCGAGGCTCTGGAGCCGACGCTGGAACCCGATGATCGACCACCCACGCCCGGGTCCGCTGCGGGTCTTTTCTATCTCAGAGGTTATGGAGCTTTTCACTTACTGGTGGGATACCATCAAAAAGGACATGGTCCCCAACCCACCTCCTCTCCCACCTCCTCCTCCTTCTAGACCGGTTACCCCTCCGGTTCCTGCGCCCCCTTCTCCATCCGGGTTGGCAGGCCGGTCACCTCCTCCCCAGGAGCCCAGGATCCCTCCAAGGGGGAGACCAGATAAAAGGAGACCTCCGTCCAGATCCTCTTCTGGGTCACCCAGCCCTAAGAGACCCAGAAGATGCCGACGCTCGCTTTCGACGGAGGACACGGGATCAGAGTTTTCAACAGGATCTAGATCCCCATCTCCCTTCCACATCCCGCTCTGGACCCACGTGAGCTTCCAAGGTCTCGGATGGCCCGCCGTTCTCGGACATCATGAGACACATCCAAGAGAACATGGGATGGGATGCGGAGGTTAGACCCAGCTCCCTGGCGGAAATAACCGGCAGAAGGACCCCAAGCCTGTGGTGGTGCCACCCTTGGTAGACACTTCGTGGGCGTCCACCAAGGCAGCGTGGAGATGTCCACATTCACTTCGGCGGTGCCAAAAGCTGACTGCCTGTACAAGGCTCAAGGAAGACCAGTACTTGGCTCAGCATCCTCAGGCCGACTCTCTGGTCATAACAGCCTCTCATGACCGGTCCCAGAGACCGCAACATTTGAGCACTCTGCCACGGACCCGGAGTCAAACAGCTGGGCGGCTATGGGTAGGCGCACATATGCTTCTGCTACCTCGCCATCAGATCCCTGATTACTTGACCCACATGGTGCAGTTCAAAATGCCCTGTAGGGCAGGGTCTGGATCTGGCTGAGAAGTTGCCAGAAGGTGAGCAGAAGGAGGATGTTGCAGCTCCTCCGGATGGGTTGGATGTGGGGACCCAGGTCTACTGAGCTGTGTGCGACTCCATGGACTCCTTGGCCCGAGCAGCAGCTTCTCGGTGTATGCCTCGAGGGGCACTCTTGGCTCCGTGTCTCTGGCTTTACCCCGGACGTCCAGAAAAACATCATGGATGCCTCATTCAAGGGAGAAGTTCTCTTTGGTGAGCCTTCTGAGAAGGTCATCACCAAGCTTCAAGAGGCCGGGAAGGCGGTGAGGTCGGTCCAGGCGATGTACCGACCGAGTCTTAGTTCCTTTCGTTGGAATCAAAGCCGTTTTCGTGGACGGGCACAGAGACAACAGTCCCGCACCGGTCCACAACAGAGGGGCTCTGGTTCCCGTAAAGCCCAGGGTAGACAGCCCGCGGGCTGAGGTCAACGCCCAGCTAAACCGGCCCAGCCCGCAGGCCCCTCCGCCACCACAGCCTGACTCCTTTCCGGCCCCCGCCCCTCAGGATCAACGGGACATCAAGGTCAGGGGTCGCATTGCGAATTACCTGCCAGGATGGCAGTCCATAACCACCAACCGGTGGGTTCTTCAGTTGGTCGAAAGAGACCACTTTATAGAATTCGCAGAAAAGCCACCCTCAAGGCCTCCTCTGCTCTCCCGTTACTCGGGTCAGCACAAGCTACTGATAAGACAAGAAATACTCGCGCTCCTGCAAAAGGGGGCGGCAGAGTATGTCCCAGAGAACCAGAGAAGATACGGATATTACTCCCACTTCTTCCTGGTTCCAAAGAAAACAGGGGACCTCCGTCCGATTCTGGACCTCAGCGACCTCAATATGTCGGTCGCCTACAAAAGATTCTGCATGGTGACTCTTCCAGGTCTTATTCCCATGCTAAAGAGGCCGCATTTTTGAGTCCTAGACATCAGGATGCATACCTGCACATCCTGTAGCTCAAGCGCACAGGAGGTTCCCTGCGCTCGAGTTTCTTGGCCACCATTTTCAGTTCCAGCACTTCCATTCGGACTGTCATCGGCTTGGGTCTTTACCAAATGCATGGCAGTCATGGCGCGTCTCTAGAGGCGGGGCCATTATATATTCCGTACCTGGACGATTGGCTTCTCATGGCTGCCTCCAGAGGCGTTGTTAATAGCTATCCAGAGTACCCAGGATCTGTTTTGGTCTCTGGGCATCTTAATCAATACGAAGTCTCTCCTGGTACCCGTCACAGAAACTGCAGTTCATAGGCAGATCCTGGACACCATTCAGGGAAGAGCATTTCTTCCAGGCGACAGAGCGGGCGCATCAGATCCCTCATCAGGGATCTTTAAATAAGAAAGACTGTCCCAGCCAGGTCGGTCCTTTGCTTGCTCGGACACATGGCTGGGCCATTCCGACCGTCCCTTTAGCAGAGGCTCCACATGCGGATAACTCAGTGGATGCTCAAGGTGCAAAGGGACCAAAGGCAGACCATATGCAGCATCCGGTCAGAATCACGACGCCGTGATTGAGACTGGCAATGGTAGCTGAGACCCAGGGACACTCTCTACGGGTGTCGTTTATAAGCGCCGTCCCGGGTAATCCTCACCACAGGCGCCTCAGGACTGGGGTGGGAGCACACCTGGGCGAGGTGAAGTCCCAGGAGCGTGGACCCCTCAGGAGGCTCAGCTTCATATCAACGTTCTAGAGATGAGGGCGGTCATGCCCTGCAGGCTTTTCAGTCAGAGATACCCGCGAGTACTCCTGCTCCAGACAGACAACACGGCGGTATGTATTACCTCAACAAACAAGGCGCACACTCTTACCCCTTTGCAGGGAGGCTATGAGGTGTGGGATTGGGTAATCCGCAGCAGCGAACCTGATCACAGTACATGTTCCTGGGTGGACAACACAATTGCAGATGGCCTGAGTCGTTCCCAGGCCAGAGTCCATGATGGGAACTTCTTCAGGAGGTAGCAGAGGACCTGTTTCTTGATGGGGAACTCCAGGATGGACTTGTTACCTCTCCATCAGCATCAAAACTGCCTATTTTTGCGCTAGATCCAGGGCCTGGTGTTTTCTGGCGAGGCGTGTTGTCCCTCTCCGGGGACAGATTCCTCTCGCTTTCCCTCCCTTCCCGTTGATCCAGAGAGTTCTTCTCAAACTCGCAGGGAGCATGCAACAATGATCCTGGTGGCCCCTTTCTGGCCCAGACAGATCTGGTTCCTTTGCTAATACAGCTATCCTGGAAGCCCGCTCCGTTGCCATTCAGCTCCCATCTCTTGTCTCAGAGGAGGTTCACTGGTCCACCGGACTTCGCTCACTGAACCTGCATGCATGGCTCCTAGAGACATAGCCATTTTGCGACATGGGGTCTAGCAAGAGGTTGCGGAAGTTCTTTCTGCAGCCAGAAAGCCGGCACAGCGCTGTTGTAGCGTCGCACATGAAATGGCGCCATTTTGTCTATGGTACGCAAGTACGCGGCCTTTCCCCTTCAGGTTGTCCGATTGAAAGCGGTGTTAGAGTACCTGCTCCCTTTTCCGCTGGGTCCTCGCCACTCCTCTATTAAGGTGCACCTCTGTGCCATTTCAGCTTATCACCTTCCGGTGGGACAGCGCACAGTGGCACAATTAGATGTCTGTTGAGAATTCCTGAGAGGGGTGTTACATCTTAGGCCGCCCATTAAAGACCCAGTGCCTCCATGGGACTTACTCTTTGTCCTGGAGCAACTCACGCTCCCCCCTTTGAACCTGCCGTGGATTGCGAGCTGTGTTTTCTGTCGTGGAAAACGTTGTTTTTAGTTGCTGTTACGTCAGCGAGAAGCGTTTCCGAGCTTCATGCTCTCATGTGTAAGGAGCCTTATCTGGTTTTTCACCAGGACAGAGTATCCCTGAGGACGAATCCTAAATTCTTGCCTAAAGTGGTCTCCACACTCACTCTCAATCAGGACATTGACCTGCCTGTCTACTTCCTTAATTATTCTAATAGAAGAAGGCTGCTCCACCCTGGATGTTCACCGCAGCTTAAGGTACTACCTGAGCAGAACTAAGCAGCTTCGTAAGTCGGAGCAACTTTTTGTTTCCTTTACTGAAAGGATGATGGGCCAGCCAGTGTCAAAACAGTCCCTCTCGCTGGCTTGTCCAGTGCATATCATACTGCTATGATATCAAACAAAAGCCCCTTCCGGGATCAGTCCGGGGCCATTCCACTAGGGGAGTGGCCACCTCCTTTGCAGCACTCCGTAACATCTCCACCTCTGCCATTTGTGCTGCAGCCACTTGGAGCTCTGTACATACCTTTATCAGGCATTATAGCCTGGACATTGCTTCACGGCAAAGAGCCGGCTTCGACCTGGCAGTGCTACAGGGTCTCCTGTCCTAGAATCAGGACTCGGAATGAACTTTCTAGTTTCCTCCTCCCAGGTGTTTGCAAGCGCTACTGCAGGAATCAGTCCTAATAAGTGTTACCTGCAGCAGCTGTTTCTCGAAGTAGATAGTACAGTTACGTAAGAACTACCGTAACAGTAGATCTTCGAACAGCTCTTGCAGCTAGTACCTTCCCGCCCCACCTTCCCCTGAGGAGGCATGGCTTCTCGAGCCTTTAACAGGGACTTATACCCCTTTGTCTTCTGATAGTGGATCCTCGGTCTCCCATTTTGGTATCATCCTCGGCGAAGTCTCCGGCGGGAGAACTGGGAATCTGGGCGGACCGCCTCTTATGTATTACGCCTGACGCCGGAGGCGGACCGACGGGGTGTCCCGCTGGAAGATAGCTAGCTAGAAGTTTTCGTGGGTCCTGACGCCTGCCGCTTCGGGTCCTAATGGTGTTACCTGTCAAAAGAGCTGTTCTCGAAGATCTACTGTTACGGTAAGTTCTTGCGAACTGTACTTTCCAAAGAAATCAGACAGGCTGTATAGAGCCCGAGGGATAAACCATTTTGGCCAAGCACCCTCAGGTGGGACTGTTCAGTTATTCTGGCTGCTCATGACAAATCTAAGCAGCCCAAACACCTCAGCTCGCAGCCTCCCGATCCAGAGTCTCGTTATTTGGACCAGGTGGCAAGAAGGTGTATTCTGCCTCCATCTGTTCAGTTAGGTCCCTGAATTTCCTTACGCATATGGTCCAGTACCGGAATGCGCTATGGGAGCGGGGGCAAGAGCTGGTAAACGCCTTGCCAGACTCCAAGAAGAAAACGGAGATTCTGGACATCCTAAGATCGGGCTCGGACGTAGGCGCACATTTTTTGCGTGACTCGTATGACACTGCAGATATGGCAGCCAGAGCGGCAGCGGCAGGTGTCTGCCTCAGGCGCCATTCCTAGTTGAGGGTCTCGGCCTTGCAGATCTGCAGTCTGGCATCCAGGACTTACCGTTCCAGGGTACCATTTTGTTTGGGCAGGAGACAGAGTCTCTTATCTCTCACTTCCAAGAGTCCGGCAAATCCATCAGGTCGGTCCGCCGAAGGTACCGTGGAGACCAGCGGAGACAGCGAAAGCGGCCATTTCGGAAGCCCTCCGGTGGTCAAGCCCATGGCAATCAACAGGGCCAGGGAGGAGGCTTTCGGAGGAGAACCAGCAGCTTGGAGGCGCTCCTCCCCGTGGGCCCAAGTCCTCCCAGGCCTCTGCCTACCCCTGGCTCTGCCCAATTACTCCCTTCCGACCCCCGCTGGAGGTTCCATGGGAGGTGGTAGGAGGTCGCTTCTACCTGTACTCTTAGGGAAGGAGCTTGATCACTGTGGACAAATGGTTCCTAGACATCATACGGAGAGGACACACTTTAGAGTTAACGGAGATTCCTCCAGACATTCCATCAAGGTTCTCCAGATATCCTCCTCCTCCTCCTTATATCACTCTCATAGAAGGAGAGATACAGGCCCTCTTGCAAAAAAGGACAATAGAACCGGTCCCCCTGCGGCAGTGGGGAAAAGGGTATTATTCCCACTTCTTCCTGGTCCCAGAAAAGACTCAGGACCTTCATCCCATTCTGGTCCTAAGCTCTCTCAGTCTTTATATAGAGTACAAAAGGTTCCGGATGGTAACCCTTCCAGGTCTTCTTCCTCTGCTGCACCAAGGGGACTGACTCTGCTCCCTAGACATGTAAGATGCGTACATGCATATCGGGGTCTGTTCCCCCTCACAGGAAGTTCCTGAGGTTTCACTTCCAAGGGGAACATTATCAGTTTCGAGTTCTTCCATTCGGCCTCTCTTTCGCTCCTCGAGTCTTCAAAAAGTGCTTGGCAGTAGTGGCTGCGGCTCTGAGGAGTCAGGGGCATTATGTCTTCCCTTACCTGGATGATTGGCTGCTAGCGGCCCCGTCAAGGTCACGCCTGCTTCAAGCTGTCTGAGACACCTGTGCTCTCTTCCAAGACCTGGGGATCACCCTGAACCTTCCAAAGTCTTCCCCAGAACCCAGCCAAAGGCTCTTCTTTATCGGAGCGGTCCTGGAGTCGATCTAGGGCATGGCTTTTCTACTCCCAGAGAGAGACGATCGCTTGCAGGAGATAGCCGGATCGGTTCTAGTAACTCCTTGGGTCCCAGCAAGGACCCTCCTCAGACTTCTGGGGCACATGGCCGCGGCCATTCCAGTCAGTCCTCTGGCCCGCCTCCACATAAGAATCCCACAATGGATGCTCAGGGTGAAGTGGGATCAGTGCTCCGACAACCTAGACCACATGGTCTGAGTCACAGAGCCAGTCAGAGAACACTTCTTTGGAGGATGGATCCACTGAGTTTGGAAAGAGGGGTCCCTTTCTGTCTGGAGCCCCCGAATATGACCCTTACAACGGATGCCTCGGATTTGGGGTGGGGGGTGCACCTGGGGGCCCACCAAATACAAGGCATTTGGACCTCCGAGGAGCGTGAAGTCCACATCAATGTCTTGGAGATGCGAGCGGACCTCATACCAAGCTCTCTTCTGGTTCAGACGGACAATATGGCGGTCGTCTTCTGTATCAACAAGCAAGGTGGCGCTCATTCTTACCCCCTATGCAGGGAGGCAATGAGAGTCTGGTATTGGGCAGTAGAACGTCGCATCACTCTCTCCGGTGCACGCTCCAGGTGTCCTCAACGACTTGGCCGACAGTCTCAGCAGATCTCAGTCCTAGGCGCATGAATGGGATCTACTGCAATCAGTAGCAGACCAGCTGTTCGACACATGGGGTCGTCCAGAGCTGGACCTGTTTGCGTCACCACGCAATGCGAAACTGCCAGTTTTCTGCTCACAAGAGCCCGCGCCTGGTGTTTTCTGGCCAGATGCGTTGTCCCTTTGTTGGGCAGAGAGGTTTCTTTACGCCTTCCCTCCCTTTCCTCTCGTCCAGAAGGTTCTGTTGAAGTTACAGGCAGAGGGGGCACGAATGATTCTGATCGGCCCGCTATGACCTCTGCAGATTTGGTTCCCACTACTTCAGTGGCTATCCATGGAACCTCCAGTCCGCTGCAATATGCTGCGGTTGCTGTCCCAGGATCAGGGCTCGCTGGTCTATCCCGATCTCCGATCCTTTCACCTTCATGCATGGCTCCTTCGGACGTAGCAAAATACAGGTACGGGGTATCACCAGAGGTGACGGATGTTCTTGTATCGGCTAGAAAGCCCTCCATGCGCTCCACTTATGCTATGAAGTGGAAGCGATTCTGCTTGTGGGCCTCGTCTCACCGTCTGGATCTCGTTACCTGTCCAGTGAACTCAGCTCTACAGTATCTCCTCTCCTTATACCAGCAAGGCTTGAGCTACTCTTCCATAAAGGTGCACATGTGGGCCATCTCGGATTATCACGCCCTTTCGGGAGACAGGGCCTTAGCCCAGTTGGATGTGGCCTTCACCTTTTTACGAGGGATTCTTCACATGAGACTTCCCATTCGGGATCCTAGCCCACCCTGGGACCTCCTTTTTGTGTTGGAGAAGCTTACTCTTCCCCCGTTTGAACCTGTAGCAGATTGTGAGCTGCGATATCTTTCTTGGAAGGTTTGCTTTTTAGTTGCCATTACGTCAGCTCGAAGAATTTCCGAGCTTCAGGCTCTGATGTGTAAAGAGCCGTATTTAATTTTCCACAGAGAAAGGGTTTCCCTGAGGATGAACCCTAAGTTTCTTCCAAAGGTGGTCTCGGAGTTGACCCTCAACCAGTCGGTTGACCTTCCAGTTTATTTCCCTTCTCCCTCTTAACAGAGGGGAAGCTCTCCTTCACACTTTGGACGTCCACAGGACGCTGAGGTAATATCTTAAGTGAACGGCTAATCACCGTAAATCAGAGCAACTGTTTGTGGCATTTGCGCCACAACACTTGGGTAGACCGTTGCCCAAGCAGACCATTTCTAAATGGATTGTCCACTGTTTCTTTCTGCTATGAGAAGCACAACAAGCCCCTTCGGGCCTGGTTGGGGTCACTCCACTAGGGAGATGTCTGCTTCCTTCCATGCAAAGCATCTCGATTAGGGAGATTTCTTGACGCTACCTGGAATTCAGTGCATACTTTGTAAGCAGTACAGCTGGGACATTGCCTCCAGAGCGCCATGCAGGCTTGACAGCAGTCCTTCAGGGACTACTGTCTTGACTGAGCTTCTGTGTTCAGCTTCATCTCTTCCACATCCCGGGGTCGATTACCTCCTTGGCGAGGGACTGCTTGGGATTCAGTCCTTATTGTGATAGCCTGCTGTAAGAGCTCCCACTCGAAGTAAGATAGTACAGTTATGTAAGAACTTCCCATAACAGGAGGTCTACGAGAAGAGCTCTTGCAGCAGGCGTTACTTTCCTGCCCTCCATCCCCCCTTTGAGGTGTACAGAGTTTCATCTTCGAGCTTCGCCTTGTTCTCCTGTCAGGACTTGTTCGCGGGCCTTGGCGGGGGAACTGGGGTGGAGCTGGGTCCGCCCCCTTTTGTACCAGGGCTGACATCGTGGTGGAGCCGACGTCGGGGGCAGTCCTTGCTGAGAAGTTTTCCAGAGGGTCCTAGTGCCTGCGGAATAGTCCTTATTGTGATAGCCTGCTGCAAGAGCTCCTCTCGAAGATCTACAGTTAAGGCAAGTTCTTACGTAACTACTTTTTTCTTCCATCTGCCTTCCTTTCCTCTCTCATGTCTCTGTGTTTTACTTTGCCCATGGCTGCCCAGTGTTCTGGTCACCCCATCTGTCCATCTTGGTTTTCCCTCTGGTCTAATCTTAGTTATCCTTTTGGCCTTATTTTGTTTTATTTCCCCCCTTTTCCAGTTCCTCGCCTGGTGGACAGAACTGAGGGCTGGGAGGAGTCTGCGTTGGTTTCTGGCCAACGCGCCAGCACCGTGTAGAACACTGGCTCTCAAGGTGGCGCCATCCCGACATCACCTCTACCCAGCACAAACATTTTAAAGAGACAGTGCCCTTTTTTCCATGCAGGGTTCTGACCTCCGGTCGGACCCATCAGTAATGAATGGTGAAGATATTTTGGGAGTTCATAATCACGGTAAGTACATAATTTCTATGTCCGCCCTGAACCGACTGTCATCCTGACGACCGACTCCTCTCGCATGGACTGGGGTGCCCACCTGGGGGAACACAGTCCATGAGCTCTGGACCCCTCAGGATTCCCGATGCCACATCAAGCTGCTTGAGCGCCAAGTGGTTTGGCTAGCCCTGACAGCATTTGCTCCGTTTGTCCATTGTTAAGTGGTCCTGGTTCAGATGGACAATACCAGAACCATGTGCTACCTCAGCAAGCAGTGCGGAACGCACTCCTTGCCTCTACAAGGATGCTCTCCACATCTGAACCCTCGTGTGCAGCCTGGAGGCAGATCTCCTAGCCATCCATGTGGTAAGAGCCTCAAATCAGCTGGCGGATGCCCTCAGCTGGGTGGGTGAGGCATCTCATGAGTGGTCCCTCCACCCGGAGGTAGTTCATAGTCTGTTTTCCCAGTGGGGCACCCCTCAGGTGGGCCTGTTCACCTCCAGGGAGAATGCAAAGTTGAGGCTGTTTTGTGCCCACCCCCTTCAGCAGGGCTCGCTGCAGGGGGTTGTCTTCTCGAGGCTGTGGACTCCAGGCCTCTCTTATGCCTTCCCTCCACTTCCCTTGATCAACAAAGTGCTCCTCTCAAGGTCAGCAGGGACAAGGCACAGGTGATCCTGGTGTCTCAAGACTGGCCCCGCCAGTTTTGGTACCCCAGTCTCCTCAGCAATATGCTGTCTAAGCATCTTCCAGCACACCCGGACCTGCTTTCCATCAGTCGGGGGAAGGTACTCCACCTGGACCTTCAATCCCTGCACCTGACAGCCTGGTTCCTGAGTGGCTAGAGTTCCAGGCTTTGGGTCTCTCCGAAGATGTTCTCACTGTGGTGGAGGCATCTCGAAAGGAATCGACCAGAAAATACTATGCCTTCAAATGGAAGAGATTCTCCATTTGGTGTCAGGGCAAGGGGTTGGACCTCTCAACCTGTTCTGTGGCCAGCATTTTGGACTATCTGTGGTCTCTCTCTCTCAAGGGGGACTTCGGTCGACTACCATTAAGGTGCGCCTGGCAACCATCTCTGCTTACCGGGCGCTAGCTGGTCAGCAGTCGGTGGCACAGGAGAAGGTGGTCTGGCGCTTTTTCAAAGGCCGTGACCACATTTCCCCTCTGTTGTGTGAACCAGTACCACTGTGGGACTTGTTGCAGGTTTTGGCAAAGCTCATGGGCAAGCCATTTGAACCGATGCACAGGTGTGACATGTCTCACATGTCGTGGAAGACCGCCTTCCTGGTGGCTGTCATGTCAGCCAGAAGGATCAGTGAGCTCCAGGCACTCTCGGTGGAGTCTCCTTACCTGGTCTTCCACAAGGACAAAGTTGTCCTGTGCCCCAACTCGAAAGTCCTCCCGAAGGTTGTGTTGGAGTTTCACCTGAACCAGATGATGACTGTACCGGTGTTCTTCACCAGTCACACCTCTGAGGCCGAACACAGGCTCTATACTCTGGACCTGAGGCAAACGCTTGATTATTATAAAGAGCTGGAGTTCGGAGAGAGGTTTACCAGCTGTTTGTCACCTACGCTGAAGCTGCTCCTGGCTGACCTGCAGCCACACAGACTATTGGCAGGTGGATCACATCCTGTATTGATCGCTGCTATAGGTTGGCGGGTAGGAAGCCTCCCAGAGGGCTTAGGACTCATTTCACCCGCCGTACCGTTGTCAGTGGCTGCTTCTAGGGATGTCCCTATCCAGGAAATCTGCAGGGCTACTACCTAGAAGTCAGCAAACACCTTCATTTCCCATTACCACATTGACCTAGAGTCACACCAGGATGCTGGTTTGGGGCCTCCGTTCTCAGTCTCTGTTCCCAAAATAGGGGTGTGCGCTTTGCCTCCCTCCTCCCGGAGCACTGTTAGGAGTCTGCCAGAAAGTGTGGATAGAACATCATATCCACATCCCTAGAAAAACAGGTTACTCTCCTGTAACAGTAGTTCTAGGAGTGGCATACGATGTTCATCCATACTGACCTACCCAACCTCCCCTGCTGCGGAGCACTAACTCTGCTACCAGCAGGCAAGATCTGCCGTCATGGGGCGTAGCCATGGGAGTTACCACCCGGGTGGTTGGGAGGAGCCAGCTAGTAGACATTTCCGGCAATCCTTAAAGGGAAAGGCAACTGCCAGAAAGTGTGGATGAGCATCATATACCACTCCTGGAACTACTGTTATAGGTGAGTAACCTGTTTTTGCACATTTGCGATAAAGAATCCTTTTCTGCAATTTGTGGAAAAACAAAATCCTTTATTACAAATTGCTAAAAAGTAGCCTGTTTTGCAACTCTTTTTTTGATAGATTACTGCAAAAGAAAATCTTTTTTGCACATTCTGAAAAAGGATCCTATTTCAGGGAACGTTTTTTTTCGCAGTTTTCAAAAAAAAGGATTTTCTGCATGGTCAAAAAGCACATCTCTAAATAATCCAAAATCTAACCCCAATTGGGTAAACACAACTGCTGATGTTTACTAAAGCCCTCTGTTTTTTAGTAATTTAATTTTTTTGTCAGCAGGAACTGAAAACAAGATGGCGGCAGGATGAAAAAAGATTCCGCATTTGTGGTAAAAGGTCCTGCATTTGCGATAAAGAATTCTTTATCTCACTCCGAGGTAGAGCTCTTGCAGCAGGTAATAAATGTTAGGACTGTGCCTCCAGGCACTAGGACCCCACGGAAAACTAGCTAGCAGTCCAATACAGGGGACCACCCCCGATGTCGGCTCTGCCCCCATCATCCTCAGTATATAGGAGGCGGTCCCTCGGTGCCACCCCAGTTCTTTTCCTGCCGTTGACCCTGCATTTCGGCCCCAAGGATGCTTCGTGCTAATCGTTGACCGCCATTTTTATTTGATGCTCTGCACAGTTAATTTTTGAGAGTTTCACTATCGCGTCTTTCTCTGCTGAGTCTACTTTCTACTCAGCAGTGTAGTGGGCCCAGCTCTTCTTCGTCCTCTGCTCACGATGCCTCCCCCATGAAGAAGCATTCAGGGAAGCAGCACAGGAAGGACAGGCCCTGGTCAGACTCGCGGTCCCATTTATGACGGGTTGAATAGGACCCTGTCCCACTTGTTTGAATGAGTTTGAATGCAGGGATCTGTTCTGTTCTCTCCTTTTCTGTCTAATCTCTGTCTGGTTGCGCAACCAAATTTTCCTGTGAGTCCTAGGCTTTGATCACCCTAACAGTCTTGCAGTTCTCTGCCTCTCACTGTCGCTGTCTTTCCTTGCTTTTCTGTTTTTTCCTCCCTTGCTTATGTGCTGACTTCCAACTCCTGCTGGTGGTCAGACACCCCCTCCCCACCCCCGGTCATAATAGCTCTTAGGGATTTCAGCTGCTAAACCATCCACCTCTACCCAGGTGTCAGGCAGAGGTTCGGGGAAAGGGCCTTCCCAGGCCTTTTCTTCAGTGTTTTTGGCCATCAGACCCCACAAACAATCGCTAGAGTCTAGGCCCGAGGACTTGGCTTCTGCTTCCATGGGCATCCGTACGGGCCCTGTCGTCGTTAAGGCCTCGTCCTCCGGTTCGTCAACCAGGACTGACAGCCATAACAGGCACCAGGGTCACAAGCACTTAAAGGAAACGCCCGCCACTCCTAAACTGTCTGCATCCCTTCGGACTAACGACAGTCTCCGGCGTCTCCTGCCTCAACCCTTCTGGAGTCAGACCAGACGTCGGTCTCCAAGCTGTCGTCAGTCTCGCTAGAGCGGCATGGGACTCCACCAGAGGACCTGAAGACCTCTGACGTGACGTCCAGCCCCACCAAGCCTACGACCACAGGGCTTGACACCCAGTCGTCAGCCAAGTCCAAAGCTTCTCACACTCAGACGGAGGACCAGGCGTCAGGTAATTTGTCTGGCAGTCAGTCGCTGGAAGCCCCTCAGATGCCAGGCCCAGCGCCAACCCCTTCTGGGCCTGCTAACCCATCTGACTAGCTGTCGGGCTCAGTGGTTCCCTTAGCGGAAGTAGGAGCACTGTTTTCCAGTTGGAACACCATTAAGACTGACCTACTACCCAAGTCTGAACCCACGGGAGCAGCGACAGTCGTTCTGCAGCTACAGCTGATGCCAGACTGCCCGACCTTAGATGGATCGGATCAGGGCTCCCACAAACGTCATAGATACAGATGTCACCCATCCTCCAGGTCTTCCTCCCGCAGGTGGAGCAGGTCAAACGGACATTATTCCCAACATCGTAGTAGGTCCACCGACTCTCACACTGAACCATCGGGTGACTATAGTGGTTCCTCCACGCCTTACGACTCTTCTGAGAATGACCTCCCTCTGCCTTCACCAGTTCCGAGAAAGGATTCACCCAGGTCTCCACCTGATGATCCCACCTTCCTCAGTTATGAGGCATATCCCATTCCTCAACCAGTGGGGAACTGAGGTACTGGATCTGGAAAGGAGATGCTTGGCTAAGTTTTTGGAAGCTACTGACCCAAAACTGCTAGTCATTCCCCCGTTGGTGGAGCCATTCCAGGATGTAACAAAGCTGGCATGGAAACATCCTTCAACTACTTCTGCGGTGCCCAACGAGACTGACCGCCTATATAGGACCCCCAGAAACTAGTTCCACCTCTGTGAAAAGCCCAAGGCACCAATAGTCCTTACAGTGGCTCACAGCAGGTCACAACAGCCTAAGCATACCAGCTCCCAGCCACCAGATAAGGAATCAAAAAAGACTGACCAGTTTGGGTAGAAGGTGTACACCTCTTCCACCTGTACTGTCCGGTCTCTAAATTTCTTAGCACATATGGTCATGTACCAGACGTGCCTGTGGCAGAAGGCTTTGGACTTAACCAAGACCCAGCCAGATTCTCCCAACAAGTCAGAGCTTTTGACAGTCCTGCAATCTGGGGAGATGTGGCAAACATGTCCTCAGATGCTCTTAAGATGTGGCAGATACAGCAGCCAGAGCCGCAGCATGCCTCAGGCGACACTCTTGGCAGTGTCCGGGTTCCGGCAGAACCTGCAGGACACTATCTTGGATCTGCCATTTCAGTGCCCTGTGCTGTTTGGCCAAGAGGCTGAGAGATCATCACTGGCCTACAGGACTCGTGGGGGGTGGGGGCTGTCTCCAAAGTACACAAGATGTACAAGTCGGAACTGTATCCCCCTAGGCGCTGGCCCTTTCAGAGGCACCAGGGACAAGCAAAGAGACGGCAACAATGAGGAGGGTTCAAGAGAAAAGCACCCCCTCAGACACCAGGATCTCAGGGACTACGATGAGCTAAGCAGTCCAGAGCTCTCCCCCCATCCCGTCTGCCTCCGCTTGACTTCTTGCCCGCCCCTCCTCCTACAGCAGAAACGATAGGTTAGACAGTGGGAGGGTGGTTCTCCCTTTACCTCGCAGGTTGAGAGAACATCACGACAGACCAACTTTTAGAGCAGGGCTATGCCCTGGAGTTTTCCCAGCTACCCCTGAACAATCCCCCAGCCCACGTATTCAGCTCTCCATCCCATGCAGGTCTCATTCGGGTGGAGATACAGGACTTCCTGTCAGCGGTGCGATTCAAGTCGTACCGGAATCCCAGAGGGGCAAAGGTTACTGCTCTCGCTTCTTCCTGGTTCCGAAGACGACCAGGGACCTGCGTCCTATTCTGGACCTCGGTCAACTGAACATCATTATAGAGTCACAAAAGGTTCAGGATGGTGACACTCCAGGGATTGCTTCCCATGCTGCGCCAAGGAGATTGGCTCTGCTCCCTGGACATGCAGGACACATACGTGCACATAAAGATCCTGCCGTCCCACAGGAAGTGGCTACAGTTCACATTCGAAGGAGAACACTACCAGTTCAGGGCCCTTCCATTCGACCTGTCCTCGTCACCTCTGGTATTCGCCAAGTGGCTGACAGTAGTAGCGGCAACTCTCAGGAAGCAGGGTCATTACATCTACCCCACCTCAGTGATTTGGCTACTAGCGGCTCCATCCAGAGAACAGCTATGTCAGACTCTGGAGTGCACCTTCAAGATGTTCCAGGACCTTGGGATAACTCTAAATCTCCCAAAATCAGCCCCTTGACCATCCCAGAGACTCCAATTCATAGGAGCCATCTTGGATATAGTTCAGGGAAGAGCCTTTCTCCCTTCAGACAGGGCAGATCACCTTCAGGCGCTGGTTCGGAGATTAATCTACGTAGACCGGGCTCCAGCCAGGACGGTACTGCAACTCCTGGATCATATGGCTGCTGCCATAATGACCGTGCCTCTCGCCCGCCTGCACATGGGATTTCTACAGTGAAACCTTAGGTTGTAATGGGACCAGCAAAGCGACTATCTTGACCAGAAGGTCAGAATCTTCAGGGCAGTACACCAAACCTTAGTATGGTGGCTGAATCCCTCTTGCTTGGTGATGGGGGGGCCCCCCTTCAGAAATCTCTCCCCTCAACAAGTTATCACCACGGTTGCATCGGGCGCAGGAAGGGTGCCCACTTCATGAGCAGTCAGACCAGGGAGTCTTGGACTCCGACAGAACTCTCTTTGCATATAATGTTCTGGAGATGAGGTCTGTGTTGTATGCCTTACAGGCATTTCAGGACGACCTCCGTCCAGGCCCAGTTCTAGTCCAGACTGACAGCATTCCTGTGGTTTTCTATCTCAGCAAGCAGGGGGAATGCGTCCATATCCCCTATGAAGAGAAGCCATGAGAGTCTAGTACTGGGCAGTAGATCACAGCCTGGAACTGTTCGCGGTACCTGTTCCAGGTCTTCAAAACACCTTAGCAGACCGCCTCAGTCACTCGCAGTTCCAAGCTCACGAATGAGAACTACTTCAAGAGGTAGTAGATGACCTATTTGAAAGATGGAGGACTCCAGAGCTAGACTCTTCGCGTCTCCACTCAATGCCAAACTGCCCAATTTCTGCTCGCTAGAATCGGGGCCTGGTGTTTTTTGGCGAGACACGTTGTCCCTGTCTTTGACTGGGAGGTTTCTCTATGCCTTCCTGCTCTTCCCCCTTCTGCAGTGAGTCCTCCTCAAGCTATAGTTGGAACCAGCAACCATGATTCTGGTAGCGCCATTCTGGCCCAGACAGATTTGGTTCCCGCTTCTGCAACAGCTGGCGGTAGAACCCCCAGTTCCACTTCCTCTGTCCTCTTGGTTGCTGTTTCAAGAGCAGAGCTAATTCGCCCCAAACTCAAGTCTCTGCACCTCCATGCATGACTCCTGCACAGTTAGCCAAGAGCAGGTACGGGGTGTCTGAGAGGGTAGTTGAGGTGTTAGTGTCTGCAACAAAACGGTTTACTAGGGGCCACATATGCCATGAAGTGGAAGCGGCTCAGCCTATGGGCTGCTGCCCGTAACATAGACTCGTTCTCGTGTGAGGTGAACTATGTCCTGGAGCATTTCTTATCCCTGTCTTGATTCAGGTCTCAGTTACTCATCCATAAAGATGCATCTCTCTGCTATCTCAGCCTATCATGTACTGGTGGATGACAGGACCTTGTCGTGGCTAGATCTTACATACCTTCCTGCGAGGTATCCTGCACATCAAGCCTCCCATTCGGGATCCTGTTCCCCCATGGGATCTGCTGTTTATGATGGAGGAGTTAACATTGCCCCCTTCTGAGCCAGCCGCGAGTTGCGAGCTTTGCTTTCTCTCTTGGAAAGCATCATTTTTAGTTGCTGTTACCTCGGCCTGGAGGATTTCTGAGCTCCAGGATCTCATGTGCAGGGAGCCATATTTGGTTTTTCATAGGGACAGGGTGTCCGTTCGCACAAATCCTAAGTTTCTCCCGAAGGTGGTGTCGGAGTTTACTCTCAACCAAGACATTAACCTGCCTGTCTTCTACCCCGAATACTCTAACATATGGGAGGCATTGTTATATTCTTTTGATGTACATAGAATTCTTGGGTATTATGTTGACTGTACATGGTCCATAAAGAGGTCAGACCAATTATTTGTGTCCTTTGCCCAACGTATGTTAATGGCACCAGTTACAAAGCAGACTGTCCAAGTGGCTAGTCAACTGCATTGTGTTCTGCCACGAAAAGTATGGCAAACCCCTTCTGGACCCAGTTAGAGGTCATTCGACTAGAGGGATAGCGACATCTTGCTTTGAGAAACAGCTCTTGCAGCAGGTTACACCATTAGGACTGAAGACAGCAGGCGCCAGGACCCCACGGAAATTTTCTAGCTAGCAGTATCCAGCAGGGACCGCCCCCGACGTCAGGCGTCATGTAAAAGGGGGTGTTCCCCCAGAATCCCCAGTTCTTTTCCCGCCAGACTCCCCAGCATCGGCCTCACGGTCCCACTCTAGCGAATGACGCCTAGAACTTACAAAGTTTTGCTCTAAATGTCGGCATCTCCAACTCCTTCCTCAGAAGGACGTCCCTCCAAGTGTGCCTGCGGCAAACAGATCCCTTTCAAGGATCTACATTCATCCTGTCTGCAGTGCTTGGGTCCGGAACACAGCACCAAGGCCTGCTCCTTTTGCCAGCGGTTCAATAGTCACACCCAGATTCGCCGCCAGAAGGCACTTCAGGGGTTCCTCTTGGAAGAAAAGTTGAAAAGCATGGACAAAGACCCTGCCTCCAGAGGTGAGTCTGCCTCTAAGTCCCATAAGCACTGGGACAAGCATCGGGAGAAGGCCAGGTCCAGATCCCCTAACCGGGCCTCGGACTTGCGCACCAGCTCAGGCTCCACGAGCTCAGACCGCTCTTCCAGGGCTCGCTCTCATCTCCCCCCAGTAAAGGTTAAGTCTTCAGGCAGTACTTCGGCTTCTCTGCATCCCACCAAAACGTCCAGGCCTTCGGCTTCCTCAGCACCCTCCCTGGCCTCCTCGAAGTCTTCAGACCGTCACTGGTCCAAGTCCTCTTCAAAACCTCAAGCTTCCTCAGAGAGATGCCGGGACTCCGACGCCAGATCTGCCTCCCAGCCTCCTAGGGGTCCGGATCCCCCTCCCAGGAAGATTAAGGACCTGACGTCCCTAAAACGGACAAACGGACCCGAAGCGGGCTACTGACTCTTCATCGGTTATACACCCATCAGACCAGACGTCGGCTAAGCACCCGATGTCAGTGAGACGTTCGCCGGAGCCGAAGACTGCCTCCCCGTTACCGGTGGACACCAGTCCCCGGGACTCTACAGAGGAGGACCTGACGTTGCCTGATGACCAGGCAGGCGACAGTGAGGATGCCGGGCTTCCACAGGAACCTTCGCCAAACCTGGCAGCGCCCTTGGACCCGACGCGCAATATCGGCGACAGACCACCGACGCCAAGTCCGTCGTCCGGTATGAATATCCAGGAGGTCAAAGATCTCTTCACCTTTTGGTGGGACACAGTAAAGAAGGACGTGATCCCAGTAAAACCTCCTCCTCCTACTCCCCCTCCTCCACCGCAGGGACCAGCAGGAAGACCACCGACCCCCAAGGAACCTACTCCACCTCCTAGGGGAAGATCCAAAGAACAGAGAAGGCTCTTTCAAGATCTCCCTCAGGGTCTCCCAGTCTTAAGCGAGCCAGACGTTGACGGCACTCCTCAGAGGGATGATTCTAGACCTGACACCTCAGATACCTCCAGGTCTCCTTCTCTAATCAGCATCCCATCACCGGACCCATGAGACCTGCCCAGCTCACTTCTGGATGATCCCTCTTTTTCCGAAATCATGAGACACATCCAGGAGAACATGGGATGGGATTCGGAAGATCTCGACCCCCGAGAGACTGCGCCTAGCTTGTTACCTTCGGCAGAAGGACCCTAAGCCTGTAGTGGTGCCACCCTTGGTGGACACCTTCGCGGATGTCACCAAGGCTGTGTGGAAGCGTCCGCACTCCACCCTCGCGGTGCCGAAGAAAGCTAACTGCCTGTACAGGGCCCTGGCAGAGGACCAGTACTAGGCGCAACAACCCCTGGCTGATTCCCTGGTCATTAGGCCTCCCATGATAGGTCTCAACGACTACAGCATCTGAGTACACAGCCACCGGACCAGGAATCTAAGCAGTTGGATGTCCTGGGGAGGCGCATATATGCAGCTGCTACTTGCTCCATCAGGTCACTGAACTATCTGACTCGTATGGTTCAGTTTCAGAATGCCCTGTGGGCACAGGGTCAGGACCTGGTTGACAAACTACCGGATGGCGAGCAGAAGGCGGAGCTCTTGAACCTCCTCCGTGTAGGGTCAGACGTGGGGACCCAAGCGTTAAGAGCCGCATATCATTCTGCGGACTCGTCTGCCAGGGGCACAGCTTCAGGCGTCTGTCTCTGGAGACGCTCCTGGCTCTGTCTCTCCAGTTTTACCCCGGACGTACAGAAGAGTATTCTGGACGTCCCTTATAATGGCGCGGTCCTGTTTGGTGAACCCTCTGAAAAGGTCATCACCGAGCTTCAGGATGCCGGGAAGGCAGTAAGGACTGTACAGGCCATGTACAGACCCAAATCTGGTTCCTTTCATGGGAACCAGACCGTTTCATGACTGACAACGACAGCAGCACGTTCAAGCCAGCAGCAAGGGCACCTTCCACCGTGAAGCCCTAAGTCTTCCCAGGCCAAGGTCAGCGGTATACCAAGCGGCCAGCATGACTCCTTCCTGGCCCCCGGCTCTCCTCTGGATCAATGGGCAGAAAAGGTCGGGGGTCACATCGCTCGCCACTTTTCAGGGTGGCATTCGATTACCGCAGACTGGTGGGTCCTTCAGCTGGTCAAGAGAGGTCACTTTATAGAATTCCTCGACCTCCCACCGTCAAGACCTCCCCTGCTTTCCCGTTATTCGGGTCAGCACGCACTGCTCATATAGCATGAGGTGCTTGCGCTTCTGGGAAAGGAAGCTATAGAGCACGTACTGAGGAACCAGTGAGGTGCGGGTTACTATTCCCACTTCTTTCTGGTTCCCAAAAAGACAGGGGCCCTCCGTCCGATACTGGATCTCAGTGATCTTAAAGCTTCGGTCCTTTACAAATGCTTCTGCATGGTGACCCTTCCCAGCTTGATACCCATGCTCAAGCAGGGTGCCTTCCTAGCATCCTTGGACATGCAGGATGCCTACCTGCACATACCCATTGCTTGAGCGCACAGGAAGTTCTTGCGCTTCGAATTTCTAGGTCGCCATTATCAGTTCCGAGCCCTCCCTTTCAGACTGTCATCGGCACCTCGGGTGTTTATGAAGTGCATGGCAGTCGTAGCGGTGGCTGTAAGGAGACAAAGCCGCTACGTGTTCCCCTACCTGGACGACTGGCTCCTCATGGCACCCTCTCAGGAGGCTCTGATGTCCGCAATTCACTGTACTCAGTCCCTGTTTGGGACGTTGGGCATCATTATCAATCAGGAGAAGTCACACCTGGTTCCGTCACAGAATCTGCAGTTCATAGGCGCAGTTCTGGGCACTGTCCAGGGGAGAGCTTTTCTGCCCCAGGGCCAAGCGGAACACATCAGATCCCTCATCAGGGACATCTTGGCAAAGAAGACTGTCCCAGCCAGACTGGTCCTTTGCCTGCTCGGACACATGGCTGCGGCCATTGCAATAGTCCTGCTAGCCCGTCTCCACATGCGGGTGACCCAGTGGATGTTACGGGTTCAATGGTATCAGAAGCAAGACCATTTGCAGCTTCCAGTTCGGATCACGAATGCCGTAATCTAGGATTGGCAATGGTGGCTAGATTCAAAGAACCTGTTGGCGGGGGTTCCCTTCATTGCGTCGTTTCTGATTGTGACGAAATCCATGGATGCCTCAGGTTTCGGTTGGGGAGCACACCTCGACGGGGTCAGGTCTCAGGGCTCGTGGATACCCCAGGAAGCTCATCTCCACATAAATATTTTGGAAATGAGAGCAGTTCTTTATGCCCTGCAGGCCTTCCAGTCTGAGATCCCACCGGGTACTCTCCTATTACAAACAGACAATACCGTGGTGATGTATTACCTCAATGAACAAGGAGGCACCCATCCCTACCCACTTTGCAGGGAGGCCATGAGGGTGTGGGATTGGGTTTTACAGCATGTCGTAAACCTCATTGCTGTTCATGTCCCAGGAGTGGACAGGGTCATCGCAGACAGCCAGAGTCCATGAGTGGGAACTACTCCAGGAGGTAGTAGAGGATCTGTTTCACAGATGGGGCACACCAGGGTTAGACCTTTTCGCGTCCCCATGCAATGCAAAACTGCTCAATTTCTGCTTGCTAGATCCAGGGCCTGGTGTTTTCTGGCGAGACGCGTTGTCCCTCTCCTGGACGGGCAGATTCCACTATGCGTTTCCTCCCTTCCTGTTGATCCAGAGGGTCCTATTGAAACTCCACAGAGAGCAGGCGACGCTGATATTTATCATGCCTTTTTGGCCCAGACAAATTTGGTTCCCTCTACTGCACCAGCTGTCCCAGGAACCTCCGGTGCCTCTGCCAATCAGCTCTCACTTATTGTCCCAGGAGGCAGGTTCTCTGCTCCACCTGGACCTTCGCTGTCTGAACCTGCATGCCTGGCTCCTAGAGACATAACTATCATGCGATACGGGGTCTCGGAAGAGGTAGCAGATGATCTTACTTCGAGAAACTGCTCTTGCAACAGGTTACACCATTAGGACTGAAGCTGGCAGGCGCCAGGACCACACAGAAAAATTCTAGCCAGCAGTATCCAGCTGGGGACCACCCCCGATGTCAGGCATCACATAAAAAGGGGCGGTCCCCCAGCATCCCCAGTTCTTTTCCCGCCGTCGACTCGCCAGCATCGACCTCACATATGCCTGCATCAACGATACGACATGCAAAATCTTTACAAAAATCCATGTCTACTTCTCCAGCTCCTTCTCTCGATGGACACCCCTCAAAGTATGCCTGTGGCAAGCAGATCCCCTTCGCCGACCTTCAGTCGGCTTGTGTGAAGTGCCTGGGCCAGGAACACGACACCCAGGCCTGCTCTATCTGCCAATAATTTAATAGCAGAACCAGGATCCGCTGCCAGAAGGCCCTTCAGGGGTTCCTTCTTGAAGAGAAACTTCGCAAAATGGAAAAAAGACCTTCTTCCAAAGGGGATTCTTCCCATAAGACCGGGAAGCACCAGGACAAGCACCGAGACTCAGGTAGGTCGGGATCCCCCAACAGAACCTCTGAATCCAGGGCCAGCTCCAGCTCTGCGCGGTCCGACCGTTCTCCTTCCCGGGCCTGTTCCCAACCTCCCCCTGTTAAGGTACGGTCTTCAGGGGTTCTTCAGCCTCCTTGCACCCACTTAAGACCCACCGGGTGCCCAACTCCTCTTCTAGGCCTGACTCTTCAGAAAAACATAGGAAGTCTTCCTCAAAATTTAGCGGGCGGGCGGCGCCAGGACACCGACCTCCGGTCCGTCTCCCAGCCTCCCAAGGCCCCGGAAGGAAGACCAAGGATCTGCGCCTCTTAAGCTGACGTCCACAGAATAAAGGGTGCCTGTCAGCGCCCCGAAAAATGGACTCCGACCAAAGCAGTTGTACTGTGCGGGTGACACCAATAGTCAGGGTCCTCAAGAGAGGCTGCGCACTGCTGGGCGACCAGGCGGCCGGCACGGAGCGCCAGCTCGCCCAGGAGCCATTGATGGATCCGGTGGTTCCCCAGGACCGGCGCAACCCCAGCGACAGACCCACACCGACACTGGGCCCGTCGTCTGGCATGAACATTCAGGAGGTGAAGGAATTGTTCACATTCTGGTGGGAGACCATCAGAAAGGACGTGGTGCCCAATAAGCCTCTTCCACCTCCACCACCTACATCCCCTCCTCGGGAGGGTGAAGGCTCAAGACCCCTGACTCCTAAGGAGCCAACTCCATCTCCTAGGGGCAGATCTAGATAGAGAAAAAGACGCCCATCACGGTCTCCCTCTGGGTCTCTGAGCCCTAAACGACCCAGGTATAGAAGACACCCACCGAGGATGACTCCAGACCAGAAATGTCCAATACCTCCAGGTCTCCATCCCCCTATAGTCCCCCATCACCAGACCCACGAGACCAGCCAAGGTCTCCACCAGATGATCCCTCTTTTTCCAAAATCATGAGGCACATCCAGGAGAATATGAGATGGGAGACTGAAGACTTGGACCCAGAGAGACAATGCCTTGCCCGTTGCCTTCAGCAAAAGGACCCAAAGCCTGTGGTGGTACCACCTCTAGTGGACACCTTCATGGACGTCACCAAGGCGGCTTGGAGGCATCCGCACTAAACACCGGCTGTTCCTAAGAAGGCTGACCACCTCTACAGAACTCCTATGGAGGACCTGTATCTGGCGCAGCAACCCATGGCAGACTCACTGGTCATTATGGCGTCTCAAGATCGGTCTCAGCGACCGCAACACTTGAGTACCCAGCCTCCTGACCAAGAATCTAAGCAATTAGATTCTGTGGGAAAAAGCATGCATGCGGCTGCTACATGCTCGATAACTGGTCTTTGAATTACGTCATGCACATGGTGCAATTTCAAAACGCCCTCTGGGAGCAGGGCCAAGACCTTCTGCATAACCTCCTTCATACTGGGTCGGATGTGGGGACCTAGGTTCTCCAAGCCGCTTACGATTCAGCGGACTCTGCCGCCAGGAGTGCAGCTACTGGCGTTTGTCTACGGAGACACTCTTTTTGAGAGTCTCCGGTTTCACCCCGGACGTTCAGAAAAATATCCTGGACATCCCTTATAACGGAGCTGTCCTGTTCGGTGAGGAGTCCGAGAAGGTCATCACCAAGCTACAGGACGCCGGGAAGGCAGTTTGGACTGTACAGGCTATGTACAGGCCCAAATATGGTTCCTTTCGAAGGAACCAGAACCGTTTTCGCAGCAGGCAACAACGGCAACAGCCATGTTCCGTCCAGCAACCCCGGGGCAATTTTGGTCGCAAAGGTCAAGTTAGATTCAAACACCATGAAGTCTTGCTATATTATGACAATTAGCAGTAAGCCACAGCACTTGAACTGCCCCGGAGAGGAAGGAGTTAACTCCAGGCTGACTGGAGTTCCAAGCGTGAGCGCTTTGTTGAAAACTCTATCTGGCTAGTTTCAAACTGAAACTGTCAGATTCTTTACTCCGCTTCACTGAACAGTCGCTCCGGAGATCTGCTCCTTCAGCTCGGTTCATTTCTCGGTTCAAGCGAGTGTTTAGGTTCATTTAACCGGCAATAAGTATTTATTTTACCGCATTTCGGTTCAAAGCTCTATCTGGTAAACGTAAGTACAAGTTTTAAAGTCTGTGTGAAATTAATTATCGGTTTGGTTTGAACCGATCGGTTTGACTAAAAAAAACAATTTTAAATAATAGCTTGGGCTTTGAGTGCGGTTCCGGTTCTTATCAGTTCTAAAAACCTGTCTCTTAAATTGTTTTTTTCAAATACCTGACACGGTTAGGAACCGATAAAATTGTCTTGCCTGAGCACTGCCATAAAAGGCAAGTTTTGGATAGGCTGGCATTATGTCTGAAACCCAAAAGAAAAACCGGGCCCATGGTTTCAACACTGTGATGTTTGTGGGAAGCCTTTGCCAAGGCTGACCCACACCATGTGTTTATTGTCTGAGGGCTGACCACCTCCTGTCAGACTGCCAGGTGTGTAGAATTTCCCTGCAGCCACCCTGGAGAAAAGATTGGGCGGCTCAGGGAACAGAGACCAAAAAAGTCAGCTGACCGGATGGCCAGCCGGTCCAGCACCCACTGGACCAGAGGAGTGCCCTCTGACCAGAGGCGAGACTTCCTCGGGCAAAGGAAGGCTGGTTCTGAGGAACTAGTCCCAGAAAAAAAATCTAAGAAATCAGCAGGTCTGGAGTGCAAGATTGCCTCTCCAACTGCTGCAGAGATAACTAAAGCCATACAGATTGTCCAGTCACTGTCTCAGGGACCGGCGAACCACCAACAGCTGGCAAAAGGTTGGTTCGTTCGGTTCAGTGGTTCAAAGTATGATGTTGAGGAATTTTATGAACCACAGGAGGGGAGGAAGATTTTGATCATTATGTATGTGGCTGGGAGGGTCTGGGCGTGCCCATTGAACCGGACATTTCTCCAGACAGACCATTAGAATCTCCCCTATGCTTCTCAGTCCCTTCTCATTTATGTTTTACAAAAGGTTGCAGAAACCCTCCAGCTTCCTTGGAAGAGGCTGTGGATGAGCAGAGGAGCCTGATTATGTTGAGATGATGGATATCCCAGAGTCTAGGAGGTTGTCTATTCCTTTGCATAAGTCATTTAGGAAGCAAACAACAAAAATTTAAAAAATCCTCATTCTGTTCCTCCTGTAGATAAAAAAATGGACAGAAGGTATACTTTATCAGGCCCTGATACAGACTTCCTCACTGAGCAGTGTAGTCATGTAGGTGTGGTACAAGCTGCAGCCTGTGACAAGGCTGATATCCCCCTGGCCTCACATCCTCCTGATAAGGATTCCAGGAAGATTGATGCCATGCTGAAAAAACAGTATATAGCGTTCTTTGGGACTCAGGCGAAAGGTATAAAAACTACGTGGCTAGATATCAAGAAATCTAGATGGGATACAGTGTTGCAGTTAGCCAAGCAGGCCCATGGCCAGCTGGCTAGTGAATTGGAACAGGTGGCTGCTGATGGCATTGAAGCCTCTAAAGTTCAATTTCATACTAGTAGAGCGTTAATGATGTTTCCTCTAGAGTCATGGCCACTTCTGTAGCTTTCGCGTAGGTTGGCATGGCTCAAGTGCACTAATCTGTCACAGGATACTCAGTCAAAGGCTATAGGATTTTCCTGTGGTGGGAAATTCTCTGTTTGGAGAGCAAGCGGAAAATTATATATAAAAGATGGATGAATACAGAACTACCTACAAAAGTGCCCAGGCCAAGGAGGCGGCATGCCACTCCACAGAAGCACACTCCCAGAGGTAGGGGCAGGCCTTCCACAGGCCTTTTTATCAATCCCAAGCCTCCTCTGCTTTTGCACAGAGGGTTTTCTCAGAGAGCAGAGATAGGCGGGGCGCAGGTAAACCCGTCCCCACCCTCAGCCTAAGGCTACTGCCAAGCAGGCACCCTGATGGGGTGCCCAGGGCAATTCTCCTGTACCAGTTGGAGGCAGGTTGGCTTATTTCAGCCAGAACTGGGTGTCCCTAACTTTGGACAAATGGGTTCTGGGGTAGTAAGCCAGGGTCTGATTCTCCAGCTTAAAACAGTTTCCAAAGATGAGAACCAGACATTTTCCACCTACAAAGCCTTTAGAGGCCCTGCTTTGGAAGCAGAGGTCTCTTCCTCCTAGACTGCAAAGCAGTGGAAGGGGTTCCTCCTTGTCACCAAGGCAGGGGCTGTACTCCAGATACTTTCTTACCCCAAAAGACAGGAGAATGGCGCCCATTCTAGACTTAAGGTACCTGAACAAGCATCTTTTGAAACCAAAGTTCAAAATGTTAACTCTGGCAATGATTTTGCCTCCTCAGGCCAGGGACTGGCTAGCCTCCCTGGACCTCAAGGATGCCTATTTTCATGTCCTGATCAGGCCTTCTCACGAAAATACCTCAGGTTCGAACTGCCCTCAGGTCACTACCAGTTCAGAGCAATGCCCTTCGGTCTTACCTCTGCTCCAAGGGTATTCACAAAATGTCTAGCTGTGTAGTGGCTCATTTAAGAAGGCAAAGGGTTGCTGTGTTTCCCTACCTGGACGACTGGCTCATTGTGGGTCAGTCCCCAGATCAGGTAAATCCACTTGCAAGTCACCCAGCAGCTTCTCACTTCCTAGGATTCCTGCTGAATTTACCAAAGTCAGTTCTAGAACCAGTTCAGGTACTAACTTTCATAGTTGGGGAATTGGACACAAAGTTGGCCAGGGCATTTCTCCCCTCGGAAAGGGTAGAAGCTGATTGCCCCTGGCATCCTCTTTCACCCTGCAGAGTCTCTCGACCAGACAAGGCACTTTCTGCAACTTCTAGGGCACATGGCTGCCTCCACAGCTGTAGTGCAAGGAGCAAGATTCCAGATGAGAGACATTCAGTTTCATTTGAGGGCCTATTGGTCCCAAAGGAAGGACCCCTTACCAAATTGGTCCCAGTGACCCCAACTCTGATTCTAGCTCTTCAGTGGTGGCAGGATCAGAGCAATCTAAGACAAGGGGTCCCTTCATTCCCATTCTCATTCCCTCACTCTCCCACGGATGCCTCCTTGCTGGGGTGGGGGCGCGCAGGCGACCTTTCCACTCAGGAGTGTGGTTCCCCCAGGAATCTCTGCTTCACATCAACCTATTGGAACTCAGAGCTGTCTTTTAGCTCTTCAGGTTTTCTCAGCATCTGTCCAGAACAATGTAGTTCAGGTCAGGACAGACAATACCACAACAATGTGGTACATCAACAAGCAGGGAGGCACTTTCGGTCATCAGCCTTGTGCACCGAGCAATGAAGTTGTGGTCTCTGGCTTACTCCTGAACACCTCCCTAGTAGCAGTTCACCTTCCAGGAGGACAATGTCTAGCGGATGCCCTCAGCAGGATTTCTCAGGGTCATCACGAATGGTTTTGAATCCCTAGTGCTGGGGTCAGTTTTTGCCAGATGGGGCACTCCTCAGATAGATCTTTTCAGCCCCAGACAACCACCAACTTCCTCTATTCTGTTGCAGGCCTCCAGTAATGGGCTCCAGTCCCCTGGAGCCTTTCTGTTGGATTGGGAAGGGAAGTTCCTGTATGCCTTTCCCCTTCCCCCTTCTCTTCAGAGGGTGTTGGTAAAAATCAGATCCCAGCCCTGCAAAGTGATTCTGATTGCACCAGACTGGGCCAAGCAACCCTGGTACCCACTGCTTCTGTCCCTGACAGTCCACCCTCCCTGGCCTTCCCAGGGTTCACAACCTGCTGACTTGTGCCCAGGAGAGTTTGGTATCCGGACCTCAAAGCCCTCCACCTCAAGGCTTGGCTCTTGAGAGTTAGAATTGCTGATTTACACCTTTCTCAAGGTGTCCTTGATATTTTAAAGGCCTCTAGGAAGCCTTCCACTAGGGCCACTTATAATTCCAAATGGAAGGTTCTCATCTGGTGTTCTGGGAAGCAAGATTGTCCCAGAATCTGCTGATTTGCCCATTTTGCTGGACTACTTGGTCCATCTAATTCCTTAGGCCTCAGGCCAGCTACCTTAAGGTTCATCAGCAGCTGTCTCTGCTTTATATATCAGCAGGAAAGCCTGCCTCCCTTTCTTCTCACCCTGTGTTTTCAAGTTTTTTAAGGGGTTGCTTCACACTAACCCTCCTTTTGGGGACCCAGCCCCTGCCTGGGACCTTAATATTTGCATTGCTCAGTTAATGCAGCCCCCTTTGAACCTCTGTCTTTCAGCAGACCTTAAGTTCCTAACTTGGAAAACTGTTTCCTAGTAACATCACTTCTGCCAGGCGCATAAGTGGTTACAAACCCTATCAGTGGAAAAGTTTTATTTCTTCACAGAGATAAGGTAGTCCTCAGGACTAACAGAAAGTTTTTACCTAAAGTGGTTTCAGATTTCATCTTAACCAATCCATCTCCTTCCAGTATTTTTCACTGAGCATTCTTCCTCGGGTGAGGAGGAGATTGCACAGTTGAGACGTCAACAGAGCTTTAAGCTACTATTTGGAGCAGCACCAAGGGTCACAGGTTCAGATCCTCCAACTCTTCCTTACCTATGGCGAGGTTGGCAAAGAAACCTGCCACTAAGAGGACAATTGCCAGGTGGATTGTCTCTGTACAATTTTGCTACTAAAAACTAGGTGAGAGACCCCCTCAGGACTGAGGGCCCATTCCCTGAGGGTAGCTGCATCTCTAGGCTGCTAGAGATATTCCCATTCTGGAAATCTGTCAAGCTGCTACCTGGAAAGCAGTTCACACCTTTACCAGGCATTACTCCCTGGATGTCCAGTCCAGGAGAGATGCTCAGTTTAACTTTGGCAAATTAGCTAGGACCTATTTCCTAAGTAGGTTCTGACCGGCCTCCATGGAGGTACTGCTGTGTAATCTGCTAGTGTCATAATATAGCAAGACTTCATGGTGTTTGAGAAGAAAAATTACTCACCTTAGTAATTGCTTTTCTTCTCATGGAGTCTTGCTATATTATCACCACTAACCTGCCCTCTCAGAACTTCTACTTGGGTAAGGGGTTGGCAAATTAGTGCAACCACTGTGTCATGCCGTTATAGCTCTTTTCCCTTTTCCCTTTCTTTAGGATTAGGAAAACTAGGTATTTCTGTTTTTGGTTGTATGTTTGGTCCCCACTCCTGGACTTCTGTCTTTTAGGGGCCCAATAGTGCTGATTAGGGGTGATATTGTTGTTGTTTCTGTTATTGTTATTCTACTAATGCAGGTAGCCATTTGGCTAGTGTGAAGGTTTCACAGACTTTTGTAGTGTTGGCTCTGTAAAAGATCTGACAGTTTCAGTTTGAAACTAGCCAGATAGAGCTTTCAACAAAGGTGCTCGCTTGGAACTCCAGTCAGCCTGGAGTTAACTCCTTCCTCTCCTGGGCAGTTCAAGTGCTGAGCTAACTGCTATTTGTATAATATAGCAAGACTCCATGAAGAAGAAAGCAATTACTAAGGTGAGTAATTTTTTCTTCCCCATGGCCAAACTCAAAAGCATCCCAAAACAACCCAGCCCACGGGACCCAATGCCACCACAGCATGACTCTCAGCCCGCCGCCTCCTCTGGATCAAAGGATAAAGGTCGGAGTGCGTCTCTCTTTACCTTCGGGATGGCAGAGGATCTCAACCGACCAGTGGGTGTTACAGTTGGTACAGCGAGGGAGACACTGTAGGAGTTCCTCGGCCACCCACCGTCCCAGACCTCCCCTGCTCTCCCATTACTCGGTCATCATGCTCTGCTCATCCAGCAGGAGATCTGGCTTCCCTCCTGGACAAGGGAGGCCATAAGACTACGTTCCACCAGACCAGAAAGAAAAGGTTATTATTCCAACTCTAGCCAGGAACCAGGCCGTCAGGTGTAGGGATTGAAGGTCCGATGGAACACCTCCCCTGATTGACTGAGAGCAGGTCCGGGCGAGCTGGAAGCTGCCGAGTCCTGAGCCGAGACTGAGAGTCTGTACCTGAACGGCAGGCCAGTCTGGGGCTATTAGGATCACCCGCGCTTGTCCTCCCCCTTGAGAAGCACCTTGTGGATCAAGGGAAGGGGAAAGGCGGAAAGAGGCCCGGGTCCACTGCCTCAGAAGGCCCCCTGCAGCCAGCCCTGCTGAGGGGGCGGCTGAACAGACTCGCTTTGCTCTCTTGAGGCAAATAGGTCTACCTGAGGTGTGCCCCAAATGGGAGAACAGATGCTGTATTACCTCCGCGGAGGAGACCACTGGGATGCAGCCCTCATCCGCTCAGGCATCGCCAGGGTGTTGGCGGCCCTGCCACGTGGAATGGCTGTGAGATCCGCCTCCAGGGCGTGACGAGGACCAATGCGGAGAGCTTCCGCAGAAGCATGAGCGCTGTCTCGCCCTGGCGGTTTGGATAGTACATGGTCGGTGTATTGTCCGGTTTGACTCGACCACTTGACCCCGGAGGAACGGAGCAAAGGCGTAGAGCTAGCGGATCACTGAGATCCAGCAGGTTGATATGGCATCGACTGCTGGGACCTGAGGCCATGAGCCCGGTTTCAGATGGCACCCCAACCCATCAGAGGCATCGTCGATAGAGAGACCTGGCCGGGCGGACGGCGGATGCCCTCCTGCAAATGATCTGAACGGTCCACCACTGGAGAGCCTCTACATCCCCCTGTCAGTTTGCTGACAAGCTGGTCAAGGATCGTTGGCTTGGACCACTGGCGGCCAGTCCTCCTGAAGGACGGTGTTCCAGCCGGGCCCAACAGACCCGCTGGTGCAGGCCGCCATGAGACCCAGGAGGCGAGGAAGTCCGGGAGGCTTAATTGCCCAACCAGAAATGATCGAAAGGAGGGAAGAACTCGCCCTGTCCGCCGGAGCCGCGCCTGGCTCGGTTATATCGAGCTGCGCCTTATGAATAGAATCACCTGCTTCGCTCGAGGTTGACTTGCCGTTGATAAGGAGGCCCAGTTGAGAGTAGACCTGGAGGGCCAGATCTCTGACCACTCCTCCCTTCCTGGAGGGGTGCTACTGGCCAGTCGCCCAGGTAAGGGTACACCGATCTCTGGCGCCCAGAGGAATGCTGTCACCACTGCCGCATTTGGTGAAGACCCTGAGCTGGAGATGTCGAGGGCATGGCTTGAACTCTAAGAGGATCCTTCGCTGGGCGAGGAATCTCTGGTGAGACGGATTGATAGGACTTGAAAAACGCGTCCTGCAAGTCCAGAGCAGAACCTGCGCCTGCCCAAGTGATGGTGTTATTGGAGCAGTGTGACCATCCTGAAGGTCGAGACTCAGGAACTTGTTTAGGTCGTAGGTTTAATGGGGGCCAGCCCCCCATCTGCTTCGAACCAGGAAATACCTGACACAAACCTGGTTCTGAGGGCCCACGCCTCTCTTATCACCTCCTCTGGAGAGGAGAGCGATTCGGCCGGCGAGGCGCCAGTGAGGCTGGATCCCAAGCCTCGAGGGGCGGCTCCTGGTGGTTTTCGAATTCAGAGGCAGGCTTTCCTACCACTACACCCACCTGTCCGTAGCAGCGACCAGGCGGAACGGAAGGGCTGGAGCTGCCTGTCACGGGGTCTTAGGGTGGTGGACGGGAATGGGGCTACACCCCAGCCTGGCCACGGGCAGGCTTGGAGGAGGACCGCCGAGGGACCTCCTGGGCCTTTCCCGCGTCTCCTGTTATGAAGCCGGCTTTGGGTTTGGGATGCTGGCTGAGCCTGCTGGCCGATGCTGGTCCGGCGCTGGGGGCACAGAGGGCAGGGCTTAGGCTGTGGTTTTCTGCCTTGTCCTCTGATGGAAGAGACCGAGTCCAAGGTAGTATTGACTTCTCGATCTCTGCAGGTGACCTTCCACCCCAGGGTCAAGAGGTCAGTCTCAAAGGGAACATCCGCCAACTTGTGCGGGTATCCGGCAAAGGTGGATATCCTCAGCTGCTCGCCGACGCATAGCCACGGCGTCGCCACCGATCTGGCATGAGTCCCTATATTCAAAGCAGTCTGAGCTGCTGTTTGGCCACTGCCCTGTTCTGGTCCCGCACCTGCTAACCGTAGTCTGCAGATCATGGAAGATGAGGATGACTCATCCAGGAGCCCACCAGGCATGAGAAAATTGCCATGAGGACGGCTACTGGCCTGATTAAGGCCGAGAGAGGTGCGCAGCGTGACTTTCGCCCGACATAGTCAATTTCTTGGACTCTTTGTCAGGAGGTTTGTCCATATCCGCGTGCCAGTTACGCTGTGTTGGGTAACCCCTCAGCAGAGGGGTGTTCAAAAACGGACAAAGGAACCGTAGGGACCGCGATACTTCCTGGCCATCCTGGTCGGGGTGCAGGGCAGGAAGCAGGGCGCTGCAAAGCCCGTGCCGACCCACTCTGGCCCTCGCCACCGAAAGGCCTCCGTCGAGAATCCTCGTCCAGAATCTCCGTGAGGGGATACCTGGCCCGCTTGGAACGTGGACCGAGCTCCATCCCGGTGGACTCTGAGATGAGCTGAGCAGTCCTAGGAAGGACGACGGGCTATCGCCCATTGACTGGACCTCCTGAAGACCCAAGTCCAATCGCTGGAGAAAAAAGGAGGAATCATCTTCGACTCGAAGAGTCCTCGAAGAGCTGCTTTGGCCTGAGCCACCTTCACCTGCCGAGGTCTGCTCGGGAGTGAGGGTAACTGACAGCCGATGGGTAGACTCTTAGCTGGACCGAGAATCTTGGTCGGAGTCCCAGTTGGTGGCTGTGGAGGCGGAGGTTCCACCGAATCGTGGAGCAGCTGGTTTTAGCCGTAACAACCGCCTGGTATAGGCTTCTCGATAAGTCGAGGGGTTGTGTCGTCCCGTGACAGTTTACTAATGGCCGAAGCGACGGGCCGGCTTACCCCGCCAGAGGAGCTGTTGCAACATAAGGTCCTCGTGATTGGCCGACGAATTCTTACGCCTAGGCCTCCTCGTCTGGGAGGACGAGCGGCGACGCTCGCTATCGCAAAGCCGCCAGACCGCCATGACGTGGGATCGCTGGACCGCTGGAGGTCCGGGACCGAGACCGTGAGTCCCGAATTTCCAGTCGGTGCAGGAAGGTGTTATCGAACCGGGCACTCCTCCAGCCTGGATGGTCCATCCAGGGCCCGGAACCGGAGGCACAGGCGGAGCCCACGGATCTCAACTCTCCGGGAACCGGGAGGGGAATTGCCGTTAAAGGCGACAGCTCGTTCAACGGGTCGAGAAAAATCTCGACTTCATCGGTGGAGTCTCGTCAACTGACCTGACGGGACACCGTGAGGCCAGTGGTCCGGTTGTAGCGGTCGTATCGAAAGCCGACGGTCGATGACTCCGGGAGAGGGACCTTTCCGCCCTCAAGAGCGCCGACGGAGGGACTTCTACCCTGTCCCTCTTTTGGACCGAGAATAAGGTCCCTGCGAGACGAGGCCCTTCTCCTTTAGTGGAGGGGACAGACAAAGCTCCTTAAAGGAAGCTGTGTAAGAAGAGCCCAGAGAGAGCGGGATAAATGCCACGGGGCCGAGGAAGATACGTCTCGCCGCTTCCCCTCTTCGAGGGCAACCATCCGCCGAGCTGATCCACGAACCTACTGACACCGCCAACCGGGCCTCCTGACTTCACCGTGGAAACGCTCGGACGGCCCAGCGGTAATCGGGCAGCACGGTTCGAGGACGTAGTCGGTGAAAGATGAGCACAGGTCGCAAAGCTCTGCGGGTCGTGTTTCAAGGCCCAAGCAGTAGATACACGTGGAGTGTGGATCTGTCCGGAGATGATCTTCTGCCCGCATGGGCATCTCCGAAATCCGGGGAGTCGACGATTTGTCCATCGCTGTGTCACGAGGGATCGAAGATCAAAGTCTTTTCGCAAAATTTATTTTAAATCCGCAAACGGGAGAAATAGGAACCAGTCTCAAACGCAGAGCGTTATGAGGGAACCTGAGCTTCCAAGCGTAAGGGAAGATCTGGCCATGGGCGGAGCTGAGAGTTATACCACCCGGGTGGGTGGGAGGAGCAAGCTTGAAGACCTTCCGGCAAGATTTAAAGCGGCAAGGATACCTGCCAATGAGTGTGGATGAACAACATATCCATGTCCCTAGAAAGGGGAGATATTGTTGATGGGGGACTTGAATATGCCAGATGTTAACTTGAGTACCTTTGCTGCAGGTACATCCAAGAGCAGGGTCATTCTTGATGCCCTACAGGGGGCATGCCTCAGACAGCTAGTGTTGGAACCCACTCGGGAGGTAGCAATCTTAGACCTGGTACTCTCAAATGGGGAAGAGAAAGGATCTCAGATTTAGAAGTGGGTAGCCATCTGGGAACAAGTGACCACCAAACAGTGTGGTTCATAATAAACACAGCCACAGAGTCAAGCCTGCTACAAAAACAAGAGTAATGGACTCTAGGAAGGCTGACTTTGGGAAAATGGGAGAGTGCCTTGAAAGCACAGCAAATGGGCAAGAAGGAGGGTGGAGGAAACAATGGGAATAATCAAAACAGCCATCGCAGAGGCAACAAGCCTTTGCGTGAAGCAAATCAATAAAACAAAAGGAAGGAAAAAAACACTATGGTTCTCAAAAGAGGTGGCAGGGACGGTTAAGGAGAAAAGGATAGCATTCAGGAAATAAGAAGGGGGATAACACCTTTTATAGGTACATTAGGGAGCGAAGAAAGACCAAGGGAGGGAGGGATACAGAGACTTAATAGAGGGGAGAGAATGTGGGCAGAGGGTGACGGTGGAAAAGCAGGGATACTGAACGAATATTTCTGCTCAGTATTCACAACAGAGGAGGAGGGGGAGGTGCCTAAACCAAACAAGGGAGAAACTCTGAATAGGGGTTGATACTAGTCCATCCACAGAATAAAGGGTTTTGAAAGAACTCTTGAAACTGAGGGTGACAAAAGCAATAGGGGCTGATGGAATCTCACCCAAGAATACTAAAAGAACTAAGGGAGAACTAGTAACACCACTGACTACTCTCTTTAACAAATCCATGGAGGATGGAGGGTACCAGGACTGGAGGAGGGCAATGTGATTCCACTTCACAAAGTGGGAGCAGGGCAGAGGCAGGAACTACAGACCAGTTACTTTGACTTCAGTGGTAGGGAAAATGATGAATCACTTGGATGAAAGAACTGTTGAGTACCTAGAGGCCAGTGGGTACAGGACCCAAGGCAGCATGGTTTCACAGCAGGAAGATTACGCCAGATCAACCTAACAGATTTCTTTTTACTGGGTGACCAATGTAGTAGACCAGGAGGGCCGTGGATATGGCCTACCTAGATTTTAGTAAGGCATTTGACAGCAGTCGCACACAAAAGATTAATATACAAGTTAGCCAGCCTTGGAGTGGGTCCCAAGGTGGTAGACTGATAAAAACTGGCTGGACAACAGGACGCAAAAGGTAATAGAACTGAGTCCAAAGTGAAGAAAGGAGGGTAACTCAGTATTGTACCGGAGGGTTCGGTACTGGGATCGTGCTCCTTTAATATCTTTATAAGTGACATTGGAGAGCACCTGGAAGGAAAGGTATGCCTCTTTGCAGATGACACAAAGATCTGCAACAGGGTTGATACACAAGCTGGGGTGGAAAGAATGAAAAGGGACTTGGCAAGGTTGGAGGAATACGTGGCAGCTCAGATTCAATGCAAAGAAGTACAAGGTAATGCATCTGGGAAACAAAAACCCAAGGGAAGAGTACACAATGGGGGGGTGAATAACAACAAAAAATCAAAAAGAGACCTAGGAGTAATTATATCAGATGACCTAAAGGTGGGAAAGCAATGGAGAAGGCAGTAAGGAGGGCTGGGGGATACTGGGATGCAAAGGGAGAGGCATCAACAGTAGAAAATGAAAATTACGTACTCCACCGTGATTTTTGATCTTCTTGGACGAGTCTCCACCACTCATTCACACTAGTGGGATTACGCCGAGGCACTAGGACCCATCGGGAGCAAACTTTTGCTGGAGGGTTGGCGCTGTGAGACGGCCGTCAGCAGCGGCTCGAGCGGTAATGACTATCTCGGCGCCGACCTCCAACCGCCTCAGTACCTTTTACCAAGGAGGCAGCGCAACTAACGAAAGAGTAAACCTAATATTAAAACACGGACATAAGATAGTCCATACGACCTGCAGTAAGAAGGGTCAGCAAAGAAGTCCTCATGGCCTAAAGATTTGAGGGAGTGAAGACCAACACAGCGGTGAGCTCGGGATGGAGGGACGGGGAATGAGTGGTAGAGACTCGCCTAAGAAGATCAAGAATTCACGGTAGGTACGTGCATTTTTATCTTCCTGGACATAAGTCTCTCACCACTACATTCACACTCAGTGGGAAAAGTACTAAGCTGATAATCCCCCAAAAGGGCGTGCAGGAGAGCCAGAGCTCACGCTGCCTAAGATAGAAGCCCATTAAGGATAGTTCTGCTGAATGCGGAATGTCGCCTGGCATGAACATCCAGTGCATAGTGCTAACGGCGGTATGCATCTGAGCTCCAGGTGGCGGTGGCAGATATCTGTACTTGAACATTGCACACTTCCGCTAGGGATGCCGATCACTTCTAGTAGAGAGTGAGCATACACTCTACCTTCTAATTTAACTTGAGCCATGGAATAGCAATGTCGGAAGGCATGCTACCAACCATGATGAGATGCATCTGATAGCGATAGGTTGACCCAGCCGGGTGTCGCTTGAAAGAAACAAAGAGTTGCTGAGTCTTATAACATTCTTGGTTCTATCTAAATAGAACCGCAAGGCTTTCTTAACATCCAAGGAATGACGAGCCTGCTCTTCATTTTGGAAATTAGCAAAGCAAGCGGAAGTACCAGAGGTTGGTTTGATGGAATTCTGACACAACCTTGGGAAGAAATTTAGGATGAGTAATGGAGAACTACCTTGTCTTTATGGAATACAGTATAATGGAGGGTCCGGAACTAGGCATGTATCTCAGAGACCCATGGGCTGAGGTAATGGCCACCAGGAAGGCAGTCTTCCAGGTAAGAAATTCCCAGCTCACAGGTAGTAGGGGTCTGAAGGCTTCCGAGTGAGCATGTCCAGCACCAGGTTAATGTCCCAGGCTGCAACTGGACGCTTAACAGGGGGTCTGGTATGAAGAATCCCCTTAAGAAATCTCTTCACCATAGGTAACTGAGCCAGAGTCAAGGACGAAACCGGCTCATGGAACGCTGAGATGGCACTAAGGTGAACTTTAACTGTGGAGTACTGAAGACCTGAGTTAGATAGGTCCAAAAGATACTCCAGAACCTTGTCAGGAGGACAGGAAAAGGGATTCCAAGAGGACTTTGCACACCAGAGAGAAAAACGTTTCCATTTGGACGCGCACGTTTTCCGGGTGGCTGGCTTCCGAGCAGCCAGAAGGATGTCCGAGACTCTACGAGAGACGTTGAACCGATTCACTTCTATCTCTTCAGGAGCCAAGCATGAAGGTGAAGTGATTTCAGGTTGGGATGGACCAACGAACCTCGAGTCAAAAGATTGATTTGCAAGGGAAGTGGTCTCGAGAGGCTGCCAACATACTGTTGAGTAGAGGAAACTAGTTGCCGAGGCCAGGAGGGAGCAATGAGAATCATCTTGGTCCCCTGAGACTCGAACTTGAGGAGTACTCTCTGGATTAGAGAAATGTGGAAAGGAAGAAAGCCGCTTTGTCCACCGTAGCCTGAACGCATCCTGACAGAAAATGCCAGGCCCTCGATTTCTGGAGCAGAAGAGAGGCAGTTTTATGCTGAGTGGGGATGCAAAGGTCCAGGTCTGGAGTTCCCACTCTTTGAACAGGGACCGAGCTACGGTTGGGTCGAGACCACTCGTGAGGGTTCTGCTCCTGTTTCTGCTGAGGTGATCTGCTGTGGTCGCTTTGTATACCTGGCAGATAAACCGCTGAATCAGAGACTAGTGCCCAAGCACCACTCCCACACCCCCATTGCTTCCCTGCAAAGGGATAAGAATGAGCACCGCCTTTGCTTGTTGATGTAATACATCACAGCTTTGTTGTCCATTTGAAGGAGAATGTTCTTGTGACAAAGGAGATCCTTCAAAGCTCGGATCACATAGAGGGACCGCCTCATCTCCAGGACATTTATGTGGAGATGAGTTTCAACTGAGTCCATAAGCACCTTGAGTGTGGAGGGAGAGACAGTGAGCTCCCATCCCATTAGCGATGCGTCTGTGGTGATGGAGATCTGATGATCCGGAAGAGCAAAGGGGAATCCTTCCAGGAGATTGCTCTCTTGAGACCACCAGGTGAGAGACCTTCGAAGGGGCTGCGTCACCCTGATGGGATAAGACTGGGGGTGAGAGGTCGGAGACCACTGGAGTGAGAGCATCCATTGGGTGGTTCTCTGTGTGCAACCGGCCAGGGATACAGTGAACACCGAGGACGCCATGAGACCTGGAATATGCTGTATCGGAGAGCTGTAACCGATTGGTTCTCCCCGATGTAACGGGCCATCCGGGTGGATGTCGAGTCTTCTGTCCTCTGGAAGGAAAGCCTTCCGAAGAGGTGTCTAGAAGCCGCCCCTAAGAAAAGGAGCTCTGGGAGGGCTGCAGTTGAGATTTTTTCAAATTCAGCAGAACTCCCATGGACGTGAGAAGACTAGGAAGTCGCTTGCACGGCTTCCAAAGTCCCTTTACTGGAAGGGTTTCAAGAAGCCAATCGTCCAGGTAGGGAAACACTCGAGTCCGCTTTTCCTGGAGATGCGCCCAGAACTGCACAACACTTTGTAAAAACTCGAGCACCGGTGGATAGCCCAAAGGGCAGGACTCTGAACTGATAATGCTGACCCAAAGCTACAAACCTGAGGAACTTGGCGGTGGGTCAGGGGACGGGATATGCTGGTAAGCATCCTGCATATCCAGAGAGGCTAGCCAGTCGTGGTTGATGCAGCAAGGGTAACGGGGTACCTAGGGAAATCATTTTGAATTTCTCCTGGGGAGGAATTTGTTCAACTTTCTGAGGTTCTAGATGGGGCGATCCCCCAGATTTCTTTGGAACCAGAGAGTATGGGAGAACCCTGTTTCCGCAGATGCGGCACCAGTTCTACTGCCCTGTTGTTCAGAAGGCCGGATCCCAGCTGTGAGGAGGTCTGTCTGAGAGGCCGGCTAACCTGGTTGTCGTTTGGGAGGACAATTCGTGGGTTTCCAAGAAATTGAGAGAATAACCCTCGCGAATTATCCGAAGGACCCATTTGTCCGAAGTTATGGATTTCCACTGGTTGTAGAAGTACATCAGACGACCTCCCACCGGAGGAGAAAGTTCCACCTCGGGTAGTGTGGATGGAACTTGGGCCAACAACTCATAAGGTGGCGCTGGGGGCTTTAGGCCCCTGCGCTTTCTGCTGCATCTTCTTTGAGGTTGGGCAGGTTGGCTTTATGGAAGCTTCCCTGCCTCTGCCTCGAAAGGACTGACGACTATGAAACTGACGCCTGTTCACATGCCCTGCAGAGGGGGCAGGGCAGATCTGGCCAATTTAATGGCCGATCTAGTCTTCTGAGTGGCCTCTAAGGCTTGCTCCACCTGAGGGCCAAAAAGATAGGAGCTATCAAAAGGCAGCGCCATTACCTGTTGCTGAGCATCATTCGGTGAAGCTAGAAGTACGCAGCCAGGAAATGGCGCAGAGTACAAATCTGCGGCTGCTGAGCGTAGAAGCAATGTCAAAGCGGCCCATGGCGGCTTTGACTTGTTGGTTATTGGACCCAATACTCTAATAACGGTCAGAAGAAGCTCTGACTTGGAGTCCGAATCTGAAGAGCTTCAACCATTCTTTTCTAGAGTGCCACAGGATATACTCATACTGAAAAAATAGCCTTGATAACTGGCAACACGATACTTAGAGTGGAGGCAGCAAAGACTCTTACCTAATGTATCAATCTTGAGACTCTTTGTTAATAGGTCGAGCTGTAGTAGTTTGAGGAAGAACGACTTGTCATTCTCTGCCAGGACTACAATAGGATCCACAAAGGCTTGGGATGCCAAAATAGGACGCATCCTTGGGAGCTGAATACTTTATCAATGGATTTAGCCACTGAGGGAATAAGAGCAGGATTATTCCATACCATTTGAGACAGCTGCCTGAAGGAAGGCTGGATCGGAGTCAAACCGGTAGGGATCTCCAGGCATGAAGGTACTGGAGTCTTAACTATCTTCCCAGGATCGATGTCTGTAGTCTGGAGAGAAAGAGTGGATCTCAGGTTCTTCAACAGAGACTTAAAGGACAGGTCCCCACCACAGGCTCTGTAGCAAAGAAAGATCCTGTTTCTCCACTTCATCACCCAACCAAGGTCTGGGTCAGGCTCAACATCATTCTCTGATGGTCCAGGAAGGACTGTTTGGACAGGAAAGGAGTGAAAATTAGAGAGGAGGAAATAGCAGAAAACAAGGAGAGTCCCCGAGGGCTCCCCGCGCCGAGACGGCAAAACGGGCCGAGGACGGCACTCGGGAGGCGGACGGGCGCCGAGGCACGTTGCCTGCAAGCGGCACCGCAAGAGCCTCACCAAGCAGCGCCACCGACGGCGCTCACAGATCCTGGCGGCGCGGACGGCGCCGCAAAACCCAGAGGCACCTGGAAACTGCGCCGATAAGCTAACAGACCCTGCGGAAGGCGCCGGAAAAGCCCCAGGAACCTGGAAAGCAAGAGAAGGAAAAAAACCAGGAGATAAGGGCATCGGTGTGGCCCCCTGCGCCGCAGCCATGTGAGGGGGGAACACCTAAGCACGGAGTCGCTGGCACCGAAGAAGGCGCCGCGCAACTAGGAAGGTCCAACCGCCCTACCTGATCGCCGGAGGGCCCGAGGGCTCCGAGGCAACCGAGCCAGGCAGAAGAACCAACCTCCGAGCCCATCGCTCCATAAGAGCGGCCCACTGATGAAACTGCTCATCTGGAGCCCTACCTATAGGCGGGGAAGGGCTCCGATGTCGAGGACGACGATTACCGGAAGTTGGCGACTCCGAAGAAGGAAACCGGCAACTAGCAACGATAACCGACCGTCGACGCACAGACATACCACCAGAGGCGACCTCGAGTTGATGCCTTCTTATTTGGACCTGTGGGCGAAGAAGAGTTTTGAGGCCGAACGGTGCCGAATGCGACCGCTATTTTATGCCGGGCGGGGACCGCCATCCCCGGCATCGGACTGACCATTGTCGGAACTCCGCTGAGGAGAAGGAGGCTGACCGGACCCAGCCCGCTGACTGAACAGCTTTCATACAAGTCTCCCTACAGTCACCTGACCTGCTCATGGTCGACTCGCCCAGTAGGCCGAGACTTCTTCAAGTAAGTTAAATTTAAAATATTAGAAAAATAGAATAAAATTAAGCGATACTACTATCGTGATAATGTTACAAAAACAAACTGAAAACTATGCTAGTTTGAAGTTTGACTCCATTTCAAGCTGACTGACGTCGTAACTGAAGGCGCACTACGGCGTCGGGAAAAAGGAACTAGGCGTGCTGGAGGGTCGGCAAGATAGTCATTACTTGAGCTGCTGCTTGCACGCGCCAGCCTCTCGCGGCCGACCCTCCAGCAAAAGTTTGCTCCCGATGGTCCTAGTGCCTCCGCGCCAATCCCACTAGTGTGAATGAGTGGTGGAGACTTATGTCCAGGAAGATCAGGAAGTTGTTATCCCTCTCACAGATAGTTAGTGAGACCCCATCTCTGCAAAGACATAGACAGAGTGGAGGCTGTTCAGAGGAGGGCAACCAAAATGGTGCAAGGTCTGCACCAGAAGACATACGAGGAGAGACTAAAGCAGCTTAATATGTATACCCTTGAGGAAAGGAGGGAGAAGGGGACATGATAGAAACTTTCAAGTATCTGAAGGGAATTAACAAGGTACAAGAGGGTAGTATCTTTCAGACAAAGAGATGTGCAAGAACAAGGGGGCACAATTTGAAGATAGAGAGGGGATGGCTCAGAGGTAATGTTAGAAAGTATTTTTTCATAGAGAGAGTTGTGGATGCATGGAACAGCTTTCCTGAGGAGGTTGTGGAGTCAGGAACAGTGGAGAATTCAAGAATGCATGGGACAGGCATAAGGCAATTCTAGTGGGGGCAGGAGGAAGTAAGCTGTTGTTTAACTAGAATCTGCAGCTTATCCATCAGGTAGGGAAATGGCAGACTGAGTGGCCAAGCGGTCCTTATCTGCCACAAATTCTATGTTTCTATGTTTCTTTTCTGTCTTGTTATGCAACCAAATTTTCCTGTGAGACCTAGGATTTGATCACCCCCGACAGTCTCGCAATTCTTTGCCTCTCACTGTCTCTCTACCTTCACTTGTTGTTCTGTCTTTTCCTCCCTTGCATATCTGCTGGTATAAAAATATATGCAAATCATTATGCAGAAATGTAACTGATATTGGGATACTGTAGTTCGAGCTAAGCATATTATGAAGCTAAACTGTGAGGACTCTTGTTCAAGCACCAATTAAAGCACCTGATTTGGAAGCTCTTCCAGTAGTCCTTCATTTTGTTTTGAGTGCTACACTTTTGGAGTGGTCCATTGTGAAGCAGGCACTGCACATAACCATGTCATGTTGAGTTCCAAGGCAGGCCACAAAGCACTGATGATGGTCCATCACCACCATGTGCTTCCCACATGGGTACTGAAGCATAATGGGAGGCTGTCAGACTTTCTTGGTCTTAGCCTGCTCCGTCTCAGACTTCGATATCGCAGGAAATAAAAAAAAAAAAAATCAAGAATAGAACCACAAGTAAACTTTAGTGGTGATGCAGGTCGAAATTCAACAATGAGGAACTGAGGCACTGTTGCTCCCATAAATGTGCACTCTACGGCAGGAAGGGTACAGGGTCATAATGTCACGGGCAAAACCACGCACCACAACAATGCAGCAAGCAAAGCAGCGTGTGGCAAAATAATGCTGGCACAATATGCAGACCAGCGCACACCGCAATGACAACTTAGTTTTTGCGGGGGCCCCCCTGCACCAATTATAATCAACTCCGCGGGGTTGTAGACATCAAGGGTTAAAAACAAAACAAACACACACCGGGTCGGATACATTTTGTTTCCGCCCCAAAAAAAGCTGCAGCAGAATGGGAGCTGGGGAGAACTAAACTGCAGCCCCAGGTCTCAGACACCGCCGGAGGCAGGTGCTCTAGCCGCTCCACCACGGAAGCAGCTCGGCCGGGCACCACCCCAACGGCATCCTTCACCTTCCCTGCTGGCAGCCTATAGTGAAAGGGTATCAGTTGCTACCGCATGCTGTAAAAACCTGTCGCTGTAGAGCCATTAGCACTTCTTACAGCGCTGTATTTCATGTGCAGTTTTATCTGCGCTATCTTAACCTGGTACCGGCAGGAAGAAAAGAACTGACAGGCGTGAGGGAGCTGGCAGTTACTAGCTGGTGCGCGACACCATGTGAGGTATGCAAACGCCATCAGTAGCCGATGTCGGTTCCCTCCCTGAAAAAACATTTGCTGTTGCGGGGTGCAATTGCCTCCAACCCCAGACCTTAAGTGCGAATCAATGGTGAAGATAGATTCCTGAAACATCAGCCTTTTCCATGGAAAGAAATGCATTTCACAGGTTGCAGTAGGCTCAAATGCAGCCAAGGTAAATTTTTTTTCAAAACAAAATTAATGCCTCATGACGGAATCAGTTTGCGAATCGGGGAACATATGCAGAATACCCTTCAGAAACTTACGTGACACTTCCAGTTGTGCCGCCATGCACGAATCAATAGGGGCATGGAAAGCCGAAACGTCAGCTAAGTGGACCCTGATGAACGAGTGCTGGAGATCGGAGTCTGATATGGACAGAAGGCCAGGACAGCATTCACAGGACACATAAATGGGTTCACAAAACAGAAAGCACACCACATGGAGAAGTGCTTCCATTTCAAAGTACAGGAGTATCTCATACAAAGTGGGAGCAGAACAGGAAGTTCCATAGGCAGATGCTGCAGAAGTGGAAAACGCCACAAAGAACTTAAAGCCAGGGTTCTGCTGTTCCATCCTGATTGACAGAGTGAAACCAGAAAGCAAAGCATTAAATAATCAACTGAAAAACAATGTTTTAGTTCTACGTTCGCCAACAGATAGTGCCTGAATAGCAGAAACCCTACTATGCATGGACAGCTGCGAAAGTGAAGACCCGTCTATTCTTGCGGAAAGAAAGATCCGACGAAGCCAGCCTGCCGGCACAGCAGCAGTGTTATCGGTGCGACGCTTGACGACTTGTGTTCGGGAATGAGCACAGAGGGTCAGCCGTAGAGGTATGATGAGCGCCTCAAGGACAGCATGTCTCCAGGGGTGGGAGTTGCGGTTTGCCAATGTGCAGGTGACACCCAGTGCAGATTGTGTGTTGACCGGCTAGGACCACAAGCAGTTGAGCGGTGGAAACGGAGGAGAGCTGCAGGACATGTGCAGAAGCATGCATGTCCAGCACGGTCACTGCATGTCTGCACCTCCAGGGGAAGGCTAAAAAGTAAAATCTGTGCTGGTAGCATAGTGACATTCCTGGACCTCCACCCAAAGAATGTCCCAGCTTGTAGGCCTCAGGTGGATCTCCCCACTAGAAGCAAGCTGCAGGTCTCCCAGACTGAGCAACCAGGTGTGTGTGTGTGTGTCAGGCACAGACAGAGGAGTATATCCCGCTGCAGCAGCATAAACACAGGTTAAAAAAACAAAAAAGACTTGATGCCACAGGGCAGAGCTGAGGATATACATTCCAGGTGGTGGGAGGAGTTTAGCTTTAAGATGTCCAGTGACCCAGCTGTATCTAGCACAGCTATACACCGTATCATTACAACTGTATATATTTTTATTCCAGTCTCCTCACCCTGGAACGCATAGGCACTAGCTCAGTGTACCTTTCCCGGGTTATAAACTTTCAATATATAAATAATTTATCCACTAGACAGCAGGAACAGAGTGGGTTATTTAAACTGGAGGTTTGAAAAACACCTAGTTAATGGTTCCGATGAAGTAGGGCCTCAACAGCCACAGACCACAACTGGAAATCCAGAGTTTCCAGTTCAAATTACAAGAAGTTTACTGGTTCACTTTGTGAGTTTGGGCAAATCACTAACTCCTTGTGTTTCACTCATCCCGTTATATAATTAAATAGTAACAAAAACACATACACACAATGCTACGTTTCAGTGGTAATACCCTCAATGCCAAATGACACCTGGGCCTACGTTCAGCTAAGGCCACTGACTGCCACTTGCAGACCTACGTTTAACATAGATTTTGTGACTACTAACCATCATCCACAGTATAGTAAGTCAACACCCCCCCAACTTATTTCACTAATGGTTTTGTGACCCCCAACCTACGCCACACAGTGAATTGAGGAAAGATCCTCGGATTTCTTAAAGATACTTTTGTGACCCACAGAATGCTGTCCACTGTTAATGAAACAGAGGCAGGTGGACTCATTACTGTGATTTTCGTGACCAGGGCTAATATTCTGTTTACATCATATTATGTATTTTAAGTGTTATCTGCCTCATCCTGCTCAACGTATTTTTGATCCGTAGTCACAGGTATTCGCCCTGCTATCTACCTGACTTGCCCAGTCTCGATCTATAACCTGCCTTTTTTTGTACTCTCCTGGGTTACACATGTAAATAGGCTGGCACCAAGCCAACTGTCTACAGTACTTAACCTGGTAAACAAAAGTCAAGTAAAGAAACAAAAACCAAAAATGCTGTTAACGGAGCAGAAATGGACATTTCAACATTTAAAGCAAAGTTGAAGACCCCCAAAAAAAAACCTACCACCCAATTAATTGCTGAGCCCACATAAAAAGGACCTACATGAGGAGGCTAAGGTGACATGGTAGGTGTTGCAGTTTTAAGTCATGAGTACGGTGCAAGCTAGGTAAACATTCGGTTTAATAAACATACAGTGCAATTTTAACAAAAAGAAAGGTAGCAAAATGAGCAGCTTTCTTACCTTTATTGAATGCTCTGTATAGAAGTCTGCTGTTCCCAAGCTGGCATAGAGGCTGTAACCTAGACTCTCCAGGGTACGCACTGTGGGCAGCAGTTCACTCTTGTTCTACACATATGACAAATAATTTAAAACAAATTACTTCTATTTTGCACACGAACGGCTTGAAACCACAACAGCATCAATAATGTTTATCCCAGCTCACATATTCCACAGCGAATTTTGGACAGAGTAGAAAGCAGATGATGTGGTGAAAGAGATCAGTTGAAAATCAAGTTAAACTTGCACAAAAATCACTTACAAAGCATGAAAACTAGCAGAATCCATATTCACTAGCAGGAGCTGTGAAGTAAGAGACCTGTTCCTTCCAGTGGAAGAACAGAACAGTGAAGTGGTTAGCAAGCAAGGAAATCTGAGTTACATAAGAACTTACCGTAACAGTAGATCTTTGAGAGGAGTTCTTGCAGCAGGGTACACCATAAGGACTGAAGCCGCAGGTGCCAGGACCCATGGAAAACTTCTAGCTAGCAGTCTATGGCGAGGATCACTCGATGTTGGCTTGCCCCGGTCGGCCAATGGTATATAAAGGCAGTCCCCAGCCCAACCTCGGTTCTCCCGCCGGAGACGTCAGCAAACTCAGAAATGGAAAATCGAGGAGGGTCCTCCGAAACGAGGTAATGAAAACAGACAATGAATGAACAGTCAAAAGGGGGAAGGTGGGAAGGAAAGCAGCACCTGCTGCAAAAGCGAATCTCGAGAAGGTAGTACAGTTAGATAACTACCATAGGCAACAGTAGATCTTGAGAGAGCTCTTGCAGCAGGTACACCTTTAGGACTAAAGCCAGCATCACGCATGGTATAAAGGGCAGTCCTCAAGCCCATCCCGAGTTCCCCACCGAGACTGGCAGTGTATTATATAAAGGAAGAACTGATAAAGATATTGGAGATGGAGAAGAAAATACCACGGGGAAGGAGGGAGGAAAATACCATAGCTGCAAGAAGAGCTCCTCTCGAAGATCCACTGTTACGGCAAGTTCTTATGTAACTGTACTATCTTACTTCGAGATTCGCTCTTGCAGAAGGTAACACCTTTAGGACAGAGCCCTAAGTAGTAGAGGAGAAATCCAAGCAGAAGGGTGGACGAGGAAGTCTCCCCAAGGAAAATTAGGACAGAAGGCCCTGAAAGACTGCCAGTCCAAAGCCAGCTCTGTGGCAAGAAGCAATGTCCAGACTGTAATGCTACACAAAGGTGTGGACAGAACTCCAAGTGGCAGCTGCACATATGTCAGTGGCAGACACATTTATCAGTGTAGTGAAGAAAGTCGCCATGCCCCTGGTGGAATGACCCTTTAATGAGTTTGGTAAGAGTTCATCGTACTTATTGCAGCAGAACACAATGCAATTAACCAAACATTTGCATAAACACGGTTTAGAAACTGGGGCCCCCACCATTCAGGGGGCGAAGGAAACAACTGATCAGATTTACGAACTAGATGGGGGCACTCCAAATAGTAACGGAGCACCATGTGAAAATCCAGAGTATGCAACAAAGCCTCCCCACGGTTTGAGTACTCTGGATAATATACCGGTAGGTGGATATCCTGATTCAAGGTAAACTCTGAAACCACTTTCGGCAGAAACTTAGGATTAGTTCTCAAGGACACCCTTGTCCTTGTGAAAAATTAAGTAAGGCTCCTTACATATCAGGGCCTGAAGCTAGGAAATCCTCAGAGTAGAAGTAATGGCAACCAAAAATAACGCTTTCCATGACAGAAAGTGCAGCTTCAAGCAAGTTCGGAGGGAGGTAGAGTGAGCTTTCTAAAACGAACAAAAGATCCCAAGGTGGGACAGGATTCCCAGATGGGAGTCTTCAAGTGGAGAATGCTTTGCAGAAAAGTGTGAGGAAGGTCCAGCTGGGCAACGTATTTGCCCTCAATAGGCACATGGTATTCGGAAATGGCAGACGGGTGCACCTTTAGTGAAGAGTAGCAGAGTCCTGCATCAGAAAGGGAGAGGAGGTACTCCAGCACAGAATTCACAGGACAGGTGAATGGGTCCAAATGTCTAGCGGTGGCCCAAACACAGAACAATTTCCATTTCATAGCATAGGTCGCCCTAGTGGAGGTTTTTCTGGCTGCCTCTAGGACATCCCGCTACCCTGGAGGAAACCCCAAATCTGGAAATGGTTAGGTCTGCAGGAGCCACGTATGTAGCTGCAGAGACCCGAGATTGGATGGACCAGGGAACCCTGCTCCTAGGAGAGCAAGTCTGACCAAAGGAGCAGGGACACCAGTGGTTCCACCGCCAGCTGCTGTAACAGTGGGAACCAGATCTGACAAGACCAGAACGGAGCTACCAAGATAATCTCTGTACCTCAAACTGCAACTTGAGGAGGACCCCACGAAGGGGAAAGAAGGAAAGGCGTAAAGAAACCTCCCCGCCCAGGAGAGGGACAATGCATCTTGCCAGAAAACACCAGCCCCTGGATTTAGCGAGTAGAAATTGGGCAGTTTTGCATTGTATGGGGAGGCGAACAGATCGAGCTCTGGGCGACCCCATTTGGCGAATAGATCTTCCGCTACTGTGGGAAGAAGTTCCCATTTGTGGGCCCTGGACTGAGTCCAACTGAGGCTGTTGGCCAGAGTGTTGTGAATGCCCAATATGTGGACCCCAGAGAGTTCCAGCTGATGGTCTGCTGCCCAAGTCCACACTTGCATGGCTTCCTGCAAGAGGATAAGAGAGTGCCCCCCGGACATAAAACACACATGTTGTCAGTTTCTATCAGCAGGGGCCAGGCAGGAGGACTGTCTGGGAGACTTGGAGAGTGTAAGGACTGCCCCATCTCCAAGACACTGATGAGGAGATGGAGCTCTTGCTGACTCCAAGATCCCAGAATCTGGCGAAGTGCCCACATGAGCTCCCGACCCTGGCAGGATGCATCTGTGGTCAGAATCTGGGTGGGAGATTCCTTCTGAAAATAAACCCTCTGGAAAAGTTGGGAGCATCTAACCACCATGACAGGGATTGCTTGACAGTCTGGTCAGATCATCAGGACCAGTTGGGTCCATGTCATCTGATCGCTGGCCCACGTTTCCTGAGGTTCCACTGGACCACCCTCATGTGAAGTCGGGCCCAAGGAACCGTGGCAACTGTCGCTGCCAAATGGACTAACAGTCTGAGTACTGTCCTTGCCAGAACTTGGCAAGTGCAGAGCAATTGCTGAGCAATGGACTGAAGGTACTCTGCTCTGTCCTGGGGAAGGAAGGCCTTACCTTTTGCCATGTCCAGGATTGCCCTTATATATTGTAGCCGCTGGCTTGGCCAGAGGGAGGGAGGGACGGACTTGGGTAGATTTAGCGTGACCTCGAAGTCCTGAAAGAGGCAAAAGGTGTCTCAAATTGTGCCTATGAGCCGATCCCGAGAGGGCGCGGATAGGAGCCAATCGTCGAGGTAGGGGAAGACATAATACCCCTGCCTCCAACAACCTGCGGCTACCATAGCAAGGCACTTGGTAAACACCCTCGGTGCTGATGACAGACCGAAGGGCAAGGCCCTGAACTGGTAATTGTGCCCCTTAAAGTGGAAGTGCAGGAACCTCTTGTGAGGCTAGAAAATCAGAATATGGAGGTATGTGTCTTGCATATCCAGGGAGCACAGCCAATCCCTTTGATGGAGCAGGCCTATCAGGGAACCACCCTGAAAGTACAGTTACTTAAGAACTTACCATAACAGTAGATCTTTGAGAACAGCTCTTGCATCAGGTTACACCATTAGGACTGAAGCCGGCAGGCGCCAGGACCCCAAGGAAAAATTCTAGCTAGCAGTATCCAGCAGGGGACAGCCCCCGACGTCAGGCATCACATAAAAGAGGACGGATCCCCCAGCATCCCCAGTTCTCCCGCCGGAGACTCCCGGCCCAAGAATGACATCTGAAGGGGAGACCAAGGATCCGCTTCCAAAGGAAGGTTTGCAGAAGGTGTCGAAGATGCTGTAGCCTAGAAACTAGGTCAAGACTCAACCTCCAGAGGGGAAGGTGGGGAAACTTGCTGCAAGAGCTGTTCTCGAAGATCTACTGTTCACAGTAAGTTCTTACATTAACTGTACTATCTTACTTGAGAAACAGCTCTTGCAGCAGAGTTACACCATTAGGACTGATTCCTAAGCAGTAAGGGACCAAGTTGTTATCGGGAGGAGGATAGGAGGAATGCTCCAAGCTTCAGGACAAAAGTCCCTGAAGGACTGCCAAGCCGAAACCAGCTCTGTGCCTAGAGACAATATCCAAACTGTAGTGCCTGATGAATGTGTGTACAGTGCTCCAGGTCACTGCTGCACAGATGGCTGAAGTGGAGACATTCTTAAGCGCAGCGAAGGAGGTAGCCACCCCCCTAGTAGAATGACCCTTCACGGTCCCGTAAGGGTTTATTGCACTCTGATAACAAAGCATAATGCACTTTACCAGCCATCTAGAAAGTGACTGTTTAGAAACAGGAGCACCGATCATCCTCTGTGCATAGGAAACAAAGAGCTGGTCCAATGTACAATGGGCTTTGGTTCTGGTCAGATAATATCTGAGCACCTATGCACATCAAAGTGTGCAACAGGGCTTCCCCCGTTACCGTGATTCGGGTAATACACGGTAGGTCTATATCCTGGTTGAGTGTGACAGCTGAGACCACCTTGGAAAGGAACTTAGGATTTGTTCTTAAGGATACCCTGTCCTTGTGAAAAACCAAATAAGGATTCTTGCACATGAGTGCATGAAGCTCAGAAACTCTTCTGGCAGAAGTAACAGCAACTAAAAGGAATGTCTTCCAAGCGAGGAGACACAGCTCACAATCCGCGGCTGGTTCAAAAGGAGGCAGCGTAAGCTGCTCTAGAACCAAAGGAAGATCCCAAGGTGAAACCGGGTCTTTGATGGGAGGTCTCAAGTGCAGGAAGCCTCTAGTTGAGCTAGAGACCTGTGACCTATCGGAGAATGGTATGCTGAAATAGCGCATATGGACCTTAATGGAGGAATAGGCAAGTCCTGCCTCAAAGAGATAGGAGGTAGTCTAAAACAGACCTTACAGAACACTCCAATGGGGTCAATGCCGAGCCTGAGCCCAAATAAAAATCTCGCCACTTCATGGCGTAAGTAGTGTGAGTAGAGGGTTTTCTGGCTGCCACCAGAAAGTCCGCAACTTCCTGAGAGACCTCGTATCTCAGGACTGCTACATCCTCAGGAGCCAGGCATGCAGGTTCAGAGACCAAAGATCCGGACAGATCAAGGAGCCGGTCTCCTGGGATAGAAGGTGAGAGCAAAATGGCAGAGGCACCGGAGGTTCCTGGGCCAGCTGATGTAAGAGAGGGAACCAAATCTGCCTGGGCTAAAAGGGTGCTACCAGAATAAGGCATGCTTGCTCTTGACGGAGCTTCAATAGAACCCTCTGGATCAAAGGAAAGGGCGGGAAAGCGTAGAGGAACCTGCCTGTCCAAGAGACGGACAACGCGTATCGCCAGAAAACACCAGGCCCTGGATCTAGCCAGCAGAAATTGGGCAGTTTTGCGTTGAATGGGGACGCAAAGAGGTCTAATTCTGGTGTCTCCCATCTGTGGAACAGGTCCTCTGCGACTTCCTAAGCAGTTCCCATTCATGGACCCTGGCCTGTGATCGGCTTAGGCTGTCCGCGATAGTGTTGTCCACACCGGGAACATGTACTGCAATAATGTGTGCGCCTGGTTGCAATACCCAATTCCAAACCTCTGAGCCTCCTGCAAAGGGGTAGGAATAGTGCCTCCTTGTTTGTTGAGATAGTACATCACCGCGGTATTGTCTGTTTGAACCAGAAGAGTACCTGGCGGAATCTCTGTCTGGAATGCCTGTAGGGAATATAAAATGGCTCTCATCTCCAGAATATTTATGTGAAGAAGAGACTCCAGAGACGTCCAGGAGCCTTGAGTCCTGACCCCATTGAGATGAGCTCCCCATCCGGACCCCGAGGTGTCTGTGGAGAGAGTCGCTGAAGGAGGTGGTGCAGTGATGGGGACTCCCGACGAGAGGTGGTCTGGGACGAGCCACCAATGCCAGTCTCTGATGACTCGTTCAGGATCCAGACTGGATGCTGCAGATGATCCTGCTTTTGGTCCCATTGTGCTCTCAGCATCCACTGGGTAACCCGCATATGGAGTCGAGCTAGGGGAACCATCTTAATGGCAGTCGCCATGTGTCCAAGCTGGCAAAGGACGGTGCGGGCTGGTACAGTCTTCTTTTCCCTGATGTCCCTTATGAGGGATCTGATGCGTTCCGCCTTGTCCTGGGGAAGGAATGCCCTTCCCTGAATTGTGTCCAGAACTGCTCCTATAAAGTGCAAGTTCTGAGACGGAACAAGGTACGACTTCTCCTGACTGATGGTGATGCCCAGCGATAGGAAGAGGGAACATGTATCCTGTATTGCGGACATCAGGGCCTCCCGTGAGGGTGCCATGAGGAGCCAGTCATCTAGGTATGGAAACACGTAGTGGCCCCCTCTCCTGAGAGCTGCTGCCACGACTGCCATACACTTTGTGAACACCCGAAGTGCCGAAGACAGTCCGAAGGGGAGGGCTCGGAACTGGTAGTGGCATCCCAGAAACTCGAAGCGCAGAAATCTGCGGTGTGCTCGAGCGATTGGGAGATGTAGGTAAGTGTCCTGCATATCCAGCGACGCCAGCCATTCGCCCTCTTTGAGCATGGGAAAGAGACCTGGCAGGGTAACCATGCGGAAATGCTTGTACAGCACAAAGTTGTTGAGATCGCTGAGATCCAAAATCAGGGGCAAATCCTCAGATTTCTTTGGAACCAGGAAGAAGTGGGAATAGTAACAGTTTCCTCTCTGGTTCAGTGGAACATGTTCTATGGCCTCCTTGTGTAGGAGGGCCAAGATCTCTTGCTGAATAAGCAGAGCATGCTGACCCGAGTAACGGGAGAGCAGGGGAGGTCTGGATGGCGGGTGATCGAAGAACTCTATAGAGTGACCTCGTTTGACCAACTGCAACACCCACCAGTCAGAGGTGATCCTTTGCCATCCTGAAAGGTGATGAGAGAGGTGACCCCAGACCTTCTCGACCCTTTGATCCAGAGGAGGGGCCGGGGCCAGGAAGGAGTAATGCTGTCGTGGTGTTGGCTCCCACGGGCTGGGCTGCTTTTGAATGCTTCGGGGCCCTGGCTCGAGGGGAACCTGGCTTGATTCTTACGGCCAAAATTGCCCCTGGGATGCTGGCTGGAAGGTGGCTGTTGCCTTTGTTGGCGGCCACGAAAACTATTCTGGTTCCTACGAAAGGAACCAGATTTTAGTCTGTACATGGCTTGTACAGTCCTGACTGCCTTCCCAGCGTCCTGCAATTTGGTGATGACCTTCTCGGACTTCTCACCAAAGAGGACCGCTCCATTATAAGGGACGTCCAGGAGATTCTCCTGGACGTCCGGGGTAAATCTGGAGACCCTCAGCCACAAGCATCTCCGGAGACAACGCCTGTAGGTTGCTCCCAGGCTGCCGAGTCCGCTGAGTCATAAGCGGCTCGGAGAACCTGGGTCCCCACGTGCAGGCCCAGTTTGGAGGAGGTTTAGCAGCTCCTCCTCCTTTTCGCCATCCGTGAGATCTTTAAGAAGGTCTTGGCCCTGATCCCAGAGAGTGTTCTGAAATTGCACCATGTGCATTAGATACAGTCGTGGCTAAAAACACTGGCGCCCTTGCACTTTATTCAAATAACTCACAATTTCCTCTAAACATAAGTTGAAATTAACAACAGTATTTGGTCTCCACAATTCTTTATTTCTCTGTTAATATTACAGAACCTTTGTTTTTGATTCAGAATTTAATATATCCTTTTAAATCAGAAAATGAAAAGAAATAGCATTGACAAAATTATTGACACCCTAGACTTAATATTTGGTAGCACAGCCTTTGGTCAAAATAACTGCAATCAACCGCTTCCTATAGCCATGGATAGCTTCCTGCACCTCTCTACTGGCAGTTTGGCCCACTCTTCTTGTGCAAACTGCTCCAGTTCTCCCAGATTTGAAGGGTGCTTCTCCCAACTGCTGTTTTCAGATCTCTCCACAGGTTTTCAATGGGATTTAGATCTGGACTCATTGCTGGCCATTTCAGAACAGTCCAGCATCTTGTCTTGAACCATTCTTGGGTGCTTTTTGAAGTGTGTTTGGGGCCATTGTCCTGCTGGAAGACCCATGACCTTCGACGGAGACCCAGCTTTCTGACGCTGGGTTCAACATTGCACTCCAAAATGGCCTGGTAATCTCCAGATGTCATGATGCCATGCACACGTTCAAGGCACCCAGTGCCAGAGGCAGCACAGCAACCCCAAAACATCACTGAACCTCCTCCATCTTTGACTGTAGGGAAGGTGTTCTTTTCTTTGAAGGCTTCATTTTGTTTTCTGTAAACACAGAGATGATGTGCTTTACCAAAAAGCTCTAATTTGGTCTCATCTGTCCACAGGACATTCTCCCAGAAGGATTTTGGCAAACCCCAGTCGGGCTTTCTTATGTCTCTCTCTCTCTCAGCAGTGGGGTCCTCCTGGGCCTCCTACCATATAACCCCCTTTCATTGAGTTGGTGATGGATGGTGCAAGTTGAAACTGTCGTACCTTGTGTCTGAAGGTCAGCTTGAATCTGTTTAGCAGTTGATCGAGGTGCTTTCTCCACTATTCGAACAATCCTGCGCTGCAATCTTCGATCAAGTTTTCTCTTGCGGCCATGTCCAGGGAGGTTGGCTACACTGCCATGGGCCTTAAACATCCTGACAACATTACGTACGGTGGAAACAGGAACATCAAGGTCTCTGGAGAGTGATTTGTAGCCTTGAGATTGTCCATGCTTGGCTACAATTTTCTGTCTGACCTCCTCAGACAATTCTCTGGCTGTCTTTCTTTTCTCCATGCTCATTACGGTACACACAGTGACACAAAACAGGAGAATGAGTCCTTTTCTCTATTCAAACTGGTTGAATGAGTGGTTTTTATATTGCAGGCACCTGCAACTCACCACAGGTGAGTTCAGTTCCAAAGAGAAGGAGAATCACCCGCTTTAAATCTAATTATTTCTACTTACTTCTAAAAGGTGGCAATAATTTTGTCTGGGCCATTTAAGGATTTCTGTGTGGAATAAGCTGAGACTTAGTAAATTTTTCTGCTTTTTGTGTTTTATTCCACTGCAAACCAAAGAAATACATATGTGGACACCAAAATATTTTTTAATTTCAACAATTTTCTGGAAGGAATGGTGCATTATTAGAAAAAACTGCAAGGGCACCAATATTTTTGGCCACGACTGTAGTTCAAAGACCTAATAAAGCATGTAGCAGCCGGATACATGCGTCTTCCCATGGAATCTAATTGCTTAGATTCCTGGTCCGGAGGCTGGATGCTCAAATGCTGAGGCCACTGGGACCTGTCATGAGATGCAATAATGACCAGGGAGTTGGCCTGAGGTTGTAGCGCCAAATACTGGTCCTCCGTAGGAGCCCTGTAAAGGCAGTCAGCCTTCTTGGGAACAGCCGGTGTGGAATGCGGACGTTTCCAAGCTGCCTTGGTGACGTCCGTAAAGGTGTCCACCAACGGTGGGACCACCACAGGCTTCGGGTCTTTCTGCCTGAGGTAACGGGCAAAGCGTTGTCTCTCGGGGTCTAGCTCTTCAGTCTCCCATCCCATATTGTCCTGGATGTGCCTCATGATTTCCGAGAAGGAGGGATCATCCGGAGGCGACCCTGGAAGGTCCCGTGGGTCTGGTGGTGGGACAAAGCAGATGGAGACCTGGAGATGTCGGACGTATCCGGTCTGGAGTCATCTCCCGATGATCGACGTCTGCCCCGGATCGCTTCGGGCTCGGGGACTCTGAGGGAAGAGCGTGATGGGCGTTTCCTGTCTCTCGATCAGCCCCGAGGAGGCGGAGTTGGCTCCTTGGGGGTCGGGGGGGTTGTCACCTTTGGCGCCCCAGGAGGAGGTAGTGGAGGAGGCTGAGGCTTAGGAGGAACCACGTCCTTCTTGATGGTTTCCCACCAGAAGGTGAACAAATCCTTCACCTCCTGGATGTTCATACCCGACGACGGACCAGCGTTGGTGGGCCTGACTGGGTTCGGGCATCGGTCCCGTAAAGCACTGGATCCGCTCCCTGGGCAAGCTCAGCGTCCTCAGTGTCGCCCATCTGGTGGCACGGTAGCCTCTTCACTTTGAGGGACCCTGATTGCCGGTGTCCACCGCGCCGGTGTAGTAGTCTGTCGTTTGTCGGGTGCTGGGTCGGACGCTTTCTTGATTCCGTTGTCCCTTAAGGGACGCCAGCTTGGAAGTCTTCCTTTCAGGTGCTTTAGGAGGTTAGAGACGGACCTGAAGTCTGTGTCCCAAGGCCGGGTCAGACAGACCTCGCGATTTGGAGGAAGACTTTTTGTGCCTGTCCGAAGGAGCAGACTTAGAGGCATCCGACGCCCGAGAGGTCTTGAGCGGGTGTAGGGAGGCGGAGGAGCCCCCTGAAGACCTTACCTTTACCGGGGGAAGGTGGAAGCGAGCCCAGGAAGGAGATATATCGGACTAGGCAGAGCTGGAGCTGGTCCTGGACTCTGAGGCCCTGCTTGGGGATTTCGCCCTGTTTGAGTCCCAATGCTTGTCCCGGTGCTTCTCAGATTTATGAGAGGATTCCCCTTTGGAGGAAGATCTTTTCTCCATCTTTTAATTTCTCCTCGAGGAGGAATCCCGAAGGGCCTTTTGGCGTGGATCCGGTCCTGCTATTGAACTGTTGGCAAACTGATCAAGCCCTGGGTGTCGTGCTCGGGTCCAGACACCTGACACAGGCAAAATGATGGTCTGCAAAGGGTATCTGCTTGCCGCAGGCGCACTTAGAGGGACGTCTGTCAGGAGAAGGAGTAGAAGAAGCACACATGGAGTAAAGTTTTACTTAAATTGAAGATTTCATGTGTCGTAAGAGTAGAGCAGGCTTCCGTGAGGCCGATGCTGGCGAGTCGATGGCGGGAAAATAACTGGGGATGCTGGGGGACCACCCCCTTTTATGTGATGCCTGACGTCGGGGAAGGGCTAGCTAGAAAGTCTTAATGGTGTAACCTGCTGCAAGAGCTGTTTCTTGAAGTAAGATCTTTTTGTACTCGATGTACTGATTTAGGTAACTTAAGTCCAAGATGGGATGGAGGTCCCCTGTGAGTGGGAGTAGACCCTTTCTTGTTGTTCCAGGGCGACTCTTGACCTTCTTTTGAAGGAGAGCCTTGATTTTCTCTGCTATGAGGAGGCTATGGGCCAGAGAGTAATGAGACTGCATTGGAGGGTTGTCTGAAGAAACCTCCGTAACTTGAGAGTGCACCCTCTCTCGAGTTGCAGGACCAGCGGTCCATTGTTATCTGAGTGTCACCGCCCCCCCCCCCCCCGAGGCCTCAGCTGTGGTGGGGTGAGGGGTTGGGCAACGAGTCAGGCGAAGAGCCGGGAGAGGAAGCACAGGTGGAGTCCCTGCACTTGAAGCCTGCCTGCTGGTGTTGCTGCCATCCAGTCATACAAACGGACTGCTTAAGTTGCTGCTTGGGTCTGTATATAGTGTGCACTGACTTAACTGCTTTCTCCGCCTCCTGCAAACGGGTAAAGATATTCTAAGTAGCTTCCCAAATAGAACCAGCCCTCTGAAGGATCATTCATTATTTTGGACTGAATGTCCTGGGCAACCTGAGACTTTCGCCAAGAGTACCGCAGATACAGATCACAGAGGCAGTGGCTCTACCAGAGTCCACAGAATCATATGAAGCCCATAGGACGGATTACCGGGTCCGAAAGCACGACTTCATGATGGCCATGAGCTCAGCCTTCCGGGAGTCTGGCATGGCTTGAACAATTTCCAGCGCCTTGTTCCACAGGGCATTTTGACACTGGTCCATATGGGCATAGAAGTTCTGCCACCAGATGGCACAAGTAGTCAAGAAAAAAACCTTCCTGGCCAGATGATCAAACTGCTTGGAGTCCTTATCTGGGGACTGTGTATTGAGGTGCCGAGGTCATCTGGACCCGTCGTGTGCGGCATTCAGCACAACACAATCTGCCTCTGGTTGTACCCGTAAAACCGGTCCTCCTAGGGACAGTGTACAATCGTCCGACTTTTACACACTGCTGGGGTTGAGAAAGGATGCTTCCATGCTAGCTTACTGGCATCCTTGTAGGATTCGACCATCCGAGGGACTACCATGGGTAGGGTCTGTCCTTCTTCCAAAGAAAGATGGCCAACCGCTTCCGTTCTGGGTCAAGGTCTTCAGAGTCCCGTCCGTTTAGTTGTTGGATGTGATGTATCACATCCATAAAAGAAAGGTTACCGGGTGGGGAGCACGGGCCGTCCTTGCTGACGTCGGGGTCGGACGGAGGGTCTAAGGCCCCATGGCTGGAGGAGGAATAGGAATCCACGTCAGAGTCCTTCAAATCTAGACAGCGGGAAGGCGACCTCGAGGGCTTGCGTGGTCATTACATGGGAAGAGGAGAAAGAGCCTTGTCAGGTGTCAGCCTCTTGGGAGTCTGAGCAGGATGACAGTCCAATGGCCCACCTGGAGAAGGCCCTTGGGGTGCTGGCTTTGTGGGGGCCTCTTTATTCTTGAAGTAGGCCCACCACGCCGCAAACACCTCCTGAAGTCCCTGTGGGGGATTCTGCAGCAGAGATGGACCATCTGGCATCAGGAGGGGCAGGCACAGAACGATCTGGTGTCAGGTCATCCAGATGGGGTAACACCGGCATCAGAGTGGTCTGGTGCTGGTGATCCGGCATCGGGACCAGGGGAGATCCCCTCCCCCCGGCGTCAGAGGTGTCGAGTCTGACGTTCGGTCATCAGGTGTCTGCCTACTAGGAGCGCTGAAGTCGACCGCATCTGGCCAGGCGAGCAGTACCAAGCTTTCCCAGGAGGCGCTGGGGAAGCTGGCATAGAAGGTGAGGCGCAGTGGAGGCCGGGATGGAGAACTAGCTGCTGACGCCTAGGTGGAGCCGCCTGTGGAGAGGGTGTAGCCCCTGTTTGGGATGTACGCCCATTGCTTCCAGAGGAAGAGAGCAACTGTCTCAGGTGCCGCCTGCCAGCATCGGCCCCAGACGTCAGGGAGGAAACCCTGGCCGGGAGGGCCACAGACAATGGCCTGCCGCCTGAAAATTCACCAGCCAAGCCACTAGGCTTAGAGACCCCCAGTGTGATGGGCTTAAACTTGAGCAGCTGAAAGGTGTGGGAAGACTGCCCAACCCCAAAGACTCTTCTCCCGAGATGGAGATGAGGGAGGTAGACTTTGAGCCCTGGAGCCCGGAGGTAAGCCCGGAGGAGGAGGGGGTCGCCGACTTCAGCGGAGTCAGAGAGTGGTCTTCTACCAGGGACTTCTCCTGTGCTTCTTCCAGTGCTTGTGTTTACTGCTCAATTTCTCTTTATGAGAAGATGAAGAAGTAGGAGAAGAAGAACTCTTCTTGTTGACTCCTTCTCTGTGTCAGACAGCGTTTCTTGAGCAGAAAGGCCGAGGTCTTCTGGCGTTACAGCCGCGTGAGCTGGTTGAAGTCTCAGCAATGCTGGCAAGCCTCGATGTGGAGGTCTGGGGCCCAGGCAAAAAAGTCAGGCCGAGTGGCCATCTTTTTGCGGTATCTGCTTGCCGAACGCACACTTGGAAGGGTGCCTCTCGATCGACGATGTTGATGAAGAAGATGACATACACAAAACTGCTCAAAATACTAAGGAAAAAAAGGCATTTAAAACTTGGCAAATATAGCGGACGACTAGCTGAAGGTGCCCGTGGTGGTCCAACTTGCACGGTCGATGGTGGGAAAAGAACTGGGGATGGGCCGTGGGACCACTTCTTATATACCATGCCTGATGTCGGGGGTGGGCAGACATCAGAGGCGGTCCCCCGCTGTATACTGCTAGCTAGAAGTTTTCCATGGGGTCCTGGTGCTACCTAGCTTCAGTCCTAAAGGTGTTACCTGCTGCAATAGCAAATTTCGAAGTAAGATCTACTGTTACGGTAAGTTCTTATGTAACTCTACTATCTCACTTCGGGGGGGAGCTCTTGCAGGCAGGCTACACCATAAGGACAGAGTCCCAAGCAGTGAAAGTACTAACCCTTGCCAACCGGGAGGAGGTAAAAGCCGGCTAAAATTGCTCATTAGAGCAAGCCTTGTAGGACAGTGAGGCAAAAGCTTTTCCTATGATGAGAGGAATGGTCCAAACTGTAATGCCGAATGAAAGTGTGCACAGAACTCAAAGTAGCTGCTGCACAGATATTGGCTGCACATTTTTAATGGATGCAAAGGAAGCGGCCATACCCCTGGTAGAATGGCCTTTGACCAGTCCTGGCAAAGGCCTGTCATATTTGTCATAGCAATAAACGATGCAGTTAACCAACCATTTGGATAAAGTTTACTTAGAGACAGGAGCCCTTTCAGGTCTTGGGGTGAAAGAAAAACAACTGGTCAGACTTACGAACAGCACAGGTGCGATCCAAGTAGTAACGAAGCACCAGATGGACATCCAGAGTATGAAGTAGAGCTTCCCCTCGATTAGAATACTCTGGTAGTAAACAGGTAGGTGGATGTCCTGATTCAGAGTAAACTCAGACACCACTTTAGGCAAGAAAGTACAGTTTCTGCATTTACTGTAACAGTAGATCTTCAAGAGGATCTCTTGCAGCAGGTACTACCCTTGGGAGCCCACCTGAGGGCGCCTCTGCAGATGGCTGCTTTCTTCCAGCAGTGCCTAGAGAGGCCACCCACCTGTGATGTCATCACACTTGGCATATATAAAGGAAGTGGGTGGCCCCAGTATCCTCAGTTCTCCACTTGACTACCAGCTACGCTGAGCATGGCTCCGAGGAGAAGCGAGGAGGCCAGTGGTGCCCCTTGTTATGACAGAAATTGCTCCTACGAGAAGGAGGAAAGCAGATGGCGATTTACGTTGTTAGAGATCCTCTCGAGATCTACCATTACGGTAAATACAAAATGGTACTATCTTCATCGAGGGTCTCTCTTGCAGCAGGTACTACCTTTGAGATGATTCCCAAAGCAGTCACGTAAGGAAGGGAGGTTATCATGGTAGAAGCCCATGCAATACTGCTCAGCCAAATGAGGTCCTGCGCCTGGAGGTGATGTCTAAGCTATAGTGCTTAGCAAAGGTATGAACTGTGCACCATGTGGCCGCATTACATATATCCGATATATACACTCCTCTGAAGCAGGCTGCTGAGCTCGAGAGGGCTCTAGTGGAATGTGCCTGCACATTTCTGGCAACGGTTTTGTGCTTTTGTATAGCAGTATGGGATACAATTTGCTAACCAATGTCACAATGTTTGTTTTGCTACTGAAGAACCTTCCTTCTGAGGGCACAGGCCACAAAGAGTTGGTCCGATTTTCCAGTAGGTTGGGACCTAGAGAGGTATATTTTTAGAATCACGTGGACATCTAGTGTATGGAGTAGTAGTTCTCCAGGATTGGTATAGTTAGTAAGTATACTGGTAGGTCTATGGTCTGGTTTGGAGTAAAGTCTAAGAGCGCTTTCGTTAAAAATTAGGGTTGGTGCACAGAGAAACCCTGTCATTATGGAAAATCAAGTAAGGTTCTTTACACATTAGTGCCTGTAGCTCTGAGACGCATTAGGCTGATGTGATAGCTACTAGAAAAACAGGTTACTCACCTGTAACAGTAGTTCTAGGAGTGGTATATTTTGTTCATCCACAATTCTTGGCACTGTCCCTTTTTCCCTTTCAATCTGCTGGAAGGTCTTTAAGCTGGCTCCTCCCCCACCTGGGTGGTATAAGCCCGGCTCCGCCCCATGACGCCTAGCCGGGAGGTCGGTGGGTCCGTGGGATGAACAACATGTACCACTCCTAGAAAGTATTGTTACCAAGATCTTACCATAACAGTAGATCTTCCAGGAATGTCTCTTGCAGTAGGTCATTACTTCTGGAGGTTCCAGCAGGTGGCGCTATCACATGGCAGCTTCTTCCAGCAGTCATTTCAGCAGGGACCACCCACACACAACATTTCCTGGCTCTGCCTAAAAGAGTGGGTGGTCCCTGGTACTCTCCATTCCCAGTCGGATTCAGCTCGTAAGTGAGGGTCCGAGGGAAACCAAGGCACCAGTAAGTCCCAACCCTAAGTTCTTAGATTATGACTTCCACTACTAGAAATGGAAGGGAGATGGAGGGTGGGAAGCTACCTACTGCAAGAGACATTCCTGGAAGATCTACTGTTACAGTAAGAGCTATGCAACTGCATTATCTTCTATGGAATGGTCTCTGCAGTAGGTCATTACTTCTGGGAGATTCCCAAGCAGTTGTATCCTAGTGGGAGGACAATCAGCACTGTGCCTTATAGAGCAGTGTGGCGAATGACCAGTAGTTGTCTAAAGGCAGTATCCAAGTTGTATTGCTTGGTAAAGGTCTGGATAGTGTACCAGGTGACGCGATTATAATGTTGGTGATAAAATCTTTGGTAAAACAAGTCAGAATGACTGTTAGTGTTTTTCCTGTGGAGTGAATCTGATCAAGACCCATAAGGGTAACTGTATTTATTATAGTAATAAGTCATGTGATGAATTCATCTGTATAATGGAGAGACTGGTAAGTCTCGGTGGCCAGAGGCCAAGAATATGGAAGTTGAAAAAGTCAGATCCCATGGTGGAAAGGGTCTGAATAGGAGGTTTTAAGTAAATATGTTCCTGAGGAATCTTTTGGTTACCTAGTTTCTGGTATATGCAGGGTAGAAATGGACAATTAGCTGAGGTTTTCAGCGAATAATCTGGTGAAATAGTATAAGGCTCTTGAGTAGGCAGTAATATGGCCCAGGGTTTAGGATGAAACTGAAATGATACAAATGTGTCCATGTAGGCACTAAGCCACCATGAGGTGGCATCTACTGGTGGACTAATGCATGGTTGGGAGGGTTGGCCTGTGGGCTACAGGCCGAGGCATACAACGCCCAACTATGCATTATCACTATTAGATGCCACCTTGGAGTGGCTTAATGCACTTTGTAACATGGCAAGTGTTCATTTACTACTGTTTACATTCACAATAATATGCCACATACATCAACAGCTACTTTTTTACATTGTTTAATACAGTATTTTCTGTTGCTCAACCCTGTACTTTCTTAGTAGACATCCATCTCCTGGGAGCACGTGCACATTCACAAAGCAGTATCTATTTATATTGTGATTGCTCTTTCCTGCACGTTTACAACAATTGTCTAAAAGCACTATGCCGATACATCTAACGTGCTATGCTACCTTTCCTTGCTATCTAGACGGCTGTTTTTGCTCGTTTATTGTGTTAACTTTATCGCTTCAGTAGAGGATTGTGGGAACATACCTAATATTTACATATCTTGCCTTTCAGTTCATTCAACATAGCGAGGTATGCAAATATTGTTTATTTTCCACAATGTACTCATTTCTGCAAGTTTCTGCACCTAACTGATCGCACTCCAGTACCACTGTTGCTGTCACGGAGCTTTTCTGCCTTGCCTCTTCAAGCACTAGATCGTCTTTCTCGTATTGCTCCAGGGATGTGACCTACTTGCTGCAGTGCCATTCCATTATGATCCCCAGCAGCATAGATGCCTCTCCCACTTGCTCCCCTGGGTTTATTCCATATCGCCTACACGCGTGTCCCACCTTTCTGGCGCTCGTGCACAGCAGTAGGACTCCTGCACTGATTTCTTCTGGCGCTCCTTCAATACCAACATGGCATATATCGTGGATTTATCCGCTAGTGTTATATCAGCTGATGCAACTGAGCCAATTGGCTTCCTTGTTTGTGGTCCTGTTATTTTTACCATGTTACAATTAGAATTGTATGTGTTACTTAGTAACTTTCAGGAAGTAGCAAAAATATTTGCTACTTTGTTATATATGTTTGTAATCTCTTTTACAAGGGAGTCCTTGGGTGTTAAGCCTGGGGATTGTAGACCTTCCAGGCTGTGGTGTTTTAGGGTTTCTCCCTTTGCATTTGAAGCCTTTGGTTATTAATTTGACTATAATGGCTACTAAGTGTTGTTGTAGCCTATGATGTCAGATCTGTCAAGGCCATGTATGGGCTGGATCTCTCATTGGTCCATTAACATTTTATTTGGTCTTTAGTGATATAGGATTGATAGAGTCTATTCCAAGGTCAGGACTTTGACATTAATGAAAAAAAAATATATATATATATTTTGGATAATAGTTACATTTCAGATATTTTACATGAAAACTGGGATGGTGATCCCTTTATTTGTTCTGTTGGGTAAACAGATATCTTCTGAGTAGGGGGCCTGGATGGCGGGTAGGCTTAAGCCGCATGCGCCTACATGCAAGTAAGAGATTAAAATGAGAATGTGCAGTGGGGTTAATCCACATGCTATGTGCATAATGTGAGGTTTGATGCCTCTTTAAAAGCTGCATCTGTTATTTGTATTTATTGTTGGAACAAGCCCTGGCTGAGGTTGGAGTCAGTGTCCACCACGGAAGGGCATTATATGATGCAGGCGGGACCAGATGTGATGGTCTAGTGACCCGTACTTGGTCTCCGCTTTTAATTTTCCACTTGGGGACATGTACCTTTTTTTTGTATAAAACCTTTTTATTTGAGCTCTGAATATAAAATGGCAGAACAACCCCTTAACTGTCTCCGAGGCCCTATGGAGGGACAAGGGGTCGGATAATTAACTTATTGAGAAGTGTAGGCATCAGTGAAGCCTGCATGACGGGTCTGGGAGTGCCTAGAGGTATTGAATGCACTTCTTACAGCCTGTCCTTTGTTTCGGAAAGGCACCTCTTTTGTTATGATAGTTATCATTCTTTCTGGAATATTTGTATTTTATATGTTGTTCGTAATACATGTTCTGTACTATAAGCAATTGTCTGCCTGAGGCTTGTAGGTCGTCCAGAATGGTTTGTGTTGCTGGACCAAGCAGTTTGTCACCTAAGAATAGGGCGTTAGCCACCTTATGCTGTATATCATGTGCAAGGCTGGACATTCTGAGCCAGGCTTGACGGCGTATAGCAATACCTGTGGCCGAGGATTTGGCCGAAGTATCCACTATGTTGTACCTCGATCTTAAAAGATGTCGAGAAATGGATATAAAAGTGTTAATTATAGGTATTATTTGTTCTTTTTCAGGCAAAGGAGGTCATTTGTTAATTTCTAGGGCAGAAGTGTCCAAAGTACACTGATATTTCACTATATGCCCTAGATAATTCATTATTCGCATATTTAATGTACTGGCAATACTTTCTTCCCAAGTAATCAAAGCTTCTCGAATCTTTGTCTGGGGGTACTGAGCTTGTATGTCTTGGTTTACTGGTGCGATTGTAGCAGCTGTGATGAATACAGAACTGGCGGTGGCATGTTAGCCAGATACTGATGGTCTAATGGGCCTTATAAAGTTGGTCTGCTTTTTGAGGTAGAGCGGGTTAGTATAGGCTGGCGAGGCCCTCTGTGATCGATTTTGTATGTAGAAATTAATGGTGTTATAACCATGACTGGCTTCTTCTGAGAGTTTTAAATACTCCGCCATTTTTTATTTATTTATCTTGTTCTGCTGCAGAAAACCCCATTTTTTGTATTTGTATCTTCATCTCTAAATGAGGGGTCATCAGGGGGTGAAGCAAACCTGGAAGGTTGAACCATGTCTCATCACAAGAGGATGTTATAGAGTAAGGGAAGTGTGCCTCCTGAAATTCCATGTTTGGAGCTCCCCCAATATACAGTATATCCCTTCTGAAGGGTTCTCCATTCTGTGTGGATCGTTGTCAGAATACTATTCCTCCATAGATATTGGAGGTGATATGGGAGGAGAAAGTTCCAGCTCCGTATGTGCCCTCTTTGTAGGGGGTGGAGACATAGTCTGGGGGTTAGGTGGATCAGGTGTATGATCAAACCCCAATGATTGTAAAACTTTATTAATGATGTGCTCAATATAAGGTACCTGTGAAGGTGGCAGGTTAATAGTTGTAAGTTGTTAGCCCTCCAGACTGTTGTACCTGATGGTAATGGGCGCTGGGAGGATCAAATCCTGTCCTTCTGAGAGGTGCTACCAGTACCAAGGGCCAGCACGGAGGTGAGACAAAATATTGAGGAGTTCAATGATTGGCTTGCAGGTTGGTGTGATGGGAGATTGGGGTTCAACAAGGGTGACAAGAGCCTCTATCCCTGGATAGGCTACACCTAAATGGGAGGAAAGCAGTGCTCAAATGCAAACTGGATGATTATGTCGAAGACACTGCCATTTAAACTAGACGGGGGCAGCGGAAAGTCCTGTTGATGAGGCAAGGGGGCAAAGACCTACCCACACAACCAGAGGGTAATGAGGCAAAACATATAGGACAGGAGGAAAGAGGGGAGTGGAGGGTCACGTGCGCAAACGCCAGAAGTCTGGGCAGAAAGATCCCAGATCTAACAGTGAAAATGGTGAAGGAGGGCCTTGACATAGTGGGGGTAATGTAAACATGGTGCCACCAGGAACAGGGATGGGAAATGGAGATACCAGGGTACAAACTGTTCAGGAGAGACAGGGTGGAAAAGGGGGGTTGCACTCTACATAAAGGAGAGTATCAGGTCATCTGAATTGCAGGAAGTGGGGAATGCGAAGGACTCCGGGTCTCGTTGTCGGTGGGGAAGGGGGAGACTGTGCGTATGGGGGTGGTGTACAGACCTCCGGCACAGCAGGAATCGGTGGATAGAAGCATGGCTGACGAGTTTGTGAGAATGGCGGCAAAGGGGGAAGTGGTGCTGATGGGGGACCTGAACCTACCGGACATAGACTGGAGCACCGTTTCGGCTGCTTCAACCAGCAGCAGGGAAATATTGGACTCCCTGCAACTGGCCCTCCTAAATCAACTGGTCAGGGAGCCAACCAGGGCAGGAGCTACTCTTGATCTAGTGATGACAAATGGGGACAGGGTAGGAGATGTATCGGTGGGGGAACATCTTGGTTCGAGTGACCACAACACGGTCAGGTTTAGAATAAGGAGCACCGCAGAGGTTCACCGGTCTGCGTTAAAGGTGCTGAATTTCAAGAGGGCAAACTTCAGAAAAATGTGGGAAATACTGGAGAGGGCTTTGCAAGAGGTGGAGGAGTTGGCAGAAGTGGAGGCAATGTGGGGGAGGATAAAAAAAGCTATTGTAGGGGCCACTGACATCTGTGCCAAAACAGCAAGTAAAATAAGAGGAGGAGGAAACCTCTGTAGTATACTAGGAAGAAGCAAAAAGGTAAGGACAAAATACAGGTTACTCACCTGTAACAGGAGTTCTAGGAATGGTATATGTTGTTCATCCACACTGTCTGGCAGGTTCCTTGCCGCTTTAAATCTTGCGGAAGATCTTAAGCTGGCTCCTCACCCACCGGGTGGTAAAACTCTGTCAGCTCTGCCCACAGCGCAGATCTAGCCGCTGGAAGCCAGGTTGTGTTTCGCCGGGAGGTCGGAATGTAGGATGAACAACATATACCATTCCTAGAACTCCTGTTACAGGTGAGTAACCTGCATTCTAGGACATGGATATGTTGTTCATCCACACTGTCTGGCAGACTCCTAGCAGTTCTCCGGGAGGAGGGAGGCAAGGCACACACCCCCTACTTAGGGAATAAAGACTGGAGAACCAAGGCCCCAAAACCAGCATCCCGGCGTGACTCAAAGTCGATGTGGTAGTGGGTAATGAAGGTGTGTGCTGACTTCCAGGTAGCAGCCCTGCAGATTTCCTGGATAGGGGCGTCCCTGGAAGCAGCCACCGATGCAGCAGTATGGCAGGTAGAATGAGCTCTTATCTCTCTGGGAGGCTCCATGCCCGCCAACCTATAGCAGAGATCTATGCAGGAGGTGACCCACCTGCCTATCGTCCGCTTGGCTGCAGGTCTGCCAGGTGCGGCTTCAGCGTAGGTGACAAACAGCTGGCGAACCTCTCCCCGAACTTCAGCCATCCGCTCCTTGTAATAGGCGAGCGCTCTTCTAGGGTCCAAAGTATGGAGCCTATATTCGGCCTTCGAGGTGTGATTCGGGTAGAACACCGGCAGAGTCAACACCTGGTTAAGGTGAAACTCCGACACCACGTTCGGAAGGAATTTCGGGTTGGGGTGCAGGACAACCCTGTCCCTGTGGAAGACCAGATAAGGAGACTCGATGGAAAGCGCCTGGAGCTCTCCCATCCTTCTGGCTGACGTGATAGCCACCAAGAAGACTGTCTTCCATGACAGGTGAGAGATGTCACACCTGTGCATTGGTGTGAATGGCTTGCCCATGAGCTTAGCCAATACCAGCAGTAGATCCCAAGGAGGTGGCGTTTCTGCTGCCGGAGGGATATGTGATCAAGGCCTTGAAAATGCCTGACCACCTTCTCCTGCGCCATCGACTGCTTCCCGCCCACGCCCGGTAAGCAGAGATGGCTGTCAGGTGAACCTTAAGGGTCGTCAACCGATGCCCTTGCTGAGAAAGGGACCACAGGTAGTCCAGAATGCTTGCCAAGGAACAGGAGGCAGGGTCCAAGCCCTTGCCCTGAAACCAAATTGAAAATCTCTTCCATTTAAAGGCGTAGCATTTTCTGATCGACTCCTTACATGATGCCTCAACAACGTTGAGGACCTCGCCGGAAAGCCCCAAGGCCTGGAACTCTAGTCACTCAGGAACCAGGCCGTCAGGTGCAGGGATTGAAGGTCCGGATGGAATACCTTCCCTTGGTTGACTGAGATCAGGCCGGGCGGGCTGGTCACTGGAGCCTGACAGACTCAGGAGATCTGATACCAGAACTGGCGGGCCAGCCTGGGCTACTAGAATCACCTGAGCCTTGTCCCTCCTTGCCTTGAGAAGCACCTTGTGGATCAAGAGAAATGGGGAAAGGCATAAAAGAGGCCGGGGTCCACGGCCTCGAGAAGGCATCCCCCTGCAGCGAGCCCTGCTGAGGGGGGGCCGGCATGAAACAGTCTCAGCTTCGAAATCTCCCTAGAGGCAAACAGGTCCACCTGAGGCATGCCCCAGTGGGAGAACAGATCTTGTACTACCTCCGGCAGGAGAGACCACTCATGGGACGCAGTCCCTATCCGGCTTAGGGCATTGGCCAGAATATTGGAGGCTCCTGCCACACGGATGGCAAGGAGATCTGCCTCCAGGCTGCGCACGAGGGACCAAATGTGGAAAGCTTCCCTGCACAGAGGCATGGAGTGTGTCCCGCCCTGGCGGGTTAGGTAGTCCATGGTCGTGGTATTGTCCGTCTGGACCTGGGCGACTTGACCCAGTACAAACTGAGTGAAGGCGGTGAGGGCTAGACAAACCGCTTGAAGCTCCAGCAGGTTGATGTGGCATCGGGACTCCCGAGGGGACCAGAGGCCGTGCGCTCTGTGCTCCCAGATGGGCACCCCAATCCATCAGAGAGGCATCAGTCGATAGAGAGATCGTCGGCTCGGAGCGGACAAACGGGATGCCCTCCTGCAGATAAGCTGGAACGGTCCACCACTGGAGAACGTTCCACATCCCCTGGGTCACTGTCACTAGCTGATCCAAAGGATCGGAGCACTGTGACCATTGGCTGGCCAGTCCCCATTGTAGGGGACACATGTACCAACGGGCCCAACACACCACGCTGGTGCAGGCCACCATGAGGCCCAGGAGGTGCAGGAAGTCCCGGGCAGGGTGCAATTGCCCAACCTGAAATGATTGGGCAAACGAGGAAAGAACCTCGGCCCTGTCCACCAGGAGCCATGCTCTGGCTTGCAGAGAGTCGAGCTCTGCCCCCATGAATTGTATCACCTGCTCTGGCAAGTTCTGACTTGGCCTGTTGATAAGGAGGCCAACTTGAGAGCAAACCTGGAGGGCCAGATCCTGGACGCTCCACCTCCATTTGGAGGAGGCCACTTGAGCCAGTCGTCCAAGTAGAGGGTACACCCGCGACCCTCTGAGAATACTGTTACCACTGCCATGCATTTGGTGAAGACCCTCGGAGCTAGAGAAAGGCCAAAGGGCATGGCCTGAACTCGTAGAGGGACCCCTCTGCTCTGAAGTGGAGGAATCTCTGGTGGGACGGACGGATTGGGACGTGAAAGAACGCGTCCTGGAGGTCCAGAGAACAGAACCACACGCCTCGTTCCAAGGATGGAATGATCTGAGCCAGAGTGACCATCCTGAAGGTTCAAGACCTTAGGAACCTGTTCAGGTCGTGCAGGTCTAGAATGGGGCACCAGCACCCCATCCTTTTCGGGACCAGGAAGTACCTGGACACAAACCACGGGTCTGGTGGAGGGTCCGCTACCTTCCTGATCACCTCCTTTTCGAGGAGCAGGGCAATGTCGGCTCGATGAGCCGACAGGGAGGATGCGGACCCCATAGCCCCCCGGGGGGCGACGGCTCGAAAGGGTGGGGCCTGCTCGAACTCCAGAGGCAGGCCCTTTCTTACCACCTCCAACACCCAGCGGTCCGTGGTGATAGCAGACCAGGTGGAAAGGAAGTGGCGGAGCCGTGCCGGGAACCCAGGGGAGCGGCGAGGTTGGGGAGACACCCCTCAACCTGTCACTGGGCAGGCTTGGAGGAAGGACCGGCCGAGGGACCTCCTGGGCCTTTTCCTCCCTGCTTCCTGTTAGAGGAAGCCGCAGGCTTGGCTTTGGGGTGCCAAGCGCGAGCCTGCTGGCCCTGATGCTGGTGTTGCTGGGCTGGACGTGCCGCAGGCGCAAAAGGGCGAAAGGACTTATGTTGCTGACGACGGCCCTTGTCCTTCTGGGCGGAGGTAACAGAGTCCAGGGTAGTGTTGGACTTTTCGATCCGCTGGAGGTGGCCTTCCACTCCAGGGCCGAACAGGTCAGTCCCCAAGAAGGGGACATCTGCCAATTTGTGCTGGGTATCCGCCGTGAAGGTGGATATCCTCAGCCATGCTCTGCGGCACATGGCCACTGTGGCTGCTACTATTCGGGCAAAGGAGTCTCCAATATCTAGAGCCGTTTGGAGCTGCTGTTTCACCACTGCCCTTCCCTGATCCCGCACCTGCTTGACCGTAGTCTGCAGGTCGGCCGGGAGATGAAGGATCACCTCATCCAGGGAGCCCATGAGGGCGTGGGAGAAGTATGCCATCAGCACGGCCGAGCTGGCTTGACTGAGGCTGAGGGAGGACACAGCGTACACCTTGCGCCTGGCATAGTCCAGCTTTTTGGACTCCTTGTTGGGGGCTTATCCACATCCCTAGCGTTCCCGGAATGCCGGAAAACGCTATCGGTGACCATCCCCTCCGCAGAGGGGTGTTACAAAAAACCGGACAAAGAGCCGGTAGGGACCACATACTTCCTGGCCATCCTGGCCGAAGGTGCAGGACAGGAAGCCGGCCGCTGCCAAAGCTCCAAGGCTGAGCCAACAATGGCTTCAGCCACCGGAAAGGCCTCCGTGGACGAATCCCCTCGGTCCAGTATCTCCGTGAGGGGATACTTGGCCCGCTTGGATATGGGCTCGAGCTGCATCCCGGTGGACTCCAAGATGAGCCGAAGCAGACCCATGAAAGACGATTGGCTCTCATCCATCGACTGCCCCCCCGGAGGACTCCAGGTCAAGGGGCCTGGAAAACAGGGAGGAGGAGTCGTCAGACTCCGAGGAGTCTGCGAAGAGCTGCATGGGGCCTGAGCCACCCTCCACCTGCCAAGGATGGTCGGGAGTGAGGGTGACAGACAACCGGTGGCGCAGACCCTGACCCGACCGAGAGTCCTTGGACGGCGCCCCCGATTTCGGTTGTGGAGGCGGAGGTTCCACCACAATCGGTGGGCAGCTGGTTTCGGCCGAACAACTGCCCAGGCTTGGGCACCTCGACTACAGCGTAGGGATGTTTCGGCCTTTTGGGTGACAGCCACTTAATGGCCGGGGAAGGTGACGGCTTGTTCCCGGACAAAAGGAGCTGCTGCCACATTAAGTCCTCGTAGCGTCGACGCAATTTGCGCTGAAGCCTCTCCTCTTCCGAGGAGGAAAACGAGGACGAGCAGCGCCAACGCTTTCCTTGGTGCAGAGACCGAGACCGCCGATGTTGGCGGGATCGGCTGGACTGAGACGAGGTGCAAGACAGAGACCCTCGGTGTTTCTGAGGGTGGGTCTGGGAGGGAGCGGGGGACACCCGCTCCTCCTTCGGCTCGGGAGCCTTGACCGGGGACTCCAGCACATGAAGCGCAGGCAAGTCCTCTGTTTCCACCGGGGGAACCGGTGATGAAGGGTCGTCAGCTTCACCAGTCGACAGCCCGTCCGACGGGTCGAGAAAAATCTTGACCGCATTGACGGGTGTCTCAGATGGCTGACCTGACGGGGACACCGTGAAGCCAGCGGCCTTCGCCGCAACCTCGACTGAAGTAGAGTGTCGACTGCCCGGGGAAGGGGACCTCTCCCGCACCCACGAATGTCGACGATGGGACTTACCCTTCGAGTCCTTCTTTCTTGACCGAGAAGAGTGTCCCGATGGCCCCTCTCCCTTCGTGGAAAGGGACTGGCAAAGCTCCTTAAAAGAAGCTGTGTAGGAGGATCCCAGAGAGAGCGGGATAAATGCCGCGACCGATGAGGATGCGGCCTGGGCCACCTCCTCCTCGAGGGCGATCATCTGTTAGAGTTGCTCAGCCGAGCCAGCCGCCATGGACACCACCCAACGGGCCTCCTTAGACTTCACCGGCGAGTAGCGCTTCTCAGGGCGCCCAAGTTGTAACCGGGCAGCGCGGTCTTCAAGGACGCTGGCCGAGAACGATCTACACAACTCGGAGGTCTGCGGGTCGTGATCAAGGCCGAGACAGTAGACGCATGTGGAGTGCGGGTCTGTCATGGACATCTTCTGCCCGCATAGGCACCGCCGAAAACCGGGAGTCGATTTGTCCATCGCAGCCGCGAGGTAAGAATTTGACCGAAGTCTTGAGAATTTTAAAACTATTTTCGGGCGAACCGAAGAATTAGGACCCAGTCTATACGCAGAGCGTTAAGGAAGGAACCTGAGCTTCCAAGCGGTAAGGAAGATCTGGCGTCATGGGGCGGATCCGAGAGTTTTACCACTCCGGTGGGTGGGAGAAGCCAGCTTGAAGACCTTCTGGAAAGATTTAAAGGGGCAAGGAACCTGCCAGATAGTGTGGATGAACAACATATCCATGTCCCTACAAAGGAAAGCTTTCAGGAAGTTCAAGAAAACAGAGGTGGAAGTGGACTGTGTAAAATACCAGGCGAGCCAGAGAGAAGCCTGGGTAGAGTTAAGGAGGGCAAAGGCACAGACAGAGGAGTGAACAGCTAGAGGGGTCAAAAAAGGGGATACGACTTTCTTGCGGTATGTAAATGAAAAGAGGAAGACTGGGCAGGGGATACTCCAGCTAAAAAACAAGCGAGGGAGATGTTACAAGGGACAGAGAAAAGCAGACTTGCTAAACAAATATTTTTGCTCAGCGTTCAATATGGAGGAAGGAGATGGCGCGCAGGGCAGGAAAAGAAATGGCAGGGGAGGGAAGTGGAGATGAGGCGTTCTCGTGGAGGAAATTTTGGGGAACTAGGATGCATGAAGGTGGACAAGGCAATGGGGCGGATGGGGTGCATCCAAGGGTGTTAAGGGAACTAAGGTGATATTAGCAGTACCATTGACTGCACTCTTCAATCAGGCCCTAGAGACTGGGGTAGCCGAAAGACTGAGGCAGGCAAATGTGGTCCCACTCGCATAAGGGGAGGGAGGAGGAGGAAGTGGAATTACAGGCCCATGAGCTTGACATCGGTGATAGGAAGCTCATGGAGAAACAAATAAAAGGCAGGATCACCAGCTACCTGGAGGAAAGCGGCCTGATAAATCCAAGGCAACATGGTTTTACCAGGGGCAGATCCTGTCAAACAAATTTGATAAAGAGTTTTATGACAGGGTCACCAAGGAACTGGATCAGGGAAGAGCGGTAGATGTGGCTTACTTGGATTTCAGGAAGGCGTCTGACTCCGTGCCCCATGGGAGGCTGCTGTGTAAAATGGCAGGACTGGGGCAGAGGGCAGTTAAATGGGTGGGAAACTGGCTGCGGGACAGGAGGCAGAGGGTCATAATAAATGGGGTGGCATCCGGAGGGCAAGGTCAGCATGTGGGGTCCTCAGGGATCAGGGCTGGGGCCCCCACTATTCAATATATTTATAGGAGACATTGGGGAGGGCCTTGAGAGAGGTGTGAGTCTGTTTGTGGATCTATATCAAAATCTACAATAGGGTGGACATGCAGGAAGGGGTAGAACAGATGCAGAGGGACTTGGGGAGGCTTGAGGCATGGTCAAAGAGGTGGCAGTTTGCATTCAACACGGAAAAATTTAAAATCATGCATCTAGGCTACAGGAATCGGAGGGCAGAGTACTGTATGGGGGACAGAGATCTGGGGGTGATGGAACAGGAAAGGGACCTATGCATCACTATATCGGGGGACCTGAAGGAGGAAAGACAGTGCAGGAGGCAGTGGCAAAGAGGAGTGGAATGCTGGGATGCATCGGAAGAGGGATCACCAGTAGAAATAGGGAGGTCATAATACCCTTGTACACCCATCTAGTTAGACCTCATTTGGAGTACGGAGTCCAGTTCTGGAGGTCATACCTCAGGAAGGATGTGGGGAGGCTAGAGCGTGTTCAGAGGAGAGCAACAAAGATGGTGAAAGGGTTAAGCCACCTATCCTATGAAGAAACATTGAGAGAGCTGAACATGTACTCCCTGGAACAGAGGAGGGAGAGGGGAGACATGATCGAGACCTTCAAGTACCTTAAGGGTATAAACAGGGTGCCAGTGGGGAGCACCTTCCAGATGAAGGGAAATCAGACAACGAGGGGGCATGGCTTACAGGTGGAAGGGTGGCAGTTCAGAGGTAACACTAGGAAATACTATTTCACAAAGAGTGGTGGAAAAGTGGAACAGACTTCAGAGGCGAGTCGTTGCAGAAGAAAACAGTGGAGGATTCAAAAGGGCATGGGATAACCACAGGGGAGTGTTAGGGTGGGGCACAGGTCCAAGCAGATAGCTGGACAAATGGGCAGACTTGGTGGGCCTTATTTGGTCCTTTTCTGCCGTCACACTTCTATGAATCAATGTGTGCCCTGGTAGTATAAGCCTGCACTCCTTTGGTGAGGTGTATTCGTAGGGGTAGAATATGTTGGTTTGCCCCTTTTTCTCATGAGGTGTGACCCCACAATGTGTGGTGAGGTGTCCCCATGGGTATATGCAGGAGACAATGAGACGTCTTTATCATAAAGGTTAGGTCCCTGAGGAGCCGACGTCGAAATAACAGCCTCCGTTGATGGAGAAAATAGCCTCTAAAGGTATGGTTTATGATGAAAAACCTGCTTAGTCGATGGTGGAATGTGGCCCGTTGACAGGGGAGCATAAAATAGGTGCCCCATCGACTATATAGTTATTCCCATTGACGGGAGGGCTATAAATTCAAGTTCCGCTGATGGGAGAGGCAGTCCTGACGAGAGAGTGAAATCCATGGGTTCCGTCGACGGTGGAGGCTTCCTGAGAGCCTCCGTCGACGGGGGAGTGTGTCCCGTTGACCAGAAATGTTTCAGTGCTGTCGATGGGAGAGCATAAAAATGATGTTCCGTCGACGAGGGTGGTAGCCTTGTAGACGGGGAATGCTTTCAGAGTCGCGTTCGCTGCAGAGAAGTGCGCCTGTCGACGGGGAAGATAGAATAATGCTCCGCTGACTGGGAAAGCACTCCCATGTATAAGGAGGCAGTTTTTTATGCCCCGCCGACGGCGCTTGAGTATAGGTATGATGCAATTGCCATGGGGAAAGCACTCAATGTATGAGAAGACTGGAGTCATGTGTCCCATCGACGATGAAGATAGAGAAGAGCCTGATGTCGACAGGCGTGTATCCATCGTTGAGTAAGAACATCTCCTTGAACAGACAGTTTTTGTTAAGGTTGCCACTGAAGTGTGGCAGTGCAGGACTTGAGAGGAAGGTTTTTCCTTGTTCTTTAAAGTTTTGGAAGACGATTCAGTGGATCTGGAGCCCTTGGTGTGGGCTCTCTGAGTCTGTGACATAGTATTTTTGTCTTCCTTAAAAGCCTTTTTAGAAGTTATTGTAACCTTCTTTTGTGGTTAGAGTTTTGTTTCTGGCAAAGAGCACAGGAATTGGTGCCGTTTATGAAGCGCAGGCACCACAGGCTATAAAGGTTCAGTTTTCGTCGATGACTGCTTTACACAGGAGATTGAGCTAGCTGCTGTGCGAGCTGAAGCCAACGGGAAAATAAACGGAGAGTACCAGGGACCACCAACTCTTATAGGCAGAGCCAGGAAATGTCGTGTGTGGGTGGTCCCTGCTGAAAAGACTGCTGGAAGAAGCTGCCATGTGATAGCGCCACCTGCTGGAACCTCCCAGAAGTAATGACCTACTGCAACAGACCATTCCATAGAAGATCTACTGTTACAGGTGAGTAAAGTACAGTTATGCAAGAACTTACCCTAACAGTAGATCTTCGAGAGAGGCTCTTGCAGTAGGTAATTACATAGAACTGAAGCCGGCAGGTGCCAGGACCCCACGGAAAAATTTCTAGCTAGCAGTCTCTGACGGGGGACCGCCCGTCAGGTGACCCAGCGATCAGTATAAAGGCGTTCCCCACGCCCCTTCCAGTTCTTTCCGCCAAAGGCCCAAAGGTGAGACGAGAGAAGCGGAGATTCCCCTGAAAAGGAGCTGAAAAAACTAAGAGGGATGGAGGGCGTGAAAGGTATTACCTACTGTAAGTTCTTACGTAACTGTACTATCTTACTTACAGAGGGCTCTTGCGTAGGTATATTACATACAGGACTGAGTCCCAAGCAGTCTTGAACAAAGAGAAGCTCATGGGAGGAGAAAACTACTCATACACAGATCCTCTGGCTGTGAAGGTCTTAGGAAAGGAGACCTTGCAGAACAGCCAACCCAAGCCAGCTCTACAGCGAGAGGCAATGTCAAACTGTAATGTTTCATGAAAGTATGGACAGAAGTCAAGTTGCGCTGCACAAATGTCAGCCACCACAAATTTGAAACAAGCAGCAGAGGCAGCTACACCCTAGTGGAGTGACTCTGACCTGACCTGGCAAGGTCTTGTGATACTTATCATAACAGAAAGTGATACAATGAGCCAACCATTTCAAAGCATTGCTTGAAACAGCATTGCCTCTCTCTGCGAGCAAAAGAGACAAACAGTTGATCAGTCTTTCTGAGATCCTTTGTCCTGTTGGTGTAGTATCTCAGAATCCGGTGAACATCCAGAGTATGCAAGAGGTACTCTCCTTGATTGGAATCTTGTGTAAAGAACACAGGCAGTTCCATGGACTGATTCAGCGTAGATTCCACTACCACCTTAGGGAGAAACTTAGGGTTGGTACACAGAGCCACACGTTACTTGTGGAAAATCAAGTTCAGGATTTTGCACATTAATGCCTGAAACTCGGAAATTCGTTGAGCAGAGGTAATGGCGACCAGGAAGAGAGCCTTCCAGGAAAGGAACTTAAGGTCTGCAGATGCTGCCGGCTGGGAGGCGGGTAAGCTTCTCGAGAATGAAATTCAAGTCCCAAGGTGGGCCAAGTGTGCAAATGGGGGTCTCAAGTGGAAGACCCTCTAAGGAAAGTCTGACTTCCAGCTGTGCAAGGACCAGTCCCCAAAGGGAACATGGTAGCGGAAACAGCCACCATGTGAACCTTCAAGGAGGAGTGACTGAGACCCAGATCAAGAGGTGGACATGTTATCCAGAGCCTCCCAACAAAGCAGGAGAATGGCTCGAAAGCTCTGGAAGAGGCCCAAATAGAGAACCTTTTCCATTTCATGGCGTAAGTGGAGCAAGTGGAGGGCTTTCTGGTCTCCAGTAGAATCTCCGCCACCTGCAACGAAACCCCGAACCGAGTTTGAATCACGTCTGCAGGGGCCACGCATGCAGCTGAAGGGATTTGAGACCTGGATGGACCAGGGTCCCCTGATCCTCGGTCAACAAGAGTTGCGACAGAGGAAGAGGAAGAGGAGGTTCCTCTGAGTACTGTTGCAGAAGAGAACACCAAACTTGCCTGGGCCAGAACGGAGCAATGAGAATCATTCATGCTCCTTCTGGACAGAGTTTGTGTAGGACCCTCGGAATCAACGGGATCAGGGGGAAAGCATAGACAAATCTGTCCTTCCAGTTTAGAGACAGAGTGTCTCTCAAAAACTCCATGCCCTGGAGCGAGCATGCAGAAGATGGGAAGTTTTGCGTTGAGAGAAGAGGCAAACAGGTCTACCTGAGGGGTTCCCCAGCGTAGGAAGATGTCTTCTACTACCCCCTGATCCACTTCCCATTCGTGCGCTTGGGCTGACGACCAGGTGAGGTGGTCTGCCAAAGTGTTCTCGACCCCCGGAACATGAAACACCGTAAGGTGAAGGATGTGAAGTATCACCCAATCCCAAACCCGCATCGCTTCCCTGCAAAGAGGGTAGGAACAAATTCCTCCCTGTTTGTCAATGTACCAGACTACGCACATGTTGTCGGTCTGAACAGCCAGATGACCGGGAAGCAGATACAGATGCAGAGTTTGTAAGGCGTACAGGACGGCCCTCAGCTCAAGTACATTGATGTGAAGAGTCTGCTCGAGCCTGGACCAAAAGCCCTGGGTCCACTGAGATCCCAGGTGGGCTCCCCAACACTTGACCGAGGCGTCTGTTAGAATTTGGGGGGGGACAGAAGGGAACTCCCCGGCAAAGGTTCTCCTGATCCATCCACCATTGCAAGTCCCGAACCATCGGAGAGGAGACCAGGATCTCGCGATCCAAGTCGTCCACCAATTGTTCCCACTGAGACCGAGGCATCCACCAAGAGATTCTCATGTGCAGCCGAGCATGAGGCAGTGTCAGGATGGCAGCCGCCATGAGCCCGAGGAGGCGAAGGAACGACTTGGCAACAATGACCTGCCTACGGCTGGACAAAAGGCATGCCTGAGCCTGAAGGGTGGTCACCCTGTCCAGAGGCAGGAAGGCCATACCAGAAGTCGTATCCAGGATCGCCCCGATAAACTGGAGTCTTTGAGATGGGATCAAATGGGACCTGGCCTGGTTGATGGTAATACCCAAGCTGGTGAAAACCTGCAGGGTAAGGGAAAGGGAGCGCAGGAGAACCTCCCTGGATGGGGCCGCCAGGAGCCAATCGTCCAGGTAAGGGAAAACCTGAACCCCCTGGGTACGCAGGTGGGCCGCTGCCACCACAGCAAGGCAGTTAGTAAACACTAGGGGGACCAAGGAGAGACCAAATGGGAGGGCCCTGAACTGGTAGTGGTCCCCCTGAAAAGAAAACTGGAGGTATTTGCGGTGGGACGGGCGGATAGGGATATGCAGGTAGGCATCCTGCATGTCCAGGGCGCACAGCCACTGTCCCGGCCGAAAGAGGGGCAGAAGGCTCTGCAGAGAGAGCATTCGGAACCTACTGTACTCCACAAACAGGTTCAGGGAACTGACATCCAGGATGGGCCTTACGTCGCCTGACTTCTTCGGAACCAGGAAGAAATGAGAATAGTAAACCATTCCCCTGAGACGGAGGGGAACGGACTCTATCGCCGCCTTCTGAAGAAGGGCGGAGGTTTCCTCCTGAACCAGAAGAAGGTGTTCTGGGGAGTAAGACGACCTTGGAGGGGGTTTTCTGAAGAAACTCTATTGAGTGTCCTTCCGCTATCAGCTGGAGCACCCAAACGTCTGACGTGATCCTCTCCCAACCCGGCAGATGCAGGGAGAACCTCCCCCCTACCGATTCCTTTGGAAAGGTCAGAGGCTGTGGGAGAGGAAAGGAGTTAGGTGGTGCAAGGCAGCGCCCTGGCTGGAGCTCCCGCTGCTTGTTTGGGCGGGAAGGGGCTTCACAGACTGAGGGGCCTCGTTTATTGGCCCGCTCCCTTGTGGTTTCACCTTGGCCCGTGCCTGTTTGGTAAAAGGGACAGCGCTGCTGTTGAGGAGCTCTGTACAAGTCGCTCTACCTCCTTGAGAGCAGTGCCCTTCTTCGCAGTCTGGTGAGGATATCCTTGACATCAGCACCGGCCCTGCAGGGCGATCCTGGATGGCAGACAGCACTTCAGGGACCAAACCAGACACTCGGAGCCAGACGTGTCACCACAAACCCACGGGCGACGCCGAGCTCCAACCAGCAGTGTCCACTGCATCGCTCGAAGCACGGCTACGTGCCTCACTGGCCGAATGAGCAGATCGGACCAGGTCTGCCACTTCCTGTTTGGTCTGTGACTCAGGAAGGGAGTCCAGTTTAGCTTCCACCTCGCTAAGGACAGCCTTCTGGTAATCCCCCATATGGGCGACGTGGTTCAAGGCCCTAATACCCAGAGTGGAAGAAGCGAAGACTTTCTTCCCATACTAGTCCAGAAGGCGGGATTCCTTATTGGGGGGTGACGAGCTCAAATGCTTTGGACTGGCTGTCTGGCCATGGGCGGCGTTGATCACGATTCCGAGTCAGCCTTGGGGTAAGAGGTAAGAACTCAACACCCTTGGGCCTGATATAGCCTGTCCACCTTCCTCGGAAGGATGGCTATGGCGAGTGTTGCTTCCAGATAGTGGAAACAAGGTCCGCGTGAGGCTCGATCCAGGGTGGAACCAAGGTAGGAGCGACCTTGGGCAGATCCAAATGGGCAGCTAGCTTCTGCCGCTGTGGATCTGGCTCCAAAGAGTGCCACTATTGGATAGCCTGGATTTTGCGCAGCAACTCCATAAAGGAAGGATCCTCCAGAGGAGACTTCGGAGGAGTCCTCGGCCTGGGCTTATCCAGAGAGCGGGGCTCATCGTTCAAGTCGGAGCGCCCATCGGAGTCATCCGAAGGCTCCGAGGAGGAAGAGGAAGACACCACCTCCATATGTGGGGGAGGAACGGACCCCTCGGGAAGCCCTCGGGGAAGCGTATCCAACCCTGCTTTGGAACTGGAGGGCTCACCCTTTGGTATCCAGAGTAGGGGAAGGAGTCTCTCGTCTCTGATGTAGGGGGTCCGGAACCGGGACCAGCGTCGGAAGACGACTCTCCACCTCCCTAGCAAGCTAAGCCTTGGCCTCAGCCCACCAGGAAGCCAGAGTCTCTTCAAATCCACCGCGGCTGAGGGGCGGTGGACTGGGACACGGATACTGAGTGTATCTGTAAGAAGCGCATCCATAACCGGACAGTGGGTACCCTGGCTTCGGTAATGAGGCACCGTGTACTGCGCGTGGCGGATAGGCCGGCGTTGGGTACTGGGGCACTGGATACTGCGGACCTGGGTATGACGGCATCGGATACAACGGGTTGGATACTCAGGAACCGGGGGTCTGCTGGGGCAGATGGCTCGCGGGACGCCAGTAGGTGGGCCTGGAACAGGAGGCCTGGCAGGCGGCGGGCTCAGCGGGAGGGCAGCATCCGGGAGGGGATGTCGCCACTGTAGGCAGGACCGGCGCGGGCCGGCGTCTGGAACCAACGCCAGGTCGCCCAGCCCAGTGGGAAGGAGACCTGACGGGGTGCCGAAAATCCTCGGCGCCGCCCGGGAAGGAGAGGGAAAATCCAGGGTCAGGCTGAGGAGACCCAGGGTCCCTGGAGGGCAGCGAGGCTGCGGAGAGCCGTGAACGGGCGGATGCAAGGTCCGCCGCTCGCTCAGGGCCGCGGGCAGCCCGGACGTCCGACTTATCAGTGGGAGTCCAGGCGGATGTCTGAGGAGCTGACGTCTCGACGAAGCGGACTCTTCGCCCGAGGTAGGTCAGCGACGAGGGGCGGTCTGGTCGGGCGAACAGCGGCTATGCACTGCCCCACAGGGTCGGGTGACTTAGTGGCAGAGTCCAGGCGGGCGTCCGGGAGCTGACGTCCGGCTTACTGGAGCTACTGGACCAGTAAGCGACGAGCGGCAGCCTTACTGGGAGGGGCCTCAATAGTCGGAGGCGCTTCGGCGCTCGAGCTCGAGCCAGATGGGCGGCCGACGGCCGCCGCAGAGCTGCCTACCGAGGGACGCCAACTGCAACACGGGCGCATACCCAGTCGAAATCGCGTGGAAGAGGAGCTCGTCCCGATAAGCTTCTCCTTGTCCTTCTTACGACGGCCTTTGGGGAAGTAGAAGCCTGACGGAGCTTTTTCAACTCCTTCTCCATGGAAGTCATTTTCTTTTTTAGGATGTGGGTCTCCAGGGACTGCTGCCTCCGTCTGTGGGTGGCGGCGCTGAATTTCAGGCAATGCTGGCACTTCTCCACCTTATGATCCGGGCCCAGACAGAAGAGACTCTGGGAATGGCCATCCTTGTGCGGGAGTTGGGCGCCGCATGAGTCACACTTATTCTTGTACTCTGAGGGTGTAGGGGACGACATACACCACTGAAAAAGTAAACTATTTATCGAATAAATCGAGAAAAACCGACGGTAGAACTACCGACGACAGGCTGACGAGCGTTGAACTTTGGGGCTGACATGAACTAACGGGCGGAAAGAACTGGAAGGCGGCGGGGGGACCACCCTTTATACTGACGTCGCATGACGCCGGTCACCTGACGTGGGGCGGTCCCCCGCTAGAGACTGCCAGCTAGAAATTTTTCCGTGTGGTCCTGATGCCTGCCGGCTTCAGTCCTATATGTAATTACCTACTGCAAGAGTCCTCTCGAAGTAAGATCCTGTTTTTCTAGGGACGTGGTGGATATGTTGTTCGTCCACACTTCTTGACAGACTCCTAGCAGTTCTCTGGGAGGAGGGAGGCAAGGAGCACCCCCTCCCCCCAAATACTTACTTGGGGAACAGAGATTGGAGAACTGAGGCCCCAAAACCAGCAACCTGGCATGACTCAAGGTCGATGTGGTAATGGGTGATGAAGGTGTTTGCTGACTTCCAGGTAGCAGCCTGACAGATTTCCTATATGGGGATGTCCCTGGAAGCAGCCACCAATGCAGCGGTATGTCGGGTGGAATGAGCTCCTATCCCTCTGGGAGACTCCTTGCCCGCCAACTCGTAGCATAGACTTATGCAGATGTAATCCATCTTGCAATTGTCCGCTTTGCTGCAGGTCTGCCAGAAGCAGCTTCAACGTAGGACACTATTAGCTGGCGAACCTCTCCCCAAATTTCCGCCGTCCTCTCCTTATAATGGGAGAGAGCTTGTCTCAGTTCCAAAGTATGGAGCCTGTAGTTCGGCCTCCGAAGTGTAACTGGGGTAGTACATCATCAGAGTCAATACCTGGTTAAGGTGAAACTCTGTCACCACCTTCAGAAGGAATTTCGTGTGGGGGTGCAAGACAACCTTGTCCCTGGGGAAGACCAGATAAGGGGAGTCCACTGAGAGCGCCTGGAGCTCCCCTGTCCTTCTGGCAGACGTGATGGCCACCAGCAAGGCCATCTTCCATGACAAGTGTGACAACTCACACTTGTGCCATTCGGGCGGGCTTGCCCATGAGCTGTGCCAAGACCAGCAGTAGATCCCACGGAGGTGGAAGTTCACACACTTGAGGGGATATGTGATCTAGGCCTTTGAAAAAGCACCCGACCACTGTCTCCTGCGCTGTCTACTGATTGGCCCGCACCAGGTAAGCTGAGATGGCTGCCAGGTGCTCCCTAAGGGTCGATGACCGAAGACCCCCTTTGAGGAGCTACTACAGGTAGTCTAGAATGTTAGCCACTGGACAGGACAGAGGGCCCAGGCCCTTGCCCTGACACCAAATGGAAAACCTTTTCCACTTGAAGGCATAACAGTTCCCGGACCACTCCTTCCTGGATGCTTCCACTACTGTGAGTACATCCTCGAAGAGACCCAAAGCCTGGAACTCTAGCTGCTCAGGTACCAGGCTGTCAGGTGCAGGGACTGAAAGTCCAGGTGGAGAACCTTCCCCATTGACTGAGAACAGGTCCGGCATGCTGGAAGCCACCGGGGCCTGGTTGAGGAGATGTGGATACCAGAACTGGCGGGCCAGTCTGGGGCTACCAGGATCATCGGTGCCTTGTCCTCCTCACCTTGAGGAGCACCCTGTGGATCAAAGGAAATGGAGGGAAGGCGTAGATGAGGCCTGGGGTCCACGGCCTCGAGAAGGCATCCCCCTGTGAGCCCTGCTGAGGGGGGCAGGGCATGAAACAACCTCAGCTTGGTGTTTTCCCTGGAGGCAAACAGGTCCACCAGCGGTGTGCCCCAGTGGGAGAACAAGCTGTGAGCTACCTGTGGATGGAAAGACCGCTCGTGGGATGTCTCGCCTATGCGGCTGAGAGCCGCCAGTTGATTCGAGGCTCCTGCCACTTGGACGGCTAACAGATCCGCCTCCAGTCGGCTCACGAGTATCCAGATGCGGAGTGCTTCCTGCACAGCAGCTGGGAGTGCGTGCCGCCTGCTTGTTGAGGCAGTACATGGTCGTGGTGTTGTCTGTCTGGACTTGAACCACTTGACCCCGGGTGAGGAGCAAACGCTAACAGGGCCAGTCTGACTGCTCTGAGCTCCAACAGCTTAATGTGGCAATAGGACTCCTTGGAGGTCCAGAACCCGTGGGCCATGTAGTCCCCCATGTGGGCTCCCCAGACCATGAGAGAGGCATCAGTCGTGAGGATACCATCGGCTCGTGGCAAACAAACGGGATCCCTTCCTACAACCGGTCTAGGACGGTCCACCACTGGAGACAGTCATACACCTTCCGGGTCACAGTGATCAGCTGATCGAAATGACCTAGGCACTGAGCCCACTGGGCAGCCAGCTTCCACTGAAGGTGGTGCATATGCCACCGGGCCCAATGGACCACGCAGGTGCAGGCCACCATGTAACCCAGAAGGCACAGAAAGTCCCAGGAAGGGTGCAATTGCTCAACCAGAAATGAGCGGGCAAAGGAAGACAGAACCTTTGCCCTGTCCTCCGGGAGCCAGGGTCTAGCTCTGCTAGAGTTGAGCTCTGCCTTGATGAAACACATCACCTGAGAAGGCACGAGTTCCGACTTGGCCTCGTGATCAGTAGGCAAGTTGGGAGCAGGTCTGGAGGGCCAGGTCCTCGACCTCTCCACCTCCGGCTGGGTGGAACTTGCAAAGAGTCAATCATCGAGGTAGGGGTGTATTTTGACCCCCAAAAACGCATGAGGTGGGCTGCCACCACTGCAATACATTTGGTGAAGACCCGTGGGGCCGATGACAGGCCGAATGGCATGGCTCAAAACTCGTACAGGGTTCCCTCCGCTCTGAAACGGAGAAACCGCTGGTGGGAAAGAAGGATTGGGACATGAATGAACGTGTCCTGGAGAGTCAATGAGCAGAACCACATGTTTTGCTGTAGGGATGCTATTATCTGGGACACAGTTACCATCCGGAAGGTGCGCAGCCTGAGATACTGATTCAGGTCGTGCAGATCCAGAATGGGGCGCCAGCCCCCTGTCCGCTTCGGAACCAGGAAGTACCTGGAAACGAACCCTGGGTCTGGTGAAGGATCTGTCACGAGCTACTGCCTCCTTAAGGAGGAGCTGAGCAATGTCGTCTCAGAGAGTCGACTGAGTGTGGGTGGAAACTCTCTCCTTCCATGGGGCGCAGGCTCGACTTGGAGGGTACTGCTTGAATTCCAGAGGCAGACCCTGGCCGACCACTTCTAAGATCCACTTGTCCGAGATAACAGCGGACCAGGCAGAAGAAAAAGGCGGAGCCGGCCCTCCATGGGAGAACCCAGAGCAGGCGTGATGGGAATAGGGATGGCAACCCCTATCCTGTGACTGGGGAGGCTTCCTTTATGGGTCTGGGTAGGTCCAGGCTGGGGCAGGGGCGCCAAGCCTGAGCCTGCTGCTGCTGACTTCCCTGAAAGGAGAGCTGCTGCTGGGCCACAGGGGAAGAATGCCGAAAAGGCTTCTTCTGCTGCTGCTTCTTGGGACCTGAAGAACTCTGAGCAGAAGTGGCTTCCAAGGTAGCACTGGACTGCTCGATGTGCTGAAGGTGACCAGCCACTCCTGGGCCGAAGAGATTGGTACCCAGGAAAGGCACATCAGCCAGTTTGCGCTGGGCATCCACCGGGAAGGAGGAGCGCCTCAGCCAAGCCCTGCAGCGGATGCAACTGCGGCTGCCAGTGAATGGGCACATAAGCCCCCAATGTCCAGGGCTGTCTGCAGCTGCTGCTTAGCAACGCACAGCCCTAGACCCGCACTCTGCTTGACCGTGGTCTGCAAGTCCATGGGGAGGTGGGAGGACTTCATCCAAGGACCCCAAAAGGGCACGGGAGAAGTGTGCCATAATGATGGTCGAGCTTGACTGGGGAGGCCTAAAGAAGAGGGCAGAGTGATCCACTTTCTTAAGACTCCTTCTCCAGAGGTCTGTCGGTATCAGCAGAACTTCCTGTACATCTGAACACAGAGGCAGTCACAAGGCTCTCAGCTGAAGGGTGCTCTGTGAACCCCGCTAGGGACTGGGCACCGCATACTTGCGGGCCATAAGGGCAGATGGAGCAGGACAGGAGGCAGGGTGCTACCAAGGTTTGAGGGCCGGGCAACAATGGCTTCGATCACAGGAAAGGCTTCCATCAGGGTATCCCCCTCTCTCTTGAGGATATCCGAGAGGGTACTCCCACCTTTTTCTGGATAGGTTCCAGGAGCATCCCTGTGGACTCAGAGATGAGGCGGAGAATGCCCTGAAAGGATGAAGGGCCTTCCTCTGTCACTAAATTACCAGCCGACTCGTCATCCCATGGATGAGAATGGAGACCAGTATCATCAGAATCCGAAGTATAAGGATACAGTGGTTGACCACCCAGATCACCCTCAACCCGCCTAGGGTGGTCGGGGGTGAGAGTGACCAAAAGATGTCAGGGAAGCCCAGTGTCCGGCCGAGCTTCCTTAGAAGGAACCCCTCCCACTGCGGCGGTTCCACCAGAATCTGTGGAGAGACTGGTTTAGGCCAAACCAGAAGGCATTTAGCAGGCTCCGTGGGCGGGGGATCCAACTTTATCGGTTCCTGAAGAGTGAGCTTCGGGCTAGGAGGTGAAAAGTCAAGTAATGGCTGGGATAGGCTTATGCCCGGACAAAATCAGCTGCTGCCACATGAGGTCCTCGTAAGCGCTGACGGAGTTTCCACCTAAACCTCTCCTCATCCGAAGACAACCGGTGGCGTTGCCTCTTTCTGGCGTGCTTGTGTGCCTCCTCGCCGAGACGCCGTAAAACCGGAGACTTCTGTGGGTCACGGACCACTTTCTCGGTGGGTTTCCCAGAGGAAATCCAAGGAATCCTGATCTGGGGCCGGTCACGGTGCAGGGCGTGAAGCCCATCTGGAGTATCCAAATGAGTCAATTCTGACTGGGGATGAGGCATTGAACCTGGAGACTCGGGTGTAATACTGGCCATGGCAGAGATCCCTAGGGGCTAGGACTCCAGAAAAGGGTCTCTGCCAGGAGCACAATGCCTCCCAAAAGGGAGCAGGCCAGGGTGGCACCACAAGGGTGTCCGCACTGAAATCGCCCAGAAAGGCGTGTGCCGAGTGCTCTGGATTGTGTTGAGTGGGTGGGGTGATGCACAGGTCCTCTAACATCCTCACAAGGAATCGCTGATACTCGGCGAGATCAGCAGCTGGAGAGATGTGGACAGACAGCTCCTCTCCCCCAGAAAAGGGGGATGAGGAGTTAGAGGACCTTGGAAGTTCAGAAGCTGACTGCTCAGGGGGAGGTTGAAAACCTGTCTGTCCATAGCCCTGACATAAGCGGGAAATTGAGCAGCCACTGCTTTGAACTGCTCCCAGGAGAGAGAACCGCTAGGACCAAGGATACCCGGGAGCACAGGAGAATGGCAAAGGAGTAGGGCAGAGCAGACAACAGAAATCGGCTGACCTCCGCCTGGGCTAGGGAGCGCACCTGGAGCCCTAGGGAAAGGTGCTCCGGAAAACTCCACAGCCAACAGCTGAATAATCAAACTGGAACTGCCTAGGATGCGCCCTGAAGAATCCCCCCTGTGAGGTGACCAGGGCCGTGAAAGTCCAAAAGGACGGTCCCCTACCTCCAAAGAACGGGGCCCTCTCGAGGAAACCAAAAGGGAAGGGTGGAGATCCGAGACTACGGCTCCTCCCAGAGCCTGGGTGGGCCCCAGAAAAAGGCCACCGCACAGACCCCATACCCCTCTGAATCCGAGGGTACCTTCCTCCTCAAGAAAGCCAGCCTAGGCAGCTGGCAGCCCTGGTCGGCCCCCAAAGGAGCTATCCAGGGAGCAGCACACTTCCATCCTGTGGGTGCTCTGATCAGCCCCAAAGTTGGGCGATCAAGGCACACCATCTGAGGGGGTACCATCACTGAGGGGTCAGAGAACCCTCTGAGACCAGGTTGCAGAGCAATGGAGGCCTGCACCACTGCCTGCTGGTCAGCACCCCTGACCCTGGTCCCAGGAGTCACGGTCCACTCCGCAGAGGGGGGGCCGGCCCCGGCCTGTCGAGGACACTACCAAGATGTCCATGTGAGCAGCCAACTCCAAGGAGTCAGACTGCCCATCTGACTCAGAGTCCGACTCCTCCTCCAAAGAGGCAGAGACCGAGGTTCTGTGCCAAACAATGCGTGGACGTCTACTACTATCCCGACTGAAGGGGATACCAGAAACCGAGACTGCACCAGAGTCGGCGCCGAGGTCCCCAACAGCACCGCGAATGGTGCCAGAGGAAGACACTGCCCAAACGACGGCAGCAGCCTCGGAGCAGAGGCCTGACACGGCGCTGTCCCAGCTCACAGAGCTGCAAGCGGCACCGAGACCAGAGATGGTGCAGACAACGGCCCCGACCGTGCTCTTGGTGCCGAGGTCGGAGACCCCCATGGCGCCAACCCACCCCACGGTGCCGCGAGCGGCACCAAGAACAGAGATGGCGACAATGGCCCTGACCACGCCTCGGCACCGCAGAAAGCATTGAACCTCAAACTCACGGGCGCTGTGTTCATTCTCAGAGCCGCAAGCTTACCCAGAATGGACATGGCACCGTGCTCAACCACGGCGCTGAGGCAAGAGACAGTCAGGGATGGCACCGCAGAGCTCCCACGGTCCCCGCTTAGCACCATCAGCGCCATAACGCACCGAAGCAGCCACGGTGCCGAGAGTGACCGAGCGCCAACAACAGCACCATTAGGGCTCAAGATGGCGCCGAGGTCCAAGACAGACTAACGACGGTGCTGACCTAGGCCTTTGAGCCGCTGGTACACACCGGGGAGCCGCCCAAGGGTGATTGCAAGGCGGTGCCTCCTGCCTGTCCCCAAGGGGCAGACTGGGCCTACTGCACGCGGAAGGGGCCTCTGCCACAGCTAGGCTACAGAGGCAGAGGTCCCTCCACCTTGGTCTGTATAGAACCGGAGGGGACCTGAAGGAAAGGCCGAGAGAATGCGGCTTGGCCAGACGAAGTGTGTGCATGTCCTTCGAAAGTCGGGGGAGCTCGTCCCCACTTTCCACGCAAGTTGCTCGATGACCCAGTGGTCCATGGAGAAACAGGCTGCCGCACATATCCATGTCGTGAAGCGGCCAAGAAACGCGAGGCAACAGTCATGTTGGTCGGTGACAGAGTACTTACAGCCGCAAGTGCACTCGTCACATGGGGGCCATCCTGTCTTGGAAGTTTTTTGCCTTCCGACCGAGACATGACCTATGAAAAAGAACACCAAACAAGACTCGACGCTGCAAAATAAAAATAAGGAACAGTCTTACCAGGCGACGGTAGGCGAACAGAACCAGCAGGAAACCCTGAGCCGACGTGATCAAGCACGTGAGTCAAAGAAAATTAACTGCAACCAAAGGCTTGAAAAAGAGGCCTCTCAGGAGTAATTCTTCTCAAAGCGTCCCACGAGGTGACCTCGACAGCAGGAGACGAAGAACTGGCAGGAGGGCAGAGTCGACAACACCTAACGGCCAACCCACGAGCGCCAAAGTTCGTTGGCCTTGAGGGCGGCGCCGATGGTGTGAAGACTCCGACCATCAAAAAAAAGAGCTCTCGCAGGGTCATGACCTCCGGCCAAGTACCCAAAGGTGATGAATGGTGAAGACTGACACAGATAAGCTCTATGGTTACAGGTGAGTAACCTTTATATGTTTAAGTTGAATCATTAAGACTGAGGCCATCTGATGGCACAGTGGGTAGTGGATCCCATCCACTCTAGCAACCAGAGTTCAGGAGCAGATTGCTGAGCTGGCCAAATGGCCCAGGGAGAATTGGTGAGGTGCTGTCGCCATAGATTCTCCCAGAGGGGAAGGTTGCCGCCACGTCCCGCCACAGTAGTGACCCCTACTGTAGGCCTAGGAGCTTGCATCCTCTGCAGATGCTGTACGTGTGGCCTGTCAGGGCACCATCTAGTGCTGTGGGGTGGTGGTGGTGGACAATCAGAAAAAACATATAACCAACAAGCAATGTGATGATCACTGGTGCACTCATGCCTCACCTTGGGTAGATCCCCATCAGCTAAGACAGCAGGGGCAGCAGCAGTCAAAGAAACATACAAGATATCATTAGAAAAAGACCACTGGTCCATGCAGTCTGCACTTTTACCCTATCCTGGACAGGACCTCATGTCTAGTCAGACATACTGACCTCCCCCCCCCCTTCGCACCCACCTCACTGTTTTCCCCTATGAAACAATTAAGCCTTTTACTCAGTTCCTGCTGTGTTTAAACCCATTAATGGTTCTTGCACCCATTACCTTTGCTGGTTGGTTGTTCTACAAGTGAACTCCTTTCTCTGCAAAATAAAACTTTCTTGCCTCCCTCCTTAATCGCATCCCAACCCCCGCCAACTTTCAGTCACGTCCCCATGTTCTAAATTTGCCAGTCCTGCTGAATGTTTTCCCAGAACTGACCTTGTTCATTCCTTTTAGGAACTTGAACGTGTCTATCATAGCTCCATCCTCCCTTCTGGTCTCCAGTGAATTCATGTCAAAGGCCTTAAGCCAATCTTTGCAGGATCTACACTGCTGGCTCTGAATCATGGGTTGGGGGGAGCACTGAGACCCAAAAGGAAGGAGTAAGGTCCATGGCTTGGGGAAAGGTAAAAACAAAATGGGCATGACTAGCAGTAAAAACAGTATTGCTGCCTTCGGCTTTTTGAAAACCATACATAGTCATTACTGAAACTGCACAGGAAGTCACCCGTCACTATGCAAGCTAAAGCAATGGGACTGCAGAGACAAATGGCACTGCACCCACCCCCCAAAACACATTCATCACTGTTACCCAAAAAAAAACATTTACCTTGTAACTCCCAATGGACAAAAGGATGTTCTTCTTTGGTATTTTAAAGCCAGTGCTCAACATAGCCTTCAAGTAAGCCTCGTAACGATTCTCCCCGAAGCAGGCCACCTCTCCCGTGCTGGTCATCTCCACGCCAAGGACAACATCAGCGCCAGCCAGACGAGAGAATGAGAACTGGGGGACCTTCAAATCAATAAAATGCAATTTAGGAAGCATACCATTTATGAAAGACACAAGATATTCAAACTCATGCAACTGGAACACTGTTAAAAATGGATCAATTCAATTCTGTTTAATTGACACTATTTACTGCAACCAAAGTGTTGAAGCTGATAACAACACAAAGGCCTAAAACAGGTTACAGAATTTCAGCAATAGGATTCATTGCAATCTTGGTAAACAAGACTGCAAGAAATGTTCGCGCTGGTATAACTTGCTATTATTTTTGTTTAACGTGTCAAGCTGGTACCAACATGGAAACCAATACTTTTTTGCCAGAAGTGTAGTCAACTAGCAAGATTTGGTTATTAACAAAAATGATGCACAAGAACATGGCAATTGGGTATAAATCATTTTGATACTGCATTTCTAGGAACATGGGTGTGGAAACCAATAATGACCATTAGATCTACACTGGCCTGTTTCCTTGAGGTGGTTTTCAGTCTCACCTCTGCATTTTTTTGTATCCCTGCTCTGAGTTTTTACTACATCCCTCTATCCTTGCGCTGCAATTTATCATTTCCCTCTATCCCTGCTCTGCCTTTTTTTTTTTTTTTTATCATATCCCTCTAACCATGCCATGCACTTTATATTCTTCTATTCAGTACACTGCACTTATCATATCCATCTCTGAGCTACATTTTTTTTAATTATAGCCCTGTATCCCTGTGCTGCATTTTTTATCATATCCATCTATCCCTGTGCTGTATTTTTTAAAATCATATCCCTCTTATCCCTGCGCTGTATTTTTCTTTTATATCATATTTTTTGCTAAGCTGCCGGACCAGGCTTACTGGTGGCATACTTGCCAGTCCGCATCGTCCATCTCCCCCCCCCCGGTTATGGGATCATGCTGCTCGACGGTGAGGTTGGTATTTTTTAGGTGGTTCCTGTGAGTAAAGTACAGTTACGTAAGAACTTACCGTAACAGTAGATCTTCGAGAACTGCTCTTGCAGCAGGTTACACCATTAGGACTGAAGCCGGCAGGCATCAGGACCCCACGGAAAAATTCTAGCTAGCTATCTTCAGCGGGGACCACCCCCGACGTCGGTCCCGCCTCAGACGTAGTACATAAGAGGGTGGTCCTGCCCGATTCCCCAGTTCTCCCGCCGGAGACTTCCGGCCGCAGGCGGACATCGAAATGGGAGACCGAGGATCCACTGTCAGAAGTCATAGGGAAAAACCCTGATAGTAAAGGCGAAAGCCATGCCTCCTTCAAGGGGGAAGGTGGGCGGGAGGGTACCTGTTGCAAGAGCTGTTCTCGAAGATCTACTGTTACGGTAAGTTCTTACGTAACTGTACTATCTTACTGAGAAACAGCTCTGCAGCAGGTTACACCATTAGACTGATTCCCAAGCAGTAACACTGCCAGAATTCTGGGAGGAGGAAACTAGGAAAAACATTCCAGGTCCTGAATCTAGGACAGGAGACCCTGTAGAACCGCCAGGCCGAAGCCGGCTCTTCGCCGAGAGGCGATGTCCAAGCTATAATGCCTGGTAAATGTATGCACAGAGCTCCAGGTAGCTGCAGCACATATGGCAGAAGTGGAGACGTTTCCGAGTGCTGCAAAGGAGGTGGCCACACCCCTAGTAGAATTACCCCGGACTGTACCCGGGAGGAGCTTTTGTTTGATATCATAACAGAATGAAATACACTGGACAAGCCAGCGAGACAGGGACTGTTTGGATACAGGTTGGCCCATCATCCTTTCAGAAAAGGACACGAAAAGTTGCTCAGAACTACAAAGTAGTTTAGTTCTGTTGAGGTAATACCTCAAGCTGCGGTGAACATCCAAGGTGTGGAGCAGAGCCTCTCCTCTATTGGAGTAGTTCGGGAAGTAGACTGGCAGGTCAATATCCTGATTGAGAGTGAGTGTAGAGACCACCTTAGGCAAAAATTTTGGACTTTTCCTCAGGGATACTCTGTCCCGGTGGAAAACTAAATAAGGCTCTTTGCACATGAGAGCGTGAAGCTGGAAATTCTTCTCGCTGAGGTAACAGCAACCAAAATAGATTTTCCATGACAGAAAACTTAGCTCGCTCAGCTGCAGGCCTCGAAGGGGAAGCGAGTTGTTCCAGGACAAAGAGCAAATCCCATGGAGGCACTGGGTCCTTAATGGGTGGCCTAGGTGTAACACCTCTCAAAATTCCCGAGGCGCCTAATTGTGCCACTGTGCGATGTCCCACCGAAGGTGGTAGGCAGAGATGGCACAGAGGTGCACCTTGATAGAGGAGTAGGCTAGACCCAAACGGAAAGGAGAGCAGGTAGTCCAACACCACTCCACGGGCAACCTAAAGGGAAAAAATCGCGTGCTTTCGCGACCTCATAAACAAAAGCGCACCATTTCATGGACGTCGTCAGATGCTGACGGCTTTCTGCTGCAGAAAGAACTTCCGCATCTCTTGCGAGACCTCGCGATGTAAGATGGCTATGTCTCTAGGAGCCATGCATGCAGGTTCAGTGAGCGTAAGTCCGGGTGGACCAGTGAACCTTCCTCCTGAGACAAGAGATGGGAGCTGAACGGCAACGGGAGCGGAGGTTCCCGGGATAGCTGAATTAGCAAGGGGAGCCAGATCTGTCTGGGCCAGAAAGGGGCCACTAGGATCACTGTTGCATGCTCCCTGTGCAGTTTGAGAAGCACTCTCTGGATCAACGGGAAGGGAGGGAAAGCGTACAGGAATCTGTCCGCCCAGGAGAGGGACAACGCTTCTCGCCAGAAAACACCAGGCCCTGGATCTAGCGAGCAGAAATTGGGCAGTTTTGCGTTGGATGGGGATGCGAACAAGTCCAACTGTGGAGTTCCCCATCGAAGAAACAGATCCTCTGCTACCTCTTGAAGTTCCCACTCGTGGACTCTGGCCTGGGAGTGACTCAGGCCGTCTGCAATCGTGCTGTCCACCCCGGGAACATGTACAGTGATCAGATTCACGCCGTCTCAGATTACCCAATCCCACACCCTCATGGCCTCCCTGCAAAGGGGGTAAGAGTGTGCGCCTCCTTGTTTGTTGAGGTAATACATCGCTGCCGTGTTGTCTGCCTGAAGCAGGAGAGTACTCGGCGGGATTTCTGACTGAAAGGCCTGCAGGGCATAAAGGACCGCCCTCATCTCTAGGACGTTGATATGGAGATGAGCTCCAGAGGGTCCACGCATTTAGGACTTCACCCCGTCCCAGGTGTGCCCCCACCCTAGACCTGAGGCGCCTGTGGTGAGGATTACCTCCGGGATGGTGCTACAAACAGGACAACCGTGGAGAGCGACCTGGGTCTAGCCACCACTGCCAGTCTCGAATCACAGTGTTCATGATTCTGACCGGATGATGCATGTGGTCTTGCCTTTGATCCCATTGCACTTTGAGCCACTGGTGGGATTAGGTACCCGCATGTGGAGCCTTGGCGAAGGGATGGTAGGAATGGCCGCAGCCATGTGTCCGAAAGCAGCGAAGGACCGACTCGGCAGGGACGGTCTTGTTCAACGATAACTCCCTGATGAGGGATCTGATGCGCCCGCTCTGTCGCCTGGAAGAAAAGCTCTTCCTGAACGGTGTCCAGTACTGCCTATAAATTGCAGCTTCTGCATGGTACCAGGAGAGACTTCTGGTTGATTAAGATGCCCAGAGATCGAAAGGACCTGGGTGCTCTGGATCGCATATAACAACACCTCTCTGGAGGCGGCCATGAGAAGCCAATCGTCCAGGTATGGGAACACATAATGGCCCTGTCTCCTTAGAGACGCTGCCACGACTGCCATGCATTTGGTAAAGACCCTGGGTGCGGATGACAGTCCGAACGGAAGGGCTCAGAATTGAAGGTGGTGGTCGAGAAACTCGAAGCGCAGGAACCTCTTGTGCGCCTGAGCTATAGGGATGTGCAGGTATGCGTCCTGCATGTCTAGAGACGCTAAGAAGGTGTCTTGCTTCAGCATGGGAATAAGACCCGGAAGAGTCACCATGCGGAATCTCTTGCAGGCGACCGACACGTTGAGGTCGCTGAGGTCCAGAATCGGACGGAGGTCCCCTGTTTTCTTTGGAACCAGGAAGAAGTGGGAATAGTATCCTTGTCCTCTCTGGTTCTCCGGGATGTACTCTATCGCTCCCTTTTGCAAGAGCACGAGTACTTCTTGCCAAATCAGAGACTTGTGCTGACCCGGATACCAGGAGAGCAAAGGAGGCCTCGAGGGTGGCTTCTCTGCGAATTCTATATAGTGGCCTCTTCCGACCAACTGCAGAACCCACCTGTCGGTGGTTATAGCCTGCCATCCTGGCAGGAAGTTCACAATGCGACCCCCGACCATGGTTTCCCGTTGATCCTGAGGGCGGGGGCCGGAAAGGAGTCAGGCTGTGGCGGTGGGGGTCTCGCTGGCTGGGCCGGCTTGGAATGCAGCTGGCCCGGCCTGCGGGCTGTTTCCTGGGCTCTCCGAAAGCCGGAGCCCTCTGCTGTGGGCGGGAATGTTGCCTCTGCATCCGCCATCACGAAATCGCTTTGGTTCCTGCGAAGGAACTAAGCTTGGTCGGTACATGGCCTGAGCCGACCTCACCGCCTTCCCGCTCTTGAAGTTTGGTAATAATCTTCTCTGAGGGCTTACCAAACAAGACTTCCCCTCGAATGGGCGTCCATGATATTCTTCTGGGCGTCCGGTAAAACTGGAGGCAACGCAACCAGGAGTGTCTTCGGAGCATACGCCTAAACTGCTGCTCGGGCCGAGAGTCCACCAGTCATCGCGCAGCTCATGCACTTGGTTCCACGTCCACCCGTACGGAGGAGCTGAAGCATCTCCTCCTTCTGCTCACCTTCCGGCAGTTTTTCAGACGCATCCAGACCCTGTTCCCACAAGGCATTTTGGAACTGCACCATGTGGGTCAAGTAATTCAGGGATCTGATGGCGCAGGTAGCGGAAGCGTACATGCGCCTACCCATAGCGTCCAACTGTTTGGACTCTGGGTCCGGTGGCAGGGTGCTCAGATGTTGCGGTCTCTGGGACCGGTCATGTGAGGCTGTAATGACCAGAGAGTCGGCCTGAGGCTGCTGAGTCAAGTACTGGTCTTCTCTAGGAGCCTTGTACAAGCGATCAGCTTTCTTCGGCATCGCCGGGAGCGAATGTGGACGCTTCCACGCTGCCTTGGTGACGTCCACGAAGTGTCTACCAAGGGTGGCACCACCACAGGCTTGGGGTCCTTCTGCCGAAGAAACTTGGCAAGGCGTAGCCTTTCCGGGTCTAGCTCTGCATCCCATCCCATGTTCTCTTGGATGTGTCTCATAATATAAGAGAACGAAGGGTCATCCGGAGGAGACTTCGGCATCTCGCGTTGATCCGGAGAAGGGATGGAGAGGGGAGATGGGGATCTGGATGTTGAGAACTCTGATCCCGTGTCTTCCGTCGAAGGCGATCGTCGGTGTCTTCTGGGTCTCTTGGGGCTGGGTGACCTAGAAGAGGATTTGGACGGAGGTCTCCGTTTGTCTGGTCTCCCAGGAGGTGTTCTGTGCTCCCCGGGAGGAGGTAATCGCCTGCCGACCCATGGCGAGGGGGTGCAGGAACCGGAGGAGTAATCGCGAGGAGGAAGAGGAGGAGGAGTGGGAACCATGTCCTTCTTTATGGTGTCCCACCAGTAAGTGAACAGCTCCTTCACATCTACCATAGAAAGGCCCGACGACGGTCCGGGCGCCGGTGAACGGTCATCGGGTCCCGGCGTCGGCTCCACAGGGGGCTCAGGTAACGGCGAGGGTTCCCTGGGCGTCTCGACAGGACCGGGGTCGCCTGTCTGGTCCTCGGGCTGAGTCCATTCCTCCTCGGTTATGGTCTCCTGACCGACGTTGGTCGGACGCGTCGGGGTTCTCTTCTCGATGGGAGCAGGCGTCGGTCCCCCTACCGGCGTCCGATGAGATGTTGGCCTGGCCGGCGACGGTCGTCTGGCCAACGGTGGCTCCGGGGATCTATGGCGAGAGGACGACGATGGACGCACCGGCGTCAGGTCCTGCGGTCTCTTCAGAGAGGTAAGCTCCAAGGTCTTGCGAGGAGGCAAGGAAGCTGACCTGACGTCGGGTTCAGAAGGGCGGGAACCCGACTTATGATGATGGTGACGATCCCCAGACTTGACCAAGGCCCTGGAGGACGAGGACGGCCTGGCAGTCTTGGCCTGAGAAGAGGAAGACTTCTTAACCGCAGAAGGGGGAGGCTGAGAGCTGGCCCTGGAGGGGGAGCGGTCGGACCTGGAACCGGAGCTGCGTGAGTCTGAGGCCCTGGAAGGGGACCTGGAAGGGGCCTTCTCCCTTCGTTTTCGTGCTTGTGGGTCTTTTGAAGAGTCCCCTTGGAAGACATGGTCTTTAGCTTTCTTCCAGCAAAAAGCCTGAAGGGCCTTCTGGCGACGGATCGGGTTCTGCTATTAAACCCTGGCAGAAGGAGCAGGCCGGTATCGTGGTCTGGGCCTAGGCACCGGACGAGGCACGGGAGGGTCTTTGAAGGGATCTGTCTCCCACAAGCACACTTGGAGTAGTGACCGGAGGTCAGAGAGGACATCAGAGAAAAACTTGCTTGAAGAAATCCGAATTTCCCGTAGGAAAGAACTTAACCACGCGTCACGCGTTAGAGCTAAACCGAAGGGTTGAAACATGCAAGTCGACGGCGGGAAAGAACTGGGGAATCGGGCGGGACCACCCCCTTATGTACTACGTCTGACGTCGGAGGCAGGACCGACGTCGCTGGCGGTCCCCGCTGAAGACAGCTAGCTAGAATTTTTCCGTGGGGTCCTGATGCCTGCCGGCTTCAGTCCTAATGGTGTAACCTGCTGCAAGAGCTGTGTCTCGAAGTAAGTTCAGTTTGTTACTGTGCCTCATATCTGGATTGCTGTTCAAAGGAAACATAAAATGGTGCCACTTTTATCAATTTCCCCATTTTAAAAACTGTGTTAAAAGTTTTAGTGACAAATGTGATTGCTGTGGATAAACTTTTGTATTTATGAATACTGTATCTTCTTATTGATGTTATAAATACATGTTACTCACCTGTAACAGGAGTTCTAGGAATGGAATATGTTGTTCATCCACACTATCTGGCAGGTTCCTTGCCGCTTTAAATCTTGCCGGAAGGTCTTCAAGCTGGCTCCTCCCACCCACCGGGTGGTAAAACTCGGCCTGCCTTATGACACCAGATCTAGCCGCTGGAAGCCAGGTTGTGCGTCGGCCGGGGAGGCCGGGTGGGTCGTGTGGATGAACAACATATACCATTCCTAGAACTCCTGTTACAGGTGAGTAACCTGTATTTCTAGGGACATGGATATGTTGTTCATCCACACTGTCTGGCAGACTCCTAGCAGTTCTCCGGGAGGAGGGAGGCAAGGAGCACACCCTCTACTTAGGGAATAAATACTGGAGAACCGAGGCCCCAATACCAGCATCCCGGTGTGACTCAAGGTTGATGTGGTAATGGGTATTGAAGGTGAGTGCTGACTTCCAGGTAGCAGCCCTGCAGATTTCCTAGATAGGGACGTCCCTGGAAGCAGCCACCGATGCAGCAGTATGGCGGGTAGAATGAGCTCTTATCCCTCTGGAAGGCTCCATGCCCGCCAACCTATACCAGAGATCTATGCAGGGGGTGACCCACCTGCCTATCGTCCGCTTGGCTGCAGGTCTGCCAGGTGCGGCTTCAGCGTAGGTGACAAACAGCTGGCGAAACTCTCCTCGAACTTCAGCCGTCCGCCCCTTATAATTAGTGAGTGCTCTTCTAGGGTCCAAAGTATGAAGCCTACATTCGGCCTCCGAGGTGTGATTGGGGTAGAACACCGGCAGAGTCAACACCTGGTTAAGGTGAAACTCCGACACCACCTTCGGAAGGAACTTCAGGTGGGGGCGCAGTACAACCTTGTCCCTGTGGAAGACCAGATAAGGAGACTCGATGGAAAGCGCCTGGAGCTCTCCCATCCTTCTGGCTGACGTGATAGCCACCAAGAAGGCGGTCTTCCACGACAGGTGAGAGATGTCACACCTGTGCATCGGTTCGAATGGCTTGCCCATGAGCTTAGCCAATACCAGCAGTAGATCCCATGGAGGTGGAGGTTCTCGCACCGGAGGGGATATGTGATCAAGGCCTTTGAAAAAGCGCCTGACCACCTTCTCCTGCACCACAGACTGCTTCCTGGCCCGCTCCCGGTAAGCAGAGATGGCTGTCAGGTGCACCTTAAAGGTCGTCAACCGAAGCCCTTGCTGAGAAAGGGACCACAGGTAGTCCAGAATGCTTGCCAAGGAACAGGAGGAAGGGTCCAGGCCCTTGCCCTGACACCAAATGGAGAATCTCTTCCATTTGAAGGCGTAGCATTTTCTGGTCGACTCCTTACGGGATGCCTCAACGACGTTGAGGACCTCGTCGGAACGACCCAAGGCCTGGAACTCTAGCCGCTCAGGAACCAGGCCATCAGGTGCAGGGATTGAAGGTCCGGATGGAATACCTTCCCCTGATTGACTGAGATCAGGTCCGGGTGGGCTGGAAGCCACCTCGGGAGCCTGGAGCTGAGACTGAGGAGATCTGGATACCAGAACTGGCGGGGCCAGTCTGGGGCTACCAGAATCACCTGCGCCTTGTCCCTCCTCGCCTTGAGAAGCACCTTGTGGATCAAGGGAAATGGGGGAAAGGCATAGAAGAGGCCCGGGGTCCACAGCCTCGAGAAGGCATCCCCCTGCAGCGAGCCCTGCTGAGGGGGGCGGGCATGAAACAGCCTCAGCTTCGCATTCTCCTGGAGGCAAACAGGTCCGCTTGAGGCGTGCCCCAGTGGGAGAACAGATCTTGTACTACCTCCGGCAGGAGAGACCACTCGTGGGACGCAGCCCCTATCTGGCTTAGGGCATCGGCCAGGGTGTTGGAGGCTCCTGCCACATGAATGGCAAGGAGATCCGCCTCCAGGCTGCGTACGAGTGACCAAATGCAGAGAGCTTTCCTGCACAGAGGCATGGAGCGCATCCCGCCCTGGCGGTTTAGGTAATACATGGTCGTGGTATTGTCATTCTGCACCTGAACCACTTGACCCCGTAGAAACGGAGCGAAGGCAGTGAGGGCTAGACGAACCGCTCGAAGCTCCAGTAGGTTGATATGGCATCGGGACTCCCGAGGGGACCAGAAGCCGTGCGCTCTGTGCTCCCCCAGATGGGCACCCCAACACATCAGAGAGGCATCGGTCGATAGAGAGACCATTGGCTCGGGGCAGACAAACGGGATGCCCTCCTGCAGATGTGCTGGAACGGTCCACCACTGGAGCGCGTTCCACATCCCCTGGGTCACTGTCACTAGCTGATCCAGCAGATCGAAGTGCTGTGACCGTTGGCTGGGCAGCCCCCATTAAAGGGGACGCATGTACCAGCGGGCCCAACGGACCACGCTGGTGCAGGCCGCCATGAGGCCCAGGAGGTCCCAGGCAGGGCGCGACTGCCCAACCTGAATGATTGGGCAAAGGAGGAAAGAACCTCGGCCCTGTCCGCTGGGAGCCGTGCTCTGGCTCGCAGAGAGTCGAGCTCTGCCCCGATGAATTGTATCACCTGCTTCGGCACGAGTTCCAACTTGGCCTCGCTTGATGAGGAGGCCAACCTGAGAGCAAACCCGGAGGGCCAGATCTCTGGACCGCCTCACCTCCGGCTTCTGAGGGGGCTGCAATCAGCCAATCGTCCAGGTAGGGGTACACCCGGACCCTTCGGCGACGCAGGAATGCTGTCACCACTGCCATGCATTTGGTGAAGACCCTGGGAGCTAGGGAGAGGCCGAAGGGCATGGCTTGGAACTCGTAAAGGGATCCCTCCGCTCTGAAGCGGAGGAATCTCTGGTGGGACGGACGGATTGGGACGTTAAAGAACGTGTCCTGAAGGTCCAGAGAACAGAACCACATGCCTCGTTCCAAGGATGGGATTATCTGAGCCAGAGTGACCATCCTGAAGGTCCGAGACCTTAGGAACCTGTTCAGGTCGTGCAGGTCGAGAATGGGGCACCAGCCCCCTGTCCGTTTTGGGACCAGGAAGTACCTGGACACAAACCCTGGGTCTGGAGGAGGATCTGCCACCTTCCTGATCACTTCTTTTTCGAAGAGCAGGGCAATATCGGCTCAGCGAGCCAACAGAGAGGCTGCGGACCGTATAGCCCCCAGAGGGGCGATGGCTCGGAAGGGCGGTGACTGCTCGAACTCCAGGGGCAGGCCCTTTCCTACCACCTCCAACACCCAACGGTCCATGGTGATAGCGGAGTAGGCAGAAAGGAAGTGGCAGAGCCGTCCCCCCATAGGGGGAACCCAGGGGGGAGTGACGAGGCTGGGGGCGACACCCCTCAACCCGTCACTGGGCAGGCTTAGAGAAGGGACCGGCCGAGGGACCTCCTGGGCCTTTACCTCCCTGCTTCCTGTTGGAGGAAGCTGCGGGCTTGGGTTTGAGATGCCAAGCACGAGCCTGCTGGCCCTGTTGGGCCGGACGTGCTACAGGCGCAGAAGGACGAAAGGACTTGTGCTGCTGCTGTCGGTGGCATTTGTCCTTCTGGGCGGAGGTGACCGAGTCCAGAGTGGCACTGGACTTTTCGATCCGCTGGAGGTGGCCTTCCACTCCAGGGCCGAAGAGGTCGGTCCCCAAGAAGAGGACATCTGCCAGTTTGTGCTGGGTATCCGCCATGAAAGTGGATATCCTCAGCCATGCTCTGCAGCGCATGGCCAAGCCGCTTGGAGCTGCTGTTAGCCACTGCCCTACCTTGGTCCCGCACCTGCCAGACCGTGGTCTGCAGGTCGGCCGGGAGCTGAGGGATCACCTCATCCACGGAGCCCATGAGGGCGTGGAGAATGTACCATCAGCACGGCCGAGCTGGCCTGACGGAGGCCAAGGGAGGATGCACGACACACTTGCGCCCGGCATAGTCCAGCTTTTGGACTCCTTGTCGGGGGCTTGTCCACGCCCCTAGCGCTCCCAAAACACCGAAAACTCTGTCGGTGACCAACCCCTCGGCAGAGGGTACTCCAAAACCGCAAAGAGCCGGTAGGGACCGTATACTTCCTGGCCATCCTGGCCGAAGGCGCAGGACAAGAAGCAGGCCGCTGCCAGAGCTCCAAGGCTGGGCCAACAAAGGCTTCAGCCACAGGAAAGGCCTCCGTGGGTGAATCCCCTCGGTCCAGTATCTCCGTCAGAGGATACTTGGCCTGCCTGGATACGGGCTCGAGCTGCATCCCAGTGGACTCCGAGATGAGCCGAAGCAAACCCATGAAGGACGATGGGCTTTCGTCCATCGACTGGCCCCCGGAGGACTCCAGGTCAATGGGCCTGGAGAACAGGGAGGAGTCGTCGGACTCGGAGGGGTCCGCGAAGAGCTGCCTGGGGCCTGAGCCACCCTCCACCTGCCGAGGATGGTCGGGGGTGAGGGTGAACAACAACCTGTGGGGCAGGCCCTGACCCAACCGAGAGTCCTGGGTCGGAGCCCCCGATTTTGGTTGTGGAGGCGGGGGTTCCACCACAATCGGTGGGGCAGCTGGTTTCGGCCGAACAACCGGCCCAGGCTTGGGCACCTCGGCTACAGCGAGGTTGTTTGACGCTGGGTGACAACCACTTGATGGCGGGGAAAGCGTGGCGTGGCTTGTTCCCGGACAGAAGTAACTGCTGCCACATCAGGTCCTCGTAGCGTCGACGCAATTTGCGCCGAAGCCTCTCCTCTTCCGAGGAGGAAGACGAGGACGAGCGGTGCCGCTTACCTAGGTGCTGAGACTGAGACCGCTGATGTCGGCGGGATCGGCTGGACCGAGACGATGTCCGAGACCGAGATCCTCAGCGTTTCCGAGGATGGGTCTGGGAAGGGGCGGGGGACACCCGCTCTTCCCTCGGCTCTGAAGCCTTAACCGGGTACTGTGGCACCGGGGGCGCAGGCAGGTCCTCGGTCTCCACCGGGGGAACCGGTGAAGAAGTGCTGTCGGCCTCACCAGTCGACAGCCCGTCCAACGGATCGAGAAAAATCTCGACCGCGTCGAAGGGTGTCTCGGTTGGCTGGCCTGACAGGGACGCCGTGAAACCAGCGGCCTTAGCCACAACCTCGACCGAAGTCAAAAGTTGACTGTCCGGGGAAGGAGACCTCTCCCACTCCCACGAACGCAGACAATGGGACTTACCCTTTGAGTCCTTCTTTTTGGACCAAGAGGAATGTCCCGATGGCCCCTCTCCCTTCGTGGAAAGGGACTGGCAAAGCTCCTTGAAAGAAGCTGAATACGAGGTACCCAGTGAGAGCGGGATAAATGCCACGACCGAGGAAGAGGATGATGTGGCCTGTGCGCCTCCTCCTTGAGGCGATCATCTGCTCGAGTTGCTCAGCCGAGCCAGCCGCTGCGGTAACGCCCAAGGGCCTCCGCCCGACTTATCCGGTAAGGTGGCGCTTCTCAGGCGCCCAAGCAGTAACCAGGCAGCGTGGTCCTCCAGGACATTGGCAGAAAATGAACGGCATAACTCACAGGCCTGCAGGTCGTGTTCTAGGCCGAGGCAGTAGACGCACGTGGAGTGCGGGTCTGTCCTGGACATCTTCTGCCCACAAGGGCACCGCCAAAATCCGGGAGTCGATTTGTCCATTGCAGCCATGAAGGAGAAAGTTGACCGAAGTCTTGAAAATGTTAAAGTAAGTTTCGGGTGAACCGAAGAATTAGGATCCAGTCTACACGCAGAGCGTTAAGGAGGGAACCTGAGCTTCCAAGCGGTAAGGAAGATCTGGCATCATGGGGCAGAGCTGAGAGTTTTACCACCCAGGTGGGTGGGAGGAGCCAGCTTGAAGACCTTCCAGCAAGATTTAAAGCGTCAAGGAACCTGCTAGACAGTGTGGATGAACAACATATCCATGTCCGTAGAAATGAAGATTACTAACCTGAAACCATAGTTCTAAGAGTGTCATATGGTGCACATCCACACTTAGGCAGTCTTCCTTTCCCTTTAAATTCAGCTGAAATGTCTTCAAGTAAAGCTTCTCCAACCCACCTGGGTGGTATACTCCTCGGCTCTGCCCTATGACATCAGATCTTGCATGCTAGAAGCAGGGATCCGTGTAACACTTCCAGGGAGGTCTGGTGGATGTGTATATGCACCATGTACCACTCCTAAAACCACTTCCAGGGGTGTGGATATGGTGCACTTATCACAATTAGGCAGACTCTAGCAGTTCTCCGGAGGCTGAGGTGCACACCCCACTTTGTAAGGAGGACTGGAGAACTGAGGTCCCAAACCCAGAATCCCGCATGACTGAAGGTTGATGTGGTAGTGGAAATAAAGGTGTGTGCTGACTTCCAGGAAGCAGCCCTGCAGATCTCCTGGTTAGGGATGTCCCTGGAACAAGCCACTGAGGCAGCAGTATGTATGGTGGAATGAGCCCTAAGCCCTACAGGAGGGCTCTCTACCAGCCAGCCTATAGCAGGGGTCAATGCAGGAGACAATCCACCTGCCAACCATCTGCTCAGCTGTTGGTCTGCCAGGTGCAACTTCAGCATATGTCAGAAATAGCTGGCAAAACTCTCCCAAAACTCCAGCAGTGCACTCCTGGTAGTTAAGTATGGAGCCTGTGCTCGGCCTCTGAAGTGGGACTGGTGAAGTACACTGGAAGGTTAATCATCTGGATAAAGTGAAACTTCAACACAACCTCCAGAAGGAATTTTGTGTGGGAGCGGAGAACAGCTCTGTCCTTGTGGAACACCAGATATGGAGACACCAGTGAAAAGCGCCTGGAGCTCACAGATTATTCTAGTAGAGGTGACAGCCACTAAGAACGCAGTCTTCCGTGACAGGTGTGACATCTTACATCTGTGCGCTGCTTCAAACGGCTTGCCCATGAGCACTGCCAGCACCAGAAACAAGTCACAAGGTGGCGGTGGTTCATGTACCAGCAAAGACAGGTGGTCCAGGTCTTTAAAGAAATACCCGACCACCTTCTCCTATGCCACCGTCGGCGTACCAGTCGCACTTGGTATGCAGAGATGGCTGCCAGGTGCACGAGGCCCCTGGACCTCAGGCTCGATTGGAAGAGGGACCTCAAGTAATCAAGAATGCTAGCTAACTGACAGGCCAGGGGTCTAGCTCCCTCCCATGACACCAGATGGAAAACCACTGTCATGTGAAGGTATAGAACCGACAGGTCGACTCTTTCTGGGAATCCTCCATAACGTGAAGAACACCTTCAGAGAGATCAAAATCCTGGAACTTTAGCTGCTCAGGAATCAGGCTGTCAGGTGCAGAGACTGGAAGTCTGGATCTGGATGCAGGACCTTCCTCCTGTAGCAAGAGAGCAGTTCTGGGCATAGAGGTAACCACCCCGGAGGCCTGCTCCTGAGACTGAGAAAATCAGGGTGCAAAAACTGGCATGGCCAGTCCAGGATTACCAGGATCATCCATACCTTGCCCCTCTGTACACTGACCCAAACCTTACGGATCAGGGAAAGGGAGGGAAGGCGTACAGGAGGCCTGGAGTCCAGGGCCTCATGAAGGCATCCCCCATCAGTGTCCCCTACTGCGGGGGGTGGGCACAGAACAGCCTTAGTTCTGAGTTCTCACAGGAGGCAAACAGGTCGACTACGGGAGTGCACTACAGGAAAAAATGAAAATTATGTACCTACTGTAATTCTTGATCTTTCTGTGTATCTTCACCATTCATCATCATCACTAGTGGGTACAGCGCCGGAGCTAGGACCCCATGGGAGACTTTTTCATCATAGGCAGAGTCAGTGCATTCCCGGCACTGCCCTCGAGGCCAATGTTCCACGTGGCACTCGAGGGTTGGCCATTAGCTGCTGTCGACTCCGCCCCCACCCCAGTTCTGACACACCGGAGAGTGTGAAGAAGGGAGAGTGGGTTGAGGCGAGAGAGCCTAAGGGACAGATGAAAGGAGTAATAAACTAAAAGGAGAAAGAAACGACAGAGGACAGAAGGAGAAATTAAAACAGGAAATTGGGGAGAGGATCCCAATCTCTGGAAGGAGGAGGAGGGAAAGGAGGGAGTAGGACACCCCATGGCGAAATGCACTCTGACATATTTAGAAGACTATAGTCCAGCCTTGGACTATAGAGCTCCAGCCCAGGAGGCAAGCAGGAGTTGAAGGTGAGGACGACGGTGTCTCAAGCCTCCCTCTCACTCCCAAAATGAGAAACTTACAACAGCCAAAGGCATAAAGGGAAAGACCTCAAAATATGAGACTCTAAATAATAGACACTTGAGTAAGGGGGAGGAGGGACCCCCCATCTAAACTCCCCAGAAAAGGGAGGATACAAGGGGCCCCACCCAAAATCTTCATAAACCCCAAAGGTTCACCTGTGTGTCTCCACAGTCCCCTGCCGCCTAATCGCAAGGGAAAGGGACAGTGAAGACACACAGGGGTAGGGAGGAGGAAGTCCAGAGACCGAGACCCCACAGGGGAACGAGGGCGGATTTAGTGATGAATGGTGAAGCTACACAGAAAGATCAATAATTACGGTAGGTACATAATTTTCATATCTTATCTGTGTCAATCTTCACCATTCATCACTAGTGGGTGAGTACCGAGCGCCCCCCCCCCCCCCAGGGGGCCCTGAAGTACCCTTAAGGGACTAGGTCCCTTAGCCTCCAGTGGGTGAGACACTGAAGGGGAGAACCCTTATAGGCCTGGGACTGGTCTGGGCGAGACTGGGATCCCCCAGTGGAGGAAGGAGGGTGCCTGGGATGCGAAAGCCAATTAATGGCCGGGGTGGAATACGTGGAAGGCTTATGCCTGGACAAAATCAGCTGCTGCCACATGAGGTCCTCGCAGCGTCGACGGAGTTTCCGCCGGAGACTCTCCTCATCAGAGGACGACGGGGATGACCGATGGAGTCGCCTCTTTTTGGAGCACTTACGGCTCTTCCTAGTGGTCAAGGGGGTCCTAGACTTCGATAGAGATTGGGCAGGCCAACTTCGTCGGTTGGGAGACACCGGCGGAGCCGGTGACTTCCCAGAGTCCGAGACCGGTTCCTCAATGAGGACACCAGCAGGCTGGGTCTCCTCATCAGGGAAAACAAGGACCGGAGTCCTCTCCAAAGAGTCGGTGACAAAGGGTCAATAGGATTGATGACGATTTCCACATTGTCGACCAAACCCTCGGCGGCTGGCTTGACAGCAAGTCTGAAAAGCAGCGGCCAAAGAAGCGATCTTGACCAAGTAGAGACCGCATATTTCTGGGACCGAGATCTCTCCGCTCCAAAGACAGTCTCCGCTGAGGTGAAGATGCACTCGGATCCTTCTACCGCTTAGGGATCGAGAGGAGGCGAGTTCAGGCACCTCTCCTTGGTAGGGAGAGACTGGCACAACTCCCAGGGAACCCAGAAGGTGGAGCCAGGTTGAGCAGAACGAAAAAGCTCTGAGAAGACTCCGCGGCATGAGCCACCTGCTCCTCGAATGCTTGCATGCGTTCCAATTGCTCGGTGGATCATGCAGCCACGGAAACCACCCACCGAGAGCCTCCTTGGATTTAACCGGAGGGTTCCTCTTCTCCGGCCTCCACAGTTTCAGGCATGCGAGGCGTGCGTTGGGACGTTGGGATGAAAAGCCAAACACAGACTGCAAGTCGAGGGTGTCGTAATGGCCGTGACGTGAACGTGGAGGCATCGCGTATGGGGATCGGTATGCGACATCTTCGGGCCGCAAGGGCACTGGACGAAACCTGGGAAGATTTTCTCCATGATCAAGCTGAAAACTTGCGAACGTTAATACAAACAATGCAAAGCTGCCGTAAAACCGAAGGTTTGAAAGCCAGGGCCTACGAAATGCGAGCGCACAAGGGAGGCAACCTGAATCTTCCAGCGGAAAGGAAGATCTGGCGTCATGAGGTGGAGCAGAGGTATATACCACCCCGGTGGGTGGGAGGAGCCAGCTTGAAGTCTTCCGGTTGATCTTAGACACTAGACTATTCACACAAACTAAACACAACACTAATCTTTAAAATCTGCACAAAAGAGTACGCATGATGTCACCAGCTGAGAACTACTGCTTGCCACCTAAAAATGCAAAGTCCCTTAAAAAGCACTAGCCTTGTCTTCCTGTCTGCTTTATCTTAGCACGTGAATGTAAACAATTCTTGGCTTGGGTTATTTTTTTGTCACTCTGTAACTTCACACTTACCTTAACTCCAACAATGCCAGTTCCTTCATGAGCCCAATAGGGTTCCACCTCCTCCCCATGATGACCTGGGTAGCTAGTGCCACCATGTCCACTCCAAGGGTCTTCGAGACAAAAGGGAATGAGCGAGACACCCTTACATTGCACTCAATCACTTTCAACTGGTCATCCTGGGGGAAAACAAAAAGACAACAATGAAGTGGGAAATAGGCTGAGTAGAGTATAAGGCAGGCAGCACCCCACAGCCCTTGATTTACATGACAGGTTATAGCCGGATATCCACATAGTTGGTAATACTTAGAATTCATTACTATGCAGACTACTAATAGCATTCTGTTCAGTGACAGTTCAGCCACTGCTTACTTAAAGCAGCAGAGCAACAAAAAATATTAAAAAAAAAAGCCCATTTCAGCCAATATTAATAAAAAAAAATTTTAGCACACTTGTCAAATGTGCTTGCCTTGGTGCCTCCAATGCTATGCATCATGAGCCTTTATTTTTATTTTCTCGATACGAACCCTTACCAGGTCTGCAATGCTATTTTTATTTACAATATGGCACACTAATTCTTTTCTAGGAAAAAAAAAAACAACTAAACTAAAACATTTATAAAATACTCAAATGCTCATACTCAAGTGCTGGTGGAATTAGAAAACAGTACCACCAAATAAAACTGGAAGATACATAGAATCTTTTGAAAAAAAAAAAAAGGTGTGGTCAAACTTTTTGCCAAATTTTGTTGCACTTCTGCTTTAAAGCAACGCGCATACAAGTCCACAATATTCTACCAACCATCCATCCACTCCCTTTTCCCAATATCAAAACGTCCTTTAATTCTGGGTTCCCTGTCAGGGAACATCATGATTTTTATACCCTACTTTCCACTTTAGGGGTTCTCACTATCGGGAGGAAAAACAAAAGAGGTGGTAACAGGAGGAGGGCTGTATATCGTCAATGCAAAAAAAAAAACTGCGTTCAGTAATGCACCAGTTAGGGTTCATCTTAAAGCAACAATTGATTTTATTGTTTGTGTGTATATATACACACACATATATATATATATATATATATACATACATACACACACACACACACATATATATATACATATATAGTATCTGTATGGTTTTTGGTATGTTCCAGTGGCTTGTATTTCTATAACTGGGCGCCAGTGAAAATGGGCATCTTTGCTCACTGGTCACTCAGTATAAAAAATAAACCAACAAAAGTAGGAAATGTGACATTAGAGTTTCCAGCCTTAACTCCGCCCCCACCTTCCACCCAGCAGCAACAGGTCAAGCCCGCACAAGCAATCACGGACAGCCATCATCAGGTAAGACAAACACAGCATGCAACTGTTTCCAGGTGACACAAATGCAGTAGCACTTATGTGCTACCTTCATGGATTTTTATCTGCAGCATGCACAACACAAGATACTCACTTGTCACTGAAGACAGAAATATAGGATACTCAAATCATAACACTGCTTGTGTGTGCAGAAGAACAGACCCCTGCAGCCATAGATACAAATCCACAATACCCAAATTACAAGAATTATTTTGTTTGCAAAAATGTGGGCCTGCAAGGGGCCAGTGCTTCTGTAGCCTCAGGTACTCATACACACTGACACATACACACACACTTGATGGGCCTGAACTTCTGCAGCCACAGATGTGAGACAGAACACTGACCTTTGGCTCCAGAAGGGCAGGCCCCACATTACGTACACGGAAGTACTGTTGCAATGTGGATATCATGATTACAACAGCCAATCTAGGAACTGTTCAAGGTGGTAGCAGGTTTTCAGATACAAAAATTGCAACAGTACTTAAGTCTACAGAAATGCAAACCCCTGAGGGTCCTGCACCTCTTCAGCCACAGGTTTAAGACATATACACTGACTTCTGGTTCTAGAACAGCAGGCCCTGTGGGGCTTTTCGCTACTCAAGACAGGAGTGCTGTTGTAATGTAAGTATCATAGTTTCAGCAACATATCTAGATATTGTTTAAGGGGGGTAGCAGGTTTTCAGGTACAAAAACTGCAACAGTACTTCTGTCTGAAGAAGTGCAGGCCCCTGTGGGTCACTCATAACTTAAGTAATGTTATCATATATATTATAAAGGCGCGGTAGCACCCCCATATCAGGTTTTAGTCTTCAGGTATCCCAACAAGAGAGCGGAGGGTTTAGATCAGGGAGATATAAGCGCAGGCAGGAGTGTGAAGGCAATATGCATGGTATGGACTTTGGAGTGTGCAACTCCTTTCTTTCGCTGCGCCCGCATATATGTACGGTACATGATCTTTGCCCTCCTCCACTACTGTCGCGTCCCGGAGGTGTTAATACAATATTTAGCGGGGTGCAGCCCCTGCATCACAGTGGTTGTCTGATACGTCTGCCTTCGGTGGTGTTTCCAATCCCACTGCATCTCAAACTAATTTCACTCACTCAGTCGTATTCCAACTTCTTGCTGTCGATCTCTTGACTTCTATGCTAAAGCTAAATTTTGGACTTTAATAACTTTGCAACCGTTCAACCAATTCACATTATGTTTTGTGTGCGCCATCAGGGACCAAAGATCTCTTGAAGTGGCACGTTTCCTTTCAGTCAGATGTGTGGGTGCGGAGATATGGCGTGTCACAAAAGTGTAAATTATTGGCTTTGGTTAAATTCTTTGTCACACCGCAGTGCAGAACAACTTTTACAGCAACAGTAGATCTTCGAAAGAAGCTCTTGCAGCAGGTAATGCCCATTAGGAATATGCGCAGGATCTAGGATCCCACAGAAAACTTCTAGCTAGCAGTCCAAGACGGCGGACCACCCCCAACGTCCGCTCCGCCCCCGTCATCCTCAATATATAGGATGTGGTCCCCTGGCACCACCCCAGTTCGTCCGCCAGAGACCCGGGTAGCATAAATGTTAGGAAAAACCGAGGAGATTCTGTCATCCCGATAGGGTCATACATGAACAAGCACTGGGGGACATAGGGAGGGAAAGTACACCTGTTGCAAGAGCTCTTCTCGAAGATCTACTGTTACGGTAAGTTCTTATGTAACTGTACTATCTCACTTCGAAAGCTCCTGCATCAGGCAATAACCGTTAGGACAGACTCCCAAGCAGTACTGGGATAACAACAGGTCAGATGGGTGGTAGATGTAACCATGCGCCTGGACTCCCATGAAAGCAATCCCTGGACGACTGCCAGGTCCAAACCTGCCCTCCTTCTTGAAGCACTGTCCAAACTATAGTGCCGGAAAAAACTGTGACCCAAACTCTAGGCGGCTACGGCACAGAGGGCTGCTGCTGACACATTTTTGAGAGATGCAAAAGATAGTACAGTTACATAAGAACTTATCGTAACAGTAGATCTTCGAGAACAGCTCTTGCAGCAGGTTACACCATTAGGACTGAAGCCAGCAGGTGCCAGGACCCCAAGGAAATTTTCTAGCTAGCAGTATCCAGCGGGGACCTCCCCCGACGTCGGCCCCACCCCCGTCAGGCATCATATAAAAGGGGGCGGTCCCCCAGAATCCCCAGTTCTCCCGCCAGAGACTCCCGGCCGCTAGATGACATCAGAAGCGGAGACTGAGGATCTGCCATCAAAAGGTATTCAGAGCGGTGTTAGAAACACCTAATCCTAGAAAAGAGATATCGGAACAACTCTACCTCCAGATGGGATGGTGGGAGGGAAACTACCTGCTGCAAGAGCTGTTCTCGAAGATCTACTGTTACAGTAAATTCTTACGTAACTGTACTATCTTACTTAGAGAAACAGCTCTTGCAGCAGGTTACACCATTAGGACTTATTCCCAAGCAATACTGGAAATCCCTCGCAGGTGGGAGGAGGCCAGGTAGAGACTGCGAGTTGGACCGAAGCCTAGGATAGAAGTCCCAGAAGGACTGCTAGACCAAAAACCAGCTCTTCGCCGTGATGCAACATCCAGCCTATAATGCCTGATAAAGGTGTGCACAGTGCACCAAGTGGCTGCTGCGCAGATGACTGAAATGAACACGTTCTTCATGGCTGCAAAGGAGGTAGCCACCCCCCTTGTGGAACGACCCTTAACCGCGCCCGGTAAAGGTTTGTTACGTTTCTGGTAACAGAACGTGATACAATGGATGAGCCACATGGACAGCAATTGTTTAGAAACCGGAGCGCCCATCATCCTATGGGCGAAGGAGATGAAAAGCTGATCAGATTTACGATGGTGCCTGGTTCTGGTCAGGTAGTATCTTAGACACCTATGCACACCTAGAGTATGCAACAGGGCCTCTTCTCTATTAGAGTATTTAGGAAAATACACTGGTAAGTCAATGTCTTGATTGAGGGTGAGATTTGAGACCACCTTAGGTAGAAACTTTGATTTGTCATTAGGGACACCCTGTCCTGGTGAAAACCAAATAAGGTTCTTGTCAATCAGTGCGCAGTCTCAGAAATCCTTCTGGCCGAAGTAACGGCAACTAAAAATAACGTCTTCCATGTTAGGAGACATAGCTCGCAATCCACGGCTGGTTCAAAAGGTGGCAAGTGTGAGCTGCTCCAGGACAAAGGGTAAATCCCATGGAGGAACAGAATCCTTAATCGGAGGTCTAAGGTGGAGAACACCTCTCAGGAAGGCTCGTGCTGTGTCCAACTGAGTTATGGGACAACAGCCTATAGATGTATGATAGGCTGAGATGGCACAAAGGTGTATTTTAATAGAGGAGTAGGCCAAGCCTGCCTGGAAGAGAGACAGGAGGTAGTCCAGGACCGACCTTTCCGGACAATCCTTCGGGGAAAGTCCTCATGCTTCAGCCCAGAGGCAAAATCTGCACCATTTCATGGCGTAAGTGGCATGAATGGCCGGTTTTCTAGCAGCCACTAGAAAGTGCATTTATGTAAGAACTTACCATAACAGTAGATCTTCAAGAAATGAAAATTACGTACCTACCGTAATTCTTGATCTTCTTGGACGAGTCTCCACCACTCATTCACACTATTGGGATCTGCGCCAGAGACACTAGGACCCAGCGGGAGCAAACTTTTTGCTCGAGGGTCGGCGCCAGAGATGGAGCCGCGAGGAGCTGCACCGCGAGCCTCAGCTCGGCGGTAATGATTATCTCGGTGTCGACCCTCCAAACTCACCTCAGTACCTTTTTACCGAGGAGGTGCAGTGTAACTCAACCTAGAAGGATAACTTAATCAAAACCGACATAAGATAGTCCGGACAACCCGTGAGAAGGGTTTGAATAAAGAAGTCTTCACAGCCCAAAGATTTGAGGGAGTGAAGACCAACAAAGAGGTGAGCCTCGGGGACGGAGGGAGGAGGTAGAATGAGTGGGAGACTCGTCCAAGAAGATCAAGAATTACGGTAGGCACGTAATTTTCATATCTTCCTGACATAAGTCTCCACCACTCATTCACACTACTGGGAGAGTACCGAAGATAATAATCCCCGAGAGGCGTGCAGAAGAGACCAAGAGCTCACGTTTCTAGGACAGAAGTCCATTAAGGATGGCTCTGCCAAAGGAAGAATGTCATCTGGCATGGACATCCAGTGCATAATGTTTAACGCAAAGTATGCACTGAGCTCCAGGTGGTCATGCAAATATCTGCAATGGGCACGCTAGCAATTCCGCCAGGGATGCCGCGACCGCTCTAGTAGAGTGAGCGTAAACCCTGCCCTCCAACTTAACCTGCGCCATGGAATAGCAGTGGCGAAGGCATGCCACTAACCATGCTGAGATGCATCTGACAGCAACAGGTTGACCCAGCCGGGTCTCGCTGAAGGAAACAAACAGTTGTTGAGCTTTGCGAAAGTCCTTGGTTCTATCTAGGTAGAAACGCAAAGCTCTTTTAACGTCCAAGGAATGAAGGGATCTTTCTCTCATTTTGGAAGTCCGAAAGTAAGAGGAAGGACCAAAGGTTGGTTTAGATGAAACTCTGACACAACCTTAGGAAGAAATTTCGGATGAGTCTAAGGACTACTTTGTCCTTATGGAACACAGTATACGGAGGGTCTGTGACCAGGGCATGTATCTCAGAGACCCTCCGGGCTGAGGTAATGGCCACTAGGAAGGCCGTCTTCCAGGTGAGAAATTTTAGCTCACAGGTAGCCAGAGGTTCGAAAGGTTTCCGAGTGAGCATGTCTAGCACAAGATTGATGTCCCAGGCTACAACTGGACGTCTTGTAGGAGGTCTGGTATGCAGAATTCCTTTAAGAAACCTCTTAACCACAGGTAACTGAGCCAGAGATAAGGAAAAAACTGGCTCACGATACGCTGAAATGGCACAAAGGTGAAATTTGACTGTAGAGTACTGTAGACCTGAATTTGAGAGGTCTAAGAGGTACTCCAGAACTTTATCTGGTGGGCAGGAAAAAGGATTCAAAGAGGACTTTGCACACCAGAGCGAGAAACGCTTCCATTTGGCTATGTAAGTTTTCCTAGTGGCTGGTTTCCATGCAGCCAGAAGAATATCTGAAACCCTTCGAGACACATTGAACCGGTTTACTTCTACCTCTTCAGGAGCCAAGTGTGAAGGTGAAGCGATCTCAGGTTGGGATGGACCACAGGCCCCTGAGTCAAGAGGTTTGTCTGAAGGGGGAGTGGTCTCGGAGGAACTGCCAACATATTGTTGAGTAGTGGAAACCACAGTTGTCGAGGCCAGAAGGGAGCAATGAGGATCATTTTGTCCCCCTGGAATTTGAACTTGAGGAGTACCCTCTGAATTAGAGGAAGAGGTGGAAAGGCGTAAAGAAAGCGTTTTGTCCACTGCAGCCTGAACGCATCCTGACAAAAAATGCCAGGCCCTGGATTTCTGGAGCAGAACAGAGGCAGTTTTGCGTTGAGTGGGGAGGCAACAGGTCCAGGTCTGGAGTTCCCCACTCTCTGAATAGTGACTGAACCACGTTGAGTCGAGGGACCATTCGTGAGGGTCTGTCTCTGTTCTGCTGAGACGGTCTGCCAGTTCGTTCTGTATTCCCGGTAGGTAGACCGCTTGAATTAGAGCCTTGTGCTCTAAGCACCATTCCCACACTCTCATCACTTCCCTGCATAAGGGGTAAGAGTGAGCACCGCTCTGCTTGTTGATGTAGTACATCACTGCTTTGTTGTCCGTTTGAAGGAGAATGTTCTTGTGACAGAGGATGTCCTTCAATGCTCGGACCACATAAAGGACGGCTCGCATCTCTAGGACATTTATGTGAAGCTGGGACTCTACTGAGTCCATGTACCCTGAGTATGGAGAGACTGACAGTGAGCTCCCCACCCCATTAGGGACGATCTGTGGTAAGAAATTTGAGAATCCAGAGGAGCAAAGGGTACCTTCCAGGAGATTGTCTCTTGAGTCCACCAGGTGAGCGACTTTAGAGGTTCTGTCACTTTGATGGGAGAGGACTGCGGGTGAGTGGTTGGAGACCACTGAGTACTGAGCATCCACTGAGTAGTTCTCATGTGCAGACGTGCTAGGGGTACAGCGAACACAGAGGATGCCATGAGGCCTAGCATCCGTTGCATCGAGAGAGCTGGGACTGAGTTGTTTTCCCCGATGTGATAGGCCACCTGAAGGATATCGTTCCTTCTGTCCTCTGGAAGAAAAGCCTTCGCACAGGAGGTGTCCAGAAGAGTCCCTATAAAAAGGAGCCTCTGGGAGGGCTGCAACTGCGAATTTTTGAGGTTTAGCAGAACTCCCATGGACGTGAGAAAGCGAAAGGTCATCTCTATGGCATCCAGAGTTCCCTGTCTGGAAGGGCTTGCCAGAAGCCAATCGTCCAGATAAGGGAACACCTGTATTCCAACCTTTCTGAAGTGCGCTGCGAGAACTGCACAACACTTTGTAAAAACCCGCGGCGCCGAGGATAGCCCAAAGGGCAGGACTCTGAACTGATAATGTTGTCCCAGAGCCACAAACCTCAGGAATTTGTGGTGCCTTGGGTGAATAGAGATGTGCTGGTAAGCATCCTGCATGTCTAGGGAGGCTAGCCAGTCGTGTTGATGAAGCAAAGGTAACAAGGTTCCTAGAGAAATCATTTTGAATTTCTCCTTGGGGAGAAATTTGTTTAGCTTTCTGAGATCCAAAATGGGGCGCATGCCCCCGGACTTCTTTGGAACCAGAAAATAATGGGAGTAGAACCCTGTGTTCCATTGATGCAGCGGCACTACTTCTACTGCCCTGTTGTTCAGAAGGCCCTGAATCTCGGCGGCGAGAAGGTCTGACTGAAGGGTTGACAGCCTGGGCTGTCGTTTGGGAGGACGATCCGGAGGGGTCTCCACAAGATTGAGTGAATACCGCTAATTATCCGAAGGACCCATTTGTCTGAGGTTATGGACTCATTGGCTGTAGAAGTGCATCAGATGACCTCCCACCGCTGAGGAAAAGTCCACCTCGGCAGTTGAGATGGGGTTCTGGGGCCAGCAAACCATAAGGTGGCGCTGGGCGCTTGGGCCCTTGCGCTTTCTGTTGTGTCTTCTTTTGAGGTTGGGCAGGTTGATTTTTATGGAAACCTCCTCTGCCTCGAAAGGACTGACGGTTATGAAACTGGTGTTTATTGACACTCCCTCGAGAGGGCACAGGAGGAGGTCGAGCCAAGTTAATGGCTGACCTAGTCTTTTGCATAGCTTCCAGAGCTTGTTCTACCTGAGGACCGAAAAGATATGCACCGTCAAAAGGCAACGCCATTACCTGCTGCTGCGCGTCCTTTGTGAAGCCTGAAGTGCGCAGCCAGGAATGATGGCGGGTACAAATACCAGCAGCCGCCGTACGGGAAGCAGTGTCGAAAGCATCCATGGCTGCTTTAACCTGCTGGTTATTAGATTCGATACCTCTGGTGATGGTTTGGAGAAGCTCTGGCTTTGTATCCGATTCCGGTAGAGCTTCAACAATCTGTTTGAGAGAGTGCCACAGGATATACTCATATTGAGAGAAATAGCCTTGGTAGCTGGCGATATGCATACTTAGGGTGGAAGCAGCAAAGACTCTCTTACGAGATTCTTTGTTAATAGGTCAAGCTGTAGTAGTTTGGGGAAGAACGACCTTATCATTCTCTGCCAGGACTACAATAGGATCCGCAAAGGCTTGAGACGCCAAAATGGGTCGATCCTTGGGGGCTGAATATTTCCTATCTATGGATTTAGCCACCGAAGGGGTAAGAACAGGATTATTCCATACCATTTGAGTCAGCGTCTCGAAGGAAGGCTGAACTGGAGGAGTACAATCCGTAGGGATCTCCGGAGCATGAAGGTACTGGAGTCTTAATTTCCCAGGATCGATGTCTGTAGTCTGGAGAGAAAGAGTGGAAATCAAATTTTTCAGCAGAGACTTAAAGGACAGGTCCTTGACCACAGACTTTGCAGCAGTAATAGATCCTGCTTCCTCCACTTCATCACCCAGCCGAAGGTCTGGGTCAGGCTCAATGTCATCTCCCGACAGTCCAGGAGGGACTGTATGGACAGGAAAGGAGTGAAAATCAGAGGAAAGGGATGAAGGGAAAGAATGAAAGGAGGAGTCCTGAAAAGCGGAAAACGCCCTGAGAGCCCCCGGCGCTGCAGAGGCGTACGGCGCCAAGCATGGCACCGAGGAACGCCGCGCGCCGCAAACAGCGCCGAGGACCCACACGGCACCGCAAACGTGTTGAGGACCCACACGGCACCACAAACGGTACCGAGGAGCTGCACAGCGCCGAAGACGGCACCAAGATGACCGACGGCGCCGAGGACGGCGCCGACAGAGGCACTGGTGCCGAAGACGGCGCCGAGTGTGCCGTCGACGCCGAGGGCGCCGAAAACACTCCAAGACTCCGAAAAACAGGATTTGAAGGTAAGGAGGGAAGACGAGCAGGAGATAAAGGCATCAGTGTGTGGCCCCCTGCGCCACAGCCACGTGAGGGGGGACACCTAAGCGCGGAGTCGATGGCACCAAAGATGCTTCCGCGTGACCAGGGAAGCTCAACCGCCTTACCTGGTCTCCCAAGAAGCCCGAAGGCCCCTGAGTGACCGAGCCAGGTAGCTGAACCAACCTCCGAGCCTATTGCTCCATATGAGCGGCCCACTGATGAAACTGCTCATCTGAAGACCTACCTGTGGGCGGGGTAGGGCTCCGATGTTGAAGACGTCGGCTACCAGAAACAGAAGCTGGCGACTCCGAAGGAGGAGACTGGCAACTAGCCCCAATAACCGACCGTCGACGCGCAGACATATCAGAGGGCGACCTCGAGTGATGCCTTCTCTTTTTTGACCTGTGGGCCGAAGAAGAGCTCGAGGCCGAACGGTGCAGAGAATGCGACCGTTTATTTTTATGCTTCCGCGGGGACCGCCCGTCCCCTTGGGCATTGGACTGACCGTTGTCAGACCCTCCTTCCAGAGAAGGCGGCGGACCGGACCCAGCCCGACTGACTGAACAGCTTTCATACGAAGTCTCCCTACCGTCACCTGACCTGCTCATGGTCGACTCCGACAAAGTAGGCTGAGACGATCTTTTTAAAATAAGAATAAACTAAGCGATACTTATCGAGATATTACTACAAAATAACAAACTGAAAACTATGCTGCTAGTTTGAAGTTTGACTCAGGGGATAGCGTACCTGCCACTGAAGCGACTCGCAAGAGCGAGGAAAAAAGGAACTGAGGCGGTGGAGGGTCGACCTTAGACAGTCATTACCGACACGAGCTGAGGCTCGCGGTGCCGCTCCTCGTGGCTCCATCTCTGGCGCCGACCCTCCAGCAAAAAGTTTGCTCCCGCTGGGTCCTAGTGCCTCCAGCACAGATCCCAATAGTGTGAATGAGTGGTGGAGACTTATGTCCAGGAAGATCAGCTCTTGCGGCAGGTTACACCATTAGGACTGAAGCCGGCAGGCGCCAGGACCCCACGGAAAAATTCTAGCTAGCAGTATCCAGCGGGGGACCACCCCTTATGTCGGCCCCTCCCCGACGTCAGGCATCACATAAAAGGGGACGGTCCCCAAGCATCCCCAGTTCTCCCGCCAGAAACTCCCGGCTCAAGTGTGACATCTGAAGGGGAGACCGAGGATCCGCTTCCAAAGGAAGGTTAGAAAAAGGCGTCAAAGGACGCTGTAGCCTAAAAACTAGGTCAGAAGACTCAACCTCCTGAGGGCAAGGTGGAGAAACTACCTGCTGCAAGAGCTGTTCTCGAAGATCTACTGTTACAGTAAGTTCCTGCGTAACTGTACTATCTTACTTCAAGAAACAGCTCTTGCAGCAGGTTACCTAATTAGGACTGATTCCCAAGCAGTAAGGGAACAATTTGCTACCAGGAGGAGGGTTGGAGAGATGACTCAGACTTCAGGACAAGAGTCCTTGAAGGACCGCCAAGCCGAATCCAGCTCTATGCCTAGAGGCAATGTCCAAACTGTAGTGTCTGATAAAAGTGTGCACAGTGCTCCAAGTCGCTGCTGCACAGATGGCTAAAGTGGAGACATTTTTGAGCGCAGCGAAAGAGGTAGCCACCCCCCTCGTAGAATGACGCTTCACCGGTCCCAGTAAGGGTGTATTGCGCTTCTGATAACAGAACATAATGCACTTGACCAACCATCTGGAAAGCGACGGTTTCAAAACAGGAGCAGCGAGCATCCGCTGTGCGTAGGAAACGGAGATCTGGTCCAACTTACGATGGGCTTTGGTTTTGGTCAGATAATATCTGAGACATCTATGCACATCTAGAGTGTGCAACAGGGCCTCCCCCCAGTTACCGTAATTCAGGTAATACACCGGCAGGTCTATATCCTGGTTGAGTGTGACCGCCGAGACCACTTTGGGAAGGAACTTAGGATTTGTTCTTAAGGACACCCTGTCCTTGTGAAAAACCAAATCAGGATCCTTGCACATGAGTGCACAAAGCTCAGAAACTCCTCTGGCAGAAGTAACAGCAACTAAAAGGAGAGTCTTCCAAGCGAGGAGACGCAGCTCGCAATCCGCGGCTGGTTCAAAAGGAGGTAGAGTAAGCTGCTCTAAAACAAAGGGGAGATCCCACGGTGGAACCTGGTCTCTGATAGGCAGTCTCAGGTGCAGGATGCCATGCAAAAAAGCATGTGAAGCCTCTAGTTGAGCTAGAGACCTATCAGTGAATGATACGCCGAAATGGCACTCAGGTGAACCTTAATGGAAGAGTAGGCAAGGCCTGCCTCGTACAGGGTTAGAAGGTAGTCTAACAATGACCTCTCTGAACAATCCAATGGGGTCAATCCGCGAGCTTGAGCCCAGATGCAAAATCTGCACCACTTCATGGCGTAAGTGGTGTGAGTGGAGGGTTTTCTGACGGACACCAGAACGTCCACAACTTCCCAAGAGACCCCGTATCTCAGGACTGCTATGTCTTTAGGAACCAGGCATGCAGGTTCAGCGACTGAAGATCCTGATGGACTAAGAAGCCTGCCTTCTGAGACAGAAGTTGAGAGCTGAATGGCAGAGACACCGGCCGTTCCTGGGTCAGCCAGAATCAGTGACGCCCGCTCTTGTCGGAGCTTCAGTAAAACCCTCTGAATCAAAGGGAAGGGCCGGAAGGCATAGAGGAATCTGCCCGTCCAAGAGAGGGACAACGCGACTCACCAGAAAACACCAGGCTCTGGATCTAGCGAGCAAAAACTGGGCAGTTTTATGCTGGATGGGACACTAAAAGGTCTAATTCTGGTATCCCCCATCTACTGAAACAGATCCTCTACGACTTCCTGAAGCAGTTCCCATTCGTGGACTCTGCCCTGTGATCGGCTGAGACTGTCCCATGATTGTGTTGTCCATTCCAGGAACGCACTGCAATAATATTCTGCGCCTGTGTTGCAGTACCCCACCCAAACCCTTTGAGCCTCCCTGCAAAGGGGTAGAATGAGTGCCTTCTTGTTTGCTGAGATAGTACATCACTGCAGTATTGTCTTTTGAATCAAAGAGTTCCGGTGGAATGTCCGTCTGGAATGCTTGTAGTGCATAAAGTACAGCTCTCATCTCCAGAATATTTATGCGCAGATGGGACTCTAGAGATGACCATGAGCCTCAGCGCCTGCTTCCTGCCCTGCACCTTGGCCAGGATGGCCAGGAAGTATCGCGGTCCCTACCGGTTCCTTTGTCCGTTTTTCCGGAACACCCCTCTGCTGAGGGGTTGGTTACCGACAAGCGTTTTTTCAGTAGCGCTGTAGCGCCAAGGGATGTGGACAAACCTCCTGACAAGGAGTCCAAGAAATTGGACTATGTCGGGCGATAAGTCTACGCTATGTCTTCTCGGGTTTTCGCCAGGCCAGTTCGGCCGCCCTCATGGCACATTTTTTCTCATGCCTGTTGGGCTCCTGGATGAGGTCATCCTCATCTCCCGCTGATCTGCAGACTACGGTTAAGCAGGTGCGGGACCAGAGCAGGAGCAGTGGCCAAACAGCAGCTCCAGACTGCTTTGGATATAGGGGACTCATGTGCCAGATCGGTGGCGGCCGCAGTGGCTATGCGGCGTCGGCTTGGCTGAGGATATCCACCTTTACCGGATACCCAGCACAAGTTGGCGGATGTTCCCTTTTGGGGACTGACCTCTTCGGCCCTGGGGTGGAAGGTCTACCTGCAGAGGATCGAGGTCCAATGCTACCTTGGACTCGGTCTCCTTCGCTCAGAAGGACAAGGCGCAAACCACAGCCTAAGCTCTTTGGTCATCCTTCTGTGCCTCCGTGCGCGCCTGCCCAGCATCTGCCAGCCAGCAGGCTCGGCCTTGGCATCTCAAACTCCAAGCCGGCTTCTCTAACAGGAGGCAGGGAGGAAAAGGCCCAGGAGGTCCCTCTGCGGTCCTCCTCCAAGCCTGCCCAGTGGACGGGCTGAGGGTGTCGCCCCATTCCCGTCACCTTACTCCTGGGTCCCCTGCGGGGCGGCCCCGCCACTTCCGTTCCGCCTGGTCGCTGCTACCACGGACAGGTGGGTCTTGAGGTGGTGGGAAGAGGCCCTGCCTGCCTCTGGAGTTCGAACAGGCACCACCCTTCAGGGCAGCCGCCGCCTCGGGGCTCTCGGGATCCCCAGCCTCACTGGCGCCTCGCCGAGCCGACACGCCTCCTCCTCCAGAAGGAGGTGATAAGAGAGGTGGTGGACCCTCCTTCAGACCCAGGGGTTTGTGTCCAGGTATTTCCTGGTTCCGAAGCGGATGGGGGGCTGGCCTCCATTCTGACTCTGCGACCCTAAACAAGTTCCTAAGGTCTGCCGAACCTTCCAGGATGGTCACTCTGGCTCAGATACCTCATCCTTGGACGCCAAGCGTGGTTCTGCTCTCTGGACTTGCAGGGACGCTGCTTTTTCAATGTCCCTATCCGTCCGTCTCACCAGAGATTCCTCGCCCGAGCGGAAGGATTCCTCTTGAGTTCCAAGCCATGCCCTTGGCTTGTCTCCAGCTCCCAGGGTCTTCACCAAATGCATGGCAGTGGTGACAGCATTCCTCTGGCGCCGAGGTCCGGGTGTACCCTTACCTGGACGACTGGCTGATAGCAGCTCCCTCCAGGAAGGAGGCGGAGTGGTCCAGAGATCTGGCCCTCCAGGTCGTTCCTCAACTGGGCCTCCTTATCAACGGTCCAAGTCGAACCTCGAGCGGAGCAGGTGATTCTATTCATCAGGCGCGGCTCGACTACTCGAGCCGGAGGCTGGCTCCCGCGGACAGGGCCGAGGTTCTTCCTCCTTTGTCCGGATCATTTCTGGTTGGGCAATTGCGCCTGCCCGGGACTTCCTGCGCCTCCTGGGTCTCATGGGCGGCCTGCACCAGCGGGTCTGTTGGGCCCGGCTGGAACACGCGTCCCCTTCAGAGGGGACTGGCCGCCAGTGGCTCCAACGCCAAGCGATCCTTGACCAGCTTGTGTGGTGAGACAGGATGTGGAACGCCTCCAGTGGTGGACCGTTCCAGATCATTTGCAGGAGGGCATCCCTGCTCACGCCTCGCCGAGCCGACGGCTCTCTATCGACCGATGCCTCTCTGATGGGTTGGGGTGCCCATCTGGGAACACGGGCTCATGGCCCTGGTCCCCGCTGGAGTCCCGATGCCATATCAACCTGCTGGATCTCCGAGTGGTCCGCCTTAGCTCTCACCGCCTTTGTTCCGCTCCTCCGGGTCAGTGGTCCGAGTCCAGACGGACAATACCACGACCATGTACTATCTAAACCGCCAGGGCGGGACGCTGGCCCATGCTTCTATGCAAGGAAGCTCTCCGGATTTGGTCACCACTGTACAGCCTGGAGGCGATCTCCTAGCCATTCACGTGGCAGGAGCCTCCAACACCCTGGCCGATGCCCTGAGCCGGATAGGGGCTGCATCCCCACGAGTGGTCTCTCCTGCCGGAGGTAGTACAGCATCTGTTCTCCCATTGGGGCACACCTCAGGTGGACCTGTTTGCCTCCAGGAGAACGCAAGCTGAGTCTGTTCCATGCCCGCCTCAGCAGGGCTTGCTGCAGGGGATGCCTCTTGAGGCAGTGGACCCCGGGCCTCTTTTACGCCTTTCCCCATTTCCTTGATCCACAAGGTGCTTCAAGGTGAGGAGGGACAAGGCGAGGTGATTCTGATAGCCCCAGACTGGCTCGCAGTTCTGGTACCAGACTTCTCAGTCTCAGCTCCAGGACTCATGGCAGCTTCCAGCTCGCCGACTCTGCTCTCAGTCAATCAGGGAAGGTGTTCCATCCGGACCTTCAATCCCTGCACCTGACGGCCTGGTTCCTGGCTGCTAGAGTTCCAGGCCTTTGGTCTTTCCGACGAGGTCCTCAATGTAGTTGAGGCGTCCGTAAGTGAGCGTCCAGAAAATGTTATGCCTTCAAATGGAAAGGTTTTCCATTTGGTGTCAGGGAAGGGGCTTGGACCCTTCCTCCTGTTCCTTGGCAAGCATCTTGGACTATTTATGGTCCCTTTCTAGTCAAGGGCTTAGGTCGACGACCTATGGTGCACCTGGCAGCCATCTCTGCTCACCGGTGCGGGCCGGGAAGCAGTCGGTGGCGAGGAGAAGGTGGTCTGGCGCTTTCAAAGGCCTTGATCACATTTCCTCCAGTGCGGAACCCCACCGTGTGATCTACTGCTGGTACTGGCAAAGCTCATGGGCAAGCCTTTGCTGAACCTATGCACAGGTGTGTTTCCTCACCTGTCGGAAGACCGCCTTCTTGGTGGCTATCACGCCAGCCAGAAGGATGGGAGAGCTCCAGGCTTTCCACTCCAGTCTCCTTACCTGGTCTTCCACAAGGACAAGAGGTTGTCCTGCGCCCCCACCCAAATTCCTCCTCAAGGTGGTGCCGGAGTTTCACCTTAACCAGGTGTTGACTCTGCCGTGTTCCTACCCCAATCACACCGGAGGTTTGAATATATGGCTCCATACTCTGACCCTAGAAGGGCGCCGCTATTATAAGCGGAGCGCACGGCTGAAATTTGGGGAGAGGTTCGCCAGCTGTTTGTCTCCCACGCTGAAGCCGCATCTGGCAGACCTGCAGCCAAGCGGACGATAAGCAGGTGGGTAACCTCCTGCATAGATCTGCTATGCTGGCGGGCATGGAGCCTCCCAGAGGGATAAGAGCTCATTCTACCCGCCATACTGTTGTAACGGTGGCTGCTTCCAGGGACGCCCCTATCCAGGAAATCTGCAGGGCTGCTACCTGGAAGTCAGCAAACACCTTCATTACCCATTACCACATCGACCTTGAGTCACACCGGATGCTGGTTTGGGGCCCTCGGTTCTCAGTCTCTTTTCCCAAGTAAGTATTGGGGTGTAGGCTCTTGCCTCCTCCCGGAGAATCTGCTGGGAGTCTGCTAATGAGTGTGGATGAACAACATATCCATGTCCCTAGAAATACAGGTTACTCACCTGTAACAGGAGTTCTAGGAATGGTATATGTTGTTCATCCACACCCACTCCACCCCGCCCTCCTTCGGCTCGACGCACAACCTGAGCTCCAGCCGGGCCAGATCTGGCGTCATGGGGCGGAGCCGAGAGTTATACCACCCGGTGGTGGGAGGAGCAAGCTTGAAGACCTTCCGCAAGATTTAAAGCGGCAAGGATACCTGCCAATGAGTGTGGATGAACAACATATACCATTCCTAGAACTCCTGTTACAGGTGAGTAACCTGTATTTTTCTGCCGCTTTAAGGATGCCTTCTATCATTTCCCTGTCCATTTCCTCCTCCTGAGATGGGGTCTGTACACAACCCCATGCAGATTGTGGTGCCATTTCCTGTCTCCAGGGTGACCCATATTGACTCATCAACTTCCTGTTTACTGTTTAGTTCTGTTGCTTTAATCCCTTCCCTTATATGAGAGCTGCTCCTCCTCCTCTACCCACTCTGGCCCTCCTGTAGACTGTGTATCCTGGTATGTTGACTTCCCACTCATTGTTCTCTGTACCATGTTTCAGTGACTGCTACAATATCCAGGCATCCTCTACCATTAAGGCCACTAGTTCAGGGAGCTTGTTGCACAGACTACGGGCATTGGTACTGTCACCTTCCATTTATTTTTTATGGCCTTACCCCTTTTAGCCCCATCCCTGTCCTTAACACCTTTTTCTGCTTTATTCCTGTCCTGCTCCCTACTGACTTCTCTGCCTTGGTGTTTACCTCTCTAACTACGCGCTTTGGGGAGGCTGGGATTTTCTGCTCCTTTCAGTGCCTCCCTTGGCTAGTTTAAATGCTTGCCAATGAAGCATTTAAACCTGTCACCCAGGATCCTGATCCCCTCCTGACACATGCTGACCATCGTGCCAGTATAAGCCTGCATCCCTCCAGGTGGCTCCCCAGTCCCCAGTGAAGTCAAAACCCTGAGCTCCACACCAGTTTTTCAACCATTCATTGAATCCTGCAGCGGAATACCCTAGCATCATTCTTGCCATACACAGGCAGCACCTACGAGAAGGTTACCGTACATGCTACTTGTCTAAGGCCCTCCCCAACTCCACAAACTCCTTTTGCACTGCTCTGATCCCATTTACAGCCTGGTCATTTGTCCCTAGGTGGACAATGACATCCAGCTCCCTCCCACGCAGCTGCTTCCGATCCTGAGGATTCGCCTCCTGTCCCTCCGAGCTGTGGTGCCTGGCAGGCACCTTACCTCCTATCCCTTCCTCCCCACGCCTACCCCCCAATGATTGAGTCCCCACCAGGAGTTGTTTCCTTCCCTGTGGGGTCTCGTGTCACACTCCTGTGGATCTCCTTTGTGGAGGTTCCCAGCATCCTCCTTGGTCTCCACTGCAGGTGCCTCCATAGAGGAACCACTCTTGCCAGAACAGCATATGAATTGTGGAGAGCTATAACTGGAGAGATGCACCTCTGTTCCACCACCCTCTCCCTCCCTGAGCCCACCTTGGTCCAACTGCTCCTCTTTCTTGGCAACCTTTGAGGTAATGGTGGTGGCCCTGGTGGTCCCTGGGTGGGGGAAGAGGTTTCACAATCCTAGCCAGGTCAGCCTGGAGACAGGCAACCTCCTCCCTCAGACCAGAGAGGTGCCTGCAAACAGGGCAGCATCGCAGCCTCCAGAATGTCTCCCGGAAAGTTGCTCCACAGCCATTGCACTGCACTACTCCCATCTTGACTTCTTTGTGTCCCTCTCCTTTGCTTTGTATGCTTATTATCTCCTCCTCTATGTATTTTTACACTTACTTTCCTACTGCCTATGTGCCCTTACAACTCCCACTCTTCCTGTTCTGAGACAGAACTTCCTGTAGTCTTCCGTAGTCTTCTTCCTCTGTGCTTGGATTCAGACCTCCAGCAGCCAGGGGGATAGAGTTTTTTTTTTTTTTTTAAGGTTCCTTCAAGGTTGCTGAAACTAATGTGTCTCAGTGATCCTTCCTTCCTACTGCCAAACAGGAAGTTCCTGTTGTCAGTCAAATTCAGTGGCTATAAAACTAGAACTGGCTTGGGGTGGAAATTAGTAAAAAAAAAAAATCTGTAGTTCTGGACTTCTGTTTCTTGCTGTGCAACCAGTTCTCTTCTGCCAGAAACAGCCAGGAAAGGAAGGAACAGAACAGAGCCCTGCATTCAAACTCTCCATATCAACTGGGACAGGGTGCTATTCAACCCTGTCACATACACCCCTCCTTAAGAGGGAACCTGTTTTATCAAACAGGTTTCAAAACTTTCTATTAATTCTGTACTACCATTAGCTTCTAACTTTCAGAAATTAAGCACACGTGCAGTATCCTTTTTCTATAACAGTACAGCAAATAATAAAGTTCAAACTCATACATTTGTTTTTCAGCCTTTAGAACCCTCAATTCCTGATCCATATGTTGACAGAAAATCAGCATTGCTATTCTCTTTACTAGATTTGTGTATCACCTTGAATTTAAATGGCTGTAGTGCCAGGTACCACCTTGTGATTCTGGAATTTTTATCTTTCATTTGGTTAAGCCAACAGAGAGGATTGTGGTCTAAGTACAAAGTCAGCTCCTAGCAAATAAAACTTAAGGGACTCCATGGCCCACCTGGCTACTAGACATTCCTTTCAATGGTGGAGTACCTTTTCTCTGCCGTGCAATTTCCTACCTTTGTACAGAATAGGATGTTCTTTTCCCATCTATATGCTGACTCAGGACTGCACCTAGGCCTACCTCTGATGCATCAGTCTGTAACAGAAATTGTTTCTCAAAGTCTAGGCTTCTTAAAACAGGGGCTGAATATAATGCCTTAATGGCTTGAAAAGCTTCATCACAGTCTGGGAGTCCGTTCACATTTTCGGTACCATTTTTTGTAAGTTCTGTGAGAGGAGTAGCTAACTCTGTAAAGGTGGAAACAAATTTCTGATAACCAGCCAGCCATAAAATGAGCTGATATGTTTCTTGGTTTTAGGGACAGGGCTGTTAGCTACAGCTTCTGTCTTGGAACCTCAGACTTGACTTCTCCATTTCCCAAAACATAGCCCAAATATCTGGTTTCCTGCATGCCCAATGCACACTTGGTAGGATTAATTGTCAGACCTGCATTTTGATCAATTGGATAACTGCTCGTAGGTGTTCCAGGTGACTTTTCCAATCTGGACTGTACACCACATCATCATCCAGGTATGCAGCACAATCACCAATGTGAGGGGATAAAATTACATCCATGTACCGCTGGAATGTGGGTGGCGCACTATGTAAACCAAATGGCATGGTGGTGAACTGATAGAATCTTACAGGAGTAGTAAATGCAGTTTTGTCTCTGGATTCTTTTGCTAAAGGGATTTACCAGTAACACTTGGTGAGATCAAGGGTACTGATATACTTGGCACTCCCAGTCTGTCCACCAAATCATCTATTCTTGGCATAGGATAACTGTCATATTCTGACACTTGATCAAGTTTCCCAAAATCAAGGCAGATTCTTATACCCACTTCTTTTTGTTTACAGTCACCATTAGTGATGACCAAGCACTCCTCGACTCTTCTGTGATACTCAATTCTTTCATTTTTGTATTTCCTTAACACGTCAGCTCTTAACTGCTCTAGTAACCTGTATGCCTTTTGCCTAATGGGACGGGTATTCCTTGTCACTATTATGCGCGAATTCTTTTGCTCGGGTGATAACTGTGGCAAAAGTACTGTTAAATGTCTTTAGCAAGTTACAATTTCTGTGCTTTGTTCTGAGGTTAAGGAAACATTCACCTTATAGCATCAGCAGTTGGTTTGTTCCAGACTATCATAAGCTACATCAATATCTTCTTTATCAGTTTCGGTAAAACTAGCAAAGCAGCTTTTGGCATTTTTCAGCCCACTTCTTAAGGAGGTTAGCATGGTATATCTTTGTAGATTTTTCCTGTCAGGGTCTCAATCTCGTAGTTAACAGTGCCAGTACATCTAAGCACTCTGTAAGGCCCTTGCCACTTCATTAACAGTTTATTTTCTCTTGTGGGCAACAATAACAAAACCTTTTCACTTGGCTCAAAAACTTTTCTTTTACCCCATGGTCATAATATACCTTCTGCTGGTTTTGGGCGCTTCCTGATTACTGTGGGCGATTTCAACATATTTTGCCAGCTTCTTTCTTAGGGCACATATGTAAGACGTTATAGATTGTTTCCGTGAGGTTATCTTCCCATGTTTATCACATCCAGTGGCCCTCTTGGCTGTCTACCATACAGCATTTCAGATGGTGAAAACCCTGTTGATGTCTGTGGCACTTTTCTAAGTAAAAAGTAGGCAAGGCAAGTATTGGTCCCAAACTTTCCCATCCCGCTTTATAAACCTTTTTAACATGCATTTTAGGGTTTGGTTAAACCGCCTAACAAGACCGTCTGTCTGAGGGTGATTGGGAGGTTCATATGGCAATGATACCTAGTAGTCTGTACAGCTTCTTAATAATACAGCACTAAAATTACTACCCTGATCAGTAATAATTTTTGTAGGATCATGGATATGTTCTATCCACACTTGTTGGCATGTCCTTTCCCTTTAAGAATCTTGCCGGAAGGTCTTGTTGGCTCCTCCCACCCACCCGGTGGTATCTCTCGGCTCCGCCTTTGACGCCAGATCTTCCTTTCCGCTGGAAGATTGAGGTTCCCTCATCGCCACGCGATACTGTAGGCCTGGCGAATAAATCTGGATTTACCAAAGCGAAAACTCATATGAGATTCTTCTAGTCACCTCGCGATCTCGACTGTGATGGAGGACAAGTCCTCACCGGTTTCCGCCACTGCCCATGCAGGCAAAGGTGTCCTGGACCGACCTTCATGCCTCGAAAGCACCTTTGCTGGGTCATGCGCATGACACCCAGGAGTGCAAAATGTGTTGCGCTTTCCATCCCAGCATTCTGGACGATCGCCTCCATCATTGCACCTGGGCAGACCAGAAAATGGAACCCAGTGGTCAAATCTGAAGAAGACCTGCCAAGTGTCTCCACGGCTGCGGGGTCTGCTGAGCAGCTGAAGCAGATAAACGCCTTCAAAGAGGAGGAAGCTCAGGCCGCTGATTGGTCCTCTTCCTCTTGGTTTTTGTTCCACTCAATCTGGGCTCCACCTTCTCAGGCTCCTTTAGGAGATGTCAGTCTCTCCTACCAAAGGAGAGAGTCCATCGGAGAGACATGTCTCTTGGTCCCATAAAAGGAAAAGGAGAAAAGGTTGGTCTCGTCAACGACGCTCTTGGGATCATGAGAGATCTCGGTCCCAGGAATCTGCTGTCTCAAATTGAATTGAGGTTGCAGCCTTGAGTAGCTGGCTTCACGGTACCCCATGGTCAGCTGGCCAAGACGGAGACGACGATCCGGTCAAAATAATTATCAACCCGTACCGTCTTGCTGGATGAGGTCGACAACTCCTTATTCAGGACCCGGTCCTGCCTGTACCCACTGAGGAAGAGACCCAGCCAGCTGGGAACCTCCCTCACAGTCCCGCTCCCTGACCTGGAAGAGCCGTGGTTTTCCCGACTCCTTCTGAATCACTCAGTCAGTCCCCCAGCGGTCCAAGTCAAGGTCTCAGACTCTTCGACTGACAAGGCGAAGAAGGCGCATAAGTGCTCAAAAGCGGCGCTGCCGCTTATTCTTCCTGTCCTCCTCGGAAGAGGAGAGGCTTTTGCAAGCTGCGTCGACGCTGCAAGGATTTGATGTGGCAGCAGCTGATTATGTCCTGCCAGAAGTCAACCCGGCTTCTTCTCCTGCCATTACCTGGCTGTCGCCCTCTAGGCCAACACCTCAGGAACCAGTCCACACCGTCCTTCACCTGTGGAGCCAGTCAAGACCCTCCCGGCTCGGCTGTAACTGGCCTCTCTACCAATTGGTGGAACCACCACCAAACAGCCCACCTCCAGAGCTCCTGCTAAGGGTCTAGGTCTGTTACGGGCCTTCCGCGACAGAGCCTCTGTCTGTCACCCTCACTCCCAACTATCCTAGGCGGGTGGAGGGCTACTGTGGTGGCCAGCCAATCTATTCGGATTCCGAGGACTCTGACCTGCATTCTCGCCCATTGGATGAGGAATCAATAGGAGTCTTTCGACGAGGAGGGCCCCACTTCCTTCATGAGTATCCCGCCTCATCTCCAAATCCATGGGGATGCCATTGGAGCCATTCAGAAATGGGCCTACACCCTCTCACAGATATCCTCAAATAAAGGGATTCTCCGACAGGCTTTCCCAGTAGATGAGGCCATTGTTGGTTCGGCCTTGGAGCTGTGGCAGCATCCGCCTCCTGCCCTCGCCTCAGCCTGCATGGCCTGCAAATACATAGTCCCCATCGCTCCTTTGGATTCACCAAACACCCCTTAGCTGAGGGGTTGATGACCAATCTGTGTTAAGGTGCTCAGGAAATTCAGGAGACACCGATAGACCCCGGTCAAAGAGTCCAAGAAACTGTACCATTCTGCCTGGAAAGTTTACACTGCTTCTCCTCTTGGCTTCGTCAGGCAAGCTCGGCCATCATCATGGGCGCATTTTTCACACGCCTTCTGGACTCTCTGGATGAGGTCCTCCCTCACCTCCCAGAGACTTCCAGACCATGATCAAACAGGTCCGTGACCAGGGCTGGGCGGTTGTGAAGCATCAACTCCAGATGGCTCTGGATATCAGGGACTCCTGCGCCTGCTGAGTTGCGGTTGCCATGCACCACAGGGCCTGGCTGAGGGTCTCCACCTTCGGGCAGACACTCGGCACAAGTTGATGGACATCCCCTTCCTGGGTACCGACCTCTTCGGTCCAAGAGTGGGTGGTCACCTCAGCTCATAGAAAAGTCCACTGCCACCTTGGACTCTGTGACTTCTACTCAGAAGGAATCCCAGGGTTCCAAAAGCAGAAAACAGAGCCTTTTCAGCCTTCTGCCCCTGCTGCCAAGCAGCCCCATTTCCAGTCGAGACAGCAACATTGAACCTTGGTGCCTCGGCCCAAGTCAGGGGCCCCGCGCACGAAGCCCAGAAGAAAGGGTCCCAGCATTTCACGGGCCGGATCCTCCTCCTCTAAGCCTGCACAGTGACGGATGGGGTTGCCAATCACATACCTGTCACACCAGCTCTGGGTCCTCCTGTGGGGGGCGGCTCTGCCACTTCCTTTTCACCTGGTCCGCTGTCACAATGGACAGGTGGGTTTTGAAGTGGTCAGTTAGGGGCTGCCTCTAGAATTGAGCAGTAACCATGAAGCTGAGCCCGCGCCCCATGGGAGGAGATGTTGTCCGTGCACACTCAGTCGGCTCTCCAAGACCACATCGCCCAGCTCCACCGCAAGGAGGTAGTGGCCAGAGTTGTGGACCCCTGTCCACCCTGGGTTCGCTTCCAGGTACTTCCTGGTCCCTAATCGACGGGGCGGCTGGCACCCATTCTAGATCTTCACGACCTGAACCAAATTCTCAGGTCTCGCACAATCAGGATGGTAACTCTGTCTCAGATCATACCATCTCTCAAGCAGTACATGTGGTTCTGCTCACTGGATCTTCAGGATGCATTCCTTCACGTCATGATCCGTCCATCTCCCGAAGGTTCCTCTGCTTCTGAGCAGAGGAATCCTATTCGATGTTCCAAGCCATGCCGTTTAGCCTGTCATCAGCACCTTGGGTCTTCAGGAAATGCATTGTAGTGATGGCAGCCCACCTTGGGGTCAGAGTGTACCCCAGTCTTGACGACTGACTTGTAGCGGTCCCTCTATTCAGGAGGTGGAGAATTCCAGGGATCTTATCTGTGTCTGTTTCACCATTCATCACAGATGGGTTATCTGGCGGAGGTCAGGACCCAGAGAGCTTCTTTTTTTTTTAAAAAGGGTAGGCGGAGCCGACACCACCATCGCGCCGCCCTCGAGGCGGCGTACTGCGATGGCGCTCGAGGGTTGGCTTAGGCTGTGTCACCCGCCTGCCTGCCAGTTCTTCGTCTCCGCCGGCCGAGGTTGCCTCTGGTGGAAGCTTGAAGAAGATTGTAAAGCCTGTTTGCATCCTTTTTCCTTGGCGTTAAGTCCGTTGGTTTCCTGCCGGTTCTGTTTTCTACCGCCACTCGGCGTCGCCGGTAAGATCTTTCCTTATTTTTGAATTTTGCGACGTCGAGTCTGTTTTGGTGTTTTTCCGTAGGTCGTGTCTAGGTCGGAGGGCAAAGAAGTCTTCAAGGCAGATTGACCCCCATGCGACGGTGCCCATGCGGCCGAAAATCTCCATCACCCGACCAGCACGACCGGTGTCCTGGCCCGCTCCACGACATGGACTCGTGCGACGCCTGCTTCTCCATCGACCGCGGGGTCCCTCTAACAGCCAGCGTTGAAAGTGAAGCGAGCTCCGCCGACTTTCGGTTGTAGGGTTCGCACTCGTCGGGCCAAGCCGGCGCTCTCGGCCTTTCCTCTGGGTCCCCTCCGGTTCTGTACTGACCGAGGAGGAGGGAGCCTTGGCTGCTGTAGCCTAGCCATTGCCGAGGCTCCTTCTGCGCAGGGACCAACCTGCTCCCTTCCTGGGAGCGGCGGAGGCGCCACCATGGCACCCTTCGGGGTGAAGGCTCCCAGTGTCGCTCCCGCTGCTCGGAAGGCCCGGGTTGGCACCGTCCTTGATGCCTTCAGCGCCATTCGGCGGCGCCCGTGGGCCCTGGCGGGGCCGTTGGTGCCAACTTCGCTCGGCGCCTGGCTCGGCCGACGCCCGATCACGGCACCGGCGCTGTTCGCGGCACCGTGAAACCTCACCGTCGTCTTTCGCCATGTCTCGCCTCGGTGCGAGGTGGAGCATGGCGCCGTGTCGCTGAGGCTCGCGCCCATGGGGCCTCCGACTCCATCTGTCAGCGCCGTCACGCACTCCAGTGCTGCTCGCGGCGCCAAAGAGCCAAACGGCGCCGTGTTCAGGCGCTGGGTCCGCCTGGGGCCATCGGCGGCACTGCCATCGTCCTCGGCGGCCGCTTGCGCGAGGGAACCAGGGCGGTCTCCATATCGGCGCCGAGGGTGCAGCCGGGCTGCCGCCGGGCGCCGTCCCCTGTTCTGGTGCCCGTGCCGGTGGATCGGATGGTGCCGTGACTGGTCCTGGCATTGGGGCTGTGCCTCCTTCGGATCCCACTTGCGGGTTGTAGGGGCACTGGCACCCACTGGCACAACAGTGGCTTCGGGCCTGGTGGTAGGGATAGTTCTGCCCACCCTCCTACGGTTTGGCTCAGAGCCTCGGACTCTACCTCTTCAGAGGCGGTCGAGCTCCGAGTTGGACGTGCAGTCGCACCCTCGGGGTTGGCTGCGAGGCGTGGACAGCACAGTGGTCTCATCGACGGTCGGAGCCAGCCCCTCCTGAGGAGAGGTCAGTGGCCTCCGAGACTAGGGTCCGTGGTGCTGACCAGCAGGCAGTGGTGCGTGCCACCATAGCTCTGCAGCCTGGTTTTGGGGTTTCATCGATCCCTCGGTTGTGGTACCCTCCAGTGGTGTGTCTTGATCGCCCGACTTTGGGGCCCATCGAGGCACCTGCAGGAGAGGGTACTGCTCCTGGGTTTCCCTTCAGGGCTGCCCAGAGATGCCAGCTACCTAGGCTGGCCCTCTCGAGGAGGAGGATTCTTCCGGACTCTGAGGGGTCGAGGGTGTGGGATCGGTGCGTCTGCCTTTTCTGGGGTCACCGGGCCTGGGTGGAGCCGTAGTGCAGATTTCACTCTTCCCCTCGGTTTCTTTGGAGTCCCGTTCTTTTGAGGTAGGGACCGTCCTTCTGGACCTTACGGCCCCGGCCGCCTCACTGGGGATTCTTCCGGCGCAGCCAAGGCAGTACCAATGTGGTTGTGCAGCTGTCGGCTGTGGGGTCTTCCGGGCACCTTCTTCCACGGGTGCCTATGGTCCGTTCCCAGCCCTGGCGGAGGTCAGCCGACATCTCTTCTCGGCTCTGCCCCATCCCTCTGCCACATTTCTCCTGCGCCCCAGGCATCCTCGGTCCTAGCGGCCCTCTCACCTGGGAGCAGTTCAGAGCAGTGGCTGCCGGTTCCCTGCTTCACGTTAGGGCAGTGGACAGCCAGGTTTTCAACCTTCCCTGCAGCCACCCTCTGAGCACATGGTGACCTCCAGCTCCTCATCCCCCTCTTCAGGGTAGAGGAACCTTCTGTCCACATTTCTCCGGCTGCTGATCTCTCGAAGTATCAGCGTTTCCTCGTGAGGATGTTGGAGGATTTGCACCTTTCACCCTCCACTATCAGCAATCCTGAGCACGTGGCGCACGTCTTTCTAGGCGATTTTGCGAGGCCACCTTGTGGTGCCGCCCTGGCCAGCTCCCTCGGGGAGGCGTCTGCTGCGCTCTGGCAGAGGCCCTTCTCTGGAGTTCCTGCCCCAAGGGATCTCAACCAGAGGTTGATGCACTCCGGAGTCTCCAGTTCCATGCCTCATCCACAGTCGGGTTTGACGCACTTGGATACTCCTGATGGGCTTCATGCCCTTCACTGTGACCGGTCCTCAGATCAAGACTCTTCGATTTTGATTTTTGGGGAGGAGGACCTTCTCTCAGCATGGTTACTCCTCTCATTTCTGCTCATCAGGCCCACTATGCAGCCTACAACAGGTTCTTGTGGTCCAGGCTAGGTCAGCTCCTGGCCTCATTGCCTGACTTCGGAGCAAACCAGACAAGCCATCGCACTCTCTGCACGTGGCCTGGAGCTAGCAAGGCACCTAGCGAGGCATCTTATGGCGCCAGCGAGGTAGCTACCAGGAGTCGTGGGGACAGCGATCTGCACTAGGGCGATCGACATGGCTACGTCTTTCCTGGTTGTCACCCTTGGCCCGCGTGGGAGATTGGCTCCCGCCCACGAGGGAACCTACCTTTCTCCCGTGAGAGTGAGACCGCTTGTCGGGCAATCTCCTTCTCCGGGGAACTCCATCTCTCTCTCCCACTCGGGCCTCTCCAGGCCCTGAAGGTTCCCTTTAGTGTGTCACCCACTGAGGGCTAAGGGACTTTGTCCCTTAGGGTGGTGAAACAACCTCTTGGGGGCTTATCTCACCTTATTCAGATGAATGGTGAAGATTGACACAGATAAGATATGAAAATTACGCACTCACGTAATTATGTTCTTTCTGTGTATCTTCACCATTCATCACAACCCCACCCACCATCCCCTGGGGCCTCAGTCTCTGGGTCCCACTCCTCTCTGTGACCCCCTTAGGAGTGGGTAATGTAGGGACACAGGCGGTATTTTCCAAGGAGAGTGGGCAGCTCGAGCGACACTCCTTCTCTACTATCTTTGTCTCCACCCCTGTGGGTGGAGTTGGTAGTTGCCTCCTTCTGTCCTCCTCCTGGTTTCCATCCAACTATTTCTCCTAAAAAAAAAAAAAAAGAAAACCCTTTTTTTCACCAAACATCTATTCTTGAGAGATTACTGAATCCTGTACCTGTTCTTCTTCCAGAATAGCCGACTCTGCTTTCTGGAGTATTTACCAGTTATTCTGTGCCTTGAATTCTGGCAGACAGCTTGCTACTCCTTGCAGTTCCTATACAATCTGGTGATGGACAAGGGTCTCGGATATCTTAATACCTCTCCCTCTCCTAAATCCTTTCTCCTCCCTACCCTTCCCTTCTTCCGCCTCAGAGATTGGGGCCCTCCCAACCCTTAGTCTAACCTCTTTTGCTGTCCTCTCAGTCTTATTTCTCCTTTTAGTTCAGACATCCTTTCCTTTTCTGTCCCTTGGACTCTCTTATCCCACCCTCCATCCCTTCCTCTTACCTCTCCGGCGACTCAGAACTGAGCAGGCAGGAGTCGACACAGCCTAACAGCCAACCCTCGGCGCCCACGCAGTGCGTCGGCCTCGAGGCGGCGCCGACAGTGTGTCGGCTCCGCCTACCCTTTTTAAAAAAAAAGCTCCCATGGGTCCTGACCTCCAGCCAGATAACCCATCTGTGAAGATACACAGAAGATCATAATTACGGTAGGTACTGAATTTTTCATATCTGGCTCTCCAGACCTGCATCAAACTTGGTCTCCTGGACAGTGAGACCAAGTCGAACTCAGCACTCCGGGTAATCAGCTTTATCGGGCAGAGCTTGACTCTTGCCGAGCCAGAGCCAGGATCCCGACAGAGGCGGAGGTTCTCTCCTCCTTTGCCTGATCATTCTGGTTGGGCACTTGCACCCGGGGACTTCCTCGCCTTCTTGGGTGGCCTGCACCATTGTGGTCTGATGGGCCCTGGTATATGTGCCCCTCCAATGGGAGTTGGCCAGCCAGTGAACTCAGTGACAAGGTCATTTCGACCAGCTGGTCACTGTGACCCAGAAGATGTGGGATGCTCTGCAATGGTGGACCGTCTTAGAACATTTGCAGGAAGGGATCCTGTTTTGTCTATTCTGATGACCGATGCCTTTCACAGGCTGGGGTGCCCATATAGGAATCTGAGTCCACAGGCTGTGGACCCTGAGGAATCTAATGTCATATCATCCTGCTGGAGCTCCAAGCATTTCGGCTGTACGGACAGCATTTGCTCCATTTCTTTGGGGTCAAGTGGTGCAGGTCCAGACAGACAATACCATGACAGTGTACTACCTCAACAAGCAGGGCGGCACGTACTTCTGGCATCTGTGCAGGAAAGCTCCACATCTGGACCCTTGTCAGCCAACTGGAGGCAGATCTTCTAGCCATCCATGTCGCAGGAGCCTCCAGTCAGTTGGCAGATGACCTCAGCTGTATGGACGTGGTGTCCCACGAGTGGTCTAACCACCCAGAGGTAGTTCACAGCCTGTTCCCAGTGGGGCAACCCTCACACGGACCTGTTCGCCTCAGGAGAACACAAAGCTGAGGCTGTTTCATGCCCGCACCCCTCAGCAGGGCTTGCTGCAAGGGATGACTTCTCAAGGCCGTGGAGTCCAGGCCTCTTCTTTGCCTTCCCTCTACTTCCCATGGTTCACAGGGTGCTCCTCAAATTCCAGGAGGGACAAGGCACAGGTGATCCTGGTAGCCCCAGACTGGCCTTGCCAGTTCTGGTATCCAGATCTCCTCAGCTTCAGCACCAGGCTTCAAGGAGTCTTCCAGCATGCCCAGACCTGCCCTTGATCAGTCAGGGGAGGTATTCCACCCTGTCCTTCAATCCCTGCACTGACAGCCTGGTTCCTGAGCAGCTAGAGTTCCAGAAAATGGGATCACAGAAGTAAGTCCCAGCGTTGGCGTTCTTGGGAGCAGGAGGTTCTCGCTCCCGGATCGTCTTCTCTCGACTTGGTCGAGGTGACTGACCCAGGCCTCTAGTTTCCATGGAGTCCCGACAAACCAGCCAGCCAAGACTTCTGTCAACAAGGCAGAGATCTTTCTCGAGCCCACCGACAGGTTGTCAACCGAAGAGGCCGATATTTCTCCTCGTGACACTGGTACCCCGGTGCCATCTGGGGACTTAACTCTTGAGCCAAAGTCTGTGGCCAAAGACCCTGAACCAGAGGATCAGCGGGTTTCCCCCGCTCCTTCCTCGACCCACCACTGACGGTCAAGGTCTCGGTCCTTCTTCCTCTTCGGGTCAGTCCTCACACGGCATCGGTCCTGGTCCCCGAGATCACGGAAAGCGGCATCGCCGCCGTCTCTTCTTCCTCCTCGGTCGAGGAGAGGCTTCGGCCAGTTGCGCAGGACGTTATGAGGACCTTATGTGGCAGCAACTTATTTACGGTGGTCAACCGTGCTGGCTCCCACACTGGCGATTAAGTGGTTGTCACTGATTGGCTCATGCTGTCCTCTGCCCCGGTTCCTCGGTCGAGGAGCCGCCCCTGTGCCGATTGCCTGCCTAAACCAGCTGCTCCACCCATAGTGGTGGAATCTCCGCCTCCTCAACCCGAAGACAGGGGCGCCAACCAAGGATTCTTCGCCTGGCCAAGGCTTGCCCCACAGGTTGTCGGTCACTCTCACCCCGACCGCCTTCGGTGAGTGGAGAGGGCCAGGCGGTCGGCAGCTGCTCGCGGACTTCCTTCTGAGTCTGAAATTCCTTGCTGTATTCCGCCAGTTGACCTGGAATTCAGGGGTCTATCGGTGACGAGTGCCCATCCTCGCTCCTGGTATCCTTTGACTCATCTCGGAGTCCACTGGGATGAAACTCAAACCGTGCAGAAATGGGCCAGATACCCTCTCACAGAAATCCTGGACTAGGGGATTCCCGTGGCTGAGCCATAGTGGGCCTGACCCTGGAGCTCTGGCAGTGGCTGGCCTCTTGTCCTGCGCTTCAGCCAGGAAGGTCCCTACTGGCTCCTCTCTGGTTCTCGGAGCACCCCTCGGCTGAGGGGTTGGTGACCCGATGCGTTTCTGGCGCTCCGGAAATGCTGGGGATGTGGACAAGCCCCTGGACAAGGAGTCCAAAAGCTGGACTACTCCGGGAGGAAAGTCTATGCTGCCGCCTCCAGGCCTTCATCAGGCTAGCTCAGCTGTTCTGATGGCACACTTCTCCCACGCCTTTTGGGCTCCCTGGATGAGGTGCTTCCTCATCTCCCGGCTGACCTCCAGACCACGGTCAAGCAGGTTCGGGGTCAGGGAGCGGGGTGGCTAAACAGCTCCAGACTGCTCTGGATGTCGGTGATTCTTGTGCCTGGTCAGTAGCAGCCGCCATAGCCATGCTCCACAGGGCTTGGCTGCCGATCTCAACCTTCATGGCGGATACCCAGCACAAGCTAGCAGATATCCCTTTCTGGGCACTGACTTGTTTGGGCCGGGTGGAGGGCCACCCAGTGGAACGAGAAGTCCAACGCCACCTTGACTCGGTCGAGATCTGCCCAGAAGGACAAAGGCCGCATCAGCAGCGTAAGCCCTTTCGTCCCTTCCGCGCCTGCGCCACATCCGCCCAGCAGCATCAGCAACAGGACCAGCAGGCTCATTCTTGGCACCCCAAGGCAGCTATCACTTCCTCAGTTAGAAGTTGAGAGGTAGGTCCAGGCGGTCCTCCGCCCAGTTCTTCCTCAAGCCTGTCCGGTTGCGGGTGACACACCAACCCCGTCATACCTCCCTGGGTCCCCTTGTGGAGCGGCTCAGCCACTTCTTTTCCGCCTGGTCCACTATCACCACAGACCGCTGGGTGCTGGAGGTGGTTGGCAGGGGTCTGTCTCTGAGTCGAGCAGACCCCTCCTTTTGAAACCAGCGCCCTCTGGTGCCACAGATCAGCCCTCTGTGGCTCGCTGAGATGACTTAGCCCTACTCCTCCAGAAGGGGTAGTCAGCAAGGTGGCGGATCCTCCTCCTTGCCCAGTGTTTGTGTCCAGGTACTTCCTGGTCCCAAAACAGATGGGGGCTGGTGCACCATTTTCAATCTGCACGACCTGAACAAGGTTCCTAAGGGCGCACACCTTTCAGATGGTCACTCTGGCCCAGATCATACCATCCCTGGAACTAGGCATGTGGTTCTGCTCCTGGATCTTCAGGGCGTGTTCTTTCACGTCTCAATCTGTCCGTCCCATCAGCGGTTCCTCGCTTCGGGCAGAGGGAACCCTTTACGAGTTCGGTCCATGCCCTTCGGCCTTTCTTCCGCTCCCAAGGTCTTCACCAAATGCTTGGCAGTGGTGGCAGCATTCCTGTAGCGCCTAGGGGTCCGGGTCTACCCTTACCTGGATGATTGGCTGATAGCAGCCCCTGAGGTTGGAGGCGGAGTGGTCCAGGGATCTGGCACTCCAGGCTTGTTCTCTCAACTTGGCCTCCTTATCACGAGGCCAAGTCGAACTCGTGCCTTAGCAGGTGATCCAGTTCATCGGCAGAGCTTGACTCTATAGCCAGAGCCTGCTCCCGTGGACAGGGCCAAGGTCCTTTCCTTCTTTGCCCAGTCATTTCTGGTTGGGCAGTTGCACTCTGCCCAGGACTTCCTGCACCTTCTGGGTCTCATGGCGGTCTGCACCAACCTGGTCCGTGGGCCCGCTGGCATACACCCCTGCAGTGGGGCTGTCCCGCCAGTGGTCTCAGTGCTCTGGTCTCCTAGACCAGCCAGTGTCCGTGACCCAGAAGATGTGGGACGACCTGCAGTTGTGGCTTGTCCCAGCTCATCTGCAGGAGGGATACTCGTTAGTCTGCCTGAGCCGAGGTCATCTTGACGACCGATCTTGCCTCTGATGGGTTGTGGTGCCCATATGGGGCAGCTATAGGCCCACGGCCTTGATCCCTTCCAGGAGTCCCCACACATCATCCTAGCTGGAGCTCCAGCGGTTCAGTTAGCCCTGACCGCCCGGGCCCGCTTGTCCGGGTCAAGTTATTCAGATCCAGACAGACAACACCACAACCATGTACTATCTCAACCAACAGGGCGGGACACGCTCCTTGCCTTTGTGAAGGAAGCTTTCTACATATGGTCTCTCGTGCTCAGCCTGGAGGCGGATCTCCTAGCCATCCATGTGGCAGGAGCCTCGAACAGTCTGGCCAGTGCCCTCAGCCGGATGGGCTATGCATCTCACGAGTGGTCTGTCCTGCCGAGGTAGTGCAGGATCTGTTCTCCCGCTGGGGCACTTCTCATAGATGCATAGATGCATAGATACATGACAGTGTCGGCAGATAAGGGCCTGGCCCACCTAGTCTGCCCATTTGAGCTTGTAAGTTCAGTTTGTTTTCCTAGAAGTCTATTTCCCTTACCCTGACCTCTAGAATTCCTTTATGTCTATCCCATGCATTCTTAAACCGTGATTGTTTCAGCCCCACCACTTCCACTGGCAGGGGTGTTCCACTTGTCCACCACCCGTTCTGTGAAGAAATTCTTTCTCATGTTTCCTCTGAATCGTCCTCCCTCAACTTCATCCCATGCCCTCTAGTCCTGAAACATCTTTTCGCTTAAAATAGTGTTTTCCTGCACCCTGTTCCTCCCTGTAAGATACTTGTATGTCTCTATCATATCCCTCTCCTCCTCTCCTCCAGGAGTACATGTTCAGTTCCTTCAACCTGTCTTCATAGGACTTGTGATGCAACCCTTGCACCATCTTTGTTGCCCTCCTCTGAACCTTCTCTACCCTGTCTATGTCCTTACATAGGTATGGTCTCCAGAACTGTATACTGTACTCCAGGTGGGGCCTCACTAGTGTCTTGTATACGCGAATTATGACCTCCCTTTTCCTGCTGGTGATGCCCTGCCTATACATCCCAGCATCCTATTTGCTTTACCTGATGCCTTGTCATACTGTTTCCCTACCTTGGGGTCATCAGAGATGACAACCCCAAGATCCCTTTCCTGCTTGGTGCATGCTATATCCTCACCCCCAACTGATATATTGTGCCAGGGTTTTTGTCTCCATATGCATTATCTTGCACTTCTTTGCATTGAATTTCAACTGCCAAACCCTTGACCATTCTTCAAGTTTCTGCAGGTCCTTCTCATTCTGTCTACACCCTCTGGTGTGTCTACTCTGTTACAGAGCTTTGTGTCATCAGCGAACAGTGAAATTCTGCCTTCTAGATCCTGTGCAATGTCACTGATGAAGATGTTGAATAGGACCGGTCCCAGCACTGATCCCTGTGGTACCCACTGGTCACTCTTCCCTCTGTGGAGTGACAGCCATTTACCACCACCCTCTGTGTCCTGCCACCCAGCCAGTTACCTACCCACCACACTGCTGTCTGCCCACACCCATATTCCCCAGTTTGTGTAATAGTCTTCTATGTGGCACAGTGTCAAAGGCCTTGCTGAGTCCAGATAGGCCATGTCCTGCCCTCCCTGATCCACCTCCCTAGTCACCCAGTCAAAAATTCAATGAGGTTGGTCTGACATGACCTCCCCTGGTGAAACCATGCTGCCTTGGGTCCTGTAGTCCATTGACAACCAGATGTTCCACCAATCTCTCCTTCAGTAGTGCTTCCATGATCTTTCCCACTCGAGGTGAGGCTGACTGGTCTGTAGTTCCCTGCTTCCTCTTTGTTCCCACTTTTGTATAAGAGGACTACATCTGCTGTCCTCCAGTCTTTGGGTACTCCCTGTTTCCAGTGATTGGCTGAACAGGATAGCCAGAGGTTCAGCCACCACCTCTCAGGTGGACCTGTTTGCCTCCAGGGAGAATGCGAAGCTGAGGTTGTTCCATGCTTGCTCCCCTCAGAGGGGCTCGCTGCAGGGGATGCCTTCTCAAGGCCGTGGACCCCAGGCCTCTCTTACCTTCCCTCCATTTTGCTTGTTCCAAAGGCGCTTCTCAAGGTGAGGAGGGACAAGGCGCAGGTGATTCTGGTAGACCAGACTGACCCCGGCAGTTCTGGTATCCAGATCTCCTCAGCCTCAGCTCCAGGCTCCGAGCGGCTTCCAGTCCGCCTGGACCTGCTCTCTGTTAACAAGGAAGGTATTTCACCCGGACCTTCAATCCTGCATCTGACGGCCTGGTTCCTGAGTGGCTAGAGTTCCAGGCCTTGGGTCTTTCTGATGAGGTCCTCAACGTTGTTGAGGCGTCCTGTAAGGAGTTGACCAGAAAATGTTATTCCTTTAAATGAGAGAGATTTTCCATTTGGTGTCAGGGCAAGGGCTGGACCCCTCTGTCTGCTCATTGGCCAACATTTTGGACTACCTGTGGTCCCTTTCTCAGCAAGGGCTTCAGTCGACAACCGTTAAGGTGCACCTGGCAGCCATCTCTGCTTACCAGGCACAGGCGGCAAGCAGCTGGTGCAGGAGAAGGTGGTCTGGCGTTTTTTCAAAGACCTAGATCACATATCCCTCCGTGAGTGAACCTCCACTTCTGTGGGATTTACTGCTGGTATTGACTAAGCTCATGGGTAAGTCATTCGAACCAATGCACAGGTGCAATATCTCCCACCTGTCAAGGAAGACTGCCTTCTTGGTGGCTATCACGCCAGCCAGAAGGACTGGGGAGCTCAGGTGATTTCCATAGAATCTCCTTACCTGGTCTTCCACAGGACAAGTTGTCCTCATGCCCCCACCGAAATTCCTTCAAAGGTGGTGTCGGGAGTTTCACCTGAATCATGGTATTGACTCTGCGGTGTTCTACCCAGTCACACCTTGGAGGCGAATACAAGCTCATACTTTAGGCCTGAGATGTCTCTCCTATTATAATGAGAGGACGGCGGAAATTGTGGGAGAGGTTCGCCAGCTGTTTGTCACCCACGCTGAAGTCGCTTCTTGCAGACCTGCAGCAAAATGGACTATTGCAAGGTGGATTACATCTTGCATAAGTCTTTATGAGTTGGCGGGCATGGAGCCTCCCAGAGTGATAAGAGCTCATTCTACTCACCATACTGCTGCATCAGTGGCTGCTTCCAGGGACATCCCTATACAGGAAATCTGTCTGGCAGCTACCTGGATGTCAGCAAAGACCTTCATTACCCATTACCTCATCGACCTTGAGTCACACCGGATGCTGGTTTTGGGCCTCAGTTCTCAATCTCTATTTCCCATGTGAGTATCATGGGGTTGTGTGCCTTGCCTCCCTCCTCCCGGAGAACTGCTAGGAGTCTGCCAGTAAGTGTAGATGAAAAACATATCTACAATCCTAGAAAAACAGGTTACTGACCTGTAACAGTAGATCTTCTACGGAATGGTCTCTTGCAGTAGGTCATTACTTCTGGGAGGTTTCAGCAGGACCACCCACTCACATCATTTCCTGGCTCTGCCTACAAGAGTGGGTGGTCCCTGGCACACTCTGTCTGTTCATTTCCACTGGCTTCAGCTCACACAGCAGCTAGCTCAATCTTCTGTGTAAGCAGTCGTCAATGAGAATTGAACCTTTATAGCCAGAGGTTGTCTAGGCTTCATACACGCACCAACTCCTGTGCTTTATACCAGAAACAAAACTCTGTAACCAAAAAGAAGGTTACAACAACTTTTAAAACATTTTAATGGAAGACAAAATATTATGTTACAGACTCAGGGGCTCGCACAAGGGCTCCATATCCACTGAGTCGCTTCCAAAACTCTTATCCTCATCATCAACGGGCATTTTGAACCTAGCAAATACAACAGCCTCTCATACATGGGAGTACTTTCCCGTCGATGGAGCATCATACTTCGCTTCTATCGCCGAGGGGCACATCAACTCAGCCTCCTCCTGTATGGAAGCAAGCTTTCCCCATCGACAGAGCATCAGTCCTCATAAAAAATTCAGTCTCTTCATACATGGGAGTGCTTCTCCGTCGACGGAAACATCAAATCCTCAGAAATACTCAACCTCTTCATACATGGAGTGCTTCTCCTCGACGGAGCATCATACTAATACTCAGTCTTCATTGTCAACAGGACATATAAAACAAGCCTCCTCATACATGGGGTGCTTTCCCGTCTAGCAGACACATGGATTTCAAAGTCTCATCGGCGGGGCTGAACCCCCAGCCAGGCCATGAATTCACTATGGGACTGCCTTCTCCATCGCAGAACCTGCCTTTTATGACCTATGACCCTCCCGACAATGGTAGTGCCCATACAGTCGACGGAGCACCTATTATATGTTCCACCATCGACGGAGCAGGTTTTCATCATAAAATCATACCTTTAGAGGCTATTTCTCCATCAACAGAGATTATTATTTCGACGTCTGCCCTAGGGCCGTAACTGATGATGAAGACGCCTCATTTTCTCCTGCATATACCCATGAGTACACCTCACTACATATTATGGGGCCACACTCATGAGAAAAAGGGCAAACCAACATATTTTACCCCCATGATATACCACATTCATTATATGACCAAAAAAAAAAAAACTCCTCACCAAGGAGTGCAGGATTATACTACTAGGAAGTATACATTCATCCTCCATGAACACCCACTACCGCCGGGTACAACAGCCATAATGGACTCACAGCTTAAAAATTCCTAACCTGCCACCTTACAGGTACCTAATATTGAGCATATTATTTTATAATGCTTGGGGTTTGCATACTGTATACTGCATACTCCTGATCCACCTAAACCCCACTCCTGTCATACTGTATCTCTGCCTCCTACAAAGAGACAGACTGAGCTGAAACTCACTCCTTCCTTATCACCTCTGACACCTGTGGAGGAATACTATTCTGTGAACAAACCGCACAAATTAATTTAAAATGAGAAATAACTATCATAACCAAAGAGGCTTTCCAGAAACAAAGGATAAATATCAAAGGCACATTCACTATCCCTGGGTCTACCCAGCCTTTCATTCCAATGACAACAGTGCCTACACCTCTTATGATTTCAAATATCCGAACCCCTACTGTCTCCATAGGGCCTCAATGAAACCATGGGGTTATTCTGCCTTTATAATCAGAAACACAAAGAGGGTTTGCCAGAAAAAAAAGACAAGGAGGTGTATGTCCCTAGCAGTGAACAATTTAAAGCGGAGACCTAGTGTGGGTCGCTGACCATCACATCTGTATCCCACCTGCATCATATAGTGCCCTTCCATGGTGGACACTGACTCCAACCTCAGCCAGGGCCTGTTACAACAATAAATACAAATAGCAGATGCAGCTTTTAAAAGAGGCACATCAAAACCCACATCATGCACATGGCAAGTGGATTGACCCCACTGCACATTCTCATTTTAAACTCTTACTTGGATGTTGCCATGCAGCTTAAGCCTACCCGCCATCCAGGCCCCCTACTCAAATATCTGTTTACCCAACAGAAAAAATAAGGGATCACCATCCCAGTTTTCCATATAAAATATCTGAATATAATTATTATCCAAAAAAAAAATTTTCCATTAATGTCAAGTCCTGACTTTGGACAAGACTATCTTTACCGATCCTATATCACTAAAGATCAAATAAAATATTAATGGACCAATGAGAGAACCGCCCATACATGGCCTCGACATATCGGACATCACAGGCTACAACACTTAGTAGCCATCATAGTCAAATTAATAACCAGACCAGGCTTGAAATGCAAAGGGAGAAACCTAAAACACCACAACCCGAAAGGTCTGCAATCCCAGGCTTAACGCCCAAGGACCCGCTTTGTAAATGAAATTACAAATACATGACAACATAGCAGACATTTCTTTGCTGCTTCCTGAGAGCTACTAACACGTGCAATCCCAAATGGACACATTTGTATCATTTTTTGTGTTCATTTTAAGCCCTAGACTCATATTACTGCCTACTCACAAGAGCCTTATACTATTTCACCAGATTGTTTGCTGAAAACCTCATCTAATTGTCCATTTCTACCATGTATGTGCCAGAAACTGGATAACCAGAATATTCTTCAGGGACATATTTACTTAAAACTTCCTAATCAGACCCTTTCCACCATGGGATCTGACTTTTCAACTTCCATATCTTTGGCCTCTGGCCACTGAGATCTACCAGTCTCTCCATTATACGGATGAATTCATCACATGACTTATTGCTATAATAAATACAGTAACCCTTATCAGGTCTTCATCAGACTCACTCCATAGGAGAAAACACGAGCGGCCATTCTGGCTTGTTTTACCAAAGATTTTATCACCGACATTATAATGCACTCACCTGCTACACTGTCCAGACCTTTACTAGACAATATAACTTGGATACTGCCTTTAGACAACTAACGTTCGCTCGGCCGCATTGCTATATAAGGCACAATGCCACAGTTGTCCCCCACTAGGATATATAGCTGCTTGGGAATCTCCAAGAAGTAATGACCTACTAGGACCATTCCTAGAATATAGTACGGTTACGCAAGATCTTACTGTAACAGTAGATCTTCCAGGAATGTCTCTTGCAGTAGGTAGCTTCCCACCCTCTATTCCCCTTCCAATTCTAATAGGGAAAATCATAATCTAAGAACTTAGGGTTGGGACTTACTGGTGCCTCAGTTTCCCTCAGACCCTCACTTACGAGCTGAATCTGGTGGGAACAGAGTGCCAGGGACCACCCACTCTTGTAGGCAGAGCCAGTAAGTGATGTAGTGTGTGGGTGGTCCCTGCTGAAAAGACTGCTGGAAGAAACTGCCGGTGATAGCACCACTTGCTGGAACCTCCTAGAAGTAATGACCCACGAAGACACATTCCTGGAAGATCTACTGTTAGGTAAGATCTTATGTAACCGTACTTTCTAGGAGTGGTATATGTTGTTCATCCACACAGACCCACCCGACCTCCCGGCTGTGGACGACAAACCTGGCTTCCAGCGGCTAAGATCTGGCATCATGGGGCGGAGCTGAGGGTTATACCACCCGAGTGGGTGGGAGGAGCCAGCTTGAAGACTTCCGTCAATTCTTAAAGGGAAAGTGACATGCCAGTAAGTGGATGAACAACATATACCACTCCTAGAACTATTGTTACAGGGGAGTAACCTGTTTTTCTACCTTCCTCTGACTTGCAGGTATCTCCTCACTGGTTAGTTTAGCTATTGTTTTTTTTCTTCTTCTTTATCTCTTCATTGATAGGGCACTTGTCATTCAGGTGGTGGACCTCTCTTATACTACCCACGGGGAGAATGACACGGTGGTGAAACTATCATACAGTCTCTAGAAGAAGTGCTGAACTGAGTTCCTGCAAGCCTCCAGTCCAATTTAGTATCTGTATCTTCTTACCTATCCCTCTCCCTTGTAGGGTGCATATTTGTTGCTGCTCTCAAGTTTAGGTGCCTCTTTGATTTTCTGAGGCACCTTTCTGTTGGCACGCTTCTGCCACTGAGGAAATGTTGATCTCTGCTGCTCCTACCTTTACAGAAATTTCTTACTCCACCCAGATTGTTCTGGTCACCATTTTAACCTGCTACCTAGGTCCTCTGTCCCAGCCTCTTGTCTTTCTCTGGTAGATGTGTTTTATTTTTTATATCCTATATCTTTTGTCCTGTTCCTTGGGCTACCTGGGCAACCCTCCAATCAAATCACTTGTTCCTCTCCTGCTAGAACAGAACTGAGAGAAGCAGGAGACTGTTACTATTGCCAGTCCTCATGAGCCACATCATGAGTTGGCCTTGTCGGTGGCTTTTAAAGCTCTTAGAGCTCCCACAGGGTTATAGTGCCTCTGGCAAAGACCAATCTAGTAATGAATGGTGAAGATATTCTAGAAGATCAAGAATTACGGTGAGTAGGTAATTTTCATTTACTTGTTTTCTCACCCAGGAATACTCCAATATTCCTGACTCTTCTGCAGTATGCCTTTAAGCCAGATCTGCCGGAAAAGGAATGTTATGCTAATGATGGGATCATTGGCTCATGTCTCTTTTTCAAAGCTGCCACCTATCAGCTGCCTACATTCTAACCCTCAGATTTTCCTCTCGCTTGTCAAGGCAAGACGCTTGAGATTTTCTCAACATATTGCCTTCAGACACTTAGAAAATAACCTACAAGTGTAAACTTTTATTTTATTTTCAGCAGCTGCCCTTATCTTTTGTTTTATCTTATAACTGTTAGTGTTTTAGTTAGATTGCGTTATTTTTTCTCGGTTCCTCACGGTTCGGTATAACCTGTGAGAAACCGAGAATTTTAACATTGGGGTTCCTTATTTTAGTTTTTATAGTCTAAAAAACTTAATTTTGTTATTTGTGTAACTTGAGTTTATCGGTTACCGAACCACTAATACCGGTTCCAGTTTCATCGGTTACTGATTCCACTCGGTTTTCCACTCGGTTCCTGAACCAACCTTAACCACTGAATTTGTTTTAAAAACATTATAAATTTACTTGTTCTCTTGCCATTGCTGTTTTTTCGAATATGTTAGAGAAACCCGAAAAAGACCGGTGAACCAGTTTCAAAATTGCACAGTGGAGAGATCTTTGCCAAGGCAGATAAACACAGTTCTTGTGTCATCTGCCTTGGCTATCACCATTAAATGCAGAATGTGAGGTCTGCAAGACCTTTCCTGAAAAGACATGAAGCGTCTGTAAAAACTAAAGAAAAAGTGCCTCCACCTAAGGGTCCTCTGGCTCTGACCAGCCGATACCTCTGGGGCTGTGGGTGAAACCACAGATCTTACTTGAGACACAGCTCTTGCAGCAGGTTACACCATTAGGACTGAAGCGGCAGGCGTCAGGACCCCATGAAAAAATTCTAGCTAGCTATCTTCAGCGGGGACCGCCCCGGCGTCAGGCGTAGTACATAGGGGTGGTCCCCATTCCCAGTTCTTTCCTGCGTCGACACGTATGTCTCGACCCTCGGTTCAGTCTCTAGCGCGCAGCGTGGTTAAGTTCTTTCCTCACGGAAATTCGATTTTCTACAATCAAGTTTTCTCTGATGTGTCCTCTCCGACCTCTGGTCACTCCTCTAAGTGTGCTTGTGGGAAGCAGATCCCTTCAAGGACCCTCACTCGGCCTGCATCCGGTGCCTAGGCCCAGACCACGATACCGGGCCTGCTCCTTTTGCCGGGGTTTAATAGCAGAACCGGATCTGTCGCCAAAGGCCCTTCAGGCTTTTTGCTGGAAGAAAGATTAAGACCATGTCTTCCAAGGGGACTCTTGAAGAAGACCCACAAGCACGCTGAAAGCGTGGGAGAAGGCCCCTTCCAGGTCCCGTCTAGGGCCTCAGACTCACGCAGCTCTGGTTCCAGGTCCAGGCCGCTCCCCTTCCCAGGCCAGCTCAGCCTCCCCTGCTGCGGTCAAAAGTCTTCATCCTCTTCTCAGGCCAAGACTGCCAGACCTTCTCGTCCTCCAAGGCCCTGGTCAAGTGTGGGGATCGCCACCATTACCATAAGTCGGGTTCCGCCTTTCTGAACCAGGCGTCAGGTCGGCTTCCTTGCCCTCAAGACCTTGGAGCTTACCTCTCTGAAGAGACTGCAGGACCCGATGCGGTCGCCCGTCGTCCTCTCGCCACAGATCCCGGGCCGCCGTGCGAGGATAACGCCTCATCGGACGCCGGTAGGGGACGGGGCCGCTCCCTGAGAGAAGAGACCCGGCGCCTCGACCGACATCCGGTCAGGAGACCATCACCGAGGAGAATTGACTCACCCTGAGGACCAGGCGGGTGACCCGGTCCTGTCGAGGCCCAGGGAACCCTCGTCATTACCTGGGCCCTGTGGAGCAGGCGCTGGGACCGGCGACCGTCCACGGGCGCCCGGACGTCGTCGGGCCTTCCATGGTAGAAGTGAAGGAGCTGTTCACTTACTGGTGGGACACCATAAAGAAGGACATGGTTCCCACCTCCTCTTCCTCCTCATCAATTACTCCCCGGTTCCTCGCCCCCCTCCCCATCGGAGTCGGCGGGCAGGCTACCTCCTCCGGAGCACAGAACACCTCAAGGGAGACCAGACAAGCGGAGACCTCCGTCCAAATCCTCTTCCAGGTCACCCAGCCCAAGAGACCCAGAAGGCGCCCGACGATCGCCCGACGGAGGACACGGGATCAGAGTTCTCAACATCCAGATCCCCATCTCCCTCTCCATCCCTTCTCCGGATCCGCGAGATGCCAAGTCTCCTCCGGATGACCGCCGTTCTCGGATATTATGAGACATTCCAAGAGAACATGGGATGGGATCTGCGAAGAGCTAGACCGAAGGGCTGCCTTGCAAAGTATCTTGGCGAAGGACCCCAAGCCTGTGGTGGTGCCACCCTTGGTAGACACTTTACGTGGGCGTCACCAAGGCAGCGTGGAAGCGTCCACATTCGCTCCCGGTGATGCCGAAGAAAGCTGATCGCTTGCAAGGCTCCCAGGAAGCACTAGCATTGACTCAGCATCCTCAGGCCGACTCTCTGGACATAACAGCCTCACATGACCCGGTCCCAGGGCCGCAACATCTGAAGCACCCTGCCACCCAGACCCAGAGTCCAAACAGCTGGGCCAGCTATGGGTGAGGCGCCACGTATCTTCCGCTACCCTCGCCATCCCATCCCTGAATTACTTGACCCATGGTGCAGTTCCAAAATGCCTTGTGGGAACAGGGTCTAGATGCGGCTGAGAAACTGCGAGGTGAGCAGAAGGAGGAGATGCTAGCTCCTTAAATGCGGGTTGACATTAGAACCCAAGTCTTACGACGGCGCGACTCCAGCGGACTCCTCGGCCCGAGCAGCAGCTGGTACGTATGCATCCGGAAACACTCTTGGTTCGCGTCTCCGGCTTTACCCGGACGTCCAGAAGAATATCATGGGCGCCCCATTCGAGGAGAAGTCTTGTTTGGTAAGCCTTCAGAGAAGATTATTACCAAACTCAAGAGGCGGGAAGGTGGTGAGGTCGGTTCAGGCCATGATACCATAAGCTTAGTTCCTTCGTAGGAACCAAAGCCGATTTACGTGGACAGACGCAGAGGCAACAGTCCCGCCCGCCCACAACAGAGGGCTCCGCCGCCAGAGCCAGGGAAACAACCCGCGGGCGTAGCCAGCGTACTTTCAAGCCGGTCCAGCCAGCGGGACCCTCAGCCACCACAGCCTGACTCCTTTCCGGCCCCGCCCCTCAGGATCAACGGGGAAATCATGGTGGGGTCGCATTCACAAACTTCCTGCCGGGATGGCAGACTATAACAATCGACGGGTGGGTTCTTCATTTGGTCGGAAGAAGCCACTTTATAGAATTCGCAGAAAGCCACCTCGAGGCCTCCTTTGCTCTCCGGTACCGGGTCAGCACAAGTCACTGATCAGGCAAGAAATACCGCGCTCTTGTAAAGGGGCGATAGAGTACGTACTGGAGAACCAGAGACAAGGATACTATTACCACTTCTTCCTGGTTCCAAAGAAACAGGGGACCTCCGTCCGATTCCGGACCTCAGCGACCTCAACGTGTCTATGCCTACAAGAAATTCCGCATGGTGACTGTTCGGGTCTCATTCCATGCTGAAGCAAGGCGCCTTCTTAGCGTCTCTAGGCATGCAGGGCGCATACCTGCACATCCCTATAGCTCAGGCGCACAAAGAGGTTCCTGCGCTTGAGTTTCTCGACCACCACCTTCAGTTCTGAGCCCTTCCTTTGGGACTGTCATCCGCACTCGGGTCTTTACCAAATGCATGGCAGTCGTGGCAGCATCTCTAAGGAGACAGGGCCATTATGTGTTCCCGTACCTGGATGATTGGCTTCTCATGGCCGCCTCCAGAGGCGTTATTCTGGCGATCCAGAGCACCCAGGACCTGTTCCGATCTCTGGGCATCCTAATCAACCACGAGAAGTCTCTCCTGGTACCGTTGCAGAAGCTGCAATTTATAGGTGCAGTACTGGACACCGTTCAGGAAGAGCATTTCTTCCAGGCGGCAGGCGGAGTGCATCAGATCCTCATCAGGGGAGTTGTCGAACAAGACCATCCCTGCCAGGTCGGTCCTTCGCTTGCCGGACACATGGCTGCGGCCATTCCTACCGTCCTTCGCCAAGGCTCCACATGCGGGTAACTCAGTGGATGCTCAAGGTGCAGTGGGATCAAGGCAAGACCACATGCAGCATCCGGTCAGAATCACGAACACCGTGATTCGAGACTGGCAGTGGTGGCTAGACCAGGGTCACTCTCCACGGGCGTCCCGTTTATAGCGTTGTCCCGGAGGTAGTCCTCACCACAGGCGCCTCAGGTCTAGGGTGGGAGCACACCTGGACGGGTGAAGTCCCAGGTACATGGACCCTCTGGAGGCTCATCTCCATATCAATGTCCTAGAGATGAGGGCGGTCCTTTATGCCCTGCAGGCCTTTCAGTCAGAAATCCCAGAGTACTCTCCTGCTTCAGACAGACAACCACGCGGTGATGTATTACCTCAACAAACAAGAGGCGCACCTCTTACCCCTTTGCAGGAGGCCATGAGGGTGTGGGATTGGGTAATCCGAGACGGCGGAATCTGATCACAGTACATGTTCCGGGGTGGACAACATGATTGCAGACGGCCTGGTCGCTCCCAAGCCAGAGTCCACAGTAGGAACTTCTTCAAGAGGTAGCAGAGGATCTGTTTCTTGATGGGGAACTCCAGAGTTGGACTTGTTGCATCCCATCCAGCATAAAACTGCCCAGTTTTTGCTCGCTAGATCCAGGGCCTGGTGTTTTCTGGCGAGGCCGTTGTCCCTCTCCTGGGCGGACAGATTCCTCTCGCTTTCCCTCCCTTCCCGTTGATCCAGAGAGTTCTTCTCAAACTGCGCAGGGAGCAAGCAACCATGATCCTTGTGGCCCCCTTTGGCCCAGACAGATATGGTTCCCTTTACTGGTTCAACTATCCGGGAACCTCCGCTCCCGTTGCCGTTCAGCTCCCATCTCTTGTCTCAGGAGGAAGGTTCACTGGTCACCGGACTTAGCTCACTGAATCTGCATGCATGGCTCCTAGAGACATAGCCATCTTCGTCACGGGGTCTCGCAGAGGTTGCAGTTCTTTCTGCAGCCAAGCCGACAGCATGCGGCGTGCGCCATGAGTGGCGCCATTTTGTTTATGGTCGCGAGCCGCGATTTTTCCCCTTAGGTTGCCGGTGAGAGTGGTGTTGGACTACCTGTTCTCCCTTTTCGTTCGGGCCTAGCCTACTCCTTTATCAAGGTGCACCTTTGTGCCATCTCTGCCCACCACCTTCGGTGGGACATCGACAGTGGCACAATTAGGCGCCTCTCGGGAATTTTTGAGAGGGTGTTACATCTTAGGCCACCTATTAAGGACCCAGTGCCTCCATGGATTTGCTCTTTGTCCTGGAACAACTCACGCTCCCCCTTGAACCTGCAGCGGATTGCGAGCTCGTTTTCTGTCAGTAGGAACGCTGTTTTTGTTGCTGTTACTTCAGCGAGAAGAGTTTCTGAGCTTTCACGCTCTCATGTGCAAGAGCCTTATTTAGTTTTCCACGGGACAGAGTATCCCTGAGGACGAATCAAAATTTTTGCCTAAGGTGGTTTCTCGCTCCTCTCAATCAGGATATTGACCTGCGGTCTACTTCCGAACTACTCTAATGAGGAGAGGCACTGCTCCACACCTTGGATGTTCACCGCAGCTTGAGGTATTACCTCAACAGAACTAAACAACCAGTAGTTCAGAGCAACTTTTCGTTCCTTTTCTGAAAGGAAGATGGGCCAACCAGTATCCAAACAGTCCCTGTCTCGCTGGCTTGTCCAGTGTATTTCATACTGTTATGATATTAAACAAAAGCCCCTCCCGGGAACAGTCCGGGTCATTCTACTAGGGGTGTAGCCACCTCCTTTGCAGCACTCAAGCGTCTCCACCTCTGCTATATGTGCTGCAGCCACTTGGAGCTCTGTGCATACATTTATCAGGCATTATAGCCTGGACATCGCTTCTCGGCGAAGAGCCGGCCGGCCTGGCGGTGCTACAGGGTCTCCTGTCCTAGATTCAGGACCTGGAATGTAATTCCTAGTTTCCTCCTCCCAGAATGTTGTCAAGCGTTACTGCTTGGAAATCAGTCCTAATGGTGTAACCTGCTGCAAGGCTGTGTCTCGAGTAAGCTAGTACAGTTACGTAGAACTTACCGTAATAGTAGATCTTGAGAACAGCTCTTGCAGCAATACTATCCAGCCCACCTTCCCCTTGGAGGAGGCATGGCTAGGCCTTTACTATCGGGATTTTTCCTTTTTGGACTTCTGACGGTGGATCCTCGGTCTCCCATTTCGATGTCAGCCTGTGGCGGAGTCTCTGGCGGGAGAACTGGGGAATTGGTGGGACTGCCCTTGTATACTACGTCTGGCAGCGGGCGGTCCCGCTGAAGATAGCTAGCTAGAATTTTTCCGTGGGGTCCTGGCCTGCCGGCTTCAGTCCTAATGGTGTAACCTGCTGCAAGAGCTGTTCTTGAAGATCTACTGTTACGTAAGTTCTTACGTAACTGTACTTTCCCATTACTTCTACCCCAATATGGATATGAAAAAATGGCTGAACCAGCCAGCTCTCTGGTTCAGCAAAAGACAAAGCACACTGAACCCCTTCTGGTCGGCCTAAAGGGGACTTCTGTGTGCTGCCTGCAATACCTTCTCCTCTTGAAATTGCACAGGCATTAAATATTTTACAAGTCTTGCAAGGTCTGCTGCCTGCTTTAATCGCGGCCCCGGTTCAGACCCCACTGATGTTAAACAGTCGTTCCCACTGGGAAGATTATGGTGAAGATTAAGGGAGCCTATAGACCTGAGATATCCCTGAACAGAAGTTTGGCTCTCCCCAGGTCTTCTGAAGACTAGTCTTCCATTTTCCTTTGTCAGGAAAATTGTGGATGCTTTAGATATTTCTACCACAGTAGTGACAGAAGATGAGGATGAAGTTGAGTACCTTGAGATGATGGGGTTAACACCCACCAAAAGCTGCTGCTCCTATAAATACATTTTAAAAGGGATGCTCTCAAGCTACTCCAGACACCTGGGTCTGTCCTACCTGAACAGAAGGTTGGATAAAAATAGCAGCTTGACAGAAAGGGGCTGAATTTTGTATTCACACCCTGACCAGCAGGGGTGGTGCAAGCTGCAGCCTTTGACAAGGCAAAAGTCCCTCTGGCCTCACCCCGAGAAGACACACATAAAATTGACAACATGGCCAAAAGGGTTATTTATCAGCTTCATTGGCAATCAGGCAGGCTAATTCTCAAGCCTGTTCTGCCCAATATCAGAAATCTCTTTGGCAGTCTTGTGTTGGCTATGGCTGTCAAAGCCCCAGACAATCTGTCAGCAGATTTAGCTGAGACAGCTAGGTTTGGCATGGAAGCTGCCAAATATCAATTTCAAATGGCAGCAGACTCAAATGACACTACTGCCAGGTGGATGGCCAACATTATAGCCCAGAGGTGGTTTGCTTGGTTAAGAGCCACAAACCTCACACAGGACACCCAAAACAAGGCTTTGGATTTTTCAGTGGAGGGTAACTCCCTTTTGGGACCCATACAGAGACCTACATGAAAAGGTTGATGAATATAAGGCCACTAACAAAGTAATTTGCCAAGAAAATGCCTCTCCCTCCTCTAAGCCTTATAATAGGGAGGCAGGGAAGACAGTTTCATTCCAGGCCTTTTTATCAGGCCACGGCTATTCCCCAGTACCTCAGTACCCCCAGCAAGGGTATTTTAGAGGTAGGGGCAGGAGGGGTTCAGACATGGACCCCACTTTCAGCCTCAAGCTAAGCAGGATCCCTGACTTGTTCTCTGGGCCACCTCCCTCTTCCAGTAGAGGCAGATTGACCCATTATTTCCAGGCATGGAAAAATATCACCACAGACAAGTGGGTCAAGGACTGTCCCTAAACTTCAAGTCCTTCCCTCCCTAAGAACTAGAGTCTTCAAACCAGCTTCCATCATGGAGAAAATGCTGTTGGAAAAGGCTCAAAACCTGCTGTATAGGGCAGTGGAACCAGTGCCTCCACAGCAAAGGGAGAAGGGCTGTACTCAAGCTATTTTCTTACACAAAAGGAAAATGAGGAGTTGCAGCCTATCTTAGACCTAAGGGTGCTAAACAGGCACCTATCAAACCAAAATTCAAAATTGTGACACTGTCTCCGATTCTGCCAGCACTCCGAAAGGAGACTGGTTGTCATTCTGGACCTAAAGATGCTTACTTCCACATCCCCATAAGGGAGTCTCACAGAAAGTATCTCAGATTCAGACTCCCATCAGGTCACTGTCAGTTCTCAGCCCTGCCATTCAGTCTCACCTCAGCTCCAAGGGTGTTCACAAAGTGTCTAGCAGTAGTTGTGGCACACTTGCGAGGCAAGATGTCAGTGTTTCCCTATCTGGACGATTGGCTAGTGGTGGGAATGTCACCACAGCAACTAAAGGAACACTTATAGTTCACCCAACACCTTCTGGAATCCTTGGGGTTTCTGTTACATTTAAAGAAATATGTTCTTCTTCCACACAGGTTCTGCAGTTCATAGGAGCAGAACTAAATACCAGGGAGGGCAGAGGTTTCTTTTTCACTGGGCAGGATAAAAGTATTCTGCAACTGCAGTTCTTTCAAGCTGAATGTGCCAAGAACCGCATGACAGTTTCTTCAACTACTGGGACACATGGCAGCTGCCATAGGCGAGTTCTGGGTTCAGGTTTCAGATGAGACATTCAATTTAGCCTAAGGGCTCATTGGTCACGGAGAAAAGATTCTCTCTCAAAGTTGGTACAGGTAACAAAACATTAATCTGGGCCCTTCAGTGGTGGAGGAGAAGCCAACCTCAGAGAAGGATTCCCTTCCAAAAGAGCTGCCTTCTGTGATTCTCACAACATATGTGACACTGTTAGGATGGGGTGCCCATCTGGGAGAGCACACTACCCAGGGCACTTGGTCAAGTCGAGTCCTTCAACATATCACTCTGTTGGAGCTCAGAGCAGTTCTCCTGGTAATGCAAGCAGTCACACCACTGATTCGGGAAAAGGTGGTGAAAGTCAGAACAGACAATACCACCACTGTGGTATATAAACAAGCAGGGAGTACAAGATCCAATCCTCTCTTCACAGAAGCCATGCAAATCTGGACTATGGCCTACTATCTAGGTGTTTCTTTTCAGGCCATTCATCTGCCAGGCAAGGACAATACTCTGGCAGATGCCCTAAGCGGATTAGCCGGGCCCATCATGAATGGTCCTGAACAGGCAGGTGGTGCAGGTAATCTTCAAAGGTGGGGTACCCCAGAGATAGATCTCTTTGCATCCCATGAAAGTCACCACCTCCACAATCCTGTTGCAGGCCTCCAGCAGTGGGCACAGTGCCCATGGATGCTCTCATAATGGACTGGTCAAGGAAGCCTCTGTATGCCTTCCCCCTATTTCCTCTGGTATACAGAGTATTGCTCAGCTCAGGCTTCAGCCGGCCACAATGATTTTGATGGCTTCAGACTGGGACAGACAGCCATGGTACCCCTATTGCTCTCCATGTCAGTGGACAGACCAATGCACCTTCCCAGGAGAGTCTGTTAACCTCCAGTCGGGAGGCTCCTATACCCAAACCTCAGGTCACTCAGACTCGAGGCATGGCTCTTGAGGACCTAGAGTATGTTGACTTGCACCTCTGAAGTAGTCTTGCATATTTTGAGGGGCATAGGAACCCTCCACAAAGAAAACCTATGCTGCAAAATGGAAAAGGTTTTCTAACTGGTGTTCTACCAGGCATATAGTGCCAGCACAGGCAGAGTGCCACATGTGCTGGACTACCTGGTTCCTTGCATTCTTTGGGCCTGCAGCCCTCTACCTGACACTCCATTTGGGTTCAGTCTCTGCTTAGTCCTCAGCAGGTAAGACTACCTCTGTGCCATCAAACCCCATTTTTGAAAGGTTCTTTAAAGGCCCTATCCACCTGCACTCACCAGTCAGGGCAGGTGCCAGCATCGGACCTAAACATTGTATTGCCAAACTCATGGGTTCCTCTTGAACCCATGTCTTCAACAGCACTAAAGTATGTTACATGGAAAACAGTTTTTTTATTGGCCATCACTTCAGCCAGACAGATATATGAACTTCAGGCCTTATTCATTGAGCTGGACTATATCTCCTTTCACAGGGATAAAGTTGTCCCCAGAGCTAACAGGAAATCCTCCTAAAGTAGTCTCAGAATTTCACCTGAATCAAACTGTCACTTTGCCAGTATTCTTTACGGAACGTTCATGCTCTGGTGGCGATGTTACATAGCCTTGATGTCAAGAGAGCTTTGAGCTACTACAGGACAGCCACCAAGTCTCATAGGTAGGAAAGGAGGCAACTATTCCTGATTTATGGGGATGTGGGAAAAGGTACTCCAGCATCTTAAAGGTCCATTTCTCATTGGATTGTCTAGTGTATCAGTTTTGCTATTCAAAAGTGGGCAAGGAACCCCAGCAGGGCTCAGAGCCCATTCCACAAGGGGTACAGCTGCCACTCTAGCAGCTTCCAGGAATGTTCCCCTGGTGTATATCTGTAAAGCAGCTACTTGGAGAACAGTTCACACATTTACCAAGCACTACAGCCTGGATATGCAGGCTAGGCTGATGCCAGGTTTGGTAGAGCTGTGCTGCAGACCCTGTTCCAAAATAGGTTCTGTGGCGCCTCAAAGGTACGTTTCTTAGTCTGCAGAAGAGTTAGGAATATTGGAGTATTCCTGGGGTGAGAGAAAAAGGTACTTACCATAGTAATCTTGTTTCTCCCAGGGGATACTCCAGTGTTCATACCTCTCCACTCTGCCTCCACTACCAGAACCTGTGGCCTCTGCTCTCCATACTGTACTTATAGGGTATGCATGCCACATTTTGGCTTTACTGCAACTGTTCTTTTAGTGGTCTTTTTCCCTCTTCAGGTGATTCTGATATTGGGGATTGTGTGGGTTAAATATATTTATTTATTTGTTTCTCCCCAGTTTGGAGTTGTTTATAGAATTTGTTAATTACTAAATTATAATGATTATTAAATACTTTTGGGTTCCGTCTTTCCAGGCATCCACGAGATCTGAGGGTTAGAATGTAGGCAGTTGATAGGTGGCAGCATTTGAAAATGTTGCATGAGACAGTGATTCTATCATTAGCATTACGTTCCATTTCTGGGCAGATCTGGCTTAAGGCACACTGCAGAAGAATTGTGAATATTGGAGTATCCCTGGGAGAAACAAGATTACTATGGTAAGAAAATTTTTATTCTAGGGACATGGATATGTTGTTCAATCCACTTCATGGCAGGTTCCTTGCCACTTTAAATCTTGCGGAAGGTCTTCAAGCTGGCTCCTCCCACCCACCCGGGTGGTAAAACTGCTCCACCCATGGCGCAGATCATCCTTACCGCTTGGAAGCTCAGGTTCCTCCTTAGCACTCTGCGTTTTAGGCCTGGATCCAAATCATTGGTTAAACCAAAACTTGTTCTCAAATTTTCTAGAACTGGTCTGTTTCTTCCTTCGGCGGCTGCGATGGATAATCTACTTATCCCGGTTCGGCAGTGCCCATGCGGGCAGAAGATGTCTTGGACGATCCGCCACTCAAATCGTCAATTACCTTGGCCTTGATCACGATCGCAGGCCTGCAAATTGTGCAAGTCTTTCTCAGCCAATGTCCTTGAAGACGTGCTGCCAGACTCCAACTTGGGCGCCCGAGGCATTATCCCTCTGTGTGAAGTCAAGGAGGCCCGTTAGGCGGTATCCATACGGAAGGGCTCAGCTGGAGCAACTGGAGCTGATGATTGCCTCAGGAGGAGGCGCACCCAAGCCATATCTTCGTCTTCCTCAGTCGCGCATTTATCCTGCTCTCCTTGGGCTCCTCCTACATGGCTTCTTTAAGGAGCTTGTCAATCCTCTCGATGAAAGGTGAGGTCCGCCGGAACATTCCTCTCGGTCCAAGAAGAAGGACTCGAAGGGCAAGTCCCACCGTCGACATTCGTGGGGTGGGAGAGGTCCCTTCCCCAGACAGTCGACACTCGACTTTGGTCGAGGTTGCGGCTAAGGCTGCTGGCTTCACGGTGTCCCTGTCAGGTCAGCCGGCCGAGACACCCGTCGGCAGCGGTCGAGATTTTCTCGACCCATTGGACGGGCTGTCGACAGGTGAAGCCGACAACCCTTCTTCACCAGTTCCCCGGTGGAAACCGAGGACTTGCCTCGCCTCCTGTGCCGGAGTCCCGATTAAGGTCCCAAGCCCAGGAGGAACGGGTTTTCCCGCTTCCTCCCAGACCCACCTCGGAAACACCAACTGTCTCAGTCTCGGAGCTCTTCTCGGTCCAGCGATCCGTCGGCGATCTCGGCACCGAGAATCGGCGGCGCCGCTCGTCCTCATCTTCCTCCCGGAGGAAGGCTTTGGCGCAAGTGCGTTGACACTCGAGGACTGGTTTATGGCAGCCTCCTTCTGACTGGGAACAAGCTGACTCCATCGCCTTCCCGGCCATTAAGTGGCTGTCACCAGAACAGCCGAAACAACCCCTCACGTTATCGAGGAACCCAAACTGGCACGGTTGTTCGGCCAATGGTGGAACCCCCACCTCTAACAAAATCTGGGTCTCCGACCAAGGATTCTTGAGTAGTCAGGGTGCCCCATCGGTTGTCAGTCACCCTCACTCCCGATCGGCCTTGGCAAGTGGAGGGTGGCTCAGGCCCTAGGCAGCTGTTAGCAGACTACTCAGAGTCTGATGATGACTCTTCCCTGTTCTCCAGACCCTTGACCTGGAGTCCACTGGGGGCAGTCAGTGGACGAGCCCATCCTCTTTCTGGGCATGCTTGGCTTATTTCAGAGTCTACTGGGATGAGCTCGAGCCCATGTCTCGGCGGGGCTAAGTATCCCTAAATGGAGATACTGGACTGAGGGAGTCTCCATGGAGGCCTTCCGGTGGCTGAAGCCATTGTTGTCCCAGCTTTGGAGTTATGGCAGCAGCCGGCTTCTTGTCCTGCTCCTTGGCCAGGATGGCCAGGAAGTACAGTCTCCACTGGCTCACTCTCCGGTTTTCAGAGCACCACTCTGCGGAGGGGCTTGTGACCGACAGTGTTTTCTGGCGTTCGGAAACACTAGGGGCTAGACAAACCTCTGAGACAAAGAGTCCAAAAGTTGGACTATGCTGGGCGTAAAATATACACTCGTCCTCCCTAGGGCCTTCGTCAGGCTAGTTAAGCCGTACTGATGGCACACTTTTCCACCCTTATGGGCTCCCTGGATGAGGTGATTCCTCATCTGCGGCCCGACCTCAGACTACGGTCAAGCAGATTGCGGGACCAGGAAGAAGCGGGGCAAAGCAGCAGCTCCAAACTGCTCTCGACATTGGAGACTCTTGTTCCCGGTCAGTAGCTGCTGCAGTGGCCATGCGCGCAGAGCTTGGCTGCAGATCTCCACCTTCACTGCGGATACCAGCACAAGCTGGCAGACTTCCTTCCTGGGTACCGACTTGTTCGGTCCCGGGTGGAGAGTCACTTGCAGAGGATCGAGAAGTCCAGTGCCACCTTGGACTTGGTCACGTCTGCCCAGAAGGACAAAGGCCACCAGCAGCAGCGTAAGCCCTTTCAGCCTTCTGCCCTGCAGCACGTCCGGCCCAGCAGCACCAGCATCAGGGCCAGCAGGCTCGCACTTGGCACCCCAAAGCCAAGCCTGCAGCTTCCTCCAGCAGGAAGCCAGGAGGGAAAGGTCCGGAGGCCCCTCAGCGGTCCCTCCTCCAAGCCTGCCCAGTGACTGGTTGTGGGGTGTCACCCCAGCCTGCGTCGCTCCCAGCTGGGTTACCCCGTGGGGAGGCGGCTCCGCCACTTTCTTTCCGCCTGGTCGCTATCACCACGGCCGCTGGGTGTTGAAGTGGTAGGAAAGGTCTGCCTCTGGAATTTGAGCAGGCCGCCCTTCCGACCATTCGCCCCGCGAAGCCATGGGAGTCACCTCTCTTGCCCCATCGGGCGACATTGCCCTGCTCCTCCAGAAGGAGTGATCAGGGAGGTGGCGGACCCTTCACCGAACCAGGGTTTGTGTCCAGGTTTTCCTGGTCCCAAAACGGATGGGGTTTTGGCGCCCCATTCTCGACCTGCATGACCTGAACAGGTTCCTAAGGTCTCAAACCTTCAGGATGGTCACTCTGGCTCAGATCATTCCATCCTTGGAACCAGGCGTGTGGTTCTGTTCTCTGGACCTTCAGAGCGCGTTTTCACGTCCCAATCCATTAATCCCGCCAGCGATTCCTCCACTTCAGAGGAGGGTCCTTTTACAAGTTCTAGGCCATGCCCTTAGGCCTCTCTCAGCTCCCAGGGTCTTCACCAAATGCATGCAGTGTAGACCACTTCTCTTCAAGGGTCCAGGTTTACCCCTTACCTGGATGACTGGCAGATTGTGGCCTCCTCCAGACACAGAGGTGGAGCGGTCCAGGGATCTGACCCTCCAGGTTTGCTCTCAGGCTGGCCTCCTCATCACGAGGCCAAATCTGAACTCGTGCCAACGCAGGTGATTCAATTCATTGGGGCAGAGCTGACTCTCTTGAGCCAAGACCGAGCTCGGCCGGACAGGGCCGAGGTTCTTTCCTCCTTGCCCAATCATTTCAGTTTGGGCAATTGCGCCCTGCCTGGGACTTCCTGTGCCTCATGGCGGCCTGCACCAGCGTGGTCCATTGGGCCCATGTACGTGTGTCCCCTACAATGGGGACTGGCCAACCAGTGGTCCAGCGCTCCGGTCCTTTGGACTAGCCAGTGGCAGTGACCCAGGAGATGGGAATGCTCTCCAGTGGTGGATCGGTCCAGCTCATCTGCAGGAGGGCATCCCGTTTGTCTGCCCGAGCCGACAGTCACTCTATCGACCAATGTCTCTCTGATGGGTTGGGGTGCCCATCTGGGGAGCAGAGCACATGGCCTCTGGTCCCTCGGGAGTCCTGATGCCCCATCAACCTGCTGGAGCTTGAGCGGTGCGACTAGCCCTCACCGCCTTCGCTCCGTTTATGCGAGTCAAGTGATCCAGGTCCAGACGGACAATACCACGACCATGTACTACCCTAAACTGCTAGGGTGGGGCCGCTCCTTGCCTCTGTGCAAAGGAAGCTCTCCGCATTGGTCCCTCGTGTGCAGCCTGGAGGCGGATCTCCTTGCCATTTTAGGTGACAGGAGCCTCCAACATTCTGCCGATGGCCTAAACCTGATAAGGGCTGTGTCTCACAAGTGGTCTCTCCTGCCGGAGGTTGTACAGATCTGTTCTCCCACTGGGGCACTCCTCAGGTGGACCTGTTTGCCTCCAGGGAGAATCGCGAAGCTGAGGCTGTTTCATGCTCGCCCCCCTCAGCAGGGCTCGCTGCGGGGGTGCCTTCTCGAGGCTGTGGACCCTGGGCCTCTTCTGCCTTTCCCCATTTCTCTTTATCCACAAGGTGCTTCTCAAGGCGAGGAGGGACAAGGCGCAGGTGATTCTGGTAGCCCCAGACTGGCCTTACCAGTTCTGGTATCCAGATCTCCTCAGCCTCAGCTCCAGGCTCCTGAGGCAGCTCCCAGCCCACCCGGACTTGATCTCAGTCAGCCCAGGAAGGTTCTCACCCGGACCTTCAATCCCTGCACCTGCGGCCTAGTTCCAGCGGCTAGTGTTCCAGGCCTTGGGTCTCCGATGAGGTCCTCAATGTTGTTGAGGCATCCCGTAGGAGTCGACCAGGAATGCTATGCCTTCAAATGGAAGAGATTCTCCATTTGGTGTCAGGGTAGGGTTGGACCCTTCCTCCTGCTCCTTGGCCAGCATTCTGGACTACCTCTGGTCCCTTTCTCAGCTAGGGCTTGATCGGCGACCCTAAAGGTACACCTGGCAGCTATCTCTGCTTATCAGGCACGGGCGAAGCAGTCGGATGCGCCAGAGAAGGTGGTCGGCGCTTTTTCAAAGGCCTTGATCACATATCCCCTCGGTCAGGAACCTCCACCTCCAGTGGGATCTATTGCTGGTATTGGCTAAGCTCATGGGCAAGCCGTTCGAACCGATGCACAGTGTGACTTTTCTCACCTGTCGTGGAAGACCGCCTTCTTGGTGGCTATCACGTTAGCCAGAAGGAGAGCTCCAGGCACTCTCCATCAAGTCTCCCTATCTGGCCTTCCACAGGACAAAGGTTGTCCTGCTTCCACCAAAATTCCTTCTGAAGGTGGTGTCGGAGTTTCACCTTAACCAGGTGTTGACTCTGCGGTGTTCTACCCAGTCACACTCGGAGGCCGAATATAGGCTTCATACTTTGGACCCTAGAAGAGCTCTTATTATAAGGACAGCTGAAGTTTGGGGAGAGGTTCGCCAGCTGTTTGTCACCTACGTTGAAGCCGCACCTGGTAGACCTGCAGCCAAGCGGATGATGGGCAGGTGGGTCACCTCCTGCATAGATCTCTGCTATAGGTTGGCGGGCATAGAGCCTCCCAAAGGGATAAGAGCTCATTCTACCCACCATACCACTGCTTCAGTGGCTGCATCCAGGCGTCCCTATCCAGGAAATCTGCAGGGCTGCTACCTGGAAGGCAGCACACACCTTCATTACCTACCACATCGACCTTGAGTCATGCGGGATGCTGGTTTTGGGACCTGGGTTCTCAATCCTTGTTCCCTAAATAGGGGTGTCGCCTGCCTCCCTCCTCCCGGAGAACTGCTAGGGTCTGCCATGAAGTGTGGATTGAACAACATATCCATGTCCCTAGAAATACAGATTACTCACCTGTAACAGAAGTTCTAGGAATGGTATATGTTCATCCACACAACCTACCGACCTCCTAACCCGACACACAACCTGGCTTCCAGCGGGCTAGATCTGTCGTCATGGGGTGGAGCTGAGGTTTCATCACCCGGTGGGTGGGAGGGCCAGCTTGAAGACCTTCCGCAAGTTTTAAAGCGGCAAGGAATCTGCCATGAAGTGTGGATGAACAACATATACCATTCCTAGAACTCCTGTTACAGGTGAGTAACCTGTATTTTAGGTCTCTGCATAAGTGTCCAGAATGCTGCACCATATGTATGGTTCCTGCATGTCGCCCAACAAAGGTCTGTCATCACTCAAGCAATCAGTCAAGATCTTTATTTATCCAGGCAAACATCGCTGAGCAAGCTCATTTACTAAGATGGACCTGGTTAGCTCCAGGTCAAATGGTACAGTGCATACAGAAATATTTACAATACAGCCAAATAACACAAGTAAAAAACAATTAATGCAAGTAAGTATTCAATGTTACATCAGTCATATCAGTTCAGAGTGCTTCTGTAATATTTAAGGAGGACATAAGATGAAGCTTAGTAGGAACTTCAGTAGGGAGAAGTGATCGGCAGCTCGGTAGGGAGCTGACGCAAGCACAGAATTTCAAAGTAGTGTAATCACACAGTATCCCTAGATGTAACACTTTAAACAGAAGGATATGGGTTCTAACAGTCAAGGAGGCAGTATAGCGCAGTGGTCTAAGGCTCTGAGCTGCAAATCTGGTGACATCCAGCAGACCAGACCTGGGTTTGAATCCCACAGCTTCCACTTATATACTGTGTGACCCTGAGCAAGTCACTTAACCTCCTTGTGCTCCCAGGTCGCTCCTGTAAAAAAGCTTTCAGCTTAGTGTGCTACACCTGGTTAAACAACTAAATAAAAAAAAAAAAGGAGAAAAGTATTTACAGCTCTTTTTTGGCAAATTTCAGCTTGAAATCAGATTTATGCTTGGTTTAGAACGGACACAGAAGCAGACTGCAGGAACCAGTCGGAAGCCAACGCAAAAAGCACTCATGTTCCGATTGGATGGCTGCTAATGCCGTGCTTTGCTAGTGGAGAGTCCCAAGTTTAGGTTCTCAGGTGGCAGTAGAGGCAGTGCCAACTGCCCAGTGCCCGGTTTCCCAGCGTATGGGTAGGGAGCCCGTGGATAGCATATCCTTGGCAGGAGATGGAAGAAGGAGTCGGTATTAAGTACTGGGCAACGGACAATGGAACATCTGAACCAGTGGGAGGACCAAAACAGCAGGACAATAGAGTTGGGTATTCCTTGATGCCTAAAGACTGGCCACCCACAGAAATTCAGAAAGGAGTATAATCAAACAGAGTCCCAACTCTTGGCACTCTAAACAGGAAAAAGTAGAGGTCATAACTGTTAGGCAGTAGGTATGTACAGCTCTTGTTTGTGCAAGTTTTAGACAGAAAATCAGACTTTAGCTTAGTATTGAGGAGACACGGAGCAGACTGCAGGAGCCAATCAGACTCCAGAGCAGAAAAAGCGCTTGCGTTCTGATTTGGTATCAGCAGTGCCTGCACTGCTAGTAAGGAGTCCAGTCTGGGTTTCTTAGAAGTAAAGGAAGCTGACAACCACCCGGTATCTGCATCTCCCACCTGAGGGGCAGGGGAGCCCTGAAGGGCTAGTCTACAGCAGGGAAGAGAGGGGACAAAGGAAAGAGATAGTAAGAGTGGAATGCAGTGGAAAGGGAATACGAAGATGAAATAGGGCAGTTAAATGGTACAGGGTAGGGGAATAAAGAGTCACAGATTAAGCAATATGTAAAGGACAGCAGGGTAAGTAAGGTGTAAGCGCCTTGAAGGCCATGAAAGATAATAACCCTACAGGGATTTCTAGTGGGGAAAAACATTTAAAGCATAAGACGCTCACAGAGTTAAGGTCACCAAAGGTTCCATATCATTGCCAAATACTTACAAGGTGTACTGCCTGGGTACCATCCCTCTCAAGATGCTACACAGTGTCCCTGTCTGTGCAGGCCAGGCCTCCTATGTTGGTTGGTCCCTTAGAAATGACACCCACAATACTTCAAAAATTATTTTGTTTTGATTTATTTTTACCAATATTATACCTACAGTACCATCTAAAAACTGCAAAAATAACTAAAAGTAGATTATTTTTGTTGTTACTAGAACTCTTATGAATCACAGTCCTCATTTATCTGCCAAATGTTTCTTGCACAAAGAGGGCAGATAATTGAGGAAACACTATACCTGATACTCAGTGTCTCTTTGTTGCCTGTAATGTTGGTCATTTGTATTGCAGGCTAAGGCTGTAGACTGGCCCTTTGAGGACACGGATAATGACTGCCCATTAAAAGAAAAGCAGAGGAGCATCATGGACTATCTGGAGGAGAACCATTCGACATGGTGATAAACCTGTCCATGAGGAACTCTGGAGGCCGTCGCCTCTCTTCCTTTGTTACCAAGGGTTACCGTCCAGGAGGTTAGCAATCGACTCTCTGTTCCACTGATCATTGACATCAAGTGTACCAAAATGTTTGTGGAGGTAAGCATTGATGCGTAGATGTGCAGCAAGACATTAAACATATTCTTTCTTCTTTAAGGCAATCCTACAGACTGGAGTCTTAGGAGAGGAGGTTAACCAAGATGCTTCAGGGTCAGGACATACGAGGAGAGGTTAAACAAGAATGGGGGGTGGGGACATGACTGAAACATATACAAAGCCCTCCACAGGGTAAAGTGGACTGCAGGGAATTGGTCTTCTTGATGGATACACAAACACAAGGAGCAACTTCAGGAAGCTGATTCGGGAAGTTTGAAAATATCAAGAAGAACTTTTTCTTGGAATGGGTGGTGGAGGGATAGAATAGGCTGCCGAATAGAGGTAATCTGGTGAAATTAGTTAAGGGGAGTCAAACAAGGGTAGGGCAGGTGCAAGGGCTAATAAAGACCTCACCAGAGAGGAAGGGAAAAATAAGAGTGAAGAGTCTGTAGGGCTATCTCTGCTCAGCATTAGTTTGTCAGAAGGGGCAGACCTGATGTACGAGAAATCATTACTGCCCTCCCCTTCCTGGTAGGTGCTGCAGCCGGTAATTACTCTGTGTGTCTGGTTTCCTTTATACCTTTACACTTGTGTGGGGCGCTATTGGCAGGGGAGGTGTTCATACATGGCGGGTGGCTAGCAAGAGATTAAGCTCCTCAGTTCTTCTGTAATCTGTCTTTCTAGGATTGTGGATATGTTGTTCATCCACATTTCTTGGCATGCCCCTTTCCCTGCTAAATCTTGCCGAAGTCTTCAAGCTGGCTCCTTCCACCCCACCGGTGGCATAAACCTTGGCTCCCATCCGTGATGCCAGATCTTCCTTCCGCTGGAAGATACAGGTTGCTCCCTCGTGCTTACGCATTTCAGAGGGCTCCTGGCTTTCAGTACTGGTTTTACCAAAATTAAAACTCATCAGAGTTAGTGATCGAGCTTTTGCATCCTCAATCATGGAAGAGAAATCTTCTCCAGGATTTTGCCAGTGTTCTTCCGGCCAGAAGATTTTGCGCACTGATCCCCATCTCACGTGCATCTACTGCCTAGGTGTCAGGCATGACACTTTGTCCAGCAGCTTTTGCTTGGCCTACCATCCCAACATCCTGGACAACTGCCTGGCACATTTAAAGTTGGGGAGACGGAGAAAAGAAATCCTCTGGTGAAGTCCAAGGAGGCTAGGTGGGCGGTTTCCCGACTGCGGGTTCCGCTGAGTAGCTGGAGCATGAAGGGGTTGAAGAAGAAGCCCCCGCTTCAGACAGTCGAAGCTTTTGTTTCTCTCAGTCTGGCTCCACCTTCTCCGGTTCTTTAAAGGAGTTGTGCTAGGATGTCCCCACCGAGAGGCGCCATGGACTCGCACTCCTCCCGATCTTGTAAAAGGATATGGAACCGAACGTCTTCATCTCCATGCAGGCCTCTTGGGACCAAGAAAGGTCTCAGTCCCAGGAGCATGCGATCTCGACCAAGGTCGAGATTGCTTCCTGGACGCAGGCTTCACGGACCTTCCGCCAGGCCAGCCGATCAAGGATGCGGCCGATGAGGTCGAGATTGTCCTCAACCCCATCAACCCGTTGCCGGCCCCAGTTGATGACTCTGGAAAGGATTCTGGTCCTTGTCTTCCTGATGAGGAGACCCAGCCTGCTGGTGTCCCCATCGAGACCGGTTCCATATCCCTGGGTATCACTGGTCCGCGGTGTCTTCCGGTGACTGAGTCGGCCCGTCCGATCTCGGTTGAGGTTTAGAACCACCTCGTCCGAGCGGCTGAGGAAAAGCCACAAGCACTCCAGAAAGAGGCGTGCCACGGTCGTCCTCGTCCTCCTCGGATGAGGAGGCTCTGGCGGAAACTCCAGCACTCACGAGGACCTCATGTGGCAACAGCTGATTTTGTCCAGGCACAAGCTGACTTGACTCCTGCTCCAGCCATTGCTTGGCTTTGCCTCCCAGGTTGAAGCGCCCCCTCAGTACCAAAGCCTTGGGTTCCTCCACCCGGCAGAGGCTGGCCCATCCTCCAGTTCAGCCTATACTGGTCTCTCCACGATAGTGGTGGAACCGCCTACAGCCTGTGGGAGTGGCTCCTCCTAAGAGGACCAACCAGATACTGGGCCTCCCGACATCTGTTGTCATGGTCACCCTGGACCACCCTCCATGGGTCGAGAGTGATTTGGGCAGCAGGCGCTGTACCACAACTCTTGGGACTCTGATGTCACGGGCTCAACTCTCATCCTGGGGTGATGAGTTGTCCGTTAGCACAGGGATGGAGGAAGGTCTACCAAGGGATCCTGTCTCATCTCTGGTTCTTCAGGGATGCCCTGGGACCCATCCAGAAAAAGGTGGAGTACCCTCTCACGGACATCCTCAACAGGGGAACACCCGACAGAGGTCTTTCCTGTGGCCGAGGCCATTGTTGTTCACAGCATTCAAACTGTGGCAGCGTCCTGCCTCATGTCCAGCACAGTCTGCCGCATGGCCCGCAAGTATCACGGTGCCCATGGGGTCTAGGCACACCCCTGGCTGAGCCTGGTGACGCATCTGTGTTCAGGCGTACTGTTAGTTCTGCCTACACTGACCGACCTCCCAACAAGGAGTCCAAGTATTTGGACCATTCGGGTGGAAGGTCTGTGTGGCATCTTCCTTGGGCCTTCTTCGGCAAGTTCGACCGTCATCATGGCACACTTCTCCTCCATGCCTTCTTGGGTCATTGGATGAAGTCCTCCCTCATCTCCTGCAGACATGCAGTCCATGGTTAAGCAGGTCCAAGATCAGGGCGTGTTATTGCCAGACAGCAGCTCCAGACTGCCCTGGACATCAGGACTCTTGTGCCTTCGATGGCGCCACAGTTGCCTCTCGCCACAGGGCTTGGCTGACTCTCTCTTCCTTCCCAGCGGATACTCAGCACAAGTTAGCTGATGTACCTTTCCTGGGACCAATTTGTTCGGCCCAGGAGTGGCCGGGTCACCACAGCACATAGAACAGTCCAGTGCCACCTTGAACGCCAGTTCTGCTGGTTCTTGCCAAGAACTCTTGGCAGAAGAAAAAAGCTCTTCGGCACTCTTCCCCTCTGGTTCTGCAGTCCACCTACTAGGGAGGAGCAGCATCAGCAGGCTCAAGCTAGTGTCCTCAGCCCAAGCCTGGACCCCAACAGGCCCGTGAGGAGGCCGAGCTCAGGTCCTGGATCTTCCTCCTCTTCTTCCAACCCTGCTCAGTGACTGGGTGGGGTTGCCACCCTATTCCCGTCACACCAGCTCTGGTCTTCCGTGGAGGGCTGACTCCACCACTTTCTTTCCGCCTGGTCCGCTATCACTGTGGACAGGTGGGTTCTCGAGGTGGTCGATCAGGGACTGCCTCTAGAATTCAAGCAGTACCCCTAACTGAGTCCGCCCCTCGGGAAGAACCGATTTCGCATGCACCCAGTAGGCTCTTGAGACGACATTACTCAACTCCTCCTCCTCCTCAGGAGGCAGTAGCTCTCAAGGTGGATCCGTCTGCAGACCCAGGCTTTGTCTCAGGTACTTCCTGGTGCCCAAGCGGACCATTTAGATCTCCACGACCTGAATCAATACTTGAGGTCACGCACCTTCGGATAGTCACTCTGTCCCAGATCATACCAACCTTGGAGCGAAACATGTGTTTCTGTTCACTGGATCTACAGGATGTGTTCTTTCACATCCTAATCCAATCCATCCATCAGTGTTTCCTCTGCTTCAGGGTGAAGGGACCCTGTACGAGTTCAAGCCACGCCGTTTGGCCTGTCATCTGCCCATGGGTCTTCACCAAATGCATTGCAATGGTGGTGGCCCATCTCGGGAAGGGGGTTCAGAATTACCCCTACCTTGGCGATTTGGCTCCTTGTAGATTCAACCCAACTGGAGGTGGAGGTCCAGGGATCTGGCCTCCAGATCTGCTCCCAGCTCGGCCTCCTGATCAGCGAGGCCAAGTGGAACTCGTGCATTCTCAGGTGATAGGCTTCATGGGGCAGAGCTCGACTCTTGTCAAGCCAGAGCTCAGCTCCCTGTGGACAGGCGGAGGTTCTCTCCTCCTTTGCCCAGTCATTTCTGGTTGGGCACTTGCGCCCCTGCCGGGACTTTCTGCGCTTTCTGGGTTACATGGCGTGCACCTCAGTGGTCCAGTGGGCCCAGTTGCACATGTGCCCCTCAAGTGGAGCTGGCCACCCAGTGGACTCAGCGCCACGATCAATTCGACCAGCTGATCACTGTAACCCAGAAGATGTCGTGCGCTCTCCAGTGGTGGACTGCCCCAGACCTGTTGCGCGGAGGATCCCGTTTGTCCGCCCCAAGCCAACCGTCGTTCTTCGGCCGATGCCTCTCTCGTGGGCTGGGGGCCCACATGGGGGATGAAAGGGCCCACAGCCTCTGGACCCCGAGGGTCGATGCCACATCAACCTGTTGGAGCTCGGAGCAGTCAGACTGGCACTGTCAGCTTTGGCTCCTCAGCTCCGGGGTTAAGTGGTTCAAGTCCAGGCGGACAATACCACAACCATGTACTACCTCAACAAACAGGCGGGACACTCCGTCTGCTGTGAAGGAGGTGCTCACATCTGGACCCTCGTAAGCCAGTTGGAGGCGGACCTCCTAGCCATCCATGTGGCAGGAGCCTCGAACCAACTGGCCGGATGCTCTCAGCCGCTTAGGCCAGACATCCACGCAGTGGTCTCTCCATCCAGAGGTAACTTAGAGCTGGTTCTCCTGTTGGGGCAAACTGATGGTGGACCTGTTTGCCTTCAGGAAAACACCAGGCTGAGGCTGTTTCATGCCTACCCCCAGCAGAGCTTGCTGCAGGGGATACCTTCTTGAGGCCATGGCCTCCAGGCCTCCTCTACACCTTCTCTCCATTTCCCTCGATCCACAAGGTGTTACTCAAGGTGAGGAGGGACAAGGCGAAGGGATTCTGGTATCCAGATCTCAGCTGCAGGCCCCGAGCAGCGTTGTACATGCCCGAACCAGATATCTCTGAACCAGGGAAGGTCTTCCATCGGACCTTCAATCCATGCCCCTCACAGCCTGGTACCTGAGCAGCTAGAATTCCAGGCTTTGGATCTTTCCGGCGATGTCTACACCATGGTGGAGGCATCTAGAAAGAATCGACCAGGAAATGTTATGCCTTCAGATGAAAAGTTTTCCATTTTTGTCAGGGCAGGGTCTGGACCCCTTATCCTGTTCTGTGGCTAGCATTCTCGATTACCTTTGGTCCCTCTCCGTGGGTGGTCTATGGTCATCAACCCTTAGGGTGCACCTGGCAGCCATTTCTGCTTACGGGCGTGGGCGTAAGCCCATGATGATGCGGGAGACAGTGGTGGGCACTTTTTCAAGAGCCTGGATCACATATCCCTCCGGTGCATGAACCTCCACCTCTGTGGGATCTACTGCTGGTACTGGCAAAGCTCATGGGCAAGCCATTCGAACCAGTGCACAAGTGTCAGCTGTCACACTTGTAGGTGGAAGATGGCCTTCCTGGTGGCTATCATGTCTACCAGAAGGACAGGGAGCTCAGGCATAAGGTGGACTCCCTTATCTGGTCTTCCACAGGGACAAAGTTGTCCTGCACCACCCAAAATTCCTTCCGAAGATGGTGTCAGAGTGTCACCTTAACCAGGTGTTGACTCTGCTGGTATACTACCTAATTACATCTCGGGAGGCCGAGTACAGGCTCCATACTTTGGACCTGAGATGTGCTCTTTCCTATTACAAGGAGAGGATGGTGGAAATTTGTGAGAGGTTAGCCAGCTGTTTGTCAGCTACGCTGAAACCACTTCTAGCAGACCTGCAGTGAAGCGGACTATTGCAAGATGGATTACATCATGCATAGGTCTGTGCTATGAGTTGACGGGCAAGGAGCCTCCCAGAGGAATAAAAGCTCATTCTACCCGCCATACTGCTGCATCGGTGGCTGCTTCCAGGGACATCCCTTTCCTGGAAGTCTGCAAACACCTTCATGACCCACTACCACATCGACCTTGAGTCACTCCGAGATGCTGGTTTTGGGGCCTCAGTTCTCAATCTCTGTTCCTAAGTAGGGGTGTGCGTTTGCCTCCTTCTCCGGAGATCTGCTAGAGTCTGCCAAGAAGTGTGGATGAACAACATATCCACAATCCTAGAAGAACAGGTTACTCACCTGTAACAGTAGATCTTACTTGAGAAGGCTCTTGCAGTGAGTAATTACACATAGGACTGATGCCGGCCGGGGCAGGACCCCATGGAAAAATTTCTTAGCCCGTCCCGGCGAGACGCTCCCACGTCAGGTGGCGGCGTCAACAGCGTCGGTATAAAGGGCAGTCTGGACGCCGCCTTCCAGTTCTTTCCGCCCGTCAGCTCGTGCATCGCCTCGCGGTTAATTTCTTATCGCTCAGTCCTGTTACTTGCGGTTTTCCGAATAGTTTCAAATTTTGTTCCTCTTTCGTCAGGTGAGCGTCAGTATATGTTGTCCCCTTCAAGGAATAAGTGCGACTCGTGTGGCGCCAACTGCCTCAAGATGGTCACTCCCTCTGCCTAGGCCCCGACCACGCCGGTCGACAAGTGTCCGCACTGCCTCCGGTTTAACGCGGCCACCCACAGAGCGATGCCAGCAGTCCTTGAAGCACATCTCCTCAAAAGATGTCTGCAATGGAGAAAGAGCTGAAAACTGACGTCGACCTCCCTTAAAGGCACAAGCGGGACAAGGAAAGGCACGGAAGGCTTCCTCTTCCAGCGACTCCGGCTGGAAATCATGACAAACTCTTTTATCCCTCTGGGGATCGCCCGGCCTCCAAAACTTTGGAGGAGGCGTCGGCCCGCCACACTGGTCGAAACACCCGACCGCGGGCGCCTCCGGCAAGGAGACCCAGCCCCAGTACCGCCCTGGGCACCTCGCTAAGGCAGACGCTGGCTCCTCCGACGACACGGGAGAAGGCTCTGTTGCTCAACCCTTGAGCGGCTCGGTAGTGTCCCCTCGGACTGGGCCTCCTCTCTTTCTTGGCCCGTCTCCGATGAGGACCCCGAAGCCAGGCCCGGCTCCTCTGGCGTCCGCGGACTCGGCCCGTAAGCCACCGTCAGCTCCTCCGGCGTGCGCGGGGCCTTGAGCCTCGGGAGGAACCTGTTGTTTCTGTCATTCAGGCTCCCGGCAGCCTTCGCTGCCATCAGGGAACCCCAGTCCCCTGCCTGACCCGGGGATTTCTCTCCTCGGGCCGAGACTGGGACCCTGGGCTACTGTCCAATCCTCTTCTCGCAGAACCGGATCATGCGCCCGGCCCGCCGGCGCCCAGTTCCGACACTAGCCCCTCCGGCGCCCGGCAAGGTTTCCTCCTCCTTTGGGCCCTCCACCCGGGCCTATCCCGACTGATCCGCCCGTGGAGTACCCGGCTGGGCCGTCTGCTCGGCAGCTCCTCCAGTGCCTGGGTATCCGCCGTCGTATCCGGCCGCGGTTTTCCCAGGTCTGCAGTATCCTCGCGCCGTACCGGTGCCGACTCGCCCGACACCGCGGTACCCGACCCACGGTACCAGACTCTGGGATACCCGCGGCGGGTTACGGATACTCTCCCTATGGATTTCCTCGCACAATTATCCCCCTCCACGCCCCCTAGGCGCGGTGGATCTCCAGGAGACTCTTGCTTCTTGGTGGGCTGAGGCCAGGCTCAGCTCACCAAGGAAATCGAGGAGCCATCTTGCGGCGGTGCCGCCCCGGCTCCCGTACACCCTAGGCGGCACTCTCCTCTCCTCCTCCGGTTCCCGGTTTTGCCTCGGGATCCAGAGAGGCAGGACGTGTTCTGGGACCCTTCCCAAGGAACCCGTTCCTCCCCCTAGGCAGGTTAAAGTCTTACTCTGCTTCAGATTCTTCCTCTCCTTCTCTCTCGGACTCCTTGGATGCTTCCGATGGATGTTCCAAGAAGGCTGACGAGCCACGCTCTCCGTCAAGCCCGGCCAAGGACTCCTCTGAAGTCTCCTCCGGAGGATCCTTCCTTCACGGAGTTGCTCAGGAAGTCCATCAGTGGCATTCCTTAGAACCAGATCCTCAGCGAGTAAAACTTGCCGAACATCTGGACTTGCCTTACAGCTCCTGCCTTGGTGCCACCCTGGATCGAGCCTCGCCCACCTTGTTTCCACTATTTGGAAACAACCGTCGCTTTAGCCCACTTCCCCAGGAAGTCGAACAGGCTATACCAGGCTCCGGAGGGTGTAGACTTTTAGACTCTCACCCCGTGCAGACTCGGTTGTGATGCGCCCGGTCCTGGCCGGTCCTACACCGAAACACTTGAACTCGTCTCCCGGATAAGGAATCTCGCCTTCTGGATCAGTATGGAAGGAAGATCTCGCTTCTTCCACACTGGGGATCAGGGCCCTGAACTATGTAGCACATATGGGGATTACCAGAGGCCGTCCTTACCAGGCAGAATCTAAAATCGACTCTTTGCCTGATTCTCAACTCAAGCAGGAGTTGGCCGACCTGGTCCGTTCTGCTCATTCGGCCAGTCGTCACATTCTGAGGGCGACCTACGGCGCAGTGGACACTGCAGGGCAGAGCTCTGCATTCGCTGTAAGTCTTGGCGTCACGCATGGCTCCGTATGTCAGGTCTGGTCCCGGAGGTGCAGTCAGCCATCCAGAAGCACCTTTCAGGGGTTCTGTGCTTTGGTGGTGATGTCAAGGACATCATCACTGATTACAGGAAGAAGGGGACAGCCCTTAAATCCGTTGATTCAATGTGCCGTCCCCATCCCCTACAGCACCGTCCCTTTCCATGAGCGCAGCGGCCTCAAGCGGAAACCTCAGGAGAAGGCGGGCCACTAAAGCGTCGGGCCCCCACAGCTGCCAGGCCCCCATGCGCCCAAAAAAGCAGCAGGTGCCCCAGCTCTTGGCGCTGCCTCACACCACCTGACTCCCTTCCTCTCCCACCGCCTCCGGACGCCCCAGAGGAACGGTGAGGAGGAGGTTCTCCCTCCACCTTCCGGGTTGGGAGGGATAACTTCAGTTCATGGGTGCTTCAGATCATAGCAGAGGGCACTCCATAGAGTTTCTACAGAAACCTCCACGTCACCCCTCTGAACTCCGCTTACTCAAGGGACCATCTTCCTTCGGTCAGGAGGAAGTCTCAAGCGCTTCTTGAGAAACAAGCTATGGAGCCCATCCTTCCTCACCTCTACGGGATGGGGTTCTATTCCACTTCTTCCTTGTTCCAAGAAGGCGGAGATCTCAGACCTATTCTCGATCTCAGCTCCCTGAACCTGTATGTGGAATACAGGAGGTTCAGGATGCTCTCCTTCAATCCTTTTGCCCTGCTTGGCTGGGCCAATGGCTGTGCACTAGATATTCAGGATGCGTACCTGCACATCCCCATTCACCCTTCACACTGAAAGTACCTCAGGTTTGCGTTCCAGGGTCCACTACCAATTCAGGGCTCCCATTTGGTCTTTCCTCGGCCCCAAGTCTTTACAAATGCTTGGCGGTGGTAGCGGCCCACCTGTATTAGTGGGAGTTCAGGTTTTCCCTACCTGGACGACTGGCTCCTAGTGGCCCCTTCCAGGAGGAACTCTGCATTTTCTCTCCTCACCCAGCAGGTTTTCACTGGCCTGGGTACCATCAACCATTCCAAGTCTCACCTGGATCCTTCACAGAGGCTCCAGTTCATTGGGGCAATTCTCGACACAACTTTGTGCAAGGCCTTTCTGCCTCCGGACAGGGTGCCTCCCTCAGTCACAGATTTTCCTCCTATCGGATCACAGGAGGGTCCCGCGAGGTCAGTGCTCCGTCTACTGGGGCTTATGGCGGCGGCCATCCCGGCGGTTCTGCGCCGCGCCTCACATGAGAATCTCAGTGGACTCTTGATCTCAGTGGGATCAGCGAGTAGCGACCTAGATCATCTGGTTCTAATCTCCCGCCGATGGTAAGAGACTTGCAGTGGTGGATGGTTTGAGAGAACCTCTTCCGGGGGTCCCTTTTTTCATCCTCCCCGAGCAGACTCTGACCACAGGCGCCTGGGCGAGGTTGGGGAGCCCATCTGGGTCCTCACGAACCCAAGGCCTTTGGTCAAAGTTGGAGATAGTTCTCCCACATCAGCATGCTCGAGCGCCTAGCAGTGCTGTATCACGCTCCAGCCCTTCACAATACATCCTTCGGTCACCTAGCTGTCCAAGCGGACAACATGTGCATGGTGTGGTACATCAACAAGCAGAGGAACTCGGTCTACACGCTGTTCAGGAAGCGATGAGGGTCTGGGATTGGGCAACTCTCACAACCTTTACCTCACGGCGATTCATGTTCGGGAGTTGACAATGTCCTGACAGACAGACTGAGTCGCTGTTAGCTCTTCCACATGAGTGGGAATTGGACTAAAAGTTCTAAAAGCATCTTCCAAAATTGGGGGACTCCTCAGATAGATCTGTTCGCCGTCCCAAAATGCAAAGCTTCCAATCTTTTGCTCGCTTGCTCCAGAGCGAGGCGCTTTCTGGAGCGACGCTCTGTCGCTAAGCTGGAAGGACAGATCTGCCTATGCTTTTCCCCAATTCCTCTGGTCCCTCGTGTGCTACAGAAGCTTGCTTTGAAGAGCGAAGATGATTCTGATCGCTCCTTTCTGGCACAGGCAAGTCTGATTCTCTCTTCTACAACAATACTCAGAGGTTCCTCCTCTTTCTCTTCCTTTATCTCAAGGATTGCTGACCCAGGATCAGGGGACCTAGTCCATCCGGGACTCAAGTCCCTTCAACTTCACTATGGCTCCTACAGACCTAGCTAAAGCTCATTTTGTGTTTCTCCTAAGGTGGCGAGATTCTGGTGGAGGCTGGAAACCCTCCACTAGGTCCACCTACGCCATGAAATGGAAAAGATTTTCTGTCTGGGCTGCGTCAAGGAAGTGGAGCCTTTTCCTGTCCTGTGACCGTTCTACTTGAGTACATCGTCATCTTTTCGACCTGGGTCTGTCACTCCTCTTTGAAAGTCCATGTATGGCTATTTCAGCCTACCATGTCCCTTTCACTGATAAGGCATTTGCTCAGCTAGAGGTTTCAAAACTTTCCTAAGAGGGTCCTCATCTCATGCCCCTGTCCGGTCTCCAGCTCCCCCTTGGGACTTAAACTTTGTCCTCGAGAAACTTACCCTTCCTCCCTTTGAGCCTGGCGCTTCCATGAACTTGAAGTTTTTATCATGGAAGACACTCTTCCTGGTGGCCATTACTTCTGCTCTAGAATTTCTGAGCTCAGGCCCTGATGTGCAAAATACCTTATCTGATTTTTCACAAAGACAGTAGCTCTTCACACGAATCCTAAGTTTCTCCCGTCGGTAGTAGCGGAATCTACCTTAAATCAGTCTATTGAATTACCTGCTTTCCTCACGCAGTACTCCAGTCAGGAGAATATCTGCTTCATACTATGGATGTTCATAGGATTCTGAGATACTACACCGATAGACTGAAGGATCTCAGAAAGACTGATCAGTTGTTCGTCTCTTTGCTCATAAAGAGAAGAATGCTGTCTCTAAGCAATGCCTATCAAAATGGTTGGCCCATTGCATCACTTTCTGTTATGACAAGTACAACAAGACCCTCCGGGTCAAGTCAGAGAGTCCTCCCACTCGTGGAGTTGCCGCCTCTGCTTGTTTAAGAGCGTGTCTGCGGCGAGACATCTGTGCTGCCATACTTGGACTTCTGTCCATGCATGTACTAAACATTACAGTTTGGACATTGCTTCGCCGTAGAGCAGGCTTGGGTTAGCGGTCTTCCTTTCTTGAGGTTTGCAAGCTTTCTTACTACTTATTGGAGTAGTTCCTCCTCCGGTGCCTTTTATTTGTTCCAGACTGCTTGGGATTCTGTCCTGTATGTATTACCTGCAAGAGCCCTCTCGAAGTAAGATAGTACAATTACGTAAGAACTTACCGTAACAGTAGATCTTCGTGAGAGGCTCTTGCAGTAGGTAATACCTTTCCCGCCCTCCATCCCCTAGGCTTTTTCAGCTCCTTTTCCATTGAGGGAAATATCCGCTTCTCTCTCGTCCGGGCCTTCCGGGCCTGTGGCGAGAAGAACTGGAAGGCGGGCGTCCGGGACCGCCCCTTTATACCGTCGTTTGTGTATTGACCAACCTGACAGTGGTCCCGCCAGGACTGCTAGCTAGAAATCTTTCCGTGGGGTCCTGCTGCCGGCCGGCGTCCAGTCCTATATGTAATTACCTACTGCAAGAGCCTCTCTAAGATCTACTGTTACAGTAAGTTCTTACGTAACTGTTCTTTCTAGGAGTGGTATATATTGTTCATCCCACGGACCCTTGACCTCCCGGCTGCGGGACGTACACAACCTGGCTTCCAGTGGGCTAAGATCTGGCGTCACGGGCAGAGCAGGTATATACCACCCGTGTGGGTGGGAGGAGCCAACTGAAGACTTCTGGCAAGATTTAAAAGGGACATGCCAAGAAGTGTAGATGAACAACATATACCACTCCTAGAACTACTATTACAGGTGAGTCACCTGTTCTCTTGGACCCAGTGTCTGAGAGACCAAGTTAATTCTCAAACCTGGGTGTGCCATCTAGTGGCTGAGTTACACTACTGTACGGTGACAGTTTCAGGAGCAGATGGAGGTGCTAGCAGTCATATGGCCTGCTTGGGCATCTCAGTGTGGTATGAGGAGATGGTCATTATCACTGTACCAGCAGCCACAGTAGTGGGCCAGGAAGCTGCTCTCCTGTTGGGGATTCGTTGCATTTGTGTATCGGCCAACAGAAAAATGTGCACATTGCAGAGGGGTCAGGTGCAAGTGATGTGTGGGGGAATGGAACAAACCCCCCAAAGCTGTCAGAGTGGCAGCTACTGGCATTATCTGGTCCTACAGCATGAACTACTGTGAGCTGGATCCTGTGGAGAGTGTGTTTTGAAGCTGAGGTGGCTGGAAGAACAGGACTGGGTGGGTGATGGAGAACAGACAGAAAGCTGGATTTAATAGCCGCCCCAAAAAAATATAGTTAAGTAGGATAGTATGTTGCGCTCCCGGCTGATGACCTGAGTTCTGGAGTGGACTCGTGAGTTGTTTGGCAGCCCCATGGGAGCTGACAATGGTTGGTGCCTGATTATGCAACCTCAACAGCGACCCCTGCAGTGGGCCTGCTGGTGTACTGCCTCGTGCAGCAGAGTTTGTTGGTGGGGTGAAATGGCTAAAATTCCATTCATCACAAGCTGTCTTAAATGTCTGGCACTGGCACTCTCTTGAGCTTAGCATCATGTGGAGCCCTGCCAGCAGTGACCGTGGGTGTAGCAATGGTTGGAGCTGGGAGGGGCGAGACCTGATTGGCAGGAGTAGGTTGCAGGCTTGTTTTTTTTGGGGTCCAAAAGCTGTACAGTGGGGTGTGGGGAGCTTGATTAAAAACAGCAGGTTTCTTCTTATTTTCTTTAAAAAAAAAAAAATGTTTCTAGGATCGTGGATATGTTGTTCATCCACACTCTGGCAGTACCTTGCCAGAGAAGAATCGCCAAAGTCTTCCAGCTGGCTCCTCCCACCACCCGGGTGGTATAACCTTAGCTCCGCCCCATGACGTCAGATCTTCCTTTCCACTGGAAGATAACAGGTTGCCTCCCTCGTGCTCACGCATTTTGTAGGCCCTGGCTCCAAAACCTTCAGTTTTCCAAAATCTACCTAGTTCGCATTAGCGATCGCGACTTAACATAGAAACATGTAAGATGACGGCAGATCAGGACCAAGGCCCATCCAGTCTGCCCGTTTCTTTTCTATCTTATGAATGTGCCATTGGCCTTTGCTCTGTCAATGGCCTATCTATTCCTACCCATCTGTATTGCTCCCTTATGCCTATCCCATGCCTGTTTGAAGCCCACACTGTATTCATAGCAGCCACTTCCTGAGTTAGGCCGTTCCATGCATCCACCACCCTTTCTGTGAAAAGAACTTCCTCACATAACCCTTAATTGGCGCCTCTCTAATCTAATGCTGTATCCTCTTGTCTTGCTATTTTTCTTGTATTGAAACATGTTAGACTCTTTCACCTTGTTAATGTCCTTAAGATGTGTAAAAGTTTCAATCATATCACCTCTCTCCTCCTTTGCTCTAGGGTATACATATTGAGCTCCATTAATCTGTCTTCGTATGTTTTCTGATGCAGTCCTTGCACCATTTTGGTTGCCCTTCTCTGGACTGCCTCAATTTAGTTAATGTCCTTGTGGAGGTGTGGCCTCAGTACTGCATGCAGTACTCCAGATGGGAACCTAACCAGTGTCTTGTAAAGAGGAATTATTCCTCCCTCTTTCAGCTTGTGATACCCTACTAATACACCCCAACATCCCCCTAGCCTTACCTGCTGCTTTAGTGGTCTGCTTGATTTCAGGTCATCGGTGGCAGTGATCCCCAAGTCTTCGTCCCTTGTGACTGCCTGCAACTCCCTCCCAGACTATAGGTGGTTTCAGGGTTTCTCTTCCCTGTGTGCATGATCTCGCACTTCTTTGCGTTAAACCCAGTTGCCATCTTCCCACCATTTTGCTAGTTTATCCAGATCTCTTCTCATTCTGCCCACCCTATCTGGATCATCTACTCTGTCTGAATCTTGGTGTCATCTGCAAACAGACCAACCTTACCCTCCAGTTCATCTTCAATGTCACTGATGAAGATATTGAAGAGGACTGGCCCCAGAACTGATCCCTGAGGTACCCCACTTGTGACTTGCATCTCTTCTGACTGTATACCGTTTACCACCACTCTGTTTTCTGCCTGTCAACCAGTTTGCCTCCCAGTTGACCAACTTCTGACCCACCCTGAGGCCTACTCAGCTTATTAATCATCTTCTATGTGGCACAGTATACAGCTTTGCTGAAGTCAGGTAGGGCGACATCAACCGCACCATGGTCACCCACTCTGGTTACCCAGTCAAAGAAATCTGGGATTAGTTTGACAGGACCTTCCTTTGTAAATCCATGCTGTCTTGGATACTGTGTTCCTTTAGATTCCAGGTGTTGCACTATCCTTTCCTTAAGGAGTGCCTCCATAATCTTGCCCACTACTGAGGTAAGATTAACTGGTCTGTAGTTCCCTGCTTCCTCCTGCTACTACTCTTGTGTGGAGGGATCACGTGAACCCTTCTCCAGTCTTCTGGGACCTCTCCTGTGCTAAGAGACTCACTAAACAGTTCTGCTAATGGCTCTGCTGGTTTCACCCTTAGCTCCTTTAGTACCCTGGGATGTGCCATCAGGTCCCATTGCCTTGTCCACCCTGAGCTTATCGAGGCTCTTGTAGGACCCTTTCTTTTGTGAAGGGACTAGTGCACACCTCCTCCCCTGTGTCCGTGGTGCTGAGCTGTGGGCCTGCCCTACCTCCTCTTCAATAAATACTGAGCAGAAGTATCTATTTAGGATAGATGCTTTACATGATCCTCCTCCACCTCACATGCCCCTTATCTCCTTTGATCTAGCAATACCCCTCTGGACTTTCTCCTTTCACTAATGTATCTATTGAAGATCTTGTCACCTTTTTTTACTGTTTGTGCTAGTGTTTCCTCGGTTTGGGCCTTTGCCTGCCTTACTGCCTTCCTGCTTCTTTTAGGGAAGTTTGATATGCCTCCCTATCTTCATCCTGCTGCATTCCTATATTTCCTGAAAGCCAGCCTTTTGGCTCTGACCTTTCTGTTATTGTTTTGAGAAGCGAAATGGTTTCTTCTTCTTTGCACTTCCTTTTCTCTTTAACACAGTGGGATGTTGCTTCAAGTATTGCATCTTTAATGCTTAACCACTTTGCCTGCACCCCCCTCACCTGTATTTCTTTTTGCCAGGGCTAGCTTAACTCTGTTGGCCATCTTATCAAAGTCAGCTCCTCTGAAGTCCCATATTTTTGCCTAGGAATGGGATGATTTAGTTCTAGTGGCCAAATTGAACCATACCATGTGATGGTCACTGGCCCTCAGGTGACCTTCTACCTGGAGATCTGTGATCCTTTCCTGTTAGTCATGTACTAGATCTAGGATAGCCTGTCCCTTGTGGGTTTGTTGTACTAGTTGTTTGGCCCTCCCCTGCAGAAATCACCATGTGTCTAGTTCTGGAGGTGTTCCTGCTAGTATTGACCAATCTGTATCTGGCACATTGAGTCTCCCATTATCAGATCCTCCCTTTAGCTGTCATGTTTTATACATCTTCTAACAGTAATGTGTCTATGTCCTCCCCCCTGGTCTGGAGGCCTGTAGACAACCTTCTAGTTTGTATAGCTTTCCATTTCCTGTTTTAGGGTGACCCACAGCTCTTCTGGCTCCTTATCTGTATTGTCAATTTCTGTAGCTTTGATATTTTCATTGGCATAAAGGGCCACTCCACCACCCCCCTTTTTTTTTTGCACCTCGGTTTCTTCTGGACAGTATATAGCCAGGTACTAAGTCTCCTAAGTGTGGTTACTGGTGAACCATGTCTTAAGCAAGTTGGACCAGCATAACATTCTGTGGTGATTTGCATGCAGCCCATGATGCTTTGCATTGTGGGGGCATGTGTGATTTTGTATTTTCATGTCTCGCTAATGGGTACTATGTCCAGTTTAGCCTCTGTCATTGTTGCCTGCAGGTCTAGGGTCTTGTTTCCCAGACTGCGGTATTTGTGTACATGATTTTCCATTGCCCAGATTTGGGTATGTTAGTTGTTGGGCAAGGTCTGTCATTTCCTATAGATAGGTATGGGGAGTCTGATCTTTTCCTTACCTGGTGATGCAAATGGACTACAAACCGCTGAACTGCGTGTTTGACCACACAACTGAGGGGAAGGTGTTCTTCCCATTCGGCGTGTAGGAGCTGAACCCCTCTCCCCATTGCTGGTTAAATATTCTGCAAAGGCGTCAAGCGTTTGCCACATGCACTGACTCCTCCTTAGTCAGATGCAGTCCATCAGATTAAAACACTTTCGCTCCCAAAACTATTGCCAGTTCCCTACAATTTTGTGTCCTTTTCCTGGCACCAGCCCTTCAGCTACATGTTTAGTTCCCTATATCCCTTCTCTGACCTTCCGTCCATCTGCGCCCTCTCCCAGACTGGCAGGTTCTCAGAGAAGATGATGCCAGACGAAATGGATGATAGTTTGTCACCCAGCCTGGTCAAGTGTGCCTTGGTCTCCACAACTGACTGGCTGGCGAGATCGGTAGTCCCTATGTGTACCAGGACGTCAATTTTTTCTCTTGTTTCCTGAACAGTTTTAGCAATGCAGTCAGTGTCTCTCACGCTGATGTACCTGGGAGACATCTAATCATTACCCCTGGCTGGAGATACGTATCCACTCCCGAATCATGGAGTCTACTATGATCGGAAGTTCTTTGGATTTCCTTTTTGCTTTTTTGTTTTGATTCCTGTTTTGGCGAGTTTTGTTGTGCTAGCTCCTGTGCTGCAGTGTCCTGCTCTGCAGTGTTGTCTTTTAATTTTGGAGACTGAGGCAGATACGGTTTGTGGTTTTATATGGTGTATGGAGGTGATATGTTGGAGAGCACCGGTGATGGGACGATTTTCCCCTCCTAACCACCTGCCAACCTCCGGACCAACTACCCTCCTGCAGTCGAGGTGCTTCTGTTGGATCTTGGGGAAATGGCAAGCATTTCTTATAATATATTTCCTCTTCAATATCAATTTGGGCGCTCTCTGCCCGTGCCTGGGCTGAGCCCTTGGATCTCCAATGCCCAGCATGTGGGCAGTGTCCTAAATCCTGTAAAAATGCCATTCTGAAAACTGTTCCGCAGTACCTGCAGTTAATGATATCCATTCCAGGTAAGTTGTTGGGTTTATAACCTAGTCAGAGTAATTAGAAGGAAAAAATGAAAGCAAAAGTTTGATTTTGTGTTTTGTGTTTGTACAACTTGATATAACTTAGAGGGCTCTTGCAGTAGGTAATTACATATAGAACTGGCCTTGACAGGCAACAGTACCCACAAAAAATTTCTAGCTAACCAGTCCCTGGCAAGGGATCGCCCCCACATCAGGTGACCGGCGTCAGGAAGGCGTCGATAGGTAAAGGAGCAGTCCCGGACGCCCGCCTTCAGTTCTTTCCCACCGTTAGCTGGTAGTTGCGCCTGCGGAAAAGTTTGTGCTTCATCAGCCCTACCTTTGTAGTTTTTACCAAAAAAATCATCATTTCTAGGGACATGGATATGTTGTTCATCCACACTTTCTGGCAGGTTCCTTGCCGCTTTAAATCTTGCTGGAAGGTCTTCAAGCTGGCTCCTCCCACCCACCCGGTGCTAAAACTCGGCTCCACCCCATGGCCCAGATCTTCCTTACGCTTGGAAGCTCAGGTTCCTCCTTAGCGCTCTGCGTTTGACTAGTTCCCTGATTTTCGCTTTCTCGAATTTTGTTGGAAGTTTTCTAAAACTTGATCTTCTTCCTCGCTGCTGCGTGGATATTTCGTTCCGGCTCTCGGAGGTGCCCGGTAATACCTTCAGGAAGGACCCACACCCATGTGTGTTTACTGCCTCGACTTGGACCATGATCCATAAGTTTGTGATTTTTGCTGTGCCCTTTCACCAGCGTCCTGGAGGATCGTGCAGCCCGTTTGGGGCTCGAGGCGACCTGAAACTTTCCGCGCCAGAAAAATCCTTGGAGGCTCGTGGCGGGCGGTGTCCACGGCTGTCTCGGCTGAGCAGCTTGATCTCTTTTCCTCCATGGAGGAGCGGCGACCAAGCCTCGCCCCCCCTCCCTCGTGCGTGCTTATCCGCTCTCTTTGAGTTCTCCTCATTCAGCTTCATTCAAGGTGCTTCGCCAGTCCCTTTCTTCAAAGGAGAGGACCTTGGGACCTGCCTCTCGGCCCAGAGTCAAAGGAGTCATGAGCTAAGTCCCATCGTCGGGCTGGCGGGAGGCGGGAGAGTTCCCCTTCCTGTCGGCCGACTTTCGACTTGGTCGAGGGTGCTGCTCAGGCCGCTGGCTTCCTCGGTGTCCCCGTGAGGTCAGCCGGCCATGACCGTCGACGTTGTCCAGTCTCTACCCATCACCCGGGCGCTCCATTGCAGGAGCCACCAACCTTCACCGATTTCCCAGTGGAGGCCGAGGGTTCTCTGCCTGCACCTTCGGGCGACAGGCCTCAGTCTTTTCATCCGAACCGAGGAAGGCGGCGTCCCCGCTCCTTCCCAGGCCCGCCCTCTGTTCCCGAGAATCTGGAGCTCGGTCCTGGTCCTCTTCTCGGTCAAGCCCGCTCCGCCCGACTCCAGCGATCTCGGTCGGGGCACGAGTTAAGTGGCGTTACGTTCCTCCTCGGATGAGGGTGAGCCCGATGCAGATGGGCGTCAACATTACGAGGAGTTCGTGGCAGCAGTTGCTATTGTCCGGGAATCAATCGACTCGATTCATTCCCAGTCCAGCAAGCCGCTGCCGCCCGAGCGTCCGACTCAACCGCTCACTGCTGTCAAGGTGCCCCTTCAGGGCGGTTGTTCGTCTGAACCTTGCTGCCTCACCGCTCGGAACCTCGGTCGGGTCACGACCTGTCCTGCAGGTTGCTGTTGTCTCTCACTCCCGCCGCCCTTGGCGGCGAAGAGGACTCAGGCCTGAGACAGCTCTTTGCAGACCCTTGAGTCCGGTGTGACTCCTCCATAGTTCTCCTAGTCGGAGGACCGGGGTCCTCTCCGGAACGTTCTGTGGGCGACAGCTCATGCGTCCTTTATGGGTCTGCTTCAGCTCATCTCGGAGTTCACGGGATGCAGCTTGAACCGTGTCCAAACAGGTCTCTTATCCCTGACGGATATTCTGGACCGAGGGGTTCACCTCGGAGGCCTTCCTGGTGGCTGAGGCCACTGTCGTCCCGGCCTTGGAGCTCTGGCGGCTGCCTACTCCTGCCCTGCGCCCTTGGCCAGGAAGTACTCTGTCCCTGTCGGTTCTTTGCCGGTTTCTCGGGCACCCCTCCGCCGAGGGAGTTGGTTACCGATAATGTCTTCCAGTGTTCTCGAGCGCTCGGGATGTGGACAGGCCCCGACAAAGAGTCCAAAAGGATGGACTATGTCATGACGTAAAGGTTCGCTGCGTCCTCCCTAGGCCTCCGACAGGCCAGCTCGGCCGCTCTGATGGCACATTTTCCACGCCTTTTGGGCTCCCTGGATGAGTACTCCCTCATCTCCCGGCTGACCTGCGGACCACGGTCCGGTCGGTGTGGGACCAGGGTAGGCGGTGGCGAAGCAGCAGCTTCAGACTGCTCTGGACTTAGGTAATTCCTGTGCCAGGTCGGTGTGGCTGCAGTGGCCATGTCCCGCGAGGGTGGCTGAGGTTATTCTCTTTCCCAGCGGATACCCAGCACAAGTTGGCAGACATCCTCTTCTTGGGACTGATCTCTTCGGCCCTGGGTGGAGGGACACCTCCGACGGCGAGAATCCGATGCCACTCGGACTCGGTCACCCCGCCCAGAGGGACAAGGGCCGCCGGCAGCCTTGCGTAAGCCCTTTGTCCCTCAGCCCCTGCAGCTCAACCTGCCCAGTATGAGGGCCAGCAGGCTTGTGCTGGGCGTCCTGACCCCAAGTCAGCGGCTTCCTCTAAAGGAAGCAGGAGGTAAAGGCCCAGGAGCTCCCTCGGCCAGTCCCTCCTCCAAGCCTGCTCAGTGACGGGCTGAGGCGCTGACCCGCCCCGTCACCCCTACCGGGTTCCCTGTGGGCAGCTTCCCTCCTCCACCTGGTCCGCTTCCCGGACCTCTGGGTGTCGGAGGTGCTAGGGGAAGGTCCTGCCTCCGGATTGCGAGCAGGCCCCACCCTTTTCGAGCCATTGCCCTCGGGGGCCATGGGGTTCGCAGCTTTGCTGTCGGCCCGCCGAGCCGACTCGCCTGGCCCCTTGAGATAGAGGTGATCAGGCAGGTGGCAGATCCTCCCCAAGACCCTGGGTTCGTGTCCAGGTATTCCTGGTCCCTAACGGATGGGGGCTTGCGCCCCATTCTTGACCCACATGACGGGATGGTCACTCTGACTCAGATATCCCATCCTTAGAACGAGGCGTGGCTCTATTTCCTGGACCTCCAGGATGTACTTACACTTCGATCCATCCGTTTCTTGGGAGACTCCTCCGTTTCTTAGCGGGGATCTCTTCACGAGTTCCAGGCCATGCCCTTCAGTCTCTGCTCACAGCATTCCTGCAGCACTGAGGGGTCCGGCGTAACCCACCCGGATGGCAGCCTGACTGCACCCCTCCAGGGCGGAGGGGCGGTCCAGAGTTCTGGCCCCTAGGTTGCTCTCAGACTGGTCTCCTTTTTATTGGAGCCATGTTGAACTCGTGTCTAAGTGGGTGATCCTTTCTTCGAGACGAAGCTCGACTCTTGAGTCTGAGCTCGGCTCCCAGCGGACAGGGCAGAGGTTCTTCCTCCTTTACCTAGTCATGTCTGACTGGCAACTGCGCCTGCCGGGACTTCCTGCACCTCCGGGGCCTCGCGGCGCCTGCACCAGCGTGGTCTGTTTGGACCCACCGGTCCATGCGTCCCCTAATGGGGCTGGCCAGGCAGCGGTCCATAGCGCTGCGTTCCTTTGACCAGTCTCGTCGACAGCCCAGGGGTTAGGGGACGCTCTTCCTTCGGACCATTCCAGCTCATTTGCAGGAGAACATCCCATCGTCCGCCCCGTGTCGGCGGTCTTCTCCGACCGATGCATCTCGGATGGGTGGGGGTGCCCATCTAGGGAATACAGAGTGCACCGCTTCTGGTCCTTTCGGAGTCCTGATGTCTTTCCTACCTGCTGGAGCTCCAGGCGGTCCACCTAGCTCACACCGCTCGCTCCGTCCGTGCGGGGTCTAGTGGTTTAGGTCCAGGCGGACAATACCACGACCATGTGCTACCTAACCCACCAGGGTCGGATGAGCCCTTGCCTCTGCGTAGGAGGTTCTCCGGATTGTCTTTCGCACAGTCGGAGGTGGTTTCTAGCCATTTGATGGCAGGAGCCTCCAGCTCCCTGGCCGATGCCCTAAGCCGGACAAGGGCTGCGCCTCATGAGTGGTCTCCTGCCGAGGTAGCACAGATCTTTCTCCCTCTGGGGTCATACCTCGGGTGGACCTTTGTTTTCCTCCAGGGAGGTCGAGGCGAGACTGTCTCATGCCCGCCCCTCAGCACGGTTCGCTGTGAGGGATGCCTTGAGGCCGTAGACCCGGCCCCTTCTCGCCTCTCCCCCATTTCTCTTGACCCACAGGCAAGGCGAGGAGGGACTAGGCGCAGGTGATTCTGGTAGCCCCAGACTGGTTTTGCCAGCTCTGGTATCCAGCTCTCCTCAGTCTCAGCCCCAGGCTCCGAGGCGCTTCCAGTCTACCCAGTCCTGATCTCTCTTGTTAAGGGAAGGTACTCCATCCAGACCTTCAATCCCTGCACCTGGCGGCCTGGTTCCTGAATCGGCTGGTGGCCAGGCCTTGGGTCTTCCGCAAGGTCCTTGGCGTTTGTGAGGCGTCCTGCCTGGAGTTAACCAGATATGCTCGCCTTCAAATGGAAGAGTTCTCCATTTGGTGTTAGGATAGGGCCTGGTACCCTCTCCTGTTACTTGGCGAGCATTCGGACTACCTGTGGTCCGTTCTTTTCTTGAACAAGGGCTTGATCGATGACCTCAAGGTGCTCCTGTTAGCCACTCCTGTCTTCTGGGCGCGGGCGGAAGGTAGTTAGTGGCACAGGAAAGGTGGTCTGGCGCCTATGGCCTTGATCACACCTCCTCCAGGGAGAGTATCCCCATCTCTGTGGGATCTTATGCTAGGATGGGCTTAGCTCACGGGCAAGCCGTTAAAACCTTTGCACAGGTGTGAGTTCCCCACCTGTTGTGGAAGAACACCTTCTTGGGGGCTACCATGCCAACCAGAAGGCGGGGAGAGTTCCAGGTGCTCCTTTGAATCTCCTATCTGGTCTTCCACAGGGACAAAGGTGTCCTGCGCCCCACCCGATGTTCCTTCCGTGGCGGTGGCGAGTCTTTCCCTAACCGGTATTGTCTCTGCGGGTTCAACCCCATTCACACCTCGGAGGCCGCATATAGGATCCATTGGGACCCTGATTTAGCCTTCGCCTTCCCAGGGAGCGGGGCTGAAGTTGGGAGAGGTTCGCCAGCTGTTTGTCATCTCACGCTGAAGCCGCGCTTGGCAGACCTGCAGCCAAGTGGGACGGCAGGTGGGTCACCTCCTGCATAGTTCTCCGCTATAGGCGGGCGGGCATGGAGCCTCCCAGAGGATAAGCCTCATTGTACCCATCCTTCCGCTGCACGGTGGCTGCTTCCGAGGATACCGTCCAGGATATCCGTGGGGCTCCTGTCTGGAAGCAGGCATATGCCGGTCTCCCCCTTCCCACATCGACCTTGGGTCATGCCGGGATGTTGGTAGGGCCTCGGTTCTCAGTCTTTATCCCTAAGTAGGGGTGTGCGCCTGCCTCCCTCCTTCCGGAGATCTGCTAGGAGTCTGCCAGAAGTGTGGATGAACAACATATCCATGTTCCTAGAAATATAGGTTACTCGCCTGTAACAGGAGTTCTAGGAATGGTGTATGTTGTTCATCCATATGACCCACGACCTCGACGCACAACCTGGCTTTCAGCGGGCTGGATCTGGCGTCATGGGGCGGAGCTGAGAGTTTTACCACCCGGTGGGTGGGAGGAGCCAGCGAAGACCTTCCAGCAAGATTTAAAGCGGCAAGGAACCTGCCAGAAAGTGTGGATGAACAACATACACCATTCCTAGAACTCCTGTTACAGGTGAGTAACCTGTATTTTTCGACTAAGCGTCAATACTATCATGGTGTATGTCTTCCCCTACACACCTCCGAGCACAAGAATAAGGGTACAGTTAGATGCGGCTCCCAACTACCCTCTAGGGATGGCCACTCCTGTGCCTGTTCTGCCCAGGCCCTGATCACCCAGTCGAGAGTGCCAGCACTGCCTCAGTTTCATCGCGCTACCAGAAAAGGTGGCAGCAATTCCTGGAAGCCCACATTCTAAAGAAAGAGTGAGTTCTATGCAGAAGGAGCTCAAAAAACTGAGGCAGGACGTCCACTTCCCGAAGGCCATCAGAAGGAGAAGGAGAGACACTGGGACAAGGGCTCCTCCACTGGGAGTCGCTGTGGCACGGTAACATCCCCTCAGGGATGGCTCCTCGGCGGCTGCCTCGGAGGTTTCTGAGAGGCGTCGGCCTGCCCGTCTGGCTCGCGCTCGGGCCTTGCGGGCGCCTCTGGGCACTTGGAGGCCTCTGCCCTGGATTCGGCCGCAGGCTCGCGGCTTCACTGTGGGCTGACCGGTAGCCGCGTCGCTGGCTCATCTGACGTCCGCCTGGAGATGGCCGGTAAGGCGTCTGACCCTCCGGGTGATGCGCGGCCTCCACTCCACCGGACCAGGCTGATCACTCTGCTCGGCCCACCTCGGTGATGGCTGTCATAAGTTGAGCGTCGGCTCCTCCGGCACCCGCCGAGAGCTCACCTGTAAGCTTCACGTCGGCTGAGTCCGGCGTCCGGCCGGTGAAGGAACCGACGACAGCGGACCCCCCAACGTCCGTCGTACCCGGTTCCCGCAGCCTTTGCTGCGTCTAGGAACCAGAGTCTCCCAACCCGACCCGGTGACCATCCCTGGTGCAGGCTGGGATCTTTGCCTCCGTCAGTCCTTCTCCACCTGGGCGCCGGACCTGACATTGGCATCTCCAGCTTGTGGGCCTCCTCCATCGACCCTGACATCTGCCTTACCGACTCCAGGAGACATTCCACTCCCATCAGCTCCTCCGGCTCCACTATGGACTGTCTGTGAGGCCCGCCGGCTGCCTGCTCAGCAGCCCCCACCCCCACCCCGGCTCCTGGGTATCCTCCATCCTATTCGGCCGGTGTACCTGGGACCACAGTACCGATGCCACAATACCCGATCCGGGCTACCCAGCCGGGTTTGGATGCGCTCCATATGGATTATAACCGTATCCTTGCTCCTGCTTCCTCCTCCTTCACCGCCCTCGCGACCACGGTGGATCTGCAGGAGACTCTGGCCTCCTGTGGGCTGAGGCCGAGGCTCAGCTCATCAAAGAGGTCGAGAGCTGCCTTCAGCCATGGTGCTGTCCCAGGTTCTCAGACGTCCGACAAACACTCCCTCACCACCTCCCAGACTCCAGGGTTCTTCCGTCTGGATCCAGAGAAGGTCAGGACACGCCTCCCGGGACTTCCCAAGGGGTCCATTCCTCCCAGGTCGGGAAAGGGAGTCTTTCTTCATCCTCCTCTTCACCTCGGACTCTTCCGACAGTTGCTCCGAGAGGGCAGCGAGCCTAGCTCCTCCGTTGAAGCCCAGGCCAAGGACTCCTCTGAAGGATCCTTCTTTACGGAGTTGCTTAGGAAAATCCAGGAGGTTCATCAGTGGCACTCCTGGAACCAGATCCTCAGCGCCTGAAACGGCTGAACATCTGGATCTGCCCGTGACAGCTCCTACCTTGGTGCCACCCTGGATAGAGCCTCACGCGGACCTCGATACCTCAATATGGAAACGCAGGCGTGTCATAGCCCCACTTCCTAGGAAGTCGAACCGGCTATATCAGGCTCCAGAAGGTGTTGATTTCCTGGATTCTCACCCTTGTGCTGACTCGGTTATGATTAGTGCCGCTCACAGTCGGTCGGCAAACCCCAAACATCTTAGCTCGTCACCTCCTGATAAGGAATCCGCCTTCTGGACCAGTATGGGAGAAAGATTTGCACTTCCTCCACACTGGGGATCAGGGCCTGAACTCGTCGGCCATATGGGGGACTGAGAGGCCATCCTGACTCAGGCAGAAGTCAAACTGGACTCCTTGCCTGACTCCCAAATCAAGCAGGAGTTGGCTGATCTCATCCCCTCTGCTGGTTCGGCTAGTCGACACATGCTATGTGCGACATACGATGCAGTAGGCACTGCTGGGCGGAGCTCAGCTTCGTGTCAGGCCCACGGCGTCATGCTTGCTCCGTGTGTCAGGTTTGGTCCCGGAGGTGCAATCTGCTATCCAGGAAGCACCCTTCCGAGGTCGGTGCTTTGGGTGTGATGTCAAGGACATCATCACCGCCTTGCTAGAGAAGGGGATGGCTGTGAAGTCAGTCGATTCCACGCATCGTCCCCATCAGCAGCAGCGCCGTCCCTTCGCTAGATGGAATCGGCCAAAGGCGAAACCCCAGGAAGGCGGGCACACAAAACATCGGGCCCCCACAGCTGCCAAGCTCCCTCACCCGCCCAAAAAGCAGCGCATGCTCCACACCACCTGACTCCTTTCCTCTCCCACTGCCTCTGGACTTCCTGGAGGAACCCGGTAGGAGGAAGGTTTTCCCTTCACCTTCCGGGATGGGAGGGATAACCACAGATTCTTGAGTGCTCCAGATCATAGCAGAAGGACCTCCATGAAGTTTCTTCAGAAACCACCCCGCCACCCCTCTGAAGTAGTCTATTATTCAGGAACATCTTCTCTTGGTCCAGGAGAAATCTCGGCTCTTCTGCTGAAGCAAGCGATAGAGCCCGTCCCCTTCATCTGCAAGGGACGGGTTACTATTCCCATTTCTTCCTGGTCGCTAAGAAGACAGTGGATCTCGGACCAATTTTGGATCTGAGTTCCCTGAATCTTTACGTAGTACAAAGGTTCAGGATGCTCTCTGCAGAGCCTTCTCCCCTCCTCCGGCCGGGTCAATGGCTTTGTGCTCTGGATATGCAGGATGCTTATCTTCACATTCCTTCGCCCATCTCATCGCAAGTACCTTCATTTTGCTGTCCAGGGACCACTACCAGTTCCAGGCGCTCCCGTTTGGTCTATCCTCAGCCCCGAGTATTTACCAAATGCCTGACAGTGGTGGCGGCTACCTCGTGACTAAGGAGTGCAGGTTTCCCATACCTGGACGACTGGCTTCTGGCGCCCTGTCCCAGGTGAAACTCCTGCATTTCTCTCCCTTACCCAGCAGGTTTTGCCTGCCTGGGTACTCATCAACCATTCCAAGTCTCATCTGGACCCATCCCAGTGGCTACAGTTTATTAGGCGATCCTTGATATGACCATGGGCAAGGCCTTCCTGCCTCCGGATAGGGTGTCCACCTTCAGACCCAAATAAGTCTGTTGTCCGACCACAGGATGGTCTCACGAGTACGGTCCTTCGCCTTCTTGGGTCATGAGTGGCTGCTATCCTGGCGGTACCACGCTTGACTCCACATGAGGATCTCAGTGGACTCTACGCTGTCAATGCGGATCAGCTAGTGGACTGACCCTAGACCACTCAGTTCTGATCTCCTGCGCCGATGATGCAAGGCGTGCAATGGTGGATGGTTCAGAGAACCTGTTTCGGGGAGTTCCTTTCTTTCACCCCCAACCAGACTCTAACCACAGGCGCCTCAGGCGAAGGTTGGGGAGCCCATCTATTCCCTCATTGGACCCAGGACTCCTGGTCCAAGCTAGAAAGCTCTCCACATCAGTGTGCTCGAGCTTAGGGCAGTGTTGTACGCTCTGCAAGCCCTTCACCAATACATCCTTCCCAGCCTCCTAGCCATCCAGACAGACAACATGTGCGTGGTGTGGTACATCAACAAGCAGGAAGGGACTCTGTCCTACCCTCTATGCAAGGAGGCAATAAGGGTTTGGGATTGGGCGACACAACACGACCTTCACCTCACGGCAATTCACGTTCCGGAGTCTACAACACCCTGAAGCAGACAAGCTATGTTGCTCTTCTGCTCTGACTCACGAGTGGGAACTGGACCAAGGGGTCCTGGGACAGTATCTTCCAACTTTGGGAGCGCCACAGGTCGACCTGTTGCATCCCCTAAGCGCAAAACTTCCCGTCTTCTGCTCGCTGTTCCAGAGCGGGCGCTTTTGGAGCGACGCCTGTCTCTAGACTGGAAGGACAGATTCATCTATGCCTTTCCCCCAGTTCCACTTATCCCATGAGTCTTGCAGAAACTAGCTTCAGAAGGGCGTAAATGATTCTGATCGCTCCTTTCTGGCCCAGAGCAAGTCTGGTTCTCTCTCTCAACAATATTCAGAGGATCCTCCTCTTCCTCTATCTCGAGGTTTGTTGACCCAGGATCAGGGACCCTGGTCCATCCAGGCCTCAAATCCCTTCAACTGCATGCATGGCTCCAGCACTTAGCCCAATCTCGTTTGGAGTGTCTCCCAAAGTGGCAGAGATTTTACTGGAGGCCAGAAACCCTCCACCAGATCCACATATGCCATGAAGTGGAAAAGATTCACTATTTGGGCGCTTCAAGAATGTAGAACCTTTCTCCTGTTCAGCGGGGCTTCTCCTGGAGTATCAGCGTCATCTGTTTGACCTGGGTCTCAGCCATTCCTCCTGAAGGTATACATGGCGGCCATTTCCTGCCTATCATATTCCTTCGTGAGACAAGGCTTTTGCTCAACTGGAGGTCTCCAAGACCTTCTCAGAGGATCCTCCATCTGAGGCCCCCCATCCGTACTCCTGCTCCCCTTGGGACTTGAACTTTGTTCCTAGAAACTTACTCTCCCTCCCTTGAACCTGTAGCTTCAAGGTTTGAAGTTCCTTTCATGGAAGACTCTTTTCTTGGTCTATTACTTGGCTGGAGAATCTCCAAGCTCCAGGCCCTGATGTGTAGAATCCTGTACTTGATTTTTCACAAGGAACTGAGTTGCTCTTCGCTCGAATCCTCGTTTCTCCCTAAAGTGGTAGCAGAGTCTACCCTAAATCAGTCCATAGAGTTACCTGCCATTTTACGCAGTACTCTAATCAAGGAGTATTTACTCCATACTATGGATGTTCACTGGATTCTGAGATACTACACCAACAGGACAAAGGATCTCAGAAAGACTGATCAGTTGTTCGTCTCTTTTGCTCACAAAGGAAGGCAGTGCTGATCTTACTTGAGATACAGCTCTTCCAGCAGGTAACACCATTAGGACTGAAGCCGCAGGCGTCAGCTCCCGCGGAAATCTTCTAGCTAGCAGTCTTAGCGGGGACCGCCTCCGGCGGTCGGTCCCGCCTGCCGACGCCAGGCGTAGTACATAAGGAGGTGGTCCCAGATTCCCCATGTTCTTTCCTACCGACTTGCATGTCTCGACCCTTCGGTTCGTTTCTAGCGTGACGCCTGGTAAAGTTCTTCCGTTGGAAAAAGTTTTCTCTTCAAAGTTGCTGTCTGATGTCCTCTCCAACCTCCGTGGAATGCCATCCGTCGAAGTGCGCCTGTGGGAAGCAAATCCCTTTCAAAGACCCGTCATCTGACCTCGTCGGTGCGTAGGCCAGACCACGACACACCGGGCCTGTACCTTCTGCCAGGGTTCAATAGCTGACCCGGATCCGTCGCCAGAAGGTCCTGCATGCGTTCTGCTCGAGGAAAAGTTTAAGGCCATGGATTCTGCCTCCAAGGGGATCTGAAAAGCCGGAGACATCTTGAGAAGCATAGGGAGAGGGTGATCAAAGTCCCCTCTAGGGCCTCTGACTCCTGTAGCTCCGACTCCCGGTCCGACCGCTCCCCTCCGGGCACGCCTCAGCCTCCTCCTGCAGCGGTGAAGACTCCTCTGGTTCTTCCTCAGGCCAAGACTTCCAGGCCCTCCTCTTCTTCGGCTTCTAAGGCCTGCCGAAAGGTCAGGACTGCCACCACCATCACAAGTCCGGTTCCCGCCATCTGGACCCCGGCGCCTGGTCAGTCTCCTTGCCTCTCCCCAGCAGAAGACCAAGAGCTGACTTCACTCAGGGCGTCGGATCCGACGCGGCCCACCCGACATCGGCCTTAGCACCATCGGTCCCGAGAACCGGCGGCCGTTAGACACCCGTTGCTGGTTCGACCATACCACGGACGCCCGGCGGGGACCGACGTCCGTTCCAATAGAGAGGAGAACCCCTACGCCCCCACCAATATCGCCAGGAGGCGCTCACGGAGGAGGGCTGGCCCAGCCGAGGGCGCAGACAGGCGAACCCGTCCTGTCCGCGCCCCCCAGGAACCCTCCCCAGAACCAGAGACCCCTAGGAGCCAGCGCGGAACCGGCGACCCGGCTACCGGTCTGTCGTCGGGCCTCAGCATTTCCAAGGTCAAGAGCTGTTCACTAATGGTGGGATACCATAAAGAGGATGTGGTTCCACACCTCCTCCTCCACCCACGGCTCCACGGCCCCTGCCCCCTACTCCATCCGGGGCTGCATGCAGGACCTTCCCCACCCAGGAGCCTGTGGAACCTCCTAGGGGTAGATCGGACAAAGAAGACCTCCATCCAGATCCTCTTCCAGGGTCACCCCAGCCCCAAGAGACCCAGAAGACGCCGCCATTCGCCTTGACGGAGGACACGGATCGGACTTCTCCAAGGGTTCCAGATCCCCTCTCCAATCAGCGTCCCTTCTCCGGACCACGTGAGCTCCCAAGATCTCCTCCGGATGACCTTCGTTCTCGGAGATTATGAGACATATCCAGGAGAACATGGGCTGGGACGCTGAGAACTCGACCCGAGACTGTGCCTTGCCAGATATCTTGGCAAAAGATCCAAGCCTGTGGTGGTGCCACCCTTGGTGGACAACCGTGGGCGTCACCAAAGCAGCGTGGAAACGTCCACCTCGCTCCGGCGATGCCGAAGGCTGACTGCCTGCACAAGGCCCTAGGGAGGACCAGTACTTGGCATCACATCCTCTGGCCATTACAGCCTCTCATGGCCGGGTCCCAGAGGCTGCAACATTTGAGCACCCTGCCCGCCGGACCCAGAGTCCAAGCAGCTGGACGCTATGGGCAGGCACGTATGCATCTGCTTCCTGGCCATCAGGTCCCTCAACTACTTAACCCACATGGTACAGTTTCAGAATGCCTTGTGGGAGCAGGGACTAGATCTGGCGGAAAAAATGCCAGAAGGTGAGCAGAAGGAGAAGTTGCTGCAACTCCCGCCGCAGGTTCGTTGACTGGGAACCCAGGTGCTGCGTGCGATTCTCGTGGACTCCTCAGCCAGATCGGCAGCCTCAGCGATGTCTCCAGAGACACTCTTGGCTCCGTGTCTCCGATTTACCCCGGACGTCAGAAGAACATTCTGGGCGCCTCATTTCTCGGAGAAGTTCTTTTCGGTGAGTCCTCGGAGAAGGTCCTCACCAAACTCCAAGAGGCCGGAGGTGGTGCAGTCTGTCCAGGCCATGTACAGACCTAAGCTTAGTTCCTTCGTGGAGCCAAAACCCGTTTCGAGGCCGGATGCAGAACAGCAGCATGACTTCTTCCCGGCCCCGCCCTCAGGATCAGCGGGAAACCAAGGTCAGGGTCGCATCGATGACCACCTGCCAGGTGGCAGTCCATAACCACCGACAGGTGGGTTCTTCAGTTGGTCAAAATAAGCCACTTTATAGAATCTGTGGACAAGCCACTCCACAAGGCCTCCTCTACTCTCCCATTACTGGTCAGCACAGATCACTCATCAGGCAAGAGGTACTGGCACTCCTGCAAAGGGAGCGGTGGAGTACGTCCCCAGAGAACCAGAAGGATCCGGATACTATTCCCACTTTTCTGGTTCAAGAAAACAGGGACCTCCATCCAATTCTGGACCTCAGCGACCTCAACATGTCGGTCACCACAAACGCTGCATGGTGACCCTCCAGGGACTCATTCCCATACAGAAAAAGGACGCCTCTAGCGCTCCCTGGACATGCAGGACGCCTACCTGCACATCCCAGTAGCTCAAGCGCACAGGAGGTTCCTGCGCTTCAAGATCTTACCTGAGACACAGCTCTTGCAGCAGGTTACACCATTAGGACCCAGGCCGCCCAGGCGCCAGGACCTAACGGAAAATTCTGGCTAGCTAACTACAGCGGGGACGCTGACGTCAGTCCCGCCTCCGGCGTCAGGCGTGTACAAAAGGGGCGTCCCGCAGATTCTCCAGTTCTTTTCGCCGCCGACTTAGCTACCTGACCCTTCGGGTTACCAGTCTAGCGCCACACGCGTGAATAGTTCTTTTAAAATCTTCAGAATCCTCTTCAAGCAAGATCTTGATGTCATCACCAACTTCGGGCCATCCTTCAAGTGCGCTTGTGGAAAGCAGATCCCATTCAAGGATTCCCCACACGGCTCCCAAGTGTCCTGTGCCTAGGCCCAGACCACGATACGCCGGCCTGTCCTTCTTGCCAAGGGTCCAATAGCCGCACTGGATCCGCGGCCAGAGGGCTTTGGCATGCTTCTGAGGAACAACTGAAGACCATGTCCTCCAAGGGGAAAGCTCCAGGGTCCACAAGCACGCTGGAGAAGAGAAGGGAGAAGGCCCTTCCAGGTCCCCTTCTAGGGGTCTCGGAGTCCCTGTGAGTCTGCCCGAAATCTCCCGGCTGCAATCAAGAAACCTTCATCTCAGGAAATCCGCCCAGGCCTTCCTCCCCTTCCAGGGCCTCTGTCGAGTCGGGGAGCGACACCATCACCACCTCAAGTGGTTTCCCGCTCGCCGGTGCCCGGCGTCAGGTCTTCGTGTCCGGGTGCCTCCATAAGGCGTTGGAGCTCACGCCTTTAAAGGCCTGTAGCCCAGGCGCGGCCCGACAGCCGTCAGCCGCGGCGCCTCTTCCTGAGCCGCGGGTCAATCTCGACGACCGACGCCGGCCATTACATCCCAGCTGACGCCAGTAGAAGGGACCGACGCCGCCCTCCTGAAAAGAAGAAGGCCCTGTTGCCTCCGACCGACATCGGTCAGGAGCCTCTACTCGGAGGAGGACCTCAGAGCAGCCCGAGGACCAGACGGGCGACCCCGGTCCCGTGGGTACTCCCAGGATCCTCGCCATTACCAGAGCCCTGTGGAGCCGGCGCTGACCCGACGACCGCCCACCGGCACCCGGCCGCCGTCAGACCTCTCTCTAGTGGAGGTGAAAGATCTGTTCACCTACTGGTGGGATACCATTAAAAGACATGGTTCCCCTCCTCCTCCTACCTCCTCCTCCTCCTCCTCCTCCTCGGTTCCTGCCCCCTCGCCTTGGGTCGGCAGGCCGTGTTCCTCCTCCCGGGAGCCTGGGAGCCCTCCCAGGGGAGACCTGATAAACGAGACCCTCCGTCGAATCCTCTTCTGGATCACCCAGCCCCAAGAGATCCAGGAGACGCGATCGCGCGCTCTCAACGGAGGACACGGGATCAGACTACTCCACCTCTAGATCCCCATCTCCACTTCCATCCCTTCTCCCGACCCACGTGATGCCTAGATCTCCTCCGGATGATCCCTCGTCCTTGATATTATGAGACATATACAAGAGAACATGGGATGGGATGCTGAAGACTTAGGACCGAAAGAGTGCGACTCGCAAATATCTTCGGCAAAGGATCCCAAGCCTGTGGTGGTACCACCCATGGTTGACACTTCGTGGAGCGTCACCAGGCTGCGTGGGCGTCACCCACACTCGCTCCCGAGGCGACAGAAAGCATTCGCTTGTACAAGGCTCCTAAGGGCACACACTACCTGACGTAGCATCCTCAGGCCGATTTCTCTGGTCATCACAGCCTCCACATGACCGGTCACAGAGGCTACAACATTTGAGCACCTGCCACCGGACCCAGGGTCCAAACAACTGGATGCATTGGGTAGGGCGCCACGTATAGCTTCCGCTACCTGCGCCATCAGATCTCAGACTTTTAACCCAATGGTTCTGGTTCCAGAGCTGCTGTGGGAACAGGGTCTGAGAAGGACTGAAAAAGATGCCCGAAGGTGAGCAGAAGGAGGAGATGCTTCAGCTCCTCCGACACAGGGTTCAGAGCGTGGGACCCAAGTGCTAAACGCGTATGACTCCATGGACTCATCGACCCGAGCAGCAACTTCTGGCGTTTGCCTCGGAGAACCTTACTCTTGGTTGCGCGTCTCGGTTTTACCCCCAGACGTCAAAGAACATCTTGGGCATACTGAGGAGAAGTATTGTTTGGTAATCCTGAAAGATCCTTACCAAACTCAAAGAGGCAGGAAAGGCGGTAAGGTCGGTTCAGGCCATGTACCGACCTAAGCAATTTCTTTCGTAGGAACCAAAGCGGTTTCGTCTTGTGACGCCAGAGGCAAAGACCCACTCCGCTGCACCTCAGAGGGCTCTGGTTTCATAAAGAGCCCAGGGCAAGCATACCCGCCAGCAGGCTGGCGTTCTCCTGAGCAGGCCAGCCAAGCGGGTCCATCTGCCGCCCACAGCCTGACTCCTTTCGGCCCCCGCCCCTCAGGATCAGCAGGAGGTTTGAGTCGAGAGTAGCATTGCCAGACTTCCTGCGGGATGGCAGGCCATTACCACCGACAGGTGGGTTCTTCAGTTGGTCAGTCTAGGCCACTTTATAGAGTCATAGGAAAGCCACCCTCGGCCTCCTTTGCTCTCCGGTATCCAGGGTCAGCACAAAGCCTTGATCTGTGCAGAAGTACTACGGCGCTACTACGAAAGGGAGGCGATGGTCGTCTGAGAACCAGAGGACGGATACTATTCCCACTTCTTCCTGCCCCCAGAAACAGGGACCTCCGTCCAATCTTGGACCTCAGCGACCTCAATGTAACCGGTCACTTACAAGAGATTCCGCATGGTGACCCTTCAGGTCTTGTCCCCATGACTCAAACAGGGCGCCTTTTTGGCGTCCCTAGACATACAGGATGTACCTGCACATCCCTATAGACTCAGGCGCACAGGAGGTTCCTGCGCTTGAGTTTCTCGACCACCACCTTCAGTTCAGACCCTTCCTTTGGACTGTCTTCCGCACCGGTCTTTACCAAGTGCATGGCAGTCGTGGCAGGCGTCTCTGAGGAACAGGGCCACTCGTGTTCCCGTACCTGGGCGACTGGCTTCTCATGGCGCCTCCAGAGGCGTTGCTTCTTGCAATCAAGAGCACTGGGATCTGTTCCGATCCTGGGCATCCTCATAAATTCAAGTCTCTCCTGGTACCATCATGAAACTGCAGTTCATAGGAGCAGTTCTGGACACTGTTAGGGAGAGCCTTTCTTCCGGCCGACAGGCAGGCGCATCAGATCCCTCATCAAGGGACCTATCACTAAGCAAGGTTGTACCTGCCAGGTCGGGTCCTTTGCTTGCTTCCGGACATGGCTGCGGCCATTCCTACTGTCCCTTGCTAAGACTCCACATGCGCATTACTCAGTGGATGCTCAAAGTGCAATGGGGACAAAGAGCAAGACCACTTGCAGCATCCGGTCAGACTCCCACGAATTCAGTGATTCAAGACTGGCAGTGGTAGCTAGCCCAAGTGCGTTCTCTATCAGGCGTCCGTTCATTGCACCAGTCCCGGAGGTCACCCCTCACCACAGGCGCTTCCGGTCTTGGGTGGGGGCACACCTGGGCAGGTAAAGTCCCAGGAGTCGTGGACCAAGATGAGCTCACCTCACATCCAGCGTGCTGGAAATGAGGCGGTCCTCTATGCCCTGCAGGCCTTTCAGTCAGTTATCCACCGTGTACTCTTCTACTTCAGACAGACAACACGGCGGTGATGATTACCTCAACAAACAAGGGCGCCTCTTACACCCTTGCAGGAAGCCATGAGAGTGTGGGATTGGGTAATCAGACACGGTAGCGAATCTGATCACTGTGCCGTTTAGAGTGGACATGCGGCTGCAAGGCAGGCCTGAGTGTTCTCAGGCCAGAGTCCCTCGATGGGAACTCCTTCAAGGTAACCCAGAGGATCTGTTTCTTCGATGGGGAACTCCAGATCTAGACTTGTTAGCCTCCCATCCAGCGAAAACTGCCCAATTTTGCTCGCTAGATCCAGGGCCTGGTGTTTTCTGGCGAGGCGCGTTATCCCTCTCCTGGGCCAACAGATTCCTCTCGCTTTCCCTCCTTTCCCGTTGATCCAGAGTTCTTCTCAAACTGCGCAGGGAACGCGCAATAATGATCCTAGTGGCCCATTTTTTGGCCCCAGACAGATTTAGTTCCCTTTGTTGGTTCAACTATCTGGGGAACCCGCTCCGTTGCCGCTCAGCTCCCTTACTGTCTCTCAGGAGAAGGGTTCACTTGTCACCCGGACCTACGTTCCTTGAACCTGCATGCTTGGCTCCTAGAGACATAGCCATTTTAATAACGCCGGGTCACTAAGAGGGTTGCAGAAGTCCTCTGCAGCCAAGCCAACAACGCGTCTGCGACGTCGCATGAAATGGCGCCCGTTTTAATGTATGGTCGCGAGCCACGACCTTTCCCCCCTTTAGGTTATCCTGTGGGAGTAATATTAGAATATTTGCTCTCCCTCTTTCATTCGGGTCTAGCCTACTCCTCTATTAAAGTGCACCTCTGTGCCATTTGACTTACCACCTCCCGGTGAAATCGTACAGTGGCTCAGGTGGGCCTCTCTCAAGGAATTTCTTGGGGAGTTAGCACTGTAGGCCTCCTATTAGAGACCCTGTGCCTCCATAGGATTTGCTTTTGTCCCCAGACAGCTCTCGCTTCCCCTTTGAACCTGCAGCGGATTGCGAGCTACGTTTTCTGTCATGAAGCGTTGTTTTTAGTGCTATTACCTCGGCAAGAAGAATTTCTGAACTTCACGCTCTCATGTGCAAAGAGCCTTGTTTAGTTTTCCACCGGGACAGAGTATCCTGAGGCCGAACCCTAAATTCTTGCCTAAGGTGGTTTCTTCTCACTCTGAACCAGGATATCGACCTTCGGTCTACTTCGAACTACTCTAATAGAGGAGAGGCTCTGCTCATACCCTGGATGTTCACCGCAGCCTGAGGTTTTACCTCAACAGAACTCAGTCCTTTTCGTAGTTCTGAGCAGCTTTTCATTTCCTTCTCTGAGAGAATGATGGGCCAATCAGTATCCAAACAGTCCCTTTCTCGCTGGCTTGTCGAGTATATTTCTCACTGTTATGGTATCAAACAAAAGCCCCTCGAATTACAGATCCAGGGGTCATTCCACTAGAGGGGTGGCTACTTCCTTTGCAGCGCTCAAAAATGTTTCCACTTCTGTATATCGCTTGCATACTTGGAGTTCTGTGCATACCTTTATCAGGCATTATAGCCTGGACGTCGCCTCTCGTGAAAGGCTAAGGTTTAGTTTGGCAGTACTTCAGGATCTCCTGTCCTAGGTTCAGGACCTGGTTTTTATCCTTTATATTCCTCCTCCCGGATTTTTTGACAGCGTTACTGCTTGGGAATCAGTCCTAATGGTGTAACCTGCTGCAGAGCTGTGTCTCGAAGTAAGATAGTACAGTTACGTGGAACTTATAGTAACAGTAGATCTTCGAGAACAGCTCTTCCACCAGCAAATACCCATCACCCCCCTTGGAGGAAGCATGGCTCAGTCTTTCTGAGCAGGAATTGTTATCTTTCTGTCTTCTGGCGCGAATCCTAGAGTCTCCCATTTTGATGTCAGCCTCGCGGCAAGAAGTCTCCAGTAGGGAGAACTAGAATCTGCGGGACCGCCCCTTTGTACCACGCCTGGCGTCGGGAGGCGGGACCCGACGTCGAGGCGGTCCCCGCTGTAGTTAGCTAGCTAGAATTTTTCCATGGGGTCCTGGTGCCTGGCTTCGGTCCTAATGGTGTAACCTGCTGCAAGAGCTGTTCTCGAAGATCTACTGTTACGGTAGGAGTTCTTACGTACACATGACTTTTCTAAACCACCATTTTTCCAGTTCCGGGCTGCTTCCGTTCGGACTGTCATCGGCCCCAGGGTCTTTACCAAGTGTATGGCAGTCGTGGCAGCGTCTCCTGAGGAGACAGGGCCACTACGTGTTCCGATACTTGGACGACTGGCTTCTCATGCCGCCTCCAAAGAGGCGCTGTTGCTAACTATTCAAGAACACCCAAGATCTGTTCCAGTCTTTGGGCATTCTTATCAACTACAGAAGTCTCTCCTCGTGCAGGCCACAGAAGCTGCAGTTCATAAGTAGCAGTTCTGGACAACGTCAAGGAAAGCCTTTCTTCGAGGAAGAGCGAACACAGCAGATCCCTCATCAGGGATCTCTCAGCGAAGACTGTCCTCGCCAGGTTGGTCTTTCGCCTGCTCGGACACATGGCTGCGGCCATTCCAACCGTCCCTTTGGCAAGGCTCCACATGCGGGTAACCCAGTGGATGCTCAAAGTGCAGTGGGACCAAAGACAAGACCACATGCAGCATCCGGTCAGAATCACGAGCGCGGTGATTCGAGACTGGCAATGGTGGCTAGACCCAGGGACACTCTCTGCGTGTTCCGTTTACAGCGCCGTCCCTGGATGTAATCCTCTCCACAGATGCCTCAGGGCTGAGGTGGGGAGCACACCTGAACAGGGTGAGATCCCAGGAGCGTGGACCCTCAGGAGCTCACTTCCACATCAACATTCTGGAAATGAGGCGGTCCTTTATGCCATGCAGGCCTTTCAGTCAGAAATCCCGTCGAGTACTCTTCTGCTTCAGACAGACAATATGGCGGTGATGTATTACCTCAACAAACAAGGAGGGCACCTCTTAACCCCTTTGCAGGAAGCTGTGAGAGTGGGGATTGGAAGTGATCGACGCAGTGCGAGCCTGATTGCAGTTCATGTTCCGGCGTGGACAACACAATTGCAGGCGGCCTGAGTGGTTTCCCAGGCCAGAATCACGAATGGGAACTCCTTCAGGAGGTAGCGGAGGATCTGTTTCTTGTTGGGGAACTCCAGAGTTGGACTTGTTGCTTCCCCATCAACATAAAACTGCCCAATTTTTGCTCGCTAGATCAGGGCCTGGTGTTTTCTGGCGGCGATGTTGTCCCTCTCCTGGGTGGACAGATTCCTCTATGCTTTCCCTCCCTTCCCGTTGATCCAGAGTTCTTCTCAAACTCATGGGGAGCATAAACAATGATCCTGGTAGCGCCTTTCTGGCCCAGGCAGATTTGGTTCCCCATTCTGGCGCGCATGTCCGGGAACCTCCAGTTCCGTTGCCTTTCAGCTCCCATCTACTGTCTCAAGAGGAGGGTTCTCTAGTCCACCCGGACTTACGGCTCACTGAACCTGCATGCCTGGCTCCTCGAGACATAGCCATCATGCGACACGGGGTCTACTTGAGGGGTGTGGAAGTTCTCTCCGCTACTTGAAAGCCGGCAGCGCGTACAACTCACGTATGAAATGTACCGATTTTGCCTGTGGTCTCAGGCACTGTGGCCTCTCCCTTTAGAATGCCCAGTGAAATCGAGTTCTGGAATACCTGCTTTCCTCTTCCACTCAGGTCTTGCCTACTCCTCTATTAAATTTCACCTCTGTGCGATTTCGGCCTACCACTTCCCGATAGGTCAGCGCACAGTGGCACAACTCTCGATGCCCTTGGGACTTCCTGGGGGGTGTTACACTAACAGGCCACCTATCAGGATCCGTCCCTCCTTGGGACCTACTCTTTGTCCTGGGCAACTCACGCTTCCCCTTTGAACCTGCCGCGGAGAGTGCGAGCTGCGTTTTCTGTCGTGGAAGCGTTATTTTTAGTTGCTGTCACGTCAGCAAGGAGAATTTCGAGCTTCGTGCTCGTGTAAGGAGCCTTATTTAATTTTCCACCAGGACAGAGTGTCTCTGAGGACCGAATCCTAAATTCCTGCCTAAGGTGGTCTCTGCCCTCACTCTTAACCAGGACATCAATCTACCTGTGTATTTTCCCAAGTACTCTAATAGAGGAGAGGCATTGCTTCACACCTGGATGTTACGCTCCTTAAGGTACTACCTGAACAGGACTAAACAACCGTCAGACGTCGGAGCAGCTATTTGTATCCTTCGCTGAGAGGATGCTGGGCCAACCAGTCTCAAAGCAGACCCTTCTCGCTGGCTTGTCCAGTGTATTTCCTTTGCTACAACAATAAACAGAAGCCCCTTCTGGGTACAGTCCGGGGGCCACTCGACAAGGGGTGGCTACCTCCTTTGCAACTTCACGCATGTCTCCACCTCAGCCATTTATGCTGCAGCTACTTGGAGCTCAGTGCACACATTTATTAGGCACTATAGCCAGGATATTACATCACGGCAGAGAGCTGGCTTCGGCCTTGCCGTTCTACAGGGGTCTCCTGTCACTAGAGTCAGGACTTGCTCAGGATCTCTCCCTATTTGCCTCCTCCCAGAATGCTTAGAGGCGCTGTGCTTGGGGAATCGGTCTAATGGTGTTACCTGCTGCAAGAGCTGTCTAAAGTAAGATAATACAGTTACGTAAGAACTTACCGTAACAGTAGATCTTCGAGAACAGCTCTTGCAGCAGGCACCTTCCCGCCCACCTTCTCCTCTTGAGGAGGTATGGCCTACCAGCCCTTGACAGGAGCTAACGCTCTTTCTTCCTTTTCTTCTGATGGCAGATCCTCGGTCTCCCCTTCTGATGTCATCCTGCGGCCGGGAGTCTCCGGCGGAGAACTGGGGAATCTGGCCGGGACCGCCTCCTTATTATTACTACGCCTGGCGTCAGGGCGGGACCGGCGTCGAGCCGGTCCCGCTGAAGACTGCTAGCTAAATTCCGTGGGGTCCTGATGCCTGCGGCTTCAGTCCTAATGATGTTACCTGCTGCAAGAGCTGTTCTCGAAGATCTACTGTTGCGGTAAGTTCTTACATAACTGTACTTTTCCAAGCAATGCCTGTCTTAAGTGGTTGGCTCATTGCATCACTTTCTGTTATGACAAATACAACAAGACTCTCCCGGTCAAGTCAGAGGCCACTCCAAAGAGGAGTAGCTGCCTCAGCAGCTTGTTTCAAGAATGTGTCGGCAGACATCTGCGCCACCTGCACTCGACCCGTCCATACCTTTACAAACACTACAGTTTGATGTTGCCTCTCGCCGTAGAGCAGGCTTTGGGCTGGCTGTTTTGCAAGGCCTCCTATCTTGAGACTTGCACAACCAGAACTACCTTTTGGAGTAGTTTTCCTCCTCCGGTGCCTCTCATTTGTTCCAGACTGCTTGGGATTCAGTCCTATATGTAATTACGTGACTGCAAGAGCCTTCTTGAAATAAGGTAGTACAATTCACGAGAACTTACCATAACAGTAGATCTTGAGAAAGCTCTTTCTAAGTAATACCTTCCGCCCTCCATCCCCTAGGCTTTTCAGCTCCTTTTCCATTGAGGGAATATCCGCTTCTGTCTCGTCCGGCCTATTTTGGCCTGTGGCGAAAGAACTGGAAAGCGGGCATCGGGACTGCCCTTTATACCGATGCCTCCTGACGCTGGTCACCTGGCGTGGGCTGGACCCTTACCAGGGACTGCTAGCTAGAAATTTTTCTGTGGGTCCTGCCGCCTGCCTCGGCAGTCCTATATGTAATTACCTACCGCAAGAGCCTCTCTCTAAGGTCTATTGTTATGGTAAGTACTTACGTAACTGTAACTCTATAACAACTAAATTACTTCTACCTTTGATTATGGAAGACAAGTCTTCCCGATTTCAGTGCCCGTGCGGCAGAACATGTCGCACACCGATCCCCACACCCGTGTGTGTACTGTCTCTGTGTTGACCATGACACCTCGAAATGTAATTTGTGTCTAGCTTCACCCTAACGCCCCGCCAACCGCCTTTGCACGCCTGAAGTTGGGGAGGCCGAAAACTGAATCCTCCAGTGAAATCCAAGGAGGCTCAGTAGGCTGTTTCCACAGCTGCGGGTCTGCCGAGCAATTATAACGCATGCAAGCATTTGAAGAGGCGGCGGCAGCAGAAACTTCTCTGAGCTTCTTCGCTCCACTCAGCCTGGGCTCTACCTTCTCGGGTTCGTTCCAAGAGCTGTGCTAGTCTCTCCCGACCAAGGAAGAAGGTCCTGCGGGCATGCAGTCCTCTGGATCCCATAAGTGGGAGAAGGATCCAGGATCATCTTCCGTCCCAGCAGCTCTTGGGAGCAGGAGAGATCTTCTTCCAGCAACATGTGGTCTCGACTTCGGTCGAGATTGGCTTCACGGCCACTGGCTTCTAGGCTTTGCTGTCTGGTCAGTTGGCTGAACCGTCTGTTGATGATGATGAAATCGTCATCGACCCAATCGATCCTTGATTGCTGACTCTGGTCAACGATTCCCTCGATCGAACTTTGATTCTGACTTTCCCCAATGAGGAGACCCAGCCTGCTGGAACTCCCATCAAGGAAGTGGTCCCAGACTCAGGAAATCGCTGGTCCTGCCCAGCATCTCCCGGCGACCAAGCCGGCCTGTCCGATCTCGATCAAGCTCTGAACCCCATCAACCAATAGGCCAAGGAAGAGGCATAAACGCTGTAAAAGAGCGACGCTTATCGATCATCCTTTTCCTCCTCGGATGAGGAGGCTCCGGCATAAACTCCATAGGCACTGCCATGACCTAATATGGCAGCAGCTGATTTTGACGAGCCACAAACCGCCCGGCTCTACCCTGGCCATTACTTGGCTTTCTTCTCCTAGGTCGAGATCGACTCCTTGACCTGATCAAGTTGGTTCCCTCTCCCACAGAGCCAGCGAAACCTCCCGGTTCGGCCTAAACTGGTCTCACCACCACGATTATTGTGGAACCACCGCCTAAGCAGCCTGTGGGAGGCTCCTTCAAAGAGACCGACCAGATCCCAGACTTCCCGATGTCTGTCAGTCACGGTCATCGGATCATCCCGGCTGGTCGAGGGTGATTTGGGCGGCAGGCCGCTGTACCCTGACTCCTCCATCTCGGATGTCACGGGCTCCACTCATCCCGGAATGATGAGTCGTCCACAGCACAGGGATGGACGGTCCTTCCTCCTTCCAAGGGATCCTCCGCCTTATCTCTGATTCTACATGAATGCCTCTGAACCCATCCAGAAAAGGCGGAGTACCCTCTCACGGACATCCTCAGAGAGGATACCCCAGCTGAGGACTTTCCTGTGGCTAAGGCCATTGTTGGTCTGGCGCTCAAACTATGGCAGCCCTGCCTCTTGTGCAGCTCAGTCTGCCTGCATGTATGCGGTGCCCATGGGGTCCTTGCGGGTTCACAGAGCACCCTTCGGCGCCGAGAGCCTGGTGACTGCCTCTGTGTTCCGGCATGCTGGCAGTTCTACCGATACTGACCGACCTCCTGAAAAAGAGTCCAAGCTGTTGGACCATTCAGCCAGGAATGTCTATGCAGCTTCTTCCTTGGGCCTTTGTCAGGCAAGTTCCGTCATCATGGCACAGTTCTCCCACGCCCTTTTAGGGTCTCTGGATGAAGTCCTCCCACATCTCCCTGCGGACATGCAGAGCATGGTCAAGCAGGTCCGGGACCAAGGCCAAACAGCAGCTTCAGACAGCCCTGGACACTGGGGACTCTTGTACCCGTTCAGTGGCAGCCACAGTTGCTTCTCATCGTGAGGACTTGGCTGAGACTCTCCTCCTTCCTGGCGGACACTCAGCACAAACTAGCTGAAGTGCCTTTCCTAGGGACTGACCTGTTCTGCCCAGGAGTGGCTGGTCACCTTCAGCGCATTGAGCAGTCCAGTGCCACCTTGGATGCTACTTCTGCCAAGGGCTCCTCAGGCAAGAGTCAGCAGAATAAAAGAAGCCTTTTCGGCATTCTTCCCCTGCGGTTCAGCAGTCGTCCTTTGAAACGACGACAGCAGCAACAGCGGCAGGCTCAAGCTTGCACCCCAGCCCAAGTCCGGGCCTTCCCAAGCCCGTAAGGTCACTAGGGTTCCAGTCCTGGATCCTCCTTCTCCAAGCCTGCTCAGTGTCGGGTGGGGCTGCCACCCCTCTCCCATCACGCCAGCTCTCGGTCCTCCCATGGAGGCCAGCTCTGCCGCTTCCTTTCTGCCTATTCCGCTGTTACCACTGACTGGTGGGTTGTGAGGTGGTCGGACAGGAACTGCCCCTGGGTTTTCGAGCAGTACCCTCCAAGCCGAGCCCACACCCCGCAGGAAAGAGCATCCGACCAGTCTCAGTCAGCTCTCCAAGATGACATTGCTCAGCTTCTCTTCAAGGAAGCAGTAGCTGCAGTGGTGGATCCTCCAGCAGACTCAGGTTTTGTCTCCAGGTACTTCCTGGTGCCCAAGCAGATGGGGGCTGGCGCCCCATTCTAGATCTGCACAATCTGAATCAATATCTCAGGTCACGCACCTTTTGGATGGTCACTGTGTCCCAGATCATACCATCCTTGGAGCGAAAGCGTGTGTTCTGTTCACTGGATCTACAGGGCCGCGTTCTTTCACGTCCCAATCCGTCCGTCCCATCAGCGGTTCCTCTGCTTCAGGGTCAAAGGGACCTTGTACGAGTTCCAAGCCATGCCGTTCGTCCTGTCATCTGCCCCATGGGTCTTCAAACCGCATCACAGTGGTGGCGGCCCATCTTGGGGGTGGGGGCGGAAGGATTTATCCTTACCTCGGCAACTGGCTCTAGCAGGTTCACCTGACAGGAGGTGGAGAGTTCCAGGGACCTGGCCCTCCAGATTTGCTCCCAACTTGGCCTCCTCATCAATGAGGCCAAGTTGGAACTCGTCGCCTTCTCAGGTGATGGGCTTTATTGGGGCAGAGCTGACTCTTATCAAGCCAGAGCTTGGCTCCCGGCGGACAGGGCAGAGGTTCTCTTCTCCTTTGCCCAATAACTTCTGGTTGGGCAGTTGCACCCTGCCAGGATTCCTGCGCCTTCTGGGTTACATGGCGGTCAGTGGTCCGTTGGGTCCGGTTGCACATGTGACCCTCCAGTAGGAGCTGGCCACCGGTGGACTCAGTACCACGGTCATTTCGACCAGCTGATCACTGTAACCCAGAAGATGTGGGCGCTCTCCAGTGGTGGACCACCTTAGATCGGTTGCAGGAAGGGATCCCATTTGTCCACCCGAGCCGGCGGTCGTCCCTACGACCGATGCCTCTCATGGGCTGGGGAGCCCACATGAGGGTAAAAGGGCCCACAGGCTCTGGACCCCGAGGAGTCCCAATGCCACATCAACCTGTTAGAGCTCAGAGCAGTCAGACTGGTACTATCAGCTTTCTCTCCTCAGCTCCATGGTCAAGTGGTTCAAGTCCAGACAGACAATACCACGACCATGTACTACCTCAACAGACAGGTGGCACGCACTCCGTCTGCTGTGCAGGGAAGCTCCGCATCTGGATCCTTGTGAGCCATCTTGAGGCAGATCTCCTAGCCATCCATGTGGGAGGAACCTCAAATCATCTGGTGAATGCTCTCAGCTGCTTAGGCGAGACATCCCACGAGTAGTCTCTCCATCCAGAGGTAGCTTACAACCTGTTTTTCCCACTGAGGCAAACAGCTGGTGGACCTGTTTGCCTCCAGGAAAACACCAAGCTGATTCTGTTCCATGCCTGCCCCTCAGCAGGGCTTGCTGCAGGGCATGCTTCTTGAGGCCGTGGACCCCAGGCCTCCTCCTCGCCTTCCCTCCATTTCCCTTGATCCACAGGGTGCTCCTCAAGGTAAGGAGCGGCGAGGTTCAGGTGATCCTGGTAGCCCCAGACTGGCTGCGCCAGTTCTGGTATCCAGTTCTCCTCAGCTTCACCTGCAGGCCCCGGAGGCGGCTTTTCACACGCCTGGACCTAATCTCTCTCAGTCAGGAAGGTATACCATCTGGACCTTCAATCCCTGCACCTCACAGCCTGGTACCTAAGCGGCTTGAGTTCCAGGCTTTGGTCTTTCGGAGGATGTCTACACCGTTGTGGAGGCATCAAGAAAGGAATCGACCAGGGAATGTTACGCCTTCAAATAGAAGAGATTTTCCATTTGGAATCAGGGTAAGGGCCTGGACCCTTTGTCCTGTCCAGTAGCTAGCATTCTTGACTAACTTTGGTCTCTCTCCAAAGGGAGTCTTGATCATTGACCCTTAGGGTGCACCTGGCAGCCATCTTTGCTTACTGCGGCTGGCGGTCAGCTGATGGTGGCACAGGAGACAGTGGTTGGGCGCTTTTCAAAGGCCTGGATCACATATCCTCCGTGCATGAACCTCCATCTCCATGGAATCTTCTGCTGGTACTGGCAAAGCTTATGGGCAAGCCATTCAAACTCATAATGCAAGTGTGAGTTATCACACTTGTCATGGGAAGACTGTCTTCCTGGTGGTTATCACGCCTGCCAGAAGGACAGGGAGCTCCAGGCTCTTTCGTGGACTCCCTTCTCTGGTCTTCCACAGGGACAAGGTTGTCCTGCTCCCCACCTGAAATTCCTTTCGAAGGTGGTATCAGAGTTTCACCTTAACCTGGTGCTAACTCTGCTGGTGTACTACCCCAGTTACCGTCGGAGGCTGAGTACAGGGCATACTTTGGACCTGCGACATGGTCTCTCTCCTCTTACAAGGAGAGGATGGCAGAAATTCGGGAAAGGTTCACCAGCTGTTTGTCACCCACGCTGAAGCCGCTCTGGCAGACCTGCAGCAAAACTGACTATTGCACGGTGGATCACATCTTGCATCAGTCTGTGCTATGAGCTGGCAGGCAAGGAGCCTGCTAGAGGGATAAGGGCTCATTCTACCTGCCATACCGCTGCTTTGTGGCTGCTTCCAGGGACATCCTTATCCAGGAAATCTGTCAGGCTGCCACCTGGAAGTCAGCAAACGCCTTCATTACCCATTACCACATCGACCTTGAGTCATGCCGGGATGCTGAATTTGGGGCCTCAGTTCTCTAATCTCTGTTCCTCAGTAGAGGGTGCACCTTGCCTCCCTCTTCCTGGAGAACTGCTAGGAGTCTGCCAAAGAGTGTGGATGGACAACATATCCACAATCCTAGAAAAACAGGTTACTCACCTGTAACAGTAGTTTTGGTAGTGGTATATGTTGTTCATCCACAGGGATCCACCCACCTCCTGGCTGCAGACGCACAAACCCAGCCTCCCAGCGGCATCATGGGGTGAGCCGAGGGTTATACCACCTGGGTGGGTTGGAGGAGCCAGCTTGAAGACTTCCAGCGATTCTTGAAGCGGCAAGATACCTCACAAAGAGTGTGGATGAACAACACATACCACTCCTAGAACTACTGTTACAGGTGAGTAATCTGTTTATTTTGACACCAGTGTTTTAATTCCTTCAGATATGTTTGAAATGGTTTTATTATTAGTTTGGTAATTAACAACTGAAATAGATAGATTGTCACCACTGTCCTTTCTTATTAATCTCATCCCTTGAGGTTACTTTTGTTTGTTCTTATTTTTCCCATCTTGTGTTTTTTCTCCAGCCGTCTCCTGGTCCCGACTGCATCCCCCGCCCGTCACTGACCTTGTGGGCTTAGCGGTTAACCACCACTTCTGCAAGACCTTCTGGGAGGTAGCCCATCACGTTGGTCACGTGGTGCCTGTATGGATGATGTAGTGTGCTGGATGTTTTGCTTCTGACCTCTCGGTCATCAGCGTGCAGGCATGTGCATGCATTGGCGTGCCAATGTGCCCGACCTGGCCAGTTTTTCTGCCCTCGGTGCTGTCACTAGTGCTACCACCTGACCTCCTCCAGGAGGCAGTCAGGTGGTGAGAGGCCAGATCCCCACCCCTGAGGTAGAAGAGCTGTCTCTGGAACATTCTGTGCCCTCTCTCCCCTCTCACTGATCCTCACGACCTGTGCTTATTCCTGAGTTGAGGTTAGAGCTTTCTGATCACAGGAAGGAAGTTGGAATAAATAACCTTCCATTTAACAGGCTGACTGCAGTCATGGGGGTCAATCATTTTATTTAACATTTGGTATCTCGGTGGGTTCACTGGGTCACATGACCCTTTACAGGCACAACCTGGACATCCAAAACAAGACCTATTTTTCTTTTGACAGGGTAAGTGCACTAGACAAATCCTGCCTATTTTCAGGCACGACCCGGGGAGGGGATACAGATGAATGTCAACTGACCTTGAACCAGATTAAGCTGTTGGTGGTATTTTTAGTGAATGAGGAAATTTGGCCAGGACACAGGGAAATTCATAGAAACATAGAAGTTGATGGCAGATAAGGACTGCAAGGCCCATCTAGTCTGCCCATTTCTTTTCTACCTTATAAATTAGCCAATGGCCTTTGCTCTGTCAGTGGCCTATCTATTCATAGTCATTTGTATTGCTCCCTTATGCCTATCCCATGCCTGTTTGAAGCCCTGCACTGTATTCATAGCCACCACTTCTTGTGGTAAGCCATTCCATGCATCCACCACCCTTTCTGTGAAAAAGAATTTCCTCACATTCCCCTTAATCAGCCCCCTTTAATCTCATGCTGTGTCCTCTTGTCCTGCTATTTTTTCTTATATTTAAACATGTTAGACTCTTTCACCTTGTTAATGCCCTTAAGGTGTTTGAATGCCTCTGATCATATCACCTCTCCTCCTTTGCTCAAGGGTATACATATTGAGCTCTGTTAATCTGTCCTCATATGTCTTCTGATGCAGTCCCTGCACCATTTTGCTGCCCTTCTCTGGACTGCCTCAATTTGGTTAATGTCCTTGTGAAGGTGTGGCCTCCAATACTGCACGTCAGACTCCAGATGGGGCCTAACCAGTGTCTTGTAAAGAGGATTATTACCTCCTCTACGACTTGTGATACCCCTACTAATACACCCTAACACCCCCTAGCCTTACCTACTGCTTTAGAGGTCTGCTTGGATGATTTCAGGTTATCAGTGATGATGATGCCCAAGTCTCTTTCTTCCTTTGTGACTGCTAGCAACTCCCTCCCAGCCTATAGGTGGCTTCAGGGTTTCTCTCTCCTATGTGCATGATTTTGCACTCTTTGCATTAAATCCCAGTTGCCACTCTTCTGACCATTTTGCTAGTTTATCCAGATCTCTTCTCATTCTGCCCACCCCATCTGGATCATCTACTCTGTTGCAGATCTTGGTGTCATCTGCAAACAGACAAGCCTTACCCTCAGTCCATCTGCAAGGTCACTAGTGAAGATGTTGAAGAGGACTGGCCCAGGACTGATCCCTGAGGTACCTCTACTTGTGACTTGCATCTCTTCTGACTGCATACCATTTACAACCACTCTCTGTTTTCTGCCAGTCAACCAGTTTGCCACCCAGTTGACCAACTTCTAACCCACACTGAGCCTACTCAGCTTATTTATCAATCTTCTATTGGAACAGTGTCAAAAGCTTTGCTAAAGTCAAGGTAGGTGACATCAACTGCTCCCCTTGGTCCACCACTCTGGTTACCCAGTCAAAGAAATCTATGAGATTAGTTTGACAGGACCTTCCTTTGTAAACCCATGCTGTCTTGGATCCTGTGCTCCTATGGATTCCAGGTGTTGCACTATCCTTTCCTTAAGGAGTGCCCATAATCTTGCCCACTACTGAGGTAAGACTGACTGGTCTGTAGTTCCCCCGCCTCCCTCCGCTACCACTCTTGTGGGCGGGATCACATGAGCCCTTCTCCAGTCTTCTGGGACCTCTCCTGTGCTCAGAGACTCACTAAACAGTTCTGCTAATGGCGCTAGTTCCACCTTAGCTCCTAAGTACCCTGCGATGTATGCCATCAGGTCCCATTGCCTTATCCACCCTGAGCTTAGCAAGCTCTTGTAGGACCCTTTCTTTTGTGAAGGGAGTAGTGCTCACCTCCCTCCCCTGTGTCCATGATGCTGAGCTGTGGGCCCTGCCCTACCTTCTCTTCATTAAATACTGAGCAAAAGTATCTATTTAGGATAGATGCCTTTACTGGGGTCCTCCTCACATGCTCCCTTTCTCTCTTTTCGATAAGTGCCATGGGATCTTTAACATCCACCTGAACTACCACCAATCCAGGCAGATGGGACCTTGGTTTAACGCTCTCATCCATAAAATCTTAATGACATTGATTGAAAATACATCAGTATACCATTCATACCATAAATATATATAACACTATAGTAGAATCGGAAGGGTTAAAATACTATACAGTTGAAGGAGAAGCAGTTAAGAAGTCTCCATCATTCATTTAATGCAGTACTCAGATTTGTGAGCAGCAGCGTGTAAGGTGTACCTTGAACTGTGACAGTGTTCTGACCTGTTTCTGTGTATTAGTATGGTGTTCATGTTTTAGATAAACAGAAGATAATGGATTTTAGCCGATTGTCCTGAACTGGGGTAACACCAGCATCACTGCATTAGAGGATCTTAGATTTTCCCTAGTTTGTGTTCTAATAATATGGGCCAGTGGTCCTTTTGTGACAGAGATGAATAAGGCCTGTCTCATTTGTTATGCAGAAAGAGTTAAATGCAAGGCAGGGTCTATTCTAGCCTCTTCTTTCTGTCTCTTGTTTTCTGGTTGCACAACCACATTTTCTTATGAGACCTAGGAACTGATTATTTTTATTGTATTTATTTATATCTAGGATTACAAGTACCTGTAAGGGGGTCTCTTTTACAAAGGTTCCACGTCAATTAACATTCAATACAGTAAGACAAAATGACAACAGTATGAGCAAAGCAGGAACAATAAACTGAAAGCATATAGTCACAAGGAATATAAAAAAAACACATTTAGGGTGAAATACCAGAAGAAAGATGTAAGGGGGCACAAAAGGGAAAAAATAGTAGGAGGGGGAAGGAGAGAAAGAGAGTAGAGGAGAATGTGAAGGGGAACAAATATAGAGTCAGAGCAGCCAAGGCTTTGTCAAGACAATCAGGGAAGTGCAAGTTTGGGGGGAAAGTGCTAAGAAGGAGAGAGAAATTAGTGGGCTAGAGCAGTATTCAAGGGGTCAGCTACTTGAGGCAGTCACAGGAGCTAGAGGCAGTGAGAGAGAGGCAGAGCCTTGATTTTAAATGCAGAAAGTGAGGGAGGAGGAGATGTCACTGCAGAGTCCATTTAGCCAGCTAGGCCCTATAAGCAAAAGCTCTTTGGCCTTGAGTTCTCTGCGACAGTGGAAACTTGCAGGAGCTGTGCTTTAGATCCCCTATGGTGCAAGGGGAGTTATTTCTAGGATGTAGAAGAGCACAGACTCTAGGGTGCTAGGCCCATAGTTATTTTCTTCACTACCATGCAGGTTTGGTACTTTATCCGACTGATGAGTTGCAACCACCCAGTTTGAGCACAGAGGTCACATGTATGTAAGATAAGTGTTGGAGCCAGTGATGCGTAACACGCCTTTAAGTAAGGTGGATACGCCGTCAGAGCGATAATGGTGGCAGAGCTATAGATAAGGCCATAATAATGGCGACTGTAGAGCTCTGTCAGCGACTAACAAGGCTCTGGGGTAAGAATGTTGCCTATGCCAATAAAGTAGGCCAAGATGGGTATTGGCAGCTTTGGCAACATTGTGAATGTGGGTACCATAGGAGAGAGATGTGGGCTCAGGGGTGATCCCAAGGTATTTAAAGGATTGTACCTATTCCAGAGTGACTCCATAGCTGGTTTTGATGGATAGGGGTGCTGCTTATGTTTGTTATGGGAGCTGCTGAAAATCATGGATTTTGTTTTTGATGATTTAGGATCAGTTTGTGCTAATATTTTTCAAGTCAAACTACCTCTGGCTGGAAGCTGCAATTGAACATAGGATTTGCAAGAAAGCTGAGTTGTGCTCACAACAGAGGGAGGTCTTTGGTTTGTAGCAGATATTCTGCAAGTGGAGGCTACTTCTAACTGAAAGGTGAAATAAGGAACTTAGAATTATCAGGAAAAGACAGTCTTTGTTACAATTCTTAAGATTTTCAGTGCAGGAAGAGTTTAAAGCACAGCTGACTTATTTTGGGGCTGACTGCTTTCAGAGCACAAACCACCAGGCTGTTTTGGGGCTGGGAGGTTTACCTGTGTCTGACTTGGATTTCTGGATTTTTCTCTGTTTGATTAACAGAGTATTTTGTCTGTCAAATTGTTGTGTAGGGTATCTTGCTGACGGGAAGGCACTCATGTAGCGGTGGGTCAGAGCTCTTAGCTGATTTGTGAGGGCATAGTTTAGGCAACCCTTCCCACCCTCACCCCACCCACCCCTGGAAATAGTTCCTTTATATCTGGGGTTCTGACATCATTTCCTCAAGAGTGCAAGGTATATCACTGTCATATCCTCTCTAGCACACTGCACTGACAATATAAGCATACACATTGTATAATATATATATTTTTATATAACAAACCAATCACACACACAAACACACACAAAAAAAGTAGATAAACATGTGGGAGTAGTGCAATGTAATGGCTGTGGGCAGCAGTCTTCCGGGAGTCTTTCTGAGGCTGAGATGCTGCTATTTGCAGACAACTCCCCTGAGGGAGGAAGTTGCCCGCCTCAGGCCACACTGACAGTAGTAAGGAACCTTCCCCAGGCCACACTGACGGTAGGAAGGGACCCTCTCCCATCCAGGGAGCACCAGAGCCACCACCACTACCTCAGAGGTTGCGGGGAAAGCACAGCAGTTGGACCACAGTGGGCTCAGGGAGGGTGAGGATGGTGGAACAGAGGCACACCAAGTCAGTTCCACTCCACAATCCATACACCATTCTGGGGGCATAGCTCCCCATGGATGCACCCACAGAGGAGACTAAGGAGGCTGAGGACAGCTGTCACAAAGGAGGCCCACAGGAAGGAGGCAGAGGACACCACAAGGAAAGGAAGCAGCTCCTGGTGGGGGACTCAATTATTAGGGGATAGAACTGGGGAGCAGGTAAACTGAAGTAAGGTGCCTGCCTGGTACCATGGCTTGGAGGGAGAGGAAGCGATCCTCAGGATCCCGAGAACAGCTGTACGGGAGTTCGAGCTGGATGTCATTGTCCACCTAGGGACAAATGACTTGGCTCAACATGAGATTAGAGCAGTGCAGAAGGACTTTGTAGAATTGGGAGGGGCCTAAGACAAGCAGCACACACAGTATCCTTCTCAGAGGTGCTGCCTGTCAATGGCATGAGTGAGGTGAGGTACTTTGCACCATGCAGTTTAATAAATGGTTTAAAAAATGGTGTGGAGAACAGGGGTTGGCTTCATTGGGGACTGGGGTTCCACCTGAGGACACCAGCCTATACTGGTGGATGGTCTGTATCTTCCAGGAAGGAACAAGTCTTTTGAGCAGTCGGTTTAAATGCTTCATTGGCAAGCTTTTAAGCTAGTCAAGGGGAGGCACTGATAAGCAGCAGGAAAATCCCAGCCTCCCTACAAAACAGGGTACTAAATGAGAAAAGACCGAGGTAGAAAGGTCAGTGGGGATGCTGCAACAGAAGGTAAAGCCATCAAAATGGAGAGCAATGAGTACCAATGCCGTAGTCTGAGTAACAAGCTTCCTGAATTAGTGGCCTTGATGAAGGAGGAACATCTGGATATCATGGCAGTCACAGAAACATGGTACACACAAAACCATGACTGGGACGTAAACATACCAGGATACACTATCTACAGGAGGGACAGGAGGGTAAAAGAGGAGGAGGAGTAGCTCTTACATAAGGGAAGGAATCAAAGCAACAGAACAAAAGGGAAAACAGGGAGGAGAAGAAGCACTGTGGGTAAATTTGAGACCGGCAATGGAACCACAATCCGCACAGGGTTAGATACAGACTCCTTCTCAGGGGAGGAAATGGACAAGGAAATGATAGAAAGTATACTTAGAATGGCAGAAAAAGGGAGATATTGCTGATGGGTGATCTGAATATGCCAGATGTTAACTGGAGTGCAGTTGCAGCAGCCACTTCAAGAGTGGGTTATTCTAGATGCCCTACAGGGGCATGCCTTAGACAACTAGTATTGGAGCCCACCGAGAGGGAGCAATCTTAGACCTGGTTCTCTCAAATGGAGATGAAGAGAGGATCACAGATGTAGAAGTGTAGCCATCTGGGAACTAGCGACCATCGAACAGTATGGTTCACTAATAAACACAGCAATAGAGTCAATTATTCTTGTCTATGTAAAATACTTGTACTCTTATTTGTATGACCACCAGGTCCATCTTGTAAATGAGCTACGCCAATGATGTTCAGCCTGACTAAATAAAGATTTTGATTGATTGAAGTCCTACAAAGGCAAAAGTACTGGACTTTAGGTGGGCTGACTTTGCCAAAATGGGTGCGTGCTCAAGGAATGCACTAGCAAATGGGCAGGAAGGAGGGGTGGAAGAACAATGGGGAATAATAAAACTGCCATCACAGAGGTAACAAGCGCTTGTGTGAAGAATAAACAAACGAAACGATGTAAGAAACCACTATGGTTCTCAAAGGAAGTGGCAGTGAAGGTTCAAGAGAAAAGAAAGCATTCAGGAAGTACAAGGAATCACAGAAGGAGCAGGACAGAGAACTGTATCAGTTAAAGCAAAAGGAAGCTGGGAAGGCAGTCAGAACAGCAAAGGCCCAAACCGAGGAAAAGACAGCCAGCTCGGGTTAAGAAGGGGATACAACCTTTATAAGTACATCAGGGAGCAAGGGAGGACCAAGGAGGGATAGTGAGGCTTAATAAAGGGAGGGAGGGTGGGCAGGAGGGTGACTGTGAAAAGGCAGAGATACTAAACAAATATTTTGCTCAGTATTTACAAAGGAAGAGGGGAGGTACCTAAAACAAACAGTAGAAACACTCTGATACAGAAGTTGATACCAGCCCATTTATAGAAGAAAGGGTTCTGAAAGAACTCTTAAAACTGAAGGTGGACAAAGCAATGGGGCCTGATGGGATTCATCCCAGAATTCTAATAGAACTAAGGGTAGAACTAGTGACACCACTGACTACCCTCTTTAACAAATCATGGGAGGATGGGGTGGTACCGAGGACTGAAGGAGGGCAGATGTGATTCCCTTCACAAAAGTGGGAGCAAGGCAGAAGCAGGAAACTACAGACCTGTTAGTTTAACCTCAGTGGTAGGAAAATAATGGAATCACTTCTGAAGGAAAGAATTGTTTGAGTATCTAGAGGCAGAGGGCACAAGACCCGAGGCAGCATGGATTCACAGCGGAAGGTCATGCCAGACGAATCTGATAGATTTCTGACTGGGTGACCAAAGTAGTAGATCAGGGAGGGCTGTGGACATGGCCTACCTAGACTTTAGCAAGGCATTTGACACAGTCCCACACAAAAGATTAATATACAAGTTAGCCAGCCTGGGTAAAGAGTTGGCTGGAGAATAGGACACAGAGAGTAATAGTAAATGGAGTCCACTCTGAAGAAAGGGGGTTACTAGGGATACCGTAGGGTTCAGTATTAGGACCGGTCCTCTTCAATGTCTTTATAAGTCTACATTGCAGAGGGACTGGAAGGAAAAGTATGTTCTCTGCAGATGACACAAAGATCTGCAACAGAGTTGATGCACAGGGTGGGGTAGAAAGGATGAGAAGGGACTTGGCAAGGTTAGAGGAATGGTCAAATGTATGGCAGCTTAGATTCAGTGCAAAGTGCAGGTAATGCACCTGAAACAAAACCAGGGAAGAGTACACAATGGGGGGAGATACTAACAACAACAAAATGGAAAGGGACCTAGGGGTAGTCATATCAGATGACCTAAGGTGGGCAAGCAATGTGAGAGGGCAACAAGGAGGGCTAGGGGGATTCTGGGATGCACAGGAGAGGCATCACCAGTAGAAAACAGGAAGTTATTATCCTCTGTACAGACAGCTGGTCGGACCCCATCTGGAGTACTGTGTGCAGTTTGGAGACCCAATCTCCGCAAAGACATAGACTGGATGGAAGCTGTCCAGAGGAGGGCACTAAAATGGTGCAGGGTCTGCACCGAAGACATATGAAGAGAGAATTAAGGAGCTTAGTATGTATAGCCTCGAGGAAAGGAGGGAGAGGGGGACATGATAGAAACTTTCAAGTACCTCAAAGGAATCAACAAAGTCCAAGAGGGTAGCATCTTTCAAAGAGAGGTGTGCAAGAACAAGGGGCACAATTTTAATATGGAGGGTGGCTCAGAGGTAATTTAAGAAAGTATTTTTCACAGAGAGGTTGGATGCATGGACGGCCTTCGGAGGAGGTTGTGAGTCAAAAACAGTGGTGGAAATTCAAGCATCATGGGACAGTCATAAGGCAATTCTAGGGGTGGGGTCAGGAGAAGTAGGCTGCTGGTTAACTAGGATCTGCAGCTTATTCATTAGGTAGGGAAATGGGCAGACTGGGTGGGCCAAGCGGTCCTTATTGCTGTCAAATTCTATGTTTCTATGTTTGTAAACCAGTTTTCAACTGAGGCAAAACCAAACTAGAGATTGTCTTGTGAAGTTTGAGGTCCTGGTGTGAGGCAAGGATTACAGTATCATCAGCGAGAGGATGATTTTTTCAGGACAGGAATCAGGAAGGTGTTCAGGAACAAGCTGAAAAGTAGGGGCCCAGAATGGATCCCTGAGGGACCCCTGAATGGACAGGTCTGGCATTGGAAAGAACATCTGTGATTTTCACTCTTTGTGTCCAGTTTTCCAAGTAACTTTTGAACCAGGCTGCAGCATCAAGGGAGAGCCCCACATTCTGAAGCTGAACGAGCAGGAGGCGGTGGTGGGTATCGAATGCCTTCATCAAATCAGTAAAGATAGACACAGTTAGCTGTTCTTTGTTCAGTGAGCTATGAATGGAACCAGTGAATTCAGCAGGGCTGAGAGAAGTGTTATATCCTTTCTGCAAACCATGTTGCTGTGTACACAAAATATTATATTTATCCAGAAAGTCAAGCTGGTCTGCTACAATATGTTCAAGGGCCTTGAGAGGGAGGCACATGGAGATCAGGCAGTAGTTCCACGGTGGCCCTGTATCTACTTTTTGTGGACTGGGTAACAGTGGCAGATTTTCATTTGTCAGGAACTGGCTGAGTCTAAGAGAGAGGTTGAAAATACTGGTCAAGCGCCCTAGCACCTCTTCAAGGGTGAGGGACAGCAGCTTAAGGTCAAGTGTATCACTGCTAGCTCTGTTTCTGCCAATTGCTTTAGTGACATATTTGTGAACTTCATGCATCTTGACTGCTTTGAAGTAGAAAGGCAGGTGGCTAGCGGAGAAGTGAGCGCCATTTGCATGGAGAAAGTCAGGTGGGAGGACACTGCTGAGATCCGTGAACGTGGTGTTGAAGGTATTTTCTATGATTTTGGGATCAAGCTGAGTACTTCCACTTACGCTTAGCAAGGTTGGGACGTAGCAATGTTGGGGAGGATTTGGACTTCTTCCCAGTGATCTCTTTAATATTATTCCACAAATCTCTCCCATTACCCCAGGTGTCAGTGAGAGCATTCTTGATATAGGCAGATTTCTTTTGCGAATATAGATTTGGTGCAGCCATTAACATAGAAACATAGAATTTGACGGCAGATAAGGACCGCTTGGCCCACCTAGTCTGCCAATTTTCCTACTTGACAGATAAGTTGCAGATCCTAGTTAACCAGCAGCCTACTTCCTCCTAGCCTGTACTAGGACTGCCTTATGTCTGTCCCATGCATTCTTGAATTCTCCCACTGTTCTTGACTCCACAACCTCCTCAGAAGGCTGTTCCAAGCATCCACAACCTCTCCATGAAAAAATACTTCCTCACATTACCTCTGAGCCCCTCTCTATCTTCAAATTGTACCCCTTGTTCTTGCACATCTTTTTCTGAAAAATACTACCTCTTGGACTTTGTTGATTCCTTTGAGGTACTTGAAATTTTCTATCATGCCCCTCTCTTCTTTCCTCAAGGGTATACAAATTAGACTCCTTTATTCTTTCATCACTTGTCTTCTGGTGCAGACCCTGCACCATTTTGTTGCCCTCCTCTGGACAGCCTCCACTCTGTCTATGCGGAGATGGGGTCTCCAGAACTGCACATAGTACTCCAGCTGGGGTATCACCAACTGTCTGTACAGAGGGATAACAACTTCCTGTTTTTAATGTTAATGCCTCTCCCATTGCATCCCAGTATCCCCCAGCCTTCCTTACTGCCTCTCACATTGCTTGCCCATCTTTAGGTCATCTGATATAATTACCCCAGGTCCCTTTCCATTTTTATTGTTGTCAGTATCTCAGCCCCCATTGTGTACTCTTCCCTGGTTTTGTTTCCAGGTGCATTACCTTGCTTCTTTGCATTGAATCTAAGCTGCCATACATTTGGCCATTCCTCCAACCTTGCCAAGTCCCTTTTCATCCTTTCCACTCCATCTTGTGTGTCAACCCTGTTGCAGATCTTTGTGTCATCTGCAAAGAAACATACATTCCTTCCAGTTCTTCTGCAATGTCACTTATAAAGGCATCAAAAAGACCGGTCCCAGTACTGAACCATGCGGTACCCCACTAGTAACTCTCCTTTCTTCACTGTGTACTCCATTTACTACTACCCTTTGAATCCTGTTGTCTAGGCAATTTTTATCCAGGCTACCACCTTGGGACCCACTCCAAGGCTGGCTAACTTGTTTATTAATCTTTGTGTGGACTGTATCAAATGCCTTGTTAGAAATCTATGTAGACCATGTCCACAGCCCTCCCTGGTCTACTACTTTGGTCACCCAGTCAAAGAAATCTATTAGATTCATCTGACATGACCTCCCTGTTGTGAATCCATGCTGCCTTGGGTCCCAGCCCCATTGGCCTCTAGGTACTCAACAGTTCTTTCCTTCAGAAGTGATTCCATCATTTTCCTACCACTGAGGTCAAACTAAGTGGTCTGTAGTTTCTGCCTCTGCCCTGCTCACACTTTTGTGAAGAGAAATCGCATCCACCCTTCTCCAGTCCTTCAGGTACCACCCCATCCTCACATGATTTGTTAAAGAGAGTGGTCAGCGGTGTCACTAGTTCTACCCTTAGTTCTTTAGAATTCTTGGGTGAATCCCATTAGGCCCCATTGCTTTGTCCACCTTCAATTTTATTAGTTCTTTCAGAACCCTTTCTTCTGTAAATGGACTGGTATCAACCCCGTCTCTCAGAGAGTTTTTCTCTTGTTTGGTTTAGGTACCTCCTCCTCTTCCTTTGTGAATACTAGCAGAAATATTCGTTCAGTATCCCTGCTTTTCACTGTCACCCTTGCCCACATTTCCCCTTATTAAGCCTCAGTATCCCTCCCTTGGTCTTTCTTTTGCTCCTTAATGTACCTATAAAAGGTCTTACCCCTTCTTACAGAGTTGGCTATCCTTTCCTTGATTTGGGCCTTTGCTATTCTGTACTGCCTTCCTGCCTCTTTCTGCTTTAACTGATAAAGTTCTCTGTCCTGCTCCTTTTGTTTCCTTATATTTCCTGAATGCAGTCCTTTTCTCCTTAACATTCCCTCCCACCTCTTTTGAGAACCATAGCGTTTTTACCTTCGTTGTGTTTTGTTGATTTGTTTCACACAAAGGCTTGTTGCCTCTGTGATGGCTGTTTTGATTACTCCCCATTGTTCCTCCACCCTCCTTCTTGCCCATTTGCTAGTGCTTTTCTAAGGCACACTTTCATTTTCCCAAAGTCAGCCCTCCTAAAGTCCAGTACTCTTGTTTTGTATGGCTTGACTCTATGGCTATGTTTATTGTGAACCACACTGTTTGGTGGTCGCTTGTTCCCAGATGGCTACCACGCCTAAATCTGAGATTCTTTCTCCATCCCCATTTGAGAGGACCAGGTCTAAGATTGCTTCTCCCGAGTGGGTTTCAGTACTAGCTGTCTGAGGCATGCTCCTTGTAGGGCATCAAAATGACCCTGTTTTGGATGCTGCTGCAAAGGTGCTCCAGTTAACATCTGGCATATTCAGGTCCCCATCAACAATATATCTCCTTTTTCTGCCATTCTAAGGATGCCTTCTATCATTTCCTTGTCCATTCCTCCTGAGATTGGGGTTTGTATACAACCCCATGCGGATTGTGGTGCCATTTCCTGTCTCCAGGGTGACCCAGAATGCCTCATCTGCTCCATGTTAACTCTTTAGTTCTGTGGCTTTGATCCCTTCCCTCACACAGAGAGCAGCTACTCCTCTTTACCCTCCCTGTCCCTCCTGTAGATTGTGTATCCTGGTATGTTGACATCCCAGTCATGGTTCTCTGTGTGCCATGTTTCTGTGACTAACACAATATCCAGGACATCCTCTTCCATCAAGGCCACTAGTTCAAGGAGCCTGTTACACAGACTACGAGCATTGGTACTCATCACCATCCAGTTTTTGATGGCCTTACCTCTTTAGCCCCATCCCTGTCCTTACTGTATTTGCCTTTTTTTGCATTTACCTCTGTCCTGTTCCTTAATGCCTTCTCTACCTTGGTGTTTACTGCACTAATTGCCATATTTTGTTGGGGAGGCTGGGATTTCCCTGTCTTTCAGTGCCTCCTCCTTGGCTAGTTTAAATGTTTGCCAATGAAGCATTTAAATCTATCACCTAGGATCCTGGTTCCCCTGTACTGATGCAGACCATCGTGCCAATATAGGCCTGCAGCCCTTCAGGTGGCTCCCAGTCCCCAGTAAAGCCAAAACCCTGAGATCCACACCAGTTTTTTAGCCATTCATTGAATTCCATGGTGTGGAGTATACTAGCATCACCCTTGCCTAGACAGGCAACACCTCGAGAAGGTTACCGTATGCACTACTTGTCTAAGGTCCCTCCCCAACTCTACAAACTCCTCTTGCACTGCTCTGATCCCTTGTACCTAGGTGGACAGTGACATCCAGCTCCTCGTGCAGCTGCTCCCATGATCCTGAGGATCTGCCCTGTCCCTCCAAGCCGTGGAACCAGGCAGGCACCTTACCTCCCTCTCCTTCTTCCCCACTTCTACCACCCTAATGATTGAGTCTCCCACCACAAGTTGTTTCCTTCCCCTGTGGGGTCCTGTGCCACCCTCCTGTGGGCCTCCTTTGTGAAGGTTTCAGCATCCTCTTTGGTCTCCACTGCAGGTGCCTCTACAGAGGAACCAGTATCCACCAGAACAGCGTATGAACTGTGGAGAGGTACAGCTGGAGGAATGCACCTCTTCCACCACCCTCTCCCTCCCTGAGCCCACCTCGATCCATCTGCTCTTCTTTCTTGGCAACCTCTGAGGTAGCAGTGATGGTCCTAGTGGTCCCTGGGTGGGAGAGGTGGTTTCACGAATCCTAGCCAGGTCAGCCTGAGATGGGCAATCTCCTCCCTCAGACCAGAGAGGTACCTGCAAATAGGCAGCATCGCAGCCTCCAGAATGTCTCCGGAACACTGCCGCCCTACAGCCATTGCACTGCACCACTCCCATCATGTCTTATTTTGTGTCCTCACTGCTGTTTCTCTGTATGCTTACTCTCTCCTCTCCTTACAACTCTCACCCTTCCTGTTCTGGGACAGTAACTTCTGTATTCTTCAGTAGTTTCCTTCTTCCTTGCTGAGAGTCAGACTTCCAGCAACTAGAGGGAGAAAGAGCTACTTTTTCCTTCAGGGTTGACAAAACTAATGTTTCTCTATGATCCTTCCTCCCGCTGCCAAACAGGAAGTTCCTGTTGCCCGTCAAATCCAGTGGCTATAAAAGTAGAACTGGCTTAGGTGGGATGGAGGCAATTAGTAAGAAAACGGTAGCTTTTTTTTTAATCTGCTGCTTTCTGCTCTACAAGCAAGATTTCTGTCTTCCAAAAGCTAGCAGCAGGAAGTTGTAATTGGAGTCACCTGCTTTTCCACTGCCTAAGCCACACAACCCAATTAACCTCTCTCCTTCCTACTGATTTAGCAAAGTAAGTTGATACAGTACCCTTCCCAACAGAGAAACACAGACTGACTTTCTTTTTAACCCTAAATGAACCCCCACTTCTAATAAAGTATCTGTTTACTTAATCCCAAAAGGCACTGACTTCTCCTGAGATAGAAATGTTAAATTAGTAAGAAAATTGTAGCTTTTTAATCAGCTGCTTTCTACTCTTCAAGCAAGATTTCTGTCTTCCAGAAGCTAACAGCAGCACTTTTGTAGTTTTGGATGTCAACTTGCTTACTGGTGGTTCTAGCCAGTTCCCAGAGGTGGTCCCTTGTTTTAGTTTACCTAGGAGGTTGGCTGAGAGCCATGGATTGCAGAGTGCTTTAACTTTGTACTTTTTAAAAGGAGCATAGAAGTCGCAGGTCGCATTGAAAGTGTTGATGAAATTGTCCAGTGTAGTATTAAGATCTGTTGCACTATAAATGGGTGACCGGTCTTGCAGAATGAGGTGTGACTTAAGGTGAGTTAACTGCCCACGAGTTAAGACTCTACTAGTGATGATTTTAGGAGGGGCTTAGGAATTTGTTAGACCATTCACAGCTGAGGGAATCAAGGAGGACTGAGGTGTTTGTGATCCAGTAGGTTGGCTAGCAAGAATCCAGTCCAGGAGGGTGCTGGTGCCAGTTTTGTAGTTTTTCCTGGTTGGGAGTCGACCATCTGGGTGAGGTTAGCCGATGCAATGGCATCCTTATGGACGCCCTGCCTCAGGTGCAAGCCGGTTAATATTAAAGTCACCAAGGAGGATAGTTTCAGAGTCAGGCAGTTGTGACCTGGCAGGTTCATGACAGCATTGAGGCCATTCCTGCTCTTTTGGGGATATACACCGTGACAACTGTGAGTGCTTAGTTGTGGGCCCCAACAAGATCTTTATATGGAGAATTTGAGCAGCAGTAGCCTGGAGAGCAGTGGCTATGGGGTGTCCCAAGAGAGTGTCTTCAAGGTATGTGCATCCACCTCCTCTTTAGTTATCCAGTCCAGCCTAAAGAAATTGTAGCCAGGGAGGTTAATTGCCAGATCGGGACAGAGGATGTAAGGCAGGTTTCACAGCTGCCAGGAAATACGGGTTATGCTGGTTAGTAAAATTTGCAGTGCATCAAGCTTGGGGAGTAAACTGCAGATATTGAAAGTTATGATTGAGAATACTCATGAGGGCTTGCCCTGGTATATAGGGCTGGCAGAGTTAGGGCCGGGTTTGGGTGAACGTTTCCCGACAGAAGGGGAGGAGCACGAGCTTCAGTGTGCACAGACGTAACTCTCTGAGCGGGAGTGGGCATGTCCATTTCTTGCAGGAACGCACACTGACATGATGTCGAAGGTCCAGAATCAATGGTACGTGAGAGAGAGATAAGGGGCCCAAGGCCCGTGTACAGAAGTAGACAAGGGCAGCCATTCATTAAATAGAGGGTGAGACGAAGGCAGGGCCAAGCCCATAATGGAGTGTACCTAAATGTCTGTAGGAGGTGTCTAGTTGGTAGCTGGGGGTAGCAGGCTCTGGGAGGTGGAAAAGGGAAAGAGAGGAGCAAGGAAAAGGGAGAGAGTAAAGGTGCATGGGGAGAACATGATGTGATAATCGGGAAGGTAGCGGATAGGCAGGTGCAGGGGTAGGAGTAAGGCAAGTAGGGAACACAGGAACGGGCCTGAGAGGAGAAAAATAGGCAGGAGGGGAAGTGATTGAACAGGAGGGTATAGGAGCCGGGCAGAACTGCAGGGGGGTAAACAGAGAGCGGTAGAGAGAGCGAGGAGCAGGGGGGAAGGGAGGATCTAGCGAGAGAGCAGTGGTGTTCAGGCAGGGAGGAGCCTCCCGGCAGGAGGGTGGGTAATGCTTATTTGATTAAGGGGGCGGATCAAACTTTCGGCCGCTTTACAGTTCAGTTCAATGGGCGAGTAGCCCCAAGGCAAAGAAAACACAGCTAGAAGACATAGCCAATTAGTGAGGGAGGAAATGCAGGGGTCCAGTTGGTGCACTGCAGCGAGTGGAGGACCAGTGACGGCAACTCACGGCTTCCCCAGCCGGGGCTGAAGGTCTTACCCGGCTTGCTGGATCCCGAGAGCAGCTAGGAGGTGACTGCCGGGAGGCTGGCTTACAGAGCCATGGCCGCACCAACGGGACACAGCTGGCCCAGTCAAGGGCAGGAATCTAAAAGAAGGAGATAAAGACAGCAGAGGTTAGTTTTGGTGGGGGGTTAGACAAAAGACAGTGACGTGAGCAGTTAAATCTGGTGGCGGGAGAAGACTGCTGGAGATGGCAGACTGAGAGAAAAATGCGGGGGGGGCAGAGACAAGAAATAAAGTTTAAACTTGTTCTGGTGCCACAGTGGGTGTGGTGAGGATGAAAAAGAAATGAAGCAAGGCAGATGCAGTGAGAGAGAAAGGGTGTTAAAGCCCCTGGAGGTAGAGGGTCAGAGAAAGCACACTTTAAAGTTAAAACTTTAAATAAATCCTTGGAATCGAATTTAACAGTATAGAACAGTTACAGGTTCAGAAAAATACATATAGCTGCTGGCTGCAATCATAGGCTGAGCAGGCCAAAATTTTGTCCATTTACAGTTCAATTCAATGGGCGAACAGCCCCAAGCAAAGAAAACAGCGTGAAGAGAGAGCCAGTTAGTGAGCGAGAGGAAATGCAGGGTTCAATCAGGGTGCACCGCAGCGAGCAGAGGACCAATGGCGGTAACTCACGGCTTCCCAGCCAGGGCTGAAGATCTTAGCTGGCTTGCTGGATCCTGAGGGTGGCCAGGAGGTGACGGCTGGGTGGTTGGCTTACGAGCTGCGGCCGCTCAATGAAGAACCACGGCTGGCCCAGACAAGGGCAGGAATCCGGCTTGCTGGATCCCGAGGGTGGCCAGGAGATGACGGCTGTGGCTGGCTTAATGAGCTGTGGTCGCACCAGTGAAGGACATATATGGCCCAGTTACTCTGACGGTTTCATAATTCTCCGCCTCTCCGCTGTCTCTCTGCCTTCCTTTACTATTTCTGTCTTTTCTTCCCCTTGCATATATCTGCAGGTTTAAAAAATAAATGAATTTTTATGTGGAAATGTCACTAATACTGGCATCTCTTTGTTTGAAAAAATATATATAGTTTTACTGTTGAAATGGTTGCAAAAAGCTATTTGGAACTCAAGGGTTAACCTGAGATGTGTTTTAATTTTTTACAGAACTGTAAACATTCTGTAAACTTACTAGAACATTCTGTGAGAAGCAGGATGTCTCTTAATGAGGTTCCCAGGCAAAGACTGATAAGAGCAGCAATGATTTTGCTAGGAAAACGAGGAGTGAGAGACTGAGAATTGAAACTTTTAATTACTTAGAAGGACTTTGTTTTCCTGTTTGCACTGCCTTTGTAAATAGTTATACTGAATAATTTTACTTTTATTTTGCTGTAACTGAGAAAATTAAACAATATTTATGAATTTTGAAACTGCTTCTGGTTTTCCTAGGCTTCCTGACCTAGGTGCCTCGACGCACACCTCTCTTCCCCATTTTCTTTGTTTTGTAGGCCATTAATCTTAGGCAGAGAGCATCTTTTTCTTTAAATGTAACCGCTTCAGTTTTCGTACAGTACAGTGGTGTTCTAGTTTCTTAGCTTTTAAAGCAAATCTACAAATTGAATTGTACAGGGTTTTTCTTTTTTATTTTCTATGATATTGTACTACATAACACATTCCATACTCGACTAGTGGGGGCAGAGTATGCTGGGAATTACTCTTCTAGTCTTGTCTGTGAGATGATCTCTTGTGGCATACAGTTCCCCAAGTTTTTATGCAGCTGTGTTGTGATGTGGGTAATGTGTGCCTTATATTAAAGAAATAGCTGTGTAGTTTGTAGGCATGTACAATGATTGCCTCTATAGCACCCTCCTAACTTCATCAGGATTTAAATGTAAATGAAGGTACTTAAGATGATGTGGAAACTGCTTGACTCCATTGCAAGGGTCATGACCTCACTGTTGTAGAGCATCCTGGAATGTTATGATGTTTTGGTGCTAAAGCTTGCAGTAGTTATACTATATTAGTCGGTGATGTTGCTGTGCTCTGCAATCCCCATGTTCTTGTCTTTATGTTGGCCGTTAAACTTTTCAAGGCAAAGTTTAAGTGCCTTACATTTTGTTTAAAGTGCATCTGAGTTAGAAAAATGCTTTTCGAGAATACAGGAACTTCACAAAGCATGTAACAGAACTAAAGGAGAGTACAGATTCTGCTGGCTTGTGCATGTATGCATTAACTCCCATGATGCCTTGCATGAGTGGGGTCATGACTTTGGAATGGAGATGCAGGTTTTCACACCAGGACAAAACAGAGTGCCACAACCTCAGTTATTTTAAATTAGTATGACATTAGAGGGATGCAAGACAAAGAATCATTGTTCATGCCTACAAACTACACAGGTATACAGAAAATGGGTTGAGGGAAATTTCAATCTAGAGTCCAGCTCGACTCCCAAGGTATTTAAAGTTACCAGTGTCTTCCAGAATTTCTGTTCCACGTGTTTATTTTAAAGTTACATATTTGTGTGTTTTGTACTTTAGTGAAGTACAGAACAGCATACTCTTTGTTGTTTTTCTCAGTCAAAACAAGTTTCTAGGACCGTGGATATGTTGTTCATCCACACTTATTGACATGTCCGTTTTCCTTTAAGAATCGCTTGAAATCTTCAAGCTGGCTTCTCCCACCCACCGGTGGTATATACCTCAGCTCCCGCCCCTGTGACGTAGATCTTCCTTTCCGCTGAAGATTCAGGTTGCCTCCCTCGTGGCTCACGCATTTCGTAGGCCCTGACTTTCAAAACTTTGGTTTTACCGAAATTAAGAATCGCTTTGAGTTAGTGATCGCTTTTCAGATCTTCGATTATAAAGAGAAATCTTCCCTGCATTTCGCTAGTGTCCTTGCATCCAAAAATGTCATACACGATCCCCACCTCACGCGCGCTCACTGCTTCTGTGTCGCCATGACACCATCCTGCGGGTCTCTGCTTCGGCCTTCCATCCCAGCCGCCCTGGACGGATCGCCCTGCACATTTGAAACTGGGGAGACTGGAGAAGAGGAACCTCCGTGAAGTCCAAGGAGGCTAGGTGGGCGTTTCCACTGCTGCGGATCTGCCGAGCAATTGAAATGCATGCAAGCATTCAAGGAAGAAGCCGCTCATGCTGCGGACTCTTGAGCTTCTTGGTTCCGCTCAACCTGGGCTCCACACTTCTTGGGCTTCTTCAAGGGTTGTGCCAGTCTTTCCCACCGGGGAGAGGCGCGATGACTCGCGCTCCTTCCGATCCATAAGCGGAGAAGGAACCCGAGTAAGTTTCGTCTTGGCGGCGCTCTTGGGACGAGAAGTCTCATTCCAGGAGCATGCGGCCAGGGTCTGGCTCGAGATCGCCTCGGCCGCTGGCGCCACCGACCTCCGCCGGGCCAGCTGACCGAGGATGCGCCTGATGAGGTTGAGATTGTTCTTGATCCAGTTGATCCGCTGTTGCCGACCCTGGTCGACGCTTCTTTAGAGAGGATTCCGTCCTTGACTTTCCCAATGAGTGTCCCATCAGGACCTGATTCTGGACCCCCGAAGTCACCGGTCCGCCAGTGTCTCCCAAGTGATCCGAGTCGGCGCCTGATCTCGGTTGAAGTCTAGAACCCCTCATCCAGACGGCCGAGGAAGAGCCATAAGCGCCCAAAAAGAGCAACGCCTATCAGTCGCCCTCCTCGGATGAGGAGAATCTCCATGGAAATCCCTGCCAGGCCACGAGGACCCTCATGTGGTAACAACTGATCCTTGTCCGTCACAAGCCGACTGGCTCCCACCCAGGCTATTACTTGGCTCTCGCTTAGGGCTAAGCCGACCCCTTTCTGGGCCGAAATCTTCAGTTCCCTGGCATGACTACCTGTTTGACCTAAGCCGGTCTCCACTGATCATGGTGGAACCACCGCCTAAGCAGCGCCTGTGGGGGCTCCTTCCAAAGAAGAGTGACCAGGCTTCCCGGCGTTTGTCGGCCACGGTCACCATGGACCGCCCTTGGCGTGTCGAGGGTGATTTGGGCGGCAGGTTCAGACTCCTCATATTCGGAGGGTCACGGGCTTCACTCTCATCCTGGGGATGATGAGTCAGTCTGTCGGCCTAGAGAGGAGGGAGGGAAAGTCCTTCTTCCTTCCAGGGATCCTTCACCTCATCTCTCAGTCCACAGGGATGCCCCTGGAACCCAGCCAGAAAAAGGCAGAGTACCTCTACGGACATCCTTAAGAGAGGGATACTCCAACGGAGGCCTTTCCTGTGGCCGAGGCCATTGTGGCCCAGCCCTGAACTCTGGCTACATCCTGCCTCTGTCCAGCTCCGCCTGCCCCATAGCATGTGGTGCCCAGGTCCCTAGCGGGGTTCACAAAGCACCCTTCACAGCCGAGTGGCTTCAGACCGCTTGTGTTCAGGGGTACTGGCAGTTCTGCCGATCACGGACCGACCCCCAACAAGGAGTCCAAGCTTTTGGATCATTCAGCTAGAAGGTGTATGTGGCTTCCTCCTGATCTTCGCAGGCAAGTCTGGCTTGTCGTCCATGGCACACTTCTCTTACACCCTTCTCGGTCATTAGATGAAGTCCTCCCACATCTCCCGTGCACATGCAGACCACGGTCAAGCAGGTCCAAGACCAGGACCGAGCTGTTGCAAAACAGCAGCTCCAGATGGCCCTGGACATTGGGGACTCGGTGTGACTGCTCAATGGCTGGCACAGGTGCCTCGCCATTGCAGGGCTTGGCTGAGGCTTTCTTCCTTCCCGACTGATACTCTGCACAAATTAGCTGACTTAGCCCTTCCTTGGGACCGACTTGTTTGACCCAGGAGTGGGCGGTCACCTTCAGCCAGATAGAACAGTCCAGTGCCACCTTCGATGCCACTTCTGCCAAGGGTTCTTCGGGCAAGAATCAGCAGAAGAAGAAGCCCTTCGCAACTCTTTCCTCAGGCTTAGCAGTCCTCTTCAAGGTGGACAGCAGCATCATAGCAGACTCAAGCTTGGCGCCTTTGGCTCAAGCTTGGATCCCAACAGATCCGTAAAGGAGGCAGAGTCTCCGCCCTGGAGCCTCCTCCAAGCCTGCTGAGTGACGGGTGAGGGCTGCCACCCCTACTGCCATCATGACAGCTCTGGGTCCTCCCTTGGGGCCAGCTCCGCCACTTCCTTTCCGCCTGGTCCGCTGTCATCCGGACAGGTGGGTTCTCGAAATGGCTGGTCAGGGACTGCCTCTAGGATTCAAGCAGTATCCTCCCAACTAAGCCCGCGACCGGGAGGAACAGATATCTGTTCACACCAGTCGGCTCTTCAAGACGACGCTGCTCAGCTCCTCCCTCAAGGAGCCAATAGCTCCCATGGCAGATCCTCCAACAGACCTAGGCTTTGTCTCCAGTACTTCCTGGTGCCCAGGTGAAGGGGGCTGGTCCCATTCTAGATCTCCCCAACCTGATTCAATATCTCAGGTCTCACACCTTTCGAATGGTCACTCTGTCCCAGATCATTCCATCTTTGGAGCAAAATATGTGGTTCTGTTCACTGGATCTGCAGGACGATTCTTTCACGTCCCAATCCGTCTGTCCCATCAGCGGTTCCTCCGCTTCAGGGCGAAGGGACCCTGTGAGTTCAACCATGCCGTTTGTCCTGTCATCGCCCCACGGGTCTTAACCAAATGCATTGCAGTGGTGGCAGCCCATCTACCGCCTGCCAGCATCAGAGGATCAGAATTTACCTCTACCTCAACGACTGGCTTCTGGCAGGTCACTTACTACAGGAGGTGGAGAGAGCAGGATCTGGCCTCCAGACTTGCTCCCAACTCTGCCTCCTAATCAGTGCGCCAAGTCTGAACTCGTGCCTTCTCAGGTGATGGGCTTTATCGGGGCAGAGCTCGGCTCTTGTCAAGCCAGAGCTCGGCTCCCTGGCAGACAGGGTGGAGTTCTTTCCTCCTTTGCCCAGTCATTCTGATTGGGCAGTTGCGCCCTGTCCGGGACTTCCTGGTCTTCTAGTTTACATAGCAGTGGCACCTTGGTGGTCCGTTGGGCCTGGTGGCACTGCACCCTTCCAGTGAGCTGGCGCCCAATGGACTCAGCACCACGGTCAATTCGACCAGCTGATCACTGTAACCCAGAAGATGTGGACGCTCTCCAATGGTGGACAGCACCAGATCGGTTGCAGGAAGGATCCGTTTTCCGCCCCGAGCCGATGGTCATTCTCATGACCGATGCCTCTCTCATGGGCTGGGAGCCCACATGGGGGACGAAGGGCCCACGGCTCTGGACCTCCGAGGAGTCCCGATGCCACACCAACCTGTTGGAGCTCAGAGCAGTCAGACTGGCACTGTCAGCTCGCCTTTCGCTCCGGGGTCAAGTGGTTCAAGTCCAGATGGACAGTACCACGACCCATGTACTGTCTCAACAAACCAGGCAGCAGGCAATCCCGCTTGCTGTGCAAGGAGGTGCTCCGCATCTGGACCCTCATGAGCCAGTCGGAGGGGATCTCCTAGCCATCCATGTGGCAGGAGCCTCGAACCATCTGGCGGATGCACTCAGCCGCTTGGGCCAGACATCCCATGAGTGGGCTCTCCATCCAGAGGTAGCTTACAGCCGGTTCTTCCTATTGGGCAAACTGTTGGTGGACCTGTTTGCCTCCAGGAGAAACACCAAGCTGAGGCTGTTTCATGCCTACCCCTCAGCAGGGTTCACTGCAGGGGATGACTTCGAGGCATGGACCCCAGGCCTCCTCTGTGCCTTCCCCATTTCCTTTATCCACAAGATGCTTCTCAAGGTGAGGAGGGACAAGGTGAAGGTGATCCTGGTAGCCCCAGATTGGCTCGCAGTTCTGGTGTCCAGATCCCTCAGCTGCAGGCCCCGGCATGGCTATCTACACTCAGTCAGGAAGGTATTCCATCCGGACCTTCAATCCCTCGCCTCACAGCCTGGTTCCTGAGCAGCTAGAGTTCCAGACTTTGAGTATTTCTGAAGATGTCTACACTGGTGCAGGCATCTAGAAAGGAATCAACCAGGATGTTGTGCCTTCAAATGGAAGCTGTTTTCCATTTGGTGTCAGGACAAGGGCCTGGACCTCTGTCCTGCCCCATGGCTAACATTCTCTACTACCTTTGGGCTCTCTCCAAAGGGGGTCTGATTATCGACCCTTGGGTGCACCTGGCAGCCATCTCTGCTTACTGGGCGTGGGCGGTCAGGCCGGCGCGAGGGAGACAGTGATTGGCGCTTTTTGAAAGGCCTGGATTACACATCCTCCGGGCAGTGAACCTCCACATCCGTGGGATTTACTGCTGGTACTGGCAAAGCATTTGAACCAGTGCAAGTGTGAGTTGTCACTCTTGTGGAAGACTGCCTTCCTGGTGGCTGTCCCATCAGGCAGAAGGACAGAGGAGCTCCAAGCGCTGGTGGACTCCCTTATCTTGTCTTCCACAGGGACAAAGTTCTCCTGTGTCCCTACCCGAAATTCCTTCCAAAGGTGGTGTCAGAGTTTCACCTTAACCAGGTGTTGACTCTGCCGGTATTCTACCCCATTTACACCTCGGATGCTGAGTACAGGTTCCATACTTTGACCAGAGACGTGTTTCTCCTATTATAAGGAGAGGGCGGGAAATTTGTGGAGAGAGTCTCCAGCTGTTTGTCACCTACGCTGAAGCAGCCTCTGGCAGACCTAGCAACGGCAGACTATTGCAAGATGGATTACATCATGAATAGGTCTGTGCTGTGAGTTGGCAAGCAAAGAGCCTCCCAGAGGGATAAGAGCTCATTCCACGCCATACTGCTGCATCAGTGGCTGCCCAGGGACATCCCTATCCAGGAAATCTGTCAGGCTGCTACCTGGAAGTCAACAAACACCTTCATCACCCACTACCACATCGACCTCGAGTTCGCGCGGGATGCTGGTTTTGGGTCCTCAGTTCTTCAGTCTCTGTTTCCTAAGTAGGGGTGTGCACCTTGCCTCCTTCCTCCCGGGAACTGCTAGAGTCTGCCAAACAGTGTGGATGAACAACATATCCACGATCCTAGAACAGGTTACTCACCTGTAACAGTAGTTCTAGGAGTGGTATATGTTACATAGATAGTGTCGGCAGATAAGGGCCTATGGCCCACCCAGTCTGCCCATTTGAGCTTGTAGGTTCAGTTTATGTTTTCCTAGACGCCTGTTGCCCTCACCCCTGACCTCCAGAATTCCTTTATGTCTATCCTGCATTCTAAATCCCGTGATTGTTTCAGCCCCATCACTTCATCTGGCAGGGTGTTCCACTTGTCCACCACCCGCTCTGTGAAGAAATTCTTCCTCACGTTTCCTCTGAATCGCCCTCCTTCCAACTTCATCCCATGCCCCTAGTCCTGGAACATCTTTTTGCTTAAAAATAGTGTATTCCTGCACCTGTTCCTCACTGTAAGATACTTGTATGTCTCTATCATATCCTTCTCTCCCTCCTCTCCTCCAGGAGTACATGTTCAGTTCCTTCAACCTGTCCTCATAGGACTTGTGATGCAATCCATGCACCATCTTTGTTGCTCCTCTGAACCTTTCTACCCTGTCTGTCCTTACGGGTAAGGTCTCCAGAACTGTACACTGTACTCCAGGTGGGGCCTCACTAGTGTCTTGTATAGTGGAATTATGACCTCCTTTTCCTGCTGGTGATGCCCCTGCCTATGCATTCCAGCATCCTATTTGCTTTACCTGCTGCCTTGTCACACTGGTTCCCTACCTTGAGGTCATCAGAGATAACCCCAAGATCCCTTTCCTGCTCGGTGCATGCTATATCCTCACCCCAACTGATAAATTGTGCCAGGGTTTTGTGCCCCATATGCATTATCTTGCACTTCTTTGCATTGAATTTCAACCTCAAATCCCTGACCATTCTTCAGGTTTCTGCAGGTCCCTTCTCATTCTGTCTACACCCTCTGGTGTGTCTACTCTGTTACAGAGCTTTGTGTCATCAGCAAACAGTGAAATTCTGCCTCTAGGTCCCAAGCAATGTCACTGATGAAGATGTTGAATAGGACTGGTCCCAGCACTGATCCCTGTGGTACCCCACTGGTCACTCTTCCCTCTGTGGAGTGACAGCCATTTACCACCACCCTCTGTGTCCTGCCACCCAGCCAGTTACCTACCCAGTACACTACTGTCCTGCCACACCCATATTCCCCAGTTTGTGTAATAGTCTTCTATGTGGCACAGTGTCAAAGGCCTTGCTGAAGTCCAGATAGGCCATGTCCACTGCCCTCCCTGCTCCACCTCCCTAGTCACCCAGTCAAAAAATTCAATGAGGTTGGTCTGACATGACCTCCCCTGGTGAAACCATGCTGCCTTGGGTCCTGTAGTCCATTGACAACCAGATGTTCCACCAATCTCTCCTTCAGTAGTGTTTCCATGATCTTCCCACTACCGAGGTGAGGCTGACTGGTCTGTAGTTTCCCACTTCCTCTTTGTTCCACTTTTGTATAAGGGGACTACATCTGCTATCCTCCAGTCTTTGGGTACCTCCCTGTTTCCAGTGATCGGCTAAACAGGATAGCCAGAGGTTCAGCCACCACCTCTCTTAGTTCTTTAAGGACCCTGGGTGCACCCATCAGGCCCCATTGCTTTATCAACTCTTATTACTTCCAGTTCCTTCAGGACCCTGTCTCTGTAAAGGGACTTGTGTCCATTTCTGCACCACTCTCACCCCTTGTACTCCTTCAGACCCATTACCTCCTCTTCCTCAATAAAGACTGAGCAGAAATACATGTTCAATATGTCAGCTTTACTGTTGTCATCCTCCCCTTCAGTCTCACTATCCCTCCCTTTGCCTTCCTTTTTTCTCTTATGTACCTGTAAAAGGTTTTGTCCTCTACCCACTGATTTTGCAATGTGTTCTTCTGTCTGAGCTTTGGCTTCCTTACTGACCTCCCTGCCTCCCTTTGCTTCTCCTGGTACTCTCCCTATCCCCTTCTGCCTGTGTCTTTTTGTATTGCCTGAATGCAATCTTCTTGGCTTTTACTTTCTTTGCTACCTCTTTGGAAAACCATAATGTTCTCCTCTTCCTTTCCTCTTGCTAACCTGCTTAATGCATAATTCTGTTGCTCTTGTAATCCCCATTTTAAATACTGTCCACTGTTCCTCAACCCCTGATTCCTGTCCCATTCCCTTAATGCCTCTTTCAGGTATCTCCCATTTTCCCAAAGTCTGCCCCCTAAAATCCAGGATACGTGTTTTGTGTGGTTTGGTTCTGCTCTTTCTGTGATTTCAAACCACGATGACTGGTGGTCACTGTTCCCAGGTGCTCCCCACTGTTACCCCCATCCACTGTCCCTGTTTGTGACAGGGTCCAGTATTGCCTTCTGCAGAGTTGGTTCCATGACCAGTTGCTTGAGGAAGGCACCTCTGAAGGAGTCCAGGATAAATCTGCTCCTAGTTGATGCTGCTGCTGGGATGCTCCAGTCCACGCCTGGAATATTGAAGTCTCCAACCAGTACTACACTCACTTTGTCTGCCATCTCTGGATGGCTAGCATCAGCCCCTCATCTGTTTGTTCCTCCTGGGCTGGTGGTCTGTAGACAACACATGTGCGGATGGTTGGCCCCATTTTCCTTTCCAGTTTAACCCACAGTATCTCTCCACTTTGTTCCTCCTGGGTCTCTGTGGCCCTTATTTCATTTTTCACATACAGTGCCACTCCTCCTTCCTTCCTGTCTGTCCTGTCTCTTCTGAATATGTTGTAGCCAGGTATGGCCATCTCCCAGTCGTGGTTATCATTACACCAGGTTTCAGTGATGGCCACAATGTCCAGGTCTGACTGCACCATGACAGCCTTCAGATCTTCCATCTTATTGCTAAGGCTCCTGGTATTTGCACATGGCTTTCCATGATTTGACTTCCCTAGACTGTTTCGCTGTTCTACTCCAGCCCTTCCTTGGTTGTCCTTTATCCCTGGTTCTCCTGCTGTCTGCCCTTCTGCTGAATTTTGCCCTTTTCTGCCTGTCTACCTCTTTGGTGCTAATCTCCATGTTTTGCACACTGCTGTAGAGATAGCCACTCCTCTGGTTCACTGGTAGCTGTGGGAGGGAGCAAGTAAGTTACCCTTCTTGCTGACCTGCCACCCCTTTGCTAGTTTAAATGCTTGTCAGTGTAGCATTTAAACTTCTCATTGAGTGCTTGGATTCCCTCCAGGATGGATGGATGCAGGCAGTCCAAACCCTTCCTCACAGCACCAGTTCTTCAACCATGAGTTAAAGTTCTGGTGCATGCACCCCCATGCTGTCCCTCGCTCTCAGAGGTAGTACTTGAGAAAGTGACAGAAGTAGCTACTTGCTTGAGACCCTCCCCAATTTCCTAAACTCTTTCTGAACTTCCTTGGCTCCCCATTTGCCAGGTCATTAGTACCTAGGTGAATAATGACATCCAGGATGTTGCTCATCCACACGACCCACCCAACCTCCCGTGCTGCAGAGCGCAAACACATGGCTTTCAGAAGGCTAAGATCTGGTGTCAAGCAGCGGAGCAGAGGTATGTACCACCTGGGTGAGTGGGAGGAGCCAGCTTGAAGATTCTCGTGATTCTTGAAGGGAAAGGACATGCTAAAACGTGTGGATGAACAACATTTACCACTCCTAGAACTACTGTTACAGGTGAGTAACCTGTTGTTACTATCCCTAAACCAGTCAACCATCCATCCTACTTTAGTTTCAGGGTCTTTGTGGCATTCTTGTCCATCGAGGTTGTAATTCTGTGTCTTTTGTGGCACATTTTGTCCCTCAAGGCTGTAATTAATGTACCTTTAAGTGAGAGGCCAGCAGGGTTTTGGCTTGGGTCCAGGATATATATTAATTGCAGGCCATAATTTCTTTGGTTTATAAAAGCTCTGGCTCTGTTGTGACATGAGGTAACTGGTTTCAAGTCTCTTTGTGTCTCTTACATAGATTTCAAGGTGCTTGTAGGTAGACCAGTTGGCAGGGGACAGAAGGCTTGAAAGCTGACTAGAACTTGCCTCTATTTTAATTTTCTGAAAGAAGCTCTTCTGTCAGCCATTTGTTCATTCTGTTAACCCACCTATTGATGAGAGGGAAGTGTTTGTCCTGAACAGCCCTCAGCTTGGTACAGGAGGAAGAGGTGGCTGTGTGAATGACAGGGAGCAAGTAAAGTCTGGGCCAGTCTGTGGAGGTAACGTCTGATAGGATTGGGTTAGCTTCTGTGATGGAGAACAAGCAGTGACAGGGTTTTGGGGTCTGTCTCTTATCGTTGTTATTCTTACATGGAAAGAAAATAAATATTATGAAAAAATGCAGAAATCGGTAACACTCTAATTCTACAGCAGGTGTAGCGAGAAACCTGGAAATGTTAGGCATTTTTTGCAAATGTGCTGTGGTTTTAGTTTAGCCAGTCAGAACAAAAGGATTTTATGACAGCCACACCAGCACAGTAGTGGGGTTACAGTCACTGTGCCAGCGACCTGGGATCGTTAACAGACTTCGGCCGGCTGGGGGAGAAGGATTGAGCCCTGTAGGCTGCTCTCCGGGAGGGTGGGTTGCTTGTCCACTTTCACCCCACCTGGGTGACCATGGTGGGGTACAGCAGGACAGCATGAAGTAGAGTGGGAGGACATTGGCGGGAGCTGGAGTGATCACATGTTGCAATGTGCCCGCCCCTTGGCTGCCCTAGCGTGTCAACATCCTGAGGGAGGCACCAGAACAAAGGAAAAATCCCTGCAGATGCCAGCGTAGAAGGGATCCAGCCCCAGACACCATAACCCAGCTCTCAAGAGGAGCCGCTCAGATCACCCAACAGTCACTAATGGACTGGAGGGGATGTCCCGGATCCTCCTCCCGCCTGGAGGTAGGCCAAGGCAACATGGGGCAGGTCTGGCGGTCCTCGGGAGGTACCAGGGCAAGCAGAGAGAGCACAGGATACCCGGAAGAGAGCGCAACTGTGGTGAGAAGGGGGCATAAAACAGACGGTATAAAAAAAAAAAAAAAGGACTGGCATACAGTCCCATTAGTAAGTCTACTGTCCAGTTATCGCTGAGTAACAGGACAGTAACTCCATGTTCTGATTTAGCTGAGAGGACTGTTTTGCAGTATAGTGTATAATGTTACTGGTTGTGCAGCTTTCATAACTGTCATTACTAGAAGCAAAGCAATTTTTGATCCCTGTACACATTAAAAATGTGTGTAGATATAAAACATTTTAAAGCTTTAAAGTAAATCTAAAGCTGTTTAATTGTCACAAACCTTTGTGGTGACCCCTCTTCCTCCCCACAAAGCACAGACATCTTGTTAGTAGAGAACTGCTTGAAAGTTACTGAAGTGATAATATTGTGTTCGTCTCCCAGGCCCTGCGTCGGATTGGAGGTGCTCCACCTGTGAAGACCCACGTAGACTGTTTGACATCACAAAACTCATCCGCTTGCCAGGTAAATGGTTTGTAGGCTGGGAACAGCTGTGTAAAGTAATGCATGCAAACTTGGATGTGTAGGTGTTTCCATGCTGAGTGCCTTGTGCCCTCGAGTAAGAGAGTCGCTGTGTTACCAGTTGCAGAGTCATTTCATCCTTGTCTGTGAAGTGCTGCTAGCGGCAGCTGTGTTTTTGCTACCAGGCCACCCACTCTGCGTGACCAGAGTCCCATTCAGGGTGGGACAAATCATTTTGAGGTTGGTAGTAAGTTTGGCCACTAACTTTCAAAACACAGTAGCCAATTATTTTTTTTATGGCTGTCCTTTTAAGGGCTGAAATATTTTGTGGGCAGGTAGTTGGCTGGTAACTTGCAAAACTCTAGAAGCCAAACCAATCTTGCAGTGGGCATTGCAATCATGGCTACTCAATTTGTGTTACGCTGCTTCTGAACCTGGGTTAATGGCATAGAAGCATGATACTCTTCCGCTGGACCGAGTGACCCTGTATTAATTTTTTCTAAACCTTAAGATTGACATATGACATCTAAATCACCCCAACAAAAGTGGAACAATCTTGTGGTTTTAAAGAGAAACTTCATGATGGTCCAAAAGGTACAGCTTATAGTTTTTTTTTTTGTTGTTGTTTTTTTATAATCTTTTTCTCCTGGCCCCAGTGTTCCTTACCTTGTTCTTGTCCTGGCATCCCCTCAGGTCTTCCGCCACTGTCTCGTGGACCCTCTGCTCCTATTTAGGCCCCGCAGCTTTTACCCTGTGACTTGCCGCCCTCCCCGTGGTAGGGTAGTGGAGAGGTCTGCCCCAATGCCTCCACCCAAATAGGATCCAGTATGCGCCTGGTGCCCTCGGAGCCGGGTGCCATCATGCCGCATCGACCAGTGCCTTTTCCCCTGTTCTAGTTCCCTTTGTCATGTGTGGCATGCAATGTCGCCAAGGAACAGGATCGCGATGGTACCTCACGCGTCCTTCCCGGCATCTGCCCCAGCAAGTGCCCTCAGACTTCTAGTGCCACTGCATCGCCCCAGCCAACGCTAGAAGCACGCCAGTGCACGAGCGACAGCACACCCCCTCTCTGGAGAAGGAGATCAGTTCAATGGACACTCAGTCCTTCTCCTTCCCTGCTGACCTGGGCTCATTCCTGAACCCGGGTTGCCGGCATGGCGCGAGGTGTGATGTTCAGCACCTCAACCCTCAGCGCCCTCGGACAGGCAGCTTATAGTTACTATATGCAGTACTAGACCTGAAAGCGTGTGTGCATTTGTTATTTTGGCCAAGGTTACTCTGCCTTCCATACTTTGGATTTGTTTGTGAGACCCTGCTGCACTTGCCTTTGCTGTTCAGCTGCTGGACTGTTGGCTCCTGATGACATCACTGTAGGATAGAGGAGTGACTGCTGTGCAGTTGCAGCAGTGTTGCAGGGGAACCTACCAGTATTAAGTGTACATGCAAGCATTAAGCACCGAGAAAGAAAGCTTCTACTAGGGAATTAATGCATGTTTTTTGGGGGTTGTGGCACTGAGGCAGAAGGCCCAGTGCCTACAACCATCCAACCATGCATTAATTCCCTAGTAGAAGCCTCTTTCTAGTGGCTTAATGCTCTTGAAACATGGACAAATATGAGAAAATATGTCAAGCTTTGAAAATGTATTGTTCTAGGAGCGTGGATATGTTGTTCATCCACACTGTCTGGCACTGTCCTTTCCCTTTAAATCTTGCTGGAAGTCTTCAAGCTGGCTCCTCCCACCCACCCGGTGGTAAATACCTTGGCTGCTCCCATGACGCCAGATCTTCCTTTCCGCTGGAAGATACAGGTTCCCTCGTGCTACTTTGCAGCAGTAGAGGCCCTGAGTCAAATTGACTGTTTTCACGCACTTACTCGCTTTTAAACTCGTAAGAGTGTACGATTCAGATCCAAACGCTCGGATATGGAGGACAAGTCATCCTCGGGTTTCGCCGTGTCCTTGTGGGTAAAAATGTCGCACCAATCCCCACTCTCTAGCGCTTACTGCCTCTGTACCACGATGATACCTCAGCTGCCTTCCATCCCACCATTCTGGAGGACCGTAAGGTGTGCCTTAAGCTTGGGAGACCGGAGCTCGCAATCCACCAGTGAAATCAAGGAGGCCAGGTGGGCGGTTTCCATGGCTGCGGATCCGCCGAGCAGCTCGAGCAAATGGCGGCCTTGAGGAAGAAGCTGCCCAAGCTTCAGCCAACCAGCTTCTTCGTGCCACTCAACTTGGGCTCCACCTTCACGGGATCCTTCCTGGAGTTGTGCCAGTCTCTCCCTACTAAGGGTGAGGCGCCTCGGCTCACTGTTCTCCCAATCCAAGAAGAAGGATAAGGATCCTAAACCATCTTCTTCTTCCCAAGAAGACGCTCCTGGGACCGAGAGCAGTCCGCCTCTCAGGAGCAGGGGGTCTCGACCACGGTCAAGATCACCTCTCGGCTGCCGGCTTTTCAGACCTTTCATCAGGCCAGGGCACGGAAGCGAGGACGCGGCTGAACCAGCCGAGATCTCTCGACCCGATTGAGCCGTTGTCGCGATGCCTGTCGGCGACTCTCTGGAGAGGACACCTATTCTCTCCTTCCTTGACAAGGAGACCCGTCCTTCGGGCATCCCGATCGAGGGACAAGAGCTGGAACCCTGGTTCTCACGAACCCGCTTCTTCCAACCGACAGAGCCGCGCCCGTCGGGTCTCGATCAGGAGAGTAGGACCCCGTCGGTCGGAAGACCGAGGAAGGGCCACAGACACTCCCGAGAGGTGCTACCACTGCTCTCATCCTCCCCGGATGAGGAGAGACTTCTCGACGGAAACTCCGTCGACGTTATGAGGACCTTATGTGGCAGCAACTTCTTCTGACAGGTCAAAGCTGGCTGCCCTGCAGTACTCGCCATTACTTGGCCTCAGCCTTCGCCAACACCGACTCCCTCGGTGAGGAGGACTCCGTCCCTCCGTGGGTCCGTGTGCATCTCGGCTCGGCCTGTTACAGGCTCCCCACCAATTTTGGTGGAACCACCACCAAAACAGCCTCAGGGAGGGTTCCCTCTAAGGAAGACCGACAACTTCGGCCTGCCCCACAGGCTGTCCATTACGGTCACCCCTGATTGCCCTAGGCGCATCAAGGGGATTTAAGTGGAGGTCTTTGTATCTCGACTTCGGATTCGTACCACCGCCTTCACTCTCATGATGAGCTGTCTGTGTCAGGCATGGAAGAAGGGCCATCTTCCTTCCAGGGCATCCTTCGACTCATTTCTGAGTCCACCGCATGCCTTTGCAGCCTATTCAGAAGAAAGCAGAATATCCTCTCACGGATATTCTCAAGAGCGGGATACCCGACGGAGGCCTTTCCAGTGGCCAAGCCATCGCTGGCCGGCTCTGGAACTTTGGCAGCGCCCAGCTTCCTGCCCGCGCCTTCTGCCCGCATAGCCTCGCAAGTATGCGGTGCCCATGGGGTCCTTGGCAGGCTTCACTAACACCCGTCGGTAGAAAGCCTTTTGACTGCCTCCAGTGTTTAGGCAAATGGGCAGCTCTACAGATACTGACTGCCCTCCGACAAGGAGTCCAAACTTATGGACCACTCGGCCCGGAAGGTCTACGCTGCATCATCCTTAGGCCTTCGCCAGGCTAGCTCAGCAGTGATCATGGCAGACTCTCATGCCCTTTGGGGTCGCTGATGAAGTTCTTCCTCATCTCCCAGCAGACATGCAGACCACGGTCAAGCAGGTCCGGGACCAGGGCCGGGCGGTTGCTAAACAGCAGCTCCAAACGGCTCTGGACATTGGTGATTCCTGTCCGCCACTGGCTGCCGTAGTCGCTCTTGCCACAGGGCTTGGCTGAGGTTATCCTCCTTTCCAGCGGATACCAGCACAAGTTAGCTGGCGTGCCTTCCTTGGCACCCGACCTCTTCGGTCCGGGGTGGCAGGTCACCTTCAGCGCATTGAGCAGTCTAATGCCACGTTAGATGCCACCTCTGCTAAAGGTTCTTCGAGCAAGAACCAGCAGAAGCGCAAGAAGTCCTTTGGCATTCTTCCCTGCGGTCAGACAGCCCTCCTTCCAGGGAGGTCAGCAGCAGAAGCAGGCTCAAGCTTGGCGCCCAGAGGCCCAAGCAAGGTACTCAACAGCCCTGCAAAGGAGGCCGAGGTGATGGTCCAGATGCCTCCTCCTCCAAGCCTGGACAGTGACGGGTCGGGGTGGCCTCCCCGCACCCGTCCACGCCAGTTCTGGGTCCCCCGGGATCTGCTCCACCACTTCCTTTCTGCCTGGTCCAGTATCACTGGACAGGTGGGTTCTGAAGTGGTCGGGCAGGGTCTGCCCTAGAGTTCGAGCAGTACCCTCCCAGATGAGCCCGTGCCCCACGGAGGAAAGGCTCTCAGTTGGCACTCAGTCGGCCCTTGGGACGACATCACTAAGCTCCTCCTCAAGGAGGTGGTTGCTCCAGTGCTGGATCCTCCTTCAGACCCAGGCTTCCTCCAGGTATTTCCTGGTGCCCAAGTGGACGGGGTTGGCCCCATTCTAGATCTCCACGACCTGAATCGGTATCTCCGTCTCGCACTTTCCAGATGGTAACTCTGAACCAGATCATACCATCCCTGGAGTGAAACATGTGGTTCTGTACACTGGATCTTCAGGACGCACTCTACCAGACTCAATCCGTCCGTCCCCATCAGCGGTTCTTCCGCTTCAGGGTCGAAGGAACCCTGTACGAGTTCAGAGCCATGCCGCTCGCCTGTCATCAGCCCCAGTGGCTTCACCAAATGCATCGCATTGGTGGCAGCCCATCTACGCGCCAAGGGGTTCGATTGACCCCTATTTAGACGACTGGCTCCTGGCGGGTTCCTCCTTCAGGAGGTGGAGAGGTCCAGGGACCTGACCTCCGAACCTGCTCCCACCTGGGCCTTTTAATCAGTGAGGCCAAGTCGGAACTCGTGCCCTCTCAGGTGATGGGCTTCATCGGGCAGAGCTTGACTCTTGTCAAGGCAGAGCTCGCTCCCAGCGGACAGGGCTGAGGTCCTCTCCTCCTGCCCGATCATTTCTGGTTGGGCAGTTGCGCCTGCCCGGACTTACTGCGCCTTCTGGGTTACATGGTGGCATGCACCTCAGAGGTCCGCTGGCCAGGTGGAACATGCACCCTCCAGTGGGAGCTGGCTGCCCAGTGGAGTCAGCGCCACGGTCATTTTGACCAGCTGATCACTGTAACCCAGAGGATGTGGGACACTCTCCAATGGTGGACTGCCCCAGAACGGTTGCAGGAAGGGATCCGCTTATCCGCCCTGAGCTGACGGGTCGCCCTTATGACCGATGCTTCTCGTGGGCTGGGAGACCACATGGGGACAAGAAGTCCCACGGGTTCTGGACCCCGAGGAGTCCCAATGCCACATCAGTCTGTTGGAGCTCAGAGCAGTCAGCCGCCTCAGCTCCGGGACAAGTGGTTCAAGTCCAGACGGACAATACCACGACCATGTACTACACTCAACAAACAGGGTGGCATGCACTCCTGTCTGCTGTGCAAGGAGGCGCCCACATCTGGATCCTCGTAAGTGTTGAGGCAGATCTCCTAGCCAATCATGTGGCAGGAGTCTCGAACCAGCTGGCGGATGCTCTCAGCCGCATAGGTCAGACATCCAAGTGGTCTCTCCATCCAGAGATAGCTTACAGTCTGTTCTCCCATTGGGGCAACAGTTGGTGGACCTGTTTTCCTCCAGGGAAAACACCTAGCTAAGGCTGTAGCTCAAGCCCGCACCCTCAGCAGGACTCACTGCAGCGGATGCCTTCTTGAGGCTTTGGACCCCAGGCCTCTCTATGCCTTCCCTCCATTTCCTTGATCCACAAGGTGTTATTCAAGGTGGGAGGGACAAGACGGCGGTGATCCTGGTAGCCCCAGATTGGCCTCACCAGTTCTGGTACCCAGATCTCCTCAGCCTCAGCTGCAGGCCCCCAGAGCGACTTTGTAGACGCCAGACCTGATATTGAACCAAGGGAAGGTCTTCCATCCGCATTCTTCATCCCTGCACCTCATGGCTTGGTACCTGAGCTGCTAAAGTTCCAGGCTCTGGGTCTTTCCAAAAATGTTCTACACGGTGGTGGAGGTATCTCATAAGGAATCGACCAGTAGGTTGTGCCTTCAAATGGAAAAAGGTTTTCCATTTGGTGTCAGGGTAAGAGTCTGGACCCTTTATCCTGCTCGGTGGCTAACATTTTATACTACCTTGGTCTTTCTCCAAAGGGGTCTGCGGTCATCAACCCTTAGGGTACACCTGGCAGCCATTTCTGCTTACTGCGTGGGCCGGTCATTGACATTGGCACAGGAGACAGTGGTCAGGCGCTTTTTCAAAGGCCTGTATCACATATCCTCTGGTACATGAACTCCACCTCCGTGGGATCTCTTGCTGGTTTTTGCAAAGCTCATGGGTGTTTATCTGATCCCATGCACAAGTGTGAGCTCTCACACTTGTCGTGGAAGACAGCCTTCCTGGTGGCTATCACATCAGCCAGAAGGACAGGGGAACTCCAGGCGCTTTCAGTGGACTACCCTTATCTGGTCTTTCACAGGGACAAAGTTGTCCTGCGCCCGGGTGGTGTCAGAGTTTCACCCTAACCGGTGTTGACTCTGCCGGTATATTTACCCTAATTACACCTCAGATGCCGAGTACAGGCTCCATACTCTGGACTCAGACGTGTTTCCTCTCCTGTTATAAGGAGAGAGGTTTGCCAGCTGTTTGTCACCCACGCTGAAGCCGCTCTGGCAGACCTGCAGCTAAGTGGACCATTGCTATATGGATTATATCATGCATAGGTCTGTGCTATGAATTGGCGGCAAGGAGCCTCCCAAGGGATAAGAGCTCATTCTACCTGCCGATGGCTGCATCAGTGGCTGCTTCCAGGGACATTCCTGTCCAGGAAATCTGTCGGCTGCTACCTGGAAGTCCGCTAACACCTTCATTACCCACTATCACATCGACTTTGAGTCACGCCAGATGCTGGTTTTGGGGTCTCGGTTCTCCAATCTCTGTTTCCTAAATCGGGTGCGCTTTGTCTCCTCCTCCCAGAGAACTGCTTGGAGTCTGCCAGAGTGTGGATGAACAACATATCCACGCCCTAGAAGAACAGGTTACTTACCTGTAACAGTAGATCTTCCTGGACATAAGTCTCCACCACTTATTCACACTAGTGGGATCTGCGGAGGCACTAGGACCCATCGGAGCAAACTTTGCTGGAGGGTCGGCTAGAGATGGCGCCAGCGTGGCTCGCGGTAATGACTATCTCGGCACGCACCTCCAACTGCCTTTAGTTCCTTTTTTCCCGTTACGTAAGTGCGCTTCAGTGACAACGCCGCTGTTCAGTCGAGTCAAACTTCAAACTAGCGATAGTTTTCAGTTTATTTTTTGTAATTTTATCTCGATAGTAGTATCTCTTAATTTTATTCTATTTCTGTTATATTTTAAAATTTAACTTATAGTAAAGAAGTCTCGGCCTACTGGACGGAGTCGACTATGAGCAGGTCGGTGACGGTAGGGAGACTTCGATGAAAGCTGTTCAGTCAGTCGGGCTGGGTCCGTCAGCCCCTTCCCTCAGCGGGTTCCATAACGGTCAGTCCGATGTTCGGGATGGGCGGTCCCCCGCCGGGCATAAAAATAAACGGTCGATTCCGCACCGCTCGCCGAGCTCTTCTTCGCCCACAGGTCAAAAAGAGAAGGTATCACCTGAGGTCACCCTCTCGATACGCCTGCGCCGACGGGTCGGTTATCGCACTTGGTTGCCGGTCTCCTCCTTCGAGTCGCCAACTCGCTCGGCCACTTTTCTCGACATTGGAGCCCCACCCCGCCATAGGTAGGGCTCCAGATGAGCAGTTTCATCAGTGGGTCGCTCTATGGGAGCCGATGGGCCGGAGGTTGGTTCTTCTGCTTGGCTCGCTGCCCCGAGCCTTCGGGTCGCCGGGCGATCAGGCAGGGCGGTTGGATCTTCCTAGTCGCGCCGCTCCCTTCGGTGCCAGCGACTTCCTTGCTTAGGTGTTTCCCACATGGTTGGCGCGCAGGGGGTCAGCACCGATGCCCTTATCTCCTGGTTTTTTCTCTTGCTTTCCAGGTTCCAGGGTGTCCTCGGCGCCTCCGCTGGGTCGCTGCACTTGTCGGCGCCGTCCGCTGTGCCGGCGGGGTCCGGCGGGCACCGCCCGCGGTGCCGCAGGTCTTCAGGGCCGCTGGGCGGCACGGTGCCACTTGCGGTGCCGCTGTGTCAGCGCCAGGACACCGCCGCGCCGACTTTTTTTCACCTCTCGGCGCCTCGGGGCCCTCGGGACTCTCCTTTCTATCTGCTCTTCTTCTTCCTATTTTCACTCCTTTCCTGTCCAAGCAGTCCTTCCTGACTATCAGGAGATGATGTTGAGCCTGACCCAGACCTCGGTTGGGTGATGAAGTGGAGGAAACAGGATCCTTCACGCCACAGAGCCTGTGGTCGAGGACCTATCCTTTAAGTCTCTGTTGAGGAACCTGAGATCCACTTTTCTCTCCAGACTACGGACATCGATCCTGGGAAAATATTAAGACTCCAGTATCTTCATGCTTCGGAGATCCCTACGGATTTGACTCCTCGATTCAACCTCCTTCGAGACACTGTCTCAAATGGTATGGAATAATCCTGCTCTTATTCCTTCAGTGGCTAAATCCATTGATAAGAAATATTGAGCTCCCAAGGATCGCTCCCATTTTGGCATCCCAAGCCTTTTAGATCCTATTGTAGTCCTGGCAGAGAATGACAAGGTCGTTTTCCTCAGTTACTACAGCTCGACCTATTAACAAAGAGTCTCAGAAAATTGATACATTAGGTAAGAGAGTCTTTGCTGCCTCCACTTTAAGTATGCGATTGCCCGCTATCAAGGCTATTTTTCCAGTATTAGTATATCCTGTGGCACTCTATGAAACGAATGGTTGAAGCTCTTCCAGATTCACCCAAGTCAGAGCTCCTTCTAACTGTTATCAGAGGTATTGAGTCCAATAACCAACAGGTCAAAGCCGCCATGGATGCTTTCGACACTGCTTCTCGCTCAGCAGCCGCAGGTATTTATACTGACGCCATTCCTGGCTGCGTACTTCTGGCTTTACGAATGATGCTCAGCAGCAGGTAATGGCGTGCCTTTGATGGCTCCTATCTTTTTGGGCCTCAGGTAGAGCAAGCCCTAGAGGCCACTCAGAAGACTAGGTCGCTATTAAGTTGGCTGATTCTCTGCCTACCCCTCTCGGGGCATGTGAATGCGCCAGTTTCATAGTCGCCAGTCCTTTCGGAGGCAGAGGAAGCTCCATAAAAGCCAACCTGCCCAACCTCAAAAGAAGGCAGCAGAGTACAGGGCTCAAAGCCCCAGCGCTACCTTATGAATTGTCGCCCCAGTTCCATCCACACTGCCCGAGATGGAACTTTCTCCTCCGTGGAGGTCGCCTGATGTACTTTTACAATCAGTGGAAGTCCATAACCTCAGACAAATGGGTCCTTGGATAATTCGCGAGGTTATTCTCTCAATCTTTGGAAAACCCCCAAATTGCTCCTCCCAAACGACAACCCAGGTTGTCGACCTCTCAGTCAGACCTCCTCACCGCCGAGATCCAGGGCCTTCTAAAAAACAGGGCAATAGAACTGGTGCCCCCGCATCAGCCAAACACAGGGTTCTATTCTCCCATTACTTTCTGGTTCCAAAGAAATTGCATGGATGCGCCCATTCTAGACCTCAGAAAGTTAAACAAATTCCTCCCCAGGAGAAATTCAAATGATTTCCTAGGTACCCTGTTACCTTTGCTGCATCAGCACGACTGGCTGGCCTCCTGGATATGCAGGACGCCACCAGCATATCTTATCCACCCGACCCATCGCAAATTCCTGAGGTTTGTAGCTCTGGTCAGCATTATCAGTTCAGAGTCCTGCCTTTGGGCTATCCTCGGCGCCGCCGAAGCTTTACAAAGTGTTGTGCAGTTCTCCAGCGCATCTCAGGAAGCTCGACCTAAGTGTTTCCCCACGTGAGACGATTGGCTCCTAGCGAATCTTTTCCAGCCAAGGGACTCTGAAGCCGCTCAAACGGCCTCGCCTTCTTACGCCCATGGGAGTTCTTACAATCTGAAGAAGTCACAACTGCAGCCCTCCCAGAGGCTCCTTTTCATAGGGACTCTTCTGACACCTCTTCCGCAAGGCTTTCCTTCCAGAGGACAGAAGACTCAACATCCTTCAGATGGCCCGTTACATCGGGAGAACCGATCGGTCACAGCCTCTCGATGCAACGTATGTTGGGTCTCATGGCGCCCTCAGTGTTCACTGTACCCCTAGCTCGGTTACACATGAGAACCACCCAATGGATGCTCTCCGCTCAGTGGTCACCGACCTCACCCAGTCTTATCCCATCAAGGTGACGGAGCCCCACAGGGTCTCTCACCTGGTGGTCTCAAGAGAGCAATCCTGGAAGGATTCCCTTGCTCCTCTGATCATCAGATCTCCATCACCACGACGCATCGCCACGGGATGGGGAGCTCACTGTCTCTCTCCACACTCAAGGTGTATGGACTCAGCTCGAAACTCGGCTCCACATAAATGTCCTGGAGATGAGAGCGGTCCTCTATGCGATCCGAGTGTTGAAAGATGTTCTTTGTCACAAGAACATTCTCCTTCAAACGGACAACAAAGCTGTGATGTATTACATCAACAAGCAAGGCGGTGCTCACTCTTATCCCTTTGCAGGGAAGCAATGAGAGGTGGGAGTGGTGCTTGGAGCACAAGTCTCTAATTCAAGCGGTGTATCTGCCGGTGTACAAAACGACTTAGCAGATCACCTCAGCAGGACGGAGGCAGACCTCACGAGTGGTCCTCGACCCAGCCAGAGCTCTGGTCACTGTTCAAGAGTGGGGACTCCAGACCTGGACCTTTTGCATCCCCACTCAACGAAACTGCTCTCTTCTGCTCCAGAAATCCAGGGCCTGGCATTTTCTGTCAGGATGCGCTCAGGCTGCAGGGACAAACGCTTTTACGCCTTTCCACCGCTCCTTTAATTCAGAGAGTTCTCCTCAAGTTCGAGTCTCAGGGGACCAAGATGATTCTCATTGCTCCCTCCTGGCCTCGGCAACTATGGTTTAGCTCTACTCAACAGTATGTCGGTAGCCTCTCCGAGACCACTTCCTTGCAAATCAATCTTTTGACTCAGGGTTCGTTGGTCCACCCCAACCTGAGGTCACTTCACCCTCATGCTTGGCTCCTGAAGAGGTAGAAGTGAACCGGTTTAACGCTCTCGTGGGTCTCAGACGTCCTTCTGGCTGCTCGAAGCCAGCTACCCAAAACTTACGCTTCTATGGAAACGCTCTTGGTGCAAGTCCTCTTGAATCCCTTTTCCTGTCCTCCAGACAAGGTTCTGGAGTACCTTTTGGACCTATCAAACTCAGGTCTCCAGTACTCCACGTTAAAGTTCACCTTAGTGCCATTTCATGCTTCCATGAGCCGGTTTCTTCCTTGTCTCTGGCTCAGTTACCTATGGTGAAGAGATTTCTTAAGGGAATTCTGCATACCAGGCCCTCTTAGACGCTCCGGCCCAGCCTGGGACATTAACCTTAGGCAGACATGCTCACCGAAGCCTTTCAACCCCTAGCTACCTGTGAGCTAAAATTTCTTACCTGGAAGACAGCCTTCCTAGTGGCCATTACCTCAGCCCCGAGGGTCTCTGAGATACATGCCCTGGTTACGGACCCTCCAGATACTGTGTTCCATAAGGACAAAGTAGTTCTTCAGACTCATCCTAAATTTCTTCCCAAGGTTGTGTCAGAATTCCATCTAAACCAACCTCTGGTGCTTCCTCTTACTTCGACTAACTTTCAAAATGAAGGAGAACGGTCTCTTCATTCCTTGGATGTTAAGAGAGCCTTGTGGTTCTACTTAGATAGAACCAAGAATTTTCACAAGACTCAGCAATTGTTTGTTTCCTTCAGTGAGACCCGTCTGGGTCAGCCTGTCGCTATCAGATGCATCTCATCATGATTAGTGGCATGTCTTCGACATTGTGCTATTCCATGGCACAGGTTAAATTGGAAGGTAGAGTGTACGCTCACTCTACTAGGGTGGTCGCGGCATCCCTAGCGGAAATTAATGTTCCAGTTGCAGATATCTGCAATGCCGCCTACCTGAGCTCAGTGCATACGTTCATTAAGCATTATGCACTGGATGTTCATGCCAGGCGTCATTCCCGCCTTCGGCAGAACTATCTTAATGGACTTCTGTCCTAGACGGTGAGCTCTGGCTCCCCTGCCGCCCTTTTGGGGTTATCAGCTTGGTACTCTCCACTAGTGTGAATGAGTGGTGGAGACTTATGTCCAGGAAGATATGTAAATTACGTACTACCGTAATTCTTGATCTTCTTGGACGAGTCTCCACCACTCATTCACACACCCACCCTCCATCCCCGAGCTCATCACTGTGTTGGTCTTCACTCCTCAAATCTTTAGGCCGTGAAGACTCTTTGCTGACCCTTCTACACGGGTCGTCCGGACTATCTTATGTCCGTTTTTAAGGTTAGGTTTACTCTTTCGTTAGTTGCGCTGCACCTCCTTGGTAAAAAGGTACTGAGGCGGTTGGAGGGTCACGCCGAGATAGTCATTACCTGCTGCGAGCCACTCTGCTCGCAGCGCCATCTCTCACCACCCCCTGCAGCAAAAGTTTGCTCCCGATGGTCCTAGTGCCTCCTCGGCCAGATCCCACTAGTGTGAATGGAGTGGTGGAGACTCGCCCAAGAAGATCAAGAGTTACGGTAGGTACGTAATTTTCTTTTCTAGGAGTGGTATATGCTGTTCATCTACACGCACCCACCCGACCTCACTGGCTTTAGGCGACCACCTGCTTTCCAGCGGCTAAGATCTGGGCCATGGGGCAGAGCCGAGGTATTTACCACCCGGTGGATGGGAGGAGCCAGTTTGAAGACTTCTGGTGAATATAAAGGGAAAGGGACATGCTAGAGGTGTGAATGAACACATATACCACTCTAGAACTACTGTTACAGGTGAGTAACCTGTTCTTTTGCCTGCCCTGAGCCTTTCGCTGAATCAGGCCTTTCTTGAGGTTATCCACCTTAATGCTCGCCCCATTCTCATATAGTCTGCACATCTGAGCTTATTTGCTGATGGAATGGGTTGAGCATTGGGGTTGAAAATCCCAAGGAAGATCCCAGGCCTGATTTGTGAAGACTCGACAGAGGCAAAACCATAAATACTGGTTACTCACCTGTAACGGAGTTCTAGGAGTTTTATGTTGTTCATCCACACTGTCTGGCAGATACTGTGCCGCTTTAAGATGGGCCAGAAAGTCTTCAAGCTGGCTTCTCCCACCCACCCAGGTGATGAAACCCTCGGCTCCGCCCCATGACACCATATCTAGCAAGCTGGAAGGCAGGTTGTACACTAAGTTCGAGTGGGTCTGTGTGGATGAACAACATATGTCACTCCTAGAACTCCTGTTACAGGTGAGTAACGTGTATTTCTAGGTGTGTGGATATGTTGTTCCATCCACACTGTCTGGCAGACTCCTAGAGTTCTCTGTGAGGAGGCAGGCAAGGCACACCCCTACTTATTGAACAGGGACTGGAGAACTGAGGTTCCAAAACCAGCGTGACTCAAGGTTGATGGTAATAGGAAATTAAGCTGTGTGCAGACTTCCAGGTAGCAGCCCTGCAGATTTCCTGGATAGGGATTTCCTATAAGCGCCACTGACGCAGTGGTATGGTGGGTGGAATGAGCCTAAGCCCTAGGGGAGGCTCCCTACCTGCCAACCTATAGCAGAGATCTATGCAGGAGGTGACCCACCTGCCTATCGTCCGCTTGGCAGCAGGTCTGCCAGGTGCGGCTTTAGCGTAGGTGACAAACAGCTGGCGAACCTCTCCTGAACTTCCACCATATGCTCTTGTAGTAGGCGAGCACTCATCTCAGTTCCAAGGTATAGAGCCTGTACTTGGCCTCTGAGGTGCGATTGAAGTAGAACACCGGCAGAGTCATTACCTGATTCAGGTGAAACTCCAGCACCAGCTCTGTGGACGCAGTACAACCTTGTCCTTGTGGAAGACCAGGTAGGAGATTCGATGGAAAGTGCCTGGAGCTCCCGTCCTTCTGGCTGACGGATATCCATCAAGAAGGCGGCTTTCCACGACAGGTGAGAGATGTCACACTTGTGTATCTGTTCCAATGGCTTTCCCATGAGCTTGGCCAATACCAGCAGTAAATCCCACGGGGTGATGGTTCACGACCGGAGGGGATATGTGATCTAGGCCCCAGAAAGCACCAGACCATCTTCTCCCATAACACTGACTGCTTACCGCCAGCACCCAGTAAGCAGAGATGGCTGCCAGGTGCACCTGAGGGTTGTCGATCAAGCCCTTCCTGGGAAAGGGACTACAGGTAGTCCAGAATGCTAGCCAGTGGGCAGAACGAGGGTCCAACCCCTTGTCGAACACCAGATGGAGAATCTCTTCCATTTGAAGGCATAGCATTTTCTGGTCGACTCCTTGCAGGATGCCCTCAACAGCATTGAGGACCTCGCCGGAAAGACCCAAGGCCTGGAACTCTAGCCGCTCAGGAACCAGGCCGTCAGGGTGCAGGAATTGAAGGTCTGGATAGAGTACCTTCCCTTGTCGACAGAGAGCAGGTCCAGTCAGGCTGGAAGCCACCTCGGAGCCTGGAGCTGAGGCTGAGGAGATCTGGATACCAGATCTGGCAAGGCCAGTCAGGGGCTACCAGGATCACCTGTGCCTCATCCCTCCTGACTTTGAGGAGCACCTTGTGGATCAAGGGCAGAGGAGGGAAGGCGAGAAGAGTCCTGGGGTCCACGGCCTGAAGAAGGCATCCCCTGCAGCGAGCCCTGCTGGGGGCATAGTAAGCTTGCTTGGCATTCTCCTGAGGCAAACAGGTCCACCTGAGGTATGCCTCAGTAGGAGAACAGGTCTTGAACTACCTCCGGCAGGAGATGCCACTCATAAGATGCTTCGCCCTCTGGCTGAGGGCATCGGCCAGACTGTTTGAGACTCCTGTCACATGAATGGCTAGGAGATCCGCCTCCAGGCTGAGCACAAGAGACCAAATGCAAGAGCCTTCTTGCACAGAGTCAAGGAGTGCATCCGCCTCTGTCTGTTGAGATAGTACATGGTTGTGGTGTTGTCCGTCTGACCTGGACCACTTGACCTCGAACAGACGGAGCAAGGTGGTCAGGGCTAGATGGACCGCCGGGCTCCAGCAGGTTGATGTGGCATCAGGACTCCTGAGGGGACCGAGTGGGCTCTGTGTCCCCCAGATGGGCATCCCAACCCATCAGAGACGCCGGTCGCCAGGATGACCGCCAGCTCACGGGCAGACAAATATTATTACCTCCCACAGATGAGCTGGGACAAGCCACCACTGCATGCCGTCCCACATCTTCTGGGTCACAGAGATTGGCTGGTCTAGATGACCTGAGCACTGAGACCACTGGCGGGCCATCTCCCACTGCAGGGGCGATATGCCAGCTGACCCAATGGACAACACTGGTGCAGGCCGCCACGAGACTTGGAAGACGAGGAAGTCCCAGGCAGTGCAAATTTGCCCAACCAGAAATGATTTGGTAAAGGAGGAAAGGACCTCGCCCCTGTCCGCTGGGAGCCATGCTCTGGCTCAGAGTGAGTAGACCTTCACCCTAGTGAACTGAATCACCTCATGAGGGCACAAGTTCCAACTTGGCCTCGTTGATGCGGAGGCCGAGTTAAGAGCAAGCCTGAGGGCTGTATCTCTGGACCACTCCACCTCCAACCTGAGGGACCTGCTTTCAGCCCGCCGTCCAGGTAATGGTAGACCCGACACCTCTGCATCACAGGAATTCCGCCATCACTGTGATGCATTGTGAAGACCCTGGGAGCTGATGAGAGGCCAAAGGGCATGGCCCGGAATTCGTAGAGGGTTCCTCTGTCCGAAAGCGGAGGAACCGCTGATGAGATGGACGGATTGGGACGGAAATAACGGATCATGAGTGGTCCAAGGAACAGAACCACAGGCCCTGCTCCACGGATGGTATTATCTGAGCCAGGGTTACCACCCAAAAGGTGCGCAGCCTTAGGAACTTGTTCAGGTTGTGCAGATCAAGAATGGGGCACCAGCCCTCCATCCATTTTGAACCAGGAAGTGTCTGAAACAAACCCTGGGCACGGAGGAGGATCCACCACCTTGCTGACTTCCCCTTGTGGAGGAGCTGGTCGATGTTGTCTCGCAGAGCCGACTGGGAGGCTGCGGACCTGTAGCCCTGGGGCACAGTCTTGAAAGGGAGAGACCTGCTCAAACTCCAGAGGCAGGCTCCTGCCAACCACTTCCAGCACCCAGCAGTCCGTGGTGATAGTGGGCCAGGCGGAAAGGAAGTGGCTGAGCCAGCCCCCATGGGAAGACCGAGGGAAGGTGAGACAAGGTTGGGTGTGACACCCGCAGCCCGTCACTGGGTGTGCTTGGAGGAGGAGGGACTGGCCGAGGAGCTGCCTTGGCCCTTCCCACCCGTGGCTTCCTGACCGAGGAAGCGATGGTTTTGGCTCTAGGGCGTCAAGTTTGAAGCTTCTGGTCATGCTGGTGCAGGTCTTGCTTACAGGTGCGGAGGGACAAAGGGCTTATGCCACTGATGGCAGCCTTTGTCCTTTGTGCAGATGTGACAGAATTTAGGGTGGCATTGATTTTCAATGCGCTGGAGGTGGCCCTCCACACTGGGCCGGAACAGGTAGGTGCCCAGAAAGGGTACATCTCTGAGTGTGTGTTGGGTGTCTGCTGTGAAGGTAGAGATCCACAACCAGTCCCTGTGGCGATGGCCACTGCGGCCACTACCGAGAGGGGTACAGGTCTCTCCAATGTCCAGAACCATCTGGAGCTGCTGCTTTGCCATCACCCTTCCCTGATCCCAGACCTGCTTGATCGTGGTCTGGAGGTCGGTCGGAAGATGAGGGAGCACCTCATCCAGGGAGCCCAACAGGGCGTGAGAGAAGTGTGCCATCATAACAGCCGAGCTGGCCTGGCAAAGGCCCAAAGAGGCGCAGCGTGTACCTTTCTCCCTGAGTAGTGCAATTTCTTGGAGTCCTTATCTGAGGCTTGTCTACGTCCTCGTGTTGCCAGAGCGCCTGAATACAGAATCTGCCACCAAGCCCTCGCCAAGGGGTGCTTCGAGAAACCGGAGAGAGAGCCAGTAGGACCACAAGACTTGTGGACCATCCTGATTGCACTGGAGGAGGCTGGGCACTGCCAGAGTTCTAATGCTGGGCCTACAATGGCCTTGGCTACGGGAAGGCCTCCATGGTGGAGTCCCCTGTCCAGAATCTCCATAAGGGATATCTGGCCTGTTTCTGCACTGGTTCGAGTGGCATCCCAGTAGACTCTGAGATGAGCCAGTGGATACCAAGAAGCAGTGGGCTCTTGTCACAGAAAGACCCCGAGGGTTCCAGGCCGACTGGGGAGAATGTAACAAGGAGTCTTCAGACTCTGAAGAGTCCGCATAGAGCTGGTGACAGCCTGAGCCACTCTACACTCACCGGTGGGCGATCGGGGTGAGAAATGACCACAACCGATGGGACAAACCTTGAGCCGGGCCGAGAATCCTTGGGTTGGTACCTGCTCTTCAGCTGGGGAGGCAGTGGTTCCACCACAGTGGGGTTGGGCAGCCAGTTTTGGCCGAGCCTCAGTGCAGGGGACCGGTCTCGACTGGCGAACCGGCGGGAGTCCACTTCAGCCATTCATGCAACAGCCACTTAACTACTGATGTGGAAGCTAACGCCTGCTTGCTGCCAGCCAAAAGGAGCTGTTGCCACATCATAGAAACATAGACTTTGATGGCAGATAAAGACCGCTTGGCCCACCTAGTCCCAGATTCTCATAGGCGCCGACGCAACTTGCGTTGGAGCCTCTCCTCAGCCAAGGAGGATGAGGAAGAAGAGAGTGGCGCCACTTTCTGCAATGTCGGAACCGATACCACCAATGTCGGCGTGGATTTGCGAACTGAGGAGGACCGAGACCTTGACAGTCAGCGGTGCCGGGCGGTGAGCCGAGGAAGGGTGGGCGGAATGTGCTGCCCTCCAGTTCAGAGTTCTGGACCAGGGACTTGGCTCAACGATCTGAGGCAAGACCTCAGAAGGCACCGGAACCACCAGTGTCAGAGACGGAGTGAGTTGTCGGCTCCTCAGTCGACAGCTGTCAGTGGGCTCGAGAAAATCTCAGCCGTGTGACAGGCGCTCCAGATGACTGGTCTGACAGGGACATTGTGATACCAGTGACCTGGGCCGCAACATCGAAGTGGAGAGCCGACAGTCCAGAGAATGAGATCTTCCGCTCTCAAGAGCATTAGTGGTGGGGCTCACTGTTTTGGATCTTCTTCCAGGACCGAGGGTGTGAGACCCAGAAGGCCCTCCCTTTAGTCGAGGGATTGGCAAGGAAGCCGTGCAAGAAGAGCCCAGTTGGAGTGGAATAAAGGCCGAAGAGGAGCTCACAGCAGCCTGGGCCGCCTCCTCCTCAAGGGCAGAGCTGTTCCGCAGAGCCCGCAGCTACGGACACCACCCAACGGGCCTCCTTGATTTGACCAATGGGTACCGCTTTCTCCGGTCACCCAAGCTGGTGTCTGGCATTGCGGTCTTGAGCACCAATGGAGAAAAGGACAGGACGAACTCTCAAGCCTGCGGATCGTAGTCGTGCCCGAGGCACTACATGCATGAGGCGGGGTTGAACAAGAGGGGCACCGTGGAACCTGGAACGGTCTTGTCCTCCATCGCATCCACGAGGGAAGAGGGTGAAGACTGAACTCGAACTAGTTTCAAAGTAAGTTTGGGAAAAAATCCAAAGTTTTTAGGGCCAGGGCCTGCAAACGCGAGAGTGCTAAGAAGAACACAGATGCTTCCAAGGGTAAGGAAGATCTAGCGTTATAGGGCGGGGCCAAGGGTTTTCTCACCCTACTTAAAGCGGCAAGGTGTCTGCTAGGCAGTGTGGCTAGAACAATATATCCATGCCTCTAGAATGTTTTTTCCTTTTGCTTTTCTTCGCTGGAAGAAACCTAGAGTGTGATACAGAAAATACCTCTTGTCCATTCAGTCTGCCCATAAATCCTAACAAACCTGGGACTTATTGTCCATACAGTGTTCTAACCCACACCATCCACCCCATACTCCCTGCCCTACTGCTGTCACCCTGAGCAACCACTAAGCCCATGACTCCATCCCAGCCATGTTTGAAACCATTGATAGATCTTACCAGTGGGAGCTCTTGCAGCAGGCTACACCATAAGGACTATGCCCAGGCACTAGGACCCCACGGAAAAATTCTTAGCTAGCAGTACCCAGCGGGGACCTCCTGACTCCGACCACTTCCGACATCCGCCAGTGGTATAAAGGAGGTGGTCCAGCCACCCTGTTCTTTTTCCTACCGCCGACCCATTCATATCAGTTTCACGGATGCCTGCATGCTAACAGTCAATCGCCATTTCTCAAAAAGATTTATAGTTATTTAATAGTTATTTGTTTACCACGAATTTCAATGCACGTCTTCGCCGTCGCCTTCAACCAGTGCCTGAAATCTAAGTGTGTGTACAGGAAGCAAATTCACCCAAAACAGTCTCTCTGCCTACCTCATCTGCCTGGGCAGTCAAGACACCACCTGTCTGCCCGCTGACAAGAAGTTCAAACTGTTGAACTTGCATCTGTCGTATGAAGATGCTGAAGACTTACCTTCTTGAACAACAGCTGGCCACCATGCAAAAGACTCCATCAGGCCTAGGATCCTCTTTTTCTTTGAGGTCGGGACTTCTCACAGGAGGAGAAAAATCCAGTTGTAAGCACCATCACCATGAGAAGGACTGCGCTGACTCCTGATCCAGGTCTCCACATCGGAAGACGGACAGCTCCAGTCCAAGGTCGAACTCTACCCCCTCGTCAACCCAGGCTGCCTCCGGTTGTCGGCCTTGAAACCCTGGTGTCTGTGTGGACGTCAGGTGGTATTTCCTCAGGGCAAGAGCCTTTGGCCCCTCCCTTAGTCTTAGGCCCTACAGCCATGTCTCCAGGTCTAAGGCCAAGGATTCCGCCCTAAAGAGGCGGGCAACAACCAGTCTGCCACCCACCTCCTTGTGGATCGTCCGGCTGGACCCACGACAGGAAGCGACATCTAGAAAATGGTGTCCCACCCTGATGCCAGCTCTCCGAAGCATCAGACGCCAGACTTCCGACGCACCACCCCGACATCCTCTACCTCTTCGGACTTTGGGGTCCTCCATGCCGCTGGCACCTCCTAAACTGCCGTTGGAAGGGGCACACCCACCGACCGAGGAGAGGCCTCCCCGACGCCCGACCCATTGCCGACGGACGAGCAGATGCCAGTAGACTGCCGTTAGCTCCAGCACCACCTTGTGACTAGACGCGGAAAAACACCTAAATCTGCAAAACGCATGCCGGGTCCCTGACAAGCCATCAGGTTCGCTGCCTGAGGAGCCCGATGGACTGTCCGAGATGCCAGGTCCATCTGCTCCTGCTATGGTCTCCCTAGTCAAGTAAAGGACCTTTCAGTTCCTGGTGGGACACTGTCAGGAAGGACATCCTTCCTAAGGAACCACAGGCTCCCCTACCATGACCTCTCCTGGTAGAATCCAGCAGCCACCCCTGCAGGACCACCACGTTCGCCACCTCCCCCCAGGGACAAATCTCCTGCTCCATCAGGCGACCGATCTCCAGAATGGAGTAGTCGCCATTCAGGTCATCCTCCAGGCATTACAGGAGGAGGCACTGGTGTTCTTGCTCAGATCTTCCTCAGGGTCATCCGATTGAAAGTCTTCTCCTCCTCCAGATCCTTGGGAGAATTTTCCTCCTCCCCACCACCCCTATCCTCCAGGGAACTGCCTCATTCTCCCTGGGATGATCGCACTTTCTTGGACTTGACGCCACACATCCAGTTTTAAATCAATTGGAAACCAAGATCTTGATCCAGAGAGAAAGAGACTGGCTCATTTCCTGGGTATGAATGAGCCCAAACCCTTAGTAGTTCCACCTTTGGTAGCCCCTTCAGGACGCTACCAGGCTGGCCTGGAGGCACCCTTCCACATCCCTCGCTATACCCAAGAAAGCGGACTGGCTATACTGCACCCCGCGTGAGCTGCTCAGTGAACTGCCCACGGCAGGACCAAACAGCCCGCACATGAGCTCCCAGTCGCCAGACAAGGAATCCAAATGCCTGGACCAGTTCGGCAGTAAGATTTACTCCCAGCTACCTGCACCATTCGTTCGCTCAACTGTTAGGCGCACATGGTGCAATACGAAAAATCCCCTCTGAGCAAGGTAATCGAGCTCGCTAAAGGCAGCATACGATTCTGAGCACAAACTGAGCTCTTGACGTACTCCAGTCCGGTCTGGACGTGGAAAACATGTCCTGAGATCATCTTATGATTGGGCGGACACTGTAGCCAGGGCATCAGCCACCGGAGTTTGTATGCAGAGATGCTCTTGGCTTAGAGTTTCTGGATTTAGACAGGACCTCCATCATGCCATCATTTAATGCCCCATTCCATTAGTTCGTGCTCTTCGTCCGGACATTGAGAAAATGATGTCTGACCTCCAGGACTCTGGTAAGGCCATTCAGCGTACATCAGTTGTACAGGTCTGATCAGACCCTGGCAAATATTGAAAGTTTCTTGCCAGGAGGGCAGAAGCATAAAGGACAGCAGCACAGAGGCAACTTCGACATAAAGCTCCTCTCAACCTGGTGGAGCACAAGGACCTAGGAACACCAAACCTTCCAGGTTTCCTGCCCACCCCGGCTCCACGCCTGACTCCTTGCCCGACCCCATGCCACCCTGCCAAGTCCAAGGAAGGTAGTAGGGGTCAGTTCTCACTCTAACCCAACAGATGGACCTCAATCACCAATGATGCGTGGGGCTTCCAGTTGATGGAGCAGGGTTATGTGCTGGAATTTCTCAGATACCCCTGGACAGTCCCCTGTCCAAACTGTTAATCCCCTCCCACGACAAGCCTGCTTGGGAGGAGGTACAGTCCATCCTAGACAAGGCAATATAACCCCTTCCAGCTCCACAGTGGGGAAATGGTTCCATTCCCGTTTCTTCCTGGTTCTCAAGAAGATGGGGATCTTGCCGATTCTGGACCTGAGCTCTTGAACAATTACTTAGAGTGCAAGAGGTTCAGGATGGTTACCTTGCCAGGCATTCTTCCCATGTTGCATCAAGGGGACTGGCTCTGCTCCCTGAACATGAGATGCCTACCTTCATATTCTGGTGCTTGTAGCTCACTGGAGGTTCCTTAGGTTTGCTTTCAGGGAAGGCTTTCAGTTTCAGGCCTTGCCCTTTGGCCCTTCCTCAGCACCTCATGTATTCACAAAGTGCCTAGCAGTAGAGAAAGCAGCTTTAAGGAGACAGGGACACTTTGTTTATCCCTGTCTTGCCGATTGACTTCTGACCGCCACAGCGAGGATCGGCTTCTGGCAACCTTAGAGGACACCTTCAGCCTGTTCAGCTCCTGGGAATCACCCTAAACATAGCTAAGTCATTCCTGACACCATGTCAGAGGCTTCAATATATAGGAGTAATCCTGGACACAGAGCAAGGAAGGCCTTCCTCCCACCAGACAGGGCAATACGCCTTCGCTCTTTGGCCCACAAAGTCTCAGCTGCTCGCCAGGTCCCAGCTCGAACCATGCTCCAGCTTCTAGGCCATATGGCCGCGGCCATAGTGACTGTTCCCCAGCACGCCTCTATGAGAGTTCCTCAGTCGAGTGAGTTCAGTGGCTTCAGAGACAGAACGCAGTGGCTTCAGAGAGACAGAACGATCTCAACAGCCAGTCTTGGATCTCCAGTGCAGCGGTAATGACTCTGTCTTGGTGGCTTTCTCCACAGAATCTAGAGTCTGGGCTCTCTTCAGAGAGAAGCTCCATTACAGGTTCTCACAACCGATGCCTCTGGCTTGGGGTCTCGATTTCAGAACCATCAGACTCAAGGTGCATGGTCTTCTCTAGAATTGACACTTCACATCATATTCTGGAGATGAAGGCGATTCTGTCGCTCTCGAGCATTTCTCCTGGATCTTCGTCCAGGCCTCTGTTGGTGCAGACAGACAACATGTCAGTCGTTTAGTACATCAAGCTGCAGGGAGAAACTCACTGTTATCCTTTTGTCGTGAGGCTATGAGGTGTGGTTCTGGGCTCTAGATCATGGCCTATTGCTCACCACAGTGTATGTTCCAGGGCTCCAAACGTCTTGGCCAGTGCCCTAAGCCAGTCTCGATCAAGGATTCACAAATAGAACTCCTGCAATCTGTAGCGGATGACCTCTTCCTAAGATGGAGCCGTCCAGAGCAGGCAGGACTCTTCGCATCCTCAGCAGCGATGCAAAACTGCCCAGTTTTGCTCGATCCCGGGCCTGGTGCTTTCTGGTGAGACGCTTTGTCCTTCTGTTGGACATGGAGGTTTCTGCATGCCTTCCGCCCCTTTACTCTACTGCAAAGAGTTCTGCTCAAATTCCAACGGAGGGAGCAGAGATGATTCTCATTGCTCTCTTTGGCCTCATCAGATATGGTTTCCACTACTGCAGCAGCTGACAGTAGAACTTCCCAATTCCCCTACCATTGTCCTCCTGATTACTGTCGCAAGAGCAGGGCATGTTGGTTCACCCAGTTCTCCAGTCCTACATCTGCATGCCTGGCACCTGCAGACGTAGCCACAGCACGTTATGGGGCATCTCCCAGAGTGGCTGAAGTCTTGGCTGCAGCTAAAAACCTTCCAAAAGGGCTACCTACTCCATGACGTGGAATCGCTTTTGCTTGTGTGCCTCCGTCGGGTCTGACCCCCTCCTGTGCCTTGTGTATATTGTCCTTGAGTATCTCCTCTTCCTGTCAGACTCTGGCCTCCGATATTCCTTCATCAGGGTATACCTTTCTGCAATCTCTGCCTATCATGTACTGGTGGATGGCAGATATGTTGCTCAGACTTATCTGGCCTGAAACATTTTTGAGGGAATGCTTCATCTTAAACCTCCCATTAGAGACCCCATCCCTCCTTAGGATCTTTTTTTTTTGTTAGAAAATTCATGTTGCTTCCCATCGAACCAGCCGCAGATTGCGAGCTGTGTTTTCTGTCATGGAGGTGTCATTTTTAGTTGCTGTTACTTCTGCTCTGAGGATTTCCAAGCTTTAAGCTCTGATGGCTGAAGAGTCGTATCTAATTTACACAAGTACAGGGTGTCCTTGAGGACTAATCTTAAGTTCCTGCCTAAGGTGGTGTCACAGTTAACCCTTAATCAGGACATCAACCTTCCGTATATTACCCGGAGCATACCAGTCGAGGAGGCTCTGTTTCACACTCTGGATGTTCACAGACTGCTTAGATACTACATCAGTCATACTCAGACTTTGAGAAAATCTGACCAACTTTTCGCTTTCCTTTGCCTAAAGAACTCTCCGGGGCATCTGTGGCAAAACAGACTTTGTCCAGATGGCTAGTCCATTGTATCACCTTCTGTTACAATAAGTATAACAAACCTCGGTTAAGGGTCATTCCACCAGGGTGTTTCTGCCTCCTTTATGGCATTTCAGAAAGTTTCTGTGGCAGATATCTGCACAGCAGCTACTTGGAGCTCAGTACACACATCTGTGAAGCACTACAGCCTGAACATTGCTTCCCATCGGAGAGCTGGATTTGGATCGGTGGTGCTTAGGGCATATTGTCTTGAAGATTCTCCCACTTCTCAGTTTTCCACCTCCCAGCCCATTCGAGATCATTTTGGTACTGCTTGGCACGCAGTCCTCATGGTGTAGCTTGCTGCAAGAGCTCCCACCTGGCACATAGTACAGTTACATAAGAACTTACCTGTAACAGTAGAGCCTCGAGAGGAGCTCTTGCAGGTGCTATCCCCCAGTCCTTTTCTCCTTCCTTTCCTTTGCTGGGTTTTCCACTACCATTCTTACGTAACTGTACTTTTGGCACTCACACATCAGCTGGCAGACTGTTCCACAGCTCCACCACCCTTTCTGTAAATAAAACTCTCATTTCCCTCTGAATTTCCCCCCCCTGTCAATTTCCATTTGTGCCCATGTTTTGATCTGCCACTTATGCTAAATAGCTCCTTGCCGCTTTACCTTGTTCATTACTTTCAGGAACTTGAAGGTCTCTTATCATATCTCCCTCTGTCTGGACTCGCATGTTCAGGGCCTTGAGCCGATCCTCATGACATCTGCCCTGCTGGCTCCTGAACCATTTTGGTCACCCCACATTGCACTGTCTCCAAGTGTCCTTATCTTTCTAGTGATCTATAGAGAGGTAGTGAATACCTTCTTCCATCTGCTGTCAGTACCCTTCCTGTACACCCCAGCATCCTGTTTGTCTTACTGTAGGCCTTGTTAACACTGGTTTGATCGATCTTCCAGTAATCAGTCTTCACCATTGATTCACACTAGGGATCTTAGCCTGAGGCACTAGGGCCCAGCGGGAGCCAGGACTTTTCAGGGGGCTGGCACTGAGCACACTGTGCGACGCGACAGCACCGTGAGACAGGCTCACCTCTCAACCATCTCAGCACCTTTTTACTGATGAGATGCAGCCTAACGTAACAAGAACTCATTTAAGGGCACAGGATAGCTCTGGTGACCCCTAGAAGGAGGGTCCACAAACTGGTAACACAGTGCCTTGTATCCAAATGAAGAACAAGGGTGAAGACCAATAAAACATACTGGAGTGAGCCCAGGGATGGTAGGGAGTGTAAATCAGTGGTGAAGATATTCCCAGAAGATCAAGAATTACTACTGATTTACACTAGTGGATCAGAGAACCAATGCCCAGACGAAACCTCTCAGACTAGGGAGACAGGAGTCGAGGGCTTACTCACAACAGAAGTCCATACAGGATAGTCCTGCCAAGAGGACATGCTACCTGGCATGGACATCCAGGGCACAGTGCTTGACAAAACTGTGCATTGCACTCCAAGTTGCAGATCTGCAGATATCACTGATAAATACAGAACAAATCCCTGCCAGGATGTGGCAACTGCTCTAGTGGAGTGGGCACATACCTGACCCTCCAGCTTGACCTGAGCCATGGCATAGCAGTGGCGTGGGCAGTTCACATTCCATAGATACATGAGACAGTGTCGGCAGATAAGGGCCTATGGCCCACCTAGTCTGCCCATTTGAGCTTGTAGTTCAGTTTGTTTTCCTAGAAGTCTGTTTCTTACCCTGCCTCTAGAATTCCTTTATGTCTATCCCATGCATTCTTAAATCCCGTGATTGTTTCAGCCCCACCACTTCCTCTGGCAGGGTGTTCCACTTGTCCACCACCCGTTCTGTGAAGAAATTCTTTCTCATGTTTCCTCTGAATCGCTCCCCTCCAACTTCATCCCATGCCCTCTAGTCCTGAAACATCTTTTTCGCTAAAAGTGTTTTCCTGCACCCTGTTCCTCCCTGTAAGATACTTGTATGTCTCTATCATATCCCTCTCCCTCCTCTCCTCCAGGGAGTACATGTTCAGTTCCTTCAACCTGTCTTCATAGGACTTGTGATGCAACCCATGCACTATCTTTGTTGCCCTCCTCTGAACCTTCTCTACCCTGTCTCATGTCCTTACGAGGTATGGTCTCCAGAACTGTACACTGTACTCCAGGTGGGGCCTCACTAGTGTCTTGTATAGCGGAATTATGACCTCCTTTCCTGCTGGTGATGCCCTGCCTATACATCCCAGCATCCTGTTTGCTTTACCTGATGCCTTGTCACACTGTTTCTCATCTTGAGGTCATCAGAGATGACAACCCCAAGATCCTTTTCCTGCTTGGTGCATGCTATATCCTCACCCCCAACTTATATATTGTGCCAGGGTTTTTGTGCCCATATGCATTATCTTGCACTCTTTGCATTGAATTTCAACTGCCAAACCCTTGACCATTCTTCAAGTTTCTGCAGGTCCTTCTCATTCTGTCTACACCCTCTGGTGTGTCTACTTGTTACAGAGCTTTGTGTCATCAGCTAACAGTGAAATTCTGCCTTCTAGATCCTGTGTAATGTCACTGATGAAGATGTTGAATAGGACCGGTCCCAGCACTGATCCCTGTGGTACCCCACTGGTTACTCTTCCCTCTGTGGAGTGACAGCCATTTACCACCACCCCTGTGTCCTGCCACCCAGCCAGTTACCTACCCACCACACTACTGTCCTGCCCACACCCATATTCCCAGTTTGTGTAATAGTCTTCTATGTGGCACAGTGTCAAAGGCCTTGCTGAAGTCCAGATAGGCCATGTCCACTGCTCTCCCTGATCCACCTCCCAGTCACCCAGTCAAAAATTCAATGAGGTTGGTCTGACATGACCTCCCTGGTGAAACCATGCTGCCTTGGGTCCTGTAGTCCATTGACAACCAGATGTTCCACCAATCTCTCCTTCAGTAGTGCTTCCATGATCTTTCCCACTACCGAGGTGAGGCTGACTGGTCTGTAGTTCCTGCTTCCTCTTTGTTCCCACTTTTGTATAAGGGGACTACATCTGCTGTCCTCCAGTCTTTGGGTACCTCCCTGCTTCCAGTGATTGGCTGAACAGGATAGCCAGAGGTTCAGCCACCACCTCTCTTAGTTCTTTAAGGACCCTGGGTGCACCCATCTGGCCCCATTGCTTTATCAGCTCTTATTACTTCCAGTTCCTTCAGGACCCTTTCGTAAAGGACTTGTGTCCATTTCTGCACCATTCTCACCCCTTGTACTCTTCAGACCCATTACCCCTCTTCCTTAGTAAAGACTGAGCAGAAATACCTGTTCAATATGTCAGCTTTACTGTTGTCATCCTCCACGCGTAGAAATGCACTTGATTGTAACAGGCTGTCCTCCTTTCCATTGGAATTGTAGGAGACTAAAGCTGTTTGGATTGCCTGAAGTCCTTAATTCCATCTAGGTAAAATGTAAGGATCCTCTTAACATCCGGAGACTAGAGGCACTCTCCTTCATTTTGGAAATGTTACAGTAGGTATGCAGCACTAGTGACTTACCCAGAATGTGAACTCCGACACCACCTTTGTAGGAGTTTAGGTGCGCAGAGAACTGTCTTGTCCTTGTGGAACACAGTGTATTAAGTATGTGTATCCAAAGCATGAATTTCAGACACACTGCAAGCAGAAGTGATGACCTCTGGCTGAAAATGTTGGTCATAGATGGACATGATTTATCTCTGCCTGGGGACCCAACACAATGTTCAGAATTTCTTCTTTTTTTTTTTTTTTTTGCCAGGCAAAACATCCATGTCTCTTGATGATTGCCAAGAGCTTCCTGTAAGGTTGGCCTCAGGAGAAGACCTCAGTAGCATCAGGTTTGGTAGGCCAACTTCACACCATATCAGAAAATCTGGGCACCTTAGTTGTTCAAGGCAAAGGCAGTCTAGAGACAAATCTCTTGTAAGGAAACGTAACGTACAGCATGGAAGTCCACCAAACTTTTCACCAATGTTTCACGCTGTATCAAGCACTTTTCACCTTGTAATTAGATTTCATGTGTAGACTTCCTGCTTGAACTCACTTCACGGGTATCCAGTTTTTCCTGTTTTGACTGTGTTCACACTCTGAGCACTGTGCATGGGGAATTGGAGCAGCCTCTATTCCTACATTGTGCAGATTCAGACCATGGAGGTAGAAAGGTGGTAGGGCTCATTGATCTTGGACCCAATGGTTCCTTCCATAGCATTTTAGGTGCATCCATAGTTTAGTGAGCTCTTCTTTGCTGTTGAGATATTCGAGTCTGCCTTATCAAAACAAGTGTGAAATACAGGAAGAGCCACCACTGTTAGATGTGATGGGATACATATCCATTCTTCTCAGTCCTTAGCTCCTGGAACCTTCTTCTTTAGTCAGATTGGTTCCAGTCAATGGAATAGTCGACACTACAGTGGTACCCCAAAGGAGTCATTGACCATGTAAACTTTGGTTGATCAGGTTAAGGTCATCGACCCAGTGGACAAGGAGTCGGAGGGAGATGAGTCTTCATGTTTATCATGGACATTGGTGCTGCAGCGCCCTCTCTGATTGAGGAGCATATTCAGACTGTGCCTCTAGTCAATCCTATCACAGTGGAGCCTCCACCAGTGGTCCAGATGCTAGCTATGACTCCAGTTCGCCCACTGTGATGAAGGTGCCCCAACATGTCATATGATTTGCTCCACCTCTGGGCCACTGGCAACCTAAGGATCGACAGTTGAGTTCTCAGTCTCGCTCTGGTCAATGTCATACCCATAGATTGTCATTGTCCAGCTCATTCTCTTCTTTTGGCAGATGCAGACTACATCGACCGCACTGTAAGTATGGGGATGTCGTGCACTTTGGCCCTGGTGCAGTGGCCTAGGGCAAGGTCAGCTGGTCTTGCTAGCCCAGTTTCTCCAAGGCCTTCTGTTATAGGGACATAAATCTATGGCACTGTCCTCACTGGGATCTCCTCCCAGTACCTTTTCTACTGCTTGGAAATTAACACTTTTGGATTAATGAAATGAGACGTCCTCAAGGGGCTAGTCGTTGCTTACCATAACAGTAGATCTCAGAGCATCTCCATTGAGCCACCACTGACCCTCCTTCTTCCCCTTATTCTTTCTAGATAACACAGTTTCTTTCAGTTCTGTGTTCTGCCTTGTGGTGTATTTTCTCTTGTCATAATGGGCTTTATTTTCCAGCCATTTACCTCTCCTGTGTGCCTAGTTCTGGTTCTAGTTATACTGGTCCCTGACAGTTCGACATCCCTACAGGTTGCTAGTGGGGAGCGAAGAAGAGAAAGGTTACATACATGTAGGGCTCTCCCAGCTATTAAAAGTTTCTTGTGCTCAAGATGACGATGGTTTACAGTTCCAAAGTCACGGCTCAATGGAGGAGATTCTATCAAGATATTATGTTCAGTGATTTTGGTCGCCATGATTCTTTGCATAACGATTGCACTGCTAAAAGAATGCCTGTCTGCCAGGGAGCAGTATTCAGACAGAGTGCCCTGTCCAGCCACGATGTCAGTCTCATTATCAAGGCCACACTGTGACAGCCATGTGTCACCAGTGCTGCTGGGGGATGAGTTGTTGCACACCACTATCTGCATTGATAAAAGCAGTGTTTTGTAAGCATTAATTAGCACTGCCTCAACAGCCTGTTGGTGCATACAGAACCCTTTGAATATACCACTTTGCCCTGTATGCAAGAGGACACCCTCATTTGCTTGAGCACATTGTTTTGGTCAGTTTGTCAGTGATATCCACTGAGTGCAGCTGGGGACCCTTTGAAAATGACCCTTCCAGGCACACTAAGTCCAGTTAGTGCAGTGCTCATAGTCTTGAATATGGGGAACTTTATTGTGCCATGAGGTTACAGCTAGCTGTTGAATGTATTCCAAGGAACCAAACTCTTGATTAAATAGGGAAATTAGTCCGCAGTCAAGGGGATGTATTTAGACCAATGCAGTATGTATGATTTTGAAGCCTATTTTAAAAAAAAGTAATATTTATGACACTGTTTGGGATGCTTTTGTAAATAAGCCTCAGCTCTGTTCTGTGCGATCTTCTGCTGTTTATTTTACAATAAACGATTATCCTGTTTTTCACTCTAATGAGGCTATAATCCTGTGAGACATAGCAATCTTATTTAAGTCCGTATGTATAGTAATACAGATTGTTGAAAATCCTAGCTCTGTTAGTTCTAGAGTAATGCACTAGAGGAAGCAAGAATTATTTTGAGGTCATAAATGGAGGGAGCAAAACAGCATGATGAAATGATGTCTTGAGGCTAAGATCTTGTTTCATGGATGTCCTCATTAATAAAGACTGAAGGAAAATAAATAAAATTAAACATGCCAAATTGTCAGATTTTCCAAGTATTTTACTGGCTACTGAAGAATTTATTTCAGTCATTATTCAGCATAGCTACTATAGGTAGTCTTTTTTATAGTTTATTAAAAGGCCCTTTTGAAAGCATGTGTTAAATACTGTATACTTCTAAAGGTACAGTAGTTACTAAATAAGGCTATATTACAGTTCTTAGTAAGTAAAGTTCTTCAGTAGGCAGTGGCAGAGGCCATAAAGTGTTAAAGCACCCAGGTGGCAGTGATGATTGGGGAGGGAATGGTGAGCAGAAGAGTCTTGTGAATGTATTCGTGTTATCATGGTGGGAGAGGCATACATCACTTCATGCACATTCTCATTGTTCAGGATTGATTGGCGATCCATGTTCATCTCGTGAGCCTGGTGATACCCACAAGGAAGACTTTGCATCTGTACGGCAGCTGCCTTGGCCGGAGGTGTGACCATGGTGTGTGTCATGCCCAACACTAACCCAGCTATTGTGGATCAGAAGTCCTTCGCCCTGGCACTAAAGGCAAGTTTTAATGGTAAATGTGTATATGCATTCCTGACTGAGAGAGATTTTGCTCACGCCTGTTTACTAAGTTGGTTTCTCCTTTGATTATTTTCTAGTTGGCCGAGTCAGGGCCTCGCTGTGATTTTGCCATCTCTTGCCGGGCTTCTCAGACAATGCCAGCACTCTGCCAGAGTTTGCCTGTTTGACTGCTGGGCTGAAGATGTACTTAAATGACACCTTTCCTCCCTGAAAATGGAGAACGTGTCTCTGTGGATGGAGGTACGGTCCATCCATTTATCTAATTGCTGCCTGCATCATTTGTGTGTTTATTATAAGGGCTTAATATGATAGGTTCATTGAGTCCCAAAAGACGAGTTCGCAAGAACATCCTGACACTGAAACAAGGCACTATAGCAACAACATATTGAAAATCAACAGTGTGACATTTTGGTGATCACAGGAGTTTGAAACCGTGGTGTTTGTTAATCTACAATCAGCGTCATCTTGTAGTTTTATTTCAGGGGCTGTCAGTGCAGCTGCAGTTTTTGTGCCTGGGGTGCTGCTGACCTAGGTTCATGAATGAGCCTGGGATGCCAGGAAGGGAAGGGAAGGATTTAGCACCTAAGATGGCATTGTCCTCGGGGGAGAGGGCAGCAAGCTCTGCTGTGATACAGCTATGTGGGTGGCCCTCATGTGGCAGTGCACGTGGTGGTGCTTAGGAGGAAGGACTGTGGCATTAGTGGCACACATTTTGTGTGTGTGTCTTTAGGCCCTTGCTTGCACTTCTCCTAAGGCTGTAGGGAATATACAGCAATGGTCTTACAAGAATCAATCTTCACCATTTATTAATAAATCTGGGTAAGTGCCAGAAGCACTAGGACCCTGCCAGAGCCCAAACCTCTTCAGCTTCGCTAGAGGGCTAACGTCCATGACGCGCCCCCCACCCACAAGGCTTACGGATGACATGGTGCTTGTGGAACTGGTCTGAACGGACGGGGTCCCTGATCACCTCGGTTCTGTTTTTCTTACTGTTGAGAGAAAACAATGAGAGCTTCAGTTTTGCTTAGTTAATTGTTACACCTCTTCACTGACTTTGTCACTCTGCACCATCCCTTTTCAGTGCTGCTTTTAGTGCCGCCCTTTCCTCCTTCTAACTCATGGTGCCAAACCCTTTTGGTGTTTCATTATTTTTCTATTTAAGTCATGTCCAACTCCTGGAGCAAAACAAAAAGGATAAGAACAAGAACAGCCCCATCTCTCCCCCACATACATTGGTGCCCCTAGGAGACCTGTGTCCATCCGAGACTGGCATGACCACTGTTGTACCTGGCTTGTAGCTGACCATATGGACCACTGTGACCCCTGCTTCTTGATGGACTTCGCACCCTAGAGATCCGGCGTAATGAAGTGGGGTTGTCACGCTCACTTTTGGAGGCACACTGTACACTTGGGACTTCAAGATACGTGTCCATGGATCTCTTCCCTGAGCCTCCCTGGTATTGCATATGTACTGAGGAGACCAGGCTTCTCCTAGTCCTCACTCCTGCCAAGATGGAGAGCCTGGGGAGGGGCCGGTGGACAGTCTGCCTCCTTTAGGGGCCAGCTGAGCACCGCCTCCCAGTCTGTAGACCCTTCAGGGCAGCAGATGCCCCCAGTGGTGAGGCTGCAGCTGTACGGTGGGCCTACACAAGTGGCACCCTGGTGTTGCAGCCCAGCCACGCCTCTACTCCGGTGCACTATGGTTGGTGGTGGTGAGGAGTCGATGCTGGCTATAAAACCAGGTCCCTTCCTGACACCACTTTTGGTGCTACAAGAGGGAACACTTCTAGAACCAGACCTTCTAGGCTTCCTCAGAGATCTTCTGAATCTCTTTTCTTGAGTGGTCAGATGACCCAGGGGTTGGGGATTGGCAGTGTCTCGTGTGTTTGCAGGACTCTGGTGATGAACGGGTCTTCCTGGGCCTGGTCCTAGGCCTTGGTTGGAGTCAGCGTTGTCTCCTGGTGCTGGCTGTGGTACAGTCCTGGTGCTGCTCACGACGCTGGGAAGGGTGCCTGTGATGCTGGGCAGTGGGTTCAGCCCTGTCCTCTGTGCTGAGGAGGGCTCTAGTGCCTGTAGTGCCAGTTCTCCTGCTCCCTTGGAGTCTGATGTGGGGCTTATTCAGAGGTCTAGCCAAAGGGCAGGTCACTGTCTGGTGAGTTGGGTGCTGGGCAGTACCACTCGGCGGCTTACTCCTTGCCCAAAGCAGGTGTCAGCTCTGGCAGGAGTCGCAGCACTGACTCTGAGCTCTTGGTGTTACTGGAATCATTATGCCCTGTCTTTGATGGGAGCTGGGCTCCCAGTTGGACCTTCCCCAGCTCCGCTGTTGCCACCCTGGGAACTTTGGGGCTGGCAATATAGCCTAGAGGTTAGAGTAACGAGCTGTGAACGAGATTGGTACATCCAACAGACCAGACCTGGGTTTGATACTCACAACCTCCACTTGCATACTGTGGGACTCTGAGCAAGTCACTTAACTACTCAGTGCTCCCAGGTCACCCCTGAAAACAGGCACTTGTGCTTAGTGGGCCTTACCCAGTTACCAAAGACTTTAAATATTCCACCTCCCTGATGGGCATCGCCTTGACTGCTCCTCGCCTGTTGAGTGCTCTTTGGTGGACGAGCTTGCCAGGTCCTCCTCCGGGCGAGGTCACCTGAACACTGTAGCCTTAGCAGAGGGACCTTGCCTGGTCATTCACGACCCTACTTCCCCACTTCCTCTCCAGGGCATTCTGGTCTGTTGGGTCCCCTGTCCTGAAAACAGTTCAGGGCATTTTCAGCCTGAAGACCCAGCACTGCTGCCCCTGACTCCAGCTCTTCCTTTCTGGAGGAAGAGGATGCCTTCCTGCACCTCAATTCCAGTGCTGCCAACACTTGGTATTAGTGGCTCCTCACGGAAATGATGAGGGTGTTTGAAATTGGCTGGTTTCACAGGCCCCAATCCTGCAAATCTGGTGCTGTCATTCCTTGGGGATTACAACCGTGACTCAGCAGTCATCCCTCCATAGTCTCAGTCATTTATGTAGGCATCCAGGGTGTCTGGCTGCATCCCTTAGCCCCCAGTCCAGCCTCCTGAGAGATGTCCAGTGCAGGTATTGTGCACCCTTGGGGTCCCCAGGATCCATGCCACATCCCTCCTCTGTGATCCTGCTCCAGGACTCATTCTTCCCCCACCACCACCGCACACACACACACACACAACATCAGCGCCCAGTGCATGTCCATCCTCAGTGTGTCTCTTGGTAGTTTGATGCCTGAAGTCGTAGTTTGTTTTTGTTCAGCGGCATGCACCATGTCGCATCTCTGCACAGCAGATACACAGGCAACTTATGGCAGGCACCTGTGGTGATGATGGGTCTGCTCCTAGCATCCTTGCTAGATTGCACGGCAACCAGACAGGCCATTTGCCTTTCTGTCCAGGGCCTGGAGCTGGCAAAGCAAAGTGAAGGCATCTTACGATGCCAATGAGGTAGCTTCCAGGCTGGCAGGAACTGCAGTCTGTATCAGGCGGACAGTATGATTGTCACCCTGGCCCGGCCTAGGTGATTGCCTTGTGGTTCCATGGGACCCACATTTTCTCCTGCAGGGTCAGTTGCAAGTTGGCAGGGCACATTCCTGCTCCCAGGCCACTGGAGCCCTCACCCAACCCTTACCACTCTTAAGGCCACACCAGGCCTCTAAGGGGTCCCTGCCTCAGTGGTTATCCCCACAGGAGGCTAAGGAACAAACCATTTCCTCCAAGTGAGCCAGCACTACTGTTTATGGGTGGTAAACTTGGGGCTCTGACCCAGATGTGGTAACAAATGGTGAAGATTGATTCTTGGAAGATATGATAATTACGTACTCATCATAATTGTTGATCTTTCAGAATATCTTCATTTATTAGCACAACCTGCCCACTATCCCTTGCTCAGTGCCAGCCAGGCCTCTGGGCAACCTGCCTCTATCCTCTCTTTTCTAATCTGTTTGCCCTTGGGCATGTTTATTTAAAAAAAAAAAAGAGGGAGAGGGATGGGGATAGTACAGTTATGTAAGTACTAGCGTAATAGTATATCTTACTTTGAGGAAAATCTCTGCAGCAGGTTTCACATTGAGGACTGGCGCCACCTGGCGATGGTTCTGCAACTTTTTCTAGTAGTATCTACGTGGGAACGCCTCTGCCGACGCTGGCTCCAACTCCCATGTCACCCTGCATAAGAGAGGAGTTCCCCACATGCTTCAGTTCTTTCCCTGCCGCATGGTTAGGGTTAGTTCACTCTGCTTCAGCTTAGTACCGATCACTGTTTCTCCACCGGATTTTCTTGTTTTTCAATCTGTTTGGCTTCTATGTCATCACATCCTAATAAGTGCGCTTGTGGGTGACAAATTCCCGCTAAGAACGGTCGCTCGTGGTGCCTTTATTGTCTGGGGTCTGACCACAACACCGACACCTGCCCCCACTGTCAGGGCCTTCAACTCACAGACGCGAATCAGACGCTAAAGTCTCTTGCTGCCATCACTGATACAAAATTAGCAGCTATGGAACGGGCCTCCTCCTCAGGAGAATCTGATCCTCATCCAGCCCACAAGCATCAGGAACAAGACAGGAGAAGGTCTCACTCAAAACACCGATCTTCAGGATCAAAGTAGGGGTCATGGGGCACAATTCCCACCTCACGGCCCTCAAGTGTTCGTCTGCTGTCTCCAAGCCTGCTTCTCTTCCTCCGCTGAAAAGTTCTCAGCCCACTGAGAAATCGAAGGGCGCAAGGTCTCCTCCCGCCGGGCCTCTTCTTTGAAGGCCAACACCCGAGTCGAGCAAGGCTTCCAGGTCTTCGGTGGCAGGGCTTCCTCCTTGCCTCCCAGATCGAGGACAATGACCAGCGCCAGCCTCAACTACTGACGGCGTTGAGCCGTGAAATCCCCTCCAGCCATAAGGCTGACCATCACAAGGCTCACGCCACCGAAGATGTTTGATCGGCCCACAAGAAGAAGCGGACACTGGACCCTCGTCTGCCTGTGACTCCCTTCAGCCCCGGTCCCGGCCCAGTTGTTCTACCGCCAATTGTGGTCCGTCCCTCGCGGTCACTTCGGCGACACCCAGCGTCGCTCCAACACCTTCTCAGTCGCCAGTCTTAACGATGGCGGACCCTGGCAACAGTGGTGTTGACGCTGTCCCGACGCCCCCTAGGCCGTGCCGGTTGGCAAGGGTAATGGACCTGACGGTCCCCACAGATGGGGCCTACGCCAGTGCGGCTCTGGTGCCCCTCCACCTACACCTGAATCCCCCAGATTACACCTTTCTCAGGTGAAGGAGCTCTTCACCCACTGGTGGGATACAGTTAAAAGACCTGTCAGCAGGCGTGTCTTCACCCACTCTGTTGCTGGTTCCAGACCCACTTGAACTGGGGAATGGGGGGCAGATGAGGTGCTTCCTCCTAAGAAACGCACAAAGAAATCTAGGAGGGATAGGTCTAGTACCTCCTTCCACTCTCCTCTCTGCCTCCGGACAAGAGGCGCAAAGGCAGCGTAGCCTCCCCTATTCCTCCGGACTCTACATAGACTAGGATCTTCTTCCTCCAGTGCTCACAACGGAGGGTCTTCCAAACTCTCCAAATGATCCCAGCTTCATGGAAGTGATGAGGCACATCCAGGCCAACATGGTTGGGACACTGAGGCACTGGACCCTGAGCGACTGCGGCTGGCTAAATACCTCTGCCAGAAAGACCCAAAGCCGATGGTCATCCCTCCCATAGTCGACACCTTTGAGGATGTCACCCGGGCGCCTGCGGACCACCCCTTTATGTCCGAACCACCTGTTGCGGACTCTGTGGTGATTTTGGCGGCTCATGATGGCTCGCAAAGGCCCAATATCTGAGCACCCAGCCGCCGACAGGATTCAAAGCAGCTGGATTCCATGGGCCGAAGGTATACTGTGCTGCACCTGCAGCATCAGGAGTCTCAGCTTCCTAACGATATGGTCCAATTCCAGAACGTCCTTTGGGAACAGGGATTGGACATTGTGCAGAAGCATGCCCAATTGTCCTCAGCGGACAGAGCTTGCCAAGTTGTTGCAGACGGCACAAGCGTAGGTACCCGTTCTGCAGTCGCTTAACTCTCTGAACACCTCCTCCAGGGCGGCCCGCCACCAGCATTTGCCTCAGACGCCATGCATGGCTTGGGTTTCTGGGTTCGATCCAGATGTCCAAACCAGTCTTCTGGATGCTCCCTTTAAAGGTTTCCGTGCTCTTTGGAGAGGACATGAGCGGATTATCACCAGGCTGCAGGACTCCGGAAAGGCCGTCCATTCCTGCAGTCCATGTGCCGCCTGAAACGGGGTGAGCTCACAAACCTCGCTGTGGCCATGGGAGACATCAGCCAAGCAACCTCATTTTTCAGCAGCACGCACAGCGAGGGGGCTTTGGTCGAGAGGTGGAGCCAGGAGGCAATGCAGCTTCTGCCTCTAGGCCGCCCAAAGCAGCCTCTGCCGCTCTCCTCCCACCAAACACCTGACTATCCAGGCGATCCCTCCTCTGGTCTCTCAACAGAGGAGCTGGTCAGAGCCACTTTTCACTTCTACGCCGGATGGGGTCAAGTGACCTCTGACCAGTGGGTACTGGAGCCGTAGTTCAGGCACCTATAGAGTTCAAATCCATCCTCCGACAGACCACTGCCCCATCCCGATACCCAAGGAAGCACAGAGCTCTAATCTGGCAGGAGATCTCTTCCCTGCTGGACAAAAGGGTCATCGAGCCAGTTTTACCTGCCAAGTCAGGGAAAGGGTCTTTTCCCACTTCTTCCTGGTTCAAGAAGTTCGAGGATCTCAGACCCACTCTGGACCTCATAGAAACATGGAAGTTGACGGCAGATAAGGACCTCAAGGCCCATCCAGTCTGCCCATTTCTTTTTCTATCTTATAAATGTGCCATCGGCCTTTGCTCTGTCAGTGGCATATCTATTCATAGTCATTTGTATTGCTCCTTATGCCCATCCCATGCCTGTTTGAAGCCCTGCACTGTATTCATAGCCACCACTTCTTGTGGTAAGCCATTCCATGCATCCACCACCTTTTCTGTGAAAAGAATTTCCCACATTCCCCTTAATCGCCCCTCGAATCTCATGCTGTGTCCTCTTGTCCTGCTATTTTTCTTATATTTAAACATGTTGGACTCTTTCACCTTTGTCAATGCCCTTAAGGTGTTTGAATGCCTCGATCATATCACCTCTCTCCTCCTTTGCTCAGGGTATACATATTGAGCTCTGTTAATCTGTCCTCATATGTCTTCTGATGCAGTCCCTGCACCATTTTGGTTATCCTTCTGGACTGCCTCAATTTGGTTAATGTCCTTGTGAAGGTGTGGCCTCCAATACTGCACGCAGTACTCCAGATGGGGCCTAACTAGTGTCTTGTAAGAGGGATTATTACCTCCCTCCTCGACTTGTGATACCCCTACTAATACACCCTAACACCCCCTAGCCTTACCTACTGCTTTAGAGGTCTGCTTGGATGATTTCAGGTCATCAGTGATGAGGATGCCCAAGTCTCTTCTTCCTTCGTGACTGCTAGCAACTCCTCCTAGCCTATAGGTGGCTTCAGGGTTTCTCTTCCTATGTGCATGATTTTGCATTTCTTTGCATTAAATCCCAGTTGCCACTCTTCTGACCATTTTGCTAGTTTATCCAGATCTCTTCTCATTCTGCCAACCCCATCTGGATCATCTACTCTGTTGCAGATCTTGGTGTCGTCTGCAAACAGACAAGCTTTACCCTCTAGTCCATCTGAAGGTCACTAATGAAGATGTTGAAGAGGACTGGCCCCAGGACTGATCCCTGAGGTACCCCACTTGTGACTTGCATCTCTTCTGGCTGTACACCATTTACCACCACTCTCTGTTTTCTGCCCATCAACCAGTTTGCCACCCAGTTGACCAACTTCTGACCCACCCCAAGCCTACCCAGCTTATTTATCAATCTTCTATGTGGAACAGTGTCAAAAGCTTTGCTGAAGTCAAGGTAGGCGACATCAACTGCTCCCCTTGGTCCACCACTCTGGTTACCCAGTCAAAGAAATCTATGAGATTAGTTTGACAGGACCTTCCTTTGTAAACCCATGCTGTCTTGGATCCTGTGCCCATATGGATTCTAGGTGTTGCACTATCCTTTCCTTAAGGGTGCCTCCATAATCTTGCCCACTACTGAGGTAAGACTGACTGGCCTGTAGTTCCCGCCTCCTCCCTGCTACCACTCTTGTGGAGCGGGATCACATGAGCCCTTCACCAGTCTTCTGGGACCTCTCCTGTGCTCAGAGACTCACTAAACAGTTCTGCTAATGGCTCTGCTAGTTCTACCCTTAGCTCCTTGGAATCCTGGAGATGCATGCCATCAGGTCCATTGCCTTATCCACCCTGAGTTTAGCAAGCTCTTGTAGGACCCTTTCTTTTGTGAAGGGAGTAGTGCTCACCTCCTCCCCTGTGTCCATGATGCTGAGCTGTGGGCCCTGCCCCTACCTTCTCTTCAGTAAATACTGAGCAAAGTATCTATTTAGGATGGATGCCTTTACAGGGTCCTCCTCCTCACATGCTCCTTTTCTCCATTAAGCTTAGTAATACCCCCTTTGGACTTTCTCCTTTCACTAATGTATCTATAGAAAGTCTTGTCACCTTCTTTTACTGTTAGTGGCTAGTTTTCCTCAGTTTGGGACTTTGCCTGCCTTATTGCCTTCCTGCTTCCCTTAGGGCAGTTTGGTATGCCTCCCTTCTTCATCCGTTGTGTTCCCTTAAATTTCTTGAAGGCCAGCCTTTTGGCTCTGACCTTTTCTGCTACTGTATTTGAGAACCAAAGTGGTTTCCGTCTTCTTTGCACTTCCTTTTCTGTCTAACACAATGGGATGTTGCTTCAAGTATTGCATCCTTAATGCTTGCCCACTTTGCGGTACCCCTCACCTGTGTTCTTTTTGCCAGGGCTAGCTTAACTCTGTTGGCCATCTTATCAAAGTCAGCTCCTCTGAAGTCCCATATTTTTGCGTTGGAGTGGATGATTTAGATGTAGTAGCCAAATTGAACCATACCATGTGATGGTCACTGGCCCCAAGTGACCTTCTACCTGGAGATCTGTGATCCCTTCCTTGTTAGTCAGTACTAGATCTAGGATAACCCTGTCTCTCATGGGCTGCTGTACCAGTTGTTTGAGGCCTCCTGCAGGGAATCCACTATGTGTCTAGTTCTGGCAGATGTTCCTGCTGTTATTGACCAATCTGTATCCGGCATGTTGAAGTCTCCCATTATCAGAACCTCCCTTTAGCTGTCATGTTTGTATATCTTCCAACAGTAATGTGTCTATGTCCTCTCCCTGGTCTGGGGCCTGTAGACAACCCCAGTTCTTATGGCTGTCCGCTTCCAGGGTGACCCACAGTTCTTCTGGCTCCTTATGTGTATTCTGAATTTCTGTAGCTTTGATATTTTCATTGACATACAGGGCCACCCCTTTTTGCACCTCGGTCTCTTCTGAACAATACACAGCCAGGTACTGAAGTCTCCTAGATCGGTTATTGGTAAACCACGCCTCACTAATTGCTACTATGTCCAGTTTAGCCTCTGACATTATTGCCTGCAGGTCTGGGATCTTATTTCCCAGGCTGTGAGCATTGTGTACGTGATTTTCCATTGGCCAGATTTTGGTGTGTTAAGTTGTTGGGTGAGGGTTTGGCATTACCCCTGTCGTCGTATGGGAAGACAAACCTTTTTCTTACCTGGTAATGCAAGTGAACTGCAAACATGGTGGAATCCCTGTTTGACCACTAGCTGAGGGGAGGGGTGTTCTTCCCATTCGACATATGGGTGCTGCACCCCTCTCCCCATTTGCTAGTTTAAATATTCTGCAAAGACGCCAGCTTCTGCCCCAATGCACTGACTCCCTCCTTAGTCAGATGCAGTCCATCAAATTTAAAGAACTTTCTCCCAGAACTGTTGCCAGTTCCCTACAAATCTGTGTCCTTTTTCCTGGCACCAGCCCTTGAGCCACGTGTTTGGCTCCCCTATCTCTCCTTCTCTGACCTTCCGTCCATCTGCTCCCTCCCTCTCCCAGACTGGCAGGATCTCAGAGAAGGAGATGCCGAACGAAATAGATGATAGTTTGTCACCCAGTCTGGTCAGGTGTTCCTTGGTCTCCACAACTGACTGGCTGGCAGATCAGTAGTCCCTATGTGTACTAGGACATCAATGTTTCTCCTGCTTTGTGAACAGTTTATAATGCGTCAGTGTCTCTCCATGCTGATGTACCTGGGAGACATCTGACCATTACCCTGGCTGGAGATGGGTATCAACTCCCGAATCATGGAGTCTCCTATGATCAGAAGTTTTTGATTTTTTGATTTGGGTGAGTTTTGTTGTGCTAGCTCCTGTGCTGCAGTGTCCTGCTCTGCAGTGTCTTCTGCCTCTTTGTTTGATTTCAGAGATAGAGGCAGATACCTGTTTGTAGTGCATATGTGTTTTGGAGGTAATATGTTGGAGAGCAGAGAGTGATGGGGAACCCGATTTGCCCTCCTAACCACCTGCCAACCTCCTGGACCAACTACCCTCTGCGGTCGAGGTTTTTCTTTGGATGCTGGGAAATGGCAATCTAAGCCTGTAGGTTTCCTACAAGAGATTCCGAATGGTCTCTCTGCCTACTCTCCTTCCTCTTATATAGGCAGGAGATTGGCTGGCGTCTCAGAACATGCAGGACGCTATTGAATATTCTCATCCCAAGAAGCCATCGAAGGTTCCTACGGTTCAGGTTCAAGTCGAGGACTATCAGTTCCGAGTCATCCCTCAGTCTTTCCTCTGCCCACAGGGTCTTCTTCAAGTGCCTGGCCCGTCGTGGCGCAGCACTTTGAAGGACAGGGCCAATTTTGTGTTCCTTAACTGGACGACTGGCTCCTCCTGGCCCTCCAGGTCTCGCCTGTCGGAAACTATCAGGGATTCCATCTCTTTTCAAAGTCTCGGATCACCATCAACAGGGACAAGTCTCATCTGTCCCTATTCAGATTCTCCAATTCATCAGAGCTATTCTGGACACCTCTCGGGAAGGTTTTCTTCCCTCCGACAGAGCAGATCGCACTCTGATCATTGTGTCCCAGATCTGTCAGCCTCAAAGTGTCGGCTTGGCTACTCCTCAGGCTATTGGTCCACATGGCCGCAGCCATAGTCTCTGTCCCATCTGCATAAGAGAGCCATTCAGTGGTCCCTGAGAGTCCAGTGGGATCAAACTTCAGACAGCCTGGATGCCTTAATGAGGATATCGGACCCGCCGCTGGTGGATGTCGTCCAAAAATCTGCTGAAGGGCATTCTCTTCCTTTCCGGGCGCTGTCCCAGTCTCTGACCACGGATGCCTCGTCCCTGGGATGGGGCGCACACTTGGAGAACCATTGTACCCAGGGTTTCTGGTCTCCCACGGAAGCTTAACCTGCACATCAGTGTCATGGAACTGAGAGCTGTGCTGTAATGCCACAAGCCCCTGGCCTTGGGGTCTTAGCGCCAGGCCATCTCAGGTGCAGACAGACAACACCTCGTGATGTTCTACATCAACAAACAGGGCACACATTCCTATCCCTTTGCAGGAAAGCCATGAGTTTGAATTGGGTCCTGAAGCGTCGTCTGTTTCTCAGCAGGACAAGATCGCAAGCCCACGAATGGGAATTGCTTCAGGAGGTTGCAGAATCGCATCTTCTGTCTATGGGGACACCAGAGGTGGACCTTTCGCGCCACAATCCAACGCCAAAACTGTGCAATTTCTGCTCGCTAGGTCCAGAGCCTGGAGCTTTTGGCAAGACACGCCCTCTGAGTGGGAAGTTCCTGTATGCCTTCTCCCTTTTCACTCCTTCAGAAGGTCCTTCCTCAAGGCTCAAGTCGGAACCTTCCACCATTATCTTGATTGCTCCGCTATGGCCTCGTCAAATTTGGTTTCCTTACTACAGCGTCTAGTGGCAGAGTCGCGATGCCTCTTCCTCTCTCCCTCACACCTGTCGCAGGACAGGGGGTCCCTATTACACCCAAACTTACGTTCTCTTCACCTGCACACCTGGCTGCTCAGGACTTAGCTAAGGTCCGTTTAGGGGTATCAGGTCGCTCAGGTGTTAGTTGAGGTATGGAAACCTGCCACCAGGTCCACTTGCTATGAAGTGGAAACCCTTTACATTTGGGCCACAGCCAAACAAGTGGATCCATTGGTCTGTCTAGTTAATACCGTCCTAGATTACTTGCTTTCTCTTTACAAGAAAGGCTTGGCTATTCCTCCATCAAACACCTGGCCATCTCCGCTACCATTTATCTGCGTCGGGTAAGGCGGTGGCTCAGATGGAGGTTTCCAAAGCCTTTATACAGTATTCTCCACGTTGGACCTCCTATCAGGGACACTGTTCCTCCTTTGTATCTCCTTTTCATCCTGAAGAAGCTTTCTCTTCCCTGTTCAATCTGGCTATGAAGTCGGAGCCTGTTTCCTTTCCTGGATAACTATGCTTTTGGTAGCAGTTACTTGCACAGGGCATTTCAGAACTTCAAGCACTCATGTGTAAAGAACCCTACCTTGTCTTCCACAAGGACAGGGTTGATCTCGCACCAGTCCGAAATTCTTACCAAAAGTGGTTTCAGAGCTCACTTTGAATCATTCGGTTCAGCTCCGGTCTGTACCAGAGCATTCCAACAGGGAGAGGCCCTGCTTCATTCCTTGGGCCGTTCATGGGGCTCTCAGATGTTACCTAGCTAGAACCAAAAGCGGACAGAAAGTCTGATCAGCTCTTTGTGTCCTGTGCCCAACGGTCTGTAGGTAGCCCTGTCACCAAACAGACGCTGTGTGGTTGGTTCACTGCATGTCCTACTGTTACGAGAAGCATAATAGGTCGACATCGGGCCAATTAAAGCTCACTCTACCAGGACTATCGCTACTTCCTTTGCAGCACTGAAGAGGGTACCAACGGCAGATATCTGTGCTGCCGCTACCTGGAGTTCTGTCCATACCTTCGTCAAGCTCTTTAGCAGATGCAGAGCAGGGGTTTGGCCTCATGGTTCTAAGGCCTGGTTTCCTGAGGGATCTTTTCCTTCTCTTGCTGTCCTTTTCCTGCTGGTACCCCCCCACCCCCAAGGGCTATTACAAGTTTATACTGCTTGGGACTCTGTCCTCAATGTGAAACCTGCTGCAAGAGCTTCTCCTTGATGTAAGATAGTACAGTTACATTAGAACTTACCGTAACAGTAGATCTTTGAGAGAAGCTCTTGCAGCAGGTATATTTCCACCCACCTTCCCAGGGATCAGGTCCTTTTCAGGACAGTATTTTTTCGCCTTTGATGGGTTGTCCATTGACCGTCAGTTTTCATCCTGCCTGTCGCTTCTTGCCTGACTGGGTGGGGTGGTCAAGAACTGGAGCACGTGGGAACTCCTCCATTATGTAGGGTGGCGTCGGGGTGGAGCTGACGTGAGGGGTGTTCCCACATCGGTATTGCTAGAGAAAAGTTGCTGGAACCGCCACCAGGTGGCGCCTAGTCCTCACTGTGAAACCTGCTGCAAGAGCTTCTCTAGAAGATCTGTTACGGTATGTTCTTACATGACCGTATTGTCTTCTAGAACTGCTGTTGCAGCAGGTTACACCATAAGGACTGAAGCCGCAGGCAGCAGGACCCCATTTAAAACTTATAGCTAGCTATACATATACCTAGTAGGAACTTCCAACGCCGGCCGTGCCCCTACATTAAATACATCATAATAGGGGCCCCCAACATACCTTAATTCCCACCGCCAGAGACTCCCAGCGTAACAGTGTGATTCAGAAGGGAGACCAAGGATCCGCCCAGAGGAAGATTAATAATTCTGATGAGTCCGAGACTCTATGAAGTAGAACCAAACCTCCTGAGGGGAAGGTGGAGGAATTATCCGCTGCAAGAGCTGTTCTCAAAGATCTACTGTTACGGTAAGTTCCTACGAACTGTACTATCTTACTTCAAGATACAGCTCTTGCAGCAGGTTACACTATAAGGACTGATTCCCAAGCAGTAAAGGTGTATTGCTAACCTAGCTGGAAGGAGGATAGGAGATCAAGAGAGAGGGACCTCTCAGGACAAAAGTCCCTGAAGGACAGCCAGGCTGAAGCCTGCTCTACACCTGGAGGTGATGTCTAAACTGTAGTTTCTAATGAAAGTGTACACTGAACTCCCAAGTGGCAGCTAGCAGATGGCAGATGTCGCCACATTCTTGAAGGCACCAAAGGAGGTAGCCACCCACCTCATAGAATGGCCCTTCACTGGTCCCTGTAAGGCTTGTTGCTTCTGATAACAGAAAACAATGCAGTTAAGCCACCTGGAGAGAGTTTGTTTCTATACAGGTATGTACAAAAAGGCGCCCACCAACGGATGAAACTGGAGCCAAACACAAAGAATTCAGAAGAAGCACTCAGAAAGACTGCCCAGTAATCGATATAAATACACATCCAACGCTTGAACATGATAAAAACAGCTTAATAAGATGGCTAAACAAGCAGGAGTTTAAAAGCCACAGACTACGTTTACATCGCAAAGACGCTTTTTCAATGTGATGCACAGGTGCACCCATCATCCTTTGAGCGAAGGATAAAACAATTGGTCGGACTGTCTGTGTGAACGGGTTCTGGCCAAGTAAAACCTCAAAAATTCTGTGCACAGCTAGAGTGTGCAATAGGCTTCACCCTGTTCGAATGGTTGGGGAAGTACGCCGGAAGGTCGATGTCCTTGTTTAAGGTTAAGGCTGAAACCACCTTGGGAAGGAAATTAGGACTGGTCCTTAAGGACACTCTGTCCTTATGGAAAATCAAGTAAGGCTCTTTACACATGAGCACCTGGAGTTCGGAAATTCTCTTTGCCAAGTAACAGCAAATAAAAGTAACGCCTTGCACGATAGGAGGCGTCATAATCCACTGTGGGTTTAAAAGGAGGCAGCGTAAGCTGCTCTAAGATAAAAAGAAGGCCCCACAGAGGAATCTGATCCTTTATAGAGGGTCTCAGATGCAAGACACTACGCAGAAAAGCACCGGAAGCCTCTAATTGGGCTAATGAATGCTGACCAACCAGTGTGTGGTATGCGAAATGGCACAGAGGTGTATTTTCAGAGAGGAATACACCAATCCCAACTGGAAAAGGGATAGGTAGTGCAAAATAGACTTTTCAGGGCTTAAATGGATCAAGGTTGTGAGCCTGAGCCCAGAGACAAAACATCTGCCATTTCAAGAGCGTAAGTGAGTGAGAGATGGTTAACTAGCTGCCACCAGGATATAAGCAGCCCTTAGCAGACCCGTGCCTAATAACGGCTACGCTCTTAGGAGCCAGGCATGCAGGTTCAGGGATTTAAGGTTTGGATGGACCAGGAGTCGCATCCTGGGACAGCAAATGTGAGCTGACCAGTAAGGGTAAGGGAGGCTCCAGAGCTAGCTGATGAAGCAGAAACCAAATCTACCTGGGCCAAAAGGGTGCTACCAAGATCATTGGACGCTTGTTCTGATTGGAGCTTGAGAAGAACCCTCTGGATCAAAGGAAAGGGCGGGAAAGGGTAGAGGAATCTACCTGTCCAAGAAAAGGACAACGCCTCTCACCAGAAAACACCAGGCCCTGGATCTAGCAAGCAGAAATAGGGCAGTTCTGTGTGTATGGGGACACGAATAAGTCTACGCCTGGTGTCCCCATCGTAGGAACAGGTCCTCGACGACCTCTTGTAGTAATTCCATTTGTAAGCTCAGGCCTTTGACCGCCCAGACCCACACCCACTTTGCCTCTGCAAAGGAGGTAGGAGTGAGTGTCTCCTTGTGTGTTGATGTAATACACCACCAAGGTGTTGTCTGTTTGACTAACACATGACCCGTGGGATTTCTGACTGTAAGGCGCACGGACTGCCCTCATCTCCAGAACATTGATGTGGAGGTGAGTCTCCAGGTTGCGACCAGGTTCCCTGGGTACTGGTTCCTTCCAGGTGAGCTCCCCAACCAGACTCCAAACGCCAGTGGTGAGAGTCAGGGATGGGGCAGGTGCCACGAAGGGACTCCCACAGAAAGATGTTCTGGGACAAGCCACCACTGCAGGTCCTGAATGATTGGCCCTGTGATTCTGACTAGGTGGTCTAAGTGATCCTGCCTCTCGTCCCATTGGGCTGTCAGCTTCCAAAGAGTACCTCTCATGTGGAGGCGAGTGAGGGGACCGTGTCGATGGCAGCCGCCTTTATGTCCAAGCAGGCAAAGTGTGATCCGAGCAGGAACCAGATTTTGGCTGTGATAATCCTTATCAGTGATCTGATACATTCTGCCCCGCCCTCGGCAGGAATGCTCTCCTTGACGAGTACCCAGAACCATGCCGATGAAATGGTAGTCTCTACGAGGGAACGAGACTACTTCTCTTGGTTGATGGTGATCCCAGAGACTGGAAGGGGAGCAGGTGTCGTGAATGGCCTTCTGCAGTGCTTCTTGGGAGGAGGCCATCAGGAGCCAGTCATCCAGATAAGGGAAGACATAATGGCCTGGTCTCCTGAGGGCTGCTACTCGACTGCCATTCACTTGGTAATGACACATGGTGCCAAAGACAGGCCCGAGCAGTGCTCGGAACTGATAATGGCATCCCAAAAGTTGAAGTATAGGAACTTCCTGTGCGACCAGGTGATGGGAAGATGAAGATAGTGCCCTGCATGTCCAGAGTCGCTAGCCATGCACCTTGCTTGAGAGTATGGAATGAGTCCCGTAGGGTAACCATGTGAAAGTGTTTGTACATCACATAGATGTTAGGTCGCTGAGGTCTAGAATTGGGCTTAAGTCCCTGGTTTTCTTTGGAACCAGGAAGAAGTGGGAGTAGTATCCTCCTTCTCTCTGGTTCTTAGTACAACCTCGATGGCATCCTTGAAAGGAGTGCCGAGATCTCCTGCTGGATGAGCAGGACATGCTGTCCTAAGTAACAGGAATGCAGAGGAGGTTTTGACAGTGGGCGGTCGATGAACTCTATAGAGTGTCCTTGACTGATAAGCTGAAGAACCCACTGGTCGGAGGTGATCCTGTACCACCCTGACGGATGGTAGCGACTCGACCCCGACCCTCTCCCCTTTGATCCAGAGGTAGGGGCTGGAAGGAGTCATGCTGTGGCAGTGGTGGCTCCAGCAGGTTGGGTAGACTTGGTGTTTCTCTGAACCTGACCTCTGGAGAGTCTTTGCTGGTTCTCACGGCTGAAATTGCCCATGTTGCTGTTGGCCTAACCGAGGTTGTTGCTTACTCTGTCTGCCACAAAACGGTTCTGTGGTCTCTGAAGGAACCAGACCTGGACTTGTAGATGGCCTGAACCGGTTCTAACCACTTTCCGGCATCATGAAGTCTGGTGATGACCCTCTCTGAGTCGTCCCCAAACAACACCAATCCATTGTAGGGGACGCCATGATTTCTTTCTGGACATCTGAGTAAATCCAGAGACCCTCAACCAGGAGTGTCTCCGGAGGCAAACTCCTATCGAGGCACTTGCTACAGTGTGCACCAGGGTTGTACACAGCCCGGAGGACTTGGGGTCCCAACATCAGAGCCCGTGGCGAGGAGGTTTTGGAACTCCTCCTTCTCACCATCTGGGAAGTCCTTCAGTAGGTCTTGTCCCAGGTCCCCATGTATTTTGAAATTGCACCATGTGCATCAAATAGTTGAGGGCTCAGAGAGCATGTAGCAGAGGCAACATGCGACCACCCAGTGAGTCCAGTTGTTAGGATTCCTGGTCTGGGAGCTGTGTACTGAGGTGTTGGGGCTGCTGGGAGCAGTCGCAAAGCTGTGATGTCTCACCGAGTCAGCCACGGGTTGCTGAAATAAGAAGCCCCAGTGGGGCCCTGTAGAGTTTGTCTGCCTTCTTGGGGACTGCTGTTGAATAAGGACACTTCCACGCAGCCCTGGTAGCGTTCTGGAAAGTGTCCACCAGAGATGGAACAACCACAGACTTGGGGTCTTTGCCTCAAATAGCATGTCAGGCATTGCCGCTCAGGAATAACTCTTCTGTCTCCCATCCCATGTTCTCCTGAATGTGGTGCATAATAACAGAGAATGATGGGTCATCCGGTGGTGACCTAGGGAGGTCTTGAGGATCTGGAGATGAAGGCTGAAAGGAGAGACTGACTGAGTGGTACCGAAGAATCAGGACGCCAGTCGTCGCCTGAGCGAGGGTATCTTTGTTGCTTTTCTTCTATGTTCGCTAGGAGACCTTGAGGGGTCCTGGAGCACAGAGGTCTCTTAGAACTTGAGACCCAGAGCATCTGGCCTTGGACCCACCCCAAGTCGGCGTTGCTAGGTCCCAAGGCTCAATTGTCAATGCCTTGGGAGGTGCCACGGGAGGTAGCTCACCGAGGGTTTTGGGTACAACATCTTTTAATGGTGTCCGTCAAAACTGAACATCTCCTTGACCACCTGGATATTAAGGCCCAGACGAAGGGCTTGGTGCCGTGTCTGTCCAGAGTTCAGGTCAGGCGCAGTGGCTGAGGGGTCGGAGGGAATGGCGTTGGGTCTTTGGCAGACCGACGTCTTTGACATCTCCCAGTGTCTGGTCGTCAGTGGCATGAGCACTGGTGTTGTCTCTCTGACGCCCCTGCGATAGGTGTCAGGAGGCGGGGTGGCATTGGGTTCTTGGGGCATTTTGCGCATGATGGCTCCAGCGCCGCTTAGTCTCTGTCGTCCATTTGAGGACTGAGCTCGAAGTCTTTCTGGGGGCGTCTGAGCCCCTGGGTGGCTGGGAGATCGAGCGATCAGTGTCCAGTGTCGGTGCTAGACATTGTCACCGACTTGGACTGAGCCTGTGGCAGTCGGAAGCCTCCGACCTGGCAGCCAACCTCAAAGGATGGCTGTCCTTAGTCTTGGTTTTAGGGGCTGTAAAGGGCTGAGCTAGAGCCCCTAAGCCCTAACCTTAACCGGGGCTGAGACCTAGTTCGGGATGGAGAGTGGTCCAACTGGGCAGAGCTGGAACTGGCCCAGAAGTCTGAGGCCCGATCTGGGGACAGAGTTCTGTCCTTGTCCTAGTGCTTATCCTTGTGTTTCCCGATTTGTCGAAGGTTCCTCCTCGAGAGGATGGATCTTTCTCTATGGCCTTAAGTTTTGAATCGAGGAGAAAACTCTGTATCTAGGCACCGCACACAGGCTAAGTGCCTATCTTTGAAGAGGATCAGTTTGCATGAAGTGCACTTGAGGGTGTCCTTCTGTGGAAGGAGCCGGGAAGACGACATGTACTTGTCAAATAGAGGAAATCTCGATGGAAAATAAAGCAAATTCTTTCTGGCGTGATTCGTCAGCTGAAGGCGATCTGTGGAGCCAATGCTGTGTGCGAGTGGGGGCGGGGAAAAAGAACTGGGGTATGTTGGGGGACCGCCACTTTTATGATGTAGCTGATGTTGGGGCGGTCCCGCTATCTATAAGCTAACTAGAAGTTTTCCATGGTCCTGCTGCCTGCGGCTTCAGTCCTTATGGTGTAACCTGCTGCAAAGAGCTCTATGCGAAGTAAGATCTGGGCTTTTTCCTCAACCCTTCCCATCTGCAAAACAATAAAAAAAAAAAAAAAATAATTATTGTTTTCATTGTTCCCTTTCTCTCTTCTCCATAACCTTGTCTGAGGTCAGACTGTTGTTTCTAGGGGCGTGGATATAGTGTACAGATCCACACTTCTGCAGTGTTGCTTTCCCTTTAAGGCTTGTCGGACGTCTTCGCTGGCTGCTCCCACCCACCTGGGTGGTAACTTCCTCGGCACAGCCCTGTGACATTAGATCTTCCTTTCCGCTGGACACCCAGACCGTCGCCTCCTTCAGTCCAGACAGGATCGGGCATCCAGCGTACAGTCTGGCACCGGACTCTACCTCTTTGAAGGTGGACTCAGAGTCTGGTTTGGACCAGCTCTCTGACTCTTTGAGTTGGCAGCCCATGTGGACACCCTGGTGGTTACTTCTGCTGACCAGAGTCAGCCTCCCTCTGAGGAGCAGGCAGTAGCCCCCAAGTTTAGGGTCAGGGGTGCTGACCAGCAGGCGTGGTGCAGGCAACTATTGCCCTGCAGCCTCGGCTTGTAGGGTTTCTGCCCCTCAGGTGGTGTGCCTGGATTGCTCAACTTTAGGGCCGACCGGAGCACCCACAGGAGGGAGGGTGTTACTCCTGGGTGGTCCCTCGGGGGCTGACCAGGGTTGTCAGCTGTCTAGGCTGATGTTTGTGAGGAGGAGGGCTCTTTCAGATTCTGAGGGTCGAGGGGTCAGGGTTCAATGCAGGGACCTTTTCTGGGACCTGCCGGGTTCAGGGAGGAGTCGTGGCACAGACCCTCGCCCTTCCTTCTCGGCCTACTCAGGAGAACCCTGGTCTTTGGAGGGAAGGTCCATCCTTCTGGATTTTCACAGTCCCGTTCACCTTCAGGGATTCTTCAGGAGCCGGCCTAGGCAGTTCCAGTGTAGTTGATCAGCTGTCGGCTGTTGGGCTTTCAGAGTTCCTCCTTCCCTTGGGGCCCCTGGTGTACTCTTGCCCAGACAGAGGGCGGTCTCCTTCTTTATTGACTTAGCCCCATTCCTCTGTCACCATCTCTTGCTCTTCCAGGCATTCGTGGCTCTGGGACCTCTCTCGTGGGAGCAATTCAGAGGTGCGGCTGCTTAATTCCTACTTGCGTCAGGGCCATGGACAACGGGTGTTCCACCCTCCCCTGAGCAGCCAGTCTCTGCATCTCCGAGGTCTTCTGCTTCCCCATCCTCCTCCTCCTCCTCTCTGGAGGAGAGGACATTCCGTCCACATCTCCCCTGCTGCTTATCTCGCGACAGTATCAGCATTTCCTCGTGAGGATGATGGAAGACCTACGTGTCACCCCACCCACTCAGCACAATCCGGACATTCAGAGCTTTCCTTCTTAGAGCGATTTCAGTCGACCACCCTGGTGGTGCCCACTGGCCTGCTCCTTTCCAGGAGGCGTCATTGCGGTTCTGGCAAGGCCCTTTTCTGGAGTCCCAGCCCCTAGGGATCTGAGCCAGGTGGATGTCCCCAAGTCTCCAGGTTCCATGCCTCATCCCCAGTCAGGATTGAGCGAGCTGGACACTCCTGATAGGCTTTGTGCCCTGTCCAGTCCCAGATCAAGATTCCATGGATTTTAACTTGGGGTGTATGTTCTACTCGGCATGGTTGCTGCTCTCTATCGCAGCACATCAGGCTAACTGTGCCACCTACGACAGGTTCCTGTGGTCCAGGCTAGATCAGCTCCTAGCCTCTTTGCCTAACAGATAAACCAGACAAGCCTCGCCGCACTCTGTACACGTGGCCTGGAGCTAGCAAGGCACCAAGCAAGGGCATACGTATGATGCCAGTGAGGTAGCTACCAGGGGTGGTAAGGGCTGTGATCTGCATTAGGCGGACGGCATGGCTTCATCCTCCTGGTTGTCACCCTTGGTCTGGCGTGAGGTGATTAACTCCACTCACCAGAAAACCTACCTTTTCTCCTGTAGGGTGAGACTCGTCTGTTGAGGCAACTTTCTACCCTTGGGGGGTCCCAGTCTCCCTCCCCACTCTCGGGCCTCTCAGACCTGTGAAGGTTCTCCCATCTCAGCCATGGAACTCTGTAGTTCTGTTAGGGTGGTCATTGGGTTCTTGGTCACTTCCCTGACCAAGGTCCTTCTTGCCAGTTGCTCAGTTTGGGAGAGCGGCCTGCTCTAGGAAAGAGTCTGGGTAGTTCTGTAATCTTTCCATTTCCTAATGATGGACTTGACTGTGCTCCTGGGAACTTTCAACACCCTAGAAATGTTTTATACCCTCCCCAGATCTATGCCTCCTCACAATTCTGTCACGGAGTTCTATGGACAGCTCCTTGGTCTTCATGGTAGAGTTTCTGCTCTGACATGCACTGTCAACAGTGGGACCTTATATAGACAGGTGTCTACTGACTTCTAAATTTGTGATCCTCTCTCCATTTGAGAGTACCAGGTCTAATATTGCTCCTCTCGAGTGGGTTCCACCACTAGCTGTCTAGAGCATGCCCCCTGTGGGCATTGAAATGACCCTGCTCTTGGGCGTGGCTGCAGTCCATGTTGTCCAGTTAACATCTGGCATATTCAGGTCCCCCATCAACAGTATCTCCCCTTTTTCAGGCATTTTGAGAATGTTCTCTGTCATTTTTGTCCATTTCCTCCCTTGAGGACGGGGTCTGTATACAACCCTGTGCAGATTGTGATGCCATTCCCAGTCTCAATGTGCCCCAGGTGCCTCTTGTCCTCCCCTTTACTTTTTAGTTCTGTAGCTTTGATCCCTTCCCTTATGTAGAGAGCTACTCCACCTCCTCTTTTACCCTCCCTGTCCCTTCTGTAGACTGTGTACCCTGGTATGTTGACATCCCAGTCATGGTTCTCTGTGTACTATGTTTCTGTGACTGCCACAATATCCAGTGTTCCTCTTCCATCAGGGCTACTAGCTCAGGAAGCTTGTTTCCCAGACTATGGGCATTGGTACTCATTGCCCTCCATTTAATGTTGGCCTTATCCTTTTTACCCCATCCCTGCTCTTATTGCCCTTGTCTATTTTTCCGTTTACCCTGTCCTGCCCTCTGTCAAGCTCTGTACCTCACTGTTTACCCTACTACCAGCCATGTTTTGTGGAGGGAGGCTTGAACTTTCCTGCTTCCTATCAGCACCTCCCTCCTTGGCTACTTTAAAAGCTTGCCAAGGAAGCATTTAAACCTGTCACCTAGAGCTTGTTTCCCTTCCTGGACAGATGCAGACCATCATGCCAGTATAGACCTTAATCTCTCCAGGTGGACCCCAGTCCCCAGTGAGCCAAAGCCCTGTGCTCTGTACCAGTTTTGCAACCATTCATTAAACTGCATGGTGTGCAGTACCCTAGCCTCACCCCTGCCATAGACTGGCAGCACCTCTGAGAAAGGTTACCGTGCTTGCTACCTGTCTGAGGCCAATCCCCAACTCCACAAATTCATCCTGCACTGATCTCATGTCTAGCTAGGTCATTTGTCCCAAGGTGGACAATGATATCTAGTTCCCTCTCCTATGATGCTGATTCTTCAATCCTGAGGTTTGCTTCCTGCCCTCAAAGCCATGGCACCAGGCAGGCACCTTACTTCCCTCTCCTCTCCCTTCCCCAGGTCTACACCCCTAAGATTGAGTCCCCTATCAGAAGCTGTTTCCTTCCCTCTAGTGTCCCTTGCCACCCTTTTGTGGGTCTCCCTTGTGGATGTCCCCAGCATTCTTCTTGGTCTCCACTGGGGGTGTCATCATGGGAACATGTTTGCCAGACTGACATATGGTTTGTGTAGAGGTACAACTAGGGGCTATGCCTCTGTTCCACCACGCTCACCCTCCCAGAACCACTGTGGTCCAACTGCTCTTCACCTTGGCAACCTCTGGGGCAGTGGTTGGTGGAACTAGTGCTGTTTGGGTGGGGAAGCCTCCTTAGTCCTTGCCAGTTCAGCCCAGAGGTGGGCAACCACCTCCCTCAGAGCTGACAGTTGCCTGCAAATAGGGCAGCAATGCAGGTTCCAGATTGTCTCCCGGAAAACTGCTGCCCACAACCAGTGCATTGTACTACTCCCCACATGTCCCTCTCCCTTACAATATACAATGAGTAATAAATAAAATATCTTTTTTTCTCCTCTACCTCAGAGGATGGTCCAACATTACTACCAATCAATGGGTACTCCAGATCATCAAAGAGGGTATGCTATGGAGTTCACACAGATTCCACCAAACAACCTGCTCATTCCTCTCACTGCTTCCCATTCCACGCGAGCTCTAAGGGCAGAAATCCAGGCTCTGCTTGAATAAAGGGTGATTCAGGTTGTAACACCCCAGTCAAAGGGCAGGGATACTTCCCACTTCTTCTTAGTTCTGAAGAAGGCAGAGACCTTTGTCCGTCCTCGATCTCAGCCAACTGAACGTTTCATCGAGTACAGAAGGTTCAGGATGGTGGCATGGCCTGGCCTTTTTATGATCCACCAAAGAGATTGACTCTGCTCCCTGGATATGCAAGACATTTATATGCACATAAAGATCTTGCCATCCCACAGGAAGTACCTCCGCTTTACCTTCCAGGGAGAACATTTTATCAGTTCAAGGTGCTGCCATTGACCTCTGATCAGCACCGAGTCTTAACCAAGTGCCTGGCTGTAGTGGCGGCAACCCTCAGGAGAAGGGGACACTGTATTTACTCTTACCTGGGCGACTGGCTTCTGACAGCCTCGTCGGAGGACCAGCAATCAGTCAATATGGGAGACCATCGGGCTTTTTCAAGACTTGGGCATCACCTGAGTTGTGCCCGGCCTGCCAATGGCTGCAGTACATTGGGCAGTCCCTGGACACCATGCAGGAAAGGCCTTTCTCACAGAAGGCCGAGGGAGACAGGTTGAGGCAGTTGCTGAAGGGTGATTTCTGCCAATCAGTACTGGCCAAATTGGTGCTTCAGCTTTTAGGCCACATGGCGCAGCCTTTGCAGCGGTTCCCCTTGCAGCCTGAATATGAAGGTCTTGCAGTGGAACCTCAGAGTTCAGTGGGATCAGAGCTACGGACAATCTCGATCATCTCATTCGATCCTCCAGTGCAGTTATTTGTTGTCTTGAATGGTGGTTCACCCCCTCTCGCTGGACACTGGGGTTCCATTACAGTGCCCCAGCACCCAGCGGATCTAACCACAGACACTTGGGGCTTGGCTGGGGCGCGCGGCTTCTCACCAGATATGGGTCTCTTGAACTTGACGGGGAATGTGCTTACCATATCCAACATACTGGAATAAGAGCGGTCCTGTCTTGCAGGCCTTTCAAGGGACTCTCTCGCCGGGTCCACTATTGGTCCAATCAGACAACACTCCAGTAGTCTTCTATCTCAGCAAGCAAGGGGCAGTCACTCTTAGCCCCTACATAGAGGCCATGAGAGTTTGGCATTGGGCAGTGGACTACAACCTGGAAATCACAGCAGTCCAAGTACCAGGGATTCTAGCGTCCTACTTGGACAGCCCTAAGCGCTCTTGGTCTCGAGTCACAGTGGGAGCTACTGCAGGAAGTCATAGGCGACCTCTTGAAAGATGGGGTCAGCCAGAACTGGACCTCTTTAACGTCCCCACTCAACGCCAAACTTCCCAGTTTCAGCTCACTAGATCCAGTACCGGTGTTTTCTGGCATATCGCATTGTCCCTCTCTTGAACAGGGAGGTTTCTGTACGCCTTCCCTCCTTTCCAGTTCTGCAGAGGGTACTGCTCATACTGCAGGCAGAATGTGCTCACATGATCCTGATAGTGCCCTTCTGGCCTCATCAGATCTGGTTCCCACTGCTACAGCAGTTCGCGCATCGGAACCACAGGTCCCTTACCCTGTCCACTCACTTGCTCTCCCAGGAGCAAATGGCACTAGTGCATCCCAACCTGCGATCTCTGCCTACATACATGGCTCCTGCAGACGCCTGAATTAGGCGCAGATTTGGGGTATCTCTAGAGTGGTAGAGTTTCTCGTGACAGTGAAAACCCTCTACCAGGGCAACATATGCCATGAAGTGGGCGCCTCTGTTTGTGGGCTCCCCATTCCTTAGATCCTTTCCGCTGTCCGGTGGAATCTGTGCTGGAGTACCTACTTTCCCTATCTGATATGGGTCTCCGCTACTCATTCCTTAAAATTGAATCTCTTGCTTTCAGCTTATCACGCCTCAGGAAGGAGGCTGTGGCACAACTTGACTTGTGGAAAGACCTTTTTAGGGATATCTTGCACATCAGAGCCCCAAGAGTGACCTAGTTCCTCCTTGGGACCTTCTTTTGTCTTACAGAAACTTACTTTGCCTCTCTTTGAACCAGCGCAAGTTCGAGCTCTGCTTTCTCCTTGAAGCATTATTTTTGGTTGTCATTACTTCCAACCAGAGGATTGTCGAGCTGCGGCTCTAATGTGTAAAGAATCTTATCTTGTTTTCACAGGGACAGAGTTGCCCTGCTTACAAATTCTAAGATCTTACTTAGAGATACAGCTCTTGCAGCAGGTTAAACCATTAAGACTGAAGCGGCAGGCAGCAGCACCCATGGAAAAGTTCTAGCTAGCTACATCCAGTGGGGGACGCCCCGCCCCAGCATTCCTTGCATTATAAAGGCGGGTCTCCCAGCGTCTTTCAGTTCTTTTCCACCATCAGCCCAAAGCATTAGCTCCACAAAATGCCTTCAGCTAATGAGCACGGCATTACCTGAGTATCCTTTTTATTATTTTAACCAGGAAAGAGACACTAAGCTGAAAGCTTGTTTCTAGGGACATGGATATGTTGTTCATCCACACTTATTGGCAGGTTCCTTGCGCTTTAAATCTTGCGGAAGGTCTTCAAGCTGGCTCCTCCCACCCACCCGGTGGTAAAACTCTCGGCTCCGCCCCATGACGCCAGATCTTCCTTACGCTTGGAAGCTCAGGTTCCCTCCTTAACGCGTTGCACTTAAAGACTGGTTCCTAATTCTTGAAAAGTTGAAATTGAAAAGTTTTGCTAAAGACTTGGTCTTCTTCTCCTGCGGCTGCGATGGACAAATCGACTCCAGTTTGGAGGTGCCCTTGCAGGCAGAAAATGTCTGAGGCGGATCCGCCTTCGCGTGCGTCTACTGCCTGGGCCTTGAGCACGACCCGCGGGCCTGCGACTTGCTGCTCTTCCTTTTCGACCTCGTCCTTGAAGACCGTGCTGCCCGATTACAACTGGGGCGCCCGAGAAAAATTCCACGGTGAAATCTAAAGAGGCTCATTGGCGGTGTCAAGCGGCGGCCTCGGCGGATCAGCTTGAGCAGATGATCTCCTCGAGAGGAGGCGGCGCTGGCCGCTTCTACCGGCTGCTGCATTTGTCCCGCCTCTCTCGGTGCCTCTTACTCGGCTTCTTTAAGGAGCTTTGTCTGACCCTCTCGACCAAGGTGAGGGTCCAACTTCTTTGGGACCTTCCTCCAGGTCCAAAAGAGCAAAAGTAAGTCTCTCCGTCGATGCTCTTGGAGGCGGAAGATCCCCTCCCCTGTCGACAGTCGACTTGATCGACCCCTCAGCTTTCGGCCACTGGCTTCACGGTGTCCCGTCAGGCCAGTTGGCGAGACTCCGTCAGCAGCGGTCGAGATTTTCTCGACCCGTTGGAACGAGTTGTCGACTGGAAGCTGAGAATCCCCTCTCCCGGTTCCCCAGTGGGAGTTGAGATCCCGTCTGCTCGTCTGTGCCTCCGGTTCCGGAGCCTTGGTGGGATCGTCCGAGCCAAAGGAGTGCCGATTTCGACACTTCTCCTCGCCTTCCTCGGCCTAGTCGAGACTCTCTGTCTCGGACATCCTCGCTGTCCAACCGATCCACGCCGTCATGGGCGGTCTCGGCTTACTATGACCCAGCGGCGCGCGCGCTCTTCTCCCGGACGAGGGAGGCTTGGCAAGTTGCGCTGGAGGTACGAGAGGAACTTATGTGGCAACAGCTCCTTTTGACCGGGAATAAGCCGACCCAGTCTTCTTCCCGGCCATTAAGTGGCTGTCATCGGACCAGCGAAACAACCCCTCGTTGTAGTCGAGAGCCTGTTCTCAGGCCAGTTGTTGACCAATTCCAGCTGCCCCACCGATTCTAGTGGAACCTCCGCCCCCACAGTCATTAGTTGGGGCTCCGACCAAAAATTCTCAGTCGGCTTTGGGTTTGCCCCCATAGGCTGTCTGTCACCCTCACTCCCGATAAACCTCGGCAGGTGGAGGGTGGCTCAGAGGCGAGGCAGCTCTTTGAGAACTCTTCTGAGTCCGATGATGGTTCCTCCCTTTTCTCCAAGGCGCATAGACTTGGAGTCCTCGGGAGGACAGTCAATGGACAATAGCCCTACGTCCTTCTTAGGGTTGCTTCGACTCATCTCGGAGTCCACGGGATGAAGCTCGAACCTGTTTCTAAGCGGGCCAGGTATCCCCTCACGGAGATTCTGGACCGAGGGTTCTCCTACGGAGGCTTTTCCGATGGCGAAGCCATAGTGGGTCCGACCTTGGAACTCTGGCAGCGTCCTGCTTCCTGCCCTGCGCCTTGAGCCAGGTTGGCCAGGAAGTATCACGGTCCGGTTCCCTGTCCGGTTTGGAACACCCCTCGGCCGAGGGTTGGTTACCGACAGCGTTTTCCGGCGTGCCGAGAGCGCCAGGGATGTGGACAAACCTCCTGACAAGGAATCCAGAAATTGGATTATGCGGGCGAAAGTCTATGCTGCGTCCTCTCTCGGCCTTCATCAGGCCAGTTCGGCCGTCCTCATGGCACATTTTCTCACGCCCTGTTGGGCTTCCTGGATGAGGTTGTCCCTCATCTTCCGCAGATCTGCAGACTACGGTCAGGCAGGTGCGGGACCAAGAGCAGGGCAGTGGCTAAACAGCAGCTCCAGACTGCGTTAGACATCGAGGACTCATGTGCCAGGTCTGTAGCGCCGCAGTGGCCATGCGTCGTCGAGGCTTGGCTGGGATATCCACCTTTGCTCGGATACCCAGCACAAGTTGGCGGATGTTCCTTTTGGGGACTGACCTCTTGACCCTGGGATGGAAGGTCACCTGCAGAGGATCGAGAAGTCCAGTGCTACCTTGGACTCGGTCTCTTCCGCTCAGAAGGACAAGGCGCGAAGCCACAGCCTAAGCCCTTTCGTCCTTCTGCGTCCAGCGAGCGCCAGGCCCAGCAGCGTCAGGGCCAGCAGGCTCGACCTTGGTATCCCAAGCCCAAGCCGTCGGCTTCCTCCAACAGGAAGCAGGGAGGTAAAGGCCCAGGAGGTTCCTCGGCCGGTCCCTTCTCCAAGCCTGCCCAGTGGCGGGCTGAGGGTGTCGCCCCCATCCCTGTCACCTCACCCCTGGTTCCCCGTGAAGGCATGACTCTGCACTTCCTTTCCGCCTGGTCCACTGTTACCACGGACAGGTGGGTACTGGAGGTGGTGGGAAAGGCCTACCTCTGGAATTCGAACAGGCCCCGCCCTTCAGAGCCGTCGCACCTCGGGGCCTCGAGGTCCGCAGCCTCACTGGCGGCTCGCCGAGCCGACATCGCTGTCCTCCTCCAAAGGAGGTGATCACGGAGGTGGAGGACCCCCTTCAGACCGGGGTTCGTGTCCAGGTATTTACTGGTTCCGAAATGGACGGGGGCTGGCGCCCCATTCTCGACCTACACGACCTGAACAAGTTCCTAAGGTCTCGAACCTTCAGAATGGTCACTCTGGGCGCAGATAATACCATCTCTCGAACATGGCGTATGGTTCTGCTCTCTGGACCTACAGGGCCAGCGTTCTTTCACGTCCCTATCCGTCCGTCACATGGAGGAGATTCCTCAGCTTTGGCGGAGGATCCCTCTTCGAGTTCGAGCCATGCCCTTGGCTTATCTCCAGCTCCCAGGGTCTTCACCAAATGCATGGCAGTGGTGACAGCATTCCTCTTGGCGCCGAGGGTTCGGTGTACCCTTACCTGGACGATTGGCTGATAGCAGCCTCCTCAGGCGGGAGGTGGGCGGTCCAGAGATCTGGCCCTCCAGGTTTGCTCTCGAGGTTGGCCTTCTCATCAACAAGGCCAAGTGGACTCGAGCAAAGCAGGTGATCCTGTTCATCGGTGCAGAGCTCGACTCTCTTGAGCCAGAGCACGACTCCGGCGGACAGGGCGAGGTTCTTACCTCCTTGCCCAGTCATTTCTGGTTGGGCAATCGCGCCCTGCCGGGACTTCCTGCGCCTTCTGGGTCTCATGGCAGCCTGTACCAGGCGTGGTCCGTTGGGCCCGCTGGCACATGCGCCCCTTCAGTGGGGACTGGCCAGCCAGTGGTCCTGGCACTGCGATCCTTTGGACCAGCTAGTGATAGTGACCCAGGAGATGTGGACAGCTCTCCAGTGGTGGACCGTTCCATTCCATTTGCAGGAGGGCATCCCGTTTGTCCGCCCAGCCGACGGTCTCTCTGTCGACCGATGCCTCTCTGATGGGTTGGGGTGCCCATCTGGGGACACAGAGTGCAGCGCCTCTGGTCCCAGCGAGAGTCCCGATGCCATATCAACCTGCTGGAGCTCCGAGCGGTCCGCCTAGCTCTCACCGCCTTTGCTCCGTTTCTCCAGGGTCAAGTGGTCCGAGTCAGGCGGACAATATCACGACCATGTACTACCTGAACCGCCAGGGCGGGGCGCTCCATGCTTTATGCAGAGCTCTCTGCATTTGGTCACTCGTGCGCAGGCCTGGGCCCGGATCTCTAGCCATTCATGTGGCAGGAGCCTCCAACACCCTGGCCGATGCCCTGGGCGGATGGGGCTGCATCTCATGAATGGTCTCTCCTGCGGAGGTAGTACAAGATCTGTTCTCCCACTGGGGCACACCTCAGGTGGACCTGTCTGCCTCCAGGGAGAGCAGCGAAGCTGAGGCTGTTTCATGCCGCCCCCTCAGCAGGGCTCGCTGCAGGGGATGCCTTCTCGAGGCTGTGGACCCCGGCCTCTTCTACACCTTTGCCCCATTTTCCTTGATTCACAAGGTGCTTCTCAAAACAAGGAGGGACAAGGCGCAGGTGATCCTGATAGCCCCAGACTGGCCCGTCCATTCTGGTACCCAGATCTCCTCAGCCTCAGCTCCAGGCTCCCGAGGCAGCTTCCAGCTCGCCCGGACCTGCTTTCAGTCAATCAGGGAAGGTGTTCCATCCGGACCTTCAGTCCCTGCACCTGACGGCCTGGTTCCTGGCGGCTAGAGTTCCAGGCCTTGCGTCTTTCCGACGAGGTCCTCAATGTTGTTGAGGCGTCCCGTGAGAGTCGACCAGAAAATGCTCGCCTTCAAATGGAAGAGATTCTCCATTTGGTGTCAGGAGCAGGGCTTGGACCCTTCCTCCTGTTCTGTGGCAAGCATTTTGGACTATTCATGGTCCCTTTCTAGTCAAGGGCTTAGGTCGGCGACCCTAAAGGTGCACCTGGCAGCCATCTCTGCTTACGGGCGCGGGCGGAAGCAGTCGATGTGCAGGAAAAGGTGGTCGGGCGGCTTTTCAAAGCCTTGATCACATTTCCCCCCAGTACGAGAACCTCCACCTCCGTGGGATTTACTGCTGGTACTGGCAAAGCTCATGGGCAAGCCATTCGAACCAGTGCACAGGTGTGATCTCTCTCACCTGTTGTGGAAAACCGCCTTCTTGGTGGCTATCCGTCAGCCAGAAGGATGGGTGAGCTCAGGCGCTTTGCATCGAGTCTCCTTACCTGGTCTTCCACAGGGACAAGGTTGTCCTGCGCCCCACCGAAATTCCTTCCGAAGGTGGTGTGGAGTTTCACCTTAACCAGGTGCTGACTCTGCTGGTGTTCTACCCCAGTCACACCTCAGAGGCCGAATATAGGCTCCATACTCTGGACCCTAGAAGGGCGCTCGCTTATAAGGAGCGCCGCGGCTGAAGATTTAAGGGAGAGGTTCACCAGCTGTTTGTCACCCTCACGCTGAAGCCACACCTGGCAGACCTGCAGCCAAGCGGACGATAGGCAGGTGGGTCACCTCCTGCATAGATCGCTGCTATAAGTTGGCGGGCATGGAGCCTCCCAGAGGATAGAGCTCATTCTACCCGTCATACTGCTGCATCGGTGGCTGCTTCCAGGGACGTCCCTATCCAGGAAATCTGCAGGGCTGCTACCTGGAAGTCAGCACACACCTTATTACCCATTACCACATCGACCTTGAGTCCCTTGGGGATGCTGGTTTTGAGGCCTCCATTCTCCAGTCCTTATTTCCCAAGTAAGTATTGGGGTGTCTTGTGCCTCCCTCCTCCCGGAGAACTGCTAGGAGTCTGCCAATAAGTGTGGATGAACAACATATCCATGTCCCTAGAAATACAGGTTACTCACCTGTAACAGGAGTTCTAAGAATGGTATGTTGTTCATCCCTACAATCTCGACTCTCGGCTTGCGCACAACCTGAGCTTCCAGCCGGGCCAGATCTGGCGCCATGGGCGGAGCTGAGAGTTTTACCACCTGGGTGGGTGGGAGGAGCCAGCTTGAAGACCTTCCGGCAAGATTTAAAGCGGCAAGGAACCTGCCAATAAGTGTGGATGAACAACATATACCTTTCCTAGAACTCCTGTTACAGGTGAGTAACTTGTATTTACAGGTGCTACCTGGAACACAAGGAAGTTAAGTGACTTGCTCAGGGTCACACAGTATGCAAGTGGGGACTGTGGGATTCAAACCTAGCTCTCTGTTTGCAGCTCAGAGCCTTAAACCACTGCACTGTACTGTTGTGAAAAAGTTCGACTTCATTTCTTTTCTGTATGTCGTCTTCCTGCTGTCATCTGTTGACGGGCATTCCTCAAAGTGTGCTTATGACAAACAAATTCCATTTAAGGACAAACATACAGCCTGTGTCAGGTGCATAGGCCCAGAACATGACACTAAGGCCTGTCCCATTTGCCAAAGCGTTATTACTATGCGGGATCCCCGCCAAAAGCGTTTGAGACCTTTCTCTTAGAAAATTAACAGCAGTGCAAAAAATACCTTCCTCAGGAGGGATCCTCTCATAGGTCAGGGAACATAAAGAAAAATGGAGGAAAGGGAGAAAGAGCACTTCCCATCCACGCGGATGTCCAACTCGGGTGAGCTCTTATTCAGCAACCCGCTCCAACAGGTCTCCGTCTCAAAGACCCAACCTCCACGGCCAAAGTCCAGATGTCGGGTGGCTCTGATGTTGCATCCACCCTTCAGTCCCTTAAAGTCTGGCCTAAAGACCATGCTCACAGCCGACCTTGGGCTCCATAGGCCAGTCTACTTCAGCAGATTGTCCAGTCAATGCGCACTTATCATCAGCCTCTGCTACAGGCCCGACTTCCTGGACGGTGCCAGGATTCCGACCAATGGAGTTCGGCCTCCCAACCCCATCAGAGGTACCCTCGGAGACATACGCTAAATGGACCTCAGAACTCGTGTCCATTAAGCAGACCTCGAACCCTAAGTGGGCGTCAAACAGGCGTCCACCAAACATCAAGGACCAGCAACCACCAGCTGAGGTCCACTCCCTGAAAAGGATGTCACATCGTCCATACCTGGCGTCGGCCCATCCAGATGTACGGATTAAGAGGGTACCAACACGAGGTCAAGCGTCTAGCGACAACCAGGAGACAGGGAGGATACAGACCCATAGAAACATAGACTTTGATGGCAGATAAGGACCGCTTGGCCCACCTAGTCTGCCCATTTCCCTACCTAGAGGATAAGCTGCAGATCCTATATAACCAACAGCCTATTTCTTCCTACCCCCACAGAAATTGCCTTATGTCTGTCCATGTGACCTCCACAACCGATGCCATCCTGTGGACAGCAGGCAGTTGGTGCGTCAGGCCACAGACTATCAGACACAGGAAATGGTCAGCGCCCCCACTGGAGAGGCAGGCGCCAGGTCAAACATCGGCCTCAACATTTCAAAGGTTAAGGAATTGTTTTCCTATTGGTGGGAAACCATCAGGAAGGATGTTCCCAACAAACCACCTATGGAGGATCAACCTCCTCCAAAAGATCAAAGCCTGACCAGACCACCCCTAGAGAAGAAAGTCCAAAACCTAGGGGCCGGTCCAAGAAGCAGCAGCAGCCAAGGTCTCCATCACAGACCCCTTCCCACTCACCATGCATGCACAGGTCAAGAAGCACCACAGGAGATCAGATTCCTCTTCCATGACGAATCTCACTCCTCCTCTGCGTCTCCTCTAGATCAGGCTCTCCTTTCAGCATCCCTTCACCAGATCCAAGGTTTGCCTATGTCCCGTCTCCCCCGACAACCCAATGTTTATGGATATAATGAGGCATATCATAGTTAACATGGGTTGGGACACACAAAATTTAGATCCTGAGAGGCTCTGCCTTGTCAAGTATCTAAGACAAAAGGATCCCAAACCAGTGGCGGTCCTGCCATTTAGTTGATACCTTCAGGACATGACCAAGGCTGCTTGAAAACATCCCTTCGCTTCCTCAGCTGTCCCTAAAATGGCGGATCACCTATATCGGGCTCACTTGGAGGACCCTTATTTGGGAGAGCAACCAGTGGCAGATTCTGTGGTGATCACTGCCACACATGATGGGTCACAGAGGCTACAACATCTGAGCACCTAGCCCCCAGACCGGAGTCAAAACAGCTTGCCTCCATGGGGAGGAAAATGTACACCTCTGCCACATGTTCCATCTGCCCATTAAACTTGTTGAGCCACATGGTCCAATTTCAAAATGCCCTGTGGGAACAAGGCCTAGATTTGGCCAAAAACCTTCCAGATGGAGACCAAAGGAAGAATTTGCAAAACTTGTCCGGATGGCTCTGATGTGGGCACACAAGTGCTCAGAAGCGGCATATGACTTTGCAGATTCAGCGCAAGAAGTGCAGCATCAGGCATGTGTCTAAGACAACACTCCTGGTTGAGGTTATCAGGATTTATCCCGGACATCCAGAAGGCATACTAGACATCCCTTTCAAAGGCTCCGTTCTTTTTGGGAGGAATCTGAAAAAAATAACAAAATTGCAAGATGCCAGAAAGGCGGCTCAGACCATACAAGCCACGTACAGACCAAAGCGAAGCCATTTCATAGGCAGCGGAACCGTTTCAGAGGAAAACCGGGTCAGCAGCCTCGATTTGGACAACAGCAAGAGGAGGCTTTGGACGTATGGGCCCCTCTCGAGTTGCAGGATGAGCAGGTGCGAGGAACAAAAATCTCCTCAGGCAATCCTCCTTCCTCCTCCACTGCCTGACACGCTGATGGACTCTCCTCTCTCTCCAGCCCAGGGGAGAGGCAGTTGAGGTCATTTCTCCAAACACATACCAGGGTGGCAGCAGATTACCTCTGATCAATGGGTTCTTCAGCTCATTCAAAGACGGCACTCTATAAAATTCACGGGCTACCACCATCCAGGCCACCACTTCTCTCCCGATATTCAAAACAGCACGCAGTGCTGATCCGGGAAGAGATGCAGGCTCTCCTAGCAAAGAGGTCATAGAACCAGTCCCAAGAGAGGAAAGGATACTATTTCCACTTCTTTTAGTACCCAAAAGACGGGATTTACGCCCAGTATTGGACCTCAGCGATGTAAACACCTTTGTGGCATAGAAATGCTTCAGAATGATCACCTTACCAGGCCTGATCCGATGCTATGCCAGGGAGCTTGGCTCACATCACTGGATATGCAGGATGCATATCTCCATATTCCTTCGTAAGACACCCCAGAAGATTCCTGCGATTAGAGTTCTAGGGCCAGCATTTGCAATTCGGGCACTACCCTTTGGGCTGTCATCAGCTCAGAGTGTGTTCACCAAGTGCCTAATGGTAGTAGCCGCAGCCCTAAGGAGAAGAGGCCACTACGTCTTTGCTTATCTGGACAATTGGCTTCTGACTGCATCATCCAAGGAAGGCTTGCTTCAGGCTCTAAAGGATACCGTTTTAATATTCAAAGACCTAGGTGTCACTATCAACCTGCAAAGTCAACCCTCACAGCTGACAAAGGCTACAGTTCATCAGAGCAGTGCTGGACACTACAAAGGAAGGTCCTTCCTGCCAAGCGACAGGGCAGAGCCTAAGGAACCTAACGACATATCCTAGGTCAGAGACTGGTCTGAGCACGGACCGTATTCGTCTTCTGGGCCACATGGCAGCTGCAGTAGTCATTGATCTTACTTGAGAGGAAGCTCTTGCAGCAGGTAACACATGTAGGACTGATGCCACCTGGCGACAGATCTCAGCAGTTTTCTCCAGCAGTACCAGCGTGGGACCGCCCACCCAACATCAGCTAGCCCCGGCGTCACCCAGTATAAAAGCAGGTGGTAGTCCCCACGTGCTCCAGTTCTTTCCGCCAGTGCAGCGTTAGTCAGCTCTCGGCTCTAACAGTTCCTCAGCTTAGAACCTTTTTCTACAGTTTCACTTCAGTGATCTTTATTACATATGTCCACTCCACCCGATCGGGCACGGGAATAAGTGCTCTTGTGGGAAGCAGATCCCTTGAAGGACGGACATTCGGCTTGCCTTTTTGCCTGGGCTCAGACCATGACACCAGCGCCTGTCCCCTGCCAGGCCTTCAATAGCGGACCAGGATTCGGAGACAGAAGTCTCTTCCGGCTTATCTAGCCCAACAACGTTTGGCCGGATGCAGCAGGAGATGTCCTCTGGGAGGAATTCCGTTCTCCCTCTCCAAAGAAAACACAGAAAGGAGAAGCATCACCACCAGAACCGGAATCGCTCGCCCTCCAGACCCAGGTCTTCCAGCTCCCTGTCCACTGGTCGCTCCGGCTCCTCCGGACATGAAGCCAGCTTACCCCTCTCAAGTCTTCCGCCTCAGCTGCTCTGGCTAAGGGCTCCTCCCTTCAGCCTATTAAGATTTGGCCCCGGACTCAGGTTCTGCAGCAGCAAAGAGGCCCTTGGACTCCGGTTCTGCGGTGGCGAAAAGGCCTTCGGATCTAGCTCCTCAGCGCCTAAGAGGCCTCCAACACGGCTCCACAGCGGCTAAGGTGGGCACTCCTCCCAGTCGGCCTTTGCTGATCTCCGGAGTCAAGCAGTCAGCAGGGCACTCCTCTTCCAGGGCTTCCTCCCTGCCCCAAAGCACAAGTCAGACTGGCGTCCCTTGGACAAGTGCAGAAAGCCTGCTGACAGGCCTGCCAAGGCTGCTTCCCGCTCCAACCATTCTCCGGACAGGAGGCGTCCTCGGACAAGGCTACAGGCCCAGCGCCGAAAAGCATCCTTCAGTCTCCCCGTGCCAGACAAGCCGCCCACCGAACCACTACGTCGTCCTGTAGCCCCAAGCGTCCCCGCCCGGTACTCCCAGCGCCTCTCTGAAGGACCGTCGCGCTGGTCCACCCGGCGTCTGAGCCCGACAGCAGTGCTACTGAGTTGCCATCAACATCGTGTATTACACCAATGCGGATCCAGCTGGACGATCGCGGAGAAGGCAGACCGACATCGCCCCCACGACCTGGGTCTCCGAAGCTGCAGTCAAAAGAACAAACACCTTCTCAACCTCAGATCCAGTAAATAATTTTCATGAGATATTTTTATTTTATGGAGTCTGTTCAATCCCATTGCTCCTTAACAAATTATGTAATGTTTCAGAACAAATGTTCCTTTATCAGACACTGGAGCTTTCTCTAAAATTAAAGAAAAATAAATATCACATGACAAATGCTTATTTTGTTCATGGCTCCATGCTTCATCACTTTTCTAAATCTGTATTGTTTAGACTTTATCATAATTTTCAAAACCGGTGGAACTAACCTGCATATATAAATCAGCCCATTTACTAAAATGGAAAAGCAGCAGCAGCGTCTGTCGTGGGAGGGAGTATGCTCTTTGTGTTAATTCAAACAATGACCATTACGTTCTACAAAGAGACAAATTTAATTAAGAATCCAGTATTTGGAAGGGTTTCTTTATGAAGCTGGATATACATGCAAAAATATAATAACTTTTCATTTTGTAATGTTTCATCAAATATTTTCTCTCAGCCTATTTTGTTTGCTCTCTGTGTCTCTGTAAGCATAACAGAGACACGTTTAGGTTATTAGAGATATGAAGTCTTGTATTAATTTACTATTTCTAAATAAAGGAAACCAAAATTATCCTTACCACTGAAAGAATCATTTATCTCAATACAAGAAGATTCTCTTCAAGTTCCAAATTCTAAGTTTTTCTCCACAGAGCGTTTTATGCTATAGCCATTATGAACCGTAAAAAGCTCTCTGGCTGTTTCACCTTACCAGGTGATAAAGAAAAGGGCCAAGCCACACAGGTGTGCGTAAAGGCGTGCTTGCGTTACCTCAGGTAACCACACCTCTTGTGGCCCAGTCATAAAGAAACCACCCTTCAGCCGTCAGGGGATCCCGTTTCTTTTAATGTTTCTAAGTATAAAAACATCACCCCTATTCCATCTGGAAGCAGGGGACAAATCCCCTCTAGCCCCAGAAAGCATAAGGATAAGCGCAGGAGGACCAGATCTCCTTCCTTCTCCCGCTCTTTTCACCCAGGCCCAGACATAAGAAGAAGAGCGGCGTTCCTCCTCCTCCTCTTCTTCAGAAGAAGACTGTGGGGAGTCCGACAAGTCCTACCCTGGTTCTGACCCTGACTCGCTTCCAGGTGCTACAGAGGACTAGCCCAAATCTCGCCTGATGACCCCAGTTTTATGGAGGTCATGAGGCACATACAGGAAGAATATGGGATGGGATACAGAGGCCCTGGACCCCGAGCAACTGTCTGGAAAATATTTGCACCAGAAAGACCCCAAGCGGTGGTTATCCCCCATTAGTGGATACCTTCCAAGGGTCACCCTTGCCATGGAAGCATCAACATGCTTCCTCTGCAGTGCCAAAAGGCAAATCGCTTATACGGGCCCCCAAGGACCACTCTTATCTTGTTGAACATCCCACAGCTGATGCTGTGGTTATATTAGCTGCACATGATAGTTCGTGAGACCAAAGCACCTAAGTACTCAGCCGCCAGACAGGAGTCTAAGCAGCTGGATTCATTAGGCATAGGGTGTACTCATCTGCCACCTACAGCATTTGCAGACTCAACTTTTACTCACATGGTCCAGTTTCAGAATGCCCCTGGGGACCAAGGGCGGGACATCCTGCAAGTCATGCCCGACTGCCCTCAAAAGGTGGAACTTGCTAAACTTTTGCAGACTGGCTCAGATGTTGGTACTCGCATCCTCCAAGCAGCGTGTGACTCTACAGACACTTCCAGCAAGGCGGCGCTACGGAATTTGTCTTTGGCGCCATTCCTACCTCCGGGTCTCTGTTCGACGTGCAAACTACCCTTCTGGGCGCCCCTTTCAGAGGCTCTCTGTTCTTCATAGAAGCGCATGAGAAAATCATAGTCAAACTACAGAACTCTGGAAAGGCTATCTGTTCTGTGCAGTCTGTATTGCCCAAAACGGGAGCATTTTCGTCAGCAGTCGCCTCCAATCTGCCTGACTGTTCAAGCGACCCCCTCTCCCAGACCTGTTGTCAGGAGGCGGTGGAGTCGTTTTCTCTTTATGCCCAGGCCTGGAGAAGTGACCCTGACCAGTGGGTCCTCAACCTCATGGAGTTCGGACACTCCATATAGTTCGGGTCTTCCCCGACAAACCATCGCCCCCTCCCACTACTCAGAGACCACAGAGCTCCTGTCAGACAGGAGATTGTCTCTTAGCCAAGGATGCCATAGAATGCATCCCGGAGGCAGATGTAGACCCTTTTTTTTTTTCACCCCACGTCGTCTTGGTTCCCAAGAAGTCGGGGACTTAAGAACCATTCTAGATCTAAGAAACCTCAATCGTTGGGTCTCTAGCGGAGATTCCAGATGATTTGCTTCCATATCTCCTTCCATTTCTTTCAGTCGGGGATTGGATGGCTTTCCTGAACATGCAGGATGCATATCTGCACATACCCATTTGCAGAAATCATCATGATTCCTGAGATTCAGGTTGAAGTCCAGTCCTACCAATTCAAGTCCTCCCTTCGGTCTTTCCTGTACCCCATTGTCTTCACAAAATGCCTTGCCGTTAATCATGAGCGGCACTGCACAGAAACGGATATTTCTGTTTCCTGTTTGCGAAGGAAGTATTTTTCACAGAGAGGGTGGTGGATGTATGGAACGGCCTTCCAGAGGAGGTTGTGGAGTCACAAACAGTGGTGGAATTCAAGCATGCATGGGACAGTCATAAGGCAATTCTAGGGGGTGGGGTAGGAAGAAGTAGGCTGCTGGTTAACTAGGATCTGCAGCTTATCCATCAGGTAGGAAATGGGCAGACTGGGTGGGCCAAGCGGTCCTTATCTGCCGTCAAATTCTATGTTTCTATGTTCCCTATCTAGCGACTGGCATCTGTTAGCACCGTCCAGGTCTTGTCTTTGGGAGACCATCCTGAACACACACTCCCTTTGTCGGTGCCTGGGGATCACAGTGAACCCAGAGAAGTTCCAGCTGCTACCATCCCAGCATCTGCAATTCAAGGAGCCCTTCTGGATGCAACCTTGGTGAAGGCCTTCCTTCCTTCTGACAGAGCAGAGCACCTCAGAACACTAGCAATCAGGCTTGTTCAGCATCTATCATCCCGGCCAGATCAATTCTTTGGCTTCTGGGACACATGGCGGCTGCCATGAGTTCGGTCCCTTTGCCAGAGCTGTGCATGTGTACCATTCAATGGACGCTTACGCATTCAGTGGGACCAAACCAGGGACGATTTGGATTTTGCCTGTCTGGATCACAGAGCCAGTTAGTCAACAGCTCCGCTGGTGGGGTCCCCTCACAATCTCTTTGGATGCCTCCCTTCCAGCCAGAGACACCTACCCAGATTCTCATTACAGATGCGTCTGGGACAGGATGGGGGCTCATCTATGGATCCACAGGACTCGAGGGCTGTGGTCCCGTTAGAGGAGAACCTGCATATCAATGTGCTCGAGCTAAGAACAGTCCTGTACTCTCTGCAGGTTCTGTCCTTCCATACTTCCGGCCACCTTCGGGTTCAGGTGGACACCTCCTTGGTGTTCTCCATCAACAAGTAAGGAGGCAGCACCTCTTATCCCCTGTGTTGGGAAGCTATGAGTGTGGGACTGGGCGACAGAGCATCAGCTCAGTCTGTCAGCAGTCCATGTTCCTGGTTCCCTGATATAGGTTGCAGGCGCTCTCAGCCGAGGCAAACCTTTGACTCACAGTGGTCCCTGCTACAGTTGGTAGCAGACACCATGTTCACCAGATGGGGGATGCCAGAATTGGACCTGTTTGCGTCTCAGTGCAGCATAAAAACTGCCCAGTCTATGCTCGCTCAGTCCTGAGCCTGGAACTTCCTGGCAAGATTCATTGTCCTGATCCTGGAAAGGGGTTCCTTACGTATTTCCTCCTTCCACCTCCTACAGTGGGTTCTGCTCAAAGCCCAAGCAGAGAGGGTGGTCATGATCCTGATAGCCTCTCTGTGGCCCAGACAGATTTGATTCCCACTGCCCAGGTGTCTGACAGTGGAGCCTCCATGGCTCCTTCCACTCTCTGGTCAGCTACTCGCTCAGCAACAGGGAGATTTGGTCCACCCCAACTTACACTCCCTCCACCTGCATGCTTGGCTCTTCAGGACCTAGCCAAGCTGTGATTTGGAGCATCGGACGAGGTAGCTCAGATCTTGGTTGGTAGCGGAGGGCCACTACCAGGACCACTCACGCCATGAAGTGGAAACGCTTTTGTCTATGGGCCACAACCAGGAGATTGGACCCTCTGGTCTGTCTGGTCAACTCTATCTTACAATACCTGTTATCCCTCTCTTCCATTAAAGTACACCTGGCCACTGTTTCTGCATATCATCACTCGTCCATGACAGGACAGTGGCTCAATTGGAGGTAGTCAAACCCTTCCTTAAGGGGATCCCGCATCTCCGTCCTCCTGTTTGGGACCCTGTTCCTCCTTAGGACTTACTGTTTGTTCTGGAAAGGCTTACGCTTCCACCATTTGAACCAGCCATGAGATGTGAGCTTCATTGCCTCTCCTGGAAGAGCGTTGCTTTTGATAGCAGTCACCTCTGCTAGGAGCATTTCTGAGCTTCATGCTTAGATGCGTAAAGAGTCTTATCTGATTTTTCATAAGGATAGGGTGGATCTCCACACCAATTCAAAATTCCTTCCTAAAGTAGTCTCTGAGCTTACTCTCAATCAGTCGGGTCAGCTTCCGGTTTATTACCTGGAACATTCCAACCAGGGTGAGGCGTTTCTGCACTCCTTAGATGTGCATAGAGCCTTGCGCTGTTATCTGTCCAGAACTAAGGAGGCCAGGCAATCGGATCAGCTTTTTGTGTCCTTGCGGACAGGTCCTTGGGCACCCTGTTACCAAACAAACACTGTCACGTTGGTTCATCAATTGCCTTTCCTTCATGTTGGGTGGGAAAACCCTTCCAGGTGCGGTCAGGGCACATTACACAAGCGGTTGCTGCTTCTTTCGCAGCACTCAAGAATGTCAGCGGGTGACATGTGTGCTGCCGCCACTAGCAATCTGTTACACATTCATCAGGCACTACAGCCTGGATATAATTTCAGGCTTCTAGCAGGGTTTGGCCTTGCAGTTCCCCAGGGCCTTATCTCATGAGAGGTCTCTCTCCCAATGTGTCTGCCTCTCCTTTCCCCCTCCCAAGGGTTGTCTTAAGCTTTATACTGCTTGAGAGCTGTCTGTCTGTTACTTCCCTCCCCAAGGGTTGTCTTTAGTTTTATACTGCTTGGGAATTGGTCCTACATGTGTTTACCTGCTGCAAGAGCTTCCTCTCGGAGTAAGATAGTACAGTAACGTAAGAACTTACCGTAACAGTAGATCTTGAGAGAAGCTCTTGCAGAAGTTATGTTTTCCCTCCCTCCTTCCCCGGGAGAAAGTCTCTCTGCTCTGATCCAACCTTCATGTTTTTCAGTTGTGGCCTTAGTAGTTTGCCTTTGTTTTCTCTGTGGAGCTTGTTCTATCCATAGCTGTCTGCTTTTGGCCTGTCACTGGCGTGCAAGAACTGGAGCACGTGGGGACCGCCACCTGCCTTTATACTGGGTGACAGGGGTGAAGCCAGCGTCGGGTGGGCAATCCCATAGTCGGTACTGCTGGAGAAAAAATTGCGAGATCTGCTGCCAGGTGGCGTCAGTCCTACATGTGTTATCTGCTGCAAGAGCTTTTCTAGAAGATCTACTGTTACGGTAAGTTCTTACGTAACTTTACTTTCCACTGTCTCGCCTTAACATACAGACCATTCAGTGGACACTCAGAGTCCAGTTGCAGTGGTGGCTAGTTCAGGAACACCTCACGGTGGGAGTTCCATTCCAGTCACCCACTCCAGCAGCGACTCTGACCATGTGGATGTCAGGATCAGTTGAGGGTGCTCATCTGGGTGACAGAAGGACCCACGGTGTATGGTCCGGAACAGAGTTCCCTCCACATAAATGTCCTGGAAATGAGGGTGGTTCTTTCGCCCTGCAAACATTAAAGCCAGTACTTTCCCTAGGGCATCTACTAATTCAAACAGGCAATATATCAGTAGTGTTCAATATAAACAAACAAGGGCACCCATTCATACCAGCTCTGCCGAGGGCAGTGAGGGTATGGTATTGAACAATAGAACACCACATCACACTGTCGGCAGTTCAGTTCCTGGGTTGCAAAACATGCTGGCAGATTTACTCAGCAGATCCAGGTCCAGCACACACGAATGGGAGGTGCTGCAACAGGTGGCAGAATCCCTGTTCACAGAATGGGAAAGCCAGAACTAGGCCCTATTTGCCTCCCCATACAACATAAAACTGCCCAAATTCCTCTCGCTAGATCCAGGGCCTGGTGTTTTCTGGCGAGACACGTTGTCCCTCTCCTGGACAGACAGATTCATATACGCCTTTCTCTCCTTCCTGTTGATCCAGAGAGTCCTGCTCAAGCTACAGAACAAAGGAGCAGACATGATTTTAGTTGTCCCATATTGGCCCAGACAGATATGGTTCCCTTACTCCAACAACAAGCGAGTGAACCAGCCTTTCCTCTTCCTCACAGCTCACACATACTGTCACAAGACAACGGGTCCCTGGTTCACCTGAACTAGCGATCTCTACACGTGCACGCCTGGCTCCTGAGGACATAGTGATATTTCGCCATGGGTCTCCTACAGAGTGGCCAATATCCTTGTAGCTGCGAGAAACCCTCTACTGGAGCCACATATGCCATGAAATGGTGCAGGTTCTGCCTCTGGTCCTCGGCTCGGACCTGGACCCCTAACTTGCCCAGTGAAATCAGTGCTAGAGTACCTTCTTTCCTTGTCGGACACTGGGCTAAGCTATTCCTCGATAAAGGTGCCCCTTTCCTCACTATCTGCTTACCATGCACCCTTCAGAGATAAATCCTTGGCTCAGCTGGACCCATCATGCACTTTCTTGCATGGCATCCGTCACTAAAACTTCCCGTTAAGGTCTCAATCCTTCTGTGAGATCTGCTGTTCATTTTAGAGGCAGCTCACACTGCCACCTTCGAACCAGCCGTGGATTGCGAGCTATGCCTTCTCTCTTGGAAGGCGTTATTTTTAGTTGCAGTCACCTCTGCAAGAAGAATTCCAGAGCTCCAGGCACTTCGTGTAAAAAGCCGTATTTGATTTTTCACAGGGACAGTGTGTCCTCAAGAACTAACCCTAAGTTTCTTCCCAAGGTAGTATCCAGGCTTACTCTCAGTCAGGACATTGATCTCCCAGTCTATTTCCGGAGAATTCCAATAGAAGAAGCTCTCCTGCACACTTTGGATGTGCATTGGATACTCAGTACTATCTGACCAGAACCAAGGAGCACCGTCAGATTAATTGTTTGTTTCTTTTGCCCAAAGAATGTTGGGGGCACCAGTTTTGAAACACTCTCTCAAAATGGCTGGTAAACTATATTGTTTTCTGTTAACAAAACGGCACAAACCCTTGCGGGACCAGTAAAGGTCACTGTACAAGGGAATGGCAACATCCTTTGCCTCCTAAAGAATGTGTCTCAGCCTCTTCCATCTGTGCAGCAGCTACTTGGAGTACTGTGCACACTTTATCAGACATCACAGTCTGGACATAGCCTCTGGGTGCAAAGTGAGCTTTGGCCTTGCAGTCCTCAGGGGCTCCTTTCATGGGGTTCTCTCTCACCCTTCTCCTGTCCACCTCCTGTTTTTAGGGGCTAACGCACTGTCTGGGACTCTGTCCTAGTGGTGTAACCTGCTGCAAGAGCTGTATCTCAAAGTAAGATAGTACAGTTACGCAAGAACTTATAACAGTAGATCTTCAAGAACAGCTCTTGCAGCAGGTACTTCCCACCCACCTTCCCTCAGGAGGTCAGACATATTTCTTACCATCTATTGGTCTTCCTTTGGAAGTGGATCCACGGTCTCCTATTAGAATTACAACGTTATGCTGAAGTCTCGATTGGGAGAACTGAGGGACACGGGGACCGCCCTTTTATGCGGGGGGAGCTGATGTTGGGGGTAGTCCCCCACTGGATGTAAGTAGCTAGAATTTTTCCGTGGGGTCCTGCTGCCTGCCGGCTCCGGGTCCTAATGGTGTAACATGCTGGAAGAGCTGTTCTCAAAGATCTACTATTCTGGAAAGTTCTGACATAACTGTACTTTCCTTCCAAAGGTTTTGTCTGAATTCACCTTAAATCAGGACACTCAACTACCAGTTTACTACCGAGTATTCAAATACAGGGAAGGCCTTGTTACATACTCTGGATGTACATAGAATCCTTCTTTACTATACAGAATGGACCAGTTCAACAAGAAAGACAGATCAGTTGTTCGTCTCCTTTGCTCAAAGAATGTTAGGGGCTCCAGTGACCAAGCGGACATTGGCCAAATGGTTGGTCAACTGTATTTCTTTCTGTTACCAAAGTACAACAAACCCTTGCGGGATTGATCAAGGGTCACTCCACTAGAGAATTGCAGCCTCCTTCGTCCCTCAAAACTGTGTCCGCAGCAGATGTCTGTGCAGCTGCTACTTGGAGTTCAGTCCATACCTTCCTAGGCACTACAGTTTGGATATTGCTTCCAGAAGGAGAGCAGGTTTTGGCCTTGCAGTCTTCAGGACTTCTCTCCTAAGGAGTGCAAAGGACTCTGTATTTCTGTTAGTCCACCACCCTTCTGACTTGGTCTCTCTTTGTACTGCTTGGGACTCCGTCCCATGGCGTATGTGCGCCATCAGGAAAATTCCTCTAGTCCCCATAGCGCATATGTGCATCAGGTATTCACTTCATCTCATCCCCAGGCGCATTTGTGCATCCTGCACTTCTTGTGCACTTTCTTGATCAACCAATCAGGGATAAGGTTATTGGAAAGTGCAGGTCAGTAGGAAACATTCCTACCTGTCAGAATACCGACTCTAAGATAGGGGTCACCATCGAGTTAGAGTAAATTACCTTTTTATGTTTTAATTTGGGTTAAAAGTGAAGAAAGTGCTATTTCTAGGGATGTGGATATGTTGTTCAATCCACACTTACTAGCAGGTTCCTTGCCGCTTTAAATCTTGCTGGAAGGTCTTCAAGCTGGCTCCTCCCACCCACTCGGGTGGTAAAACTCTAGTCTTCGCCCCATGGCAGATGTTCCTTACCGCTTGAGCTCAGGTTCCTCCTTAGCACTCTGCGTTTTGAGGCCTGGATCCACACTCTTCAGTTAAACCGAAACTTATTCTAAGGTTTTAAAGACTTGGGTCTTCTTTTTCCCTCACGGCTGCGATGGACCAAATTGACTCCCAGATTTACGTCGGTGCCCTGTGGGCAGATGATGTCCCGGACCGACCCTTGCGTCACGTCGTCTACTGCCTAGGACTCGGTCATTACTCGCGAGCTGCGAGGTTGTGCAGATCCTTTTCAGCTTGGTCTTGGAGGATCGTGCTGCCGACTGCTTGGGCGCCCTGAAGCGTTATCCTCTGGTTAAGTCGAGGCCGTTGCGGTAATCCAGCGGCGGCGGGTTCGACGAGACCAGCTGGAGCAGATGATACTTCCTGGGAGGCGGCCCAGGGCGCATCTTCATCTTCTCAGTGACGTGGCATTTATCCCACTCTCATTGGGCTCTTCTTATACAGCTTCTTTTAAGGAGCTTTGCAGTCCCTCTCCACCAGGGAGGCGGCCTTCAGGACATTCTCTCGGTCCCAAAAGAACTCCAAAGGTAATTCCCACAGTCGTTCATGGGAGTGGGAGAGGTCCCTTCCGGAGAGTCGACTTGGTCGAGAGGTTGCGGCTAAGGCAGCTGGCTTCATAAGTGTCTCGTCCAGGTCAGCCGACCGAGACAACCGTCGACACAGTCGAGATTTTTATCGACCCGTCAGACGGTTTGTCGACTGGAGAAGCCGACAACCCTTCTTCACCAGCCCCACCCCACCCCCGGTGGAAACCGAGGACTTACCTGTGCCTCCATGCTGCGGGTCCCGGTTAAGGTCCCTGAACGAGGGAGGAGCGAGTTTCCTTCGCCCCTCTCTCCCAGCCCACCTCGTAATCCCCAAAGGTCTCGGTCGGACCTCTTCCAGGTCTAGTCGGTCCGCCGTTGGCGTCTTGGCACTATGGAAAGCGGCGCGCTCATCCTCATCGTCCTCTTCGGAGGATAGGCTCTGCACAAGTTGCGTCGGCTCGATGAGTTTAATGTGGCAGCAACTGTTACTGTCCTGGAATAAGCCGACTCTGTCGCCTTCTGGCGGCATTAAGTAGCTGTCACCGGAGCGTCTGAAACATCCTCGTGAGTGGTCGAGGAGCCAAAGGAGTCACCGGTTGTTCGGCCTAAACTGGCTGCACACCCATTGTGGTGGAACCTCCGCCTCCACAACCGAAGACTGGGGCCCCGACCAAGGATTCTTGGTCGGGTCAGGGTTTGCCCCATAGGTTGTCGGTCACCCTCGCTCCCGATCAACCTCGGCAAGTGGAGGGTGGCTCAGGCACTTGGCAGCTGTTCGCACACTCCTTGGAGTCAAGGTTTTATTTAACTCTTAAAAATTGATTAGCGTTTTGCTCATAAAAGTGCTAAAACATTGTGAAAATGCATAGCACCTGCCTCACTGTTGTTTAATAAATATATCACTTTTAGAAAATCTGTATAAATATTTTCTGTACAGTTAGTATTGTCCCAAGAAAAAACTGCTAATCAGTTATGTAAAACCCTGGAGTCTAGCGACTCCTTGTTCTCAGGCTGCTTGACCTGGGTGCACTGGGGGTCAGTGGGTGGGCGGAAGCCCATCCTCGTTGGGAATGCTTGAGCTTATCTCAGAATCCACTGGGATGAAGCTCGAACCTGTTTCAAAATGGGCCAAGTATCCCTCACGGAGATACTGGACCAGGGGATTCCCTACAGAGGGCTTCCTGGTGGCTGAAGCCATTGTTGGCCTGGCCCTGGAGCGTGGCAGCGGCCAGTGTCTTGTCCAGCACCTTCAGGCAGGATGGCTCAAGTATTTCTGTCCCTACAGGTTCACTCTCTGGTTTCGGAGCCCCCTCTGCGGAGGGTTCGTGACCGACAGCGTTTTCTGGCATTCCGGGCTAAGGGATGTGGACAAGCCACCTGATAAGTCAAGAAATTGGACTACTCCAGAGCGGAAAGTATATGCTACTTCCTCCCTAGGCCTTCGTCCAGGCTAGCTCGGCCATCCTGATGGCACACTTTTCACCACGCCCTTTTGGGCTCCCTGGATGAGGTGATGTCTCATCTCGGCTGACCTTCAAGCAGCGGTCAAGCAGGTGCGGGGACCAGGGAAGGCGGTGACCAGAACAGCAGCTCCAAACTTCTTTGGACATCGCGGACTCGTGTGCGGGCAGTAGCGTCATGAGTGGCCAAGTGTGCCGCGAGGCTTGGCTGCGATTCTCCACCTTTACGACGGATACCCAGTATAAGCTGGCAGACGCCCCTTCCTGGGTACTGACTTTGGGTCCCAGTGTGGAGGTCATCTCCAGCGGATTGAGAAGTCCAGTGCCACCTTGGACTTGGTCACTTCTGCCCAGAAGGACAAAGGCCACCAGCAGCAGCGTAAGCCCTTTAGTCCTTCAGCCCCCGCACATCCGACCCAGCAACACCAGCATCAGGGCCAGCAGGCTGGCGCTAGCACCCCAAAGCCAAGCCCGCTGCTTCCTCCAGCAGGAAGCTGGAAAGAAAAGGTCCAGAGCAGCTCCTCGGCGGTCCTTCCTCCAAGCCTGCCCAGTGACAGGTTGAGGGTGTCGCCCCCAACCTCGTCACTCCTCCCTGGGGCCACGGGTTCCACAGCTCTCTGTCGCCTCGCCGAGCCAACATTGCTCTGCTCCTTCAGAAGGAGGTGATCAGGAGGTAGTGGACCCTCCTCCAGACCAGGGTTTGTGTCCAGGTACTTCTTGGTCCCAAAATGGATGGGGGCTGGTGCCCCATTCTCGACCTGCACAAGTTCCTAAGGTCTTGTATCTTCAGGATGGTCACTCTGGCTCAGATCATTCCATCCTTGGAGCCGGGCTTGTGTTCTGTTCTCTGGACCTTCAGGACGGGTTCTTTCCGTCCCATTCCGTCTGTCTCACCAGCTGATTCCTCTGCTTCAGGCAGAAGGATCTGTTCTGAGTTCAGGCCATGCCCTTGGCCTCTCTCCAGCTCCCAGGATCTTCACCAAATGCATGGCAGTGGTGACAGCATTCCTGTTGTGCTGAAGGGTCCGGGTGTACCCTTACCTGGACGACTGGCTGATTGCTGCCCCTTGGGTTGGAGGTGAAGCGGTACAGAGATCTGAACCTCCAGGTCTGCTCTCAGATTGGTCTCCTCATCAACGAGGCCAGATCAGAACTCGTGCTTCACAGGTTCATTGGGGCAGAGCTAGATCTCTCCGAGCCAGGCCGCGGCTCCCGGCAGGACAGGGCCGAGGTCCTTTCCTCCTTTGCCCAGTCATTTCTGGTTGGGCAATTGCGCCTGCCTGGGACTTTTACAGTGACCCAGGAGATATGGAACAGCCTCCAGTGGTGCTAGTTCCAGCTCATCTGCAGGAGGGTATCCTGTTTGTCCGCTCGAGCCGATGGTCACTCTGATGACAGACTCCTCTCTGATGGGTTGGGGTGCCCATCTGGAGGAGCTCAGAGCTCACGGCCTCTTGTCCCCTCAGGAGTCTCGATGCCACATCAACCTGCTGGAGTGTCGAGCGGTCCGACTAGCCCTCACCGCCTTCGCTCCGTTTGTTCATGGTCAAGTGGTCCAGACAGACAACACCAGACCATGTACTACCTAAACCGTCAGGGTGGGACACGCTCCTTGCCTCTGTGCAAGGAGGCTCTCCGCACTTGGTCTCTCGTGATCAGCCTGAGGCGGACCTCCTAGCCATCCATGTGGCAGGAGCCTCCAACAGTCTGGCCGATGCCTTCAGCCGGATAGGCGCTGCATTTCACGAGTGGTCTCTACTGCCGGAGGTAGTACAAGATCTGTTCTCCCACTGGGGCACCCTCAGGTGGATCTGTTTTCCTCCAGGGAGAATGCGAGTTGAGGTTATTTCATGCCTGCCCCTCAGCAGGCTCACTGCAGGGATGCCTTCTCGAGGCCGTGGACCCGGGACTCTTCTCGCCTTCCCTCTATTTCCTTTGATCCACAAGGTGCTTCTCAAGGCGAGAAGAGACAAGGCACAGGTGATTCTGGTAGCCCCAGACTGGCCCGTCAGTTCTGGTATCCAGATCTCCTCAGACTCAGCTCCAGGCTCCTGAGGCGGTTTCCAGCCCACCTGGACCTGATCTCAGTCAACAAGGGAAGGTACCCACCATGACCTTCAATCCCTGCCTCGGCCTGGTTCCTGAGCAGCTAGAGTTCCAGGCCTTGGATCTTTCCAACGAGGTCCTCAATGTTGTTGAGGCATCCTGTAGGAGTTGACCAGAAAATGCTATGCCTTCAAATGGCGAGATTCTCCATTTGGTTGTCAGGATAAGATTGGACCCTTCCTCCTGTTTGTTGGCTAGCATTCTGGACTACCTGTGGTCCTTTCTCAGCTAGTGCTTGAGTCGGCTGACCCTTAAGGTGCACCTGGCAGCCATCTCTGCTTACGGAGCGGACCAGGAAGCAGTCTGTGGCGCAGGAGAAAGGTGGTTGGGTGCTTTTTCAAAGGCCTTGATCACATATCCCGCGGTGCAAACGTCCACCTCCGTGGGATCTACTGCTGGTATTGGCTAAGCTCATGGGCAAGCCATTCGAACCGATGCACAGGTGTGACATCTCTCACCTGTCGTGGAAGACCACCTTCTTGGTAGCTGTCACGTCAGCCAGAAGGATGGGAGAGCTCCAGGCGCTCCATCCAGTCTCCTTATCTGGTCTTCCACAGGGACAAGGTTGTCCTGCTCCCCACCCAAAATTCCTTCAAGCGGCGATGTCCGGAGTTTCACCCTTTACTGAGAATCTGGACTAAAAGTAATGTTTTGGGATTTCAAGCAAAGCCTCAAACAAAGAATTGACGACTTGAATTTATCAGCCAAGCAAGCCTGCAGTGCTGTTAAACAGCAAGGGAGCTTTACTATTATTTCTTAGCATTGATATTGCATTGGGGAAAGGAGGAGTAGGAGTTTGAAGAAGGTTGTGCAATGGCTACTTAAAGTCTCTTTTTGAGTGTGGATAGGAAGGATAGGAATATAAAAGCAGTTGCTCAATATATCTAAATGTGTACAACAAAAGGAGTGTAAGGGAAAAAAAGAAAGAATGTTTTGCACTGATAGAGGGGAGGGAGACTTGGGGGATGTTTGGTATCCTGCATCTGGAAGGGTGGGGGTCACTGGTGGGCAACAACAGCAATGGGTAGGGTGGAGGCTGCAACAACTCACCAGTGCACCAATCTTCTCAAAAATTGCCTGGAGTGTGGGAGGATGTTTAGTGTGCAACCACATAGAGAAACTTAGAAAGGAGATTGAGGGTCTGCAGGAGGAACTAAGACAGGCAAGGCAGATTGGGGTGGGTTTAGCCCAATACTGGAGGGAGGAAGAAGGGGAGATGAGGGGAGGAAATTTAAGCAACAGTGGTGAGGAGAGGGTCAGAAGAAGGAAGCAGAGACAAAGGGGCCCAGGCCAGGAAGAACGATTGCGGAGAACCAGGTCAGGAGACAAAAGACAAATGGAAGGAGGAGATAGGGACCTGTGAGGGAGGCAAGTAGGCAAAGTCATGGAGTGGAAAGGAGAGAACAGGTTACTATGAAGAGAGAGGAGCGGGCATTTGTGAGGGTCTTCAGAAAATAGTTTTGCACTGCTAGAGAGAAGAAGGTGGAGGAGGAGGAATGATTAAATTAGAGAGAGTAATTGATAAATGCCTGGACCAAACTGGAGCAGGGGAAATTCTGCTCAGAGGGGTACATTGAGGTAAAAGGAAATAATGTACAGGAGGAAGAAGAGCTGGAAATGAGAGAGGGAGTTGAATGGAAGCAAGCAGGAATGAAGAGGGTGGAATCTTAGTCCTGGGGGACTCCAATACTAAGAGGAGTCAGGGTGGGAGTAGCAAGGGGAGAGGCATAGTCGTGATTTCGTGGAGGCAATGCCAGAAATGACAGCGAAAGGGTGGGACAATCTGTTCTGAAATATGCTAGAAGGGTAGGGACAAGCCTCATTTAATTATACATCTTGGGACAAATGACCTGGCTGACAAGACAGTAGATATAGTCCAGAGGATGTTTGAGGAACTAGCACAATTATGTGACGGCAGTGAAGATCAGTATCCAATTTTGTCCCCTTACTGGTGACATCACCATCAAGTTATGATTGGTCTGAACACTCTTTGAGGGTGTTACTGTTAACCCTCCTAATCCATTTTTTCTCAATATGACCTCATCCTGAAAACTGTTTTGATATGAAACAATTTCTCTTTCTTTCATCTACGTGCACTTCTGTACCAAACATGATGGTGTCAATTCTAATACAAAATCTATAATTAATAAAAGCATTTATTATAAAACATTTTACTTTGTAGATATCTAAAAAGTATTTCTAGGACATGGATATGTTGTTCATCCACAGATCAGTAACTTTTTCAGAGATACTCCGGTGCCCAAAGGCAAGCACAACAAGAAAGCTGAGAATAGAGATTTAACGGATGGCTAAGAACCTGGTGTTGTGCTAAAGGGTATGGGCTGTTGGGGGTGGAGGACCTGGGAGGACAGTAGTCTCTATGCCAGGACAGACTACACTTGAGTGAGGAGGGAAAGAAAGTGTTGAAACAGAGGATGGAGGAGTACATAGAGGAAGTTGGGAATTTAAACTAGGAGTGGGGGTGGCAATTGGGGAAGAGATATGCAGAGACCACAGGTTGGGAAACCATATAAGCTTACCCCATAACAGTGACAAAGGACAAATGGCAAGTACTATTGGTGATGCTAGGAAGGGGGCAGGATGGGGGAAGGGTGGAAGGTGGTTACCCTTAATGCTAGGAGCCTTGTAAGGAAAAAACTGCAGAGTTGCAGGTTCTCATGGCAGAGGGAGTGGTGGACATTGCAGCCATCACAGAAACATGGGCCACCAATACAATGACTGGGACCTGTCTGTACCAGGTACAGGTTATTTTGTAGGGACAGGGTCATTAGGAAAGGGGGTGGCACTATATGTGAAGGAAGGATTGAAGTGTGTAAGGAGGAAGGGAGGAGGGTATGGGTCACTTTGGATGCAAATCCAGGATTCCAAGAATAGGATTCTTAGAATGGGAGTGGTGTACAGGCCACCATCTCAGATGGAGGAGTTAGGGAACTAGCGGGACAGATCAGGAGGACCTGCAGAAGGGTAGCGTGGTGATTGTGGGGACTTCAACATGCCAGGAGTGGACTGGAGTACCCCAACACCCAGGAACAGAGGGAGCAGGTACTGCTGGATGCCTTCAGGACAGCTTCCTGCTGCAAATGGTCAGTGAACCAACCGGTTAGGAATACCCTTGACCTTGTGCTGGCAAATGGGGACTTTGTGAGAGAACTTACAGTGGAGGAACCGCTGTCAGGAGTGACCACCACTCAGTATGGCTCACATTGGATATGGGCAAGGAAGGAATGGAATCTGGCACAAGAGTGCTGGACTTCAGGAGGGCAGACTTTGGGAGGATGGAAGTGGTAAAAGGGTACCTGGCCAGAATTCAATCTAGTATGGACACTAACCAGAGGTGGGAGCTCATAAAGCTGGGGATAGTGGCGGCAACAAAACCTGCTGCAAAGCCCAGAGCAAGAAGGCTAGGGCTAAGAAACCGAGCTGGTTGAGCAAGGAGGTCATGGAAAAGGTAAGGAAGAAAGAGCTGCCTTTAGGAAGTACAAGAAAACAGGGAGGGGGAGGACAGGGAGGAGTACTTGACAGAATCGAAAGGAGGTGACAAGGGCAGTAGGGGAGCCAAAGCATCTACGGAACTCAGGCTGGCACAAGGCATTAAGAAGGGGAGAAGGACTTCTTTAAGTACATCAGGAGAAAAGGGCTGTAAGGACCACATAGTAAGGATTAGGAAGGAGAAGGGTTGGGTGGAAGCAGGGTGCGATAAGGCAGAAGCACTAAATGAGTACTTCTGCTCAGTATTTACTAAAGAGAAGAGGGTGACACCCAAGGTGGGAGAAATGGCAGAAACAGGGGAAGGGGTGACAGATGGAAATCATGGAGGGCAGAGTTCGAGAGGGTTTGAAGGCACTGAAGGTGGACAAGGCACCAGGCCAGATGGCATCCACCCAGGGTACTGAAGGAGCTGTCAGAGGTCCTTGCAGGACCTTTGGCAGAACTATTTAATGCCTCACTACAGTGGGTGTGTACCTCAGGACTGGAGGATGGCTCATGTGGTGCTCCTCTACAAGAGTGGCCCCAAGGATGAACCAGGAAACTGCAGACCAGTGAGCCTCACATCCATCATGGGTAAGCTAATGGAGACTATCCTGAAAGAGAGGCTGGTGGCCCTCCTAGAGGCCAAAGGACTACAGGACAGCAGACAGCATGGCTTCATCGTGGCAGATCCTGCCAAACCAATCTGGTGGAGTTCTATGACTGGGTAACCAGGCAACTGGACAGGGGCCATGCAGTGGATGTCCTGTATCTGGACTTCAGTGAGGCATTCGAGCTCTGTGCGCGTGGAAGGCTGGGAAGGAAGTTAATAGGCACAGGGGCGGGTGAAAAGCTGGTGAGATGGGTAGGAAACTGGCTTCAGGAAGGCAACAGAGGTGGTGGTGGTGGGAGCTCTCACACCAAGGGCAGTGACGAGCGGTGTTCCACAGGGCTGGTGGTGGGACCAGTGTTGTTTGGGATATTCATTGCAGACATATCATGGGACATCAAGAGCAAGATCAGTCTGTTTGCTAATGATAGCAAGGTAGGCGCGGTGGTGGATGACCTAGGGGGATGGCAGGGGTTGCAGGATGATCTGGCAAAGCTTGAAACCTGGTCAGACACCTGGCAACTGGGTTTAATGCCAAAAGTGCAAGGTGCTGCATTTTGGGATAAAGAACCCAAGGAGGAGTTACCAGCTGGGGGAGTGCAGCTAGCCCAGACAGAGGAGGAGAAGGATCTGGGTGTGCTCATTACAGGTCAATGAACAACTCGGCACAATGTAGGAAGGCAGCTGCAAAGGCCAACAAAATGCTGGGTTGTATTGCAAGGGGTATATCCTCAAGAAGGAGGAGATGATTCTGCCACTGTATAGGTCATTAGTTAGACCACACCTGGAGTACTACGTGCAGTACTGGCGCCCATATCTGAAGAGGACTTTAAGTTACTGGAGGGATGCAGCGCGGGCACAAAAGATGATCAAGGGCTGGGGACTTATCATACGAGAGGAGGTTGAAGGTCAGAAAACAAAGGTTGAAGGATTTGAACATGTACTCACTGGAGGAGAGGAGGACAGGGGTGACATGATTGAAACCTTTAAATACATGAAAAGAATAAACAAGACTGGTATAGAGGGGCTGTTCAAAGTAAGGGAGGGAAGGGCCACCAGGGGCCATGATATGAGACTGGAGGGAGGAAGGTTCAGGAGGAGATGAGAGACACTTTTTACAGAGGGTGGTGGCTGGGTGGAATCGTTACCTGCAGAAGTGGTATCCAGTAGAACAGTGGACTGCTTCAAAATGGGATGGGACAGGACAAGGGGAGGGTTAATGAAGGGAAGGTTGGAAGGGAGGGGCAGCTGCAGGATAAGGGTGCTAGCTGCACATTCGAGGCAGACTTGATAGACCTCTAGGCCTTTATCTGCTGGCAAATTTGTATGTTCTATTAGGATTGAAAGTGTTCTAGACACCTCAGCTGCAGTTCCATACTTCTCAATTGTCCCATACTTCTGGGACACCCTCATTTACTACTCCAAATATTACTGTATGCCATGTCAAAAGGTGCTGCCCATACAGAGAAGGTGCTATTTTACTTTGTAAACCCAAACATTAAAGCAGAAATGCATAGCAAAAAGGAAAATGGGAGCCCTCCACACTCCTAAAAGTGCTTCTGTTCCATAAGCATATAAAAGAAAAGAAAACAGTACACTCACCAGACGGGTAGTTGTTAATTTATTGGTGCATGGGTTTAGGATGACTAACCAGTACCCCTCACATATCACCTCCTAAATAAGGCTTCGTCGGGAGTCATAGTACTTTAACTTAAAATGAACCTTTACACAAATAAAACAGTGTTCTGAGCTTGTGTCTCCATGTTTGACTAGGTGTCATTCATTGAGAGATCATGGGCACATTTTCCCCAAATTTTGATAGTCCATGTCCCACATTTCCAGTATCAGTAGCCCACTTTTCTAACATTTCAAGAGTCTGTGTCCTACATTTTCCCACATTCCGAGTGCCAGTGCCCACATTGTCCAACATTTGAGTGTCAGTGTCCCACACTTTCCCATATTTTGAGTGTCCATGCCCAACATTTAAGTGGCAAATGGTGGAGTGGTATCATAGCTCTTCTGTTACATCAGGGACTCGTATTCCCTTAGTATGGCTGAGTACCTCTGGGCAGGACAGAGAATATCCCAAGGTGGGCCTCTGGAACTAAGACCATCTGAACAGAGTGCCTAACATATTTGGGGAGGTCAGTGAGATAAAGTTAAGCCAGAGAACTGACCCACTTGGTATACTGTGTGATGTTGGAGTGTAGTTGCTCGAGTTCAATGCACTGAAGTTAGCTTTAAGTGTACAACTTTTTCTAGTTTATTTCTCAATTTTCAAGTGCAATTTACACTTGTTTAATGCAGAATTGATCTTGTGCATGTATGAATGGCTGATTTACTGTCCATCTCCTGCGTTTAAGTAAGTCTCCACACTGCCACTCATTTTGGGTTAAAGGTAGGAAGAGTGGAGCATGGTGTCACTAAACCCACTCAGCAGGTCAGGCCCTCTACTCCCAAAGTGCCAACCTCTGAGTGCAGTCTTGTGAACAGTTTAACAGAAGAAGGTAACCCTCTTGTCTGTTTTGTGAGTTCAGATCAACTTTTGGTCTCAAGTCTTGGAGGGATTCAAACTGTGAACCTCTTGCTAGTGTACCCAATGCACAGGCTCAGATATTTCTGTCTTCGAGGTGGCCAGATATATTTGCCTATGGGCACCTAACCAGGTATACAGAGATGAACCCTTAAAACTTTAATAAAGACCTCAGATTTAAACGCTTCTCTTCCAGTTTGGTATCACCCTTCAAGATTATGCCTGGTGCCTGCTATAACCATATATACTTTTCTTACACATAAAGAAATTCAAAGACAGACCAAGTATGCTCTAAAAAGTTTTACTAAAATAGATAAAATATGTAAAACATACAATACAGAACTGTTATATTACAAGACATACAAATCTTTTAAAAGAACAAGGTTTAAACAGTACAAATTCCTACAAGAATATTTAGATTTGTCTAGCTTTCTAAATACCCGTTTTAAAGTGCTCACAGATGTGTCCTTGTCAGAATCTAGGTAAAAGTGTCTAAGTAAAACAGAATATTCCTACAGCAAACTGTATTTGCCAACCCCTTTGTGTGAGGTCATCTAGCTCCTCCTCTGTCAGATTATATATAAAAATATATATCTTATACAAAAACAGGATGTCTTTTCAACATTGAATTCTGCAACTTCAGCATAATTCATGTCCTTCAAATGACACTTAGTTGATCTCATAATAAGCTTCCTCCTTCCAGGACATGAAAGCATCTTTATGATTTCACACTTCTATGTAATAACCTGGGTTTTCCCTCCAACGTGTAAATAAAATGGATATGATACAGCAACTACAGCTGTAATTAACTCAGACAAACAGGAGATCCTTGATTAAGGCCTTCCATGTAACACCTACTATCTAAAACTGTGTGTGTGATCTCACATGCTGTTTTCAGCATTTTCTCATGGCTTTCATCTTTCAGCTGAAACCTGGGGGATGAGTGAGGTCATTCTAAGAGCACCAGATTTTTCAGCAGAGACAGTCAGTAATGCATTTTATATTAAAAAAAGATACAGCACTCAGAACTGGCTGTCCATGTCACAATTCCTCCCCACCTAGACTGAATTTAGGGGTTCTATCCCTACATGAGATGAGCTTCTCAAATCAGTTCACTCCTCATAGACCCTAGACAGCCCATCTGAGTTCTGGTTATTCGCTCCAGCCCTATATACGATTTTAGATCATACCCTTGTAAAGCAAGACTTCATCTTAGCAGTCTTCCATTGTTCTTCCTCATCTCGTCAGTCAAACCAGGGGTTGTGGTCAGTCTGCACCACAGAATGCTGCCTATACAAGTATGACTAATTTCTTTAGGGCCTACACTATGGCAAGACACTCCTTTTCCACAGTGGGTATGCTTGCTCCTGGGAAGCAACTTCTACTCAGGTACACTACTGGGTGATCTGTCCCTTGGCTGGACGTCTGACTCAGTACTACTCCAATACCACGTCTGAGGCATCCATCTGTACTATAAAGGTTTTGCTATAGTCAGGACTTGTCAAAACAGGAGCACTGCAAAGTGCCACCTTTAGTCTGGTAAAGGCTTCCTCACAGGCTGGGCCCCAGGTAATTTTCTTTGGCCTCTTTTCTTTGTCAGGTCAGATAGGGGAGCAGCCAGGGCACTGTAATTTGGTACAAATTTCCTGTAGTACCCTGCTGTCCCTAAAGCTGCTGACCTGCTTCTGGGTTTCTGGTCTGGGCCATGCCTGGATCACCTCTATCTTTATTTAGTTAGGACGGAGCTGTCCCTGGCCTACCACATGCCTGAGGTATGCCACTTCTCCCATGGCCACCTGGCACTTCTCCGTGACAGTGAGCCCAGCCCACTGTATCCTGCCCAGCACTTCCCTAAGGTGGGATAGACGCTCCTCCCAGCTGGTACTAAAGATGGCAGTGTCATCCAGGTGCGCCATGGTGTACTCCTCAGCACCATTTAACACCTGGTTCACCAACCTTTGGAAAGTGGCTGGGGCATTTCTTCATTCGAAGGCATTACTTTAAACTCAAATAAGCCTATTGGAATGATGAAGGCCGACCTCTCCCTAGCTCTGTCTGTCAGTTCTACCTGCCAGTACCCTTTGTCAGGACAATGGTCGTGGGTAGTCGCCCTCCCAACTTGTCCGGGAGTTCGTCCATCCGGGCATTGGGTGGGCATCTGACTTCGTGACTGCATTCAGTCCACACAGAAATGAGTAGAGCCATCTGGCTTGGCACAAGGACTACAGGCGAGGCCCAGGGTCTGTGGGATCTCTGGATTACCCCTAAATCCAGCATCTCCTCCACTTCCTCCCAATGTCCTTTTGGACAGCCTCCAGCACCCGATATGCTGTCTGCCATATGGGCGTCTGTGTCCCTGTCCCACATCGTGTGTCATGGGGGTTAGTCAGGCTTGGTGCTAAACAATGGGGCAAAGTCTGCTAAAACCTCCTTACTTTCTGGATCTTGTCCGGGGCCAGCTGGGGAGACAATTTTACTGCCTCCACAGAGGACTCCTGCTTACTTTCTTCCAGCAAATCCAGAAGGGAGGTCTCCTTCGTCGGCCCCTCCTCATGACTACACACTGCAACACCATGTCAGCCCTATTTGCATATGGCTTCATCATGTTGACATGGTACATCCTCTGTCTGTCTTCTGTCAGGTAACTCCACAATGTAGTTCACGTCATTTACCTTCCTAACCACTTTATGCGGTCCTGCCCACTCAGTTTGCAGCTCGTCTTTCCGGACGAATAAGGACCATGACTTTCTTACCCACCATGTACGACGAGCTCTGGCTCTGCAGTCATACCACACTTTTTGGTTCTGTTGGGCAGCTGCTAGGTTGCTCTGGGCTGTCCCCATGAGCTCCTTCAGCCTTTCCTAAACCTAAGGATGTAATCCACAATGGGAGTTCCCTGGGTGGCATGCTTGCCTTCCCAGTCCTCCCAGATCAAGTCTAGGGGCCCACATACACGGCATCCGTATAAGAGTTTGAAGGGGAAAATTCTGTCGACTCTTGGGGAACCTCCTGTATGCAAACAATAGGTGGGAAGGTATTTCTCCCAGTCCCTCCCATGCTGTTCAGCAAGTGTCCGGAGCATTGACTTTAGGGTACCATTGAATCGTTCCACAAGTCCATTGGCTTGTGGGTGATATGAGTGTTGTGCATCTCTGCACCACCCACACTTTTCCATAAACATTTCATCAGGTCCGACATGAAGGAACCCCTCGATCGGTGATAACCTCCTGCGGAAACCCAACACAGGAAAAAATCCCAAGTAAGGCATCTGCTACTTTGTCTGTCCTCAGTGAGGATAGGGCGACTACCTCTGGGTGCGGGTGGCATAATCCACCACAGTCAGAATGGATCTCTTCCCTGAGGGCTGGGGGTATTTAAAGGCCCCACAATATCCATTCCCACCCTCTGGAATGGCTCCTCCACTGTGGGCAAGGGGATCAGGGCTGCTTGGGTTTTCTTGTCCGCCTTCCCTATTTCTTGGCACCGATGACAAGACCTGTAATACTCTTCACCTGCTGGGTGAAGTTAGGTCAGTGAAATTCTGGGCTAACCGCTGCGTAGTGCACGTGATTCCCAGATGACCAGACAAGGGAATATCATGTGCAGTTTTGAGCAACTGCTCACAATACCCTGGGGAACGACAAGCTGCCTGACTAGCATCCCTCCCTCCCTCCCTCTGTCTATACTGCCCAGTATACACAAGTCCATTTTCCCAATAAACGTTATGTCTGCCATCACTTCCCTGTGTGCCATCTGAGTCTGCCCAAGCCCTCAGCTTCTCTAAACTAGGGTCACTTCTCTGAGCAGCTGCAGACCCCTCACACATTCCCAAGGCATGGGACAGGTCCCCTTCAGTCGCTAAATTAGGGTCCCTAGCACTAGTATCAGGGCACTCAGGATCACCGTCAATCCCTACCCTCTGACAAGGGTCACCCTCCCACTCTGGAGTAACCCTCTGTAGCTGTGTGGTTACTTGCTTCTGGGGAATTTCTACCACTTTTATCAGTCTCCCATCTGGAGACACAGGCTGGGGAACCAGCCTCTCAGTGGTTTCCCACACTGGTTTCTGTGGGGTTTAGGGAACTACAATTTTCCCTTGCTGCTTGGCTACAGGTAACTGCATACCACCCCTATTGGAGATTGTTACCCAGGATCACATCCACTGCTAATGTTTTGCTACGCCACCTGTTGCACAGTTCCCCTGTTTCACCCCAGTCTAAGAGAACACTAGCGAGGGGCAATGTTTTCGCCTCACCAGTGAAGTCCTGTATAGTGGCGTATTTATTGGGTATAAGCTGACCAGGCTCTACCAGATCCCCTTTACCAAGGTCAAGGATGCCCTGTGTCCCTTAACCCTTGCGTCTGTACACCATTCACCATGACTGGGTGCATGTGTTCCCTCATGTTCACTGGCATGCTTCCAGGGACACACAAACAACCTACTTCCTTTCTAGCACCCTGTTGTGTATTATTGCTTTTTGGGACACTGTCTAGCAATATGCCTAGTTTCTTTACACAACCAACATTCATTTCTTCTCTCAGAAGTCTTTTCTTGAAACCTGGGGCTAACTGGTTTCGGTGGAGCAGTGAAGGTTTTAGCTGCCCTGAAGGTGCACTTTTCCCTTTCTATGCTGCCACACCGCCCCATTCTCTCTCAGAGCAGGTCTGCTCTTGGCATAGCAGTCGAGAGTTCAGCAGCCTCTTGCACTGTTTTGGGATTTGGTCCTCTAGCCAGGTTTTTAGCTCTGCTAGGCAAGCCCAATAAAACTGTTCTAATAAAATCACATTTTCAATTTTATCAACAGAGTTTGCCTCAATTCCTTCCCACCAATGTTTTAAAATGGGCGTTGTTTAGTGGCTAGCTCCTCGTAGCTCATATCAGAGCTTCTCCTGAGCCACGGAATTTAGCTCTGTATGATTCAGCAGTTAATTCAAACTTTTTAGCAGTGCAACTTTTAGGTTGCTGTAATTTCTACTGTCCTTATTGTCCATTTGACCAATGCATCCAGAGCTTTCCGGTAAGTAGCAGGGATAGCTGGAAGCTCCAGGACTCTCTAGGAATTTTAGCCTGAATACAATCTTTTTCAAAGTGATTTAAAAGGCATCCATGTCCTCCCCTCTTTAACTCGGATATTAATTTGGAGTTCAATTTGTAACCAGTCCTGCAGTCCCAGTTAAACCCAAGCCACTTACCTGCTCTGATGCTGCTGGTGGAGTCGTATCTTCTCCAGTTCATGTTGCCTCTGGCTGTCCTGCTCCTCACGGTCTGCATCTCGGCATTCTCATTCTCTCTTCTCCTCTACAGCTCACTGGTGCTCATGCTCCTCACGGTCTGCCTTCCTCTGTTGTCGCTCTGCCTCTTGTTGTTCCCTCTCTGCATTCTCCCTCTACTTCATGTGGTCCGCCTCTTGCTTCTCTCGCTCTCTTTTCCTGGAACTCCAGCTCCATCCTGCGCAACTCAGTTTGCAGCCTGAGTACCTGGGGATTCAGGATACTGGTGACCTCCTGCTGCTGTGGCCTTTCACTGACAGTGGCCCTGCTGTCATCCTCACCAGATCTGGACACAGCACTGGCTGCTAGCCCTGCCACACTTGAGGTTTGGTCCTTTTCAGTCATGGTCTGTGACTTGCTGCTTTTGGTATCTGCTACCATCAGGGTCTCCTAAGAGGTTCTGCTTTTTGACTGTCACGTCAAGCGGGACTCCTCTGTCCCTACACAACTGCTTCAAGTAATCTACAGTGTGCCTGCTGTGAGTGGAAGCCATCTTCTTCCCTGACTCGTCTACTCTGACTTGCACTTTAGGAAAAAAATAAACGGTAGAAACTTGACTTGCACGCCAAGTGATATATAGTTCTGTTTCCTTTTAAAATAAAACTCTCTTTTCTTTCTTTGCAAGAGAGCTTAGGGTCTCAAGCTGACACAGAACAATAAAGTTTATGACACCAAAATTATCCGCACTGCTGCCTACCAATCTGTCACAAACCCACTCAGCAGGTCAGGCCCTCTACTCCCAAAGTACCAACCTCTGGCGCAGTCTTGTGAACAGTTTAACAGAACAAGGTAACCCTCTTGTCTGTTTTGTGAGTTCGGACCAACCTTTGGTCTCAAGTCTTGGAGGGATTCAAACTGTGAACCTCTTGCTAGTGTACCCAATGCACAGGCTCAGATATTTCTGTCTTCAGGGGCCAGATATAGTTGCCTACGTGCATCTAACCAGGTATACAGAGATGAACCCTTAAAACTTTAATAAAGACCTCAGATTTAAAACGCTTCTCTTCCAGTTTGGTATCACCCTTCAAGATTATGCCTGGTGTCTGCTATAACCATATATACTTTTCTTACACATAAAATAAATTCAAAGACAGACAAGTATGCTCTAAAAGAGTTTTACTAAAATAGATAAAATATATAAAACATACAATACAGAACTGTTATCACAAGACATACCAATCTTTTAAAAGAACAAAGTTTAAACAGTGCAAATTCCTACAACAATATTTAGATTTGTCTAGCTTTCTAAATACCTGTTAAAGTGCTCACAGGTGTGTCCTTGTCAGAGTCTAGGTAAAAGTGTCTAAGTAAAACAGAATATTCCTACAGCAAACTGTATTTGCCAACCCCTTTTGTGTGAGGTCATCTAGCTCCTCCTCTGTCAGATTATATATAAAAATAAATATCTTATACAGAAACAGGATGTCTTTTCAAAATATTACATTCTACAACTTCAGCATAATTCATATCCTGCAAATGACACTACTTTGATCTCATAATAAGCTTTCCCTTCCAGGACATGAAAGCATCTTTATGATTTCACACTTCTATGTAATAACCTGGGTTTTCCTTCCAACGTCATAAAAATGGATATGATTTAGTAACTACGGCTGTAATTAACTCAGACAAAATAGGAGATCCTTGATTAAGACCTTCCATGTAACACCTAGTATCTAAAACTGTGTGTGTGATCTCACATGCTGTTTTCAGCATTTTCTCATGGCTTTCATCTTTCAGCTGAAACCGGTGGGGGATGAGTGAGGTCATTCTAAGAGCACCAGATTTTTCAGCACAGACAGTCAGTAATACATTTTATATTAAAAAATAAATAAATGATACAGCACTCAGAACTGTCTGTCCACATCACACAGGTAGTTGCATGGGGTACTGCAGTATGCAAACTTAGCTCATTTAAACTTAGCGGCACTAGTGATGACAAACATAATTAAGCATAAGGCATGACGGATGCATTATGGTGGGATAACGCCTGCCTCAGGTGGGCTGAAGCACAAAGTGAAGTTGAGTGCTTTCACCATCTGAGAAGGGCCAGTACACCATAATGCACTACCTGAGTGCTTCACTGCCATTATGAAATGGATCCTTTTTAGTAAATTGAATGTATTTTTAACATATTTTTATTGAGCTGCTTTCAGCTGGGCTGTTGTGCTGGTGTAACGGCCTAGCTGAAAGTATTTCTTAACCAATCAGGAGCCAGCATTCATTCTACCAATTTCATAATTTCATTTATAAAATGGTTAGAGACAGTTCTCGAATCTGTTTGGCTGACAACCCTGCCAGCCATGTCTTTTTTTTTTTAGCTTATAACACAGAAATAACAAGTGCTAGTACCTGTGCCCACATTACATGAAACCCTGTGCCACTGAGAAAATGCTTTCAAAAAATTATTTGGCCACCATGTTCTTTTCAAGACTGCTGACTTCCAGCCCTAACCACAGGCCCTCTCTTTGTCTCTCTGCCTCCTGTCCACAAAACAGTCACTGGCATAATGTTTTTGCCCTCCCAACTCATACACAATAATTTTTTGCACGAGCTTCCGCAGTCTCTTGCTCTCCTGGAGGACCAGCAGAGAGTGAGACCACCAGTAGTTCAGAGAAACTTCGCAACTGCAGATGGCAGCATGCTACCAGCAAGACCATTAGGAAACCTCAGTCTTGTTGGCAGCCTAGTGACCCACTTATTGGCAGGTTCCTTGCCGCTTTAAATCTTGCGCGAAGGTCTTCAAGCTGGCTCCTCCCACCCACTCGGGTGGTAAACTCGACTCCACCCATGACACCAGATCTTCCTTACGCTTGGAAGCTCAGGTTCCCTCCTTAGCACCGCTGCGTTTAAGACTGATTCCTAATTCTTGAAAGTTGAAATCAAAATTTTTTGCTAAAAGACTTTGGTCTTCTTCTCCTCGCAGACTCGCGATGGACAAATCGACTCGGTTTTCGGAGGTGCCCTTGCTGGCGAAGATGTCTAGGGCGGATCTGCACTCCACGTCGTCTACTGCCTGGGCCTTGACACGACCCACGAGCCTGCGACTTGTGCTCTTCCTTTTGACCTCGTCCTTGAAGGCCGTGCTGCCCGATTACAACTGGGCGCGAGAAAAGAATTCCACGGTGAAATCTAAAGAGGCCCGATTGGCGGTGTCCGGTGATGAGCTCGGCGGATCAGCTCGAACAGATGATCGCCCTCAAGAAAGAGGCCGGTGCGGGCAGCTTCTACCTCGGCTGCGGCATTTGTCCCGCTCTCTCTCGGTGCCTCGTACTCGGCTTCTTTTAAGGAGCTTTGTCTGACCCTCTCGAGCGAAGGTGAGGGTCCAGCTTCTTTGGGACCTTTTCCAGGTCCAAAAGAGCAAAAGTAAGTCTCTCCGTCGATGCTCTTGGGAGCGGGAAAGATCCTCCTCCCCTTGTCGACTTGGTCTACCCCTCAGCCTCGGCCACTGGCTTCACAGTGTCCCGTCCAGGCCAGTTGACCGAGACTCCCGTCGGCGCGGTCGAGATTTTCTCGACCCGTTAGACAGGTTGTCAACTGGGAAGCTGAGAATCCCCTCTCCCGGTTCCCCGGTGGGAGTTGAGGATCCCGTCGGCTCATCTGTGCCTCCGGTTCGAAGCCTTGATTGGGATCGTCCGAGTGCCGATTTCCGACACTTCTCCTCGCCTTCCTCGGCCTAGTCGAGACTCTCGGTCTCGGACATCCTCGCGGTCCAACCGATCCGCCCCGCCATAGGCGGTCTCGCACCACCGCCAGCAAGTGGCGCCGCGCTCTTCCTCCCGGACGAGGGAGGCTTCAGCGCAGGATTCATAGCGTCAGAAATGCGAACTCATGTGGCAACAACTCCTTTTGACCGAGATCGCCGACCCAGTCGTCTTCCCGGCCATTAAGTGGCTGTCACGGAGCAGCGCGAAACAACCCTCGTTGTAGTCGAGGGAGCCTGTTCTCAGGCGGTTGTTCGGCCAATTCCAGCTGCCCACCGATTCTGGTGGAACCTCCGCCTCCACAGCCATTAGTTGGGGCTCCGACCAAAAATTCTCGGTCGAGCTTGGGTTTCCCCATAGGCTGTCTGTCACCCTCACTCGATAAACCTCGGCAGGTGGAGGGTGGCTCAGGCCGAGGCAGCTCTTTGAGGACTCTTCTGAGTCCGATGATGGTTCCTCCCTCTTCTCCAAGCGCATGGACTTGGAGTTCTCGGGAGGCAGTCAGTGGACGATAGCCTGCGTCCTTCTTAGGGTTGCTTGACTCATCTCGAGTCCACGGGATGACTTCGAACCCGTTTCTAAGCGGCCAGGTATCCCCTCACGGAGATTCTGGACCGAGGGATTCTCCTACGGAGGCCTTTCTGGTGGCCTAAGCCATGAGTGGGTCCGGCCTTGGAACTTTGAGAAGCGTCCTGCTTCCTGCCCTGCGCCTTCGGCCAGGTTGGCCAGGAAGTATGCGGTCCCCCGGTTCCCTGTCCAGTTTTGGAACACCCCTCGGCCGAGGGGTTGGTTACCGACAGCGTTTTCAGGCGTGCGCGAGCGCCAGGGATGTGGACAAACCTCCGACAAGGAATCCAAGAAGTGGATTATGCTGGGCGAAAAGTCATGCTGCGCTCCTCTCTCGGCCTCGTCAAGGCCAGTTTGGCCGTCCTCATGGCACATTTTTCTCACGCCTGTTGGGCTCCCTGGATGAGGTTGTCCCTCATCTTCCCTGAATCTGCAGACTACGGTCAGGCAGGTGCGGGACCAGGGCAGGGCAGTGGCCAAACAGCAGCTCCAGACTGCGTTAGACATCGAGGACTCATGTTCCAGGTCTGTGGCGGCCGCAGTGGCCATGCGTCGTCTGGCTTGGCTGAGGATATCCACCTTTGCCCCGGATACCCAGCACAAGTTGGCGGATGTTCCCTTTTGGGGACTGACCTCTTGACCCTGGGGTGGAAGGTCACCTGCAGAGGATCGAGATGTCCAATGCTACTTGGACTCGGTCTCTTCCGCTCAGAAGGACAAAGGCCGCCAAGCCACAGCCTAAGCCCTTTCGTCCTTCTGCGCCCTTGACGGCCTCGCCCAACAACGTCAGGGCCCAGCGAGGCTCGAGCTTGGTATCCCAAACCCAAGCCGTCAGCTTCCTCCAACAGGAAGCAGGAGGTAAGGCCAGGAGGTCCCTCGGCTGGTCCCTCCTCCAAGCCTGCCCATGACGGGCTGAGGTGTCGCCCCATCCCTGTCACCTCACCCCTGGTTCCCGATGGAGAGCGGCTCGAACACTTCCTTTCCGCCTGGTCCGCTGTTACCACGGACAGGAAGGTACTGGAGGTGGTGGAAAAAGGCCTACCTCTAGGAGTCGAGGCAGGCCCCACCCTTCAGGCCGTCGCACCTCGGGGAGCCTCGAGGTCCATCAGCCTCACTGGCGGCTCGTCGAGCCGACGCCGCTCTCCTCCTCCAAGGAGGTGATCACGGAGGTAGAGGACCCCCTTTGACCCAGGGGTTCGTGTCCAGGTGTTTCCTGGTTTCGAAGCAGGACGAGGGCTGGCGCCCCATTCTCGACCTACCGACCTGAACAAGTCCTAAGGTCTCGGATCAGAATGGTCACTCTGGCGCAGATAATGCCATCTCTGGAACACGGCTGTGGTTCTGCTCTCTGGACCTACAGGATCGTTCTTTCACGTCCCTAGCCGTCCGTCATCGGAGATTCCTCCGCTTTCGGCCGGAAGGATCCTCTTCGAGTTCAAGCCATGCCCTTGACTATCTCCAGCTCAGGTCTTCACCAAATGCATGGCAGTGGTGACAGCATTCCTCTTGGCGCCCGAGGGTCAGGTGTACCCTTGCCTGGGACGATTGGCTGATAGCAGCCCCTCCAGGCAGGAGGTGGAGCAGTCCAGAGATCTGGCCCTCCAGGTTTGCTCTCAAGTCGGCCTTCTCATCACGAGGCCAAGTCGAGACTCGAGCCGAAGCAGGTGATCCTGTTCATCGGGCAGAGCTCGAGACTCTTCGAGCCAAAGCACGGCTCCCAGTGGGACAGGGCTGAGGTTCTTACCTCCTTTGCCCAATCATTTCTGGTTGGGCAGTCGCGCCCTGCCTGGGACTTCCTCGCCTCCTGGGTCTCATGGCGGCCTGTACCAGCGTGGTCCGTTGGGCACGCTGTCACATGCCCCCCTTCAGTGGGGACTGGCCAGCCGGTGGTCTGCGCTGACGATCCATTGGACCAGCTAGTGACAGTGACCCAGGAGATGTGGAGCAGCTCTCCAGTGGTGGACCGTTCCATCCCATCTGCAGGAGGGCATCCCGTTTGTCCGCCCGAGCAGGCGGTCTCTCTATCGACCAATGCCTCTCTGATGGGTTGGGGTGCCTATCTGGGGAACACCGAGTGCGCGGCCTCTGGTCCCCGCGGGAGTCGATGCCACATCAACCTGCTGGATCTCGAGCAGTCCGCCTAGCTCTCACCGCCTTCACTCCGTTTCTCGGGGTCAAGTGGTCCGAGTCAGGCGGACAATACCACGACCATGTACTACCTGAACCGTCAGGGCGGACGCTCCATGCTTCTATGCAAGGAAGCTCTCCGGTTTGGTCACTCGTGCGCAGCCTGGGGCGGATCTCCTAGCCATTCATGTGGCAGGGAGCCTCCAACACCCTGGCCGATGCCCTGAGCGGATAGGGGCTGCATCTCACGAGTGGTCTCTCCTGCTGGAGGTAGTACAAGATCTGTTCTCCCACTGGGGCATACCTCAGGTGGACCTGTTTGCCTCCAGGGAGAATGCAGCTGAGGCTGTTTCATGCCCGCCCCCTCAACAGGGCTTGCTGCAGGGGATGCCTTCTCGAGGCTGTGGACCCCGGGCCTCTTTTACACCTTTCCCATTTCGCTGATTCACAAGGTGCTTCTCAAGACAAGGAGGGACAAGCGCGAGGTGATTCTGATAGCCCCAGACTGGCGCTGCCAGTTCTGGTACCCTGATCTCCTCAACCTCAGCTACAGGCTCCTGAGGCAGCTTCCAGCTCGCCCGGACCTGCTCTCAGTCAATCGGGAAGGTGTTCCATCCGGACCTTCAATCCCTGCACCTGACGGCCTGGTTCCTGGCGGCTAGGTTCCAGGCCTTGGGTCTTTCTGACGGTCCTCAATGTTGTTGGGCGTCCCGTGAGAGTCGACCAGGAAATGCTATGCCTTCAAATGGAAGAGGTTTTCCATTTGGTGTCAGAGTAAGGGCTTGGACCCTTTCTCCTGTTCCTTGGCAAGCATTTTGGACTATTTATGGTCCCTTTCTAGTCAAGGGCTTAGGTCAGCGACCTAAAGGTGCACCTGGCAGCCATCTCTGCTTGCAGGCGCGGGCGGGGGCAGTCAGTGGCGGGAGAAGGTGGTCTGGCGCTTTTTCAAGGCCTTGATCACATTTCCCTCCAGTCACGAGAACCTCCACCTCCATGGGATTTACTGCTGGTACTGCAAAGCTCATGAGCAAGCCATTCGAACCAATGCACAGGTGTGAACTCTCTCACCTGTCGTGGAAGACCGCCTTCTTGGTGGCTATCACATCAGCCAGAAGGATGGGAGAACTCCAGGCGCTCTGCATTGAGTCTCCTTACCTGGTCTTCCACAGGGACAAGGTTGTCCTCTCCACCGAAATTCCTTCCGAAGGTGGTGGCGAGTTTCACCTTAACCAGGTGTTGACTCTGCCGTGTTCTACCCCAATCACACCTCGAGTCGAATACAGGCTCCATACTTTGGACCCTAGAGGCTCGCTTATTATAAGGAGCGCGGCTGAAATTGGGGAGAGTTTCGCAGCTGTTTGTCACCTACGCTGAAGCCGCACCACAGCAGACCTGCAGCCAAGCGGACGATAAGCAGGTGGGTCACCCTCCTGCATAGATCTCTGCTATAGTTGGCGGGCATGGAGCCTCCCAGAGGATAAGAGCTCATTCTACCCGTCATACTGCTGCATCGGTGGCTGCTTCCAGGGATGTCCTATCCAGAAATCTGTAGGGCTGCTACCGGAAGTCAGCACACACCTTTATTACTCGTTACCACATCGACCTTGAGTCACGCGGGATGCTGGTTTTGGGGCCTCGGTTCTCCAGTCTTTATTCCCTAAGTAGGGGTGTGCTTGCCTCCCTCCTCCTGGAGAACTGCTAGGAGTCTGCCAGACAGTGTGGATGAACAACATATCCATGTCCTAGAAATACAGGTTACTCACCTGAACAGGAGTTCTAGGAATGGTATATGTTGTTCATCTACAACCTGACCTCCCAACTTCGACGCTGACCTGGGCTTCCAGCGGCCAGATCTAGCGCATGGGAAGCGGAGCGAGTTTTACCACCGGGTGGGTGGGAGGAGCCAACGAAGACCTTCGGCAAGATTTAAAGCGGCAAGGAACCTGCCAATAAGTGTGGATGAACAACATATACCATTCCTAGAACTCCTGTTACAGGTGAGTAACCTGTATTTACTGATTTCAAGTACATTTTTCCGTGTTTAAAATGATGATCTTACTTGAGGCGGCTCTTGCAGTAGGTAATTACATGTAGGACTGGCGCGGCAGTAGCAGGACCTGGAAAAATTTCTAGCTAGTATTCCCTGGCAGGGACCGCCCCCACGTCAGGTGACCGGCGTCCGGAACACGTCGGTATAAAGGGCAGTCCGGACGCCTGCCTTCCAGTTCTTTCCCGCGCGTTAGCTTCGTGCGCATCTATGCGGAAGCGTTTGTGCTTAATCAGCCCTACCTTCATCTTTTTTACGAAAAATCATTATTTTTGTCTAACGTCTGATATTAAGTTAGTGTATGAAATCCCTATCTCTCGCACAAGAATAAGTGCGATAATGCGGCGTAACTACCGCTGGGCGCCCCACCCTGTGCCTGTTCTACTTAGGCCCCGATCACCCGGTCCCAGAAATGCCAGCACTGCCTCAGTTCCAACGCTGCTACCGGGAAAAGGCAGCAGCAATCCCTGGAAGCCCATATTCTAAAGAAAAATTAGTTCTATGGAGAAGGAGCTCAAAAACTGAGGCGAAGTCCACTTCCCCAAAGGCCATCGGAAGAAGAAGGAGGCACCAGGACAAGGCTCCTCCACGCGTCTCCTCGGGAGTCGCTGGGGCCCTAGTAACATCCTCTCGAGAATCGCTCCTCGACGGTCACCTCTGGAGTTTTCCGGCGTCTTCCGCCCGTCTGGCTCGGGCCTTGCGGGCGCCTCTGGGCAATTGAGTCCTCTGCCCCTGGATTCGACGCAGGTGGCTACCACTGGGCGACTCTGGTAAGCGGGCGTCAGCTCCTCTGACGTCCGCCCGGAAAGGGCCAGTAAGACATCCGACCCTCGGGTGACGCGCGACCTCCACTCCACCAGACCAGGCTGATCACTCTACTCGGCCTGCCTCCAGTGATGGCTCTCTAAGTCGGATGTCAGCTCCTCCAGGCGCCCGCCAGAGCTTCGCCACTAAGCCTCCCGTTGGCTCGTCCGGCCAGCGAAGGAACCGGCAGCGGACCCCCATGTCCGTCGTAGCCGGTTGCGGCAGCCTCGCTGCCGTCTGGGGAATCAAGTCTCCCCAACCCGACCCTGGGGACTTTTCCCCTCCGTTCCAGAAGCGAGCTGAGGGTTCTTTGCTCCGTCAGTCCTTTCTCTACCTGGCGCGCAGGACCTCAGCGTCAGCTCCTGGGCGCGTCGGCCTCTCCGGCGTCGGTACCTCCGGCACCAGGGCCTCCGCCGTCGCGCCCCACCGACTGGGAGACATTCCACTCCCATCGGGCCGCGGGCTCTCTCACTATGGACCGCCCATAGAGGCCTCCAGCCGGGCCGTCTGCTCAGCAGCCCCGCCGCCCAGGTATCCTCCATCATATTCGGCCGTGTACCGAGACCACAGTATCGATGCTGCAGCACTCCAGCGCGCATACCCGACACGGACTACCCGCAGCGGGTTTGGACATACTCCATACGGTTATAACCCGTATCCTTATCCCCGCCTCCTCCTCCACCGCCCTCCACGGCCGTCGGTGGACCTGCAGGAGACTCTGGCCTCCTGGTGGGTGAGCCAAGGCTCAGATCACCAAAGAGGTCGAGCCGCCTTCCTGCTGTGAGTGCCGTCCAGGTTCCCGTTCATCCGGTGACACACTCCTCACCACCTCCGGACTCCAGGGTTCTTCCATCTGGATCCAGAGAAGGGCAGGACATGCTTCCTTGGGACTTCCCAAGGGTCCGTTCCTCCCGGGTCGGAGGGAGTCTTTCACTTCTTCACCCTCGGACTTCTCTGACTCCTCCTACGGTTGCTCCGAGAGAGGCGACAAGCCTCGGCTCTGTGAGCCCAGGCAGGGACTCCTCCAGTCTCCTCGGAGGATCCTTCTTTCTGGAGTTGCTTAGGAAAATCAGGAGGTTCATCAGTGGCACTCCCTGGAACCAGGTCCTCAGCATCTGAAACTCCCTGAACATCTGGATCTGCCTGTGACAGCTCTACCTTGGTGCCACCCTGGATGAGAGCCTCACGCTGACCTTGTTACCACAATATGGAAGCAGCGTCTGCCTTAGCCCGACTTCCTAGGAGTCGAACTGGCTATATCAGGCTCCAGAGGTGTTGATTTCCTGGATTCTCATCCTCGTGCCGACTCGGTCGTGATTAGCACCACTCACGGCCGGTCGGCGAACTCTAAACATCTTAGCTCGTCACCTCCTGATAGGAATCACGCCTTCTGGACCAGTATGGGAGAAAGATTTACGCTTCCTCCACACTGGGAATCAGGGCCTTGAACTATATCAGCCATATGGAGGACTACCAGAAGACCATCCTGACTCAGGCAGAAGCCAAACTGGACTCCTTGCCTGACTCCCAAGTCAAGCAGGAGTTGGCTGATCTAATCCGCTCTGCTCATTCGACCAGTTGAGACATGCTACGTGCGACATATGATGCAGTGGACACTGCTGGGAGGAGTTCAGCTTTTGCTGTAGGTCTATGGCGTCATGCTTGGCTCCGTGTGTCAGGTTTGGTCCCCTTAGGTGCAATCTGCTATCCAGGAAGCACCCTTCCAGGGTCGGTGCTTTTCATGGGTGATGTCATGGACATCATCACTGATTTGCAAGAGAGGAATGGCTCTGAAGTCAGTTGATTCCAAGTACCGTCCCCATCAGCAACTCGCATGTCCTTTCGCAGACAGAATCGGTCAAAGGAGAAACCCCAGGGAAGGTGGGCCACAAAGCATAAGCCCCGGCCCAAAAAGCAGCAGGTGCTTCAGCTGCGCGCTGCCCCCACCACCTGACTTCTTTCCTCTCCCCTGCCTCGGACTCCCGGAGGAACGATGAAAGGAGGTTTTCCCTCCACCTTCTGGGATGGGAGAGGATAACTACAATTCTTGGGTGCTCCAGCTCATAGCAGAAGGACACTCCATAGAGTTTCTTCAGAAACCACCCATCACCCCCTCTGAAGTCGTCGTATTCATTGAGAACATCTTCTCTTGGTCAGGAGAAATCTCTGCTCTTGTGCTGAAGCAAGTGATAGAGCCTGCTCCCTTCATCTGCAAGGGACGGGTTACAATTCCCATTTCTTCCTGGTCCCAAAGGCGACAGATCATCTCAGACCAATTTTGGATCTCAGTTTCCAGAATCTTTACGTAGAGTACAAAAGGTTCAGGATGCTCTCTTTGCAGAGCCTTCTGCCCCTCCTCTGGCCGGGTCAGTGACTTTGTGCTCTGGATATGCAGGGCGCTTATCTGCACATTCCCATTCGCCCATCTCATTGCAGATACCTTTGTTTTGCGTTCCAGGGGACCACTACCAGTTAGAGGTGCTCCTGTTTGGTCTATCCTCGGCGCCCCTCCCAGTATTTACAAATGCCTGACAGTGGTGGCGGCCCCCTGCGTACCAAAGGGTGCAGGTTTTCCCGTACCTGGATGACTGGCTCCTGGCGGCCTCGTCCAGGAGGAACTCCTCGTTCCCTCTCACCCAGCAGGTTTTGCCTGCCTGGGTATTACCATCAACCATTCCAAGTTTCATCTGGACCCATCCCAGAGGCTACAGTTTTTGAGGGCGATCCTCGTCGACCATGGGCAAGGCCTTCCTGTACCTCGTGCTTCGACTCACATGAGGATCTCTCAGTGGACTCTACGCTCTCAATGGGATCAGCTAGTGGGCGACCTAGATCACTCAGTTCTGATCTCCTCGCCGATGCACGAGACTCGCAGTGGTGGATGGTTCGAGAGAACCTGTTTGAGGAGTTCCTTTCTTTCATCCTCCCCCTCCGAGACTCTAACCACAGATGCCTCAGGCGAAGGTTGGGAGCCCATCTAGCCCTCATTGGATCCAGGGCTTCTGGTCCAAGCTAGAACAAACTCTCCACATCAGTGTGCTTGAGCTTGGGCAGTGTTGTATGCTGTCAAGCCTTCACCAACACATCCTTCCGGCCACTAGCCATCCAGACGGACAACATGTGCGTGGTGTGGTACATCAACAAGCAGGGAGGGACTCTGACCTCCACCCTCTATGCAGGGAGGCAATGAGGGTTTGGGATTGGGCAGCAACCACGACCTTCACCTCACGGCAATTCACGTTCGGGGAGTCGACAACACTCTGGCAGACAAACTAAGTCGCTCTTCTGCTCTGACTCATGGTGGGAACTGGACCAAGGGGTCCTAGGCGATATCTTCAAACTTTGGGGAACACCATAGAGTCGACCTGTTCACATCCCCCATAACATAGAACTTCCGTCTTCTCGCTCGTTCTATGCCTTTCCCCAATTCCACTTATCCCACAGTCTTGCAGAAGCTAGCTTCAGAAGGAGCGAGAATGATTCTGATCGCTCCTTTCTGGCCCAGGCAAATCTGGTTCTCTCTTCTACAACAATATTCAGAGGATCCTCCTCTTCCTCTTCCTCTATCTCGAGGTTTGTTGACCCAGGATCAGGGACCCTGGTCCATCCAGGCCTCAAATCCTTCAACTGCATGCATGGCTCCTGCAGACCTAGCCCAATCCCATTTTGGAGTGTCTCCCAAAGTGGCGGAGATTTTAGTGGAGGCCAGAAACCCTCCACCAGATCCACTTATGCCATGAAGTGGAAAAGATTTCACTATTTGGGCTGCTTCCAGAGCATTGGAACCTTTCTCCTGTTCAGCGGGCTTCTGCTGGAGTATCTAGGTCATCTGTTTGACCTGGGTCTCAGCCATTCCGACCTATCATGTTCCCTTCACAGACAAGGTTTTGCTCAACTGGAGGTCTCAAGACCTTTCTCAGAGGGTCCTCCATCTGAGGCCCCCATCTGTACTCCTGCTCCCCCTTGGGACTTCAACTTTGTTCTCGAGAAACTCTCTCCTCCTTCAAACCTGCAGCTTCTGTGGATTTGAAGTTCCTTTAAATGGAAGACTCTCTTCTTGGTGGCCTTTACTTCAGCTGAGAATCTCCGAGCTCAGAGCCTGATGTGTAAAATCCGTACTTGATTTTCTCAAAGGCGAGTTGCTCTTTGCCGAGATCCTAAGTTTCTCCCTAAAGTAGTAGCCGAGTCTACCCTAAATCAGTCCATAGAGTTACCTGCCTTTTCGCAGTACTCTAATCAAGGAGTATTTACTCCATACTATGGATGTTCACCAGATTCTGAGATACTACACCAACAGGATGAAGGATCTCAGAAAGACTGATCAGTTGTTCGTCTCTTTTGCTCACAAAGGGAAGGCAGTACTGTTTCCAAGCAATGCCTGTCTAAGTGGTTGGCTCAATGCATCACTTTCTGTTATGACAAATACAACAAGACCCTCCCGGGTCAAGTCGAAAGCCGCTCCACAGAGGTTGCTGCCTCTGCGGCTGGTTTCAGAATGTGTCTGCGGCAGACATCTGCGCTGCTGCCACCTGGACTTCCGTCCATACCTTTATGAAACTACTGCAGTTTGGATGTTGCCTTTAGCGTAGAGAGAGGCAGGCTTGGGCTGGCTGTTTTGCAAGGCCTCCTATCTTGAGACTTGCACAACCAGAACTACCTTTTAGAGTAGTTTTTCCTCCTCCCAGTGCCTCTCTTTGTTCCAGACTACTTGGGATTCAGTCCTATATGTAATTAACCTACTGCAAGAGCCCTCTCGAGTAAGATAGTACAGTTCGCAAGAACTTACCATAACAGTAGATCTTGAGAGGCTCTTGCATAAATATTCGCTCCTCCATCCCCTAGGCTTTTCAGCTCTTTTCCATTGAGAAATATCAAGCTTCTCTCTCGTCCAGCCTCTTTTGGCCTGTGGCGGGAAAGAACTGGAAGGCGGCGTCCGGGACCGCCCTTTATACACGCGTCTCCTGGCGGCGGTCACCTGGCGTGGGGTGGTCCCTCACCAGGGACTGCTAGCTAGAAATTTTTCAGTGGGGTCCTGCGGCGTCAGTCCTATATGTAATTACCTACGCAAGAGCCTCTCTCGAAGATCTACTGTTACGGTGAGTTCTTACGTAACTGTACTTTACTTTAGCTTACCTGCTATAATTAGAACTGTATAAATTTAATAAAACTGCTTTAAGGCGGGTATCTCCTTTGTTCAAACTAAGTGAACCATGACCTCATGTAGTTATCCAGAGGCTTATAAATCCACCCGACTGGTTGTTTCTATTAAATAAACACTTTACCCTCATTCCACTGAGAAGGTGACAAGGTCAGCTTACTACAGACACCAAAATTGTCAATATATTTTAAACCATTTTGAGGCTACAGATTTTTGTAAATAACTCATAATACTCTTTGTTGATGCGTTTAAAACTTATTCATTGGACAGGTAAATGTATCAGAGTTTTGTATATTTTCTATAAATAAAGTCTTAATTTCTTAAAGCCAGTCTAAATCTCTGTTAACCTCTGCAATGTGCTCTGGCTGGTACTGAAAAACAAGATTGTAAATTATGTCAAGTTTCAAGTTTTTCTGCTACTGATTGGAAGAGGCCATTCAATTTAAACAGACTGTCCTAGAAACACTTTTTTCTGAAGTTGACCATGTATGCTATATCCCTTTTCATGGCATCATCATTGTAGTAAAAAAAAAAAAAAATTAATGCTACTTATATGTATGAACCCTCATTTTAAAGATTTTTTTTATTGTGAGCAAACTTGTGCTGTAAGTTTGTGATAGTTGTACTTTTTAGTTATTTATACTACAACTTGGAGTGTTACCATTTTAGTTCTGAACATTCTAACTGCTCAGGAAAACAGCCATTTGTACTCAAGAATACAGCAGTCACTCAAGATTCCATTCTAGAGCTGAGTGAGCTAGAAGACATTTCCAGCGATCTTTTCTTTGGTTTGGGCCTTTGCTATTCTGACTGCCTTCCCTTCCTTCTGCAATAACTGGTACAGTACTCTGTCCTGCTCCTTCTGTTTCCTTATACTTCAGGTGCAGGAATAAAGGTCCAGGTCAGTACCTTCCCTGATTGCTTCACTGCCTCAACAAACAGGCGGGATGCACTCCCTTCCTCTGTGCATGGAAGCTCTCAGCATCTGGACCCTCATGCTTAGCCTGGATGCTTATCTCCTGGCCATCCATTTGGCTGGCGTATCCATCCAGATGGGGATGCCCTCAGCTGGGTGGGTGAGGCGTCTCATGAGTGGCCTCTCCATCCAGAGGCAGTACACAGTCTGTTCTCCCAGTAGGGCACCCCTTTAGTGCATCTGTTTGTCTGCAGGGAGAATGCAAGCTGAGGCTGTACTGTACCCCTGCCCCTGCAGGTGGCGCTTTCTCAGGCCCTGGACCCCGAGCCTTCTCTGTTGCTTTTCCTATATTTCCCTTGATCCAAAAGATGTTGAGCAAAGCCAGGAGGGACGAGGCACAGATATCCTTGTGGCTCCGGACTGGCCTCAGTTTTGGTTCCTCGAACTCCTCAGACTCAGCAGCAGGCTCCCAAGCGTCTTCCTCTATGCCGGACCTGCTTTACATAGAAACATAGAATTTGATGGCAGATGAGGACCACGTGGTCCACCTAGTCTGCCCATTTCCTACATAGATAAGCTGCAGATTCTAGTTAACCAACAGCTTACTTCCTCCTATCCTCCCCAACTATAATTGCTTTATGTCTGCTCCATGCATTCTTGAATTCTTCCACTGTTCTTGACTCCACAACCTCCTTAGGAAGGCTGTTCCATGCATCCACAACCTTCTCCATGAAAAAGTACTTTCTAACATTACCTCTGAGCCATCCCTCTATCTTCAAATTGTGCCCCTTGTTCTTGCCGTCTCTTTTCTGAAAGATGCTACATTCTTGGACTTTAATTCCTTGAGGTACTTGAAAGTTTCTATCATGTCCCCTCTCCCTCCTTTCCTCGAGGTTATACATATTAAACTGCTTTAGTCTCTCTTCATATGTCTTCTGGTGCAGACCCTGCACCATTTTAGTTACCCTCCTCTGAATAGCTTCCACTCTGTCTTTGCAGAGATGGGGTTCTCAAACTGCGCAGTACTCAGATGGGGTCTCACCAACTGTATGTTCAGAGGATAACAACTTCCTGTTTTCTACTGTTGATGCCTCTGCTATTGCATCCCAGTTTCCCCAGCCCTCCTTACTGACGTTCTCACATTGCTTACCCACCTTAAGGTCATCTGATACAAATACTTCCAGGTCCTTTCGATTTTTGTTGTTAGTATCTCACCCCCATTGTGTATTCTTCTCCTGGGTTTTTGTTTCCCAGGTGCATTACCTTGCACTTCTTTACATTGAATCTGAGCTGCCATACATTTGACCATTCCTCCAACCTTGCCAAGTCCCTTTTCATCCTTTCCACCCCATCTTGTGTATTGACCCTGTTGCAGATCTTTGTGTCAGTCTGCAAAGAGACATACTTTTCCTTCCAGGTGCTCTCCAGTGGTGCAGCTGGTGCGGGAGGAGGCTGCGGACCACATCCTTTTGATGGTGTCCCACCAGAAAGTGAAGAGCTCCTTTACTTCTGACAAGTTTAAACCCGACAACGGACGGGCACGGTGGCCTGTCGGAGTTGGGCGCTTGACTCCCGGGGTCTCTGGTTCTGGAGAGTGCTCCTTGAGGAGTTCAGTGGGTCTGGAATCACCCGCCTGGTCTTGAGCTGAGTGAGCAGCGACTCCTTTGACAGAGGTTCCCGACCCGGCGTCGGTGGCGGTGGTGTGGTCCTCCTGACTGCGGCATCTGGCCGCGGTCCCCCGCCCGGCATCCTGGGGGTGAATGCCTGACCGGCGACGGGTGACGGTGTCGCCGGTTCCTGGAGTGCTTATGTGCCTTGGTCGGTGGGTCCGCGTCCGCTGAGGAGGTCAGCTCCTTGGTCTTGTGTTGGGGTGGCGGCGGCAGGGAGACTGACCAGACATCGGAGGCCAAGTGCGGGAAGCGACTTGTGGTACTCCCCAGACCTGGGCCGAGGCCTTAACTGAGAAGCGGACCTGGAGGTCTTGGCAGGCGCAGAGTAGAAGAACCACTGGCCGTTAACTACAACTGGGGAGGCTGAGAGTGGGCTCTCGATGGAAAGAGTCGACCTGGAGCCGGAGCTGCAGGAGTCCGAGGCCCTGGAGGGGATCTGGGTCTCACCTTCTCCCGGTGCTTCTCATGGTGCCTGTGTGACTTCCTGAAGATTCCCTCTGGAGGAAGGTTCCATGGCCTTAAGTTTTAATTCAAGGAGGAAAGCCTGGAGGGTCTTCTGTTGGCGGATTCTCATTCGGTTGTTAAAGCCCTGACAAATGGGGCAAGCCTGGGTGTCGTGGTCCAGGCCCAGGCACCAAGCGCAGGTGAATGAGGGTCTTTGAAAGGAATCTGCTTCCCATTGGCACACTTGAAGAATGGCCTCCACTGAAGTTGGGGAGGACATCAGATGAAAAAGCGACTGAAGAGTAGATCTTTCCAGTTTGATCATTTTCCTGGTCTAACCGAGAGGGTGAGACATGCAAAGTTATAGTAGGGAAAGAACTGGAGAGTTCTGGCGGGACCACCTCCTTATGTACCCCTACGCCTGGCGTGAGGCGGTTCCCGCTGAAGACTGCTAGCCAGAAAATTTCCGTGGGGTCTGGCGCCTGCCGGCTTCAGTACTAATGGTGTAACCTGCTGCAAGAGCTGTTCTCGAAGATCTACTGTTACGGTAAGTTCTTACGTAACTGTACTTTTCAACTCCCAGGCTGAAGCCGACTCCGTGGAGCCGATCAAATCGGTTCCCCTGCCTGAAGCCAGCGAGACCACCTATTCGGCATACACCATCACTCCACCCATCTTGGTGGAACCACCGCCCAAGCAGCCTGTGGGAAGGACTCTAAGGACAACAGACAGGACACCGGGCTTCAGCGCTTGGTCACCCAGACCATCTCCAGCGAGTCCCGAAGGTGACATGGGCGGTAGGCCGTTGTATTTGATTCGGACGTCACCGGTCTTCACCCACATTCAGGGAATGATGATTTGACCGCTGACCTAGAGACGGAGGAAGGTCCCTCGTCCTGTCAAGGGATTCTCTGCTTCATCTCCGAGTCTACAGGGATGCCTGGAGCCTATCCAGAAAAGAGTACCTCTCACTGACATCCTCAGAGAGGGATACTCCAGAGCCTTTCCTGTGGCTGAGGCCACTGTTGGTCCGGCCTTAGAACTTTGGCAGTGCCTTGCCTCTTGTCCAGCTCCATCTGCCGTATGGCCTGCAAGTACAGCGGTGCCCATGGGGTCCCTTGCGGGGTTCACAGAGCACCCTTCGGCCAAGAGCCTGGTGACTGCCTCTGTGTTCAAGGCATACTGGCAGTTCTGCTGGCGTGAACCGACCTCCTGATAAAGAATCCAAGCTTTTGGACCATTCAGCCAGGAAGGTCTATGCGGCTTCCTCCCTGTGCCTTCGTCAGGCAAGTTCAGCTGTCATCATAGCACACTTCTCTCACACCCCTTCTGGGGTCGTTGGATGAAGTCCTCCCACATCTCCCCACGGTCAAGCAAATCCGGGACCAGGGCCGAGCTGTTGCCAAACAGCAGCTCCAGACAACCTTGGACATTGGGGACTCTTGTGCCCATTTGATGGCTGCCGCAGTTGCCTCCCATCGCAGGGGCTTGGCTGAGGCTCTCCTCCTTTCCGGCGGATACCCAGCATAAGTTAGCTGGCGTGCCCTTCCTTGGGACTGACTTGTTTGGCCGGGAGTGGCTGGTCACCTTCAGCGTGTCGAGCAGTCCGCCACCTTGGACACAACCTCTGCTAAGAGTTCTTTGGGCAAGAACCAACAGAGGAAAAAGCCTTTCGACATGCTGCCCCTGCGGCTCAGCAGTTCTACTTTCAAGGTGGACAGTAGCACCAGCAACAACAGCAGCAGGCTCAAGCTTAGCCTCGGCCCAAGCAGGGTCCCCAGCAGGCCCATAAAGGAGGTAGAAGTTCAGGTCCTGGATCCTCTTCCTCCAAGCCTTCTCAGTGACGGGACAGAAGCTGCCACCCCGCTTCTGTCACGCCAGCTCTTGCTCCTCCCATGGGTGGGCCAGCTGCGCCACTTTCTTTCCGCCTGATCCGTTGTCACCACGGACAGGTGGGTTCTGGAAGTGGTCGGTCAGGGACTGCCTCTGGAATTTGAGCAGTACCCTCCAAGCCGAGCCGCCCCTCGGGAGGCACGAGTTTCTCGGACCCAGTCGGCTGTCACAGCCGACGCCGCTCAACTCCTCCTCAAGGAGGCAGTAGCTCAGTGGCGGAACCTCCAGCAGTCCCAGGCTTTGTCTCCAGGTACTTGAGCCCCATTCTAGATCTGCACAACCTGAATCAATACCTCAGGTCACGCACCTTTCAGATGGTCACTCTGTCCCAGATCATACCTTCCTTGGAGCAAAATGTGGATCTTCCTTGTCAATCTTCACCATTCATTACTGCTTGGGTTAGTGCGGGGGCGCACCTAGCAGGAGGTTTTTTTTTTTTTTTTGGAGTCTGCTCCATGGCGCCACCCTCGGTAGCGACGTGACTGCACTGTCTGCGCGAGGCGGCCGTTAGTGCCGCAGACTCTCTTCTCTATCTCAGTTCTGTTTCTCCCGCCGTCGAGGCTGCATCTGCTGTGCGGTAGTTGAAGCTTTCTGCATCACAAGACTCCTCGTTTTCTCCAGTGGTACTCGCTCGGCGCGTCTCCGGTAAGACCGTTCCTTTATTTCTGTCGGCGGCGCAAGTGCTTTGTTGCTGTTTTTTGTCTTATTTAGTTCGCATCATGTCAGGTTCGGGGCAAAGCGTAAATTGAAGGTGGGCCGTGCCCTATGCGTCAGTGCTCCTGTGGCGGCATTTCTCGTCACGGATCGACATGATGTCTGTCTCCATTGCCTGGGACCCAACCACGATATGCAGCGTGCGGCGCCTGTTTCTCCATGGACCGTCGTGTCCTCGAAGTCCGCATGTTCAAGATCGGCAAGGCCCTGCCGACTTCGGGGACGGCGTCGCTCAGGATTCCAGGTAAGGTCTCTAGGCCCTTCCTCCGGGTCCCCTCTCGGGCCTATACGGTCCGGGGAGGAGCTTCCTCCTCTTCTCTTGCCGAAGAAGGCTTCTTTTGCAGTGTCGGAGGAGCGTCGTGGTCCCTCCCGGGGCAGCGGTAGGGGACACCGCCTCGGCATTCACCTCCTCCCGGAGGTGCAGGCTCCCCAGTGTCGAGGCCCATGTCTGCTGGGCCCGGCACGGTGGACCCTCGGCGCCCGCCGTTTGGATCCCAAGCGCGCTTTGGCCTTCGCCGCCACTGCGGTCGCAGGCCAGTTCGCTCTCGGCGGCGCGGGTTGTGTTCGGCACCGTGGGCCTAGCCAGCGCCCGATGGGGCAGGGAGGCCAGGCCTAGCGGGTGGGCCGGTCGTCTGGCACCAGCGCCGTTCGCGGCACCATTTCTCCGGGGACCCCGGGGTTGCTAGTATTGTGGTCCAGCTGGTCTCTTCCTCTTGAGTCGATGACTCAGGCGTGGACCCGTCCTGCAACCCTGACTCTTGAGTTAGGGTCCCGGTGGCTCGTGGTATAGCGTAGCCCAGCAGGCCTCTTCATGTCCCGCTGCTGTCCTCCCTGATGGCCTCGGGCTAGGGGTGGTCCTGGGTCCCTGAGGCGATGGAGTGGGGGCGGAGGAGGGGCTCTCCCTCCTCGGGGCTCATGACAGCTACCCTCCCTGGTGCTGTTGCAGCCACTCTGGGTATGAGAATGCTGGGGTCGGGAGGAGGCGCTCTTGGGGTCTGAGGGTCGAGGGTGGGGTGCAGTCGTCGCGCTCTCTGCCGGCCACCCCTTGGGGTGGCTAGGAACCCGTAGTGCTGGGCCCGCCTTTCCCTCTTGGACCCGGGGTCCCCTCCTGTGGCGTTGCTGGGCTGCCCTTCTGGATCCATGCAGTCCCAGGTTCGTCACAGGAGGTTCCCTTCTGGGCTGTTCAGGTTTCGCATCCCCAGGGTTCCGTTTTGCGACCTGGTCTGTTGTCCGGAATCCCGCCAGCTCGGGCTCCGTTCTTGGTTCAGAGCCCTAGCAGAGGACAGTTGCCTCTTCGTAGGTGCCATCTCCCGTTCCTCTGCAGCCACCTCCCGCTCTTCCAGGCCATGTCGGTCCTATGGGCCCGTTATCCTGGGAGCAGTTCAGAGGTTCTGCGGTGGCCTTCCTCTCATATGTCAGGTGTATGAATGAGCGGGTCTTTCGCCTATCCCCACCGCTGCAAGAATCTTCTGGACCTCGAGCTCTCCATCATCCTCGTCTCCCTTCTCTGAGGAGAGGAACCTCTGCTCATCTCTCCTCCGATGCTGATTTCACTGAATATCAGCGATTCCTTCGAGGACGGTGAGGATCTTGAATCTCTCGTTAGGTGAGACAATACCCGAGCGGAAGGCGGCGTGAATTCCTTGGAGAATTCAGTGCCCAGCACCTGGTGGTACCTTTCTGGCGTATCCCCTTCAGGAGGCGTCTATCCGTTCCTGGCATCGCCAACCGCGCCTTCTCCAGCCCGGCAGACTGTCGGCCGAAGGTATTGTGCCCTTGCGAATCCCTGGTACTCTCCCAACCCGCCCTCGGGTTTGTTATACCTTGAGACTCCTCCAGGCTCACGCCTGGCGCAGACGCATCATTCACTAGATTCAGATTCCCCACACCGACCAGTGGGGCGAAGAGGTTCTCTTCCTCTAGTGCGATGGCTTGCATTGCATCTCATCAGGCTCATCACGCTGCCTACAGTAGGCATTTGTGGTCGATGCGCTCTCAGATCTTAGCATCAATGCCTATCAGGAGCAAACCAGACAAGCTATTGCCCTCTCTGCTATAGGTCTGGAGCTGGCAAGACACCAAGCAAAAGGCATCTTATACGCCAGTGAGGTGGCTTCCAGGCTTGCGGGGACAGCGATCTGCATTAGGCGGACGGCATGGCTTCGTCTATCAAGGTTGTCACCCTGGCCCGGCGTAGAGTGATTCGCTCCGCTTTCCGGGGACCCGTCTCTTTTCCTCCAGAGCTAGGAGATTACTGCAGGGCTTCCTCTGTCTCCCCGTCCTCGGGGGCACCTCCTAGCTCTTCTCCCCCATAGGCTTCTCTCTCGATTAGCCCAGGTCTACCCTTCTGTTTCTCACCAGCAGTAGGCTGGGGTCTGTTCCCTCAAGGTTCTACCCCCTTTTCTAAGGTGGGGCTTGGTACTCACCAAGCAGTAATGAATGGTGAAGATTGACAAGGGAAGATATGAAAATTACGTACCTACCGTAATTCTTGATCTTCTCTTGTATCTTCACCATTCATTACTGATACCCACCCACCTTCCCTCAGTGGCCTCCTCTGTGGCGTCTCTCCCTCCCGCTCGTTCCTCTTCCTTCGGCTTTTATGAAAAAAAAAAATGTTTTCTGTTCCCATTCTTTTTGAATGGTTCCTTTTTCCTCCACGGTTGTACTTTTCTCTAATTCTGAGGGAACTCTTTCTGACCGCCCTTAGGGTGCGATTCCTAAATACCTTCTTCAGGTTATGCAGTTTCACAGCTTAAGAGGCCATGCTCTGACTTCGCCTCTTCAAAATTTAGAACCCCTGGCAGGTATTATTTTGAACTCTTCTAGCTGCTGATTGAACTTGTCAGCTCTGAGCATCTCTTGCCTTGCCTTAGGGAGCCTGATTGAGTTCCACTCTATCTTTCATACAAAACTGCCTTGAGAAGGCATAGTCTTTCCATACACTACTGTGTTAGCACTTAACAAGGTGCTAGGGACTTAGTCCCTTCCTGGGTGGGTGCTCTTCCCGGAACAGGTTCTGCCGGGCAGTCTAGGAGCCCTCAGCTAGGATGTAGGGACTTGGCATGTTGAGAGTTCAGAGATGTTGCCCTCATTCGAATCTGTTCAGGTGGTTGGTTGAACCTCCCTCAGTCCTAGCAACTGGATTCTTGCTCCTTGTTAGTCTCGAGCCTATAAGCCTCTCAACCAATGCTCGATGGGCACTGTTCTCCCTCTCAACATGCCTCTTTTTTTTTCTTCTTCTTCTACTTTCTTTCCTTCTCTCTGTTCCTCCCTAGAGCTGCCCTGGAAAGAAGCCTCACGGTCCCTTAGAGCCATTGGAGCCGACTCAAAAAAAAAAAAAAAAACACTCCCATAGCGGATGCACGCCTCCAGCACTAACCCAAGCAGTAATGAATGGTGAAGATACAAGAGAAGATCAAGAATTACGGTAGGTATGTAATTTTCATTTCTGTTCACTGGATCTGCAGAGCGTGTTATTTCATTCCCAATCTGTCCATCCGTCAATGGTTCCTCCGCTTCAGGGTCGAAGGGAACCTGTATGAGTTCTGAGCCATTCCGTTCGGCTTGTCATAGTCCCGGGTCTTCACCAAATGTATTGCAGTGGTGGCTGCCCATCTTCAGCGTCGGGAGTCAGAATTTACCCTACCTCAACGATTGGCTCTAGCAGGTTGCACCCATCAGGAGGTGGAGAGGTCTAGGGGCGTGGCCCTCCAGATCTGCTCCCAACTCGGCCTCCTGATCAGTGAGGCCAAGTCACAACTCGTGCCTTCTCAGGTGATGGGCTTCATTGGGCAGAGCTTGACTTTTGTCAAGCCAGAGCTCTGCTCCGCAGACAGGGCAGAGGTTCTCTCCTCCATTGCCCAGTCATTTCTGGTTGGGCACTTGTACTCTGCCCAAGACTTTCTGCCCTTCTGGTTTACATGGCGGCATGCACCTCAGTGGTCCGTTGGGCCGGTTCCACATCGCCCCCTCCAATGGGAGCTGGCCTCTCAGTGCCATGGTCATTTCAACCAGCTGGTCACTGTATCCCATTAGATGTGGGACGCTCTCCAATGGTGGACCGCCCCAGACCAGTTGCAGAAAGGGATCCAGTTTGTCCACTCCAAGCTAACAGTCGTCTGCACGACCGATGCCTCTCTCATGGACTGGGGAGCCCACATGGGGCCAAAAGGCCCACAGGCTCTGGACCCCGAGGTCCCAATGTCACATCAGCCTGTTGGAGCTCAGAACAGTCAGACTGGCACTGTCAGCTTTCACTCCTTAGCTCCGGGTCCAGTGGTTCAATCCCAGACAGGCAATACCACAACCATGTACTACTTCAATAAAGAGTGGCATGCACTCCTGTTTGTTGTAAGGAGGCGCTCTGCATCTGGACCCTCGTGAGATGGCTGGAGGCAGATCTCCTAGCCATTCATGTGGCAGGAACCTCGAACCATCTGGCGGATGCTCTCAGATGCTTAGGCCAGACATCCCATGAGTGGTCTCTCCATCCAGAGGTTGCTTATAGCCTGTTCTCCCATTGGGGCATTCTCCCATTGGGGCAAACCGATGGTGGACCTGTTTGCCTCCAGGAAAACACCAAGATGAGGCTGTTTCATGCACCCCAGCAGGACTCGCTGCAGTGGGATGCCTTCTCAAGGCTGTGGACCCCAGGCCTTGCGCCTTCCCTCCATTTCCTTGATCCACAAGGTGCTTCTCAAGGTAAGGAGGGACAAGGTGAAAGTGATCCTGGTAGCCCCAGCCTGGCAGCAGCAGTTCTGGTATCCAGATCTCTTCAGCCACAGCTGCAGGCACCAGGAGCGGCTTTGCACATGCCCGGACCTGATATCACTCAACCAGGGAAGGTCTTCCATCTGGACCTTCAGTCCTTGCACCTCACAGCCTGGTACCTGAGCAGCTAGAGTTCCAGGTTTTGGGTCTTTCGAAAGTGTCTACACTGTGGTGGAAGCATCTAGAAAGGAATCGACCAGAAATGTTATTCCTTCAAGTGGAAAAGGTTTTCCATTTGGTGTCAGGTAAGGGCCTGGACACTTTACCGTGTTCAGTGGCTAACATTCTCAACTACCTTTGGTCTCTCGTTAAATGGGGTCTTCTGTCATTGACCCTTAGGGTGCACCTGGCAGCCATCTCTGCTTACCAGGCGGGGCGGTCAGCCAACGTTAGCGCAGCAGACAGTGGTTGGGTGCTTTTCAAAGGCCTGGATCACATATCCTCCAGTGCATGAACCTCCATCTCCGTGGGATCTACTGCTGGTACTGGCAAAGCTCATGGGCAAGCCATTCAAACCAATGCACAAGTGTGAGTTGTCACACTTGTCTTGGAAAACGACCTTCCTGATGGCTATCACGTCTGCTAGAAGGACAGGGGCACTCTAGTTGCTTTCAGTGGACTCCCTTATCTAGTCTTCCACAGGGACAAGGTTGTCCTCGCCCTCACCGAAATTCCAACCGAAGGTGGTGTCAGAGTTTCACCTTAAACAGGTTCTGGCTCTGCCAGTATACTACCTAATTACACCTCGGAGGCCGAATACAGGCTCCATCCTTTGAACCTGAGAAGTGCTCTCTCCTACTATAAGGAGAGGACGGCGGAAGTCGGGAGAGGTTCGCCAGCTATTTGTCACCTACGCTGAAGCAGCTTCTGGCAGACCTGCAGCAAGCTCATTGTTGCAAGATGGATTACATCATGCATAAGTCTGTACTGTGAGTTGGTGAGCAAGGAGCCTCCCAGAGGGATAAGAGCTCATTCTACCCACCATACTGCTGCATCGGTGGCTGCTTCCAGGGACTTCCCTGTCCAGGAAATCTGCCAGGCTGCTACCTGGAAGTCAGCAAACACCTTCATCACCCACTATCACATCGACCTTGAGTCCGCCAGGATGATGGTTTTGGGGCCTCAGTTCTCCAGTCTCTGTTCCTAAGTAGGGGTATGTGCCTTGCCTCCTCCCGGAGAACTGCTAGGAGTCTGTCAGATAGTGTGGATGAACAACATATCACGCTCCTAGATGAACAGGTTACTCACTTGTAACAATAGTTCTAGGAGTGGTATATGTTCATCCACGCGACCCACCTGACCTCCTGGCTGCGGACGCACAGAACCTGACTTCCAGCCGGGTTAAGATCTGGGATTGTTGGACAAAGCCGAGTATATATGCCACCCGGGTGGGTGGGAGGAGCCAGCTTGTGAGCGTCCAGTGATCCTTAAAGGGAAAGGACTTGTCAAACAGTGTGGATGAACAACATATACCACTCCTAGAACTGCTGTTACAGGTGAGTAACCTGTTCTTTTAGAGAATCAGGGGCTTGTACAAGGTCTCCCCTCCACTGATTCTTTTCCTAGGCAGGAGAAAAAAACCCTCCTCACGCTCTCTGCCAAGCGCTCATGGCGGCCTCCGTTTCAGGTGTCCCTCCGTCGACGCGCATTCGCACTCACTTCTTCGTCAATGGGAGCACATACCCCTCTCATCTACCATGCTTAGCTTTAAATGCAGTACAGTATACTGCTGATTTCGCCGGGGCTTCTCTCAACGGCAACTGGAAATTTACATGAAAACGATCCTCTTTCCCTACAGGCCCATCGATGAGACCCGCATTCTTCAGGGGACACAGACTGCTTATGCCTTACTTACTGCCCTCCACTTTCCCAGGTGGCTACTTACAGGGGTCAGGCAGACAGAGATCAGGACCCTGGTTTTTACCACCCAGGGCAAGACCTGCTCAGGCTATGTGTCCAGTCCCTCCATCATCCCCCTTATAGCTCAACAGTCCCCCAAGGGAACTGGACACTCAAGGTAGTACGGCATGTCTTGCATGCCATGCAGCACTCCCAGCCCTCCGACCCAGGAGAGCAGGGTGATCTTCCCAATCTCCTACCCCCTCCGCCTAAGAGGTTCCGTGGTGACAGGGATCCATTACCACCCTGGTGGTCTCCTTCTTGTATGGAAGACTACATATCAGATGAACAGGAATTACCGATTGACTTCCCGGTGATCTAGAAGATGAAGATTTCCAGGAGCTGGATTTTCATATCTCTGCTCTCTTTTGGGAACTCTCTTCCTTGGATGAGTACCTGCCTAGACAATCTGCGGCCTCTCCTCCTGCTACATTCTGTGAAATGATAGGTCAAATACAAAAAGTCATGGGATTCTTTACAACAGAACATGACAAGCAACATAAGAATATGGCAGGATATCTTGAATTACCAGAGGCCTGTCTTGGTGGTGCCTTCCCTAATCCAAGCCTACCAGAATGCCGTGTTGGCTGCCTGGCATCAGCCTTCTGCTATTACAGCTGTTCCCCAAAGGCGGATAGCATTTATCAAGCTCTTCTGGATCGTCCTTTTCTTTCCGCTGTACTGCCACCAAGATCGTACTAAATGACCTGAGCACATGAACTCCTTACTCCTGATAAGGAATCTCGAAGACTTGACTATCTTGGGAAAAATATATTTTCCTCAGGTACCATGAATATCAGAATTCTAAATTACATGAGTCATATGATTAAACATCAGCGTACCTTGGGTCCTCTGTCATTGATATTATCAGTAAACTTCCTCCTTCACAAGAAAGGTAAAATGATTGGCTACAGTGTCAACTAGCAACTCTGTCTCCTTTCACCTACTCTGGTCCGGATATGATGCCGTAGATAACTCTGCCTGACTGTCAGCCTCTGTCATTTCTTTGCACCATCATGCCTGGCTCCGCTTTTCAGGTTTTACCCCTGATGTGCAACATTAAGTAGTTAATGCCCCTTTAATAGGTCCAAGCTATTCAGGCCAGGTACTCAAACCTTGCTAGATGACTTACAGGCATCAGGCAGAACCAACGTACAGTTCATGGCATGTACCATACACATACAGCCTACCATACTCAGTAGAGGTGGAAAACACAAGTGCCACTAAGCGGTTCAGAGGCGTACTCAATCACAAGAGGCAACGCCTCTGCATGAGCTCCCGCCCCTACCCCCATGGAGCGGCTTGCAGCCCAGTTCCTTGCTGCCGTCTTAGCCAGGCCTCAGAGGCTGTGGGCAGTCATTTTGCCCTCCATCTGAGGCTTGGCAAACAATCACTTCGGATGAATGGGTACTCCAGATTATACAGAGGGTCATACTCTGGAATTTACCTCAACCCCCAAAAAAAACATGTCCTCCTCGGAAGATTCATTGCCCAGCAGATCATATACCCATTCTGTAAGAGGAATTGAGGGCTCTTGTCAAACGGGCTGTTTCTCCAGTACGCCTTGAACATCAAACAGGATTTTACTCCCACTTCTTTCTTTTTTTTAAATCTTTTTATTATTCATATTTTAACTTATATACATACAGGTCATCAGTTTTGATTTTACATAATACATTTGCATCTGGGCAATTAATACAAGCAGTTTTGAGTATCTTCCAGTCCATTCGACAACAGGTATCATAATTATTTCAACAGGTTTGTTGCTGTCATGTGGGTTACAGCCTAATTTTGCTCAGCTTTAAAGACCATAGGCCTAGTAACTTACATTGAGTTATGAGTTGGTCAGTAGGACATCGAACTATTTACTTTTCATCTTTTCCTTCCTAATTAAGTCATGCAGATCCATATTCCCAAATTAATTGTCATAAGGGCTTCAGCCACATGGGGGGCGGGAAACCAGACCCCAGGACCATAATGGAAGGGTTCAGCCACTGGGCTCAGGGCAGCTAGGGCATCTCTGGGACCATATTCTAAGGCACAAAGTGGGGTCTTTTAACATATAATATAGCTGCCAGCGTGTCCATCTCTAAAAAAAGTTCCCCACGCTCATTTAGATTGCGTGTCATTTTTCCAGGTTATAAATTTGCCTAGTGATTTCCCACCACTCCCAAGCGGTCGGAACTCCGTTGACAGCCAGTACCTGGTAATTGCCTTTTAGCTGCTGTGAGGAGTAGTGAGAGAAGGTACCTTGTATTTGGTCCCCGATAGGACTTGGGTATTATGAGGAACATGTACATCTCCAGTGTCAGCGAAACTTTGGGTCGATAAGCTCCCCAGCTGTATCTCGAGCTGTTGTAAGTAATTGGAGAGAGCTGGACAGGCCCACATAATGAGTCAGGTTGGCTTCCCATTCCCACATTTTCTCCAGCAATCCGCTGTTTTACTCGATGTATAGTGTTCAGTGATCGAAGGAGATCTAAATTAACAATTAGTATCTTCCAGGCTTATTCTCGCCATTGATGTGAGCTTGTGACCCTGGAAGCCTGGTTGCAGGCCACCCTCCAGTCTGAACTGGTGAGCCAGCAGCCAGATTCCCTGTGCCATTGTGCGAATATTTTCGGTGAGGGCGTCCCTTGTGTGTTCAGGGATTGATGGTAGAGGAGATCAAGTGTTCCTGCCTCCCGAACTGTTAAGTGAGTTTGACATTACGCATTAGTGCTGGGTATGTTTCAGGATTTTGTAAGGGGTGTAGGCCTTCTACCATAGTGTCGAAGTTGTAGGTATCGGTAGAAGTCTTTGTGAGGCAAATTAAATTTTTGCCTGGATTTCTCGTAGAGATCCATAGTCTCCCGTGTGTGCCATTATTTGTGGCAGACATCTTAACCGTGGAGTGTCCCATGTGCCAAACCCAGAGTCTAAGGCATTGGGGAAAATCTGGCAGTGTCTGGAGTGGGGATATTAGTGGTAGGTAGGGTAGTAGTCCGGAAGATTTTTTCAGAGAGTTCCAATTTCAAAATTGGGCTATCAACCAGGGGTTAAGTTAAGTAGCTGAATCTCCTGGCGTTTGCGGGTATAGTATCCGAAGGTATTTTGCGTCACTAGAAGCACCTTCTCCATTTCCAGCCAGTGTGGGAGTGCCTTCTTATTTTGTCTAGCCATAACATTAACCATAGTTACCGCCTGTTGGTAGCGTTTTAAGTCCGGAAGGGCAAGTCCCCATCAGCCCGTGGGGATAGCACCTTAAGGTTTACTCGGGCTATGCGCCCTGCCCATACAAAGTTCATTATTAGCGGTTAATTTCTTTGAAGGTCTTTAGGGAACTGACAGCGGGACATTTTGAAAGAGGTATAGCGCTCTAGGGAGGTTATCATCCTTATGAGTTCAATTACGTGCGAGGCTTAATGGTATGACAGACCAAGTTCATGAAGTCCTGCTTTAGTTGTGCCATAAATGGAGAGTAGTTATACTTGTAATAGTGTGACCTCCCTGAGGTATGTAAATGCCTAAGTATTTTAGTTTTGCCAGGTTCCATCTCCGGGAAGACTTTCAACAGTTTTCTGTGTGAGGGCATAATTAAATGTGAGTATTTCAGTCTTAGTTAGGTTAAACTTATAACCTGACACTATACCATAGAGTCTAAGATTCAGCGTATCTCTGGTATAGATTGTTCGGTTTTAGAGATATAAAGTATGTCATCTGCGTATAAAGCAACTTTCGGTGTTCCGTGTCACCAAAGTAGACTCCCTGTAATTGTGGGGAATCTCAGATTTGTTGGCTAGGGGTTCTATGACTGCTGTGAATAATACTGAGGATAGTGGGCATCCTTGTTGGGTGCCTCTTCCGAGCTGGAAATATTCAGAATGATGCCCATTCACTCTCACACAGGCCGGGAGTGGAGTATATATTTTGTAAAACTTGAATAAGGCCATAGGGGAAGCCAGATTTGCTCAGGACCCGAATACAAAAAGGCCAGGCCACTCTGTGAAGGCCTTCTCAGCGTCTAGACTAATCAGTACTGCTGGTGTCCCCGTATTGCTCATTTGGTTCACAAGATAGAAATACGCTGATATTATCAGTGGTAATGCAGGCCCTAACAAAGCCTGTTTGGTCTTTGTGTATTAAAGCAGGTAGGATTTGGTCATCGGCTTGGCCATTATAGTCATGAACAGTTTGTAATCTTGATTTAATACCGAAATTGAGTCGGTATGATGCGCATTCTAAGGGTTCTTCCTGGCTTGGGAATCACAGAGATAGTTGCATAGGACCAAGACTCCGGGGTAAGTTGCCCTCTAATAGAGAGTTAAAACACTAAGAAGAGTAGGAAGGATCTGAGTCTTTGTAAGTTTATAGAACTCCACCCCATATCCATCGGGTCCTGGAGCTTTCTGGGATTTGGAGTTGGTTATGGCATGGGCTATTTCGGCTGCTATTATAGGTCTGTTAAGAGAGTCTCTGCTTTCTTCCATAAGAGTCGGAAGGTGAGCTTCTCAATATACAATGTTAGACTGTCTAAAGAGGATTGGACTCTGGGGTATATAAGTTTCTATAATATGTCAGAAAGGCTCCGCAAATGTCATGTGTTTTAGAAAGAGGTTGGCCTTTCACTGGGTGCCGTATGGTAACTATTGTTGTACCTTTCTTCTGTCTCGGGCTTGGTATGCAAGCATTTGTGTGGCTCGTGGTCCTACCTGTAAAATCTCTATTTCAAAAATGCAAGTGCTATTTCAGTTTGTTATGTGAGTTTATCTAATGCTTGTTTGGTTTGTTGTATCTGAGAAGGAGAGATTCATCGCCTTGTTGGTGTGCCTGCTGTAGGAAATGAAGAGTATCTTCTAGATTAGTCCTATATTCTTCACGCTGTCTCTTCTTTTGTGCTGCATACTTAATTACATGTCCTCTCAGGACTGCTTTGATTGTGTCCCAATGGACGAGGGAAGTGTCAGAGGCTGGGCTGTCAGCCATAATCTCAGATCTTACTTGAGACACAGTTCTTGCAGCAGGTTACACCATTAGGGCTGAAGCCAGCAGGCATCAGGACCCCACGGAAAAATTCTAGCTAGCTATCTTCGCGGGGACCGACCGCGGTCCGTCCCTTGATTCCCAGTTCTTTCCGCCGTCGACTTGCATGTCTCGACCCCGGTTCAGTCTCTAGCGTGCGGCGCGTGGTCAAGTTTTTCCTACGGAAATTCGATTCTCTACAATCAAGTTCTTCGCTGATGTCCTCTCCGACCTCCGGTCACTCCTCGAAGTGTGCTTGTGGGAAGCAGATCACCTTCAAGGACCCTTTTCGGCCTGCGTCCGGTGACTAGGCCCAGACCACGACACCGGTCCTGCTCCTTTGCCAGAGGTTTAATAGCAGAACCGGATCCGTCGCCAGAAGGCCCTTCAGGCATTCCTGCTAGAAGAAAACTCAAGACCATGTCTTCCAAGGGGACTCTCGCAGAAGGCCCACAAACAGCTGAGAAGCATAGAAGAGCCCCTTCCAGGTCCCGTCTAGGGCCTCAGACTCGCGCAGCTCTGGTTCCAGGTCCGACGCTCCCTTCCCGGGCCAGCTCTCAGCCTCCCCTGCTGCGGTTAGAAAGTCTTCATCCTCTTCCCAGGCCAAGACTCCCAGGCCTTCCTTGTCCTCCAAGGCCCTGGCCAAGTCGGGGATCAGCCACCATCACCATAAGTCTGGTTCCGCCTTTCTGAACCCGGCGTCAGGTCTGCTTCCTTGCCTCCTCGCAAGACCAAGGAGCTCACCTCTCTGAAGGCCGCAGGACCCGGCGCCCGGTCGTCCGTGTGGTCGACCTCTCGCCTGGTCTCCGGCAGCCGTCGCCGCGAGCCGCGCCAGGCCAACTCATCACCGACGCGGTAGAGGACTGGCGCCCGCTCCTATTGAGAAGAGGACCCCGGCGCCTCCGACCGATGTCGGTCAGGAGACCATCACTGAGGAGGTTGACTCAGCCCGAGGACCAGATGGGCGACCCCTGGTCCTGTCGAGGCAGCCAGGAACCCTCGCCACTACCGAGCCCCTGTGGAGCCGACACTGGGACCCGGCGACCGGCGCCCGGACCGTCGTCGGGCCTTTCCATGTTAGAAGTGAAGGAGCTGTTTACTTACTGGTGGGACACCATAAAGAAGGACATGGTTCCCACTCCACCTCCTCTTCCTCCTTCTCCGGTTACTCCTCTGGTTCCTGCACCCCCTCTCCACCGGGGTCGGCAGGCCGCTACCTCCTCCCGGGAGCACAGAGCACCTCAAGGGAGACCAGACAAACAGAGACCTCCGTCCAAATCCTCTTCCAGGTCACCCAGCCCTAAGAGACCCAGAAGAGCCAACGATCGCCTTGACGGAGGACACGGGATCAGAGTTCTCAACATCCAGATCCCCATCTCCCCTCTCCATCCCTTCTCCGGATCCACACGAGATGCCAAAATCTCCTCCAGATGACCCTTCGTTCTCGGATATTATGAGACACATCCAAGAGAACATGGGATGGGATGGGAAGAGCTAGACCCGAAGGCTACGCCTTGCAAAATATCTTCGACAGAAGGACCCAAGCCTGTGGTGGTGCCACCCTTGGTAGACACTTCGTGGACATCACCAAGGCAGCGTGGAAGCATCCACATTCTCTCCCGCGATGCAGAAGAAAGCTGATTGCTTGTACAAGGCTCCCAGGGAAGACCAGTACTTGACTCAGCATCCTCAGGCCGACTCTCTGGTCATAACAGCCTCGCATGACCGGTCCCAGAGACCGCAACATCTGAGCACCCTGCCACGGACCCAGAGTCCAAACAGCTGGATGCCATGGGTGGCGCCACGTGATGCTTCTGCTACCTGCGCCATCAGATCCTAATTATTTGACCCACATGGTGCAGTTCCAAATGCCTTGTGGGAACAGGGTCTGGATGCGGCTGAGAAACTGCGGAAGGTGAGCAGAAGGAGGAGATGCTTCAGCTCGCCGTGCGGGTTGGACGTGGGAACCCAAGTGCTACGAGCGCTTACGACTCGCGGACTCCTCGGCCCGGTAGCAGCTTCAGGTGTATGCATCCGGAGACACTCTTGGTTCTGCGTCTCGGTTTCACCCGGACGTCCAGAAGAATATCATGGGCGCCCCATTCGAGGAGAAGTTTTGTTTGGTAAACCCTCAGAAGATAATTACCAGACTCCAAGAGGCCAGGAAGGCGGTGAGGTCGGTCCAGGCCATGTACCGACCCAAGCTTAGTTCCTTTCGTAGGAACCAAAGCGGTTTCGTGGGACGGACACAGAGACAACAGTCCGCCCGCTCCACAACAAAGGGCTCCGGCTTTGCAGAGCCCAGGAAACAACCCACGGCCAAAGCCAGCGTACTCTAACCGGTCCAGCCAGCGGGACCCTCAGCCGCCACAGCCTGACTCGCTGCGGCCCCGCCCCTCAGGATCAGCGAAATCATGGTGGGAGTGCATTGCGAACTTCCTGCGGGATGGCAGGCTATAACCACCGACAGGTGGGTTCTTCAGTTGGTCGGAAGAGGCCACTTTATAGAATTCAGAAAAGCCACCCTCGAGGCCTCCTTTGCTCTCCTGGTACCCGGGTCAGCACAAGTCACTGATCTGGCAAGAAATACTCGCGCTCTTGCAAAGGGAGGCGATAGCGTGCGTCCGGAGAACCAGAGGACAAGGATACTATTCCCACTTCTTCCTGGTTCCAAAGAAAACAGGGGACCTCCGTCGATTCGGACCTCAGCAACCTCAATGTGTCGGTCACCTACAAGAGATTCCGCATGGTGACTCTTCGGGTCTCATTCCCATGCTGAAGCAAGGCGCTTTCTACGTCTCTAGACATGCAGGACGCATACCTGCACATCCCTATAGCTCAGGCGCACAAGAGGTTCCTGCGCTTGAGTTTTCTCGACCACCACCTTCAGTTCCAAGCCCTCCCATTCAGACTGTCATCCGCTTCAGGGTCTTTACCAAATGCATGGCAGTCATGGCAGCGTCTCTAAGGAGACAGGGCCATTATGTGTTCCCGTACCTGGACGATTGGCTTCTCATGGCCACCTCAGAAGGCGTTATTCTGAGCGATCCAGAGCACCCAGGACCTGTTTCGATCTCTGGGCATCCTAATCAACCACAGAAGTCTCTCCTGGTACCGTCATGAAGCTGCAATTTATAGGCGCCATACTGGACACCGTTCAGGGAAGAGCTTTTCTTCCAGGCGGCAGAAGCGGGCGCATCAGATCCCTCATCGGGAGCTTTCGTTGAACAAGACCGTCCCAGCCAGGTCGGTCCTTCGCTTCTTTCGGACACATGGCTGCGGCCATTCCTACTGTCCCTTTGCAAGGCTCCACATGTGGGTAACTCAGTGGATGCTCAAGGTGCAATGGGATCAAAGGCAAGACCACATGCAGCATCCAGTCAGAATCATGAACACCGTGATTCGAGACTGGCAGTGGTGGCTAGACCCAGGGACACTCTCCACGGGCGTCCCATTTATAGCGCCGTCCCGGAGGTAATCCTCACCACAGGCGCCTCAGGTCTAGAGTGGGAGCACACCTGGGCGGGGTAAAGTCCCAGAGTGCGTGGACCCCTCTGGAGCCCACCTCCATATCAACGTCCTAGAGATGAGGGCGGTCCTTTATGCCCTGCAGGCCTTTCAGTCAGAAATCCTGCGGAGTACTCTCCTGCTTCAGACAGACAACATGGCGGTGATGTATTACCTCAACAAACAAGGGCGCCTCTTACCCCTTTGGAGGAGGCCATGAGGGTGTGGGATTGGGTAATCCGACACGGCCGCGAATCTGATCACAGTACATGTTCCGGGGTGGACAACACAATTGCAGGCGGCCTGAGTCGCTCCCAGGCCAGAGTCCACAGTGGGAACTTCTTCAAGAGGAGCAGAGGATCTGTTTCTTGATGGGAACTCCAGAGTTGGACTTGTTGCTTCCCCATCCAACATAAAACTGCCCAATATTTGCTCGCTAGATCCAGGGCCTGGTGTTTTCTGGCGAGGCGCGTTGTCCCTCTCCTGGGCGGACAGATTCCTCTCTCGCGTTCCCTCCCTTCCGTTGATCCAGAGAGTTCTTCTCAAACTGCGCGGGGAGCAAGCAACCATGATCCTTGTGGCCCCCTTCTGGCCCAGACAGATCTGGTTCCCTTTACTGATTCAGCTATCCGGGTACCTCCGCTCCGTTGCCGTTCAGCCCCCACCTCTTGTCTCAGGAGGAAGGTTCACTGGTCCACCGGACTTACGCTCTTGAACCTGCATGCATGGCTCCTAGAGACATAGCCATCTTGCATCACAGGGTCTCGCAGAGGTTGCAGAAGTTCTTTCTGCAGCCAAGCCGACAGCGCATGCGGCGTCGCCATGAAATGGCGCCCGTTTTTGTTTATGTACGTAAACGCGGCTTTTCCCCTTTAGGTTGCCGGTGAGGCGGTGTTAGACTACCTGCTCTCCTTTTCCATTCGGGCCTCGCCTACTCCTCTATCAAGGTGCACCTCTGTGCCATTTCAGCCTACCACCTTCCGTGGGACAGTGCACAGTGGCACAATTAGATGCCTCTCGGGAATTTTTGAGAGGGTGTTACATCTTAGGCCTCCCATTAAGGACCCAGTGCCTCCATGGGATTTGCTCTTTGTCCTGAAACAACTCATGCTTCCCCCTTGAACCTGCAGCGGATTGCGAGCTGCGTTTTCTGTCGTGAAACGCTGTTTTTGGTTGCTGTTATGTCAGCGAGAAGAGTTTCTGAGCTTCACACTCTTATGTGCAAAGAGCCTTATTTAATTTTCCACGGGACAGAGTATCCCTGAGGACGAATCCTAAATTTTTGCCTAAGGTGGTTTCTACACTCACTCTCAATCAGGATATTGACCTGCCAGTCTACTTCCCAAATTACTCTTAATAGAGGAGGCACTGCTCCACCCTGGATGTTCACGCAGCTTGAGGTATTACCTCAACAGAACTAAACAACCGTAGTTCAGAGCAACTTTTCGTTTCCTTTTCTGAAAGGATGGTGGGCCAACCAGTATCCAAACAGTCCCTGTCTCGCTGGCTTGTCCAGTGCATCTCATACTGTTATGATATCAAACAAAGTCCCTCCGGGATCAGTCCGGGTCATTCCACTAGGGGTGTGGCCACCTCCTTTGCAGCACTCTGAAACATCTCCACCTCTGCCATATGTGCTGCAGCCACTTGGAGCTCTGTACATACATTTATCAGGCATTATAGCCTGGACATCGCTTCACGGCGAAGAGCCGACTCGGCCTGGCTGTGCTACAGGGTCTCCTGTCCTAGATTCAGGACCTGGAATGTAATTTCTAGTTTCCTCCTCCCAGAATGTTTGCAGCGTTACTGCTTGGGAATCAGTCCTAATAGTGTAACCTGCTGCAAGAGCTGTGTCTCGAAGTAAGATAGTACAGTTAAGTAGAGCATTGCCATAACAGTAGATCTTGAGAACAGCTCTTGCAGCAAATCTCCACCTTCCCTTGGAGGCATGGCTTAGGCCTTTACTAACAGGATTTTTCCTTTTGACTTCTGACGGTGGATCCTCGGTCTCATTTTGATGTCAGCTGCGGCCGGAAGTCTCGGCGGAGAACTGGGGAATTGGGCGGGACCGCCTCATGTACTACACGCCTGACGCCGGAGGCGGGATCGACGCCAAGGTCCTCGCTGAAGATAGCTAGCTAGAATTTTTCTCCGTGGGGTCCTGATGCCTGCCGGCTTCAGTCGAAGATCTACTGTTCTGGTAAGTTCTTACGTAACTGTACTTTATCTTGTTCGAGGCAATTTCTTGAATTCTTTGGACGTAAATAAAATGGGTTTAGTCTCCATTGAGTGGTTCTGAGTTGAAGGCCCAGCTCCCATTGTGTAATCACGGGCATGGTCCGAAATGGAAATATCTCCCAGTTGCGCATCACTTACATTATGCAGCTTTTCAACTTGTGTGTAGGCATAATCTATGCGGGAGTATGTATTATGAACAGGGAGTAATAAGAGTAGTTTCTCGACAGCGGATGTAATTTCAGCAGATATCGCACCACCCAATCTCCGAGGCGAACTTATTAAAAACTTTGAGTTGTTGTTAGTTTCTGTGGCCTCCTCTAGAAGTCCAGGTTTGGATCAGCAGTTAGGTTAAAGTCTCCGGCGATCAACAGGGTACCTTTGGTGAACTTCACCACCTTATCCATTAGGGGCCTCAGTTGTGAAACCGTGATGCCAGGTGGAAGGTACACATTAGCTAAAGTGATTTCTTCACTGTTAAGCCTTCCCGGGTTAGGACCATCCGCCCCTCGGGTCTGACCAAGTTAGTGAAATAATTATGGCTACCCCTCTGCTTCTACCGCCCTTATAGGATCGTAGAATGCCTGCTCTTCACTTAGTTTAGCTAATTTAGCATGTTCCACTGAGTTCATATGGGTTTCCTGGAGGTAAACAATATTGGCTTTAGTTCTGCGGAGTGCGCCAATGTCTTGACCTTTTAATAGGAGAGGCCAGGCCGTTTATGTTTAGAGAGCAATTTTAGTTTTGGGAGTACATCACATCTGATGGGTGGATCGCTGGTCCCCCCCCCCATGGGATGCCTGGGAGCTTTGTATATTTTGCTGCAAAGACCAGAGAAGTTCGATGACCTATTCACAAAACCATCACCAATAACAATACAACCATTTACATAAACATACGACATGAAACTGAGAGGAACCAGTTGGCCAACATGGCCATTAAGACAACAGTTGGTACTTCCACAGATCTGGGCAAAGCCCTGATCTTTAGTAGAGAACAAGGTCCTACCTTTATGGTCCTTTTTACTTAAGGACCTTAGGTACCAAGGTACCTAGAGGAAAAGGGTAGTGGAGATTGGTGACTAGGACACGAGTGTTGTCTTCCCTGAAGTCAATCATGTGGGAGGGCACACACTTTATAGCGGTGAGTGAGGCCATCTAGTGCCATGCTTGGGTTTTGACCGACCTCTATGGAATATTTACTGTTGCAAGGGGCCTGGTGGGGCCGTCTAGAGGCACCCTATACAGCTGGGGCATGCTCTCAGCCTCAACTATTCAATGTAAGGTGTCAGAGCATGGATATAATCATGTACTGAGAGTAAAGCCATCCAAACATGACTCAAAGTTCCTGACATATGGACCGACTATTACCTCCAGCACAGAGTACGCTGAAGTGGCTTGGATCCAGTTCAAGTGAGCTCAGGGTATCCCAAGCATTGGTGGATCTGTGAGACAGGTCAGGTGGGGCCTTAGTCTAAGCCTAGTTCCCAGGCTTGGCCCACACACTGGGTGACAAGGGCCACATCTCCAGCACATCTTTGTTCCCAGTACTGGCTCTACTAAGTATAAAGAACCATCAGTTGTACATCACATCCCCCTGCTAGTTCCCTTCCATCCCAATCACAGATCCACTGTCTTCCTTATCGAATGTTCCTGGATATACTAAGACTCAACCAGTTTAAACTGGGACTTTAATTCTTTCTCCCCACCGCTCTAATTCCCCCCACCCCAGCATCCACATCTGGTAGTTCTCCCAACATCCGGAGTACCTGATCCCAGCGGCAGATGCCATACTGCTAGGTTGCAAGGAAACTCCTGAGAGCAGTCAAACCCAGGGCTCGCTGCCTCCACTCCCAGGAGCCTGGGTAGGCGCCGTCCCAGGCAACAATCTAGTAGAGGTAACTATACTATTGACTCATAGATATTCAAACAGCTTAGGGGTCAGATAATGTAAAGGGCTACCCTCCTCCCCCTCCCATTTCCGGTTTAAACTGGGGAATGAGTACCAGCTCGAGCTCCTCCCCACCCCATCGGTCTCCTAGGGGTCCATATCCATGCACCAGTCAGTCCAATAAGTAGCCTTCGCTGTCTGGAGGTCGCAGGTGTGCATGGCAGGAGAGGAGAAAGAATACATCTGAGCCACGGCAGTCGCAGGCTATCTGAGGTGTGCAGCCTCACTCCTCCCGTTACACAGACAGCCCCAGCATTCGATCAGTATCAAGGGCTTCTTAAGGACTGCAGGGCAGGGCATCTACTGGTCGTCCATTCCCTCTCGTTCCATCTAGTACTGCAGTTGGTTTTCGGTCTCCCCGGTGCCAGACCCTGCGGCGAGGGCTCAGTGCTGACTGCCAACTGTCAACACTGCACTCCAACAACGCTGGGGACAAGCCACGGGTGAGTGAGCCCCACTAGCAGTCAGCCCAGACTCCGCCCATCCATCTGCCGAAGCAGAACACGGAGATCCACCGTGGCTGCCCGCCATCACCACCACGGCTCTCCAGGCTCCAGAGAACACAGGAAACCTCCCAGTGGGCAAGAAGAGATGCAGGCCTCCAGCTATCCCATGGGCAGGGAAGCACGAGGCTGCCACCACCAATACACCCTCCCTCCCCCTCCACAAAGCTCCTCCACAATCACAAACCCCACGCATAGACCCCATCACCTCCCACTAGCTATCAGGGACATTCCTTTGGCATAGTCGGCAATCGTGGGTAAGGAGCCGGCCCGGAGCATACCACGACACCCTCCTGCAGATTCCCCCATTCAGATGAGCGATTCCCGCTCAGGACACGGCAAACTCAGTCCTGGACTGCAGGTTATCTGTGCCAGTGGAGGCGAAAGCCAATCCCCATGGCGCCGCTCAAGTCTTGTTCTCGAGCCGTCCCCGCATCTGCCAGAGGCCAACTACCAGCGATCCGGCCTGCTGCAGAGGAAGGGCCAGCTGCAATTTTTTCAAGCCAAGCAAACGAGCAGCGATCATGAGGGGACTCCGCCTATCAACTAATACTGGGAAAAGCTACCTAGCCTGAATGCATCCAGAGCGAGAAACAATTATTATATCCCAGTTTTACTGAGCGCCCCCCCCACCACCACACCACCACCACCAAGAATCCTTTATCTAGTCCCTAACTTCTTCCCCAGGCAATATAAATTTAAACATTTTAATCAATTCTTTGGCAGTTTTTTGATATGAAACAAGTCCCGAGGATACCCAGGAGAAGCATATAGACCCTCTGATAATACTTGCGGTTCATATCTTCAGGTTTCAACTTCCTGGGCACTCAGTGCAAGTCCTGACTGTATTTGAGAGTCAGTTTCAGAGGCTGACAATGTTCTGAAGAGCCTCGGCACCATGTCTTCGGTTCTCACGCTGTCTTGCAGACCATGCTTTCTGAGCCAATTTTGCAGCGATTGGAACTGTCAGTGATTGCGTTGTTGTGGAACCTGAATTTTCCTGGTTCGTTAGCTCCTTAATCGCTCGGCTGCTGATTCAAATAAGTAGGTCCTCACCCAGTAGACAGCGAGCTTCGTCGGGGTACAGGACCGAAACCTAATTCCCTCACTTTTGAGCCCTTCATCACTGGAAATATAGCCTCCAGTGCGCACTAACCTCCAGCGCCAAAATCATTCTCGAAGTAGAGCCGGTGAGTCTTGTAATGAACTTTGCCTTGCTTCCATCGGTGTGCAGGACGGTTTCCTTCTCCTGATGTCGGAGAACTTGAGGAGGATCGTCCGAGCGAGCACCTGCAGGGGTCTAGGTCCCAGCGTACAGTGGACTCATTCCATTTCTAGAGTAAGGTTGTCAGGCAGGGGAAGGATCTCTTTCAGCAAATTCTGCATGTGCGGATAAAATTAGCGCTCTCCAGCGCCTCTGGCAACCCGACAGCCGAATATTATTCGTCGGTTTCTGCATTCTGCATCTTGACGCTCTTGCAGGGCCTGGATGTGGGTGTGCAATTGAGTAATGGCCCTTTCGCATTGTCAACTCTTCTATCAGTTGCCGTAAGTTGTTCCTCAGCTCCGTCTTGCCTTTTTCCAATTTATTAAAATTGGTTCTTAAGCGCTATCACAGTAGATCGCATTTCCTTCCGAATTCAGCGGATTTCTGAAAGCATTTGGGTCATTTGCCTCTGTAAGATCTCTGAGGGATGTGATCGCCTGTGATGTACTATGGCGGAGGTCGACGAGACTCAAGTAGTCCTCGCTGTCAGATTCCTCAACCCGAGATCTATTGCCATCTGGTTGAGTAGCAGACCCTGTTTTATCTGCCCCTCACTTCTTAGGCATTGTAAAATACTGTATTGATTCAGAGAAGTTGTTTTAGAGGATTCACGATATTAATCAGGTTGTTTTATTAAGACCATGGGGAGCCTCGCGTTTGAGCTGCTCATGGCGTCACGGAAGTCCTCCCACTTCTTTCTAGTACCCAAGCTAACTGGAGACCTTAGACCGATACTGGACCTAAGAAAACTGAATCTATTCATCCAGTACAAAGCGTTTTCACATGATAACTCAAATTCCATCATGCCAATCCTGAAACAAGGAGATTGGCTTTGTACCCTGGATATGAAGGATGCCTACCTGCATATTCCCATCCACCCTGCCCACCACAGATTTCTGCTCTTCCGCCTACTGGGTCAAAACTATCATTTTCGAGCACTCCCATTCGGCCTCTTCGGCCCCAAGAGTGTTCACCAAATGTCTAGCGGTAGTTGCAGCAGCCTTCGAAGAAAAGGACACTATATCTTAACATATCTAGACAACTGGCTAATCAAAGCAGACTCCAGAACAGCTCTGCTTATCTCCTAGAAGCTACCCGAAAATGTTGCACACTCTCAGGATCACAGTCAATTAGCCAAAGTCCAACCCGACTCCGACTCAGTCTTTCCAATACATTGGAGCTGTCCTAGATACAGTCTCAGCCAGAGCTTACCTTCCAGCTGCCCAGCAAGACACGCTTTTGACTCACACCTACTGACTCAGAAAGTAGTCACAGACAGACAATTGCTGTGCCTTCTGGGTCACATGCCCCCTACCATCACGGTGGCATTCACCCATCTTCATATGAGACCTGTCCAGTGGACCCTCCAGAACCAATGGTCTCAAAGAACAGGACAGTTCAAAGACAAGATCAAGTCACTCCTTTCTGAAGTCAGCCCTGACTTGGTGGACAATCGGAACCAATTTATGTCAAGGAATGCCTTTTAGTTCCCCGGTGCAGACATTAACCATGGATGCTTCCCTGAACGGATGGGGCGCATAATTGGGTCTGTATTGGACACAAGGCAAGTGGACCACTTATCTTCCTTGATCTTACATCAGTCTCCTAGAGCTGAAGACAGTCCGCTTAGCCCTTCAGGCATTTCAACCCTGCTTGAATCCAGGACCATTGCTGATCCAGTTGGACAACACTGCAATGGTATTCTACCTCAACAAGCAAGGAGGTATAAGTCCCGTACTCTCTGCATGGAGACCCTTGTGGTCTGGCAAGAGTCATCTGCAACACCTTACACTAACAGCTGTCCCCTTTCTGGGGCCTTTACAATTGTGGCCGACCATCTAAGTTGCCAGTCCTCCCACACAAATGGACACTTCACGAAAGTACTCAAAAATCTTCAACCTCTGGGGAACTCCACAGCTAGATCTGTTTGTCTCCCCAGACAATTACCATCTCCCAGCTATTTTTCCATTATCCCGAGCAAAAAGGGCGATCTATAGATGCCCTGTCCCAGCAATGGACAGGACTCTTCTATATGCGCCCCATCCCTCTCCTGGCGTACTCATCGAAACTACAACCAGAACCTGCCACAATGACCCTGATAGCTCCCTGTGGCCTCGGCAGGTGTGGTTTCATCTCCTTCAACAACTGTCAGTACAGGAACCTGTTCCGTTGCCAATCAGAAGGGACTTATTGACTGAGTCAAGGGACCCTCCTGCACCCCAGCCTCGAGGCTATCATCCTACATGCTTGGCTTCTGAGGAGCGTTTTCATAGCCAGATTACAAGTATCGTCCTCTGTTGCCAGCATTATCTTGGCCTCATGTAAACCAGCAATCTGAGAAACGATAATTCCAAATGGAAATGTTTTCTATATGGTCGGCTCTCAATCATTGGATCCCTACTCCTGCCCACTGACAAGTGCTAGACTACCTGGCCTCGTTATCCGATTCATGCTTGATCTAGTCCTCCCATCAAAGTGAAGTTGGCGCTATTTCGCCTTCCATGAACCTCTGAATGGCAGATTACTGTACCAACATCACCTAGCCAAAATGTTTCTGAAAGGAATGATACTTATCAAATCACCTATTAGATGAGCCACTCTTCCGTGGGATCTCAACTTTCTAATAGAGAAATTAACCTTGAACCTTTTGAATCAGCAGCCACTTGTGACATCCGCTTCCTTTCTTGAAAACCTTATTTCTAGTGGTGGTCACTTCAGCTCGCCATATTTCCGAGCTCTTGGCCTCATGTGTAGGCACCTTTCTTGATTTTCACAAAGACAGAGTGGAACTCCATATCCAACCCTTCCTTTCTTCCTAAAGTAGTGTCTGAACACACTGTAAATCATAGAATTTAACGGCAGATAAGGACTGCTTGGCCCACCCAGTCTGCCCATTTCCCTACCTAATGGATAAGCTGCAGATCCTAGTTAACCAACAGCCTACTTCCTCCTACCCCAACCGCTAGAATTGCCTTGTGTCTGTCCCATGCATTTTGAATTCCCCTACTGTTTCTGACTCCACAACCTCCACAGGAAGGCTGTTCCATGCCCGCAACCTCTCCGTGAAAAATACTTCTTCCACATTACCTCTGAGCCGTCCCCTTCTATCTTCAAATTGTGCCCCTTGTTCTTGCATATCTCTTTTTCTGAAAGATGCTACCCTTTTCGACTTTGTTGATCCTTGAGGTACTTTAAAGTTGCTATCATTACCCCGTCTCTCCTTTCTAGAGTTACCAGTATACTATCCTGAATACTCCAACCAAGGTGAACCTCTACTACATACTTTAGATGTCCATCTATATTGCGTTATTACACTAATCGAACAAAATCGATCAAAAGACTTCTCAATTGTTTGTCACTTTTGCCTTGGGCGAGAAGGACTCCCAGTTATTAAAGAACCCTTTCTAACTGCTTGGCACATTGTATTACATTTGTTATACAAAATACTTCAAGCCATTACCAGGACCTGTCCAAGCCCACTCCACTAGAGTTATGGCCACTAATGTGGCTTGCTTTAAAGAGCCTCCATTTGGATATCTGCAATGCAGCTATCTGGTTCACAATCCATATATTCATGAAGTACTACAATCTGGATATTGCTTCAGCTGTAGGACAGCCTTGACTCTGCAGTCCTACAGGCCTTCTCTCATAATGTCCGCCGTCTGGGGTATACTGCTTGGGATTCATCCCAAGTGTATTACCTGCAGAGACCACTCCGTGGAAGATAGTACAGTTAGTAGAACTTGCCGTAACACTAGATGTTTGAGGAGTGTCTCTTGCAATAAGTTATTCTGCCCTTCATCCCCCTCCTTCTCTAGGAGAACAAATTCTGATCCAATGACTTTTGGGTTGGGATACCTTTGGTACCTGGGTTCCCTCAGTCCTTGCTTTGTGAGCTGAATCAGCAGGGGAACTGAGGATCTTATCTGTGTCAATCTTCACCATTCATCACCTTTGGGTTATTGGAGAGGTCTTGACCCCATGGGAACTTCCCTTTTTGTTTTTGATGTGCGGAGTCGACACACCATCGGCGCTCCCTGGCGGCCCTTTGTATGGCGGCGCTCGCTGGTTAGCCGTTATGTGCTGTCGACTCTGCCCTCCCTCCAGTTCTTCATCTCACACCATCGAGGTCATCTCGTGGGACCCTTCGAGACAAATTTGAGGCCTACCTGCTACACAGCTGAATCTTTTCGACTCCATGTTGGTTTTCCTCGGTGCGCGTCCGCCTGCTTCCTCCTGCTGGTTCTGTGAGCCACACTCGGCGTCGCCGGTAAGATCTTTCCATTATTTTTTGTTATTCAGCGTGGGTCTTATTTGGTGTTTTTCTCTGTAGGTCATGTCTAGGTCAGAGGCAAGAAAACTTCTAAGACAGGGACGGACCCCATGTGGCGGTGTCCATGCGGCGAAAATACTCTGTCACCCGACCAGCATGATCATTGCCTTACGTGTCTTGGCCAGCTTCACGACATGGATTAGATTCGGCGCCTGTTTCTCCTTGGACCACCAGGTCATCGAGCAACAGCATGTGGAAAGTGGGCGAGCTCCTCAACTTCGGGGTCTGGTGCACACTTCGTCGGCCAAGCCGCATTTTCTCAGCCTTTCCTCCGGGCCCCTCCCAGTTCTATACAGACCGAGGAGGAGGGAGCCTCGGCCTCTCATAGCGTAGCCTTGGCGAGGCTTCTCCATAGTGCAGAGCCCAGTCTGTTCTCTCCGGGGTGGGCCGGGAGACACACGTGGCAATCTCCCTTGAGGTGAAGGCTCCCCGGTGTCAGAACCGCGGCTCGGCGCCTGGTTCGACACCGTCTGTTGGCGCCGTGGCCCTGATGGTAGGCGCGCTTAGTCGCTCAGCGCCCGTGCTGCTGTCGCCGCTGTTCGCGGAGCTGATAGTGCTCAGCGGCACCATGGGAGGTTCTATGGCACCATCTCTGACTTTTGGCACTGAGGTTGAGCATAGTGCCGTGTCCAGTTCAGGGGCCATATGCAACTCCAGACATGGGCACGGTGCGTGTGGGTTTCGGATCTCGGCCGAGAGCACTGTCAGAGCTGGCCATCGGCACTGTCTCTGTCCTTGGCAGTGCTGTGTCAGGTTCTGGCTTGGAGACTGCTGTCCTGGTTAGAGCAGTGTTCCTCTTCTGCCACCGTTCATGGTGCTGCAGAGGACACTGGTACCCACTTCGGGTATGGTCTCTGTTTCTGGTACCCTATTTGGTCGGGATGGCAGCAGGTGCCGCCAACTGTTGGGCAAGGGCTTTGGTCTCCACCTCTTTGGAGGAGGTCTGACTCTTGAGTCAGATGGGCAGTCTGGCTCCTTGAGTTAACTGCTGGTGTGGGCACCCTCGAGTGTCCTCAACAGGCCAGAGTCAACCCTCCCCTCTGAGGAGCGGACAGGGACTGCGGGGCTGGGGTCAGGGTTCTGACCAGTAAGCAGCAGTGCAGGCCACCATTGCACTGCAGCCTGTCCTCAGTGGGTTCTCTGACCCTCAGCGGTGGTACCCCTCAGGTGGTGTGCCTAGATCGCCCAACTTTGGGGCGATTAGAGCACCCACTGGAGGAGGGTGCTGCTCCCTGGATAGCTCCTTTGGGGCTGACCAGGCTGCCAGTTGCCAAGGCTGGCTCTCTCGAGGAGGAGGGCACTCGGATTCCGAGGGCTCGAGGGCATGGGGTCTGTGCAGTGACCTTTTTCTGGAGCCCACCGGGCTCTGGGAGAAGTCAGAAGCAGATCTCTGCTCTTCCCTTGGTTTCTTTGAGAGGGCCCCATTTTTTAGAGGTAGGGGACCATCCTTCTGGACCTGCACGGACCGGTCACCTCACGGGGATTCTTCGGGCGCAGCCAAGGCAGTTCCAATATGGTTGTTCAGCCGTTGGCTGTGGAGTTTTCAGAGCACCTTCTTCTTCTGGTGCTCCTGGTGCGCTTCCTAGCCCAGGCGGAGGTCAGTCGATTTCTCTTGTTGGCTCTGCCCTAACCCTCTGCCACATTCTCCGGCACTCCCAGGCATCCTTGGTCCTAGGGGCCATGGCTGCTCAATTCCCCACTACGTCAGGGTAATGGACAGACAGGTTTTAACCTCCCCGAGCAGTCACCCTCTGAGCAGTTGAGGTTCTCTGACTCCTCATCCCCTCTTCTGGGGAGAGGAGCCTCTGTCCACAGCTCCCCAGCCGCTGATCTTGCTGGAGTATCAGTGATTGCTCGTGAGGATGTTGGAGGGCCTGCACATCACCCCTCCCACTCAAAGCAATACAGAGCACTCTGCAGCGCCTTTCTGTGCGACTTCAGTGAGACACCCTTGTGTTGCCCCCAGCCTGGTCCCTTTTGGGAGGCATCGTTGCGTCCTGGCAGAGGCCCTTATCCAGAGTCCCTGCCCTAGCGATCTCTGTTAGCGGTATTGGCGCGCCCGAGTCTCTAGGTTCCATGCCTCATCCTCAGTCAGGATTGACGAGCTGGACACTCCTGCTGGGCTTCACGCCTCCACCATGACCGGTCCCCAGATCAAGATTCTTTGGATTTGACTTCTGGGAGGAGGACATTCTACTCGGCACAGTTGCTGCTCTCTGTCGCAGCACATCAGGCCCACACGCATCCTGTGATAGGTTCTTGTCGTCCAGGCTGGGTCAGCTCTAGCCTCTTTGCCTGACACGAGCAAACCAGGCAAGCCATCGCACTCTCTAACGTGGCCTGGAGCTCAGCAGTGCACTGCTGAGGGCATCTGTGATGCCAACGAGGTAACTACCAGGGTCAGAGGGACAGTGATCTGCACTAGGCGGGTGGCATGGCTACATCTTTCCCGGTTGTCACCCCTTGGCCCAGCGTAGGGTCACTAACTCCGCTCACCAGAACCTATCTATTCTCCCGTAGGCGAGGTGGCGTTTGTCAGAACTTCCTTCCCCTCGGGGGTCCCCATCTCACTGTCCCCACACTGGCCTCCTCAGGCCCTGAAGGTTCTCCCTCTTAGTGTGTCACCCACGGAGAGCTAAGGACTCTGTCCTTTAGGGTTAAACCCCCTTCAGGGGCTCGGCACTCACCCAAAGGTGAATGGTGAAGATTGACATAGATAAGATAAGAAAATTACGTACCTACCATAATTATGATCTTTCTGTGTATCTTCACCATTCATCACATCCGCCTGCCATCCTCTGGGGCCTCAGTCTCTGGGTCCCCCTCCTCTCTGTGCCCTCCTTGCCCCCTCTTTTCTTTTGTCAGGAGGAATAAACAGGGGCACATGGGGATGATATTTCTGAGGGAGAGTGGTCAGCATGGGGCACTCCTTCTCCAGTGCTCTAGCTTCACCCTATGGGGTGGAAGTTGCTTGCCCTCCATTCTCCACTCCTTCTTTGTTCCCGTCCATCCTTAATTTTCTTTGTCTGTTGGACATATCCTTCCTTATTTTAAAGAAACTAAATTTTCTCACACAGAAATTTTTCCTTGGGAGAATTCCTGTGTCCTTTCTTTCTTTCAGAATAGCCATTTTTTGCCTTTTGGAGTTATTGCCAGTAATTCTGGGCCTTGAGTTGTGTCTTTTGGCTACTCCTTGCAGTTCCTATACAATCTGGAGACAAGTCAAGGTCCAGGGTATGGTTGTTACCTTTGTCCCCCCTCTCAAATTTATCCTAATTCCTCCTCTCTCTTTTTCTATTTCCAGAGATTAGGGCCTCTACCCAATCCCCTTAGTTTCCTTCTTATTCTTCTGTCCTCTGTCGTTTATTTCTTCTTTTGATTTATATATCTTTCCTTTGTCTGTCCCTTGGACTTCCTTATCCACCCTTTTCCTCACCTCTTGGCGACTTAGAACTGGCGGGAGGCGGAGTGGACCAGCACATAACGGCAACCGAGCACCACGCAAGGCCAGCCTCGAGGGATGGTGCCGATGGTGCGCCAGCTCGCCCATCCAAAAAAAAAAAAAGGAAGCTCCTCATGGGGTCATGACCTCCTCGCCAATAACCCAAAGGTGATGAATGGTGAAGATACAGAAAGATCATAATTATGGTAGGTACATATTTCATGTGACCAGGGACCACCCACACTTACATAGGAAACAGGAAGCTGATGTCTTGTGGGCGGCCCTGGTAAAAGACACTATATAAGAGCTGCCGTTACCACAGCGACCTCTGGCGGCTGACCAAGTATATTACCTACTGCAGAAACACTCTCAAAGATCTACTGTTACTGTAAGTTCGTACATAACTGTACTTTCTAGGAGTGATATATTGTGTACATCCACACTGACCCACCTGACTTCCCTGGCAGGGAACATTGGTCTTGCTTCCAGCGGCAAGATCTGATGTCATGGTGAGTGTTAGGGGAGCTACCACCGGTGGGTGGGAGGAGCCAGCTTGAAGACGCTCCAGCAGGATTTAGGGGAAAGGAGCACTGCCAGAAGTGTGAATGTTTACCATATACCACTCCTAGAACCACTGTTATAGATGAGTAACCTGTTTTCTGCTTGCTTGATTCAGGGTCTGGAGTTTTCTGGCGTAGTCGTGTCCTCTCCTGGAACGGGAGGTTTCTTTACGCCTTCCCTCCATTTCCTCAGATTCAGAGGGTGCTAGTCAAACTGCAGATGGAGGGGGCCAGCATGATCCTGGTAGCTCCATTCGGGCCTCGACAGATATGGTTTCCATTACTACAGCAGCCGGCGGAGGACCCTCTGGCCCTCTCTGCAGGGAATCTGCTGGCGCAGACTCAGGAGACCCTGATCCATCCCAACCTCAAGTCCTCCATCTGCATGCTTAGCTCATGAGAACGTAGCTATTGCCAGGTTTGGGGTTTCCTTTGGGTTGGGTGTTCTAGTGGCCACTGAAACACTCCACTTGAGTCCCTTATGCCATGAAGTGGAAGAGATTTGCCATCTGGGCTGCCAAACATAGTCTGGACCCTTTCACTTGTCCAGTGAGCCAGATTCTGTACTACCCGATATCGCTGTCTGATACAGGTCTCCAGTTATCCTCCCTTAAGGTGCACTTTCGGCTATGTCAGCCTTCCATGAGCTTGTGGGTGACTGCATCGTGGTTCAGCTGTGTTTCCCGTATCTTTGAGGGGCATCCTGCATCTGAATCCTCCAATCTGTTCTCCTGACCCTGCTTGGGATTTAAATTTTGTTTTGGAGAAATTGACCCTCTCTCCTTTTGTGCCAGCTGCGACTTGTGAACTATGCTTCCTTTCTTGGATACTCCAAATAAGATAGAACAGTTATGTAAGAACTTACCGTAACAGTAGATATTCGAGGATCTCAGGTCTGCCTTCCTCCACCATTCTCCATTTTGGGTCTCTCTGTCTTAGAAATGGCTGTCTAGTATATCCAGCCTTTATATGGGCCTGGGCACCTTCTGTCCCTTTGTCTCCAGGGGAAAGAACTGACAAGGGAGCAGGGCTGCTCATTCCTTATAGGGTTGGTGACTTCAACAGACGATGTTGGCGGGCAGCCCTAGTTATACTGCTGAAAATGTTCTGTGTGGATCCTCCTTCATCAGTGGTGAACTTCTATCTGTGGGACCTGATGACTGAGATTCCCTTGAAGATCTACAGTTACGTAAGTGGTTTATGGAACTTTTCTTTACAACACATACCATAAGGACTGTAGGAAAATCCTCTCAATTTTCTTTTGCCCCTGGGAAAGAGGGCGCCTGTTTCTAATCTGGCTGGCCAACTGTATCACTTATTGCTACAGGAAGTATGGCAAGGGTCTTCCTGGTGGTGTTCTTGGCCATTCCACCAGAGGCATGGCCATTTCTGTTTCCTGTTTCAGGAGTGTGTCGGCTACAGAGATCTGTGCTGCTGCTACTTGGAGTGCTGTCCACACCTTTACCAAACACTACAGTCTGGACATTGCTTCTAGGTGAAGGACCAGCTGTGGCCTAGTCATCCTCCAGGGCCTACTTTCTTAGGCTCCATGTTTCTCTGCCCAGCCTGTGCTGTCTGTTGACAGAACTGTTTGGGACTTGTTCCATAGCTGTCACCTGATGCAAGAGATACCCCTGAAATTAGATAGTACAGCTATGGAAGAACTTACTGTAACAGTAAATCTGTGAAGGATCTCTTGCAGCAGGCCATGCCATCCTCCCTCCCTCCTCGACCTGGTGGGTCTTCCAGTGTCTGTACCGCTTTCTCCATTTATTTTTCTTTTGGCAGGAACCTTCAGTTTCTCCTTGGTCCCTCTGCTGGGACTAGGTGATTTTGGACCCTGGCAGGAGAACTGAGGAAAGCATGGGGGTAATCCTCTTACAGGATAGGCCAGTGTCACCGTAGGACGTCCTGAGTGGGCAGCCTCCTGGTAGATTGCTAGCTAGAAAAGTTTCTGTGGGATCCTAGTGCCTGGCAGCTATAGTTCCATAGGTGTGGCCTGCTGCAAGAGATCCCTTGCAGATCTACTGTTACTGTAAGTTCTTACATAACTGTACTTCAGTTAATGCTGCACCTCGGTAAAAAGGTACTGAGACAGGTTGTTGACTGGTGCCAAGGTAAGCCTGCCTTTTGCCAGTAACTCCTCCTCACGCGCCACATATGCATAGCTTGCCTCCGCAAAAGCCATTCTGAAAATTCTAGCTCCTGCAGGGTCTTAGCACCTCCAGCTCAGAACCCTTGGTGTGAATCAGTGTTGAAGATATTCCTAGTAGATTAAGAATTACTGGAGTAGACTATTTTATGTCTTCCGGAATATCTTCTGTATAGAGTACCACTCCTCACCTCCATCCCTGGACTCATTACAGTGTTATTGTTTTTCTTCTCAGATAGGTAGGAGTGGAGTATGTTTTATCTTGGAGTTGTTGGTCCTTCTTATAGGCCAAGAGGGCTGTCTTGTACCCTTTGTGGTTAGCTTCTGTCCAGAGCTGATATCATATCACATGCTACTCTTGTTTCTCAGTAAAAACATACTTAGATGGTTGGGAGTGGTGCCAGCATATACCAGTGGCGTCTGCACATGGCACGGGCGAGTGGTACCGTGAGAAAGATATTCAGGAAGAACTACAGTTATGGTACGAACACTTCTCTGTTTTAGTTCACCGCTGCCCCATATTAAGTCAACATTCGGAAGACACTGCTACAGTTAGTGGTGTGCCTCTTCAAATCGATGTCTCTGTGCTGGCCCCTTGAACTGTACCATGCTGCCACCTGGAAACTTGGGTTTGTATATGAGCTCAAGGATCTGACGCTGATCTCCGGAGGGCCAGGTGTATAAGAGAGGTGAGGCCCAAGATTCCAGTGGAAGGAGATGAGGGCTGAGCAGCATTTGCTTACCCACTGCAGGGGCTGGTGGAGGTGCAGTATTGTTGCCTGTAAAGGCAGGTGCTTACTTACTCTTTCATTCAGAGGTGCAGCTGTGGCAACCTGTAATCAGGATGGTGTACATGAGAACTGTAGGACAAACATAAAATACTATATTTTGTTTTTATTTATTTGTGCTAGGATTACAAATACCTTTGAGCCGAGGCTCTTTTACAAAGGTTCCACGTCATTGGTACAATTGAGACAAACATAAGCAAAAATAACAGTTTATAAAATAAAAAACACAGTCTTGTGGAGGAAAAAGAACAATAAAGTGAAATTTTGGGGAAGGGAAAGGAGGAGGGTGAAATCAGGAGACTAAGTGGATGGGGAAAAGGGAGGGTAGGTGGGGGGACAGAGAGAGGAGAAGTGGAAGGCGGTAAGAATAGAGGTAGCAGCCGGGTGTCATTTGTCATGGGCTAGCAGGGAGGTGAATATTGGGGGTGTGCTGGCAAAGAGCAGGAGTAGATGTGGATCCAAAGAGCATCTTCAGCTATGGAACCAAAAGACATGTTTAGCCACAACAGTCACAGAGGTTGGAGGCAGTGAGTGTTAGGCAGAGCCGAGTCTTAAAAGTGCTGAGCGATAGTGAGGATGAGATGTCGCTGGGAAGACCATTGTACCAACTAGTGGCCCGTAAGCAAGGGGATCTTTGGCCTTGTACAGTGGATTTGCAGAAGCTGAAGTTTCCGATCCTTGTCATGCCGGTGTGGATTCTCGGGTCGTATGAGGGCACAGACTGGGGGCAAGGCCCAGCAAGATTTTCTTAGTAGTAATACAAGTTTGGTGTTTTATTCAATGGCAAGATTCAGCCATCCAGGTTGAGAATAGAGGTTAGAGGTGTGAGTTAGGTGTTGCGAGCCAGTGACAAGTCGACAGGCCTTGTTGAGGGCTATGGATACACGCTTGAGTGCGGTGGTTGTAGCAGAGCCAGAATGATAATGCCATAGTCAATGATGGATATGATGGAACTCTGGACAGTGACAGCGAGGGCTTCTGGTGTTAGGTGTTTCCTATGATGGAATAGCAGGCCTAGCCAGGAGTTTATGCCTTGCGACATGGTCGATGTGTCAGTATAAATTCTGATGCCTGTTGTGTGTAGGATTGTGCATTTTATCTGCAGGTGGTAGTTGCAGTCACTGTGCGAGTCTGTTGACAGAGCACTAGCCTTGTATTCCCCCAAGTTAAGAGTGTAGGTCCCAGCACTGTTACACTGATTATTAACCCCAAATTACTATCAGAAAAAGAAATGCTCCCCACCAAACAAAACAAAAAGATATATAGATTCTTGAGACATTTTAATTGGAATGATCTTCGCCTGGGGTATCTCGTCATCAGGTCACATCAGAGGAACTTCACCATCGGTGAAGCAGGATCCCACGAAAGATTTTCAGTGGTACAACTGGGGCTGTACACGCCATCAGTGTCTGTCAACATCACCAACCCTATAAAGGCATGAGTGGCCCCGCCTCCTCAGTACTTTACCGTTGACTCGCTCGAATGTGTCTCCATGAAAGCTCTGATGCAGTATTCACACCTTTTTTCATCAGGTATTTTCAGAATCTCTTTTATTAAAAAGATTCCTCCAACTTGTTTTATGTCGAGCTAATTCTTCACTTCTCTTTTCTGTCGCTGCAGAAAGAAGATTGCCTCCACAGATGAACATTCTTTCTGTGTCTGCTGTCTTGGGCCTGACCACGAAGTTTCTGACTATGAGATCTGCCAGAAGTTTAACCAGACAGTCCTTAGGCGACACAAAAGGCTCTTAAAAATGTCCTGATTGATCAAAAGGTAGCCATTTCTGGACAGGGTCCTCCATGGTCCCAGCCTCCCAGTCGCCTGTGGGTTCATCGAGCTCCAAGGCCTGAGACAAATCCTTGGGGAAAATCATAAGAAAGACCAAGCTCATGACCATTCTCCCTGGCGCCTGTCTCGCTCCCCGACGGACTCTTCTCCATCTTCAGGGTGATCCTCTGTGGCTGCACCAGTGCACGAAACTGCTGTCCAGGTCTCTCTGCCGCCAGACCATACCGACAGTACCTCTGCCCGATTAACAGGGCGACTCAACCTCTGGATCGCTGGCCCTTCAGCTCATTGTCGACAGCCCTCCTGTAGAGGCCTGCCTATTCTCCCTCCAGGGCTACAGGCTGTTTGGGTTCTCAGGACCCAGCAGATGGGTCATCTACACCCTTGCCATCGCCTCCCCATCAACCTGAACAAAATCCTGACAAAATTCACTTTGGTGATTGTACAACAGCTGAGCAGATAGGCCCACCCTCGACGATACTGTCAACGGCAGCTTCATCATCAGTGTCTACTCATCGACCGTAGCTCCCCGCAAGCCGGTATCAGGACATCCAACACCGGACCTGGATTTGGAAGCAGTCGAGGAAGAGGAGTACCATCCAGACCTCATTCTTCCTGATGATGAAGAGGCGATCCTGGTCTGACAGATCCACTGCTTCTGCTGTCAGTGCAGATTGTCAACATACTCCTAGGTCTCCTCCGAGGACCCTGCATTTTTCAGTGTGATGAAGCAGCTCACTTCAGCCATGGGCGCCCACACTGAAGAAGAGGATGTTGCCAGGAAAGAGCTGGTGGACTTCCTGGAGATCCTAGAGTCTTCTCCCAAAATCATTCCTCCAATCTTGCCTGCCTTGTGGAATGCAGCCACGTAGCCTGGCACAGACCAGATGGTGGTACCAGTTATGTGTCGCAGGGCAGATAAACTTACCATGCCCTGCAGGATTCCCTTGTTATATTGCCCAGCCCAAGACCGACCCAGTGGTGGGTAAGGCAGCCCGCGACCGCTCTAAGGCACCTTAGTTCCCTTCCCTGGATAAAGAGTCTCACAGAATTGACCTCTGGGTAACAGTGTATGCTTCCTCTACACTGAGTTTGGAGGATTGCAGACCACCTGTCTCACATGGTAAAGTACCAAATGCTGATTGGAAGAAGGCAAGACCACTATCCAGGCCTTCCAGATGGCACACAAAATCAAGAGCTGCTCCAGTGCCTTCAGGCAGCTTAGAATGCTGGCAGGCACCTCCTCAGAGCCCTCTGTGACATGGCTGACAGCATTGCCAGGGCTGCTGCTTCCAGTATAGACCCACACAGGCAATCCTGGCTGAGGGTATCCAATTTGCTGATGATGATCCAGTGTAAGGTGCTAACTGCCCCTTTAATGGCACTAAGCTATTTGACCCTGACGTCCAGGACATTATCAGTGGGCCTGCAAGCCTCAGGCAGGGCTCTTAGTCTGTCCATTCTTTCTACTATACTTAACAGAGAGGTGGAGGGTGCCTCCGTCAAGCAGTGACTAGTAGGCTCGGTGTAGCCTCCTCGGATCCAAGGTAAGCGAGCGCCTGCATGCCTTGCCCACCCCCCTCCAATGCTGGAGCTATGCGCCAAGCGCCCAGAAGTGAGGGACCAGCCCCCGCGGCTGGATCTGCTCTCTGCTTGACTCCTGCCAGATCTGGACCAGGAGGCGATGGTCAGAGGTCAATTCCCTCCATCCAAATCAATGAAGAACCATAACTTTGGATGCATAGATCATAGAGAGGGGGCCACCCTGGAGCTCATCGGGCAACCTCCAGAAACCTTCTCCTGGCTCACTTGTCTGTTCTGCACAAGCAGGCCGTGGACCCCAGTACCCAGACACCAGAGAAACGAGGGTTTTATTCTTAGGTTTTCCTGGGCCCCAAAAGGCCAGCTTGAGGCCCATTCTAGATCTAAAGGACCTCATTCTGTACATCCAGTACAAAAGTTCCAGATGGTAACTTGCAAACCTGATGCCGCTCCTCAAAGCGGGGATTGGCTCTGCTCACTGGGCATGCAGGACACTTACCTGCATATATCGGTCTTTCTCATCACAGGAAGTTTCTCCGCTTTGCCTTTCAGGGCAAGTATTATCAGTTTAAGGTGCTGCCCTTTGGCTTGTCCTCTGTGCCACAAGTCTTTACCAAGTGCTCAGCAGCGTAGCAGCAGCTCTCAGAAAGGAGGGACTGTAGGTTTTCCTTATCTGGCCGATTGTCTCCTAAAGGCCTGGCCCAGGGAACACTTACTGGGCCCCATAGCGGCTGCCATATCCACTGTTCTACTGGCCAGACTTCATATGCGTATCCTCCAGTAGACCCTCCGGGAACAGTGGACCAGCCGGGGCGAGTTAGATCGCCTAGTCCTGGTCTCTTCCTCAGTCCATAAGGTACTGCAATGTGGATGGGCCCTTGATCTGCTTCAGGCATCCAATTCCAGATCTCCTCACAGCAGATCCTCACCATGGATGCCTCTGGTCTGGGCTGGAGCACACCTGGGTCCTTCCAGACCCAGGGCTCTTGGTCCCAGTTGGAAGCCTTCCTACATATCCGTGTCCTGAAGATGTGGATGGTGCTCATGCCATGCAGGCCTTTCAGGAACACCTTGCTCCTGGTCAGCTGCTGGTGCTGCCAGACAATCTTAGTGTAGAATACTACATCAGCGGGGGATCATTCTGCACCACACTGTGCAGGGAGGCCAGAGAGTGTAGTACTGAGCACTGGATCATGGTCTGACACTCGGTGGTCCACATGCCAGGTGTGTTAAACACACTGGCGGACTGCTTCAGCCTGACTCAGTCCAGCATGCATGAATGTGAGCTCCTCTTACCCATCGTAGAAGACTTGTTCGACAGATGGGTCGTCCCAGAGTTGGACCTTTCTGCATTCTCACTGCGCAAAACTGCCCAATTTCTACTCACTAGATTCAGGCCTGAGTTTTCTGGCGCGATGCGTTGTCCTCTCCTGAAACGGAGGTTCCTTTACACCTTCCCTCCTTTTCCTCTCATTCAGAGAGTGCTAATCAAGCTACAGATGAAGGGGTCCAGCATGATTTTGGTAGCTCCATTCTGGCTTTATAGATATGATTTCACTACTTCAGCAGCTGGCAGAGGAACCTCCAGTCCTCTCCTCTTCTCACTTGGAAAGCATTATTTTTAGATGCCATTACTTCTGCTCAAAGAATTTGAGTTTCAGGCCCTCTGGTGTGAGAAACCTTTTTGATTTTTCACAAAGTCTTTGCGCACAAATCCTAAGTTTCTGCCTAAGTAGTTCCTGAGTTCACATTAATTCAGTCTATCCGTCTTCCTGTTTACTTTCCGAGTTTGCCAATTCAGTGGAAGCATTGCTGCATACGTTAGATGTGCACAGAACTTTGAAGTACTACCTGCTTCGGACCAAGAAATGTAGAAAGTTGAAGCAGTTGTTGCCTGTGCCCCAGGTAGAGAGGGCACTTCAGTTTAGAGGCAATGTTTATCCAAATGGCTGGCAAATTGCATTGCGTTCTGCTACAACAAGTACGGCAAAGAATTGCCTGGAGCAGTTAAAGCTCATTCAGCAAGAGGCATGGCTACCTCTGGCTTGTTTCCAGGGGCTCAGCTGCTGACATTCGTGGAGCTGTCACCTGGAGTACTGTCCATACTTTCACCAAGTACTAAAGTCTGACATTACTCAAGAGCCCATGCCAGTTTTGGCATGGTTGTGCTGCAGGGCCTCCTGTCTTAAATTTTGGTGAGCCTCTTCCCAGACTGTCTGTTTGCACCTATAACTGCTTGGGACTCGCTCCTGCGGTTTGACCTGATGACTGAGATACCCTCAACGAAGACTGAACAGTTGTGTAAGAACTTAGATCTCAGTCATCAGGTCTGCTCCTCCCCACCCCAACCACCTCCACCATCCCTTTCCTGGGGCTCTGTCTAGGAACTGGCTGTCTGATGTATCCAGCCTTTCATATAGATCTGAGAACCCTCTCTCCCCTCTGTTCCCCATGCAACGAGCTGTGCTCCCTTTGTGTCTGGAGGAAGAACTGAGGAGGGAGCGGGGCAGCTCACACCTTTATAGGGTTAGTGACAGCATGGGCGGACCCAGATGTACTGCTGAAAATCTTCTGTGTGGATCCTGCTTCACCGACAGTGAAGTTCCTATGATGTGACCTGATGATTGAGAGCCCTCAAGATCTACTGTTATGGTAAGTTCTATGCAACTGTTCTTCTTGAAGGTCATGACTGCAAAAGAGTCTTGAAACTAAAGGTCCTAACATCCTAGTCCTTTATACTAAAACATATTTTTGTTTGCAGCACTTTGAGAAGTGGCCCAAGCACTTGCCCATAGTGGCTCATGCTGAGAAACAGACTGTTGGCAATTCTGATGGTAGCCCAACTGTACCAGAGGCCCATTCACATATGCCATGTTGCTAGAAAGGAAGAGGTAAGAAGCCGTTTTTCTTTTCTTAGAATGGTTCTGCCCTGTTTTATTTGAGGGCATCAATGTGCACAGATCAGCAAGCTTTCCTTTCTTGTTGATTTCCTGTATACTAGTTCTTAGCCAGAATCGTTCTAATAAACAGTAGTCATGTGTTGCGTATGGAAAACCTGATAGTGTTCAAGGATAGCACCTCCATTAGGCCACACTTTGGAACTATAGCCACCAGACATTAGGACCACATCAAAACTTTTGCTAGCGGGGGCCACCTACAGCGATGTCGATGCGTGAGCATGTTACATATATGGGCACCCCATCTCACTCCTCAGTTCTTTAGCTGCCATTGATCATCCTCGTCCTTCCTGCTGTAGGAAACATTGTCAGCTAGCCATTACCTTTTTTCCATTTATTAAAAGCTATATCATTGTGTCTGCATGTTGAAGCAAAAGAGCATTTGTTTCGTACTGTGAATGTGGAAATAAGATTTACAAGGAGGATTAACATGTAGTTTGCTTATGCTGTTTGGGCCTCTCACAGTGTTCAAACCTGTGTGATCTGCCAGAAGTTTAATCAGGGTATAGAAGACAACACCACAAGAAGGGTTCAGAAAACGTCATCCCCTTAAAACCGTAAAGCCATAGAGAACGCCCAAGGCTCCAAAATTGGTGTCCTCCGCCGGCAGAAAAATGGCCACCAAAATCTAAAGACTGGGACAAAGAGTGGTCATTGTCACAGCCATCTTCATCGACTGGCCACAAAATAAGCACAGAGACAGAGTTCTTCAGCGAGTCTCGCCGCCATCGTGGCTGACAGGTAAATCTGTTGCATTGTCGCCCATTCCAGTGGCGAGATGACAGCCCCCAAAACAGTCGATGAAAGACCAAGATCAGGGGCTTGGCTCAGACACTACCATACCTACTACGTAAGAGTATAATGCCATTGTCATCATGTTTCGGTCCAATTGTGGACACAATATAGTCACGGCCCCTGTCCAGGGCATCATCGACTCTTAGGCTGTGATGGTATCGCTTTTCGTGGATGATAACGCACTTCTGCCTGGCTTGCCTGTGCAGACTTATTCCATTGATGGGGTTCACTGGCTACCAGCCCTTGCTGACATCTTCCAGTACACAGGAAGTCCTCCTTATCAGTCGCAATCTGTGTCACCAGTGCTTTAGAGGCTCATGGCTGCAACATATTGATAATGAGGATGAATACCATCCTGACCTTAGGATGAAAGAGGATTTTGAAGAGGAATATGAAGAAGAATATATGCAAAGATCTAGTTCTACCCGTTAGGTGGTGTATACCCCAGATCTCCTTCTGAGGATCCTACATTTCAGTCCATGGTGTAGCAAATGCAGACTGCAATTGGCTTTGCAGTGGTGGAGGAAGATTCCACAAAAGGAGCCTTATGGAGTTCCCTTGTACTCCCTGCATTATAATTCCACCAATATATCCTGCATTGGAGGCTGCTACCTTTGCTGCATGGTGCAGACCTAACTCACTGCTTGTATTACTAAGAAAGGCAGATAAGCAGTAATCCTGTTCCATCCACTAAGCCTTTGATGCCAACCACCCAGAAACTGACTCTGGTCTGACTGTACAAGATAGGTCCAGAGTACCTGAATGCATGAGTGCCGTGCTTCCTGACAAGGAATCTTGGAGGTTGATGATGATGCAAGCGTTACATGCCTTCTGCCTCACTAGGCCTTAAGAGCTGCAAATTACCAGGCCTATATGAATTTTTTTTTTTTTTTTTTTTGAAGCTCAATCTTTTATTGAGACAAATGATAATAACAGAAATACACTGTACGTGAAGCCTGCTTTCTACCACAGATGTAGGTGCTTATATACTATGTTTTAATTTTTAATTACATTTTGTAAACAGTCATGAAAGCCTTATTTCCTATGCTATCTGATTGGAGCTTTCCATAATCAGTATGCACGCTATGATCAAATCAATGTAAATTGAGTAAGCAGGAATAAAAGGAAGAAAATAATTGGTTCCCTGTGCATTTACTCCTGACCATGGACACCACTTACCTTTACTAATCTAACTCCTTTACTTCCAAGGCTAATGCCTCCAGTCCTCTTGATATGTCTTAATTTCCCATACTGAAGGACTTGTAAACATTAATAAATTTGTGTTCAAGATACAAAACAATCATTTTATGGTAAGTAAATGATAATCCTTTAGCTAAATCCAGGGTGGAGGGGGAATAAGCAGCCACAAAGTGTCTTGTCAGTAGTTCAGAGGGACGAGGATAGCTTGCAGTGGGGTGAAGAATGGAGGTATTGGTGAGAGAAGTAGGTACTAAGGTAGAGGTGAAGGGTGGGGAACAAGGGTGATAAGGTATAGGGAGAAATGGGGTGAGGGAGGCTGAGCGGGAAGACTTGCTAGAGTAAATGGTGGGGTGTAGGGGCATGGTCAGGCAGCCTGCATTAGTAGTGACTGTTAGGGAAACTCACGGGACTGGGAGTTGGAGTCGGGGAGGGGTGGTGGTGCAGGGAGCATGACGCAAGCCGATTGCTGAGGCAAGTCATGATAAGGGACGGAGGGATTCATGCCCTCTTACCTTTCTTAATTATAATCATAAACTGTAATCTGTAAACATAAAACAAAAAGAGGTATGTGTATGGCACCCCACACTCTCTCTAACTTCGTGGGGGGAGCTCTTGCAGCAGGTAATACCATTAGGACTAATGCCATCAGGCGTTAGGACCCTACAGAAAATTTTAGCTAGCAGTCTGTAGCAGGAGACTGCCCCCCATTGACTTGCCCGATGTCAGATGTGGTATAAAGGCGGTCTCAGGCGCCATCAGTTCTTTTTCCATGCGTCGACCCATGTGGTTCGGCTCCACGGGCCGCCTCTGTCAGTTGATCGCTTTGAGGAAAGTTCACTTAGATAGTAGTTTGTTTCTTAGCCTTCTATTAATCTTCGACTCTTGTGTATGCCATCGCTTCTACCACGGCGAAAAGCAAAGTGTGCATGCGGGAAGCAGGTTCCGCTAAGGATGGCCACACCTGCCTAATCTGCTTAGGCCCTGACCATCGCCCTGATGCCTGCCCGCACTGCAAGAAATTTAATAAAGAATGAAAGCAGCCAATGCACTCACAGCCTACGCTTTGGAAAGAAAAGTGGTGACTATGCAGCGAGGTTCAGGGGCCAGCTCTTCTCCCACCAGGGACTCCCCACCCAGGGAAAATTGTGTGGTTGGAAGCATCACCACAAGGATAAAGATAGGGCCAGGTCCTAGTCCCGCCTAAAGTCGACCCCCAAGAAGGTACCTTTCTGCTTCTTCCGACCTCTGGTCGGAGGTCCAGCTCGGTTCGCCCATACCACCGAGTCCTCCCACAAGGATAAGTCTACTCCCCTTCTTCTCAGGGCAAGCACCAGGACTCAGCCTGTTCTGGGCACTCTTATTTCCCTGGCCCATCGACCCAGGAACGACTGTGCTTGGGGGGCACTCTAACTAACAGAAGGATAGGCAGGAGGTCGCACATCAGACGCCTCCATCCCTGCCGCCAAGATTCGCCCCTACAGCTGACAATCGCAGACCTAGCTGGTCGCTTCTCACAGACATCCCGCACCCCGATGCCTGATAAGGGGCGGTCACCAGTGGAGGATCTGACTTCACCCTCCTTCGAGGGTTGTCGCCTGCAGGGCCTCATCCCACCCCAGATGCCAGCTCCCCAGGCGAAGGTGAACACCAAACGTCCAGACACATACAGGCCTCCAGGACCTGGTGCCAGTCCCTGACCCTCATATGCCCAGTCCTGTTAACCCGATGCCCGGTTCAGCGGTCGTCCCAGTGGCGGACATCGGGTCCTTATTCACTTCATGGTGGAATACTGTGAAGGGGATCTTCTTTATAAACTCTCAGACCTCACCCCACTCCACCTACCCCAGCTGGGGATGAAGGCACCCATCCAGACCCAAAGGGTAAAGAAGGAAGAAGCATTCCCCACCTATTCCTTCATCCAGTGGTCACACTGACCCATCATCTCCTGACTCTTCAGGGCATGAGTTCTTACCCTCTTCCCCGGTCCTAAGAACTCTCCTAGATCCCTCTGGATGATCCCTCATTTTAGACGACATGAGGCACATCCAAGCAGTCTATGAATGGAGCACCGAGGATTTGGACCCAGAGCGCCGTCTGGCCAAATTCCTGGAGAGAGAGCCAGAGCCCTTGGTTATCCTGCCCTAGTCAAGCCCTTCCAAGACGCAACTCGACTTTCCTGGTCTACATCATCTTCTATACCAGCAGTACTCAAGAAGGCTGATGGGCTCTCAAGCCCCCAGGGCAGAGCCTTTTTGGTGGAGCAACCAAAGGTCAGTTCTTTTGCTTACTGCTGCCCACAGCCGCAGCACACAGCCCAAGCATTTAAGCTCAGCCTCCGGACCCAGTCTCCAAGAAGCTGGACAGCTGGGGCCAAAAGTATGTTCCTCTGCCACAGGTGCCGTTAGAGCCTTGAACTTTATGGCAGTCACTTTGGCAGAAGACTAGGGAACTGGTTGATTCTATGCCAGACCAGACACCAAGGAAGAAGTGCTTGCCTGTGCCTAGTCAGGTCTGGATGTAGATGAACATGTCCTATGCTGCTGTTAGGATGCGGTGGTCATGGCGCCTCCAAGCCGTTGCCTTGGGGGGCTGAGGAGTCTGTCTTGGCTGAGGCTTACTGGCTTTAAGCCCGATCTGCAGGACTCCATTTTGGATTCTCCATTTCAAGGCCCAATACTGTTTGGCCCAGAGATAGAAACCTTGGTCAGACAACTTCAAGAGTCATGGAAAGCAGTTGGATGTTCACTGCATATATAAATCCCAACCTCAAGAACCCTGCCGCCATCCCTTTGTAAAGGACAGGAAGGCAAAAACCCAGGGCAAGGATTCAAGAGGTGGGGTCACCCTGCCCTCAAGACCCTAGGCAGCCCAAAGCTCCCAGGGCTCAGGGCCCTGTTACTCCCACCGCCTGACTTGCTGCCTCTCCTCACCTTCTGGGAGTCGCAGACCGAGAAGGTAGGAGGGAGATTTGCCCTCACCCACTGGAATGGTCCAGCATCACCACAGACCAGTGGATACTGGACACTAATCGAAAAGGGTACTCACAGAGTTCCTCTCATCCCACTGACACCCCCCAGTTGTCCACCAGCTCACACCCATCTTCTGGCAGAGGAAATTCAGCTGCTTCTAGAGAAAATGCTATCCAGCCAGTTCCTCCGCACAGAGGGGCAAAGGTTACTACTCCTGTTTTTCCGAGTCCCAAAGAGAGAACGGAGACCTTCTCCCAATTCTGGACTGAAGTCAGCTCACACTCTGTCAAGTACCAGAGATTTCAGATGGTAACTCCGGCAAGTCTGTTCCCTTGCTCCATTAAGGGGACTGGTTATGCTCCTCTAGATATGCAAGACACTTAACATCCATATCAAGGTTCTGAAGTCCCCACAGAAGATTCCTTCATTTCAGGTTTCAGGACCAGCATTACCAGTTCCCAGGTTCGGCCTTTCATCTGCCCCAGAGTCTTTACAAGTGTCTGCAGTGCTGGCAGCGGCCCTCTGGAGGAGAGGCCTTTGTCTAACCCTACTTGGACAACTGGCTTCTCTCCGCCCCTTCAGACGAACAGCTTGAGTCGTCCTGAAACAGACAGAAGAGCTCTTCTGCTCCCTGGGAATAACAGTGAATTGGCGAGTCGCAACCCTGGCCATCCCAGCGACTGCAATTCATAGGGGTGATCCTGGACACTGTGCAGGGAAGAGCCTTTCTACCCTTGGACAGGGGCAGAACACCTGCAGACCTGCAAGGCAGAGTACAAGTATCCCCTCTACCCCTGCACGGGTTCTTCTGCAGCTGTTGGGCCACATGGCAGCTGCCATGGCTACAGTCCCCTCGCCAGGTTGCACATGAGGGTCCTTCAGTGGCACCGGGGTCCAATGGGACCAGGCGGCAGACAACCTGGATCAACAGTTCCAGGTCTCGGATGGTCTATCGCTCCTCAACTGGTGGCTCTGCCATGCAAACCTAGAGGGAGGAGTCTCCTTCGGAGACCAAACCCGTCTCAAATCCTGACAACATACGCCTCATTGACAGGATGAGGGGCCCACTTAGGGATCACAGGACTTGAGGATCCCGGTTTTCCACAGAATGCTCTCTACATATCAGTTTTCTTGAAATGAAAGCAGTTCTGAATTCACTTGGGCATTTTGAGACCAGCTCTCAGGGTCCTCTCCTGGTGCAGACAGACAGCACACCAGTAGTCTTCTACATCAACAAGCAAGGGGAGCTCATTCTCGTCACCTTTGCAGGCAGGCCATGAGGTGTGGGATTGGGCAATAGAACACCTAGACCTCTCAGCAGCCACACTCTCTCTCTCTCTCTCTCTCTCTCTTCTGAGTTCTGAATGGGATCTTCTCCAAGAAGTCGAGACAACCTCTTCGGTCTCTGGGGCATATGAGTTGGACCTCTTGTTTCCTTCATGCAACGCCTAAACTGCAAAACTTTTGCTCGCCGCTTCAGGACCTGGTGTTTTTGGTGAGATGTTTTAGGACATGGATATGTTGTTCATCCACACTTATTGGCAGGTATCCTTGCCGCTTTAAATCTTGCGGAATGTCTTCAAGCTGGCTCCTCCCACCCACCGGGTGGTAAAACTCGGCCCGCCCCATGACGCCAGATCTTCCTTACCGCTTGGAAGCTCAGGTTCCTCCTTAACGCTCTGCATATAAGACTGGTTCCTAATTCTTCGGTTTTGCGAATTTAAAAGTTTTCAACTTTAGACTTAGGTCTTCTATCCCTCGTGGCTGCGATCGACAAATCGACTCCCGGTTTTCGGAGATGGCCTTTAGGGCAGAAGATGTCTCAAGCGGATCCATGATCCATGCATCTACTGCTTGGGCGCTGACCGTCGCAGGCCTGCGACCTGTGCTCTTCCTTCTCGGCCCTACGTCTCGAGACCGTGCTGCCCGCTTACAACTTGGGCATCCCGAGAAGCGCTTTCCTCCAGTGAAGTTAAAAGAGGCCGGTTGGCGGTTTTCAGCGGCCGGCGAGCTCAGACGAATCAGCTTGAGCAGATGATCGCCCTCAAAGAGGAGGCTCGTGCTGCTTCTTCCTCGGCGGCGCTTTTATTCCGCCTCCTGGGTTCCTCTTACTCGGCCTCCTTCAAGGAGCTGTGTCTGTCCCTCTCCACCAAAGCCACTGGTCTCACGGTATCCCGTCAGATCAGTTGACGAGACTCCCATCAGCATGATCGGGATATTTCACGACCCGTTGGATGGGTTGTCGACTGGTGGCGAAAATCCTCTCTCCCCAGTTCCCCGGTGGAGTTGAGGATCCCGTGGGCTTGCCAGTGCCTCCGGTTCGGAGCCCTCGGGTGAACCTTCCGAGCCAGGGAGAGCCGGTCCCACCCGTCCCTCCTCCGAACCCCCTCAGGAACACGAGGTTCGCGGTCCGGACTTCTTCGTGATCCGGCCGATCCCGCCATCACAGGCGGTCTCGGCACCATGGCAGCGGCGCGCCGCTCGTCCTCATCCTCCCTCCTCGGACGAGGAAGGCTCCAACATAAGTTACGTCGGTGATCACGAGGACCTCATGTGGCAACAGCTTCTTCTGACCGGGAACAAGCCGACTCCGTCGCCTTCCCGGCCATTAAATTGGCTGTCACGGAGGCGGCCGAAGCAACCCCTCGACCTTCCCGAGGCGCCTGTTCCCAGGCCGGCTGCTGCGGCCAAAACCAGCTGCTCCGCCCGATTCGGTGGAACCCCGCCCTCCACAGCCGTTATTTGGGGCTCTGACCAAGAATTCTCGGTCGGCTCAGGGTCTGCCCCATAGGCTGTCTGTCACCCTCACTCCCAGTCGGCCTCGGCAGGTGGAGGGTGGCTCAGGCCTGAGGCAGTTCTTTGCGGACTCTTCGAGTCCGGCCGATTCCTCCCTTTTCTCCAAGCGAGTGGACTTGGAGTCCTCTGGGGTCAGTCGATGGATGAGAGCCCTTCGTCCTTTCTGGGCTTACTTAGGCTCATCTCGAGTCCACCGGATGCAGCTCGAGCCGGTATCTAAGCGGGCCAAGTATCCCTCACGGAGATATTGGACCAAGGATTCCCCTAAGGAGGCCTTCCGGTGGCGAGGCCATTGTGGGTCCGGCCTTGGAGCTCTAGCAGCGTCCTGCTTCCTGCCTTGCACCTTCGGCCAGGATGACCAGGAAGTATCTCGGTCCCTACGGTTCCCTATCCGGTTTTGAACACCCCTCAGCCGAGGGTTAGTTACCGACAGCGTTTTCCGGCGTGCGAAATGCTAGGGACGAGACAAACCTCCCGACAAGGAGTCCAAGAAATTGGACTATGCTGGGTGAAACACGCTCATGCCCTCCTCGGCCTTTGTCAGGCCAGCTCGGCCGTGCTGATGGCATACTTCTCTTATGCCCTGTTGGGCTCCCTGACGAGGTAGTCCCTCATCTCCCGGCCAACCTGCAGACCACGGTTAAGCAGGTGCGGGACCAGGGCAGTGGCCAAGCAGCAACTTCAGACTGCTTTGGACATCGGTGACTCATGCGCCAGGTCAGTCGCGGCTGCAGTGGCCATGCGCCGTCAGGTCTGGCTGAGGATATCCACCTTCACAGCGGATACCCAGCACAGTTGGCGGATGTCCCTTCCTGGGAACCGACCTCTTCGGCCCTGGGTGAAGGTCACCTCCAGAGGATCGAGAGTCCAGTGCTACCCTGGACTCGGTCTCTTCCGCACAAAGGCCGCAGGCCACAGCCTAAACCCTTTCGTCCTGCTGCGCCCTGCAGTCCAGCCCAGCAATATCAGGGCCAGCAGGCTCACGCTGGCACCCCAAATCCAAGCCCGCGGCTCCCTCCTCCAGGAAGCAAGGAGGTACAGGCCAGGAGGTCCTCGGCGGTTCCTCCTCCAAGCTGCCCAGTGACGGGTTGAAGGCGGCGGCTCCGTCCTTCCTTTCCGCCTGGTCCGTTATTACCACGGACAGATGGGTATTGAGGTGGGAAGGGCCTGCCTCTGGAGTTCGAGCAGGCCCTGCCCTTCAGAGCCATCGCACTCGGGGCCTCAGGGTCCGCAGCCTCACTGTCGGCTCCCGAGCCAATATCGCTCTCCTCCTCCAGAATGAGGTGATCAGGGAAGTGGCGGACCCTCCCTCAGACCTGGGGTTTGTGCCCAGGTACTTCCTGGTCCCAAAGCAGACGAGGGGCTGGCGCCCCATTCTCGACCTACGACCTAAACAAGTTCCTAAGGTCTCGAACCTTCAGGATGGTTACTCTGGCTCAGATAATACCATCCTTGGAGCGCTGGGTGTGGTTCTGCTCTCTGGACCTGCAGGGCCGCGTTCTTTCACGTCCCTATCCGTCCATCGCATCAGAGGTTCCTTCGCTGAGCGGAGGGATCCTTTCGAGTTCGAGCCATGCCCTTCGGCTTGTCTCAAGCTCCCAGGTCTTCACCAAATGCATAGCAGTGGTGACAGCATTCCTGTGGCGCCGAGGGGTCCGGGTGTACCCTTACCTGGACGATTGGCTGATAGCAGCCCCTCCAAGCAGGAGGTGGAGCGTCCAGGATCTGGCCTCCAGGTTTGCTCTCAAGTCGGCCTCCTCATCAACGAGGCCAAGTCGGAACTCGTGCCAAAGCAGGTGATACAATTCATCGGGGCAGAGCTCGACTCTCTCGAGCCAGAGCACAGCTCCTGGCGGACAGGGCCGAGGTTCTTTCCTCCTTTGCCCGATCACTTCTGGTTGGGCAATCGTGCCCTGCCCAGGACTTCCTGTGCCTCCTGGGTCTCATGGCGGCCTGTACTAGCATGGTCCGTTGGGGCGCTGGAACATCGCGCCCTTCATTGGGGCCTGGCCAGCCAGTGGTCTCAACGCTGCTATCCTTTGGACCAGCTAGTGACAGTGACCCAGCGATGTGGAATGCCTCCAGTGGTGGATCGTTCCAGCGCACCTGCAGGAGGGCATCCCGTTTGTCCGCCCGGCCGACGGTCTCTCTATCGACCGATGCCTCTGATGGTTGGGGAGCCCATCTGGGGAACACCGCGCGACGGCCTCTGGTCCCCACGGAGTCCCGATGCCATATCAACCTGCTGGAGCTTCGAGCAGTCCGCCTAGCTCTCACCACCTGCTCCGTTTCTTCGGGTCAAGTGGTTCGGGTCCAGACGGACAATACCACGACCATGTACTATCTAAACCGCCAGGGCGGGACCACGCTCATGCTTCTGTGCAAGGAAACTCTCCGCATCTGGTCACTCGTCTGCGCAGCCTGGAGGCGGATCTCCTAGCCATTCATGTGGCGGGAGCCTCCAACACCCTGGCCGATGCCCTAAGCCGGATAGGGGCTGTGTCCCACGAGTGATCTCTCCTGCCGAGGTAGTACAAGATCTGTTCTCCCATTGGGGCACCCTCAAGTGGACCTGTTTGCCTCAGGGAGAACGCGGGTTGAGGCTGTTCCATGCCCGCCCCTCAGCAGGGCTCGTTGCAGGGGATGCCTTCTCGAGGCCGTGGACCCCGGCCTCTTCTATGCCTTTCCCCATTTCTCTTGATCCACAAGGTGCTTCTCAAGCGAGGAGGGACAAGGCGAGGTGATTCTGGTAGCCCCAGACTGGCCCCGCCAATGCTGGTATCCAGATCTCCTCAGCCTCAGCTCCATGCTCCTGAGGCAGCTTCCAGCTCGCCCGGACCTGCTTTCAGTCAATCAGGAAGGTGTTCCATCCGGACCTTCAGTCCCTGCACCTGACGGCCTGGTTCCTGAGCGGCTAGAGTTCCAGGCCTTGGGTCTCTCCGACGAGGTCCTCAATGTAGTTGAGGCGTCCCGTATGAATCGACCAGGACATGCTACGCCTTCAAATGGAAGAGATTTTCCATTTGGTGTCAGGGCAAGGGCCTGGACCCTTCCTCCTGTTCCTTGGCGAGCATATTGGACTACCTGTGGTCCCTTCTCAGCAAGGGCTTAGGTTGACGACCCTTAGGTGCACCTGGCAGCCATCTCTGCTTACTGGGCGGCGGGCTGGGAAGCAGTCGGTAACGGAGGAAAAGGTGGTCTGGCCGCTCAAGGCCTTGATCACATTTCCCCTCCGGTCGAGAACCCCACCTCCGTGGATCTACTGCTGGTATTGGCAAAGCTCATGGGCGCTTTATTCGAACCAATGCACAGGTGTGATCTCTCTCACCTGTCATGGAAGACTGCCTTCATGGTGGCTATCACGTGCCAGCCAGAAGGATGGGAGAGCTCCAGTAGCCCATCAAGTCTCCTTACCTGGTCTTCCACAGGGACAAGGAGTCCTGCGCCCCCACCCGAAATTCCTCCGAAGGTGGTGTCGGAGTTTCACCTTAACCAGGTGTTGACTCTGCCGGTGTTCTACCCCAGTCACACCGGAGGCTTCTAACATAGGCTCCATACTCTGGACCCCAGAAGGGCGCCGCCACTATAAGGAGCGCACGCTGGAATTCGGGAGAGGTTCGCCAGCTGTTTGTCACCTACGCTGAAGCCGACCTGGCAGACCTGCAGCCAAGCGGACGATAAGCAGGTGGGTCACCTCCTGCATAGATTCTGCTATAAGTTGGCGGGCATGGAGCCTCCCAGAGGGATAAGAGCTCATTCCACCTGCCATACTGCTGCATCGGTGGCTGCTTCCAGGGACGCCCCTATCCAGGAAATCTGCAGGGCTGCTACCTGGAAGTCAGCACACACCTTCATTACCCACTACCACATCGACCTTGAGTCAGGCTGGGATGCTTGTTTTGGGGCCTCGGTTCTCCAGTCTTTATTTCCCAAGAAGTATCGGGGTGTGCTTGCCTCCCTCCTCCCGAGAGAACTGCTAGGAGTCTGCCATAGTGGATGAACAACATATCCATGTCCCTAGAAATACAGGTTGCTCACCTGTAACAGGAGTTCTAGGAATGGTATATGTTGTTCATCCCACACTCCACCCGACCTCCGGCTGACAAGACAACCTGAGCTTCCAGCGGCCAAATCTAGGCCATGGGGCGGAGCCGAGTTTTACCACCCGGTGGGTGGAGGTGCCAGCTTGAAGACCTTCCGCAAGATTTAAAGCAGCAAGGATACCTGCCAATAAGTGTGGATGAACAACATATACCATTCCTAGAACTCATGTTACAGGTGAGTAACCTGTATATTGTCCTCCTAGACAGAAAGGTTTCTGCACGCCTTCCTTCTTTCCCCTCATTCAGAGAGTACTGCTCAAACTACAGTTGGAAGGAACCAGGATGATCCTCATAGCTCCTCTATGGCCTCGCCAGATTTGGTATCTGCTGCTTCAACAACTGTCATTGCAACCCCAGTACAGTTGCCTGTCTCCACCCACTTGCTCGCACAAGAACAGGGGACACTCTGCCCATCCTGCTCTGCATACTTTCTTCACCTGCACGCCTGGCTCTACAGTCTTAGCAGAGGGAGATTAGAGTGTCAAGCAGGGTGGCAGAGGTTTTGGTGGCAGGAGGAAACCTTCCACTAGGGCTACGGCACTATGAAGTGGAAGCGCTTGTCTCTCTGCAACTGCCCGGCCCTAGATCCCTGGATTGTCCAGTTGGGCACGTGATAAGACTACCTCCTCCACCTTTTGGACTTGGGGCTGCTACTCGTCCATCAAGGTGCACATGTGTGCAGTATCTGCATATCATGAATCCTTTGGGAGAGAACTCTAGCACAACTGAATGTCTGCAAGACCTTTCTCAGAGGGTCTTACACATCAGGCCTCCCAGAAGGGACCCTGTTCCTCCTTGGGATTTACTTTCGTTCTCGAGAGCTCACCCCTCCTCCTTCAACCAGCCATGATTTGCTTTTTTTCTTGGAAAGCACTTCTTTTGGTTGCCATTACTTCCACTGAAGGGTTTCCAAGCTTCAGGCTTTGATGTGTAAGGAGTCTTACATTGTCTTTTCGGGACAGTGTGACCCTGCTTATGAACTCTAAATTTCTACCGAAGGTGGTGTCAGGCTGACTTTGAACTAGGACAGCAACCTTCTGGTTTATTATCCTGAGTTTACAAACCATGATGAAGCGCTGTTGCACACCTTGGCTGTCCACAGAATTCTGAGGTATTACCTCCACAGGACTCAACCTTCCAGAAAGACGGACCAGTTGTAAGTCTCCTTTGCAAAAGGATAACAGGGGCTCCTGTCTCCAAACAGTCACTAGCCCGTTGGCTGGTACACTGTATTTCTTTTGTATCAGCATCATGACAAACCCTCCGGGACCTGTTAAGGGTCACTCCACAAGGGCTGTGGCTACCTCTTTTGCCTCCTTAAAAATGTTTCATCATACATTTGTGCTGCAGCGACATGGAGCATGGTCCACATCTTCATCAGGCATTACAGCCTAAACATTGCTGCTAGGAGGAGAGCTGGTTTTGGACTAGCCATCCTGCAAGGCCTGCTCTCTTGAGGTTACTCATCTTTAGCCAGTTTTGGCTACCCTCCACCTCCTGATCAGACCTGGGTCTATCTTTGGGCACTGCTTGGGACTCTGTCCTAATGCTACATCCATTTACTTTGTCCTCCACCCTCTTATTTGGGTCATCTTACTTCAAGAAACAGCTCTTTGCAGCATGTTACACCATTAGGACTGAAGCAGGCATGCGCCAGGATGCCACGGAAATTTTCTAGCTAGCAGTATTCAGCGGGACTGCCTCCGGCGTCAGTCCTACCCCGATGTCAGGCATAGTACATAGAGGCGGTCCCCAGAGTCCCCAGTTCTTTTCCCGCCTATTGACTCGCCAGTATCGCCTCGGTCTCTGCCCAGCGCACGACCTACTAGAAGTTCAGGAGTTTCTCCAACCAATGTCCTCTCCAACTCTTTCACTTCAGGGATGCTCTTCCAAGTGTGCCTGCGGAAACAGATCCTTTTAAGGGTCCTCATTCCTCCTGTGTGCGAGCTTAGGCCTGGACCACGACACCAAGGCCTGCACTTTCTGCCAAGGGTTCAACAGCCGCACCAGGATCCACTGTCAGAAGGCACTTCAGGCTTGCCTGCTGGAAGAAAGACTTAGTAGGATGGACCAAGAACCTTCCTCCAGGGGCAGTTCTTCTTCCAAGGCCCATAAACACCAGGAGAAGGCAAGGTCCAGATCCCCAAACTGGGTCTCGGACTCCATAGCTCAGGCTCCACCAGGTCGGACCGCCTCCTCCAGGGCCTCGCTCTCAGCCTACTCCGTCAAATTCGGCCTCAGGCAGCCCTTCGACTCTCCAGCCCATCAATACTTCAAGGCCCTCGGCTTCCTCCACTCCCTCTCTGGCCTTTCCATGTCTCGGAATGCCACAAGTCTTCCTCATCGACCCGACGCCGGACCCCGACTCCAGGTCTGTATCCCAGCCTCCCAGTGGTCTGGATCCGCCACCTAGGAAGACTAAAGACCTGATGTCCCTAATGGAACGTCAGACCCAATCCAGCTAAGCACCCGTGACCAAGCAGCACAAAGTTGGCAGGCGTTCGCCAGAGCCCCAGGCACCAGGCGTCGCCGAGCGGTCAAGTCAGCCTCGCATTCACCGGAGCCAAGACCGCACCCCCAGTCACCGTGGACACTAGTCACAGGGATTCAACGGAGGAGGACACGACACTGCCCAAGACCAGGCGGGCGACACTGAGGATGCTGGGCTCCGAAGGAACCTTCGCCCAGCCCAGAGATACCATGACCCGACCCTGGCGACAGACCACCGCGCCAGGCCCGCTGCTGGCATGAACCTGCAAGAAGCAAGGACCTCTTTACTTTTTGGTGGGACACCATCTGAAAGGATGCGGACCCTGTAAAACCTTCTCCACCTCCTCCTCCTACTTCTTCACCTCCTACACCCCTCCTCCACCACAGGGCCAGCAGGACAATCACCAACCCCTAAGGAGCAGACTCCACCTCCGGGTAGATCCAAGGATCGGAGAAGGCCTCCTCAAGATCTCCATCAGGATCTCCCAGCCCCAAGCGACCCAGACGTCGCGGTATACTCCTTCGGGAGGACCCGATCTCCTTCTCCACCAGCATTCCATCACCTGACCCACATGACTTGCCCAGTTCTCCTCCAGATGATCCCTCTTTCTCGAGATCATGAGGCACATCCAAGACAACATGGGATGGGATGTTGAAGACCTCGACCCAAAGACAGCGCCTGCTGTATCTCGGCAGAAAGACCTAAAGCCTGTGTATGCCACCCTTGGTGGACACCTTTGCAGACATCACTAAGGCTGCGTGGAAGGCCCACACTCCACTCCTGGCGGTCGAAGAAAGCTGACCGCCTGTACAAGGCCCAGAGAGAGGACCGTACCTGCTCAACAACCTCTGGCAGACTCTGGTCATTACAGCTCACATGACCGGTCCCAAAGACCGCAACACATGAGCTCACAGCCACCAGACCAGGAATCCAAACAATTGACGCTCTGGGGGACGACGCATGCGGCTGCTACATGCTCCATCAGGTCCCTGAACTACCTAACCACATGGTAGAGTTTCATAACGCCTGTGGGAACAGGGTCAGGACCTGGTATATAAACTTTCAGATGTCGAGTAGAAGGCGGAGCTCCAAACCTTCTCCGCAAAGGGTCTGATGTGGGTACCCAAGTACTACGAGCCGCATCTGATCTCTGCAGACTCGTCCGCCAGAGCTGCAGCTTCAGGCGCTTGTCTCCAGCTACACCTTGGCTCCGTGTCTCCGCTTCACCCCAGACGTACAGAAGAACATTCTTGACGCCCCTCAACGGCGAATACTTTTGGTGAACCCTCGAGAGGGTTATCACCAAACTCCAGGATGCTGGGAAGGCAGTCAGTACCAGAGCTGTCTTCGAGCTGGCAGCAAAGGCAGCAGCCGTGTTCGGCAGCAACAAAGGGCACCTTCAGCGGAAAGCCCAGGCGGTCGCCCACAGGCAGAGCCCAACGCTACACTAAACTGGCCCTAGCCTGCAGGGACCAGCGCCACAGCATAACTCCTTCCGGACCCCGCCTCCTCTGGATCAACGGGCACAAAGGTCGGGGTCGATCGCCGCCACTTTGTAGGGTGGCAGTCGACACCACCGACCGTGGGTTCTGCAATTGGTCAAGAAAGGTCACTTCATAGAATTTCTCACCACCCACCGCAAGACCTCTCCTGCTTTCCTGCTACTGGTCAGCACGCCCTGCTCATACAGCAGGAGGTGCTTATGCCTGGGAAAAGAAGCGATAGAGCACGTACTAAGGAACCAGAGGAGTGCAGGGTATCATTCTCACTTCTTTCTGGTTCCCAAGAAAACAGGGGACCTCCGTCCGATACTGGACCTCAGCGACCTAAACAAGTCAGTCCTGTACAAACGCTTCTCGCATGGTGGCTCTTCCAGGTCTGATTCCCATTCTCAAGCAGGGCACCTTTCTAGCATCCTTGGACATGCAAGACGATTACCTGCATATACCCATTCCTCAAGCACACAGGACGCTTTACGCTCTGAGTTCCAGGGCCACCATTATCAGTTCCGAGCCCTCCCTTCGGACTGTCATCGCACCTCGGTATTCATGAAGTGTATGGCGTTGTAGCGGCAGCTCTGATGAGACAAGGTCGCTACGTGTTCCCTACTCATGGCGCCCTCTCAGGAGGCCTTGATGTCCGCCATTCATTATACTCGGTCTCTGTTCGAGATGCTGGGCATCATGATCGATCAAGAGAAGTCACGCCTGTTAAGTCACAGACTCTGCAGTTCATAGGCACAGTTCAGGACACTGTCCAGGAGAAAGCTTTCTTCCCCAGGACAGAGCAGAACACATCAGATGCCTCATCAGGGACATTTTGGCGAAGAAGACCATTCCTGCCAGATTAGTCCTTTGCCTGCTCGGACACATGGCTGCGGCCATTGCAACAGTCCCGGCTTTTCGCTCTCACATGCAGATCACCCAGTGGATGTTACAGGTCCAGTGGGATCAAAGCAAGACCATCTGCAGCTTCCAATCTGGATCACAAAGACCGTAATCCGGGATTGGCAATGGTGGCTAGATCCAAGAATCTATCAGCAGGGGTCCCCTTCATTGCACCGCCTCGATTGACACTCTCCACAGACACCTCAGGGCTCAGTTAGGGTGCACACCGTGACGGTGTCTGGTCTCAGGGCCTGTGGACAACCCAAGAGACTCATCTCCACATAAATATCCTGGAAATAAGAGCGGTTCTTTACGCCTGCAGGCCTTCCAGTCGGAGATTCCACCAGGTACTCTTCTGTTAGACAGTTCCGCGTGTGATGTATTACCTCAACAACAAGGAGGCACCCATTCCTACCCGCTGTGCAGAGCGGCCATGAGGGTGTGGGATTGGGTTTTGCAACATGGCACAAATCTCATTGCTGTTCATGTCCCAGGAGGACAACGCTATTGCAGACAGCCTGAGCCGCCTCAGGCCAGAGTCCACGAGTGGGAACTACTCCAGGAGGTAGTAGAAGATCTGTTTCACAGATGGGGTACACCAGAGTTAGACCTTTATGTCTCCCATCCAACGCAAAACTGCCCAATTTTTGCTCGCTAGATCCAGGGCCTGGTGTTTTCTGGTGAGACGCGTTGTCCCTCTTCTGGGCGGGCAGATTCCTCTATGCCTCCCCCACCACCCCTTCCGTTGATCCAAAGGGTTCTTCTGAAACTTTGCAGAGAGCAAACGACACTGATACTTATCGCGCCATTCTGGCCCAGGCAGATCTGGTTCCTCTACTACATCAGCTATCCTGGAACCTCCAGTTCCTCTGCCAATCAGCTGTCACTTGTTGTCTCAGGAGGAGGGCTCTTGGTCCATCCGGACCTTTGGTCACTGAGCCTGCACACTTGGTTCCTAGAGACATAGCCATTTGGCGACATGGGGTCTCACAAGACATAGCTTGACATTCTGGTGGCTGCGAAAACCGACACACTCATGCTACTTACGCCGTGAAATGGCGCTGTTTTTCCTATGGGCTCAAATGCGAGGTTTTCACCTCTAGACTGTCCAGAAAAGTCGGTCTTGGACTACTCCTGTCTTTTTCAGACCGCTTGGCCATTTCCTCAATCAAAGTACACCTCCTGTGCCAAACTCAGCCTATCATTGTCCTGTAGGCCAGCACCATATCTCAGTTGGACACGGCACAAGCCTTCCTGAGAGGTATTCTCCACCTTAGACCTCCAATTAAGTATCCAATTCCCTTGGTATCTACCCTTTGTCCTGAGCAGCTTAAGCTGCCACCCTTTGAACCAGCTGTGGATTACGAGCTCGCCTTCTTACTTGGAAGACGTTGTTTTTAGTTGCCGTTGCCTCGCCAGAAGAATTTCTGAACTTCATGCACTCTTGTGCAAAGAGCCTTATTTGGTTTTCACCAAGACAAGGTATCACTATGCACTAATCTAAGTTTCTGCCTAAGGTGGTTTCAGCTCTCACCCTTAATCAGGACATCGATCTACCAGTGTACTTTCCTAAATATTCAAATCAAGGAGAGGCCCTATTGCACACTTGGATGTGCATAGGTGTCTACGATACTACCTGACCAGAACCAAACACCACTGAAGATCGGACCAGCTTTTGTCTCCTTTCCCACAGGATGATGGGAGCTCCTGTTTCCAAGCAGTCGCTGTCCAGGTGGCTCATTCAGTGTACGTTCTGTTACCAGAAGCGCAACAAACCCTTACCGGGCGCAGTCAAGGGTCATTCCACAAGGGGGTGGCTACCTCCTTTGCAGCCCTTAAGAATGTGTCCACCTCGGCCTTCTGTGCTGCAGCTCCTTGGAGCTCCATACACTTTCATCAGGCGTTATAGCCTGGATATTGCATCGAGGCGAAGAGCAGGGTTTGGTCTAGCAGTCCTTCAAGGACTTCTGTCCTAGGCTTTGGTTCCATTAAGTATTTCTACCTTCCCTCCTCCCAATGGTGTGGGATTTCCATTATTGCTTGGGAATCAGTTCTAATGGTGTAACCTGCTGCAAGAGCTGTTTCTCAAAGTAGATAGTACAGTTACGTAAGAACTTACCGTAACAGTAGATCTTCGAGAACAGCTCTTGTATCAGGTACTTTCCTCCCACCATCCCGCTGAGGTAGATTCTCATTCCAACATCCTTCTCCTAGGATCAGGTGTTCTCAGCACTCTCTGATTGCCGTTTGATGGCGGATCCTCAGTCTCCTGTTCTGATGTCATCCAGCGGCCAGGAGTCTCCAGTGGGAGAACTGGGATTCTGGGGACCGCCTCCTTATGTAGTCGTCTGATGTCGGAGTCGGGACACGATGTGGGGTCCCCGCTGAATACTGCAGCTAGAAAATTTCTGTGGGGTCCTGGTGCCTGCAGCTTCAGTCCTAATGGTGTAACCTGCTGCAAGAGCTGTTCTCGAAGATCTACTGTTAGTGAAGTTCTTGCGTAACTGTACTATCTTATTTGTGTCAGTCTTCACCATTCATCACAGATGGGTAGTCGGCCAGAGGTCACGACTCCACGGAAGCTTTTTTTTTTTTTTTGGATGAAGCGGAGGTGACGCACCGACAGAGCCACCTCGAGGTTAACGCACTGCGTGGTGCTTGAGAGTTGGCCATTGGGTGTCGGCACCACCCTCCTCGCCCGTAAAGGTCGTACCTCATGAGGAGCTCATCTTGAAGACTTTGCAGCAGCTTCGCCTAGGTTCGTTCGAGCTTGTTCGGTCGACAAAACTTTACCCATCTGTTCCGTTTTGCCACCTACCGGCGCGCTGACCGGTAGACCATTCTTTATTGTTTTACAGCAGCGTTGAGTCTATTTGTACTTCATTTTCCGTAGATCATGTCTGGTTCAGGGGCAAAAGTGCATGAACACAGGGTGGCCTTCCATGTGTCAGTGCCCGTGCGCCGCAGTATTCCATTACCAACATGATCGTTGTTTGACGTGTCTTGGCCGCTTCACGACATAGATTCGTGCAGCGCCTCTTCTTCTATGGATCACGGTTCTTGAGCAGCAAGTGTGAAAGTTGGTTAAGCTCAGCTGACTTTCAGGGGATGGGCGCGCACTCGTCTGGCCAAGTACATCTCTCGGCCTTTCCTCCGGTCCCCTCCAGTTCTGTACGGACCGCAGAGGAGGGGCTTCGCTTCTAGTAGCCTTGCCGTGGCGGAAGCCTCTTCTGCGGTGCAGGCCCAGTCCATTCCACCTGGGGAGGCGGGCGGGAGGTATCGCTCTGGCGATCGCCCCTTCAGGAGAAGAGCTCCCCTGGTGTCGTGTCCTCTTGCTCAGAGCCTGAGATGGCGCCGTCCGTGGGTGCGTTTTGGGCTTCTGCGCCGTGGGCTCTGGCGACACCGTGGTTGGTGCGGTCTGCTACTCAGTGCGGTTTCTGCCGTGTCGCCATTTGCGGCGGCGATGACACTGGCGCGTCTTTGACTCTTTCTGGACTCTGTGTCGGAACCGGGGATGGTGCTGTCTGCTCGGCGCTTGTAAGCGCCATGCCAGACAATGGCACCACGGGGATGTTCTTGCTGTTGGTGCCAAGGAAGCTGTTGGCACCACCGTCATGCATCTCTGACTTCAGCATTGTGCTTGGTGCCATGGGAGGGATGGCACCGTGTCGGAAGTCGACTCTGGTTCTGCTGCCATCTCTTCCTCGGGCACCATTCGCAGTGCTGTGGAGGACCTCGCCGCCAGTTCTGGTGCGGGCACCCAGATTGGCACCTCCATCGGTCCTGACAGGAGCAGGCACCTGTGGTTGGTCTGGCACTGGGCCTCGGTCTCTACTTATTCGGAGGTGGACTCCGTGTCTGGTTCGGGCTCGGCTTTCAGATTCCTCAGAGTTGGCAGAATCCGTGAGCACCTCAGTAGTAACCCGGCCCGAGTTGGGCCCCCTCTGAGGAGCAGGCAGTAGTCCCTGAGTCTTAGGGTCAGGGGTTCTGACCAGCAGGCTGTGGTCCAGGCCACTGTTGCTTTGCAGCCTGGACTTGGAGGATTTTCTGCTCCTCAGCTGGGACACCCCTCCTGTGGTGTGCCTGGACCGCCCAGCTTTAGGGCCGACCAGGGTGCCCAGGAAGAGGGGTGCTACTACCTGGGTGGTCTCCTCGGGGACTGATCAGGGTTGTCAGCTGCCTAGGCTTGTGTTCTCGGTAGGAGGCTCTCTGGAGTCAGAGGGGTCGAGGGGCCAGAGGCCTAAGATGGCGGCCCTTCTGGGACCTACCCAGATTTGGGAGGAGTCTGGCCGGACCCCGCCTTCTCTGTCCCCTGGAAGATGACCTTGTCTTTGGAGGGACAGGACCGTCCTTCAGGCTCACATGGTTCCGGTCACCTCACGGGGAGGGTTCATTAGGGCACAGTCTAGGCAGTTTCAGTGTGGCTGATCAACTGTTGGGCTGTCGGAACTCCTCCTTTGGGACTTTAGGTGGGCTCTCTTACCCAGACAGAGGACGTTCCTCTTCTGTGGTGCATCTGGCCCCCATTCCTCTGTCGCCATCTCCTGGTCTCCCAGGTTATTTCCGTTCCTGGGGGCCTTTCCCTGGGAGTAGTTCAGTGGTGTGGCTGTTCATTTCCTACTTATGTCGTGGCCATGGACGAGCAGGTGTTCCACCTACCCATGAGCAGCCAGCCCTGGATCTCACAAGTCTTCCGCTTCCTCCTCTTGTAGAGGGCGCCCTTCTGTCCACATCTGCCCTGCCGCTGATCTGGCTGAGTATCACGTTTCCAGGGGACGTTGGAGGACCTTCCTATCACCCCACCTCCCTCTCAGCACAATCCAGAGCATTTGACGCGTGCCTTTTAGGTGATTTCAGTGCGGCCACCCTTGTGCCGCCTGGCCTGTCCCTTTTCAGGAGGCGTGATTGCGCTTCGGCAGCGATCTGCTTCGGGTCCCAGCCCCTAGGGATCTGAGCCAGAAGTGTGCCCCTCCGGAGTCTCCAGGTCGTGTGCCTCACCCTCAGTCTGGGTTGACGAACTGGACACTCCTGATAGGCTTCATGGCGCTTCACCGTGACGGTCCCAGATCAAGACTGTGCGGATTTTGACATCTTACTTGAGAGGGCTCTTGCAGTAGGTAATTACAGATAGGACTGAAGTTGGCAGGCATCAAGACCCCACTGAAAATTTCTAGCTAACCAGTCTCTACCGGAGGGACGCCCCATGTCAAGTGACCGGCGTCAGTTTAAAGGCGGTCCCCATCACTGTCAGTTCCTTCCTGCCGTTAGCTTGTGTAGCGCCTTGCAGTTAAGTTCACTGCTTACATGATCAGTCGTTAGTAGTTTTACCACCTATTTCAATCTTTTCTTCAAATTTCGTCAAGCTTTACCTCAGCTGCCGTGTATGTTGTCCCCGACTCCCTCTGAGCACTAAAACATGTGTGATTCTTGTGGCGCCCAGCTCCGCACAAGGATGGATGCTTCCATTGCCTTTTGCCTAGGCCCCGACCACCCCATGGAGAAGTGCCAACTCTACCAACAGTTCAACGCGGCCACCCGAAGCGAAGGCAGAAGTCCTGGAGGCCCACGCTTCAAACTCAAGATGACCTCCATGGAAAAGGAGTTGAAAAAACTCAGGGGCCTGTACTTCTCTGGAGGCCATCACAGGAAGAAACACGGGACCAAGACTCCTCTTCTGTGGTCGCGTAACCTCGGCTGGGGTCACGGTGCTGCAGGTAATGTCTCCCCGGGGAGACAGTTCATGACGGCCATCTTGGAGGCTTCAAAGGCGGCGGCAACCCTCCCATCGGGCTCGGGCCCTTCAGGATCCTCCAGGACAGAAGGCAGCCGTTCCCAGCAGGCCGCCGCCATGCAGCCTTCTGGTCCGGCGGCCTGGTAAACTGAGCGTCTGGTCCTCTGGCGCCCGCCCAGGTAAGCCCGATAAGATGTCTGACCCTTCAAGTGGCGCGCAAGGCTTCAAAGCACCCGCCAAGGCCGCCCCTCCGCCATTGGCCGCCGATCGACACAGAGGTCCGTACGTCTGGCGTCGGCTCCTCTGGCGTCCGGCTCGGCGTTTGAGCAGGCGCTGGACCGCCGGGCCTCTCAGTCCTCCGAGTTGCCGCCAATGCTCGTTGCATTCCGGTACCAGCGTCTCCTTTACTGGACCCGGGGATGGTAACCCTTCTTCCACAAGTGACACAGAGGATGTTGGCACGCTACCGTTGGTTCTCCCTCCTGCTGGGCTGGATGATCCAACGTCTGATCCTCGGACGCCGACACTGGCCTATCCGGCTGCGTCAATATCCACTTGCTGGGCCTTCTGTTTCGGACCCGTCCGCTGGGCCATTCAGGATCTTCTGCTCCTTCAGAGCCCCTGGTACCTGGGTATCCGACACTGTTGTATCCGACGCCGTCCTACCCAGGCCCACAGTACCCAATGCCGCAGTACCACGGTGCCCCAGTACTCGATGCGGGCTTCCCACCATCAGGATACGGATATCGCTGTACGGATGCCCCCAGTATCCGTGCTCCCCTCCACCACTCCCTCAGCCGCCCGATGGATTTGAAGGGGACTCTGGCTAACTGGTGGGCTAAGGTCAAGGCTCCACTCACCAGGGAGGTAGACAGTCGTCTTCAGGCGCCCGATCCGGTTCCAAATTCCCACGTTGGAGGAGAGAGACTCCCTTCCCCCTCCGGATACCAGAGCGAACCCTCCGGTTCCAGGGCAGGATACACTTCCCTGAGGGCTTCCCAAGTGGTCTGTTCCTCCCCACTCCAGGAGTAGGAGTCCTCCTCGGAGACCTCAGATGACTCCGGACGGTCGTTCCGATCTGGACGATGAGCCACGCCTCCAGACAAGCCCAGCCAAGGACTCCTCTGAAGTTCCGTCTGAAGGATCCTTCTTTTATGGAGTTGCATAAAATCCAGGCTGTTCATCAGTGGCAATCCTTGGATCTAGATCCCAGCGTAAGAAACTCGCTTCAGCACCTGTATCTGCCCAAGACCACTCCTACTCTGGTTCCACCCTGGATTGAGCCTCATGCCGACCTTGTGTCCACCATTTGGAAGCAACCATCGGCATTAGCCCCCTTCCTAGGAAGTTGGATAGGGTATATCAGGCTCCAGAGGGTGCTAACTCTTTGAATTCACACTCCAGAGCTGATTCGGTCGTGGTGCGCTGCTCACGGCTGGACAGCTAACCCCAAGCATGAGCTCTTCACCATCCGACAAGGAGTCCGCTTTCTGGACCAGTACGGAAGAAGGTCTATGCTTTTCCACTCAGGAATCAGGGCCCTGAATTACATTGCTCAAATGGGGATTACCAAAGCGAACCTTAGCGAGGTGGAAACTAAGTTGGACTCCCTTCCTGAGTCTCAGATGAAGCAGGAAGTGGCTGACCTAGTCCGGTCTGCGCGTTGACCAGTTAGCACATGCTCGTGTCACAAACAACGCAGTGGACGCTGCTGGTCGGAGCTCGGCCTTCGGCCATAGGGTTGCGGCATCATGTCTGGCTCCAGGTGTCGGGTTTGGTCCCGGAGGTGCAGTCTATCCAGGACGTCCCTTCAGGGATTCAGTGCTATTCAGTAGCGATGTCAAGAACATCATTACCGATCTGCAGGAGAAGGGTACTGCATAAGTCTGTTGACTCCTTGTACAAGCCCCTCAGTGATTCTTTTAGAGACGTTCTCGGTCACATAGAAACCTCAGGGAAAGCGGGCCAACAAACGGCGGCCCTCCCTGCTACCAAGAGTCCCCTCCCGCCTGAAAGCGGCGGGAGCTTCAGCCACAGTGCTGCCTCACACTTCCTGACTCCTCTCCTCTCCCACAGCCTCTGTGCTTCCCAGAGGAACCAGTAGGAGGAGATTTTCTTTCCATCTACTGGGTTGGGAAGGATCACTTCAGGCAGCTAGGTGCTCCAGCTGATTGCAGGACACTCAATACAGTTTCTCCAGAAACCACCTCCAACCCCACCCCAGGTCGTCTTACTCCCCAGAACATCATCTTCTGGTCCGGGAAGAAATATCCTCTCTTCTTGAAGGAGGCGATAGAGCTCGTCCCACCCCATCTTTGTGGGACAGGCTACTACTCCCATTTCTTCTGGTCCTGAAGAAATCGGAGAAACGTGAGGCCGATTCTGACCTCAGTTCCCTGAACTTGTTCAGTAGATACGAAAGGTTCAGAATGCTGTTTCTGCAGGGCCTTCTGCCCTTCTTCGGCTGGGACAGGGCTATGCGCTCTGGACATGCAAGATGCTTACATGCATGTCCCTATCCGCCTTCCACGGCAAATACCTCGTTTTCTAGGGACATGGATATGTTGTTCATCCACACTTATTGGCAGGTTCCTTGCCGCTTAAATCTTGCCGGAAGGTCTTCAAGCTGGCTCCTCCCACCCACCGGGTGGTAAACTCTCGGCTCCGCCCATGACGCCAGATCTTCCTTACCACTTGGAAGCTCAGGTTCCTCCTTAGCAGCGTTGCGATTAAGACTGGTTCTAATTCTTACGAAAAGTTGAAATTGAAAAGTTTTTTGCTAAAGACTTGGTCTTCTCCCTCGCAGCTGCGATGGACCGTCGACTCCCAGTTTCGGAGTGCCCTTGCGAACTGAAGATGTCTAGGATGGATCCGCTCCACGTCGTCCAGCCTGGAGCCTGAGCACGACCCGCAGGCCTGCGACTTGTGCTCTTCCTTTTCGGCCTACGCCCCAAGACCGTTGCCCGACATAACTGGGGCACCCCGAGAAAGAATTCCACCGTGAAATCTAAAGAGGCCCGATAGGCGGTGTCCATGGCGGCGGCTCGGCGGATCAGCTAGAGCAGATGATCGCCCTCGAAGAGGAGGCGCGAGGCTGCTTCTACCTCGGCCATGCATTTGTCCCGCTCTCTCTCGGTGCCTCATACTCGGTTTCTTTTAAGGAGCTTTGTCTGACCCTCTCGACCAAAGGTGAGGTCCAACTTCTTCAGGACCTTTTCAGGTCCAAAAGAGCAAAAGTAAGTCTCTCCGTCGGCGCTCTTGGGAGGCGGGAAAGATCTCCTTCCCTTGTGGGCAGTCGACTTCGGTCGACTCCTCGGCTCGACCACTGGCTTCCAGGTGTCCCGTCAGGCCAGTTGACGAGACTCCTGTCGGCAACGGTCAAGATTTTTCGACCCGTTGAAGCGGGTTGTCGGCTGGAAGCTGAGAATCCCTCGGTTCCCCGCTGGGAGTTGAGGATCCCGTCGGCATCTTGTGCCTCTGGTTCGGAGCCTTGGTGGGATCGTCCGAGCGAGGAGTGCCGATTTCGACACTTCTCCTCGCCTTCCTCGGCCTAGTCAGAGACTCTCGGTCTCGGACATCCTCGCTGTCCAACTGATCCCGCCCGTCATGGCGGTCTCCGGCACCAGCGGCAAGCCACCGCCCTCTTCCTCGAGACGAGGAGGCTTGGCGCAAGATTGCGTCGAGTGCGAGGAACCTGTGGCAACAGCTCCTTTTGACCGGAGATAAGCCGACCCAGTCGTCTTCCCGGCCATTAAGTGGCTGTCACGGAGCAGCGAAACAACCCCTCATTGTAGTCGCGGAGCCTGTTCTCAGGCCAGTTGTTCGCCAATTCCAGCTGCCCCACCGATTCTGGTTCTTACCTCCTTTGCCCAGTCATTTCTGGTTGGGCAATCACGCCTGCCGGGACTTCCTGCGCCTTCTGGGTCTCATGGCGGCCTGTACCAGCGTGGTCCGTTGGGCCCGCTGGCACATCGCCCCTTCGCAGGGGACTGGCCAGCCAGTGGTCTAGCACGCTCGAATCCTTTGGACCAGCTAGTGATAGTGACCCAGGAGATGTGGAGCGCTCTCCAGTGGTGGACCGTTCCATTCCATCTGCAGGAGGGGCATCCCGTTTGTCACCCGAGCCGACGGTCTCTCTATGACCGACACCTCTCTGGGTTCGGTGCCCATCTGGGGAACACCGAGTGCGGCCTCTGGTCCCGCGGAGTCCGATGCCACATCAACCTGCTGGAGCTCGGCGGTCCACCTAGCTCTCACCGCCTTTGCTCCGTTTCTCCGGGGTCAAGTGGTCCGAGTCAGGCGGACAATACCCGACCATGTACTACCTGAACCGCCAGGGCGGGGCGTGCTCCATGCTTCTATGCAAGGAGGCTCTCCGCATTTGGTCACTCGTGCACATCCTGGAGGTGGATCTCCTAGCCATTCATGTGGCAGGAGCCTCCAACACCCTGGCCGATGCCCTGAGGCGGATAGGGGCTGCATCTCACAGTGGTGTCTCCTGCGGAGGTAGTACAAGATCTGTTCTCCCACTGGGGCACACCTCAGGTGGACCTGTTTGCCTCCTGGGAGAAGCAAGCTGAGGCTGTTTCATGCCCGCCCCTCAACAGGGCTCGCTGCAGGGGATGCCTTCTCGAGGCTGTGGACCCCGGGCCTCTTCTCGCCTTTCCCCATTTCCCTTGATTCACAAGGTGCTTCTCAAAGCAAGGAGGGACAAGGCGCAGGTGATCCTGGTAGCCCCAGACTGGCCCCGCCAGTTCTGGTACCAGATCTCCTCAGCCTCAGCTCCAGGCTCCCGAGGCAGCTTCCAGCTCGCCCGGACCTGCTTTCAGTCAATCAGGAAGGTGTTCCATCGGACCTTCAATCCCTGCACCTGACGGCCTGGTTCCTGGCGCTAGAGTTCCAGGCCTTGGGTCTTTCCGATGAGGTCCTCAATGTTGTTGAGGCGTCCGTAGAGTCGACCAGAAAATACTACGCCTTCAAATGGAAGAGATTCTCCATTTGGTGTCGGGAACAGGGCTTGGACCCTTCCTCCTGTTCTGTGGCAAGCATTTTGGACTATTTATGGTCCCTTTCTAGTCAAGGGCTTAGGTCGGCGACCTAAAGGTGCACCTGGCAGCCATCTCTGCTTACGGAGCGGGCGAGGAAGCAGTCGATGGCGAGGAAAAGGTGGTCGGGCTTTTCAAGGCCTTGATACATTTCCCTCCAGTCGCGAGAACCTCCACCGCCGTGGGATCTACTGCTGGTACTAGCAAAGCTCATGGGCAAGCCATTCGAACCAATGTACAGGTGTGAACTCTCTCACCTGTCGTAGAGAACCGCCTTCTTAGTGGCTATCCGTCAGCCAGAAGGATGGGAGAGCTCCAGGCGCTTGCATCGAGTCTCCTTACCTGGTCTTCCACAGGGACAAGGTTGTCCTGTGCCCCACCAGAATTCCTTCCAAAGGTGGTGTCGGAGTTTCACCTTAACCAGGTGCTGACTCTGCCGGTGTTCTACCCCAATCACACCTCGGAGGCCGAATATAGGCTCCATACTGGGACCCTAGAAGGCTCTCGCTTATTATAAGGGCCTTGCGGCTGAAATTTGAGGAGAGGTTACGCTGGCTGTTTGTCACCTCGCTGAAGCACGCATCTGGCAGACCTGCAGCCAAGCGGACAATAGGCAGGTGGGTCACCTCCTGCATAGATCGCTGCTATAAGTTGGCGGGCATGGAGCCTCCCATAGGGATAAGAGCTCATTCTACCCGTCCATACTGCTGCATCGGTGGCTGCTTCCAGGGACGTCCCTATCCAGGAAATCTGCAGGGCTGCTACCTGGAAGTCAGCACACACCTTTATTACCCATTACCACATCGACCTTGAGTCACGCCGGGATGCTGGTTTTGGGGCCTCGGTTCTCCAGTCTTTATTTCCTAAGTAGGGGTGTGCCTTGCCTCCCTCCTCCCGGAGAACTGCTAGAGTCTGCCAATAAGTGTGGATGAACAACATATCCATGTCCCTAGAAATACAGGTTACTCACCTGTAACAGGAGTTCTAGGAATGGTATATGTTGTTCATCCACACTTCCCCGACCTCCCGGCTTGACGCACAACCTGAGCTTCCAGATCTGGCGTCATGGGGCGGAGCCAAGAGTTTTACCACCGGGTGGGTGGGAGGAGCCAACTTGAAGACCTTCCGGCAAGATTTAAAGCGGCAAGGAACCTGCCAATAAGTGTGGATGAACAACATATACCATTCCTAGAACTCCTGTTAAAGACCCTCCCATTTGGTCTTTCCTCGGTGCCCAGTGTTCACCAAATGCTTTTTCAGTGGTAGCGGCCTACCTGCGTACAAGGGTTCAGGTTTTCCCATACCTGGACTACCCGCTCCTGGCGGCCCGTCGGAGGTGCTCGCGCTTCCTTTCCTTACCCTGCCGGTTTTCACCAGCCTCGGTATCTCCATCAACCAGGCCAAGTCCCATCTGATCCCATCCCAGAGGCTTCAGTTTGATCGAGGCGATCCTGGATCGAATTCCGGCATGGCATTCCTGCCACTGGACAGGCGCCCACACTCCAGGCGCCGTGGCGGGTCAGCGCCAGGTCAGTCCTTTGCCTCCTCAGGCTCATGGCAGCTGCTATTCCGACAGTCCCTCACGCTCGGCTCCACATGAGAATCTCTCAGTGGACCCTCCGGTCTCAGTGGGATCAGTTGGTGGGCGACCTAGATCAACAAGTTCTGGTCTCCAACCCCATGGTTCGGGACTTGCAGTGGTAGATGGTTCAGGAGAATCTTTGCAGAGGGTTCCCTTCTGCCTTTCTCCCCACTCCCAGACACTGACTACAGATGCCTTGGGTGAGGGTTAGGGAACCCATCTCGGGTCTGACAGGACCCAGGGCTCCTGGTCGGCTCGAACAAACTCTTCACATCGATGTACTTGAGCTTCAGGCCGTGCTGTGTGCTCTTCAGGCTCTGCATCTGCTCCCGGGCATCTGGCTGTCCAGATGGACAATGTGTATAGTCTGGTACATCACCAAACAGGGAGGAACTCGTTCCTACCCTCTCTACAGGGAGGCGATCACGAGTTTGGGATTGGGCAGTGCAGCACAATCTTCACCTCATGGCAGTTCACGCCCGGGGTCGAGAATATGTTGGTAGACCACCTCAGTCGGTCGCCTGCTCATGAGTGAGAACTGGATCGGGGTGGCAGATATCATCTTCCTATACTGGGTAGCATACAGGTAGACCTGTTTGCTTCTCCTCACAGCATAAAACTTCTGCTAGCTTTCTCCTGGGCACAGCATTTTTGGGAGAGATGCTCTGTCTCTAGACTGGAGGGCAGATGCGTCTGTGCCTTCCACCCGATTCCATTGATTCAAGGGTCTTACAGAAACCCAGCTCAGAAGGAGCTCGCATGATCATAATCGCTCCTTTCTGGACCAGGCAAGTTTGGTTCTCTCTTCTGCAACAGTATTCAGAGGACCTCCTCTTCCTCTGTCGCAGCTTTTGCTGATCAGGATCACGGGACCCTGGTCCATCCAGACCTCAAGTCCCTTCAGTTGCATCGTGGCTCCTGCAGATGTAGCTCAAGCCCGGTTGGGGTTTCCCGCTGGTGGCTGAGATTCTGGTGGAGCCACAAAGCCCTCCACTAGATCTACCTATGCCATGAAGTGGAAACTGTTCTCTATTTGGCCGCTTCCAAAGATTTGAGCCTTTCTCTTGCTCTGTTGGGTGGCTTCTGGATTACTTAGCCATCTCTTTTATCTGGGTCTTAGTCATTTCCTCTCTGAAGGTTCACATGGCGGCCATATCAACACCATGTTCCTTTTAGGGACAGAACCTTTGCACAGTTGGAAGTCTCTAAGACTTCTGAGAGGAGTTCTCCATGTGAGGCCCCCATTCATGTTCCTGCCCCTCCTTGGGATTTGAATTTTATTCTTGGAAGCTTACTCTGCCTTCTTTCGAGCAGGTAGCCTCAGCAGACCTAAAGTTCCTTTCATGGAAGACTCTCTTCCTAGTGGCCATTACTTCTGTTTGAAGAATTTCAAGCTCCAGGCCCTAATGTGCAAAATCCGTGCTTAATTTTCCACCAAAGGGCACGTGTGGCTCTGCGTACCAACCTAAGTTTCTCCCTAAGTTGGTAGCGGAATCTACGCTGAATCAATCCATTGAGCTGCCTGCTTTTTACGCAGCACTCCAGTCAAGGAGAGTACCTCTTGCACACTTTGGATGTTCACGAATTCTGAGATACTACACCACCAGGACGAAGGATCTCCGAAAGACTGACCAACTGTTTGGTTATTTGCGTGTAAAGAGAAGGCAGTGCTGTTTCTAAGCAATGCCTACCTAAATGGTTGGCTCATTGTATCACTTTCTGTTACGACAAGTACAACAAGACCCTGCCGGGTCAAGTCAGGCCAGTCCACCAGAGGGTCGCTGCCTCTGCTGCTTGTTTCAAGAATGTGTCAGCGGCAGACATCTGTGCAGCCGCAACTTGGACTTCTGTCCATACCTTACGAAACATTACAGTTTGGTCATTGCCTCTGCCGTGAGAGGCTGGCTTTGGGTTGGCTGTTTGCAAGGTCTCCTTTCCTAAGACCTTCATAGCCAGAGGGTCTACATTTGGGTAGTTCCTCCTCCCATTTCCTTCTTCTTGTTCCAGACTGCTTGGGACTCAGTCATGTCTGTAATTACCTGCAAGAGCCCTCTCGAGTAAGATAGTACAGTGGCAGAACTTACGTAACAGTAGATCTGTGAAGAGGCTCTTGCAGTAAATGTCTCCCCGCCCTCCATCCCCCTGTCTTGTCTTGCCTTTTGGCCTTTGGCAGGAAAGAACTGCTAGCTAGAAATTGTTCCGTGGAGTCCTGATGCCTGCTGGCTTCAGTCCCTATCTGTAATTACCTACTGCAAGAGCCTCCTCGAAGATCTGCTATTACGGTAAGTTCTTACAAAACTGTGCTTTCTGGGGAGGAGGATCTTCTACTGCACGGTTGTTGATTGCTGCTGATCAGGCCCACTATGCTTCCTATGATAGGTTCTTGTGGTCCAGGCTAGGTCAGCTCCTAGTCTTCCTGCCTGATTTGGAGGTAACCAGACAAGCCATTGCACTCTGCACAAGGCCTTGAGCCAGCAAGGCACCAAGCAAGGGCATCTTACCCCAACAAGGTAGCTTCCAGTGTCGTGGGACAGCAATCTGCATTAGGCGGACAGCATGGCTGCATCTTTCCCTGTTGTCGCCTTTGCCTGGCGTGGGGTGATTTCCTCTGCCTCCGGAGACCCCACCTTCTAGGAGCATGGATATGTTATTCATTCACACTGTTTAGCAATATCCCTTTCCCTTTAAATCTTGCGGAAGTCTTCAAGCTGGCTCCTCCCACCCACCCAGGTGGTATATACCTCGCTCCGCCCCATGGCGCAGATCTTCCTTTCTGCTGGAAGATACAGGTTCCCTCCTCGTGCTCTCACATTTCGTAGGCCCTGGCTTTCAAACTGTCTGTTTTACGAGCTCAAACTCATTTGATTTAGCAATTGCACTTTTGCAGCATCGATCATAGAGGAGAAATTTCCCAGGATTTCACCGGTGTCCCTCTGACCAGAAGATGTGTCACACTGATCCCCACCTCACGTGCATCTTCTGCCTAGGTGTTGATCATGACACCTCGTCATGTAGGTTTTGCTTGGCCTCCCATCCCAGCGTCCTAGACAACTACAAGGCACGCCTGAAGCTGGGAGACGGAAAAAGGAACCTTCAGGTGAAGTCGAAGGAGGCTAGGTGAGGCGGTTTCCGCTGACAGCGGGATCAACCGATCAGCTGGAACAGATGAAGGCGTTTGAGGAAGAAGCCACTCGCACTACAGCCAGTCGAGCTTCCTTGTCCCGCTGAACCTGGGCTCCACCTTTACGGGATCCTTTAAGAAGATGTGCCAGTCTCCTCCCCACCTGGGGAGAGGTGCCCTCAGGCTCGCACTCTTCCGCTCTCGGAAGAGGATAAGGACCCATTGTCTTTGTCCCAGCGAGGCGTTCTTGGAACGAGAAAGGTCCAAGTCCCAGGAACACAGGTCTTGATCTCAGTCGAGATCACATCCTCGGCCGGCCGGCTTCACAGATCTTCTGTCTGGCCAGGGGACCATGGAAGTGGCAGGTCAAATTATCCTCGACTCTTTGTCACCGGCTGGTGCCGACGACTCACTAGAGCGGACTCGGTCCTGATATTTCTGGATGAGGAGACCCAGCCGTGGGGTCCCCATCAGAGACCCGTTCCGGACCGAGGTTTCACTGATCTAACCGGTGTCTCCCGATCGACTGATTCGGCCTCCCGATCTCGGTCACGGTCCAGAACCCCTCAGCGAAGCGACCGAGGAAGAGCCATAAGCACTCAAAGAAGAGGCGACACCACAGGTCCTCATCCTTCTCGGACGAGGAGGCTCCGTCAGAAACTCTGTTGGTGCTGTGAGAATCTTATGTGGCAACAGCTGATCTTGACCGGGCAGAAGCTGGCTCCACTGTCCACCTCCCAGGTCGAAGCCAACCCCTCTGGAACCGAAGTCCTTGGTTCCTGCGCCTGTTGGGCCAGCCCGTCTTACAGTTCGGCCTGTCCGGTCTCTCCACCTATTCGGTGGAACAGACACCTAAGCAGCCTAAGAGGGACTCCCTCGAAGAGGACCGACTACACACTGGCCTTCCCCAATGTCTGTTGGTTACAGTCACCCTGGACCTCCTTTGGAGGATAGAGGGTGATTTAGGAGAGTGAGACCGTTGTATCCGCGACTCCTAGGACTCGGATGTCACCGGGCTTCACTCGCCATCCAGGGATGACAGTGCGTCCATTAACGCAGGGATGGAGGAAGGGCCTTCCTCCTTCAAGGAATTCTCGGTCTCATTTCTGACTCCATCGAATGCCCTGGAACCTATCCACAAAAGGCGGAGTACCCTCTCACAGATATTTTGAAGATAGGGATACCTCGACGGAGGCCTTTCCAGTGGCAGAAGCCATCGTTGGTCTGGCACTGAACTTTGGCAGCACCCTGCCTCATGCCCAACACCGTCTGCCTGCAAGTATCACGGTGCCCTTATGGGAGTCCTTGGGGTTCACGAAACACCCAGCCGGTCGAGAAACCTGGTGACCGCCTCCGTGTTCAGGACGTACTGGCAGTTCGTGACCGACCTCGGACAGAGTCTAAAAATATGGACCACACTGACCGAAAGGTCTATGCGGCCTCTTCCTTGGGCCTTCGTCCAGGCCAGCTCGGCAGTCATTATGGCACACTTCTCTGTGCCATCTTGGGTCATTAGACAAAGTCCTCCCTCATCTCCCCATGGACATGCAGACCATGGTCAAACAGGTCCGTGACCACGCCATGCTGTTGCTAAACAGCAGCTCCAGATGGCCTGAACATAGGGATTCTTGTGCCTGCTCAATGGCCACCGCGGTGGCCTCGCCCGCAGGGCTTGGCTGAGGCTTTCCTCCTTTCTGGTGGATACTCAGCACAAGTTGGCTGATGTGCCTTTTCTGGGGACCGACCTGTTTGGTCCAGGAGTGGCTAGTCACCTACAGCACATAGAGCAGTCCCAGCGCCACCTTGGGCGCCACTTCTGCCAGGGTTCTTCTGGCAGATCAGCAGAAGAAGAAGAAGAATAAGCCCTTTCGGCATTCTTCCCCTGCAGTTGACGAGCCCTCCTACCAAGGAGGTCAGCAGCATCAACATCAGCAGCAGGCTCAAGCTTTGTGCCCTCGGCCCAAACCTGGACCCAACAGGCCATAAGGAGGCCCAGGCTCAGGTCCTGGAGCCTCCTCCTTTCTAAGCCTGCTCACTGGCCGGGTTGGGGTTGCCACCTCTTTACCCGTCACACCAGCTCTGGGTCCTCCCATGGGAGTCGACTCTGCTACTTCATTTCCACTTGGTCCGCTATCACCTCGGACAAGTGGGTTCTCAGTGGTCAGTCAGGGACTGCCTCTGGAATTTGAGCAGTACCCTCCCAGCCGAGCCCTCGGGAGGAACAGATTTCCTCGTACACCCAGTCAGTTCTTCAAGGCGCGTAGCTCAGCTCCTCCGCAAGGAAGCAGTAGCTTCAGTGCGGATCCTCCAACAGATCCAGGCTTTGTCTCCAGGTACTGCCTGGTGCCCAAGCGGATGGGGTTGGCTCCCCATTCTAGATCTCCATGTCCTGAATCAGTTTCTCGGGTCTCAGAACCTTTCGGATGATCACTCTCAACCAGATCATACCATCCCTGGAAGCGAAGCGTGGTTTTGTTCACTGGATCTACAGAACACATTCTTTCCGTCCCAATCCGTCCGTCCCATTGGCTGTTTCTCCATTTCAGGGTCGAAGGGACCCTATTCGAGTTTCAGGCCATGCCGTTCGACCTGTCATTGGCCCCACAGGTCTTCACCAAATGCATTGCGGTGGTGGCGCCCACCACCGGTGTCGAGGAATCAGAATCTACCCTTATCTCAGCGATTGGCTCTTGGTAGGTTCCACCCATCAGGAGGTGGAGAGTCCAGGGATTTGGCCCTCCAAACCTGCTCCCAACTCACTTCCTGATCAATGAAGCCACGTTGGAACTCGTGCCTTCTCAGGTGATGGGCTTCATCGGGCAGAGCTCGACTCTTGTCAAGCCAGAGCTCAGCTTCCGGCGGACAGGGCGGAGGTTCTGTCCACCTTTGTCCGATCATTTCTGGTTGGGCATTGCACCCTGCCCAGAACTTTCTGCGCCTTCTGAGTTACATGGTTGCGTCACATCCGTGGTCCATTGGGCCAAGTTGCACATGTGCCCCTTCAGTGGAGCTGGCCGCCCAGTGGACTCAGCGCCACGGTCACTCGCCAGCTGATCACTGTAACCCAGAAGATGTGGGACGCTCTCAAGGATGGACCTCCCCAGACCGGTTTCAGGAAGGGATCCGTTTGTCCGCCCCAAGCAGATGGTCGTCCTCACAGTCGATGCATCTCTCATGGGCTGGGGAGCCCACATGGGGACAACAGAGCCACGGGTTCTGGAACCCTAAGAGTCCCGATGCCACATCAACCTGTTGGAGCTCAGAGCAGTCAGACTGGCACTGTCAGCTTTCGCTCCTCAGCTCCGTGGTCAAGTGGTTCAAGTCCGGCGGACAATACCACAACCATATACTACCTCAACAAACAGGCGGCATGCACTCCGTCTGCTGTGCAAGGCGCTCCACATCTGGACCAGCGTGAGCTGGTTGGAGGCAGATCTCCTAGCCATTCATGTAGCAGGGGTCTCGAACCAGCTGGTGGATGCTCTCAGCCGCACAGACCATACATCCCATGGTGGTCTGTCCTTCCAGAGTTAGCTTACAGCCTGTTCTCCTGTTTGGGCAAACTGATGGTGGACCTGTTTGCCTCCAGGGAAAACACCAAGCTGAGGCTGTATCATGCCCGCCCCTCAGCAGAGCTCGCTGCAGGAGATGCCTTCTTGAGGCCATGGATCCCAGGCCTCCTCTACACCTTCACTCCATTTCCCGGATCCAAAGGTGTTACTCAAGGTGTGGAGGGACAAGGCAAAGGTGATCCTGGTAGCCCCAGACTGGCGCACCAGTTCTGGTATCCAGATCTCCTCCACCTCAGCTGCAGGCCCCAGGAGAGGCTTTACTGCGCCCGGACATGATATCTTTGAACCAGGGAAGGTCTTCCATCCGGACCTTCAATCCCTGCACCTCACAGCCTGGTACCTGGTGGCTAGAGTTCCAGGCCTTGGGTCTTTCTGAAGAGGTCCTCAATGTTGTTGAGGCATCCCGTGAAGTCGACCAGAAATGCTTATGCCTTCAAATGGAAAGATTTTCCATTTGGTGTCAGAACAAGAGGCTTGGACCCTTCCTCCTGTTCCTGTGCAAGCATCTTGGACTATTTATGGTCCCTTTCTAGTCAAGGGCTTAGGTCGGCGACCCTTAGGGTGCACCTTGCAGCCATTTCCACTTACCAGGCGTGGGCTGGTCAGCCGACATGATGGCACAGGAGATGGTGGTGGGCACTTTTCAAGGCCTAGATCACATATCCCCTCTGGTGCATGAACCTCCACCTCCATGGGATCTACTGCTGGTACTGGCAGTGCTCATGGGCAAGCTGTTCAAACCTATGCACAGTGTGAGCTCTCACACTTGTGCAGATGATTCTTCCTGGTGGCTATCCGTCCAGCCAGAAGGACAGGGAGCTCCAGGAGCTTTTGGTGGACTCCTTATTTGGTCTTTCATAGGGACAAAGTTGTCCTCGGCCCTCACCCGAAATTCCTACGAAGGTGGTGTCAGAGTTTCACCTTAACCAGGTGTTGACTCTGCCAGTATACTACCCTAATTCCCCTCGGACGCAGTACAGGCTCCATACTCTGGACCTGAGAGTGCTCTCTATATATAAGGAGAGGACGGTGAAATTCGGGAGAGGTTAGCCAGCTGTTTGTCACCTACGCTGAAGCCGCTTCTGGCACCTGCAGCCAAGCGGACCATAGCAAGATGGATTACATCATGCATGGGTCTGTGCTATGAGTTGCTGGGCAAGGAGCCACCCAGAGGGAAAAGAGCTCATTCTACCTGCCATACTGCTGCATCTGTGGCTGCTTCCAGGGACATACCTATCCAGGAGATCTGCCAGGCTGCTGACCTGAAGTCAGCAAACACCTTCATCACCCACTACCACATTGACCTTGAGTCACTCCATGATGCTGGTTTTGGGGCCTCAGTTCTCCAGTTTCTGTTCTCCTAAGTAGGGGTGTGCACCTTGCCTCCCTCCTCCCGAAGAACTGCTTGGAGTCTGCCAAACAGTGTGGATGAACAACATATCCACGCTCCTAGAAGAACAGGTTACTCACCTGTAACAGTAGTTCTAGGAGTGGTATATATTGTTCATCATCAACCACCCGACCTCCCGGCTGCGGACACACAACCTGGCTTCCAGCGGGCAAGATCTGGCATAATGAGGCGGAGCCAAGGTATATACCACCGGGTGGGTTGGAGGAGCCAGCTTGAAGACTTCCGGCAGATTTAAAGGGAAAGGGACAGTGCCAAACAGTGTGGGTGAACAATATATACCACTCCTAGAACTACTGTTACAGATGAGTAACCTGTTCTTTTGGTGGCTGTCACTTCCGCTCAGCGTATTTCTGAGCTTCATGCCTCATGTAGGGAACCTTAGTTGATTTTCCACAAACACAGGGTGGTCCTCATGACCAACCCTTCTTTCCTTCCTAAAGTAGTCTCTGAACATACTTTAAATCAGTCCTTGGAGCTTCCGGTCTACTATCCTGATTACTCCAATCAGGGTGAACATCTACTACATACTTTAGATGTCCATAGTATATTACGGTGCTGTATTGATTGGACAGAATCGATTAGAAAGAGCGTCTCGACTGTTCGTCTCTTTCCCCAGGTCATGACGGCCTCCCGGTATCTAAACATACTTTCATCCTGGTTAGCAAATTGCATTACATTTTGTTACAAAAATACAACAAGCCTTTACCTGGACCTATCCAAGCCCACTTCACTAGAGCTATGGCACCACTGCTGCTTGCTTTAAAGGAGCCTCCATTTCAGATATCTGCAATGCAGCTACCTGGTCCATGATTCATACATTCACAAGGCTTTACAATCTGGATATTGCCTCACAACATAGGGTGGCCTTCGACTGTGCAGTCCTACAAGGTGGTCTATCATAACTGTCCTACTGCTTGGGATTCATCCAAAAGTGTTACCTACTGCAAGAGACCACTCAATGGAAGATAGTACAAATATGTAAAACTTACCATAACGTCGAACTTTGAGGAGAGTCTCTTGCAGTAGGTTTGTTCCACCCTCCATCCCCTCCTCCTCTAAGAGAGCAAAATTCTGGTCCAGTGACTGTGGGTTGGGACTCCTTTGGTACTCGGCTTCCCCTCGGTCCTCGCTATGTAGCTGAGATCTGGCAGGGGAACTGAGGATACCAGGGACCGCCACCTTATATAGGAAACAGGAAGCTGATGTCATGTGGGGCAGTCCCTGGTATAAAACTGCTAGAAGAGCTGCCGTCCATACAGCAACCTCTGCTGGATACCCAAAAAATTACCTACTGCAGGAGTCACTCCTCAAAGATCTACTGTTACGGTAAGTTTTTGCGTAACTGTCTGTCTAGGAGTGGTATATGGTGCACATGCACACAACTCACTTGACCTCCCTGGCAGATGGCACTAGGATCTCTGCTTCCAGCATGCAAGTTCTGATGTCAAGTGTGAATGTGCACCATATACCACTCCTAAAACTATGGTTACAGGTGAGTAACCTCAATCTTTCTTGAGAGGTTCCTTCAGTAGGTCATAATTTGATGTACTAAGCCTTCTGGCATCAGGACCCAATGGCAGACTTTTCCAGCAATACCCATCAGGGATATCTCACCCAACATCACATGACTGATCTCCGTGAGTCTATATGATGGGCAGTCCCCAGGCCCACCTCCAGTTCTTTCCCGCCATCTCCTTGTGCAGCTCCTCTGGTAGACTCACTTCAGCGATCGCCTGTAGTCCTTCATGTTTTTCACGGTTATCCGTTATTTCACCGTAGTTTTGGTTCTTGATCATATGTCATCACCAGTGAAAAGTACGATTCTGTGGCACCCAGATGCCACATAAAGATGGCCATCAGTGGTGCGTGATCCGCCCAGGCCCAGACCATCCGTGGCCACCAGTTCAGATTGCCTGTTTAACCAGGCCACCCAAAAACAGAGGCAGCAGATTCTGGAGGCCCATCTGTTAAAGACCTGATTAGCATCGCTTGAAAAACAGATGGAAAAGATCCGGATTTGGCTTGACTAATTCATTTTCTCCATCAAAACATAAGAAGGACAAACATTGAGAGAAGGAACACCCTCAGAAAGTAGGCCGAGGCTTGAGGCTCATGTGGGCAGCACTGCTCCCCTGCCACCTGTGGTTAAGGTTCAGGCCGCATCAAGGGATGCAAAAAGCTCCTCCCGGTTCTGTCTAGCTCGGATAAGTGGTCCCAGCCCTCCATGATCCCGCGGGGACTGCACTAAGCTGACCAATAAGTTTGGTTCCCCATGCCTCGGGGTCGGCTGAGGTCACTATGTTGGGGGGCCTTCTCTCCTCACACAGCGAGCCATCTGGTTGCACTCGCTGGGTCGCACGGACGAGCTTTCCAGTCATGGACTAGTGTCACCAAGCCAGGACGTCTGGCAGAGCCCGGGAAGACCGCCCCTCTTCCCCTTCACCTCCACTGGTTGTGATCTCTCCAAATCCGCTTTCTCGGCTGGAGATGGTGCTGGTCCGTGGACATCATCCACATTCAGGTGTGCCACTTTCCCCTGCTGGGGTCTCGGACTGGGGACCCCTCCTCCTCTGCTAGAGCTGCCATGAGGTCCTCCCTATGCCCAATTTAGGGAGTTCTTCCGGCTGGTGGTCAGCCTATGCGGACCCTACTCCCTTGTCAGACCCAGTCCTTCCCATTCCTACACTGGCTCCTCCTCCAACAGTCTCCGCCCGGAACCCGTGCACGGGTCCTTCATCTGACACCACGCCGATGGGCCCTGGCGCCTGCTCTTTCCGATGCAGATCCTGTTCTGGCGTCGGTCCTCGCCAATTCCGTCGGCGGTGGATTCCAGTGCTGGCCTATCCGAGATGTGGATGCCTCAACATCTGATCCTCATCGGGACATTTTCGAAGACCCCCCTTACGCCCCTCTGTACCCTTCAGGGCTGCCCACAGACCATACCCCAGCTGGTCCTTTGCCAATCTGGCATAGTTTGGTGCATTATTACCCAGTTACTCACTGTTCTCTGGCTATGTTCCACAGGGGTACCATGGGTATTCTTATCCTCCTTCCCTTGTTTACCCTCCGCCTCTACCCTCCTCCCACCCCACCTCCTCCAGTCCCACAGCCGGACGTCAGGCAGGTTATTCTGTCCCGGTGGAAGGAGGCGAGGCTGAGCTGGTGACTGACCTGGAGAGTAGGCTTCCCCACTGTTGTCCATCTCCCAGGTCCGAATCCCCACGTGGACTCCAACCACGACATGGTCCATGTCCAGGGGCCGGCACGAACAAATATCTCTCTTCCGGTATTCAGATTGGAGACGATCCAGACTCTGGCGGACTCATCAGGGAAGCCTTGCGTCCAGTATCTCCGGTCTCAGGAAGGTCTCCCAAAGTCCTGTTCAGAGGATCCTTCTTTCATGAACCTTCTAAGGTCAATCCAGAACTTTTCTGAGTGGGAGACGGAGGCACAGGATCTGATGCAGGAGCGTCTGGATCTGGAGGCTTTATCGCCGATTCCAGTGCCTCCATGGATTGGTCCTCATTTTGACCTCACCTCAACTATCTGGCAACTGCTAACTGCATCCAGCTGTTCCAGTGAGCAGACAGAACTTGCAGGCGCTAAGGATTCCCCTTCCTTTCGGCACATCCTAAGGCAGACTCTGGTGTCATCTCGGCTGCTCAGGATCGATCTGCTCCTAAGCACATGAGTACTGTTCCTCCTGACAAAGAGGCTAAACAGTTTGACCAGTTCGGAAGAAAGTGTACTCTTTGGCTAAATGCGCATTGAGATCCCTGAATTACAGAGCCCACATGGCGTCCCACCAAAAGGCCGCCTTAGCCATGCAGGAGGACGGATTAGTCAATGCTGAATCGGATCTTAAGGAGGAAGTCGCCAGGCGCATCCTGCTTTCCAAGATTGCTTGTCGGCAGCCTTTGAGCCACCAATGACTCTTTGTCGATTCGGTGGCCTGAACTTGCGACTGCCGCCTTCCTTGGCGGCATGCCTGGCTCCGCATTGGGTCTTGCTAATGAGGTCCAGTCACTATCAGGATGCCCCTTCGGCTCGGTGCTCTTGGTGGGGACACCTAAGATATCATCACAGATCTCCAAGAACGAGGCCAAGCTCTTAGATCTGTGAGGTTTATGTACCATCAGGGCAACCAGCCTGGTCAACCTCAGCAGCCCTTTTGGAGATGTACTGGAAGCATCAACGAAGGTGCACCGTATTCGGACAGGGTAGGAGCAAGGCCATGGGTCTAGCATCGACCGCCTCCAAAACCAGCATCGTTCTGGAGGACCTCCTCAGCCCGACCCCACCTCCTGACTTCTTGGCCCACCCTCCTCCACTTTCAGAAGAGGAACCGGGGGTGGGCTCTCCGCCACGTGCAGGAGTGGCAGGGCATAACCTCCAACAAATGAGTCCTGCAGTTAGTATCCTTAGGACACAGTCTGGAATGGGATTCTCCAGAATCCCTCCATGAATGTCCACCTATTCTCAAGACTAGGTACTTCTGGTAAGGAGGAAGTGCAAACTGTCTTTGAAAACAAGCAATAGAGCCAGTCCCTCTTCGACAAGGGGATGGAGGTTTTACTACCATTTTTCCTAATTCCAAAAAGACAGGCACCCTAAGACCCATCCTCGACCTCAGCAGGCTAAACCAGTTCGTTGAGTACAAAAGTTCAGGATGTTAACAGTCCAGAGCCTTCTGCCTCTTCTGTAGGAGAATCATTGGTTATCGCTCTGGACATGCAAGATGCTTACTGCACATCCTGATATTGCAGAGTCCCACTGCTTCCTGTGTTTTGTATTCAGGGGATCATTTCCAGTTCAAAGCACTCCCTTTGGTCTTTCCTCGGCACCCACGGTTTTACCAAGTGCCTAGCGGTGGCAGCAGCTCTCAGACGCCAGGGTATTTCAGTTTTCCTACCTGGACGATTGGCTAATCTGCACCCTGCAGAGTCCCTTTGGAGGCCCTTCAGATTACCCTGAACATGTTTTCCAGACTGGGGATTACTGTCATTATCCCCAAATCTTATGTCACTCCCTCTAGCGTCTTCAGTTTATTGGAGCTATTCTGGACACAGTTCAGGGCAGAGAGTTCTTCCTCCGGACCAGAGGATACTCTGATGGAGCAGGCCACATTAGTGGCCTCCTCCAAGTACCTTCCACCGGGGAAGTCCTTCATCTTCTCGGCGATGGCGGCCCTCTATCCTCCACAGTATCCATGGCGAGGCTCCACATGAGTTTTCTCAGTGGTCCCTCAGGTTTCAGTGGGATCAGCTGAATCAGCCGATCCTTAGTTCCTCTGCCTGTCAGAGGATCCATTATAGTGGAGGGACCCCACAAACCTTTCATTATGCCTACGTTTTGTGGCCCAGCTCCCACAGCAGTCCTTACAATGGATACTTCCAATCTGGGATGGGAGCTCACATGGGGACCATCAGTCTCCGGGACTTTGGTCCCAACAGGAGTTGTCCTTACACATCACCGTGTTGGAGATGAGAGTGGTGCTGTATGCTTTTCAAACATTCAGACCATTCTCCCAAGGGACTCCTACTCATCCAGACAGACAACATCTCGGTTGTCTGGTATTATAAAGCAGGGAGCACGTGATCGTATCCCTCTGCAGGAAGTGATGAGTGTGGAACTGGGCAGGATGCATAGTCTGTCTCTCACAGCTGTGCATGTTCGAAGTGGAAAACATCCTTGCCGACAGCTTATGCAGATCGTTCCACCCTCGCTCACGAATGGGAACTAGATCAGGAAGTGGCCGACTCACTTTTCAAGAAATGGGGAGACCGGAATCGACCTATTCGCCTCCCCATCCAATGCAAAGCTTCCCAGCTTTTGCTCGCTCACTCCAGAGCATGGTGCTTTCTCGACGACGTGTTATCTCTCTCCTGGACAGGAGATTCTTATATCGTGTCTCCCCCCTTTCCCATTCTTCAGGGGTGCTTCTCAAGCTTCAGACAGAGTGAGCATGAATGATCCTAGTGGCTCCTCTGTGGCCCAGACAGATTTGGTTTCCACTTCTGCTACAGTTGTCCAGGAACCACCAGTTCCACTTCCATTGAAAGCACAACCTGTTAACCCATGACAAGGGCCGGTTGTTGTACCGAGGCTCAGGACCCTGCATCTTTATGCTTGGCTCCTCAGCTTTCAATTTCTGCTTTAGAGGTCTCATCGAGATTGGCTCAAGTTATCGTGGAAGCCCGCAAAGCCGTCCACCAAGATCCACTTATGCTATGAAGTGAAAGGTTTTCCATTTGAGGCGACCTCTAAGGGTTGGGACCCCTCTACTTGTTCGGCCCTTCTCTTAATGGAATACCTACTTCATCTTTCAGATTCTGGGCTTTCTTATTCTTCCCTAAAGGTCCATCTGTCAGCTGTTTCAGCTTACCATGTGCTGGTGGATGGTAAACCCGTGGCTCAGTTGAGATCGCCAAGACTTTTCTGAAAGGTTCTTCATCTGAACCCCCAATCTGCAGCCCTACCCACCTTGGGATTTTAATTTTGTGTTGGAGAAATTTCGCTCCTCTTTTTGAACCAGCGATGAGTTGTGATATGTGCTACCTTTCTTGGAAGGCACTCTTTTTAGTTGCTATTACTTCTGCTCGAAGGATTTCCAAGCTTCAGGCTCTGGTTTGGAAAGAGCTGTACCTTATTTTTCATAAGGACTGGGCTGTCCTCCGCACTCATCCTAGGTTTTCTTCCCAAGGTGGTATCGCAGCTCACCCTCAGTTAGTCCAGTTGAGCCCGGTGTACTATCCGGCCCCACCGAATAGCGGTGAGGCTCTGTTTACAAACTCTAGGCGTACTCAGTTCTCAGATGTTACACCTTCTGTACAAAGAGACACATGAAGCTGACCAACTCTTTGTATCCGCTCCCAGATCTTTGGGACAAGCGGTTTCTAAGCAGTGCCTTTCCAAGTAGCACAGCCAGCTGCATTTGCTTCTGTTATCAGAAATATGGCGGGCCGTTGCCAGGGTCAGTCAAGGCTCATTCCACTAGGGGCATGGCTGCTTCATAATGTTTCTCTGGGAGATCTGTGCAACAACAGCGTGGAGTTCTGTCCATACCTTCACCAAGCATTACATGGCTTCTAGGCAGGGCGGTTTGACCTTGCTGTCCTGCAGGGCCTTCTGTCCTAGGCATGCTCCTCTCTGTGTTTCAGTTGTTCCTCCTTCCATATTTTCTCTCTTTCTTTAGAGGGACTGCTTGGGATTCTGTCTTACAAGTTATGACCTACTGAAGGAACCCTCTCAAAGTAAGATAGTACAGTTACGTAAGAACTTACCGTAACAGTAGATCTTACTTGAAACAGCTCTTGCAACAGGCTACACCATTAGGACTGAAGCCAGCAGGCGCCAGGACCCCACTGAAATTTTCTAGCTAGCAGTATTCAGAGGGACCACTCGCGACGTCAGGCACAGTACATAAGGGGCGGTCCCCAGAATCCCAACTCTTTTCCGCTGTCGACTGTATCGGCCTCTCAGTCTCTACCTAGCGCCTGACGACTTACAACTTCAAGGTTTCTACTAACTAATGTCCTCTCCAACTCCTTCATTTGAGGTCACCTTTCAAAGTGTGCCTCGGAAAACAGATCCTTTCAAGGATCCTCACTCTTCCTGCATGCGTGCTTAGGCCCGGACCACGATACCAAGGCCTGCACCTTTTGCCAAGGTTCAACAGCCGCACCAGGATCCGCCATCAGAAGGCACTTCAGGCTTACCTGCTAGAGGAAAAACTTAGTAGGATGGACAAGAACCATCCTCCAGGGCGATTCTTTCTCCAAGGTCCTAGCGCGGGACAAGCACCGGGAGATGAGGTCAGATCCCAAACTGGGCCTCAAATTCATGAAGCTCAGGCTCCACCAATCGGACCGCTGTCCCTCCAGGGCTAGGTCTCAGCCCCTTCGGTGAAGGTTTGGGCTTCAGCGGTTCTTCAACTCTTCAGCCCATCAAGACTTCCAGGCCCTCAGCTTCCTCTACTCCCTCTCGAGCTTCTTCAAAGTCCTCCGAACACCACAAGTCTTCCTCTTCCATCCGGCCGTCGGGACCCCGACTCCAGGTTAGTCTCCCAGCCCCTAGGGGCCCAGATCCTACACCCAGGAAGATGAAGGACCTGGCGTCCCTCAAGCGGACTGTGGACCCGGCTCGGCCAAGCACCGTGTGTCAACCAAGCATCTGAAGTCGGCCAGGCGTTCGCTGGGCCGAGAACATCGACCAAGCACCAGGCGCCCGACCAGGCGTTCGCGGGCGAACCGCCCCAGTCACCGGTAGACACCGTTCACAGGACTCCACGGAGGAGGACACCGCATTGCCGTTAAGTCCAAGTGGGCAACACAGGATGCTGGGCTCTGAGGAACCTTCGCCCACCCGAGACACCCGAGGACCAGATGCCCAACCCGGCGACAGACCACCAGCACCAGGCTTGTTGTCGGGCATGAATATTCAAAGTAAAGGAACTCTTTACTTTCTGGTGGGACACCATCCGTAAAGGCGTGGTCCCAGAAAAGCCTACTCCTTCACCTCCTCGCCCCTCCTCCACCACAGGGGCCAGCAGGTCGACCACCAACCCCAAGGAGCAGACTTCACTTCCTAGGGATAGGTCCCAGGATCGGAGAAGGCCTCCCTCAAGATCTCCATCAGGGTCTCCCAGCCCCAAGCGACCCAGGCGTCGGTGGTATACTCCATCGGGAGGACTCCAGATCGGATACCTCTGATTACTCAGATCTCCTTCTCACTCAGCATTTCATCACCTGACCCACATGAGCTTCCCAGGTCTCCTCCGGATGATCCCTCTTTCTCTGAGATCATGAGGCACATCCAGGACAACATGGCGTGGGATGCTGAAGACCTCGACCCGAAAGGCAGCGCCTGGCCCGTTATCTTCGGCAGAAAGACCCAAAAGCCTATGGTATACCACCCTTGGTGGACACTTTGCGGACGTCACCAAGGCTGCATGGAAGCATCCACTCCACTCCTGTGGTGCCAAAAAAGCTGACCGCCTGTACAAGGCCCGAGAGGACCAGTACCTGGCTCAGCAACCTCTGCAAACTCCATGGTCATTACAGCCTCCACATGACTGGTCCCAAAGACCACAACACATGAGACACAGCCACCGGACCGAGAATCCAAACAATTGGATGCCCTGGGAGACACATGTATGTCGCTGCTACATGCTCCATCAGGTCCCTGAACTACCTAACCCACATGGTACAGTTTCAAGAACGCCCTATGGGAACAGGGCCAGGACCTGGTCGATAAGCTTCCGGATGGCGATCAGAAGGCGAGCTCTTAAACCTTCTCCACGCAGGGTCTGATGTGGGAGCCAAGTATTACAAGCGCATATGATTCTGTGGACTCGTCCGCCAGAGCTGCAGCTTCAGGCATCTGCCTCGGCGACACTCTTGGCTCTGAGTCTCGGCTTCACCCCGGACGTACAGAAGAACATTCTTGGCGTCCCTACAGCGGCGGTACTCTTTGGTGAACCCTCGGAGAAGGTGATCCACCAAACTCAGGACGCTGGGAAGGCAGTCAGGTCTGTACAGGCCATGTACAGACCAGGCCCAGTTCCTTCGTAGAACCAGAGCCATTTTCGCGGCCGAAACAAAGGCAGCAGCCACATTCCGGCCAGCAACAAGGAGCACCTTTCAGCGGAAAGCCCAGGCGAAGTCATCCCAGGCAGAGCCCAATGCTACCTAAACCGGCTCCAGCCTGCAGGGACCAGTGCTGCCACAGCATGAGTCCTTCACGGCCCCGACCCTTCTCTTGATCAGCGGCGCAAAGGTCGGGGTTGCATCGCTCGCCACTTTTCAGGGTGGCAGTTGATTACCACCAACCGGTGGGTTCTCCAATGGTCAAGAAAGGTCACTTCATAGAATTCTCGACCACCCACCAGCAAGACCTCCCGGTTTCCCGTTACTCGGTCATGCGCCCTGCTTATACAGCAGGAAGTGCGCGCTCCTGGAAAAAGAGCGATGAAACACGTTCCAAGGAACCAGAGGGTGCAGGATATTATTCTCACTTCTTTCTGGTTCCCAAGAAAACAGAGGACCTCGTCCGATACTGGACCTCAGTGACCTCCTTGAGTCAGTCCTGTACAAGCGCTTCGCATGGTAACCCTTTCAGGTCTGATTCCCATGCTCAAGCAGGGTGCCTTTCTAGCGTCCTTGGACATGCAGGGCGCTTACCTGCATATACCCATCGTTCAAGCGCACAGGAAGTTTTGCGCTTCAAGTTCCAGAGCCACCATTATCGATTCCGAGCCCTCACTTTGGGACTGTCATCAGCACCTCGGTATTCACGAAGTGTATGGCAGTCGTAGGGCGACTCTGAGGAGACAAGGCCACTACATGTTCCCCTACCTGGATGACTGGCTTCTCATGGCGCCTCTCGGGAAGCCTTGATGTCCGCCATTCATTATACTCAGTCTCTGTTCGAGACACTGGGCATCTTGATCAATCAAGAGAGTCACATCTGGTTCCGTCTCAGACTCTGTAGTTCATAGGCGCAGTTCTGAACACCGTCAAGAAAAGCCTTTCTCCCCAGGATAGAGTGGAACACATCAGATCCCTCATTGGGCATTTCGGCAAAGGCCGTTCCTGCCAGATTGGTCCTTTGCCTGCTCGGACACATGCTCTGCGGCCATTGCAGCGGTCCGCTTGCTCGTCTCCATGTGGGTCATCCAGTGGATGTTGTGAGTCCAATGGGATCAAAAGCAAAACCATCTGCAGCTTCCAGTCCGGATCAAAGACCGTAATCTGGGATTGGCAATGGTGGCTACATCCGAAGAATCTATCGGCGGGGTCCCCTTCATTGCGCCATCTCCGATTGTGACACACTCCACTGGCGCCTCAGGGCTCGGATAGGAGCACATCTAAGCGGTGTCTGGTCTCAGGGCCTGTGGACAGCCCAAGAGACTCATCTCACATAAACATCCTGGAAATGAGAGCAGTTCTTTCGCCTGCCGGCGCTTCCAGTGGGAGATTCCACGGGTACTATCCTGTTACAGAGAGACAATTCAGCGGTGATGTATTACCTCAACAAACAAGGAGGCACCCATTCCTACCCGCTTTGCAGGAGGCCATGAGGGTGTGGGATTGGGCTTTGCAACACGGCGCAAACCTCATTGCTGTTCATGTCCCAGGAGTGGACAACGTCATCGCAGATGGCCTGAGCCACTCTCAGGCCAGAGTCCACTAGTGGGAACTACTCCAGGAGGCAGTAGATGATCTGTTTCACAGATGGAGTACACAGAGTTGGACCTTTTGTGTCCCCATCCAACACAAAACTGTCCAATTTTGCTCGCTAGATCCAGGGCCTGGTGTTTTCTGGTGAGATCGTTGTCCTCTCCTGGGCAGGCAGATCCCTCTATGCCTTCCCCTTTCTGTTGATCCAGAGTTCTTCTGAAACTTCACAGCGAGCAAGTGGCGCTGATACTCATCGCACCGTTCTGGCCCAGGCAGATTTGGTTCCTGCTACTACACCAGCTATCCGGGAACCTCGGTGCCTCTTGGTCCATCAGGACCTTCGTTAGATTGAGCCTGCACTTTGGCTCCAGAGACATAACCCGTTTTGCAACATGGGGTCTGCATAGAGGTAGCTGATGTCCTGGTGGCTGCGAGAAAACCGACCACTCGTGCCACTACGCCATGAAATGGTGCCATTTTGCCTATGGGCTCAAAGCTGGGGTTTTCGCCTCTAGAGCCGTCCAGAAAAGTCGGTCTTGGACTACCTCCTGTCTCTTTTCAGACAGGCCTGGCCTACTCCTCGATCAAAGTACACCTCTGTGCCAGTGTCAGTGGCTCAGTGGGTAGCACACTCGCCTCTGAGACTGGGAGATCAGAGGGCTGTGGGTTCAAGTCCCACGTCTGACACTTGGGTTAATATCCCAGTACTGACACTGTAGTGCAGCATCAGAGGGTGCTGCACTTCTGGTGCCCTCTTCGGATGAGGCGTTAAACCGAGGTCCCATCTGCCTGGATTGGTGGTAGTTCAGGTGGATGTTAAAAATCCATGGCACTTATCCAGAGAAGGAAATTTTTATTAAGTAAACAAAAACCATAATACAAAGCGGTGATAAAATCTCACACAAAAAAAAAAACACATACAAAGGAATAAGCGTGCAGATACATATCGTAAAGTACAGCAAATCAAAACATTAAAATAAAAAGGAAGAAAAAAAAAAAAAAAGGTTAACCTACCCAGTCTACAGATTTCCACAATATAGTACCTACTTTGTTCCCCAAAGTATTGAATTCATCTGAAAGCGCATCTGAATCCTCCTGTATCCGGAAAAAACTTCTTGCCTAGAAGCAAATTTGTTTTGTAAAATTCTTAAACAACGTGCTAGCAAATATGCCATTTAAGTCATGCTATAATGACATACAAAGTACCTTTATACTTTGCTCCAAGTCTTGGGTATTTGTCCCAAGATTAAAAAATCATATTGAATGTGTTCACAAGCCATTCACCCGCCAGAGTGCCAAATCAGACCAAAGGTTTTCGTGTGTACATTCAAAATATAAATGCTGTATTGTATCAGGCTTTCCTTGACAAACTAATTCGGACATATTCTCTCACTTAATGCTTTATGCTTGTGGTTTGCTCTGACATTTAATTTTGATGAGCACATACCAAACCACATCCTCATCTTTTCTGGTATCCTAGGTTCAGTTATGCTAGCCAACAGGAGGACTCATCTAAACCCATAGAAATAACAGAGAGGATCTTCATAATAACATACCGAGACAATCTGATTATAAAAAGCCTTTCGTTCGTGTGCCACAAACCAAATCAATTCAATTTTCCATAATCTGATGTATTTAAGTGTGTATTGGACATAAAGGAGTGTTTTTCTACCGGTGCCACTTCCCCTCCCCAAGCTGCTAAAAGGACCTCCCACAAAGACATACACAGATTTCCCAGTAGTTTTGCTCCAGTAAAAGAGGCCGAATGGAGCGTAAAAAATTCCCAAAAAATGAACAATAGGATGCATCATACCCAAGCCTCCCTCTTTCCAGGGCCTGTAGGTGTGTGCTCTCTTCACTGGGTTCAGTCGACTACCCACAATAGTTGGAAAAAAAGACCCAAAATTTTAGCATGCATATTAAAGGCAAAAGAAAAATTCGAGATAGATACAGAAAAGGGAGCAATATCACGATTTTAACATATAAAAGCGCTTTTCTTAGTCGTCTTCCAAGATTGCCATTTTTAACCTTCAAAGAGCATTGTCATATACCTTATCCAATTACTAATCACAGATTAGTAGGAACAAAATAAATACCTAGTATCTTCACTGTAGTACTACAGATCGAATATTAAACAAAGATACCTCTATTTTCCTCCCCAAAGGTCCGAGCATTTTGTTATATTTATTTTAATATCAGTACCCATTTGTAGAGAATTAAAGAAATCTAAAATCCTAGTTCCAGAATCAATATCTGCAAATGAGCAGCTGCAGTCATCGGCATCGCCACTATTTTGGGAACTAAAATCGTCCACTGAAGTAATAGCCGAATATTTACATCTTTCTCAATAGATCGTAATAAGGGGTCCAAACCGAAAACAAACAAAAGAGGACTCAATGGACAACCTTGCTAACTCCAATCTTGTATGGGACTGAAATCCCCAGATATCCATTAACTAGAGGGTTACTCTTGCAGAGCTATAAAGTTTTAATAATTTCCAAAAGGGTAATGGTATACCATAAAGTTCCAAAATAGACCACAGGTATTCATACTAATTTATCAAAGGCTTTTTCTAAATCTAATGTTAAAAGAAAACCAGTCACCTTTTCCTGTAAACTTTGTTCAAACAATTCTCAAATAAAATTAAATTCTGCAAAATATTCCTCCCAGGAATTGCACATGCTAGTGGAGGATATCAGTTTTTAGCAATATCTCAGAATCTGTAATTAATAATTGTGGCCAAAATCTTATAGTCTGTGGTTAGGAGGCTCAAAGGTCTCCAATTCTGCAAAAAGCAGGATCTCCTTTTTATAAATAAAAACATAACCCCATTTCCCATACTGGGGTAAGTCTATGTTCCTTCAGATTTCATGAAAAATAACCACCAGCCATGGTGCCAAGATATCTACGTATTTTTATAAAAAGCATTTGGTAATCCATCCAGACAAGGTTTTGTATGCCTTGATAAGTGTCCAATAGCTTTCTGAACTTCAATTTGAGAAAACGGATAAGTAACTGTGAAATTTCAAATTCAGAAAGTATCGGAATCTCAGAGTATGAAAAAGGAAGGAAGACATTCTGAAGTATGTTTTGAAAAAGTCTCTTCAACATAGTCCTGCACTAAATTTGAATACTGAGTGTAACTGTTAGTATAGTATCCATGAGAACCTCTTAACTCAGTCATACATATACGTGAAAATTCCTGATTCGAAACCTCCAAAGGGTTTACTTGTTGTGTACCAGAAACCAGAAATTGTTGCTGATTTCTATATCTTTTCCTTACGAGGAGAAAATTTACCATTTTGTCCTTTATGTCCAAAAACTCTTGCCGTTTGCCCCTGTCATAGAAATAGCCTGTGACAATAAAGCCATATGTATTTTGCCCTATAACCCAAATAGGTGAGATATGAGGTTTGTGCCTTCCTCGGAGATTTGTAAAAAAAAAACAACTTTAAATCCTGTTTTGTATCCTCTCACCAGTCTAAGGGGCTCTCGTGTAGAAAAGTAATGTCCGCTTTGATAGAAAAAAGAGATTTAATTGAGTGTCAAACTCCTGTCTAAAAGTAAGGGCGATTTAGTGTCCAAAAACCATGCCCTAAAATAAGTTTTGATAATTTCCAAAAGTTATTTTCACAATAACCTGGTGAGGCGTTTCCAAGGGCAAAGTGTTAACTGAACAACAAGTCATCCTGTTTGAAAAAAACAAAAATCTATTCTAGTAGAAATGGAACCTTTATAAAAGGTATGATCCGACTTTTGATGTAAAGAGTCATATGCCTCTATCAAATGATTTAATCCTAAAACATATAGTAAAGCATTTGTGTCACAAAACATTTTTGAATTTTTTTCCCAATCTCTGGCATCTAGACCACAGTTAAAATCACCCCATACAACTAACTTAGAAGTATGTAAATAAGAGGAGATCGATTAAATAAGACTGCCCTCGCTGCTTTTGGCCTGAGGGCACAAATATTTATAAAGCGATAAGCACATTGGTGAATAACAATATCCATTAACAGCACTCTACCAGGGACTAAATCTAAAAGTTGTAACACTTTAATGTTTTGAGTGGAAAAAAACAAAATCCCTAGTCCATCATACTTCTTCCCCATGACCAAAGGAAGCACTAGCGTCAATCCTGTCCAGCTAATTTAATATCTGTCAGAGATCTCAATCTGGTATCTTGTAGCAAAATAATGGATCCAGAATGAGTACTCAGACTGGCAAGGTGAGCGCCTACGTGCTCGAGATTTAATACTGTTTACATTCACAGTAAGAAAAGAGAGCAGTAGTCAGGAAAAAAAATTAAGGTGGGGAAAAAAAAAACCAAAAGGAAAAAAAGGCGTTTCACTTCCTTTTTTCCTCTTTTTACTTTGGGTTTGTCCTTAACATCAAAATCAGAACATGGTCAGGAAGAGAGGATGCAACAGAAGAAAAATTGGATTTGACCTCATCTTCCTCTTCCTCATGCTCCTGCAAAGGATTTGAGATTTGTGGGAAATCAACTTCAGATAAAGGGTAGGAACCCCAGGATTAGATTTATTGGCTCTAGATCTAGTAACACGTTGGAAGGGAGTGTCAGAAAAGGCTTCCGGTGGAGGCATGCTAGGCACTTCATTTGCCACTAAAGGGTAATAATTTCAAAAGATGCAGGAAAAGAAACCCTCATAGAGTCTTTATCAGGGCCTCTACCTGAGACCGTGGCCTGCCACCTGAGGTGGAAATTGGTCTAAAACTGTAGCTGATGTAGGCGCAAGGAATCACACCAGTATTTTCCACACACTGATCTTGTGAAACCTCACACACGAGAGAGCTAGTAGGATGCTGAGGCTCCACAACCGATTCTGTAGCAGTATTTAATAATTCCTGCAATCTCTGTTCCTTCTGAGCATTAGCTACAAAACATCCTGTTCTGCCCTAAGACCAATATCTGTTTTATTGTGAGAGGCCCAGGAACAAGAATGAAAAGTCGTCCCACTCTTCACATAGTTACATTTCATGGGGTTTCTGCAATGAGCCCTATATGGCCTAATTCCTCACATAAACCACATTTTTTCGTTCACAGACATTGCTCAAATGACCCAAAGCTCCACATTTATAACGCCTAGGTTGTCCCGGGTAAAACAACACCCTCTGTCCCTACAAAGGAAACAATTAGGCAGATGTTTAACATAACCATTTTCTAAATGTAAGTCAATTAAATATTGCCATCCCCTATCCAGAGATGTTCTTCATTAAGAATAGGTTCCGGGGCCCTTTTATGGAGCAGTGTTTTTGTAACCAATAAGTTATGTCACCACATTTACCCCTCATTCCTGAACAAAATCGTAATTTTTTTTGAAATGGGTTTCGTCAAAGGAATGGCCAGGAAAGGTCTCCATAAAGGAGTGTGCTTTAAAGTTTGACGTTGTTTCCAAAATCTTTCCAAGCCTATGGGATGTTTAAACTAATATCAAAACTGAGTCCCCAGGCATATGGATCAAAGCATAAATCTAGTAAGTATAGAACCTCGTACTTTGTTTCAATAAGTCCCATCAATGAATAGTCTATTAGGAACCACATCCTGAGATCCCGAAACTTCAGATGAACGCATCTCTTCTGGCTGCAGGTTCGTTTCCAAACCAAAAGTAGCAGGAAACAATTTTCACCAATTCTGTTATGCCATACAGTAGGTCTTTGGACTGTTTCTGGCTCTGACACCCCAACTGGTGTGTGCACCATACCAGGGTCGACAGAGACTTTGAGGGAAGGGGGCAGGAGGTCACAAAACCTTCTTCCATAACCCTAATACCCTCAAAATATCCGAACTTGGATTAGTGGGGAGGGAGATTGCAAAGTATCTGACCTGGGGTAAGCTCATATCCATTGATTTTGATAATGTTGGAGTAACCTCCAACTCTTGCATTGCATCCCAAGATTTTCCATCAAGTGATCTAACCCATCCTGCAGCTTCTAGCACGAAGCAACCCACTCAGTAGATGCTGAGTCATTTGGAGGCATTAGAAACAGCGAGTCATTTGGTCAAGGGGGTTCAAAACCTGTGACCACAGGCTGTTGGTGACAGTCCATACTTGCAACTTTCATAGCGCCTTAATGTCATTCTTGTAACCTGTAAGGCTCAAAGCTGTAACTGCAGGTCTAAGTCAGATCCCAATGTCGGGACTGAAACTCCCAAATCAATTACTGGGGTCGATGTTACAGCGGAATCAGTTAAGATTTCGTCAATGGATAACATTCTGACTCACCCGACTCCCTCGAGTGCTGTGAAACTGGATCCAAGACTTCGAAACCGAAAAAAGCCTGCATTTTGCTCTGTGCTCTGGGAATCCTTCCTAGTTGGTAATATTGGTCCTGTGTTCTCCATTTCCGTTTCCTGTCTTCGTCCGTCCTCGGAAGCCTGTCGAAGTAGCTCCATATCAGGTAACAGGGAGTTCAGCGTTTGCAAACCCAGTGGCTCCGGTTCTTGTGATACTTGTTCAAACTCTACAAAGCGACTCTCATCAGCGTTCTCCATAGTAATCTCCATGCCATCATCTGGGCGTGAAACAGCTGCCATTACAGCGCCGTGAAGAAGTATGGTCCATAAGTGAGTAAAAGCAGTGCAAAGAGAGCCGAGGGAGGCAGCTCCTCAGCTCTCCACACGTCCTCCTCCTCTGATGTCCGCAAGCACACTGAAAAGAGTGGGGAATTTCCCGAGTGTCCTGGCCAAATTTCCTCATTCCTCAAAATACTACCAACAGCTTAATCTGGTTCAAGGTCAGTTGGCATTCATCTGTACCCCTCCCTGGGTCGTGCCTGAAAATAGGCAGGATTTGTCTAGTGCACTTACCGGTCAACAAAACTAAAATAAAAAAAAATAAGCCTATCATTGTCCGATAGGCCAACACCATATCCTAGTTGGACATGGCACAAGCCTTCCAGAGAGGTATTCTCCACCTTAGACCTCCGCTTAAGGATCCAATTCTGCCATGGGATCTACCCTTTGTCCTGGAGCAGCTCACACTGCCAGCCTTTGAACTAGCCGCGGATTAGAGCCACGCCTTCTCACTTGGAAGACGACGCTTTTAGTTGCGCCGCTACTTTGGCCAGAAGAATTTCTGAACTCCATGCACTCATGTGCAAAGAGCCTTATTTGGTTTTTCACCAAGACAGGGTATCCCACGGACTAATCCCAAATTTCTGCCTAAGGTGGTCTCAGCTCACCCTTAATCAAGACATCGATCTACCAGTGTACTTTCCCAATTATTCGAATCGAGGAGGCGGCCTGTTGCGCACACTAGATGCATAGGTGTCTCTGATACTACCTGACCAGAACCAAACACCACCAAAATTGGACCAGCTTTTTGTCTCCTTTGCCACAGGATGATGGGAGCTCCTGTTTCCAAACAGTCGCTGTCCAGGTGGCTCATTCAGTGTATCACATTCTGTTACCAGAAGCGCAATAAACTCTTACTGGGCGCGGTTAGGGTCATTCCACAAGGGGTGGCAACTCCATTGCGGCCCTAAGAATGTGTCCACCTCGCCATCTGTGCTGCAGCTACTGAGCTCCGCACACTTTCATCAGGCATTATAGCCTGGATATTGCATCAAGGCGAAGAGCAGGTTTTGGTCTAGCAGTCCTTCAAGGACTTCTGTCCTAGGCTTTGGTTTCATTAAGGATTTCTCCTTCCCTCCTCCCAATGGTGTGGGATTTCCATTATTGCTTGGAAATCAGTTCAAATGGTGTAACCTGCTGCAAGAGCTGTTTTTTAGTAAGATAGTACAGTTGCGTAAGAACTTCACCGTAACAGTAGATCTTCGAGAACAGCTTTTGCATCAGGTACTTCCTCCCACCATCCCGCTGGAGTAGATTCTCATTCCAACATCCTTCTCCTAGGATCAGGTGTCTCAGCATTTCTCTGACTGCCATTTGATGGCAGATCCTCAGTCTCCTGTTCTGATGTCATCCAGCAGCAGGGAGTCTCCTGTGGGAGAACTGGGGATTCTGGGGACCGCCCCTTATATACTGTGCCTAACTTCAGAGGCGGTCTCCGCTGAATACTGCAGCTAGAAAATTTCCGTGGGATTCTGGCGCCTTCAGTCCTAATGGTGTAACCTGCTGCAAGAGCTGTTCTCAAAGATCCACTCTTACGGTAGGTTCTTATGTAACTGTACTATCTTCCGAGAGAGGTTCCTTCAGTAGGTCATGTTTTTCCCACCTTCCTTCCCACAGAAATTTTTCTTTTGGGTCTCCAGACCAGTTTCTCTCCTTCCAGGCTTGGTGGGAGAACTGGAGGGTGGGCCTGGGACTGCCCATTATATAGACTCACGCTGATGTCGGTCCGCGTGTCGGTGGGCTGTCCCCGTCTGGTATTGCTGGAAAAGTCTGCTGTTGGGTCCTGATGCCAGATGGCACTAGTCCTATGAGTTATGATCTACTGTTACGGTAAGTTCTTACATAACTGTACCTTTTTTGGCTGTAGGCATATGCCTCTGATTTTTCTTTTCCCCTAATGTAAAGTAACACTTTTGTTACAACTTTCTCAGTTTTTAATGTTAAAGGTGGAATGATATGGATGAAAATAGTATTTTGGGTTTTGTAACACATACTTAATTTCTGAGTGTTAGCATAGCTGTATTTGTAAAGTACTGGCACGAGTCCAATCACAAAATATTGTGTAATCACAGTTAAACAGAGAGACACAAGTTCTCTCTATTCATTCCATTCTGAGAATGCGGTGCCTACCTGAATCATCCATTACCTAAGAATAGTGTCCTTCCCATTCCTAGATGCACTATAAATGGCCCCTCTGTGGTGCCTCTTGGATTGGCACAGTCACGACATTTTCTGCATGGGCTTACAGTGGTGGAATGAATGCGTGAGAAGCCTGACCAATAAATCTGAGTCAGTCCCAGCCCATATCGACATGCAGTGCTAGACAGCACCTGGAGTGTAGCTGACTGCTAAATAAATCATTAAAATGTTTGCACAGTGGGGTGCTTTAATTTAAACAAGAGCCTAGGAGGCAGATTGCCAGCATACAGATATTGATTTAAGGACTTTCTCCTTTCTTTCTTTTTTGCCTTTTGTGCTAAAAATCCATTAGTATCCTTACAAAATGTATGGCGGGTAAAGGGTATGGAATAAGCCTCAGAATGCCCCAAGAGCAACAAAATTCCAAAGCTTCTTTTTTGGGGCAGACCCTTAGCTTGTTGGTTGTATATCTCAGGATTGGGTTCAGCCCCAATTATTTCAAATGCTAGTAACGCCTGGCTTTGAATGCCTTCTTGGGGCTTTCCTATCCCAAACACTACTTGTACAAAACATAGACATCTGGTCAGTCTGATTTACATTGGGGTCCGCTTTTAACTTGTCCAGCAACCTTGCACTGAGTGGTGCTGTCTGCTGCCCACTTTCAGTAGGCAGTATTGCCTAGAGGTTAGCGTAACAAGGTTAGCGTAACAAGCTGCGAATGAGCTTAGTACAGCCATCAAACCTGGGTTTGATTCCCACAACCTCCACTTCTGCTGTGCGACTCTGAGCAAGTCACTTAACCTCCCAGTGCTCCTGCATCAACCTGAAAACAGACACTTGTGTCTAATGGGCCTTACCGGTTACCATAGAATAAATAAATCTCACATCTAGACTAGCAGCGTTTCCTTGCTTGATAGTGGGTTGCTGCAACTTTTACTTTCTGTGGTTATGGCTCACTTAAAGAACTAGTAATGTATCTCCAAATAATAGGAAGCAGAAAATATTGGTAATTTTAAAAGTAGTCCATCATTACTTTTAGTTCTGAAGTGTTTTTCTATTTTCTGTGTGCTTAGTAGATGTTTTTTTCTACCTAATAGTGAGTTTTCTTTTATGAGGGGAGGGTTAAGTGCGGGGGTAGAGTAACCCTGTACTCCCTATTCCCTAGGCATTTAATTAAAACCCTAATTTGTCTATGAGCAGGAATCTGCCCATTTTCATGGATTGCCAGGAAATTATTCAAAAGGAGCAACAGAATTCGATTGTGATGTGATTTCTGAAAGAAAATCTCGTCTGACATTGTTAAAACATTCTGTCACAGACTGCACTGTACCCACAGTATATCATGCTGCAGAATCTGTTTTTAATACAATGTTTAATTTTCATCCATGGGATATATCTCGTTATAACCTCTGATAGAACAGTGTTCTGTTGCTGACTGCTTCCTTTATGATCCAAACAGATTAAGATAATCAAAGCTGCTAAAGAGAAGGGGGTTCAGGTGACCTGCGGTGGCCCCACCACCTGTTCCTGTGCCAGGATGACCTTGGTAGGATTGGGCATTCCAGAGGTCAGGTGAGGCCAATGCTGGGGACCAAGGAGGACATGGAAGCACTCTGGGAGAATCTGGATATCATAGACTGCTTTGCTACTGATCATGGTATGTAGTAATGGCTAGAACCCCCTCTCTTCTCCCAGATGCAGGTGATGCACACAGTATGCTTGGAAACTAAAGAGAGAGCTGGATCATCCGTACATCAGCAGCAGGGATGTAGGTGACCTGTGTTCATTTCTCGAGCTGGGGAGGAAGTGTCGAGAGTTGCAGCCTCTGCCGAGTACTACCACCTGGGTGACATTTGCAGCAGTGCAGCAGAGGTACTGCACAGGAGGAATGACATTGCTTGAGGTGTCTGTTGCCACACTTGAGTGAGTGTCCAGGCTCCACATTGCCACATTTGAGTCCCTTGCATTTCAAATGTACTTGTGTGAGAACTAAGAAAACAACCCGGCCCTAGCAGGATGCAGCAGGGTACTTTTGGTCTTCTGTGCAGCAGCTGGCCTCCCACTGAGGGGTGCCCCATCCCAAAGGCGCTGCCACTGAGGACAAGCCCTGGGGACAAGGAGAACTGCCAGATTAGCTGCAGGTGTGGCTGGGAAGGTTGTTTGGACTGGGTGGCAGTCTCAGCAAGCGGGAGATGGGAAATGTAAAATTAAACAGAGAGTCTTTTGCTCTGTGTATGTTGTCTTTTCATTCACTTTAAGTAAGCAATAAGACACAACAGGGTGTGTGTTAGTTTAACACACGGCTAGGAGGCGTAGTGAGGCTCCTAGCCATGTGTTAAAGTGTCTTAACACACAGACCCTGGAGTGGCTTATTGTGCTTATGAAATGGGCATCTACATTTTAGATGCATTTAAAAATTAAAATGATTAGGATTGAGTAACAAAAAGTGATTTGTGTTTTTTTCATCTTTATTTTAAATAAAATAGTTCCTCCACCTGGATTTTTTTTTAGACTTAAAGTTTGCCCTACTGTGGTCCCCATAGCTGTAGGAAGTGATAGGAAAGCCCTACAGTAGTCCCCATAGCTATAGGAAGTGACAGGAAAGCCAGCATACTGAAGGGCACATAAATAAAGGAGGATGGTATTTAATTTGTCTTTTAAACACGGAGACTTATAAAGCTCATCTCCATAGAATCACTGACCTTTTGAATAAAATCCTAATCACAAAGCCACCATCAAGCAGTTTCCGTGGTAGCAGTGTGCACCGAGCTGCTGCATATACGTTGTTTCACTCCTCCCTCTCTCAACTGACTTTCTGAACGGAACCCACAGATCGTTTCCTCAAACAGCGTTTAAATCCACAGTTCCGATTCGCAAAACCCTTGGGCATGATTATTTTTAATCCCCATTCATACCTGCAAATAAAGTGTTTGAGGCGTTGAAGTGGAGCAGTCTGAAGTGCAAGTGTACCCGAGCGGCTGCAGTGTATGTTGTTGCTAGCTCTCTCGAGAGAACGATTGCAATTGTGGCAGTTTTTCTTTTAAATGCTGCAGCTTGTACATTTCATTCTAAGATGTGTGAGTGAGTGATTGATGTTGGTTGCGTTTAGCTTCACAGTAAGGGAGGCATCACTTGTGGCACAAAACAAGATGGCGGCTATTTTATTTGTGAACATTCTTTGTGGGCAGCATCACCCATATCAATGCCCAGTGGGCATTGCCTGGTCTTATTCTATGTTGTTAGACACTTTAGCACACAGTCAGTGGCCAATCAGAAAGCTTGAATTGCAATGCCCATTTCATACATTTTTTAACATAGGTGTTTATTTTCCTTTATACCAGACATCCTCTTAAGGCCCTTTTGGTGATCTGTAAGCCCCAGCAGTCACGCACATTATTTCGTGCTTTCAGGCATGTCTCATTCCTCCCCACCACCAAGAGCAATGTAGGTACGATCAGAGATGGCAGGGCTCTTAGAGTGCTGGAGTAGTATCCTGCATTGATTCTAGTTGCCGCTGTAGTTTTAAAACCAACCAGGACACATACAGGATGCAGCAGGGTACTCTTGGTCCTCTGTCCTTGTGAGCGTATGTATCCTGTTGGTGTTCTCCTCCCAGTGTATGTACCACACTTGTTTTGTTCTGCAGGATGCCAGGGCTGATGGGTTATGAGAATCTGGACAGAGGCCTCCCTCATCCAGCAGCAACAGGGTTCGTGTGAACACAGTATCTTCCAGGAATCAATCTTCACCATTGGTTCACATTAATGGATCCAAGCCGGAGGTGCTAGGACCACTGGGAGCTCAGAACTTTTCAGGAGGGCTGGTGTTGAGGCAGGGCTGTGCGCATGCATGGCACTACAGGACTGGCTCACGCTGCATGGCTTACTTCAGCACCAGCCCTCAACCGCCTCATTTCTTTTTTCCCCACCAGTGCACATGACTGATATCACTTCCACCAGGAGTCAGAACTTCACATCTATATGATAGTCTCATTCAGTTCTTCTCCCGTTTAATGTTTTAAGCTAGAGTTTATTTTTGTGTCTGTGATTTTACAAAATATTTCTGTCAGTCTCTCACAGTCTATGGCCACGGATGATGACAGTAGGGGCCGTGTCCAGTCCACTTTTCAGAGTTGGGAAGGGTTCTGACAACGGTGTTCCTGTGGTCTAGAAGAAGGACACTCCTCCAGAAGCAGAAAAAGTGGGCCCATTTTCAATCCTAGTCTGGTTCTCTGTGCGGCTTGGCCTTGAGTTCTTCCTCTTCTGTATGGGAGGGAAAAGCGGCACCACCTTGAGGATGCTCTCTGAGGTCTGGCGAGAGATCCTTGGTCTCCTGAGCCAGAGTCCTCACTGGCACTCTCTGTGTCACCAGGGTTCTGGTACTATGAGGTCGAGGGCTCTGGCCTGGAGCCCTCTGTTGAAGTGGGACTCTGTCATCGAGTCACAGGTCAGGAAGTATAGGAAAACCAGGAGCAGTTGTAGAATTTGCAAAAGTGTATTAGTACTAGCAGTAACATAAAAAAAAATTGTTCAGAATAACTATTTACAAGGCAGAATAAACAGAGAAGATCCATCCTAGTTTTCCTTCAATCTGTCTTTCTAAAACATTGCAACTCTTTCTTATAAGTCTTTGCAACCCCTCCTTAACAAGCATCCTGTTTTTTCTAAAAGTTCTTGCCAAGATGCAGCAAGAACACAATGTCCCAGAACTGGGCCCCTTCTCCACAGCTTCTGAAAAGGTCTTAAAAACTGCTCTCAGGCTAACCCCATGGCTCCCAATAGCTCTTTGTAATCTCAGACTAAAATTATATACAGTACATTTCAGCGGTAACACTATATAATTTCTAAACAAAGGATCCCAATATCAGTTATATTTCCACATGATGATTTGCATATATTTTTATACCAGCAGATATGCAAGGAGGAAAAGACAGACAGCACGGGAAGACTGAGAGATGGTGCGAGGCAGATAATTGCAAGACTGTCTGGGTGATCAAATCCTAGGTCTCACAAGAAAATGTGGTTGCGCAACCAGATAAACAAGGACAGGAAAGGAAAGAACATAGAGAATACTGGATGGGCAACCATGCAGAACCAGTGTGTTCTGCCACAGAGGGTTTGATTCCTGTGACCTCAAGAAGCAGCTCGAGAGGGCCAAGGAATCAAACCCGAGTGGCAGACACACTGGTTCTGGCACTGGGTTGCTCATCCTGTATTTTGTATAGTGTATGGTGTCCCTTGTATCCTATTGTAGGTTTTCTAACTATTTTCATTGAAAAATTAACTGTAGTCTCCCATTTACGTATTTTGGGAACTACGGCTTGTTCTTGCAAGTTGTGTGGTTGCCAGGGCTGGGCGTCCCTGTGTTGCTTGATGCACACCTCCAGTTGGTTGGTGCTGTAGTGTGGGCGGGTTTCAAAGAAAAAAAACATGGCGGGCAGATGTCTCGCTAACGAGCTTATCCACGAACTGGAGGCAGAAACCTTTTGCTGGTTCTCATCATAGAGAATAAACTGCTTCTGAGCGGTGAATGTTTTTAAAAAATGCCACTACAGGTTCCATGTTTGAAGCAGATTTCACTGCTGTCAATGCACAGTGCTTTTTATGGTGACTTTCACATAGGGTTTGAACTTTTCACTCTGAATGAATGGAACGCTGTTCTGCATGTATGGTTAGTACAGCATTCCATTCATTGTTGAGAATAATGGCTGAACAGCATTTCAGTATGGTGGAATGTCCAGTTGGAACAGCATGCCACCATACACTATAGAATAGATCCCTGCATTCAAACTCTCCATAACAACTGGGACAGGGTCCTATTCAACTCTGTCACATACACCCCTTTAAGAGGGAACCTGTTTTATCAAACAGGTTTCCAAAATGTTCTATTAATTCTGTACTAGCATTAGCCTCTAACTTTCAGAAATTAAGCACATGTGCAATATCCTTTTTCTATAACAGTACAGCAAACAGTAAAGTTTAAAGTCATACATTTGTTTTTCAACCTTCAGAACCCTCAATTCCTGATCTATATCTTGACAAAAATCAGCATGCTATTCTCTTTACCAGATTTGTGTATCACGTTGAATTTAAATGGATGTAGTGCCAGGTACCACCTTGTGATTCTGGAATTTTTATCTTTCATTTGTTTAAGCCAACAGAGAGGATTGTGGTCTCTTATAAGTACAAAGTCAGTTCCTGACAAATAAAACTTTATTTTGACTCGGACTTGCACCTAGGCCTACCTCTGATGCATCTGTTTGTAACAAAATGGTTTCTCATAGTCTGGGCTTCTTAAAACAGGGCTGAACATAATGCCTTAATGACCTTAAAGCTTCATCACACTCTGGGGTCCATTTCACATTATTTGGGTACCATTTTTTCGTGAGTTCAGTGAGGGAGTAGCTTACCCAGCAAAGTTGGGAACAAATCTCTGATAATAACCAGCCAGCCCTGAAAATGACCTGACATGTTTCTTTGTTTTAGGGACAATGTGTTAGCTACAGCTTCTATCTTGGAAACCTCTGGCTTGACTTCTCCATTTCCAAACATAGCCCAAATATCTTGTTTTCTGCATGCCCAGTGCACACTTGGTAGGATTAATTGTCAGACCTGCCTTTTTGATCAATTGGATAACTGCTCGTAGATGTTCCAGGTGGCTTTACCAGTCTGGACTGTACACCATGACATCATCCAGGTATGCAGCAGTAGCCAGTGTGAGGGATAAAATTACATCCATGTAGCGCTGGAATGGAGCAGGAGCATCGTGTAAACCAAATGGCATGGTGGTGAACTGATATAATCCAACAGAAGTGGCAAATGCAGTTTTGTCTCTGAATTCTTTTAGCTAAAGAGATTTGCCAGTGACCCTTGGTGAGATCGAGGTACTAATAAACTTTCACTCCCAGTCTGTCTACCAAATCATCTATTCTGGGCATAGGATAACTGTCAAATTCTGACACTTGATTAAGTTTCCTGAAATCAAGGCAGATTCTAACACCCCTTCTTTTTGTTTACAGTTACCATTGGAGATGACCAAGCACTCTTGACTCTTCTATGATATCCAGTTCTTTCATTTTTGTATTTCCTTAACCACGTCAGCTTGTAACTGCTGTGGTAACCTGTATGTTTTTGCCTAATAGGGCGAAGCATTCCTTGCGCTATTACGTGTATCAGGGGTCTCGCCTCATAGTTAAAGGTGCCAGTACATCTGCACACTCTATAAGGCCCTTGCCACTTCATTAACAGTTTGTTTTCTGTTGTGGGTAACAGTAGCAAAACCTTTTCACCTACTCAAAATTTTTTCTTTTATCCCATGATCATCATATACCTTCTGCTGGTTTTGGCCTCTTCCTGCTTACTGTGGGCAATTTCAACATATTTTGCCAGCTTCTTTCTTAGGGCACACATATTAGACATTATAGATTGTTTCTGAATGGAGTTATTTTCCCACATTACTTTTATCACATCCAGTGGCCCTCTTGGCTGCCTACTATACAGCATTTCAGATGGTGAAAACCCTGTTGATGCTTGTGGCACTTCTCTGTAAGCAAAAAGTAGGTAAGGCAAGTATTGGTTCCAGTCCTTCCTTCCCCAAATCTTTTTAACATGCGTTTTAGGGTTTGATTAAAATGCTCAACAAGACCATCTGTCTGAGGGTGATGGGGAGTGTCTTATGGCAGTGATACCTAGTAGTCTGTACAGCTCCTTAAGTAGCGTAGCACCAAAATTAGTACCCTGATCAGTAATAATTTCTTTAGGTATCCTACTCTGCTGAAACTTTTGCAAGCTCTGCGCCACTTTTGAAGCTGTGACAGTACGCATTGGAACAGCCTCTGGGCATTGAGCAGCATAGTCACATACAACCAGGATAAATCTGTTACCCATTTTCTTTTTGTCTAAAGGGCCAACCACATCCATTGCAATTCTGCCAAAAGGCACATCTATCAAGGTAGGGGCACCTTGTGTCTTCTAGTGACAGGCTACTTTCTGACACTCAGCACTGGAATTACAATAGGTAGCAACATCTTCATGAATTCCTGGCCAGTAAAATCTGTACAACAATCTGGCAAGGTGGAATCCCTCCCTGAGTGACCAGCCATAGGACTATCACATGCTATCTGTAACAACTGTGTTCTGTACGCCTGTGATATAACCAATTGTTCTATCTAGTCCTGTGTCTGAGGTTTAACCCTTATTCTGTATAGTAACCCATTACATTTTTTAAACATAGGTTCACCCTGTTTTGGTTTCACCCCAGCTGCTTAAAATAACCTGAAGAGAGAAACATCATTAGCTTGCTCTGGAAGAAAATCACAATCTGTTATCAGCTTAGTGTCAACATTTTCATATGTTAACCCTTATGTCTGTCTGTCTTTTGTTGCCACAGTTTCTTCAGGCATAGTCTTTCTTTCCTGGATTTCCAGATCTAGGAGCTGTGCTCAAATAAGTCCGAATCAAAATCAGTGAAAGGAAAGAGACCCCACCATCTGAAATTTTCTTTGCCTGAGCTCTTGTCACCACAGCTGCTGAAACATCAGATTTGCTTCCTCTTTGATTAACTCAGTAGATCCTGGAAAGTCACTTCCAGTAGTCACAGGTACAGGTAACTTGGGTACTACTCACACTTTCATTTGATCGACACCCCATTAATAGTCACTTGGGTGGTGGGACAGTATCATGTGTCCCCATGGATGCAGAGGACACCAGCACCTGGTCCTTTTCCACAGTGTTTTTCGGCACCTCAACATGTACTAGGGTCTGTCTGCTTCCTGAATCATTGAGTCCCTTTAAAGTCTCATCCCCACCTTCACATCTCTTAAGTACTTGCCCCACTTTGCTAAGCACAATCTGCTCCATTATCCTCTTCTTCTGGCAATTTCTTGCAATATGGCCTGGCTTATTACAGTTACAGTAAATAACATCTTTGGGTACAATTTGTTACCCCCCAGAGTTCTTATCAGACTGTGTTTAAATGGGAAAAAGAGTGTCTTATCGGTGCTTGGCTGTTACCTCGCTGCTGTGGCATCTGTCTGGCCATTTGGTAGTCTTGACCAAAGAAACGCCTTTTCCCCACTTTCTGGTCGATATTCCTTTACCCAAAGCTGCACATCTGTAGGCAAGATGTTGATGAATTGCTCCATTGCAAATGTGTGTCAATCTGTGGGACTGTTTTGCCCTCTGGTTGGAGCCATTTTATCAGGAGTTCTCTGAGTCAGGTGAAGGCTTCTCGAGGATTATCGACTGAGTTGTACTAAGAGTTCAAGTTTATTGCAGGAAAACTCTGTTGAGCAAGCTCATTCACAAGGAGGTCCTGAGACATTTACACATACATATCATTGTTACATAGATAGGAACAATTGTATATAGATAAGCACAGTGAGTACATATTGTCCAAGAGTTATACAACTTGGTGATCTACCTAGTAGCTACAACATAGCAGCGCAGGGTCCAGTTGAGTCGTATATTATGTCAAGTGGAGAGAAGAATAAAAGAAAAACTTATACCAGGTAGGCAATTACATTCCAGTTAATGGAGTAGAAGGAGTCAGCACACAAAAGCTTGGCTTGGAGTTAGAAGGAGGCCTAGTAGCACCTGCAGGTGTCTTTTATTTTAGAGATGGCTAGTGTTTTGTAGGAACTGATTGAGACAGTGCTGGTTAGCTTCAGTATGGATTGTAGTTGATTCCCAGTGTTGGGGAGGGCATATGAGACTGCCGTCGATAAGCGTGTGCGTGTCCTAGGAACATCTAATAGGATGTAGTCAGATTTCCTTAGGGAGTAAGCACTATGGGAGATCGTAGTAGAGATGTTAAATAGTCCGACAGTTTGTACAGAAGTATCTTGAGGTCCAGATACCTGCAAGGAGCATCGTCTGGTGGCAAGTGAGGTCCAGCCAACCGCTGCATATAAATCACAGTGGTGGGTCGTAAGGTGAAGCTAGTAATGAATCATAGAGCACGGTGGAAAAAACGTCCAGCTTGGTAGGCTAGAGGCTGCGGAGGAGATGTATATAAAATCCCCATAATCTAGTGGGGAGGAAGGTTGCTTGGACAAGCCGTATGTATCGTGGTGTAAGAGAGAAGAGGGTCCCATTTCTAAAAGAATCCTAGTCGTGCTTTGAGCCTCTTGGATAGGTGCTCAATATGGTCGTTGAAAGATGGCTTGTTGTCTATCCATATGCCTAGGTATTTGAATTTAGGCCGATTTCAGGAGTTCACCCAGGAGGTTACTAAAAGTCCTGCGGTAGGACAGGTAGAGCACCAAGCGAGAGATACTGTGTACAAATCATTGCCTTGGTTTTTGGCATTTAGGAGAAGTTTGGCTTTGATGAGATTGTTTTTAACTGATGAAAGTCAGCTTGCAACACTTCCCTGACTTCAGATAAGTTTGAACCTGAGGTGTATAATACAGTGTCATCCATGAAAGAAATGTATGCTGGATTTTTATATATGAGGCATTAAGATCACTGATATATAGGGAGAAAGGATCTGGCCTAGGATGGAGCCTTTGGGCACTCCCTGGCAATCGAGAGGGGGGCTGATAGTAGGCCATCGGCTTTGACTTTTGTATCCTTCCAGAGAGGTAACTGTCGAACCACTGGTGCGGTGAGTGGAGTGGCACCTGTTTTGGTAAGGCAGGTAATTAGGAAGTGATGGTTGACAGTATCAAAAGTTTTACTGAGGTCCAGAAAGACTGCACCAGTAACCTTCTTGGAATCCATAGCAGTGATCAAGTCATTAGAGACTTTAGCCAGTGCTGAGATGGTACTATGTTTAGACCTGAAGCCATGAAGAGATTGAAATCTCTGCCTGTATGTCTCTCAGAGATGTCAGACCTTTCAGGTTTCACTTTTCACCAGGTCATAGTTTTCGGACTGTGCAGTGTCCATACTGCTGTGAGGCAAGTTGGACTTTCCCTGTCAGGTGGGGTACCAGTCTGATTATCCATTGTTGCTTGGCCTTTGGCAGGCTGTGACAACTCTTTCAGAAGTTGACAGGTATGCCTTAGTATCATCCGAGGGACACAACTTTGTAAGTTTAATGACTCTTAAGTTGCCTCTCTTTTTTTTTTTTGCTTGTCTGGATCTGTGCCAGATTCTCTGCCTTTGATAGCTTGCAAGGCATCCTGCCATCACTACTCCTGTCGCTGCATCTCTTCTTTTCTCTGCTGTTCGTGTGGCTGCATTTCTTCTTTTCTCTGTGCTTCTAAACGCTGAAGCTTTTTCTCTGCTTCTCCGTCTTTTTGTTGTATTGCCCACCATTTGAAAAAGGCAGTCAGGCTTTCAGGTTCTGGCACTGCCTGTTGTTATGTGTCAGTCTTCACCATTCATCACCTTTGGGTATATGGCGGTGGTCATGATCCCATGGAGTGGAGTTGGGGTGGAGTCGACGCACCATCGGTGCCCAAGGCAACTACTGCGAGTACTCACGGGTTGGCCATTATATGCTGTCGACTCCGCTTCCCACCAGTTCTTTGTCTCCCGCCTGCCGAGGTCAACTCATGGGAAGCTTCTGAGCTACTTTGAGGCCTACTTCTACGCAGTTTCATTGCAAACGCTCAACTCTGGCGACTCTGTGCCACAGTTAAATCGGGCCCTGTTCTCCTGCCGGTTCTGATAGCTTACTCGATGTCGCCTGGAAAGATTGTTCCTTTGTTTTCATTTTGCGACATAAAGTCTTGTTTTGGTGTTTCTTTTACGTAGGTCATGTCTCGGTCAGAGGTCAAGAAATCTTTTAAGGCGGGACTGGCCCCCATGCTGACGGTGCCCTTGTGGCTGTAAGTTCTCCGTCACCGACCAACTACGACCGTTGCCTCGCATGTCTTGGCCCGTCCACGACATGGATTCGTGCAATGCCTGCTTCTCCATGGGCCGGCGGTCATCGAACAGCGTGCGTGGAAAGTGGGGCAAGCTCTGCCGACTTTGGGGTCAGGCACGCACTCATCGGGCCAAGCCCGTTCTCTCTGCCTTTCCTCTGGGTCCCCTCCCAGTTCTGTATGAACCAAGGAGGAGGGCTTCGACCTCTCGTAGCCTAGCGTGACTGAGGCTCCTCCCGTGGTGCAGGAGGCCCAGTCTGTTCCCTTGAGCGGTAGGAGGCACCACATGAGCAATCGCCCTTGAGGGACAAAGACTCCCCGGTGTCTGACCCGAGGCTCGGAAGAGCCTGGGTTGGCCGTGCGTCTCGGCGCCATCTTGGGCCTCGGCGCCGTTCGCAATGCCGTGGGCCCTGATGGCACTGTCGTTGGCGCCCGGTCCATCGCCGCACCGTGTCTGCTGTCGGCACCATTCGCAGAGCCAATGGTGCTAGTGGCACCGTGGGAGGTTCTACAGCGCCCGACTCTGACTTTTTCGCTGAGGTTGAGCATGGCGCCATGTCCAGCTCTGGCGCGTTCGCAGTTCGAGCATGGACACAACTGTATGGGGTTCTGGATCTCGGCTCCGAGGCGTTGTTGGAGCTGTCGTCAGCGCCGTCTCTGTCCTTGGCGCTGTGTCAGGCTCTGGCACTGAGACTGCTGCCCTTGTTGGGGCCATGTCCTCTTCTGCCACCGTCCAGCGGTGCTGGGAGGACACTGGTACCGACCCTGGTGGTCTCGGCTTCTGGTGCCCTATTTGGTCGGTTTGGCAGAGGCGCCCACCCACTTTGGCACAGGACTTGGTCTCCACCTCTTCAGAGGAGTAGCCTGACTCTGAATGAGACAAGCAGTCTGGCTGTTTGGAGTTACCTGCTGGCGTGGACACCTCGTGGTGTCCTCGACAGGCCTGAGTCACCCCCTCTGAGGGAGCGGAGAGTGACGGCCGGGGTCAGGGGTTCTGACCAGCAGGCAGTGGTGCAGGCCACCATTGCACTGCAGCCTGGCCTCGGATGGTTCAGTGACCCCTCAGCGGTGGTACCCCCTCTATGGTGTGCCTGGATGGCCCAACTTTGGGGCCAATCAGAGCACCCGCGGGAGGGGAGGTGCTGCTGCCTGGATAGCTCCTTCGGGGGCCGACTAGGGCTGTCAGTTGCCTAGGCTGGCTGTCTCGAGGAGGAGGGTGCTCTCAGATTCCGAGGGTCAAGGGGCATGGGGTCTGTGCGGCAGCCTTTTTCTGAACCCACCGGGCTCTGGGAGAATCCGTAGTGTGGATCGCGCTCTTCCCCCCTCGGTTTCCTTGAGAGGGCCACATTCTTTGGAGGTGGGGACCATCCTTCTGGACCTACACGGCCCCAGTCACCTCACAGGGGATTCTTCAGGTTGCAGCCTAGGAAGTACCAGGTTGGTTGTTCAGCTGTCAGCTGTGGAGTCTTCTGGCGCCTTCTTCCCCTAGGGCTCCGGTCGCTCCTAGCCCAGGTGGAGGTCGGCCAATTCCCGTTGTTTGTTCTGACCCTGTTCCTCCTACACCTGCTCCTGTGCTCCCAGGCATTCATGGTCCTAGCAGGCCTCCCTCCTGGGAGCAATTCAGAGCTCAGTCTGCTCACTTTCCCTCTTACTTTAGGGCAATGGACAGACAGGTTTTCAACCTCCCTGAGCAGACAGCTTCTGAACCTTTGAGGTCCTCCAAGTCTTCATCCCCTCTTCTGGGGTTAGAGGAGATGTCTGTCCACATCTCTCAGCTGCTGATTTTGCTGATTATCAGCGATTCCTCATGAGAATGTTGGATTACCTGCACATTACCCTCCCTCTACACAATTAAGGCACTTTCGGCGCATGCCTTTCTAGGCGATTTCGGTGAGGACACCCTTGTGGTGCCCCTGGCCTGCTCCCTTCGAGGCCAGCGTCATTGCGTTCTTGGCAGAGACCCTTTTCCGAGTTCCTGCCCTAGGGATCTCACCAGCTGTATTGTGGCCCCGGAGTCTCCAGGTTCCATGCCACATCCTCAGTCAGGATTGACGTAACTGGATACTCCTGATGGGCTCTGCGCCCTGCACCGTGACCTGCCCCCAGATAAAGATTCCTCAGATTTTGACTTCTGGGAGGAGGACTTCTACTTGGCACGGTTGCTGCTGTCTATTGCAGCGCATCAGGCCCACTATGCAACCTATGACAGGTTCTAGTGGTCCAGGCTGGGTCAGCTCTAGCCTCCATGCCTGACACAGAGCAAACCAGACAAGCCATTGAACTCTCTGCACGTGGCCTGGAGCTAGCAGGGACCAAGCAAGGGCATCATATGATGCCATTGAGGTAGCTACCAGGGTCATAGGGACAGCGATCTGCACCAGGCGGATGGCATGGGTCGTCTTTTCCGGTTGTCACCCTTGGCCCGGCGTAGGGTTATTAACTCTGCCACCAGAGAACCTATCTTTTCTCCTGTAGAGTGGAGGCGTCTGTCGGGCAACTTCCTACCCCTGTCACTCGGGCCTCCCAGGCCCTGAAGATTTCTCCTCTTAGTGTGTCACCCACTGAGAGTTAAGGACTTTATCCTTTAGGGTTGATAATCCCTCTTCGGGGGCTCAGACTCACTAAGCAGGATGAATGGTGAAGATTGACACAGATAAAGATATGAAAATTATGTACCCACCATAATTATGGATCTTTCTGTGTATCTTCACCATTCATCTAATCCCGCCCACCATCCCCTGGGGCCTCAGTCTCTGGGTCCCCTCCCTCTCTGTTCCCATCCTTGCCTCCTTCTTTTCTTGTCAGGAGCAGGGCAGACAGGGCACATGGGATGATATTTCTAGGGAGAGTGGTCAGGAGGGACACTCCTTCTCCAGTGCTCTAGGCTCCACCCCTGTGGGGTGGGAGTGAGCAGTTGTTCTCTGTCCTCTCTTTTCTCCCGTCTTTCCTCCGTTCCCTTGTCATTTCGTCATATCTTAACCATTCATGAAAATACTTTTATTACACCAACAATCTTTTTTCCTTGAGAGGGGGAGAATTCCTGTAGCCTGTCTCTCTTCCAGAATAGCCGACTCTGCTTAAAGGGAGTTTTTGCCAGCTATTCTGTGCCTTGAATTCTGGCAGTAAGCCTTTGGCCACTCCTTGCAGTTCCTATACAATCTGGAAACAGGTCAAGGTTCCAGGATATGCTCTTTACCTTCCCCTGTCTTCTAATGTCTAAATCCTAATCCACCCTTCCTCATTCTTTCTATTTCCAGAGATTGGGCCCCTACCCAATCCTCTTAGTTTTCATCATCTTTTCTTATTCTAGGGACATGGATATGTTGTTCATCCACACTCATTGGCAGGTATCCTTGCCGCTTTAAATCTTGCCGGAAGGTCTTCAAGCTTGCTCCTCCCACCCACCCGGTGGTATAACCTCGGCTCCGCCCATGACGCCAGATCTTCCTTACCGCTTGGAAGCTCAGGTTCCCTCCTTAACGCTCTGCGTTTGTGACTGGTTCCTATTCTCCGTTTGCATGGATTTAAAATAAATTTTGCAAAAGACTTCAGTCTTCTATCCCTCGCGCTGCGATGGACAATCGACTCCGGATTTCGGAGATGCCCATGCGGGCAGAAGATGTCTCGACGGATCCACACTCCCGGTGTCTACTGCTTAGGCCTTGAGCACGACCCGCAGGCTTGCGACCTGTGCTCATCTTTCTCGACCCTCGTCCTCAAAGACCGTGCCCGATTGCAACTGGGCCGTCCCGGCGTTCCTCGGTGAAGTCCAAGGAGGCCCGGTTGGCGGTGTCAGCGGCGGCGGCTTTCGGCGGATCCATTCGGCGGATGGTACGCCCTCGAAGAGGCGTGGCAGGCTGTGATCTTCCTCGGCCGCGGCATTTATCCCGCCTCTGGGTTCTTCCTACACGGCTTCTTTTAAGGAGCTTTGTCTGTCCCTCTCCACTAAAGGAGAAGGGCCTGTGTCTGCTGGACCTTATTCTCGGTCCAAAAGAGGACAGGGTGAAGTCCCTCCGTCGGCGCTCTTGGAGCGGGAAAGGTCCCTCTCCCGGGCCGTCGGCCGTCGGCAGTCGACCGCTGCCCGACCACTGGCCTCACGGTGTCCCGTCAGGTCAGTTGACCGACTCCGACCGATGAAGTCGAGATTTTTCACACCCATTGACGGGCTGTCGCCTTTAGCAGCCGAATTCCCTCTCCCGGTTCCCCGGGAGGAGTTGAGGATCCTGTGGCTCGCCTATGCCTCCGGTTCCGGAGCCCTCGGATGGACCATCCGAGCGAAGGAGTGCGGTTCGGCCGACACCTCCCGCACCGACCTTGGAAATTCGGGACTCGGTCTCGGTCTCCGGACCTCTTAGCGGTCCAGCCGATCCACCGTCATGGCGGTCTCGGTCACCGGCACCGCGGTAGCGGCGTCGCTCGTCCTCCTCACCGGATGAGGGAGGCTTGGCGTAAGTTACGTCGGCAGGTGCGAGGACCTTATGTTGCAACAGCTCCTCCTGGCCGGAATAAGCGACCCGTCGCCTCCGGCCATTAAGTGGCTGTCACGGGCGGCCGACACAACCTCCGACTTATCCGAGGAGCTATACCAGGCGGTTGTTCGGCCGAAACCAGCTGCTCCACGATTCGGTGGAACCTCCGCCTCCACAGCCTGCTGGGGCTCCGACCAAGGATTCTCGGTCGGCTAAGGTCTACCCATCGGCTGTCAGTTACCCTCACTCCCGACCGACCTCGGCAGGTGAAGGGTGGCTCAGGCCAGAGGCAGCTCTTCGAGGATTCTTCCGAGTCGAAGATGATTCCTCCTTTTCTCCAGCGACTGGACTTGGAGTCTTCAGGAGGTCAGTCAATGGGCGATAGCCGTCGTCCTTCCTAGGACTGTGGCTCATCTCGGAGTCTACCGGGATGGAGCTTGAACCCGTTCAAGCGGCAGGTATCCCTCACGGAGATTCTGGACCGAGGGATTCTCCGGCGGAGCCTTTCGGTGGCCGAGGCCATAGTGGGTCGGCACTGGAGCTTTGGCAGCGCCCTGCTTCCTGCCCTACGCCTTGCCAGGATGGCCAGGAAGTATCGCGGTCCCTACGGTTCCTTGTCGGTTTTTGAACACCCTCTGCTGAGGGTTGGTTACCGACAGCGTTTTCCGGCCGCCCGTCGCCGAGGATGTGGACAAACCTCCTGACAAGGAGTCCAAGAAATTGGACTATGTCGGGCGAAAAGTCACGCTCGTCCTCTCTCGGCCTTCGTCAGGCCAGTTCGGCCGTCCTCATGGCACATTTTCTCATGCCCTGTTGGGCTCCCTGGATGAGGTCATCCCTCATCTTCCCGCCCGATCTGCAGACTACGGTTAAGCAGGTGCGGGACCAGGGCAGGGCAGTGGCCAAACAGCAGCTCCAGACTGCTTTGGATATAGGGACTCATGTGCCAGATCGGTGGCGGCCGCAGTGGCTATGCTTGACGGGCTTGGCTGAGGATATCCACCTTTACTCGGATACCCAGCACAAGTTGGCGGATGTTCCCTTTGGGGACTGACCTCTTGAGCCCTGGGGTGGAAGGTCACCTGCAGAGGATCGAGAAGTCCAATGCCACCTTGGACTCGGTCTCTTCGCTCAGAAGGACAAAGGCGCAAACCACAGCCTAAGCCTTTCATCCTTCTGTGCCCTCGCGCCCGGCCCAGCAACGTCAGGGCCAGCAGGCTCGGCCTGGCATCCCAAACCCAAGCCGCCGGCTTCCTCTAACAGGAGGCAAGGAGGAAAGGGCCCAGGAGGTCCCTCGGCGGTCCCTCCTCCAAGCCTGCCCAGTGACAGGCTGAGGGTGTCGCCCCCATCCCGTCACCTTACCCCTGGTCCCCGTGGGGGCGGCTCTGGCACTTCCCGTTCCGCCTGGTCCGCTGTTTCCACGGACAGGTGGGTCTTGAGGTGGTGGGAAGAGGCCTGCCTCTGGAATTCGACAGGCACCACCCTTCAGAGCCGTGCCCCTCGAACTTGAGATCCCCAGCCTCACTGGCGGCTCGTCAAGCTGACATCGCTCTCCTCCTCCAGAAGGAGGTGGTAAGAGAGGTGGTGGACCCTCCTTCAGACCCAGGGTTTGTGTCCAGGTACTTCCTGGTTCCCGAAGCGGACGGGGCTGGCGCCCATTCTCGACCTACCGACCTAAACAAGTTCCTAAGGTCTCGAACCTTCAGGATGGTCACTCTGGCTCAGATAATACCATCCTTGGAGCAGCGGCGTGTGGTTCTGCTCTCTGGACTTGCAGGGCGCGTTTTCACGTCCCTATCCGTCCGTCTCACCAGAGATTCCTTCGCTTCGGCGGAAGGATCCCTCTTGAGTTCCAAGCCATGCCCTTGGCTTGTCTCCAGCTCCAGGGTCTTCACCAAATGCATGGCTGTGGTGACAGCATTCCCTCTTGCGCCGAGGGTCGGGTGTACCCTTACCTGGACGACTGGCTGATAGCAGCTCCCTCCAGGAAGGAGGCGGAGTGGTCCAGAGATCTGGCCCTCCAGGTCTGCTCTCAACTGGGCCTCCTTATCAGCGAGGCCAAGTCGGAACTCGAGCGAAGCAGGTGATTCTATTCATCGGGCGCAGCTCGACTCTCTTCGAGCCAAGCGCGGCTCCGGCGGACAGGGCGAGTTCTTTCCTCCTTTGCCCGATCATTTCTGGTTGGGCAGTGCGCCCTGCCCGGGACTTCCTCGCCTCCTGGGTCTCATGGCGACCTGCACCAGCGTGGTCCGTTGGGCCCGCTGGAACATCGCGTCCCCTTCAGTGGGACTGGCCAGCCAGTGGTCACAATGCTGCGATCCCTTGGACCAGCTTGTATCGGTGACACAGGGGATGTGACGCTCTCCAGTGGTGGACCGTTCCAGATCATTTGCAGGAGGGCATCCCGTTCGTCCGCCCGAGCCGGCGGTCTCTCTGTCGACCGATGCCTCTCTGATGGGTTGGGGTGCCCATCTGGGGAACACCGGGCTCATGGCCTCTGGTCCCCGGGAGTCGATGCCACATCAACCTGCTGGAGCTCAGGCGGTCCGCCTAGCTCTCACCGCCTTTGCTCCGTTCCTCCGGGGTCAAGTGGTCCGAGTCCAGACGGACAATACCACGACTATGTACTGTCTAAACCCCTGAGGGCCAGCAGCCCATGCTTCTATGCAAGGAAGCTCTCCGCATTTGGTCCTTTCGTCGCAGCCTGGAGGCGGATCTCCTAGCCATTCACGTGGCAGGAGCCTCCAACACCCTGGCCGATGCCCTGAGCGGATAGGGGCTGCATCCCACAAGTGGTCTCTCCTGCCGGAGGTAGTACAGCATCTGTTCTCCCTTTGGGGCACACCTCAGGTGGACCTGTTTGCCTCCAGGAGAACGAGGCTGAGTCTGTTCCATGCCGCCCCCTCAGCAGGGCTCGCTGCAGGGGATGCCTTCTCGAGGCAATGGACCCCGGCCCTCTTTACGCCTTTCCCCATTTCCCTTGATCCACAAGGTGCTTCTCAAGGCGAGGAGGACAAGGCCAGGTGATTCTGATAGCCCCAGACTGGCCTCGCCAGTTCTGGTACCAGATCTCCTCAGTCTCAGCTCCAGGACTCCGTGGCAGCTTCCAGCTCCGGACCTGCTCTCAGTCAATCAGGGAAGGTGTTCCATCCGGACCTTCAATCCCTGCACCTGACGGCCTGGTTCCTGGCGGCTAGAGTTCCAGGCCTTGGGTCTTTCCGACGAGGTCCTCAATGTAGTTGAGGCGTCCATAAGTGGTCGACCAGAAAATGCTATGCCTTCAAATGGAAAAGGTTTTCCATTTGGTGTCAGGGCAAGGCTTGGACCCTTCCTCCTGTTCCTTGGCAAGCATCTTGGACTATTTATGGTCCCTTTCTAGTCAAGGGCTTAGGTCGGCGACCCTAAGGGTGCACCTGGCAGCCATCTCTGCTTACGGCGCGGGCGGGAAGCAGTCAGTGGCGCAGGAGAAGGTGGTCTGGCGCTTTTCAAGGCCTTGATCACATTTCCTCCAGTCTGAGAACCCCCACCTCCGTGGGATCTACTGCTGGTACTGGCAAAGCTCATGGGCAAGCCATTGAACCTATGCACAGGTGTCTCTCTCTCACCTGTCGTGAAGACCGCCTTCTTGGTGGCTATCCGTCAGCCAGAAGGATGGAGAGCTCAGGCGCTTTCCATCGAGTCTCCTTACCTGGTCTTCCACAGGGACAAGGTTTGTCCTGCCCCCACCGAAATTCCTTCCGAAGGTGGTGCCGGAGTTTCACCTTAACCAGGTGTTGACTCTGCCGGTGTTCACCCCAATCACACCTCAGGAGGCCGAATATAGGCTCCATGCTCTGGACCCTAGAGGCTCGCTTATTATAAGGGCGCATGGCTGAAGGTGAGAGGTTCGCCAGCTGTTTGTCACCCTACGCTGAAGCCGCATCTGGCAGACCTGCAGCCAAGCGGACGATAAGCAGGTGGGTAACCTCCTGCATAGATCTCTGCTATAAGTTGGCGGGCATGGAGCCTCCCAGAGGATAAGAGCTCATTCTCCCGCCATACTGTTGAACGGTGGCTGCTTCCAGGGACGTCCCTATCCAGGAAATCTGCAGGGCTGCTACCTGGAAGTCAGCAAACACCTTCATTACCCATTACCACATCGACCTTGAGTCACGCCGGATGCTGGTTTTGGGGCCTCGGTTCTCCAGTCTCTCTTTCCCAAGTAAGTATTGGGGTGTCGTCTTGCCTCCCTCCTCCGGAGAACTGCTAGGAGTCTGCCAATGAGTGTGGATGAACAACATATCCATGTCCCTAGAAATACAGGTTACTCACCTGTAACAGGAGTTCTAGGAATGGTATATGTTGTTCATCCACCACGACCACCCGACCTCCCGGCTCGACGCACAACCTGAGCTTCCAGCGGGCCAGATCTGGCGTCATGGGGCGAGAGCCGAGTTATACCACCCGGTGGGTGGGAGGAGCAAGCTTGAAGACCTTCCGGCAAGATTTAAGCGGCAAGGATACCTGCCAATGAGTGTGGATGAACAACATATACCATTCCTAGAACTCCTGTTACAGGTGAGTAACCTGTATTTCTGTCCTGTCAGTCGTTATTTCTTTCAGTTTTATATCTTTCCTTTGTCTGTCCCTTGGACTTCCTTGTCCCACCCTCCCAACCCTTCTTCTAACCTCTCCAGCGACTTAGAACTGGTGGGAGGGCAGAGTCAACAGAACCTAACAGCCAACCTGCAGTGCTATGCAGTGCATTGGCCTCGAAGGTGGTGCCGATGGTGCATTGACTCCACCCCAAAAAAAGCTCCCTGAAGTCATGACCTCCGGCCCATATACCCAAAGGTGATGAATGGTGAAGATGCACAAAAGATCATAATTACGGTAGGTACGCAATTTTCATTTCTTTTCCATAACAGGTGCTGGCTGTACAATCTCAGCTTCGACTTCTCTGTCTGCTAGTTTGGTTGCCATTCTCCTGGTAACCACTCCTGGACTTGCTTCCGTAGCATCCATACCTTTCTCTGTGCTTCCATGGTACTAGGTCCAGTACCCATGCACAAAACTCCTTAGGCTGACACCATCTGTCATCGAGGCACAGATCAGGAAGCATAGGAAAACCAGGAGCAGTTGTAGAATTGCAAAAGTGTTTATTAGTACTAGCAGTAAGATAAAAAAATATTATTCAGTGTAACTATTTACAAAGGCCAAATAAACAGAGAAGATCCTCTGAGTTTTCCTTCAGTCTCTGTGTCTCTTGCAAGAAATTGCAGCTTTTATGTACTTGAAACCCCTTCCTTAACGAGCAACCTATTTTTTTCCTAAAATGTTCTTGTAAATTTCATGCAGCAGGAACACAGTGTCCCAGAACTGAGGCCCCTTCTCCACAGCTTCTGAAAAAGGGCTTAAAACTGCTCTCAGGTTAACCCATTGAGTTCCAAATAGCTTTTGCAATCATCTCAAACTATAATTATATACAGTACATTTCGAGTAGTACTATATAATTTATAAACAAAAGGATCCCAATATCAGTTACATTTTCACATAATGATTTGTATATACTGTATTTTATACCAGCAGATGTGCAAGGGAGGAAAAGACAGAAACAGTAGGGAAGACTGAGAGACAGTGAGAGGTAAATAATTGGGAGACTGTCGGGGTGATCGAATCCTAGGTCTCACAAAAAAATTTGGTTGCGAACCAGACAGACACGGACAGGAAAGGAAGGAACGAAACAGATCCCTGCATTCAAACTCTCCATAGTAACTGGGACAGGGTTCTGTTCAACCCTGTCACACTCCGCATAAGGCTTCTAATCTAACCATGTCTAGGTCTTCCTCTCTTGAGGGAAGACCTCTCAACCCTGCATACCCTATCCCTTCAGGGGACCCACCCTTATCTCTGTTACTGGCGGCGGCTCCTCGGGCAGGGTCTCCCATATCCAGCCCCTGCTTTTTCAGGTCTTGTTTTCTGTGGCTCCTCAGCAGATTGCTCGGCTGGGCTTCTCCGGCCAGCGCTGGTGCTGCTGTCGCCACCAGTTCTGTATCTGCCATCCCATCACCCGTGCCCCTTATGCTGGTCTCTACCCTCGGGCCTCCATCGGTCCTGCCCTTTTCCACAGGGGTGGCTCCGAGCACCTCCCAGAGCCCAATCTCCCCACAGCCTCTCACCAGTGTGGCCCCATGCTCCAGCAACCGCCTTCCTACACTGGCACCTGTGGGTCCCCTCTGGCGCCGCCCATTCAGACTCCCGATGGGCCTATGCCTGTTCTCCACAGCCCGTGGGCCTTCCTGGTTCCCCCACTACAAACGCCTGGAGGACCTGCACCAGTCCTCCAGCTACTACTCCCAGGGGACTGGTGCCTGTGCTGCCTCCAGCTCCAGTGGGTCGGCAGCCTGGGTATCTGGCTCAGACACCTGGGTGGTCTGACATTGGACTACCCCAATACCCAGGGTACCATTGCTGGTTTACCTGTGCCTGTAGGTACCCAGCTAGTCTATAACTATGCACCAGTGGACTACCATGGCTTGATCTCAGTATTATGGGCCTTCCTGCAGTCGCAGGTCCCTTCTCCCAGAAGGTTGCTCCAGACACAGCCTCCAAGGCCTTCTTGGGACTTCTCCGCCACCAGCCCCAACCCACTTGGGCCCGAGTGCTCCTATTCTCCCAGGATGCACCCCTGCTTGCCTAGTCTGATGATAGTGGGACGAAGACTGCCACCGACAGTGACAGTTCAGAGTCTTCCCCATTTTGAAGACTCCTCGGGATGAAGAAGAGCCCAGTAATGTCCCCAAATCACCTCCTGATAACCTACATTCATGGACATCATGGAGGCATATCCAAGCCACTATAGGGTGGAAGACTGAGGAACAGGACCGAGCATCGCTGCCTGGCAGTCTGCCTGTTGCCAGCATGACTCTTCCTCCAGCTCAGAGCCCATTGGTGAAGATATTGCTAGAAGGTCAAGAATTACGGTGAGTATGTAATTTTATTTCCTCAGTCTTGATATCCTCAAAGCCTAAGCGAAAGTCACACAAATACTGTTCCAAGAATTCTCTGGAATATGGCTGCCCTCCCTTTCCTCGACTTGTGGTGTAGCACATGATCTTACTTGAGATGGTTCTTTCAGTAGGTCATAACTAGCAGGACTGTGCCCTCTGGCATCAGGACCATCCGGCAGACTTCTAGCAATGTCTGGCGGGGACCGCCCACCTGATGTCACATGGCCCTCAGCGTGGCTGTGTAGTGGGGCGGTCCCCGCCTCCCTTCCAGTTCTTTCCTCACTGTCGACCCTGCTAAGGACCTCGTGGTGGACGTTGCTCCAGTCGACGCCATTTTTCTAAGTATTATCCTTATTTTCTTCTGAAAATAGTTTGTTTCTTCAGTTTTATGTCTTCTTCACCTAAGACTCCAAAGACCAATAAGAAGTGTGAAAAGTGCAGCATGATCCCTCAAGGATGGCCATAAGCTGTACCTGTCTGCTTAGGCCTGGGACCCCTTACCAAGGGCTGCCCAGATTCCAAGCCCTTCAAGCGGGGCAACAGACCCTGGAAGCCCATCTTCTTAAGTCCAGGATAGCCACCTTGGAGCAGGAGATGGAAGCTGTGGAATTTGCTTCTTCGTCCTCTTAGGAGTGCAAAAGAAAGACAGAGAAGCACTGTGAGCATTTGGAGGACCAGGAGCGGCTCTTCCAGTAAGGCTACTGGGCCCAATACCACGATCTCCATGACGGAACAGGCCACCCTCTGCCGCCTTCCTTGCTAACAGTCCAGACCCCTTTCACTGGTTCTCCCAGTACCTCTTCTACTTTCAAGCCCATTAGAACGGGCTCCAAACTTGTATCTTCCACCGATATGTCACCCACTGGGGCTTCCAGTGGTCACACGGTCTCCACCGTAAGTCGGACTTCCACCTGGGATCCCGCCCCGGTGGTCGGTAAGAGGGATTCCTGCCCAGATGGAACCCGCGTGGCACCAGCCGATAAGCCCGCTGGGGTCTTGCCTCCGCCCACCCAACTCTTCCTACAACCGAGAAGTCGCCTGCCAGGGACTCTGGCGCCCACCCAATCGAAGCTTGCCCGCCGGGATGACGTGGATCACCTGAGACCTGGTCGAGCTCATGACCTCCCATGGCCAGCCCTCCACCCAGGTTTCCTCTGAGCAGGAGTCTTCTGCCTCCACCTTCACGGTGGAACCTCCTGTTCCCAACCTGCAATCTGGGACAGAGAGGAAGTGGGTCTTCTGGATGTGGTTCCTCTCCTTGCTACGTGCAGGTATCCTCTGAGACTTCTATGGATCCTGTCCCCAGGATGTGACATCTGAGCTGGCCTCGTAGCAACCCCCAGTGATTTTCCTCCCCATCGTTCCTTACATTTGCCCCAATACCAGGGGTCCCTCCGTCAGGTACAGTGCCTCCAATTTGGGTGCTCGTCAGACCCTTTCAGTAGCCTCCTGTCTGAGCCTCCATCAGGGCCCTGCAGCTGCCTGTGACGCCAGCCAACTAGATGCCAGCTTCAATGCCACATGTCTTCGCCGGCATATCCGCACCAGACCCCTTTCCAGGTCCGCCTGCTCTGCCCCCATTAGAGGCCTTATGGACCTCCACTGGATCTACATGGCATCCCCCCAAGGCCCCTTCGGCTACCTGCAGTACCTGGGCTTTCCATGCCAGGTTGCCAGACGCCGGCACCTTTCACACATGGTTATTATCCTAGGTATCAAGTGCCAGGGCACCCTCCCCCAGTATCCAGGATGGGTTATGGTTACTGTCAGCCGCCTCCTCTTACTCCTCAGCCCCAACCTCAGCAGGACCTCCAGGCCATGTTTCAGTCCTGGTGGCAGAGACCAGGTCCCAGTTGGTGTCATATCTGACAAGAGACTGCCGCCCAAGTGGCTACCCCCACCCTTGTCTCCCATGGGTTCTCATAGGTCAAGCCATTCTGCCACAGTGCGATTTCAGGAGGGGTTGCTCAAGAGGTCATGTTGACTGGACCCAGGTCTTTGGACAAGGGAGTCCTCAGAGTCTGAGGCAGACTCTTCCAACTCGCCTTCCAGAGATCTTTCTGAAATCACAGAGGCTAAGGGCAAGGAATTACTCTAGTCTCCTCCCAAAGACCCCTCCTTCGACGGAACCCTGCCGCATCCTGCAGCAGGATAATGGATGGAGGTGGAGGAACAAGACTCTAAATGCAAACACCTCATTGAGCACCTGGATCTGGCAGAGACATCACCCATCCCGATCCCTTCTTGACTGCCCCCATGAGGATCTTACCTACCATCTGGCAGTTGCCTCATTCTGTACCGTTGTCCCCAAAATGCGGACCAAACCTATTGCACACTGGCAAACCCACCTCTCTGTGCTGTCAACCTAAGTGAGATACCATCATGATGGCCGCTGTCACGATCGCATTGCCAAACCCATAGAAACATAGACTTTAACGGCAGATAAGGACTGCTTGGCCCACCTAGTCTGCCCATTTCCCCACCTAGAGGATAAGCTGCAGATCCTAGTTAACCAACAGCCCATTTCTTTTACCCCCACAAGAGTTGCCTTATGTCTGTCTCATGCATTCTTGAATTCTCCCAAAGTTTTAGACCCCACAGTCTCCTTAGGAAGGCTGTTCCTTGAGTCCACCACCTCCTGTGAAAAAATCCTTCCTCACATTGCCCCTGAGCCATCCCCCTCAGTCTTCAAATTGTGTCCCCTTGTTCTTGTACATCTCTTTTCTGAAAGATGCTACCTCTTGGACTTTGTTGATACCACTGAGGTCCTTAAAAGTTTCTATCATGTCCCCACTCTCCCTCCTTTCCTCAAGGGTATACATATTAAGCTCCTTTAGTTTCTCCTCAATGGCTTCTCTTGCAGACCCTGAACCATTTTAGTTGCCCTCCTCTGGACTGCCTCCATCCTGTCTATGTCCTTGATGGAGATGGGGTCTCCAGAACTAGATGCAGCACTCCAGATGGGGTCTAACCAGCTCTTGTACAGAGGGATAACAACTTCCTGTTTTCTGCTGGTGATGCCTCCCTATACATCCCAGTATCCCCCAGCCCTCCCTACTGCCTTCTCGCATTGCTGTCTAACTTAAGGTAATCTGATATGATTATCCCAGGTCCCTTTCCATTTTGCTGCTTTTACTACCCCCAAAAACAATATTGTGTAGTCTTCCCAGGATTGTTGTTTCCAGGTGCATTATTTTGCTCATATGAGTAACTCTCCGGCCGATATGAGGTGTCAAGGCAATAAGAGATTGATAGGTGTGTGTTAGACACTTCTAACACATGGCTAGGAGGCGAGTGAGGCACGAGGCCACTGGTCGAGTCCGTCTAGCATCCTAGCCATGTGTTAAAGTGTCTTAACACACAGCCTGTGTGGCTTATTGCGCTTATGAAATGGTCAGTGAATTTTAAAACATAAATAATGTCTACAACTTTTGTATTTAAATAAATGTAAGTTTATTTGAGGAAAAATCACTGCGCTTGGAAAAAATAGTTCCATTTGTAGTTAGTTAATTTAACATTTCATTTAAATTGTAAAAGATTGTGAACTTTATTTAGAACAGTACTTGTAAAGTAATGTGAACATTGTGCAGCTTATTAGTGATATTTATCGTGGCTGCTTTTTATTTCATTTCTCATTTCTGGCAGCAGGCAGTGTAAGGGAGGCACGCCAGCATTGTTTCCGTGACATGGGGAAACGCCTTGCAGAGAAAAAGCCAGTGAGCCAAGTGAGGATAAATAAAGGAACTAGCTAGCTGCTGGCAGGGAATAGCAAAACTGTTAGGTGACAATGTGGGCTGCATGTTTGAAAAAGAGATGATACCTGGTATAGCTGAACAGCTAAGGCAGGAAAGTAGTTATTGGACATTGAGGAGGAGAGCCAGTGAGCCGATCGAGGAGAGTGAACCATTGAAGAGAGTCAGCGTGGGCAGGAGCAGGGCGGGAGGCGTATTACGGCTGGCTGGCCTTTTAAAAGGTATGCTTATTTAGTAAAAAATAAAAGTGAGGATAAACACAGGAACTAGCGAGTTGATGGCAGACTGGCCATTGAGGAGAGCGAGCAAGTGAGTGGACAGATAGGGGAGAGATTTGAATACGCAGCAGTTTTGTTAAGCTATCTGTCATGTAGCAGGAATTAAAGGATATGTTTCTGTGTGAACACGAAGGTTGCTTCTGTAGTGTTTTCATTTTGCTTACTGTGGCTAGCTACAAAAAAGGTGGCAGCTTTATTTTTTAAACATTCTAATTTGGAACACTGGAATGGGAAGATCAGTGCCCGCCTGGCATAGCACAGTCTGATCTTTTTCCTGGAGTGTTAGACATATTAGCACACTGTGAGCAGCCAATCAGAATGCTGCTTTGCTAAAAGTCATTTCATAAGACAAATTGATCATTTGGACGTAAGATCTGTGCTTCTTCTACCTGTGCTTTACGCCCTTGAACTACATAGCACACATGATATCCTATCAGAAGGCCACTATGGCTCAACCTCGAGGCTAGGCTTGAGACTGTGGAGGACCTGACCTTAAGGCAGAACTTACAAAGCCCTGCATTTGTCTAAGATTTCATGCAGCTGCACTGAGAGCTACCTAGGATACCTGAGACGCAGTAGCTTGCTCCTCTGCCACAGCAGTCCACCTTAGGCATCATGCCTGGTTACGTATTTCTGACTTTCCCAGGACGCATAAGTTGCTATACAGGATGTCCCCTTCGAGGCTCTTTTTGGGGAGACATCAAAGATATCATTACGGGCCTCCAGGACAGCAGACAGGCCCCGAGGTCTGTCAGGTCCATGTATAGGGGTGGCTACAAGCCTCAGCAACCCTTTCGGCACCAGCAGAAGAGGCAAAGCAAGCAACTCTTCACTAGGCGCCAGACCTAAAGGAGAGCATCGGAGTCCACCGTCACCTGTTCCCCTGCCTCCTAGCGAGCTGCAGGAGGAACCCTCCTCCCGCCTCCTCCACCTCCTGACTACTCCAGCCCTCCCCCACCTCCCCTCCCAACAGTGTAGAACCAGTAGGGGAAGATTTGCCTTCGCCTTGAAGAGTGGCAGGGCATCACGTCGCTGATCATACAGCTCATAGCAGGAGGGCATACCACGAGTTTCTAGAAAGACCTCCAGACTCTCCTCCAGGCCGATCTCATTATTCTTTAAACCACGGTGTCTGGTAAGGGACTAGATCCTGGCTCTGTTGTGAAAATCAGCAATAGTACCAGTACCATGGGCACAGAGGGAAAAGGGTACTATTCCCATTTCTTTCTCGCCCAAAAAGACGGCACCTCAGGCCCATCTTGGACCTCAGCCGGTTGAATCTTTATGTAGATTACAAAAGGTTTCTCATGCTGACTATCTAGGGACTCCTGCCCTTGCTCCAGACAGACCACTGGCTTTGTGCACTGGACATGCCAGGATGTTTACCTGCACATTCCAGTCTTCCCGGCCTCCGCTGCTTCCAGGTTTCTCTTCAAGGGAGCACTTCCAATTTAAAGCCCCTCCCTTGGTCTATCCTGCACCCAGGGTTTTACCAAGTGCCTAGCGGTGGTGGCAGTGGCACCACCGACAGGGATCTACATGTTCCCATACCTGACGATTGGCTTATAGCAGCTCCATCCAGGAGCAGCCTGGAGGACTCTTTCTTCCACCCTGGACCTTTGCATGACTGGGTATTACTATCAATTACCCCAAGTTGTCTCTGGTCTCCTCCCAACGACTCCAGTTCATTGGGGCAGTGTTATACATGGTCCAGGGCAAGGCCTCCTACCGCCGGACAGGGCAGATACTTTGTAGGAGCAGGCCAAACTGGTAGCCTCCTCAGCCGTGTCCCCAGTCAGGTGTTTTTACACCCTCAGCTTGATGGCAGCAGCCATCTCTACCATTCCCTTGACCAGGCTGCACATGAGGGTCACCCAGTGGACATTAAGGGTCCAATGGGATCAGCGTGACGACGACCTGGATCCATCCTATCCTGGTATCGAGTGCACTCAAGAGAGACCTCTTGTGGTGGCAGGATCCTCTGAACCTTTCTCAGGATACACCCTTCAGGCCCACCCTCCCTCTTGGGCCCTCACCACAGATGCATCGTGTTAGGTTGGGGAACCCATCTGGGAGACACCTCTCCACATAAACATTCTGGAGATGCGGGCGGTCCTGTACACCCTTCAGGCATACTAGCCCTACTCTGTACTGGAACACTGTTGGTACAGACCATCAGCATGTGTGTGGTCTAGTACATTAACAAGCAGGGAGGCGATGTGGGTTTGGTACTGGGCAGTCCAGCACGGGCTACATTTCACAGCCTTGCATGTTCCACGTGTTCAGAATGTCCTGGCAGACAGCCTCAGCTGCACCTCACAAAATGGAACTACACCAGAAAGTGGTAGAACATCTGTTCCACTGCTGGTGACATCCAGAGGTAGATCTCTTCACCTCCCCATTCAACGCAAAAGTTCCCGAGCAACCCTGCCCCTTTGGGATTTGAATTTTATTTGGAAAAGTTTACTGTATCCCCTGTTGAACTGGCAGTAAGCTGTGAGATGCGCTGTTTGTCCTGGAAAGCGCTTTTTTTTGTTGCAGTGACTTCTGTTTGAAGGATTTCCAAACTTCAGGCCCTGATTTGTAAGGCACCTTATCTTATTTTTCACAGAGACTGGGTGGCTCTGTGTAGAAATCCTAAGTTTCTTCCCAAGGTAGTTTCTGAGTTCACCTAAAATCAATCCGTTAATCGTGCCGGTGTACTACCGTACTTATTCTAATAGGGTGAGGCTCTTCTGCACACGTTAGATGTGCATGGGATCTTACGCTACTGTGTTAAAAGGACCAAGGACATCCATAAATCAGATCAGTTGTTTGTTTTTTCACCCCCAAAACTCTGGGGTCAGCAGTCTCAAAGCAGTGCTTGTCCAAATGGTTGGCCAACTGCATCCATTTCTGTTACAAATAGTACAGCAAACTCTTCTGGGGAGGTCAGAAGTCACTCTGCTAGGGGTGTGGCTGCTTCCGTGGCTTTCCTTAAGATGTTTCTACAGCCGAAAATTGTGCTACAGCAACCTGGAGTTCGGTCCACACCTCACTAACATTACAGTCTGGACATTGCCTCTAGGCATAGGGCGGTTTTCATGTAACTGTTCTGCAGGGCCTTCTGTCCTAGACTTGCTTTGGTCTTTCTGCAGACCTTCTTCCTCCCACGCTCAGTTTATTTTACTGAGTTTGACTGCTTGGGATTCAGTCCTACTAGTTATGACCTACTGCAGGAACCCTCTCGAGTAAGATAGTACAGTTACATAAGAACTTACGTGACAGTAAGCCTTCGAGAGAGGTTCCTGCAGTAGGGTCACCTTTTCCCACTCTCCTTCCCCTTTTCTGCATGCACTTGCAGTCTATTCTGGATTGGGCTCCAGGAATTGCTGTCCGCTTCTCCTGTCGCACCTTCTCTCTGGGTCTCTGGCGGAGATCTGAAGGCAGGCCGGGACCACCCACTATGTAGGGTCACGCTGATGCTACCACATGACGCCGGGTGGGCGGTCCTCCGCCAGACACTACTAGCAGAAGTTTGCCATGCAGTCCTAATGCCAGAGGGCACAGTCCTACTAGTTATGACCTACTGCAGGAACTGCTCTTGAAGATCTACTGTTAAGGTAAGTTCTTACGTAACTGTACTTTCCTGACCCTGCAGCAGCAGACAGATTAAACCAAGGAAGTAGCTGCAGTGGGAGACCAAAAGGGGACCAAGAGCAGGTCGCTTTACTATGTGTTGGTGGTTGTGGGAGTGTTAGAGAAGCTGATGATCGAGAGAGTGGAAGTAGGTAATCTGTGTTGGTGATTGGGGCACATTATAGGGTAGAGAGAAGGGACAGTGGAGCCAGCAGGAGATAGCGGGCACTAAAGTTGGTACTGGGGAAGGGACAGATAACTGAGGCAGGGGATGTTTGTTGAAAGCAGTCCTGGTATGATGGGACAGGAGCTGAATAGCAAAAGATGGGAGCTGGTGAGATAATGGAGAGAGGAGAGAGATGTATGAAGGAGCAAAGGTTACGGGTATACAGCTGGGGACAAGGGATCCAGCAGTGGAAGGGGCTCAGGTAATGTATGTATTTATATGTATATCCATTATCGGATTAATGCATTACCAGCAGTCTTGGCCCATAACCCATAAATATGGAATGTTTGTGGAGCTGTCTAGCCAGTGGTATTTCTTGCCCGGGGTTGAAATCAGTAAGCAGTTATATTCTGGATGATATACAGGCAGTTTAACCCCTTAGTTGTGGGGCAAAACTAGCCCTTCTAGGAGCGTGGATATGTTGTTCATCCACACTGTCTGGCATTGTTCCTTCCCTTTAAATCTTGCCGGAAGTCTTCAAGCTGGCTCCTCCCACCACCGGTGATAAATACCTCGCTCACTCATGACACCAGATCTTCCTTTCCACTGGAAGATACAGGTTCCCCGTGCTTTTCTGTAGCGATTGAGGCCCTGGATTCAATTCGACGGTTTTCACCGCATCTTCTCGCTTTTGAAACTCGTAAGAGTTTACGACTCAGATTCGGACATGGATGACAAGTCGTCCCCGGGTTTCGCCGGGTGTCCTTATGACAGAAAATGTTGGCGCGACCGTATCTCCACCTCGTAAGCGCTTACTGCCTCGGTATCGTCCATGATACCGCACGTACCATTTGCTTCCTTCCATCCGACCGTTTTTGAGGATCGCCAGGCACGCCTGAAGCTGAGGAGACCGGACCTTGCAATCCACCGGTAAAATCTAAGGAGGCCAGGTGGGCGTTTCCGCTGCCGCGGATCCGGCCGAGCAGCTCGAGCAAATGGCGGCCTTTGAGGAGGAAGCCGCCAAGCTTCGCCAGCCGAGGCTTCTTCGTGCCGTCAACTTGGGCCCACTTTTCAGATCCTCTTCGACGGCAAGTCCCTCCCTACTAAGGGTGAGGCGCCTCGGCTTGCACTCCTCCCGCTTCTAGAAAAAGGATCCAAAACCCTTCTTCGAGTTGAAGAAGACACTCCTGGGATCGGGAGCGGTCCGAGGTCTCAACTACGGTCAAGATCGCCTCCTCGGCTGCCGGTTTTCAGATCTTCCATCTGGACCAGACACAGAAGTCGAGGAGACGGCTGAACCGCCGAGATTTCTCTCGACCCTGTCGAGCCGTTGTCACCGACACCTGTCTGATTCTTTGGAGAGAACACCTATTCTCTCCTTCCCCGACGAGGAGACCCGTCTCCGCTGGCCTCCCGATCGAGGGACAGGAACCGGATACCGGTTTTCGCCGAGTCCGGTTTCTCCTGATCGACAAAGCCGACACCGCCGGGTCTCGACGAGGAGCAAGTCCTCTTCGGCCCGATCAACCCAACAAAGGACACAAACACTCCGCGAAGAGGTGTCACACGCTCCTCATCCTCCTCGGACGAGGAGAGGTTTCACGGAAGATCCGCCGACGCCAGAGGATCTTATGTGGCAGCAACCCTGCTAGCAGAGCCAGAAGCCGGCCTCAGCGGTCCCGGCTATCACTTGGCCTCAGCCTTCGGCCTACTCCCGACCGATTCTTCGGCACCGGTCCTCGGCCCGTGCGCCCGTTACAGGCTCCTTAACCAATATTGGTGGAACCTCCACTAGCTGCCCTTGAGGGTCCCTCCAGGGAGGACCGACAGTCTCCGGTCTCCTCACAGACTGTCGATACAGTCACCCCGATCGCCCTAAGCGTATCGAGGAGATTTAGGTGGACAGCCTTGTATCTGGACCTCCGATTCAGATAATACAGGCCTTCATTCTCACGATGAGCTATCTGTGTCCGCATTGAAGAAGGGCTTCCTCCTTCCAGGACATCCTCTGGCTCATTTCTGAGTCCACGAATGCCCCTGCAGCCTATTCAGAAGAAGGCAGAATATCCCTCACGGATATTCTTAAGAGGGGGAATACCCCTACGGAGGCCCTTCCAGTCGCTGAAGCCATACATTGGCCTGGCTCTGGAACTCTGGCAGTGTCCTGCCTCCTGCCCAGCTCCGCCTGCCCGCATGGCACGCATGTACGCGGTGCCACAGGGTCCTTGGCGGGGTTTACTGAGCACCTCGCGGAAAGCCTGGTGACTGCCTCAGTTTTCAGGCGGACGGGCAGCTCGCTGGATACTGACCGCCCGGACAAGGGAGTCCAAACTTATGGACCACTCGGCCCGGAAGGTCTATGCAGCATCTTCCTTGGGCCTTCGCCAGGCAAGCTCAGCAGTGATTATGGCACACTTCTCTCACGCCCTTTTGGGGTCGCCGGACGTAAGTTCTTCCTCACCTCCCAGCTGACATGCAGACCACGGTCAAGCAGATCAGGGACCAGGGCAGGCTGTTATAAACAACAGCTCCAGACTGCACTGGACATGAGTGATTCCTGTGCCCATTCACTGGCTGCAGCGGTATCCACTGCCGCAGGGCTTTGCTGAGGTTATCTCCTTTCCCGCGATACTCAGCACAAGCCAACTGATGTGCCCTTCCTTGGTACTGACCTCTTCAGGCCAGGAGTGGCAGGTCATCTGCAGCGCATCGAACAGTCTAATGCTACCTTAGATGCCACCTCTGCTAAAGTTCTTCAAGTAAGAACCAGCAGAAGCGCAGGAAGAAGCCCTTTCGCCATTCTTCCCCATGCGTCAGACAACCACCCTTCCAGGGGGTCAGCAACAGCAGCAGGCTCAGGCTTGGTGCCCTAGGCCTAAGCAAGGTCCCCAGCAGCCCGCAGAGAGAAGGCCGAGGCGCTGGTCCAGGTGCCTCCTCCTCTGGAGCCTGCCCAGTGACTGGCCGGGTGGCCTCCCTGCACTGGCCACACCAGCTCTGGGTCCTCCCGTGGGGGCCGGCTCCACCATTTCCTTTCTGCCTGGTCCGTATCACTTCGGGCAGGTGGGTTCTAGAAGTGGTCGGGCAGGGTCTGCCCCTAGAATTCGAAGCAGTTCCCTCCCAGCCGAGCCTGTGCCCCACGAGAGAAAGGATCTCAGTCGCCCAGTCTGCCCTTTGGGACGACATTGCTTACTCCTCCTCAAAGAGGCGGTGGCCCGAGTGCCGGATCCTCCTTCAGACCCAGGCTTTGTCTCCAGGTATTTCCTGGTGCCCAAACGGACGGGGGTTGGCGCCCCATTTCTAGATCTGCACGACCTGAATCGGTATCTCAGGTCTTGCACCTTCGGATGGTAACTCTGAACCAGATCATACCATCTCTGGAGCAAAACATGTGGTTCTGCACACTGGATCTTCAGGACCGCTTTTTCCACGCCCCTATCCGTCGTCCCCATCAGCGGTTTCTCCGCTCAGGGTCGAAGGGACCCTGCATGTTCAGAGCCATGCGCGCTCGCCTGTCATCGGCCCCAAGGGTCTTCACCAAATGCATCGCAGTGGTGGCAGCCCATCTACAGCGCCAGGGGGTTCGATTACCCCTACCTAGACGACTGGCTCCTGGCGGGTTCCTCCCTTCAGAGGTGGAGAGGTCCAGGGACCTGACCCTCCCAACCTGCTCACACTTGGGCCTTCTGATCAACGAGGCCAAATCGAACCTCGCACCTTCTCAGGTGATGAGCTTCATCGGGCAGAGCTCGACTCGCCAAGCCAGAGCTCGGCTCCCGGTGGACAGGGCGGAGGTTCTCTCCTCCTTTGCCCAATCATTTCTGGTTGGGCACTCACGCCTGCCCGGGACTTTCTGCGCCTCCTGGGTTACATGGCGTGTGCACTTCAGTGGTCCGCTGGGCCAGACTGTACATGCGCCCCTTCAGTGGGAGCTGGCCGCCCAGTGGTCTCAGCATCAGGGTCTTTCGACCAGCTGATCACAGTCACCAGAGGATGTGGGACGCTCCAATGGTGGACCGTCCCGAGTCATCTGCAAGAAGGAATCCCATTTCTCTGCTCCCAAGCTGACGGTCGTCCTACGATCAATGCCTTCTCATGGGCTGGGGAGACCACATGGGGACTACAGGGCCCACGGCCTCTGGACCCCGAGGAGTCCGATGTCATATCAGCCTGCTGGAGCTCAGGGCAGTCAGACTGGCTCTGCTGCCGCTTCCTCAGCTCCAGGGTCAAGTGGTTCAAGTCCAGATGGACAATACCACGACCATGTACTGCCTCAACAAACAGGGCGGCACGCACTTCGCTCACTATGCACAGAGGCGCCCGGATCTGGACTCGCCAGCCGGCTGGAGGCGGATCTCCTAGCCATCCATGTGGCAGGAGTCGCAACCAACTGGCGGATGCTCTCAGCCGCTAGGCCAGACATCCCACCAGTGGTCTCTCCATCCAGAGGTAGCTACGACCTGTTCTCTCATTGGAGCAAACCGTTGGTGGACGGTTTGCCTCCAGGGAGAACACCGCTGAGGCTGTACCATGCCCGCCTCAGCAGGGTTCGCTGCAGGGATGCCTTCTCGAGGCCGTGACCCCAGGCCTCTTTACGCCTTTTCCCCATTTCCTTGATCCACAAGGTGTTACCTCAAGGTGAGGAGGACAAGGCGAGGGTGATCCTGGTAGCCCCAGATTGGCCACGCCAGTTCTGGTATCCAGATCCCTCAGCCTCAGCTGCAGGGTCCCGGAGCGGCTGTGTACACACCGGACCTGATATCAATGAACCAGGGAAGGTCCTTCATCCGACCTTCAATCCCTGCACCTCACAGCCTGGTTCCTGAGCGGCTAGAGTTCCAGGCTTTGGGTCTTTCCAAAGATGTCTACACCGTGGTTGAGGCATCTCAAAAGAATCGACCAGGAAATGTTATGCCTTCAAATGTAAGAGATTTTCCATTTGGTGTCGGGGCAAAGCCTGGACCCCTTATCCTGCTCTGTGGCTAACATTCTGGACTACCTTGGTCCCTCTCAAAGGGGTCTTCGGTCATCAACCTCAGGGTGCACCTAGCAGCCATATCGGCTTACGGGTGCGGGTCGGTCAGCCGGCGTTGGCTCAGGAAAAGGTGATCGGCGTTTTCAAAGGCCTGGATCACATATCCCCTCCGTGCGTGAACCTCCACCCCTGGGATCTTTTGCTGGTTTTGGCAAAGCTCATGGGCAAGCTATTCAACCCATGCACAAGTCTGCGCTCGCACTTGTCATGGAAGACGGCCTTCTTGGTGGCCATCACGCCAGCCAGAAGGATGGGGGAGCTCCAGGCGCTTTCAGTGGACTCCCTATCTGGTCTTTCACAGGGACAAAGTTGTCCCTGCTTCCACCCAAAATTCCTTCCAAGGTGGTGTCAGAGTTTCACCTCAACCAGGTGTTGACTCTGCCGGTATACTACCCTAACTACACCTCGGATGCAGTACAGGTTCCATACTCTGGACCTCAGGCGTGCTCTCTCTTACTATAAGGAGAGGACGGCGAAATTGGGAGAGGTTCGCCAGCTGTTTGTCACTTACGCTGAAGCCGCTTCTGGCAGACCTGCAGCCAAGCGGACTATTGCGAGATGGATTACATCATGCATAGGTCTGTGCTATGAATTGGCGGGTAAGGAGCCTCCCAAAGGGATAAGGGCTCATTCTCTCCGCCATACTGTCTTGGCGTGGCTGCTTCCAGGGACATCCCTATCCAGGAAATCTGTCGGCCGCTACCTGGAAGTCAGCAAACACCTTTATTACCCATTACCACATCGACCAGAGTCACGCCGGATGCTGGTTTTGGGGCCTCTGTTCTCCAATCTCTGTTCCCTAGGTAGGGGTGTGCGCCGCTCCCTCCTCCGGAGAACTGCTTGAGTTCGTTAACAGTGGATGAACAACATATCCACGCTTCCTAGAAGAACAGGTTACTCACCTGTAACAGTAGTTCTAGGAGTGGTATATGTTGTTCATCCACACGCATCCACCCTACCTCCCGGCTTTAGGCGCACAACCTGGCTTCCAGCGGCTAGATCTGGTGTCATGGGGCGGAGCCGAGGTATTTACCACCGGGTGGGTGGGAGGAGCCAGCTTGAAGACTTCTGGCAAGATTTAAAGGGAAGGAACAATGCCAGACAGTGTGGATAAACAACATATACCACTCCTAGAACTACTGTTACAGGTGAGTAACCTGTTCTTTTGCTCCACTCTTCTGGCACAGATAAATTATTTATTTCCATTTTGTTGGTCCATACGCTCACGTACCATTTAAAGGGACACTGTCAACCTTTTGCATATTATTTCTAGGTAAAACCCACATTTTATGATTGCTTACCTTCTCAAAATTCATTGATGTTGCTGGTTGTTTAATCTGCCTCCTTGCTTATTAGAACTGAAATGCACGGTAATGTGTAGTTACACACGGTCTTGTTTTGCTCCAGATTGTTTACTTAAGCTCACTGCATACTTCCTGAACATTAGAAACTCCCTCAGACAGTGCAGCCACGTGAGATATAATAGTCTCATCTACTCCTCTGCATAATGAGTAGCTAGATAGTGTTAGGGTGTTCCTGAGTCCAGGAACGGTGCAGTGGAGCTGGTCAACAAATGTAAACAAATATGTTTTAGTGTAGTACCACCAGTATAGTTGACACTCAGTTTTTAACTTTTAAAAGGAAAAAGGAGTTTGAATCAAAGAACCAGCTATATCTGCAGTCTCTATAGAATGAGAACAATCATACAATGTGTTTTAAACTAGGTAGACACTGAGGCCAGAGAGTGTTGACAGTGTCCCTTTAATGTGGTGAATTACGATGGTATTGTGCTTAGGTGCTTCAGGAGAAACTGTGTGTGGGTGCGTGTGTGTGTGTAATTTATGAAACAAATAACCACAATTTGTGAATTCTTCTGGCGTTGTTATTCTGTGGCTAGGTTTTGCAGCCTGCTTAATTGTAGAATTCCAGGTGTCTTGGTTTTTTTTTTTATGTGAGGTGGCGTCAATGAACTTTTGCTTTTTATCTGTTGACCATACTGTTACTCATTTTCTGTTTTGCATATTCCTGGCCTTGTGTAGCACCCCATTCAGTGGAAGAGAAGAATGGGAGAACCCTCCCCAGGATACCCTGGCCTGGAAACCATGTTACCCCTGCTGCTGACTGCTGTCAGTGAGGGTCGCCTCACTATTGAGGATATTGTCAAACGCCTCTATGAGAACCCACGCAAGATCTTCTCTCTGCCAGTTCAACAGAACACATATATTGAGGTGAGACATTACTTATTTTTTCAGTCACCTTGATTCTGTATGACATTCTAATGAAAGACATTTGGATGTATGAGAGTAAAGGTAAACTTTGGGGAGAAAAGCCCCAGAAGGAGCTGTATGTACATTTAAAGATGTTCTGAAACCGCACCATGAACTTTTTGTACCTACTGTTGGTGAGTAAATGTCATGTCTGCGCCAATCTATGATTTATAAACATAGGCATATATAGATGGTTAAGGACCGTTAGGAATTTCATCCATCTAGTCTGCCATATTTTTCACATTACAGTAATTTAAAGGAGTTTAAATACCTTGGTATTACCCTTGATTGCACAGTGTCTTTTCAGCTCACATGTTCAAGACATCTCAAAATCAGTCAACTCAAGAATTGAGGTCTTCTGCCACCCGTCGTTTGCTTTCTCACGAAGAAGCTATCGCTTTGTCATAACTGCCTCAGTCCTACCCGTCGTTGATTACAGGCTTGTCTTCTACAGGGCTGCCATTGATACACCCTAAAAGCAGTTATGACAGCCCTTAACAAATGCTGTAGACTTCTCACTGGTGCAGGAAGCATACGATACCTATGATCTCTGCAAGCAATCCAGCTGGCTCAATTGAAATAGTAGACTTGTTCACCAGACCTGCCTACTGGCTAAGAAAATTTGTCTTAACCTCACACCCCTGCAACTCATGCCTTATCTTGTCCACTGTCACTGCACATTTTACGCGCAGTTCCCTCAAATCAACATTTATCGCTCCATTCTGCCGCACTCAACCAGGCTTAACATACTTTCCACACCAGGGCCCCTGCTGCTAAACAGCCTTCCCCTGAAATTGCAGCTAAAACAAGCTTGGCCCAATCAGACATAAACTCTGCCAGCACCTCACTGACCTCAGCAGTTGTGACTGCTCTACCTAGGCTTGCGGCTTTGTTTCACCTCTCCCTCCTCTCTCTCTCCCTTTCTACCCTCCCCACGGAGCTTTTTTTCCTTCATGGAGGAGCCAAAGGCCACCATAAGGGCCGACGACCGCGTGGCACTCGTGAGGTTAGCCAGAAACGGCCGCTGGCTCCTCCTCCACCTCAGTTCTGCTTCTCCTACCATCGAGACAGCACCTCGCCTAAAGCTGAGAAGAATTCATAGTATGCCATTGCGGCCTAGTCGGTTCTCTGAGCCATTTTTGACACCTCGGAGCTGCTGCCGACGCCTGCCTTAGTAATATGCCCAAGTTCTGCTCACTACTTGGCACCGATACTGAAGACCTGGTAAGACCTTTCCTTAATGGCATTGTCTTTCTGTTCAAGTTTTGAGATCTTACTGAGAAACAGCTCTTACAGCAGGTTACACCATTAGAACTGAAGGCCCAGGACCCCACGGAAAAACTCTAGCTAGCAGTATCGGGGCGCCTGCCAGTCCCTCCCCGATGTCAGGCATCACATAAGGGGGGGGTCCTCAGCATCTCCAGTTGTTTTCCGCCGTTGAATCGCCAGCATTGGCCTCACGGAAGCCTGCTCTACTGTTACGACGCATGAAATCTTTAATTTAAGTAAACTTCAATCCATGCCTGCTTCTTCTACTTCTCCTGAAGGGCATCCTCTAAGTGCGCCTGCAGCAAGCAGATCCCCTTTGCAGACCATCATTCTGCCTCTGTCAGGTGTCTGGGCCGAACATGACACCCAGGCCTGCTCAATTTGCCAACAATTTAATAGCAGGACCCGGATCTGCCGCCAAAAGGTCCTTCAGGGATTCCTCCTCGAGGAGGAATTAAAAAAGATGGAGAAAAGACCTTCCTCCAAAGGGAATCTTCTGATAAATCTGAGAAGCACCGACAAGCATCGGGACTCGGACAGGGCAAAATCCCCAAGCAGGGCCTCACAGTCCAGGAGCAGCTCCAGCTCTACCCGTCCAATAGGTCTCCTTCCCGGCTCACTCCCAGCCTACCTCGGTAAAGGTATGGTCTTCAGAGGCTCTTCCGCCCCTTGCACCCGCCAAGACCTCTCTGGCCGAATGCCTCCAAGCCTGTTCCTTAGGACAGGTACAAAAGTCTTCCTCCAAATCGCAAGGTGCGCCTGACAGACGCCAGGACACTGACTTCAGGTCCGCCTCCCAACCTCCCTAAAGCACCTGAAAGGAAGACTTCCAGCTGACGCCCTTAAGCGGGCGACGGAGTCCAAGAAGGCGCCCCACCCAGCATCCGAAAAACGGCAGACCATTACACTGATGCCGTGGACACCGGACGCCAGGGGTCCTCGGCGAAGAGGCTACCACGCCCGCCAAACGACCAGACGGGTGGCATGGAGGAAGCTGGCTTGCCCAGGAGCCGGATCCAGTGTCTCTCGGACCTGACGCCGGTCCATCGTCAGGCATGAACATCCAGGAGGTGAAGGATTTGTTCACCTTCTGGTGGGAAACCATCAGGAAGGACGTGGTTCCTCCTCCTCCTCCCTAGGGGCGCCAAGGTGACAGACCCCGACCCCTCAAGGGAGCCAACTGCACCTCCTCGGGCCGATCGAGAGGCAAGAACGCCCATCATGCTCTCCTCAGAGTCCCCGGCCCGGCTGACCCAGGGCAGACGCCGATCAAGAGATTACTCCAGACCAGATATGTCCAAAATCTCCATGTCTCCATCTCTTTCAGTCCCCCATCACCAGACCCACGGACCTTCCAAGGTCGCCTCGGATGATCCCTCCTTTTCGAAATCATGAGGCACTTCCAGGACAATATGGGATGGGAGACTGAAGAACTAGACCCCAAGAGACAATGCCTTGCCCGTTACCTCAGGCAGAAAGACCAAGCCTGTGGTGGTCCCACCTTGGTGGACACCTTTACGGACGCCACCAAGGCAGCTTGGAAGCGCCTGCATTCCACACCGGCTGTTCCAAAGAAGGCTGACCACCTTTACAGGGCTCCTATGGAGGACCAGTATTTGGCACAACAGCCCCTGGCCGACTCCCTGGTCATTACTGCATCTCATGACAGGTCCCAGCAGCCTCAACATTTGAGCACCCAATTAGATTCATGGGAAGACGCATGCAGGCTGCTACATGCTCTATTAGGTCTTTGAACTATCTGATGCACATGGTGCAATTTCAGAATACCCTCTGGGATCAGGGCCAAGACCTTTTAAAGATTTACCAGATGGCTAAAAGAAGGAGGAGCTGCTAAACCTCCTCTAAACTGGGTGTGACGTGGGGACCCAGGTTCTCGGAGCCGCATTGACTCAGCGGACTCAGCAGCCAGGGGAGCAGCTACAGCTGCTTGTCTCCAGAGACACTGTGGTCGAGGGTCTCCGGATTTACCCTGGACATCCAGAAGAATCTCCTGGACGTCCCCTTATAATGGAGCGGTCCTCTTGGTGAGGAGTCCGAGAAGGTCATCACTGAATTGCAGGACACTGGGAAGGAAGGCAGTCAGGACTGTACAAGCCATGTACAGACCAAAATCTGGTTCCTTTCAGAGGAACCAGAATCATTTCATGCGCCAACAAAGGCAATAGCTCACGTTCTGGCCAGCAAACCCAGGGTAACTTTGGCTGTAAGAATCAAGCCAGGTTCCCTTGGGCGGGGCCAACACCACCACAGCATGACTCCTTCCCTGCCCCGCCTCCTCTGGATCAAAGGGTCGAGAAGGTCGGGGGTCGTGATCTCATCACCTTTCAGGATGGCAGAGGATCACTTCAGACCGGTGGGTGTTGCAGTTGGTCTAATGAGGTCACTCTATAGAGTTCCTCGATCACCCGCCATCCAGACCTCCCCTGCTCTCCTGCTACTTGGTCAGCATGCTCTGCTTATTCAGCAGGATATCTTGGCCTTTCTACAAAAGGAGACCATAGAATATGTTCCACTGAACCAGAGAAGAAACGTTACTATTCCCACTTCTTCCTGGTTCCAAAGAAATAAAGGATTTGCTTCCAATTTTGGATCTCAGTGATCTCAGCAAATTTGTGCTGTATAAGCATTTCCGCATGGTGAGCCTGCCAGGTCTCATTCCCATGCTCAAAGAGGGCACATGGCTGGCCGCTGAATATGCAGGATGCTTACCCACATCTCCCATCGCTTGAGCGCACTGCAGATTTCTCGCTCGAGTTTCTGGGATGCCACTACCAGTTCTGAGCCCTCCCATTTGGACTGTCTTCAGCACCTTGGGTGTTCACGAAGTGTATGGCAGTCGTGGCTGCAGCTCTCAGGAGAGGGGCTACTACATGTTTCCGCATTCCAGACGACTGGCTTCTCATGGCACTCCTCCCGGAGGCCCTGATGTCCGCAATACAGGATACCTGTTCTCTTCCTATCGCTGGGCATCACCATCAGTCAGTAGAAGTCGCGTTTGTTCCATCTCAGAACTTGCACTTTATAGGAGCGGTTCTGCACACAATTTAGGAAGGGCATTCTTCCCAGGACAGGCGGAACGCATCAGATCCCTCATAAGGGACATAAAGGAGAAGAATACGGTACCGCCCACACCGCCCTTTGCCTGCTCGGACACGTGGCAGCTGCCATTGCAACGGTTCCCCTAGCTCGACTCAATATGCGGTCACCCAATGGATGTTGCGGGCACAGGGACCAGAAGCAAGATCATCTGCAGCATCCAGTCCGGGTCACAAATGCTGTCATCTGAGACTGGCATTGGTAACTCGTCCCAGACTACCTTTGATGGGAGTCCCTCATTGCACCACCTCCTTCAGCAACTCTCTCCATGGACGCCTCGGGTCCGGATGGGGAGCTTACTCAACAGGGTCAGGACCAAGGCTCCTGGTCGCCTCTAGAGTCCCAACTTCACATAAACATTCAGGAGATGAGAGCGGTCCTGTATGCCCTACAGGCATTCCAGATGGAGATTCCACCGGTACTTCTTCTTGTACAAACAGGCAATACCACGGTGATGTACTATCTCAACAACAAGAAGGCACTCATTCCTACCGCCTTTGCAGGGAGGCTCAAAGGGTTTGAAATTGGGTATTGCAACACGGCGCACACATCATTGCAGTACATGTTCCCGGTGTGGACAACACTATCGTGGACAGCCTAAGCCGATCACAGGCCAGGGTCTAAAATGGGAACTGCTTCAGGAAGTCGCAGAGGACCTGTTCTACAGATGGGGACACCAGAATTAGACCTCTTCGTGTCCCCATTCAACGCAAAACTGCCCAATTTCTGCTCGCTAGATCCAGAACCTGGTGTTTTCTGGCAGACCGTTGTCCCTCCTCTTGGACGGGCAGGTTCCTCTATGCTTTCCCGCCTTTCCTTTGATCCAGAGGGTTCTATTGAAGTCTCGCCAAGAGCAAGCGTGCCTTATTCTAGTAGCACCCTTTTGGCCCAGGCAGATTTGGTTCTCTCTACATCAGCTGGCCCAGGAACCTCCGGTGCTTCTGCCATTTTGCTCGCCTTCTATCCCAGGAGACAGGCTCCTTGGTCCATCCGGATCTTCGGTCTCTAAACCTGCATGCCTGGCTCCTAAGGATTAGCAGTCCTGAGATACGGGGTCTCTCAGGAAGTTGTGGACATTCTGGTGGCAGCCAGAAAACCCTCATCATATGCTACTTACGCCATGAAGTGGCGATTTTGTATTTGGGCTCAGGCTCGAGTATTGACCCCATTGGAGTGTTCTGTAAGGTCTGTTTTTAGACTACCTCCTATCCTTCTGTGGGCAGGACTTGCCTATTCCTCCATTAAGGTCCATCTATGCGCTATTTCAGCGTACCATTCTCCGATGGTCACAGGTCTCTAGCTCAACTAGAGGCTTTTACGCCTTTTGCGCGCATCCTGCACTTGAGACCTCCCATCAAAGAGCCGGTTCCACCTTGGGATCTTCCTTTGTTCTAGAGCAGCTTACGCTGCCTCCTTTTGAACCAGCCACGATCATGCAGCCGCCTCTCGCTTGGAAGACGCCCTTTAGTTGCTGTTATTCTGCCAGAAGAGTTTCTGAGCTTCATGCACTCATGTGCAAGGATCCTTATTTGGTTTTTCACAAGGACAGGGTGTCCTTGAACAGATCCTAAGATCTTACTTGAGAGGGCTCTTGCAGTAGATAATTACATATAGGACTGACATCGCAGGCGGCAGGACCCCACGGAAACATTTCTAGCTAGCAGTCCCTGGCGAGGGACCGCCCCACGCTCAGGTGACCGGCATCAGGAGATGTTGGTATAAAGGCGGTCCCTGACGCCCGCTTCTCCAGTTCTTTCCTGCCGCTAGCTCCGCGTAGCGCTAGTGAAAGTTAGTTGCTTCGTCAGCCTCCCTTCGTCGGTTTTTAACGAATTATTCTGGATTTTTTTTTGACAACGCCAGGTCATCGCCAGTGTATGTCGTCCCCTACATCCTCCGAGCACAAAATAAGTGCGACTCGCAGGGCGCCCAACTCCTGCACAAGGACGGCCATTCCCTGTGCCTGTTCTGTCTAGGCCCTGATCACCCGGTCGAGAAGTGCCAGCACTGCCTCAGCTTCAGCGGCTACCCAGAAAAGGTGGCAGCAATCCCTGCAAGCCCACATTTTGAAGAAAAGATGAGTTCGATGGAGAAGGAGCTCAAAAACTGAGGCAGGCGCCCACTTCAAGGCCATTGGAAGAAGAAAGACAAGGAGAGGCACCGGACAAGGGCCTTTCTCTGCGTCTCCTCGGGAGTCGTCGGGTCTCAGGTAACGCTCCTCCAAGGGACCGCTCCTCGACGGCCGCCTCTGAGGGCGTCTGCCCGCCCTGTCTGGCTCGCGAGGAATTTCCGGGCGCCTGGGCAATTGAGGCCTTCGCTGCACCTTCGCAGCCTACTGGCGCTGGTGACTTGAGAAGTCGGACGCCGGGTTCCTCCGACGTCCACACGGAGAAAGCTGGTAAGCACGACCCTTCTCGGGCGGTGCGCGGCCCTCTCCCCGGGCTGACCAGGCCGCATCCTTCCCCGGTCTGCCTCCAGTGAAGGCTCCCATAAGTCGAACGCTGGCTCTCCGGCCCGGGCACTCACTGTAAAACCACACGTCGATTCGCAATCCAGTCAGCGAAGAACCGACGATGGGACCTACTCCACGCCCATCGCCCCCAGTTCTCTGCAGCCTTCGCTGCCATCCTGGGACCCTAAGTCCCCAGCCCGACACCGATTCTTTCCCTCCATCCCCGGGCGACGCTGGGGAACTTCCTCCGCCGGACCGCCCTCCTAGGTGCGTCGGATCTGACATCTGCTCTCGGACGCCGGCTCCACGCTGGGGCCTCACGCCCGGTTTTACCAACTCCGCCAACATCCCGCCTCCGGATGTCGCCACCGCCAGGCCTCTGGGGCCGCTCCAACTTGATCCGCCTGTGAGACCGCTTAGCGGGGCTGCCTGTTTCAGCAGCTCCTCCGCTCCCGGTACCCTCCGCCCTATCCAACGCCCGGCGTATCCGGGACCACCATATCCGGCGCCACAGTACCAGGCGGTCGGTCTTTCCAGCGCTGCAGTACCTGGCGCTACAATACCCGGCCGGGGTACCCTCTGTCGGGTTTTGGATACTCTCCATATGGGTTCAACCCATATCCTTATCCCCTCCTCCTCCACCGCCCCCACAGCCGCCGTGAACTTGCAGGAGACTCTGGCCTCCTGGTGGGCTGAAGCCAAGGCTCCAGCTCACCAGGGAGGTGGAGAGCCGCCCGTACCGAGTGGTGCCGTCTCAGATTCCCGTATGTCCGGTGGCACACTCCTCACCACCTCGGACTCCAGGGCTCCCCATCTGGATCCAGAGAAGGCGAGATCGACTTCCTCGGGTGCTTCCCATGTGGTGTCCGTCCTCCCTGGGTCGGGAAAGAGGTCTTTTTCTCTTCACCCTCGGACTCCTCTGATTCCACCGACGGTTGCTCAGAAAGGACGACGAGCCACACCTCCCATCGAAGCCCAGGCCAAGGACTCCTCCAAAGTCTCCTCCAGAAGATCCTTCTTTACGGAGTTGCTAAGGAAAATCCAGGAGGTTCATCAGTGGCACTCTTTGAACCAGACCCTCAGCGCTTTGAAACTCGCCGAGCATCTGGATCTGCCCGTGACAGCTCCTGCTTTGGTGCCACCCTGGATAGAGCTCACGCTGACCTTGTCACCACCATCTGGAAACAGCCGTCGGCTCTAGCCCCACTTCCACGGAAGTTGAATAGGCTATACCAGGCTCCCAAGGTGTCGTCGATTTTTAGATTCTCATCCTCGCACCGACTCGGTCGTGATTAGCACTGCCACGGCCCGGTCGGCCAACCTAAAACATCTTAGCTCGTCGCCACCTGACAAAGAATCCTGCCTACTGCACTAGTATGGAAAGAAGATCTTTGCTTCCTCCACGCTGGGGATTAGGCCCTGAACTATGTCTGCCATATGGGGACTCAGAAAGCTATTCTTACTTGGGTGGAAGCCAAACTGGACTCCCTGCCAGACTCCCAAGTCAAGCAGAAGTTGGCTGATCTTGTCCGCTCTGCATGGTCAGCCAGTCGACACATGCTTCATGCAACCTCACGGTGCAGTGGACACTGCTGGGCGGAGCTCAGCTTTCGCCGTAGGCCCTACGTCGACATGCTTGGCTCCTTGTGTCAGGGTTGGTCCTGGAGAGTGCAATCTGCTATCCAGGAAGCGCCCTTCTGGGGGTTGTGCTGTTTGGTGGTGATGTCAAGGACATCATCACCGATTTGCAGGAGAAGGGATGGCACTGAAGTCTGTTGACTCCATGTACCGCCCCCACCAGCTGCAGCGCGTCCCTTTCGCAAGCGGAATCGTCCCAGGCGAAACCCCAGGAAGGCGGGCACAAAACGTCGTGCCCCACAGCTGCTAGCGCCCGCCCAAAAACAGCGGGTGCTTAGCTACGGCGCTGCCCCACAGCACCTGACTCCTTCCCTCTCCCACAGCCTCTGGACTCCCGGAGGAACGGTAGGAAAGAGGTTTTCCTCCACCTTCCTGGATGGGAGAGGATAACATCAGATTCTTGGGTGCTCCAGCTGATAGCAGAAGGACACTCGATAGAGTTTGTACAGAAACCAACTCACCCCCCACCCCAAAGTCGTCATATTCACGGGAACACCTTCTCTTGGTCCAGGAGGAGATTTCAGCTCTACTTCTGGAAACAAGCAACAGAACCTGTCCCCTTAATCTTCAAGGGATGGGTTACTATTCCCATTTCTTCCTGGTCCCAAAGAAGACAGGAGATCTCAGACCTATTCTGGATCTCAGTTCCCTGAATCTTTTGTGGGTACAAAGGTTCAGAATGCTCTCTGCAGAGCCTTCTGCCCCTTCTCCGTCAGGTCAATGGCTATGTGCCCTGGATATACAGGATGCTTACCTGCACATTTCCATTTGCCCGTCTCATCCAGAATATCTTCGTTTGCGTTCCAGGGGACCACTACCAATTCAAGGCCACTTCCATTTGGCCTTTCCTCGGCGCCAGTGTTTACCAAATGCCTGGCAGTGGTGGCGGCCTACCTGCGTACCAGGGAGGTGCAGGTTTTCCCGTACCTGGACGATTGGCTCCTGGCGCCCTGTCCAGGAGGAACTCCTGCGCTGCCTCACCCTTACCCAGCAGGTTTTTGCCTGCGGGTGTTACCATCAACCATTCCAAGTCTCACTTGATCCCATCCCAGAGACTACAGTTCATCGGGCGATTCAAGACACGACCATTGGCAGGGCCTTCCTGCCTCCAGACTCAAATAAGTCTGTTGTTCAGCCATGGTAGTCAGTACAAGGTCAGTCCTTACCTTCTCAGGCTCATGGCGGCTGCTATCCCGACAGTTCCCCTCGTACTCCACATGAGAGTATCTCAGTGGACTCTCCGCTCCCAGTGGGATCAGTTAGTGGGCGACTTGGATCACCCAGTTCTAGTCTCCTCGCCCGATGCTTGAGACTTGCAGTGGTGGATGGTTCGAGAACCTGTTTTGAGAGTTCCTTCCTTCGTCTCCTCCCAGGCGCTAACCACAGGCCTCGGGCGAAGGTTGGGAGCCCATCTAAGTCCCCATCGGACCGAGGGCTCCTGGTCCAAGCTCAACAACACTCCACATCAATGTACTCAAGCTGGGCAGTGTTGTACGCTCTGCAAGCCCTTCACGCATACATCCTTCCTGGCCATCTAGCTGTCCAGATGGACAACATGTGTGTGATTTGGTACATCACAGCAAACAGGGGGACTCGGTCCTACCCTCTTTGCAGGAAGCAGTGAGGTTTTGGGATTGGGCAACACAACATGACCTCAGCCGCCTCACGGCATTTCATTTGCGAGTCGACAACACCCTGGCAGACCAGCTAAGTCGCTCATCTGCTCTGACTCACGAATGGGAACTGGACCAAGGGTCCTAGACAATATCTTCTGACTTTGGGGAACACCACAGGTAGTCCTGTTTGCATCCCATCTAAGCGAAAGCTTCCCGTCTTCTGCTTGCTCGTTCCAGAGTGAGGTGTTTTTGAGAGACGCTCTGTCTCTAGACTGGAAGGACAGATTCATCTATGCCTTTCCCCAATTCCACAAGTTTTGCAGAAACTAGCTTCAGAAGGAGCACGATTGATTCTGATTGCTGCTTTCTGGCCCAGGCAAGTTTGGTTCTCTCTTCTACAACACTACTCAGAGGATCATCCTCTTCCTCTTCCTCTATCTCGAGGTTTACTGACCCAGGATCAGGGCACCCTGGTCCATCCAGGCCTCAAATCTCTTCAGCTGCATGCATGGCTCCATAGCTTAGCCCAATTCTATTTTGGGGTTTCTCCTCAAGTGGCGGAGATTTTGGTGGAGCTAGAAAACCCTCCACTAGATACACCTACGCCATGAAATGGAAAAGATTCACTATCTGGGCTGCTTCCAAGGATGTGGAACCCTTTTCCTGCTCAGCGGGGCTTCTGCTGGAGTACCTATGCCATATGTTTGACCTGGGTCTCAGTCATTCTTCTCTGAAAGTCCACATGGCGCCATCTCGGCCTATCATGTCCCTTGCAGACAAGACATTTGCTCAACTGGAGGTCTCTAAGACCTTTCTCAGAGGGTCCTCCATCTGAGACCTCCTATCACGTACTCCTGCTCCCCTTGGGACTTGAACTTTGTTCTCGAGAAACTTACTCTGCCTCCTTTGAACCGGCAGCTTCCATGAGAGCTGAAGTTCCTTTCATGGAAGACTCTCTTCCTGGTGGCCATTACTTCTGCTCTGAGAACTTCCAAGCTCCAGGCCCTGATGTGTAAAATTCCATACTTGATTTTCACAGGAATGTGTTGCTCTGCACACTAACCCTAAGTTCTCCTTAAGGTAGTAGCGAGTCTACTCTAAATCAGTCCATAGATTATCCACCTTTTCACACAGTACTGTAATGAGGGGAGTATTTACTCCGTACTACGGATGTTCACAGGATTCTGAGATACTACACCAACAGGACGAAGGATCTCAGAAAGACTGATCAACTGTTCATCTGTCTTGCTCATAAAAGGGAAGGCAATGCTGTTTCTAAGCAATGCCTACCTAAATAGTTGGCTCATGGCATCACTTTCTGTTATGACAAATACAACAAGACCCTGCCAGGTCAAGTAAGAGGCCACTCCACCAGAGGAATAGCTGCCTTAGCGGCTTGTTTCAAGAATGTGTCGTGGCAGATATCTGTGCTGCCGCCACCTGGACTTCCGTCCATAGCTTTACTAAACACTACAGTTTAGATATTGCCTCGCCGAGTAGAGCAGGCTTCGGGCTGGCTGTTCTGCAAGGTCTCTTATCTTGAAGCTTGCACAGCTAGAACTGCTTCTTGGAGTATTTTCCTCCTCCCGGTGCTTCTTCTTGTTCCAGACTGCTCTGGATTCAGTCCTATATGTAATTACCTGCAAGAGGCCTCTCGTAAGATAGTACAGTTACGTAAGAACTTACCATAACAGTAGATCTTCGAGAGAGGCTCTTGCACTGATAAATCCTTCCCGCCTCCATCCCCTAAGCTTTTTGCTCCATTTCCAGTGAGGGAATATCCGCTCTCTCTCATCCGGCCTCTTTTGGCCTGTGGCAGGAAAGAACTGGAAGGCGGGCCAGGGACTGCCCTTTATACCGTGGTCCCTCGCCAGGGACTACTAGCTAGAAATCTTTCCATGGGGTCCTGCCGCCGCCACGCCAGTCCTATATATAATTACCTACTGCAAGAGCCTCTCTCGAAGATCTACTGTTACGGTAAGTTCTTACGTAACAGTACTTTCCCTTCCCAAGGTGGTCTCAGCTGTCACACTCAACCAGGATATAGACCTACCGGTGTATTACCCGAATCACGGTAACGGGGAAACCCTGTTGCACACTTTGATGTGCATAGGTGCCTAGATATTATCTAACCATAACCAAAGCCCATTGTAAATCGGACCAGCTCTTTGTTTCTTACGCTCAGAGGATGATCGGTGCTCCTGTTTCTAAACATTCACTTTCTAGATGGCTGGTAAAGTGCATCATGTTATGTTATCAGAAGCACAATAAACCCTTGCCGGGCCGTGAAGGGTCATTCTACTGGGGTGGCTACCTCCTTGCTGCACTTAAAAATGTCTCCACTTCAGCCATCTGTGCAGCAGCGACCTGGAGCACTGTACACATTCATCAGGCACTACAGTTTGGATATTGCCTCTAGGTGCAGAGCTGGTTTCGGCTGACGGTCCTTCAGGGACTTTTGTCCTGAAACTTGGAGCATTCCTCCTATCCTCCTCCCGATAACAACTTGGTCCCTTACTGCTTGGGAATCAGTCCTAATGGTGTAACCTGCTGCAAGAACTGTTTCTCGAATAAGATAGTACAGTTACGTAAGAACTTCCCGTAACAGTAGATCTTCAAGAACAGCTCTTGCAGCAGGTAGTTTCTCCCACCTTCCCCTGGAGGTTGAGTCTTCTGACCTAATTCTTCAGCTACATCGTCTTTTGGCGCCTTCTATGAACCTTCCTTTGAGCGGATCCTCGGTCTCCCTTCAGATGTCACACTTGAGTTGGGAGTCTCCAGTGGAGAACTGAGGATGCTGGGGACCGCCCTTTATGTGATGCCTGGACGTCGGGGCAATCCCCGCTGGATACTGCTAGCTAGAGTTTTTCCATGGGGTCCTGGCGCCTGCCAGCTTCAGTCTTAATGGTATAACCTGCTGCAAGAGCTGTTCTCGAAGATCTACTGTTACGGTAAGTTCTTATGTAACTGTACTTTACCGCTGCATCATGCCAGATTCGGAGGACAAGAAACGTTCGTCGAAAGCAGGTTTGCCTTCTGTGTGTCTGTGTCCCTATGGCCAGCAAATTTCCATGATGGACCGCATGATTTCTGCCTTTCATGCCTTGGATCCCAGCATGACAAGGATCACTGCGACACCAGCTTCTCGATGGACCGCAGTGTTCTCGAGCACTGCATGTTGAAAGTCAGAAGGCTCCACCGACTTCGTGGGCAGCGGCACTCTCGCTGGTCCAAGTGTAGGACTTTTCACCCTTCCTCCGGGTCCCCTTCTGGGCCTACATGGTCCAGTGAGGAGGGCTTCCTCTTCCTCATCTAGCCTTGCCATGGATGAGGTCTCTACCGAGGTGCCAGAGAACTGGTCTAGCTCCACCCTGGGTGGGGCCAGGTGTACCGCACTGGCAGTCACCTTTTGGAGGTGCAGGCTCCCCTGTTGTTGGGACCCATGGTCACTGGGTCAGTGCGGCGTTCCTCGGCGCCGCCTCCGATCCCAGAGCCATTAGTGGCTCCGGTGATCAGGGCGGCACCACAAGGGTGCTGGACCTTCCTGGGGAGAGCTCTGAGTCGCCAGTCTGGCTCTCCTCTTCAGAGCTAGATGATTGGGAGGCTGACCCAGACTGGCAACCTGAATCCCTGGAGTCGGGTTCCCGAGGCCCAGGGCAGTTGTGCCTCCCCAGGTGCACACACACACACACGCTGCCTCCAGTGACTGCAACCTGCGCCAACCCCCAGGCTGATAGTGGTGTCAGGGTGGTGGTGGGTCAGCAGCCCTGTTGCTATGGTGTGGTGGTCCGGGCTTTGGGAAGGGTTGGTGCCGTCCCCCCCTCTTAAGGCTAGGACCGGGTCCCCTCCTCTCGGCTCTTCTCAGGAAGCCTACAGAGTTGGGGCTCCCTATGGCACAGGGTCCGAGAATGAGGTCTCCCTCGAATCAGCGGGTTTCGGGACGGGACGAGGGCTGCGACACTCCTCTGCAGTCCTTTAGGGCGAGGGAGGAGCCTCAGTGCTGAACCCAAGTTCTCTCCTCGCCTCTTTGAGAGAGTCCTCGGTGAGGCTGGGATTGCCCTTCTGGATCCATGCGGCTCCAGTCCCTCATAGGGAAGCTTGCCTACAGGGCTCTATCCCAACTGTTTTCATTGCTCCATGGTGACAGCAGACCTTACGGATTCCCTGTCCTTCCAGGATTGCCTGATAGGTCTTTAGCCTTGGCAGAGGCGTGCCATGTACAGTGGCCAGTTCTTCCCCTTGCCTCTGTGTCCAGCCCTTCTTCCAGGCCATGTTGGTCCTTTGGGACCTTTGACCTGGGAACTGTTCAGATCCCAGGCTCGGACTTCCCAGTATGTTAGCGCCATGGACGAGCTGGTCTTACAGCCATCTCCCCTCCACAGCCCGAGTCTGACTCTTTGGGTTCCTCAGTCCTCGTTTCCTCCTTTGAGGAAGAGGAACCCTCTGTCCACCTATCCGCTGACACCGATCAAGCTCCCAGTATCAGCACTTCCTGGCGAGGCTGGTCCAAGACCTGCATTTTTTTTATACTATCGCAATACCAAGCGTATAACGCAAGCCTTTTAGGCAAGTACGGTGCAAACCACTTAGTGGTCCCCTCTGCCCTATCCCTTTCTAGGAGGCATCGTACAGTGCCTGGCAGCTTCCACCTGTCAAAGCTCCAGCCTCTGGGGACTGCCAGCGCCGGTACAGCACACCACAGAGGTCTCCAGACGCCTTGTCACATCCCACTATTGGGTTGACATGACTGGACACCCTACCGGGCATAGACATCTGGCCCGCAACTGGCCCCCTGATCCTGACTCTGTAGAGTTCAACACCTAGGTGGAGAGATTTCTTCTCTGCGGGAGTATGTTATGTGTTGTTTCAGATCAGGCACACCATTCTGCCTGTAATCTGCATCTGTGGGTGATGCGGGCCAGGCACCGGCATCGCTGCCTGATTCGGAGGCTACCCGGCCAAGCGTAGCCCTCTCTGCGATAGGCCTGGAGCTAGCAAGGCACCAGTCAAGGGCATCTTATGACACCAGTGAAGTTACTTTACAACTTGCAGGGACAGCGATCTGCATTAGGCGGATGGTGTGGCTTCACCTATCACAGTTGTCATCCTTGGCCTGGCATAGGGTGATGGCCTCCTTGTTCCGAGAGACCCACCTTTTCTCCCGAGGCCGAGATGGGAACTGCAGGCGCCTTCCTTCCCCTAGGGAATGGGGACCACACCTTGCCTAGCCAATGGAGGTCTCATCCCCATGTATTCCCCACAGGGGACTGAGGATGCTAATACTGGATCCTCTTGGGAAGTGTAACTACCAGTGATGAAGACTGACACAAGGAAGATGGGAAAATTACATATCTACCATAATTTTTGATCTTCCTGTGTATCTTCGCCATTCATCACTGAATCCCACCCACCTTCCTCAGACAGCCTCAGTCCTGGGTGATGCCTCCTCATTGCTCGCCCTCCTCGGGGATCCAGTTGGGTCCCTCTATTCCTTAGTGCCCCCGAACCCTGTGGGTTCTTCCTTTGGAAAACTCTAACCAGGGAGGGAGGAGGGAAATCCTCACCAAGTGTGGTCCCCACCCACAGGTGATTGGAGGAGAGACCTTCTCCATGCTTCTTCTCCTGACGGGGGTATTAATAAACCGAGATTCAGCCTTGGTAACAGCTACCTGTGCTTTGGCTGTCTGCCTTTTCCTTTAGGCACTTCCTGGTCTCTCAAGATCTGAGTTGCCTGTCGTATGGATGTTGGTCCCTCTTCCTTCCCTGCTCCCTCTCTCTCTCTTTCCTTTCCTTTCCATCTGTTGCAATCCAGGGACTTGGGGTCTTTTGGCCCATACCCGCCAGATTTCCTCTGGTCGGCCTACTCCTTTTCAGTTTATATCCTTTTCCTCATGCTATCCCTCGGCTCCTTCCCCGCCCTCATTTTCTTCTCTGGCCTTCTTTTTTTTTTTTTCCTCCTGTCTCTCCAGCAAGCAGAACCGAGGTGGAGGTGGAGCCATCGACCATTTCTGGTCAACCGCGGGTGCCACGCAGTCGTCAGTCTCGTGGGCAGCGGTGCCAGCTCCTCCCCCAACAAAAAAAAGTTAACACGGGTGCTCATCTCCAGCCAGTCACCCACCAGTGATGAATCGTGAAGATGCACAGGAATATCAAGAATTATGGTAGATATGTAATTTTCATATCTGCAGCCCATTCTGGGCTTCCAAGACCTCTGAACTGTAGGTCCAGTACCAATAAAAGAACAACAAAATATTTTCACAGTCACTATGCCAGGCCTGATGCCACTTCTTGAGTAGAGAGGCCTGGCTGTGCTCCTGGACATGCGAGATGCTTTCCTGCATATCTTGGTATTTCCGTCGCACAGGAGGTTCCTCCTGGCCAGGCGTGTTGTTGTTCTCCTTAATGGGAGGTTCCTTTATGCCTTCTCTCTGTCTCCTCTGAGTCAGAGGGTGCTAATCAAGCTGCAGATGGAGGGAGGAGGGCCAGCCTGATTCTGGATGCACCATTCTGGCAAAGGCAGATGAGGTTACAGTTACTGCCGCAGTTTCTTGGAGGGCCTCAGTTTTCTCTGCCCCACTGCAGGGATCAGTTGGCGCAGGCTCAGGGACCCTGGTCCATCCCAGCCTCAGATCCCTTTGTCTGCATGTCTGACTGCTGTTGACATAGCCATCGCCCGGTTTGGGGTGTCCCACAGAGTAGCAGGAGTCCTCGTGGCAGCTCAGAGTCCTCCACTAGAGCCACATATGTTATGATGTGGTAACGATTTGCCATATGTGCTGCCAGTCGTCATCCAGACCCTTTCACTTGTCCAATGGGTCAGATTCCAGACTATCCGATATTTCTGTCAGACTTAGATCTTCAGTACTTCTCCATCAGGGTGTACCTTTCGCTGTCTCAGCCTTTCACAAGCCCATGGGTAATCGCACTGTGATTCCATGGGATGTATCCATATCTTCCTGTGGAGCATCCTGTTGTTGCATCCACCAATCCGCTCTCTGTCCTGGATTGGGATTTGAATTTAGTTTTGATGATCTTGACCCTGTCTCCATTTGAGCCGCCGAGACTTGAGTGCTATGCTTTCTGTCTTGAAAAGCGTTTTTAGTTGCTATTACTTCTGCTCGAGGATTTTTAGAGCTTCAGGCCCTCTGGTGTAGTGGCCTTATTTTCTTTTTCACTAAGGCTGTGTGTTTTGTGCACGGATCCTAGGTTTCTCCTTAGGGTGGTGTCTGAGTTTACTCTGAAACAGTCTGTCCACTTACCTGCTTATTTTCCTGAGCATGCCAATCCAGGGAAGCACCGCCTCTATGTTAAACATGCGAGAATTTTGAAAGTTTTACTGATCTGAACTAAGGAATGCAGATAGTCGAAACAACTTTGTCCTTTGCCACAGGTATTGAGGACATTAAGGTTTATAAACACTGCTTGTCTAAATGGTTGGCACACTGTATTATGTTTCTGCTGCAACAAGCATGACAAAGAGTTGTCGGGGACTGTGAAAATCCATTCCACAAGGGGCATGGCTACTTCTATGGCCTGTTTCAGAGGGTCTTAGATGCCAACATTTGCGGTGCTGCCACCGAGTACCGTCCATACCTTTCACCAAGCACTACAGTCTGGACATTGCCTCACAAGCCTCGCAGGTTTTGGCAGGGTTGTGTTGCAGGGCTCCTGTCATCAGTTTAGGGATGACCTTCCGCCCAGACTGTTTATGTACATCTGTAACTGCTTGGGACTCGCTCCATATGAGTGACCTGATGACTGAGATACTGTAAATGAAAGAACAGTTACGTAAGAACTTGCCCTACGGTAGATCTTGAGGGATCTCGGTCATCAGGTCTAACTTCCTCCACCATCCCCTTTTACGTGGCATTTTTCAGATCTGGCTGTTGGTGTATCCAGCCTTTTATTTTGGCCTGGGCACCTCTTCTCTCCCGGTCCTCCATGGCACAGGTTTGCTCCCGAGTCTCCATGGGGGAAGAACTGAGGAGAGAGTGGAGCAGTTCACGCCTTTATAGGGTTGGTGGCGTCAGCATGGGTGGCCCCAGTAGTACTGCTGAAAATCTTTCGTGTGGGTCCCATTTCCTGGTGGTGAAGTTCCATATGTGTGACCTGATGACTGAGAGCCCTCGAAGATCTACTGTTATGGTAAGTTCTTACGTAACTGTTCTTTCCCCTTTCTGGGATTAAGAATTACTGTATTATCTGCATACATAACATTTTGAGTTCAAACAAAAATGGCAAACCATTTATGAAGATGGAGATATTGGAGGAACCAGCACTGATCCTTGGGAGTATGGCAGAAAGCATCTGCCTTGGTTCAGAGATGGATTCATTCATCTTACTGTGCTGTAACCTGTTATTGAGGGAGTCACTGAAACATTGCAAAATATAGCCCAGTGTAAACACATGACCGGAGAATAGGGACAGTTAAACTTGAATGAGATTATTGAACTACTGCTTCAAGCAGCTCTCTTTTTATTAGAACAGAATGGCAGTAAATGGCTGTAGAGAAACTCAATGTACTCCAGTCATGCAACAAGACTGATAATGTGATTTTCTTTCTTACATTTGATAGGTTGACCTGGAACAGGAGTGGATGATTCCAAGCCACATGCAGTTTACCAAATCCAGTGGACCCCATTTGAGGGCATGAAAATGAAGGGAAGAGTGAGGAGGTCGTTTTGCGAGAGAGGTTGCTTATATATTGATGGACAGGTACCATCTGCAGCAGGACAGCTGTGACTAGAACTGTTAATAGATGTATTCTTTGAGGTGAACCATGTATCTTTGAGGATGTCTTCCATAGGCCATACCTTTGAAACTGTATTCATGTCAGTGCTAGAAACACATGGAAACTTTTGCTAGCTGAGGTCCACTCATGACGACATCATGTAGCTGCCTACATAAACATAGGCGACCTTATCTCTCCCCGGTTCATTTCCGCCGCCTGCTGTGTTTGTTGGATCTCCTATGGAAATGAATACGCCTAACCATTGTGGTTTATATTTTTAGAAAGTAATCACTAATAATTTAGTGATGACCGTTGACTGTGTGCTGCTGAAACCAACAGTGTTGTTCCAGTACTGCTAGTGTGGAGAACAAATGTACAAGGACAATGCACACAAAGTGCATTATCTGTTGTTCAGGCATCTCTCACAATGTCAGGACTTGAGATGTGCCAGGGCTTCAATCAAGCAACAAGGCAATGCAGGAAAAGTGCTCTAGAAGTTTTGTTAGAAAAACTCTAATGACCCATGCAAAAGCCCAGGGTCAGAAGAACGCCTCCAGCCCCATCGACTGAGTCTGCCATCTAAGTCAAAAGACCAAGAAAAACTGGGTCATCTGGATATAGCACAAACATAATGCTAAAAGTGTAAAGTCATACATATGGGATGTAAGATCCCTAGGGTTAACATGCCAATTAGAGGTGAAGAGTGGCAACATCTAACCAGAAAAGAGACCTAGGAATCATAACAAATGACCTTAAAGTGGCAAGTCAGTGTGGAAGGCAGTGTAAAAGGCAAGCAGGATGCTAGGTTGCAATGGGGAGAGGAATAAGAAGTAGAAAGGGTAATCTTCCTGGACATAAAGTCACCACCACTCATTCACACTAAATGAGGAATTAGCCAGAAGTACTAGGACCCAGCAGAACAAACTTTTCAAGAGGGCGGCACCTAAGATGGAGCAGCAGTAAGGCGGCACCACCAGCCCCGCTTGTGCAGTAATGTGTATCTCGGCGGCCCCTCCAACCGCCTCAATTTTTTTCCCCGCTGTCGAGTGCGCTTCAGTGATGACGTTGCTCGCCTGCTAGAGTTCAACTTTACTAGCAGCAATAGTCAGTTTATTGTTTTATAGAATTATTTCCAATCAGTGCCAATTATATATTTTAATTGTGCAACAGAAGTCTTCAGCCCTCCATTGACGGAGTCGACCATGAGCGGGTCAGGTGATGGTAGGTAGACTTTGTATGAAAGCTGTTTAGTCAGCCGGCCGGGTCCGTCCACTGCCCTTCCAGAGGGGGTCTGATAATGTACGGTCCAGTGCTCAGGGGATGGGTGGTCCTCCCGAAAGCATAAATGGAACGGTCCCATTCTTGGCACCATTCAGCCTAGAGTTCTTAGACACATAGGTCGAAGAAGAAACGACATCAGTCGAGGTCACCCTCTTCACATGACGGTCAGTTGTGGGGCCAGCCGCGGTCTCCACCTCTGTCGGAGTTGCCGGTTTCTGTCTCTGGTAGCCGACCTCACTCGACACCGGAGCCCCTCCTCACCTATTGGAGGAGCTCCAAGGAGCAGAATTTCACCAGTGGGCTGTTCACGGAGCAGTGGGCTCGGAGGTTGGTCCAGTTGTCCAGGCCGGTCAGTCCGATGCCAGGGCATTCGGGCCAGTCAGTTTCGGAGGGACGGGTAGGCGGTTGGACCTTCCTAGTTGCGTGGCACCTTCTTCCAGTGCCATTGACTCCGTGCTCGGTGTCTATCCCCTCACATGGCTGCAGCACAGGGGTCACACTGATGCCTCTATCTCCTGCCATTTTCCCCTTTTACCTCAAATCGTAGTTTCAGACCCTGGGACTCTCTCTCGGTGCTGTCCGCAGCGCCTTGAGAATCTCTGTGCAGTCTACAGGGCTGCGGGCTCTGTCGGCACCACTTCAGCTAGCACCTTCCTCCTTGTTCTTGCCGTCGTTTTCCTCTGCAGCACCAGGGACTGTGCGGTGCCGCCGGTCTTATGGGCTTCTCGATTCTGATTCTTTCTTTCTTCTGTTCTTCCTCCTGATTTTCACCCTTTCCTGTCTATACAGTCCCCCTTGGACTGTCAGGAGATTATTTGAGCTTGACCCAGATCTTCGCCTGGGTGATGATGTTGATGACACTGCCCTGGGAGCAGGGAGCAATCCTTCTGCAGAGCCTGTGGTTGAAGAACTTTCCTGTAAGTCTCTGCTCAAACATTTAAATTCTGCTTTCTCCAGATTGCAGAAATCGATCCTGGGAGGCTTTGTAGCTCAGTATCTTCATGTCCCGGAGATCCTTTGGATTTAACCCCTCCGTACAGCCCTTTTCAAGACCCTCTCAGATGGTGTGGAAGAACGGCTCTCTTCCTCTCCGTGGCCAAGTCCATAAATAGGAAGTATGCCCTCCCAAGGATCGCTTCATTTTGGGCCTCACAAGCCTTTGCTGATGCCATTGTAGTCTTGGCAGAGAAAGATAAGACTGTCCTTCTTCAAGGATCTACAGCCCAACCAATGAACAAGAATCTACTTGAGATAGACACCTTAGGTAAGAGAGTCTTTGCTGCCTCAACCCTTGGTATGCACATTGGCAGTTACCAGGGCTATTTTCTCAATATGAGTATGTACTGGCATTCCTCAAAGAAATGGTGAAGCTCTGCCCAAATTGGAAGTTAGCTCAGAGCTACTCCAGACCATAACTAGGGGTATCGAATCCAATAACCAACAGGTTAAAGCTGCAGTGGACACTAGGTACCGCCTTCGAGGCGGCGGCTGGCATCTGCACCCGCGCCGCCATCTTGGCTAGTATTTAGAAATATAGAATTTGACGGCAGATAAGGACCGCTTGGCCCACCTAGTCTGCCCATTTTCGTACTCTAACAGATAAGATGCAGATCCTAGTTAACCAACAGCTTACTTCCTCCTACCCCAACTAGGACTGCCTTATGTCTGTCCCATGCATTCTGAATTCCCCACTGTTCTTGACTCCATGACCTACTGAGGAGGCTGTTCCATGCATCCACAACCCTCTCTGTGAAAAAATACTTCCTCACATTACCTCGAGCCGTCCCCCTCTATCTTGAAATTGTGTCCACTAGTTCTTGCACATCTCTTTTTCTGAAAGATGCTACCCTCTTGGACTTTGTTGATTCCCTTGAGGTACTTGAAAGTTTCTATCATGTCCCCCTCTCCTTCTTTCCTCAAGGGTATACGTATTAAGCTCCTTTAGTCTTTCTTCAGATGTCTTCTGGTGCAGACCCTGCACCATTTTGCTGCTCCTCCTCTAGACAGCCCACTCTGTCTATGTCTTTGTGGAGATGGGGTCTCCAGAACTGCACACAGTATTCCAGATGGGGTCTCACCAACTGTCTGTATAGAGGAATAACAACTTCCTGTTTTCTACTATTGATGCCTCTGCCTATGCATCCCAGTATCCCCAGCCTTCCTTACTGCCTTCTCACATTGTTTGCCCACTTTTAGGTCATCTGATATAATTACCCCAGGTCCCTTTCCATTTTACTGTTGTCAGGGTTTACTGTTACTGTATTTAGGGCTTCACAATGATGCCCAGCAGCAGTCATGGCTTTACCTTTTGACGGTATGTATCTGTTCAGGCCTCAGGTGGAGCAAGCTCTGGAGCCACGCGAAGACTAGGTCTGCCATTAAGGCGGCTAGACCTCCACACACGCCTCTTCCTGAGGGGTGCGAATGCGGCCAGTTTCACAACCGTCAGTCCTTTCGGGGCAGAGGAGGTTTAACAAAACCACAACCTCTTCCACAAAAAGAAAGCGCAGCAGAAGGCACAAGGGCCCAAAGCACCCAGTGCCACCTTCTGAGTTTCTGGCCCAGGTCCCACCTCAGCTGTCCAAAGGAACCCTCCTCAGCAGTGGGAGGACGCCTGACTCAGTTCTACAATCGGTGGAAATCTATAACATCAGACAAATGGGTCCTCCAGATAATCCACGAGGGTACTCTCAATCTTTTGAAACCCTCAGATCATCCTGCCAAGCGACAGCCCATGCTGTTGGCAGTACAGTCAGACCTTCTTGCTTCTGAGGTACAAGGCCTTCTGAATAACAGGGCAGTAGAAATAGTTCCGCTGGATCAAAGAAACACAGGTTTCTACTCCCATTACTTTCTGGTCCCGAAGAAAACTGGCAACATGTGCCCCATTCTGGATCTCAGAAAGTTAAACAAGTTCCTTCACAAGGGAGGTTCAAGATGATATCACTAGGTACCCTGCTACCTTTGCTTCATCGACATGATTGGCTAGCCTCCCTGGACATGCAGGATGCCTACCAAGACATTCTCTATACCTCAAAGCACCACAAATACCTAAGATTTGTGGCATTGGATCAACACTATCAGTTCAGAGTCCTGCCCTTTGGCTGTCCCCAGCGCTTCAGGTTTTACAAAGTGTTGTGCAGTTCTCACGGCACACCTCAGGAAAATCAGAATACCGTGTTCCCGTATCTGGACGACTGGCTCTAGCAAGAGACTTTGGAGGCCGTGGCTGCGCCTCAGACTTCCTCACATCCATGGGAGTTCTGCTGAATCTCAACAAGTCCCAGTTATGCCCTCCGGAAGCTTCTCTTCATTAGAACTCTTCTGGACACCTCCTCTGTGAAGGCTTTTTCTTCCAGAGGGCAGAAGGAGCGATATCTTACGATGACCCCATACATCAGAGAACACAGCTCGGTTCGAGTTATCTCAATGCAGCGGATGCTGGGCCTCATGGCATCCTCTGTGTTCACTGTACCCTTAGCTTGTCTCCACATGAGAACTTCTCAGTGGATGCTCAGTACTCAGTGGTCCTCAACCACTCACTCTAATTCCTTTCTCATCAAGGTGACGGAACCTCTGAAGAGGTCACTTACCTGGTGGTCGAGGAGGACAATCTTCTGGAAGGATATCCTTTGAACCTCTAGATCATCAGATCTCCATTACCACGGACACATCCCTGATGGGTTGGGGAGCCCACTGCCAGGATCTCCACACCCAGGGTACATGGACTCGGACGTGTCTCAACTTCACATAAACATCCTGGAAATGAGAGCCATCCTCTATGCAGTCCGAGCCTTGAAGGACATACTCTGTCACAAGAACATTTTCCTTCAAGCGGATAACAAAGCAGTGATGTACTACATCAACAAACAGGGTGGCGCACTCTTACTCATTATGTAGCAGTGAAAGTATGGGAGTGGTGCCTGGAACACAAGGCTCTGATTCAGGTGGTTTACCTGCCAGGAGTACAAAATGGCAGACAGTCTCAGCAGAAAAGGAACAGATCCTCATGAGCGGTCTCTCAACTTAACTGTCGTTTAGTCACTCTTCAAAGAGTGGGAACCCCAGAACTTTTGCATCCCCACTCAACGTAAAACTACCTCTCTTCTGCTACAGAAATCCAGGACCTTGCGTTTCCTGTCGGGATGCGTTCAGGCTGTGGTGGACAAGGCAGCTTTCTACTCGCCTTTCTCCTCTTCCCCTAATTCAGCAGGTACTTCTCAAATTGGAGTCTCAAGGGAAGAATGATTCTTATTGCCCCTTCTGGCCTTGGCAGATGTGGTTTCGTACTCAACAGTGTATCGGAACTCCCTCCCCGAAGACGCTCCCCTTCAGACAAACCTTCTGACCCAGGTTCCCATGATCCATCCCAGCCTGAGGTCACTTCACCTTCTGCTGAAGAGATAGAGGTGAATCGGTTCAGTGTTTCCTAGAGTTTGTTATTCTTTGGCTACGCATAAGCCAGCCACTAGAAAATCTACACAACCAAATGGAAGTGTTTTCTATCTGGTGTGCAAAATCTCTTGTAACAATTTTTTCTGCCACCAAATAGTCGTAAGGGTATATTTTAGACCTCTCAAATACAGGTCTGCAGTACTCCACAGTCCTAGTTCATCTTTGTGCTATTTCAGCATATCACCAGCCGGTACTTTCCATGTCACTGGCTCAGTTGCCTGTAGTTAAGAGGTTTCTTAAGGGTATTCTGCATACTAGACCTCCTATCAGACATCCAGTCGCAGCCTGGGACATTAACCTTGTGCTAGATATGCTCACTGTAAACCTTTCACGCCTTAGCTACTTAAGTAGTTGAAGTTCCTCACTTGGAAAATGGCCTTCCTGTTGGCCATTACTTTGGCTCGTAGAGTTTCTGAAATACATGCACTGGTCACAGACCCCTGTACACTGTATTTCACAAGGACAAAGTAGTTCTTAGGACCCAACCTAAGTTTTCTCCTAAGGTTGTCTCAGAATTCCATCTAAACCAACCTTTAGTCCTTCCTACCTACATTGCGAACTTCCAGAATGAAGGAGAGCATACACTTGATTCATTGGATGTTAAGAGAGCACTCATGGATCTGTCTAGATAGAACAAAAGAAATTCACAAGGCTCAACAGCTGTTTGTTTCCTTCAGCGAGACCCGCTGGATCAACCTGTCACTATCCGATGCATTTCAAGCGTGGCTGGTGGCATGCCGCCACTGCTATTCTATAGCTGAGTCAAGCTGGAAGGCAGAGTGTCAGCCTCACTCTTCGAGCAGTCGGCATCTCTGGCAGAAACCCATAACTTGCCCATTGCAGATATTTCAGTGCAGCTACCTGGTGCTCCTTGCATAATTTACATTACGCTTCTTGATGTCCCTGCCAGACAACATGTGTCGCTTGGCAGAACAATTTCCACAGACTTCTGTCCTAAGCACGTGAGCTCCTTATCTCCTGCTGCCTGTCTCGGGGATTATTTGCCTTGCATTTCCCATTAGTGTGAATGAGTGGTGGAGACTTTATGTCCAGGAAGATATGGAAATTACATACCTACCGAATTCTTCATCTTTTGAACAAAGTCTCCGCCACTCATTCACACACCAACCCACCATCCCTGAGCTCACTTTCTGTTTATGGTCTTCACTCCCCAATGGCTGGGCTGTTAAGACTCTGTTGTTGACCCTTCTTACATGAGTCATTGGACTATCTCTTATCTGATTTTGGGCTAGTCCTTCTAGGTTAATTACGCTGCTCCTACTCGGGGGTGGGGGACTGAGGTGGTTGGAGGTCGGCCTTGAGAGAGTCATTACTGCAAGGCAGGGTTCGCGGTGCCACTTCCTCGTTGCTCCATCCTCAGGCGCCGGCCCTCTTGAAAAGTTTGATCCCGCTGTTGTCGTAGTACCGCTGGCGAATTCCATTAGTGTGAATGAGTGGTGGAGACTTCATCCAAGAAGATGAAGAATTACGGTAGGTACGTAATTTCTATATGTTGCCCTCTATAGGTCTCTGGTGAGGCCTCGCCATGAGTACTGTGTCCAGTTCTAGTGATCCTGCCTCAGAAAAGACATTGACCAGGAGGAAGCAGTGCAGAGAAGGGCTACCAAAATGGTCCAGGGCATGCATCAGAAAACTGAGGAAACTATGCGACTATGAGGAAAGACCTGGGGTGTGGGGAGTTAAACAAGTACTCTTTGAGATTAGAAGGAGAGAGGGATATAATAGGCATTCAAGTATGCCAGAGGAATAAATATAGTAGGGGATGGCAGCTTTCACAGAAAAGGAAGAATACTAGACTAAGGGCCATGATATGAGGCAGTGTAAGGAGGTACTTCTTCACAGAAAGGGAAGTTGAACTCTGAAACAAGCTACCAGAGGATGTGGTGGGAGCATGCACCATGTAGGCATTTAAGCATGCATGGAATAGCTACAGAGGACTAGTGAGATTAGGACAGGGGAGAAGTACTGACATAGATCAGACAGGATCTACAGTAAAGGAGTAGGATCTAGTCTACAACCAGGGCAGACTGGATGGACCATGAGGTCCTTTTCTGTCGACAACTACTATGTCAGGATAGATCAGCTTCCTGGCAAGATCCAGATTGCTGTTCTGGCTTGTAAGTGGTCAACCTGCATGGCCATCTGCCTGCTCTGGTGGCAGTGATGCCAGCCCCCAACTGTTGAGTGATACGGGTTGGGGCTTGGCTTTTAATATTACCATACTTGTTACAGACAGTACATTGTCAATGCTGGTAGAGCAGACCCCACAGACTCTCAGCGCTCATGGACCCTGGCCAGGGCGTTGTCAACTCACAAGCAGTGCTGGCGCCATTTTCAGAATGATATGACACATACTTCTAGGTTTGTTTCTGCAGCCTGCTTTGCCATCAATGGGGTTCATGTATTGCAGGCCCCATCTACCTCTTTGGCTTGTCACACAGCAAGCACCTCCTGAGCAGAGGCCTGTGGCATCGCCAGCGGGTTTTCTGTTTCTATCATCGACTGGGACGCCAACAAGAAGGAATGTAGTCCTGACCTTTTAATGGAGGAGGATTATGGAGAGGAGCATTATGCTCCATGTTCCAACTCCACTGTGTCCTCTTGCAGTGAGGATTCTGTAGTGTATAGACCCAAATCACCTCCTGAAGACTGTACTTTTCAAACAGTGATGCAGCAAATGCAAACTGCTGTGGGTTTACTGTGAAAGACGATTCTTTCAAAAATAATCTGATGGAGTTTCTGGAGGTTCCCTGCATTCCTCCATCATTGTTCCTACAATTTATCCTCATTTGAGGATGCCATCTTTGCTGCCTTGTATAGGTCACATACCATACCAGCTGTACCCAGAAAGGCTGACCAGTAGTACCCTGCATCTGCTGCCAAGCCTCTATGACAACCAGCCAGAAACCGATTCTGTGGTCATAATTCGTTAGTGATAGATCCAGGCACCAAAGCATACAAGTATCCTGCTACCTGATGAGGAATCCAGGAGGCTTGATGTGATGGATGTTAACATTCGCCTCTGCCTCATTAGGCCTGCATATTGCAAACTATCAGTCTCACACACCAAGTGTCAAAATAGCCTTTGGAAGGCTGCCAGAGCTGCAGCTCAGGCACTCCCAGAGAAGACATGCTATCAGTCAGTGTCCAGTCGGCCCTTTGAGATGACATTGCTCAGCTCTTGCTCAATGAGGTGGTGGCTCCCAGCTTGAATCCTCCACAGCAACCAGGGTTCATGTCCAGGTACTTCCTGGTACCCAGACTAACAGGGGACTGGTGCTTCATTCTAGATTGATACGACCTGAACAAGTTCATCAAGTCTCACACCTTCAGGATGGTCAGTCTGTCCCAGATAATACCATCCCTGGAGCAAGACATGTGGTTTTGCTCCCTGGATCTTCAGGACGCCTTCTTCCACTTCCCGATCCGTCCGCCCCACCGGCGTTCCTCCAGTGTTGGGTGGAGAGCACCCTCTTTGAGTTCCAGGCCATGCCATTCGGCCTATACTTGATGCCCAGGGTCTTCAGCAAGTGCATCGCAGTGGTGGCTGCCTGTCTGAGGTGCCGGGGAGTCCAGGTGTACCCTTACCTGGATGACTGGGTCATCGCAGGTCCCTCCAAGCAGGAGGTGGAGCGGTCCAGGGATTTGTCCTCAGACCTGCTTCTCTCTAGGCCTCTTAGTCAGTCAGGCCAAATCAGTCTCGCTTTGCAGGTGATTCACTTCATCAGGGCAGAGCTAGACTCTTAGCCTGGGCTCGGCTCCCGGCAGACAGAGCGAGGGTCTTACCTCCTGTGACCAGTGCCTCCAGCCAACTTCAGGATGCCCTCAGCTGGGTGAGCAAGGTATCCCACTAGTGGTCTCTCCATCGAGAGGTAGTTTAGACCTGTTCTCCCATTGAGGCTGAACCTCTGGTGGACCTGTTTGCCTCAGGGAGAATGCAAAGCTGAGGCTGTATTATGCCCACTGCTCTCAGCAGGAGCAGCTGCAGGGTTTATTATAAAAGTTTCACTAGGAAGGCACACTGAGCAACAAGTCGCTTGCTTCCCAGTGCAACCTGGGGGAAGGGGTACAGTTGGAATGAGACATTAAACATTCAAGTTACAAGAGCAACATTAACATACAGTTGTAAGGCAGTGTTAGTGTTACAACAGCCTTATGATAACATGGAGAAAGAGTGGACAGTAATAAGTGCCGGGTTAATAAGTAAACAAGTGCTTGCATGAAAGAAAAGGGAAAGGTGAAGGGGGTGAGCTGGGGAGAGGAAGAGTTGTGTCCCTGGAGACCCCTTAAGGATACAAGGAACCCTGCAAGGGGACTGGGGTGGGAGCCAAAGAGAGGGGAATAAGTCAGTGTCCCAGAGAGACCCCTTTAAGATGGTGTAAGAAGGGAGTTGATGAGAGATACAAACCCCTTTGGGGGGCCCATGGAGAGTTTTCAGGGTCCTTTACATTCTGTGAGAGAGAAGGGAGACCTGTGGGGGGAGCATTTAGGGGAACGGGAGGAGGGCTAGAGATTTGGGTGGTCGGGTGTGTACAGGTAAAATGAAGGTGAGGGTAGAGGGGTGGGTTTGTCCAGGGCTTAGTGGAGGGAATTGGGGACGGACATGGCAAGAGCAGCTAGATGCAAGGTAATTGTTGAGGGCAGAGCTGATGGAGTAGGCAGAGGACGAGTGTCGGATTTGAGGGTGGAGGGAATTCCAGTTTTTGGGAGGTGGTGAGAGTAACCGTGTTGGCTGATTTGGGTGGATCTGTGGGGACAACCAGGGTATGGGAGTCAGTTGATGTAAGGAAATAGGAGGTGGGGGTTATAAAGGAGGAGGTGAGGTGGGAAGGAGCTCACCCAACCAGTGCTTGGAGGTGAGTTTAGCACAGTGGGATAGTCGCCTGTTTGTAGAGAGAGAAGGATGGAGCTAATAACGATCGCAGTGATGGGTGGGGGGCATCCAGAGTAATGAGACAGAAGGAATTGGAAGAGGGTGTCCAGTCTGACCAGGGAAGACTTAGTGGCAGCACCATAGACTACGCCACAGTAGTCTAAAATGGGCAGTATCATCTTCTGAACAAGTTTACGCCCAGCCGTGGGAGGGATGGAGCTAGGTTCCTGAACAGGACACCAAGCTTGGGTTGCAGTTTTTTCTGCATGGCGTCATTTTGTCCAGAGAAGTTTAGTTGTTGGTCCAACCAAACAGCTAAGTACTTGAAGGAGGATGTGTCCTCAAGTAAAATCCTTCAAGGTTGTGAAAGTGGGTAGGGAGGAATCCTGAACAGGACACCAAGCTTGGGGTGCAGTTTTTCTGCATGGCGTCATTTTGTCCAGAGAAGTTTAGGTGTTGGTCCAACCAAACAGCTAAATACCTGAAGGAGGATGTGTCCTCAAGTAAAATCCCTTCAAGGATGTGAAAAGTGGGTAGGGAGGGAATCCTAGAGTCTCTGCCTTGTGCCAAGGTCATGGAGACTGTCTTCTTGGCGTTGAGGAAAAGTTTATGGTTAGCAAACCAGAGCTGAACCTTGTCAAAGTCTTGTTGTAGCTGGTTGTAACTTTATCAGAACAGGAGCCAGATGCATACAGGACTGTATCATCGGCATACATATGTATAGCGGAGGATGGGGAGCAAACAGAGGAAGGTCATTTAAAAAGATGGAGAATAGGAGGGGCCTAATACCCGAGCCATGGAGGACTCTAGTGCTAATCGGGAGTGATGGGGAAATGGTGTCCAAGATTGGGTTCTACCAATAAGGTAGGCCTTGAACCAGTTTGTATGGAGGGAGATAGGCCAGCTGCTAGGAGTGAGTAAACGAGAAGGGAGAGACGGTGTCAAAGGCCTTGGCCAGGTCGACAGAAATGGCAGAGGTAATTTGACCATTGTCCATCCCCATTAGGGTGGAGTCTGTGAGCTGTAGGAGAGAGGTGGTGGTGGTTGAGTGTTTTTCCTGAAACCAGACTGGAAAGGGGTGAAAAGGAGGTGCAGGAAAGAGGTGAGTTGGGAGAGGACAGTGTGTTCTTGACACTTGGCAAGGATAGAAGGAGAGAAATGGGCCTTTTAGAGGCCCTGGGCCCTGCTGTCGAGGCACAGGTCAGGAAGCATAGGGAAAACCAGGAGCAGTTGTAGAATTCACCAGAAATATTTAACTACAGTAGCAGTAACATTAAAAAAAAAAAAAAACTTGTTCAGAATAACTATGTACAGAGAAATAGTCATTTTTCTTGAGTCTGTCCTTCTTCTAATCTTTCCTGCAGTTGCAACGTAGCTCTTATAAGTCCTTTGAACTCCCATCCTTAGCAAGCATCCTCTTTTGTAAATATCAGGCAAGAGCTGCTAGAAAACAGTGTGCTTCTTGGGTTGAAGCCTTTGGCACAGCTTTGTAAAAGGCTCAAAGATTTGCACTAAGATAACCCCTGGAGCTTAAAAATAGCTTTCTGCAATCATCTCAAAATATAATTATATACATTTCAACAGTAATGCTATGTATTTTCCAAATAATGGAGATCCCAGCATCCGTTACAAATCCATACAGTGCGTTGCACATATTTTTATATTAGCAGATTTAGATATACAAGGAGAAAAAGACAGACAGCAAGCGAGGAGTGAGAGGCAGAAAATTACAAGATCGCCGGGTGATCAAATCTGAAGTCTAACAGGAAAATGTGGTTGCGCTACCAGACAGAGAAGAGACAGAAAAGGAAAGATCCTTGTATTTAAACACTTTCTCCATAACAAATGGGACAAGGTCCTATTCCACTCTGTCACAGACCCCAGGCCTTCTCTATGGCTTTTCTCCATTCCCTTGACCCACAAAGTGTTGCTTCAGGTCAGGAGGGACAAGGCACAGGTGATCCTGGTGGCTGCGGATTGGCCATGCCAGTTCTGGTGCCCCGACTCTCCTCAGCCTCAGCAACAGGCTTCCTGCGCATCTCCCAGTACACCCAGACCTGCTCTCCATCAGTCATGGGAAGGTACTCCACCCTTCAGTCCCTGCACCTGACAGTCTGGTTCCTGAACAGCTAGCTCCAGGCTTTGGGTCTCTCCAAGATGTACTTAGCGTTGTTGAAGTATCTCAGAAGGAGGTGATCTGAAAAATGTTATACCTTAAAAGGAAGAAATTTTCCATTTGGTGCCTGGGCAAGAAGCTGGACCCTTTGTCTTGTTGCTGACATTCTCTATTACTTTTGGTCCCTCTCCAAAGGGGCCTTCAGTCGAGCGACCCTCAGGTGCACCTGGCATTCATCTCTGCTTACCAGGCTGGCCCATCAGCAGTTGGTGGCACAGAAAAGCGTGGCCTGGCACTTTTCAAGGGTTTGGACCACATTTCCCTCTATGTGTGAACCACCACCACTCTGGGATTTGCTGCTGGTTTTGCAAAGCTCATGGGCAAGCCATTTGAACCAGTGCACAGATGTGAGATGTCCACGCCGTGGAAGACCCCTTCCTGGTGGCTATCACATCAGCCAGAAGGCTCTTCCCCTGTCAGTCTCCACCATTCATTACTGCTGGGTGTAAGCCGAGGCACGCACCTGCCTAGAAGCTTTGGGGGGTGGCGCAGTGGCACCGCCCATGAGCCCAACACACTGCATGGCACTCGGGGTTGGCCACTGCAGACTCTCCTCCTCCACCCCAGTTCTTTTTTCTCCCGCCGAGGTAAGACCTGCACAGTGACCAGAAGTTTGCTTCATCAGAAGGCCTTTTCTGCGATTCGACACCATTTTTCCTGCCGTGCTGTTTTCCTCCATCCCAGTTCTGAAGTACTCACCTGACGTTGGTACATCCCGGTAAGCTCATTCCTTTCTTACTTTACCCTGTGGCTGGGTCTATTGCTGTAGTTTTGTAAGTTTTGACGTCCTGTCTAGTTCGGAGGTTAGGAAGAAATCCAAGCACGCCATGCCCCCATGCATCGGTGCCCCTGTGCCGGCATTATTCCATTACGGACCGGCATGACGTCTGCCCTTGTTGCCTGGGTCCCAGTCACAATATGGATAATTGTGTCACCTGTTTCTCCATGGACAGCTGCGTTCTTGAGATCAGCACATTTAAAGTCGTGGGGCCCGCTGACTTTGAACTGTAGTCATTCTAGGGATGCCATGGCGACAACTGTTGATCCTGCCTCCGGTCCCCTCCCGTATCTATATGGCCCAGTGAGGAGGAAACCTCCTCTTCTGATTCAAGCCTTGCCATAGAGGAGGTTTCTTTGCAGTGCTGGAGGAATGGCTCGGTTCCCTTCGGAGCCAGGTCGGGAGTACCACTACAGCAGTCACCTCTTGAGGTGCAGGCTCTCCAGTGTTGCGGCCCACAGCTGCTGGACCGGCACGGCAGACCCTTGGCGCCGCCTGCCGTCACTGTCTCTGACCTTGATACTGTTCATGGCGGCACTGCGGGTGGCATTTATCCTGCAGCGACGCCACTGGCATGAGGGCTCCGGGGTCGCTAGTCTGGCGGTGTGTGTAGTCTCCTCTTTGGAGGGGCGACTCACTGGCGATCTGGATTGGCGTCCCAACTCCCTCAGAGTCGGGAGACCCCTGGATGTGACACCAGGTGCCCCAGTGCTCCTCTCCTGGGAACCCCAGGTTCTGCGGTTTCTGTTGGCCTCCATGTCAGCGCTGATGTTGGGGTGCCCAGCAGCGGATAACAGTTCTGGGATGATGGTCCCGACCTCGGGGCCGGGCAGCTGCCATCTCTGGTGCTGTCCTTGCTGCTGTGGTTGGGATGGGGATCTCCTCTTCTGTGGCCTCTGTTGGGGACCTGCGGAATTGGGGACCCCTTAGCACTGGGCTTGAGGAAGAGGCGGCCTCTGAGTCCGACTGGCTGAGAGGTTGGGGTGAAGCAGGGGCCCTCTTCCACTCGCTGCGGGGGTTGCAGTGCCAAACCCGCTTCTCCTCCTCTGAGACTGTGGAGGTGCCCTTAGTGGGTGGTGCTGGGGTTTGCCTTTTGGAACCATGCAGCGGTCTACAGGAGAATCCTCTCGGGGCTCAGCCAAAATTTGTTCCCAAATCCAAGTGGTGTCCGCTGACTAGGTTGACCACCAGAACCCTTGTGTGGAGGATCTACTGCGAGTCGCAGAGGCCAGGCACTGTCTGTCAGGTGCCCTTCCCCAGTCCCTCAGCAGACACCTCCCTCTCCTGGCCATGGCGGGCTGGGACCCTTAACCTCTGAAGCGTTCAGGGCTGCTGCAGCCTTCCCTAGGTATGTTAGCACCGTGGACAATCAGGTCTTCGCCTGTCTCCACCGCCACTGGGGAACTCTGAACATCCAAGCTCCTCTACCTTCTTGGCTTCCTCATCTGAGGAAAAGGAACATTCCATCTACCTCTCCAACGATGCTGATTTCACTGAATATCAGCGATTCCTTTAGAGGTTGATTCAGGAGTTCTCTATTTCTCATGTGGTAAGACACAATACCAGCGGGGAGTGCGGCTCCTTTTGGCGAATTCATTGCGAAGCACCTTGTAGTACCTCTGATCTATCCCTTCCAGAAGCATCAGTCCGCACCTGGCAGTCACTAGCCGCTTCATCCCCAGCGGACTGCAGCAGGAGGTATCACATCCCAGGAGTCTTAGTCCTCTGCCTCACCCACCCTCTGGGCTGACAGCTCTAGATACTCTTTCCAGGCTTCAACACCCAAGCGCATGACCGATACAGATCAGACTCCCGCAAATTAAGCCAGTGGGGAAGAAGAGTTCTCCATCTTGCGTGCCTGCTCTCAGAGCACATTAGGGCTTCCCACCACGCCGCTCACAACAGGCATCTGTGTTTGATGCTGGCACAATTGTTAGCATCATTGCCTGATTAGGGGAATCTAGGCAAGCCATTGCCCTCTCTACACAGTGTCTGGAAATTGCAAGGCTCAGGCAAAGGCATCATATGGCGTCAGTGAGGTGTCTTCAGACTGGTAGGGACAACGATCTACCTTTGGCGGATGGCATGGCTTTGCCTGTCTAGATTGTCACCGTAGCCCGGCATAGGGTGATTTCCTCTGCCTTCTGGGGACCAGTCTTTTCTCCCACAGAGTGAGGAGGAATTTACAGGGCATCTTCCATCCCCTACCACGGGGACACCTCCTTGACCTGACCAGCCTTAGGCCATGTATGATGTATTATGGCAGTAGATTCTACCCCTCCTGCATCTCCCTCGCAGAAGGCTGAGGAAAACTGTTCCCTCAGGGCAGTACCAGGTCCCTTCCAGGGGCTTGGTACTCACCCTGCAGTAATGAATAGTGAAGATTGACAAGAGGAAGATATGAAAATTACATACCTACTGTAATTCTTGATCTTCTCTTGTATCTTCACCATTCACTACTGAGTCCCCACACTTCCCTGTTAGGCCTCAGCTCCTGGGCACCGCGTCCACCCTGCTCGCCTCCCCTCTTGAGGCCAGTTGGGGACAGAGTGCCCCTGGTACCTCAGGATCCTCTGTTTCCTTCTCTGAGGTCACATAGTTCCCCACCTTTGGGGGCAGCGAGTCTGATCTCCCTCCTGGCCTTGGAGGAAACTCCCTGGAGTTCTCAGTGGGGTACACTGGTGGATCCATTCCGTGACTTCACGGACCTGTCTGATCCATTGTCAACTCGATTAAGGGTGGGGACTTCATCACTGCATCCCATGGGAGGACCCGTAGGGACTCTAATCCCCCTTTTCTTTCTCGCTGTCCCTCTACTTTATATGGGTGTTTCTGCACAGGGCCTCTCTTGTTTTAAGGTTTTCCTTGGCTAAGCTTCCTTGCAGTGGTCAGCTTGAGATGGCCATGCTCTAGGACTTTCATCCCAACTGCTGGTTTAGGGCGGGAGGGTCAGACCCTGCCATGCTTTATATTCTTCAAGACCATCTCAAATTTTCTTGTTCTGGACCTACATCCAGTAGTTCCAGTTGGCAGGTATACTTACACCTGTGTCTTCATACTTCCCAGGTTTTTGAGGCTAACAATAAGCCAATGGTCTTTCCGCTGAGCACAGCAGATGTCTCTCCTTCTTCACCTATATCTTCTATCTTTCTCTTCTCATTCTTTCAATTTCTTTTCTTTTTCTCTCTCTCTTTTTGTCCTGTGTCCCACCCAGGGGCTGGGGCCGTAAGGCCAGTTAGCAAATTCTATTTCCTCTGTCCTCTGGTCGGCTTATTCCTTTTTCAGTTTATACTCTTTCCTTTTCCTATCCTTCTGCTCTCTAGCCTCATCTTTAAATTCCTCTATTCTCCTTTTCATTTCTCTGGCAGAACAGAACTGGGTGGAGGAGGAGGAGTCTGCGGCACCAACGGCCAACCCTCGAGCGCCATGCAGCACATCAGCCTATTGGGCAGCGCCAACTCCCACCCTCAAAAAAAAAAAAAAAATACTGCCAGGCAGGTGCGTGCCTCTGACTTACACCCAGCAGTAATGAATGGTGAAGATACAAGAGAAGAGCAAGAATTACAGTAGGTACATAGATTTGATTTTGACTTTGACGGCAGATAAGGACCGCTTGGCCCACTCAGTCTGCCCATTTCCTACCTAATGGATAAACTGCAGATCCTTGTTAACCAGCAGCCTACTTTTCATATCAGTGAACTCCAGGCGCCTCGGATGATGATGTTGTCGTGTGGGCAGCCCCTGGAAAAACTGCTAGAAAAGAGCTGCCATGCTCCACAGCACCCTTTCGCGATTTCTCAAGTGAATTACCTGCTGCAAGAGATACCCTGGAAGATTTACTGTTACGGCACGCGCAGCTGTACTTTCTAGTAGTGGTATATATTCACACAGATCCATCTGACCTCCCTGGCAGTGGCGCACAGGTATGCTTCCAGCGGGCAAGAACTGGCATCACGGGTGGTGCTAGGAGTTAATAACATTTATTTAGTTGAGTGCCTTTCAAAGTCTCAAGGCACTGCACAGCAAATACAAACATAAAAACATATTCAAATACATTCAATATAAAATCAAACAAACATATATTCAAATACAACAATATAAAATCAGAATAAAGTAGGAAACGCTTTTCCCATAAGAAGGTCTTTAGTGCCTGCTTAAACTCCCCACCATTCTGCACCTCGGAGCTGACGGGCAGAGAATTCCAGAGGTAGGTGCAGCAAATCCAAACGCACGGGCACCAGATGACTTCAGATTTACCGGAAACTCCAGCAACCCCTCGCCAGTCGAGCGGAGCTGTCGCAGAAGGTGTAAGGCACCAGGAGCTCTTTCAAGTAATCGGCCCAGACTGTAGGGCTTCGTAGGTCAAAAGACCCACTTTAAAAGGTGATCCACCACTGTATTGGCAGCCATTGCAGCAGCGCAGACAGGAGTAATATGTGAACTTCTAGAAGCCCCAGTCAACAAGCGTTCTGCGGCGTCCGCACTAGCTGCAAGCGGCGGATATCAACCCCAGGAAGTCCTAGGTAAAGGGAGTTACAGTAATCAAGGCATGATGTTACAAAGGCATGGACCAAGACCGCAGGTCACTGGGTGGAACAAGGTGTCTAATCCTTGCAATGTTCTAAGATGGAAAAAGGCCAGCTTAATGACTGCAGACACCTGATGGCGAAGGGTCAGACCAACGTCAAGCTCCACTCCCAGGTTACGCACCCATTCAGAGGTGAGGATCTGGTCTACCCCAGGATTAATCCGGAGGAAGACCAGTCCTCAGTCCCTCTACCCTGTGACCTGGGTCCACAACCATAACCTCAGTCTTTCCTGGGTTCAACTTTAAACTGCTCGAATTCATCCAGTCTTGGATGTCTGTGAGTAGTTGTTCAGGTACCGAGATAGCACTAACCTGGTCAGGTGCAAAAGACAGGTAGAGCTGAGTATCATCAGCATAGCAGTGAAACCTCTGCTCGTACTGTCTTACAGTGTCTCCGGTAGCATATATACTAGAATAACAACATGGGGAAAGCACCGAGCCCTGAGGCACCCGCATGGCAGAGAGAGAGGCCCCGATAAAAACACATCAGAGACTACACCTGCGCTTCCCTGCGAGGAAAGATGAAAACCGTCTGAGGACTGTACCGACAGCTCACAATGGACCTCAGGCGTTCGAAAGCAGAACCCCATGATCCACAGTATCAAAAGCTGATGATAGATCAAGGAGAACCAAGATAGAACGGTGTCTCCGATCTCTTGCCATCAGGAGATCATTGAGCACCGAACCAGAGCAGTCTTGGTACTATACAAAAACCAGACTGGAGACGTTCAGTATAAACTATGGATGGTCAAATAGTTATCCAATTGAGCAGCCACAACTTTCTCAACCTTCACGAAAGGAGGTTAGAGATTGGCCTGTAGTTTGCTAGGTCGTCCGGGTCTAAAGAAACTTTCTTCAGAAGGGGATCACCACCCCTCCTTCAGAGAGCTGGGAAGCACTCCGTATCTAAAGAACACCGGATAATCCGAGCTAAGACCGGACGATGATCTCGCTACAACCCAAAATCAGGAGGTAGGGCCAGGGTCTAAACTACAACATGTGGGACGATCTCATGGACAATGCTCATAGTGTCTACGAGATCCGGCAGGTCAAAGGCAGTCCAGGAAACTCCGGCTCTGCGACAGGACACCGATTAACTGCAACATCCTTAGAATGAGGTTGGAGGCACTCCTCCTGATGTCTTCAACCTTATTCACAAAGAGTTGAGCGATCTCCTCACAATCAGAGTAAAACTCGACGGATCAGCTGACAGGCTGGGTTGCACAGTCTGTCAACAGTTCTGAAGAGCTGAGCCAGTCGATTCCATGCGACAGAAATTTCCCTGGACAGGAATTCTGCCTTCTTATGGGAAATTGCTGTTTGGTAGAGTTTATAATGCTCTAGCAAAATAAGGTGGTCGGCATCAGTGGTGGTCTTTCTCCAACGACGCTCCAACCTACACCCGTCCTCCGCAACCTCTCAGAGCCCCATCAAACCATGGGGCGGCGAGAAGACACGGAAGGGGGCACACGGACTCGGCGCAATCTGATCGAGTGCCACCGATATGGCCCTATTATAGGCCACTACCAGCTGCTCAGGATCAGTGCAAAACTTGTCCAACGATGAGAGGTCAGTAACCGCCATCAGGTCTTCAGGGACCATGTCCCGCAGTGGGTGGTACCTGACCAACTCCACAGGGGCCGACCTACCCAGGGGGCCTCAAATTGAACCAACTGAGTAGTGATCGGACCAACCGACTGGTTCCAAACCAGATCGGAAGCTTCATCCCAGGAGGAAGACCAGGTCAAGAGAGTGACCTCCCTTGTGTGTAGCTGAGGAAACAACCTGTAAAGCCCAGAGATGTCATCTCCTGAGGACATGTTGACCAAAAGCTAAGATTCATCATTCGACCCAGCGATTGAAGTCACCCAGAACCATCAGTCTGGCGACTCCAATGCCATGTTGGCGGCAAAATCTGCTATTTCCTGCAGAAAAGCTTCTCATCACCTGGTGGACGATAGATGAGGGCAATCCTGCACCCTACACCAGCTGCCACAGTACACTGAAATGACCTGGCCTCCTCAAGTGGTACACCAGTTAGGCCCAATTCGGTCTTGAAACAGGACCCCCGTGATCCGGTCTCTGGTGGTGTATAACCGAGTACCCAGTGAACAGCAGCGGCCAAAGGCAATTTATCTCATCCAACCAGGTCTCGTAATGCAAGCCAGATCCACCTTGTAACAAAATCTGCAATAAGACCAGTCTTGTTGCAGACAGATCTGGCATTGCATAACAATGCCCGAGTTGGACGAGGTTGGCGAGTTGTCCCAACCACTTGCCCTCCCAAACTGGAGGTGCCCTTGGGTATGGGAACCAGAACAGAATCACCACGTTCTAGATACCATTTAGCCCCAGGGCATCTTCTGGGCCTGACCACCCCTATGGGAAGGCCCTGCTCCTCTGCTGTCCACAACCCCCACCCATGCAGCTACCCCCCGAGCAATCCCCAGCGCCCGACAGCGATGATAAATATAAGCAGGCGGGGTGTGAAGAAGGCGGAGGTCAAATAGCACAAGACAGGAGGCAAGCAAGCACATCTAGCTGCTTAATTTATAAAACAATAAATATAAAATTACAAAAACACCACTGATCTTAAGCTACTCTCAACTTCCTACAACTAAAATTATACAACTTCAAATTATAAGAAACAACTAAAATTAAAATGAAACTAAATCAACTCCCTAACACAAAACCTAATTTATTGATTTAACCCACAGGTCCTCTCACAGCCTGGGGTTCAACCAAAATTAACCAAAACAATTTTAAATTACTCCCAGGTCCTCTTACTACCTGGTACTTAAAAACAAATTAAACACTCTCTCAAAAATAAACCAATAATAATAATAAAAATAATAAGCGAAGGAAATAATTTAGAAACCACCCTCCGAAATCTCTCACAATACCGTAAACAGGTGGGATCAAAGATGTTATAGGCATTCTCACTGCTCATATTATTTTCACTAAACAAACAAAAGAAAAATATAATTGCAGTCAGCAGAGGTCCTGTCAAGCTATAGATATTTCCAAATACTATATAAACAACAGGATACAGATATTGGATAACCCACCCAAATGTCAATAAAAGCAGCAAACAATACAAGTCAGTCTTCAAAATCACGGACTTCAAATTCTAACTGTGATTCGAATCATGAAAGGCCACTATAACAAGCATGAGTTCCAATCAGCCCAGAAAGTCAGTGGCCTACTACTTCAGCTCCAGGAGGAGTCAGCTCCCCAGCTGGCTACCCCAGGAGTCTAGAGGAAGGGGAGTAAGGACAAGCCCTCCAGCTCACTCCCACTCCCCACCTCTGTGTGTGACACCCGAGTAGGTGGGAGGAGCCAGCTTGACCTTCTGGCACATCTTAAAGGGAATGGACACTGCCAGAATGTGTGGTTGAACAACATATACCACTTCTAGAACTACTGTTACAGTGAGTAACCTGTTTTACTTTACCGATCCTCTTTGAAGGCCAACTCCAGGCTTCATACTCTGGACTTGCTGAGGCACTCACATTATGTAGAGCGCATGGCTGAAGTTCGGGTCAGCCTTGCCAGCTGTTTGTCATCTCGCTGAAGCTGCACCTGGCAGCAGAATGAGCCCGATTACCGGTGGTTTACATCGTGCATCGGCCTTGCTACAGGTTGTGGGCTTGTTCCACCAGACATGCCACTGCCTTGGTGGCTGCTTCCAGGGATGTGCCCATTCAGGAGATCTGTAGAGCATCTACCTGGAAGTCAGCTCACACCATCATCTCCCACTACTGCATCGACCTCTAGTCACACCGGAAGCGTTTTGGGACCTTGGTTCTCTGGTCTTTGTTTGCCAAAGGGGTATGCGCCCCTTCTCCCAGAGAACTGCTAGGAGTCTGCCAGAGTGCAGATAGTGTGCCATATCCACGCCCCTAGAAACATAGAATTTGACAGCAGATAAGAACCACTTGGCCCACCTAGTCTGCCCATTTTCCTACCTAACAGATAAGCTGCAGATCCTAGTTAACCAACAGCTTACTTCCTCCTACCCCAACTGGGACTGCCTTATGTCTGTTCCATGCATTCCTAAATTCCCCCACTATACTTGACTCCACGACCTCAGGAGGCTGTTCCATGAATCCACAACCCTCTCCATGAAAAAATACTTCTTCACATTACCTCTGAGCCGTCCCCTCTATCTTCAAACTGTGCCCCTTGTTCTTGCACATCTCTTTTCTGAAAGATGCTACCCTATTGGACTGTGTTGATTCCCTTGAGGTACTTGAAGGTTTCTATCATGTCCCCTCTCCCTTCTTTCCTCAAGGGTATACATATTAAGTTCCTTTAGTCTTTCTTCCGTATGTCTTCTGGTGCAGACCCTGCACCATTTTGGTTGCTCTCCTCTGGACAGCCTCCACTCTGTCTGTGTCTTTGCGGAGATGTGGTTTCCAGAACTGCACACAGTACTCTAGATGGGGTCTCACCAACTGTCTGTACAGTGGGATAACAACTTCCTGTTTTCTGGTATTGATGCCTCTGCCTATGCATCCTAGTATCCCCCAGCCTTCCTTACTACCTTCTCACAATGCTTGCCCACCTTTAGGTCATCTGATATAATTACCCCCAGGTCCCTTTCCAATTTTAGTGTTGTCTGTATCTCACCCCATTGTGTACTCTTTCCCTGGGTTTTGATTCCCAGGTGCATTACCTGCACTTCTTTGCATTGAATCTGAGCTGCCATGCATTTGACCATTCCTCCAACCTTGCCAAGTCCCTTCTCATCCTTTCCACTCCATCTTGTGTATCAACCTGTTGCAGATCTTTGTCGTCTGCAAAGAAACTAGGTTTACTCACCTGTAACCATAAATCTTCCACAGTGATAATCTATTGCAGCAGGTAATACACTTGAGTTGTCACTGAGGGCACTGTGGTGCACGGGAGCTCACTTCTAGCAGCCTTTTGCCAAGGGCCGCCCACACATGACATCATCATTCTGCTTCTATATGAGTGGGCGGTCCCTGGTATCCGCCATCTTCAGCTCGTCGCAGCAGCAGTAGTGCATAGAGTAGCAGTCATCAACGAACTTGAACTGGAAACAGATTTTCTCCATTTCCTTCCTTCATCGACGAATGTCCAAAGAATCTACAAAGCAAGTCAGCACTATTTCGGTTCACGTCGTTGCAGTAGGAAGATCTTCCGTTCGACAACCACACCATTTATGTTAGGTGTCTGGGTCCACGACGACACCATCTCCTACTTTCATTGCCAGGATTCAACCAGGCAACCCACCGATGATGACTACAGGACATCAAAGCTCAACTCATGGAGCAGAAATTCTCTCTTGGAGAAGGGGCCTATCCCAGGAGCCCCTGCTGCTGCTTCACATAAGAAGCATAAATGTGACAAGGATAAATCATCCTCATCATCATCAGGCAGGCATCCATCGCGGCCACCATTACAGGTGCTCCACTGTCATTGATGCCCTCCAGAACTGCTTCTTCATCACGGTGGTTTATACCCTTTTGTCAACTGCATTTTCTGGCCTTGTCAACAGTTTCTGTGGAACCTTATGTTGGTTCTGTTGACAGGAGACTCTTTCCGCCAACGACGTCCTCCTTTAAGCATTCTAATGCCTCTTTTTGCTGCCCCATCGACGACTGGTCATGCGTCCATGGAAGAAATACTACTTTGCAGTTTCCACTGCCCTCCTCCTTCACAGCCATTCTGTCCCAGGAGCCAGTCTGACAGGGATCGGAACCCTGGACTTTACCACCCAGGGGCTAGACCTGTTTATGCCTCACGCCCTATTTCCTCCACAATCCCCTGGTTTCTCAGAAAACCCCTACCCAACCCCCTACCTCTACATCATTGGACCTCAGTGGTACAACAGCTTCTACAAGTAATTTGCACTCTCAACCTCCCACTCCTGGGAGGCGAGTCGCCTTCCGTTCTCCTTCCCTTCCCTAAATGCTTCCAGGAGACAGGGAACCCTCTCACCCTGGTCCCTCCCTCCTATGAGGAAGAATATTTTCAGAAGAGGTAGAGTTTCTGGAAGGGTTTTCCCAGAGATCTGGAGGATATTGATCTACAGGACCTGGACTCCCATCCCACGTCCTCACTTTCTACTATTCTCCTTACATGAGGATTTATTTATTTATTTGAATTTTGATAACCAGGTAGGTCAACTGAGATAAAGTCCCTTTTTCAGTGACGACCGAAATAAAGCATTCAAGAATAAAACATACAATAATACACATAGAGCGGTACAGTGAGATGCCCTCGCCATGTGGCTGCCTTTCCTCCTGATGACCCATCCTTTCATGAGATGATGGTACAAATTCAAAAAATCATGGGATTTTCAACTACCAAACATGATAAACAAAGAAAGGATATGGCAGATTATTTAGAATTGCCTGAAGAGCCTGTTGTTATGGTGCCCCACTTATACAAACTTACCAAAATGCTGTACTGTTAGCTTGAACCAACCCTCAGTGGTACCAGCCATCCCTAGAAGGGCAGATCGCTTTACCAGGCTCCTCTTGATCATCCTTTTCTTTCCAGTAGCCCTGAAGCAGACTCTGTAGTTATCACAGCAGCTCATGATCGTACCAAACTACCAAAACACATTAGCTCATTACCTCCTGGTAAGGAGTCCTAATGACTGGACTACTTCGGAAGAAGATTTTTTAGGCAGGTATTATGAATCTTAGAATTCCAATTATATGGGGCACATGGTCAAATACCAACGTACTCTCTCTTTCTCAGCTATAGAACTAGTCAGTAAACTCCTCCATCTCAGGAGAATGACCAATTATTGGCCACAATTTCCACTGGCAATTCCGTCTGTCAACACCTGCTCCACTGAGAATAATATAGTGTAGATACTGGCCCACATGTCGCCATGTGGGATTACCCTGAGACACCACGCTTTGGCTACATGTATCTGGTTTTACACCTGATATACAACATAAAGTGGTAAATGCCCCTTTTAATGGATCTAAACTGTTTGGTCCAGGTACCTGAACACTTCTGGATGATCTCCAGGCTGGACCTTATGTACGGTTCATGGTATGTATCATACCTCACAGCCATCTTACGGTATCGCTCCCAGTCCTCCTTTCAGTGGAAGAGGGGGTAAACATAGAGGTGCCTACAGAGGCAGATTCTGTGGTCGCTCCCATCCTTCTTCCAGGACCACCACTCCTGCCTCTTAAGGGCTCACGCTCCCACCCCACGGGTGGAGCTGGACAGCCATTTCCTGGTGACCAACTGGGGCATTACCCGCTATTCCTCTAGCAGGCTTCGGAAGCTGTGGGCGTTGCTTTGCCCTCCATTTAGAGGCCTGGCAGGTGATAACATCGAGCAGTGGGTACTTCAGATCATAAGGATGGGGCACATGCTAGATCTCACCTCAGTGACTCCCCTCATCCCCGCGCTCTGTCCATTCCCCGGGACCATATTCCCATTCTCCAGGAGGAACTTCAGGCACTTCTTCACAAGAAGGCCATCTATCTTGTCCCTCTGTTGGACTGCCACCAGGGATATTACTCCCATATTATTCTGGTACCCTAGCACATTGGAGATCTCAGACCTATACTAGACCTCAGACAACTGAATCTACACATTCAGTACAAAAGGATCTTACTTGAGAAACAGTTCTTGCAGCAGGTTACACCATTAGGACTGAAGCCGGCAGGCGCCAGCACCCCACGGAAATTTTCTAGCTAGCAATATTCAGCGGGACCGCCTCTGACGCCGGGTCCTGCCCCGATGTCAAGCATAGTACATAAGGAGATGGTCCCCAGAATCCCCAGTTTTTTCCGCCGTCGACTCACCAGCATCGGCCTCTCTCTCTGAGCTGACAACACTTAGAACTTCAAGAGTTTCTCAAATTAATGTCCTCTCCAACTCCTTCACTTGAGGGACACTTTCCAAGTGTGCTCATGGAAAACAGATCCTTTAGGATCCTCATTCCTCCTGCATGTGGTGCTTAGGCCGGACCACAACACCAAGGCCTGCACCTTTACCAAGGGTTCAACAGCCACACCAGGATCCGCGTCAGAAGGCACTTCAGGCTTATCTGCTGGAAGAAAAACTTATCAGGATGGACCAAGAACCTTCCTCCAGGGCGATTCTTCTTCCAAGGCCCATAAACACTGAGACAAACACCTGGAGAAAGCAAGGTCCAGATCCAGCGAACCGGCCTCGGACTCCTGTAGCTCAGGCTCCACCAGATCGGACCGCCTCCCTCCAGGGCTCGTTTCAGCCCCTCCGGTCAAAGTCCGGGCTTCAGGTGGTTCTTGACTCTCCAGCCCATCAAGACTTCAAGGCCCTCGGCTTCCTCCTCCCTCTCGGGCCTCTTCCAAGTCTTCTGAACGCCACAAGTCTTCCTTATCGACCCGATGTCGGAACCCGACTCCAGATCGGTCTCCTAGCCTCCGAGAGGTCCAGATCCACCACCAAGGAAGGCGAAGACCTGGCGTCCCTAAAGTCGGCCAGGCATTGGCGGAGCTGCGGACACCAGCCAGGCACCAGAAGCCAGCGGGCGTTCGCCGGACCCGAAGGCATCAGCCAAGCGACCGGCGTCGGCCTCGCATTCACGGAGCTGAAGACCGCCCCCAGTCGCGGTGGACACGGTCACAGGGATTCCACGGAGGAGGACACGACACTGCCCAAGACCATGCGGGCGACACTGAGGATGCCGGCTCCCGAGAACCTTCGCCCACCCGAGACACCCGAGACCCGACGCCCGCAACAGACCACCAGCGCCAGGCCTGTTGTCGGGCATGAATCTTCAAGAAGTAAAGGATCTCTATATTTTCTGGTGGGACACCATCCGAAAGGATGTGGTCCCTGTAAAACCTCCTCCTCCACCTACCCCTTCACCTCCTATGCCCCTTCTCCACCTAAGGGGCCAGCAGGATGACCACCAACCCCTAAGGCGCAGACTCCACCTCCTAGGGGTAGTTCAAGGACAGGAGAAGGCCTCCCTCAAGATCTCCATCAGGGTCCCCAGCCCCAAGCGACCCAGGCGTCGTCTGTACACTCAGTCAGGGAGGACTCCAGATCGGATACCTCAGATTATTCCAGATCTCCTTCTCCACTCAGCATTCCATCGCCTGACCCACATGACCTTCCCAGGTCTCCGGATGATCCTCTTTCTCCAAGATCATGAGGCACATCCAGGACAACATGGGGTGGAATGCTGAAGACCTCAACCCGAAGACAGTGCTTTGCCCGTTATCTTAGGCAGAAGACCCAAAGCCTGTGGTAGTGCCACCCTTAGTGGACACCTTGCGGGCGTCACCAAGGCTGCGTGGGCGTCCGCACTCCACTCCCCGCGGTGCGAAGAAGCTGACCGCCTGTACAAGGTCCGAGGGCCAGTACCTGGCACAAAAACCTCTGGGAGACTCCTGGTCATTACGGCCTCAAGATGACCGGGTTCCAAGGACCGCATACATAAGCGCACAGCCACCGCCCAGGGATCCAAACAATTGACACCCTGGGAGACGATGTATGTGGCTGCCAATGCTCCATCAAGTCTCTGAACTACCTAACCCACGTGGTACAGTTTCAGAACCCTATGGGAACAGGGCCAGGACCTGGTCGATAAGCTTCTGGATGGCGATCAGAAGGTGGAGCTCCTAAACCTTCTCCGCTGAAGGGTCTGATGTGGGTACCCAAGTACTACGAGCTGCATACAATTCTGCGGACTCGTCTGTCAGAGCTGCAGCTCGAGCGCCTGTCTCCGGAGACACTCTTGGCTCCATGTCTCTGGTTTCACCCTGGACGTACAGAAGAACATTCTTGACGTCCCTATAACGGCGGGTACTTTTTGGTGAACCCTCGGAGAAGGTTATCACCAAACTCCAGGACGCTGGGAAGGTAGTCAGGTCTGTACAGGCCATGTACAGATCCAGGCCTGGCTTCTTTCATAGGAACCAGAGCCGTTTTGCAGTCTGCAACAAAAGGCAGCAGCCACGTTCCGGCCAGCAACAAGGGGCACTTTTTCAGCGTAAAGCCCAGGCTAAGTCGTCCCCAGGCAGAGGCCAACACTACACTAAACTGGCCCAGCCTGCAGGGACCAGTGCTGCCACAGCACGACTCCTTCCGGCCCCGCCCTCCTCTGGATCAGCGGGCACTCAAGGTCGGGGGTGCATCGCTCGCCACTTTTCAGGGTGGCAGTCGATTACCACCGACGCGGTGGGTTCTCCAGATTGGTTCGGAAGGCCACTTCATAGAATTCTCGACCACCCACTGGCAAGACCTCCCCTGCTTTCCTGTTACTCAGGTCAGCGCGCCCTGCTCATACAGCTGGAGGTGCTTGCGCTTCTCGGCAAAGAAGCGATAGAAACACGTACCACAGAACCAGAGGGTGCAGGATATTATTCTCACTTCTTTCTGGTTCCCAAGAAAGCAGGACCTCCGTCCAATACTGGACCTCAGCGACCTCACGGAGTCGGTCCTAGCCTGTCGCTTCCGCATGGTGACCCTCCCAGGTCTGATTTCCATGCTCAAGCAGGACATCTTTATAGTGTCCTTGGACATGCAGGATGCTTACCTGCATATATACATTGCTCAAGCGCACAGGAAATTTCTGCGCTTGAGTTTAAGGCCATCATTATCAGTTCCGAGCCTCCCTTGGGACTTTCCTTGACACCTCGGGTATTCCACGCAGTGCATGGCGAGTCGTAGCGGGGACTCTGAGGAGACAAGGCCACTACATGTTCCCCTACCTGGAAGACTGGCTTCTTGGCGCCCTCTCAGGAGGCTCTGATGTCCGCCATTCATTATACTCAGTCTCTGTTCGAGGCGTTGAGCATCATTATCAATCAAGAGAAGTCACGCCTGGTTCCGTCACAGACTCTACGGTTCATAGGCGAGTTCTGGACACCATCCCAGGAAAGCTTTTCTCCCCAGGACAGGCGGAGCACATCAGATCCCTCATCAGGGACATTTTGGCAAAGAAGACCGTTCCTGCCAGATTGGTCCTTGCCTGCTCGGACACATGGCTGTGGCACTGCAACAGTCCCCTAGCCCATCTCCACGCATGGGTGACCCAGTGGATGTTATGGGTCAATGGGATCAAAAGCAAGACCATCTGCAGCTCCCAATCTAGATCACAAGGCCGTAATCCAGGATTGGCAATGGTGGCTAGATCCGAAGAATCTATTGGCGGAGTCCCTTCATTCGCGCCGTCTCGATTGTGACATTTTCCAGACACCTCAGGGCTCGGATGGGGTGCACACCTTGGCGGTGTCGGTCTCAGGGCCTGTGGACAGCCCAAGAGACTCACCTCCACATAAACATCCTGAAAATGAGAGCAGTTCTTCGCCTGCAGGCCTTCCAGTCGGAGATTCCACGGGTACCCTTCTGTTACAAACAAACAATTCCGTGGTGATGTATTACCTCAACAAACAAGGAGGCACCCATTCCTACTCGCTTTGCAGGAGTCCATGAGGGTGTGGGATTGGGTTTGCAACACAGCGCAAACCTCATTGCTGTTTATGTCCCAGGAGTGGACAGTGTCATTGCAGGCGTCCTGAGCCGCTCTCAGGCCAGAGTTCACGAATGGGAACTACTCCAGGAGGTAGTAGAGGATCTGTTTGCAGATGGGGTACACAGAATTAGACCTTTTCGTGTCCCCATCCAGCATAAAACTGCCCAGTTTCTGCTCGCTAGATCCAGGGCCTGGTGTTTTCTGGTGAGACGCGTTGTCCCTCTCCTGGGCGGGCAGATTCCTCTATGCCTTTCCCCACTTCCCGTTGATCCAGAGGGTCCTTCTGAAACTTTGCAAAGAGCAAGCAACGCTGATACTTATCGCGCCCGTTTGGCCCAGGCAGATCTGGTTCCCTCTACTACATCAGCTGTCCTGGGAACCTCCAGTGCCTCTGCCAATCAGCTCCCACTTGCTGTCTCAGGAGGCAGGTTCCTTGGTTCATGCAGACCTTCGTTCGCTGAACCTGCACGCTCCTAGAGACATAGTCATGCTGCGCATCACGGGTCTCACAGAGGTAACAGGCGTTCTTGCTGCTGCTAGGAAACCGGCTACCCATGCTACTTGCACCATGAAATAGCGCAGATTTTGTATATGGGTTCAAGCACGCGTTTTTCGCCTATGGATTGTCCAGAAAGGTTGGTCTTGGACTACCTCCTGTCCCTTTTCAGACAGGCTTGGCCTACTCCTCGATTAAAGTACACCTCTGTGCCATCTCAGCCTATCACATTCCTGTAGGCCATGCCACCATATCTCAGTTGGACACGGCACAAGCCTTCCTGAGAGGTGTTTTCCACCTTAGACCTCCATTAGGGATCCGATTCCACCATGGAATCTACCCTTTGTCCTGGAGCAGCTTACGCTGCCACCTTTGAACCAGCGGATTGCGAGCTCGTTTTCTTACTCGGAAGGCGTTGTTTTTAGTTGCCATTACCTCGCCAGAAGAATTTCTGAACTTTATGCACTCATGTGCAAAGAACCTTATTTGGTTTTCACCAAGACAGGGTATTCCTACGGACTAATCCTAAGTTTCTGCCTAAGGTGGTCTCAGCTCTCAACCTTAATCAGGACTTGATCTACCAGTGTATTTCCCCAAGTATTCTAATCGAGGAGAGGCCTTGTTGCACACTTTAGATGTGCATAGGTGTCTCGATACTACCTGACCAGAACCAAACACCACCGAAAATCGGACCAATTTTTGTCTCTTTTGCCACAGGATGGTGGGAGCTCCTGTTTCCAACAGTTGCTGTCCAGGTGGCTCATTCAGTGTATAACGTTCTGTTACCAGCGCCACAAACCATTACCAGATGCGGTTAAGGGTCATTCCCAGGGGTGGCTACTCCTTTGGCCCTAAAGAATGTGTCCACTTCTGCCATTTGTGCTGCAGCTACTGGGAGCTCCGTGCACACTTTCATCAGACATTATAGCCTGGATATTGCATCGAGGCGAAGAGCAGGTTTGGTCTAGCAGTCCTTCAAGGACTTCTGTCCTAGGCTTAGGTTCTAATAAGGTTTTCTACCTTCCTCCTCCCAATGGTGTAGGATTTCCTTGATTGCTTGGAATCAGTCCTAATGGTGTAACCTGCTGCAAGAGCTGTTTCTCGAGTAAGATAGTACAGTTATGTAAGAACTTACCATAACAATAGATCTTGAGAAAAGTGCTTGCAGCTGGTATTCCTCCCATCATCCCGCTGAGGTAGATTCTAGTTCCAACATCCTTCTGCTAGGATCAGGTGTTCTAAGCATCTCTCTGATTGCCATTTGATGGCGGATCCTCAGTCTCCTCTTCTGATGTCATCCTCGGCCAGGAGTCTCCGGCGGAGAACTGGGGATTCTGGAGGACCGCCTCCTTATGTACTATGGCTGAGGCGGGACCGATGTCTGCAGGCCCCGCTGAATATTGCTAGCTAGAAATTTCCGTGGGGTCCTGGTGCCTGCCGCTTCAGTCCTAATGGTGTAACCTGCTGCAAGAGCTGTTCTCAAGATCTACTGTCACGGTATGTACTTCCGGATGATCACCTTAACGTCCATTATGCCGATGTTAAAACAAGGGATTGGCTATCGCATTAGGCATGAAAGATGCCTACCACATATCCCCATCCACCCCACCCACCACCAGTTCCTGTGCTTTTACCTGCTAGGATGACATTCACAATTTCAGGCACTCCCATTTGGTCTGTCATCCACCCCAAGTCTTTACCAAGTACCTAGCAGTAGTGGCGGCGCCCTGAGACAGACAGGCGTTTTGTCTTCCGTACCTGGACGATTGGCTTATAAAAGCAGACTCTGAAACCCCTCTGCTTTTGTCCCTCAGGTGACCTTCACTCTATTCCAGTCCCTAGGAATTACGGTCAACTGGCCCAAGTTCAATCCAACTCCTACCCAGTCGCTTCAGTATATAGGAGCTTTTTAGATACCACGTCTGCCAGGGCTTACCTCCTGCCGATAGACAAGACAGGCTTGTGTCCTGGCTTCCCAGAAACAAGATCAGCAATTTGTCACAGCCAGGCGTGTCTTATGCCTTCTGGGGAATATGGCCACAGCCATCCTGACGGTGGCCTTTTCCGTCTACTTATGAGACCAGCCAGTGGACTCTTCAGAATCGGTAGTGACAAAAGACAGGGATTTCAAGACAAAATCAATCACTCCCATTCTACGATCTGCCATGAATTGGTGGACCAAGTGTGCCAACCTGTCTCAAGGCATGCCATTCCAGTCCCCTCCTCCCCAGCAGGCGTTGACCACAGATGCTTTCCTCACTGGCTGGGGAGCACACATGGTCCCTACAGGACAGGACACTTGGCCCCAATTCTCCATTTCTCCTGTATAAACTACTGGAAATGAGGGCAGTCCGCCTTGCCCCTCAGGCTTTTCGACCCCACCTCTCCCAGGGGCCTTTACTGTTCCAGTCAGACAACACCCAGTGGTGTACTACCTGAACAGATGAGTACCAAGTCCCACGCACTCTGCAGGGAGATGGCGGTCTGGCAGGAAGCCATACTTCCAACACCTGTCGTTGATAGCCGTCCATGTACCAGGACACCACAATACCCTGGCCAGCGTACTCAGTCGCCAGTTCTCCATGCACAAGTGGACACTTCATCACGAAGTTCTTCAGATGATCTTTCGATTGTGGAGGACCCTGCACCTTGACCTTTGCCTACCCACCAATCACCCACTCCCAGATACTATTCCATTATCACAGACAGAAAGGGACAGTCTATAGATACCCAGTCCTAGTCGTGGACAGGACTCTTATTATATGCTTTCCACCCCATCCAACTCCTGCAGTGGGCTCTACTGAAACTACAACTCGAACCTGTCACTGTGATCCTCTTAGCCCCTCTGTGGCCTCGGCAAGTGTGGTTTCCCTACTTCAACAGTTTTCAGCAGTGGACCCCATTCCTTGCAGATTAGTTCAGATCTGGTGACTCAAGATCAGGGGACCCTTCTTCATCCCAACCTGAAGTCTCTACACCTTAATGCTTGGCTCCTGAGGCTTTCATAGCCCTTCAAGTCTCCTCCTCCAGTGGCCAATGTTCTGTTGGCTTCATGCAAACCATCTACCAAGGAAATATATAATGCTAAATAAACGCTTCTCCATATGGGCACTTCCAGTTCGTTGGACTCCTGTTCATGTTCAGTGGCTAAAGTATTGGACTGCCTGGCTTTGCTTGCCGCGATAGGTTTGAGCTACTCTTCTATTAAAGTTCATTTGGCCTCTTATCTCGGCCTTCCATGAGCCCTTAGAAGGAGACTACTGTATCAACATCATCTTGCCAAAATGTTCTTAAGAGAATGTTACACATTAAACCTCCCATTAGATGTCCCACCTCTCCTGGAATTTGAATTTTCTGTTGGAAAAACTGACCCTCGAGCCTTTTGAACCGGTCACCACTTGTGACCTCCCTTCCTTTCTTGGAAGACAGTATTTTTAGTGGCTGTCACTTCAGCTCAACATATATCAAGCTTCATGCTCTAATGTGTAGAGAGCCTTACCCAATGTTTCACAAGGACAGGGTGGCTCTTAGAACTAATCCTTCCTTTTCACATAAAGTGATCTCAGAACACACCTTAAATCAGTCCTAGACTTGCCAGTTTACTACCCTGAGCATTCTGATCAAGATGAATACTTCCTACACACTTTAGATGTCCATCGTATTTTGAGTTACTATATAAATCATACCAAATCTGTCAGAGGAACCTCAGCTTTTGGTAACCTTTGCCTTGTCCAGGAGGGTTTCTTGTCGCTAAACAGGCCCTCTCTAACTGGTTGGCACATTGTATAAACTTTTGTTATAAAAATACAAGAAGTCCATTGTCAGGACCTGTCCAGATCCATTCTACCAGAGCCATGGCCACTACAGCGGCCTGCTTCAAAGGGCTTCTATCACAGATATCTGCAGTGCAGTTTCACGGTCTACTGTACATACTTTCCCAAAGCACTACAACCTAGACATTTGCTTCATGCTTTTGAATTGACCTTTGGCGAACTCAGTCCCTTCAAGGCCTTCTGTCATAACTTTCCACCCTTCCTGGGTTTACTGTAGGAGTCATCCCAAGTGTATTACCTACTGCAAGAGATTATCCCTGTGGAAGATAGTACAGTTGTGTACTTACCATACGGTAGATCTTACTTGAGAGGGCTCTTGCAGTAGGTATTCACGTAAGGACTGACCCATGGGCGTCAGGCCCCATGGAAAAATCTGTAACTAGCAGTCTCTGGCAGGGACCGCCCCACATCAGGTGACCGATGTCATGCGACGCCAGTATAAAGGGGCAGTCCCCGCCCGCCTTCCAGTTCTTTCCGCCGTCGACTTGTGATTCCTCGCTGTAGAGCTCAATGCTCGTCAATTGTTCGGTACAGTTTTGGACTTTTCGACCTTCTTTTTAAGCTTCATCGACTGTCTCTTTGATATGCTGTGTTTCGTCCCCACGCCTTCCGAATCGCATAAGCATAGTGGCGAATCGTGTGGCTCCTCAGCTGCCACATAAGACGGCCATTCCTCAGCTCTCTTCTCTGGGCCCAAACCATCTTGTGGAGAAGTGCCAGCACTGCCAGCAATTTAACTCCGCTACCCGAAAGAAGGCAGCAGTCGCTGGAAGCCCATACTTTAAAGAAAAAATGGCATCCATGGAAAGGAGCAAAGAAGTTAAGGCAGGCGTCCATTTCCCGAAGGCCATAAAAGTAGAAGCACCGGGAGCAGGATTCGGTATCCATGGTCCACGACTCCAGCGGAGTCGTGGTACTAAAAACACGTCCCTCTGAGAGGACCACTCCATGACTGTCGTCTTGGCGTGTCAAGAAGGTGTCGCCCTCCCGTCTAGCTGCGCTCGGGCTCTTCGGCTGCCTCCAGGTAAAGAGGCCTCCGCTCCCGGAGGCCGCTTCCACCACCACAGCCCTCAGGTTCGAGCAGGTCCGCTAAGTCCGACGCCGGTGCCACCGACATCCTCAGGACAAGACTGCTAAGCAGCTCCGCTCCTTTGGGAGGTGCACAGTCGAACTTGCCCAACAAGACCGCATCTCAGCACAGCCTTCCTTTAGTAAGGGATCCAGTAAGTCTGATGTTGGCCCCTCTGGCGCCCACCCAGCCAAGGAGCCTCGCCAGACCCTCTAGACCGAACCCACGTTCCAGGTTCCCGCAACTCATGCCGTTGCCCTCTGAGGTTCCTGGGTCTTCTCTGCTGACCCCTAGGGACTCTAATCCTTCCTCCCGGTCGTCACAGAGGATTTGGACATGCAGCCGTCAGGGCCTCTCCTTCAGGACCAGGCACCCTGGCGCCGATCCTCAGATGCCGGCCCCAACGCTGGCCGATGTCCCTTACGGATGGCGCTCCCACACCGTGCCCGGCGACCGCATGGCCAGCCTTTCCTTGGCCTGGCCGCCAGCTGGGCCTCTGCCAGATCCTCTGTTCCACCAGAGCTCCTGGCCCCGGTATCCCGACACCTCAGTACCCGTGCCATCATACCTGGTTCCACAGTATCCGGCACCACAGTACCCAGCGATTCAATACCCCACACCAGGCTTCCCGCCGTAGGGTTATGGAAACTCTGTTTACGGATATCCTCAGTATCTGTATCTCTCTCCTCCTTCACGCTCATGCCCCAGCCGCGGTGATTTGTCGGAGACTCTGGTGGGCTGAGGCCAAGGCTCAACTCACCAGAGAAGTAGAGAGTCATTGACCGATGCGAGACCCTTCGCAGGATCCCCTGCATTGGACAGGAGACTCCTTCCCCTTACCCGACACCAGGGGTGAGCCCTCTGGCGCCAGGAATGGGGATGATCGCACCGCAGGAACTCCTCAAAGGGACCGTTCCTCCCCCACTTAGGGAGGGGTCTTCCTCATCTTCATCGGAGATCTCTGATTTGGATTTAGAGGGACGCTCTGATCCGGATGACGAGCCACGTACTCCAGACCGCCCCAGGCCAAAGACTCCTCCAAGTCTCTTCCAGAAGATTCCTCTTTTCTGGAGCTACTGAGGAAAATCCAGGAAGTTCATCAGTGGCAAACATTGGAGCCAGATGCACAGCATAAAAAGCTCGCTACCCACTTGGATCTGCCGAGACTGCTGCTTCTTTGATTCCACCCTGGATAGAGCCTTACGAGACCTTGTTTGCACTATTTGGAAACAACCTTCGCGTTAGTCCCCCCTTCGAGGAAGACAGACTGGTTATATCAAGCTCCGGGGAGTAGATTTCTTGAATCTACACCCCAAGGCGGACTTGGTCATTATTAGCGCCGCTCACGGCCATTCATGAAATCCCAAACACCTCAGCTTGTCACCACCTAATAAGGAATCAAGGCTTCTGGACCAGCACGGAATAAGATCTATTCTCTCTACCCTGGGTATTAGGGCCCTGAATTATGTAGCACATATGGGAGATTACCAGAAGACCATTCTTAGTCAGGTGGAATCTAAATTGAACTCCTTTCCTGAGTCCTAGACTAAGCGGGAGTAGCGGATCTTGTCCGTTCTGCTCGTTCGACCAGTCGGTACATGCTTCTCGCCACACGATGCAGTGGACACAGCTGGACTGAGCTCGGCTTCGCTGTGGGCTTTGGCGTCATGCCTGGCTCTGTGTGTCGGGTTTGATCCCTGAAGTGCAATCCGCTATTCAGGATACCTCCTTCAGGTGTTCGGTGCTGTTCAGGAGTGATGTCAAGGACATCATTACCGACCTGCAAGAGAAGGGCACTGCACTAAAGTCAGTTTAGTCTATGTACAGATCCCCTCAGGAGAGTGACGTCCTTTCAGAGACAAAACCGACAGAATCCAAAACCACAGAGCAAGCGGGCCAACAAGCGTGGGGCCCTCCAGCAACGAAGACTCCCCTGCCAAAAAGCTGTGAGAGCCTCGCGGCTGCTCTGCTCAGACCTCCTGACTCCTCGCCTCTCCCACTGCCTCTGGAGATCCCAGAGGAACCGGGAGGAGGGAGATTCTCCTTCCACCTACTGGGCTGGGAGGGATAACGTCAGATGATTTGGTGCTCTAGCTGATTTCAGCAGGACACTCAATAGAGTTTCTACAGAAACTACCCTGAAGACCACCCCCAAATCGTCTTACTCCACGGAACATCTTCCTCTGGTCCATCACCTCCCTTCTCGGCGATAGAATCAGTCCCTAATCACCTTTGGGACGGGTTACTATTCCATTTCTTTGTAGTTCCAAAGACGGAGACAAGAGACCTATTTTAGACCTCAGCTCCCTAAACATGTTCGTGGAGTACAAATTCTTCAGAATGCTCTCCTGCAGAGTCTTCTGCCACTTCTTTGGCAGGTACTGTGGCTGTGTGCTTTGGACATGCAGGATGCCTACCTGCATATCCACATATGCCCTTCCCACACAAATTCCTCTGGTTTTGCTTTCGGGGGTCACTACCAATCAAGGCCCTCCCATTTGGTCTTTCCTCGGCCCCAGTATTTACAAAATGCCTGTCTGTGGTAGCTGCCCACCTGCGCACCCAGGAGTTCAGGTATTCCTGTACCTGGACGATTGGCTCGCCTGTCCAGTCGCCAGAAGGGTTGGAGCCAGGTCAGTCCCTTCGCCTCCTCGAGCTAGAGGCGGCTGTCATTCCGACAGTACCACGCTCGACCCATATGAGGATTTCTCAATGGACGCTTCTGTTTCAATGGGACCAAACCCTGGATGATCTAGACCAAGAGGTACTAGCTTCCGATCCCATGATCAGGGGCTTGCAAAGGTGGATGGTACATGAGAACCTTTGCCAGGAGTTCACTTCAGCTTCGTGCCCCTCCCAGACATTGACGACAGATGCATCAGGCGAAGGCTGGGAGCCTGTCTCAGAACTCTGGGCAGCTGGTCCCAGTTCGAACAAAATTTGCACATAAATGTGCTCGAACTGAGAGCAGTCCTTTATGCCCTTCAGGCTCTACACTCTTTCATCATCCCGGTCATCTCCTCATACAGACAGACAACATGGCGTAGTCTGTTATCTCAACAAGCAGGGAGAAACATGTTCCTACCTCTGTGCAGGCAAACAATGAGAGTATGGATCTGGGCAACCCAGCACCAACTTCACGTGACTGCCATTCATGTTCTGGGAGTAGAAAACATGCTGGCAGACCACCTCAGTCAGTCCTCAGCCAGGGCCCACAGTGGGAACTGGATCAAGTAGTCGAGCGACATCTTTCTGCAATGGGGAATGCCTCGGATAGACCTTTTGCATCTCACCAAATGCAAAACTTCCGCCTTCTGCTTCGCTCGCTCCAGGGCAAGGCATTTTTGCGGGACGCTGTCTCTCTCACTTGAAGGGACAGATTTGTCCATGCCTTCCCTCCTATTCCTTAATTCCAAGGGTCCTGAACAAGCTCAGTTCAAAGGGCATGAATGATCCTCATTGCTCCCTTCTGGCCCAGGCAAATTTGGTTCTCACTTCTGCAACAGTTTTCAAAGGAACCTCCACTTCCTCTTCCTCTGTCTCATCAGTTGTTGACCCAGGATCAGGGACCCTTGCTCATCCAAGTCTCAGATCCCTTCATCTGCATGTGTGGCTCCTGCAGGCGTAGCTAAAGCCCGCTTCTGGGTTTCTCCACTTGTAGCAGACATCTTGGCAGAGGCCAAAAGCCTTCCACCAGGTCCACCTATGCCATGAAGTGGAGGCGGTTTTCCAGTTGGGCCACGCAAGGTCTTTGAGCCTTTTTTCTTGCCCAGTCAGTAGAGTCCTGGACTACATGTGCCATCTCTTGATCTGGTCTCAGCCATTCCTCTTTGAAGGTTCACATGGCAGCGATTTCAGCCTATCATATTCCCTTCGGGAGACGGGACTTTTGCTCAGTTGGAAGTCTCTAAGACTTTCCTCAGAGGGTCCTCCGTTTGAGACCCCCAAATCCATATTCCTGCTCCTCCATGGCACTTGAATTTTATTCTGGAGAAGCTTACTCTGCCTCCCTCTGAGCTGGCAGCCACAGCAGATTTAAAGTTCCTTTCTTGGAAGACTCTTCCTCGTGGCCATTACTTCTGCTCGACGTATTTCCAAGCTTCAGGCCCTGATGTGCAAAATCCCTTACTTGATTTTCCACAAGGAGCGCAGTGGCTCTCACGCACCAACCAGTTTCTCCCTGAGGTGGTGCGTTGAATGCACGCTGACTCAATCCATTGAGCTACCCACTTTCTTTACGCAACACTCCAATCAAGGGAGTACCTCTTGCATACTTTGGATGTTCACAGAATACTGAGATACTACACCACTCGGACTGAGGATCTCAGGAAAACTGATCAGCTTTTGTCTCTTTTGCACACAAAAGAGAGTGCAATGCTGTTTCTAGGCAAGGCCTATCAAAATGGTTGGCTCATTGTATCACTTTCTGTTACAGCAAGTACAACAAGACCATGCTGGGTCAAGTCAGAGGTCAGTCCACCAGAAGAGTAGCTGCCTCTGAGGCTTGTTTAAGAATGTGACAGCGGCAGACACTTTAGCAGCATAACTGGACTTCTGTCCATACCCATTGAAACCTACAGTTTGGACATTGCCTCTCACCGTGGAGCAGGCTTGGGCTGGCTGTGTTTCAAGGTCTTCTTTCATAAGACCAGTTCAGCGGAGGTTCCATGCTATGGATAGTTTTCCTCCTCCCGAGTGCTTTTCCTTGCTCCATACTGCTTGGGAATCAGTCCTATGTGAATACCTGCTGCAAGAGCCCTCTCGAAGTAAGATAGTACAGTTACGTAGAACTTACCGTAACAGTAGATCTTCGAGAGGTTCTTGCAGTAACGTTCCTCCCGCCCTCCATCCCCTAAGCTTCTTTGACTCCATTTCCATGGAAATATCCTCTTCTCTCTCGTCTTGCCTCTTTTGGCCCTTGGCGAGAAGGACTGCAAAGTGGTGATGAGAGACGCCGCTTTATACAGGCGTCACCCTGGCGTGGGGCAGTCCCATGGAGACTGCTAACTAAGAAATTTTCCGTGGGCTCCTGCGCCTGGCGTGGTCAGTCCTATATGTGACTACCTACTGCAAGAGCCTCTCTCGAAGATCTACTGCTACAGTAAGTTCTTAGCGTAGTGTATTATCTCTCGAGGGATATTCTCTGCAGCAGGTACACCTCACCCATATCTAAGAGAACAACTTCTGAGCCACACGCACACACATATAGATATAGATAGATACATATATATATATATATATATATATATATACACACACACACATATATATATATATATATATATATATATATCACACACACACACATATATATGTGTGCATATATATATGTATGTGTGTGTGTATATATATATATGTGTATATGAGTATATAGATATATATATATATGATGGAATACCTATGGTACCTCTGATCCCCTCTGTCTTTGCTTAGTGAGCTGAATCCGGGGAACTGAGGATACCAGGAATGCTCAGTCTTATATAGATGCAGAATGATGTCATGTGTGGCCCCTGGGAAAAGACTGCTAGAAGAGAGCTGCCGTGCACCACAGCACCCTCTGGTGACGACCAGCGTATTACCAGCTACAAGAGATACCCTCGAGATCTACCATTACAGTAAGTATGCAACTGTACTTTCTAGGAGTGGTATGTGGTACACATCCGGCCTCCCTTAGCAAGTGGCACAGGTTGTCTCCAGTGTGCAAGATCTGACATTATGGGGCAGAGTCGGAGGATATATCCACTGAGGTGTTGGGAGGAGCTTTGCTTAGGCGTCGGGCAGTTCTGCTGAAATGATGTTTCTAGGATCGTGGACATGTTGTTCATCCATTCTGTTTGGCGTGTCCTTTCCCTTTAAATCTTGCTGGAAGTCTTCAAGCTGACTCCTCCCACCCACCCGGGTGGTATATACCTCAGCTCCGCCCCATGACGCCAGATCTTCCTTTCCGGCTGGAAGATGCAGGTTACCTCCCTCGTGCTCATGCATTTCGTAGGCCCTGGCTTGCAAAACTTGGTTTTGCGAGATTAAAACTCTCCAGGATTTTGCTGGTGTCCTTGCGGCCAGAAGATGTGCGCGCACTGTCCCCATCTCCGCGTCGTCTGCTGCCTAAGTGTCGGCCATGACACCTTGTCTTGGGCGACCACCTGGCACATTTGAAGTTGGGGAGACTGGAGAAGAGGGATCCTCCGGTGAAGTCTAAGGAGGCTAGGTGGGCGGTTTCACGTCCGCGGGTTCCGTAGCAGCTGGACCGCATGAAGGCATTCAAAGAAGCCACCAGCGCGTCAAGCTTTTTCCCACTCAACCTGGGCTCCACCTTCACAGGTTCTTTTAAGGGTTGCCAGTCTCTCCCCACCCGGATGAGGGCGCCCGTCGGACTCCTCACGCTCTCAAAGAGGACAAACAACCCAGCTTATGTTCGACGAGAGGCTCTTGAGACCGAGAGGTCGCAGTCCCATGAGCATGCGGTCTCGACCTCGCCGCTACTCGCCGCAGCAGGTCACGGACCTTCCGTTTGGCCAGATGACCACAGTAGTGGCCAGTGTGGTCGAGCCTCTGTCACCGCCCATGACCAGTGACTCCTTGGAGGGACTCCAGTCCTAATGTTCCCTGATGAGGAGACCCAGCCCACTGGTGTCCCCATTGAGGTCCCGGTTCTGGACCCCGGGTTCCACCGATTCCTCCGGTGTCTCCTGGCGACGAGTCAGCCTGCCCGATCTCGGTCGAGGTCTAGAATCCCTCGGCCGAGCGACCAAGGAAGAGCCATAAGCACTCCAAAAGAGGCATCGCCACAGGTCGTCCTCTGATGAGGAGGCTCCGACAGAAATTCCGTCGATGCTACAAGGACCTTATGTGGCAGCAGCTGATTTTGACCACCGCCTACCTGGCCATTACTTGGCTCTCACCTCCCAGGCCAAAGCCAACCCCTCTGAACCAAAGCCTTTGGTTCCCTGTCTGTGGGGCCGGCCCATCCTCTGGTTCGGCCTTTGCCGTTCTCTCCACCGATAGTGGTGGAGCTGCCGCCTAAGCAGCCTGTGGGAGGGCTCCTTCCAAGAGGACTGACCAGATACGGGCTTCCCTGATGTCTGTCGGTCACAGTCATCCCGGACTGTCCTCGACGGGTCGAGGGTGATTTGAGGCGGCAGGCCGCTGTACCCTGACTCCTCGATCTCGGATGTCACGGGCTCCACTCATCCGGGAATGATGAGTCGTCGTTGGCACAGGGATGGACAAAGGTCCTTCCTCCTTCAAGGGATCCTCCGTCTTATCTCTGATTCTACAGGAATGCCCTGGAACCCATCCAGAAAAGAGTACCCTCTCACGGACATCCTCAGGAGAGGTGATCCTGTGGCTGAGGCCATTGTTGGTCTGGCACTTTCGAACTATGGCAGCACCCTGCCTCATGTCCAGCAGTGTCTACCCATAAATGCAAGTGCCCATGGGATCCTGCAGGGGTTCACAGAGCACCGTCAGCCGAGAGTCTGGTGACCGCCTCTGTGTTCAGGCGTACTGGCAGTTCTGCCGACACTGACCATCCCCGATAAGGAGTCCAAGCTTTTGACCATTCGTGGAAAGTCTATGCTGCTTCCTCCTTGGTCCTTCGTCAGGCCAGTTTGACTGTCATCATGGCACACTTCTCTCATGCCCTTCTCGGTCATTAGATGAAGTCCTCCCACATCTCCCAGCGGACATGCAAATCACGGTTAAGCAGGTCTGGGACAAGGGCAGTGCTGTTGCCAAACAGCAGCTCGAGACAGTCCTGGACATTGGGGTTCTTGACCCCTCGATGGCGCCACAGTGGCCTCTCGCCGCAGAGCTTGGATGAGGCTCTCCTCCTTCCCAGCGGATACTCCGATAAGTTAGCTGATGTGCCTTTCCTTGGGACCGACTTGTTTAGCCCAGGAGTGGCGGTCACCTGCAGTGCATTGAAGTCCAGTGCCACCTTGGGCGCCACTTCTGCCAAGAGTTCTTCAGGGCAAGAACCAGCAGAAGAAAAAAGCCTTTTCGCACTCTTCCCCTGCGGTTCAGCAGTCCTCCTACCAAGGAGGACAGCAGCTTCAGCGTCAGCAGCAGGCTCAAGCTTGGTGCCCTCGGCCCAAGCCTGGACCCCAACAGGCCTGCAAAGGAGGCCGAGGCTCAGGTCCTGGAGCCTTGTCGTCCTCTAAGCCTTCCCAGTGATGGGGTGAGGGTTGCCACCCCTATCTTTGTCGCCCAGCTCTATGTCCTCCGTGGGGACAGCTCCGCCACTTCCTTTCTGCCTGGTCCACTATCACTACGGGACAGGTGGGTTCTCGAGTGGTCGTTTGGGGACTGCCTCTAGAATTTGAGCAGTACCCTCCCAGCCTACGCCTCTCAGGAAGAGCAGATTTCGCATGCACCTGAGTCGGCTTTTCGAGGGCACATTGCTCAGCTCCTCATTAAGGAGGCAGTAGCTATTGTGGCAGATCCATCTGCAGACCCAGGCTTTGTCTCCAGATACTTCCTGGTGCCCTAGCGGGCGGGGGTTGTCGCCCATTCCTAGATCTCCTCGACCTGAATCAGTTTCTCAGGCCACGCACCTTTGGATGGTCACTCTGTCCCAGATCATACCATCCTTGGAGCAAAACGTGGTTCTGTTCACTGAATCTGCAGGATGCATTCTTCCATGTCCTGATCCATCCGTCCCATCAGCAGTTCCTCCACTTCAGGGTCGAAGGAACCCTGTACGAGTTCCGAGCCATCCGTTCAGCCTGTCATCGCCCCACGGGTCTTCACCAAATGCATTGCAGTGGTGGCGGCTCATCTCCAGCATCGGGAGTCAGAATTTACCCTACCTCAACGATTGGCTTTTGGCAGGTTCCACCCAGCTGGAGGTGGAGAGATCCAGGATCTGGCCCTCAGACCTGCTCTCAACAAAGCCAAGTCGGAACTTGTGCCTTCCCAGGTGATGGGCTTCATCAGGGCAGCTCCGACTCTTGTCAAACCAGAGCCCAGCTCCCTGTGGACGGGCGGAGGTTCTCCTCCTTTGCCCAATCATTTCTGTTTGGGCACTTGTGCCTACCGGGACTTTCTGCCTTCTGGGTTACATGGCGTGCACCTCAGTGGTCCGTGGGCCCGGTTGCACATGTGCCCTGTCCAGTGGAGCTGGCCGCCCACTGGACTCAGCGTCATGGTCATTTCGACCAGCTGATCACTGCAACCTAGAAGATGTGGGATGCTCTCCAATGGTGGACCACCCCAGATGGGTTGCATGAAGTACTCCCCATCTGTTCGCCCGGCCGATGGTCATTCTTTCGACCGATGCCTCTCTCATGGGCTGGGGGCCCATGGGGGACAACAGGGCCCACAGGTTCTGGACCCTCGAGGGTCCGATGCCACATCAACCTGTTGGAGCTCAGAGCAGTCAGACTGGCACTGTCAGCTTTCACCCCTCAGCTCCGGGGTCAAGTGGTTCAAGTCCAGGCGGACAATACCACGACCATGTACTACCTCAACAAACAGGGCAGCACGCACTCCTGTCTGTTGTGCAGGAGGGCCCACATTTGGACCCCCATAAGCCGGTTGGAGGTGGATCTCCCAGCCATCCATGTGGCAGGAGCCTTTAACCAGCTGGAGGATGCTCTCCATATAGGCCAGACATCCTACAAGTGGTCTCTCCATCCAGAGGTAGCTTACAGCCTGTTCTCCCATTGGGGCAAACTGATGGTGGACTTGTTTGCCTCCAGGAAAACAACAAGCTGAGGCTGTTTCATGCCCGCCCACTCAGCAGGGCTTGCTGCAGGGGATGCCTTCTCGAGGCCATGGACCCCAGGCCTCCTCTCGCCTTTCCTCCATTTCTCTCGATCCACAAGGTGCTATTCAAGGTGAGGAAGGACAAGGCGAAGGTGATTCTGGTAGCCGAGACTGGCCATGCCAATTCTGGTATCCAGATCTCCTCAGCCTCAGCTGCAGGCCCCAGGCGGCTTTCTGCTCGCCCGGACCTGATATCTCTGAACTGGGGAGGTCTTCCATCCGGACCTTCATTCCTGCACCTCACAGCCTGGTACCTGAGCTGCTAGAGTTCCAGGCTTTGGGTCTTTCTGAAGATGCCTACACCATGGTGGATGCTTCTCAAAAGGAATCGACCAGGAAATGTTATGCCTTCAAGTGGAAAAGGTTCTCCATTTGGTGTCAAGGTAAGTGTCTGGACCCCATATCCTGTTCTATGGCTAACATTCTCGATTTCCTTTAGTCTGTCTCCAAATGGGGTCTATGGTCATCGACCCTTGGGATGCACCTGGCAGCCATTTCTGCTTACTGGGCGGGGACGGTCAGCTGACATTGAGTGCAGGAGACAGTGGTCAGGCGCTTTTTCAAGAGCCTGGATCACACATCCCCTCAGTCGTGAACCTCCACCTCTATGGGATCTACTGCTGGTGCTGGCAAAGCTCATGGGCAAGCCAGTCAAACCAGTGCACAAGTGTGAGCTGTCACACTTGTGGAAGATGGCCTTCCTGGTGGCTATCACATCTGCCAGAAGGACAGGGAGCTCCAGGCACTTTCGGTGGACTCCTTATCTGGTCTTCCACAGGGACAAAGTTGTCCTTCCCCACCGAAATTCCTTCCAAGGTGGTGTCAGAGTTTCAAATTAACCAGGTGTTAACCCTGCTGGTATACTACCCTAATTACACCTCAGAGGCCGAGTACAGGCTCCATACCTTGGACCTGAGGCGTGATCTCTCCTATTATAAGGGAGAGGACGGCGAATTGGGGAGAGGTTCGCCAGCTGTTTGTCACCTATGTTGAAGCCGCTTTTGGCAGACCTGCAGCCAAATGGACCATTGCAAGATGGATTACATCATACATAGGTCTGTGCTATGAGTTGGCGGGCAAGGGCCTCCCAGAGGATAAGAACTCATTCTACCGCCATACTGCTGCATCAGTGGCTGCTTCCAGGGACATCCCTATCCAGGAAATCTGTCGGGCTGCTACCTGGAAGTCAGCAAACACCTTTATTACCCACTACCACATCGATCTTGAGCGGGATGCTGGTTTTGGGGCCTCAGTTCTCAATCTCTGTTCCCTAAGTAGGGGTGTCCCTTGCCTCCCTCCCTCCTCCCGGAGAACTGCTAGGAGTCTGCCAAACAGTGTGGATGAACAACATATCCACTATCATAGATAAAGGTTACTCACCTGTAACAGTATTTCTAGGAGTGGTATATGTTTCTATGTGTTCATCCACACAGACCCTGAGACCTCGCCCGGCTGTAATGCACACAACCTAGCTTCCAGCGGCTAAGATCTGGTGTCACATGGGAGCCAAGGTATATACCACCGGGTGGGTGGGAGGAGCCATCTGAAGACTTCCGGCAAGATTTAAAGGAGAAAGGGACATGCCAAACAGTGTGGATGAACAACATATACCACTCCTAGAACTACTGTTACAGGTGAGTAACCTGTTTTATTTGAGTGTGGATGTGTACCATACACCACTCCTAGAACTACGTTTACAGGTGAGTAACCTATTCTTTATTTCCTTTGTTCTCTTTTCTCCTTTCAGTTTGAGAGAAATAGCATGACCTTCATTTAGAGGCAGTGTTAATTTGTAAACCTAAAGAATGTGAGGTGTTTGTCAGAAATGCAGCTGTCTTCCTTGCCTTGAAGATTGAAGGTGTCCGCTGCACAGCACTTTGCCAGCCTTCTGGCAAAAGGGTAAGGCGCTTCATATATCTTTTACTATGCTGATGACGGGGTTTGGGTCAGCTGCAGAGGGAGGTGATTGAGTGTGCGATGGACTGCTCTCCTCTCCTAGGGTGGAGGCATGTTTACCAACCTAGGCTTCCCTCAGGTGGAGGCCTGGGGCAGAGAAGCACCAGGGGCACGTATGGAAGGGACCTGTGGGAACATTGGATGGGTGCACAAGTCTGATGCTCTGCATTGGGGAGTAGGGAGAAAATGTGGAAATTGGATGTTGGAGGCTTAATGAAGCACAGCACAGCCTATCCCATGCCTGCACGTCGCTTGGTCACCTTATCATCCAAACAATGTGTCCAACTAGTTGTAGTTTGGATCCAGGTCCTACACCTCTGTTAGTAGGTTGTGTAGAAGTTATCTACCCAATCCTTGCTGACATTGTCTGAAATCCTTGGAGAGAGCGGTTTTCCTAACCCCTTAAGGAGGCAGTAGTTAGACCACTCTAAAAAAATCCTCCTTGGACCCAGACTGTCTAGCTAACTACGGCCTATCTCTAACCTGCCATTTGTTGGTAAGGTTATTGAAAAGCAGTTACTGCAATTGGATGAACATCTCACCTCCCATAATGTCTATGATACTCTCAATCTGGCTTCAGGAAAAGGCATAGTACTGAGACTGCCCTTGTTCGGTATTGATGACCTCCTAATGGCCAGAGATGAAAAGCTGTACCATTCTGGTCCTTCTTGATCTTTCTGCGCATTTGACACTGTAGACCATGAGGTGCTATTGAGGCGACTACTGGGTTTTGTGGGCTGTCTGGTACAGTCCACGAATGGTTCGTTCTTACCTCACTGGTAGGTCTTGAGAGTCGTCACGGAATTTATTCCTCTGGCCTTCTCCTACCATGTGGGGAATTACCACAGAACTCCATTTGGCTCCCATGCTGTTTGCAGTATATGCTGCCATTAGGAGAAATCATCAGGAGATACAGCTTCAGTTTTCACTGCTATGCAGATGATACTCAGCTGTATCTATCCTTTCTCCCGATCAGAGTGATGCACTCTCCGTACTTAACTGCCTGGATGAGATCAGAATTTGGATGAGTTCGAGCTGGTTAAAACTTAATCCGGATAAGACTGAGGTATTGGTTGTGGACCCAGGTCATCCTGGGAGGGTTTGGAGTCGGGACATCCATCAGGCTTATTACTTGGTGGTGTACGCTCTCTAGCTCTCGACAGGTCGCGAAATCTGGGCGTTATTTTTGATGACGGTCTGACCCTGAAATCACAAGTGTCAGCTGTTGTCAAATCCTCTTTTTACCATCTGAGGAATATCGCCGGGTGAAACATCTGATTCCCCAGGAGGACCTTCCGACTTTGGTCCCGCCTTTGTTACCACCCGCTTGGACTACTGTAATTCCCTATACCTAGGGCTACCAGGGTTGATATCCGCCGCCTGCAGCTGGTGCAAACGCTGCAGCCAGGCTTCTGACGAGGACTCTTAGAACCAGTCATATGCATACAATAACCCATGAACTGCATGGCTGCCTATAGGGTGGCGGATCACCTTTAAGGTTGGTTTACTAACCTTTAAAGCCCTACGATCAGGGACCGGTTACCTGAAAAGATCTTCTGGTTCCCTATTGCCCCTCCGCTCCGCCAATGAGGATTGCTAGAATTCCCAGGGTCCGTTTGAAGTTGTCAGGATCTCGTGCCTTTGCCTTTTCAGCTCCTACCCTGTGGAATTCTCTACCTCATTGGTTAGAGAATGCCCGACCGTTGACAGTTTTAAAATTGCTTTAAAACACATCTTTTACTTTGGCTTTTCTTTATAGTTCTGATTGTTTAATGTTGGATTCTTTTGTTCTATTTATTCTGTACAGCGCTTGATTTTGAAAGGCTTATAAACATGAATTGAATTGAATTGAATTACAGAGTCCACTTTGGATATGTTGTATGGAGGGAAACTGCCCCCATCCCACCACAAGGGAGAAACTCATGGGAAAACCTAAGACCTAGTAAGTGGCTCACAGAGTGGGGCTGGGGACTGGGCTGAGGCCACCTTCGGACGCAGGGAGGAAAAGCTGTATATGGAAAAAGAAAAAAACATTTATAGCACTTTCAGGGCTGCCTGATGGGCTTCCAGAAGTGGTCTACATTTCTGTGTAGGCGACTTTGGTTCTTCGCAGACCCATGGAGCCAATATTAGGTGGCCAGGGCTGGAAGTTCTGCCCAACCAACCACAAGCAAGCCCTGGGAGGAGACTACAGCATTCTGCCATTGCCACAGCCCCTGTAGTGGACTTGGGGTGCTTCACGAGGTGGCACTCACACAGAGTGCATGGCGATGTTCAAGGCTGACAGCTGCCATGGCCCACTGTTGGGGAGGTGTGAGGGAGAAAACAGGTGTAGACATCACACCAGCTCCACGATTATGGTTACTGAGTCTCTGGCCCCGCACCCTGGATTCCCCACTGTGAACTGTGTAGGTGGAGACTATAGAGGGTTGGTCTTCTGCGCCTGGGGTGAGCCCCCAGGCCTGAGACAGACAGGCAGTAGTGAAAGACAAGCAGCTTATAGTATAAAAGCAAAACAAAAATTGCACTTTCGGCCTTTACCTGTGGGTTGAGGTGGAGGAAGGCTAAGTGTATGGGCTCATTTAGCACTGCAAACATATTTATACCTGGAAAATATCCTGAAGACTGACTTATATGTCCTGCTACTTCTATTTGAATTTGTTTGTTTGCCAGTGGCATCCTATTAGACACCTGCTGTGAAATAACTGCTGAACATGGGCTGTACCATGAACACTGGCCCAGATGTTTGTATGGTTACAAGTCAGCTGACCCTTAAACCGAAAATGTTTTACATTATTCTGTATTTAAATCTCTGCCTAGAATGGTCACTGTCTTAAACTTTGTGGGCGACAGATTTAATCTGCCTTACTGGTTTTGTTTGTAGGTGTTGGTTCCCCAGGCTTTGGTGAAGATGTGAGGAAATGGGTTTCAGGAATCCTGTGCACTACATGCTACACAGCTCAAGGAGAGCATCAAGGTACAAAGAGAAGAGGAACTGTGCCATCTCAGTGTTCTGAAAGCTTTGCATAAAATACACTGCTAGTGAGAACCAAAGGCAAAGGATATATGCCGTCAGCAGGAGATTGGGGGGTCTGTTTTCCTCTGAAGAAAACTGCATGGTCAAATATTGATAACAGAATGAGTTATTGCTAGTCATGTTATTAGTAGATTGAATAAGAAATCCAAAATGGGCCATCACAACATTACGCATTTATTATTGAATTTTGTTGACTGGGTAGGCCCCTGGGCCTGAGTAAAACATTGGCTGGACAACAGGACACAGAGTGTAATAGTAAGCAGAGTCCACTCTGAAGAAAGGGGTTACTGCCTGGGTACACTGAGGTTCAGTACTTGGACGGTCCTCTTTAATGTCTTTATAAGTGACATTGCAGAGGAGTGGAAGAAAAGTATGTTTCATTGCGGACGACACAAAGATCTGCAACAGAGTTGATACACAAGGTGGGGTGGAAAGGATGAGAGGGACTTGGCAAGGTTGGAGAAATGGTCAGTGTATGTGTGGCAGCTTAGGTTCAACACAGAAGTGCAAAGTAATGCACCTGGGAAACAAAACCGGGGGAAGAGTACACAGTGGGGGTGAGATACTAACAACAACAAAAATGGAAAGGGACCTGGGGTAGTCATATCAGGCGACCTAAAGTTGAGCAAGCAATGTAAGAAGACAGTAAGGAGGACTTTGGGGGTACTGGGTTGCATAGGGAGAGGCATCACAAGTAGAAAACATTAATTTATTTATTCCTCTGAGTCTGTACAGACAGTTGGTGAGACCCCATCTCCACAAGGACATAGGATGGAGGCTGTCCAGAGGAGGACAACTAAAATGGTGCAGGGTCTGCACAGAAGCCATCTGAAGAGACTAAAGGAGCTTAATATGTATACCCTCGAGGAAAGGAGGGACAGGGGGACATGATAGAAACTTTCAAGTACCTCAAGGGAATCGACAAAGTCCAAGAAGATAGCATCTTTCAGAAAAAGAGATGTGCAAGAACAAGGGGCACAACTTGAAGACAGAGGGGACGGCTCCAGAGGTAGTGTGAGGAAGTATTTTTTCACGGAGAGGGTTGTGGATGCATGAAGCGGCCTTTCTGAGGAGGTCGTGGAGCCAAAAACTGGTGGAATTCAAGAATGCATGGGACAGACATAAGGCAGTTCTAGTGCTGGGTAGGAGGAAGGTAGGCTGTTGGTTAGCTAGGATCTGTAGCTTATCCATTAGTTAGGTAAATGGGCAGACTAGATAGGCCAAGTGGTCATATCTGCCATCAAATTTATGTTTCTGAATCTGTGTCCCTTTTTCAGCTGTGACCCATGTTTAATTACTAATGACATATCAGAACAGACCTTACGCGGTCATACATCATTGAATGGGTTATGTGCATTTGTGACTCAAGGGTGAAGATCTTCTAAGACCAATCTTTACCATTCATGCACACCAATAGGTTATGAGCTGGAGGTACTAGGACCATGCAGGACCTAGAACTTGTCAGAAGGGCCAGGCTGAGGCAGACTACATGCATGCACAGCACCACGAGACTAGCTTGCTGCATGGCTTACCTCGGCACAGGCCCTCAAGCATTAGTTCCTTTTTCCCGCTGTCGAGTGTGTTTCAGTGATGATGTCACTCACCCACCAGGAGTCAGAACTTCACTTCTATATGACAACAGCATTCAGTTCTGTCAGTTTTAGGACTTAAAGCTAGTGTTTGTTATTTTTGTGTCAGTTTAGTAACTTAAAAAACAAGTTTTTCTGTAAATTTCTACGTAGCCCTACTGAACAACGGTGAAGAACTGTGGAAGCCAATGGTTATGGTAGGGACCCTCTTGAGAGCTTCTCCGGCAGCATGCTGTGTCAGTCCACTTCCCTCTCTGGGGAGGTTCTGACAACAGGCAGTCCTGTGTTTGGGAGGAAGACAGCCCTCCATTAACAGAAAAGAAGCTGGCCCATCCTTGATCCCGGTCAGTGACCTGGCACCACTTGACCTGGAGTTCTTTCTTCTCCTGTCAGAAGGGAAGAAGCAGTATCGCTCAAGGTAGCCCTCTGGTAGGTCTGCCATGAGGTCCTCTGCGTCCAGGAGCAGGGGCCCTCCCCAGCGTCTTCTGTATCTCCAGATCTTACATCGAGAAAAGGCTTTTGCAGCAGGTTACACCGTTAGGACTGAAGCCAGAAGCCCAGGACCCCATGGAAATTTTCTAGCTAGCAATATCCAGTGGGGACCACCCCTGGCGTCAGGCATCATACAAAAGGCGGTCCCCAGAATCCCCAGATCTTACTTGACGGCTCTTGCAGCAGGTTACACCATTAGGACTGAAGCCAGCAGGCGCCAGGACCCCACAGAAATTTTCTAGCTAGCAGTATTCAGCGGGACCTACCCCAACTTCGGTCCGCCCGACATAAGGCATCCTATAAAAGTGGGGTGGTCCCACAGAATCCCCAGTTCTTTTCCGCTGTCGACTTATTTATTTATTTTGCTTTTGGTGACGGGTAAGTGCACTAGGCAAACAATGCCTATTTTCAGGCACAACCGGGAGAAAACAGTTTACAGACAAACAGTAAACATGTGACGCAGCACATGAAAACAGTACAAATGGGTAAAAGCAGTGTGTAATAAGTACATTGACATTCTGAATAGTGAAGGATAAGATACTGTGAATACAGAGGGAAAAACAGGATTGGTATCAGAAGAAAACAACATGGAAGGTAGTAAGTTACAGTGCAGTAAGTGCCATAAAAGGTAGAGAGGAGGAAAGAGAGGATGAAAGGCGTGGCAGGTATAGATCGTGAGTAGAGGAAGGGTAAAAGGGGTAGATAGGATGGAGATGAGGGAGAGAGCAAGAATTAGTAAGGGTTCAAGGTGGGTTAAAACAAGTGCAGGGATGTAGGGTGTGAAGGTGTTCACGATGTAGTTTCTTGAAGATAGCATGGGTGTTTGTTTGTGGATAGAGAGGGTATAGAGTTCCAGTATTTTGAAGCAGTGTAGGAAAAGCACGTGAGTGCCATATTAGTTCTACATCTTGGAACATGCAGAAGGGCTTTATCATTAGATCGTAATTCATGAGTGGGAGGTTGTATTTCCAGTGCAGAAGAAAGGGATAGGGGAGACCTGTTCTGATGACAGAGTCAATTAGTGATCCAAGGTCTGAAGGCGATAGGCGGACGGGCTAAGCCATTTTAGGTCCGATAAAGGTGGCAATGGTGCTTGAAACGCGGTGAGCAGCGCCGCATAGCGACAGATGTTATTATAAGTGATGTCCCATTTATGAAGGGCTGATTTAGATGCAGATAGGAAGATCAGCGAACCATATACTTGAGCGGTAGAAGAAACCTTGGGCCATTGCTAGTCTGGCTTGAGGGGTAAGTGCATAGCTGGTACGATAGGGCACTTCCTAGCTAGCATTTACTGACTTACAGATAGTAGAGATATGAAAGTCAAGGTCAAGCGATTCATCCAGGGTGACACCAAGATATTTGAAAGATTTGGTGAGAGTAGAGGAGAGCTGTCCGCCAGGAGATAAGGGATAAGGATTTGCTTTGAGTCTGGCCTGGGAGCCAAACAAGATTGAGTAAGATTTGCTAGAGTTGAGGACAAGTTTATTATAAGTAAGCCAGGTTTGGATACTCGCAAAATCCGATGCAAGGGATGGTGTAGGGAGATTGAAGTTTAGCACTATGATAGATAACCAGATCATCCGCGTAGAGCAGAGGGATGTCATCAATGAAGATTGTGAAGAGTAGAGGACCGAGAATAAAGCCCTGTGGCACTCCAGCGTGGATAAGTGCAGGATCCAATTGCAGAGTTAAAGACCACAGCCTGTTGCCTGTCGGTCAGTAGCTCTCAAACCAGGTTATGGTATCTGGGGAGAAACCAAAGACCGTAGTTTTGACAGAAGAGTGAGTGGTTTACCAGATCAAAAGCTTTAGTTGATCGATAAAACTGCTCCAGTCAAGAGGCCTAGGTCCATGGATGAGTTAATGTCACTAGTCAGTTTTAGCAGGGCAGAGGCGGTACTATGGCCTTCTACGGAAACCATGTTGGGAGCTGGAAAGGAGGTTATATTTTTGGAGGTATTCGATCGTTTGTGTGGCGACTAGTTTTTCCAAGATTTTGCTTAAGACAGAGACTATAGCAATGGGACGATAGTTCTTTTTCCTTTGGTCTCCTTTCTTTGGAATAGGAGTGATTTTAGCAATTTTCCATATAGTTGGGACTATACCACGGCATAAGGACATATTAAAATTGTGGTTACTAGAGGAGGCTATAAAGGGGCAGCTGCTTTCAACAGCCTTGGTTCAAGACCATCAGACCCAGGACTATTGTTGTCATTGATGGTGAAAGTAGTTTTCAGCTTCTCTTTTATGAATGATCTGGAACCTGAAAGGGGTTTGAGGGTAGTGGTTTGGTGTCACAGGGGCAGAGCAGTGCTAGCATTTTGGAAGGAGGACAAGTAGCTGGATAAATCTGAGAAATGGTTATTGAAGGTATTGGCTATGGTTAACAGGTTGTTGCAGTGTATACCGTTAAATAACATACTATTTGTATGGGACTTTTGAATAGAGCCGAGGATAGTTTTTATGGTAGTCTAGAATTTCTTAGAATCACCAGAGGCGTTTATTAGCAGTTCCTACAGAAGGTGCTTTTGGATAGATGGATGGTTTTTTGCAGGCATTCCTCAGTGAGCAGTAATGGCAGTAGTCAGATTCCAGCCTTGTGGACTTAAAAGGCCAGGCTTTGTCTCTGGCCCTAATCTGGGTTAGTAGATCTTTAGTTAGCCACCCTGTCCTGAGTGCCTCGAAAGCGCCTAGTGATCCATGGAGCATGGAAGTCTTGGAGCCGACGGAATATTGTGAGGAAGCTGTCAAGGGCGGACTGGACATCTGATGCATTGTGAATGGAGGACCAGTCGATCATGGAAAGGTCATTAATAAAGTGAAAAGGGTTAAAATTGGCAAGATTGCAAAAGTTACAAGTCTTGGGGCAGAGATGTTTTTATTTGAGCTCCATACAGTAGATCGGGAGTGATCACTGATTACATCTGGTAAAGTACCTGCACAGCTGATGCTATCAGGCGGTTTGTAAGGATCTAGTCTATAAGCGTGTTAGACTGCGAGGAGCCTAATCCTGGTAGGGTCAGAGATCAGCTGATGAAAATCGTGACTTTGCACTAAGGTATGGAGGGCTTGAGGCGGCTTTACTAGCCCAGTTTAGGTTTAGGTCACCCAATACTAGGACTTCGTTGACCAGTGGTACTATCAGTTAGTTGGAGAAGTTCTTCTAGGCCTTTTAACCCTCCGCAGAGGGTTATGGTCACAGATTAAATGCAATTTCTTTGAACCTAGTAGGAGCGTAGCATGGATTGCTTCACAAAGAGATAGGGCAGGAAGAACATTTTGGCCTAGCAGCAGGTGCTGTTTGTAGTAGATAGCAACTCCACCTCCACGCTTACGGCGGTTCTATCGTGCCTGATTAGATTGTAGTTGGGTAAGGCACACAAGTGGTCAGCAGTAGAGGGCTTTAACCAGGTTTCTGATAGGCATAGGATGTCAGGAAGGTTCTGTGCAACCCATGCCTCAAGTTCCGATAGATTACGAAGGAGGCTCCTAATATTCATGTCTTAATCCGTAGTCCCTTTGAGTCTGTCAGGTTGCATTATTTGGTGACTAGTTAGTTGTTATAGGTCCTGGATTTTGTTCAATGTCCCCAGATAAAAGTATTGTTAAGCGGAGGAAGTGCCATAGCTTATGATGTAAGGATAGAGTTAGGAGGGAAATTTGCAGACTACAGGTTTATGGAGGGAGTAGGCTAAGTGGTAAGTGAGTTTGTGAGGAATAATAAGTGAGAAGGTGTCAAAGGGATAAAGAAAGGATGTTTGAGGCGAAATGTGCCTGGGATCAATAGCTGAAAACAACCCAGTGAAGTTTTTTAGTTCTGGAGGACTTGGACCAAAAAGGGTTAAAAGGATTGTAATAAATAGAAAAGTTACAATGTATTTAATGTCCATATTGAGTATAAGTTTAGAAAGATATTTAATTGTCCGAGAAAGAGCTAGGTTTAAGAGGAGACAGGGTTAGAGGAATTAAAATTTTACTTGTTACTTTAAAACAGTTAGGATGCTGGATAATTCAAAAGCCCTCGTAGTTGTAGACCAGTATAACCTGCTAATGGAAAACTGAGGAGATAGTAAATTTCCACTCAGGGGCATTACAGGGTGTGTTAAAGCGTGGTCTAGCCCTATAAAGCTAAAGCCAGCCAAGGGTGGTTGTGGTGGGGGTGGGTGGGAGCAGTGCGCTACGGGCGAAAGGAAGGCTACTCGGGTCCTACAGTCCAGTACCCGGCTGTTGCAGGCCAGGGCTCTGCAGAGCGAGGGGACGTTGAGTCAGGGAAGGCAGCCAAAGAAAGCAAACTGCACTTCAGTTAAATGTGCTTTACGCTGCAGCAGCGTTTCCTTTGCATCCAAAGCAAGCTTACTAATAGGAGCTGCCGTTTCAAAGATACAGCTTGGTGTGCTACCGTTTCGGAGAGCAGCTTGTAAAGGCGCCAAATTTAAAAGGCAGACAAGGAGAGAAAAATGCTGTACAAGGTTTTCAGTTTCAGGGCAGTTACCTTCAGGCAGGCGGCTCAGGATGAAATAAGGAGCTCCGGGCAAGGTGCCCTCCACCAGCCTCAACTAAGGAGAAGGAAAAAGGGTGAGTGTAATCCTATATAGGGAGGCTACAGTCATAAGCATGTACGGATTGGAGGAGCTTAGAGGGAGGAGAGGGACAAAGAGGACGAATTCAAGGAGGGAGGAACAAAGAAAGAAAGGCGGGTAGGAGTACTTACTAGCGGTAGTCTGAACTTTCAAGTGATTACAACTTATAGAACAGTTCTCTACAGTATGCAGCATAGGCACTATAATGCATTTCATTCTCAGAACAAGTGTACGGTTTGAATCAGCGTATTACAAATAAGGCGTAATTATACAAAACTGTAGCTATATTACATCAGCTTCAAATCCACTTTAGCCAGAGTAGGGACATGTAACATGTAACCCTCCCTAATTGAGCACTCAAGTCCTACAGTCCAGTACCGAGCACTGTTGCAGGCCAGGGCTCTGCAGAGCGAGGGACTTCGTTGAGTCAGGGAAGGCAGCCAAAGAAAGCAAACTGCACTTCAGTTAAATGTGCTTTGCCACGCTGCAGCAACATTTCCTTTGCATTGAAGCAAGCTTACTAATAGGAGCTGCCGTTTCAAAGATACAGCTGGTGTGCTACCGTTTCGGAGAGCAGCTTGAAAGGCGCAAATTTAAAAGGCAGACAAAGGAGAAAAATGTATGCGAGGTTTTCCGTTTCAGCGGCAGTTACCTTCAGGCAGAGGCGGCTCAGGATCGTCGCGGAGCTCCGGGCAGGTGCCCTCCACCAGCCTCAACTTGCCAGCGTCGGCCTCACAGTCCCACTCTAGCGCCTACGTTAATAAGAACTTTACCAACACTAAATGTCGGCATCTCCAACTCCTTCTTCAGAGGACACCCTTCAAAGTGTGCCTGTGGGAAACAGATCCCCTTCAAGGATCCTCATTCATCCTGCCTGCGGTGCTTAGGCCGGACCACGACACAAGGCCTGCTCCTTCTGTCAGGGGTTTAACAGTCGCACCAGGATCTGCCACCAGAAGGCACTTCAGGGGTTCCTCTTGGAAGAGAAATTACACAGAATGGATAAGGAACCATCCTACAGAGGTGAATCTACCTCAAAAGCCCACAAACACCAGGAAATGCACCTGGAGAAGGCTAGGTCAGATCCCCTAACCAGGCCTTGGACTCGCGCACCAGCTCAGGTTCCATGCACTCATACGCTCTCCCTCCAGGGCTCGCTCTCAGCCCCTCCGTTAAGGTTAAGGCTTCAGGCTCTTCAGCTTCCTCCACTCCTTCCGGGCCTCTTCAAAGTCTTCAGACCGTCACCAGACCAAGTCTTCCTCTTCAGACCGGCGCAGGACCCCAACTCTAGATTTGTCTCCCAGCCTCCCAGGGTCCGGATCACCCACCTAGAATACTAAATACCTGGCGTCCCTGAAGTGGACGATGGACCTGGCGTCAGCCAAGCACCGAAGTCAGGCAGGCGTTTGCGGAGCAGAAGTCATAGGCCAAACACCAGACATCGGTCAGGTGTTCACCAGAGCTGAAGGCGTCGGTGACACGTTCGCGGAGCTGAAGACTGCCATCCCATCACCGGTGGACACGGTTGCCAGGATTCAGGAGGAGGACCTGGCGTTGCCTGAGGACCAGGCAAGCGACAGTGAGGACACCGGGCTTCCACGGGAGCCTTCGCCAATCCGGAGGCGCCTTCAGTCCTGGCGCCTAGCACGCAACAGACCACCGGCACCAGGTCCGTGCGTCGGGTATGAACATCCAAGAGGTCAAGATCTCTTCACCTTCTGGTGGGACACAATAAGGAAAGATGTGATCCCAGTGAAACCTCCTTTTCTTACTCCCCTCCTCCACCATGGGGCGACCACCATCCCCAAGGGCCTCCACCTCCTGGGGAAGATCCAAGGAACGAGAAGGCCTCCCTCAAGATCTCCCTCAGGGTCTCCCAGCCCCAGGCGACCCAGGCGTCGACGGTACACTCCACCAGTGGAGGATTTTAGACCAGATACTTCAGACACCTCCAGGTCTCCTCCTCCGCTCAGCATCCCATCACCAGACCCACAAGATCTGCCTAGGTCACCTCCAGGTGATCCATCCTTCTCTCAGATTGAGGCACATCCAGGAGAATATAGGATGGGATTCGGAAGATCTCTGCCCGAGAGACAGCGCCTTGCTCAATACCTTCGGCAGAAGGATCCCAAGCTTGGTAGTGCCACCCTTGGTGGACACTTCGTGGGCGTCACCAAGGCTGCGTGGAAGCATCCGCCGCGCCACCCCTGCTATGCTGAAGAAAGCTGACCACCTGTACAAAGAGCCCGAAAGAGGACCAGTACTTGGCACAACAACCTCTGGCTGACTCCTGTCATTACAGCCTCTCATGACAGGTCCCAACGACCACAGCATATGAGCACACAGCCACCAGACCAGGAATCCAAACAGTTGGATGCCCTGGGAGGCGCATGTATGCGGCTGCTATATGCTCCATCAGGTCCCTGAACTATCTGTCTCATATGGTTCAGTTTCAGAATGCCCTGTAGGAACAGGGTCAGGACCTAGTTGATAAGCTACCAGATGGTGATCAGAGCGGAGCTCTTAAACCTCCTGCACAGGGGTCTGATGTGGGGACCCAAGTGTTCTAGAGCCACATACGATTCTGCGGACTCATCCGCCAGAGGTGCAACGCTGACGTCTGTCTCTGGGACGCTCCTGGCTCCGTGTCTCCGTTTACCCAGACATACAGAAAAACATTCTTGATGTCCCATACAGCAGCGAAGTCCTGTTTGGTGAACACTGGAAAAGGTCATCACGAAGCTTCAGGGGCCAGGGAAGGCAGTAAGAGCCATACAGGCCATGTACAGATCTAAACCTGGTTCCTTTCGTGCATGAACCAGAACAGTTTTGGCTGGCAACAACAGCAGCGACCACGTTCCGCCCAGCAACACGGGCACTTTCCATCATAAAACCCAGGCTAAATCTTCCCAGGCAGAGGCCAGCGGTATATCAAACCGGCCCAGCCTGCAGGAACCAACGCTACCACAGCATAACTCCTTCCAGCCCCGCCTCTCCTCTGGATCAGCGGGCAGAAAAGGTCGGGAGTCGCATCGTCGATTACCGGTGGGTACTTCAGATGGTCAGAGCGGTCACATTATAGAATTCCTCGACCACCCACTGTCAAGACCCCCGTTATTCGGGTCCTTACGCTCTGCTCATTCAGCAGGAAATTGCTCACGCTCTAGGAAAAGAAGCTATAGAACGTGCCTTGGAACCAGAGAGGTGCAGGTTACTATTCCACTTCTTTCTGGTTCCCAAAAGACAGGGGACCTCCGTCCGATACTAGATCTCAGCGCTTCAGTCCTGTACAGCGCTTCCACATGGTGACCCTTCCAGGTCTGATACCCATGGTCAAGCAGGCGCCTTCCTAGCATCCTTGGACATGCAGGATGCTTACCTGCACTTACCCATTGCTCGGCGCGCTGCAGGAAGTTCTCACGCTGAATTTCTAGGTTGCCATTATCAGTTCGAGCCCTCCCTTCGGACTGTCATCGGCACCTCGGGTGTTCACAAGTGCATGGCAGTCGTAGCGTCAGCTCTGAGGAGACTAAGCCACTACGTGTTCCCCTACCTGGACGACTGGCTTCTCATGGCACCCTCTTGGGAGGCCCTGATGTCCGCCATTCACTGTACTCGGTCTCTGTTCGAGGCGTTGGGCATTGTTCTCAATCAGGAGAAGTCACGCCTGGTTCCGTCACAGAATCTGCAGTTCATAGGCACAGTTCTGGACACTGTCCAAGGGAAAGCTTTTCTGCCCCAGGACCGAGCAGAATCCATCCGATCCCTCATCAGGACATTTTGGCAAAGAGGACCGTCCCAGCCAGACTGGTCCTTTGCCTGCTTGGACATATGGCTGTGGCCATTGCAACAGTCTCGCCAGCCCGTCTCCACAGCGGGTGACCCAGTGGATGTTATGGGTCCAATGGAATCAGAAGCAAGACCATTTGCAGCTCCCAATCCGGATCACGAATGCGTAATCCGGGATTGGCAATGGTAGCTAAATTCAAAGAACCTAATTAGCGGGGTCCCCTTCATCGCGCCGTCTCCGATGCGATGCTCTTCTCGGACACCTCAGTGCTCGGTTGGGGAGCACACCTTGACGGTGTCGGGTCTCAGTGCTCATGGACAGCCCAGAAACTCATCTCCACATAAACATTTTGAAAATGCGAGCAGTTCTTACGCCTTGCAGGCTTTCCAGTCGGAGATCCCACGGGTACTCTTTTGTTACAAACAGACAATACCGCGGTGATGTATTACCTCAACAAACAAGGAGGCACCCATTCCTACCCGCTTTGCAGGGATGCTGAGGGTGTGGGATTGGGTACTACAACAAGCGAAACCTCATTGCTGTTCATATCCCAGGAGTGGACGCCATCGCAGACAGCCTGAGTCACTCTCAGGCCAGAGTCCATGAGTGGGAACTACTCCAGGAGGTAGTAGAGGATCTGTTTCACAGATGAGGCACACCAGAGTTAGACCTCTTCGCGTCCTCATACAACACAAAACTGCCCAATTTCTGCTCACTAGATCCAGGGCCTGGTGTTTTCTGGCGAGACATGTTGTCCCTCTCCTGGGCGGGCAGATTCCTCTATGCCTTTCCTCCCTTCCCTTTGATCCAGAGGTCCTTTGAAAGTCCGCAGAGAGCAAGCGGCTGATACTTATCTTGCCGTTTTGGCCCAGACAGATTTGGTTCCCTCTGCTACACCAGCTGTCCGGGAACCTCGGTGCCTCTGCCAATCAGCTCTCACTTATTGTCTCAGGAGGCAGGCTCTTTGGTCCATCCAGACCTTCGCTCTCTGAACCTGCATGCATGGCTCCTAAAGACATAGCCATCATGCGATGCAGGGGTCTCTTAAGAGGTAGCAGATGTTCTAGTGGCTGCTAGAAAACTGTCCACTAACGCTACATCGCCATGAAGTGCGCAGATTTTGCCTCTGGGCTCAGGCACAGGGTTTTTCCCTGATGGATTGTCTGGAAAGGTCGGTCCTGGACTATCTCCTGTCTCTCTTTCAGACAGGCTTGGCCTGTTCCTCGATTAAAGTACACCTTTGTGCCATCTCAGCCTATCACACACCTATAGGCCAACATTCCATATCCCAGTTGGACCACGGCACGAGCTTTCCTGAGAGGTGTCCTTCACCTTAGACCTCGATTAAGGATCCTGTTCCACCTTGGGATTTACCTTTGTCCTGGAGCAGCTAGCTGCCTGCTTTTGACCAGCTACAGATTAGAGCTCGTCTCCTTACATGGAAGATGTTGTTTTGGTCACCGTTACTTGGCCAGAAGAATTTCCGAGCTTCATGCACTGATGTGCAAAGAACCTTATTCGGTTTTCCACCAGGACAGGGTATCCCTACGGACAAATCCGAGTTCTACCTAAGGTGGTCTCAGCTCTCACTCTTATTCAGGACATAGATCGACCAGTGTATTTTCCTAAATACTCTTAGAGGAGGCCCTGTTGCACACTTTAGATGTGCATAGGTGTCTTCGATAATACCTGACCAAAACCAAATACCACCGAAAATCTGACCAGCTTTCATCTCCTTGCCCACAGGATGATGGGAGCTCCGTTTCTAAACAATCGCTGTCCAGGTGGATCATCCACTGTATCACGTTCTGTTACCAGAAGCATAACAAACCCTTACGGGCCGGTTAAGGGTCATTCCAAGAGGTGGCTACCTCTTTGCGGCCATGAAGAATGTGTCCACTTCAGCCATCTGTGCTGCAGCCACTTGGAGCACTGTGCACACTTCATCAGGCATTATAGCCTGGACGTTGCATCGATCCGAAGAGCAGGTTTTGGTCTAGCAGTCCTTCAAGGATTTCTGTCTTGAGGCTCGGTTCTACTAGTGATTTCTACCTTCCCTCCTCCCAATGGTGAGGATTTCCAGTATTGCTTGGGAATCAGTCCTAATGGTGTAACCTGCTACAAGAGCTGTTTCTAGTAATATAGTACAGTTCGTAAGAACTTACTGTAACCGTAGATCTTCGAGAACAGCTCTTGCAACAAAACTCCCCACCCCACCACCACCATCCCCGCTGGAGGTAGATTTTTGTTCCGATATCCTTCTCCTAGGAACAGGTGTTCTCAACACCACTCCGATTGTCACTTGATGGCAGATCCTCAGTCTCCTCTTCTGATGTCATCCAGCAGCCGGGAGTCTCCGGCGGGAGAACTGGGGATTCTGGAGAACCGACTCCTTATGTACTATGCCTGGCGTGGGGGCGGGACGCGTCGGGGGCGGTCCCTCTGAACTCTGCTAGCTAGAAAATGTCCGTGGGGTCCTGGCCTCTGCGGCTTCAGTCCTAATGGTGTAACCTGCTGGAAGAGCTGTTCTCGAAGATCTACTGTTACGGTAAGTTCTTGCGTAACTATACATCTTACCGAGAGGGCTCTTGTAGTAAGTGATTACATATAGGACTGGCCCGACAGGCAGCAGGATCACGAGCATTCTAGCTAGCAGTCTTCCTATTCTCCTGCCGTTGGCTTATGCCAGCGCCCTCGCGGAAACGTTCCCAGCTTGTCAGGCTCTTTTGTTGGTATTTTAACGAGTATTTTGATTTTTTCCTATCATCCGTCAGTTATTCGTTGGTGTATGTGGTTCCCTACACCCTCCAGCACAAAATCAAGTGCGGCTGGTCGCGGTGCTTAACTCCCACACAAGGACAGCCATTCCTGTGCCTTTTTGCCTAGGCCCCAACCATCCAGTCGAGAAGTGCCAGCACTGCCTTGGTTTTAACGCAGCCACCAGGAGAAGGCGGCAGCAGTCCTGGAGGCCCATATTTTGAAAAAGAAAATGAGCTCCATGGAGAAAGAATTGAAGAAGCTTGACGCGCCAGCTTCCCTGAAGGCCATCACAAGAAAAAGGACAAAGAAAAGCACCGGGACAAGGGCTTCTCTACCACTACGACTTCCTCGGGAGTCGCCATACTAAGGATTAACTTCCCCCCCAGGACCACTCCACAGCGACCTCTGTAGGTGGCCGCCTCTGGTTGGCGCTCGGGCCTTTGGGCGCCTCCGGGCTTTGGTGTCTTCCACTCCCAGTAAAGCCGTGGTTTCACAGCCTACTGGTGCAGTGGCTCCGATAAGCCGCCGTCGTGTCCTCCGGCGCCCACACGGAGAAGGTGCGGTAAGTCAACCCCACCAGGGCGTCCGGCCCCCATTCCGCCCGATCCAGGCTGCCCCTCCATCGCGCCTGTCTCCGGCAATGGGTCTGTTAAGTCGGACACCGTCCTCTGGCGCCCGCCCAGATCCCGCTGCCAAGCGGCGGAACACCCCCACGCCCATCGCTCCTGGCTCCCCGCAGCCTTCGCTGCCTCCAGGGCCCTGAGTGTCCTCGGCCTGACCCGAGATTTCTCCCCCATCCCGTGCAGCGCTGAGGTTCCTGTTCCACCTCCGTCAGACCATCCACCTGCTGGTCCGACCGATCTGGCGTCGGCTCCCGGACGGCGGCTCCGATGGCGAGTATTGCAGGCGGCTGGCGACATCCGCTCCCAGATGCCGCTTCGGCGCGGGCCTCTTATCCCTGGGCCTTCTGCTCAGAACGCCCGTGGGCGGCAACCCCGGTTCCCGGGTACCGCGCTCGTACCCAGGACCACAGTATCCGAGCCTCAGTACCCCAACACCCGACCTATCCGATGCTGCAGTACCCGGCGCGGGCTTCCCGCCATCGGGTTATGGATCGTGCCTTATGGGTATACTCCATACCGTATCCCCCTCCTCCTCCACTGCCCCCAGCGGTGGACCTGCAGGAGACTCTGGCCCCCTGGTGAGGCTGAGGCCAAAGCTCAGCTCACCAGAGGTGGAAAGTCAGTCTTCTGACGCTGATGCCGGTTCTCGTACATCCACTATGACACACTCCCCCACCTCCGGACACCAGGGCTAAACCCTCTGGGTCCAGAGAGGGCAGACACGCTTCCGAGGGCTTCCCAAGGGTCCGTTTCTCCCCTCGTCGGATGAGGAGTCTACCTCTTCTTCTTCATCTTCCTCCTCGGATGCTTCCACGGTTGTTCGAGCAAGACGACGAGCCACGATCTCCGTCCAAGCCCGGCCAAGGACTGCGTCAGAAGTCTCCTCTGGAGGATCCTTCCTTCACAGGTTGCTACAAGAGATCCAGGAAGTACATAAGTGGCAATCCTTGGAGCCAGACCCCAGCGTAAAAACTCGCTGAGCATCTGAATCTGCCGTGACAGCTCCCACTTTGGTGCCACCCTGGATCAAGCCTCATGCCGACCTATTACCACTATATGGAAATAGCCGTCGGCCCAGCCCTACTTCCCAAGAAGTCAAACAGGCTACACCAGGCTCCCGAGGGTGTTGACTTCTTAGCTCCCACCCTCGAGCTGACTCAGTTGTGATTAGCGCGCTCCATGGCCAGTCAGCTCAACCCAAACACCTTAGCTAGTCTCCACCTTTCAAGGAATCCGCCTTCTGGACCAGTATGACAAGAGGCTTTTGCTTCTTCCACTCTGGGTATTAGGGCCCTGAACTATACCGGCCACATTGGGGATTACCAGAAGGCGATTCTCAGTGAGTGGAATCTAAATTGGACTCCCTTCGGACTCTCGGTCAAGCAGGAAGTGGCTGACCTTGTCCGCTCTGCACGTTCGGCAGTCGGCACATCCTTCATGCGACCTACGATGTAGTGGACACTGCTGGTAGGAGCTCAGCTTTCGCCATAGGCCTACGGGTCATGCTTGGCTCAGAGTGTCAGGGTTGGTCCCGTAGTGCAGTCCGCCATCCAGAGCGCCCTTCCGGGGTTCGGTGCTGTTCGGGGGTGATGTCGAGGACATCATCACCAACCTGCAGGAGAAAGGAGATGGCACTAAAGTCTGTGGACTCTATGTATCATCCCCATCAATCGCAGCGCCTTGTCCTTTTATGAGCGGAATTGGCCCAGAAGCGAGACCACAGGAAGAGGATCACTAAACATCAGACCCCCAGCTGCCAAACCCCCGCCCAAAAAGCAGCGGGAGCTTCAGCTGTGGCGCTGCCCACCCACCTGACTCCTTCCCTCTCCCACAGCCTCCGGGCTTCCCGGAGGAACGTGGGAGTTCCTGCACCTTCCGGGCTGGAGAGGATAACATCAGATTCATGGATGCTCCAGCTAATCATGAAGACACTCAATAGAGTTTCTGCAGAAACCACCTCGTCACCCTCCCCAAGGTCGTCGTACTCTGAACATCATCTTCTGGTCCAGGAAGAAATTTCAGCACTTTTTCTGAAAGAGGCGATATCCCCTCCCCTGCAAGGAACAGGTTACTGTTCCCTCTTCTTCAGGTCCGAAGAAGATAGGGAGATGTAAGACCTATTCTAGATCTCGGTTCCCTGAACATTTCGTGGAGTACAAGAGGTTCAGGATGCTCTCACTGCAAAGCCTTCTGCTTCTCCTCGCTTGGACCAGTGGCTATGCACTCTGGATATGCAGGGCGCTGGCGTGCACATATCTATGCGCCCGTCTCACACATAGTATCTTCATTTTGCTTTCCATGGGGACCACTACCAGTTCAAGGCAGTTCCATTTGGCCTCTCCTCTCTGCTCCTCAGTATTTACCAAATGCCTTTAGCGGTGGTGGCAGCCCTACCTGCATACCCAGGAGGTACAGGTTTTCCCGTACCTGAGCGATGGCTTCTGCGGCCTCGTCAGGGAGGAACTCCTGCACTGCCTCTCCCTCACCCAGCAGGTCTTTGCCTGTCTGGGTATTACCATCAACCATTCCAAGTCTCCACTTATCCCATCCCAGAGCTCCAGTTTATTGGGGCGTACGGGACACGACCCTAGGCAGGGCCTTCCTGCCACTGGACAGGGCACCACATTCCAGACTTAGGTAAGCCTGTTGTCCGGCCGCAGGGCAGGTCAGTGCAAGAGTCGGTTCTTCGCCTCCTCTGGCTTATGGGGCTGCTATCCCAACAGTCCCTCATGCTCAGTTCCACATGAGGATCTCTCAGTGGACACTTCTCTCTCAGTGGGATCAGTTGGTAGATGACTTGGATCCAGTTGGTCCTAGTCTCCTCTCCCATGATTAGGGACTTGCAGTGGTGGATGGTTCGAGAGAACCTTCTTCAGGAATTCCATTCTTCCTTCCTCCTCCCTCCCAGACTCTGACCACAGACGCCTCGGGCAAGGTTGGGGAGCCCATCTCGGTCCACATCAGACCCAGGGCTCTTGGTCCAAGCTTGAACAATCCTGCACATCAATGTGCTCAAGCTTGCGGTGCTGTGTGCTCTCCAGGCTCTCCACCTGCATCTTCTTCCAGGCCACCTAGCCGTCCAGATGGACAATATGTGTGTGGTATGGTACATCAACAAACAGGGGGACTCTGTCCTACCCTCTTTGCAGGAAGCGATGAGAGTTTGGGATTGGGCAGCACAACCACGACCTTCACCTCATGGCAATTCATGTTCGGGGTCGAGAACTCCTTAGCAGACAAACTAAGTAGCTTGTCTGCTCAAGCTCCCGCAGTGGGAACTGGATCAGGGGTCCTAGGCGATATCTTCCTATATTGGGGAACACCTCAGGTGGACCTGTTAGCTTCACCTCTAACGCAAAGCTTCCCAACTTCTGCTCGCTCGTCCAAGAGCAAGCATTTTCTGAAGAGACGCTTTGTCTCTAGATTGGAGGAACAGATTCGTCTGGCCCCGATTCCTCTGATCACGTGTGTCTTGCAGAAACTTGGCTCAGAAGAAGACACGAATGATTCTGATCGCTCCTTTCTGGCCCTGGCAAGTTTGGTTCTCTCTTCTGCAAAAATCGCAGAAGAACCTCCTCTTCCTCTTCCGCTGTCATGAATTTTACTGACCCAGGATCAGGGGACCCTGGTCCATCCAGGTCTCAAGTCCCTTCAACTACATGCATGGCTCCTGCAGACATAGCTCAAGCCTGCTTTGGGGTTTCTCCCCAGGTGGCTGAGATCTTGGTGGAGGCTAGGAAATCCTCCACTAGGTCTACTTATGCCATGAGGTGGAAGCGGTTCTCATTCTGGGCTGCTTCAAAAGGCTTTGAGCCTTTCTCCTGCTCGGTGGGGCGACTGCTGGAGTACCTGTGCCATCTCTTGACCTGGGTCTTAGTCACTCGTCTCTGAAGGTACACATGGCGGCCATTGACCTACCATGTTCCCTTCATGAGATAGGATGTTTGCTCAACTGGAAGTCTCTTAAGACTTTCCTCAGAGGGTTCTTCACTTGAGACCCCCTATCCGAGTTCCTGCCCCTCCTTGAGATTTGAACTTCGTTCTTGAGCAATTACTTTGCCTCCTTTTAACTGGCGGCCTCAGCAGACATGAAGTTCCTTTCATGGAAGACACTCTTAGTGGCCATTACCTCTGTTCGGAGGATTTCCGAGCTCCAGGCCCTGATGTGTAAAACCCGTACTTAATTTTCATTAGGAACATGTGGCTCTGCGCACCAATCCTAAGTTTCTCCCCAAGGTGGTAGCAGAATCTACGTTGAACCAGTCCATAGAGTTACCGCTTTCTTTATGCAGTACTCCAGTCAGGGGGTATCTAGCTTCACACTATGGACGTTCACGGATCCTGAGATACTACACTAACAGAACAAAGGATCTCAGAAAGACTGATCAACTGTTTATCTCTCTTGCACCCAAAAGAAGGCAATGCTGTTGCTAAGCAATGCCTGTCTAAATGGTTGGCTCGTTGCATCACCTACTGTTATGACAAGTACAACAAGACCCTTCGGGTCAAGTAAGAGACACTCCACCAGAGATTCATGCCTGTCGGCATGTTTCAAGAGCGTGTCAGCGGCAGACATCTGTGCTGCCGCCACTTGGACTTCTGTCCATACATTTACAAAACATTACAGTTTGGATATTGCCTCTCACGTAGAGCAGGCTTGGGCTCGCTGTTCTGCAAGGCCTCCTTTCTTAAGGCCTTCACAGCTAAGAGGATCTGCTTTGAGTAGCTTTCCTCCTCCCGTGTGCTGCTGCTTGTTCCAGACTGCTTGGGACTCAGTCCTATCTGTAATTGCCTACTGCAAGAGCCCTCTCTAAGTAAGATAGTACAGTTACATAAGAACTTACCGTAACAGTAGATCTTTGAGAAGGCTCTTGCAGTAAATACCTTCCTGCCCTCCATCCCCTAAGCTTTTTCAGCTCCTTTTCCAGTGCTAGAAATATCTGCTTCTCTCTCGTCCGGCCTCTTGTGGCCTGTGGCAGGAAAAGAACTGGAAGCGGCGTGAAGGACCGCCCCTTTATCAGCGTCTCCTGGCGCAGGTCACCTGCGTGGGGGCGGTCCCTCGCCAGGGACTGCTGGCTAGAAATTTTTCCATTGGGGTCCTGCCGCCTGCCGACATCAGGCCTATGTGTAATTACCTACTGCAGAGCCTCTCGAAGAGCCTACTGTTACAGTAAGTTCTTACGTAACTGTACTTTTCAAACAGTCACTTCTCGATGGCTGGTAAAGTGCATTATGTTCTGTTTCCAGAGCGCAACAAGACTTTACTGGGACGGTAAAAGGTCATTCTGAGGGGTGGCTATCTCCTTCACTCGCTTAAACATTTCTCCACTTCAGCCATCTATGCAGCAGCAGCCTGGAGCACTGTACACACCTTCATCAGGCACTACAGTTTGGATATTGCCTCTAGACACAGAGCTGGTTTCAGCTTGGCGGTCCTTCAGGGACTTTGTCCTGTGAGACATCTCTCTATCCTCCTCCCGATAACAGATTGTTCTCTTACTGCCTGGTAATCCGTTCTAATGGTGTAACCTGCTGTAAGAACTGTTTCTCAAAGTAAGATAGTACAGTTACGTAAGAACTTAATTGTAACAGTAGATCTTGAGAACAGCTCTTGCAGCAGGTAGTTTCCCACACTTCCCCTTTGGAGGTTGAGTCTTGTGACCTAGTTTCAGGCTACTGCATCTTTTGATGTCTATTACAAACCTTCCTTTGGAAGTGGATCCTTGATCTCCCCTTCAGAAGTCACCTTTGGGCGGGAGTCTCTGGCGGGAGAACTGGGGATGCTGGGGGACCACCCCTTTTGTATGATGCTTGAAGTCGGGAGGGCCCGGCGTCTGGGGGTGCACCCTGGATACTGCTAAGCTAGAATTTTCCATGGGGTCCTGGTGCCTGCCGGCTTCAATCCTAATGGTGTAACCTGCTGCAAGAGCTGTTCTCGAAGATCTACTGTTACGGTAAGTTCTTGCGTAACTGTTCTTTCTCTCTTCTGCAACAGTTTTCAGAGGAACCTCCACTTCCTCTTCCTCTGTCACAACATCTGTTGACCCAGGATCAGGGACCCTGGTTCATCCAGGACTCCGATCCGCCGTCTTCATCGTGGCTCCTACAGGCGTAGCTAAGGTGCGATTGAAGTCTCTCCCTAGTGGCGGATATTTTGGTGGAGGCCAGAAGCCTTCCACCAGGTCCATCTACACATGAAGTGGAAGTGATTTTCCATCTGGGCGCTCTAAGGACTTAGAGCCCTTCTCATGTCCAGCTAATAAAATCCTAGATCACCTGAGGCATCTCTTTGACCTGGGTCTTAGCCATTCCTCTTTGAAAGTTCATGTGGCAGCCATTTCAGCCTGCCATATCCCTTTGAGGGACAGGTTCTTTCATCAACTGGAAGTCTCCCAAGACTTTTTACTTAAGGGTCCTGAATTTGAGACCCTCTATCAAGCCCTGCCCCTCCCTGGGACTTGAATTTTATTCTTGAAAAGCTCACACTGCCCTCCTTTGAACCAGCAGTGGAGGCAGAGCTGAAATTTCTTTCTTGGAAGACACTTATCTTCTCTTGTCAATCTTCACCATTCATTACTGTCAGGGTGTAGCCGGAGGCACGCACCCACGGGCTTTTTTGTTGTTTTTTTTTTTTTGCCCAGGAGTCAGCGCCAGAGAGAGAGACTCACTCACACGGAGCGCGAGGGCAGACGTTAGGCGCCGCAGACTCCTCCTACATCCCACTTCTGTTACTCCCGCTGTTCAGGCTGCACCTGCTATGTGGAGCGAGAGAAAGTTACTGTGTCACTAGGCCTGTGCTTTTCATCGTTCTTCGACGCAGTGTCCTGCATCCTGGTTCATTGTCCCGTCATCTACTGGTAAGAACGTTCCTTATTATTTTACTGACGCCAGGAGCTTTTCTGTTCAAAGTATTAATTTCGCAACATGTCTGGTTCAGGAGCTAAACGTAAGTCGAGCGGACGTGCCCCCATGCATCGGTGCTCCTGTGGCCGGCATTTTCTGTCACGGGCCAACATGATGTGTGTCTTTCTTGCCTGGGACCTAACTGTAACATGGACAGATCGATGCCCTGTTTCTCGATGGACCACCGTGTTCTCAAATCCGCACATTCAAGATCAGCAAGGCCCTGCCAACTTTTGGAGGACGGCGCCTCTCTCTGGCCTCCCAGGTAAGAACTTTAGACCCTTCCTCCGGGTGCCTCCCAGGTCTATACAGTCTGAGAGGAAGAGGCCTCCTCATCTTCAAGTCTTGCCGAGGAGGAAGCCTCTTTTCGTGTCACAGGAACACTGTGGTCCTTCCGGGGCCATGGTGGAGACATTGCCTCGGCAGTCACCTGGAAGTCGGAGGTGCAGGCTCCCCAGTGTTCGCGGCCAGCGCTTGCTGGGCCGGTGTGATGGACCCTGCGGCGGCTTCCCAGCTGCTCGGATCCCGCCGCTACGGTGCCATGTTGGCTCTGGTGCCACTGGCAGCGGCGTGGCCCGTCGGTCCTGGCGCTGAGAGCAGTGCCAGAGACTCTGCTGCACCGCTGGTGGGTCGGCACCGGGTTCCTGCATTGTCTCGGTGCTGGGATGTCGACGCTGCTGTGTGTGGCACCGGCCGTTATGTGCAGTTTCCCAAGAGACTCCTGGGTGGCCAGTATTGAGGTCCTGCTGATCGCCCTTCCTCGGAAGTGAACGATTGAGATGTGGACCCATTCTGGCTCCCGATTCTTCGGGATCGGAGTCTTCTGTGGGACGTGGTGTCAGGAGGCCCAGCGTGCTTATTCCTCAGTCTCCACAGCAGTCTTCCTCTGAGGACTCCCAGGCTGGGGTGGCAAGGAGGCCTTGGGAGGAGATGCGTCGAGGTTGGGGAGAGGGCTGTGGCAGCAGCGTCTCAGTGCTGCCGCACCCGCCGGGCAGACTTGAGGCCCTGTCTTGGGCGGCTTCCCAGGGGACTACTGGATCGACAGGCTCTGTCGCTGATGTTGAGGAGGAGAGCATCTTCTGAGTCCGAGGGGTTGAGAAGGCGGTCAGGCGGGCGTGCTTCCACCTACCACCCCTCGGGGTGTGGGTAGGAGCATAGCACTGAGCCCCACCTCTCCCTCATGGGTTCGGCAGATCCCTCCCATGGTGTTGCTGTGGGCTGTCCTTCTGGATCCATACAGCCCCAGGCACTTCTACAGGAGAGGCCCCTTCCAGTCTTTGCCAAGGTTCGCATCCCCAGGGTTCCGTTCTGTGACCTGTCTTGTTATCCAGGACCCCACCAGCTCGGGCTCGGTTCTCCGATTCCAGAGCCCTAGCAGAGGACAGTTACCTCTTTGTAGGTGCCCTTCTCCCATTTCTCTGTAGTCACCCCCTCTCTCCCAGGCCATGTCCAGTCCCACGGGCTGTTATCCTGGGAGGCGTTCAGAAGCACTCGAGCCTTCCCTCACTACATTAGATGCGTGCATGAGTGTGTGTTTTGCCTATCCCACCACACGGGAGTCCTCTGGACACTCGGAGTTCCCATCATCCCTCGTCTCTCCTCAGAGGGAGAGGAACCCTCTGCTCACCTCTCTTCCGACGCTGATTTCACCAACATCAGCGCTTCCTGTTGAGGATGGTGAGGATCTTCGATTTCTTGTTAGGCGAGACAGTACCGAGACTGGGAGACATGAATTCCTCAGTGAATTCAGTGCCCAGCATTTGGTGGTGGTGCCATCTTGGCCTATTCTTTTCCAGGAGGAGTCTATCCATTCCTGGCAGTCTCCAGCCAACTCTATCCCAGCCCTGGCAGACTGCAGGAGGAGGTATTTTGCCCTTCCGAGTCCCTAGGTTCTCTCCCCAACCCACCTTTGGGATTGGCATAACTAGAGACTCCTTCCGGTGCCACCTGGCCCGACCAACCGCTGGACTCAGATTCTCTACAATTTGACAGGTTGGGGAAGAGCGTTCTCTTCCGCTCACGCGATGTTCTGTATCCCATCTCATCAGGCACTCCATGCTGCCTACAGCAGGTATCTATGGTCGGTGCTATCTCCGCTCCTAGCATCAATGCCTGACTCGAAGCAATCTAGACAGGCCATTGCCCTCTGCTATAGGCCTGAGCTGGCAAGGCACCAGGCAGGGGCTCTTATGATGCCAGTGAGGTGGCTTGCAGGAAAGTGATCTGCATTAGGTGGACGGCATGGCTTTGTCTATCAAGGTTGTCACCGTGGCCTGGGCGCAGGTGATTTGCTCCGCTTCCGAGGGACCTGCCTGTTTTCCACCAGAGCTAGGAGACTTCTGCAAAGGATTCCTCCGTCTCCTTGTCTTCGAGGACACCTCCTAGCTCTCCTCAGCCTTAGGCTTTTCGTTTGATTAGCCCAGGGTCTCTCCTTCTGTTTTCCACCAACAGGAGGCTTTGGGTCTTGTTCCCTCAGGGTTTTTCTTGTCCCCTGGGTGGGGAGGCTTGGTATTCACTCAAGCAGTAATGAATGATGAAGATTGACAAGGGAAGATATGAAAATTATGTACCTACCATAATTCTTGATCTTCTCTTGCATTTTCACCATGCATTACTGGCTTCCACCTCCATCACATCCACCTTCCCTCAGTGGTCTCCTACTGCGGTGTCTCCCCTCCTGCTCGCTCCTCCCTCTTCTTGTTGGCCTTAGCCAAAAAACCTGCATGTCTGTTCGCCTGAACAGACAACTTCTCAGAGGGAGAAGAGGAACAGTAGGACTTTACTATCCTCAGAGAACTCTTTCTGACTGGTGACTTATTGGTCTTTCTCTTGACCATGCTGTTCAATTCACAGTTTTGGAGACCAGCCAGTTTCTGGCTCTGTCTTCTTTCAAGGTCCCCTCTGGCAAGCTCTGATCTCCTTTGTCAGTCTCTGATACTTCCTGTCCTGACATTACTGTTCTAGAGTTGGTGATCTGCCTGTCTTCAGGGAGTCCAATTGAGTTCCCATTCTCTTTATCTAAAGGTGCCTTTTAGGGCATTGCCCCCCGGCCACTCACGCACTTTGGTGTTAACATTTAACAAAGTGCTAGATGCTTTTCCTGGCTAGTTGGGCACTTCATTTCAGAACAGACTTTCTGCTTTGGCAGTCTGTAGGCTCAGCTAGAGTTTAAACGGTTGGGGATGACGGAGGTGTAGAACATCTGCCTTTGTATCCAAACTGTTCAAACGGCTCGATTGAACCGCTCTTCAGATTCCATCCAGTGGGATCCTTGTTCTTGTTCGAGCTTATAAGCCTCAAACCAACCTCTAATTTGGCAGAGTTCTCCTCCCAACATCCACCCCGTCTTCTTTTCCTCCTCTTCTTTTTTCCCTCTTCTTTCTCTTCTTTATCTGTTCCTCCTTGAGCCACCCCAGCAGTGAGGCCCTGCAGCCCCTTTAGGTAGGTCCCTTCTCTTTTCTGTTCTCTACCGGCTTATGCCTTTTCATTTTATATCCTTTCCTTTTTCTATCCTTTGGCTCTCTTGCCTTGCTCTTGTTATTCTTGCCTTTGTTTCTCCTCCAGCTAACATAACTGGGATGTGGCGAGTTCATGGCGCCCACCGCCACCCTCACACACCTCAGAAGGCGTCTTCTAGGAGTGGCGCCATTGGCGTCGACTTCCTCTAACAAAAACTCCTGTGCAGGTGCGCACTGCCACACCCCAAGCAGTAATGAATGGTGAAGATACAGAGAAGATCAAGAATTACGGTAGGTACGTAATTTTCATTTTCTCATGGCCATTACCTCGGACTGGCGGATTCCGAGCTTCAAGCCTTGATGTGCAAACCCCATACCTGATTTTTTGTTTTCACAAGGAACAAGTGCCATGCACTCAACCCTAACTTCCTTCCAAAGGTGGTGACTGAGTCGCTGAACCAATCCATTGAGTTGCGGCCTTTTCCTGGAACACTCAATCACAGAGTACCTCCTGCATACTCTGGATGTACACAGAATCTTGAAATACTACACTAATGACTAAGGATCTCAGAAAAACAGATCAGCATCTGCTCTTTGTTTCTTTCACACACAAAAGGAAGGCAATGCTGTTTCTAAGCAGTGCCTGTCCAAGTGGTTAGCAATTGCATCACTTTCTGTTATGACAAGTTCAACAAGACCCTTCCAGGTCAGGTCAGAGGTCACTCCACTAGACGGTAGCTGCCTGTGCTGCTTGTTTCAGGAATGTGTCAGTGGCAGAAATCTCTGCAGCTGCAACTTCAACTTCCGTCCATACCTTCACAGAACATTACAGTTTGGACATTGCCTCTTGTCGTAGAGCAGGCTTGGGGTTGGCTGTTCTGCAGGGACTCCTTTCTTGAGACCTGCTCAGACCATATTTATATCATTTGTAGATGACAGTCCTCCTCCCGTATTCCTTGTTTGTTCCAGACTGCTCGGACTCGGTCCTATCTGTGAATACCTACTGCAAGAGCCCTCTTGAAGTAAGATAGTACAGTTACATAGAACTTACCGTTACAGTAGATCCTCAAGAAGGCTCTTGCAGTAGGTATTGCCTCCCTCCTCCGTCCCCTGAGTTTCTTCTTTTCTTCCATGGGGCATATCCTTCTCTCTCATCATGCCTCTTCTGGCCTTTGGCGGAAAGAACTGGAAGGCAGGCGTGGGGACGCCCCTTCATACTGACATCGATCACCTGATGTGGGGCAGTCCCGCACCGTAGACTGCTAGCTAGAAATTTTTCTGTGAGGTCCTGACACCTGGCGGCTTAGTCCTGTATGTGAATACTTACTGCAAGAGCCTCTCTCAAAGATCTACTGATCTTCCTGGACTAAGTCTCCATCACTCATTGCACTAGTGGGATAGCGCCAGAGGTGCTAGGACCAGCGAGACCCTAAAATTTTCAGACGGGTGAGGCGCCGAACAGGACCACGCATTCATGGCACCGTGAGACTGGCTGGCGCCTTGTAAAGCTATCTCAGCGTCGACCCTCCAACCGTCTCAGTTCCTTTTCTCCTCCCCGTCAAGTGCGCGTGGATGTCGATGTCGCTTGTCTGTCGGAGTCTAAGTTTTCATCTATACAACAGCAGCTTTTAGCGTTCAATATTTTAAGTAGTACTTTCTTATTTTACGAGCGAGAAAAGAAGATTATGAAGAAGAAAAATAAATTATTTCCTGCCATCAGGAGTCATCCTTTGGACGGTAGTGGTGACAGTAGGAGGACTTTCAAAGTTTTATGGCAGAGGAGCTGTGTTTGGTCTGCCACCATTAATTAACCGGGGCAGTCCACTGAAGCACAAATCTAGCAGTTCTGGGATCGGCTCCACTTAACTTCTAGCTCTTCTTCCTCGTTGAGGAAGAAGAACCGGTGCCACTCGAGGTTACCCGTTGATGCGTCTGCATGAGGATTATTCGTCGGAGGCGATGGGCCTGAACCAACTTTGGTGGGTTCCCCTTGGCCCCGCTCCCTAAGACTGCATTCTCGACTCCAACTCCATCTCTGTCCTCGTTGGAGCTCGGTGGGCAGTTTCTCCTCTGGAGCAGGGGTTTGACTTTCCAGTTCTCCTGGCTCTGTTCTGATTTGGGGCCTCCGACGCTTGGAGCAGTTGGACCCGGAGCCAGGTCGATTGGATCACGATGGGGCGAGTGCCCTCTTGGTGCCTTTGCCATCGTGTAAGCGACTCATGCCTACCCCCTCTCCGTTTTCCATGCAGGGGCGGCACGGGCACCACCTTTTCTTTCTCCCCATCTTTTCAGGATTTCCATTGGCATTTTCCTTGGCGCGTGGTTCGGTGCCTTGGTAAGCGCCAAGCCTCGGTGCCTGGTCTCGCCATGCCTTGGTAGAGGCGCTGTGGAGTCGGCACTAGCGCCCATCGCTCTGTGTGCGGTGCCGTGGGTGCTGTTGTTGCTGCCATTAGTTGTCAGCACCGCCAGTGGTGCAGCGGGTGTCTAGGTGGCACCAAGCACCCGTGGCGGTGCTGAGCACCTCGGTGCAATGGGTGGCGCCAGCTGCACCTTGAGATGCGGCGCGAATGGGTGCCACTGGTGCCCTGCTTGCCATTCCTTGCCATGAGTGTCATGGTACCATGGGTGTCGGGTGCCCTCAGGTGCCATTGCTGCATGGGTGCCTGCTAGTACTGCCGCGGGTACCCTTGGGTATCACCCAGGTTGGCATAGGCACTGCTTGGTGCTGTCCTGTGCCACGAGTGATGCTGGTGCCACGGGGTGCTAGAGAGTGCTGTCTGGCAGAACTAGTGACACATTTTTCCTTTTGGACTTCTTCTCCAGAGAACTTTTGGAGGGATATTTTCCGCAGAATGAAGTCCTGTTTCATGGATTATTTTTCCACACATCTTAGTGAGTGACAGTCCATCTGTGATCTTGTGTCATTCAGCAGTTTCCTGCTGATAGAACTCTGCTGTACTGCTTTGCCTGCAGAATCTCTCATTCCACTCAGCACTTTCGGCTCCTATGTGGTACCAAGCTCCTCGACATCCTTCCTGAAGGTGGAGTCTGTAGTGGCTCTGACCTAGTCCTCCCTTAGAGGTCCTTCTGGGGTAGAAGTGGATCTGGATGGGTCTTGCCCTGTCCTTCTGGTCAGTAATACAGTGGACGACTCATTTTATATACTGAAGGGCACGTCCTGTCTATCATCAGAGTCTGTGATGGAAGATTGTTTCAGTAGTTCCTCAGTGTGGATGAACAACATATCAGACTTTTCAGTCATCAAGACAATTACACTCTGTGGAACATTCTAATTTAATGATTGGGAGCCACTCAGGCTCTTTTTCTGCTTTGATAGGGGTATCTGGCTCCCATGATATTGCCCTTTGGTGGCTTCTTCGGCACAAGTGGTTAACATCTCCAGCTGTGATTATTAGTCTGGTCATGATTTCAGTATGGACGCTCCAGCTCTCTTCTGCACTCAGATGGAGAACATCTTCATCATTTTGTATCGCTGACAGTCCTTGCGAAATAGCAGCCTGAAAGCCTTGGTAGGCTCTAACTATAAAAAAAAAAAAAAAAATTTTTTGTCACGGCACAGGCCTAGTAGAAATTACCCGATACCCCCTTTTAGATCTGGTCAGGTTCCGCCTCTGCCCCTGAGGCACTCATCTCCAGAGTACGGTAAAGAGTACCTGACTACTTCTTCCCTAGGGGGTCCGATCCTGGCTGTATGGGTCATCTCTTTCTCTAAGAGATTTCTCTCATTCAGAGACATTTCTTAGACCTAGGCGACTCGCCAGTCTGTTAATTACCCTTTCTTTTATCAGGCTTTCTACTCTTGAGCAGAGCCTCGCAGCAACTGAAGCGACTCTACACCCGAGTCGGAACTCAGGTTCCTACTTCCTTGCTTGCTTTAACTTAACAGGCAATATACTTCTTCTTGACCAAAGGTCAAGTAGGTCTTTTCTGAGGTAGCTTCTCAAATATTCCACACCTTCGGTTCCGGCGCACTGGTTCCATGCCAGTCACTCACGTAAGCTATCCTCTCCAAGTGCGTGTTGGAGTTGTGATGTTTGTTTTCAGCAAACAAATTAGAATCCTTTCCTACTCCCTTTAGGGAGGCCAAGAGTGAGTAGTGCCTCACGCATTGAATCACTGCTGCTTCCAGTCACTTTCCAACGAATAGGTTAGCCTTAACTTGGTCCTGCTGCACCTCTATTTGCCTTACAAATCCAGCCCGTTTTATTTTTTCTGTCTGAATGTTTTTCACAGTGGACATGTCTTGCTGTACATTTTCCTTTCTTCTCTGAGTTCAGAGACTGCTACTACAGTTGTACCTACTGGGGCAGGATGGTTCCTTTTGGAATATGCAGTGGGTAGGATCTGGTTCTACTAGACCACCTCAAGAGGCTTCTAAGTCGTGCTTGGCCTTCCGTCAGGAGGTTTCTAGTGACTAAGTGGAGACTATTCTCCTTGATGGGCTAACCCCACCTGGACCCCTTTGCTCACCTAGTGAGGGGTTCAAGTGCTCCTGGACCTGTTGTTCACAGGTCAGCCATACTTGATAGTGGGGTTTCCATCTGCAATTTCGGTCTACCCTGAACCAGTAGACTTTACCTCCCTACTCTTTCAGATCTTACTTGAGAGGCTCTTGCAGTAGGTAATTACATATAGGACTGGCGGCAGGCGGCAGGACCCCAAGGAAAATTTCTAGCTAGCAGTCCCTGGTGGGGACCGCCCCCCATGTCAGGTGACCAGCGTCCAGGCGCGTCGGTATAAAGGCGGTCCCAGACGCCGCCTTCCAGTTCTTTCCGCTGTCAGCTCATGCAGCGTCTGTGATTACCCGCCATCTTTTCAACTTGGGTCTCAGTCACTCCTCTTTGAAAGTCCATAGTATGCTATTTCAGCCTACCATGTCCCTTTCGCTGATAAGGCATTTGCCCGACTGGAGGTATCCAAGACTTTTCTCAGAGGGTCCTTCATCTCAGACCCCTGTTGGACTCTAGCTCCCCGGGACTTGAATTTTGTTCTCGAGAAACTTACCCTTCTCCTTTTGAGCCTCGGCTTCCGCGAACTTGAAGTTCTTATCGTGGAAGGCGCTCATCTTGGTGGCCATTACTTCTGCTTGCAGAATTTCCGAGCTCAGGCCCTTATGTGCAAAATCCCTTATCTGATCTTTCACAAAGAAAGAGTAGTCTTCGCACTTAATCCTAAGTTTCTCCAAAAGTGGTAGTGAGTCGACCTTAAATCAGTCTATTGAATTACCTGCCTTTTTCACGCAGTACTCCAACCAAGGAGAATACTTGCTCCATACCATGGATGTCCACAGGATTCTGAGATACTACAACGATAGGACGAAGGATCTCAGAAAGACTGATCAGTTCTTCGCTCTTTTTGCTCACAAAGGGAAGGCAATGCTGTCTCCAAGCAATGCCTATCAAGAGTGGTTGGCTCATTGCATCACTTTCCTAGGACGTAGCCATATTCTGGCACGGAGTATCGGAGAGGTGGCAGATGTCCTGGTGGCGGCAGGGAAGCCTTCCTCCCAGGTGAGCCTCGCCAGGAAATGGGCGCAGGTTTTGCCTTGGGGCTTCTACCAAGGGTCTAGAGCCCTCCTTTGTTCGAAGAACTCTATCTTGGTTCACCTTCTTTCCTTGTCACAAGTAGGGCTTGCACGTCAATAAAGGTGCACCTTTGTTATTTCAGCTTATCATGCACTGTTTGGCAGAAATCACTAGCACAGCTAGAGGTTTCCCGTATTTTTCGTGGCATCCTCCACCTTAAACCACCATTTAAGGAACTGGTCCCTCCTTTTTTTTTTTTAGTTGTTGTTTAACCAGGTATAGCACACTAAGCTGAAAGCTTTTTACAGGAGCGACCTGGGAGCACAAGGAGGTTAATGACTTGCTCAGGGTCACACAGTATGCAAGTGGAAGCTGTGGATTCAAACCCATGTCTGGTCTGCTGGATGTCACCAGATTTGCAGCTCAGAGCCTTAGACCACTGCGCTATACTGCCTCCTTGGGACTTCCTTTTTGTTTTAGAGCAACTGACACTACCCTCCCCAAAAAAAAAATCAGTCACAGATTGCGAGCTGCCTTCTGTCTTGGAAGACACTATTTTTAGTTGCAGTCACCTCAGCAAGGAGGATTTTGAGCTCCATGCACTAATGTGCAAGAGCCTTATTTAGTTTTCACAAGGACAGGGTGTTCTTGAGGACAAATCCTAAGTTCTCTAAGGTAGTGTCTGAAGTCGCCCTCAATCAAGACATAGACTTGCCAGTTTAGTTCCCCTATTACTCTAACAAGGGAAGCTCTCTTGCACACCTTGAATGTACACAGAATCCTCAGGTTTTACCTGACCAGCACAAAACCTCATCATAAAATCCGATCAATTGTTTGTGTCCTTCGCCCACAGAATGCTTGGGGCACCAGTGTTCTGCTACCAGAAGCGGAACAAACCCTTACCTGGACAGGTAAGGGTCACTGTACCAGAGCAGTGGCCACTTAGTTTGCTTCACTAAAAATGTTTCAGCCTCTGCTATCTGTGCAGCGCAGCCTGGACACAGTTCACACATTTCATCAGGCACTACAGCCTGAACATTGCTTCCAGGCCACGGCGGGTTTCGGCTTTGCAGTCCTGCAAGGGCTGCTTTCCTGAAGGGATCTTTCTCTCTGTCTCTCTCCTCTCTCTCTCTCACAGAGTTCCACCTCCCGTTTAAGGCTACTGCCAGTACTGCTTGGAACTTGGTCCTAATGGTGTAACCTGCTGCAGAGCTGTTTCTCAGTAAGATAGTACAGTTACGTAGAACTTACTGTAATAGTGGATCTTCAAGAACAGCTCTTACAGCAGGTAGTTTCCATCCCACTTTCCCCTCAGGGGCATACTTCTCTTCATTTAAATTTCAGACAAAATGTATTGGTCTTCCTCTGAAGCGGATCCTTGGTCTCCCTTCAGAATCACATAGCTATGCCAGGAATCTCCAGCGGGAGAACTGAGGGATGCTGGGGTCTGCCCTTTTATGAGGTATCCGGCGTCGGGGCGGTCTCATGGTGGGTTTAGCTAGCTAGAAATTTTCCGTTTGGTCCTGCAGCCTGCGGTTTCAGTCTAATGGTATAACCTGCTGCAAGGGCTGATCTTACTGGAATGAGTCTCCATCACTCATTCACACTAGTGGGATTGCGCCGGAGGCACTAGGACCAAGCGGAGTCTAAAAGTTTCAGAAGGGTCGGCACCGCGAGATTAGCTCACGCCTGTGTAGGCTATCTCGCATCGACCCTCCAACTGCCTCATTTCCTTTCTCCTGCCGTCGAGTGCGCTTTGGATGTCGATCGTCTGCTGGAGTCAGTTTTCATCTATACGACAGCAGCTTTTAGCGTTTAATATTTTAGCAATAATTTCTTATTTTTATGAACAAGAAAAGAAAATTATTATGAAGAAAAGAAATTCTTACGGAACTATACTATCTTCCAGAATAAAGGTAGTTCTAGGGACATGGATATGTTGTTCATCCACACTTATTGGCAGGTTCCTTGCCACTTTAAATCTTGCGGAAGGTCTTCAAGCTAGCTCCTCCGACCCACCCAGGTGGTAAAACTCTCGGCTCCGCCCCATGACGCTTAGATCTTCCTTACCGCTTGTAAGCTCAGGTTCCTCCTTAACGCTCTGTGATTAAGCTTTGGGGCCTAATTCTTCGACTTTAAAAATTTTCAAAAACTTTTACCACTTCAGTCTTCTTCCCTCGCGGCTGCAATGGACCATCGACTCCGGTTTTGGAGATGCCCTTGCGGGCAGAAGATGTCTCAGACGGATCCGCACTCCACGTGCGTTTACTGCCTAGGCCAGGTGCACAACCCGCGGGCCTGCGAACTGTGCTCATCTTTCTCGGTCTCGTCCTTGAGGATCGCCTGCCGTCTCCAACTTGGCGAAGGAGATTTCCCCAGTCAAATCCAGGAGGCCCGACTGGCGGTGTCCGCGGCTGCGAGCTCCGCAGAACAACTTGAGCAGATGATCGCCTCGAGGAGGAGGCGGCTCATGCTACATCTCGGCCGCGGCATCTGTTCGCCTCGCTTGGGTCCTCCTATTCGGCTTCTTTTAAGGAGCTTTGCTTGACCCTCTCGACCAAAGGCGAGGGTCCAACTTCTTCTGGACCATTTCATCGGTCGAAGAAAAGTAAGGGTAAGTCCCATCGTCGACGCTCTTGGGAGGCGGAAAGATCTCCCTCCCTTGTCGACAGTCGACTTGGGTCAGTTTCGGCTTCGACCACTGGCTTCACGGTGCCCCGTCCAGGCCAGGTGACGAGACTCCCGCCGACGTGGTCGAGATTTTTCTCGACCCGTTAGACGGGTTGTCGGCTGGAGAAGCCGAATTCCCTCCTCCCGGTTCCCCGGCGAGGATTGTGGATACCGCCGGCTCATCTTTTCCTCTGGTTCCCGAGCCGTCGGATTGTCAACGAACCGAGAGGATTGCGATCCTCGGCTCCCCGCGCGCCGACCTCGGCCTTGCCGAATTCTCGATCTCTGACATCTTGGCAGTCTAGCCGATCCCGTCGACACAGGCGGTCTCGGTCTCGGCACTGCTGGTAAGCGTGCGCCGCGCTCTTCCTCATCTTCCTCCTCCTCCGGACGAGGGAGGCTTGCGTGAAGTTGCGCCGAAATATGAGATCTTATGTGGCAACAACTAATTTTGGCTGGGAACAAGTCGGCTCAGGCCTCTTCTCCGGCCATAAAATGGTTGTCACGGACGGCCGAAACAACCCTCGCGGTGGTCGAGGAGCCTGTTTCCAGGCGGTTGTTCGATCTACTCCTGCTGCCCCACCAATACCGGTGGAACCGCCTCCGCCTCAACCGACAGTCGGGGCCCCACAAAAGTTCGCGTCGGCTCATGGCCTTCCCATAGGCTGTCGGTCACCCTCACTCCCGATAAGCCTCGGCACGTGGAGGGTGGCGCGGGCTCCTAGGCAGCTGTTCAACGATTCGTCTGAGTCGGACGGCGGCTCCTCTTTCCAAGCGCCTGGACTTGGAATCCTCTGGGGCAGTCGATGGACGATAGCCCTTCGTCCTTCCTTGGACTACTCAGGCTCATCTCAGAATCCACTGGGATGAAGCTCGAACCCGTGTCCAAGCGGGCTAGATATCCCCTCACTGAGATTCTGACCGAGGGATTCTCCTACGGAGGCCTTTCCAGTGGCTGAAGCCATTGTTGGCCCGGCCCTGGAATTGTGGCAGCGTCCGGCTTCCTGTCCTGCGCCTTGGCCAGGATGGCCAGAAAGTATGCGGTTCCCACAGGCTCTCTGTCCGGCTTTTTCCAAACACCCTTCGGCTGAGGGGTTGGTCACGGACAGTGTTTTCTTCGAGCAGCCGAAATGCCAGGGCGTGGACAAACCGCCAGACAAAGAGTCCAAGAAACTGGACTATACTGGGCGGAAAGTGTATGCTGCTTCCTCCCTTGGCCTTCGCCAGGCCAGTTCGGCCGTCTTGATGGCACATTTTCCCATGCCCTGTTGGGCTCCTGGATGAGGTCGCCCTCATCTTCCCTGGACCTGCAGACCACAGTTAAGCAGGTGCGGACCAGGGTAGGGCAGTAGCTAAGCAGCAGCTCCAGACTGCGCTGGATATTGGAGATTCTTGTGCCCGTCAGTGGCGGCCGTGAGTGGCTATGTGCCGGTGGGCGTGGCTGAGGATATCCACTTTCACCTCGGATACCCAGCACAAGCTCACGGATGTTCCTTTCCTGGGAACTGACCTCTTCGGCCCTGGAGTGGAAGGTCACCTCAGAGGATCGAAAGTCCAATGCCACCTTGGACTCTGTATCGTCCGCACGAGAGGGACAAGGGCCGTAAGCCCCAGCCTAAGCCCTTTCGCCCCTCTGCTCCGCTATGCCGCCCGGCCCAACAACGCCAGGGCCAGCAGGCTAGACCTTGGTATTCCAAGCCCAAGCCGTCAGCTTCCTCTAATAGGAAGCAAGGAGGAAGAGGCCCTGGTGGTCCCTCGGCCGGTCCTTCCTCCAAGCCTGCACAGTGACGGGCTGGGGTGTCGCCTCATCCCCGTCACCTCGCTCCTGGTTCCCCCGTGGGGACGGCTCCGCATTTCCTTTCCACCTGGTCCGCTGTTACCACGGGACAGGTGGGTTCTGAGGTGGTGGGAAGAGGCCTGCCTCTGGAATTGAGCAGGTTCCCACCCTTCAGAGCCGTCGCCCCAAGGGGGCAGGTCCCCAGACTCTCTGTGAAGGCTCGTCGAGCCGACGCCATGCTCTCCTTCAGAAAGGTGATAAAGAGATAGAGGACCCCCATCAGAACCGGGGTTCGTGTCCAGGTACTTCCTGGTCCCGAACGGACGGGCTGGCGCCCATTCTAATTCCACACCTGAACAAGTTCCTAAGGTCTCGAACCTTCAGAATGGTCACTCTGGCTCAGATAATACCATCTCTGAACACGGGCGGTGGTTTTGTTCTCTGGACTTTCAGGACGCGCTTTCACGTCCCTATCCATCCGCTCTATCAGAGATTCCTCCGCTTCAGGGCGGAGGGATCCCTTCGAGTTCCAGGCCATGCCCTCGGCTCTCTCCATCTCCCAGGGTCTTCACCAAGTGCATGGCAGTGGTGACCGCATTCTCTGCGGCGCCGAGGGGTCCGGTGTACCCCTACCTGGACGATGCTGATAGCAGCCCCTCCAGGTCGGAGGTGGAGCGGTCCAGGATCTGGCCCTCAGGTTTGCTCTCAACTTGGCCTCCTGGTCAAGCGAGGCCAAGTCGGAACTCGAGCGAAGCAGGTGATAATTTCATCGGCAGGCTCGACTCTCTTCGAGCCAGGCGGCTCCCGGCGGACAGGGCCGAGGTTCTACCTCCTTTGCCCAGTCATTTGTGGTTGAGCAATCGCGCCCTGCCCGGGACTTCCTGCGACTCCTGGGTCTCATGGAGGCCTGTACCAGCGTGGTCCGTTGGGCGCGCTGGCGCATGCGCCCTCCAGTGGGACTGGCCAGCCAGTGGTCACAGCGCCAGCGATCCTCTGGACCAGCGTGTGTGGGCGTCCCAGGAGATGTGGAACGCTCTCCAGTGGTGGACCGTTCCGTCCCATCTGCAGGAGGGTATCCGTTTGTCCGCCCGAGCCGACGGTCCCTCTAACGACCGGCGCCTCTTTGATGGGTTGGGTGCCCATCTGGGAACACTGAGTGCACGGCATCTGGTCCCCGCGGGAGTCCCGATGCCATATCAACCTGCTGGAGCTCCGTGCGGTCCGCTAGCTCTCACCGCCTTTGCTCCGTTTCTCCGGGTCAAGTGGTCCGGGTCCAGACGGACAATACCACGACCTATGTACTATCTAAACCGCCAGGGCGGGACGCGCTCCATGCTCTTATGCAAGGAAGCTCTCCGCATCTGGTCACTAGTGCCAGCCTGGAGGCGGATCTCCTGCCATTCATGTGGCAGGAGCCTCCAACACCCTGGCCGATGCCCTGAGCCGGATAGGGGCTGCATCGCCCGAGTGGTCTCTCCTGCCGGAGATAGTACAGGACCTGTTCTTCCATTGGGGCACACCTCTGGTGGATCTGTTTGCCTCCAGGGAGAAGCTGAAGCTGAGGCTGTTTTGCCCGCCCCCTCAGCAGGGCTCGCTGCAGGGGATGCCTTCTCGAGGCCGTGGACCCCGGGCCTCTTTTCGCCTTTCCCCCTTCCCCTGATTCACAGGGTCCTGCTGAAAGCAAGGAGGGACAAGGCGAGGTGATTCTGATAGCCCCAGACTGGCCTCGCCAGTTCTGGTACCCAGATCTCCTCAGTCTCAGCTCCAGGACTCAGCAGCTTCCAGCTCGCCCGACCTGCTCTCAGTCAATCAGGGAAGGTGTTCCATCCGACCTTCAATCCCTGCACCTGACGGCCTGGTTCCTGGCGGCTAGAGTTCCAGGCCTTGGGTCTTTCCGCACGAGGTCCTCAACGTCGTTGAGGCGTCCCGTAGAGTCGACCAGAAAATGCTATGCCTTCAAATGGAAGAGGTTCTCCATTTGGTGTCGGAAAAAGGGTTGGACCCTTCTCGTGTCCTGTGGCAAGCATTTGGACTATTTATGGTCCCTTTCTAGTCAAGGGCTTAGGTCGACGACCTTAAGGTGCACCTGGCAGCCATCTCTGCTTACCGGGCGCTGGCCAGTCAGCAGTCAGTGGCGCAGGAAAAAGTGGTCGGGCGCTTCTTTAAAGGCCTTGATCACATTTCCTCCAGTGCGGGAACCCCCCTCCGTGGGATTTACTGCTGGTACTGGCAAAGCTCATGGGCAAGCCATTCAACCAATGCACAGGTGTGGTCTCCCACCTGTCGTGGAAGACCGCCTTTCTTGGTGGCTATCACGTCAGCCAGAAGGATGGGAGAACTCCAGGCGCTTAGCATGAGTCTCCTTACCTGGTCTTCCACAGGGACAGAGTTGTCCCTCGCCCCACCGAAATTCCTTCCGAAGATGGTGTCGGAGTTTCACCTTAATCAGGTGTTGACTCTGCCGGTGTTCTACCCCAATCACACCGGAGGCTGAATATAGGCTCCCATACTCTGGACCCTAGAAGAGTAGCTCGCTTATTATAAGGGGCTCACGGCTGGAAATTGGGAGAGGTTCGCCAGCTGTTTGTCACCCACGCTGAAGCCGCACCTGGCAGACCTGCAGCCAAGCGGACGATAGGCAGATGGGTCACCTCCTTCATAAATCTCTGCTATGAGTTGGCGGGCATGGAGCCTCCCAGAGGGATAAGAGCTCATTCTACCCGCCATACTGCTGCATTGGTGGCTGCTTCCAGGATGTCCCTATCCAGGAAATCTGCAGGGCTGCTACCTGGAAGTCAGCACACACCTTTATTACCCATTACCACATCGACCTTGAGTCGCGTCGGGATGCTGGTTTTGGGGCCTCGGTTCTCAATCTCTGTTCCCCAAGTAAGTATGTAGGGGGTGTGCGCCTTGCCTCCCTCCTCCCAGAGAACTGCTAGGAGTCTGCCAATAAGTGTGGATGAACAACATATCCATGTCCCTAGAAATACAGGTTACTCACCTGTAACAGGAGTTCTAGGAATGGTATATGTTGTTCATCCACACTCCCACCCGACCTCCCGGCTCGACGCACAACCTGAGCTTCCAGCGGCCACGATCAAGGCCATGGGGCGGAGCCGAGAGTTTTACCACCCGGTGGGAGGAGCTAGCTTGAAGACCTTCCCGCAAGATTTAAAGTGGCAAGGAACCTGCCAATAATGTGGATGAACAACATATACCATTCTTAGAACTCCTGTTACAGGTGAGTAACCTGTATTTACAGGGCACAGTATAGCGTGGATGTGTCAAGAGCCGAGACTAATTCCCAGGCTGTCCGCAGGACGCCACCGGGAACACCTGCTCTACAGCACACAGGTAGCCCCAGAGCACAGTGCAGTGCGATCTTGAGGCTGAGACCCATCCCCAGGCTCTCCCCACAGGACACTTTACAGAACACCTGCTGTACAGCATTTGGGTACGGACACCCAGAGCTACTGAAATGACACTTTGCAGTTGGCAGATGTGTGTTGATTGTATTAATTCTGTGGACTTTGTGCTCCAACTGGGGTATTGTACTGACTGTTCAATTGCACCTTAATTCAGATGCATTGGGATTTTTATCTGCCTAGCTGTGCTTTTACAGTTACTGTTTTGTACTTTAAGTGAGTTTTATTTTGTTGCCGTTTGAGGCTGTGTTGGGGAACTGTGTTTAGTGGGGCCCATAGGTTACTGGTAAACCAAATTGTGATGCAAATTTGATTGCATTGATAGCCATGTTGTGTGCCTCCCCTCCGCTTCCCACCATTCTCTCCACCAAGGACCCTTCCCTTTGTTTGCTGGGACCCCTGTTACTCACCAGTACTCATAATCCCTTTTGTTCCTTCCTCCTCAGGTAGTCTCAGGGCACAGTGTGGCGGGAGGTCTCGAGGGCCGAGACCCATCCCCAAGCTCTCCTGCAGGACACCGCTCGCAACACCTGCTCTACAGCATGCAGGTTGGACACCCAGAGCTGCTGAAACTACTCTTTTACAGTCGGCAGACATGTGGACCCTGTTGCCGCTAGCGTAGTGTCATTTTCCTTGTTGAGTGGCGTCGCGTGACTGGGTCATGTGCTGCATCCTCTTGTTGTAATCTCCTCACTTCCATTAGATGCTTGTACAGAGCAGTCACCAGGGTCGCTGCAGTCACTGGCGACCTTCCCTTCCCTCTCAATATAATACAGCCTATTTCAGCTCCATCTTAGCTCCATTTCACCTAGCCCCATCGTCGTTCCTTCCTTCTGTCTCTTGTCTCCATCTCTCCTCTCCTCACCCATCCCTCCCACACTAACAACCCTTCCTCCTTCCACTTACTCGCCACTCCCTCTTTCTCCATTTGTGAGCTTTGAACTGGGCCCCGGACCTTGCCTCCAGCTGCAGTCCACCTCTCTGTCCTCTGGATCACAGCACCTGTCAGATCCTCTGCTGTTAGGCTAATCCAGTCCCTGCCTCCACCCCACCCCCCAGCTGTCTTGGTACAGTCCTGCTCCCTGTAGTAGTTCTTGCTCTCAACGCTTCCCCCACCCATTTTGCTTGCTCAGTCTCGTTGCAAGTGCCCAGCCCCTCATCCCTGCTCTTTCTGCCCAGCAATTTACAAGTAAAAAAAAAAAAAAAACTTACCTACCCAGGTACTCCTTACTCTATCCTCCTACCCCACCATCCTCAGGATCATGCTGCTCCCCTTTCACAACTACCTCCATACTCACTCTTTTGGCCTTATTTCCCCTTCAGATTGTCTGACCCAAGTTCTCCACCCTCTCCACAACTCCCTCATAGACTACACTCACTCCCCTCAGTTGTCTGCGCCACCACCCTCCATCGCCCCACTCTTCCTTTCTTCCCTCAGCCCCTCCCTTCCATGCCTCCCTCTCTCCTGCAGTAGGCAACTCCTCCTTGCCCTAAAACCGCAGTCCCACCCCTTTAGCTTTCTCAGGAAGAAATGTCCCCAAATACCTTGCACCTCTCTTACTAATTCTCTCTGCTGGAGACATTGAAACAAACCCCAGGCCTGATAATCAGGCCTCCGGCCTCCCCTGCCTAGCAGCCTTGGCATATATCACATAAGTAGCCTCCAACCAAAACTGGATCAGATAAAGGCCTGGATAACTCAGAATACTCTCTGCTACTCTCCATGTCTGTGGCCGAACCAGTACACCTTCCTCGGAGGCACAAGCTACTAACCTCCAAACGGAGTCTCCTGTACCTGAACCTCAAATCACTCAGGCTCTTGAGATCCTAGAATATGCAGGCTTGCCTTTCTGAAAGTGTCTTGACATTTGGGGTTACAGGAAGCCATCCACTAACAAAACCTATGCTGCAAAAATGGAAAAGGTTTTCTTTGGTATTCAACCAGAGGAGTAATACCAGCACAGACTGGTGTCCCAGCTGTGCTGGACTATGCTACCTGTTTGCATTCACTGGACTTGCAGTCCAGTACCTTAAAGGTCCACATGGCTGCAGCATCTGCTTACATTTCAGTTGGACAGAATGTTTCTCTGGCCTCAGACCCTATCTTCAAAAGGTTCTTTAAAAGTCTGGCCTATTTGCACCCCTCACAAGGAACCGGTGCCAGCATGAGACCTAAATGTGTGTACGGCTAGGCTCATGGGTCCCCATTTTTGAAACCGTCTTCAGCTCATTTGAAATATATGACATGAAAACTGTTTTCCTTGTGGTAATGACTTCTGCCAGAAGAATCATTAAGCTCTAGTGTCTCTGCATTGAACAGGACTACATTTCATTCCACAGAGACAAAAGTCGTCCTGAGAACAAACAGGAAGTTTCTTCCTAAAGTGCTTTCTAATTTCCATTTGAATCAAACCATTATCTTACTTGTCGTTTCACTGAATACTCTAGTCCTGAGGAAAGAACATAGGCAGGACAGAAAACAGCTTTTCCAGGCCTATGAGGATGTGGGAAAGGATAACCCAGCATCAAAAGGTCCATTTCTCACTGGATAGTACAGCATGTCCAGTTTTGTTACTCTAACGCTGGAAAAGAGCCCTCAACAGGGTTGAGGCCCATTCCACAAGGGTGCAGCTGTGGAGATGGTCCCCTGGTGGACATCTGTAAAGCAGCTACCTGGAAAACAGTACACACCTTTTACAAAGCATTACAGTCTGGACATTCAGCCCAGAGGTGATGCCAGGTTTGAGCACAGCAGTTTGCAGAGTCTGTTTCCAAAGTAGATTGTGTGCCTACCTCCACAGGTACTGCTTTTTAGTCTGCTAGAGTTATGAACACCTGAGTATTACTGGGTTAGAAGAAAAATGACGTAGTAATATTGTTTCTTCCCAGTGATACTCGGATATTCAGAACTCCTCACTCTGCCTCCCCTTCTAGAACCAGTAGCCTCTGCACTCCCCAAAACACCGTGTTCTCAGAGGTATCTGTGCCACACTCTGGCACTTGTCTTGAGATTGTGTTCACTATTGCTGTTTCCCTTTCAGGTGATTCTGACATTCAGGGTATTCTTTCATATGTTATGCCCTCCCGTTGGAGGCTTTCTTGGGCGATGGGGTTCCCACTATAATTATTATTGTGATTAATATTATTATTATTACACTTAGTCCTCGTGGGCCTGTCTTTCCAGGCTTCCAGGAAATCTGAAGGGTTTAGAACTAAGGCAGTATATGTTCCATTTTTCTGAGCGGTTCTGTCTTAGAGGGACACTGCAAGAGTTCTGAATACCTGAATATCACTGGGAAGAAACAGTATTACTATGGTGAGTAATTTTTCTTCTTGGACATCTTGAGGTACATACAAGTGCTGTACCAGTGGGACACAGAAAATTGTACCTTGAAAGGCATTGTTTGGCCAGATTTCTGGGGCCACTAACCCTAAACCCTGGTCATTCCCCCATTAGTAGAGCCTTTTCAGGATGTCACCAGATCAACTTGGAAACATCCGCCACTACGACCGCAGTACCTCAGAAAGCAGACAGGCTGTATAAAATGCCAAAGGGAGCCTTTCTTGGGCAAACATCCAAAAGCCAACTCACTGGTGCTGACAGCTGCCCATGGCAGGCACAACAACCACAACACATGAGTGCCCAGCCCTGATCCAGAGTCCAAAAAGCTGGACCAAATGGGCTGTAAGTATATTCATCGGTGGCCTGCACAGTCAGGTCGTTAAACTTCCTTGCCTACATGGTCATGTATTAGAAGTCTCTGTGGGCTAAGGCAGTGGATCTGGCCAAGGCCCAGCCAGATTCAAAGAGGAAGGTAGAACTCTCACGTCCATACAGTCGGTATGGACATAGACCAGCACATCCTAAGGAGCTCTTATGACTCAAGAGATACAGCCGCTAGAGCAGCTGCCACTGTATTTGCATGCGGAGGCATGCCTGGTTCAGAGTTTCTGGCTTCCGCCAGGATTTACAGGATGCCATTTTGGACATGCTCTTTCAGGGACCAGTCCTGTTTGGCTAGGAGATGGAGAAGCTTATAACAGGACTACAAGATTCTGGAAAAGCAGTATCTGAAGTCCACAGAATGTACAGGTCAGAACCACAACACACCGACACTGTCCCTTCCCAAAAATCAGAGACAGCAGGAAAGACACCAGACACAGCATAAATGAGACTTTAAAGAGGGGCCTCTGTCCCTTCAGGTGCCCAGGGCCCCCAAAACCCCAAGGTACCTAGACCTTCCATGCCTACTCACACACACACACACACACACACACACCCGAGGATGTGCAGGGTAGGCAGTATGAGGGAGATTCTCCTCTGCCAATCCGTTTGGTCCAATAACAGACCAGTGGGTTCTCCAGACAATCCCACCAGTCCTCTCCCACTGCTCATCCTCTCATGCACTTCTCCCTGCGGCAGAAATACCAACCTTGTTGGACAAGAGAGCCATCCAGGAGGTTCCCTATGCTCAAAGAGGCAAGATAATTTACTCCCATTTCTTTTCTTGTCCCAAAGAAGACAGGAGATCTCTGTCCCATTCTGAATCTGAGCCATGTTGACACTTCCATCGAATACAGATGGTTCAGAATGGTGACATTAGCGAGCCTGTTGCCCATGCTCCATCAAGGAAACTGGTTTTGCTCCCTGGACATGCAGATCAAGATCCTGCCATCCCACAGGAAGTACCTTTGCTTCACCTTCCAAGGCGAGCACTACCAGTTCAGGGCTCTGCCATTTGGTCTGTCATTAGCACCTAGGGTCTTTACCAAATGCCTGGCAGTAGTGGTGGTGGCCCTCAGGAGAGGGTCACTTTGTCTACCCTACACCTGGGCGATTGGCTTCTACGGCTCCAGCAGACTATTTGAACAGGGCGTTGAAGGAGACAGTCAGTCTATTCCAGACTTTGGGCATTACCCTAAAGCTGCCCAAGCCACACTCATGGCCTGCTCAAAGACTACAATACATAGGAGCAGTCCTGGGCACAGTCCAGGGAATGCCTTTCTGTCCACAGGTCAGGCATCCAGGCTAGGAGAAGTCACTCCACTTCATCCCAGCGAGTTGGTTCTGCAGGTTCTAGGTCATATGGTCAAGCCATAGCCACAGTTCCCCTCACACGTTTGAACATGAGGATCCTGCAGTGGTATCTCGGGTACAGTGGGACCAGGGCACGGATGAGCTAGAGGAGCCCATCCAGATCTCCAGCGCAGTCCGTTAGTCCCTGACCTGGTGGGTCACCCCAGCCCATTTAGGCATTGGAGTTCCTTTCAGCGACCCAGGCCACAACAGATCCTTACCACGGATGCCTCTGGACTGGGATGGGAGCACATCTTGCTGCTCATCAGATCAGGGGTTCTTGGAATTCAGTGGAGCGGTCTCTCCACATAAATATTCTAAAAATTAGAGCGTGCGGTATGCCCTTCAAGCCTTTCAAGAGGTACTCCTTCCAGGGCCTCTTCTAGTCCAGTCGGACAACACCCCAGTAGTTTTCCCATCTCAACAGGCAAGGGGGCACGACTCTTTCCTCTGTGCAGAGAGGCAATGAGGGTATAGACTTGGGCAGTGGATCACAGCTTGATTTCATGGCAGTATGTGTTCCAGGGATTCACAATGTCCTCACAGACAGCCTACATCGTTTCCGGTCTCAGAACCATGAGTGGGAGCTGTAGCAAGAAGTCGTGAGATGGCCTCTTCGAAAGGTGGGATCAGCCAGAACTGGACCTCTTTGCGTCCTCACACAGCATCAAACTGCCCAGATCTTATCTGTGTCAGTCTTTACCATTCATCACCTTTGGGTGCCAGGAGGTCATGACCCGTGGGAGACCTTTTAGGGTGGGCAGAGTCGGCGTACCAATGGTGCCGCCCTCGAGGCTGGCACTGCCTGGCGCTCGATGGGTTGGCCGTCAAGTGTTGTCGACTCCGCCTCCCTCCAGTTATTCATCTCCTGCCATCGAGGTCACCTCATGGGATGCTTGCTGAAGAAACTTCTGAAAGGCCTACCTCAAATCTTGCGAGTTTGAATTTCTCCAAATTATTCGACCTGCGTCAAGTCCGGTCGACTCCATTTTCTTGCCGGCTCTGTTAGCCTACTTCAAAGTCGCCTGGTAAGACTGTTCCTTATTTATTTTATTTTGCGACGTCGGGTCTTGTTTCTTTCGTAGGTCATGTCTAGGTTGGAGGGCAAGAAAATCCAAGATGGACAGTGCCCTTGCAGCCATAAGTACTCTGTCACCAACCAGCACAACCATTACCTCGGCGTGTTGGCCCGCTTCACAGCATGGATTAGGTGCGACGCCCGTTTCTGCATGGACCGCCAGTCATCGAGCAATGCGTGTGGAAAGTGGTGACTCCGCCTTGACTTTCGAGGTCGGGCGCACACTCGTCTGGCCAAACCACGATCTTGCCGAGGGGCTCTTGCAGTGGTAATTACATATAGGACTGGCGACGTGGGCAGCAGGACCCCACGAAAATCTATAGCTAGCAGTCCCCTGGCGTAGGACCTCCCACTTTCAATAGGTGACCGGTGTCATGCGACGCCGGTATAAAGGGACGGTCCCAGACGCCGCCTTCCAGTTCTTCCTGCCGTTAGCTACGAGTAGCACCTCATGTTAGTTCTTGCAGTTCTGTCTCTTCATCGCTTTTTCCGAGACAGCTACAGTTTCTCTGTTCGATCGTCAGGTGAACGTCGCTTTATGTCCCCTCTAAAAACCAGTGCGATTCGTGGCGCTCAACTGCCACACAAGGACGGTCACTCTCTGCCTCCTCTGCCTAGGCCCCGACCACGCGTGGATAACTGTCCGCACTGCCTCCGGTTCAACACAGCAACCCGCAGCGACGCCAGCAGTCCTCGAATCCCATCTCCTGAAGAAAAGATGTCTCGATGGGAGAAAGAGCTGAGAAAGTTAAGGCAGGCGCCGACTTCTCCGGAAGGGCATAAAAGAAGGACAAGGATAGGCACCGGGAGAAGGCCTCCTCTTCCATTGACCCGTCCGAGTCAAAGGGCAATTTCTCTCAGATCCTCCGACGGCAGCCTCCAAGGGTTTGGAGGGAGGCGCTGCCTCGCCTCTCAGGCCCGAGTTCGGGCCTGTCTTGCGCCTCCGGGTAAAGGAGACTCTAGCCCCAGTATGGTCTCACATCCTCTGCTACTGGCGCGGGCGCCCCATAAGCCGGGCATCGGCTCCTCCGACGTCCGCCGAGAAGGCCCTGTCGCCCTACCCTTCGGGTGGCGCCGGGCTGTTCTCCGACCGGCCTTTCTCTTCCTCGCCCGTCTCGACGCGTAGAGCCCCAGTCGGACGCCGCTCCTCCGGCGTCTGCCGGTTTCGACCCATAAGTCACACGTCGGCTTCTCCGACATGCGCCGGGTCCTAGAGCCTCGCCGAACCACCTCTTCCGTCGTGCCAGGCTCTCCGCAGCCTTCGCTGCCGTCAGGAGCCCCAGTCCCCTTGCCTGACTCAGGATTTTCACCACCTTCCCGGAGGAGACTAGGATCCTGGGCTGCCGCAGATCCCCCCCATTGAGAACCCGGATCTGATGCCAGTTCCCCTACTCCGCGCGGCCCCTCTGACGCCAGCCGAGCTGACACCGCCCCGCTGTCGCCAGACCTGACACCAGCCTCTCCGACGCCAGCAGGGATTTTCTCCTCCTCTGGACCCTCCACCCCAGGGGCCTTTTCCGGCTGATCCGCCCCTGGAGTACCGGCTGGGCCGTCTGCTCCAGCGGCTCCTCGCGCCTTGGTACCCGCCAGTCACCCGAGCTGGTCTTCCCAGGCCCGCCTGCACTCGGTGCCGAATCCTCCTGCTCCAGTGCCCGGCGCCTCACTACCCATCTCCGACTTATCTGCAGACGGGTCTTGGGTACTCTCCCTACAGATATCCTCCATTTCACTATCCCTCCTCCTCCTCCACCGCCCCCAGGCCGCGGTGGATTTGCAGGAGACTTGCCTCTTGGTGGGCTGAGGCCAAGCTCAGCTCACCAGAGAAGTCGAGAGCCGCCTCACGACGACGGTGCCTCCACCGGTTCCAATACACCCTAGACGCTCTCCCTCCCCTCCTCCAGTTCCCCGGGCCTCCTCGGGTTCCAGAGAATGGCAGGACACGTTGCTCGGGTCTGTTCCCACGGAACACGCCTCCCCTAGACGGGTGAGGAGTCTTTCTGCCTTGGATTCTTCCTCTGCGGTCCTTTCGGACTCCTCGGAAGCCTCCATGGAAGTTTCCGATAAAGGCGATGAGCCTCGTTCTCCGTCAAACGGCCGAGGACTACTCCGAGGTCTCCTCCGGAGGATCCTTCTTTCACGGAGTTACTTAAGAAAATCCAGGAGGTCCATCAGTGGTAGTCTCTTAGATCCAGATCCTCAGCGGTGAAACTCGCAACATCTGGATTTGCCCTCACGGCCCCTACTTTAGTGCCACCCTGGATCGAGCCTCACGCCCACCTTGTTTCCACTATTTGGAAACAACCGTCGGCTTTAGCCCCACTTCCTAGAAGTCAAACAGGCTATACCAGGCTCCGGAGGGTGCACTTCTAGCTTCTCATCCCGCTGCCACTCGGTCGTGATCAGCGCCGCTTCAGCCGGTCCGACATCCTAAACATTTGAGCTTGTCTCCCGGATAAGGAATCTCGCTTCTGGATCAGTTTGGAAAGAAGATTTACGTCCTCCACACTGGTATAAGGGCCCTGAACTATGTAGCTCACATGGGGATTACCAGAAGGCCGTCCTTACCAGGCGGAATCCTAGATCGACTCCTTGCGGACTCCCAACTCAAGCAGGAGTTGGCGATCTAGTCCGCTCTGCTCGTTCGCCAGTCGTCACATGCTAAGGATGACATACGATGCAGTGGACACTGCTGGCCTAAGCTCATGCTTGCCGTTAGCCTTCGGCGCCACGCATGGCTTCGTGTCAGGTCTGGTCCGGAGGTGCAATCCGCTATTCAAGAGGCACCTTTCAGGGTTCCGTGCTGTTGCGGTGATGTCAAGGACATCATCACTGACTTGCAGGAGAAGGAACGCCCTTAAATCCGTGGATTCACTGTACCGCCCCATCCTCCATAGCCGTCCCTTTCGCAGACGCAGCTGGCCTCATGCGAAACCCCAGGGAAGGCGGGCCACTAACGCCGGGGCCCCGAGCTGCCAGGGCCCCCCCAAAAAGCGACGGGCACCCAGCTGCGGCGCTGCCTCACACCACCTGACTCCCTCCTCTCCCACCGCCTCCGGACACTCCGGAGGAACCGAGAGGGAGGTTCTCCCTCCGCCTCCCGGGTGGGAGAGGATAGCTTCGATTCATGGGTGCTTTAAATCATCGCAGAGGGACACTCCATGGAGTTTCTGCAGAAACCTCAACGTCACCCCTCTGAATTCCGCTATTCAAGGGACCATCTTTCTCTGGTCGGGAAGAAATCTCAGCTCTTCTTACAAAGCGGGCTATAGAACCCGTTCCTCCTCACCTCACGGAATAGGGTACTATTCCACTTCTTCCTTGTACCAAAAGACAGGAGATCTCAGACCGATTCTCGATCTCAGCTCCTTGAACCTGTTTGTGGAATACAAAGGTTCAGGATGCTCTCCTTCAATCCCTTCTGCCCTACTTGGCCGGGCCAATGGCTTGTGCACTGGATATGCAGGATGCATACCTGCACATCCCCATTCACCTTCGCTTTCTGCAGGTACCTCAGGTTTGCGTTCCAGGGGTCCATTACCAATTCCGGGTGCTTCCGTGTTGGCCTTTCCTCGGCTCCTCGAGTCTTTACCAAATGCCTGGCGGTGGTAGCGGCCACTGCGTTCTTTGGGAGCTCAGGTTTTTCCCTACCTGGACGATTGGCTCTGGCGGCTCCATCAGGAGGAACTCCTGCATTCCTCTCCCTCACCCGGCAGGTTTTACCAACAGGTATTACCATCAACCTCTCCAGTCTCTTCTGGAGCCTTCTCAGAGGCTCCAGTTTATAGGGTGATTCTCGACACAACTTTGTGCAAAGCTTTTCTGCCTCCAGACCGGGGTTTCCTCCAGTCACAGATTTCCCTCCTACTGAACTTCAGGAGGGTCCCGCGGAGTCGGTGCTCCGTCTACTGGGGCTCATGGCTGCCATCCCGGCGATCCACGAGCATGCCTCCACATGAGAATATCTCAATGGACTCTTCAATCTCAGTGGGACCAGCGGTAGATGACCTAGATCTTCCGATCCTGATCTCTCGCTGATGGTCAGAGACTTGTGGTGGATGGTACAAGAGACCTCTTCCAGGGGTCCCTTCTTCATCCTCCCCGATCAGACCTTGACTACGGACGCCTCCGGCAAGGTTGGGGGCCCATCTTGGTCCTCATCGAACTCAAGGACTTTGGTGAAATTGGAGTAGCTCTCCGCATCAGTGTTCTCAAGCTCCAGCGCGGTGCTTTATGCACTCCAGGCCCTTCATCAATACATCCTTCCTGGTCACCTAGCTGTCAAAGCGGACAACATGTGCGTGGTGTGGTACATCAACAAGCAGGAGGAACTCGATCCTACCACTGTGCGGAAGCGATGAGGGTCTGGGGTGGCCACCTCCACAACCTTCACCTCACGCGATCCATGTTCCGGGAGTAGACAGTGTCTAGCAGACAGGCTAAGTCGCTCGTCAGCTCTTCCACCACGAGTGGGAATTAGGCGGAATAGTCCTAAACAGCATTTTTCAGGCTTGGGGACTCCTCAAATGAACCTATTCGCCTCCTCCCAAAATGCAAAACTTCGATCTTTTGCTTCGCTCGCTCCAGAGTGAGGAGCTTTCTGGAGGCGCTCTGTCTCTAAGCTGGAAGGACAGATTAGTCTGTGCTTTTCCCCAATTCCACTGATCCCACGTGTGTTACAGAAACTGGCTCTAGAAGGAGCAAAATTATTCTAATTGCTCCTTTCTGGCCCAAGCAAATTTGGTTCTGTCTTCTACAACAATACTCAGAGGTTCCTCCTCTTCCTCTTCCCTTATCTCCGGGATTGCCGACTCAGGATCAGGGGACCCTGGTCCATCTGGGACTCAAGTCCCTTCAACTTCATGCATGGCTCCTTCAGACCTAGTTCAATCTCGCTTTGGAGTATCCCTAAGGTGGCGAGATTTTGGTGGAGGCTCGAAAGCCCTCCACTAGGTCCACTTATGCCATGAAATGGAAGAGATTTTCCATCTGGGCGCGTCCAGGAGCGAGGAACCCTTTTCCTGCCCCGTAACCACTTTGCTGGATTACATCGTCATCTCTTCGACCTGGGTCTCAGTCACTCTCTCTGAAGGTTCACATGGCAGCTATCTCTGCCTACCACGTACCTTTCGCTGATAAGGCCTTTGCCCAGCTAGAGGTATCAAAACCTTCCTTAGAGGGTCCTTCATCTCAGACCCCCAATCCGGACCCCAGCTCCACCTTGGGACTTAAATTTTGTCCTTGAAAACTTACTCTTCCTCCTTAGCCTGCGCTTCTGCAGACTTGAAGGTTTTATCGTTAAGATGCTTTTCTTAGTGGCCATTACCTCAGCTCAGCAGAATTTCCGAGCTTCAGGCCCTTATTGCAAAATCCCTTACCTGATCTTCCACAAAGAACCAGTAGCTCTCCGCACAAACCCTAAGTTTCTCCAAGGTGGTAGCTGCATCTACTTTGAATCAGTCTTTGAACTACCTGCCTTTTCATGCAGTACTCCAATCCTGGAGAATATTTGCTTCACACCATGGATGTTCACAGGAATCTGAGATATTATACCAATAGGACGAAAGATCTCAGAAAGACTGATCAGTTGTCTCTTCGCTCACAAAGAAGGCAATGCTGTTTCAAGCAATGCCTGCCAAAGTGGTTAGCTCATTGCATCACTTTCTGTTATGACAAGTATAACAAGACCCTTCCGGGTCAAGTCAGAGATCACTCCACTCGTGGAGTTGCTGCTCTCTTGCTTGTTTAAAGAATGTGTCCATGACAGACATTTGTGCTGCCACCACTTGGACTTCCGTCCATATCTTCACTAAACATTACAGTTTGGACATTGCCTCTCGTCGTAAAGCAGGCTTGGGTTAGCGGTCTTGCACGGCCTCCTTTCTTGAGGGTTGCAAGCTTTCCTACTACTTATCTGAGTAGTTCCTCCTCCCGGTGCCTTTCTTATTGGTTCCAGACTGCTTGGGATTCTGTCCTATATGTAATTACCTACTGCAAGAGCCTCTCAAAGTAAGATAGTACAGTTATGTAAGAACTTACCGTAACAATAGATCTTGAAGAGGCTCTTGCAGTAAATATCTATTCCACCAACCATCCCCTAGGCTTTTCAGCTCCTTTTCCATTGAGGAAATATCTGCTTCTCTCGTCTGGGCCTTCCGGGCCTGTGAGAAAAAGAACTGGGCGGGTGTCTGGGACGCCTTTATACCGGACGTCTCATGGCGCGGTCACCTAACAGAGGCGGTCCGCCAGGGACTGCTAGCTAGAATTTTCCATAGGGTCCTGCCGCCGGCCGGCGTCAGTCCTATATGTAATTACCACTGCAAGAGCCTCTCGAAAATCTACTGTTACGGTAAGTTCTTACGTAACTACTTTCTCTCACCCTTTCCTACTGGTTCCCTTCCAGTTCTATACGGACCAAGGAGGAGGGCCTCTGCCTCTTGTAGCCTAGCCGTGGCAGAGGCCCATTCCACGATGCAGGAGGCCTAGTCTGCCCCGGAGACAGTTGGGAGGCACCGCCCTGGCAGTCGCCCCTTGGAGTGAGGCTCCCGGTGTTATAACTGTGGCTCGATAGGCCTGGGTCGGTGGCCGTCCCGGCGCCGTCTTGGCCTCGCCGCGGGAGGCTCTATGGTGCCGTCCTCGACTGTTTCGCCCGGCGCCATTTGCAGTGCCGTGATTGAGCATGACGCCGTGGTCCACTTTGAGCCGCTCACGGCTCCAAGCATGGGCATGACACTGCGGTTTCTATAGCGCGCCATCGAGTGCGCTGTTGGGGCAGTGCTGTCTCTGTCCTCAGCCATGCCATGGGGGTCTCCGGCTTGGTGCCATTCGCGCGCTGAGGCGTGGTCGGAGCCATCATCAGTGCTGGTCTCAAAGACGCTCGCGGCTCAAGGGTAGTGCCCTTGTTGGAGCCGTGTCTTCTTCTGGCACAGTTTGTGGTGTGGCTGGGGTGCCAGCACTGACTCTAGTGCAGTCTCTGGTTCTGATGCCCTGTTCAATGGGGATGGCAGTGGGCGTCCACACACTGTTTGGCACAGGACTTCAGTCTCTACCTCTTCAGAGGAGGAGTGGGACTCTGAGTCAGACAGGCAGCCTGGCTCCCTGGAGTTGGCTGCTCGTGGACACCCTGGTAGGTGTCCTCGACAGGCCAGAGTTGGCCACCCTCGAGGCGGACGGTGACTGCGGGGCTGGGGTCAGGGGTTCTAACCAGCAGGCAGTGGTGCAGACCACTACTGCCCTGCAACCTGACCCGGAAGGTTCTCTGACCCCTCAGTGGTGGTACCCCTCAGGTGGTGTGCCTGGATCGCCCAACTTTGGGGCAGATTGGAGCACCCACGGCGGGGAGGTGCTGCTCCCTGGATAGCCCTTTGGGGATCAACCAGGCGGCCAGCTGCCTAGGCTGGCTCTCTGAGAGGAGGGCACTCTCTGATTCCGAGGGGTCGAGGCATGGGGTCTGTGCAGTGGCCTTTTCCGGAACCCACCGGGCTCTGGGAGAGCCGTGGTGCGGATCTCTGCCCTTCCTTTCGGTTTCCTCAAGAGGGCCTCGTTCTTTGGAGAGCGGGACCGTCCTTCTGGACCTACATGGCCCCGGTCACCTCGGGGGAGTTCTTCAGGGCGCAGCCTAGGCAGTTCCTGTTTGGTTGATCAGCTGTCGGCTGTGGAGTTTTCTGGAGTTCCTTCCTTCCCTAGGGCTCTGGTGCTCCCTATCCCAGGCGGAGGTCGGTTGATTCCTGTTGTCTGCTCTGCCCCATTCCTCTACCACCTTCTCCTGCTCTTCCAGGCATTCTTGGTCCTAGCGGGCCTCTCTCCTGGGAGCAGTTCAGAACTCAGGCTGCTCAGTTTCCTCTTACCTTAGGGCTATGGACAGACAGGTTCTAGGGACATGGATATGTTGTTCATCCACACTTATTGGCAGGTTCCTTGCCGCTTTAAATCTTGCGGAAGGTCTTCAAGCTGGCTCCTCCCACCCACCGGGTGGTAAAACTCTCGGCTCCGCCCATGGCGCAGATCTTCCTTACCGCTTGAAGCTCAGGTTCCCTCCTTAGCAGCGTTCGATTATGACTGGTTCCTGATTCTTGAAAGTTCGAAATTGAAGCGTTTTGCTAAAAGACTTCGGTCTTCTTCTCCTCATGGCTGCAATGGACAAATCGACTCGGTTTTCGAGGAGGTGCCCTTGCGGGCAAGAAGATGTCTGGGGCGGATCCGCACTCCACATGCGTCTACTGCCTGGGCCTTGAAACACGACCCGCGGGCCCTGCGACTTGTGCTCTTCCTTTTACGGCCTACATCCTTGAGAACCGTGCTGCCCGATTACAACTGGGCGCCCGAGAAAAGAATTCCACAGGTGAAATCTAAGAGGCCCGATTAGGGTGTCCGGCGGCGGGCTCGGCAGATCAGCTAGAGCAGATGATCGCCCTCGAAGGAGGCGGCGGGCTGCTTCTACCTCGGCTGTGGCATTTGTCCCCTCTCTCGGTGCCTCTTACTCGGCTTCTTTTAAGGAGCTTTGTCTGACCCTCTCCAACCAAAGGTGAGGGTCCAACTTCTTGGGACCTTTTTCCAGGTCCAAAAGAGCAAAAGTAAGTCTCTCCGTTGGCGCTCTTGGGAGCGGGAAGATCCCCTCCCTTGTCGACAGTCGACTCGGTCGACCCCTCAGCTCGGCCACTGGCTTACGGTGTCCCGTCAGGCCAGTTGGCCGGAGACTCCTGTCGGCGGTCGCGATTTTTCTCGACCCGTTAGAGGTTGTCGGCTGGAGAAGCTGAGAATCCCCTCTCCGGTTCCCCGGTGGGAGTTGAGGATCGATCGGCTCGTCTGTGCCTCGGTTCCGGAGCCGCCCGGTGGGATCGTCCGAGCCAAGGGGAGTGCCGATTTCCGACACTTCTCCTCGCCTTCCTCGGCCCTGAGTCGAGACTCTCAGTCTCGGTCTCGGACATCTCGCGGTCAACCGATCCCGCGCCATGGGCGATCTCGGTCTCGGCACAGCGGCAAGGGCGCCGCCGCTCTTCCTCCGGACGAGGGAGGCTTGGCGCAAGGATTCGTCGGTACGAGGAACTTATGTGGCAACAGCTTCTTTTGACGGGGAATACGCCGACCCAGTCGTCTTCTCTGGCCATTAAGTGGCTGTCACGGAGCAGCGAAACAACCCCTCGTTGTAGTCGAGGAGCCTGTTCTCAGGCGGTTGTTCGGCCAATTCCAGCTGCCCCACGATTCTGGTGGAACCTCCGCCTCCACAGCCATTAGTTAGGGCTCCGACCAAAAATTCTCGGTCGGCTTTAGGGTTTGCCCATAGGCTGTCTGTCACCCTCACTCCCGATAAACCTCGGCAGGTGGAGGGTGGCTCAGGGCCGAGGCAGCTCTTTGAGGACTCTTCTGAGTCCGATGATGGTTTCTCCCTCTTCTCCAAGCGCATGGACTTGGAGTCCTCGAAAGGCAGTCAATGGATGATAGCCCCTCGTCCTGCTTAGAGTTGCTTGACTCATCTCGGAGTCCACAGGGATGGAGCTCGAACCCGTTTCTAAGCAGGCCAGGTATCCTCACGGAGATTCTGGACCGAGGGATTCTCCTAGAGAGCCTTTCCAGTGGCGAAGCCATAGTGGGTCCGGCCTTGGAACTTTGGCAGCGTCCTGCTTCCTGCCCTGCGCCTTCGGCCAGGTTGGCCAGGATCACGGTCCTACGGTTCCCTGTCCGGTTTTCGGAACACCCTCGGCCGAGGTGGTTGGTTACCGACAGCGTTTTCCGGCATGCCGGAGAGCGCCAGGGATATGGACAAACCTCCCGACAAGGAATCCAAGAAATTGGATTATACGGGCGAAAAGTCTATGCTGCGTCCTCTCTCGGCCGTCAGGCCAGTTCGGCCGTCCTCATGGCACACTTTTCTCACGCCCTGTTGGGCTCCCTGGATGAGGTCGTCCCTCATCTTCCGCCAGATCTGCAGACTACGGTCAGGCAGGTGCGGGACCAGAGGCAGAGGCAGTGGCTAAACAGCAGCTCCAGACTCGTTAGACATTGGGGACTCGTGCCAGGTCTGTGGCGGCTGCAGTGGCCATCGTCATCTGGCTTGGCTGAGGATATCCACCTTTACCTCGGATACCCAGCACAAGTTGCGATGTTCCCTTTTGGGGACTGACCTCTTGACCCTGGGGTGGAAGGTCTCCTGCAGAGGATCAGAAGTCCAATGCTACCTTGGACTCGGTCTCTTCGCTCAGAAGGACAAAGGCCGCCAAGCCACAGCCTAAGCCCTTTCGTCCTTCTGCGCCAGCGCCCGGCCCAGCAGCGTCAGGGCCAGCAGGCTCGACGGTAGCCCAAGCCCAAGCGTCGGCTTCCTCCAACAGGAAGCAGGGAGGTAAAGGCAGGAGGTCCCTCGGCCGGTCCCTCCTCCAAGCCTGCCCAGTGACGGGCTGAGGGTGTCGCCCCATCCCTGTCACCTCACCCTGGTTCCCCATGGAGGCGGCTCAGACACTTCCTTTCCGCCTGGTCCACTGTTACCACGGACAGGTGGGTACTGGAGGTGGTGGGAAAGGCCTACCTCTGGAATTCAAGCAGGCCCGCCCTTCAGAGCCGCCATGGCTCGGGGTCCGCAGCCTCACTGGCGGCTCGCCCGAGCCGACATCGCTCTCCTCCTCCAAGGAGGTGATCACGGAGGGTGGAGGCCCCTTCAGACCCAGGTTCGTGTCCAGGTATTTCCTGGTTCGAAGCAGACGGGGGCTGGCACCCCATTCTCGACCTCGCGGACCTGAACAAGTTCCTAAGGTCTCGAACCTTCAGGATGGTCACTCTGGCGCAGATAATACCATCTCTGGAACACGGCGTGTGGTTCTGCTCTCTGACCTACAGGACGCGTTCTTTCCGTCCCTATCCGTCCGTCACACCGGAGATTCCTCCGCTTTCGGCGGAGGATCCCTCTTCAAGTTCGAGCCATGCCCTTGACATCTCCAGCTCCCAGGGTCTTCACCAAATGCATGGCAGTGGTGACAGCATTCCTGCGCGCCGAGGTCGGTATACCTTACCTGGACGATTGGCTGATAGCAGCCTCCTCAGGCAGGAGGTGGGCGGTCAGAGATCTGGCCCTCCAGGTTTGCTCTCAAGTTGGCCTTCTCATCAGCGATGCCAAGTCGGAGCTCGAGCGAAGCAGGTGATCCTGTTCATCGGGGCAGGCTCGACTCTCTTCGAGCCAGAGCACGGCTCCCGGCGGACAGGGCCGAGGTTCTTACCTCCTTTGCCCAATCATTTCTGGTTGGGCAATCGCACCCTGCCGGGACTTCCTCGCCTTCTGGGTCTCATGGCGGCCTGTGTACCAGCGTGGTCCGTTGGGCCCGCTGGCACATCGCCCCCTTCAGTGAGGACTGGCCAGCCGGTGGTCACAAGCGCTGCGATCCTTTGGACCAGCTAGTGATAGTGACCCAGGAGATGTGGGGCAGCTCTCCAGTGGTGGACGCTTCCACTTCATCTGCAGGGAGGCATCCCGTTTGTCGCCCGACCGGCGGTCTCTCTATCGACCAACGCCTCTCTGATGGGTTGGGGTGCCCATCTGGGGAACACCGAGTGCACGGCCTCTGGTCCCTCGAGGTCCCGATGCCACATCAACCTGCTGAGCTCCGGCGGTCCGCCTAGCTCTCACCGCCTATGCTCCGTTTCTCGGGTCAAGTGGTCCAAGTCAGGCGGACAATACCACGACCATGTACTACCTGAACCACCAGGGTGGGACACGCTCCATGCTTCTATGCAAGGAAGCTCTCCGCATTTGGTCACTCGTCGCAGCCTGGAGGCGGATCTCCTAGCCATTCATGTGGCAGGGCCTCCAACACCCTGGCGATGCCTGGGCGGATAGGGGCTGCATCTCACAGTGGTCTCTCCTGCCGTTGGACCTGGACCTGTTTGCCTCCAGGAGGCAGCAAGCTGAGGCTGTTTCATGCCCGCCCCCTCAGCAGGGCTTGCTGCAGGGGATGCCTTCGAGGGCTGTGGACCCCGGGCCTCTTCTCCGCCTTTCCCCATTTCCCTTGATTCACAAGGTGCTTCTCAAAGCAAGGAGGGACAAGGGCGAGGTGATCCTGATAGCCCCAGACTGGCCCGCCAGTTCTGGTACCCAGATCTCCTCAGCCTCAGCTCCAGGCTCCCGAGGCAGCTTCCAGCTCGCCCAGACCTGCTTTCAGTCAATCAGGGAAGGTGTTCCATCGGACCTTCAATCCCTGCACCTGACTGCCTGGTTCCTGGCGGCTAGGTTCCAGGCTTTGGGTCTTTCCGACGAGGGTCCTCAGTGTTGTTGAGGTGTCCCGTAGGAGTCGACCAGAAAATGCTACATTTCAAATGGAAGAGATTCTCCATTTGGTGTCAGGCAAGGGCCTGGACCCTTCCTCCTGTTCTGTGGCAAGCATTTTGGACTATTTATGGTCCTTTCTAGTCAAGGGCTTAGTGCGACAACCTTAAAGGTCACCTGGCAGCCATCTCTGCTTACCAGGCGGGCGGGAAGCAGTCGGTGGCGCAGGAAAAGGTGGTCGGGCGCTTTTTCAAAGGCCTTCATCACATTTCCCTCGGTGAGAACCTCCCACCTCCGTGGGATCTACTGCTGGTACTGGCAAAGCTCATGGGCAAGCCATTGAACCAATGCACAGGTGTGAACTCTCTCACCTGTGTGGAAGACCGCCTTCTTGGTGGCTATCGCGTCAGCCAGAAGGATGGGAGAGCTCCAGGCGCTTTGCATCGAGTCTCCTTACCTGGTCTTCCACAGGGACAAGGTTGTCCTCGCCCCCCACCGAAATTCCTTCCGAAGGTGGTGCGGAGTTTCACCTTAACCAGGTGCTGACTCTGCGGTGTTCTACCCAATTACCTCGGAGGCAGAATATAGGCTCCATACTCTGGACCCTAGAAGAGCTCGCTTATTATAAGGGCTGCGGCTGAAATCGAGGAGAGGTTCGCCAGCTGTTTGTCACCCTCGCTGAGCCGCATCTGGCAGACCTGCAGCCAAGCGGACGATAGGCAGGTGGGTCACCTCCTGCATAGATCGCTGCTATAAGTTGGCGGGCATGGAGCCTCCCAGAGGATAAGAGCTCATTCTACCCATCATACTGCTGCATCGGTGGCTGCCTCCAGGATGTCCCTATCCAGGAAATCTGCAGGGCTGCTACCTGGAAGTCAGCACACACCTTTATTACCCATTACCACATCGACCTTGAGTCACGCCCGGGATGCTGGTTTTGGGGCCTCGGTTCTCCAGTCTTTATTCCCTAAGTGGGGGTATGCCTTGCCTCCTCCTCCCGGAGAACTGCTAGGAGTCTGCCAATAAGTGTGGATGAACAACATATCCATGTCCCTAGAAATACAGGTTACTCACCTGTAACAGGAGTTCTAGGAATGGTATATGTTGTTCATCCACATGTTCCACCGACCTCCCTGGCGGAGCACAACCTGAGCTTCCAGCGAGCCAGATCTGGCGTAATGGGGCGGAGCGAGAGTTTTACCACCCGGTGGTGGGTGGGAGCCAACGAAGACCTTCGGCAAGATTTAAGCGGCAAGGAACCTGCCAATAAGTGTGGATGAACAACATATACCATTCCTAGAACTCCTGTTACAGGTGAGTAACCTGTATTTTTCAACCTCCCGAGCAGCCAGCTTCTGAACCTTTGAGGTCCTCTGACCTTTATCCCCCTCTTCTTGGGGAGAGGAGCTGTCTGTCCACATCTCTCTCCAGCTGCTGATCTCATTGAATATCAGTGATTCCTTGTGAGGATGTTGGAGGACCTGCACATCACCCCTCCCTCAACACAATCCAGAGCACTCAGCGCCGCCTTTCTAGGCGATTTCACGAGGTCATCCTCTGGGTGCCCCCTGGTCTGCTCCTTTTGGGAGGTCATTGCATTCCTGGCAGAGACCCGGAGTTCCTGCCCCTAGGATCTTTGCCAGCGGTATTGTGGCCCCACCCCAAAGAGTCACCAGGTTCCATGCCTCATCCTCAGTCAGGATTGACGAACTAGACACTCCTGATGGACTTTCGCCCCTCACCGTGACCGGCCCCAGATCAAGACTCCTCAGATTTTGACTTCTGGGGAGGAGGATTCTACTCTGCATGGTTGCTGCTGTCTGTGCAGCACATCAGGCCCACTATGCAACCTATGACAGGTTCCTGTGGTCCAGGCTGGGTCAACTGCTAGCCTCCATGCCTGACACGGAACAAACCAGACAAGCCATTGCACTCTCTGCATGTGGCCTGGAGCTAGCAAGGCACCAAGCAAGGGTATCGTATGATGCCAATGAGGTAGCTACCAAGGTCGTGAGGGACAGCGATCTGCACTAGGCGGACAGCATGGCTGCGTCTTTCCGGTTGTCACCCTTGGCCCAGCATAGGGTGATTAACTCCATCACCAGAGAACCTATCTCTTCTCCCCATAGAGTGAGGCGGCGTCTGTCAGGGCAATTTCCTACCCCCTCCGGGAGGGGTCCCGTCCCATCCCAATCTTCCCCACTCGGGCCTCTCCAGACCAGTGAAAGTTTCTCCTCTTAATGTGTAACCCACTGAATTCTAAGGGACTCCGCTCCTTAAGGTTATAACCTCTCGGGGCTTAGCATCACCCAAAGGTGAAGATTGACACAGATAAGATATGGAAATTACGTACCTATCGAATTCTGATTTTTCTGTGTATCTTCACCATTCATCACAATCCACCCTCCATCCCCATGGGGCCTCGGTCTCTGGGTCCCCTCCCACGCCCCTCCCCTTCTGTTAGTCAGGAGCAGGGTAAACTGGGGCACATGGGATAATTTTCTTTAGGGGCAGAGTGGTCAGGATTAGAGGCACTTCTTCTTCAGTGCTTGGCCCACCCTGAGAGTGGGGTTGCCAATGCCCTCTTTCTTTCCTTCTCCCCGTCAATCCTTTGATTTTCTTGTCCTGTGAACATAGCCTCAGTTAATTTAAGAAACTAAGTTTCTTACCAGAATCTCCTTTTGAGAGGGAGATATCCGGTATCCTGTCCTTTCTTCCAGAATAGCGATTCTGCTTTGTAGGAGTTTTTGCCAGTGATTCTGTGCCTTCAGTTCTGGTAGTTAGCCTCTTGACTACTCCTTCGCAGTTTCAATACAAACTGGAGACAGGTCAAGGTTACAGGGTGTCTTTCTCCTGTCTTCCTCGTCTCACTCTTATCCTTACTTCTAAAATCCTTAACCCACCCTCCCTCCCTCCTTTTCTACTTCCTGAAGTCTTCAAACTTGTTCTGTCCTCTGTCATTTATTTCTCCTTTTAGTTTATATATGTTTTCCTTTGTCTGTCCCTTGGACTTCCTTGTCCCACCCTCCAACCCTTTTTGTAACCTCTGCGGCAACTCAGAACTGGCAGGAGGCGGAGTCAACAACACCAGTGCCCAACAGCAAGTGCCACACAGTCGTCAGCCTCGAGGGCAAGCGCCGATGGTGCGTCGACTCTGCCCATCAAAAAAAAAAAAAAAAAGCTCCACGGGTCATGACCTCCGGCCAAGTACCCAAAGGTGATGAATGGTGAAGATACACAGAAAGATCAGAATTATGGTAGATGCGTAATTTCCATTTCTGCTCACTAGATCCAGGACCTGGTGTTTTGGTGAGCGTATTGTCCTCTCTTGGACAGGGAGGTTTCTGTATGCCTTTCCTCTTCTTCAGAGGTCTACTCAAGTTGCAGGCAGGCGGAGCATGGATGATTCTGGTAGCGCCCTTCTGGCCTCGACAGATTTGGTTCTGCTGTTGCAACAGCTGGCATTGGAACTGCCAGTTCCATTGTGACTCCTCTGGACTTAGCTAGGGTTAGATTTGGAATATCCCTCAGAGTGGCAGAGGTGCTCATGGCAGCGAGAATACACTCTACTAGGGCTACATACATCATGAAATGGAAGCATTTCTGCTTGTGGGTGCTCCCTGTTCTCTAGATCCCTCAATTGTCCAGTGGAATCTGTGTTGGAGTATCTTCTATACCTATCGGACATGGGCTTTAGCTACTATCCATTAAAGTGCACCTCTGTGTATTGTCAGCTTACCATGCACTAATGAATGGGAAGACTTTATCATAGTTGGACATCTGCAAGACCTTTCTAGAGGTATCTTGCAAATCAAATCCTCAGGAGAGACCCAGTGCTGCCTTGGGGACCTCCTTGTTTATTTCAGAGAAGCTCACCTTGCCCCGAACCAGCCACAACTTGCGAGCTACGCTTCTCTGAAAGACGTTATTTTTAGTTGCCATTACCTCAGCTCGGAGGATTTCCAGGCTGCAGGCTCTGAAATGTAAAGAACCTTATCTTATTTTTCACAGGGACAGGGTAGCCCTGCATACAAACCCTAAGTTTCTACCAAAGGTAGTGTTTGAGTTCACGTTGAACCAGGACATCCAACTACCAGTTTGTACCCAGAGTACTCGAACAGAGGGAGGCATTGTTGCACACTCTGGATGTACATAGAATCCTGCGTTCTTGCTTGAAACAGCTCTTGCAGCAGGTTACACCATTAGGACTGAAGCCGGCAGGTACCAGGACCCACAGAAATTTTCTAGCTAGCAGTATTCGGCGAGGGCAGTCCCCAGAATCCCCAGTTCTTTTCCCTCTGTCGACTTCGCCAGCATCGGTCTCGGTCTCTACCTGGCGCATGATGACTTAGAACTTCAAGAGTTTCTACCTAACTAATGTCCTCTCCAACTCCTTCATTTGAGTGTCACCTTTCAAAGTGTGCCTGCAGAAAACAGATCCATTTCAAGGATCCTCATTCTTCCTGTGTGGGTTGCTTAGGCCCGGACTACGATACCAAAGCCTGCACCTTTGCCAGGGGTTCAACAGCTGCACCAGGATCCGCTGTCAGAAGGCACTTCAGGCTTACCTGCTAGAGTAAAAACTTAGTAGGATGGACAAAGAACCTTCCTCCAGGGGACGATTCTTCCTCCAAGGTCCACAAACACGGGACAAGCACGGAGAAGGCAGGTCCAGATCCCAGACCAGGCCTCGGATTCGCTTAGCTCAGGCTCTACCCGATTGGACCACTCTCCCTCCAGGGCTAGGTCTCTGCCCCCTCGGTCAAGGTCGGGCTTCCAGCAGTTCTTCGACTCTTCAGCCCATTAAGACTTTCGAGCCATGCTTCCTCTACTCCTCTCGGGCCTCTTCAAAGTCCTCTGAGCGCTACAAGTCTTCCTCTTCCACCTGACGCCGGGACCCGACTCCGGTCAGTCTCCCAGCCCCATAGGGGCCCGGATCCTCTCCCAGGAAGGCGAAGGACCTGGCGTCCCTCAAGCAGGCAGCCGGACCCGGCGTCGGCCAGGTGTTCGCTGGAGCCAAGAACATCAGCCAAGCACCAGACACCGGCCAGGCGTTCACTGGACCTGAAGTCATCGGCCAAGCGGCCGACGGCCTCACCGGCCGAAGACGCTCCCCAGTCCCGGTAGACACGGTCACAAACTCCATGGAGGAGGACAGTGTGTTGCCCGAAGACCAGGAGGGCGACAGAGGATGCCAGGCTTCCAAGGAACCTTCGCCCACCCGGAGACATCCGAGGACCCGATGCCCGACCCGGTGACAGACCACCGCGCCAGGCCTGTCGTCGGGCATGAATATTCAAGTAAAGGAACTCATGGTCCCAGTGAAACCTCCTCCTCATACTCCTTCACCTCCCTCGCCCCTCCTCCACCACAAGGGCCGGCAGGACAACCACCAACCCCAAGGAGCAGACTCCACCTCCTGGGGTAGATCCCAGGATCGGAGAAGGCGCTCCTCAAGATGTCCATCAGGGTCTCCCAGCCCCAAGTGACCCAGGCGTCAGTGGTATACTCCGTCAGGGAGGACTTCAGATCGGATTCCTCGGATTACTCCAGATCTCCTTCTCACTCAGCATTTCATCACCTGTCCCGCAGCCTTCCAGGTCTCCTCCGGATGATCCGTTTTTCTCTGAGATCATGAGGCACTCCAGGACAACATGGGATGGAATGCTGAGAACCTCAACCAAAGGCAGCGCTTTGCTTGTTATCTTGGTAGAAAGACCCAAAGCCTGTGATAGTGCCACCCTTGGTGGACACCTTAGAACATTACCAAGGCTGCGTGGGCGTCACACTCCACTCCTGTGGTGCCAAAGAAAGCTGACCGCCTGTACAAGACCCCAAGAGAGGACCAGTACCTAGCTCAACAACCTCTGGCAGACTCTCTGGTCATTACGGGCTCACATGACCGGTCCCACAGACCGCAACACACGAGCACACAGCCACGGACCGGGAATCCAAACAATTGGATGCCCTGGGGAGATGCAGTCTGTGGCGCTACAAGCTCCATCACGTCCCTGAACTACCTAACCCACATGGTACAGTTTCAGAACGCCCTATGGGAACAGGGCCAGGACCTGGTCGATAAGCTTCGGATGGCGGAAGGCGGAGCTCTAAACCTTCTCCATACAGGGTCTGATGTGGGACCCAGGTACTCTGAGCTGCATATGATTCCAGCGGACTCATCCATGAGCTGCAGCTTCAGGCGTCTGTCTCCAGCGACACTCTTGGCTCCGCATCTCCATCTTCACCCCGGACGTACAGAAGAACATTCTTGGCGTCCCCTACAATGCGATACTTTTTGGTGAACCCTCAGAGAGGTGATCACCAAACTTCAGGACATTGGTAAGGCAGTCAGGTCTGTACAGGCGATGTACAGACCCAGGCCAGTTCCTTTCATAGGAACCAGAGCCATTTTCACAGCGGCAACAAAGGCAGCAGCCACGTTCCAGCCAGCAACAAAGGGCGTTTCACTGAAAGCCCAGGCTAAGTCGTCCCCAGGCAGAGCCCAATGCTCACGTGAACCGGCCCAGCCTGCAGGGACCAGTGGTACCACAGCATGACTCCTTCCGACCCCGACCCTCTTCTGGATCAGCAGGCGCAAAGCTCGGGGGTCGCATCGCTCACCACTTTTCAGGGTGGCAGTCAATACCACCAACCGGTGGGTTCTCCATTTGGTCAAGAAGGGCCACTTCATAGAATTCCTCGACCACCCACTGGCAAGACCTCCCTGCTTCCCATTACTCGGTCAGCACGCCTGCTCATACAGCAGGAGGTGCTCGCGCTTCTGGGAAAAGAAGCGATGGAACATGTACCACGGAACCAGAGGAGTGCAGGGTATTATTCTTACTTCTTTCTAGTTCTCAGAAAACAGAGGACCTCCATCCGATATTGGACCTCAGCGACCTCAAGAGTCGGTCCTGTACAAACACTTCCATGGTGACCCTCCCAGGTCTGATTCCCATGCTCAAGCAGGCGCCTTTCTGGCGTCCTTGGACATGCAGGATGCTTACCTGCATATACCCATCGCTCAAGCGCACAGGAAGTTTCTGTGCTTGAGTTCCAGGGCCACCATTATAAGTTCCGAGCCCTCCCTTTCGGACTGTCATCAGCACCTCGGGTATTCACGAAGTGTATGACAGTCGTGGCGGCGACTCTGAGGAGACAAGGCCACTGCGTGTTCCCCTACCTGGACGACTGGCTATCGTGGCACCCTCTCAGGAGGCCGTAATGTCCGCCATTCATCATACTCGGTCTCTGTTCGAGATGCTGGGCATCTTGATCAATCAAGAGAAGTCGCGTCTGGTTCCACCTCAGACTCTGTAGTTCATAGGCGCAGCTCTGAACACCGTCAAGGAAAGCCTTTCTCCTCCAGGACGAAGCGGAACACATCAAAGATCCCTCATCAGGGACATTTCGGCAAAAAGACCGTTCCTGCCAGATTGGTCCTTTGCCTGCTCGGACACATGACTGCGGCCATTGCAACAGTCCGCTTGCTCACCTCCACATGCGGGTCACCCAGTAGATGTTATGGGTCCAATGGGATCAAAGCAAGACCATCTGCAGCTTCAATCCAGATTACGAGAACCGTAATCCGAGATTGGCAATGATAGCTAGATCCAAGAATCTGTTGGCAGGAGTCCCCTTCATTCGCCATCTCCGATTGTGTCACCTGCCACAGATGCCTCAGGCTCAGATGGGAGCACACCTCGGCGGTGTCCAGTCTCAGGGCCTGTGGACAGCCAAGAGACTCATCTCCACATAAACATCCTGGAAATGAGAGAAGTTCTTTCGTCCTGCAAGCTTTCCAGTCGGAGATTCAACCGGGTACTCTTCTGTTACAAACAGGCAATTCCGCAGTGATGTATTACCTCAACAAACAATGAGGCACCCATTCTTACCCGCTTTTCAGGAGGCCATGAGGGTGTGGTATTGAGCTTTGCAACAAGGCGCAAACCTCATTGCTGTTCATGTCCCAGGAGTGGACAACATCATTGCAGTCGGCCTGAGCCCATGAGTGGGAACTACTCCAGGAGGTAGTAGAGGATCTGTTTCTCAGATGGGGTACACCAGAGTTAGACCTTTTAGGCGTCCCCATCCAACGCCAAAACTTCCAATTTTGCTCTCTAGAGCCAGGGCCAGGTGTTTTCTGGCGAGGCAGCGTTGTCCCTCTCCTGGGCGGGCAGATTCCGCTATGCCTTTCCCCTTTCCGTTGATCCAGAGGGTTCTTCTGAAACTTAGGAGAGCAAGCAATGCTTATACTCATCGTGCTGTTCTGGCCCAGGCATATCTGGTTTCCTCTACTACACCAGCTATCCTGGGAACATCCGGTGCCTCTTCCAATCAGCTCTCACTTGTTGTCTCAGGAGGAGGGCTTCTTGGTCCATCCAGACCTTCATTCCTTGACCCTGCAGCTTGGCTCCTAAAAACATAGCCATTTTGCGACATGGGGTCTACCAAGAGGTAGCTGATGTCCTGGTGGCTGCAAAAAAACAGTCACTAATGCTACCTCGCCATGAAATTGCACCATTTTGCCTATGGGCTCAAGCGGGGTTTTAGCCTCTAGACTGTCCAGAAAAGTCAGTCCTGGACTACTTCCTGTCTCTTTTCAGACAGGCTTGGCCTACTCGATCAAAGTACACCTGTGTGCCATATCAGCCTATCATTGTCCGATAGGCCAATGCACCATATCCCAGTTGGACCGGCACGGCCTTCCTGAGAGGTATTCTCCACCTTAGACCTCCGATTAAGGATCCAGTTCTGCCATGGGATCTACCCTTTGTCCTGGAGCAGCTCACACTGCACCCTTTGAACCAGCCGCGGATTGCGAGCTCGTCTTCTCACTTGGAAGGCGTTGTTTTTAGTTGCCGTTACTCGCCAGAAGAATTTCTGATCTCCATGCACTCATGTACAAAGAGCCTTATTTGGTTTTCACCAAGACAGGGTATCCCTACTGACTAATCCCAGATTTCTGCTAAGGTGGTCTCAGCTCTCACCCTTAATCAAGGCGTCGATCTACCAGTGTACTTTCCCAACTATTTGAATCGAGGAGGCCCTGTTCACACCCTAGATGTGAATAGATTGTCTCCGATACTACCTGACCAGAACCAAACACCACGAAAATCGGACCAGCTTTTGTCTCCTTTGCCCAACAGTCGCTGTCCAGGTAGCTCATTCAATGTATCCGTTCTGTTACCAGAAGCGCAATAAACCGTTACTGGGGACGGTTAAGGTCATTCCACAAGGGGTGACTACCTTGCGTGCCCTTAAGAATGTGTCCACCTCGGCCATCTGTGCTGCAGCTAGTTGGAGCTCCTTGCACACTTTCATCAGGCATTATAGCCTGGATATTGCATCGAGCGAAGAGCAGGTTTTGGTCTAGCAGTCCTTCAGGACTTCAGTCCTAGGCTTTGGTTTCATTAAAGATTTCTACCTTCCTCCTCCCAATGGTGTGGGATTTTCATGATTGGCAGGAATCCGTCTAATGGGTGTAACCTGCTGCAAGAGCTGTTTCTCGAGTAAGATAGTATAGTTACGTAAGAACTTACCGTAACAGTAGATCTCGAGAACAGCTCTTCTCAAATCCCCTCCACCGTCCCCACTGGAGGTAGATTCTAGTTCCAGCATCCTTCTCTTAGGATCAGGTGTCTCAGCGCATCTCTGACTGCCATTTGATGGCGGATCCTCAGTCTCCTCTTCTGATGTCATCCAGCGGCGGGGAGTCTTCAGCGGGGAGAACTGGGGATTCTGGGGACCACCCTTATGTACTGTGCCTGGCGTTGGGCGGTCCCCACTGAATACTGCTAGCTAGAATATTTCCGTGGGGTCCTTGCACCTGCCGGCTTCAGTCCTAATGGTGTAAGCTTCTGCAAGCTGTTCTCAAAGATCTGCTGTTATGGTAAGTTCTTACGTAACTGTACTTTACTGTTTGGCCAGGACCAGTTCCATGAAAGACAGACCAGTTGTTTGTCTCCTTTGCCCACAGAAATGGTTGGGGCACCATGACCAAGCAAACACTAACTAAGTGGCTAGTGCATTGCATTATTTTCTGCTACCAGCAGCACAAGCACCTACAGAACCATTTATGGATTATTCCACCAAAGGGATAGCGACATCCTTCACTTCCCTTTGGAGCGTTTCTTCAGCAGACCTCTGTACGGCCACTACTTGGGAGTTCAGTGCACACCTTTGTTAGGCACTATAGTCTGGATATTGCTTCCAGGAGGAGAGCAGGTTTCGGCCTGCGGTCCTTCTGGGACTCCTTTCCCAATTACCTACAGCTCAACACTATTGTCCTCCACCCTTCCAACCTGGGTCTCTTCTTGGGCACTGCTTGGGGCTCAGTCCTAATGGTGTTACCTGCTGCAGGAGCTCCCCTCGAGTGAGATTGTAGTTATGTAGGAACTTACTGTAACAGTAGATCTTGAGAGGAGCTCTTGCAACAGGTTCCTACCCACTTGCCCCTAGGGACAAATTTCAGGATTTCCTCTTTGGGGGTAGGAGATCCTCCAAGGTTTTCCATCTGTTTTTGAGTCTGGTCTCCGGCGGAGGACTGAGGTGGTGCCAGGGGACTGCCCCTTTATGCCACGTCTGGCGGTGGGCGGAACCAACATCAGGGGCAGTCCCATACAGATTGCTAGGTAGAAGATTTGTCCATGGAATCCTAGCAGCTTGGCAGCCTTAGTCCTAATGGTATGCCTGCTGCAAGAGCTCCTCTCTAAGATCTACTATTACAGTAAGTTCTTCGTAACTGTACTTTACATTTGTTTCAGTAGGTTCATTTGCTGTCCTCACTCACCCACCCTTGCTGACTGCAAATGTTCGTACACCTCACCTGCTTGCTGATCGCACTCCCACAATCTTAATTGTTTCACATTCTTTCAACAGTCAGCCTTTTGGGGAGGGTGGAGGGAAGGAGGGTAGTTGAGTAATCAAGTTAGGCGGCGGAAGTTGGGAGAGTGCTGGGGAAGGAGAAATAAGTTCACAGAAAGATTGGGCAGCAGAGGTTACCTTGCAACACTCGGGACTGACACCAGTGAATTGATAGGGGAAGAAGATATAACATTTTGAATGACACAATATATCTGTAAAAATGCTGAGTAGGAACAAGAGTTATAATACAGCGGTCAGTTTTACAGATAAGTGTGGAGAACAGTGCTAGTCTCTGAAACATGATCTTCCTTGACTAAAAGTTTCTACCACTCATTCACACTAATGGGACTATGCCGATGGCGCTAGGACCAGTGGGAGCCAAAAATCTTCAGGAGGGCCAGCGCCCGAATAGAACATACATCCACAGTGCTACGATACTAGCTCGCACCCGTATAGGCTATCTCGGCAGCAACCCTCCAACCACCTCAGTTCCTCTTCTCACGCCATCGAGTGCATTTCAGTGACAACGTCCTCGCCTGCCTGAGTCAAGTCTCCCGTCTATACAACAGCAGCTATAGCCATTCAATATTTGTTTAACTTAACATTTTTAGTGTTCTTGTCTTACTTTAAAAAAATAAATAAATAAAGATGAAGAAATTCTCAGCCTGCCATCAACAGAGTCGACCTTAGGCGGTAGTGGTGACAGTAGGAAGACTTCATTTGAAGCTGTGGTGGCAGTAGGGCTGTGTCCGGTCCGCTGCCCTTTGCAGAGGGGTCTGACCAAGGGCAATCCGGGGAGACAGTCCACCCAAAGCACAAAAGTAGTTATTCCAGGACCCGCTTCGCTTGACCTCGTGCTCTTCCTCCTTCTGTCAGTGGAAGAAGAATTGGTACCGCTCAGGGTCACAAATCTGAATCACACCTGTGTGGGGATCATCGGTGGTGGAGAGTGGTAGGCCTGAACCGACTCTGGTGGGTTCCTCTGTGGTGCCGCTCTTAACGGCCCGTGATCTTGACACGGATCCTCTCTCTGTCCTCGATGTGGTTATGGTGAGCAGTTTCACCTCTGGGGCGTTCTTTTAGAGCAGGGGAATGCGCGTCTGCCCTGTTGTCTTGGCTAGTGGACCCAGTTCCAGGGCCACTGGGCCACTGCTGGGTTGAGTCGGGCCAGGATGTGTGCGGTGCCCTCTATGGTGCCAACGCCATCGATGGCGATTCCTCATGCCTACCTCCCTCTCATTTTTGCCTGTATGGGGCAGCAGGGTCCGCTTTCCTTATTCCCCTTTTCTTTAGGTCTAGGTCCAGCAGGGGTTCTGGCACCGTGGGTGGTGCCAGTGCCATGGGTGGTGCTGGGTCTGGCACAGTGTGTGGTGCCAGCACACGCAGATGGTGCTGAACTCTCAGCTGATCCAGGTGGTGGCAGCTCCAGTGTTCCTGGTCTAGACCTGCCTTTTGGAGGTTATTCTGGGATAGAAGTGGATCTGGATGAGTCTCTCCTATTCTGCTTTGTCGAAGATGCAGCAGATGGCTCATTTTTGGAGTGGAATGCAAGCCTTCTGTATCAGTGTGATGGGAGATATTCTTTCCGTTTTTTTCCTCAGGGATATGGGGTCTACCATAATATTTCAGTTTCAGTATGTGGACCATAACAGACTTCTAAATCTTGAATTCTTAGATTCCTCAATGCGAGTACACTCTGTGGAACACACTTAGTGCAATGGTCGAGAGCCTCCCAGATTCTAACGCTCCATTGCTTGGGGCTTATAGCCCAATAATCAGCTGAAAGCTTTTATGGACACCTACGACTCTGCCTCTAGGGCAGCTGCCACTGGCAGCAGGTGGTTAATGTCTCCTTGGCGGTGCTTATCTGTTTGACCCTCAGGTTGAGTTCTGGAGGTCACTCAGAACAATATGGCTGCCATTTAAACAACAGGCAGCTCCTGCTGCCTCTCAGAGGGCCGGGAACCGTCGACATTCTTGTAACAGCCAGTCCTTTCAAGGTAGAGGCCTGGCGCCTTTATCAGGAATCAACTCAGTAGGGCACAGGGCCCCAAAGCACCCTGTATCAACCTCTTTGGATTCAGCCCAGGTCCCACCTCAGCTATCTGAGGGGCGCCTCTCAGCAGTAGGAGGGGCATCTAATTCAGTTTACAACCAGTGGAAGTCCAGTACAGCGGACATATGGGTCATTAGGATTGTCGAGAGATACTCTCCCAATTTACATGATTTCCCAGACCTTCCTCCCAGGCGGCAAACCAGGCTGTCGCCTCTTGGTCACACTCTTTTGCTTCTGAGATCACGGTGCCTCTGTGGAAACTGGGCAGTAGAAGTTGTTCAACATGAGACGGAGCAGGTTCCTATTTCCATTGCTTCTGGTTCCAAGGTAACAGACAGCATGCGCCATTTGTCGACCTTGGAAGGTTAAACAAGTACCTGTTCAGTGAGGAGTTCACTAAATCCTCTACGTTCAAGTCTTCACTTCCTGGATATTTGGCTTCTAGCAAGCCCATCCAGGCAAGAGACACAGGAAGCAGTTGTCACAGCTCCGGTTCTCTCCAGGGGTTTCTGATTTGAGGAATGTGGCAGTTTCACCTTCCCAGCAGCTCCTCTTCTTAGGAGCCCTCCTGGATACCTCAGTGAGTCGGTTTCTGTTCAGAAGATGGGAAAAACTACCTCTTCAGATGGCTTGTTACATCATGGAAAATGACTCTATTTGGGCCCCTTTAGGTTGAGTGGATGCTGGGACTCTGTCCTCTGCAGCAAGCAGTGGTCTCTGACCACGCATCCACTAATCCTCCGTACACAATGGCAGAGACTCGGACAAAATCTCTCATGGGAGCTCACTGTCAGGACCTCCACGTGCATGTGTGGAGACAGGAAGAAACTCATCTTTTCATAAATTTCTTAGCGATGAGAGCTATCATAAAAGCAAAGTCCTGAAGGATGCCCTCTGCCTCGTGGTGATCCTGCCCGGATGGATGACAAGCTGTGATGTATTACATCAGCAAGCAGGGTAGGGCACCTTCTCTGCAGGATTACCATGAGGTGGTACCTCGAGCATGATGCATCAGTTCAGATTTAGTGCAATCGCTTTTGGACGAGTGGGGCAGTTTGGACCTGGTCCTTTTGCGTCCTCTCTTAATGTGAAACTGCCCTATCCTGCTTCAGATCTCCAGACCCTGGTGTTTTCTGTCAGGATGTATTCACTGCAGTAAACAAGATGCTTCCTGTATGTTTTCTCCTCTTCCCTTAATTCAGAGGGTGCTGCTCAAGTTGTAGACACAGAGGGCAGGATGATTCTCATCGTCCCAGACTGGCCTCAGCAGATATGATTTGCATTGATCAGCGGTCTGTGAGAGGTTCCCCTGAGGCGACTCCTCTGAGTAAATCCTCTGACACAGGGACTTAAGTCCATCCTAAGCTGCTCCTTCCTCTCCATGCTGGACTCTTGAGGAAATGGAAGTGGGCAAGATTTAGGTTTCCCAGACCATCACAGACATCTTCTAAGCCACACATAGGCCTTCCACCAGAAGGGCTTACACTAAGTAGAAACCCTTCTCCATCTGGTGTGCAAGTCCCATCTGGATCCTTCAGTTGCCCACCAAGTAAGATGTTAGGGTGCCTCTTGGACCTGTCAAATGCAGGTCTGCAATACTCAGAAGTGAAAGTACACCTCTGGGCATTTTTCGGTGCGTCTTGAGCCAGTAGACAGCTTTCTACTGGCTCAGTTACCATAGTCAAGTTTTACTTCTCCTACTTACTTCATTAACTCCAGAATGAAGAGCCGCTCTCTTCATGTCTCTGGATGTTGAGGTTCTGCAATTCTGCATGGACAGAATAAAGAGATCGCATCCAAAGCAACTGTTGTATCTTTCAGCATGCCTCAGCTGCATCAGTCTGTTGCCATGAGATGTACTTTGGCTAGTTAGTAGCATGTCTTGACACTACTAATCCATGGCACAGGTCAGAATGGAAGGCAGGTTCACACCACTCTGCCGAAGTGGTTGCAGCTTCCTGGCGGAGATTCGTAATGTACCCGCACAGACATCTGCAAGGTGGCGCACTAGAGCTCACGCTACCTTGTAAAGCACTGTGTTCTGTATGTCCATGCCAGACAGTTCACTTTCTTCTGCAGGACAGTTCTTATGGACTTTTGTCCTGAGTGAGCTCTGTCTCCTACTGCCCTACTCCGGGGTTTGATTTTAGCTCAGTACTCTTCCCATTAGTGTGAATGGTGGTGGAGACTTTTAGTCCGAGGAGATGTGGAAATTATGTACTTACGTAATTCTTGATCTTCTTGGGCCGAAGTCTATACCACTATTACATACCCACCACCATCCCTTTGAGCTCACTTGTTCTGTTTTGGTCTTCACTTCCTTGTTGTTTGGGCTGTGAAGACATTGTTGAATGACCTTACATGGGTCATCAGGCCTTCATATGCCCAGAAGTTAGGGTTAGGTTGGTTTACGCTGCACTCCTCCGTTGAAAAGGTACTGAGGCAGTTGGAGGTCGATGCTGAGATAGTCTGTATGGCACGAACTAGTCTCGTGAGTGCCATGCATGTGATCTATCCAGTGCCAGCCCTCCTGAAGATTTTTGGCTCCCTTGCATCAAACACCTCCAGTAGTCCCATTAGTGTGAATGAGTGGTGGAGACTTCGTCCAAGAAGATCAAAATTACGAAGTATGTCATTTTCTGCATTTCAACGTTTGGGGACCAGCAGAAGAATGTTTCTACTAGTCCCGAATGCTGAATTGTAAAAACAGCGTGTTGCAGGGATGTCGCAGCTCTCACTTTTTATAACTCCAGTTTCAGTATTTCTACAGATCTATTGCTGTATACAAAGCACACTCTGCACAGGCAGTTTGCGCGTGGCATCAAAATGTGACTCCATGCTGGGAGCTAGAACAGGCTTAGCAGTATAGTGTTGGACAGATGCCTGGATGGAGGAGTTGAGATCTGCTTCTGTTTCTCTGGGCCAGCATTCCCAGTAATATGATATTTTGCATAGTCGATCAACTTGGCATACAGATGGGAGGGATACAAGGCAAGCAGAACCATACCAGGCAAGGATCCATTGAAGGGGAAGACAGGTTCAATGGAGGAGGGACAGCCGAAACATCAGGGCAGGATCCGTGGGGTGGGGGGGCAGACAAGACATTACATCACTTCAGGATCCATGTAGGGTGGGGCAGGCAATTTAGGTTCTGTTGAAGAAGAAGGCAGGTCAGGATCCATGGGGGCAGGCTAGGACCTGGAATCATGAAGGGGATCAGTGGTGAAAGTAGAAGACTAAGGACCCCACTGTAGGCGTTCCAAAATACTGAATGCAAGGGACGGGACAGGCCACTACGCTAGTTTCCTAGTATAACACTCTGGTAGGTGTGGGGGCAGAGCTCACCAGGTAACAAAAACCTAAATAGCTGGTTTTGTTAAAGCGGACACACAGTTTTTATTTTTAAATATAAAGGGTAGCATGTTTGTTTAGCTACATCACTACTGCTACCACACAGCATGTGCAAGTGCCCCATTGAACTGCCATATAGGTTATGTATCATTCGCTTCATAACAAAGGGGCCCTTAGTCCCCAGTTACGCCGCCTTCCTGCCCTGGCATAAGTAGAGGTTCTTAGTCCACCACTTACCAGGGCAGGCAGAATAGGTCTACAGCAGAAGCCTTGGGGCAGCAGGCTGTGACCACGTCGAAGCCAGGATCCATGCGTGGGGGGCGCAGGCCCAGATCTGTTGGGGAGAAGGCAGGCCATAGATAGGATGGGTCCACATTAGGCCAGGATCCATGGGGCAGCTGGCATGGCGTGGCCATGTCGGGCCCGATCCATGGGCAGGCCAGGACCTGGGTCCATGGAGGAGGGCAGACATTAAAGACCCATGTCAGGTCAGTAGCCATACAGGGCAGACTATGTCCAGGGGCCAGGTAGGAGCGTGATCACATCAGAACAGGAGCCATGTGTGGTGGGGGCAGGAAGTTCAGGAGCTTGACAAATAAGAAAAAGAGGCATACTAAGATTTTCTCTTGTCAAGTGTGTGTATTTCTGGGTTTCAATATAAAAATAAGTGCATTTTAACGTTCTACCTGTAAATCTGTTAAAGCGTAGGAAAACTGGGCAGAATACCAAATTTCATGGCAGAATACCAAAATTCTGATCCTGGTATTCAACCAATAATACCACTTTTTCTTTAAATTCTACTCCTGATAGCACAGTTACATAAGAACTTACCGTAACAGTAGATTTTGAGAGGAGCTCTTGCAGCAGATGCTGCTTTCCCTCCGTCCTTCCCACCTGGCTTGTGCTCTGTCTTTACTTTTGGCAAGAACCTGCCGGTTCTCCTTCTGTTTCAGACTTGGGGTCTCTGGGAGAACTGAGGTGTGGCGAGGACCGCCCCTTTGTACCATTGGCTGACATCGGGGTGGTCCCCGCTGGCAACGGCTAGCTAGAAGGTTTCCGTGGGGTCCTAGCACCTGACGAGTCCTAATGGTTGTGCCTGCTGTAAGAGCTCCTCTCAAAGATCTGCTGTTGCGTAGTTCTTACATAAGTGTGCTACATTGAGGCTGTTGAGGGCCAGTGCCAAAGTAAACCATGCAGCGCCACGTCAGTCTTGCATTGCTGCGTTTGCACCAGCGTGCCTCAGCACCAGCCCTTCTAAAGCGTTCTGGCTCCCACTGGGTCCTAGCGCTGCTGGCTCAGACCCATTAGTTTGAATCGGTGGTGAAGATGTTTCTAGAAGATTACGTATTTTCATTTCTACTACTAGCATTGAGTTTCAGATCCTTAGGACTTGCTTGCCCTGCCGGTGAGGCTTGCTTTGAATTCCTTTCCTAGCATTCTGAGGCGAGTTCAAAGCTAGGTGGAGCCAGGAGGACCACATGGGTAGGTGGTAGGAGTAATTGTGATTGAGCAGGCTCAGCTGAAGACTGCCTAAGTGTAGATGTGAACTGAATACTAGTAGCAGAATTATGGTTACAAGTAAGTAACCTCTATTTTTAATACCTCACCATGATTTTTACTTTAATCTGAAATAAAAGTTTGGTTAAAATAAGTGTGACTAGTAGATGCATAAATGGCTGTTTCCTTGTTTAAAGACTCCAGAGAGGCGTCCAGTAGTGCAGAGTGAGATGATCGGAGTAGAGCCCCAGCCCTGGCAAATCAGGAGCCACCCGGCGGCCAGGAGTTTCACCTGCCTCCCAGAATCCATCGTTCCTCTGATCCTGGCCTGCCTCATGGTATGTAGAGTTTTTAGTTGTGTAACAAGTTTGAAACTTCCCATTTGAGAATGCATGCAATTTAATTAACTGATTTGTAAGTTAGTTCAACCTACTGCTGTACTGCTCCCATTATTATACTTGATCAAATCATGTTTAGTGCGGTAATGGGAGTTCAGATTGTAGGACAAATGACTACTTTCATAGTGAGAAACATGCTTTTCAGAGAGGAGAGCAGCTCAAGGCTTCAGCAGGGCTCAGTGCTGCATCTGGACCACGAGACGGGCTGTATGTCTTTTGAATGGTCTGAGAAATTAGAATACATACAGTCTAGAAGACACAGTAGGCTCTGGCATTGACTTAAGTAATACTAAATTATAATGCATTTAAAATATTTTCTAATGCTTACACTCCCGGAGACACCTGCCTTCCTGGAGGCAACTAAAGGCATCCCCATGGTCCTCAAAATAGAAGGGTATGAACATGATGGAAACTCCACACTTCTGGCAGTGTTCATTTCCCCTTAAATCATGTCGGAATGTCTTCAAGCTGGCTCCTCCCTCCACGTGGGTGGTAATTCCCATAAGCGCCACCCGTGACATCTGATCTTCCTTTCCACTGGAACAAGGTTCCCTCCTAACTGCTCCTGCACCAAGTAGGCCCTTTGCTTTCAAAAATTTCAAATTGCAAATGTCTAGTCTCCAAGCAGTCTCCTTCACCTCCTGTGATGGGCGACCCAAAGTCGACTCTAGTTTCAGAAAGTGTTCGTGTGAGCAGATGATGTCCCGGATGGACCCGCACACCATGTGCGTCTTCCGCCTAGGCCACGAGCACGATCCCCAGGAGAACGGCCTGTGTTGCTACCTATCCTTCTTCTTTGGTTGACTGGGACACTTGGCGACTTCAGGGCACACCAATGACGGGATCCTCCTATTAAATCTAAGGATGCCTGTAGGATGGTCTCTGCGGTAGCAGGGTCTGCTGAACAGCTTGTGGTTTTGAAGAGGCTGTGGTTAAGGCCACGGGCATGCTTCTTCAGCCTTTTGTTGCTCCCTTTAGGCGCCTCCTTTTCAGGGGCATTTACAGACATGTGCCAGGCCCTCCATCTTGGGCATGGTCCTTGGGAGCACAATCAAATTGAAGAAAAAGGCTAAAAGAAGTCTTGCCGTCGATTCCAAGTGTGCGCTCGCTGACCACGGATTCCCATGCTTTCATGGAGGTTTCAACTGATACCAGGTCAAAATAGTTGAAGGAAAACAGCGCTATAATAATTGTGCTGTGAAAACCGTTAAAAGATTTAAAGTAAAAGTATAATAGTGGTAGGAATTACTGCTACCTGTCACTCTCTTGCTGTAAGAAGGAAAGGATTTGGTAGCCGTGGTCTAGTGCATGGCTGAGCTGCTTCTGTGGTGGAGTGGCTAAGACAACAGCACACAGCATGGTGGAAACCTGGGACCACAGTTCAGTTCCGCCACATCTCTTGGTGTTGCCACTTTTTCTTTTCCGGAAAAGTGAACTGTTCCCCTCCTGAGTTTCTCCCCACCCCTGGAGTCCACACCCCTCTGAATTATTTATATTTAGTTTTAAATAAGCTTCATGATGGGGTTTTGTTCTCGGGAAGGTCCCATTAAAGTCGGTGGTGTGTGCTGTATTTTTTCCGTCAGTGTTTTTCCCTAACCTTATTTCCTGCACACAATTTTGATTATGCATTGCTTGCCACGCCGTTTGTGGTGCACTGTTTTGACCCTGTGCCGTTTTGACTACGGTGGATTCTTGACCCAGACTGCTGGCTTTACAGTTTCCCCCATTGGGCCAGTTGGTTGAGACTCAAACCGACCTTCCTGGCGAGATATTTCTTGAGCGGTCGACTCGTCACAAGATGAGGCTGATGCCTCCATTTCAAGGCTCTGGTTCCTGCCTATTACCTCCCATGGGGGTCAGACTAGCCTGCTGATCCTCCCCTCTCACTTGGGATCAGAGGATCCTCTACTTTGCCAGATCCTTCTGAGACCCGCTGTGGCTGGCCCCGACGGTCAAGGTCACGATTCTGAAGTTCAGGTCGAGCAGCTTGCGTCAATATCAAATGTTCCCGCTCTCAACATTTAGGCAAGCAGTGCCACCACTACTTCTCCTTGGATGAGGAGAGGCTTGGCATAGAGTTCAAGTCAGTGCTGTGAGGAGCTCATGTGGCCCCAGCTGATGTTCACCGGAGGCTGATCCTGGCCTCCACCCGGCCATCATGGCTCTCACCACAGGAGCCTCAAGCCTACCCTGCGTGTCAGGAGCCAACTCGGCCTCCTCTGGCTTCTCACGATTGTGGTGGAGCCACTGCAGAAACATCTTAAGTTTGGACTTCCCCTAGAATGCCTGTATGGGATGGGCTTCCTCACCAGCTATCTGTCACCATCACTCCCGACAGGCCCTGTAGGTCAGCGTGGACTCTGGCGGCTGGCCTTTGTTTGACAAATGCGTCAGAGTCTGAGGACTCCTCTTGCACTCCATTCCGATGGATGTGGAGTCGGCAGAAACATGCCTCACGTCTTTAATTGGCCTTCTCCGCCTTATCTGGAATCCACCAGGCTACCGATGAAACCCATCCAAAAACAGACTAAGTACTTGCTCACTGAGATTCTCACCATGGTGACTCCCTGGGGAAGCCTTCCTGGTTGCAGATGCCATTCTTGGCCCTGCTCTGGAGCTTTGCCTGCATCCAACCTCTTGTCCTGCACGCTGGCCTTGATGGCCCGCAAGAATGTGGACCCTACGGTTCCCTTTCGGATTTCAAGGATCCCTAAGTTCTAAAGCTCAGAAAAATCCTTTCGCCTCTTTGCCCCCGTGGCCAACTCGCCCCAACGCAGGGTCAGTCTTGATGTCCCTGGCCGAAGCCCAATGCGCCGGGTCATCCGGAAGCCAGGAGGTTGAGGTCCCAGCGCCCTCTGCAGGCCCTTCCTCTGCCTCCAAGCCTGCCCAGTGACGGGATGGGGGGTGCCTTCCCGATGCTCATCCTGACTTCTTTCTGCCTGGTCCACTGTTACCACGGACAGATGGGTTCTCTAAGTGGTTAGTTAGGGTCTGCCTCTGGAGTTTGAGGCTACCTGCCTTACTGAGTCCGTGCCCCATGGGAGGACATGGTGTCCACCAACATTCTTTCAGCCCTTGGGGATGTCATCTCCCAGCTCCTCTGCAAGGAGGTTGTGGCTCCTTCTTGGACAATCCAGTACACCCAGGGTTTGTCTCCAGGCACTTCTTTGTGCCAGAACAGGCCAGGTTGGGGGAGGGCTGGCACCCCATCTTGGGTCTGCGACCTGAATCAATTTCTTTGTTCCACGCATCTTCAGGATAGTCGCTCTGTCTGAGATCATACCATCTCTCGAGCAGAACATGTTGTTCTGCTTTCTGGATCTTTAGGATGCATTCTTCTACATCCCAATCCATCTGTCCATACGCTGGTTCCTCCGGTTGCGTGCAGAGGTAATCCTTTGAGTTCCCGGCCATGCCATTTGGCTTATCTCAGCTCTGGGGTCTTCACAAATGCATCGCAGTGGTGGCAGCTCACCCGGGGGCAGGTTTACTCCTACCTGGAGGACTAGCTGATTGTGGTCCAGGAACCTGGTCCTCCAGTCCTGTATCTCCCTTGGCCTCTTGGTCAACAGGGTCAAGTCGGAACTTGTGTGTGCTTGCAGGTGATTCATTTCATCAGGGCAGAGCTCGACTCTTGCAGGGCCAGAGCTCGGCTTCCCTGCGAGACAGGGTGGAGACTCTCTCCTGCTTTCCCTGATCATTTTGGGTTGGGCAGTTGTGCCCTGCTCAAGACTTCCTGTGCTTTTGGGAATGCATGGCAGCATGCACCAGTGTGGTCCATTGGGCCTGGTGGAGAATGCTGTCTCAGCAGTGGGAGCTTGCCTGCCAGTGGTCCAGCACAAGGGCCACTTCGACCAGCGGTCACTGTGACCCAGCTGATGTGAGGCGCCATCCAGTGGTGGTTAGTCTTGGAACATTTGCAAGAAGGGATCCCATTTGTCCTCCTAGGGCCAATGGTCATCCTGACGACGATGCCTCCCTGATGGGTTGGGGGACCACAGAGTCCATGGGCTCTGGACCCCGAGGAGTTCTGATGCTATATCAACCTGCTGGAGCTTGGGCAGTTCAGCTAGCACCAATAGCCTTTACTCCACGTTCGGGGTCAGGTTATTCAGGTCCAGACAGACAACGCCATGACCATATAGTACCCCAACAAACAGGGTGGGAAACATTCCCTTCCTCTCTTGAGGAAGCTGTCTGCATCTGGTCCCTTATACTCAGCTTGGATGCCAATGAAATGGCCATCCACATGGCTGTGTATAAAATCAGTTGGTCGATGCACTTTCGACCAGGTAAGCGAGCGTCACACAAGTGGTCTCTCTATCCAGAGGTAATAGTCTGTTCTCCCAGTCAGGCACCTCTCTGGTGGATCTGTTTGCCTCTAGAGAGAATGCAAACCTGAGGGCTGTTCTGCAGGCCTCTCCTCAGCAGGGATGCCTTTTCCAAGCACTGGACCCCAGGTCTTCTCTGTGCCTTCCCTCCTTTCCCTTGCTCTACAAGGTGTTGCTTAAGGCCAGGAGGAACAAGCGTGGATGATCCTGGTGGCTCTGGTCTGGCCTCGCCAGTTGTGGTACCCTGATCGCCCCAGCAGCAGGCTTCAGAGGCACCTCCCCTACACCGGACCTGCTCTCTTGCAGTCGGAGAAGGTGCTCCATCCGGACCTTCAATCCCTTGCATCTGACAGCCTGGTTCCTAAGCGGCTAGAGTACCAGACTCTGGGTCTCTCCGGCGATGTCTCACTGTGGTCAATGCATCTTGGAAGGAGTCGACCGAAAAATGTTAAGCTTTCAAATGGAAGAGGTTCTCCATTTAGTGCCCGGACAAGGGTCTGGACCCTTCTCATGCCCAGTGGCTAGCATTCTTGACTATCTTTGTTCACTCTCTAAGTTGGACCCTTGATTTGACCCTCAGGTGCACCTTCAACCATTTCTGCTTACCAGAGTGCAGGCTGGTACACAGTCAGTGGTGCAAGAGGTGGTCTGGTGCTTTTTAAAGGCCTTTGCCACATTTCCCTCTGGTCGTGAACCACCACCATCTTGGGACTTGTTGCTGGAATTAGCAAAGCTCATGGGCAAGCAATTCAAACTAATGCACAGGTGTGAAATGTCTCACCTGTCGTGAAGACTGCCTTCCTGGTGTCTGTCACATCAGCCAGAAGGATCAGTGAACTCCAGGCGTTCTCAGTGGAGTCTCCTTATCTGGTGTTCCACAGGGACAAGGTTGTCTTTCGCCCCAACCCAAGTTCCTCCCGAAAGGTGTGGATTTCCACCTTAACCAGGTGATTAATCTCCTGGTGTACTTCTCAACCACTCCTCGGAGGCAGGCACAGGCTCCACACTTTGGACATGCAGTGGGCTCTATCCTATTACAAGGAGTTCATTGGTGAGGTTAGCCAGCTATTTATCACCTCACGCTGAAGTCATGCGTGACAAACTGGCAGCTAAGCAGACAGTTTTTAGGTGGATTATATCCTGCATCGACTTCTGCTATAGGTTGGCGGGTATGGGCCTCCCATAGAGCTAAGGGCTCATTCCACCTGTCATACTGCTGCCTCAGTGGCTGCTTCAGGGCCGTACCTATCTAGAAATCTGGAGGGCTACTGACCTGGAAGTCAGCACACACCTTCATCTCCTATTGTCTCATCGACCTTGAGTCACACTGCTGGTTTGGGGCATCAGTTCTCCAGTCTCTGTTTTTCTAAGTAGGGGGTTGCACCTTGTCCCTCCTCCTAGAGAACTGCTAGGAGTCTGCCAGAAGTGTGGAGTTGTCATCTAGCCACATCCCTAGAAAACAGGTTACTCACCTGTAACAGTAGATCTAGGAATGTGGTGTGATGTACATCCACACTGACCCACTCAACCTCCCTGGCAAGTGGCACAGGTGGGCTTCCAGTGGGCAAGATCTGATGACACGGGGTGGTGTTGGGGGAGTTACCACTCGGGTGGGTGGGAGCAGTCAGCTTGAAGACTTTCGGTGGAGTTAAAGGGAAAAGGAACACTGCCAAGTACTGGATGTGCATCATATACCACTCCTAAAACTACTGTCACAGGCGAGTAGCCTGTTTTAATGGGTTGGGGGTGGTAACAACAATGTGCACTTCAAACCAAGAAGCAGCCAAAGACCAGCTTTTGGCCAGATGTTTCTCCCCTCTTCGTCCCTCCTTAGTTACCACTAGGAGGCAGCTTGAACCTGAGAAATAGACAGCAGTGTGGTTTTCATCATGACAGTCATGGTGGCGATAAGGGTGTCCTAACCCCAACACCCACTGCTGCTGGCGCAAAGGAGGGAAACTGTGAAGTGCCAGCATTAGAGAGGACATTTGAGGGAATCATCACTACTGCTACTGTACCCATTAGCTTAGCTGCATTTCTCCGTCCCCCAACCCGCTTGCTAGGTGGATGATGCTGTTCATTAGATAATGGCGTCAAAGTGAATGATTCCCCAAAGGGATGCTAAAAGTTAATTATTTGTATCCAGCACTCTATGGGAATCCATGAAGCTAAGCAATATTTTGCTTGTTTATGAAATATGTCTTGGCTAGAATCCCCCATGAAAAGGTTGGCAATACACTTTGAGCAATGTTGCCAAGTATGCTTTTATAGAATGCCACATACACATGATGAGGATACATGTCCTGGAGCAGACCACAACAATTCATCTTCAAGAATCAGTCTTCACAGTTGATTCCTGTTAGTGAGGTCTTAGCCAGGCGATAGGACCAACATTTTCTAGAGGGCTGGTGCGTGGTGAGCTGCATGCTTTTACAGTACATGAGTCAGCTCTGCTGCAGCTGCTTGTTTACCTTGGTGTCGACCCCTCAAATTCCTCAGTTCCTTTTTTTCCCCGCCATCGCCAGGTACATCAGTGATGATCGTCGCTTGCCGCTTGGAGTCAGAACTTTACATTTGTATGACAACAGCATTCAGTTCTTCTCCATTTTAGTGTTTAAAACTAGAGTTTACTTTTGTCAGTTTCAGTTTTATTGTCAAATGTAATAACATAGTTTTCTCAGCCCTACTAGAGTGATATGATGCGACCGTGGAGGATAGTATAGAGCATGTAGAGGCAGACTGCTCTAACAATGGGGCTGCATCAAGTCCACTCTCCCTCTAGGGAGGTTCTGGCCTTGGGTAGTCTGGTACTTGGGAGGAAGGCAGCCATTCCGTGGTCACGAAACAAGTGGTCCCACATCCGCTGCAGCTTTGCGTCGAGGTCCAGGCACCACTCGGCCTCTTCCTGTTCTCACAAGAAGGTAAAGAAACATCAGTCAGTTGCTTTCTGTGATGCTTGCCATGAGGCACTCGGCTCCCAGTACCATAAGTCCTCACTGTCATCACGAGCGACACGAGGACTTCTAGGCCTGGCAGGTTGGTGTCTCGGGCCTGAAGGGCCCCTTCGCGTCATTAAGTGAGTGTTCTAGTGGGCAGTTAGACCACTGGGCAGCTGTTATGGAGGCATGGCTGCAGCATCTGGCCTTGAGTGGCACCGGCCTGACCCTTAGGGTGCACAGGCCCGATGCATGCAGGCGTACCTCCAGTCCGGAAGAGTGTTTTATTGTGGTGACGGCCTTCAGGCCTTTGCAGGAGTGGCACCACAAAGTCTGTCCTGCTGTGGCGGCAATGCCGGTCACCTTTGTGCATGCTGGGTCATTGATGCCAGATCTGGTGTCACATCTAGTGCTGAGTTCAGGCTCTTCTGGGACTGGTCCAGAGATAAATCCGGTGCTGGGTGCAGTGTGGTTTGGGCTTATGGTGCGGAAATCCTCCCAGTTACTCACCTGGTGTCTTTTCCATTATCGCCTGTGGTGCTAGTCGCTCACCCTTTGGGGTCTGGGGCTGGTGTCACTGGTGTTGTCGCCACTGCATATTGGGTTACCATCCCTGCCACTAACCTTTTCCCCTACCCTCCTTCTGTAGAGGGTGTGGGGATGAGTCATACCTCAACCTCATCTCTGAAAGCAGTGAGGACTCATGTACCAAGAGATCTCTGACCCAGTTCTGTGTCTGTACCTCAGGAGGACCTTTCTTTCCAGTCTTAGCTCAGAAATATGTAAGAGCAAGCGAGAAGCACCTCTGAACTCCTTAAGCTGCTGCTGCCGAGAAACCGTATGTAGAAAAAAAATAAAAAGGCGGCACACACACAAACTGAAGGAACTAAAACCTTTATTTGAGAAAGCACATGGTGTGAGAGCCTAACCAGTTTACCCTCACGTATTGCCTCGGCTAGAGGCTTTCTCGGGGGTGATCATTTTGCAATTACTCATATTTAAAGTCTCAACATCGCGGTCAGTGGTATAAAGGCGGTTCCCAACACCACCTCAGTTCTTTTCCACCATCGACCTGACACATCAGCTTAATAGATGCCTTCTGCTCTTAGTTGACTGCCATTTTGGCATTCTTCTCGTTTTATTTTCTTTAAAAAAACTTTTAATCTTAGATTTTTTTTTTGTGACGTCTCCGTCGACTTCATCCACAAGTGGCAGATATCCAAGTATGCCTGCTGCAAGCAAATACTGTCGAAGACGGCCATTCGGCCTGTCTAATCTGCCTGGGCCCGACCAAAACCTTTGAGGCCTGCCTGTGTTGCCTAAGCTTCAACCGCGGGACCAGGATCTGCCACCTGAAGACCTTGAAGAGCTACCTGCTAGATCAGCAACTGGCCGCCATGCATATGACCCCTTCAAGACACAGCTCATCTTCCTTCTCAGTTCCAGGATCCTCTCCTCTTCTTCTGCCCATAAGGAGAAAAAGTGGGAAACATTACGGGACAAGGACAGACTCTGGTCGAACAGGCACTCCAGGTCCCCTCCACACACACACACAGTCAGTGGCCTCGTTGGTTCCTTCTCCACATGGAGATTAGACTCCACCGCTGCCCTTCTCTCTCCCCCCCCGTCCTCTGGGCTTCCCGTTGGCGAAGCCCCCCTGCCTTTGTCCTGACATCTGGCGGTGGGTCTTGGGACCACGGACCTTCATGGCCCTTACTCCCCTGAGTCTTAGGCCCTACAAGCATTCTAGCGGACCTAAGCCAGGTGGATTAGCTGGTGCCTCTTCAGGTGGTGGGTCAGAGCCGTCATCCACCCAACTGGGATGTCTGGGTCATTGGACCGGGCTTCAGGGTCCAACGACACCAGGAGCAGGAGCTCCAAAGGAAGTCCGCTCCCCTAGGCAGCCCGTGTGCCTCCCCTTCGGCTTCTCTGGAGCAAAACTGGGCGACACCCTCCCGTCATCTCACGAGCCGAGGGACCAGATGCCCAGCTTCCCAGTGCTCCCCTAACCCAGCGCCCTCTAACATGGCGCCAGATAATCTGTTAACGGATAACCCGGCGCCTGCTTGGCCACAGCCAGATACTTGCGTCCAGACCTGACAGGAGTCGCCTTTTCCTTCGGGTCCAACTCTGGGCCTCTGCTGCCGGTGGTCTCTCACAGACGTTGGGGCTTTGTTTAATTCCTGGTGGAATACTATAAAAGCGGACCTTCTACCTAGGGCCCACAGACCCCCCGAGCCCTGCACCGCCTCCTTCCGAGGCTTGCCTTGAGGCAGCCTACTCCCCTCCACCTAGAAAACACTCGCCACCACCAAAAGGCCACCCTCCTCCAGATCATTCTGACAAAGGGTCTCCAAGCTGGCATGGACAAGGATTCTCCAAAGTCACCCCTGGATGATCCTACTTTTATGGATGTAATGAGACACATCCAGTTTCTCAGTGGGTGGGACTCCGTGGACCTGGATCCGGAGAGACACAGACTCGCCAAGTTCCTTGGGCTGAGCGACCCTAAGCCCGTGATGGTACCTCCATTGGTAGAGCCTTTCCAAGATGTAGTGGGCTTGCTTGGAAGTTCCCCTCCTCTGCTTCAGCAGTCCCCAGGAAAGCTAAGAGCACTATAGGACCCTAAGAATGAGCTTCACTTGGGGGAAGAACCTAAGGCCGAGACTGTGGTTCTGGCTACAGCTCTGGTAGGACCAAACAACCTAAACACTCTAAGCCTCGGCCTCCTGACAAGGAGTCTTAAGAGGTTGGGCCAGTTTGCTGCAAGGTCTACTCTTCAGCCACTTGTACCATCCAATCTCTTACCTTTGTGGGTCATACAGTTCAATACCAAATTCCTTATGGAAAAAGGTTCTGGGTGGCCAAAACTCAACCAGACTCTCCCCAAAAGTCTGAATTAATGGGCGTCCTTCAGTCAGGTGTGGATGCAGTGAAGCATGTTCTCAGCTCCTCCTACGACTCCGCTGACACCGTCGCCAGGGCCGTTTGCCTCCGCGAGATGCTCCTGGCTTAGACTCTCCAACTTTCGCAGGACCTACAAGAGGCCATTTTAGATGCCCCTTCCAGGGTCTGGTATTTTTAGGAGAAGATACCGAAAAGATTATTACAGGCCCCAGGATTTGGGCAAGGCAGTCCAATCTGTCCACAAGATCTATAAATCGGAGCGACTCCATCCAGATGCGGCCTTTTCATGCGTAAGCAGGTCTGCAGTCCAAGGCCAGCAGCCCAGAGGGGACGCTAGCATGAGGGCCTCTTTCCAGCCCTCAGGGAACGCAGGCCAGATCCGCAAAGGCCTTCCGGGCCCCTCTGTCCAACCCAATGCCTCTGACTGACTCTTTACCCCCCACCCCCTTGTCTGGCGGAGCTCCTGGGGTAGGCAATAGAGGGTCGGTTCTCCTTCTAACTCAAGGGTTGGATCAAAATCACTACATATCAGTGGGTCATTCAACTAATAGAGGGATATTGCTTGCAGTTCTCAGAACTACCTCCTGACAACCCCACGTTCCTTCCCTACTCCCAATTCCCGCATGAACTGATCCTATCAGTGATCCAGGCTCTTCTTTCTAGCGGTCTATAAGTCCGTTCCCCAAATCAAAGTGGGACCGGCTATTACTCCCATATCTTCCTGGTTCCCAAGAAGATGGGAGATTTTAAACCCTATACTGGATCTCCGCCACCCGAACAACTATGTGGAGTACAAGTGATTCAGGATGGTGACACTTCCAGCCTTCTCCCCATGCTCCATCAGGGATTGGCTCTGTACACTCGACATGCAGGACACGTACCTTCATATCAAGGTCCTGCCGTCCTATAGACTATTTCTCGCTTCACCTTCAGGAAATCGCTATCCGTTCAAAGCCCTCCCCTTGGCCTGTCTTCAGCTCCCCATGTGTTCATGAAGTGTCTGGCAGAGGTAATTGCAGCACTCAGGAGAAAGGGCCATTATGTTTTCCTTACCTAAATGACTGGCTCTGACAGCTTCCACAAGAGACCAGCTGCTAAAAACATTGGAAGAGACCTTTATGCTGTTCAAAGAACTGAGGATCACTCTGAATCTCCCAGAATCCTCCCCATGGCCCAGCCAGAGGCTGCAATACATATGGGTAGTCTTGGACACAACCCAGGAGAAAGTTTTCCTTTCCTCAGACACGGCAGATCGCCTTTGAGGCGCAAGCTGAGAGGCTTTCCTCGTCATACCAAGTTACAGCCTAGGCTGTTTACAGCTCCTCAGTCACTTGGCAGCCGCCATTGGTGACCGTTCCTTTGGCATGACTCCACATGAGAGTTCCTCAGTGGAATCTCTGAGTTCAATGGGACCAGTGCACAGACTATCTCGAGCAACCAGTGAAGGTCTCCAGGGCAGTATGTCAGACCCTGGGTGGTGGCTGAACTCTTCCAACTTGGAGAAAGGGGCTCCTTTCAGGAACAACACCTCTTAGCAGATCCTGACTACAGATGCTTGGGACAGGGATGGGGAGCTCACTTTGGAAACCGTCAAACTCAAGAGGCCTGGTCTCCTCTGGAACAGTCTCTCCTCATAAATGTGTTGGAGATGAAGGTGATCCTCTATGCTCTGCAGGCAATCCATCTTGATATCTCCCGGGGTCTCTGCTGATCCAGACAGACAGTATGTCTGTGGTCTTCCACATCAGCAAGCAGGAGGGACTCATTCCTACCCCTCTGCAGGAGGCCATGAAAGTCTGGTTCTGGGAAGTAGAACACAGTCTGGAACTCACTGCAGTTCATGTTGCAGGCATCCAAAACACATTGGCCAACAGCCTAAGCAGGTCTTGATCAGTGGCCCATCAGTGGGAACTCTTACAGTCTGTAACAGAGTTTTTTCCTGAGATGGGCGTCCAGAGCTGGGCGTCTTTGCGTCCCAGCTCAACACCAGTCTGCCCATTTTCTGCTTGCTAGATGCAGGGCCTGGTGCTTTCTGGCGAGGCAGCGTTGTCCCTCTCCTGGACAGGGAGGGTTTCTGTATGCCTTCCTCTTTCTCTCCTCTTGAAGCTGCAGTCGGAGGGATGGATATGATCCTGATTGTTCCCTTCTGGCCATGACAGATTTGGCACCTTCTGCTACAGCAATTGGCAGTGGAGCCTCGGTTCCTCTGCCCCTGACCTGCACTTGCTTTACAGGGAACAAGGCACCCTAGTGCCCCCATGCCTCAGATCATTGCACCTGCGTGCATGGCTCCTGCAGACTAGGCTGGGGCTCGGTTCGTGGTTTCTTCTAGGGTGGCTGAAGTCTTAGTGGCTGCCAGAAAGCCTTCTACCAAAGCCACATATGCCATGAAGTGGAAGCGATTCTGCCTGGACTCTAGATCCTTTCACCTGTCCGGTGAACTCCGTGAGTATTTCTTCTTTGTCCGATTCTGGACTTAGTTACTCCTCCATTAAGGTGCATCTTTCTGCTGTTTCCACCTGTCATGCACCTATGGAGGACAAATACCCTTGCCCATCTAGATCTGTCCTTTAATTTTTGCGGTGCATTCTACACCTAAAGCCTCCCATTTGGGATCCTATCTCCCCTTCCCAATGGGATCTTCTGTTTGTACTAAAAAGCTCACTTTGCCTCCTTCGAACCAGCCTTGAGCTGCGCTTTCTGTCGTGGAAAGTGTTATTTTTAGTTGCCATTACTTCTCATAAAGGATTTCTGAGCTTCCAGGCTCTGATGTGCAAAGATTCTTGTTTAGTTTTCCACAAGGACGGTGACCTTAGGACTAATCCTAAGTTTCTATCGAAAGTGGTGTCCAAGTTTACTTTAAACCAGGACATTCATTTGCCTATTATCCAGAGTACTCAAATTGAGGAGAGAGACTACTTCACACTCTGGACATTCATAGGATGCTTCGTTTTATTTGGACCGCACCCGACCAATCAGAAAGGCTGACCAGTTGTTTCTTTCACCCAAAGAACTGAGGGAGCCCCAGTTTCTAAACAGACACTATCCAAGTGGTTGGTTAACTGCATTGTATATTGTAACCATAAGTATGACAAGCCTTACGGGACCAGTTAAGGGTCACTCTACCAGAGATGTTGCTGCCTCTTTGCATTTCTCAGAAATGTGTTAGCAGCGGACATCTGTGCTGCTACTACTTGGAGTTCTGTCCGTACATTAAGTCAAGCATTGCAGTTTGGATTTTGCCTCTAGACAGAGGTCTGGTTTGGACTAGCTGCCCTTCAGGGCCTGCTCTCTTGAAAGCTTCTGCTGGTTTATTTTACCACCACCCATCTGACCTGTGTTTGTTCCTATGTACTGCTTGTACCTAACAGTGTAGCCTGCTGCAAGAGCTCCCACTCAAGTAAGGTAGTACAGTTATGTAAGAACTTTATGTAGCGTAGCTCTTGAGAGGACTCTTGCAGCGAACCTCTTTCCTCCGTCCTTCCCCTGGTCTTTCTTCTCCTTTTCTAACATTATTAGAACCTCCTCAGTTCTCCATCTCTGTGTAGGCCAGGTCTCCAGCGAGAGAACTGAGGTGGTGCTGAGGGACCACCCCTTTGGCTGATGTTGGGGTGGCTGCTCCCCTGCTGCAGACTGCTAGCTAGAGTTTTCCGTTGGGTCCTAGTGCCTGGCGGTTCAGTCCTAACAGAGTAGCCTGCTGCAAGAGCTTCTCTCGAAGATCTGTTGCAGGGTTTTAAATAATTGATTAGCAGTTTTTCCTGGGACAATACTAACTGTACAGAAAGTATTTATATAGGTTTTCTTGAAGTGTTATGTTTGTTAAACACAATGAGGCAAGAACTATGGTTTTTACAATGTTTTAGCACTTTTATGAGCAAAGCGCTAATCAATTTTAGAGTTAAATAAAACCCTGTGTTGTTACAGTAAGTTGTTAAGTAACTGTATTTTATGCTGCCTCCTACATTAGGCCTGAGGATTGTAAACTATATGTCACATATGGTCTAGTTTCAAAATGCCAGCTGGAGGAAGGGCAAGGTGGCTGCCCAAGCCCTCCGTGTTGGCACCCAGAGGCAGGAACTACTTCAGTGCCTTCAAACTGCAGAGGATGTCAGCAGACATCTTTGGGCCCTCTATGGCCGACACAGTAGCCAGGGTGGCTGCCACTGGTTTTGTCTTCGGCGTTCATGGCTGAGGGTTTCTGGCTTTGCAGCAGTTGTGCAAAACAGAGTGCTCAGTGCCCATTCACTGGCACCAAGCTCTTGGCTCTAATGTCTAGGACCTTATCAATGACTTACAGGCCTCTGGCACAGCCTTGTCAGTCCATTCCCTCTATGACACTCAACCTCATGGTAGAGGCATTCTACTTTTCATAGACAGGCCTACAGACCAGGCCCCGTACCCAGGATAAGCGGAGAGCCCAGTCTGCCTTGCCTGCCCCCAGTGCTGGAGCAGTGGCCATGCGCCCAGCCTCCTCTGCTGACCCTCCTCAGCTTGACTCCCTTGCCAGACCACATTCCCCTGGTCCAGACCCAGGAAGCAGTGGTCTGAGGTCAGTTCTCCCTCCAGCTGACTCAGTGGAGAACCATCACTTCAGATGCTTGAATTTTACAAATCATAAGAGTGGTCACACCTTGGAGCTCATCCATGTCGTTGAAGCACAGGTTAGGAAGTATTAAGAAAACTAGCAGCAGTTGCAGAATTCACCAGAAATATTTTTAGGGACATGGATATGTTGCTCATCCACACTATCTGGCAGGTACCTTGCCGCTTTAAGATGGGCTGGTGGGTCTTCAAGCTGGCTCATCCCACCCACCCGGTGGTAAAACCCTCGGCTCCTCCCCATGACGCCAAATCTTCCTTATCGCTTGGAAGCTCAGGTTCCTCCTTAGCGATCTCACATCCTGTAGGACCTGGATCTTAAATCTTAAGATTTTCTCCCAAAACTTACCATTAGACTCACTCAAATTCAGACTTAACCTACTTCCCTCACGGCTGCGATGGAGGCAAGTCTGTTCCGAGTTCCGTCTATGCCGTTGCGTGGCAGATAATGTCTCACACCAGCCCACACACCACGTGTGTTTACTGTCTCGGGCACCACCACAATCCTGAGCTTGCGATCTATATCTGTCCTTCTTTCCATCGGTGTTCAAGGACTGCGCTGCCGACTTAGCTGGGGCGACTGGAGAAATGGTACCTGTCGGTCCAAGTCGAAGGAGGCCTGTGGGTGGTGTCATGGCAGCGGGCTCCAGCGGAACAACGAACAATTCATGGCTCTCGAGAGGCGGCGGCATGGCGAGCTCCTCCTCCTCGGCTTTGGGTTCTTCCTATACAGCTTCCTTTAGGGAGCTCTGACAGTCCCTCTCGACTAAAGGAGAGGGTCCTTCTGAGACTCATACCTCTTGGTCCAATAAGAAGGATCCAAAGAAAGGTAAGTCCCATCGCCGATGTTCTTAGGAGTGGGAGAGATCTCGCCCCGGATCGTCGCCTCTCAGCTTCAGTCAAGGTTGCGGCCCGAGCCGCTTGTTTCCAGAGTCCCCATAAGACCAGCTGGCCAAGATTCCTGTCGAGAATTTTCTCGAGCCCACTTTGACAGGTTGTCAACCGAGGAGGCCGACGATTCTTTCTCGGACACAGTGCTCCCAGTGCCTCCAAGGACTTGTCTCAGCCTGCTGAGCTGGCGTCCCTAGTCAAGGACCCTGAACCAGAGGGCAGCAGGTTACCCCGCTTCTTCCTCGACCCACCGCGATGGTGAGATCTCGGTCCTCCTCCGCTTTGAGGAGGTTCCATCAGCGTCCTGGTCCTGACACCGTGAAAACAACACCGCCACTCATCCTCCTCAGCCAAGGAGGCTCCAGTGCAAGTTGTGTTGGCGCTAGGAGGCCTCTGTGGCAGCACCTTCTTTGGCCAGCTTCCTGGCGGCAATTAAGTGGCTTTCGCCCAAAAGGCTGAAGCGGCTCCTGCCTCCAGTTCCTTGGTGAAATATCCGGTTTCGGCACAGACTGCTCGGCCAAAACCAGCTGCTCCGCCTATTGTGGTGGAACCGCCGCCTCCTCAGCCGAAGGTTGGGCGCTGACCATGGATTCTCGGACGGCTCAGGATTTGCCCTGTCGGTTGTCAGTTACTCTCACCCCCGATTTCCCTCGGCGTGAGAGTGGCTCAGGTGGTCAGCTGTCACGCGGACTCTTTGGAAGCCGAGGACTCTCGTTGCATTCCCATCCAGTCGACCTGGAATCCTCGGGGGTTGTCAGAGCGAGCCCCACCTTGTTCCTGGGTATTCTTGACTCATGTCTGAGTCCACTGGGATGCCGCTCGAACCCATGCAAAATGGGTCAGATACCCCTTATGGAGATTCTGGACAAAGGATTCCCCACAGAGCCTTCCCCATGGCCGAAGCCATTGTGGGTCTGGCTCTTGAGCTCTGGCAGCGCCCGGCTTCCTGCCTGCACCTTCAGCCAGGATGGCCCGCAAGTATGCAGTCCCTACCAGCTTCTCGGGTACCCGCAGCCGAGGGGTTGGTAGCCAATTCTGTTTCTGGGCTCAGGCAACACCAGGGATGTGGACAAGCCCCAGATAAGGAGTCCATAAAGCTGGACTGTTCTGGGAGGAAGGTGTCACGTTGCCACCTGTTTGGGTCTTCATCAGGCTAGCTTGGCCATTCTGTTGGCACATTTCTCCCACACCCTGTTGGGCTCCCTGGATGAGGTGCTCCCTCATCTTCCGTCCGACCTTTAGACCACAGTCAAGCAAGTTCTGAACCAGGGAAGGGTAGTGGCTTAATAACTGCTCCAGATGGCTCTGGACGCCGGAGAGTCCTGTGCCTGGTTAGTGGCGGCCGCAGAGTGGCATGCGCCCGCAAGGCTTGGTTGCGGATCTCAACCTTCATGGCAGACTCCCAACAAAGCTAGCAGATGTTCCCTTTCTGGGCATCGACCTGTTCAGGCCTGGAGTGGAGGTCACCTCCAGCGCATTGAGAAGTTCAGTGCCACCTTAGATTCGGTTGCATCTGCTCAGAGGGACAAGGTCGGTATCAGCATCGTAAGCCCTTTTCATCCCTCCGCACCTGCGGTAAGACCAGCCCAGCAGCATCAGCAGCAGGGCCAGCAGGCTCATGCTTGGCATCCTAAAGCCAAGTTCATCGCTCAGGAAGCCCGGGGGGAAGGGCCTGGGTGGCACCTCGGCCAGGTCCTCCTCCTCCAAGCCTGACCAGTGCGGGTGCCGTCCCCAACCTCGTCTCATCACCCTGGGTCGTTCTCTCCCTTCCCCCGCCGTGGGGGCGGCTCAACCACTTTCTTTCTCGTGGTCTGCTATCACTGCAGACCGCTGGGTGCTGGAGGTGGTCGGCAAGGGCCTGCCTCTAGAATTCAAGCAGGTCCCTCCATTTTGAGCCCACACCCGCGGGGCCTCTGGATCCGTAGCCTCTGTGTCAACTCTCCGAGATGACATAGTTCTACTCTTCCACAAGGGGTAGTCAGCAAGGTGGTGGATCCTCCTCCATATCAGGGTTCATTTCCAAGTACTTCCTTGTTAAAAGCGACGGGGGCTGGCGCCCCATTCTCAATCTGCCGCGATCTGAACAAGTTTCTAAGGCTGTGCACCTTCCGGTTGGTGACTGTGGCTCCAGATCAACCATCCCTGGAGCAGGGCGTGTGGTTCTGCTCCCTAGACCTCCAGGACGCGCTTCTTTCACATCCCAATCCATCTGTCTCATCAGCGGTTCCTCTGCTTTCGAGCACAGGAACCCTCTACGAGTTCTGGGCCATGCTCTTCGGCCTTTCATCAACTCCCAGACAGCATTCCTGCAGTGCCGAGGGTCCTGGTCTACCCTTACCTGGACGATTGGCTGATAGCAGCTCCTTCCAAGTTGAAGGTGGAGCGGTCCAGAGATTTGGCCCTCCTCATCAATGAGGCCAAGTCGAGACTACGTGCCTTCTCAGGTGATCCAGTTCATAGGGGCGGGCTCGACTCTCTCGAGCCAGAGCCCAGCTCTCGGCGAACAGGGCGTTCCTTTCCTCCTTTGCCCAGTCATTTCTGGTTGGACAATGGAGGCTTGCACCAGTGTGGTCCATTGGGCCTGCTGGCATATGTGCCCACTGCAGTGGGGCTGGCCCACCAGTGGTCTCAGCACTCTGATCTTCTAGACCAGCCAGTCTCCGTGACCCAGGAGATGTTGGACGGCCTGTAGTGGTGGCTCGTCCCAGCTCATCTGCAGGAGGGTATCCCATTTGTCCGCCCCGAGCCGACAGTCATCTTGACAACCGACGTGCCTCTGATGGGTTGGGGTAAACATCTTGGGGAGCACAGGGCCCATGGACTCTGTTCCCCTCGAGTCCGATGCCACATTAACCTGCTGGAGCTCGAACAGTCCAGCTAGCTCTGACTGCCTTCGCTCAGTTTGTTCAGGGTCAAATGGTCCAGGTCCAGACAGACAACAGCATGACCATGTACTGTCTCAACCAACAGGGCGGGGACGCACTCCTTGCCTCTGTGCAAGGAGGCTCTTCGCATCTGATCTCTGTGCTCAGCCTGGAGGTGGATCTCCTAGCCATTCATTTGGCAGGAGCCTCGAACAGTCTGGTCAGTGCCCTCAGCCAGATAGGCGATGCATCTCACAGTGGTCTCTCCTGCGGAGGTAGTACAAAACCTGTTCTCCCACTGGGGCACACCTCAGGTGGACCTGTTTACCTCCAGGAGAATGTGAAGCTGAGACTGTTTCCGCCTGCCCCCTCAGCAGGGCTCACTGAAGGGGATGCCTTTTCGAGCCATGGACCTCAGGCCTCTTTTCGCCTTCCCTCCATTTCCCTTGATCCACAAGGTGCTTCTCAAGGCCAGGAGGGACAAGGCGTAGGTTATCGTAGTACCCAGACTGGCCTCACCAGTTCTGGTATCCAGATCTCCTCCACCTCAGCTCCAGGCTTCAAGGCGGTTTCCAGCCCGCCCGGGCCTGCTGTCCATCAACAAGGGAAGGTACTCCATCCGGACCTTCAGTCCCTGCACCTGATGGCCTGGTTCCTGAGCGACTAGCGTTCAGGCCATGGGACATTTCTGACGAGGTCATAATGTCATTGAGACATTCCTTAAGTCGACCAGAAAATGTTATGCCTTTAAATGGAAGAGATTCTCCATTTGGTGCCAGGGCAAGGGGTTGGACCCTCGTCCTGCCCGTTGGCTAGCATTTTGGACTACCTGTGGTCCCTTTCTCAGCAAGGGCTTTTGTCAGCGACCCTTCACGGTGCACCTTTCAGCCATCTCTGCTTACCAGGTGCGGGCAAGTAAGCAGTGGTTGGCGCGGGAGAAAGGTGTCTGGTGCGTTTTCAAGGGCCTAGAGCACATATCCCCTCGGTCGTGAACCTCCACCTCCATGGGATTTACTGCTGGCATTGGCCAAGCTCATGGGCAAACCATTGGAACCGATGCACAGGTGTGACATCTCCACTTGTTGTGAAAGACTGCTGCCTTGCTGGCTATCCGTCAGCTAGAAGGATTGGGGAGCTCCAGGTGTTTTCCATTGAATCTCCTTACCTGGTCTTCCACAGGGACAAGGTTGTTCTCGTCCCCACTGGAAATTTCTTCCAAAGGTGATGTCGTAGTTTCACCTGAATCAGGTGCTGACTCTGCTAGTGTTCTACCCAAATCACCCTCGGAGGCCGGTACAGGCTCCTTACTTTGGACCTGAGAAGAGCTCGCCTACTACAAAGAGCATATGAGCGGAGTTGGGGAGAGGTTAGCCAGCTGTTTGTCACCTACGCTGAAGCTGCACCCGGCAGACCTGCAGCCCAGTGAGCGGTTGGCAGGTGGATCACTTTGCATTGATCTCTACTATAGGTTGGCGGTCAAGGGCCTCCCATAGAGATAAGAGCTAATTCTACCCACCATACCGCTGCGTCAGTGACTGCTTATAAGGACGTCCCTATCCAGGAAATCTGCAGAGCTGCTACCTGGAAGTCCGCACACACGTTCATTTCCCATTGCCACATAGACCTAGAGGCACGCCAGGATGCTGGTTTTGGGACCTCAGTTCTCCAGTCCCTCTTTCCTAAGTAGTGGGTATGCGCCTTGCCTCCCTCTTACCCGGAGAACTTGCTGGGATTCTGGGATTCTACCAGATAGTGTGGGATTGAACAAGCGTATCACGTCCCTAGAAATACAGGTTACTCTCCTGTAACAGGAATTCTAGGAGTGGTATATGTTGTTCATCCACACGAACCCACCCGACCTCCCAGCCTGACACACAGCAAGCTTTCAGCGGGCTAGATCTGGCATCATGGGCGGAGAGCCCAGAACAGAAGACAGCTTCCCCAACCTTAGAAAGCACAGGTGCAAAAGTACCTGGTGCCACTGTGTCAGCCTCGGAACCTGGTCCTGCCTCCGTTGCCTGGGGCAGATGGGGCAGATCCCCACCCCCAGGGTAGATACGTCCTCAGGAACATCTGAGAGGTACTCCTGGATTTTAAAGAAACCCTCTGGACTGTATACCCAGAAGGCAGCTGCTTTTCTCCACTTACAGTATGTTCAAGCTTTTGGCGCAGGAGATTGTTGGCCTTCTGAGCCAGCAGGGTAATGGAAGTAGTGTCAGAGCTAAAATAAAATAAGGTTCTACTATTCACTACTTCCTAGGTCCAAAAAATCTGGGAGCATGTGTCCTGTCCTTGAGCTTTGAAATTAGTGGATGAGAAAAGTTCAGAACAATTTCTCTGGGTTCTTTGTTACCCTTCTTAAAGCCCCAGCACTGGCTAGCTTCCTGGATATGCAGGATGCATGCCAGCACATACTGTACACTGTAGTCACCACACATACCTCTATTTTGTAGTGTTGGGACAGCATTACCAGTTTAGTGTCCTGCCTTGGGGCTTTCCTTGGTGTCAAATAACTTTACAAAGTACTTTGCAGTTCTTGCTGCGTATCTGAGAAGTTAGGAGTCTAGACCTACCCATACTTGGACAATTGGCTAATTTCCAGCCCATCCAGACAGGAGGTAGAACAAGCAGTAGCTACTGCTTCTCAGTTCCTAACTTCCAAGGGTTTTGTTGCTCTGCGAGAAATCTGTTTCAACCCTCCTGGCACTTACTGTTGATAGGATCTCTTTCTTTTTAAATTTATTTTCATTGCATTTAATAACAAATACAAACCATACATGTATTTGAGAAATGGCACTTCATACCACATACTGTATTTTATTTATTTTATTTTTATTTAGTTTTTGTTGACGGGTAAGTGCACTAGACAAATCCTGCCTATTTTCAGAGCACGATCCGGAGAGAGAGATACAGATGAATGCCAACTGATTTTGAACCAGATTAAGCTGTTGGTGGTATTTATAGTGAATTTACATTACTCAGTCATTAATACAGTATATTGAGATGCACATTTCTAATTCTACGACATGGGAAGATCTAAATAGACATGTTAAAATTATTGCAGTTTTGTTGCCAGTATGCAGCCAGTGCTTTGATAGGATCTTTTCTGAATATAACCCAGGCTTTACTTCCACAGAGCAGACTATGAGCAGTTCTGCAGATGGCATGCTACATCATGGAGTGCAAGACTGTGCAGGTCTACTCTATGCTGTGCATGCTGGGTCTGATAGCCTCTTTAGTGTTCACAGTGCCTGGCACGCTTGCAATGTGAACAGTCTGTGCACAGTGGTCACAGGCACCACACCCTCAGACTTAATTCATTCAGGTGAACAAACCCTTGATCCGGTCCTTCACTTGCTGGTCAGCGGAGGAGAACCTTCTCAGGGTTACCCCTTCTCCCAGCTGGATCCAGAGGTGATCTTCACCACAGATGCCACCCTGTTGGAGTGGGGAACCACTGCCAAGGCCTCGAACTTAAGTTGTTTGGTACCGTCAGAGACTCCTATCCCCATCAGTGTGTTGGAGATGCAAGCTGGTTTGTACAATCTGAAAGGCTTGGAGGACCTAGCCAGCCAGAAAACAGTCCTCCTCCAGACCGAAAATAAGTCTGTAATGTACTGCATCAACAAACAGGGAGGAGCACACTTTTGTCCTCTGTGGGGAAGTGATGACAGTGTGAATATGATGCCTGGAGCAGATGATCATGCTCCAAGCAGTTCATCTGTCTGGAGATCAGAGCACTCTGGCAGTTGAGCTCAACCAAGCAGAGCAATCCTCACAAATTGTCATTTGCTCCAGATGTCATGAGATCACTAGTCGGCAAGTAGGGTACTCACGTGTTGACCTTTTGTGTCACCACTCAGGGCCAAGCTGCCTCGGTTGTGCTTCAAAATCAAGGAATGGTGTTTTCTATCAGGATGCATTTAGACTGCCATGGCAAAGTTTTATTATATGATTCCTCCAATCCATCGCGGTGTTTCTCAGACCAGAAGAACAATGGAGCAAGATGGTATTAGTAGCCCCCTGGAGGCCTCAGCAGATATGGTTTCCTCTGTTTAACAGGTTTTTCAGTCAGCTAACGAGGACTCTACCACTCAGGATGGACTTGTGACACAGGGTCACCTGGTTAACCCTAGCCTGTACACCCTTCACCTTCAGGCCTGGCTCCTGAAGAGAGAGAAGGAACAGGTACAAAGTATTTCAGAGGATCTCTGAAATACTTATGGTTGCTTGTAAACCTTCTACCAAGGAAGCCATACACAGCCAAATGGAAACAATTTTCCACCTGGTGCTCCAAAACTGCTTGTTACCCTTCAAGTATCCATGAGTCAGAGTTCGGAGTACCTGCTGGACCTTTCTAATTCTGGTCTGCAGTATTCAACAGTAAGGTCCACCTGTGTAATATTTAACCGTACCATAAGCCTGTCAGTTACCCACTACTTGGCACAGCTGCTGCTGTTTAAGACATTCTTCAAGGGCATTTTATACACAAGGCCTCCCATTTGGAATCCAGTAGCTGCCTGGAATATCAGCCTTGTGTTGGTTGTGCTCACTTGCCAGCCGTTTGAGCCCTGGCGACTTGTGGCCGTGAAGTTTTATCTTGGAAAGCAGCATTTCTAGGATCGTGGATATGTTATTCATCCACACTTATTGGTATGTCCCTTTCCCTTTAAATCTTGCGGAAGTCTTCTCCTCCTCCCACCCACCGGGTGGTGTATATACTCGGCTCTGCCCATGACACCAGATCTTCCTTTCTGCTGGAAGATGCAGGTTGCCTCCCTCATGTTCTCGTGTTCGTAGGCCCTGGCTTTCAAAACTTCTGTTTTACGAAATTAAAACTTGTTCAAGTTAGCAATCGTGCTTTTTCGTCCTCGATCATGGAAGATAAATTTTCTAGCTAGCAGTATTCAGCGAGGACCGCCCCGGCGTCTGTCCACCCGGCGTCAGGCACAGTACATAAGGGTAGTTCCCCACAATCCCCCGTTCTTTTCCCGCGTTGACTCACCAGCATCGGCCTCTCGGTCTCTACCTAGCGCCGCGGCGACTTAGAACTTCAGGAGTTTCTTAACTAATGTCCTCTCCAACTCCTTCATTTGAGGTCACCTCAAACTGTGCCTACAGAAAACAGATCCGTTTAAGGATCCTCATTCTTCCTAAGTGCGGTGCCTAGGCCCGGACCACGACACCAAGGCATGCATCTTTTGCCTGGGGTTCAACAGCCGCACCAGGATCCGTCATCAGAAGGCACTTAGAAGCTTACCTGCTAGAGGAACTTAGCAGGATGGACAAAAAACTTCCTCCAGGGATTCTTCCTCCAAGGTCCACAGACACCAGGACAAGCACTGGGAGAAGGCAAGGTCCAGATCCCGAACCGGGTCTCGGATTCACGGAGCTCAGGCTCCAACCGATCAGACCACTCTCCCTCCAGGGCTAGGTCTCAGCCCCCTCGGTTAAGGTCCAGGCTTCCAGCCGTTCTTTGACTCTTTAGCTTATCAAGACTTCCAGGCCCTTGGCTTCCTCTACTCCCTCTCGGCCCTCTTCAAAGTCCTCTGAATGCCACAAGTCTTCCTCCTTCACCCGACGCTCGGGCCCCGACTCCAGGTCGGTCTCCCAGCCCCTAGGGGCCGGATCCTCCACCCAGGAAGACAAAGGTCCTGAAGTCCCTCAAGCGGACAGCGGACCGGCGTCGGCTAGGCATTTGCGGCTGGCGTCGACCAGGTGACAGGCGTCTGCTTCACTGGAACGAAGATCACCCCAAAGTCACGGTGGACACTGGTCACAGGGACTCCACGGAGAAGGACACTGCGTTGCCTGAAGACCAGGTGGCCGACACAGAGGATGCCAGGCTTCTGAGGGAGCCTTCACCCACCCGGAGACACCGAGGACCCAACCCCAGCGACAGACCACTGGCGCCAGGCCCGTAGTTTGGTATGAATGTTCAGGAGGTAAAGGAACTCTTTACCTTCTGGCGGGACACTATCCATGAGGCGTGGTCCCAGTAAAGCCTCCTCCCCTACTCCTTCACCTCCTCGCCCCTCCTGCACCACAGGGGCCAGCAAGGCGACCTCCAACCCCCAAGGGCAGACTCCATCTCCTGGGGGTAGATCCTAGGATCAGAGAGATCTTCCTCAAGATCTCCATCAGGATCTCCTAGCTAAGCGACCCAGGCAGTCGGCAGTATACTCCATCGGGGGCGACTCCAGATCAGATACCTTGGATTACTCCAGATCTCCTTCTCCACTCAGCATTTCATCACTTGGTCCACATGACCTTCCCAGGTCTCCGGATGATCGCTTCTTCTCTGAGATCATGAGGCATATCCAGGACAACATGGGGTGGGATGCTGAAGACCTCGAACCGAAGACAGCACCTTGCCCGTTATCTTGACAGAAAAGACCCAAAGCCTGTGGTAGGTGCCACCCTTGGTGGACACCTTTCTGGACATCACCAAGGCTGCGTGGAAGCGTCTGCATTCCACTCCTGTAGTGCTGAAAAGCTGACCGCCTGTACAAGGCCCGAGAGGACCAGTACTTGACTCAACAACCTCTGGCAGACTCCTGGTCATTATGGCCTCACATGACTGGTCCCAAAGACCACAGCACATGAGCACACAGTCATCGGACCTGGAATCCAAACAACTGGACACCCTGGGGAGGCGCATGTATGCTGCTACATGCTCCATCAGGTCCCTGAACTACCTAACCCACATGGTACAGTTTCAGAGCAGCCCTATGGGAACAGGGCCAGGACTTGGTCGATAAACTTCCAGATGGCGATCAGAAGGAGCTCCTAAACCTTCTCTGCACGAGTCTGATGTGGGTACCAAGTATTACAGAGCCTCACGATTCTGTGGACTCGCCTGCCAGAGCTGCAGCTTCAGGCTTCTGTCTCCGCGACACTCTTGGCTCCGTGTTTCTGGCTTCATCCCAGGCGTACAGAAGAACATTCTTGGCGTCCCCTACAGCATAAAGTACTCTTTGGTGAACCCTTGGAAGGTGATCACCAAACTCAGGACACTAGGAAGGCCCGGTTCCTTTCATAGCAGCAGAGCCATTTTCAGCATGGCAGCAAAGGCAGCAGCCACATTCTGGTCAGCAACAAGGGGCACCTTTCAGCGGAAAGCCCAGACTGTCTTCCCCTGACAGAGCCCAGCACTACACTAAACAGGACAAGCCTGCAGGGACCAGTGCTGCCACAGCATGACTCCTTCCGGCCCTCGCCCTCCTCTGAATCAGCGTGCACAAAGGTTGGGGTGCGCGCCTGCTCACCACTTTTTAGGGTGGCAGTCGATTACCACCGACCGGTGGGTTCTTCAGTTGGTCAAGAAGGGTCACTTTATAGAATTTCTTGACCACCCACTGGCAAGACCTCCCTGCTTTCCGTTACTCGGGTCAGCATGCCCTGCTCATACAGCAGGAGGTGCTCACGCTCCTGGAAAAAGAAGCAATAGAGCACATTCCATGGAACCAGAGGGGTGCAGGATATTCCCACTTCTTTCTGGTTCCCAAGAAAACAGGGACCTCCAACAGATACTGGACCTCAGCGACCTCAACAAGTCGGTCCTGTACAAGCGCTTCCTCATGGTGACCCTCCCAGGTCTGTTTCCCATGCTCAAGCAGGCGCCTTTCCCAGTAATCCTTGGACATGCAGGACACTTGCCCACATATACCCGTCGGCTCAAGTGCACAGGAGGTTTCTGCACTTGGTTCCAGGGCCACCAGTTAGCGGTTCTGAGCCCTCCCTCCCTTCGGACTGTCATCGGCACCTCGGGTATTCACGAGAGTGTATGGCGGTCATAGTGGCGACTCTGAGGAAGCAAGGTCACTACATGTTCCCACTACCTGGACAACTGGCTTCTCATGGTGCCCTCTCGGGAGGCCTTGATGTCCACCATTCATTATACTCAGTCTTACGTTAGTCGCTGGGCATCATGATCAATCAAGAGAAGTCACGCCTGGTTCCCGTCCCAGACTCTGCAGTTCATAAGTGCAGTTCTGGACATCGTCCAAGGAAAGACTTTCTTCCCAGGACAGAGCGGAACACATCAGATCCTCATCAGGGTCATTTCGGCAAAGAAGACCATTCCTGCCAGATTGGTCCTTTGCCTGCTCGTTCACATGGCTGCAAGCCATTGGCGATGGTCCCGCTTGCCTCGCTTTCATACGCGGCCTCACCCAATGGATGTTATGGGTCCAATGGGATCAAAAGCAAGACCATCTTGAAGCTCTCAATCCGGATCATGAAGGCCATAATCCGGGATTGGCAATGGTGGCTACATCTGAAGAATCTATCGGCAGGGTCCCTTCATTGCACCGTCTCTGATTGTGACACTCTCCACAGACGCCTGAGGGCTCGGATGGGGAGCGCACCTCGATGGTGTTCGGTCTCATCCTGGAAATGAGAGCAGCTCTTTATGCCCTGCAGGCCTTCCAGTTGGAGATTCCACGGGTACTCTTCTGTTACAAGCGGACAATTCGTGGTGATGTATTACCTCAACAAACAAGGAGGCACTCATTCCTACCGCTTTGCAGGGAGGCCATGAGGTGTGGGATTGGGGCTTTGCAGCACGGGCGTAAGCCTTATTGCTGTTCATGTCCCAGAAGTGGACAGTGTCATCACAGACAGCCTGAGCCGCCTCAGGCCAGAGTCCACAAGTGGTAACTACTCCAGGAGGTAGTAGAGGATCTGTTTCACAGATGGGGTACACCAGAGTTGGACCTTTTCGTGTCCCCATCCAACACAAACTGCCCAATACTCACTCGCTAGATCCAGGGCCTGATGTTTTCTGGCGAGATCGTTGTCCCTTTCCTGAGTGGGCAGATTACTCTGCCTTCCCCTTTCCGTTGATCCAGGGATTCTTCTGAAACTCGCAGAGAGCAAGCAGCGCTGATGCTTATTGCACCGTTCTGGCCCAGGCAGGTCTGGTTCCCTCTACTACACCAGCTAACTTGGGAACCTCGGGTGCCTCTGCCAATCAGCTCTCGCTTGTTGCCTCAGGAGGAGGCTCCTTGGTCCATCTGGACCTTCGTTAGATTGAACCTGCAGCATGCTCCTAGCGACATAGCCATCTTGTGACATGGGGTCTTGCAAAGGTAGCTGATGTCCTGGTGGCTGCGAGAAAACTGGCCACTCATGCCACTTATGCCATTAAATGCCTATGGGCTCAAGCGTGGGGTTTTAGCCTCTAGACTGTCCAGAAAAGTCGGTCTTGGACTACCTCCTGTCTCTTTTCAGACAGGCTTGGCCTGCTCCTCGATCCAAAGTATACCTCTGTGCCACATCAGCCTATCATTGTCCTATAGGCAACACACCATATCCCAGTTGGACATGGCACAAGCCTTTCTGAAAGTATTCTCCACCTTAGACCTCCGATTAAGGATCCGATTCCACCATGGGATCTACCCTTTGTCCTGGAGCTCACGCTGCCACCCTTTGAACAGTCGTGGCTTCCGAGCTGCATCTTCTCACTTAGAAGGCGTTGTTTTTAGTTGCCGTTACTTCGCTAGAAGAATTTCTGAACTCCATGCACTCATGTGCAAAGAGCCTTATTTGGTTTTCACCAAGACAGGATATCCCCTACGGACTAATCCAAAATTTCTGCCTAAGGTGGACTCAGTTCTCACCCTTAATCAAGACATCAATTTGCCAGTGTACTTTCCTAACTATTCGAATCGAGGAGAGGCCCTGTTGCGCACCCTAGATGTGCATAGGTGTCTGCGATACTACCTGACCAGAACCAATACACCACCGAAATCGGACCAGCTTTTGTCTCCTTCACCCACAGGATAATGGGAGCTCCTGTTTCTAAACAGTCTCTGTCCAGGTGGCTCATTCAGTGTATCATGTACCAGAGCGTAACAAACCCTTACGGGTGTGGTCAGGGTCATTCCACAAGGGGTGGCTACCTTCTTTGCGGCCCTTAAGAATGTGTCCACCTCGGCTATCTGTGCTGCTGCTACTTAGAGCTCCGTACACATTTTCGTCAGGCATTACAGCCTGGACATCACATCCGAGGCGAAGAGCAGGTTTTGGTCTAGCAGTCCTTCAAGGACTTCTGTCCTAGGCTTAGGTTTTCTAAGGATTTCTACTTTCTCTCCCTCCCAGTGGTGTGGGATTTCCACTTGCTTGGGAATCAGTCCTAATTGGTATAACCTGCTGCAAGAGCTGTTTCTCAAGTAAGATAGTACAGTTGCATAAGAACTTACCATAACAGTAGATCTTCGAGAACAGCTCTTGCAGCAGGTTCTTCCTCCACCATCCCGCTGGAGGTAGATTCTAGTTCAACATCCTTCTCCTAGGATCAGGTGTCTCAGCATCTCTCTGACTGCCATTTGATGGTGGATCCTCAGTCTCCTCTTCTGATGTCATCCAGGGCGGGAGTCTCCAGCGGGAGAACTGGAGATTCTGGGGACTGCCCCTTATGTACTGTGCCTGGCGTGGAGCGGTCCCCTGCTGAACCTGCTAGCTAGAAAATTTCCGTGGGGTCCTGGTGCCTGCCGGCTTCAGTCCTAATGGTGTAATCTGCTGTAAGAGCTGTTCGAAATCTACTGTTACAGTAAGTTCTTACGTAACTGTACTTTCTTGACAATCGACCCTCTGTGCACGGCCATGGTCGACAACTCCTTGAAAGGACCCGGTCCTTGTGTTCCCGATGAGGAGATCCAGCCTGCTGGTGTCCCCATCGAGGTCCCAATCCGGATCTTTGGGTTTCACCATTATTCTGATCTCTTTCAGGTCTAGAACCCCCTCAGCTGAGCGGCCGGGCAAGCACAAGCACTCAAAAAAAAAAAAAAGAGGTGGCGCCACAAGTCATCCTTATCCTCCTCGGATGAGGAGAGGTTCCGACAGAAACTCTGGCAGTATGAGGACCTTATGTGGCAGCAGCTGATTTTGACCCGGCAGAAGCAGGCTCCGCCACCTACCCTGCCATTACTTGGCTTTAGCCTGCTAGGCCAAAGCCGACCCCATCACAACTGAGCTTGCGGTTCCTCCACCTGTGGGCCAGTTTGGCCTGTGCCGGTCTCTCCATCGATAGTGGTGGAACCGCCGCCTAACAGCATGTGGAGGTGCTCCTTCCAAAGAGGACCGACCAGATACGAGTTTCCCCAACGTCTGTCAGTCACGGTCACCCCAGACCACCCTTGGTGGGTCGGGGTGATTTGGGTAGAGCCGCTGTACCCGACTCTTCAGACTCTGATGTCACGGGCTCCACTCTCATCCTGGGGATGATGAGTCGTCATTTGCACAGGGATGGAGGAAGGTCAGGGATGGAGGAAGGTCCTTGCTCCTTCCAAGGGATTCTTCGTCTCATCCTTGATTCTATAGGGATGTCCCTGGAACCCATCAAAAGAAGGCAGAGTACCCTCTCACGGACATCCTAAAGAGAGGAGATACCCCAGTGGAGGCCTTTCCTGTGGCGAGGCCATTGTTGTCGGTGCTCAAACTATGGCAGCGTCCTGCCTCATGTCCAGCACCTTCTGCCGCATGGTCTGCAAGTACACGGTGCCCATGGAGTCCCTTGCGGGGTTCACAGAGCACCTTTCAGCCGAGCCTGGTGACCGCCTCTGTGTTCAGGCATACTGGCAGTTCTTCCGACACTGACCGACCCCCGGACCATTTAGCGCAGAAAGTCTATCGGCTTCCTCCTTGGGCCTTCATTGAGCAAGTTAGCACGTCATCATGGCATACTTCTCTCATGCCCTTCTCGGTCATTAGATGAAGTCCTCCCACATCTCCCACGGACATGCAGACCACGGTTAAGCAGGTCCGGGATCGAAGCCGTGCTGTTGCCAAACAGCAGCTTCAGATGGCCCTGGACAAAGGGGATTCTTGTGCCCGCTCGATGGCCGCCGCAGTTGCCTCTCGCTGCAGGGCTTGGCTGAGGCTCTCCTCCTTCCCTTTGGATACTGAGCACAAGTTAGCTGATGCGCCTTTCCTTGGGACCGACTTGTACCGGCCCAGGCGTGGCTGCTCACCTACAGCATATAGAGCAGTCAGTGCCACCTTGGGCGCCACTTCTGCCAAGGTTATTTGGGCAGAACCAGCAGCAGAAGAAGAAGAAGAAGCCTTTTCGGCACTGTTCCCCTGTGGCTCAGCAGTCCTCCTTCCAGGAGGACAGCAGCATCAACAGCAGGCTCAAGCTTGGCACCCTCGGCCCAAACCTGGACCCCAACAGGACGCAAAGGAGGTTGGCGCCCGATCCTGGGCTTCCTCCAAGCTTCTCAGTGACAGGGTGGGGTTTCCACCCCTATTCCCGTCACGCCAGTTCTGGGTCTTTCCGTGAGGCCAGCTCCACCGCTTCCTTTCCACCTGGTCGCTGTCACTACGGACGGTGGGTTCAAGTTGTTGACAGGGACTGCCTCTAGAATTGACAGTACCCTCCCAGCCAAGCCCTCCGCTCAGGAAGAACGGATCTCTGCTTGCACCCGTCGGCTCTTGAGATGACATCGCTCAGCTCCTCCTCCTCAAGGAAGCAGTAGCTTTGTGGTGGATCCATTTGCAGACCCAGGCTTTGTCTCCAGATACTTCTGGTGCCCAAGCGGACAGGGGCTGGCACCCCATTTAGAGCTCCACGACCTGAATCAATATCTCGGTCACGCACCTTTCAGATGGTCTCTCTGTCCCACATCATACCATCCTTTGAGCGAAACATGTGGTTTTGTTCACTGGATCTGCAGGACACATTCTTTCACATCCCAATCTGTCCGCCTCATCAGCGGTTCCTCCACTTCAGGGTCGGGGACCCTGTACGAGTTCGAACCATGCCGTTCGGCTATCATCGACACGGGTCTTCACCAAATGCATTGCAGTGGTGGCGGCTTATCTACGGGGAGGCGATTGTGCCCTACTTCAATGATTGGCTCCTTGCAGGTTCCACCCAACAGGAGATGGAGAGGTCCAGAGATCTGGCCCTCTAATCCTACTCCCAACTCGGCCTCCTGATCAGCGAGGGCCAGAGTCGGAACTTCGTGCCTTCTCAGGTGATGGGCTTCATCGAGGCAGAGCTTGGCTCCGGCAGACAGGGTGGAGGTTTCTCCTCCTTTGCCCAATCATTTCTGGTTGTGCACTTGCACCCTGCCTGGGACTTTCTCGCCTTCTGGGTTACATGGCAGTGTGCACCTCAGTAGTCCATTGGGCTAGCTGCACATCGCCCTTCGGTGAGGAGCTGGCAGCCCAGTGGACTTAGTCTCACGGTCTTTTCGACCAGCTGATCACTGTAACCCAGAGGATGTGGGGCGCTCTCAGTGGTGGACCGCCCCAGAGCGATTGTAAGGAGGCATCCCGTTTGTCCACCCCTAGCCGATGGTCATCCTCATGACCGATGCCTCTCTCATGGGCTGGGGAGCCCACATGCGGGACAACAGGGCCCATGGGCTCTGGACCCCTGAGGAGTCCGATGCCACATCAACCTGTTGGAGCTCAGAGCAGTCAGACTGGCATGTTGGCTTTCGCTCCTCAGCTCCAGGGTCAAATGGTTCAAGTCCAGAAAGACAATACCACGACCATGTACTACCTCAACAAACAGGGTGCGCACTCCCGTCTGCTGTGCAAGGAGGCACTCCGCATCTGGACCCTCTAAGCCGGTTGGAGGCGGATCTCCTAGCCAGCCATGTGGCAGGAACCTTGAACCAGCTGGTGGATGCTGTCAGCAGCATAGGCCAGATATCCCACAGTGGTCTCTCCATCCAGAGGTAGCTTACAGCCTGTTCTCCCATTGGGGCAAACTGATGAGTGGACCTGTTTGCCTCCAGGGCTACCAAGCTGTGGCTGTATCATATCCGCCCCCTCCCCAAGCAAGGGCGCCTTTTTTTTTTTTTTTTAGTTTAACCAGGGAGTAGCACACTGTTGAAAGCTTTTTAACAGGTGCTGACCTAGGAGCACGGGAAGTTAAGGGACTTGCTCAGGGTCATACAGTATGCAAGCAGAAGCTGTGGGATTTAAACCCAAGTCTGGTCTACTGAATGTCACCAGATTTGCAGCTCAGAGCTTTTAAACCACTGTGCTATATTGCCTCCATATGCCTTCGAAGCCGTGGGCCCAGGCCTCCTCTATGCCGTCCCTCCATTTCCCTTGATCCACAAGATGTTACTCAAGGTAAGAAGGGACAAGACTAAGGTGATTCTGGTAGGCCCAGACTGACCACACCAGTTCTGGTATCCAGATCTCCTCAGCCTCAGCTGCTGGCCCCTGAGGCGGCTTTGTACACACCCAGACCTGATATTTCTCAACCAGGAAGGTCTTGCATCTAGACCTTCAATGCCTGCACCTCACAGCCTTGCACCAGAGCAGCTAGAGTTCCAGGCTTTGGGTCTTTCCAAAATGTCTACACCGTGGTGGAGCATCTAGAAAGAATCTACCAGGAAATGTTATGCCTTCAAATGGAAAAGATTTTTCCATTTGGTGTCAGAATACATTTTAAACTACCTTTAGTCTGTCTCAAGGAGTCTATGTCATCGACCCTTAGGGTGCACTTGGTAGCCATTTCTGCTTACCTCGACTCTGCCCCATAACATCAGAGCATTCTTTCCACTAGAACAGGTCACCTCCTTCACGCTCGCTTTGGATTTTCTCTGTGCAATTCTTGGGCCTTTCTTTTTGAAGTTTTCAAAGCCATATCAGTGCAGTTTTGTGGTTCTTTTGACTCCATGTCTGGACCAACAGTGGAACTCAAAATCCATGGCTTGAATTCTGTGTTTGGTGCTGCCAGAAGATGTTGTCCACCTATCCATACAACACATATATACTGGACCGTGCAACATGACATGGCCTGGTGCAGCCTATTCCTTTCTATGCTTTCTGGTCCCTTGAGAACTGTAGCTCTGGCTCACACTGGGTAGGCTTTAGGACTGGGATCCAAAGGGTCACCCTAGGGGCCACAGAAAGGCCTCTGCTGCAGTCTGGTGTTCTGCTCAGCTTGCATCCCTTGAGGTGTATGTGGGCTGCAGCAGAGGTTTTTCCTGACCCTTAGGGCAGTCCTTTAGATTCCAGTCCTAAGGCTGACCCAGCACGAGCCAGAGCTTCCAGTCCTCTAGGGATGCTGGAGGATGTGGACCGATCAGTGACCCTATGCCTTTCCATGCTTCCTGAGTCCCTTAAGGACTGGGAACTCCAGCTAACACTGGGTCATCTTTAGGACTGGGATCCGAAGGATCGTAAGATTTGCGGAAGGCCTGTGCTGCATCCAGGTCTGCTGCTCAGCTTGAGCCCTTGCGGCATACATGGTGGCTGCCATGGCGGGCACCTCCCGGTTTCAGCGCTGTTTCTGACAGGCCAGCGCTGGAGGGACTTTCACAGACAAGCTACATGAAACATGCAGGTCCCCCAGACCATGGGGAGAGTCCTGCCCACAGTGGTGTTAAATCTAAAACTAGATCTTCACACCACCGTCACCGATTGTGGGAGATCACGGTCCTTCTGGTCCTCAGCTCGCTCAACAGCTGTCAAGCAGCGAGTGGCCCTCACCTGAGAGGCTGGTCGGGCAGGTGCGATGGCTCTTCAGCTGTGCCATCCAGGCAGGCAACCTCTGTTTCTGCCAGCCAAGTCATTAAGATTTTTCTCAGTGCCATCATCCTGTTGTCGGACGAGGCCAGAGAGTTCTCCTTGCAGACCTCGGTGCTCCTGGTCCTCACACAGGAAGATGTGGACCAATCGGTGACCTCTGTCGATCCTTCCAGGGACCAGCCTCCACCTAGGGTCGGGACTTGATTCCTTTGACACTGAATGTTGGTAGGCACGTAATGTACAACAAACCTCAGGAAGACCCCTCGCCATCGACTTGGTGATCGAGGTCATGCTGTTTGCGTACTCAATCCTGCTCGACTAGAGGTGCCGCCATCAATACTCCATGTCCTCCTTATCTTCGGCTGAGGAGAAGCACCCACAGAAGATGTGCCAATGCTACGAGGAGTTTTCTGGCAGCAGTTGGCTGTTTTGGGGCAGGACAGATCTCTACACCAAGGACCATCATTCCCCTGGCAGCTGCCAATGGTTGCCAGGACCTGCTTTTCTGTCAGTTATGGTTGAGCCACCACCACGACAGCCGCCAGAGTGCACTCCAATGAAGGAAGTCCGACCATTCAGCTCCCCAGGCTGGTTGTCCATCACGATTACCCTGGGTGAGGATTCTTGGGAGATCCATGGTGAACAGCAGCCAGGGCCATCTTCGAGGAGTGATTAGACAGCTTGGATCAGGACTCCATGACCTCCTGGCAACTTGGCTCTTAGACTGGGGCTCTGTCAAGGAGCCTTCCACCAACCATGGGCTGGTGTCCTTCGTGGGCTGCTGTAACTTATCCGAATCCACATCAGTCCTATTGGAGCCAGTCCAAAGAGGGACAAGTACAGTCTTGCAGACATTTTGACTGGGATGAATCCCAGGGTTGCCTTCCCAATGGCCAAGACCATCTTGCCTGGCATCCTCTGCTCTCATTGTCCACAAGTGTGCAGTCTCCATGGGCTCCTTTTCTGGGTTTTCTGACCACTCTTTAGCTGAAGTTCTGGTCATGGATTTGGTGTTGTTAAGTCCGGACACCAGAGGAATATGGGCGAGCCTCCAGAAATGGAGTCTCCGTCAGACTGACCATGCTGCAAAAGGTGTACACTGTGGCTGCCCTAGGTCTCCCATCAGGCTAACAGTTCTGTTATGATAGCTAATTATCGCATTCCCTGCTGGGAATATTTGTCATCTCCAGCAGCCCCAGACAGCCTGGGACATGGGTGACTCGTGTGCCCGTGTGGCGGCAGCAGCTGTCTCCATGCATTGCAGGGCTTACTGCGCTTGCCCCCATTCATGGCAGATGTCCCCTTTCTGGATACCACCTCATTTTTCTCTGGGTGCAAGGGCATCTACTGGGATTGAGAAGTCCAGTGCCACCCTTGACTCTGTGACCTTGTCCCAGAAGGACCTGAAAACAAGCCAAAGAAACAGGTTTTCAGTTTCTCTCCTTTCAGTCACAGCCTCCTGGCAGCAGCCCAGGGGAGGCAGTTTCAAATTTGGTGCTCCAAGCAGAAGTCTTAGCCTAGTATACTAAAAAGAAAAGGGGGCAGGGATAGTGGTGCCTCTCCTTTCTGAAGTAGCTGCTTTGCCCCTCTTGTAAAGCTGCCCAGTGACCAGTTGGGGAGTCATCCCTCCACCTGGCCTGTTCCCAACTGCTCTTTTCATTAGAATCCAGCTAAGTCACTTCTTGCCTTGTTGGTCCACTATCATGATGGCCAAGTGGGCGCTGGACATAGTGAGCAGAGGACTGGCTCTAGATTTCAAGGCACTCCTGCCCTGCCGCCTGACGCCTTGAGAGTCCATGGTGTCTCAGGACTTGCTGTCTGCCCTGAGGAGGACATGGCTCAGCTCCTTGCAAAGAGGACAGTAGGTCTTGTCCCGAAACCCTGGCCATTCAGCTATGTGTGCAGGTACTTCTTGGTCCCAAACAGATGGGGGCTGGTGCCCATACTTAATCTTCACAATCTCAACCAGCATGCATAGGCAGCACAACTTCAGATTTTCACTGAGTCAGATTATACCATCCCTGGAGCAGAATATGTGGTTTGGCTGCCTGGAGCTCCGGATGCATTCTTCTACATTCACGTCCACAGGCCCCATGCCAGTACCTCCATTTCAGAACAGAAGCGGTCTTGTACCAGTTCCAGGCCATGTCCTTCAGCCTCTCCTTTGCACCATGGGTCTTCATCAAGTGCATGGCAGTGGTTGTGGCCCACCCACGGCGCCTAGGGGTTAGAGTGCACCCTACCTGGATGACTGGCTGAAGCCAGTCTATCTGGAGAGGCAATGGAGAGATGCACAGACCTTCTGTCATGTCATTGGGGAGAGCAATCAACTGGCAGTTCCCATCAGCCTGGTGGGAAGGACGTCGTACAACTGGTCTCTGAATGAGGAGATGGTGAACCACCTGTTGTCCCTGTGTGGCTGTCCCCAGGTGGCCCTGTTTGCTTCCTAGGAGAATGCCAAACTGAGACTCTTTTGTGCCCACCCCCACAGTCCGGAGACACTGATGGAGGATGCCTTCATGAGGCCCTGGACCCCAGGTCTCCTGTATGCCTTTCCTCCCTTCCCATTGATCCAGAGTATTTGATTTCAGAGTCAGGAACAAACAGCGCAGATGATTCTGCTGCCTTCAAACTAGCTGTCATGAATCTAATTCGAGATACAGCTCTTGCAGCAGGTTACACCATTAGGACTGAAGCCCGGCGAAGCAGGACCCGGAGACTTTCGCTAGCTATCTTCAGCGGGGACCGCCCCGGCGATCAGCCCGCCTCCCGGCGTCAGGCGTGGTATAAGAGGAGGCGGTCCGCCAGAATCTCAGTTCTTTCCATGACCGACAGTGCATGCTTCACCGGTAAAGTTCTTTGCTACGCGTCGCTGTGGTTTTTCAAATTTGGTATCTACCTGTGGAAGACTTCTTCTTCAATCAAATTCAGTGTCTGATGTCCTCTCCTACCGGGCATTCTGCTAAGTGTGCGTCAGCAAACAGATACCTTTTAAGGACCCGCATTCAGTGTCGTCAGGTGTCTAGGCCGGACCCACGATACCAAGGCCTGCCCCACTGCAGGGGTTCAATAGCCGCACCAGAATCCGCGGAAGGCCCTTCAAGCCTTTCTACTAGAGGAGACTTGACGATGGCCTCCAAGGAAGATTCGCACACCGGCATGCGGAAAAGAAGAAGAGGGCAGGATCCTGCCCGTCGCGGTCTGGGCCTCCAGTCCCGAGCTCGGGTCTCGCTCAGACCGCTCGCCGCCAGGCCTTCGTCGCTCCGGCTGCGGCCCCGCTGCACACCCTGCTCAGGCCTCTACCGCCAGGCCGTCGTCTTCCTCTTCAGCCCAAAAGGCCTTGGCGAAGTCGGGGAACGCCACCATCACCACCACAAGTCGGGCTCAGGCCCCGGCGTCCAGTCTCCTCTTCCCCGGAAGGCCAGAGCTCACCCCGCTAGGGAAGCCGGTGGATCCGTCGCAGCCAAACCGCCCCGTCGGTCGTCGCCAGCGTTCCTCCGAGCCGACATCGGTCGGTCGACCGTCGTCGGCTTCTTCATCGCATCGGATGTCGGTGGGGACCGACGTCCCGCGACGCTTGAGCGGGGGCTCCGCGCTCCAACGCTGGTCGGACAGGAGCCCCTCATCGAGGAGGATTCGCCTTGCCCGATGTCCAGGCGGGCGCTCCTGGCCACGAGGAGTCTCCCCGGGCCCTCGCCACCGCCCGAGGTCCCGTGGTGCCGTCGCAGGACCCGACGTCCGCCCTCGCCCCTGAGCCGACGCGGGACTGTCCTTGGCCGAGGTGAAGGACCTGTTCACTTACTGGTGGGCTACTGTCAGGAAGGATGTGGTACCCCAGTCCTTCCTCCTCCACCTCCTCCTCCTCCTGTGGTTTCTGCCCGGCCCCACCTTCACCTGTGAGGTCGGGTGGCCATTCCGTCCCAGAGGAGCCTGTGACTCCTCCCAGGGGCAGGCATTCTGAGAGACCTCCGTCTAGATCGTCGCTGTCCTCCGGTCGCCCAGTCCCAAGAGGTCCAGGAGGCGGCGTCGGTCGCCCGTCCGTCGGAGGCTACGGATCTTCTTATTTTCTTCTAGATCTCCATCTCCGGTCTCGCTTCCTCGCCGGACCCACGTGAGACCAAGGTCTCCTCCGGACGATCCATCCTTCATGGATATCCTTAGACATATCCAGGAGAATATGGGTTGGGAAGCAGAGGAACTTGACCCTGAAAGACTACGCCTGGCAAAGTATCTTCAGCAGAAGGACCCTAGGCCTGTGGTGGTGCCACCCTTGGTGGACACTTTTGTGGATGTCACCAAGTGGCGTGAAGCGTCCTCATTCGCTCCCGGCGGTGCGAGAAGGCGGATAGATTGCAAGGGGCCCCAAGGGGACCAGTACTATCTCAACAACCCTGGCTGACTCCCTGGTCATTACTGCCTCTCATGATCGGTCCCAGAGACCGCAGCATTTGAGTGCTCTGCCACGGACCCAGAGTCCAAACAGCTGGACGCTCTGGGAGGCGCGACTACGCTTGCCGACTTGCGCTATCAGGTCCCTGAACTATCTCACCCACATGGTTCAGTTCCAGAACGCCTGTGGGAACAGGGGCTAGAGGCGGCTGAGAAGCTGCCGGAAGGTGAGCAGAAGGAAGAGATGCTTCAGCTCTTCCAGAGCGGGTTCAGACGTGGGAACCCAGGTGCTCAGAGCAGTGTATGATTCTGCGGACTCAGTCAGCCAGGGCGGCTGCTTCAGGCGTGTGCCTTGAGACACTCATGGCTTTGTTGTCTCTGGTTTCACCCCAGACGTCCAGAGGAACATTTTGGGTGCTACCTTTGAAGGTGAGGTGGTGTTTGGTAATCCGACAGAGCGTATAATTACCAAACTGCAAGAGGCTGGAAAAGGCGGTCCGGACAGTCCAGGCGATGTACCGGCGAGGCCTGGCTCCTTCAAGGAGCTAACGCTGTGGCGGACTCAGAGGCAACAGCCCGTTCCGCCACACAGCATAGGGGCTCTGGCTTCCGAAGATCCCAGGGAAGCAGCCCGCTGGCAGAGGTCAACGTCCTTCCAAAGCTACCCAGCGGCGGGCCCTCAGCCGCCACAGCATGACTCCTTTCCAGCCCCGCCCCTCAGGATCAGCGGGACGTTTCGGTCGGGGGTCGATTGCCCGCTTCCTATCGGTTGGCAAGCATAACCACCGACAGGTGGGTTCTTCAATTGGTCAGCAAAGGCCACTTTTTAGAATTCAAGAACGTCCCACCCTCAAGGCCTCCTCTGCTCTCCGATACTCGGGTCAGCACCTGACTTGATTTGGCAAGAGGTGATTGCTCTCTTGGACAAGGGAGTTCAATCTGTCCCAGGGACCAGAGAGGAAGGGATATTATTCTCACTTCTTCCTGGTTCCCAAAAGACAGGGACCTCCGTCCAATTCTGGACTTAGCGACCTCAACCTGTCGGTCAACATAAAGGTTTGCATGGTGACCCTTCGGGTCTCATTCCCATGCTAAAACAAGGTGCCTATTTAGGCGTCCTTAGACATGCAGGATGCCTACCTGCACATCCCCATAGCTCAGGCGCATCAGAGGTTCCTGCGCTTGAGTTCTTAGGCCACCATTTCCAATTCCGAGCTCTTCCCTTGGACTGTCATCCACTCCAAGGGTTTCACCTAGTGCATGGCGTCCGTGGCAGCTGCTCTAAGGAGGAAGGGCCACTATGTGTTCCCGCATTCTGACGATTGGCTTCTCATGGCCTCCTCCAGAGGCGCTTCTGCAAGCGATCCAGGACACTCAGATCCTGTTCAGATCGCCGATTTTGATAAATCAGGAGAAGTGGTCTTGGTACCGTCGCCAGAACCTGCAGTTCATAGGCGCAGTGCTGGACACGGTCCAGGGAGGCCTTCCTCCCAGGCGACAGGCGGGCGCATCAGGTCCATTATAGAGGACCTATCAGCGAATCAGACCGCTCCGGCCAGGTTGGTCCTTCCTTGCTCGGTCACATGGCTGCGCCATTCCACGGTCCCTCGTCGCGACTCCACATGCGCTGCGATCGCAGTGGATGCTCAAAGCGAGTGGGACCAGAGGCAAGACCATCTGCAGCACCGGTCAGAATCACAAAACGAGTGATTCAGGACTGGCAATGGTGGTTAGCCCCTGGTCGCTCTCCAAGGGCGTCCTTTCGAGCACCGTCCCAGAGATTACACTCACCACGGACGCTTCAGGTCTTGGGTGGGAGCTCACCTGGACGGGGTGAAGTCTCAGGGCGTATGGAGTCCGCTGGAAGTTCATCTGCACATAAATGTTCTGGAGATGAGAGCGGTACTCTACGCTCTCCAGGCTTTCCAGTCCTTAATCCCACCTGTACCATCCTGCTTCAGACGGACAACACGGCGGTGATGTACTACCTCAACAAACAGGAGGTGCACACTCTTACCCCTTTGCAGGAGGCCATGAGAGGTGGGATTGGGTAACCGGACACGGCGCAAGTCTAGTCGCGTACACGTTCCCGCATGGACAACACGATCGCGACCGCCTGAGTCGCTCCCAGGCCAGAGTCCACGAGTGGGAACTTCTTCAGGAGGTCGTGGAGGATCTGTTCCTTCGATGGGGAACTCCAGAGTTAGACTTATTCGCATCCCCATCCAATGCAAAACTGCCCAATTTCTGCTCGCTAGATCCAGGGCCTGGAGTTTTCTGGCGAGACGCGCTTGTCCATCTCCTGGGAGAACAGGTTCCTCTATGCCTTCCCTCCTTTCCCGTTGATCCAGAGAGTTCTGCTCAAACTGCGCGGGGCCGGCTGCGTTTGATTCTGGTGGCCCCATTCTGGCCCAGACAAATCTGTTTCCCATTGCTGGCGCAGCTGTCTAGGGAACCTCCACTCCACTGCCGGCGAGTTCTCACCTTCTGTCTCAGGAGCAAGGTTCGTTATTGCATCCGGATCTGCGGTCTTTGAACCTGCGCTTGGCTCCTAGAGCGTAGCCATCATGCGACACGGGGGTCTCGCAGGAGGTTGCAGAGGTACTCTCTGCAGCCAAGCCGCTACTCACGCTACTTACGCCATGAAATGACACAGATTCTGTCTTTGGTCACGGGCTCATGACCTTTCTCCTTTAGGTTGCCCTGTGGGCAGTCTTGGACTACCTCCTCTCCCTTTTCACTGGGGTTAGCCTACTTCTCTATTAAAGTACACCTTTGTGCTATTTCGGCCTATCACCAGCCGGTGGGCACTGCACCATTGCTCAACTGGACGCTTCTCGGGAGTTCCTGAGAGGGTGCTGCACCTAGGCCTCCTATTAAAGATCCGATTCCTCCATGGGATCTCCTTTTGTTTTGGAGCAACTCACGCTCCCTCCCTTTGAACCAGCCACGGATTCGAGCTCGTTTTCTGTCTTGGAAGACGTTGTTTTAGTTGCAGTTACTTCAGCCAGAAGATTTCTGAGCTTCATGCCTGATGTGTAAGGAGCCTTATTTGGTTTTCACCAAGACAGAGTGTCTCTGAGAACGAATCCTAAGTTTTGCCTAAGGTGGTTTCAGCTCTGACCTTAAATCAAGATATTGACCTTCCGGTCTACTTCCAACTATTCCAATAGAGGAGAGGCTTTGCTCCATACTCTTGATGTTCACTGCAGCCTGAGGTATTACTCGATAGAACTAAGTTCTTCGGCTTCGAGCAACTTTTTGTGTCCTTCAGCACAGAGAATGAGAGGTCACAGTGTCTAGCAATCCTTATCCGCTGGCTTGTGCAATGCATCTCTCATTGCTACCAATCCAAACAAAAGCCCTCCCGGTTCCATCCGGGGCCATTCTACTAGGGGTGTAGCCACTTCTTTGCAGCTCTCAAGAATGTCTCAACCTCAACTATTTGCGCTGCAGCTACTTGGAACTCTGTGCATACCTTTATCAGGCATTATAGTCTGGATATCGCTTCTAGGCGAAGGGCTGGTTTCGACAGGCGTGCTGCAGAGACCTCCTGTCCTAAATCGAGGTTGGGCTGCTGCTCCTCGGTTTCTTCTTCCTTTCCTCCTCCCGATGTGAAGGGGTCAAGCTTTACTGCTTGGGAATCAGTCCTAATAGTGTAACCTGCTGCAAGAGCTGTATCTCAAGTAAGATAGTACAGATTCACGTAAGAACTTACCGTAACAGTAGATCTTCAAGACAGCTCTTGCATCAGGTACCTTCCACTCGCCATACCCCCTTGGAGGAGGTCTTGCCGCAGTTGCTCCTCTAGGACGGAGGAGTGGGGAAGAAAGGATGGGTTTCAGTACTCTTTTGCCTTCTGACGGTGGATCCTCGGTCTCCTAGCTATGCAACCTCTGGCCAGGAGTCTCCGAGCGGAGGGCTAGAGTTCTAGGCGGGACCGCCCCTCTTACCACGCCCTGACCTCGGAGGCGGGTCGACGTCGATGTCCCGCTGAAGATAGCTAGCTAGAAAGTCTCCGGGTCCTGGCGCCTGCCAGCTTCAGTCCTAATGGTGTAACCTGCCGCAAGAGCTGTTCTCGGAGATCTACCACGTAAGTTCTACGTAACTGCACTTTCTGGTAACCTGATCTCCGCAGCCTCAGCAGCAGGTTTCCACAGCGATCGCCTTCTGCCCAGACCTGCCAACCAGAGTTGAGGACTGTCCTGCACCTGTAGCTAGGTCCATGCACTCACGGCCTAACTACTTAGCGGCTTGCATCCAGACCTTGGGTCTTTCTGAGGATGTCCTTCATGTCATGGAGACCTCCAGGAAGGAGCTGATTCACAGGTGCAGAGCCTTTAAATGGACAAGATTTACCATTTGGTGCCAGGCAATAAACTTGATCTGCTTGTCTGCCCTGTGATTAGCATCCTGAACTACCTCTGGTCCTTTTCCTAGCCGGAACTGCAGGCGATGAACCTTCATGTGTACCTGGAAGCCAGCTCTGTTTACCAGATGCAGGCTGGTATGCTGACAGTGGCCCAGGAGAAGATGGTTGGATGTCTTATCAAGGCCCTTGACCATTAGACTCCTCCAATGTGTGATCTGGGTCCACCATGGGACTTAGTGCTGGCTATTGTCATGGGAAAGACTTTTGAGCTGATGCACAGATGTGAATTGTCACACCTGTCGTGGGAGACAGCCTTCCTGGTTGCCATTACGTTTGCCAGAAGGAGAGGGAGCTCCAGGCACTCTTGGTTGACACTGTCTGATCTTCCACAAGGACAGAGTTATCCTTGCCCAACCCAAAACTCCTCCCAAAAGTAGTATTGGAGTTTCACCTTAATCACTTGATTAACTTACTGGTTTACTTACCAGCCCTACTTTGGAGGCCTTCATGGCTCCATACCATGAACTTGCATAGAGCACACTTGTATTATGTGAAGCATACAGCTAGAGTTTGAGGACCTGTCACCTACAGACCAGCAGCAAAGCAGTCACAAGGTTGTTGCATCTTGCCTCGACCTCGCCTATCAGTTGGCTGATCAGAAGCCTCCCATTGGGATCAGTGCTCATTCCACCAGACATACCTCTGCCTCTGTAGTTATTCCAAGTGTATGCCCATGCAGGACAGCTGTAGGGCTACTACCTGGAGGTTGGCACACACCTTCATTTCCCATTACTGCATCGACTTTAGTCGTGGCAGGATGCACATTTTGGACCTCAGTTCTCCTATCTCTATTCACCAGCTAGGATGTGCACCTTGCCCTCCTCCTGGAGAAGTGCTTGGAGTCTGCCTGAGTGTGGATAAATGAACCATCTCCACACCCCTAGAAGAATAGGTTATCACCTAAAATCGTTCTCAGAGTGGTGTGTGGTTCACATTCACACAACCCACCTGGTCTCCATGGGCAAATGGTACCTGATCCTTCTTCCAGCATGCAGTATCTTGCGCCATGGGATGGAGTCGGATATATCCATCTGGGGTGGAGGACATTAGCTTAAAGACATTCTGGCCAAATATCGCATTCTGGTGGACCTGCCAGTGTGGGTGTGAGTCATGTACCACTCTAAGAACTACAGTTATAGATGATTAACCTATTCTTTCCTGCTAGACGGGTTGTAAATGTTGGGCAGTTTCCAGTACGGTTATATGTCCGAGAGCAGTCTTTAAACTGTTTTGGACACCCAGAGTGTGAACTATAATTTCAGTCTTAGTTGGTATTTCAGGAAGATTATCCTGCTGTGGAATGGTGATGTTGGCCTTAAATGACTGCCAAACCATAAACCAGTTAGTAATTAATCCAGCATGGCCACAAAGGGTGACATCACCATAGGAGTACCTTACAGTGTCCCCAGCCTCTTAAGATATTTAGAGTTACTGTTTACTAGAAAAGATGTCAGTGAGTCAAGAAACTCTTTACAGAGACCTCCTGGAATTATACAGTAAAATGTTCATACAAGATCAGTAAACATACCAAATACTGCATTTAATAAAAAAAACAGTAACTTAAGTCAGGTACAGTTAAAAGTTTTAAAATAATGAGATCAACATTATTTTAAAACTTAACACTGGACAAAGAGACATTTTGCAAAATGTTACAAAAGCATGGTGCAAAACACCTTAAAGAAAATTAACATAATTTGATTGGCCTTTATATTCCTTCAGAGATATCCAGTCAGTTTCTCAGTGAATACTGAGTATGAACTAGAACCAGCAAAAAGGAAATCGGGTTGCCAAGCAAAGCTTTTATAGATATGGTGATATGGATGTAGCTGTGGAGCAGCACTGGTGCTGTCTGCATGGTGGCTGCTAGTCCATCCTCATCCACCTGGCTGCAAGGATGGTGCCACCATGGTGTTCCTGATCCTGCAGATAGGGATAGTTGTATCATGAAAACAAATTTCCTGGTACACTAGTGGCTAAACTTAACATTTAGTCCTGTGGAATCATCATCTATTTTGGAAGGTGTGGGGTATGTCTTGCTGGAAAAGTAGCCACTGGTGTCCAACTTTAATATTTTTGGTTAAGAATATTGTCTTCCATGACTTTTGAATACCTTTCATATAAAGCTCAAAGCTTTAGCACATTCAGATTGTTTGTCGATGCATGTAGAATCCAGAGTAGTGTCGAGGTTCTGTGCCTGAGTAATCAGAACCGTGTTTTGGACATTGTTTTAATGATCACTGCACTGCAAATTTGTCTAGAGTAACATAAATCATTACAGTAACTGGAACTGCTTTAGAATCTTTGATTATAAGTCATTTGTTCTTTAAAATGATTTTCATGGAACCGACGATGCAACAGTAAAATGTCACTGAAGCTTGCTCATGTTATCTACAGCTTTCAGAATGTATGGCCCTCGACTCATGTGGTCATCGGAGAGACTGGTAATTTCCACAGCTTTTGGTCACTAGAAAAATAAATAAACCTATGGAGACTTGTACCTTAATTTTCTTTTTCACAATCTTTCATTACGGGATGTCATGATTTTTACAGTTCACGTAAAGAAATTGCATCTTGATAAGAATCAGATAGTTATTTGAACACAAAAAGTGCCGAGTTAAATAGGGCTGGAGATTACAAGGCCACTGTCTAAAACACAAGGGTTGCTTACAGTCAACATATTTGGTAGTGCTATAGTATATCTTCCTAGACTCAATTTTCTCCATGGAATCCCACTCCTCCAAGGTCCAAAACTGAGGCCCTAGGACCTCGCAGGAGCAAGTCTTTTAGTCAGGGGGCAGCAACAGCTACTGGCTGTGTATGCCTACATGACAGTACATGGAGATGTGCATCTGCCAGTAACCATTGCTGGCCCCCTCGCCTCACTGAGTTATACTTACAGTTGTCAAGTGTGACTGTTTGAATGAGTCTCATCCCAGTTTGCATAGGTTCAGTATTTGGGGAGGTTGGATATGGAGGACTTGCAAAAGCGCCATCTTTAGTGATTATTTTTCCATCATCACAAGAGAAGACAGTGGGCCTCTACCAGTGCATTGCAGCGAGGCAGCCAGTATTTACCAGCGGCAGGGTCTAGAAAGGGCTAGCAGCCCTAAAGATAGGTAAGGCTGTAATGGCATGCGTCCAAGGTGCTCAAGGAACTGGCAACAAAACTTTGGAGATGGAGAGTGACCTGCAGTGGCTAAAGAGGCGGGCTAAGGTTTGGCAGTTGAAATACAGTGCTAAACAGTGCAAGGTGAAGCACCTAGGAACAAGAACCAGGGACAAATCCAGCCCAGTGGCACAGAGGGGTTGAGGCGCTGGACGCCTCACCTCTTATGACACCAGCAGCCCTGGTATGGGAATGGAGCAGAGTTGCTTGGGGCTGGCTAGGGGGATGAGATTGAGCCTTCCGAGGACTGTTTTCCTCCCTCGGAAGGTGTGTTCTGCTGCTTGCTTGCCACCTGGAGGAATCTGGGTGGCAGCACATTGAGACCCCAGATGCAGGACACTGAGGGCACTTCTTTGGAACTCACATTGTTTCCATTGCATGTGCAGTAGGCCTAAGGGAAAAAGTCAGGAAAACCCTGATTGCAGGATAAGGCTTGGTCCCCGCAAGCCCTGCACCCAGTGACCACGGTCCTGTGGCAAGGATTAATGGAGCAAGGTAAGCCCCAGAAAAGCCAGATGATGAGGCCAAGGAACTAGTCAGAATTAGTAGTGAAACTGGTGCAAAAAAAAAGAAATAACAACCCTGGGAGAGACTACTGGATGGGAGGGGAAAGCTGATCACTACAGCTCAGGAAAATGGAACTCTCCCTCTAGAACTAAGGCTGTCTTCATCTGACATGCTCTTCAAGAAAGAACTCCAAAACATCCTTATGTGCAGTGATAGATGCGCATGTGACTGATTATGCACCCCCAATGGCTAGCTCTTACCTCCCTCCCCACAACAGTGTGTCTCACACTTTTACTACTGCCATGCACTTTATTGCAACTTGTGTCCACATTTTATGGACTATGTCGTATCCTTCTAGGTTTTCACTCTTGTCCTGTGGCATACCTCTGGGATCTGATTACAGTATCTTGTTTTCACCCTTGTAGCTGTCTGATACCACAGTAAAATGCTCTGTTACTGTAATGTGTTCCTGTAGCACTGCTGAACCATGGTTAAATGCTTTGTCCTGTAAAGTTATGTGCTGTCATGTATCTCTGCACTCTGCTCTAAACTCTGTTATCTCTGTGTGACTACTGTTACCATTGTCTGTAACCTCTCTGGTCGTGCCTGAAATAGGCAATGTTATTGTACCAGCGCATCTACCCAGTAATCAAAAATTAAAACACATTTTCTCTTTGCTAACGTTTCAAGTGCTTTGCCAAGAATAGCTGTCAAACTGACAGGTCTGTAGTTGTCCACCATATTCTTTTTCCTATCTTAAAATTGGAACAACAGTGGCACATCTCAGCCCTCAGCAACCTCTCCTTATTATAAAATATATTGTACAGCCTGGTTATAGGTCCTATAATACAATCAAATGTTTCCTTCAATAATTTGGGCTGTATTTCGTCTGGACCTGCTGATTTATTTGGTTTTGATTTTAGACAATACTGACAGTACTTCTTCCTTTTAAGCGCTCATTCCCAAGCTGATCCTCCTCTCTCGATAGACCATTCAGATGTAGCCTACAGCTCTGCCCCAAAATCATCTCTTGCCAGATTAGACTCCCTGTACAATGCCTTTTGTCATTTCACTTCCAACTTTTGTACCCACCACTGCTCCCTTTACTCTGCCCTATCCTCTCTCAAGATCAACGCTATACATAGTGCTGCTTTTGTCGGCAAGTACTGGTTCAATGCCCTACCCTGCTATCTCACAGACCTTCTATTTCCCTCCCCAACATCAGGCTACTGCCTTGGAACCCGGATCTCCTGTACTTTCTCTTCCCAACCCCACTCACAATCTGGAAAGGCAGATTTCTTCAGACTTCCCAATATTTGGAATAGTCTCCCCAACTCCATACACCTTGCTCCCAGTCTAGCCAAGTTCAAAAAGCTAATAAAACTTCTCTGCCCTCTGCTGCTGCCTCTTCCACCCCACCCTGACCCCACTGCCCTTGCAAATCTGTTTTATTCAGCTTACCTTCAGTGCATTAATCATTTTTCTTACACATAATGGGCGGGGGCGCCACGCCAGCATCACTCCTCTTACACCCCCATAGGATGCAGTAACTGGAGTGCGTAGCTGCTATGCACCAGATTCTCCCGTCAAGAGCAGATCTATATAATGTGCCTGGGGCTGGTGGGGGGCATGCCAGTACTGTGCACCAAGGCACGAGTGCTGGCTGCAGGGTGCGAGGGAGGGCGAGAGAATGGCAGGAGAACCCTGCTGAGTGCACTCCATGCTCTGCACCACGATCTGCACTCCAGCAGCAGAAGTGATCCCCAATTCCCATACACACCGACACCTGCCCGGAACCGTCAGGACAGTGTGGACCCCCACAGCACCGGAATCCTGGCCCAGCACAGTATTCTGCACTCCACCACATGGACGCCCCACCCCACAGGCAACAATGAACCCCCACAGACGCATAGGGTCCCCGTCCTGGTGTGAGTAGATCACACACACACATACCCGGTCCATGCTTAGCAGGTGACCCGACGTCATGTGGCGTCAGTATAAAGGTTCAGTCCCCCACTTCCACCTCCCAGTTCTTTTCCCGTCTATTAGCTGGTGTCAGCACCACGGGTAGTTCAGCCAGCCTTCCTCTCTGCCGGTAGCTTTACCATCTTTTTTCGATTCTTCGACTAAACTGCCAGGCATTCAGCAATGTATGTCATCCCACTCCCTCCAGGTACAAAATGAGTGCGACTTGTGCAGCGCCAACTCCCGCACAAGGACAGCCATTCCCAGTGCCTCTTCTATCTAGGCCCGGATCATCAGGTGGAGAAGTTCCAGTACTGCCTTAAATTCAACGCCGCCATCCGCAGACGGAGGCAGCAGTCCGTGGAGGCCCACATGTTAAGAAGAAAATGTCCTCCATGGAGAAGGAGTTAAAATCTCCATAGGCGTTCCCTTCCCGAAGGCCATACGTGAAGGCAAGAAACACAGGATAAGGCTCCTCATCCACTGCATCTTCTTGAGGTCACTGTGCTACAGGAACTTCCCTCAGGGACCGCTCATGCCTTGGGAGGCTTCAAGCGTGTCCGGCCCACCCATCTGGCTCGCGCTGTGGACCTTGGTGCCTCCGGGCAATTGGAGGCCTCCGCTCCCAGTAAAGCTGCCACCGTATGCCTACTGGTTTGAGCAGCTCCAGTAAGCCAGACGTCCAACTCCCTCTGACACCCACGGAGACGGTTGATAAGTCACCCAACCTTCAGGCGGCGCGACGGCCCTCTTTCACCCAACCAGGCCGCTAATCCTTCGCGACCTGCCTCTGGCAATGGGTCTGATAAGATGGACGCCGGCTCTCCAGGGTCCGCCCGACTCCACTGATAAGTCAACATCGGCCTGCCCGACGCCTGCATGGCTGCTGAACTGACGCCGACCCACTCATGTCTGCCGCTCCAGGATCCCTGCAGCCTTCACTGCCCTCTGAGGACCCTGGGTCTCCTCAGCCTGACCCCGGGATTTTCCCTCCATCCTGGGCGATGCCGAGGTTCATGCTGCACACCCCTTCAGGCGTCCGCCCGCTGGGCAAATGACCTGATATCGGTTCCCCGGACACGGCTCGATGCTGGGCGACATCCGCTCCAGCACAGGCCTTCCGCCCACTGGTCTTTCTGCCCAAGCCCGCCAGTGGGCCCCTCCGCCAGGCAGACTCCAGCAGCCCCGGTTCCCGGTATCCGATGCCGTCGTATCCAACGCCGTCTTACCGGCTCTGCAGTATCTGATGCCCCAGTACGGCGGCGGCCTATCCAGCAGCTGCAGTACCCGGTGCCTCAATGCCAGCGCTGGGTTTCCCACCGTCTGGTTATGGATACGTGTCTTACGTGTACAATCAATACCCGTATCCCTCCTCCTCACCGCCCTCAGCCACCGGTGGACTTGGAACTCTGGCCTCCCTGGTGGGCTGAGGCCAAGGCTCAGCTCACCAGAGAGGTGGAGAGTCATCTCACGCACAACGGTTGCAGATTCAGCTCCCGTCGTCTGCGACAACAGACTCCCTCCGGACACCAGGGGCGAGCCCCTCTGGTTCCAGGGCGGGGCAGGATAAGCTTCCCTGAGGATTTTCCAAGGGATTCTTTCCCCCCCACACCGGGAGAGGGTCTTCCTCTTCATCTTCTTCCTCCTCAGGCGATTCCGATGGTTGCTCCAAGCTAGATGATGAGCCACACCTCCGTCTAAGCCCAGGCCTAGGACTCCTCCAGGATCCTCCCTTACGAGTTGCGCAAAATCCAGGAGGTTCACAAGTGGCATTCCTTGGAGCCGATCCACAGCGTAAGAAGCTCGCTGAGCATCTGGACCTGCCCGAGACAGCTCCTACCTTGGTGCCACCCTGCATTGAGCCTCATGCCGATCTTGTTTCCACTATTTGGAAGCAACCGTCAGCTTTAGCCCCGCTTCGGAAGTCAAACAGGCTATATCAGGCTCCAGAGGGTGTTGATTTTCTAGATTCTCACCCTCATGCTGATTCGGTCGTGATTAGGCCATGGCCAGACAGCTAACCCGAAACATCTGAGCTCGCTCCACCTGGCCAAGAATCCGCCTTCTGACCAGTATGGGAAGGAGATCTTTGCTTCTTCCACTCTGGGAATTAGGGCCCAAATTATGTCGGTCACATGGGGATTACCAGAAGGCGATTCTTAATGAGGTTACAGTCAGACTGGACTCCCTTCCTGACTCTCAGGTCAAACAGGAAGTGGCTGACCCGTCCTCGCTCTGCACATTCAGCCAGTCAGCACATGCTTTGTGCTACATATGCAGCGGACACTGCTGGTAGGAGCTCCTCTTTGCTGTAGGCTTATGGCCTCATACCTGGTCTGCGTGTCAGGGTTGGTCCTGGAAGTGCAGTCCGCTATTCAGGAAGCGCCCTTCCGGGTTCGGTGCTGTTTGGTGGTGATGTCAAGGACATTATAACCGATCTGCAGGAGAAGGGGCCACACTGAAGTCTTTGGACCCCATGTACCACCCCATCAAATGCAGTGTCATCCCTTTCACAGGCGGAATTGACAAAAGGCGAAACCCGGGAAAGCAGGCCAATAAATGCCAAGCCCCTCCGCTGCCAAGCCCCTCCACCCAAAAAGCAGCAGGTACTTCAGCCGCAACGCTGCCCCACACCACCTGATCCTTTGTTCCCACAGCCTCTGGGCCTTCCAGAGGAACCAGTAGAGGGAGGTTTTCCTCCTCTTCCTGGGTTAGGAGAGGATAACTTCAGATTCCTGGGTGCTCCAGCTGATCGCAGAAGGACACTCAATAGAGTTTCTTCAGAAACCCCTCAATACCATTCCCCATGTCGCCGTGACTCCCAGGAACATCATCTTCTGTCCAGAAAGAGATTTCAGCACTTTTTGCTGAAGGAGGTAGAACCGCCCCATTCCTCTCCGCCACTTCCTTTCCTTCTGGTCTGCTGTTACCACTGACAGGTGGGTTCTTGAAGTGGTTGGACAGGGACTGCCTCTGAATTTGAGCAGTACCTCCAAGCCGAGCCTGCGCCTCGGAGGGAAGAGTGTCTGCCCAGACCCAGTCAGCTCTTTGAGACGACATTGCTCAGCTCCTCCTCTTCCTCAAGGAGGCAGTAGCTCCAGTGGCAGATCCTCCAGCAGACCCAGGCTTTGTCTCCAGGTACTTCTTGGTGCCCAAGTGGACGGAGGGCTGGCTCCCCATTCTAGATTTCCACAACCTGAATCAATATCTCAGGTCACGCACCTTTCAGATGGTCACTCTGTCCCAGATCATACCATCCTTGGAGCGAAACATGGTTCTTTTCACTGGATCTGCAGGACGATTCTTTCACATCCCAATCCGTCTATCTCATCAGAGGTTCCTCCACTTCAGAGACCGAGGACCCTTGCACGAGTTCAGACATGCCTTCTGCCTGTCTTCGGACCCATGGGTTTTCACCAAATGCATTGCAGTGGTGGTAGCCCATCTCAGACATCGTGGGGGTCGAATCTACCCCTACCTCGACGATTGGCTCCTAGCAGGTCCCACCCAGCAGGAGTGGAGAGGTCCAGGGACCTGGCCCTCTAGACCTGCTCCCAACTCGGCTTCTCATCAGCGAGGCCAAGTCAGAACTCGTTCCTTGCCAGGTAATGTGCTTCATTGGGGCCAGAGCTCAACTTTCGTCAAGCCAGAGCTTGGCTCCTGGGACAGGGCAGAGGTTCTCCTTTGCCCAATCATTTCTGGTTGGGCAATTGTGCGCTGCCCGGGACTTTCTGTGCCTTCTGGGTTACATTGCAGCTGCCACCCTCAAGTCGTCTGGGTCCGCTGCACATGCCCCTCCAATGGGGAGCTGGCCACCCAGTGGACTCAGCGCCACGGTCATTTTGACCAGCTGATCACTGTGACCCAGAAGATGTGCGACATTCTCCAGTGGTGGACTGCCCCAGAACGGGTGCAGGAAGGGATCCCATTTGTCCGCCTCGAGCCGATGGTCGCTCTTTTCAATCGATGCCTTTTCCATGGGCTGGGAGCCCATATGGGGACAGTAGAGCCCACTGTCCCTGGACCTCTGAGGAGTCCCGATGCCACCCCAACCTGTTGGAGCTCAGAGCAGTCAGTGGGCGCTGTCAGCCTCGCTCCTCAGCTCTGGGGTCAAGTGGTTCAAGTCTAGACGACAATACCATAACCGCGGCACTACATCAACAAACAGGGCAGCACGTATTCCTGCCTGCTATGCAAGGAGGCACTCGAATCTGGACCCTCATCAGCCTGGTTGGAGGTGGATCTCCCAGCCATTCATGTGGCAGGAATCTCGAACCAGCTGGTGGATGCTCTCAGCCACATAGGCCAGACATCCCATGAGTGGTCACTCCGGCCAGAGGTAGCTTATAACTTGTTCTTCTGTTGGGGCAAACCGATGGTGGACCTGTTTGCCCAGGAAAACACCAGGCTGAGGCTGTATCATGCCCACCCCCTCAGCAAGGCTCGCTGCAGGGATGTCTTCTCGAGGCCGTGGACCCCAGGCCTCCACGCCTTCCTTCCATTTCCCTTGATCCACAAGGTGTTACTCAAGATGAGGAGGGCAAGGCGCAGGTGATCCTGGTAACCCCAGAATGGCTGCGCCAGTTCTGGTACCCAGATCTCTCAGCCTCAGCTACAGGCCCCGGAGCGCTTTGTACACGCCCGGACCTGATATCTCTGAATCAGGGAAAGTTTTCCATCCAGACCTTCAATCCTGCACCTGACAGCCTGGTACCTCAACAGCTAGAGTTCCAGGCTTTGGGTCTTCCGGGATGTCTACACCGTAGTGGAGGCATCTCGAAAGAATCGACCAGGAATGTTATGCCTTCAAATGGAAACGATTTTCCATTTGGAGTCAGGTAGGAGTCTGGACCCTTTATCCTGTTCTGTGGCTAACATTTCGACTACCTTTGGTCTCTCTCCAAAAGGTCTACAGTCATCGACCCTTAGGGTGCACCTGGCAGCCATTTCTGCTTACGGCAGCGGTCAGTCAGTTACTAGGCGCAAGAGACAGTGGTCGGTGTTTTTTCAAAGGCCTGATCACATATCCTCCTGCGGTGAACCTCCACCTCCGTGGGATCTCTTGCTGGTTTTGCAAAGCTCGTGGCAAACCATTCAAACCCATGCACAAGTGTGAGGTTTCACACCTGTTGAGGAAGACTGCTTTCCTGGTGGCTATCACATCAGCCAGAAGGACAGGAGCGCCCAGGCACTTTCAGTGGACTCCCTTATCTGGTCTTCCACAGGGACAAAGTTGTCCCGCGCCCCACCTGAAATTCCTTCCATAGGTGGTGTCAGAGTTTCACCTTAACCAGGTGTTGACTCTGCGGTATACTACCCTAATTACACCTCAGACGCAGAGTACAGGCTCCATACTTTGGGCGTGAGAGATGCTGTCTCCTTTACAAGGAGAGAACGGCAGAAATTTGTGAAGAGATTCGCTAGCTGTTTGTCACCTACGGTGAAGCCGCTCTGGCAGACCTGCAGCCAAACGGACCATTGCAAGGTGGATCACATCATGCATAGCTCTGTGCTATGAGTTGGCGGGCAAGGAGCCTCCCAGAGGGATAAGAGCTCATTCTACCGCCATACTGTTGCATCGGTGGCTACTTCCAGGGACATCCCTATCCAGAAATCTGTCGGCTGCTACCTGGAAGTCAGCAACACTTTATTGCCCACTACCACATCGACCTGGAGTCACCGGGATGCTGGTTTTGGGGTCTTGTCCTCCAATCTCTATTTCCCAAGTAGGGTGTGCGCCTTGCCTCCTCCTCCCAGAGAACTGTTTGAGTCTGTTAGGAGTGTGGATGAACAAATATCCACGCCCTAGAAGAACAGATTACTCACCTGTAACAGTAGTTCTAGGAGTGGTATATGTTGGTCATCCACACACACACACGACCTCCTGGCTTTGGCACAACCTTGCTTCCAGCGGCTAAGATCTGGCGGCATGGGGTGGAGCCAAGGTATTTATCACCGGGGTGGTGGGAGGAGCCAGCTTGAATACTTCCAGCAAGATTTAAAGGGAAAGGGACATGCCAGAAAGTGTGAATGAACAACATATACCACTCCTAGAACTACTGTCACAGGTGACCTGTTCTTCCGTCCCATCTATATTTTGACTGGGCTGCACCTAGGCCTACCTGTGATGTATTTGTTTGTAACAAAATGGTTTCTTAGAATCAAGATTTCTTAAACGGGTTGAACATAATGAAGCCTTAATGGTTTGAAAAGCTTCATCGCACTAGGGGTCCATTTCACATTATTTGAGTACCATTTTTCATGAGTTCAGTGAGGGGAGAAGCTAACTTGCAAAGTTGCGAACAAGTCTCCAATAACCAGCCAGCTCTAAAATGACCTGACATGTTTCTTTGTTTTAGGGACAGGGCTGTTGGCTACAGCTTGTATTTTAGAAATTTCTGCCTTAACTTTTCCATTTCCCAACACATAGCCCAAATATCTGGTTTCCTGCTTGCCCAATGCACATTTGATAGGATTAATTAATAGTCAGATCTGCATTTTGATAGCTTGTATAACTGCTCATAGATTTTCCAGTCTGACTGTACACTACGACATCATCCAGGTACGCAGTGCAATAACCAGTGTGAGGTGATAAAATGACATCCATGTACTGCTGGAATGTAGCTGGCACACCATGTAAACCAAATGGCATGGTAGTGAACTAATCCAACAGGAGTGGCAAATGCAGTTTTGCCACTGAATTCTTTAGCTAAAGTGATTTGCCAGTAACCCTTGGGGAGATTGAGGTACTGATATACTTTTGCGCCACCAGTCTATCCACCAAATCATCTGTTCTGGGCATAGGATGACTGTCAAATTCTGACACTTAATTAAGTTTCCTAAAATCAAGGCAGATTCTAACACCCCTTCTTTTTTGTTTACAGTTACCTTTGGAGATGACCAAGCACTCCATTTCTTTAACCACATCAGCTCTTAACCGCTGTGGTAACCTGTATTTCTTCTGCCTAATAGGGCGAGCATTCCTTGTCACTATTACATGCTCACCACTTTTGCTCAGCCTGGTACTGTGGTAAAAGTACTGTGAAATGTCTTTAGCACATTACTAATTTGTGCGGTTTGTTCTGTATTAAGGAAACATTAACATTTACAGCATCAGTAGTTAGATTGTTCCAGTCTGTCATAAGCTACATCACTGTCTTCTTTATCAGTTTCTGGTAAAACTAGCAAAGCAGCTTTTGGCATTTTTTCAACCCATTTCTTGAGGATGTTAGCATGGTATACAGTATCTTTGTAGGATTTTTCCTGTCAGGGTTGTTAGTCTCAGAGCTAACGGTGCCAGTACATCTAAGCACTCTATAAGGCCCTTGCCACTTTATTATACGGTTTATTTTCTATTGTGGGTAACAGTAGCTAAACCTTTTCACCTGGCTTAAAACTTTTTCTTTTACCCCAAGATCATAATATACCTTCTGCTGGTTTTGGCCTCTTCCTGATTACTGTGGGCAATTTCAACATATTTTGTCAGCTTCTTTCTTGGGCATACATATAAGATGTTATAGATTGTTTCTGAGTGGGTTATCGTCCCATGTTTCTTTTATCACATCCAGTGGCCCTCTTGGCTACCTACCATACAGCATTTCAAGCGGTGAAAACCTTGTTGAAGCCTGTGGCAATTCTCTGTAAGCAAAAAAGTAGGCAAGTATTGGTCCCAATCTTTCCCTTCCCTTTGCAAATCTTTTTAACATGTTTTAGGGTTTGGTTAAAACGCTCAACAAGACCATCTGTCGAGAGTGATAGGGAGGTTCTTATAGCAGTGATACCTAGGAGTCTGTACAGCCCTTAGTAATATAGCACCAAAATTACTACCCTGATCGGTAATAATTTCTTTAGGTATGCCCACTCTGTTGAAAAGTTTTGGTAAGCTCTGCTGCAGCTTTTGAAGCTGTGACAGTACTCATTGGAATTGCTTCTGGGTATCAAGTAGAATAGTCACATACTACCAGGATAAATCTATTACCCTTTTACTTTTGTCTAAAGAACCAACCACATCCATTGCAATTCTCTCAAAGGCACATCTATCAAGGGTAGTGGCACCTTGTCTTAATAGGTAGCAACATCTTCATGAATTCCAGGCCAGTGAAATCTGTACAACAATCTGGCAAGGGTGCGACCCCTCCCTGAGTGACCAGCCATAGGCTGTCATGTACTACCTGTAATGACTCTGTTCTCTACTTCTGTGGTATAACCAATTGTTCTGTTACTGTGTCTGAGGTTTATCCCAAACTCCGCACGGTAACCCATTACATTTTTAAACATCGGTTCACCCTGTTTTGGTTTACCTCAGCTGCTCAAAATAACCCTGAGAGAAACATCGTTAGCTTGCTCTGAAACACAGTCACAATCCATTATGAGTTTAGCCTCAGCATTTTTATATTTTAACCCTTTATGTCCATTAGTCATTTGTTACCACTGTTGTTTCAGACATCTTTCTTTCCTGGACTTTCAGATCTTGGAGCTGTTCTCAAACAAGTTCGAAACAAAATCACTGAAAGGAAAAGTGTCCCCACCATTTGAGATTTTCTTTGCCTGAGCTCTTGTTACCACTGCTGCTGAAACTACAGGGTTCAGTTCCTCTGAGATTAACTCAGTAAATCCTGGAAAGTCATTTCCAATAATCACAGGTACAGGTAACGTGAGGTACTACCCTACTTTCATTTGGTGCTACACACCTTAATGGTTAGATTCACTTGGGTGGTGGGATAGAATAGAGTGTCCCGTGGATGCAGATGACACCAGTACTTGGTCCTTTTGCACAGTGTTTTCCAGAACTTCAACATGCACTAGGGTCTATTTGCTTCCTGAATCAGTGAGTCCTTTACAGTCTTATCCCCACCTTCACATCTGTTATGTACTTGCCCCAGTTTGCTCCAGTGTCACTCTTCTTACTATGACAATTTCTTGCAATATGGCCTGACTTGTTACAGTTATAACAAATGATGTCTTTGGTGGCAGGTTTGTTATCCCCACCAGAGTTCTTATCAGACTTTGAGTTTAAATGGGAAAAGAGGGTCTTACCAGTGCTTGGCTGTTACCTCACTGCTGTGGCATCTGTCTGGCCATTTGGCAGTCCTCGGCCAAAGAAACAGCCTTTTTCCCACTTTCTGGTCGATATGTTCTTTTCACCCAAAGCTGTACATCTGTAGGCAGGATGTTGACACATTGCCCTGTTAATGTATCAGTGATCTATGGTACTGTTTTGCCCTCTGGTTGGAGCCATTTAATAAGGAGCTCTTTGAGTCGGGTGAAGGCTTTCTAGGATTGTCGAATGCGTTGTACTTCAGGGACCGGAGTCTTTGCCTGTAGGTTTCTCCTGAGATGTATCTTTTCAGGATTTCTTTTTCACAAGGTCATAGTTTTCTGACTGTGCAGTGTCCATACTCCTGTAGACAAGTTGGGCTTTACCTGTCAGATAGGGACCAGTCTGATTGTCACTTTTGCTTTGGCCATTGGAAGGCTGTGGCAGCTCTTTCAGAAGTTGTCTGGTATGCCTCAGTATTATCCGAGGGACACAACTTTGTATGTTTAATGTCTTTTAAGTTGCTTGTACCTTGTTGCTCTGCTGGACCAGTGGAAGATCCTTCTGCTTTGATAGCTTGCAAGGCATCCAGCCAGCGCAGCTCCTGTTGCTGCATCTCTTGTTTTCTTTTGTTACCCTGTCGCCATGCCTCTTCTCTGATTCTCTGTCTCTCTTGTTGTATACCCCATCATTTGAAAAAGGTCATCAGGCTTTCAGGTTCTTTCACTGCCTGTTCTTTTACGTAACTTGTGCTGGCTGTACAGTCTCAGCTTGGACTTCTGTCTCTGCTAGTTTGGCTGCCATTCTGCTGGTAATCTTCCCTGGTACTAGATGCAGTACCCACGCACAAAACTCCTGACTTTAGAGTATGCACATGAATTGCACTTAGGCTGACACCATCTGTCATCGAGACACAGGTCAGGAAGCATAACAGAAACCAGGAGCAGTTGTAGAATTCTCAAAAAGTGTTTATTTGTACTAGCAGTAACATAAAAATACAATTGTTCAGAATAACTTTACAAAGGCAGAATAAACAGAGAAGATCCATCTGAGTTTTCCTTCAATCTCTGTGTCCCAAAACATTGCAGCTCCAAGTCTTTGCAACCCCTCCTTGACAATCATCCTGTTTTTTCTAAATGTTCTTGTAAATTTCAGGCAGGTGCAGCAAAAATACAATGTCCCAGAACTGAGGCCCCTTCTCCACAGCTTCTGAGAAAGGGCTTAAAAACCCAATAGCGTTTGCAATAATCTCAAACTATAATCATATACATTTCAACAGTAACACTATATTTCTCCTCCAGCCCTGACCCAATGCACCTGCACTGCTCCTCCAGTCCTCCTTCAGCTATGCTGAAAACTGGTTCTCTGCACACGCCTTATTCTAAACTATAAAAAAAATTATGATATTCTCACACCCACAGAACCCCAGGAAGACACTATGCCCGCTCATCCTAACCTCAAATCTGACCCTTTGGAGCAATTGGACTCCTTTAAATACTTTGGCATCACCTTGGACCCTGGTCTTAACTTCCATGAGCACATTCACCACCTATCCAAGGCCATAAACCTCAGGCTGGGGCTTCTACACTGCTTCAAACATTGCCTTACCCTGATGCCCTTAGACTTGCTATCTCCTCCTCGGTCCTCTCGCTGCTTGACTATGGCCTATTGATATGTGGGGCAGCTTGCACCTCATCCATAGACAGACTCCATATCACTCTAAACAAAACCTGTCACCTCATATTAGTGTGACCGCCTCACGATACCTGCTCAGGCTTTTATTTAACTAAAATTGATTAGCGTTTTGCTTTATAAAAGTTCTAAAACACTGTGCAAATGCATAACACTTGTCTCACTGTGTTTAGCAAACATAACACTTCTAGAAAACCTATATAAATGCTTTCTGTACGGTTAGTATTGTCCCAAGAAAAACTGCTAATCAATTATTTAAAACCCTGCTGCTCTTTTATAGTGCTACCAACTGGTTTGTTCTTGACAACAGAATTAAGTTCCATACCTGTCTGCTGGCTAAAAATCACCTTAGGCCTCTCCCATCTGGACCTCGCCTTCTAATCCATCCAAACATAAAGGTCAAGTTTACTCGTAGCTCAACTCACCATCTCTTCTCGATTCCTCTAGCTGCACCTCAGAATTCCAAAGGTTTTCAGCTGTAGGGCCCCCGTAGATGAGCAACCTTCCTTCACCCTGGCAAATGAGCAAAGCATTGGACAATATAAAACCCTTCTTAGGGCCCACCTCCTGTCTTCAAATCACTGCGACTGCAACTGACTCCAGACCCCTATCTCCTCCTTGTTCTATGACAGTGGCCCTGACCTGCCTTTTTCTCCATAGTGTCCATCCTGAGACACTCCCACATTATAATGTTTTCTGTACAAATTACCCCAGTAAGTAATCCTAGTATCTTGAATGTTAGACTGACACACCCTGTAACCAAGCTGTATCTTGCCTGTGATGTATGCGCTGTAATGTCTGTCTGTTTATAACCTATGTGATGTGGAGCCTTTGTAAATGAGCCTGTCACTCAAAGGTACTCTCTGATTCTATAATAAAATAAATAAAATATAAAAATTATTTCTAAACAGAGATCCCAATATCAGTTACATTTCAGTATAATGATTTGCATATATTTTATACCAGCAGATATGCAAGGGAGGAAAAGACAGAAACAGCAAGGAGGGTAGAGAGAATTGCAAGACCACCAGGGTGATCAAGTCCTAGGTCTCACAGGAAAATTTGGTTGCGCAACCAGATAGACCGACAGGAAAGGAAAACAGATACCTGCATTCAAACTCTCCATAACAACTGGGACAGGGTCTATTCAGCCCTGTCACACACGGCTCAAGGTCTGCTTGGTGAGTGGGCTAGTGGCATTGCCCTCCACAGCTGCCGCCATCGGACATCCATGGGGCGACTGCCAACACTCTTCCCGCCGCTTAGGGATCCACTGGATGACCCGGTCCGGCATTGGATTGAATGCCTGGCCAGGTCCGCGACTCCACCCCTGGCCTCCTTGCAGAGTCCTGCGCATCGCTGGGGGGTTGATAGGTGGCCACCTAGTAAATACCAGTATGTGTGCACCTATTGCAGGTGCGCACCTACACGGGCAGGATTCATGCCTCTGGCACATAGTTTCCACCCTGTAGTGCTAAGAGCCCATTGCCTGTACTTGTATTTAATATTTTGTAAATACTGCTTGTTCCATTGTTGTCACTTGTAACCTTTTTTTTTGTCAGTTGTGTACCTATAATGTATTTACTGTATCTTCCCATGTCAGTCTTCACCATTCACCACTGGTGGTACCAGCCAGGCGCAGAGACCCCACAGGAAGCCTTGCTTTAGAAAAGCTTAACTGCTTTAAGAGGGGGGTCGATGTCTGAGATGGCGCTGCCCTCCAGGCCAACACATATGCGTGGCACTTGCAGGTTGGCCAGTAACAGATGACATCCCTTCCATAACCTCAGTTCTGTTCTTCCGCTATCAAGGTAGGAGGTACTTCATGGGACGACACGCCCCTCTCAACTGCCTCACTCCAAAAAGTCTGATCTTCCCCAAATCAATCTTCACCATTCATTACTAGATGGGTCCTACCAGAGTTCAGGACCCTGCACAGTAAAAGAGCACTGCCTCTTTAAAACATTTTTAGCTGGGTAGAGCTGACGCCTGGACGGCATCGCTCAAGGCCAGCATTCTGTGTGGCACTTGCTGGCTAGCACCGACGCCGCCTACTTTTCCAGCCTTCAGTTCTGTCCTTTCCTCCATCGAGGAAGGATCCTGCGTGGAATCTCTTAAGCAACTGCATAGGCTCTCAGTCCTTGTGGTACCGTGAGTACCAGCTTGCTCAGCTCCCAAAGTTTTTTTTTTAATAGTCTTTTGTTTTAACTCTGCCGAGTGCCTTTCTCCTTAAGTTTATTTTAGACACAGCAACGGTGTGTCTGGGTCAGCTTCGACCCAAATTGAAAGTCAGGAGTTACCCTCGCGCCAGTGCTCTTGCTGCAACTTCCTTATGATCACGGACCCCCACAACTGTTGCTTCTCTTGCCCGGGTCCATGCCATCAGATGGACGAGTGCAGCCTGTTTGCGTGAACCTTCGTACTCTGGTTGTCCATGTGGTGCGATGGGGTAGGGAACCCCCAACCTTCAGCGAGCGCCTATGAACTCTGGATGCCAAGGCAAGAACCCTGGACTCCACCTCCGAAGCCTCCCCTGGGTCTATACGACCCAGCGGGAAAGGACCACGCCTGCCTCTCACCTTACTAGGCAAGGGTCCCTGTGAGGGGTTGGTGACGAGGTTGTCTTCCTCCTGGAAGGTAGCTGGTAACCCATTGCAGTCTGACTCCTCCCCAGAGGATCAGGCGACCCTGAGGTGGAGTCGGGGGACAAGTGGGCTCTCCTTGGGAGGTCCCTCAAGACCACGCCCTCCTAATCGGCTCTCAACACCACCTCTGGTGCCATTGAGCAGGGTGGAGTGGATGGTGTATCTGGGCCTCCCTTAATTCCTCTCCAGGTACTGGGGGCAGAATTCAGGAGTGGCCCAGTCAAGGTTGCCCTAATCTTACCCCCAGCTCCTGGATTTTGCTCTGGCGTCTCTGGGGATGTTGGAGTCTCCAGGACAGATATCTCGGCCAGAGGACTGTGCCATCGTTGGTGTCACTACCTGTTCTGAGGGACCCTGCAGGTTCCTCCTGGGATTCAGAGAGTGGCAGTGCCATGTCCAGCACTGTCTCCCAGCATGGTACTGCAGTCAGCGCCGAATCTGTGATCGGGCGCCATGGCTGATGCGTTTCTCTTGGCACTGTCTGTGCCATCTCATCCTCTGCTAAAACCGGCCCACCTTGACAGCTGGTTCTGCCTGGTTGGCTGGGTCCAGACCCATCGTGATCTGGATCCTAGCTGACGAGGACAAGCCCTAGGGGGACACTCTAACCTCCTCTGGGGTAGGGGAGTCTTCTCTTCAAGAGTGGCAAGTCCGGATTCCTCCACTGGGCCTCCTAAGGACAGATCTCCTCAGGAGAAGAGGCTGGTCAGACTGGCTCTGAACAATGGCACCGTGGTGTTGGGGGCCATCACCTGGGACTGTCTGATAGCCTCTCCTGGGAGGGGTCTTCAGTTAGTAGGGGCAGGAGCCTCTGAGAGGCACTGCACGGCTCCAGCCTCACCATCCAGGGCATTCCTTAGGAGTTGGGCACACGGGGAGAAAGGGTTAACCAGTTCTCGCTCTAGTCGGAGCACATCTGCACAACCCAAAGCTCAGGCAGAGGTCCTTCCTGTCCCTGCTGTGGTCACTGCCACCTCCCCTTCCGGGTTTCTTAGTCTCAAGGCCCCTCACTTGGGAACAATTCAGGGCTGTGGCCAGTGTTGTTCCTTTTACTTTAAGGCCATCTCCGAGGTCATTTTCAGACCTCAAACATCTGCGCACTGAGCTCCAGGCAACTCCCTCTCCTCTTGGGTTCCTCCAAGAGGAAGAGGACTCTTCATGCCACTTCTCCGCTGTGGGGATCTTATATCCTACCAACGCTTCCTAACGGAAATGATAAGGGACTCCATCTTACACACCCAGTCAGGCGGAAACCTGATTGTTGATGCTGTCATTCCTGGGAGTGCAGCAGTGACAGCTTGGTCATCCCTTCCTGGCCGAGGCCATTGCGGGTGGCATCACACACAGTCTGGCTAGCATCGTCCTCCCTGCCCTAGGAACTGTATGCAGATACTGTGCAGCAGTGGAGTCCCAGGTGCCATGCTGCATCCTTCTTCAGGTCTGGGATTCCTGAATACTCCATCGGCGTCGATGCCTCATTGGGACCTCCCCTTACACGGACTCAGCAGAGTTCGATTGATGGAGGAGGAGGTATTTTATTCTGCACACCCTGTTGCGGGTGTTAGCTCATCAGATGCACCAGTTGACCTATGCAAGGCACATCTGCTGTCTGCTATGCCTGGTCCTTGTAGTGCTGCCTAACGGTGAGGGAACCAGGCAAGCTGTTTGCCTGAGCACCCAAGGCCTGGAGGTAGCAAGACACCTCTCCAGGGCAGCCTGCAACACCAATGAGGTGGCTTCCAGGCTGGTAGGATACTCGGTCTGTATTAGGTGGACTGTGTGGCTTCTTCTGTCCAGATTGTCACCCTAGCCCGACTTAGGGTGATATCTTCACCTTCCGTGGGGCCCACTACCTTCTTGCAGGGCACTGCAGGTTCTTCAGGGCACCTCCACCTCCTGGATCCCAGGAGCATTCACCGTCCCTGTCAAGTCCTCAGGCCTAGCCAGGCCCATGTTGGCCCCTCCACCCATGTTTTTACCCACGGAGGCTGGGGTATACACTTCCCAGGGTTCACCATCTTGGCACTCGGACTTATCAGTGATAAATGGTGGATTGATTAGGGAAGATATGGAGATTACGAACTTACCATAATTATGATCTTGCCAAATATTTTCACTATTCATTATGCCCACCCACCCTCCCTATGATTAGACACTTTGCAGCTCAGTCCCTTTCTCTCCCTTCCCTTCTGAAGAGGGATGGGAGGAAAAGGGACTCTCTTGGGTGAACTCTGTGTTCAGTCTGATGCTCTGTCTCATTGTTGGTGAGCAGACTAGGTTGTCCAGCTAAATTATGTGGATACATCCAGAAATCCAGCCTTCTTAATTGAGTCAGTTTTAGCACTGAGCAGTCCTCTGGACTGTAGTCTTCGCTGCCCTGGAGCGGTCTTCTCCTGGTGCATTGGATTTTGCCATATCTGGTGAGCCTTAGGAGGACAGTGGAGCACACAGTACAGGAGAGGAAGTAATGGATGAAGAACAGTAGGTAAGAGCCAAACTTCCTTGAATATAAGGGAGCTGGTATTGTTCACTTGTTGTGGAATGATCTGCAACTCTTGGAAAAAAAAAATTAGAAAGGGCTTCTTTCAGAAGGACATGTCCCCAGGCCTCTGGCTCTTCCTCAGATGTGTCTCCTACCCCTCTTCACCTCCTTCCTAAATCAGCTTGGGCCTTTGGGTCCTGGATCAGCTCCATTGCCCTTTTTTTTTTTTTAGTGGAATCTAGTCCATGTGGACTAGCAAGGAGAGTTCCAGTGAGGAGAGTCAGGGAGAGTTAAGCCAGTTTTTCCTTTTCTTATACCTGTCTTCCTTCTGTCTCTCCTGTCCCTCAGTTGTGTTTTATTCTGCCTAGGGCTGCCCAGTGTTCTGGTCCCCCTCCTGTCCATTTTGTTATCCTCTGGCTAATCCTATTTCTCCTTATCTGCTTTATTTTATTTCCCACCCTTTCCTATCATTCGGGCACCCTGGCCCTCTGCTGTACCCGGCTTTTCTTGTTCCTCCCTGTTAGGACAGAACTGAGGGCTAGGAAGAGCGTGCCATCCCGACATTGGCTCCACCCAGCTAAAAAATGTTTAAAGAGGCAGTGCTGTTTTTCCATGCAGGATCCTAGCCTCCGTGGGACCCATCAGTAATGAATGGTGAAGATATCTGGGAAGATCATAATTATGGAAATGTTATCTCGTTTTCTATAGTTCTGCTCATCGTTATAACATTACTCGACCCTGTTCTCAACACCATTTTCAGTACCGTTCAGTTTGGCGTTACACTTTTCCTATTTTGTATTTTGTTAATAGTGGCTGAGTCATGTCTAGTTCGGTACAAATATTCTAAGATAGGGACCTCCCATGCATCGGTGCCCCTCATGTCGCTCACCGCTATGACCCGCGTGATAGGTGCTTCATCTGCTTGTGGCCAGATCTCTACATGGACAGATGCGATGCCTTCTTCAGCATTGACTACTGCACCCTAGAACTCGCTTGGTGAGGTTGGGACATGATCCCCCAACCTTGGAGGCAAACAACGTACTCTGGCCACCAAGGAAAGGTCTGTAGGCCTGGTCCCCTGACCCCCCAGGCACATGCAGCAGAGAGAGCAGGGACTGAGGGCTTAGGTCCTGCTGAGTCCCAGCATCTGCTAGAGTGGTTGGGGATGCGGTCGGTCTCTTTCAGGGGGCTGGCTGCTGGCCTCTGCAGGCCTGGTTCTCCCTTGGAGAGCAGGCATACCCTAGTATCAAAGCCCCAGCTACACACAAGCCCCACTGTAGGTCTCTTGGAGGGAGGGGGTAATGGGTCTCTACTCCTGACCCCAATTCCAGGGTCGGTGAGCGGACCCTTCTCCTGCTGCCGCAGAGTCCCTTCCTGACACCGTTCTCGGTGTCGGGACTGGTAAGGTGATGGGGTTACTTCCCTGGCATTTCTGTTGTCTTCCTCTCAGATTCAGGGAGGCGAATCGGAGGGTTCAGAGTGGCGACCTGGCTCTTTAGAGCAGTCGCCCGTCGGAATCTGCTCAGGGTCTTTGAGAGAATCTGAACTGGACATGGACACTGGACCAGACAACGTACAGGTCTCAGTCGGCACCGCTGGGGACCGTTCTGCATCCACCAGTGGCGCTGTCCCGGTTGGCGCCATGGTCGATGCCTTTCCGATGTCAACTCCAAGAGTGGGACCAACTCTGTCAGTGCTGCCGCTGGTGTCTATGCCACTGTTGATGCAGAGGTCCAGCGCTGTGTTGGGGTTGGCTCTGATGTCGATACCGTGTAGGGGTCTGGTGCTGTTTTGGACACCACTCTCAATGACTGTGCCATTTTGGGGCCAATGTCCAGGAGGGAGCCAGTGTGGCCACCCGCTCCCTTTTGATGTGTCACTTCAGGTGGGGAGAGTGAGGCCGGCCTTGGGGCCGCTTCTCACTTCCCTTCTTAGATTACATTGCGAGGAAGACCTCACCGAGGGGCAGGTCTCTGTCCTCTTCAAGGAGGCTGTGTGGGTCAGGCCTCACCTTGCTGTCGAGGCTTTGGCCACCCATGCGTGGAGCCAGAGTGTGGTCTGGCCACTCCTCCTGGGGAATGGAGACCTGTTAGTTGGGGACAGTGGCCTTCCTATTGAGCATGCTGGACTTCTATCATCCACCAGGGGCTTCCCCATTGGGGTCTCATCCCACGGGTTATAGGGTGGTTCAGCAGCAGGAGGATTCTGGGTAGCGATCCCCTCACAGTAGAGGGTTCCCCACCATGCCTCTCTGACTGCTGCGTAGCAGAGCAGATTAAGTCCTCAGGACAGTCTTCCCAGCCCATGTCTGCATCACATCCTCTTCCCTTTCTCCCAGGTCTCTGGTCCCTTGAGCCCCTCACCTGGGAAGAGTATAGGGCTGCGGCAGAGACTGCCAGTGTCGGTATTGCACCCCTCAGGATCTCAGGGTCTTTGCCCACCCTTCTTGGGTCTGGGTGGCTGGACACCCCTTCTGGGTGTCTGCGCTTACTGGAGACTGTCCTCCGAATCCGGACTCTCTGAGTTAATTTGCTGGGGCAGGAGGGTTTTTGCCCTTGAGCATCTCCTGTTGGCTATAGCAGTACATCAGGCACATAGCATATGAAGGCATCTGTGGACTGCAATGGTGTACTACAAGGGTTCTGGAGCCAGCAAGACACCAGGCGCGGGCGTTTATGCCACTAACTGCAGTAGGTTCCAGACTGGTGGGATCAGCAGTCTGCATTAGATCAGACAGTATGGCCGCCTGTCCTGATGTAGGGTGACTGCCTCGCCTTCCGGGGGACCTGCTTTTTCTCCCAAAGAGCCAGGCGGGAACTGTCGGTGCGCCCTCCTCTCCTGCTGGTCAGGAGGCCTGTCGTGACTCTCTGTGAAAGACAGGTTTGCCAGACCTGCAGTGGACTCTCTCGGGAGGCTGAAGGCAGACCAGCCTCGGTGAGGAACGGTCCACTTTGTGGGCTTGATGCTCACCACCAGTGATGAATGCGTGAAGATTGATACAGGGAAGATATATAGAATTACATGCTTACCATAATTTCGATCTTCACCATTTATCATCTTCCATCCTCCATCTTCTCATGGACCCCAGCCTCTGCGCGATGCCTCCTCCTTGCTTGTTGTCTCTCTCTCCCCCAAGTTGGAGGCCAGTTGTGGGCTCCTCCGGGTAATCTGCCACTTCCTGGAATCAACAGGGGCCCACCTTGGGGGATTGGCAAGACGGGGCTCTGCCTTACTCGTTCCCTGGGATCCAGTGCCAGGGTGGCTTTGCCGCTAGTATCCCACCTCTAGGATACTGTCTCATCTCTGACGGGACTGGGGCCTTGGGGACCCGATATATCTTGTTTCTGTTTTAGCGTGGGCCTCTTCAGAGGCCCACTGCTGGAAGCTAAAGTCCTTCAGATGCCAGGATCAGGAAACCTATGAGATCCTGTCTGGTTGTCACTTCCTCTGTGCGGTTAGATAAAAGATTTCCTTTCTACTCCGGTAGGGGGTGTCAAAACCATAAATGGTTTCAAGTACAGCTGGAACAGAGTGAAGTGAAACTCTAGTGCTAGTGATTACTCAGGGTGGTAACAGCAAGGAGAGGATAGGAAGAGCAAGTACCCTGTAAGGACAGATGGGCCTCTGCTTTGATAGGGAACTACGGGCATCCTTGATGGGCCATTGATGTTTCTTCTGTCATCACTGTCTTTCTGTGTTTTTCTTCTTCTTCATCTAACTTTAGTGATTTTTGTTTTGTAATGCCCATTTGTCAAAGAATAGCCAGGGCCCTCTCTTCCGTTTTGCATGTGTGGCAAGAAATTTAGCCACAGTGACTGGCATTTACAGTGCTTCTCCTGCCTCTGACCGAGGCCACAATATGAACTCTTGTGATGCCAGCTTCCTTTGACTGCAGTACTCTCCAAATTCAGTGTCTAAAGCTGAAGTCCTGACTGAAGCGCCACTGAACCAACAAGAGCTGAGGTAATTCTTGATCTGGTGCTCACAAACAGGAGCATGTACAGGAAATAATGGTCAGGGAGACACTGGGTGAAGTGACCATTGCTCAGTGTGGTTCCAGTTGGATATGGGCAGGAAAGCATCCCGACTAAGACAAAATGTTGGATTTCAGGAGGGCAGACTTCAGGAAAATGGGTGAAGTGCTAAGGAGCCATCTGGCAGGCATCAAAGCAGATATGGGGTGGACCAAAGATGGGCCATCATTAAGGAAGAAATGCTGGTCTCCACAGATGTGTGTTAGGCTCAGGGCAAGAACACCAGGGCAAAAGCACCCAGCTGGTTTAGTTCTGGGGTTTCCCAGGCAGTAAGGGAAAGAGGTTGGCCTATAGAAAATTCAGGAAGACTAAAAGAGAGGTGGATGGGGAAATTACCTAAGGTTGGCTAGTGAGGCAAGTAAGGAAGTCTGGCGAGCAAAAAGACACAGAGGAGCTGCAGGTAGATGAAGGAATTAAGAAGAGGGAGAAAGGTTTTCTTTTGCTGTATAAGTGAGAAAAGGCACAAGAAGGAAGGGATTGTTGGGCTTAAAAAGGGGTGGAGGATAACGGGGGGTAGCAGATACTAAATGAATACTTCCGGTCCATCTTCACCAGGTAGAAGGACAGACCAGTGCCTTCAGGAGGAGGAGGGAACACAGATGTAGTGATAGAGAAGGATAGAGTGAGGGAGGTCTGCTGGCATTGAAGGTGGACAAATCACGAGGCCTGGACTGAGTACATCCAAGGGTACTAAAGGAACTGGCTGAGGAGCTGGTAGGGCCACTGGAACCTATTTAATTTTATTTATTTTTATTTATCTAGTTTTTTGTTGGCTGGGTAAGTGCACTAGACAAATCCTGCCTCTTTTCAGGCACGACCGGGGAGGGGATATAGATGAATGCCAACTGACCTTGAATCAGATTAAACTGTTAATAGTTCACTAGAGTCAGGTGTGGTACTGCAGGACTGAAGAACAGCACATGTGCCCTCCACAAAACCGGTCCTAAGTATGACCTAGGGAATTACTGACCAGTCAGTCTGACCTCCATTGTGGGCAAGCTCATGGAGACCATACTAAAGGAAAGGTTGATGGAATATCTAGAGGAGCATGGTCTCACGAGATGGCATGGGTTCATGGGGGAGATTGTGTCAAATGAATCTGATTGACTTCTTTGACTGTGTCACTAAGACAGTAGGCGGGGCCAGCTGAGACATCCTCTATTTTGATTTCAGCAATGCCTTTGATTCTGTGCCTCACAAAGGTTGATCAGGAAGTTAGTGGATCTTGGGATTGGGAAAAGATGGCCAGATGGGTGAAAACTGGCTGAGAGACAGAACCCAGAGGGTGGTTGTGGGGAGAGATTATCTGGTACCAGAGAGGTAACCAGTGGGATCCCACAGGGCTCTGTACTGGGATTGGTGTTGTTCAATGTCTATCAAGTGGCATTGGGGATGGCATTAAAGGCAAAATATGCCTATTCATGGATGGCACCAAGCTCTGTGGGGGAGTGGACACAGCTGAAAGGATACAGGAAGTTCTGGAAAAGCTGGGAGGTGGTCCAGGATCTGGCAGCTTGTCTTCAATGCCAAAAAATGCAAAGTTATGCATATTGGAGCAAAGAATCCCAGGACCGAATACTACCTAGGTGGAGTCAGAGTATCTGCATCAGAGGAGGAGAAGGACCTGGGAGTGATGATCTCTAGTGACCTGAAGCACTCCACTCAGTGCAAGAAGCAGCAGCAAAGGTAAACAAGACGCTGGGATGCATATCTAAGAGGATCAGTAGTAAGAAGAGGAGGTTATAATGCCCTTGTACAGGTCACTGGTAAGGCTTCATCTATCTAGAGTATGGAGTTCAGTACTGGGCCCACACCTCAAAAGGACATTAACCTGCTAGAGAAGGTCCAGAGCAGGGCTACAAAAGATGATAGTGGGTCAGCAGGGTAAGGCATACGAGGAGAGGTTGAGGCACTGAACCTGTACTCCCGGAAGACAGGAGAGAGAGGGGACATGATTGGGACTTTCTAGTACTTGACGAGGATAAATAAGGCTGATAAGGAGAGTCTCTTTAAGCTGAATGGCAGCCATAATACTAGGGGCACAGTCTTAAGCTGGAGGGTGGGTGGTTTAGGTGGGAGGTCAGGAAGCACTTCTTCACAGAGGGGTGGTGGACACTTGGAATGCACTGCTGGAGGTGGTCATCTCAGTGGAGACAGTGGGCAGCTTTAAGAGAGGCTGGGATAGGCATAGGGGAAGTAGGGATCATGGGTAGGAGGAGTGGGAGGGAGGGAGGGCAGGGACATTAGCTCAGGCTGTGGACCCTGCAATATGAGCAGACTTGATAGACCAAAATGGCACTTCTGCTGGCTTCTTTGTATGTTCATATGTATGGTTCTAGTATGTATGGTGTGTCTGATCCCACACTCCGTGGCATGTTTCAGACCAAGAGATCCAAATATAGACTTTGTAACCGTTCCGGAATCCGTCAAAATAGTGTGTGCAAAATCAGCATGAGTGAATTGCGCCAAGAGTCAAAATAGCTAATGTCATTAGCGCTTGTGACAGTATAGCTTAATCAAAATAGCATCATTACCAAATTTGAACAAGACCCACTTGAGCCGCTTTCAACCTGCTCCTCCACAGCCACAGAAAACCTAAGGGGAAGCTGGAAAAGATTCAGCCAGTAAAACCAAGGCAAGGCAAGTAACTGCCAAATTTCTCTGATTCCAGCTCTGTACCCCTGGGAGTGTAACTGCTCTGTCTAGGGAAAGGTAAAGTAGGCTACCCCAACCCCCATCAACCAGTATGTGATGAGCACCAATTTGTAAGATTACCCAGCCACAACAGGCCCCCCCACCCACCCACCCACCACCTGTACTGCAAGTAATAATAAGGGAAAAGAAAACACTTGCAATTGAACGAATATCCAGTACCTGGTGGGTACCTCACAGACCAAGTGTAAAAGTAGTCACAGGGCCGATTAGTGTATCCAAGAATCAATCCCGAGGTAGAAGGTATGTAGAAAGACTGAAGGAGGCACTCCTGACCCTGCTAGAACATGCGCCCATGCTTCCTCCCTGCTACCGCTTGAGAAAGTAAAATAAGGAGAAAGAGGTAGAAGCAAAACTAGAACTAGGTGCTAGTGGATAATTTCTATTTAGTTTGTTGACAGTTTGCTGACAGTTGTGGCGCTTATAGCAGAGACGTGGTTATTGTACCACACTATTATTGATAGACACTATTTAGTATGCGCTATAGTTGCACACGCGATATTGCATGCGCGATTTTGACAGTGATCCAACCGTCCCACCCGCTTTTTAAAGTTGAGCGAGGTAAGGAGCTTCTCCACACCCCACCATGCTGTGGTTGTGCTGGCATCTCCATGTCAGTTGGACTGCCAGCTCCTCCTGAGCACTTGGAAAACCTTCCACAGTTCATTCATCCTGAGCAGTGGACCACCCTGGCCAGCTGTTGGTGTCGCTAGGTTGTTTCTCTGTTGGAGGTGATCACACTGAAGGTGGCACCCATGGCTGCAACGACTTGGTGCTGACACCATTCTCTGCGCTGGTGCCGGCTCGAATGCTGACCTTTGGACGAGGAAGAGGTGGTCATTGAGTATGGTGCTGATGCCGAGGTGGGGCACGTGCTGCTAGTGATACTTTCAATTGTGCTTTTACTGATCTTAGCAGTGTACTTCCCTGAACCTTTTCAATAACTCCTCCCTGCTTTGTCCCGTGGTTAGACTAACACCCCTTTCTATTTCAGGAGAAAACATTTCTCCTGGCTCTGGCATTGGCAGTGGGCATGAGTCCGACCCATTAGAGGGGCCTAGTTGGCCTCAGGTTCTTTTCACCTGTTCTTGGGATCTTCTGGAGTCAGTCTTCATCATTGATTCACACCTATGGGTTCTGAGATGGAGGTGTTGAGACCCTGCAGGAGCAGAACTTTTCAAGAGGGCTGGCCCACGACACTGTGAGACTGGCTCACGCTGCATAGCTTATCTCAGGACCAGCCCTCAACCACCTCAGTTCCTTTCTCCTGCCATTGAGTGCGTTAGTTACAAAGACTCTTGCCTGCCAGGAGTGAGAACTTTACACCTATACGACAACAGTTTTTAGGTTTAAAATCTTGTATTGAGGACAGACCTACCGTATGCATATCATTTTTACATACATTCTGCAGTACCCTTTTCCAACATTAAGGGATCTGCCTCATCACATCAGTACATTTGTTGTCAAAGAAAAACATCCATTATCTGCTTATGTCCTTGCTGATATATCTGCTTCTCCTTTTTTTTTTTTTTTTTTTAACAGTTCCCCAACTATTTACACCCACATATCTATTATCCAGCAGCAATTCTGTTTATAACAGTATTGTATATCCTGCTTCCATCATGTAATATTGTGTATATTGCACCTATAGAGCTCACCCATATTCGGTTTTACATTACCTCTGCCATTTCCCTTCCTCAATCCATAAGTGTAACAAGACTGCCCTTGCCTGTGCATTTCCCCAGAGAGTCAGTCCCCACCTCATGTGTGTCATTTTCCCACAGTTGTCAATCCACCATAAGTTCCCCACTCGTAGCTAGGAGAAAGCAAAACCCCAGACATCTAGGTTATTCCTTGTTTCAACACCATGGCTTCGCTCATTGGCAGAAAATTGATATATGCTCCCCATTTACTCAGAAATAACTCCTGCTTGCCATATCTTTGGTATGTTAGCCTTTCCAGTGCTAGAGTATCAATAACCATGGTTTTCCATTGCCTTATGGATGGCTTAACATGGGAAACCCATGTATTCTGAATACAGTGTCTCGACAACCTAAGTAATACTCTTAACTGTTCTTGGGTATATTTCCCATTCTTCCTCTGCTGATACCTCCATCCTGAACGAGAGAGAGAGACAGCGGTATCTTCCACACTTATATGCAAAGCTCTTGATACTTCCTGAGCTATCCCCATCCAGAAAGGCCTCAACTCCCTACATTCTCAAAGTTAATGCATGTAGGTACCTCTTGCCATGTCACATCTGCCGCATGTTGCTGAAATTATTGGGTGGAAGTTATTCACCACCACTGGTGGGCAGTATAACCTGTGCAGGAATTAGAATTGTGCTTCTTTAAATTTGTTACATGTCAGTAACCCCACGTGAGATTGAAGGACTAGCCCCCAGTTCTCCTCTGAGATATGGATACCCAGATCCCACTCCCACAACCCCAAAACCTTAATGGATCTGTCAGGAAGAACATCCTATCCTACTTCACTGCAGTAGCAATCAAACCGGTTAGATTCATCTTGGCTGTCCTCATCATGCCCTCCAGCAGTTCTAGTTGACCTGTATCTTGCTCTTGTCCCTCCGAGCCATACTAAAGCCCTAGCCTGAAAGTACTGGTATCTGTGTGAGGTGGGGATATCAGACAGCCCTCAGCTCTTCCATGGTTCTAAATTCACCACCAAAGGTCCCTGAAGCACCATACTCCCTTTGTTCCCACATTTCAAACCCCCTCCCTCCATCCCTGGCAAGAAGGCAGGGTTGCCAACCACTGGCACAAGCCCTGAAACCTCTCTTCCACTCTTCTCCTTTTCCTAGCCTGCTCCCAAGCCTCCAGAGTCCATTCTACCAATGGGTTTCTAGTCTGTATCCTGCAATATGACTTCCTTCCACCTGGGTCTAAGTATGTTGTCAAGCACCCGTGCATTTTCCTCTTCTAAGTCCACCCAGCTCGCTTCCTCTCCTTGGTGTACTCAATTCTGAATATACCTGATCTGCATAGCAATTGCATACCCTTTAATCCGGAAAATTGAGGCCTCCCTTTTCCATCTTACCCTTTATCCTCAGAAGACTCATCCTAGGTCTTCTGTTCTGCCAGATAAACCTGCTGAATTCTTTATCTAGGGCTTTATAATCCTTATTTGTTAATCCCTTCTGCAGCATTTGTATCAGATATAATATTCTGGGCAATATATTAATTGTAAGGAGATTTAGACGCCTGATCCATGAATTAGGCGTGCCCTCCATCTCTCCATATTTACCCGTAGGGTTTACAGCAGTGGTCCTAGTGGAGTCCATACAGGCCCGCCAAATCCTTACCCACCTTAATTCCAAGGTGTGTGAAGTGGTTCTTAACCACCCAGAATTCCCAGGTGCGGCCCCCCGGTCCTGCTATCCTAAACAACTCTGATTTAGTTAAGTTAAGCTTGTATTCTGAGAATCCGGCAAATTCCTGCACTATTTCCAGCAAGGCTCCTATAGTGGTATCCGGTTGTGTGATAAATAGCAACAAGTCATCTGCGTACAGAATTAATTTATGATGGATACCTAACCATCCCTGTACTCCTCTATTCTGGCATCCTCCCTAATCCGATGGCCAGTGGTTTGATGACCAAGGCAAACAAAAGTGGGGATAAAGGCATCCCTGCCATGTTCCTCTGTGTAATTCAAAGAAATCTGAATATCCCCATTAACCAAAACCTGTGCCCCAGGCTTCTTGTACAACAATTTGATTATATTGCAATGTCAGTGGCTCAGCAGGTTGCACACTCTCCTCTGAGGCTGGAGATCAGAAGGCTGTGGGTTCTATCCCAATCCAAGCACCTGGGTTAAATCCTAATACTGACACTGTAATGCAGCATGAGGGGGTGCTGTGCTCCTGAGGTGCCATGTTTTGGATGAGACGTTAAACCAAGGTCGCATCTGCCTGTTCTGGTGGTAGTTCAGGTGGATATTAAAGATTCCATGGCACTTCTCAAAAAGAGTAAGGGAAGTTTTTTCTCCAGGTAGAAGGTCACCTGAGGGCCAGTGACCATCACATGGTATGGTTCAATTTGGCCACTACATCTAAATCATCCCATTCCAAGGTGAAAATATGGGACTTCAGAGGAGCTGACTTTGATAAGATGGCCAACAGAGTTAAGCTAGCCCTGGCAAAAGAAACACTGGTGAGGGGTACAGGCAAAGTGGGCAACCATTAAGGATGCAGTACTTGAAGCAACATCCCATTGTGTTAGACAGAAAAGGAAGTGCAAACAAAGAAGGAAACCAGTTTGGTTCTCAAACATAGTAGCAGAAAAGGTCAGAGCCAAAAGGCTGACCTTCAGGAAATGTAAGGAACACAGCGGATGAAGATAGGGAGGCATACCAAACTGCCTAAGGGAAGGCAGTAAGGCAGGCAAAGTCCCATACTGAGGAAACACTAGCACAAACAGTAAAGAAGGTGACAAGACTTTCTATAGATACATTAGTGAAAGAAGAAAGTCCAGAGGGAGTATTGCTAAGCTCAAAGGAGAAAAGGGGCATGTGAGGAGAAGGATCCTGTAAAAGCATCTATCCTAAATAGATACTTTTGCTCAGTATTTACTGAAGAGAAGGTAGAGCAGGGCCCACAGCTCAGCACCATGGACATGGGGGGGAAAAAGGTCCTACAAGAGTTCGCTAAGCTCAGGGTGGACAAGGCAATGGGACCTGATGACATACATCCCAGGGTACTTAAGGAGCTAAGGGTGGAACTAGCAGAGCCATTAGCAGAACTGTTTATTGAGTCTCAGAGCACAGGAGAGGTCCCAGAAGACTGGAGAAGGGCTCATGTGATCCCGCTCCACAAGAGTGGTAACAGGGAGGAGGCAGGGAACTACAGACCAGTCAGTCTTACCTCGGTAGTGGGCAAGATTATGGAGGCACTTCTTAAGGAAAGGATAGTGCAACATCTGGAATCCATAGGGCACAGGATCCAAGACAGCGTGGGTTTACAAAGGAAGGTCCTGTCAAACTAATCTCATAGATTTCTTTGACTGGGTAACCAGAGTGGTGGACCAAGAGGGCAGTTGATGTTGCCTACCTTGACTTCAGCAAAGCTTCGACACTGTTCTACATAGAAGATTGATAAATAAGCTGGGTAGGCTCGGGTGGGTCAGAAGTTGGTCAACTGGGTGGCAAACTGGTTGACGGCAGAAAACAGAGTGGTGGTAAATGGTATACAGTCAGAAGAGATGCAAGTCACAAGTGGGTACCTCAGGGATCAGTCCTGGGACCAGTCCTTTTCAATATCTTCATTAGTGACCTTGCAGATGGACTAGAGGGTAAGGCTTGTCTGTTTGCAGATAACACCAGTATCTGCAACAGAGCAGATGATCCAGATGGGGTGGGCAAAATGAGAAGAGATCTGAATAAACTAGCAAAATGGTCAGAAGAGTGGCAACTGGGATTTAAGGCAAAGAAGTGCAAGATCATGCACATAGGGAAGATAAACCCTGAAGCCACCTATAGGCTGGGAGGAGTTGTTGGCAGTCACAAAGGAAGAAAGAGACTTTGGCATCATCATCACCGATGACCTGAAATCATCCAAGCAGACCTCTAAAGCAGTAGGTAAGACTAGGGGATGTTAGTGTGTTAGTAGGAGTATCACAAGTCATAAGAGGGAGGTAATAATCCCTCTTTACAAGACACTGGTTAGGCCCCATCTGGAGTATCGCGCAGTACTGGAGGCCACACTTTCACAAGGACATTAACTAAATTGAGGCAGTCCAGAAAAGGGCAACAAAATGGTGCAGGGACTGCATCAGAAAACATATGAGGACAGATTAACAGAGCTCAATATGTATACCATGTATACCCTTGAGCAAAGGAGGGAGAGAGGTGATATGATCGAGACATTCAAACGCCTTAAGGGCATTAACAAGGTGAAAGAGTCTAACATGTTTAAATATAAGAAAAATAGCAGGACAAGAGGACACAGCATGAGATTAGAGGGAGGCCGATTAAGGGGAATGTGAGGAAATTCTTTTCACAGAAAGGGTGGTGGATGCATGGAATGGCCTACCTCAGGAAGTGGTAGCTATGAATACAGTGCAGGGTTTCAGACAGGCATGGGATAGGCATAAGGGAGCAGTACAGATGAGTATGAATAGATAGGCCACTGACTGCAAAGGATGATGGCACATTTATAAGGTAGAAAAAGAAATGGGCAGACTGGATGGGCCTTGCAGTCCTTATCTGCCGTCAACTTCTATATTAATATAGTCAGCCCCAGTCCAACTTTTCCAGCACCTCAAAGAGGTACGCCATTCAGTACAATCAAAGGCTTTTTCGGCATCCATGGACAGCACCACCCTTGTCCTGGGTCCCTGTTGTCTCACTGAGTTACATTTAGGAGCCGTCTCATAATGTGGTAGGATTGCCGTCCTTGCACAAACCAGTCTAGTCAGCATGGACCAGCTGTAGCAACAACAACTCCAGTCGCCTGGCTGAAACCTTTGCAAAAATTATTTTCAGTTTTTAGTGTTTCTCATTTCTGTGTCAGTTTAGTGAATTTACATAACTATTTCTTTGTCTCTCGTAGCCCTGCCAAGTCAGTGGTTGACGCCATGGACAGTGACGATAGGGAGGCCTCTCAGGCATCAAGCTGCTCAGGCAACATGGCTGTCTTGGTCCACTTCCCTTTCAGGTGACGCTTCTGACAATGGGCCATCCTGTGCTCTGGAGGAAGGACAGTCCTGGAAGCACAAAAGAATCTGGCCCATTCCTGATTACAGTTAGAGTTGTGGCTTTGCTTGGCCTCAAGTTCTTTCTCTTCCGCATGAAGGGAAGAAATGGTACCACTCATGGTCTTCCTCTACAAGGTCTGCTGCAAGGTACTCTAATGTCCCAGAGCAGAAAGCCTTCACCAGTGCCGTTGGCATCACCGGGGCTTCTGTTCACGGATATGGCGATCTTGGGCCAGGAGTCCCTCCCTGTCAGTTTGTGGGCATTCCCACCACTGGGTAACACTTATGCAGCAGTGGGTGCAACATCTGACTTGATTGCCTCTACCTGCGGAACCGGTTCCTGGCCCTTCAGGACAGATGGCACTGGAGCTGCAGGTGTGGCCTTCAGGCCAGGTGGAGCGTTAGGCTCCGGCAACAGTACCAGAGCCCTTGTTGGTGACTGCGCCATCAACTCCTGTCCACTGGCCACACCCTGCTCAGTGACACTGCGATGAGACCTGTCACTGTGCGCTTGCCGGTCACTCCAGTGCAGGTTGGATCTTTGACGCATGAGTCAGCGCTGAGTTTAGGCCCTCAGGACCTTTCCCGCACTGGATTCAGTTCTGGCCATGATGGTGCCTCTGATGCCAACTCCTTGTAAATTGAGGCCAGAGTCACCAGTGTTGCTCAAGCCTTATTCTGGATTAGGTAACTCATGATCCACCCTCTACCTGATCATCCTTCGGGAGGGGTGCGGAGATTGAAAAGAATGAGTCTGACCCCAAACTCATTATTTCTGAGGGCAGTGATGACTACCCCTTCTGCAACCTGAACTGCGGACCCAGGCCATCTTTCTGTTTCTCAGGAGAATTTGTCTTTCCAGGCTTTGCTAAAAATTACGCATGCTGCACTTCATTTTGAGCCTTCTTCCATTGATCCAGGTAAACGCTCCACCTTCAGTAGTTAACAGTCTCACATGCCGGTCAGTTTGTTCCCCATTACTCCAGAATATGAGACCATAACGGATGTAGTCTGGAACAGGTCTGCTTCTATACCACCTGTCTGTAGGCAGATAGAAGGTACACTCCCAAGAACAGACTAGTGTTTTCTCTCTCGCTGTAGCTGATGTTGTTTTCTCACTGAGAATCACAAAAGGCATGTTGCCCTCGAGGTCTCTGTGTATCCCATTAAGAATCGCAAGATAGACACTGTGGGCTCGATTTTCAAAAGGTGACTCAGGGCTTGTGTCAAGCCTGCATGAAACTTCGTTTTGGCGCAGCTGTGCCAAACTCTTTTGATGCAGCTGCACCTGATTTTAGTACATCGGACACAGCTGCAACCGCTTCCTCAATTTACAGAAGCTTGTGGCACAAGCCCCATAAAAGGATCCCTCAAATGTCACACATCAGGCGAGGGAAAGCCAGTTTAACTTTTGGCATTTGGCACTGGCAATGAAAATCATGGTCACCGGCTGGGAGAATGTCCCAGCCCCATGTGCCAAAGATCGCACACCAGGGCATGTTGCATTCTCAGGGCTTTGAAAATCAAGCCCTATGTGTAAGTGAGCTTTCACTCCCTTTACCCTTGGCATGAGAATTGCAGTTTGCAAGGGCATTTTTCCAACAATAATATACCCTTGGACCTCACTTAAGTCTCACGCAGCATCTTTATCTGATTTTGAGACTAAACAGATGATCCTGCAAACTGACTCATGGCATTGAACGTAACAGTCATCATCTTAAAGCAGCTGTTAATGCCTTCAACACTGCCTCTTGCTCTGCTGCTGCAGGCATTTTGTATCAGAAGGCACTTTTACTTTTGTAGTGCTTGATTTTCATTAGCTGTCCAACAGCAGGTTATGAATGTTCCATTGGATGACAGTTACCTATTTGGAGAGCAGGTTATGTCTCTTGAAGCCTCTCAGAAAAACTTTCAATTACTGATCCATATTTTGACAGAAAATCAGCATTGACATTCTCGTTCCCAGAGTTGTGCATCACTTTAAATTTAAATGTCTGTAGTGCCAGGTACCGCCGTAGATTCTGGATTTTTATCCTCCATTTGGTTAAGCCAACAGAGAGGATTGTGATCTGCTACAAGTTCAAAGTCTGCTCCAGGTAAGTAAAACTTAAGGGACTCCATGGCCCACTTTGCTGCAAGGAATTCCTTTTAGTGGTGGAGTACCTTTTCTCTCTGTGGTGCAATTTCCTACTTATGTATAGAATAGCAGGTTCTTTTCCATTTATATGCTGACTCAAGACTGCACCTAGGCCTACCTCTGATGCATCTGTCTGTAACAAAACCTGTTTCTCAAAGTCTGGGCTTCTTTAAATGGGGCTGAACATAATGCAGCCTTGATGACTTGAAAGCTTCATCACACTCCTGAGTCCATTTCACATTATTCAAGAATCGTTTTTTGTGAGCTCAGTGAGGGAGTAGCTAATTCTGCAAAGCTGGGAACAAATCTCCTATGAATAACCAGCCAGCCCTAAAATTACCTGACATGTTTCTTGATTTTGGGGACAGGGCTGTTAGCTGCAGCTTCTATCTTGGAAACCTCTGGCTTGACTTCTCCATTTCCAAAACATAGCCCAAGTATCTGGTTCCTGTGTTCCCAATGCACATTTGGTATGATTAATTGTCACACCTGCCTTTTGATCGATTGGATAACTTCTCGTAGGTTTTCCAGGTGACTTTTCCAGTCTGGACTGTACACCATGACGCTTTCCAGGTATGCAGCACAGTAATCGTGTGAGGGGACAAAATTACATCCATGTACTGCTGGAATGTAACGGTGCACCTTGTAAACCAAACAGCATGGTGGTGAACTGATAGAATCTTATAGGAGTGGCAAACACAGTTCTGTCTCTGGATTCCTTAGCTAGGGATTTGCCAGTAACACTTGGTGAGATCAAGGGTACTGATATACTTCGCTACTCCCCAGTCAGTCCACCAAATCATCTATTCTGGGCATAGGATAACTGTCAGATTTTGACACTTGATTAAGTTTCCTAAAATGAAAGCAGATTCTTACACCCCTTCTTTTTGTTTACAATCACTATTGGTGATGACAACTTCGACTCTTCCATGATACCCAGTTCTTTCATTTTTTGTATTTCATTAACCACATCTGCTTTTATTCAATTTGTTGATCTATATGTTTTTCTGTAATTGGGCAAGCATTCCTTGTCACTATTACATGCTCGCCCCTTTGCTCGGCCTGGTACTGTGGTACAAATACTGTTAATGTCTTCAGCAAGTTACAGATTTCATGTGTTTGTTCAGAGGTTAAGGAAGCATTCACTTTTACAGCATCAGCAGTTAGTTTTTCAGTCTTATCATAAGCTACATCAGTATCTTCTTTATCAGTTTCTGGTAAAACCAGCAAAGCAGCTTTTGTTTTGTTTTTCCAACCCATTTCTTGAGGAGGTTAGCATGGTATATCCTAGTAGTATTTTTCCTGTCTGGGGTCTGTCTCTTGGTTAACTGTGCCAGTACATCTTAGCACTTTATAAGGCCCTTGCCACTTCATTAGCAATTTATTTTCTGTAGCGGTTAACAGTCGCAAGACCTTTTCACTTGACTCAAAATTTCTTTTACCCCATGGTAATAATGCATCACCTGCTGGTTTGGGGCCTCTTCCTGATTACTATGGGTGATTTCAACATATTTTGCCAGCTTCTTTTTGCACACGATAAGATATAATAGATTGTTTCTGATGGGGTTTATCTTCCCATGTTTCTTTTATTATATCTAGTGGCCCTCTAGATTGTCTACCGTACAGCATTTCAAATGGTGAAAACCAGTTCTAGGGACGGATATGTTGTTCATCCACAGTGTCTGGCAGGTTCTTGCCACTTTAAATCTTGCCGGAAGGTCTTCAAGCTGGCTCCTCCCCACCCCGGGTGGTAAAACTCTTGGCTCTGCCCGTGGCGCCAGATCTTCCTCACTGCTTGGAAGCTCAGGTTCCCTCCTTAACGCTCTGCATATAGTCTGGATCCTAATTCTTGGTTTGCCCGAAAATAATTCTAAATTTTCAAGGCTTTGGTCTAATTACTCCCTAATGGCTGCAATGGACAAATCGACTCCTGGATTTTGCGTGCCCATGCGGTGAAAATGTCCAGGCGGATCCACACTCCACGTCGTCTACTGCCTAGGTCATGACCCACAGGCCTGCAGTTATGTCAGTCTTTTTCGGCCAGTGTCCTAGAAGACCGCACTGCCCGGTTACAGCTTAGGGCCCGAGAGGCGCCACCACCGTGAAATTCAAGGAGGCCCATTGGGCAGTGTCCAGTGGCTAGCCCGGCTGAGCAACTCGAGCAGATGATCGCTTTCAAGGAGGAGAGTGCCCAGGCCATCCTCATCTTCCTCAAGTGCATTTATCCCGCCTTCTGGGATCCTCACACAGCTTCTTTTAAGGAGTTTTGCCAGTCCCTTTCCATGAAGGGAGAGGCCATCGGACACTTTCTTGGTCCAAAAGAAGGACTCGAAAGGTAAGTCCCACAGTCAGCATTCGTGGGAGCGGGAGAGGTCCCCTTGCCTGGACAGTCGACTTCGACTTCAGTCGAGGTTGCGGCTAAGGTCGCTGGCTTCACGGTGTCCCCCGTCAGGTCAGCGGCCGAGACACCCATCGGCCAGCGCTGAGATTTTTCGGCCCATCGGACGGGCTGTCGACTGGGTGAAGCCTACAACCCTTCTTCATCGGTTCCCCTGTGAGACTAAGGACTTGCCTGCGCCTCCTGTGTTGGAGTCCCCAGTCAAGGCTCTCGAGCCGGGGAAGAAGGCGGGTGTCCCCGGCTCCTTCCCAGACCGCCCTCGGAAACACCGAGGGGTCCTCGGTCTCAACACCAAAGTGGCGCCGGTAGCCGCTTGTCCCAGTCTTCCTCCTAGAAGAGGAGGAGGCTTCGCAAATTGCGTCGACGCTTGAGGACTTAATGTGGCATCAGTTACTTTTGTCGAGGAACAAGCCGACACGTCGCTTGCCCAGCCATCAGGTGGCTGTCACCCGAAAGGCCAAAACAATCCTCACTGTAGTCGAGGTGCCCAAACCTGGGCGGTTGTTCGGCCGAAACCAGCTGCCCTACCAACTGTGGTGGAACCTCCGCCTCCACAGCGAAATCCAGAGCGCCGGCCAAGGACTGTCGGTCGGGTCAGGAGCTGCCCACAGGTTGTCGTTCACCCCTTACTCCTGACTGTCCTCGGCAGGTGGAGGGTGGCTCAGGCCCCAGGCAGTTCTTCAGACTCTCGGAGTCTGACGACGACTCCTCCCTGTTTTCCAGGCCCCTTCACCTGGAGTCCTCTGGGGCAGTCGATGGACGAGAGCCCGCTGCCGCTTATGGGTCTGCTTCGGCTCATCTCGAGTCCACCGGGATGCAGCTCAAGCCTCGTATCCAAGCAGGCCAAGTATCCCTGACGGAGATACTGGACCCAGGGATTCGCCCATGGAGGCTTTCTGGTGGCTGAAGCCATTGTCGGCCCAGCCTTGAGCTCTGGCAGTGGCCGGCTTCCTGCCCTGCACCTTCGGCCAGGATGGCCAGGAAGTATGTGGTTCCTACCGGCTGTTTGTCCAGTTTTTCAGAGCACCTCTCTGCAGAGGGTTAGTCACCGATAGCGTTTTCCGGCGCTCCGAGCGCTAGGGATTTGGATAATCAACCCGACAAGGAGTCTAAAAGTTGGACTATGCCAGGCACAAGGTGTACGCTAGTCCTCCCTAGGCCTCCGCCAGGCCAGCTCGGCCGCTGATGGCACACTGTTCCCACGCCTCATGGGCTCCTGGATGAGGTGATCCTCATTCCCGGCCGACCTGCAGACCATGGTCAAGCAGGTGCGGGATCAGGAAAGGCGGTGGCGAAACAGCAGCTCCAAATGGCTCTGGACATTGGAGACTCCTGTGCCAGATCAGTAGCAGCCACAGTGGCCATGCGCCGCAGAGCATGGCTGAGGATATCCAACTTTATGGCGGATACCCAGCATAATTAGGCGGACGTCCCTCTTTGGGACTGACCTGTTCCCTGGAGTGGAAGGCCACCCAGCGGATGTCAAAGTTCAATGCTACCCTGGACTTGGTCACCTCCGCTCAGAATTACAAGGGCCATCACAACAACATAAGTCCTTTTGCCCTTCTGCACCTGTGGCACATCCGGCCCAACAACACAGCATCAGGGCCAGCAGGCTCGGCTGGCATTCTCAAAGTTGCCTCACGGCTTCCTCTAGCAGGAAGCAGGGAGGAAAAGGCCCAGGAGGTCCTCGGCTGGTCCCTCCTGCAAGCCTGCCCAGTGACAGGTTGAGGGTGTCGCCCTCCCAGCCTCATCACTCTCCCGGGGCGGCTCCCACTTCCTTTCTGCTTGGTCCGCTATCACCACGGACCGCTGGGTGTTGGAGGTGGTAGGAAAGGGCCTGCCTCTGGAGTTCGAAGCAGGCCCCATCCTTCCGAGAGCTGCCGCCTCGGGAGGGGGGCTATGGGTCCGCAGCCTCCGTCTGCTCGCTAAACCGACATTGCCCTGCCTCGAAAAAGAGGTAATCAGGAAGGTGGCGGATCCTCCACCAGACCCGGGTTTGTGTCCAGGTACTTCCTGGTCCCGAAATGGACAGGGGCTGGCGCCCATTCTAGACCTGCACGACCTGAATAGGTTCCTAAGGTCTCGAACCTTCAGGATGGTCACTCTGGCTCAGATTATTCCATCCTTGGAGCGAGGCATGTGGTTCTGTTCTCTGACCTCCAGGACGCATTCTTTCACGTCCCAATCTGTCTGTCCCATCAGAGATTCTTCCGCTTCAGGGTAGAGGGATGCCTCTATGAGTTCCGGGCCATGCCCTTTGGCCTTTCCCTAGCTCCCAGGGTCTTCACCAAATGCATGGCAGTGGTCACGAGTATTTCTGCGGCGCAAGGGTCCAGGTGTACCTGCCTGGACGAGTGGCTGATTGCAGCCTCCTCCAGAAAGGAGGTGGAGGCGGTCCAGAGATCTGGCCCTCCAGGTTTGCTCTCAGGTTGGCCTCCTCATCAAGCGAGGCCAAGTTGGAACTCATGCTAGAGCAGGTGATACAATTCATCAGGGCAGGCTCGACTCTCACAGAGCCACGGTTCTTTCCTCCTTTGCCCAGTCATTTCAGGTTGGGCACTTGCACCCCGCCGGGACTTCCTGGGCCTCATGGCGGCCTGCTCCAGTGTGGTCCATGGTACATGCGTCCCTTCAATGGGGCTGGCCAGCCAATGGTCACAGCACTCGATCGCTGGATCAGCTAGTGGCAGTGACCCAGGGGATGTGGAACGCCTCCAGCGGTGGACCATTCCAGTACATCTGCAGGAGGGCATCCTGCGTCCGCCCCCAAGCCGACGTTCTTCTATCAACCGATGCCTCTCTGATGGGTCGGGTGCCCATCTGGGGAACACAGGCGCTGCCTCTGGTCCCTCGGGACTCCTGATACCACATCAACCTGCTGGAGCCGAGCTGTTCATCTAGCCTCACCGCCTGCTCAATTTGTACCGGTCAAGTGGTCCAGGTCCATCGGACAATACCACGACCATGTACTGCCTAAACCACCAGGCGGGACCGCTCCATGCCTCTGTGCAGGGAGGCTCTCCGCATTTGGTCCCTCATGCGCAGCCTTGAGGCGGATCTCCTTGCCTTCCATGTGGCAGGAGCCTCCAACATTCTGGCTGATGCCCTAAGCCGGATAGGGGCTGCATCCCACAAGTGGTCTCTCCTGCTGGAGGTAGTACACGATCTGTTCTCCCACTGGGGCATGCCTCAGGAGGACCTGTTTGCCTCCAGGAGAATGCGGACTGAGACTGTTTCATGCCCGCCTCTCAGCAAGGCTCGCTGCAGGGATGCCTTCTCGAGGCCGTGGACCCCGGCCTCTTCTACGTCTTTCCTCTATTTTCCTTGATCCCACGAGGTGCTTCTCAAAGTGATGAGGGACAAGGCGAAGGTGATTCTGGTAGCCCCAGACTGGCCCCGTCAGTTCTGGTATCCAGATCTCCTCAGTCTCGCCTCAGGCTCCCGAGGCGGCTTCCAGCCCGCCGGACCTGATCTCAGTCAATCAGGGAAGGTATTCCATCCAGACCTTCAATCCCTGCACCTGTCGGCCTGGTTCCTGAGCGGCTAGAGTTCCAGGCCTTGGGTCTTTCCGACGAGAAGTCGACCAGAAAATGCTCGCCTTTAAATGAAGAGATTCTCCATTTGGTGTCAGGGCAAGGGCCTGGACCCTTCCTCCTGTTCCTTGGCAAGCATTCTGGACTACCTGGGTCCCTTTCTCAGCAAGGGCTTGATCCGGCTGACCCTTAAGGTGCACCTGGCAGCCATTTCTGCTTACTGGGCGTGGGCGAGAAGCAATCAGTGGCTCGGAGAAGGTGGTCTGGTGCTTTTTCAAAGGCCTTGATCACATATCCCCTGGTGCGAGAACCTCCACCTCCTGGGATCTACTGCTGGTATTGGCTACCATGGGCAAGCCATTCGAACCGATGCACAGGTGTGACATCTCTACCTGTCGTGAAGACCGCCTTCTTGTTGGCTATTCGTCAGCCAGAAGGATGGGAGAGCCCCAGGCGCTTCCATCAGGTCTCTTTATTTCACAGTGGCAGGGTTGTCCTGCGCCCCCACCAAATTCCTTCCGGGTGATACTGGAGTTTCACCTTAACCAGGTGTTGACTCTGCCGGTGTTCTACCCCAGTCACACTCGGAGGCCAAATATAAGCTCCATACTTTGGACCCTAGAAGAGCGCTTATTACAAGGAGCGGACGGCTGAAGTTTGTAGAGAGGTTCGCCAGCTGTTTGTCACCTATGCTGAAGCCGCACCTGGCAGACCTGCAGCCAAGTGGATCTATAGGTAGGTGGGTCACCCCTGCATAGATCTCTGGTATAGGTTGGCAGGCATGGAGCCTTCAGAGGATAAGAGCTCATTCTACCGCCATACGCTGCATCGGTGGCTGCTTCCAGGATGTCCCTATCCAGGAAATCTGCAGGGCTGCTACCTGGAAGTTAGCACACACCTTAATCACCCACTACCACATCGACCTTGAGTCACGCCAGGTGCTGGTTTTGGGGCCTCTGTTCTCCAGTCATTATTCCCTAGAAGTAGGGGTGTGTGCCTCCTCCTCCCGGAAAACTGCTAGGAGTCTGCCAGACAGTGTGGATGAACAACATATCCATGTCCTAAATGCAGGTTACTCACCTGTAATGGGAGTTCTAAGAATGGTGTATGTTGTTCTCACACGACTCCCTGGCCTCCCGGCTCGACGCACAGCCTGGTTTCCATCGGGCTAGATCTGGTGTCATGGGGCGGAGCCGAGTTTTACCACCGGATGGGTGGGAGGAGCCAGCTTGAAGACCTTCCGCAAGATTTAAAGCGGCAAGGAACCTGCCAGATATTGTGGATGAACAACATATACCACTCCTAGAACTCCTGTTACAGGTGAGTAACCTGTATTTAAGTACTACCCCATTTTCATTTGGTGCGACACCCCATTAATAGTCACTTGGCTGGTGGGATAGTATTGAGTGTACCTTGTATGCAGACGCTAACAGTATCTGGTCCTTTTGGACATTGTTTTCCCAGCACTCTCAGTATGCACTAGGGTTTGTCTGCTTCCCAAATCTATAAGTCCTTCACAGTTTTATCTCCCACCTTCTCAGCTGTTAAGTACTTGCCCCAATTTGCTAAGAACAGATATGCTCCAGTTTCACTCTTCTTACTGCAGCAATTTTTGCAATATGACCTGGCTTATTACAGTTATAGTACATAAAGTCTTTGGGTGCAGATTTGTTACCCCAACAGAGTTCTTATCAGACTTGGAGTTTAAATGGGAAAAAGAGTGTGTTACCGGTGCTTGGCTGATACCTCATTGCTGTTGTGTCTGTCTGGCCATTTGGTAGTCTTCAGCCAAAGAAACAGCCTTTTCCCATTTTCTGTGTTCTTTACCCAAAGCTGTACATCTGGTAGGATGTTGATGAACTGCTCCATTACAGATGTTTCAATGATCTGTGGGACTGTTTTGCCCTCTGTTTGGAACCATTTCATAAGGAGTTCTCTGTCGGGTGAAGGCTTCTCGAGAATTGTCGAATGAGTTGTAGTTCAGCAGGGACTGGAATCTTTGCCTGTAGCTCTCTTTTCAGCAGGTCATAGTTTTCTGATTGTGCAGTGTTCATATTGCTATAGGAAAGTTCTGCTTTCCATGTTAGGTAAGGTACGAGTCTGGTTGCCTATCGCTTTGGCTGGCAGGCTGCGGCAACCCTTTCAATAATTGTCAGGTATGCTTCGATATCATCTGAGGGACAAACTTTGTAAGTTTACTGTCTTTTAAGTTGTTGGTGTTTTGTTGCTCTGCTGGACCTGTGCAAAATCCTCCAGCTTTGATAAATTACAAGGCATCCATCCATCGCTGCATTTTTTCTCGTCTTTGCTGCTCCTGTCGCTGCATCTGTTCTTTTCTCTGCTTCTCAAGTTGTTGCATTTCTTCTTTTCTCTGTGCCTCTAAGCGTTGAATCTTTTCTCTCTGCTGTATCTCCTCTCTTCTGTTTTTGTGTAACCCACCATTGAAAAAGACAGTCAGGCTTTCACTGCCTGTTGTTTGTTTATTTTTTTTCCCCATCCCTGGTGCTGGCTGTACAGTCTCAGTTTGGACTTCTGTCTCTGGCTGTCATTCTTCTGGTAATCACTGCTGGGCTTGCTGTTGCAGAATCCATACCTTCCTTCTGTGCTTCCTGGTATCAGGTCTAGTACCCACTATATACAGTTTTAAGCAAAGGATCCTGGTATCACATACAGTTTTACACAGAGATTCACGTACATCTTTTATAACTGCAGATATGCAAGGGAAAGAAAAGAGAGACAGCGAGAGGCGGAGAATTGCTAAACCGTCGGAGTGATCAGTTCCTCGTCTCACAAGAAAACTAGGTTGCACAACCAGACAGAAAAGGAGAATATAGACTAGACCCTTGCTTAAGCGTTTTCTGCATAACAAATGGGACAGGGCCTTATTCAGCCCTGTCACAACAAGCAGTCCTTTCGAGGAAAGATAGGGGAGCTCAAAATAAATCTCAGCCTCTGCAACTGCAAAACAAAGTGCAATCAGAGCACAGGTGCCAAAAGCATCTGAGGGCACCCTCTAAGGTTCTGTCCCCAGTCCTGCCTCAGCTACCTAAGGCGGACCTCCCTCTCTGTAGGGCACCTCACCTAGTTTACCATCAGTGGGAGTCTTATCTGGCGGACAAATGGGATCTTCCAGGAATCGCAGCAGCTAGAAGGTCGCTGGCTGCAGCGTTGGTGCTCGGAAGTCCTTTAAGCAACAGCTCCAGGTACAGGACTCTGCACACAAAATAAAGCTCCACGTGTAACAGCTTCTCGGTGCATTCAGAAATCATTCATTGGCAGAGCGCATGTAAACAGGAACAGTACAACACAATCGGGCGTTATATGGAGGTAACCGACAGAAAAGCTCAAAGATTCACACCCACTTCCAGGGTGCTTTGTCCAGATGATTTGCTCCCCTTGTGGACATTGAGTTGTACCCAAGTTAATTAAGTGAAGTGAATATAAAAAATGTGCCACTGTATACCAGTTAATTTGATTAAACTCCAAACCACCCAATTCATGGAAAACTGCATAAATTACTAATTGCTGTATCTACAGACACCAATACCACTAATTGGCAACCATGAAACACCCTATATGAGCAAGGAAAGAATCTATTACCTTGATATTTCATAGTTCATAGCAAGATTGACATATTGTTAGTGGCAGTTTCAAAACCGTTACAAAAATGTGGGAGAATCAGTAAATCTTACTTCAAGAGGGCTTTTGCCATAGGTACTCACATATTGGATTGACCTGCCAGGCATAAGGACTCACGGAAAATTTCTAGCTAGTCTCTGGCGGGGACTGCCCCCACGCCAGGTGACCGGCGCATACGATGTCAGTATAAAGGGAGGTCCCCACACCCACCTTCCAGTTTCCCACCATCGGCTTGTGAAAGTTCCTCGTGGTAGAATCGGCACTTGTCAGTCTTCGTCGGTCCATTCATTTTTAACTTTTCAACCTATTTCTCTGTTTTTCGAGTTCTTCGCGCCGCTGTGTGTCATCCCTGACCTCCGAATCACATAAAAATAAGTGTGACTCGTGGTGGTTCCCACTTCCATACCAGGACGGCCAATCTCAGCCTCTTCTGTCTGGGCCCAGACCACCCCATGGAGAAGTGCCAGCGCTGCCAGAAATTGAACTCCACTTCCCGCAAAGAAGGCAGCAGTCCCTGGAAGCCCATACCTAAAGAAAGAATGGCCTCCATGAAAAAGAGCTAAAGAAACAAAGGCAGGCGTCCACTTCCCGAAGGTCACAAGAAGCATCACTGGGAGGCGGGAAGCAGCCACAGCAGCCATGACTCCAGCCAGAGTTATGGCATCTTAAGGTAACGCTTTCTCCGGTGGTGACCAAGAATATGTCTCCTCCTGCCTGGCTCGAGCTCGGCCCTTCAGGAGCCTCCACGGCAAAGGAGGCCTCTGGTCCCAGGAAGGCTGCTTCTACCATGTGGCCTTGGTCCAGAATGGTCGGTAAGTCAGGCACGTCTGTCCACCGGCCGCCCGCCCGGACAAGGCTGCTAAGCAGCTTACCCCTCCCGGGGAGGGCACCCAGCCAAATCTCTGCAACAGGCATCCCCAAGCGCCTTCCTGGGCAGGGAACCTGATAAGTCGGACGTCGCCGCCTCCAACGCCCACCCGGATTCAGCCGATAAGTCAGACACCAGTCCACTGATGCCCGCCTGTCCAAGAAGCCTGCGCCGGACCCTAAGGATCAGTCCAAGCCCCAGGCTCTCCGTAACATGCTACATTGCCTTCTGAGGTTCCCCGCCTCCTCAGCTGACCCCGGGATTTTTATCCTCCTCCCTCAGTCGTTATAGGGATGCTGAGACACTGCTGTCAGGGAACCCTCCTTGAAACCTGATACCCTGACGGCGGACCCTCAGGCGCCAGTACCGGCGCCATCTGGCGTTCCCTTACTGTCAGCTCCTTCGGACCCTGTTGAAGGCATACCCACGCCGGGCCCGACACCTGCAGGCCAGCATTACCGCCAGCTGGGCCTCTGCCAGGTCCTCTGCTTCATCAGAGCCCCTGGTATCCGACACTGCAATATCTGGTGCCACACTACCGGCGCCTCAGTACCTGACACCACAGTACTAGGCGCCTCCAATACCCGTGGCCGGGCTACCCGCCATCAGGTTGTGGATACTCCTTCTACAGATATCCTCAATATCTTTATCCTCCTCCTCCACCGCCCACTCCCCAGCCATCGGCGGATCTGAAGGAGACATTGGCCTCCTGGTGGGGTGAGGCCAAGGCTCAGCTCACTAGGGAGGTGAGAGAGTCGCCTGTCGACGCCAGACCCTGCACAGGATCACCTATGTCGAAGACGGAGACTCCTTCCCTTCCGACAGCAGAGGAGAGCCCTCTGGCGCCCAAGGAGGAAAGATACATGCCATGGAACTCCCTAAAGGGGCCGTCCCCTCCCCTCGAGGGAGGAGTCTTTCATCATCATCAACACGTCTGACTCGGACTCAGAGACGAGACGCCTGATTCTGAAGACAAGCAACGACTCCAGATAGCCCCAGGCCAAGACCTCTCTGAAGTCCCTCCGAGGATCCCTCCTTTCTGGAGTTATTGAGGAAAATCCAGGAAGTTTATCAGTGGCAATCACTGGAGCCAGACCATGAAGCGCAGGAAACTCGCTGCTTACCTGCATCTGCCTGAGACAGCTCCTACATTGATTCCACCCTAGATAGAGCCTCACCCGGATCTTGTTTCCATCATTTGGAAACAATCTTCTGTATTAGCCCCTTTCCGAGGAGGGCGGACAGGCTATATCAGGCTCCTGAGGGTGTAAGAGTCTAACATGTTTAAATATAAGAAAATAGCAGGACAAGAGGACACAGCATGAGATTAGAGGAGGCCGATTAAGGGGAATGTGAGGAAATTCTTTTTCGCAGAAAGGGTGGTGGATGCATGGAATGGCTTACCACAAGAAGTGGTGGCTATGAATACAGTGCAGGGCTTCAAACAGGCATGGGATAGGCATAAGGGAGCAATACAAATGACTATGAATAGATAGGCCACTGACAGAGCAAAGGCCGATGGCACATTTATAAGGTAGAAAAGAAATGGGCAGACTGGATGGGCCTTGCGGTCCTTATCTGCCGTAACTTCTGTGTTTCTATGTGTAGATTTCCTTAACCTACACCCCAAATGGACTCTGTCATCATTAACGCCCACTCACGGCCACTCCACAAATCCCAAACAACCTCCGCTGCCTCCGCCTGATAAGGAATCTCGGCTTCTGACTAATATGGGAAGAAGATCTGAGCTATTCTGCCTTGGGTGATGGGGCCCTGAATTATGTGGCACATGGGGATTACCAGAAGACCATCCTTAGTCGGGTGGAATCAAATTGGACTTCCTTCCTGAGTCTCAGACCAAGCAGGAAGTGGTGGATCTTGTCCGTTCTGCTCATTCGGCCAGTCGGCACATGCTTCGTGCCACTACGATGCAGTGGACACAGCTGGAAGCGTTCGGCTTTCACTGTAGGCCTCGATGTCATGCCTGGCTCCGTGTGTCGTTTGGTCCCTGAAGTGCAATCCGCTATCCAGGATGTGGGGTTCAGTGTTGATCGGGGTGATGTCAAGGACATCATTACGAACTACAAGAAGACACTGCACTCAAGTCTGTCAACTCAATGTGCAGGTCCCGTCAAAGACAGCAGCGTCCTTGTCATAGGTAAAACCAACAAAGACAAAACCCAGGGCAAATGGGCCAACAAGCGTTGGGCCCTCAGCAACTAAGACTCCCCAGCAAAAGCTGCGGGAGCCTCGGCTGCTGTGCTGGCCCACACCACCGACTCCCCTCCTCTGCCATTGCCTCTGGAGGATCCAGAAGAACCAGTAGGGGAGACTCTGCTTCCATCTGCGGGTTGGGAGAGGATAGCGTCAGATGCTTGGGTGCTCCAGTTGATATCAGCAGGACACTCAATAGAGTTTCTTCAGAAAGCACCGAAGACCAGCCTCCAGTTGTCTTACTCCCACATCTTCCAATGGTCCTAGAAGAAATTGCCTCCTTCTCTCAGGCGGCAATAGAACCAGTTTCCACCCTTCTTTGGGGACAGGTTACTATTCCCATTTCTTTCTAGTTCCAAAGAAGACTGGAGGCGTGAGGCCTATCCTAGACCTCAGCTCCTCAAACATGTTTGTGGAGTACAAGCGCTCAGAATGCCTCTTTGCAGAGCCTTCTACCGCTTCTTCAACAGGGACAGTGGCTAGGTGCTGTGGATATGCAGGATGCCTACCTGCATATCCCCATTTGCTCTCCCACCGCAAATTCCTTAGTTTTTGCTTTCAGGGGACCACTACCAATTGGGGCCTCCCATTTGGTCTTTCCTCGGCCTCGAGTTTTTACCAAATGCTTGGTCTGTGGTAGCGGCCCACTCATGCACTCCAGGAGTTCAGGTTTTCATGTACCTGGATGATTGGCTCCTGGTGGCCCTGTCAAGGGAGGAACTCCTGCACTCCCTTTCCTTACCCTGCAGGTTTCACCAGCCTGGGTATCACCATCAACTGGGCAAAGTCCCATTTGGTGCCTTGCCAATGTCTTCAATTTATATGGGTGATTCTGGACACGACCATCGGCAAAGCTTTTACCTCTGGACAGAGTGGACACCCTTCAGACTCTAAGCCCGTCTTCTATCCAGTCGCAGGGGTGCGAGCCAGGTTAGTCCTTCGCCTTCTCGGGCTAATCGGCTGCCATTCCGACAGTCCCGCGTCGCTCGCTCCATATGAGACTATCTCAATGGACGCTCGATACATTGATACCGACCCGGGACAATCTAGACCAAGAGGTGCTAGTTTCCGATCCCATGATCAGGACTTACAGTGGTGAATGGTGCAGGAGAACCTTTGCCTGGTAGTTACTTCAGTACTGAACCCTCCTACCAGATGTTGACGACAGATATGTCAGGAGAAGGCTGGTGAGCCCATCTCGGGTCTCACAGGACTCAGGGCAACTGGTCCAAGTTCGAACAAAACCTACACATAAATGTGCTCGAACTGAGAGCAGTCCTTATACCCTTCAGGCTCTACACTCCATTATCCTTCCCGCCATCTCCTCACAGTTAGACAACATGTGCGTAGTCTGGTATCTCAACAAGCAGGGAGGAACACGTTCTTATCCTCTGTGCCATGAAGCGATGAGAGTCTGGATTTGGGAAACCAACATCACCTTCACTTGAATGCAGTCCGCGTTACGGAATGGAAAACACGCTGGTGGACCAACTCAGCCAGTCCTCAGCCAAGCCAGATCCCACGACTGGGAATTGGATTAAGAAGTCGTGAACTACATCTTTTCAGCAATGGGGAACACCTCAGATAGACGTCTTGCATCTCCCCAAAACACAAACTTTCTGCCTTCTGCTCGCTCGCCCAGGGCGAGACATTTTTGGCAGGAGACACTGTCTCTCGCTTGAAGGGACAGATTGTTTATGCCTTCCCTCCTGTTCCCTAATTTCGATGGTCCCAACCAAACTCAGATCGGAGGGAGCTCGATTGATTCTCGCTCTCCCTTCTGGCCCAGGCAAGTTTGGTTCTCTTCTGCATAGTTTTCAGAGGAACCTCCACTTCCTCTTCCTCTGTCGCAACAATTGTTGACCCAGGATCAAGGGACCTTGTTCATCCAGGCCTCAAATCCTTTGTTTGCATGCGTGGCTCCTGCAGACGTAGGCAAAGCCTGCTTCAGGAGTTTCTTCACTGAAGCGGGATCTTGGTAGAGACCAGAAAGCCTTCCACCAGGTCCACCTGCTCCATGAATTGGAAACTATTTTCTGTCTGAGCTCAAAAGACCTTGAACCTTTCACATGCCCTGTCAATAAAGTCCTGGACTACATGCGTCACCTCTTGATCTGGGTCTCAGCCATTCCTCGTTGAAAGTCCACATGGCAGCTATCTCAGCCTACCCTATTCCTTTTGGAGACGGAGTTTTGCACAGGTGGAAGTCTCCAAGACTTTCCTCAGAGGCGTTCTTCTATTTGAGACCCGCCCCCCAATCCGCATTCCTGCCCTCTCTGGGACTTGAATTTTATTCTGGAGAAGCTTACCCTGCCTCCCTTTGAGGCGGCAGCTACAACAGATTTAAAGTTCCTTTCTTGGAAGACACTCTTCCTAGTGGCCATTACTTCTGCTCAAGATTTCCAAGCTTCAGTCCTTTGTGCAAAATCCTATACTTGATTTTCCACAAGGAATGTGGCTTTACGCACCAGCTCTAAGTTTCTCCCTAAGGTGGTGGCTGAATCTACACTGAATCAATCCATTGAGCTACCTGCTTTCTTTGCGCAACACTCCATTCAAGAGAATACTCTTGCATACTCTGGATGTTCACAGAATACTGAGATACTACACCACTCAGACTAAGGCTCTCAGGAAAACTGATCAGCTTTTGTCTCTCTTGCTCATGAAAGAGAAGGCAATGCTGTTTCTAAGCAATGCCTATCAAAATGATTGGCTCATTGTATCACTTTCTGTTACGACAAGTACAAGAAGACCCTGCTGGGTCAAGTCAGAGGTCACTCCACCAGAGGAGTAGCTGCCTCTGCGGCTCGTTCAGGAATGTGTCAGCAGCAGACATCTGCAGCCACGACTTGGACTTCTGTCCATACCTTTCGAAACACTACAGTTTGGACATTGCCTCTCGCCATAGAGCAGGCTTCGGGTTGGCTGTACTACAAGGTCTCTATTCCTGAGACCCATTCAGCCTGAGGTTCCATGCTATGGACAGTCCTCCTCCCGAATGCTTTTCCTTGTTCCAGACTGCTTGGGACTCGGTCCTATGTGAATACCTACTGCAAGAACCCTCTCGAAGTAAGATGGTACAGTTACGTAAGAAATTACCATAACAGTAGACCTTGAGAGAGGCTCTTGCAGTAGGTATCCTTCCGCCCTCCATCCCTAAGCTTTTTGGCTCCAATTTCCATGGGGGGATATCCTCTTCTCTCTCGTCTTACCTCTTTTGGCCCTGGCGAAGAAAGAACTGGAAGGTGGGCGTGGGAGCCGCCCCTTTATACTGACGTCAGATGACAGTCACCTGACATGGGGTGGTCCTCACCAGAGACTGCTAGCTAGAAATTTTTCCGTGATCCTGACGCCCATGGTCAGCCCTGTATGTGAATACCTACTGCAAGAGCCTTTCTCGAAGATCTACTGTTACGGTAAGTTCTTACATAACCTGCACTTTAATCAAGCAAAATGTCACAACACTTCAGTCATTTTAAAGCAACTGCATTATATGCTAGTAACAATTTATGCCATGTTGTATAACAAAACAAGACCACCAAAACACAGCAGTAAAGCATATCTAACTGCATTTGAGACTTGATGTCTATCAAAACAGTCCTCCAGCTATAAATAAGGACATGTCTGTCAAAGTTCATGACGTTAGAATTAAATCACAGCAGTTTAGCAAGCTCAGTCAGGTCATTACTACCAGACCACATGAAGTGCTCTCAATTGGTAAATCCAAAATGCTTCACTTTTGGCCAATAATTTTCTGTGTCCCTTTCCTCGGGGCCAGACAAACTTTATCTATCCTGGTAAATGTGGGATCATGTACATCTCTACCCTGCACTCCATTAATATGCTGTGCTAGGGCTTACTTCTCATTTTATTAGTAGTAGCCCTCATGTGTCCCCACAACCTGGTCCTTAAATCTTCTTTGTCCTCCCCAGATAAAACACACCACATTTGCATGTTGCAACATAAACCAGATTTGCAGTGTCACATGTAATCAGGCTTAATATCTTGTAACTTTACCACCTCTTGGACTGATAAGCGTATTAGTGTTAGCCACCACATTGCAATTTTTGCAGTGGTTACGTTTATAGCCAGGATTCGGTGAGGAAAACAATCACTTTTTTCTTCCTAGGTTGTGCACTATGCACTAATAAACCCTTAATGTTCCTAGCTTCTCGATAAGTGATACAGGCAATCCAATAGCCACGTCTCTCTGTTTTGGTTCAGCATTCAAAATGTCCCAGTTCTTAAAAGTAATGGCCCAAACAGCTTTAACAATAGCATCTTTCATGGTTACCAGTTAGTAGTGCCTGCAGATACAGCAATTAGTAATTTATGCAGTTTTCTGTGACTTGGGTAGTTTAGAGTTTAATCAAATTGACTGGTATATATTGGCACATTTATTTACATTGGCTTCACTTAATTAGCTTGGGTATTAATCAGTGTCTACAAGGGAGCAGATCATCTTAACAAAGCACCCTGGAGTGGGTGTGAAGCGTTGAGCTTTCTGTGGTTACCTCCTTGTAACACCAACTGTGTTTACTGTTTCTGTTTAAATGCTCTGCCAATGAATGGATTCCAATGCACTGAGAAGTTGTTGCATATGGAGCTTTATTTTGTGTGCTGAGTCCTGTAAATGGAGTTCTGAGCCAGAAGCACTAGGACTCTGCAGGAGCCAGAAGGTTTCAAGATGACTGGCGCCAAGGCAAGCTGTGCACAAGCACAGCGCCACAAGCTGCTTTGACAGTGGGGCTTTGTCCGGTCCACCTCCCTCCAGTGGGAGGGTAAGAGGGTTGTGACGATAGGTAGTCCTGTATTCTGGGGAGAGCAGCACTCCTGTAAACACAAAAAGTAACTGAGCCATTCCCAATCCTGATCTGGGTCATGTTGTCATTCAGTCTTGAATTCTTCCTCTTGCAGTAGGAAGGAGAAAAATGGTACCACCTGAGGTCGCCCTCTGTTAGATCTGCTGCAAGGTCTTCAGTGTCCTGGAGCAGAAGGCCTTCACTGACTGCTTCTGTTGAGGGCAGGTCAGATCTCAGGCCCAGAGTCCTTCCTTGTCCTCTTGTGGGTACTCCGATGGGCGGTTCCACCACTAGGCAGCTTTTAGGAGCAGTGAGTGCAGCGTCTAGCCTGCTTGCCTCTTGCCCATGGAGCCGCCCAAGGCCCTTTAGGCTGGGTGCTCAGGAACGAAGGGCAGATACTTCAAGGTGGATAGAATGTTTAACTCCATCAGCTGTTCCTGAACTATTGCCGGTGACCATGCTGCCCACTGGCCCCACCCCCATTCAGTGTCACTGCTTTGAGTGTGGCCTCGGTACCTTTTTCGGTTCCTTCAGGGCCAGCTGGATCATTGGTGCAGGGCTCAGGCCTTTTAGTATCTGGTCCAGCACCAGCTTCGCTACTTCCCTTGGCACAGAGAAACCTCCTGGTACTAGATTTGGTTCTGGTCACAGTGCCGCCTCCTGGTCCTTTGGGGCCAGTGTCGCCGTTTCCCTACCGTTCAGTGATTCCCCGGCCTGGACTGTTCAGACCCAGGCCCCCCCTCCTTTTCCTCAAGAGGACATGTCTTTTCAGGCTTTTCTTCGCAATATGTAATCTACTCTTGCCTTTGAGCCTTCAGCTGTTGACCGTGGAAAACGTCTCTGTCTGGAGTGGCTGAACATTTCCACTATTACAGTCAGTCTTACTCCCCATCCCCAACGTTCAAAATCCTTTCGGACACGGTGTGGTCTTAGGCCTGCTTCTATCCCTTCTGTCTGCAGGCAGATAGATTGTAAGCAGACTGGCCCTAAGGACAAGACCCAGTTACGCTTCCCAAGCCTGTTGCTGGCAAAATTGTCATTCTTACTGAGAATGTCAAGGCTGTTTTCCCTCAAATGGTCACTGCACATCTCATTAACAAGGAGTCACCAAGGCAGAAACTGAGGGCAAGCAGGCTTTGCTACAGCTATACTCGCATCCGTATTGCCAGCTAAGTATGAATATGCCCTTTGGACCTCTCTTAGGTCCCTTGCCGAATCTCTTCTGGATTCAGACACTAGACAAAAGATCCTGCATACTGTCACGCATGGTGTGGAGGCTGACAGTCAACTCAAAGCAGCCATGGATGCCTTTGACACTGCCTCTTGCATGGCTGCAGCAGCCATTTGTATCAGAAGGCACTCCTGGGTTCAAACCCCTCCCTTTTAGGATGTCCAGCAACTGGTAATGAATGTCCCATTCAGTGGCACATTCCTGTTTGGACAGCTTCTCAGAAATGTAGGACTGCCAGTAAGACTTCCACCCCTCCTGTTAACCCACAGAGGGAAAAGGATGTGGTTTCTTTCAAAACAGACAGTCCTTATGAGGCAAAATTGGGGAGCGCAAAACAAATCCCAGCCTCCCCAACCTCAGAAGAAAGTGAAGCCAAGGCACAGGCCCCAAAGTGCCTAGTGCCACCCTGTGAAGCTCCAGCACGGTCCTGCCTCGGCTGCCAGAGGCAGACCTCTCTTCTCCGTAGGCAAGGCGCCTGACTCAGTTGTAATGTCAGTGGGAGTCGATTACGATGGACAAGTGGGTGCTTAGGATGATCTGAGAGGATACTCACAAGAATCCTCTGGATTTTCTATCCAGAAAATCCGTTTATCCCCTCATATCAGAGCTTCTTGCACAGGAATTGTAGACCTTCTGAGCAATACAGCAGAGTAGTAGTGGTGCTAGATTTGAAGCACAAAACAAGTTTCTGCTCCCATTACTTATTATGCCAAAGTCAGGGGGCATGTGCCCCATTTTAGTTTCAGGAACTCTGAGCAAGTTCATGGAGCTAAAAAGGTTCAAATGATCTCTGTGGGATCCCTGCTACCCTTTCTAAACCCCAGGACTGGTTAGCCTCCTGAATATGCAGGATGCTTAGCAGCATATCCTAATGCATCCCAGCCACTACAGATTCTTTCGGTTCATTGTGCTTGAGTGGCATTATCTGTTTAGAGTCCTGCCCTTTGGGCTATTCTCAGCACCTCAGGTCTTTGCAGAGTGCTTTGCAGTGCTCGAGCTCACCTAAGAAAGCTAGGACTCTAGTCTTCCCTTACTTATGTGACTAACTGATAGCCAGTCCATCAAACAGGAGGTGGAACATGCAGCGCCCACAGCCTTTCAGTTCCAGTACATCCATGAGGGTTCTGCTAAACATGGAGAAGTTGCAGCTACAACCCTCTAGGCAGCTTCTGTTCATTGGAGCCCTGTTGAACACCACCAGAGCTCTAGGCCTTCCTTCCAGAGGACAGGAGGAAAGTCAGTTCTGCAGATGGTGCACTTCATCATGAAGTACAAATCCCACTCCATGCAGTGCATGCTGGATCTGATAGCCTTCTCAGTGCCCTGTCACATCTGTATGAGAACAACTCAGTGGATGCTCAGCACACAGTGGTCGCAAGCATCACACCCTCAGTCTTAGCCCATTAAGGTGACAAAGTCGATGATTTGGTCATTTTGGTGGAGGAAGACCTCCTCCAGGGCTTCCCTTTTTCCAACCAGAGCCTCAAGTGACCGTCACCACAGATACCTTCTGTTGGAAATGGGAGCGACTGTCAGGGCCTCCACACACAGGGTGTCTGGCGCTTGGGAGACTCGCTCCACATCAACGTGTTGGAAATGAGAGCTGTGTATGCAATGGCCTGTGAGCCCTCATGGGTCTTGTCAACAACGAAATGGTCCTTCTCTAGATGGACAAGTCCATGATGTACTACATCATTGAATAAGGGAGATCACACTCTTAGCCCTTCTGCAAAGAGGCAGTGAGAGTAGGAGAGTGGTGTTTAGATCAGGGAATCCTGATCCAGGCAGTCTGTCTGCCGGGAGTGCCAATGCTTCCAGCCAGCTGCTAAGGCGCACAGAGGCCAATCCTCACGAGTGGTACTAGCTCCAGACATTATGAGATCGCTATTTGACATGGGTAACTCTGGATGTGGACCTTTTTGTCCCCACTCAGCATCAAACTGCCACGATTCTGCTGCAGAACTACAGAATATTGCATTTTCTATCAGAATGCATTCAGACTGCAGTAGCAAAATTGCTTTCTGTACACATTTCCTCCAGTCCCTCTAGTACAGAAGGTGTTACTCTAACTGGAGGCACACAGGAACAGGACGATTTTCATAGCCCCTATTGGCCTCGACAGATACAGGTTCCTCTGTTGAACTGTCTGGCAGTCGGCACACAGAGTGCCCTTCCCTTCAGGATGGACCTACTGACTCTGGGACCTCTGATCCATCCCAACCTCGCCCCTTCACCTTCAGTCCTGGCCCCTGAAGAAATAGCAGTGAACAGGTACAAGGTGTTCTCAGAAAGTCTCTGAGATGCTCTTCATGGCTCGTACACCTTCCAGCCAAAAGACTTACACAGCCAATTGGGAATGATTTTTCAGTCTAGTGCTCCAAATCTCTGACACCTTTTGTTTTTCACCTGATAAGGGTTTGGAATTTTTATTGGACCTTTCAAATGCTGGTCTGCAGTACTCCTTAGGGCAAGGTCCATTTGTGTGCTGTTTCTGCAGACCACGAGCCTGTTGATGCGCTTTTACATGGGTGGACTGCCACTTTTTATGAGATTTCTTAAAGCATACTACACATCAGGCCTACAGTTCATGCTTTGATAATGGATCCTCGTATATTGTTTTCCACAGAGGCACTGTGGTCCTCCACATGCACCCCAAGTTCTTCCCTAAGGTGGTGGTGAAGTTTCACATAAATCAGCCTTTTGAGCTGCCTGCATACTTTCATGACTTCCAGAATGAAGAGTGCATTCTCCATTCTCTGGATGTCAGCAGAGCCCTGGCGTTCTACCTTGACAGAACTAAATACTTAAGGCAGTCTAAGCAGCTCTTTCTCTCCTTTGATCCTGATCATATTGGACAGCCTGTTACAATCAGATGGATTTCTGCTTGGATTGTCAGTTGTCTTCTTCATTGCTGTGCTGTGACAGGTCAGGTACATGCCATGCAACAAGAACGGTTGCCATGTCTCTTTCATAGAATCGCTCTGGTTCTTTTTGTAGTTATTCTTTATGCCCCTACCTTCTCTGGTGGGGTGTTGTCTGTGGTGCCCTTTTTCCAGCCCTGCGACCTGTGGCGCCTCCATGCCAAAGCTCACGTTCTCTACCTCTTCCCCTGCACAACCCAGGTCTCAACCCAGCAGGTATGTACTCCGCACACTGGGGAGTTCCAGGTGAGTCGGGCTGGAGGGAGAATCCTTGTGTGTCTGGTGTGGAAGCAGTAGGCCAAGGCTTCATCACGCTGGAGGATTCTCTTTTCCTTTCAGTGCGGGCGCAGTGACATCTCAGAGGTCGCAGCATGCATCCACACAGTGTACATCCGATATCTGCCCCGCCATCCCCACGCTGTCTGAGCTACTGCGCACCACCACCCGTTTGCCACCAGGAGCCAGTGCTGCAGCTCTAATCCCCCACTCACCCCAGGAGAGGAGAGCTGTCCTCCGGATGCTCAGTCTTCTCCTCCTCTGGCAACCCGAAGCTAGTTCCCGGCCCCAGGTCGCCAACGAGGTTCGAGGTGTGGCATCCAGCGCCTCAACCTCTGCACCACCGGCCAAGAGGATTTGCTCTGGTTCTGTTGGTCATATTTGCAGAGCTGCAACTTGAGCACAGTGCACACGCTTGTCAGGCACTGTGCCCTGGATGTCAATGCCAAGCAGCATGCCTTCTTTGGCAGGACAATATTGAATGGACTTCTGTCTTGAGTGAGCCTCAGCTCCTACCATTGTAGTCAGGAGGATTTTTCTTCTGATCTCGGTACTCTGACCCATTATTGTGAATCAGTGGTGGCGATAGAGTCCCAGAAGAAATAGAAATTATGTAGCAAACATAATTCTTGATGTTTTAGGAGTATCTTCACCATTAATTCACAAGCCCACCTGCCATCCCGGCTCACTCCAGTATATTTTATTGGTCTTGCCCTTTGTTCGGTCTGTGAAGACACTGTTACTGTTTTTTTACCCCTCTTCATTGGGTAATCAGGGTTATCTTATTGCCCTTCGGTTTGGTGCATAAGTGCTAGTTAGCTTATGCAGCATATCCTCTGTTAAAAAAAAAAAATGTGTGGAGGTGGTTGAGTGCTGGTGCCGATGTAAACTGTGTAGCCCAATCCCTCTCGTGGTGCAGTGTGTGCACAGCTAACTGGGCCCAGCCCTCCTGAAATGTTCTGGCTCATTGGTCCTGGTGTCTCCAGCTCAGACCCATTGGGTGAATCACTGATGAAGATATTCCTAGAAGATCAAGAATTACACTGAGTACCTAATTTTTATTTACTACCTGTGTGTAGATGAGAACGCCTACCAGGACAACTAAAATTTCTTAATAGGTGGAACAGATTTGGAACCAGTATTTAAAAAAAAAAAAAAATCTGCTTCTACAGTGAAAATTTTCTTTTATTTCAGCACAGTTGTTCTTTAACCTATTTCTCCTCTGCCTTGGCTTCTGAAGCAAGGCACCACACTCCCTCCTGCTTGGTTCCACAGTATGTTAACCCAGTACAAAAAAGCTTATAGGAGGCTGTGTGTATGTTCTAGTAGTAAGAACAATGCAGTGAGGTATAAACCAGGACATCCAGGTTCAAATTTGAGTCACTTTCTCTCACGTTGTGTGAAGGTGACCAGATCAATTACCCTCCATGTACTTTGGACCCGCCTGGCTAGAACAGTTAGATAGAAATAGGAAACCATCACCACTTCTCAAGAGAAAACTGTGTGTGTGTGTCTGATTTTTTGGTAACTGGGCAAGTGCCTGTTTTCAGAGCGACCGGGGCCTTGGGAGGTTAAGTACTTTGCAAGTATTCAGTTAAGGTTGTGGGAATCCAACTTGGGTATACTGCATGTACCACGCTCATTCATAGTTCGTTACTCTGACCTCTGTGCTGTACTGCTACCCCCATTTTGAGCTACTGCTGATCAGTTGGGCTGTCCTAGGTAAATAAATTATATTAAACAAAACAGTAACTTGGGGTTTCATTGTACCAATAATTAAATGGCGCAAATCAATCAGCTTGTTTTTGAGGGTTCCGAACTGAGCTACACTGTATAAACCAATTGGAAACCTCAAGCAAAGCCCTGAACATTAAGAAACCTGTTACCGAAGGTCTGAAATGCTTACTTGCATGGTGCTTGGGGAACCTTTATTTTATTATTTCAGACTGCACACAATTAGTTTGAGATGCCTATCTCTTCTAATCTGTTTGACCCATTCTGGTGGCTGATTTTCTGCTGTGTTCCCATGAAAATGGCAGCTGTGCTTTGGAGCAAATGTATATTTTCCTTGATTGCCAGCAACACATGATTCATTATCATTTATTAAACCTAACTGATAGCAGTTGAATAAAAATAATGTGAGTGTGATGGCATTGATTGATACTGTGAAATATTTCAGACCTGGTGGTTTATGTGTTGCAGTAGAAACCTCTAACTCGGCACTTTTTTGTAGCATGTTTGAAACAGTCAACATTTTCATGCCTGCAACAAATCACTGCACTTGTTAGCAGTTAGCTTCTCTCTTGTAAGCCTGCCAACAAATTTAGTGTTTTGTGTTCATACCTCTCAACTGGCCCACATTCTGGGGCATCCCTAATTCTAGCTCTCTGGATTCATCCACCCCATGTCGATAAGGTGCTGCTCACATAGAAGGTCCTGTCTCGCATTGTAGATTCTGTCTATAGCACTGTAGGATGCCAAGTCAAAATTAAACGTTCAGTACAGGCACTCATTTACAGTGTTCTGGACTTGTTATCACCATATTTAATTATCTTGCCCAACAGCGAGGTGGTCAGTGTCCCACATTTTGAATGCGTCTCGTAATCAGTGATGAAAGGTTGAGGTGCTCATGCATGAGTGGGAGCACTGAAAGCAAGTGATTGTGCACATCATGTACACACCAGTACTGTAGGTCACGTGACAACACCCATAGAGTCCTCTTTATTATTTTAAATGGGGCGAGCTCATTTAGGGGATGCTGAGGAAAATTTGACACCAGTACCCACAAATGTGTAAAGCAGCAGCCACAGTCAGAGTCCAAATCCTTTTTCTGAAGCAGTATGTGAAAATGCTTTCCATTCCTCCCTACCACCTTCTTTTTGGATATACAGTACAATTTAAAATGTTTCTTTCATTCTCGTGAATGTTAACTCCCCAGCCCACCCACCCAGTTATGTGATCCTAGATCCACGGCGTGTTCTGTTGGTATGATATCATGTTTAACACTGTTTTTTTTTTACATTCCAGAACAGAAACCATAATATTGCACTGTTCTGCACCTTCCACCACCCTCTGCATTTTTAAGGCTATCACTAATATGTACAGGATACCACGTGCAGATCATTCTTTTAATGATCGTGAATCATAATGTCATTTGGAATGCTCCAGTAAAACAGTAACATTCTCTAGTAATTCCTCCATGGTTTGATAGATGTCCAGAAACAGAACCAGGTCTTGGGAATGTGGAGGTTAGCAGAGACACTTAAGTCTAGTAAAGGGTTGGACATTTCCACTTTTTGTTGTTGTTGTTTTTGTTCAGATTGGAACCAGGAGCTATTTAATTGTTTCATAGATCACAGAATTTGATGGCAGGAAACCAAATGTCCATTTAGTCTGCCCTTCCTGTGTTACCTTACCCACACCAGATTTCTTTAATCCCTTGTCAACCTAATCTTACTCTCTGCTCCTCCTCCTCCTTGCCTCAGTATTACCAGTGAATCCCCAAGCATTCCTTCAGCTGCCTCCCACAAACATTTGTGCGGCTTTAACCGTGCAGCAGGCCTTTCTCTCTAGGATTTGAGGATGGAGGGACTCGGAGGCCCCCAGCAAGCTAGCAGGCTGTTGGTGCCTGGGAAGGGCATCCTGCTAATGTCTAACCAGTTTTACCCAGTTTAAAGTCTTCACCCCACATATTGTGATGCCTGTGCGGGACATTGCATAGTCACCATGAGACCTTCCCCAAAGAAATGCAGTAAAAGTAGAGCGCATGGCACCCTTGCCTGGGAGTCTGAGCATATATTGCCTCCAGTACCACCCACATTCCTCTGGCAGGGAGATGAAAGGTAGGCAGCCGGTCCTCTGCCATTTTGGGGAACTGTTCAGAAATTCCTTTGGTGCTTGATTTTGTCTATAATGCAGATGGCTGGTGGGTACTTTCGAGCTGTAAAGCGATTGAATTTGGATCCCACTAAAATCATTTCATTATAGAATGTGTGGGGCTTCTGTGTCTCTATCCTACAGTGTAGTTTAAATTAAACAAAAAAAAATACAAAACCCTGTTTTTATGGAGTATTTATTTATTTAGGTCTTCCAGGAATCAATCTTTACCATTCATTCCCACTAGTGGGTCTAAACCAGAGGTGCTAGGACAGTACAGGAGCCAGAATTTTGAAAGGAAGGCTGGCACTGATGTAAACTGCATGCCGTGAGAAGGACCTCACAGCACAGGCTTACCTTGGCACCTGCCCTCAACCACCTCAGTTCCTTTTTTCCCCACTGTCGAGTGTATATCAGTGATGACATTGCTACGCCGCTGAAAGTCAAAACTTCACATCTGTGTGACAACATCATTCAGTTTAGTTTTAGTGTTTAAAGCTAGAGTTTTATTTTTGTGTCAGTTTAGGGATTTTACTAAATTATTGTCAGTCTCTCTTAAACCCTGCGAGTCAACCCGTCAGCGACCATGGAGGACAATGGTGGAGCCTGTTTAGGCAGGTTACTTCAGCAGTAAGGCTGTGTCCAGTCCACTTTTTTTCATTGGCCGGGGTTCTGACCATGGGCAGTTCAGTGCCAGGAGAGAGGACAGCCTTCCTGGAAACACTAAAAGAAGTGGGTCCATTATCCATCCTGGTCGTGTTTTACCACCACTCAGTGTCAGCTTCTTCCTCTTCCTGTCAGAAGGGAACAAATGATACCGCTTGAGGTTGCCGTTTGTGAGGTCGGCTGCAAGAACTTGAGCCTGTCAGAGCCAGAGGCCCTCACCGGCGCAGTCATTGTCACTGGCGGCTTCAGGTTCTTGGAAGTTGAGGCCTTGCTTTGGAATCTCCTTTGTCTGTCAGTGGGGGTTCACTATTGGGCAAGCTCTTATGGAGCAGTGGGTGCAGTGTCTGGCCTGTTCTCCTGCTGACGGAACTGGTCCCTGGCCCCTCAGAGCCAGTGGAAATGATCCTGCTAGCTTCACCCTCAGGCAGGGTAGAGCATTTGGCTCTGGTAGCAGCCATAGGCCCTTGCTGCTGACCGCATCGTTGATTCTTGTCCCCCTGGCCACCTCAGTCCTGTGTTACAGTGGTGAGACTGGCCAGGGTACTATGTTGGTCATTCATTGACTCTGGGTCTGGTGGTGGTGCAGGCACCAAGTTTATCACTTCAGGCCTTGCCTGGCACCAGTTGTAATGGTACCCTAGGCACTAGAAGTTGCCCTGGTGCTGGATTAATTCTGGTGCAGTCTTTGCACTGGCACCTGGTTCTTTGGGGGCCTGTGTCACCAGTGTTGCCGAGGACATGTTTTGTATTAGAGGGCCTGCAGTGCCACTCTCTACAACCCTGACCTCATTTTTTTTTTTTTGAACTTTCTATTTATGCTCCCCTGCCCTCTAGATTCCGCCGCCCCAGGAGTCACCAATTGCCTGTCCAGCCTTAACCTTACCTGTACCCACGTAGTCCCTCCATGTAGCCTCGAATTGTCCCCCAGGTGGTGAGAGATGGGACCTACACCCCCGAACCATGTCCATTCATCAAGGTACCTTGCCGAGACAGGTAGGTGGGCTTGTAGGATCTGCACTAGGGTGCTCTGTCTTCCAGGAGCCTAGAAGGCATTTTTCGGCATTCTTTCATGGCATGCATCCCAACATCAAGGTTCCCCACCAACCTCCACCGTGCATTTTCCCTCACTGTAAGACAGGGAGCATGCTGTACCTCAGGCTCCGCCAGAGAGGCAGTCAAGCTCTGAGCCATGGATTCCCCTCCCTCCCGGGAGAGGAGAGCAGTCCTCAGGGCGCCGATCCTCTCCCTCCACCGCCGACCCCAGCAGCTTGGGCTTGTTCCCGAACCTGGATTGTTTATGAGTAAGAGGTGGCATCCAGCACTTCTAATCTCCATGACTGACCCTCATTTCTGAGGGTTGCAAATAATAACTCTGTTTTCCACGAGATATCTCTTTCATCAGGTCACACTTGTGGAACTATAGACGCCAGGCTCAGAACCACCCAGAAACGCTTTGGGAGCAGTCCACCAGGGCCAACCACGACAATGTCCGACTTCAGCTGCTACATAAATGGATGGCCCTCCTCTTCCCACCGCTGACCATACTCATCAGGCTGCTGACAGAAATGCCGCTGCAGTAACCATTGTTTTGTTTTTTCTATAATACCGTGATCACTTTTACAGCTGATTTTTGATGACCTGTATATCATTGAAGGAGCCTAAAATTATTCCGTATTAGAAACATAGACTTTGACGGCAGATAAGGACCACTTGGCCCACCTAGTCTGCCCATTTCCCTACCTACAGGATAAGCGCAGATCCTAGTTAGCCAACAGCCTATTTCTTCCTACCCTCCCACAAGAATTGCTTTATGTCTGTCCCATGCATTCTTGAATTCTCCCACAGTTTTAGACCCCACAACCTCCTCAGGAAGGCTGTTCCATGCATCCACTACCCTCTCTGTGAAAAATATTTACTAACATTGCCCCTGAACCCCCCTCTATCTTTAAATTGTGTCCCCTTGTTCTTGCATGTCTCTTTTTCTGAAAGATGCTACCTCTTGGACTTTGTTGATTCCACTGAGGTACTTAAACATTTCTATCATGTCCCCTCTCCCTCCTTTCCTCAAGGTATACATATTAAGCTCTTTAGTCTCTCCTTGTACTGGCTCTCTTGCAGATCCTGCACCATTCTAGTTGCCCTCCTCTGGACTGCCTCTATCCTGTCTATGTCCTTTGGAGATGGTGTCTCCAGAACTGGACGAGTACTCAGATGGGGTCTCACCAATTGTCTGTATAGAGGACAACAACTTCCTGTTTTCTGCTGGTGATGCCTCTCCTTATGCATCCAGTATAGCCCCAGCTCTCCCTACTGCCTTCTCACATTGCTTGCTAACCTTAAGGTCATCTGATATGATTACCCCCAGGTCCCTTTCCTTCGTTTTTTTTTTGTTACTACCCCTCCTCGTGTAATCTTCCCCTGGGTTTTTGTTTCCAGGTGCATTATTTTGCACTTCTTTGCATTGGATCCTAGCTGCCATACTTCCGACCATTCCTCCAACCTTGCCAAGTCCATTCTCATCCTTTCCACGCCTCCTTGTGTATCAACCCTGTTGCAGATCTTGTGTCATCTGTAAAGAGGCATACTTTTCCTTCCAGTCTCTCTGCAGTGTCACTTATAAAGACATTAAAAGGACTGGACCCAGTACTGAACCCTCGGTGCCCACTAGTAACCCCTCTTTCTTCAGCGTGGACTTCATTTACAATTGCCTTCTGTGTCCTGTTGTCCAGCCAATGTTTTACCCAGGCTACCACCCTGGGACCCACTCAAGGCTGGTTAATTTGACTATTAATCTTTTGTGTGGGACTATGTCAGATGCCTTGCTAAAGTCTAGGTAGGCCATGTCCACAGCCCTCCCTGGTCTACTACTTTGGTCACCCAGTCAAAGAAATCAATTAGATTCATCTGACATGACCTTCCCCTGTGAACCCATGCTGCCTTGGGTCCCAGCCCCACTGGCCTCTAGGTACCTATCAGTTCTTTCCTTCAGAAGTGATTCCAGCACTTTCCCTGCCACAGAGGTCAGACTGACAGGTTGCGTTTCCCTCTGTCTTGGTGCCACTTTTGTGAAGGGGAATCACATCCACCTTCCTTCAGTCCTCTGGTACCACACCATCCTCCCATGATTTGTTAAAAGGGTAGTCATGGTTTCACTAGTTCTCCCGTAATTCTTTTTAGAATTCTGGGGTGAATTCCATCAGGCCCTCATTGCTTTATCAACCTTCAGTTTTAGGAGTTCTTTCAGAACCCTTTCTTCTGTGAAAGGACGGGATCTACCCCCTATCCAGAGTGCTTCTGTTAATTGGATTAGGCACCTCCCCTCTTCTTTTGTGAATACTGAGCAGAAATATTCATTCAGTATCCCTGCTTTTTCACTGTCCCCTCTTCTCACCTACCATTCATTCTATTCAGCCTCACTATCCTCCCTTTGTCTTTCACGCCTCCTGATGTATCTATAAGGTTTTATCCCTTCTTAACCAAGTTGGCTATCCTTTCCTCAGTTTGGGCCTTTGCTATTCTGACTTCCTCCCTGCTTTCTTCTGCCTTAACTGGTAGAGTTCTCAGTCCTGCTCCTTCTGTGTTTCTTTATACTTCCTGAATGCTATCTTTTTCCCTGCCACCTCTTTTGAGAACCATAGTGGCTTTTTTTCATTCGTTGATTTGTTTGTTGCTACACACAAGGCTTGTTGCCTCTGTGATGGCAGTTTTGATGATTCCCATTGTTGCTCCACCCTCCTTCTGGCCTGTTTGCTAGTGCTTTCTGAGGCACTCTCCCATCTTGCCAAAGTCAGCCCTCCTGAGTCTAGTACCCTCACTTTTGTTGTGGCTTGACTCTGTAGCTGAGTTTAATGTGAACCACACTGTTTGGTCACTTGTTCCCAGATGGCAACCCATTTCTAGATATTGTGATTGCAATGAGGAGATCTACACGGTGACTCCCAGACATCTGTCTGTGTTGCCTAGGGCCCGGAGTCGGACCACCATATGAAAGCCTGCCTTTATCTAAAGGGGTTAAATTCTGCCACCCAGTGATGCCAAGAAAGGGATTCTAGAGAAACATCTCCAGAAGCAACAGGTAGCCCTCATGGCAAGGGAACTTCAGCAGAAGAGCACCACTGCATTGCCACCTCACTTCTCTGGATCCAGGTCCTTGAAATCATGGGACAAGCCATCGGGAACCATAAACACATGCACTGGGATAGGAGGAGAAAATATTTCCGTGTGATCCAGGTGCCCTCCACATAGCAAGTATGACCTCCTCTGCACTGTCGACCGGTACGGTGACACCCTCTCCCAACATCAACACAACTCCAGGTCAGGGCATGGTGCTGGCACTGCCAGGCTTAGTACATCTGGTACTCTCAACATCAGCAACTCAGCCTCCCCCATCGACTCCTACCAGTGCACCTGTTGACCTCATGGGCACCAGCATTCAGGCAGTTCTGTCTTTTTTCAGATTTGCTAAGATGCCTAGCTCCTCCTTCTGTTCCAGGGGCCCATTGACTGGGACTTCTACTGACCCCCCTCCCGCGCCACGAGAGTAGTGTGTTGCCTCAGCCACCTTCTAGGGTTCAGCCAACATGTTCTCTAGTGCCGGTTGACTTTGATTTTGAATATAATCCTGACTAATAATGCACCTAAGCATCTCGATGCCCCTCTAATAGTGTCCAGGAGGTTGGATGTTTTGGGTATAAGGACTTTTGCATCAACTTCACTGAACCTAAGGATTGCTAATTATCAGGCCCACATGATTAAGTACCAGAGCACTCCTGGCGAAAAGACCAAGGCAGCTGCACAGGCCTTACCAGTGGGCACCCCAAACAAGATCATCTTAAGGTTTTCACTGCTGGGGCTGATGTGGGCAAGCAGATCTTCTTGGACATAATGTCTCCACCATCACACTAATGGGATCTCGCCGAGGCATAGGACCCAGTGGAGCAAACTTTCGAGAGGGTAGGCCAGAGATGGAACCGTGAGGCGGCACATGAGCCATGGCTCGTGCAGTAAAGACTACTTTCGGCATCAACCCTGCAGCCGCCCAGTTTCTTTTTTTTCCTACTGCCGAGTGTGTCAGGATCGCTTGTTTGGCAGCTGGGAGTCAAACTCCAACCTAGCAGCCTAGTTTTCAGTTTATTGTTTTGTAATTTATTTTCAAGTACAGAGTAGATTTTAATTAAATTTATTCATTAATAAGAAGTCTTCAGCCCTCCATCGGACGGAGTCGCATCATGAGCGGCCAGGTGATCGGTGTAGACTGCATGAAGGCTGTCTGTCAGCCGGGCTGGGTCCGTCCGCTGCCCTCTAACAGCTACTTCACACCATAACCAGGTGCATCAATCCAATAACCAGCAAGTTAAAGCTGCAATAGACGCTGTCGATACTGCTTCTTGAGCAGCGATGTATGGGCATTTGTACCTCGCCGCTTCCTGGCTACGTACTGGCTTCACTTAATGATGCTCAGCAGCAGGTCATGGCTTTACCCTTTGGTATGTATCTGTTCTGACCCCAGGTGGAACAAACTCTGGAAGCCACACAGAAGACTAGGTCAGCCATTAAGATAGCTCAACCCACTCCTGCCCCTCTCGGGGGTGCCAATAAACGTAGTTCATAACTGTCCATCCTTTCGGGGCAAAGGCAGGGGCTTTAACAAAGCTGCACCCCACAGCCACAGAAGAAACACAGCAGAAGGCACAAGCCCCAGCGCCCAGTGTCACGCTCTGAGTTCTTCACCCAGATCCCACCTCAGCTGCCCAAGGAGGACTCTTCCTCAGCAGTGGAAGGATGTCTGACTCAGTTCTACGACCGGTGGAAGTCTATAACATCAGACAAATGGGTCCTCCAGATAATCTAGAGGGTATTCGCCCGATCTTTCAGAACACCCCCGATCATCTCCCCAAACGACAGCACAGTCAGACCTTCTTGCTTCCGAGATGCAAGGCCTTCTGAACAACAGGGCAGTAGTAGTTGTTTCTGATCAACGAAATACAGGTTTCTACTCCCATTACTTTCTAGTTCCAAAGAAAACTGGAGTCATGCGCCCATTCTGGATCTCAGAAAGTTAAACAAATTCCTTCACAAGGAAAAGTTCAAGATGATATCGCTAGGCACCTTTCATTCATCAACACGTATATTGGAGTCATGCTCCCATTCTGGATCTCAGAAAGTTGCACAAATTCCTTCACAAGGAAAAGTTCAAGATAATATCTCTAGGTACCTTTGATTCATCAACACGATTACTAGCCTCCTGGACATGCAGGATGCCTACCAACACGTTCTTTTACACCCAGAGCACCACAGATACCTGAGGTTTGTTGCGTTGGGTCAGCATTGTCAGTTCAGAGTCCTGCCTTTGCGCTATCCTCAGCGCCGCGAGTTTTACAAAGTGTTGTGCAGTTCTCGCAGCACATCTCAGGAACATCGGAACTGAAGTGTTTCCACTTCTGGATGACTGGCTTCTAGCAAGCTCTTACAGGCGGGAGCTCTGGACACTGTAGCCAAAGCTTCAGACTTCCTCACGCCCATGAGAGTCCTGCTAAATCGCAACAAATTGCAGTTGCAGCCCTCCCAGAAACTCCTTTTCATAGGAACTCTTCTGGATACCTCCTGTGCAAAAGCTTTTCTTCTAGAGGACAGAAGGCGATATCCTACAGATGGCCGATGCGTCAGAGAAAACAGCTCGGTTCGAGCTATCTCGATTTAATGGATGGGTGGTCACTGTACTCCTAGCTCGTCTCCACATGAGAACCTCTCAGTGGATGCTCAGTACTCGGTGGTCCCCAACAGCTCACCCTCAGTCCTTTCCCATCAAGGTGACAGAACCTCTGAAGAGGTCACTCACCTGGTGGTATAGAGAACAACCTTCTGGAAGGGTATCCCTTTGCTCCTCTGGATCATCGGATCTCTAGTACCACGATACATCCCTGATGGGGTGGGAGCTCATTGCCAGAAGCTCCAGACCCAAGGTACGTGGACTCAGGGACGAGTCCCGGCTCACATAAATGTCCTGGAAATGAGAGCATTCTCCATGCAGTACTTGAAGGACATACTCTGTCACAAGAACATTCTCCTTCAAGCGGACAACAATGCAGTGATGTATTACCTCAACAAACAGGTTGGTGCACTCTCATCCATTATGCAGGGAAGCTGAGAGTGTGGAATGGTGCGTGAAGCACAAGGCTCCAATCCACATGATTAACCTGTTAGGCGACAGAACGAACTGGCAGACCGTCTTAGCAGAGCAGAGACAGATCCTCACGATTGGTCTCTCGACTCAACCATCGCCTCAGTCACTCTTCAAAGAGTGGGAACTCCAGACCTGGACCTTTTGCATCCCACTCAACGCAAAACTATCTCTTCTGCTCCAGAAATCCAGGACCTGTCATTTTCTGTCAGGATGTGTTTAGGCTGCAGTGGACAGAATGTTTTCTATACGCCTTCCTCCTCTTCCTCTAATTCAGAGGGTGCTTCTCAAATTCGAGTCTCAGGGAGACAGAATGATTCTCATTGCTCCTTTCTGGCCTCGACAGATATGGTTCCCGCTGCTCAACAGTCTGTCGTCAACCCTCCCAAAGGCACTTTCCCTTCAGATGAACCTTCTGACCCAGAGGCCTGTGGTCCATCCCAATATGAAGGCACTTCACCTTCGCCCTTGGCTCCTGAAGAGATAGAGGTGAATAGGTTCAATGTTTCCCATAGGGTTTCAGATATTCTCTTGGCTGCACATAAACCAGCCACTAGAAAAATCTACACAGCCAAAAGGAAGTGTTTCTCTCTGGTGTGCAAAATCCTCTTCAAACCCTTTTTCCTGCCCACCAAATAAAGTCTTGGGAGTCCTTGTTGGACCTCTTAAATTCAGGTCTGCAGTACTCTACTGTCAAAGTTCATCTCTGTGCCGTTTCAGCTTATGAGCTGGTACATTCCTTGCCTCTGGCTCAGTTGCCTGTGGTTAAGAGGTTTTTTAAGGGCATTCTGCATATCAGACCTCCTGTCAGACGTCCAGTCGCAGCCTGGGACATTAACTTGTGCTAGACATGCTGTCTCGAAACCTTTCAAGCCTCTAGCTACCTGTGAGTTGAAGTTCCTCACTTGGAAAACAGCCTTCTTGGTGGCCATCACTTTGGCCGTAGAGTTCTGAAATACATGCTCTGGTCACAGACACCCCACCCACCCCCAGTACACTGTATTCCACAAGGACAAAGTAGTGCTTAGGACTCGCCTAAGTTTTTCCCAGGGTTGTCTCAGAATTTCATCTAAACCAACCTTTAGTTCTACTTACCTACTTTGCTAACTTCCAGAATGAAGGAACGTGCCCTGCATTCTTTGGGTGTTAAAAGAGCCCTGTGTTTCTATCTGGATAGAGCAAAAGAAATTTGTAAGACTCAACAACTGTTTCCTTCAGCGGACCGGTTGGGTCCAACCTGTCGCTATTAGGTGCATTTCAGCTGGCGGGGGCATGCCTCGCCACTGCTGTTCTATGCGCTGGGTTAAGCTAGAGGAAAGTGTATGCTCACTCTGCTAGAGCAGTCGCAGCATCTCTGGTGGAAATCATAGCGTGCCCATTGCAGATACACTGTGGCTACATGGAGCTCAGTGCATACTTTAGTTAAGCACTATTCTTCAGATGTCCATGCCAGACAACATTTGTTGTGTGGTAGGACTATTCTTAATGGACTTCTGTCTCAAGTATGTGAGCTCTTAGTTCTCCTGCCACCCATCTGGGGTTTGTTAGCTCGGTACTCTCCCATTAGGTGTGAATGGTTGTGGAGCTTTCTGTCCAGGAAGATATGGAAATTACACAACTACCATAATTCTTGATCTTCTTGAAGAAGTCTCCACCACTCATTCACGCCATCCCCGAGCTCACATCTGTTTTTATTTTCTCCCTCAGTGGTTGGGCTGTGACCACTATTGACCCTTCTTGGTCATTAGGATCATCTTCTGTCGATTTTGTTAGGTTAGACCTCTAGGTTTGTTACGCTGCACCTCCTCGGGCGGGGAGGTACTGAGGCGTTGGAGGGTTGACGCGGGGTCGTCTTTACTGCACGAGCCATGGCTCGAGGTGCTGCTTCCTCAGGCTCCACCTCTGGTGCCGACCCTCTCGAAAGTTTGCTCCCACTGGGTCCTAGTGCCTCCAGTGTAGTTCCCATTAGTGTGAATGAATGGTGGAGACTGTCCAAGAAGATCAAGAATTACGTGATGGCCTCCTGCTTCCTTCACATGGCTTAATGATGCTTCAGATGCTTCTAGGCTTCTGCCTCTGGCATCTGTCTAAGGAGATACTCATGGCTCAGGTGGCATGGTTTGCAAATAATGTGTAACAGTTCATTCTCATGCCACTTTTAGAGGACATACTAAACTATTTGGTTCTGATGTCCAAGGCATTCTTCTAACCTTTAGGCCTCAGGCAGGACCTTGAAATCCATGCACTCCCTCTACCATACCAAGCCAAATGGTAGGCCAGGGTGCCTTTTCATCCAGCCGACAAACTGCAAGGTAGGGGCAAGGGAGCAGGAGCTCTGCCCACCCCAGGCACCACCAGGTGCACATTCAAAGCCCCTAGAGGTGGTGCTGGAGGAGCCACCACAACCAGCTCCACCTGACTCCTTGTACACCCCAACCACCATTACCTCCAGTGATGGTTGTATAGGGTCGCCTCTCCTTTCAAGTAACTCAATGGAAGGAGGTGACCACAGTTGTTGGGGTTCTAGAAATCATCGAAACAGGGCATGCTCTGGAACTTTTTGACACACCTCGAGATTATCTGCCAGTGCCACCTCACTGTCCTCCAGATCACCTTTCTCTGCTTCTTGAGGGTGGTCAGACATTGTACAGACAAATATGTACACATTGAAGAGAGAAGGGACGAGGGACATGATGCAGGTCTTCAGGTACATGAAGGGGTAAATGGGAGGAATAGTCGGCGTGCTTGAAGGAAGGAGGAGGCCACTAGAGGGCATGAGTGGAAGCTTGAGGGAAGATTCAGGAGAAAGGAGGAGGTGCTACTTCACTGAGAGGGTGGTGGAGCCATGGAATGTGCTGCCTAGGGGCTGTTGGAGGCAGACGGTGGAGGGGTTCAAGAGGGGGGATAGGTACGGGAAGGGTTCTGGAAGCAAAATCCAATGCAGCGAGAATATCCGGAACTGGGAAGGTAGAAGCCAGAGAAGGCGAGGGGGGCAGCAGGGTCAGCTCCCAGGGTGGGGCTAAACAACGCGAGCAGTCATGAAAGACCATTAGGCCTATTCTGCTGGCATTTTAGTGTGTTAGTATTGCTTCAAAAAGGAGGTCATAGAAGCCTGTGCTCTTCAAACAAAGAAACTTGGGGATTTACTCTCGATACTTCCTAGTCCTGAAGTGGTCAGGAGACCTGTGGCCTATTCTAGATCTCAGGGACCTGAACTTCTTCATAGAGTACAAAAGTTAAGAATAGTCATCCTACAGGGCCTACTCCCAGTGCTGCAGGCAGGGATTGGCTCTGTTGCCTCGACAAAAGGACGCCTGCCTTCATATCAACATTCTCAGACCTCACAAACGATACTTGAAGTTCTCACCACAGGGCCCTTTAGCATCAGTAACAGTAGCAGTAAGCTGGCTAGGTTGAAGGCTGCCTCGGGAGGTGGCGATTGAGTTATATGAAAAGCGTTAGGGGGTGTGCTGGAGTGGGACCGCCAGAGGCACAGGGTATTTCTTCTCCTGACTGAGCAGCAGTGCCTCTAAGGTGAAAAACTGGAGCTTGGCTTCCCAGTAACCACACAGAAGAAGCATAAGCTGCTTTGACAGTTAAAAACAAGTTTTTATTAAAACTTTAAAACCAGCAACAGTGCTAGGTGCTTAGAATGCTGTGGATTTTGTGCATTCTGTCTAGCACCTTGACTGGTTTTAAAGTTGTTTAAATAAAACTGTTTTTAAACTCTAAAGCAGCTTATGCTTTTCTTTTGTGGTTACGCGCAGTCGAGCACCATTTTTTCACTGTGCAGCATCATGTTTGCTTCAGTACTTACTGTTTTAGCCACCTTCCTTTTGTTTCCTGACGGCTTCCAGGGTGCTCTCTCACTCTGCCTGAAGAGAATTTCTATTGAAATATCTTCATTTTCGCTTGAGTTTGAGAGTATATTTACATTATTATAGTTTTTTTTTTTTTTTTCATGGTTCCTTTGGTTCCAGGGAACCACGTTTTCCTTTCACAGTTTCTGCCTATTTTCTGAGGTAATTTTTAAATGCATTATATAAAACGACTATTCTTTATTTTAAAAAGTTAGTGGTTCCATTTTCATGGAATTGGTGATTTTGGTTTTCTACTACTTTTCACCTTTTAAGTCGTGTTTTTTACTGCGTGGGAACTGATTTCTAAAACTTTTCCCTATTTGGGAACATTATTTTAAAGGTTTTCTGATGATTTGGCATGTCAGAAAGCCAAAGAAAAGGACTGGGCCTGCAGGTTTTAAAATTGTTTAGGTGCTTAAAATACTGGTTAAAACGGACATCCATGATTTGTATCTGCAGTGTTTAAGTCCAGACCGTTGTTGTGAACTTTGCTCTAAATTTTGTTCAAAATAATTAAAAGAGAGCCAAAAGATTAGAAAGTATTGCTTCTCAGTCTGCTTCCTGTCCACAAAAACTGCTGAAGAGTGACCCTCCTCAACAAAACCCAAAGATAATTCCTCTAGGGACTCTACTGAAAATAAGTCTGATTAAAAATAGCAATGGTGACCAGCCAAAAGAGAAATGAAGAGCAGGTCACTGAATCTGTGCCTGCTAAAAGAAATTTAATGAAAAACAAATCACTGCCCCTCCCGTGGAAAGGCAAAGGGAAACACCAGTGGCTCATAAAAGAAAAACAAGCAGAGCTAGAAAAGATTTGCCCTCTGTGAAGAAATCGCTAAGGCTTGGCACCTTTATCAGACTATTCAAAACATGGGCACCATTTGTGCTCCTTCTGTCATAGCAAACCTTGACAGTCCTGCCCCTTCTTATGGACCAGACTATTATTATGGTGGTGGGGATGCAGATAATGATGACGAGAGGACCAGCCTCTAGAACCTGATGTTTTTCTGACCAGGAGTTTGGTACTTTTCCTAACTGCCAGGAGGATTTCTCTTCACTGTTTTCATTTTTTGCAACACATGGTAGACATCGTGGACCTTCCAACCCGGAGGCCACTGATGAAGATTGTAGAAATATGATGGAATCTTCCTCCTCCAAAAATATTTTTCTTCCCATCTACAACTCTTAAAAATGCTACAGTGAAACTGCTTCAGAATCCCACTTCTGCTCCTGGAGTAGATAAAGATTGACAAAAAGTATCAGCTAGCCAGATCTGATGCTGAATTCCTTTTGTGTACCCTAGCCATTAAGGGTAGTGCAGGCTGCGTTTGTCATAAAGCCAAGGTGCCACTCTCTTTACAACCACCTAGAAAGAGTCCAGAAAATTGGACACCATGGCTAAGAAGTCATACTACAACCTCCTTGCTCCTCCACCTGTCTACTGATATGGCATATGCTGCCAAATACCAGAAAGCTGTCTGGAATTCAGTCCTTGATATTCTGCACCAGAACCCAGACAAGACAGTACAGGATATTACGGAAACAGTAAAGACTGCTCTTGAAGTAACCAAGTATCAGTTAAACATGGCTGTGGACAATAATGATACTGCTCTAGAGCTATGACCCAGGCCATATCTTTGAGACGCTTTGTGGCTGAGAACCACAAATCTTTCACAAGACACTCAGTCCAAAGCAGTGGATTTTCCTTCTCAAAATAATTCTCTCCGTTGGCAAAACTGAAGCTTACATGAAAAAGTAGAGGAATACAAGACTACGTATCAGAGCAATTCAGCCAAGGTGAAGGACTCTGCTTCTGAGAAGGCTTATTACAGAGGGAATAGAGGCAGGGATTACTACCCAATGGCTTATTACCCCATGCCCATGGACTACTCTTGATAGAAGGGCTTTTCAGGGAAGAGGCAGGAGAGGACAGAGAAGAGCTGCTCCACTCCTGCCCCTGCCACTCAGTCCAAACCTTGACTCATACAACCAGGTCCCTCCCTCCTCCCCAGTAGGGGGCAGGCTCTTCCACTACCTCCATCATTGGACTCTCATTACCACAGATAAGTGGGTACTGGAGGTAATGGACAAGGGCCTTTCTTTGCAGTTCAAAAGGTCCCACCCCTCGGGGTTCCAGAATTTACAGCCCCTAACTCCAACAGAAAACTTACTTTTGGTGCTGGAGGTCAAGACATTGCTGTCTGCAGAAGTAGTTGAGAGAGTTCCTTTTCCAGTGGAGAAAAGGCCTCTATTCCAGATACTTCCTTACACTAAAGAAAAATGAGGAGTGGTGACCTATCCTCAATTTGAGGTACTTGAACAGGCACTTACTGAACCAAAATTCAAAATGGTTACACTCCCAACAGTGAAACATTCTCTGCAGCAGGGAGACTAACTATCCTCCTGGTACTTTCACATACCAATAAGGCAGTCCCACAGGAAGTTCCTGAGATAGCCAGCACGGTGGTGCAGAGGGCTGAGGTGCTGGATGCCTTAACTTGCACTACACCGCGACTTGGTTCGGAACGGAGTCGGATCATTGGGGATTCAGAGCTTCTGGCACTGTTAAATTAATTTGTCTAATGCCAGCCAGACACTTCCTAAGGCTGTTGGGTCACATGGCCTCTGACATCTGTCATCCCTGGGGTGAGATTCCAAATGAGGGACATACAGTACCACTTGCAAGCACATTGATCCCCCAAAAGAGACACACACTGTCAAAACTGGTACCAGTTACCAAGACACTGCTCCAGGCCTTGGATTGGTGGAAGGATGCGGACAACCTCTTGGCTGGGGTTCCCCTTCCAGCTGTCCTGTCCCACAAAAATTGACTCCTAAAGAAACTGTGAGCCACATCAGTCGTTGAACTCGGGGCCGTGTACTTGGCTTTATAGGCCTTTGCCCCACAACTCAAAGGCCACACAGTACAGATCAGAACAGATAGCACCACTGCCATGTTTTACATAAACAGGCAGGGTGGCCCAAGGTCGACTGCTTTGCACAGAGGCCATGAAAATTTGGTCCCTGGTCTACTCATTGGACAAAAGCTTCTCAGTCATACACCTTCTGGGCAAAGGCAACACCCTGGCAGATGCCTTGAGCTGCATCAGCCAAGGCCACAGTGAATGGACCTGAACAAGCATGTCCTTGCACAGTGTTCAGGAGGTGGAGCACTCCACAAATTTGTTTGCATTCCACCTCAACCATCAGCTCTCTCTATTGCTACAGGCCCCAGCATTGGGCACCTTTCCAGCAGATGCTTTAACTCTGGATTGGGCAGAAATTCCTCTATACCGCCCCTCCTTTCCCGATGATCCACAGAGTGTGGCTGAAACTGAGACCCCACCCAGCAGCTATGATCCTAGTAGCTCCGGATTGGCCAAGACAACCTTGGCATCCACTCTTGCTAGTCCTGTCTCACAGGAAGCCTATTCAACCTTCTCTGAGCCACACTCTCCTAACTTTGCCTCAGATAGGGATAACCTATTCCAGTCTGGAACCTCTTCACCTCAAAGCCTGGTTCTTGAGTTAGAGCTCCCAGATGCCCAATATTCAGAACAGGTCAGAAGATTCTGCATGGCCAAGAAAACAATTAGTAAGAAAATGTATGCAGCCAAGTGGAAAAGGTTCTCCCTTTGGTGCAGAGGTAAACAAATAAATCCTTTGAAGGCTTCTTCCCCAGCCTTTTGGACTACTTGGTACACCTGCAGGCCCCAGGCCTCAAAGCCTCATCCCTTAAGGTGCACTTGGCTGCTATTTCGGCATAGCTTTCCACAGGAAAATAGAAATCCGTTATTTCACAGCCCATTTTCAAAACGTTTGTCAAATGCCTGCACCATCTTCATCCTCCAATATGAGAACCAGCTCCAGTATAGCCTAGAGGTTAGAGGAACAAGGTGTGAATGAGCTTGATACATCCAGACCAGACCCGAGTTTGATTCTCACAACCTCCACTTGCATACTGTGTGACTCTGAGCAAGTCATTTAACCACCCAGTGCTCCCAGGTCGCTTCCTGAAAGCGGCACTTGTGCCTAGTGGGCCTTACCCAGTTACCAAAGACTAAAATTAATTAAAAAAAAAAACAGTTCCTCCATGGGACCTCAGCCTCTGTATTGCTAAGCTCATGTGACATTGAGCGTAACCCTGGCCCACCTCATCTCTACCCCTCCACAAACCCTAATCTACCTAGAGGGACTTAAACTAATGCACCTGAACATATGCAGCTTATTGAGCAAGATCACCCTCCTCCAACCTAATGTCCTTACACTACAGCCAGATATTCTGATCATTACGAAACATGGCTCAAGCCACATAATCTGGATGCAGAATTAATAATCCCTGGCTATACTCTAATTCGGCATGACCGCCAGGAAACAAAAGGGGTGAGGCGTTGCCATGTTCATCGCCGATCACCCTCTATTCATCTCTGTCCAGTGCTCCATGCCCACACTTTCAATAGACTCACTGCTGATTAAGCTCTCACTCCCACACTCAATCCCTGTTTATGTAGCGGGTCCTACTGTGCCCCGACACCCCAGTGCCTCTCATAATGGCCCACCTGAGCACCCTTAATCAGCTAGGCTCTGGGGGAGCCTCACTTATCCTTGGAACTTCAACTATATTGCTCTCCAGCTAAGCTCCAAGCTTCAGTGCCATGTAGCTGCACTAAATCTGTCCCAGCAAATTTCGGAACCAACACGCTTGAATCACAAGACCCTAAACCACTCCCTATTGCCTGATGCTAGCCTTGCATGTAGAGCAGAAAGCAGCTAACTAAAAGAAGCTACATTTTCTTATTAATTTAACACTTATATCTCAGCAGGAGTCCGTGTCTGTTGAGATTAAGCTGACAGATACTTTTAGAAGTAGAAGGGTCTTATTTAGGGTTAAAAAAAAAAAGAAAGAAAGTCAGTATGTGTTCTGTGCTGGGAAGGGTACTGTATCAACTTACTTTGCTAAACCAGTTGGAGGAGAGAGAGTTTAATTGGGGGTGTGGCTTAGACACTATAAAGCAGGTGACTCAAATTACAACTTCCTGTTGCTTGCCTTTTTCTTACTGATTGCCCTCCACCCACCCACCTAAGCCAGTTCTACTTTTATAGCCACTGGATTTGACTGTCAACAGGAACTTCTGTTGGGCAGTAGGAAGGAAAGATCAGAGAAACATTGGTTTTGTCAATCCTGAAGGAAAAGTAGCTCCCCCCAGCTGGTGGTGGTCTGACACTGAGCAAGGAAGGAGGCTACTGAAGAATATAGGAAGTTGCTCCCCAGAACAGGAAGGGTGAGAGTTGTAAGGAGAGGAGTAAGCATACAGATAAAAATACATAGAAGGAGGAGAAAGTAAGCATACAAAGCAACAGGAGAGGGACACAAATAAAAACATGATAGGAGTGGTGCAGTACAATGGCTAAGGGAGGCAGTGTTCGGGAGACATTCTGGAGGCTGCTATGGCCCTATTTGCAGGCACCTCTGGTCTGAAGGAGGAGGTTGCCTGTCTCCAGACTGACCTGGCTAGGATTCGTGAAACCTCCTCCCCGGGACCACCAGGGCCAATGTCACTACCTCAGAAGTTGCCAAGAAAGAGGAGGCTGGACCAGGGTGGGCTCAGGAGGGAGAGGTGCTGGAACAGAGTTGCATCCTCCAGCTGCACCTCTCCACAATTCATCTGCTCTGGTGGATAGTGGTTCCTCATGGAGGCACCTGCAGTGGAGACCAAGGAGGATGCTGGGAACCTTCACAAAGAGACCCACAGGAGGGTGGCATGGGACCCCACAGGGAAGGAAACAACTCCTGGTGGGGACTCAATCATAGTGGGGTAGAAGTGGGTGAGGAAGGGAGAGGGAGGTAAGGTGCCTGCCTGGCACCATGGCTTGGAGGGACAGGAAGCAAATCCTCAGGATCGTGGGAGTAGCTGCACGAGGGAGGGGGGGAGCTGGATGTCATTGTCCACCTAGGGACAAATGACCGGCTAGGAATGGGATCAGAGCAGTGCAAGAGGAGTTTGTAGAGTTGGTAGGGGGCATTAGACAAGTAGCGATCACGGTAACCTTCTCGAGGTGCTGCATGTCTCATGGCAAGGGTGATGCTAGCGACTCCTCACCAGGAATTCTATGAATGGTTGAAAACTAGTGTGGTGTTCAGGGTTTTGGCTTCATTGGGGACTGGGAAGCCACCTGGAGGATGCAGACCTATACTGGTGTGATGGTCTGCATCTGTCCCGAGGGGACCAGGATCCTAGGTGAGAGGTTTAAATGCTTCATTGTAGCATTTAAACTAGCCAAGGGGAGGCACTGAAAAGGAGCAGGGAAATCATCCCCCCACACACACACACACACACAAAACACGTAATTAGTGAGGTAAACCCAGTAGAGAGAAGTCATTAGGGAGCAGGACAGAGGTAAATGAAACAAGGCAAAGGCAGTAAGGACAGGAATGGGGCTAAAAGGGTAAGGCCATCAGAAGGTGAAGGGTGATGAGTACCAATGCCCGTAGTCTGTGTAACAAGCTCCTGACCTAGTGACCTTGATGGAAAAGGGTTGTCTGGATATTGTGGCAGTCACAGAAACATGGTACAGAACCATGACTGGAGGATGTCAACATACCAGGATGCACAATCTATAGGAGGGACAGGGAAGGTAAAGAGGAGGAGGAGTAGCTCTATGTAAAGGATGGGATCAAAGCAACAGAACTAAAGAGTAAGCGGGGAGCAGATGAGGCACTCTGGGTCACCCTGAGACAGGAAATGGCACCACAGTCCATGAGGGTTGTGTACAACCCCCATCTCAGGGAGGGAATGGACAAGGAAATGATAGAAGGTTTCTTAGAATGGCAGAAAAAGGAGACATTGTTGATGGGGACCTGAATATGCCAGGTGTTAACTGGAGCACCTTTGCTGCAGGCACATCCAAGAGCAGGGTCATTCTTGATGCCCTACAGGGGCCATGCCTCAGACAGCTTGTATTGGAACCCACTCAGGAGGGAGCAGTCTTAGATCTGGTACCCTCAAATGGGGATGGAGAAAGAATCTCAGATTTAAGTGGGTAGCCATCTGGGAACAAGCGACCACCAAACAGTGTGGTTCAAAATAAACACAGCCATACAAAAGCAAGAGTACTGGACTTTAGGAGGGCTGACTTTGGGAAAATAGTGTGTGCCTCAAAAGCACTAGCAAACAGGCAAGGAGGAGGGTGGATCAATAATGGGAAGTAATCCAAACAGCCATCATAGAGGCAACAAGCCTTTGTGTAAAGCAAATCAACAAACACAACGAAGGAAAAAACGCTATGGTTCTCAAAAGAGGTGACAGGAAGGTTGAGAAAAGGATAGCATTCAGGAAATGTAAGGAAACACAGAAGGAGCAGAACAGAGAACTTTATCAGTAAAAGTAGAAGAGACTGGGAAGGCAGTCAGAATAGCAAAGGCCCAAACCGTGGAAAGGACAGCCAACTCTGTTAAGAAGGGGATAAGACCTTTATAGGTACATTAGGGAGCGAAGGAAGACCAAAGGAGGATACTGAGGCTTAATAAGGGAGGAATGTGGGTAGAGGTGAGTGAAAAGGCAGGGATACTGAGCAATATTTCTGCTCAGTATTCACAAAGGAAGAGGAGGGGAGGTACCTAACCCAAACAAGAGAAACACTCTGAAGACAGGGGTCGATACAGTCCATTTACAGAAGAAAGGGTTCTGAAAGAACTAATAAAATTGAAGGTGGACAAAGCAATGGGGCCTGATGGGATTCACCCAAGAATTCTAAAGGAACTAAGGGTAGAACTAGCGACACTCTGACTATTCTCTTTAATAAATCATGGGAGGATGGGTGGTGCCTGAGGACTGGAGGAGGTGGATGTGATTCCTCTTCACAAAAGTGGGAGCAGGACAGAGGCAGAAAATTACAGACCAGTTAGTTTGACCTCAGTGGTAGGAAAATGATGGAATCACTTCTGAAGGAAAGAATTGTTGAGTACCTAGAGGCCAATGGGGCACAGGACCCAAGACAGCATGGATTCACAGCGGAAGGTCATGTCAGACTAATCTAATAGATTTCTTTGACTGGGTGACCAAAGTAGTAGACCGGGGTTTTGTGGACATGGCCTACCTAGATTTTAGCAAGGCATTTGATACAGTCCCACACAAAAGTTTAATACACAGTTAGCCAGCCTTAGAGTGGGTCCCAAGTTGGTAGCCTGGATAAAAATTGGCTAGACAACAGGATGCAAAGGGTACTAGTAAATGGAGTCCACAGTGAAGAAAGGAGGGTTACTAGTGGGTACCTGAGGGTTCGGTTCTTGGACCGTCCTTTTAACGCCTTTATAAGTGACATTGCAGAGGAACTGGAAAGAAAAGTATGTCTCTTTGCAGACGACACAAAGATCTGCACCAGGGTTAATGCACAAGATGTGGAAAGGATGAGAAGGGACTTGTCAAGGTTGGAGGAATGGTCAGATGTATGGCAGCTCAGATTCAATCCAAAAGTGCAAGGTAATGCACATGGGAAACAAAACGCGGGAAAGAGTACACTGGGAGGTGAGATACTGACAACAGTAAAATGGAAAGGACCTGGGGGTAGTTATATCAGATGACCTAAAGGTGGGCAAGCAATGTGAGAAGGCAGTAAGGAAGGCTGGGGATACTGGGATGCATAGGGAGAGGCATCAGTAGTAGAAAACAGGAAGTTGTTATCCCTCTGCACATACCGTTGGTGAGACCCCATCTGAGTACTGTGTGCAGTTCTGGAGACCCCACCTCCGCAAGGACATGGATAGAGTGGAGGCTGTCCAGTGGAGGGCAACCAAAATGGTGCAGGGTCTACACCAGAAGACATACAAAGAAAGACTAAAGGAGCTTAATATGTATTCCCTTGAGGAAAGAAGGAGAGAGGGACATGATAGAAACTTTCAAGTACTTCAAGGAATCAACAAAGTCTAAGAGGGTAGCATCTTTCAGAAAAGAGATGTGCTAGAACAAGGGGCACAATTTGAAGATGGGGTGGGGGCAGGTCAGAGGTAATGTGAAGAAGTATTTTTCATGGAAAGGGTTGTGGATGCATGCATGGAACAGCCTCCTGAGGAAGTTGTGGAGTCAAGAACAGTGGAATTCAAGAATGCATGGGACAGACATAAAGGCAGTCCTAGTGGGGGTAGGAGGAAGTAAGCTGTTGGTTAACTAGGATCTGCAGCTTATCTGTTAAGCAGGAAAATTGGCAGACTAGGTGGTCCAAGTGGTCCTTATCTGCCATCACATTCTGTGTTGCTATTAGATTGGGCATTTACCACATACCTGCACTGCATTCTCAACTCAGGACTCCTCCCGGACTCACTAAGTGACCACCACATGATCTACATGGTAAGAAGAATATTCAGCCCCAAAGCTCCTAGGCGCCCCACCCCCCCACCCAATGTATTGCTCATCAGATTCTACAAATTCCTGGACATGTCAGCTCTACTATGTGATCTGTCCAACTTGGACTGGTCCTTCATCCCTGGGCCTCCTCCATTGACGCCGTGATGGAACCACCATGTGCTGCCGAGAAGGACCCGTGTCAGGGGTGCCCACCTGCCCTGGGTCACAGCCAATAATTATCAAACAGCTATATGCTAGGGACCAAGCATAAAAAGCCTATAAGGCCTCCCAACACCCTGGAAGCACTCAGTTCTACTGAACACTCCGCAACTCCTCCACTAGGCTCTCGGCGAGGCACAAAGCAAGCTATTTAAGGCCTTCCACTCAAAACCTAAATCACCCTGTGAATTCTGGAAATGTATCGAATTGCTTCTCAGCTCCACCCCCCGGCACAGTCTCCCACCCTAGCCCTAAATGTTGATGGCTCCACCATTGCTGACCCAGGTAAAGTGGCCTTGGTCTTTAACACCTTTTTACCAGCTCTGTGACCTCTCCCTATCCTCACCTCCCCAGTCTCACCCTAGCCCACCCTCTCACACCCCCAGGTTAGCCTCGCATGGTCACACCTACAGAAGTGCTAAAAGCTCCCTGTGGCACTTAACCCCAGCAAAGGTAAATGTCCCTTAGGTCTGGACTCCAAAATGCTTTACCTGTCTGCCCTGCCATTGACTCCCACTGATCGCTCTCCTCAATCTCTCTTTCTCACTTGCTTCAGTACCATCCAACTGGAAAAGTGCTACTGTTATCCCCTCCCTAAAGGGGTGACCTCTTTACTCCGAGCAACTACCGCCCCATCTCCTACTCCCCATCCTGGTCAGAATCCAAGGCGACTTGTGCTAGACCAGCTCTCCTTCTTTCTCGACGCCTCTTCCTTCTTCACACCCTACCAATCAGGATTCAGGAAGACTCATTCCACGGCATCTCCTTCTCAGGCTCACCGACACTGTCCTCACGGGTATGAATCACGGGCACATCACCCCGGCTATCTCTGTCGACCTCCATGGTCGACACTGTCTCCCACTCTTCTATTATCCATACTCGCCCAGGAAGTCTCTGTATTTGCACCAAATGGTTCAGTTCCTACTTAACAGGAAGATCCCAATCTGTGAGAATGGTCATCATTCCACAGCCCCTCCCTGTAACCTCAGGGGTCCCCAAGGCTCAGTACTTGTCCGGTCCTGTTCTCCATTTTCTGAATGACCTGCTCTCTGTAAGTCAACACACATCCATTCGTATGTACACCGACGCACACGGTCACTGTATGCTTCTGGTCCCTCACCCTCTGAAGTGACCTCTAGACTGCAAGACATCTTCAGTGCTGTCCAGCTCTGGTTTCAATCAAACCGGCTCTTTCTCAATCTCAAAAAACTATCTCCTAACCTTCAGTACAAGTCAGAGGCTTGCCCTGCTCCCCACAACCACCACTTATCATACTGTCAAGGGACTCGTTGGAGGCCTACACCTCCTTCCAGTACTTTGGGGTCTGGCTCGACCAACATCTCGACTTCTCAGCTCACATCGACTCAGTACACAAGAAACTTTACCCCAAGCTGGGCTCCTTATATCGTAACAAGGCTGCTTACCCTGGCAACTCTCAAAGCAATCCTACAACAAATGATTCTCCTATAATTGACTTGGCGACGTGTTTACAGTGCCACCTCCAAGTCCACCGTCTCTAGACTCGACTCCTCTTCCATTCTTTCTGTCGCTTTGCCTTGGACTGCACTCCCTCTGTGCACCACTGCGACCTCTACAAGATGCTAGACCTCACCTCGCTACAGGATCGAAGACTTACCCACTGTGCGAGGATAGCGGCTAAAATTCTGGACGCAGTCCCTCCCCTCCTACTTAGAGCCTGCCTTTGCAGTTCAGCCCCCCTCAAGCGTATTCTGTCATGAACACTGACTCCTGGTTACTGCATGTCCCACTTATGCCCACAGCCAAGGCCAGGCCACATTCAGCTACCGCATGCCTAAACTTTGACCGCCTTGCTGGCTGACATTAGGCACACAAACAACCCTCGGTGGGTAAACCAGCGTTTCAAGTCATCCGCCCCCGCTCATGCAGTCCTCTCCACAGTAATGCCATATAGCTCTCCCCCCAACCCCAACCACTTAACCTTTCCACTTTTGGATCATCCTACTCGCCATGTCCCAAGCCCTAGACCAGTGCCTGAGAAAATCCAGCCTGTAGCACCCGCCATAATAGCAAATGTCCTTCCAGCATTGCTTATATCACTCAAATTGCTTAGTTGGTGTGTGGGCACACGGATTGTTTGTAGTTAGGTACTCTGTTAGCTGTTGCCTTAAGCACCGAGGTACTAGCTCTGTCATGGTATTGTACAATCCTTTTATGTTATGCACTGTATATTATCTGTACTGTAATTCAAGTGTCTCAATGCTGTACTTGTCCTCTCCCCTTCCCCAGGCGCATCTGGAATCGGAGCAGTACTCTGCTCAGTATGCCTTCCTGGTGAAACTCTTGAATAAATAAATGGCACTTCATTTGAGCCCATGGCCATGGCGCCTTTGAAATATGTAAGATGGAAGACAGTTTTCTTAGTAGCCTTCACTTCTGCCAGAAGGATTTCAGAACTTCAGGCACTCTGCACGAGCCTAACTACATCATCCCTTATAGAGAGAAAGTAGTCCTCAGAAAATTTCTCCCTGAGGTGGTCTCTGAATTCCACTTTAATCAGACCATTGCCCTTCCTGTATTTTTCACTGAAAAATCCACTCCAGGGAGCACAAGCTTCATATTCATAGTTGGATGTTAAGAGCCCTGTATTTCTGCCTGGAGCACACTAAACAGTTCAGGGACTCTATTACAAAACCTTTACTCACCTTTGTGAGGTAGGTAGAGGAGAAACATCCACCAAGAGAACTGTCTCTCGTTGGATAGTCTCCTGCATTCAGTTTTGTTCTGACAAGGCCTTGGGGCCCATTCCACTAGGGGCACTGCTGCCACTGTGGTAGCTGCAAGGATATTCCCTTATGGACATCTGCAAAGCAGCCTCCTGGAAGACTGTACAAAATTTAGCAAAACATCACTGCCTAGATATATAGTCTTGATCTGATGCCAAATTTGGCAGGGCGGTCCTGAGAGCCTCTTCCCAGATGGGTTCTGTACCCACCTCCCAACTGCACTGCTTTGTAGTCTACTACTGTTACTGATGCTAAAGGACCCATACCTCTCAACTGTCCCTGATTTTCAGGGATGTCCCTGATTTTGCCTCAGAAATTTCTTTTGTCCCTCCTAAATTTAGCATTTTTGTTACTGAAGAGTGGGGATTTGAATCACATAATAATGCCACCCATTGATGTTGCCACCTAGTTCTCATTAAGAAAATGCTATTCACACTAAGAAGCATGTTGTACACAGCTTCTGGAACTAATATTACTATTTTTTCAGATGTGTCCCTGATTTTGGTCATTTGTCCCTGATCATTTTAAGCCTTGTCCTGATTTGTGATGAGGGAGGTTGAGAGGTATGAAAGGTCCCTGGTGTGAGAAGAAAGAAACTGCTTATGGTAGTAACATTTCTTCAAGGTGTCCTTTAGCATCAGTAACCTCCTACCCTTCCTCCTAGAATCTAACGAAGAGGACTCTGCTTCCTGTGGTTTTGCCAAATTTGTTCCAGTTTTGGATTGCATTTAAAGTAAGTTTTGTCTCTTCTCATTACTTGTCTGCTTTTTCATATTTTACATAATTTTTAAAGCCTGTTAGAACAGACTTCATATGGGCATGTTCCCATCACATTCTGGTGCCCTCTGGGCGAGCTCTACTCAACACACCCCAACTCTCTTCTGATTGGCTAGTTCATATAATTCATTACCATAATCTCCACCTCCAAGGCAGCTCAGCTAGCCCACTTACTGTTACTGATGCTAAAGGACACTTTGGAAGAAATATTTCTGTGGTAAGTTTTTCTTCCTGTTCGGGGACATTACTAATTCAGAATATTGCTCTTTGTCTTGTCCTTTGCTCTACAGGACTTTACCAAATTTAATTTTCATTAGGGTTATAACCATTAAGCAAAGCTCATTTGAAATGGTGACCCTTCATGTGCAACTTCCAAACAATCGATAAAAATATTTACAAATAAATGCTAAATACAAATAAAAACATGCAGTCAGTCATAAGAGTATCACAACATTTTTCTGGGCAAAATTAGAATCCAAGAACCATTGTTTCTCAGGGCGTGATATGATGATCTTTGGGGGTGTCTCATTCATCGGAGTTACACCATAGGAACTTCACCATCGATGAATGAGGAATCCACGGAAGATTTTCAGCAGTACAGCTGGGCATGCGTCATCAACCCGACATCGCCAGCCCTAAAAGCGCAGCTCTCACGCCTCCTCAGTTTTTCCCCATCAACTTGCAAGCATAGTCTCCACGGAAGAGCCGTCACAGTGTTCACACCTTTTTAGACCTACAGCCGCTTTTTTTCACCAATCTGTTTTAATCTCTTTACAGAGATTTTTCCTTTTTTTTTTTTTTTATGTCAAGAGTTGATCCTTTTCTCTGTCGCTGCCACTGTGGAAAGAAGATTGCCTCCAATGACAAGCACTCGGGTGTGTGTTTCCTGTCTTGGGCGGACCACAGCGCCTCAGATTGTGAGCCCTGCCAACAGTTTAATCAAACTGCCCTTAGATGATGCAGAAAAGGGCTGGGTCTCTTCCTGGTACAGCAGGTAGCCAGCTCCAACTCAGTGTCCTCCGGGCACCAGCTCATCAGTTGGCTTCCAATTCCAAGAGCTCCAAGGCCTCCCAGACAAAAGACAAGACCTCGGGGAGACTGGGATCACCACTGCCTCAGCGGCCCTCCCATTCCCTGTCTGCCTCTCCTATGGGGACTCTGTCGCTGGCTGGTGCTCGATGAAGAGGTCTGCTTTCCAGGTCCTGGTTCACTCCAGAACCATACTGACAGCCACTTCACCCATTTTCAGGGCACCAAGCCGTCGACCTCCAGGTTGTGGCTGCCTTTGACATTGACCCTGTCCGTCCCCTGAAGCCAGCCCGATGGCTTAGGCGGTGGACCTCGAGGAAGAGGCTCATTACGCAGGAGGAGTACCATCCTGACTTCATGCTGCCGAATGAGGTAGAGGAGGACCAGTATTATGCCTCTGACAAGTCTATTGACTCCTCTGCTAACAAAGAATCAGTCAAGCATACCTCAGGTCTCCACCTGAGGATGTGTCCTCCTTTGCATCATGAAACAACTGTCTGCAACTATGGGTTCCAGACAGAGGAGGAGATGCCTCCAGAGGTATCTGGCAGACTACCTGGAAATTCCAGAATCTCCACCCAAGATCATCCCTCTCATGCTTCCTGTCCTTCCAAGAACACTACCACTGCTGCCTGGCACAGGCCAGATATGGTGCCAGCTATGCCAACAGGGCTGATAAGCTTTACAGTGCTCCTCGGGCGTTCCATTCTTGGCTGCCCAGGCTGAGACTGATCTGTTGTCATCAAGGCAGCACATGATAGGTCTAGGTGCAAGACTAGCTCCGTTCTGCACAAAGAATCCTGTAGGATTGATCTTTGGGTCAAGAGAGTATATGCTTCATCTACCCTAGGCCTGAGGATTGCCAGCTACCTTTCTCTCATGGTGAAATTGCAGAACACAAATTCTCGGAAGAGCAAAGCCTGCCCAGGCCCTTCCGTAGGTGCCCAAAAGTAGGAGCCTCTGCATTGCCTTCAAATGGTTGAAGATGTTGGCAGGTATTTCCTCAGGGCCATTTAGGACATGTCGGACACAGTTAACAAGGCGACTACCGCCAGCATTTGTCTTAAGTACTCATCACTCAGGGTGTCTGGTTTCGCAGCTAATTTACAGAACAAGGTGCTGAGCAGCACCTTTCAGTAGCGTCAAGCTTTTGGTCCTGATGTCCAGGACCTTATCAGTGATTGCAGGCCTCTGGGACAGCCTTTAAATCTGTGCTGTCCCACCACCACACTCTGCAGCATGGTGAGGTGGTGCTCTGCATTTAGTAGACAGGCCTCTGGCCAGGCTTGAGCTCCCATCCCAAGGTAGGCGTCAAGCCCAGTCCTCTTTGCCTACTCCACCCCAGACTAGAGCAGCGGCCAAGTGTCCCAGGTCCAAGGCCTCTGCTTCCTCTGCAGGACCTGCCTCAGCTGGACTCCTTGCTAGAACCCCTCCTCAGGTGTAGGAGGTGGTGGTCGGAGGGGGTTCTCCCTCCAGTTGAATCAATGAAGAACCATCACATCAGATGCCTGGATACTGCAGATTATAGAGTGCAGTCATACCCTAGAGCTGATTCAACAGCCTCCAGACATCCACCCGAACTACCCCCCAATCATCTTCCTGTTCTCCAGGAGGAGTTATAGACTGTTCTGCTAAGCAGGTAATAGAACGTGTGCCAAAGCGGCAGAGAAATCAGGGCTGTACTCCAGAGTCTTCCTGGACATAGTCTCCACCACTCATTCACACTAATGAGAGTACACCAGATGACCTAGGACCCAGCAGCAGCAAACTTTTCAGAAGGGTCGGTGCCTGAGATGGAGCCACAAGGAAGCGGCACTGCAGCCCGTATGCTCGTGAAGACTATCTCTTCAACTTCCAACCACGCCAGTGACGATGTCGCCGCCTGGCCGAGTTCACTTCTCTAGCAACAATAGTTCAGTTTATTGTTTTGTAGATTATTTCAAATCAGTACCAATTTATATTACTAATTTTAACCATTGTACAAGAGAAGTCTTCAGCCCTCCATTGACTGAGTCGACCATGAGCGGTCAGGTGACAGTAGGGAGTCTTCGTGTGAAGCTGTTCAGTCAGCGGGCCAGGTCGGTCCACCGCCTCTCCCAGAGGGGTCTGACAACGGACGGTCCAGTGCTCAGGGAGGTGGGCGGTTCCCAAGCATAAAAGGAAACTGTCCCATTCTCGCACTGTTGCAGCTCGAGTTCTTCTTCGACACACAGGTCGAAGAAGAAATGGCATCACTGAAGGTTGCCCTCTGGTACATCTGCGTAGACGGTCGGTTATTAATTCCAGGCGCCAGTCTCCACCTCTGTCGGAGTCACCAGTTTGTGTCTCTGGTGGCTGATCTCCTCAACACCGGAGCTCTTCCCCACCTATTGGAGGAGCTTCCAATGAGCAGTTTCACCAGTGGGCTGCTCTTATGGAGCAGTGGCCTCGGAGGATGGTCCAGTTGCCCGAGCAGCCAGTCCGACACAGGGGCGCCTGGGCGTTCGGTTTCAGGCGGGCAGGTGAGGTGGTTGGGCCTTCCTGAGTCGCGGGACTTTCTTGGTGCCGTCGATTCCAGCGCTCTGGTGTTTATCCCCTCACATGGCTGTGGCACAGGGGTCTACACGATGCCTCTATCTCCTGCTATTTTCCTCTTTTACTTCCGATCGCAGTTTTCAGACTCATGTGGCGTCGTTGTCTGCGCTGCTGACTTCCTCGGTGCTGTAAAACCTGTCAATGCCATCTGCAACGCCGTGGGCTCTGTCGGTGCCATGTATGGTGCCGTTTCGTAAGCGCCTCCTTCTTTGTTCTTGACGCGTTTTCCTCGACGGCGCCAGGATGAGTATGGCACCATCCAGTCTTAAGCGTTTTCGATTCCAATTCTTTCTTTCTTCTTCTCCTTCTCGCCTTCCTCCTGATTTTTATTCCTTTCCTGTCTATACAGTCCCCTGGACTGTCAGGAGATGATTTTGAGCCTGATCCAGATCTTCGCCTGGGAGATGATGTTGATGCTGGCACTGCCCTGGGGCAGGGATCAATCCTTTGCAGAGCCTGTTGTTGAGGACTTTTCCTTTAAGTCTGTGCTCAAGAATTTAAATTCTACTCATTCTCTCCAGACTACAGAAATCGATCCTGGGAAGCTTTTGTATCTCCACTATCTTCATGTCATGAAAATCCTATGAGTTTAACCCCTCCGGTACAGCCCTCTTTCAAAACCCATTCATAGATGGTGTGGAAGAATCCGGCTCTCATTCCTTCCTTGGCCAAGTCCATAGATAGGAAGTATCCTACCAAGGATCGACCCATTTTGGGCTTGCAAGCCTTTGCTGATGCCATTTTAGTCCCTATGAGAGAATAAGGCTGTCCTATCTCAGGATCTACAGCCCGGCCTATAAGCGAATCTACTTAAGATAGACACCTTATATAACAGAGTCTTTGCCACCTCAACCCTGAGTATGACATTGCCAGCTACCAAGGCTGTTTTCTCAATATGAGTATGTCCTTTGGTATTCACTCAAAGTAATGGTAGAAGCTCTGCCTGAATCGGAGGTTAGCTCAGAGTTACTTCAAACTATAACTAGGGGATCGAGTCCAATAACCAACAGGTTAAATATGCAAAATGGATACCTTCGATACTGCTTCAGCGGTGGCGGCTGGCATCTGCACCCGTCGCCACTTTTGGCTGCATACTTCAGGCTTCATGAATGACACCAGCAGCAGGTCATGGCTTTACCTTTGACGGTATGTATCTGTTCGGACCTCAGGTGGAGCAAGCACTAGAGGCCACATGGAAGACTAGGTCTGCCATTAAGACAGCCAGATCTGCGCCGTCCCTTCCAAATGGGTGGGAATAGCGACAGTTTCACAACTGTCAGTCCTTTCGGGGCAGAGGCAGGGAGGTTTTAACAAAAAACCAGAACCCTCAGCCGCAAAAGAAAGCGCAGCAGAAGGCACAAGGGCCCAAAGCGCCCAGTGCCACCTTCTGAGTTTCTGGCCCAGGTCCCACCTCAGCTGCCCAAGGGGACTCCTCCTCACCATGGGAGGACGCCTGACTCCGTTCTACAACCAGTGGAAATCTATAACATCAGACAAATGGGTCCTCTGGATAATCCATGAGTACTCTCTCAATCTTTGTAAACCCTCCGGATCATCCTCCCAAGCGACAGCCCAGGCTGTCAGCAGTACAGTCACACCACCTTGCTTCCAAGGTATAAGGCCTTCTGAACAACAGGGCAGTAGAAGTAGTTCAGCTGGTTCAACGAAAAACAGGTTTCTACTGCCATTACTTTCTGTCCCAAAGAAAACCGGCGGCATGCACCCCATTCTGGATCTCAGAAAGTTAAACAAGTTCCTTAACAAGGAGAGTTCAAGATGATATCCTTGGTACCCTGCTACCTTTGATTTATCGATCGATTGGCTAGCCTCCTGTACATGCAGGATGCCTACCAGCACATTCTCATACACCCAAAGCACCACAAATACCCATAGTTACGTAGCATTGGGTCAACACTATCAGTTCAGAGTCCTGCCCTTCAGGCTATCCTCTGCACCTGAGTTTTACAAAGTGCGGTGCAATTCTCCGCCAGCACCTCAGGAAAATCAGAATACAAGTGTTCCCATATCTAGACAACTGGCTCCTAGCAAATCCTCCAGGCAAGAGACTCTGGAGGCCATAGCGACAGCCTTAGACTTCCTCATGTCCGTGTGACTCCTACTGAACCTCAGCAAGTTGCAGTTGCAGCCCTCCCAGCAGCTCCTCTGGACACCTCCTGTCGAGCTTTTCTCCCAGAGACAGAAGGAGCAATATCTTACAGATGACCGATACATCAGAGAACACAGCTCAGTTCGAGCTATTACGATGTAACGGATGCTGGGCCTCATGGCTTCTTTGGTGTTCACTGTACCCTTGGCTTGTCTTCACATGATAACCTCTCAGTGGGTGCTCAGTGGTCTCCAACCAGTCACCCTCAGTCTTTTGTCATCAAGGCGACCTCTGAAGAGTCGCTCACCTGTGATCTCAGGAGGGCAATCTTCTGAAAGGATATCCCTTAGCCCCTCTGGATCTTCAGATCTCCATTATCACAGACGCACCTCTGATGGGTTGGGGAGCTCACTGCCAGGATCTCACACCCAGGGTACGTGGACTCGGACGAGCCTCAACTTCCATAAACATCCTGGAAATGAGAGCCGTCCTCTGTGCAGTCCAAGCTTTGGAGGACATACTCTGTCACAAGAACATTCTCCTCCAATCAGACAACAAGGCAGTGATGTACTGCATCAGCAAACAGGCGGTGCAAACTCTTACCCATTATGCAGGGAAGCAGTGAGAGTGTGGAATGTTGTCTGGAGCACAAGGCTCTGATTCAGGCAGTTTACCTACCAGGAGTACAAAAGCGAGCTGGCAGACCCGTCTCAACAGAACAGAGGCGGATCCCCACAGTAGTCTCGCGACTTAAAACGTTGTTCAGTTCACTCTTCAAAGAGTAAATGCTTCAACCCTTGACCTTTTTGCATCCCCCTCAGGCAAAACTGCCTATCTTCTGCTCCAGAAATCCAGGACCTGGCATTTTCGTCAGGATGCGTTCAGGCTGCGGTGGACAAAACACTTTCTATACACTTTTCCTCCTCTTCCTCTAATTCAGAGGCACTACTCAAATTGGAGTCTTGAGGCAGAATGATTCTCATTGGCCCTTCAGGCTTCGGCAGATATGGTTTCCCACTACTCAACAGGCTGTCGGAGCACCTCCGCCTCAAATGCTTCCCTTGAGACAAACCTTCTGGACGCAGGGTCCTGTGGTCCATCCCAGTCTGAGGTTGCTTCACCTTTGGCTCCTGAAGAGATAGAGGTGAATAGGTTCAATGTTTCAGTAGAGTTTCAGATATTCTTTTACGAGCATAAGCCAGGCACTAGAAAAACCTACACAGTTAAATGGAAGCATTTCTCTATCTGGTGTGCAGAGACCTCTTGGAACCCTTTTTCTGTCCACTAAATAAAGTCTTGGAGTATCTCTTAGACCTCTCAAACTCAGGTCTGCAGTACTCCACAGTCAAAGTTCATCTTTGTGCCATTTCGGCATATTATGAGCGGTACTTTCCATGTCAGCTGGCTCAGTAGCCTGTAGTTAAGAGGTTTCTTAGAGGTGTTCTGCATACTAGACCTCTTAATTAGGCGTCCAGTTGCAGCCTGGGACATTAACCTTGTTAGACATGCTCACTCGTAAACCTTTTGAGCCTCTAGCCACTTGTGAGTTGAAATTCCTCACTTGGAAAACAGCCTTCCTGGTGGCCATTACTTCAGCCAGAAAGTTTCTGAAATACATGCACAGGTCACAGACCCCAGTACACTGTATTTCACAAGGACAAAGTAGTTCTTAGGACTCATCTTAAGTTTCTCCCTAAGGTTGTGTGATAATTCCATCTAAACCAACCTTTGGTCCTTCCTACCTACTTTGTGAACTTCCAGAATGAAGAGGCTGTACCCGTCATTAGCTGGATGTTGAGGAGCGTTGCGGTTCTGTCTAGATAGAGCAGAAAGAAATTTGCAGAGCTCAGCAACTGTTTGTTTCCTTCAGCGAGACCTGGCTGGGTCAACCTGCTGCTGTCAGATGTATTTCAGCATGGCTGGTGGCATGCCTTTGCCTGCTGTTCTATGGCAGCAGTGAAGCTGGAAGGCAGAGTGTATGCTCACTCTACCAGGTAGTCAGCGGCATCTCTGGCAGAAATCCGTAATGTCCCATTGCAGATATTTGCAATGCAGCTACCTGGAGCTCCGTGCATACATTAGATTAAGCACTATGCCTTGGATGCCCATGCTAGATGACATTTGTCATTTGGCAGGACCGTTCTTAATGGACATTTATCCTAAGCACATGAGCTCTTAATCTCATGATGCCCGTCTCGAGGGAATTATTTGGCTCGGTACTCTCCATTAATGTGAATGAGTGCTGGAGACTTTATGTCCAGGAAAATATGGAAATTACATACCTGCGTAATGCTTAATCTTCTTGGGACGAAGTCTCCACGCTCATTCACACATGCACCACCATCCCTGAGTTCACTTCTCTGTTTGTGGTCTTCACTCCTTCAGTGGCTGAGCTGTGAAGACTTTGTTGTTGACCCTACTTGCATGGGTCATTTGGACTATCTTGTGTCCAGATTTTTAGGTTAGTCCTTTCTAGGTTAGTTACACTGCACTCCTCGGGTGGGGGAGCGTGCTAGAGGCGGGTGGAGGTCAGCGCCAAGATGGTCGTGCTTGCGTGCTGGGGCTCATGGTGCCTCTTCCTCTCGGCTCCATATCAGGCGCTGGCCCTCCTGAAAAGTTTGCTCACGCTGGGTCCTAGCGCCCGGCATACTCCCATTAGTGTGAGTGGTGGAGACTTAGTCCAAGAAGATCACAATTACAGTAGGTATGTAATTTCCATTTCTTCCTGGCCCCCAAAAGATGGAAATCTGAGGCCCATCCTAGATCAGAAGGGCCTCAGTCTCTTCATCAGTACAGAGCGTTCTGGATGGCAACTTTATGAGCCTTCTGCCCCTCTTCAGAACCGGGGATTGGCTCTGCTTCCTGGACATGCAGGGCGCTTACCTGCACATTGCATTTTCCTCCTCACAGGAGGTTTCTCCGTTTACTTTCTAGGGAGAGCACTGCTAGTTAGTGTGCCCTTTGGCTTATCCTCTGTGAAGTGTGTCTTACCAAGTGCTCGGCAACAGTCGTGAGCTCTCAGAAGGGAAGGTCTGTAAGTCTTCCATATCTAGATGACTGTCTTCTCAATGCCCCATCCAGGGAATAGATGCTTCAACCCTGGAGTACACTTCAAACTGTTTGTCCCTGGGCATAAGTCAACCTGCCCAAGTCTGTCCTCTCATATCCCAAAGATTAACAGTTTATTGAAGCAGTTCTGGACTCCACACAAGGGAAAGTTTTCATACCCCAGAACAGAGGCAGAGTGCCTCATAGCTCAGGCGCAGAAAGTTTCTTAGAACCAGTGCATCCCTGCCACACTCTACCTCAGTCTTTTGGGTCTAATGGCAGCCGCCATTCCCACTGTACCTCTGGCTAGGCTCCACATGCATCGCTCTAGTGGACCCTCAGAGTGCAGTGGGACCGCGACTGACGAGCTGAACCATTTAGTCCTGGTTTCCTCCCTGTCTGCAAAGTACTGCAGTGGTGGATGAACCCCTCGAATCTTCTTCAAGGCGCCCTTTCAGATCACCTCCATACATCAGATCCAACCACGGATGCTTTGGGACTGGACTGGAGAGCACATCAGGTCACTCTCAAACTCAGGGCTCCTGGTCCTAGTGAGAAACTGCCCCACATCAGTGTCCTGGAAGTGAGCAGTACTGTATGCTATGCAGGCCTTCCAAGACCATGTGGCTCCAGGCCAGCTGCTTGTACAGTCAGAAAATCTGAGCGTTGTCTGCTCTATCGGCAAGCAGGGCAGGATCCACTCATTTGCCGTTTGCAGGAGACCATGAGAGTGTGGTACTGGGCACTAGAACACAGTCTGACGCCTCCACAGTCCATGTACCAGGTGTTCTAAACTGCTTATCAGACAGTCTAAGCAGGACTCTGTCCAGCATGCACCAATGGGAGCTTTCTCATCCGTAGGCAAATCATCTGTTAGACAGACAGGGTCGTCCGAGTTGGACCTTTTGTGTCCCCCCACTGCAAACTGCCCAATTTCTGCTCACTAGATCCTGGGCCTGGAGTTTTGAGACGATTGTCCCTCTCCTGGAGCGGGAGATTTCTGTATGCATTACCTTCATTTCCACTGTTTCAGAAGGTGCTGATCAAGTTGCAGATGGAGGGAGCCTCCATGTTCCTGGTTGCTCCATTCTGGCCTCGCCAGATATGGTTCCTCTACTTCATCAGCTGGCGGAAGAACCTCCTGTCCCTCTGCATAAATCTGCTAACCCAGGATCAGGGGACCCTAGTCCATCCCAACCAAAGGTCTCTTGATCTGCATGCGTGGCTCCTGAGGACGTAGCCATTGCCAGGTTCGGGATCTCTAATACTGTAGTGGACGTTCTGGTGACCGCCTGCTAGCCTGCCACTTATGCCACGAAGTGGAAGTGGTTTGCCATTTATTCATGACGATTCCCTTGACCTGTCCTGTGAAGCCTGTCTTGGACTACCAGATTCCTTTGTCTGACTTAGGCCTCCAGTATTCCTCCTCAAGGTCTACCTTTCTGCCTATGAGCCCGTGGGTGACAGCATGATTGTTCAGTTGGATGTTTCTTGTTCCTTTTGAGAGGCATCCTGCATCTGAAACCCCAATCTGTTCTTCCATCCTGACTTGGGACTTGAATTTTATTTTGGAAAAGTTGACCATGTCTCCTTTTAAACCAATGGCGTTGCGCTTTCTCACTTTTAGGCGCTCTTTGAGTGCAGTTACTTTTGCTTGAAGCATTTCAGAGCTTCAGGCCCTCTGGTGTGAAGAGCCTTATTTGATTTTTTCACAAGACAAGGTGTTCTGAAGACAAATCCTAAGTTTCTCCCCAAGGTTTTTCTGAGTTTACAGTTAATCAGTCTATCCACCTTCCTGTTTATTTTCCCAAGCATGAAAATCCAGGGAAGCACTACCCGTATTCTTGATGTGCAGAAGTTTAACATTACCTGCTTCGACTAAGGAGTCCAGGAAGTCAGAGCAGTTGTTTGTTTTTTCACCCCAGGTAGAGAGGGTGCTTTGGTTTCTAAGCAATGTTTATCCAAATGCTTAGTAAATTGCTTGTGTTCTACTACAGAAAGTACTGCAAAGAACTGCATGGTGGTGTTAAAGCTCATTCCACCAGAGGAATGGGTATCTCGCTAGTTTGTTTCAAAGGGTCTCAGATGCTATTTGTGCAGCTACCACATTGACTGTCCACACTTTTACCAAGCGATACAGTCTGGACATTTCCTCAAGAGCCCTGCAGGTTTTGCAGGCTGTTCGGCAAGGCCTCCTGTCTTAAGTTTATCGAGTTCTCTGACAGGGCAGTTTTCAAGGGCTTCTGTCTAAGTTTATGAGGTCCCTTGACTGGGCAGGCTCCCATCATTCTCCTGTCGTAAGCTGAGTGGAGATCCAGCCTCCCAGATTGACTTTTACTCCTGTCACTGCTTGGTACTCATTACTGCGGTGTAGCCTGATGACTGATATACCCCCGAAGAAGACAGAACAGTTACATAACAACTTACCATAACAGTAATTCTTCAAGGGTATCTCAGTCATCAGGTATTTCCGTTCTACCATCCCCTTATTTGGGTCTCCTTTTCAGGATCTGGCTATCTGCTGATTTCCATCACTTTTTACAGAGCTGGGTCCCTTGCTATCCTCGGTCCTCCAAGGCATCCGCCTTGCTCCTTCATTTCCTGGGGAAAGAACTGAAGAAGGCGCGGGTCCACCTGCACCTTTATAGGGTTAGCGATGTCGGCTGATGTCAGTGGCGTGAGTGGGCCCAGTTATACTGCTGAAAATCTTCCATGTGGATTCCCCATTCACCGATGGTGAAGTTCCTACAGTGTAACCTGATGACTGAGATCCTCGAAGATCTGCTGTTACGGTAGTTCTTGCATATCTATTATTTCTATCCACACTTCTGGCAGTTGCCTTTCCTTTAAGATTTGCCAGATACATCTTCAACCTGGCTCGGTAACTCCCTCGGCTCCGCCCATGACACCAGATCTTCCTTTCCGCTGGAAGAAGCAGGTTCCTCCTTATCGCCTCTCGTGCTGAGTAGGCCCTTGCATCTTGAATCTACAGATTTATTTTCTCAAAAAAGGTCTCTTCAGCTCAATCACTGATCGCGACCACCACGGACAGGTTCACTCCTGGGATCCACCGGTGCTCTTGTGGGCAGATGATGTCCCAAACAGATCCATGCACCACGTGCATCTATTGCCTGGGGCACGAGCACAATCCCCAGTCCTGCGACATTTGTCAAACTTCCCATCCCACCATTCTGGAGGACTGTCTAGCCCAACTCAAGTTAGGCCAACCGAGCGAACTGAACAAACCGGTAAAATCTAAGGATGCCCGTTTGGTGGCCTGCACGGCTGTGGGTTCCACTGAACAGCTTGCGGTGTTTGAGGCAGCAGCAGCAGGCGTGTTCCCAATCCTCTTTGGCGACTGCCTTCATACCGCTCCAGCTAGGATCAACTTTTACAAGGTCCTTCAAAGAACTGGTCCAGTCCCTGCCTTCCTTCAGTCAGGCACCTTCCGGGCACAAATCCAAGTCGAAGAAGCGAGTCCAAAACAATGTAGTCGACGTCAGGATCAGGAGCACTCTCAGTCGAGAGCTTCACATTCTGGACGCCTCTTGGATCCAGTTTCGTCAAGTCCATTGCCCAGGCCGCTGGCTCCATGGTAACCCTGTCTGGCTAGTTGGCAGAGATCCTGGTTGATCTTCCGGCCAAGATTTTTCTCCAGCCGGTCGACCAGTTGTCGACTGAAGGGTCAACACTTCCTTAATCCAGGACTCGGTCAAGACTCCAGACTGCTGAAGGGACAGATCAGTCCGCTGACCACGCGCCTTTGTTTCGACCAGAACCAGGGAGACTCTGCACTTGTCGACTCCTTCCAGCCATCGCTCTCAACACCATGGGAGTAGCGCTGCCGCTACTCTTCATCATCTGGTGAGGAGAGGCTTGGGTGCAAATTGTGTCGGCGCTGTAAGAACCTTATGTAGCAACAGCTGGTGCTCACTGGTATGAAACTGGTTCCGTTACTCGCCAGCCATCACCTGGCTTTGCCCAACAAGCTGATGCCTTCTCCACCTCAGGAATCGCCTAAAGCGGTCCTGTGGCCACCCCAGCGTCTCCACCAATTCCCGTGAGGTACCACCCTCTGGCCGAAATCTGGTGCTCTGACCAAGGGTCTCGGCGCACAAGGACTCCCCATTAGCTGTCACCACTGACCCTCCAATGAGGGTCAGCAGGATTCAAGTGGACGACTCTGTCTGTAGGAGTCTCTCGACAGATGAAGGCCCCACTTCCTTCACAGGCCTCTCTGCCTGATCTCGGAGTCCACAGTGCAAAAATGTGGTCTGGGCTTGATACCAGTTGACTGAGATCCTCAACTAGGGAGATGCTCCTGGAGAAGCCTTCCTGGTGGCAGAGGCCATCCTTGGCCCTGTGCCTACTGCCTAGATGGCCCAGAATATGCGGTACCTACCGGTTCCCTGTCGTGGTTCTAGAGAACACCCTTGGCCGAGGGGTTGGTGCTTGATTCTGTGTTTGAGTGTGCTCTGGCAACACTGGGGACATTGACAAACTGCCTGACAGTGTCTCCAAGCAGTTGGACCATGTGGCTAAAAGGTCTACCCTGCCTCCTTGCTTGATCTTAGCCAGGCGAGCTCAGCCCTCCTTATGGCCCACTTCTCCCATGCCCTGCTGAGACACCCTTGATCAGGTGCTTCCTTGCCTGCCAGCAGACCTCCAAACCACGGTCAGACAGGTCCAGGACAAGGCCAGGCTGTAGAAAAACAGCAGCTCCAGACAGCCATGGACACTGGAGACTCATGTTTCTGTTCTGTGGGGTCAAAGTGGCCCTGCACCGCAGGACTTGGTTTAGGATCTTGACCTCACAGCAGACATTCAGCTCAAGCTGGCAGATGTCCTTTCCTGTGCACCGACCTTTTCGGGCCAGAGGTTGAGGGCCACCTCACCCATAAAGTCCAGTGCCACTTTGGACTCCATGACATCTTCCCAGAGGGACTCCAAGGGCCTAAGCAGCAGCAGAAAAAAGCCCTTTCAGTCCACTTATACTCCCTGCGCCAAACCACCATGCCCCAGGCTGGTCAGCAGGCCCAGGCCTGGTGACCTTGGCCGAAGTCTGGGGGAGATGCTCTGGTGGCTCTTCGGTTGGACCCTCCTCCTTCAAGCCTGCTGATGACGGGATGAGGGGTGCCTTCTCATGCCCATCACACCTCCCTGGGTCCTCCTGTGGGGTCCTGCTCTGTCATTTCCTTTCCGCCTGGTCTGCTTTCACCACGGACAGGGAGTTCTTGAGGCGGTGGGTCAGTGTCGTCCTCTGGAATTTAAGCAGTACCCTCCTTGTCAAGCCCATGCAGGAAGACTTTGTATCCATGACATTCTGTTGCTCTTGGGATGACATAGCCCATCTCCACAAGGAGATTGTGGTTCCTGTCACAGATCTTCGCGAACACACAGGGTTTCTCTCAAGGTACTTCCTGTTGCAAGAACGGATGGGGGGGGCTGGCGCCCATTCTAGATCTGCATGACCTGAACAAGTTCAAGTCGTGCATCTTCATGATAGTAACTCTGTCTCAGATCATACCATCTCTAGAGCAAAACATGTGGTTTGCTCTCTGGATCTTCAGGGCGTGTTCTTCCATGTTCTGATCCATCCGTCTCATTGCAAAGGTTCCTCCACTTCCAGTGAAGGAGCCCTCACGAGTTCAGGCCATGCCATTTGGCCTGTAGTCGGCCGGCAGGGTTTTCATCAAGTGCATTACAGTGATATTAGCTTACCTGAGGTGCCGAGAGTCCCAGTTTACCCTTACCTGGAGACTGGCTGATCACAAGTTCCTCCAGGCAGGAGGGCGGGTCCAGGGACCTGACCCTCCAGACCTACGTCCTCCCTTGGCCCTTGGTCAACAAGGCCAAGTCGGGACTCGTGCCTTTGCAGGTGATCAGCTTCATCAGGGTGAAGCTCAACCTTGCAGAGCCAGAGCTCGGCAGACAGGGCGAAGCTCTTTCCTCCTTTTCCCGATCATTTCAGGTTGGACAGTCACCCCATGCCCTGGGGCTTGCTGCGGCTGCTGGGTTGTATGGTGGCTAGCACCAGCATGGTCCAGTTGGCCCACTGGAGAATGCTCTTCTTGCAGCGGGAGCTAGCCAGCCAGTGGTCTCAGCGCGGAGTCACTTTGACTAGCTGGTTACTGTGACCCAGTGGATGCACTCCAGTGGTGGTTAGTCTCAGAGCATCTGCTGGAAGGGATCTCGTTTGTCCGCCGAGCCAGCGGTCGCTGACGACCGATGCCGCTCTCACAGGCTAGGTGCCCACCGTGAACCACAGAATTCAGGGAGTTCCGATGCCATATCAACCTGCTAGAACTCTAAGCAGTTTGGCTGGTGCTGACTACATTTGCTCCTCTCAGCTGGGGTCAGGTGGTTCAGGTCAGACGGACAGCACCACGACAATATACTATCTCAACAAACAGGGTGGGACACACTCCTGCCTCTCTGCAAGGAAGCTGTCCGTGTGAGGACCCTTGTGTGCAGCCTGGAGGCTGATCTCCTTGACGTTCATGTGGCAGGAACCTCCAACCAGCTGGCGGCCCTCAGCCATATGGATGAGGTGTCTCATGAGTGGTCTCTCCACCCAGAGTTGTAGTACACAGTCTGTTCTCCCAATGGAGTACACCTCAGGTGGACCTGTTCGCCTCCAGGAGAACACAAAGCTAAGACTGTTTTGTGGCCATACTTCTCAGCAGGAATTGCTGCAGGGGATGTTTTCTCGAGGCCCTGGATCCCAGGCCCCTTCTATGCCTTCCTTCCACTTCTCTTGGTCCACATGGTGCTTCTCAAGGCCAGGAGGGACAAGGCACAAATGATTTGGTGCTCCAGACTGGTCATGCCAGTTTTGGTACCCCCATCTCCTCAACCTTGGCAGCAGGGTCCTGAGGTGTCTTGCTCTCTGCCGGACCTGTCTCCATCAGTTGGGGAAGGTACTTCACCTGGTCCTTCAATTCCTGCACCTGACAGCCTAGTTCCTGAGCAGCTAGAGTTTCAGGCTTTGGGTCTCTACAAGGATGTCCTCACTGTCGTGGAGGCATCTAGGAAGCAGTCAACCAGGAAATGCTGTGCCTTTAATCGGAAGAGGTTCTCTATTTGGTGTCAGTGCAGTGGGTTGTCCCTTTGTTCTGTCCAGTGGCTAGCATTCTAGGAGCGTGGATAAGTTGTTTATCCACATTCTTGGCATGTCCACTTCCACTTTAAGGTCAACCGGAAGTCTTCAAGCTGGCTCCTCCCACCCACCCGTGTGGTATACCTCAGCTCCGCCCCATGATGCTAGAGCTTCCTTCCGCTGGAAGATTCAGGTTGCCTCTGTTGTGCTTCTCACATTTGAGGCCTTGGCTGCTCAAACCTTCGGGTTTTACCAAAATTTGCATTGTTCATGTTAGCGATCGCAAGTTTGTAGCTTTGATCATGGAAGATAAATCTTCCCGGTTCGTCAGTGCCTGTGCAGCCAGAAGATGTCACGACTGATCCCTCATACTGCGGCATCTACTGCCTCTGTGTCTGCCATGACACCTTGTGTGCAGTATATGTTTGGCCTTTATCCCAACGTTCTCGATGACCATCTCACATGCCTGAAACTGGGGAGGAAGAGAACCCTCAGTGAAATCCAAAAGGACGCTGGGTGGACGGTTTCCAAAGGCCATGGGATCCACCTGAGCAGGTGGTTCGTACTGTGGAGTCTTTTTCGGGAGCTTTTTGGTTTAGCTCAACTTGGGCTCCACCTTCACAGGTTCCTTCTGGGAGTTGTGCCAGTCTCTCCTTACCAAGAGAGGCGCCTGCGTCCCCGCCTCCTCGATCCCGTGGCGGGAGAAGGATCCAAGTCGTCTGGTAGCAGGGAGAGATCTGATCCCAGGAACATGCGGTCTCGACTTCAGTCGAGATCACTTCCTGACAGCAGGCTTTTGGATTGCCATCAAGCCAGCCGACCCAGGGTGTGAGTCGACTACGTGGAAATTGTCATCGACCCTATTGATCCTTTGTCACTGACTCCGGTTCAGGACTACTTGGAAGGACTCCAGTCTTTATTTTCCCTGATGAGGAGAGCCAGCCTGCTGGAGTCCCTATTGAGGAACCGGTCCTGGACTCTGTGAAGTCACGGCCCGACGGTGTCTCCCATCGACCGAGTCGGCCTGCCCGATCTTGATCGGTGTAGGATCCCTCGACTGACAGGCCAAGGAGGAACCATAAGCGCTGTAAAAGAGACTGCGCGATGGAGGTCCTCATCCTCCTCGGTTGAGGAGATGCTGCAGCTGGAACTCTATTGGCGCTACGAGGACCTCATGTGGCAGCAGCTAATTTTATCCAGGCATAGCCTACTATGTATTCCACCCTGGCCATTACTGGCAGCCTCCCAGGCAGAAGCTGGCTCACTGAAACCCGACCAAATCAGTTCCTCAGCCAGGAGAGCCGGCAGGACCCCTGTTCGCCCAAACGGCCCTCCACTCATTGTGGTGGAGCCACCATCCAAACAGCCTGTGGGAGGGGCTTCTTCCAAGGAAGATAGACAGGACACCGTGCTTCCCGCGATTGTCGGTCACAGTCACCCCAGACCCCACCCCCGTGAGTCGAGGGTGATATGGACTGTAGGCCATTGTATCAGGATTCGGATTCGGATGTCACCAGTCTGCATTCACATCCAGGCGATGATGAATCGACCACTGGCCTAGAGACAGAGGAAGGTCCCTCGCCTTTTCAAGGGATCCTTCGCCTCATCTGAGAGTTTACAGGGCTGCCCTGGAGCCAATCCAGAAAAGGGGAGTACCCTCTTACGGACATCCTTAAAGAGGGCATACCCGACAGAGGCCTTTCCTGTGGCTAAGGCCATTATTGGACTAGCCCTAGGACTTTGGCAGCGCCCTGCCCCTTCCTTCAGCCTGGCTCGCCCGCTGTCCAAGGCACGGCCAAGCTCCATGGGGTCCCATGCGGGTTCACAGAGCACCCTTGGCCAAGAGCCTGGTGACTGCCTCTGTGTTCAGGCGCATTGGCAGATCTTACTTCAAGAGGGCTCTTGCAGTAGGTAATTACATATAGGACTGGCGCCAGCCGCGGCAGGACCCCAGAAAAATTTCTAGCTAGCAGTCCCTGGTGAGGACCGCCCCACGTCAGGTGACCATCGGTATAAAGGGGCGGTCCTGGTGGCTCGCCTTCAGTTCTTTCCCCGTTGGCTCATGCAGCGCCTCGCGGTAAAGTTCGTTTCACAGCCCTGTCTTTCATCGCTTTTACCGAAAATCAGTTATTCTTTTCAGTCGTCGGGTACATCGTCAATGTATGTCATCCTCACACCTCCGAGCACAAAAACAAGTGCGACTCGTGAAGCCCAACTGCCCACAAGGATGGCCATTCCCTGTGCCTCTTCTGCCTAGGCCCCGATCACTGAGTCGACAAGTGCCAGTATTGCCTCAACTCAACGCTACCCGTGAACGGCGCCAACAGTCCCTGGAAGCCCATCTCTCAAGAAAAAGATATCTTCTATGGAGAAAGAGTTGAAAAAAGTTGAGGCAGGCATCTGCTTCCCAGAAGAACATTGGAAAAGAAGGACAGAGAGGCACCGGGAGGTCACTCCTCTACGGCGTCTCCGGCTGGAGTCGCGGCCAGGTAACACCTCCAGGAGACCATTCGGCAGCCTCCAAGGGTTTGGAGGAGGCGCCGCCCGCTCTGTCTGGCTCGCGCCGCGCCTTGCGGGCGCCTCTGGAACGTGGAGGCCTCCGCCACGGTCTGCCGCAGGTTTGGCGGCTCACTGGCGTGGGCGACCTCTAAGTCAGACATCGGCTCCTCTGACGCCTGCATCGAGAGGGTCAATAAGACGCCCAACCCTTCGGGCGGCGCATCCACTTCCCATTGGACCGGGCCGCCTCTCTCGGCCCGCCTCCGTGAGGGCTCCCATGCCGGACGCTGGCTCCTCCGGGCGCCCGCCGAACTCGCCTCGAGCGACGCCGGTTCTCCGACGATGCCTTACGACTGAACCACGACTGGACCCCTTTGTCCATCGCCAGTTCCCGCGGCGCCCGCCGCCTGGGAGCCTGAGTCACCCCAGCCTGACTCTGGGGATTTTTCTCCTCCTTCCGGGCGCGCGGGGATCTTCCACCTCCGTCAGACCCTCCTCTGATGAAACCAGATCTGAAGTCTGCCCCGGACGCCGCACCTCCGACCGATTCTGCCGGCGCCAGCAGGGATGTTCCCTTCCGTTGGCCCTCGCCCCTCGGGCCCGTGCGATGGATCCGCCCGTGGGGCCGCCCGACAGGAGCCGTCTGCTCCAGAAGCTCCCCGGCTCCTGGGTACCCGCCCGTCGTACCGGGACCGCGGTATCCGACGCCGCAGTACCCGTCGCCACATTACCCGATGCTGGTTACGGATACTCACCTTACAGGTACAAACAGAGTTGCTTAGAAAATCCAGAAAATTCACCAGTGGCGCTCCTTGGAACCAGATCCCCAGCGTTTAAAACTGCTCGAGCATCTGGACCTGCCGGTGACAGCTCAACTTTAGTGCCGCCTCCCGATTGAGCCTCACACCCACCTTGTTGCCACGATTTGGAAACAACCGTCATGCTAGCCCCACTTCCCAAGAAGTCCAACAGGCTATATCAGGCTCCCGAGGGTGTAGACTATCTTGACTCTCACCTCGTGCCGACTCAGTCGTGATTAGCGCCGCTCACGGCCGGTCGGCACATCAAAACATCTGAGCTCTGTCTCCTCCGGATAAGGAATCTCGCCTCCTGGACCAGTATGGAAGAAAGATTTACGCCTCTTCCACACTGGGAATTGGCCCTGAATTACGTCGCCCACATGGGGAGATTACCAGAAGGTCATCCTTACCCAGGTGGAATCTAAACTAGACTCCTTACCTGACTCTCAAGTCAAACAGGAGCTAGCAGATCTTGTCCGTTCTGCTCGTTCGGCCAGTCGCCACATTTCACGGGCGACATACGATGCAGTGGACACTGCTGAGCGGAGCTCCGCTTTGGCGTAAGTCTCGGCGTCATGCCTGGCTCTGCATGTTAGGTTTGGTCCCGAGGTGCAATCCGCCATTCAAGAGGCACCTTTCCGGGTCTTGCTGCTGGGGTGATGTCAAAGACATCATCACCAACTTGAAGAGAAGGGACGGCCCTGAAATCCATGGATTCCATGTACCATCCCCATCCTCAGCAGCGCCATCCTTTTCGCAGACTGACTCTGCCTCAAGTGAAACCCCAAGGAAGGTGGGCCACTAAGCGTCGGGCCCCCACAGCTGCCAGGCCCCTCCGCCCAAAAAAAGCGCGGGTGCCTCAGCTGCAGCGCTGCCCCACACAACTTGACTCCTTCCTCTCCCACTTCCTCCGGATCCACCTGAGAACCGTAGGAGGGAGATTCTCCCTCCACCTTCCGGGTTGGGAGAGGATAACCACGATTCTTGGGTGCTCCAGCTTATAGTGGAGGGCACTCCATAGAGTTTCTTGGGAAACCACCCGCCGCTCTCCTCGAGAGTCGTCGTACTCCAGAGACCATCTTCCCTTGGTCTAGGAAGAAATCTCTGCCCTTCTATGAAGCAGGGCATAGAACCTGTTCCCCTTCATCTTCAAGGGTGGGTTACTATTCCCATTTCTTCCTGGTCCCAAAGAAGACAGGAGATCTCAGACCCATTCTAGATCTCAGCTCATTGAACCTTTATGTGGAATACAAAGGTTCAGGATGCTTCTCTGCAGAGCCTTCTGCTCCTTCTTCAGCTGGTCAATGGCTTTGTGCACTGGATATGCAGGATGCATATATGCACATTCCCATTCGCCTTTCTTATCAGAGTATCTTCGTTTTGCCTCAGGGGACCACTACCAGTTCAGAGCACTCCCATTTGCTCTTTCCTCGGCACCCCGAGTTTTACCAAATGCCTGGCTGTGGTAGCGGCCCACCTGCGTATAATGGGAGTTCAGGTGTTCCCTCACCTGGACGACTGGCCTCCTGGCGGCCTCATCCAGGAGGAACTCCTGCATTTTCTCTCCCTCACCCAGCAGGTTTTCATTGGCTTGGGTATTACCATCAACCATTCCAAGTCCCATCTGGACCCTCCCAGAGGCGACAGTTCATTGGGGCTATCCTCGTCTGATGGTGAGCAAGGCCTTCCTGCCTCCAGACAGGCGATCTCTCTTCAATCCCAGATTTCTCTGCTATCAGAAAGCAGGAGTGTTCGGCGGTGGGTCCTCCGTCTTCTGGAGCTCATGGCGGCCGCTATTCCGGCGGTCCCCGAGCTCGATTCCACATGAGGATCTCTCTGTGGACTCTCTGCTCCCAGTGGGATTTACTTGTAGACTCACCCAGATCAACTAGTTCTGATCTCCTCGCCAATGGCACAGGACTTGCAAAGGTGGATGGTTCGAGAGAACCTTTTTGGGGTCCCTTCTTTCATCCTCCCTCCCAGACTCTGACCACAGACGATCAGGCTAAGGTTGAGCCCATCTGGGCCCTCATCGGACCCAGTGCTTATGGTCCAGGCTGGAACTAACTCTCCACATCAACGTGCTTGAGCTTCGAGCTGTGCTATACGCCTCCAAGCCTTCTTCACCAATACATTCTTCCCGCCACCTAGCCATCCAGGACGGACAATATGTGCGTGGTGGTACATCAACAAGCAGGAGGAACTCGTTCCTACCCTCTATGCAGGGAAGCTATGAGGGTTTGGGATTGGGCGACTCTTCACAACCTTCACCTCACGGCGATCCATGTTCAAGGAGTCAACAACACCCTGGCAGACAAACTAAGCCGCTCCTCTGCCCAGGCACACAGTGGGAATTGATCAAAGGTGCTCAACGATATCTTTCAGCTTTGGGGACTCCGCGGCTAGACCTCTTCGCCTCCCCCAAAGCATAAAACTTCCCAGCTTTTACTCTCTCGCTCCAGAGCAAGGCGCTTTCTGGAGCGGCGTTCTGTCTGTAGACTGGAAGGACAGATTCATCTGTGCCTTTCCCCAATTCCTCTGATCCCAAGAGTTTTGCAGAGCTATCCACAGAAAGAGCGAGAATGATTCTCATCGCTTCTTTCTGGCCAAGGCAATCTTGTTTCTCTTCTACAACAATACTCAGAGGTTCCTCCTCTTCCTTTATCTCGGGTTTGCTGACCCAGGATCGGGGACCCTGGTCCATCCAGGTCTCAAGTCCCTTCAACTTCATGCATGCATGGCTCCTGCAAACCTAGTCCAATCCTGTTTTAGCGTCTCTCCAAAGAGTGGCGAGATTTTGGTGGAGGCTAGAAAACCCTCCACTAGGTCCACTTATGCCATGAAATGGAAGAGATTCTTCATTTGGCCGCCTCCAGGAACGTGGAGCCATTCTCCTGTTCAGTGGCTGTTCTGCTGGAATACTTATGTCATCTCTTCAACCTGGGTCTCAGTCATTCCTTCTTGAAGGTGCACAGCTGCTACTATCTCAGCCTACCATGCTCCCTTCCCATGGGTAAAGCCTTTGCCCAACTGGAGGTTTCTAAGACCTTTCTCGGAGGGTCCTTCATCTTCCCCCGTTTGAACCTGCAGCAACTGCAGATCTGAAGTTTTGTTCATGGAAGACGCTTTTCTTGTGGCTATTACTTCTGCTCAAGAATTTCCGAGCTCCAGGTCCTATGTGTAAAATCTATTTGATTTTTCAGAGAACGAGTTGCTCTTCGTGACTAATCCTAAGTTTCTACCAAGTAGTAGCAGAGTCTACCTTAAATCAGTCCATAGAGTTACCTGCCTTTTCACACAGTACTCTAATCAAGGGGACTATTTCTCCATACCATGGATGTTCACCGGATTCTGAGACACTACACCAACAGGACAAAGGATCTCAGAAAGACTGATCAGTTGTTCGTCTCTTTTGCTCACAAAAGGAAGGCAATGCTGTTTCCAAGCAATGCCTGTCGAGTGGTTGGCTCATTGCATCACTTTCTGTAATGACAGTACAACAAGACCCTTCTGGGTCAGGTTAGAGGCCACTCCACAAGAGGAGTAGCAGACATATGCACTGCCGCCACCTGGACTCCGTCCATACCTTTACAAACATAACAGTTTGATATTGGTTCTCGCCAGAGCAGGCTTCAGGCTAACTGTTTTGCAAGGCCTCTATCTTGAGACTTGACGGCTACTGCTTTCTGGAGTAGTACCTCCTCCGGTGCCTCTTATTTGTTCCAGACTGCTTGGATTCAGTCCTGTATGTAATTACCTCTGCAAGAGCCCTCTCGAGTAAGATAGTACAGTTACTTAAGAACTTACCGTAACAGTAGATCTTGAGAGGTGCTCTGCAGTAAATAACCTCCGCCCTCCTTCCCTAGGCTTTTTCAGCTTCTTTTCCAGGAATGGAGCATCTGCTTCTCTGTCGTCCGGGCCTTCCAGAGGCCTGTGGCGGGAAAGAACTGGCGGGCGACTGACCACCCCTTTATACCACTGCTGATCACCGGACACCTGGCGGGGGCGGCCCCTCACCAGGGACTGCTAGCTAGAAATTTTTCCATGAGGTCCCACGCCGGCTGCCAGTCCTATATGTAATTACCTACTGCAAGAGCCTCTGTCGAAGATCTGCTGTTACGGTAAGTTCTTACGTAATTGTACTTTCTGCTGACACTGACCGACCTCCTGATAAAGAGTCCAAGCTCTTGGACCATTCAGCCAGGAAGGTCTATACGGTTTCTCCTTTGCCTTTGTCAGGCAAGTTCGGCTGTCATCATGGCACACTCTCTCTTGCCCTTCTGGGGTCGCTTGACAAAGTCCTCCCACATCTCCCTATGGACATGGAGACCACGGTCAAGCAGGTCGGGATCAGGGCCAAACTGTTGCCAAACAGCAGCTCCAGACCTTGGAGATTCTTGTGCCCGCCGATGGCTGCCACAGTTGCCTCTCGTCGCAGTGCTTGGCTGTGGCTCTCCTCCTTTCCAGCAGATACCCAGCACAAATTAGCCGGCGTGCCTTCCTTGGGACTGACTTGTTTCGTCCCAGGAGTGGCCAGTCACCTTCAGTGCTTTGAGCAGTCCAGTGCCACCTGACGCTACCTGCCAAGAGTTCTTCGGCAAGAACTAGCAGAGGAAAAAGAAGTTTTCGCATTCTGCCCCTAGAGCTCAGCAGTCCTTTCAAGGGGACAGCAGCAACAGCAGCAGCAGGCTCAAGCTGGGCACCCTGCCCAAGCTGGGACCCCAACAGGCCCATAAGGAGACCGAGGTTCAGGTCATGGATCCTCCTACTCCTCCAAGCCTGCTCAGTGATGGGGCAGAGGCTAGCAACCCTCTTCTGTTACATCAGCTCTGGGTCCTTCTGTGGGGGCGGCTCTGCCACTTTCTTTCTGCCTGGTCCGTTATCACCATGGATAGGTGGATTCTGGAAGTGGTCGGTCAAGGACTTCCTCTGGAATTCGAGCAGTACCTCCAAGCTGAGCCTTGCCCATCTGGAGGATTGATTATCCGCTCAGACCCAGTCTGCTCTCAGAGACGACATCGCTTAGCTTCTCCTCAAATAGGCAGTAGCTCCAGTGGAAGATCCTCCAGCAGACCCAGACTTTATCTCCAGGTACTTCTTGGTGCCCAAACGGATGGGTGGCTGGCGTCCCATTCTAGATCTGCACGATTTGAATCAGTATCTAGGTCATGCACCTTTCGGATGGTCACTCTGTCCCAGACCATACCGTCCTTGGAATGAGACATGTGGTTCTGTTCACTGAATCTGCAGGACGCATTCTTTCACGTCCCAATCTGTCCGTCCCATCAGTGGTTTCCCACCTAGGGTCGAAGGGACCCTGTACAAGTTCCAAGCCATGCCGCTTCGACTTGTCATCGGCCCCACAGGTCTTCACCAAATGCATTGCAGAGGTGGCGGCCCATCTTTGGGGTGTCAGGATTTATCCTGACCTCAATGATTGGCTCCTAGCAGGTTCCACCCAACAGGAGGGTGGAGAGGTCCAGGACCTGGCCCTCCAGACCTGCTCCCAGCTCAGCCTCCTGATCAACAAGACCAAGTCGGAGCTCGTCCCTCCTCAGGTGATGGGCTTCATCGGGGCAGAGCTCGACTCTTGTCAAGCCAGAGCTCAGCTTCCCGGGGACACGGCAGAGGTTCTTTCTCCTTTGCACAATCATTTCTGGTTGGACAGTTGTGCCCTGCCCGGACTTTCTGTGCCTTCTGGGTTACATGGCGTGTGCACCTCAGTGGTCCATTATGCTCGGTTGCACATGCACCCTCCAGTGGAGCTGGCCACCCAGTGGACTCAGCGCCACAGTCATTTCAACCAGCTGGTCACTATAACCCAGAAGATGTGGGACGCCTCCAGTGGTGGACCACCCATACTGGTTGCAGGAAGGGATCCTGTTTGTTCTGCTTGAGCCAGCGGTCGTCCCCGCGACCATGCCTCTCTCTCTCTCATGGGCTGGGAGCCCACATGGGGACAGAAGGGCCCACGGCTCTGGACCCTGAGGAGTCCCAATGCCACATCAACCTGTTGGAGCTCAGAGCAATCAGACTGGCACTGTCAGCTTTCACCCTCAGCTCCAGGGTCAAGTGGTTCAAGTCCAGGCGGACAATACTACGACCATGTACTACCTCAACAAAAGGGCGGCACGCACTCCAGTTTGCTGTGCAAGGAGGCGCCCACATCTGGACCCTCTTGAGCTGGTTGGAGGCAGATCGCCTAGCCATCTGTGTGGCAGGAGCCTCATACCACTTGGCGGATGCTCTCAGCCGCTTAGACCAAACATCCCACGAGTGGTCTCTCCATCCAGAGGTAGCTTACAAGGCTGCAGGGGATGCCTTCTCAAGGCCATGGACCCCATGCCTCCTCTGCGCCTTCCTCCATTTCCTTGATCCACAAGGTGCTCCTCCAGGTAAGGAGGGACAAGCAAGGTGATTCATATAGCCCCAGTCTGACCGCCAGTTCTAGTTTCCAGATCTCCTCAGCCTCAGCTGCAGGCACCCGAGTGGCTTTGTGCATGCCCAGACCTGATATCACTCAATCAGGGAAAGGTATTCCATCCGGACCTTCAATCCCTGCACCTCACGGCCTGATACCTGAGCCGCTAGAGTTCCAGGCTTTGGGTCATTCGAATATGTCTACACTGTGGTGGAGGCATCCAGAAAGGAATCGACCAGGAAATGTTATGCCTTCAAATGGAAAAGGTTTTCCATTTGGTGTCAGGAAGTAAGGGCCTGTTCCCTGTGTCCTGTTCAGTGGTTAACATTCTTGACTACCTTTGGTCTCTGTCTAAAGAGTCTCTCTGGTCATCACCGACCATTAGGGAGCACCTGGCAGCCATCTCTGCTTACTGGGTGGAGGCCGGTCAGCTGACTGCGTAGGAAACAGTTGGCAGGCCCTTTTCAAAGGGCTGGATCACATATCCCTCCGGATGCGTGAACCTCCACCTCCATCTCCATGGGATCTATCGCTGATACTAGCAAAGCTCATGGGCAAGCCATTGAACCAGTGCATAAGTGTGAGTTGTCACACTTGTGGAAGACTGCCTTCTGATGGGTATCACGCTGCCAGAAGGACAGGGAGCTCAGTCGCTTCGGTGGACTTCCTTATCTGGTCTTTTACAGGCAAGGTCCTCGCCCCCACCGAAATTCCTTCTGAAGGTGGAGTCAAGAGTTTCCACCTTAACCAGGTGTTAACTCTGCTGGTATGCTACCCAATTCGCCTTGGAGGCTGAGTACAGGCTCCATGCTTTGGACCTGAGATGTGCTGCTCTACTACAAGGAGAGGGACAGCGGAAATTTAGGGAGAGGATTGCGCCAGCTGTTGTCGCCCTACGCTGAAGCTTAGCTTCTGGCAGAGCTTCAAGCGGCTGACTACTGCAAGATGGATTAAATCATGCATAGGTCTATATTATGAGTTGGACGGGCAAAATGTCCTAGAGGGATAAGAGCTCATTCTACCCACCATACTGCTGCATCGCTGGCTGCTTCCAGTGACATCCCTATCCAGGAAATCTGCTGTTCTGCTACCTGGAAGTCAGCAAACACCTTCATCACGATTACCACATTGACCTTGAGTCACGCCAAGAAGCTGATTTTGGGGCCTCCGTTCTCCAATCTCTTTTCCTAAGTAGGGGTGTGAGCCTTGCCTCCTCCTCTCGGAGAACTGCTAGGAGACTGCCAACAGTGTGGATGAACAACATATCCATGCTCCTAGATCAGGTTACTCACCTGTAACAGTAGTTCTAGGGTGGTATATATTGTTCATCCATATGGACCCATCTGACCTCCTGGCAGCGACGACACAGCCCATAGCTTCCAGCAGGCTAAGATCTGGCATCATGGGCAGAGCCAAGGTGTATATCACCCGGGTGAGTGGTAGGAGCCAGCTTGAAGACTTCCTGTTGAATTTAAAGTGGAAGGGAAAATGCTAAAGAGTGTGGATGAACAACATACACCACTCCTAGAATTACTGTTACAGGTGAGTAACCTGTTCTTCTTGACTTACCTGTGGTCCCTCTCTAAGTCGGGCCTTCAGTCAGCAACCGTTAAGGTGCACCTAGAAGCCATCTCTGCTTACCGGCATGGGCTGATCATTATTCAGTGGCACGGGAGAAAGTGGTCTTTTTTTTTTTGTCAAGGGTCTTGACCACATTTCCCCTCTGGTGAATCTCCACCACCTAGGGACTTGTTGCTGGTTTTGGCAAAGTTCATGGGCAAGCTGTTTGAACCTATGCACAGGTGTGAAATGCCTCACCTGTCGTGAAAAGCACCTTCTTGGTGGCTGTGATGTCAGCCAGAAGGATCAGTGAACTGTAGGCGTCTCGGTGGAATCTCCTTACTTGGTCTACCACAGGGATAAGTTTGTAATGTGCCCCAACCAGAAATTGCTCCAGAAGGTTCTCTCTTATTTCCACCTTAACCAGTTGATTAATCTACCATTATATTTTACTAACCACACCTCTCTGAGACCAAGGTCTGCATACTTTGGACCTGTGCTGAGCGCCGATACTACAAGGAGTGCACTGCTGGAGTTTGAGAGGTTCACCATTGTTTGTCACCTATGCTGAAGCCACACCTGGTAGATCTGCAGCCAAGGGGACGTATTGCATGCGGTTGTCTCCTGCATTGATCTCCGCTATAGGTTGGTGGTAGGGATCCTCCTGTAGGGCTAAGGGCTCATTCCACCCATCATACCACTGTGTCTGTGGCTGCTTCCAGGGACGCCCTATCCAGGAAATCTGCAGGCCTGCTGCCGGGAGGTCAGTACACACCTTCATTCCCATTACCACATCCACCTTGAGTCACGCCAGTATGCTAGTTTTGGGCCTCAGTTCTCCAGTCTCTGTTTCCAAAATGGGAGGTGTGCACCTTGCCTCCTTCTCCCAGAGAACTGCTAGAGTTCTGCCAGAAGTGTGGATAGAACATCATATCCACCTCCCTAGAAAACAGATTACTCACCTTTAACAGTAGATCTTCCAAGGAGTAGTCTCTTGCAGCAGGTAATACACTTGGGTTGTTGCCAGACGTCACTGTGATGCATGGCAGGTCTTCTAGCAGTCTTTACCAGGGGCGCCCACACGGCATCAGCTTCCTGTTTCCTGTATAAGCATGGGCGTCCCTGGTATCCTCAGTTCATTTGCCTGCCGTCTTCAGCTCGCCTTTGCAGCTACAGCAACTTCTAAACTGGAGTCAACAAGAATTTGAGCTGCAAAACTAATGTCTACAGAATCTTAAGACAGACAAGCATTATTTCATTCCTGCTATTACGTGTAGGAAGATATACTGCTTTGACAACCATACCTCTTGTGTACAGTGTCTGGGACCCACACACGACACCAATTCCTGCACATATTGTCAGTAATTTAATCAGGCAGTCGACAGTTGCTTAAGATTCAGCATTTATTAACAGAGCAGAAAATGTCTCTCTTAGAGAATTGGGGCCTGTCCAAGGGCTCCCTCTCCTCTGATTCTCTTCCTCGGCACAAAAGGAGAAACTCTCCTCACGCCCGTGCCAAAGTGCTTGTCGATGGCCACCTTTCCGGTGTCCTCCATCGCAACGGAGCTCATATGCTCATCGACGATAACTTTCCAGTGCTTTAAACGCAGGTACAAACTGAAAAACCCTATATGGGTTCTAATGCTCCGCCGACGGGGCTTCTCTCCCACAATGGCACCTTCAGATTTACATTCTTATCTTTCTTCCCCTGCAGGCCCGTCGATGAGGCCCCACATTCCTCAAAAAGAAGCCAATGGCTTATGCCGTGCTTACTGCCGCTCCACCTTCCCAGGTAGCTACTTACATGGGTCAGGCAGACAGAGATCAGGACCCTGGTCTTTACCACCCAGGGCAAGACCTGCTCAGGCTGTGGGTCCAGTCCCTTCCATCATCCCACTGGCATCTCAACACTCCCCTTTCCTGCCCACTCTCCTTCTCAGAAGGAACCGGACGCTTCTACTGTAGTATGGCACATCTTGCATGCAGTGGCACTCCCAGCCCTCCAATCCTGGAGAGCAGGGTGTAACTGGGTAATAAAATTAGCTTCTCAGGTTCTTGTTGGAACAGCGAAAATGAAGAAACAGGCAGGTGGTGTCCAGCACATAAAGTGATTTATTTCTGGTATATAAAACAGGCTTATAACCAAATTACAGTGATAAACACCGAGAACACCTCCAGTCTTCCTTACCTATAGGTATCGGCAAATCTCTTCTTCTCAGAAAAAAGATGCAATGCAAAGGGTCTTATACCCTGATAATAACCATAGCATCTACAAAAGATATAAAAGTATCATCCTTGTATAGTGGTAAATAACCTGACTTCTTACTAGCCTGGGAAAGCATGCTGAGCTAGCAGAAAGACAAGATAACTAAACAAAGGATCTGTTTCTGTGAAGGCCACGTGGTTACGTACATAATGCATAGGTAATTGCTGATCTTCTTGAGATACAGCTCTTACGGCAAGATTACACCGTTAGGACTGTAACCGGCAGGCGTCGGGACCAAAATCTTCTAGCTAGCAGTCTTCAGCGAGGACCACCTCCGTCAGTTCCGCCCCGCCAGGCGTAGTATATAAGGAGGCGGTCCCGCCAGAATCCCCAGTTCTTTCCTCGCTGTCGACTTGCATGTCTTGACCCTTTGGTCAGTGTCTAGCACGCAACGCTTGGTAAAGTTCTTTTTCCTTTCTTCATCAAAAACTGCTTTTTTCTTCTGAGTTTTCTGCCATCTGATGTCCTCACCAACATCCGGAGGGCCATCCGTCTAAAGTGTGCCTGTGGGAAGCAAATTCATTTCAAAGATCCACACTCGGCCTGCGTGCGGTGCCTAGGCCCAGACCAGCACACCCAGGCCTGCCCTTTGTCAAGGTTTCAACAGTCAGACCGGATCCGTCGTCAGAAGGCCCTCCAAGCTTACCTTCTGGAAGAAAGATTGAAGGCCATGGAACCTGCCTCCATGGGGAATCTTCCAAAAAGCCTGCAGGCACCTCGAGAAACATAGGTAGAGGTGATCTAGATCCCTTCTAGGGCCTCAGACTCCAGCTCCGCGCCCGGTCCGACCGCCTCCGCCTCCCCGCCCGCCTCTCAGCCTCCCCTGGTCGCGGTCCAGTCTTCTACCAGTTCCTCCACGCTGCAGCCTGTTAAGACCCACAGGCCTTCTTCTTCCTCGCCGAGGTCAGGGACCACCATCACCACAAGTCCGTCTCCCGCCACTGCCCCCACGTCCGGGTCGGTCTCTTTGCCTCCTCCCCAACGGAAAACCAAAGAGCTGACCGCTAAACGGACGCCAGCCCACCCGACGCGGGCAAGCACCACCGGTCCGGACCGCAAGCTAGACGCCTGGCCGCCGTCAGGCTCTCATTACCACGGACGCCGCCGGGGACCAACGCTGCTCCAGCAGTTGGAGGAACCCCAACGCCACTCACCGACGCCGCCAGGAGGCGCTTACAGAGGAGGAGTCACCCAGCCCAAGACCAGGCGGGCAACCCCAGTCCTGTTGGAGCCCCCGAGGGAACCTCTCTCAACCAGAGACCCTCTGAGTGCCAACGGCTGGACCCGACGACCGGCCATCGAGCGCCCAGCCCACAAGGCCGGGCCTGGAATCTTGCTGAGGTGAAGGAGTTATTTACCTTTTGGTGGGACACCATTAAAAAGGACGTGGTCTCCATACCTTCTCCTCTTCCTCTTCCTCCTCCTCCACCACCTCGGACTGCACCGCCCCAGCGCCCCCACTCCATCTGGGGCAGCAGGTCAGTATCTTCCCCACCAGGATCCTGCTCGATCTCCTAGGGCAGACCATCGGATAAGAGGAGACCTCCGTCCACATCTTCTTCTGGGTCACCCAGCCCCAAGAGACCTAGAAGACGTCACTACTGCCGACAGAGGAGTCAGGATCGGACATCTCTGACAGATCCAGATCCCTTCTCTATCAGCCCCTCCGGACCCACGTGAGCTCCCAAGATCTCCTCCAGATGACCCATCGTCTCAGAGATTATGAGGCATATCCAGGAGAACATGGGCTGGGACAGAAGACCTTGACTCCGAGAGGCTACGCCATGCCATATCTTCAGCAAAAGGACCCAAAGTCTGTGGTGGTACCACCCTCGGTGGACACCTTTGTGACGCCACTCAAGGCAGCGTGAAAGCGCCCACACTCGCCTCCGGCGATGCCGAAGAAGGCTGACCGCCTGTACAAGGCCCCTAGGAGGACCAGTACTTGGCATCTCATCCTCTGGCCGATTCCCCACGTCATCACAGCCTCACATGACTGGTCCCAAAGGCCGAACGCCTAAGCACCCAGCCACTGACCCGAGTCCAAACAATTGACGCAATGGGTAGGCGCATGCACGCAGCTGCGACTCACGCCATTAGGGTCCTCAATTATCTTACCCACGTGGTTCAGTTTCAGAATGCCCTGTGGGAGCAGGGACAAGAGATGGCAGAAAAGCTGCCAGAAGGTGAGCAGAAGGAGGAGTTACTCCAGCTCCTCCACACGGGTTCAGGCGTGGAACCGGTGCTTCGGAGAAGCTGATAACTCCGCGGACTCCTCGGCCAGAGCGGCAGCCTCGAGCATATGCCTCTGGAGACACTCATGGCTCTGTGTCTCCGATTCACCCCGACGTCCAGAAGAACATACGGACGCCTTTCACGGCGGAAATTCTCCTTGGTGAGCCCTCGGAGAAGGTCATCACCAAGCTTCAGGAGGCCGGAAGGCCGTGAGATCTGTCCAGGCCATGTACAGATCCAGGCCCGGTTCTTTCAGAGAACCAGAGCGCTTGCAGCCGGACCCAGAGGCAACAGTCTCATTCCGCCTGCAACAGAGGGGCTCCTTTCCTCGGAAAGCCCAGGGCAAGTCGCTCTCAGGCAGAGGCCAACGTCCCACCAAGTCGGCCCAACCTGCAGGACCCACAGCTGCCACAGCATGACTCCTTCCCAGCCCCCACCCCTCAGGATCAGCGGGATACCAAGGTCAGGGGTCACATTGCAGACCACCTGCCAGGGTGGCAGTCGATTACCACCGACAGGTGGGTATTCCAGTTGGTCAAAAGGCCACTTTATAGAGTTCACAGACAAGCCACCCAAGGCCTCTCTTGCTCTTCTGCTATTCGGTCCAGCACAGGTTGCTCATTAGACAAGAAGTACTCTCCGCCTTCACAAAGAAGCCGTGAGTACGTCCCGGAGAACCAGAGAGGAACAGGTTACTATTCCCACTTCTTCCTAGTTCCAAAGAAAACAGGGACCTCCGTCCAATCTTGACCTCAGCGACCTCAACATGTCGGTCGCTTACAAAGATTCCGATGGTGACTCTCCAGGGCCTTATACCCATGCTGAAGAAGGATGCATTTCGTGCGTCTCTGTACATGCAGGACGCTTACTGGCACATCCCCATAGTTCAGGCGCACAGGAGGTTCCTGTGCTTAGAGTTTCTCGGCCACCACTACCAGTTCCGAGCGCCTTTTGGGCTGTCATTGGCCCCAGGGTCTTTACCAAGTGCATGGCAGTCGTGGCAGCGCCTCTAAGGAGACAAGACCACTACATGTTCCCGTACCTGGACGAATGGCTTCTCATGGCTGCCTCCCAGAGGCGCTGTTGATGGCTATCCAGCACACCCAGGCTCTTTTTCAGTCGCTGGGCATACTTATCAACCTCTAGAAGTCCCTCCTGGTACCGTCTCAGAAGCTGCAATTCATGGTGCAGTTCTGGACACCGTCAAGGAAAGCCTTTCTTCCGAGGACAGAGCAGAATGCATCAGGTCCCTCATCAGGATCTTTCAGCAAAGAAGACCGTCCAGCCAGACTGGTCCTTCGCCTGCTCGGACATATGGCTGCGGCTATTCCAACCATCCAATGGCAAGGCTCACATGCGGGTATCCCAGTGGATGCTCAGAGTGCAATGGGACCAGAAGCAAGACCATATGCAGCAGCCAGTCAGAATCATGAGAGCCATGATTCGGGATTGGCAATGATGGTTAGGCCCAGGGACCCTCCGTGGGGTCCCATTCAGATAGCAGTCCCGAGGTAATCCTCTCCACAGATGCCTCAGGGCTGGGCTGGGGGCACACCTGAACGGGTGAGGTCTCAGGGTACATGGACTCCTCAAGAAGCCAACTCCACATCAATATTCTGGAGATGAGGGCGGTCTTGTATGCCCTGCAACCTTCCAGTCGGACATTCCACTGAGTACTGTTCTGCTGCAAACAGACAATACGGCGTAATGTATTACCTCAACAAACAGGGAGGCACACTCTTACCCCTCTGCAGAGAGGCCATGAGAGTGTGGGAATGGGTAGCTCGACACGGCGCAAAACCTGATCAGCAGTTCACATTACCGAGTGGACAGCACGGTCGAGACGGCCGAGTCGCTCACAGGCCAGAGTCCACGAGTGGGAACTTCTTCAGGAGGTGGCAGAGAATCTGTTTCATTGATGGGGCACTCCAGAATTGGACTTGTTCGCTCCTCATCCAACGCAAAACTGCCCAATTTTTGCTCGCTAGATCCAGGGCCTGGTGTTTTCTGGCGAGACGCGTTGTCCCTCTCCTGGCGGGCAGATTCCTCTACGCTTTTCTCCTCCCTTCCTGCTGATCCAGAGAACTTCTCAAACTTTCGAGGAGCATGAACAATGATCTTGGTAGTACCTTTCTGGCCCAGACAGATTTGGTTCCCCTCTTGACTCAATTGTCCTGGGAACCTCCACTTCCTTACCAATCAGCTCCCACCTGCTGTCTCAAGAGGGGGTTTGCTAGTCCACCCGGACTTGCGCTCACTGAACCTGCATGCCTGGCTCCTCGAGACATAGCCATTCTGCAACACGGGGTCTCGCAAGAGGTGGCAGAAGTCCTTTCTGCTGCCAGAAAGCCGCAACACATGCTACATACGCCATGAAATGGCATAGGTTTTGCTCAGGTCTCAGGCACGCAGCCTCTCCCCTTTAGACTGCCCAGAAAAATTGGTCCTGGAATACCTGCTTTCCTCTTTCATTCGGGTCTGTCCTCTCCTCATCATTAGGTTCACCTCTGTGCGACTTCAGCCTACCATTCCCCTATAGGCCAACGCACAGTGGCACAATTCAACACTTCGTGACTTTTTGAGGGAGTGCTCCACCTTAGACCACCCATTAAGGATCCCGTCCCTCCTTGGGACCTGCTCTTTTGTCCTGGAGCAGCTTAGCTGCCACCCTTTGAACCTACCGTAGATTACGAGCTATGTTTTCTGTCATGGAAAACGTTATTTTTGGTTGCTGTTACTTCAGCAAGAAGAATATCCGAGCTGCATGCCCTCATGTGTAAGGAACCTTATTTGATTTTTCACTAGGACAGGGTGTGCCGTGAGGACGAATCCAAATTCCTGCCTAAGGTGGTCTCAGCCCTACCCTTAATCAGGACATTGATTTGCCAGTGTACTTCCCTAAGTACACCAGTAGAGGAGAGGAACTGCTTCACACCCTGGATGTTCACCGCTCTTTAAGATATTACTTGACCAAGACCAAGCAGCATTGCAAATCTGAGCAGCTGTTTATTTCTTTCGCTGAGGATGCTGGGCCAACCAGTCTCGAAACAAACTCTTCTCGCTGATTTGTCCAGTGCATTTCTTTTGTTACAACAACAGGCAGAAGCCCTTCCGGGTACCGTTAGGGGCAACCTCGGAAGGGGTGGCCACTTTGCAGCACTGAAAACGTCTCCATTTTGGCCATCTGTGCTGCAGCCACCTGAGCTCAGTGCACACCTTCATTAGGCACTACAGCCTCGACACGCCTCACGGCGGAGAGCTGGTTTTGCCTCGCCGTTCTGCAGGGCCTCCTGTCCTAGAATCAGGACTTCCCAGGATCTCTGTTCCTACCTCCTCCCTAGAGCGCTTCTGGGCGCTATTGCTTGGGAATCAGTCCTAATGGTATAACCTGCTGCAAGAGCTGTATCTCGAAGAAGATAGTACAGTTACGTAAGAACTTACCGTAACAGTAGATCTTTCAGAACAGCTCTTGCAGCAGCCTTCCCACCCACCTTTCCCCTTGACGAGGTAAGTCCCAGCCTATGCTCCAGCAGATTGTCCTCAACCTGACCTTCTGATGGCGGGTCCTGTCTCTCTTCTGATGTCATCCAGCGACCGGAAGTCTTCGGAGAACTGGGGATTCTGGCGGGACCGCCTCCTTATGTACTACTGCCTGACGTCGGGCAGGACCGATATCGGAGGCGGCCTCGCTGAAGACTGCTAGCAGTAAGATTTCCGTGGTCCTGACGCCTGCCGGCTGCAGTCCTAATGGTGTAATCTGCTGCAAGAGCTGTTCTCGAAGATCTACTGTTACGGTAAGTTCTTACGTAACTGTACTTTCTAGGGACATGGATATGTCGTTCATCCACACTTATTGGCAGGTTCCTTGCCGCTTAAATCTTGCCGAAGGTCTTCAAGTTGGCTCCTCCCACCCACCGGTGGTAAAACTCTGAGCTCCCATGACGCCAGATCTTCCTACTGTTTGGAAGCTCAGGTTCCCTCCTTAATGCTCTGCGTTAAGACTGGTTCCTAATCCTTGAATTTAAAAGTTTTTGCTAAAAGACTTGGTCTTCTCTCCCTCGTGGCTGCGAGGACAAATCGACTCGGTTTCCGAAGATGCCCTTATGTGCAGAAGATGTCTCGGACGGATCCGCACTCCACGCAAGGCTTCAGCTTGGGCCTTGAGCACGACCCGCAGGCCTGCGACCTGTGTCTTCCTTTTCGGCCCACGCCTCGAAGACCGTGCTGCCCGCTTGCAACTGGGGCGCCCTGAAGAGATTTTCCAAAGTCAAAGAGGCCCGGTCGGCGGTGTCCAAGGCAGCGGGCTCTGGATCAGCTTGAGTAGATGATCGCCTCTAAGAGGAGGCGGTATGGCTTTCTACCGGCCAGTGCATTTGTCCCGGGCTTCTCGTGCCTGTTATTCGGCTTCTTTAAGGAGCTTTGTCTGACCCCTCTCGACTAAAGGTGAAAGTCCAATTCTTCTGGCCCGCTCTGGTCCAAAAAGAGAGACAAGGGTAAGTCTCAACCGGCTGACGCCTTGGGCAGCGGAAAGATCCCTCTCCCGAGTGGATTCGTCATTTCGACTTCGGCCGACTTCTCGGCTTCGCCACTGGTCTCACGGTGTCCCCGCCAGGTCAGTTGACCGAGTCCTGTCGACGCGGTCGAGATTTTTCCCCGACCTGGACGGTTGTCAGCTGGAGGCCGAGAACTCTCTCCCTGCTCCCCAGTGGAGTTTGATACTGGCCGGTGTTTGTGCCTCCGGTCCGGAGCTTCGATTGAATTGTCCGAACCGAGGGAAGTGCCGATTCCCCGCGACACCTCCTCGCACTGCCTCGCATAGCCGAGGGTTCTCGGTCTCGACGCCTCGCGATCCAGCCGATCTCAGTCATAGGCGGTCTCGGTCTCGGCATCACAGAAGCGGCGCCGCCACTGCCCCTCTTCCTGCTCGGACGAGGGAGGCTCGTACAAGTTGCGCCGACGAGCATGAGGAACTCATGGCAACAGCTTTCTTCTGTCCGGGAATAAGCCCACCGCCGCCTTCCCCGCCATTATGGTTGAAACATCGAGCTGCCGAAACAACCCCTGCTTTAACCGAGGAGCCTCTTCCCAGGCCGGGTTGTTTGCACAACCTAGCTGCCTCACCGATCTCCGTGGAACCTCCGCCTCCACAGCCAGCTGGGGCCCGACCAAAATTCTCGGTCGGCTCAGGGACTGCCCCATGGATGTCTGTCCCCTCACTCCCGACCGCCTCGGCAGGTGGAGGGTGGCTCAGGCCAAGGTAGTTTTGAGGACTCTTCCCGAGTCCGAGGACGATTCTCTTCTCCAAGCGCATGGACTTGGAGTCCCTAGAGGACAGTCGGGTGGACGATAGTCCTTCGTCTTCTCCTATGATTGCTTCGCTCATCTCGAGTCCACCGATGAAGCTCGAACTCGCTTTAAACAGGCCAGGTATCCCTCACGGAGATTCTGGACCGAGGGATTCCCCCACGGAGGCCTTTCCGCTGCCCGAGGCCATAGTGGTCGGCCTTGGAGCTCTGGCAGCGCCCTGCTTCCTGTCCTGCGCCTGGCCAGGATGGCCAGGAAGTATGGTCCCTACCGGTTCCTGTCCGGTTTTCGGAACATCCCTCGGCTGAGGGTTGGTTACCGACAGCGTTTTCCGGCGTCTGAGAACGCTAGGATGGGACAAACCTCCCGACAAGGAGTCCAAGAAATTGACTATGCCGGGCGAAAGCCCATGCTGCGCCCCTCCTCGGCCTTCGCTTGTACAGTTCGCCGCCCTCATGGCACATTTTTCTCATGCCTGTTGGGCTCCCTGGATGAGGTCGCCCCTCATCTTCCCAAGGATCTGCAGACCACGGTCAGGCAGCGGACCAGGGCAGGCAGTGGCCAAACAGCAGCTCCAGACTGCTTTTAGTACATTGGGAACTCATGTGCCAGGCTCTGTGGCGGCCGAGTGGCCATGTTGTCGCGGGCTTGGCTGAGGATATCCACCTTACTCGGATACCCAGCACAAGTTGGCGGATGTTCCCTTTTGGGACTGACCTCTTCGCCCTGGGGTGGAAGGTCACCTGCAGAGGATCGAGAAGTCCAGTGCTACCTTGGACTCTGTCTCTTCCGCTCAGAAGGACAAAGGCCTCAAACCACAGCCTAAGCCCTTTCGCCTCTTCTGCGCCTCGTGTCACGTCCGGCCCAGCAACGTCAGGGCTAGCAGGCTCGGGCTTGGCATCCCAAACCCAAGCCCGGGCTTCCTCCAACAGGAAGCAGGGAGGTAAAGGCCCAGGAGGTCCCTCGGCCAGTCCTCCTCCAAGCCTGCCCAGTGACGGGCTGAGGGTGTCACCCCAACCCCGTCACTCACCCCAGGTTCCTCCGTGAAGAGAAGGCTCCGACACTTCCTTTCCGCCTGGTCCGTTATTACCATGGACAGGTGGGTACTGGAGGTGGGAAAGGCCTGCCTCTAGGGTTCGTGCAGGCCCCGCCTCAGAGCCGCCACACACTGGGCCTCGGGTCTGAAGTTCACTGCCGGCCTGCCGAGCCGACATCGCCTCCTCCTTCAAAAAGGAGGTGATCAGGAGGTGGCGGACCCTCCTCAGACCCGGGTTTGTGTCCAGGTACTTCCTGGTTCCGAACGGACGGGGCTGGCGCCCATTCTCGACTCCACACGACCTGAACAAGTTCCTAAGGTCTCAACCTTCAGGATGGTCACTCTGGCTCAGATAATACATCCTTGAACACGGTATGGTGGTTCTGTCTCTCTGGACCTGCAGGACGCTGCTCTTCACGTCCCTATCCGTCCATCACATCGGAGATTCCTTCGCCGAGCGGAGGGATCCTCTTGAGTTCCCGAGCCATGCCCTTCGGCCTGTCTCCAGCTCCCAGGGTCTTCACCAAATGCATTGCAGTGGTGACAGCTTCATGGGCGCTGAGGTGTCCGGGTGTACCCCACTCGGACGATGGCATTGATAGCAGCCTCCAGACAGGAGGTGGAGCGGTCCAGAGATCTGGCCGTCCAGGTTTGCTCCCAAATCGGCCTTCTCATCACGAGGCCAAGTCGGAACTCGAGCCGAAGCAGGTGATTCTGTTTATCGGGTAGAGCTCAACCTCTTTGAGCCAGAGCACTGCTCAAGTGGACAGGGCCGAGGTTCTACCTCCTGCCCAATCATTTCTGGTTGGGCACCGCGCCTGCCCGGGACTTCCTGCGCCCTGGTCTCATGGCGGCCTGTACCAGCGTGGTCCGCTGGCACGCTGGCACATGCGCCTCTTCAGTGGGACTGGCCAGCCAGTGGTCACAATGCTGCGATCCATTGGACCAGCTAGTGATGGTGACCCAGGAGATGTGGAACGCCTCCGGTGGTGGACCGCTCCATCTCATCTGCAGGAGAGGCATCCTGCTTGTCCGCCCGAGCCGACGGTCTCTCATCGACCAATGCCTCTTTGATGGGTTGGGGTGCCCATCTGGGGAACACTGGCATGACGGCCTCTGGTCCCAGGGGAGTCCCGATGCCACATCAACCTGCTGAGCTCGAGCGGTCCGCCTAGCTCCTCCGCCTTTGCTCCGCTTCTCCGGGTCAAGTGGTCCGAGTCCAGACGGACAATACCACCACCATGTACTCACCTAAACCGCCAGGCGGGACGCTGCCCATGCTTCTATGCAAGGAAGCTCTGCATCTGGTCACTCTCGGCAGCCTGGAGGCGGATCTCCTAGCTATTCATGTGGCAGGAGCCTCCAACACCCTGGTCGATGCCCTGAGCCGATAGGGGCTGCATCTCAAGTGGTCTCTCCTGCGGAGGTAGTACAAGATCTGTTCTCCCACTGGGGACACCTCAGGTGGACCTGTTTGCCTTCAGGGAGAACATGAGTTGAGGTTGTTTCATGCCCGCCTCAGCAGGGCTCGCTGCAGGGGATGCCTTCTCAAGGCTGTGGACTCCGGCCTCTTCTACACCTTTCCCCATTTCCCTTGATTCACAAGATGCTTCTCAAGGCAAGGAGGGACAAGGCGCAGGTGATTCTGATAGCCCCAGACTGGGCCCACCAGTTCTGGTACCCAGATCTCCTCGGCCTCAGCTCCAGGCTCCCGAGGCAGCTTCCAGCTCGCCTCGACCTGCTTTCAGCCAATCAGGGAAGGTGTTCCATCCAACCTTCAATCCTGCACCTGACGCCTGGTTCCTGAGCTGCTAGAGTTCCAGGCCTTGGGTCTTTCTGACGAGGTCCTCAATGTTGTTGAGGCGTCCTGGAGGAGTCGACTCAGGAAATGCTATGCCTTCAAATGGAAGAGATTTTCCATTTGGTGTCAGGGCAAGGGCTTGGACCCTTCCTCCTGTCCTTTGGCAAGCATTTTGACTATTTATGGTCCCTTTCTAGTCAAGGGCTTAGGTCGGCGACCTAAGGGTGAACCTGGCAGCCGTCTCTGCTTACTGGGCGCGGGCCGGGGAGGAGTCGGTGGCGCAGGAGAAGGTGGTCTGGGCGCTTCAAGGCCTTGATCACATTCCTCCGGTGCGAGAACCTCCACCTCCATGGGATTTACTGCTGGTACTGCAAAGCTCATGGGCGCTTCATTCAACCAATGCACAGGTGTGAACTCTCTCACCTGTCGTGGAAGACCGCCTTCTGGTGGCTATCATGTCAGCCAGAAGGATGGGAGAACTCCAGGCTTCTGCATTGAGTCTCCTTACCTGGTCTTCCACAGGGACAAGGTTCCTGTGCCCCACCAAATTCCTTCCGGAAGGTGGTGTCGGAGTTTCACCTTAACCAGGTGTTGACTCTGCCGGTGTTCACCCCAATCACACCTCGAGGCCGAATACAGGCTCCATACTTTGACCCTAGAAGGGCGCTTCATTATAAGGAGCGCACGGTTGAAATTGGGAGGTTCGCCAGCTGTTTGTCACTATGCTGAAGCGCACCTGGCAGACCTGCAGCCAAGCGGGATTATAAGCAGGTGGGTCACCTCCTGCATAGATCTCTGCTAAAGTTGGCGGGCATGGAGCTCCCAGAGGATAAGCGCCATTCTACCCGCCATACTGCTGCATCGGTGGCTGCTTCCAGGGACGCCCTATCCAGGAAATCTGCAGGGCTGCTACCTGGAAGTCAGCACACACCTTCATTACCCATTACCACATCGACCTTGAGTCACGCCAGGATGCTGGCTTTGGGGCCCTCGGTTCTCCGGTCTTTATTCCCTAAGTGGGGGTGTCGCCTTGCCTCCCTCCTCCCAGGAGAACTGCTAGGAGTCTGCCAATAAGTGTGGATGAACAACATATCCATGTCCCTAGAATACAGGTTACTCACCTGTAACAGGAGTTCTAGGAATGGTATATGTTGTTCATCCACACCATTCCTCCGACCTCCGGCTCGACGCACACCCTGAGCTTCCAGCCGGGCCAGATCTGGCGCCATGGGGCGGAGCCGAGTTTTACCACCCGGTGGGTGGGAGGAGCCAGCTTGAAGACCTTCCGCAAGATTTAAAGTGGCATGGAACCTGCCAATAAGTGTGGATGAACAACATATACCATTCCTAGAACTCCTGTTACAGGTGAGTAACCTGTATTTCTGCACTAGAACTGAAGATGGCAGTACTGTGTAACTAATGATTATACAGTGGTATAAACAGAGGTGTATCCCAAGTGGTACATTTAGAATAATGGCAAATGCATTATGATTCTCAGTAGAAATACAGTAGAACTCCGATCCTGACACTTATGCTTATACAGCAAGTGCCTGTGCCCTAGATATTACTGTCTGTGAGGTAGGGGCAAATCGGGTGCTGATCCATGATAACTCCTCCCCCACCCGTTGCCTCAGAAGGCACAATCCTAAAGTAAGCAGGTAGGGATGGCGCAAAAGTTGTTTACAGGCCCGATGCACAAGTCTTGTAAAGGAATTTGAGTTGTTCTCAGGTTGTTTTAGGGTACATCTCAGGCAGCATAGAGTGAAGATAAGGAAAACAATCAAGAATGCTTGAATAACAAAACTTTGAAGCTAAGTTCTACTCCAGTAGTTGCCAACGCAAGACTGAAATCACCATCGTAAATCAAATCATTAAGTATATTATTCGCTTAGATATATTATTGCTAATGTAAATCAAATGAACATCTTTTCTAGCTAAGAGAGATCATAAGGAAAGGGTCAAGGGATCAATGTGGATGTTAAAACAGGCAAATATTGAGACAGGGCAAGCAAGTATTGGGGTCAGTATCGATAACATCTGGTTCAGGAGAGGAACAGGACGTGATCATAGTGTGACCAATGACAGTTTTCTGCTGTGAGTAAAACAAAAGTTACTTTATCAATATTACAAGTACTCTAGATCCGTATGCAAAGACAGATAGTTAGTGACTATATAGAATTGACCTCAGATGTATAGGTGACTCAGAGGTACGTACAGCTATGTAAGTATACAGGGCAGGTGAAGGTCTGATTTGTCAGCCGAGTGGTGAATCGATGTATCTCTTCAAGATAGCTTCTGGATGATGCTGATTCAGCATTGAACACTGAAGATGCAGCAGGAGGGACATTATCTGGATCGGCGTTAGTAAGGTTGGTCGGGAAGTCTTCACCCAGATTCAAAGCCCAGTCAGGATGTTCTGGTGAGTAGCTGCAAACTGGTTTCACAATGTCAGAGACATCACAGCGGCACAAGAAGTGGAATAGTTTCTTGGCACAACAGTCAGTGTGAGGAGCCACCCAAGCTTGGAGAACTGGGTGGTAAGCCAGCAGAGAAGGACGCCAGTCCGTTCACGGAAAATTTCATTTTCAAGATGTCCAGTGGAGTGTATATTTGCCAGCTTGTCAAGACTGATGTAGCGGATCAAACCATGGTAAGGACAGTGAAGGTGATGAACATATTGTCCCTAATAGAGAAGATTTGGTCAGGCAACACGATACTTTGTTAGGAAACCTAGAAACATAACCAATATTACGCATAGTGAGACGTTGAAATGTTGAGTATTCTTTAAACACACAGAAATGCAACCAGTGGCTGAGCAATGTGGGCAGTACCATTTACCCAATCTGAGATCATGAATAATATCTGAATTTTGCCTGATTCCAAGTCCCTGAAGAGACTGTTAACAGTAGAAATAACATAAGAGCCATAAGCAGAACATAGAATTTCACACCCAGTATGTTGCTTGTCCACCTCACGGTTATCTTCAAAAATAAGATCATTAAGTTTCTGTCTCGTGACATTGAACCCTTGAGCAATCTCCTTCATATTATAAACTGTATAATGCTCTTCTTCGCTGAGAGAATTAACACCTTGCAAGATAGGGGACATACATCATCGTCAAGTGTTTGCTGGAACTTGAGTGTCTTTGCTTTAATAAAGGTGATATCTGCTCTTTTCCAAATAGACATTCCTGAGCCAAAAAGCCAGTAACAGTGCTGGCTACTCCAGTGATACCAAAGACAAAACAGCTGCAACAGCTGAGGCTGTGTCCCACTTGGTGCATTTTGGTCTTGGTTTAACATATTTACAGGCAGGTCTAAAAACACCAATATGGTCGGTGGTATGAGGTCCACGAATAGGATCATTTGTGCATGTTTGATGGCAGCTACATAGCAGAAGGCATCATACTATGAAATTTAGAAGCATAGTATGTTGACATAAACCATTGTCAGCCATATTCTAATGTGATAAATTGAAAATAACTGGGACATGCATAAATTGCACATTCAGAGCTCCTGAGAGTGATGTGGCAGCTAAACCACTAGGAGGGCCATCCTCCAGACGAGGGACCATCCTCCAGACGAGGACAGGCAAGCAGTTCTTCCTGACTTGGGACTACAGAGAGATGGAGAGAAGAAGCAGCAGCAGCCTAGTTCTGCAGTCAGAAGTCAATGGCCTCCTGTGAAGGGAGTCTGTCACAAAGGCAGGATCTGAGTGCAGTAAGATTATACTGACCAGTGTGTTGTGGAGAAACCTGTCTAATAGAGAGAGTACCATTTTGAGATGCATCAGTGTTAGGCCAGCCATGGAATGTACCTTGGCCCGCCGAGCTACAGGGATTGTGTAGCCATTGCATCAGTTTGCCATTGAATGGAGAGTGAAGATTTATCCGGGCCACAACTACAGCATCCAGAAAGGCGCTTTACCTTGAGTAAGTTTAATTTATTTGTTTGGAATATTAATCCGAACACCCATGGAGTTGAATGTTCCATATAACCAAGTAAGTGATTCATTCGATTCTTGTGAGTCGGGGGTGGGGGTGCTATAATGGTTGAAGGCAGTAGTCCCACCAGTAGGAGAGAGGGTACAAGATAGCCAGCTTGACAATATATGAAAGAAATAGAAAGGATCAGGTAGCTGGAAGTACTATTCTGCCCTATGGGGTTAGGAAAAAGTAAGTTTTAGTCACCTTTTGTAGTCTGAACTGATTAGCATGGAACCACTTGTCAGCAGTCTTTTCGGCTGCTGTACTCTGTCCTGATACACAGCAGGGCTGAGCTTGTTAACAATGGGATAGGGCCTTCCCATTTACTGGCAAATGAGTGTGAGGATTGTCTGTATTGGAGAAGCATTGTTTCGGCCTCCAACTTACCAGTCCTTCTTTGAAAATGCTTCTCAAAATGAGCTTTAACTTGTTATTGAGCCTGCTAGCAGCAAACAGGTGTGTCTTTATGGTGTCATTGTGAAACTTTTCCACATACTTGTCTGCAGTAGTGGTGTGGAGGTCTATCAACAGGTGCTCAGGTAGTCTCATAACTCTACCTGTTATGACCTTATAGGGTGTACACTGGATTGTGGCTGCAGGGTGCCCTTATTGCCATTAGTAACAATAGCAAGAGGAAATCCCAGTCTTTGGGATTGTCATCAGTGAATTTGCATAACATCTGTTTTATGCCTCTATTAGCTCTTTTCTATCTGATCTGATGATTGAGGATGGTAAGGAATGTGAATTTCTGATCAGCTCCAAGAAGCTGGAGTGTATGTTGCATCAGTTTAGCTGTAAAGCTTTTTCCTGGTCTGAGTCTACCTTTAAAGGTAGGCCCCATCTGGAGAACAGTTGATCTACTAGGATTGTGGCAGTTGTCTTTGCCATGTTGTTTTAGTGGAAAATGCATCTACCCACTTAGATAACAATCTGTGACAACAAGTGCATACTTGTTGATCTTCCTAGACGTAAAGTCAGGTTTCTATTCATTACTTTCTGGTCCAGAAGAAAACCGTGGCATGCGCACCATTCTGGATCTCAGAAAGTTAAACAAGTTCCTTCACAAGGAGAAGTTCAAGATGATATCACTAGGTATCCTGCTACCTTTGCTTCATTGACATGATTAGCTAGCCTCCTGGACATTCAGGATGCCTACCAACACATTCTCATACACCCAAAGCACCACAAATACCTAAGGTTTGTGGCATTGGAGTCAACACTGTTAGTTCAGAGTCCTGCCCTTTGGGCTCTCCTCGGTGCCTCGAGTTTTGCAAAGTGTTGTGCAATTTTTCAACACTTCTCTGGAAAATCTGAATACAAGTGTTCCCATATCTGGACGACTAGCTCTTGGCAAGTTCCTTGAGCAAGAGACTCGGGAGGCCATGACCACATCCTCACGTCCATGGGAGTCCTGCTGAATCTCAGCAAATCGAGTTGCAGCCCTCCCAGAAGCCCCTCATCATAGGAACTCTTCTGGACACCTCCAGTATGAAGGTTTTTCTTCCAGAGGACAGAAGGAGCGATATCTTACAGATGGCCCGACACATCAGAGATTACTGCCTGTTCGAGCTATCTCGAGGCAGTGGATGCTGGGCCTCATGGCATCCTCTGTGTTCACTGTACCCTTAGCCCTTCTCCACATGAGAACCTCTCAGTGGATGCTCAGTACTCAGTGGTCCCCAACCACTCACCTCAGTCCTTTCTCATCAAGATGATGGAACCTCTGAAGAGGTCACTTGCCTGGTGGTCATAAAAGGACAATCTTCTGGAAGGATACCTCTTGCCCTCTGGATCATCAGATCTTGTTACCCGGACATGTCCTGGCTGGGGAGCCCACTGCCAGGATCTCCACACCCAGGGTACGTGGACTCAGGATGAGTCCCAACTCCACATAAATGTCCTGGAAATGAGAGTCGTCTCTATGCAATCCATGCCTTGAAGGACATACTCGTCACAAGAACATTCTCCTTCAGATGGACAACAAAGCAGTGATGTACTGCATCAACAAACAGGGAGGCGCACTCTTACCCATTATGCAGGGAAGCTGTTGGAGTGGTGCCTGGAACACAGGCTCTGATTCAGGCAGTTTACCTGCCGGAGTACAAATGAGCCAGCAGACTCTCAGCAGAGCGGAGACGGATCCTCACGAGTGGTCTCTCGACTTAACCGCTCCTTCAGTCATTCTTCAAAAGTGGGGAACTCCAGGACCTGGACATTTCTGCATCCCCACTCAACGCAAACTGCTCTCTTCTGCTCCAGAAATCCAGGACCTGGCATTTTTGTCAGGATGCGTTCAGGCTGCAATGGACAAGATACTTTCTATCGCTCTTTCCTCCTCTTCCTCTAATTCAGAGGGTACTACTCAAATTCTTTGGTGGTATTGAACCTGCAGCTTTAATAAAAACATTAATACTACAGACCCATCATGGGCCCTATAAAGTCAGACCAGGGTTGAAGTTGGTGACAAAAGTAGGGATGTGCTGCAATGGACTTTAAAAGCTGATGTGGGTACATGGGGGATGGAAGAAGCATTCTTTTAAAGTGCCTATATACCATACTTCTCCACCCCAGTTTGAGCCCATTTGTGCAAACAAAGCGATGCCCTTATTCTTAGCACTACATTATTCTGTTCTTGTCTTGAACCATACTGCCACTCCTGCATTCCTGCTTCATAGCTGTATTGTTTCTCACTGCAACATACTGCTTCTCCATACACTGCCTCCATATCCCCTACGGTAAATGTTTTGTTGTATTTGTATTTTTGCTACAAGTTTAAAGTGTTTGTTGTTTTTTTTTTTCTTTAAATCTTTGGTAACTGGCACGGTCCAGAAACATAGAAAGGTGACTTACATAGAAACAGACTTTGATGGCAGATAAGGACCGCTTAGCTCATCTAGTCTCGCCCATTTCCCTGCCTACAGGATAAGCTGCAGATCCTAGTTAACCAACAGCCTATTTCTTCCTACCCCACTAGAATTGCCTTTGTCTGTCCCATGCATTCTTGAATTCTCCCACACTTTTAGACCCCACAACCTCCTCAGGAAGACTGTTCTGTGTGTCCACCACCCTCTCTGTGAAACATTACTTCCTCACATTGCCTCTCAGCCGTCCCCTTCTGCCTCTGGACCAAAGGTCCATCTAGTCTGCCCATTTGTTTGCATGGACCCCATGCCTGCTAGTTTTGAACTGTCAATCAAGTTGGCACATATACTTACTCAGTAAGCACATTGCCTGTTTTCTGGAGACCCAGGAGCACTGGGAGATTAAGTGACTTGCTTTGGGTCACACAGTATGCAAGTGGAGGTTGTGGGAATCATACCCAGGTCTGCTGGATGTAGCAGCTCTAGGCTATACTGCCAGCATGTTGCAAGCATTTTATTTATTTTTTGCTTCAGTTTCTATTTATCATATGAACATACGAAAAATGCCAGCAGATACAGGCCCTAAGGTCTATAGAGTTTGCTCAGTGTGCAGCTTTCACTTTTTACTCTCCAGCTGCCCCCAGTACAGTAGTGACCTCACCTGTCCCACCCCTCTTAAAACTGCTTACCGACTTTAATGATACCACCTCCTCTGGTAGTGCGTCACCCAGCTACCATCCTTATCCTATGCCCTCACCTCTCCGTTGGCACCTGGAAATGAACCCTGCCTCAGTATTCATTTCCTGGTCAACAACTATAAATAAGTACTGCCTTGATGGCCTAGTTTTTAATGTACTTGCCTTCTACTTGGGTGACTCTGGGTTTACTGCTACGTGATCCCAGTCAGCAGTGGAGAAATTGTCATAGGAACACACTCTGTTCAGTGGGGGTAGCTTGCACTACCAGCTGAAAGTCTGCCCCCTACTGGTCCAGTGGGTATATGTATCACTCAGTGTATCGTGATCACAACAATCAGAAAGTGCAATTAGATGGCTCTGTGGTTACTGCAAACTTTGCTAGTTTGACATTTCTCCTGCCCACAGTACCATTATTTGGCAGCCGTGTGGCTCTTGCTAGAGTTTGTTTCACAAGGCAGGATACCTTAATGTACATATCCTAAGTTTTGCCACAGGTGGTGTCTGAGTTTACTTTAAATCAAACTATCTACCTTCCAGTATGTACAGAATACGCCAGTCCAGGGAAGCATTACTCCAAACTTTGGATGTCATAGAATCCCTCAGGTATTATGTGAACCGCACCAAGGACTGCAGAAGATCCTCTTAAGCTTTTGTTCATCGAGAAAGAGTGCGCTCCTGTGTCTAAACAGTGCCTGTCCAAATGGTTGGTAAACTATATTACTTAACGGCAAGGAAATTCCTGGTGTGATCCGTAGTCATTCTGCCAGCGACATGGCCACATCTGTTGCTTGTTTTGAAATGTTTCATGAGCGGACCAACCCAACTGAGAGAGTCAATCCAGATACAGGCTGTATGCCCAAGCTGCCCCCTACATCAGCAAGGGAGAACCCTTGAAAGGAGCCTGTGCATGACCTCCCACAGTGTGAACAGACATCCTCAAGGAACACACAAAGTCAGGCAGCATGGTCTCTCTAAATTCAGTTTATTGACTCTGGTTGAGTCCTATGTTCTAGTTTACTGGTTGACTCTTATCTCTGTCCTGCAGAGGGTTCTTGTCTTAACATTGACAACTACTGAAGCCAGTAGTACAAAACAAAAATTGGAGAAATTCAGAATGTTTATTTGCTCTGCAGGGGGAATGTACCCCATAGGAAATGTAATCAACACGGTCATATGTGGTGACATGGGATAGTTAAGAACACCATTTCCCTGCGAAAGATGACTGTTATGTACCTGAAATGTATAGCTATTACTTCTGTACTGTGACTCTTTAGCAACAATAAAAAGTATTTTTTAAAAGAAATGTTTCAGCTGCTGACATTCGCACTGCTGCCAATTGAGTGCTATCAAGACCTTCACTAAACAATAGTCTGGACACTGTGTTTCTAGATGAGCAGGTTTTGGCCTGGCTGTCTTACAAAGCCTGCTGTCATGAGCACATGTCTCCATCTGCTCAGACTGTCAGTTTTGGTACCGCTTGGTACTCATTCCAAAGGTGTGTCCTAATGAAAGCGGTATCGTCAAGAAGATGGAACAGTTTCATACATACTGCAAGAGTAGATCTTTGAGAGAATCTTTATCAGGCCATGCTGACCCACCCTCCTTCCCTCTTCAGTGGTGGATCACAGGATATTTCCGCCGTTGTTTTTCTATCACTGCTTCTTCAGTATCCCTTTGCCTAGTATGCAGGGTGCTGCCTTTATCTCCTGGTTCCCCATAATGAGATCCTCCGAGCGCAATCGCCAGTGGAAACTGAGGAGCGATGGGGCACCCTGCTTGTGTAGACGCTGGACGCATGACGTTGTCGTAGGTGGCCCCTGGCTTGCAAAAGTTTTCGTGGTGATCCCAACACTGACATGAGTGTGGTTCCAAAGGTGTGGCCTGATGAAAGAGTTTCTCTTGAAGATCTACTGGTATGTATGTAACTGTTTTGTCCGTACAGTCCCTGAGATCTTCCAAGAATCAGTCTTCACCACTTATTCCCACTTACAGGTATGTGCCAGAGGAACTAGGACCCCACGGGATAAAAGTCTTATGCAACTTGCAGCTAGAGGACTTGATCGTCAGTGCCAGCGCTGCCCATGAGGCAGACTTATGACATAGCATTCATGGACTGGCCAGCAATTGACGCTGGCCCCTACCTGCTCAGTTCAGATTTTCTCACCATCTAAGGCACACAGTGGAAATGCTGAAACCAATTTTCCTGCCACATTGTCACCTTTCTCAATTTGCTGCCTGCCCGTTCAACACAGCAACCCTGGCTCTCTTTATTTGTTGGTGCCGTGACTTTCTTTTCTTCCTGTATAGTAGCAAACTCTGTGCTATCCTCGTTTTTGATGTGCCTCGTGGAGGAGATTCTAAGATCATCTGTTATGGTAAGTAACTATTCTTTCTAGTGTTCGGTTCATATCCACATGACCCTTGTGACCTCCTCGGCAAGGCTTACTTTGGATACCATTTAGGTGGTGGTTGTTGAGCTTGAAGTCTGATATGATGACTGAGCATGATCAGTGGATGTAATCCAAGAACCATAACTTGAACCCCTTTTTTTTTTTTTTTTTTGTTTTGCCACCTTGTAAATAGTTCTCAGCTGCTGCAGAAAATCTGTCCGCTTTAAGATAGTGGGGAGCGACGCTTGCATATGTTTTCTTCGCATTTGGTTGCTGTATTCTGCTGTAGACACTTCTTTACATAATGTAATGTAAAATGTATTTAGAAACTGGGCACGTTAACTTCCTTTTCCATTGTGCTTGTTAATGAATAGTAAGGAAGTGGAACCAGTAGAGCTTAGTTACTGGAGACTTCTTTACGTGTACATTGTATGTTTGTCTCTGTCTGCCATGTTCTCTTCCCCCACACCTTTTTTTTTTTCCTGGTAGTGTGCAAGTCCTGATTAACGTTTGTATGTTCTGATTCTTCATGCCTCAATACAAGCAGCTGAAGAAATTAGAGAGGGCCTCCCAACAAAGCAACTGAACAAGGTTTGTTATGATGTTGTTAATGTCTCAGTGTTTTCTGTTTGTGTTGAAACCAAAACCCTTTGGTGGACATGAATGAACTCTTACCAGTCTATTCTCGTACCAAAAGTAATTTATGCATTTTTCACTCTGGCAAACTGGAATGACTTTGTATATTGCTGTACTGTTCCATGCTAGTCCTTCACCAGCCCAGTATGCAAGAAACCTAGTGTTGAAGCACAGTACACTGCCACTGAATCACTAGACCAGCAGCATCCTCAGAATTTTTATTTTTTTTTATTAATTGTTTCTCCTACTCACTGTTTAGACTGTTGAAATAGCTCCTTTGGAGATGAAGCCCCATAAAGATATGCCGCTTTCTACATTCTGACTATGTAGATTCAGTTTACTGTGAACACTTAGCCAGTCTTCCACTGATTCAGCAAAATGTTCAGGTTATGTCAACTTGGCCTATGCAGCTTTACTTATTGGGACTCACTGATCTGTTGTGTGTAACCATGGAACAAAGAGCAAGCATTTAAAAGATGTGTATTATGCAGATTCACTGTTGGTTACCGACTGCCATGATGCCCGTGCTCAGTGGGCATCACCTGTGGTGGCTAACACTGTTAGAGGTGCCAGGCTGTGCCCCAAAGACAAGGATCACTTTGCATCGGTCCTTAAGGGGAAGGCCAGGGACTGCACGTGGGCGCTCACTGGTGCTGGATGTGTGGCCATTGAAGAGCGGGATTTCATGAGTTTTTGTTGATTCTGCAGTCATTTGACACACTCCTAGGCAACACAGGTACAAGAAAGTCAGTTATGACAGGGTTGAATTAGAAGACCCAGTCCCATTTGTCATGCAGAGAGAGAGAGAGTTAAAAGCAAGGATCTGTTGTATTCTGTTCTTCCTTTTCTGCCACTTCTCTTTCTTTGCTGTCTGATTGCACAATCAAATTTTCCTGTGGAACCAGAGAAATTGGCCACTTACAACCCACAATTCTCCACCTCTCCCCACCATCTCCCCTGCCTTCACTTGCTATTTCTTCTCTTTTTCTACCCTTGCTTCCCTGTGGTTAAAAAAAAAACGTGAATCTTATGTGATGCTGAGATCTCTCAGTTTGCAAATGTATATCGTTACATTGTTGAAATGATTGCACAAAGCTATTTGGAACTCAGGGAGTTAACCTTGAGATGCAGGTTGACCTCCAAAAGCTCAGATTCTAGAGTTGTCAACAGGATGTAGTTCTGGGACACAGTGTTTAATTTTGTTGCACCTGCAGGAAAGAAATAGACAAAGTTATGATGCATTTTTGTGAGAAACAGAGATGTATCTTAATGAGCTAAGGATGAGGAAGTTAATTCCCAGGAAAGACATTGTATATAAAGACAGCAAACTATTGTTAGAGAGCAAAATATGAAATTAGATTTAGAGCTACGCTTCAGATGAAGGTCTTTGTTTTAACTACCTGTATAAGAGCTATCCTGCACAATGTTAATTTTTTATTTTGTTGTTATTGATAGTAATAAAACGCTGCTTGCAAATTTTAAAAGCGCTGGTTGCAATTTTAGAACTTTTGGTTTGCCCATGCTCCTTGACCTGTGCCTTGACACATCAGTGCCAGTATTTGAAGCACTGTTTGTCAAGGGGACCATTGTATTCTCCTCCAGAGGGTCCTTTGGGGCTGATCTCCCTTTGAAGAGTCGAGCACTCTGTGGAGCCAGTCCCTCTCCACTGAGATGTGAACAGCAGGTGGAGTCAACCAAACCATCAGGCCTGGTCAGTGATGATTCTCACCCCCCGCCCCTATCCTCCTGGGTAGACCAGGCAGCTGATCAGCCTTATCCTGGGGTATCAGCTGACCTGCTGGCTCTCTTCTTCCTGGAGGTGGGCATTCCCTGCAGATTCCCCTGCCAGGGGAGGGCTGTCCTCATCCACCTCTGAGATTGACATCCAGATTTCCTCACCACTCCTGGAGCAGCAGGGTGGGCTGTGACACCTCAGGTGCGGCTTCATCAAGCCCTGTCCACTTCCATTTTCTATCTTCATTTTCTCCCAGGGCTACGGCAAACTCAGATGGCGTGATGACTCATGGAGGCGCAGTGTGATATGGAAGTGCTAGGCCCTTCCACCACCCCAACCCAGTTCTGCCCCATCTGGTCGGAGCCTACACGTGACTCTCCACCGATCCTGGTAGAACCTCTACCCAGGCAGCTCTTGCACAGGGTACCGCCCAAGACTACTCATCCTGCTTCCAGCCTTCTTGGCCATCTTGTTTGTCCAGATCACCCACTCCGATGAGTCCAGGGTGGTCCATTGGGATAGATGGCCAAGAGTGGTGTTTGAAGAGCCATCAGACACTGATGGGGTCCCGATGCACTCCTCTAGGACCCTGGGATTTGATAGTCGACCGAGGAGCCTGCTTCCAACCATGGTCCTGTCCCTTTGGGATCTTGCTCCATCTCATCTTCCAGTCGATAGTGATTTCTCTGGAGTCGGTCCAGAAGCAGGCCAAATACCCGATGGAAATCCTCAACAAGACGATTCCCCAGGGATTGCCTTCCCAGTGGCAGAGGCTGTCCTTGGTCCCGCATTGGAGCTGTGACAGAATCCTGCTTCATGTCCAGCGCCCTCTGTCCATATGGTCAACAAGTATGTGGTCCCAACCAGGTCTCTTCCCAGTTTCTCTGAACACCCCTCAGCCAAGGTGTTAGTGGTGGACTCGTCTTCCGTAAGATAGGTAATGTCTGGGATGTCGATACACCTGCCTGACAAGGAATCTTGCTGGATCATGCAGCAAAATTTATGCTGCATCCTCCCTTGCCTTCGATAAGCAACCGCTGTTATGATTACCAACTTCAGCCATGTCCTTATGGGGGTCTTGGATCATTTCCTTCCCCACCTTTCTGCGGACTTCCAGTCGGCAGTCAAAGTTAATCGAGACCAGGGTCATACCCTGCAAGCAAGCACCAGCTTCAGACGGCCTTGGACATAGGTGACTCTTGTGCCGGCCCATGGCAATGAAACATAGAATTTGCCGGCAGATAAGGACCGCTTTAGCCCACCCAGTCTGCCCATTTCCTACCTGATGGATAAACTGCAGATTCTAGTTAATCAACAGCTTACTTCCTCCTACCCCCACTAGAATTGCCTTATGTCTGTCCCATGCATTCTTGAATTCTCCCACTGTTCCTGACTCACAACCTCCTCAGGAAGGCTGTTCCATGCATCCACAACCCTCTCTGTGAAAAAATACTTTCTAACATTACCTCTGAGCCGTCCCCCTCCATCTTCAAATTGTGCCCACTTGTTCTTGCACATCTCTTTTCTGAAAGATACTACCTCTTGTACTTTAATTCCTTGAGATACTTGAAAGTTTCTGTCATGTCCCTCTCCTCCTTTCTTCAAGGGTAGACATATTAAGCTGTTTTAGTCTCTCCTCAGATGTCTTCTGGTGCAGACCCTGCACCATTTTGGTTCTCCTCTGAACAGCCTCCACTGTCTTTACGAAGATGGGGTTCCAGAATTGCACGCAGTACTCTAGATGGAGTCTCACCAACTGTCTGTACAGCCAGTATCCCCAGCCCTCCTTACTGCCTTCTCACATTGCTTGCCCACATTTAGGTCATCTAATATAATTACTCCTAGGTCTCTTTTGATTTTTTGTTATTATCTCACCCCCATTGTGTACTCTTTCCTGGGTTTTGTTTCCCAGATGCATTACCTTGCACTTCTTTGCATTGATTCTGAGCTGCCATATATTTGATCATTCCTCCAACCTTGCCAAGTCCCTTTTCATCCTTTCCACCCCACCTAGTGTATCAACCCTGTTGCAGATCTTGTGTCATCTGCAAAGAGACATACCTTTCCTTCCAGGTGCTCTCCATTGTCACCTGTAAAGACATTAAAGAGGACCGGTCCCAACACTGAACTCTGCGGTACCCCACTAGTTACCCTCCTTTCTTCACTTGGACTCAGTTTAGTATTACCCTTTGTGTCCTGTTGTCCAGCCAGTTTTTATCTAGGCTACCACCTTGGGACCCACTCCAAGGCTGGCTAACTTGTATATTAATCTTTGTGTGAGACTGTGTCAAATGCCTTGCTAAAATCTAGGTAGGCCATATCCACAGCCCCTCCCTAGTCTACTACTTTGGTCACCCAGTGAAAGAAATCTGTTAGGTCTGTCTGACATGCCCTTCCTGCTGTGAAACCATGCTGCCTTGGGTCCTTGCCCCACTGACCTCTAGGTACTCAACAATTCTTTCCTTCAGAAGTGATTCCATCGTTTTCCCTACCACCTGAGGTCAAACTAACTAGTCTTTAGTTTCCTGCTCTGCCCTGCTTCCACTTTTGTGAAGTGGAATCACATCTGCCCTCCTCCAGTCCTCAGGTACCACCCCATCCTCCCATGATTCATTAAAGAGAGAAGTCAGTGGTGTTACTAGTTCTACCCTTAGTTCTTTTAGAATTCTGGGTGAATCCCATCAGGCCCCATTGCTTTGTCCACCCTCAGTTTCAAGAGTTCTTTCATAACCCTTTCATCTGTGAATAGACTGGTATCGCACTCTATTCAGAGTGTTTTTATTGTTTGGTTTAGGTACATCTCCTCCTCTTCTTTGTGAATACTGAGCAGAAATATTTGTTCAGTATCCTGCTTTTCACTGTCACCCTCTGCCACATTCCCTCCTTTATTACGTCTCTCTATCCTCCCTTTGTCTTTTCTTCACTCCCTAATGTACCCATAAAAGGTTTTATCCCTTTCTATCCCCCTTCTTAACAGAGTAGGCTTTCTTTCCTCAGTTTGTGCCTTTGCTATTCTAACTACCTTCCTGCCTCGTTCTGCTTTAACTGATAAAGTTCTCTGTCCTGCTCCTTCTGTGTTTCCTTATATTTCCTGAATGCTATCCTTTTCTCCTTAACCTTCCTTCCACCTCTTTTGAGAACCATAGTGTTTTTTCCTTCGTTATGTTTTATTGATTTGCTTTCACACAGAGGCTTGTTGCCTCTGTGATGGCTATTTTGATTATTCCCATTGTTCCTCCACCACTCCTTCTTGCCTGTTTGCTAGTGCTTTTGTGAGGCACTCTCTCATTTTCCCAAAGTCAGCCCTCCTGAAGTCCAATACTCTTGTTTTTGTATGGCTTGACTCTATGGCTGTGTTTATTGTGAACCACACTGTTTGGTAGTCACTTGTTCCCAGATGGCTACCCACTTGTAAATCTGAGATCCTTTCTCCTTCCCCATTTAAGAGTACCAGGTCTAAGACTGCTTCCTCCCAAGTGGGTTCCAACACTAGCTGTCTGAGGCTTGCCCCCCAGTAGGACATCAAGAATGACCCTACTCTTGGATGTGCCTGCAGCAAGGTACTCCATTTAACATCTGGCATATTCAGGTCCCCATCAACAATATCTCTCCTTTTCTGCCATTTTAGGATGCGTCTATCATTTCCTTGTCCATATCCTCTCCTGAGATGGGGATCTGTACACAACCCCCATGCGGATTGTGGTGCCATTTCCTGTCTCCAGGGTGACCCATAGTGACTCATCAACTTCCTGTTTTACTCTTTAGTTCTGTTGCATTAATCCTTCCTTATATAGAGCTACTCCTCCTCCTTTTACCCACCCTGTCCCTCCTGTAGATTGTGTATCCTGGTATGTTGACATCCCAGTCATGGTTCTCTGTGTACCATGCTTCAGCGACTGCCACAATATCCAGGCATCCTCTTCCATCAAGGCCTCTAGTTCAGGGAGCTTGTTACACAGACTGCGGGCATTGGTACTCATCACCTTCCATTTTTGATGACCTTACCCCTTTAGCCCCATCCCTGTCCTTACTGCCTTTTTCCTGCATTTACCCTGTCCTGTTCCCTACTGACTTCTCTACCTTGGTGTTTACCTCTCTAACTACTGTGTTTTGTGGGGGCTGGGACTTCCTCTGCCTTTCAGTGCCGCCCACCTGGCTAATTAAATGCTTGCCAGTGAAGCATTTAAACCTATCACCCAGGATCCTTGTCCCTCCCCGGACAGATGCAGACCATCACTATGCAGTATAAGCCTGCATCCCTCCAGGTGGCTCCCAGTCCCCCGAGCTCCGCACAGTTTTTCAACCATTTATTGAATCCCAAGGTGAAATACCCTAGCATCATCCTTGCCATAGACAGGCAGCACCTCCGAGAAGGTTACTGTACATGCTACTTGTTTAAGGCCCCTCCCCAACTCTACAAACTCTTCTTGCACTGCTCTGATCCCATTCACAGCCAGGTCATTTGTCCCTAGGTGGACAATGACATCCAGCTCTCTCCTCGTGCAGCTGCTCCCGCGATCCTGAGGATTCGCTTCCTGTCCCTCCATGCCGTGGCACCTGGCAGGCACCTTGCCTCCCTGTACCCTTCCTCCCCACTTCTACCCCCTAATGTTTGATGTCCCCACCAGGAGTTGCTTCCTTTCCTGTGGGGACTCTGTACACTCTCCTTTGGGTCTCCTTGTGGAGGTTCCTAGCATCCTCCTTGGTCTCCACTGCAGGTGCCTCCATAGAGTAACCACTCTTCACCAGAACAGCATATGAATTGTGGAGAGGTACAGCTGGAGGATGCACCTCTGTTCCACCACCCTGTCCCTCCCTGAGCCCACATTGGTGCAACTGCTCCTCTTTCTTGGCAACCTGTGAGTAGCGGTGGTGGCCTGGTGGTCCCTGGGTGGGGAAGGCGTTTCACAAATCCTAGGCAGGTCAGCCTTGAGGTCGGGCAACCTCCTCCCTCAGACCAGAGAGGTGCCTGCAAACAGGGCAGCATCACAGCCTCCAGAATGTCTCCCGACACTACTGCTCCACATCCATTGCACTGCACCACTCCCATCTTGACTTATTTTGTGTCTCCTCTCCTGTTGCTTTGTATGCTTACTGTCTCCTCCTCTATGTATTTTTACTCTTACTTTCCTACTGCCTGTGTGCCCTTACAATTCTCTCCCTTACTGTTAGTCTTCACTAGTCTCCTTCCGTGCTTGGATTCAGACCTCCAGCAGCCGGGGGGTATTTCTAGGACTTGGATATGTTGTTCAGCCACATTCTCTGGCAGGTTCCTTGCCACTTTAAATCTTGCCAAAGGTCTTCAGGCTGGTTCCTTCCACCCACATGGGTGGCAAAACCTCGACTCCGCCCCATGGCGTCAGATCTTCCTTACGCTTGGAAGCTCAGGTTCCCTCCTTAATGCTCTGCGTGTAGACTTGGGGCCATCGGGACGTTCTTCTCGGTCCAAAAGAAGGACTCGAAGGTAAGTCCACTGGCTTCACGGTGTCCGCGTCAGGTCAGCCAGCGAGACACCCATCGATGCGGTTGAGATTTTCTCGACCCGGCCGGACGGCTGTCGACTGGTGAAGCCGACAACCCTTCTTCACCGGTTCCCTGGTGGAGACCTAGGACTTGCCTGCGCCTCCAGTACCGGAGTCCCCAGTCAAGGCTTCAGAGCCGAGGGAAGAGCGGGTGTCCCCGCCTTCCCAGACCCGTTCGGAAACACCGAGGATCTCGGTCTCGACTTCATCTCAGCCCAGGCAGTCCGCCAACATCGGCGGTCTCGGTCCTCAGCACTGAAGTAAGCAGCGTCACGCTCGTCCTCGTCTTCCTCCTTGGAAGAGGGAGGCTTTAAGCGCCAAATTGCGTCAATGCTATGAGGACCTGATGTGGCAGCAGTTACTTCTGTCCAGGAACAAGCCGGCGCCGTCCCGGCCATCAAGTGGCTGTCACCGAGCAGCGAAACAACCCTCGCTGTAATGGGGTGCCCAAGCCTGGGCCAGTTGTTCGGCTAAAACCAGCTCCCCACCGATTGTGGTGGAACCTCCGCCTCCACAACCGAAATCAGGGGTGCTGACCAAGGAAGACTGTCGGGTCAGGGTCTGCTCTCACTAGCTGTCGGTCACCCTCACTCCCGACCGTCCTCGGTAGGTGGAGGGTGGCTCAGCCCAGGCAGCTCTTGGCGGACTCCCTCGGAGTCCGGCGGCGACTCCCTGTTCTCCAGGCCCATTGACCTGGGTATCTGGGAGCCAGTCGATGGACCAAAGCCCGCCGTCCTTCATGTGTCTGCCGGCTCATTTGAGTCTACTGGGATGCAGCTCGTGTGCCTGATCCAGAAGCGGGCATCCCCTAACGGAGATACTGGACCGAGGGATTCACCCACTGAGGCCTTTACGGTGGCTGAAGCCATTGTTGGCCCAGCCTTGGAGTTCTGGCAGCCTGCTTCCTGTCCTCGCGCCGGCCAGGATGGCCAGAAGTATCGCGGTCCCTACTGGCTCTTTGTCCGTTTTTGGACACCGCTCTGCCGAGGGTTGGTCACAGATAGTGTTTTCTGGCGTTCCGGGAACACTGGGGATGTGGATAAGCCCCGACAAGGTCCAAAAGCTGGACTATGCAGTGCAGAGTGCAGCTCGTCTCCCTTGGCCTCTGCCAGGCCAGCTCGGCCGTGCTGATGGCACACTTCTCCCACGCCGTCATGGGCTCCCTGGATGAGGTGATCCCTCATCTCCCGGTCCACTCTGCATACCACATTCATGCAGGTACAGGACCAGGGAAGGGCGGTGGCAAAACAGCAGCTCCAAATGGCTCTGGACATTGGAGACTCCTGTGCCAGATCAGTTGCGGCCGCGAGTGGCCATGCGCCGCAGAGCATGGCTGAGGATATCCACCTTCACAGCGGATACCGAGCATAACCAGCGGATGTCCCTTCCTGGGGACCGACCTCTTCGGCCCTGGGTGGAAGGTCACCTCCAGCGGATCAAGAGTCCAATGCCACTCTGGACTCGGGTCACCTCCGCCCAGAAGGACAAGGCTGTCGACAACACCAACATAAGTCCTTTCGCCTTCTGTGCCTGTGGCACGCCCGCCCAACAGCACCAACACCAGGGCCATCAGGCTCACGCTTTGCACCCCAAAGTTAGCCTGAGGCTTCCTCTAATAGGAAGCAGGGAGGAAAAGGCCCAGGAGGTCCCTCGCGCTCCCTCCTCCAATCCTGCCCAGTGACGGGTTGAGGATGTCGCTCCAGCTTCGTCACCCCCGGGTTCCCCTGGGGATTTGCCCTACCACTCCTTTCTGCCTGGTTCGCCATCACCACGGACCGCTAGGTGTTGGAGGTGGTAGGAAAGGGCCTGCCCTGAGTTCGAGCAGGTCCCCTTCCGAGCCATCGCCTCAGGGGGCTCACGGGATCCAGCCTCTCTGTCAGCTCACAGCCGAAGTATCGCCCTGCTCCTCGAAAAAGAGGGTGATCAGGAAGGTGGCGGATCCTCCTCCAGACCGGGTTTGTGTCCAGGTACTTCCTGGTCCCAAAGCGGACGGGGGCTGGCGCCCCATTCTCGACCTGCACGACTTGAACAGGTTCCTAAGGTCTCGGACCTTTAGGATGGTCACTCTGGCTCAGATAATCCCATCCTTGGAACGAGGCATGTGGTTCTGTTCTCTGGACCTCCAGGACACATTCTTTCACGTCCCAATCCGTCCGCCCCACCAGAGATTCCTCCGCTTCAGGGCAGAGGGATCCTCTCAACTCCGGCCATGCCCTTCAGCCTTTCTCTAGCACCCAGGGTCTTCACCAAATGCATGGCAGTGGTGACAGCATTCGGTGCCGAAGGGTCCAGATGTACCCCTACCTGGACGACTGGCTGATTGCAGCCCTCCAGAACGGAGGTGGAGCGGTCCAGAGATCTGGCCTCCAGGTTTGCTGTCAGGTTGGCCTCCTCATCCAGAGGCCAAGTCAGGACTCGTGCCAAAGCAGCTGATCCAATTCATCGGGGCAAAGCCCGACTCTCTGACGCAAACACGGCTCCCGCGGACAGGGCCGAGGTTCTTCCTCCTTTGCCCAATCATTTCAGGTTGGGCACTGCGCCCTGCCCGGGACTTCCTCGCCTCCTGGGGCTCATGGCGCGCTGCACCAGTGTGGTCTGTTGGGCCCGCTGGTACATGCGCCCCTTCAATGGGGGCTGGCCAGCAAGTGGTCACAGCACTTCGATCCTCTGGATCAGCTAGTGACAGTGACCCAGGGATGTGGAATGCTCTCCAGTGGTGGACCGTTCCAGTAGATCTGCAGGAGGGCATCCCGTTACGTCCGCCCGAGCCGACTGTCTCTATCGACCGATGCCTCTCTGATGGGTTGGGGTGCCCATCTGGGGAGCACAGAGCTACGGCCTCTGGCCCCTCTGAGTCGATGCCACATCAACCTGCTGGAGCTCAGCGGTTCGTCTAGCCCTCACAGCCTTCGCTCCGTTTCTACAGGGTTAAGTGGTTCAGGTCCAGGCGGACAGTACCCACGACCATGTACTACCTAAACCGCCAGGGCAGGACGCACCCATGCCTCTGTGCAGGGAAGCTCTCCATTTGGTCACTGCGTGCACAGCTTGGAGGCAGATCTCCTTGCCATCCACGTGGCAGGAGCCTCCAACACTCTGGCCGATGCCCTAAGCCAGATAGGGGCTGCTTTCCACGAGTGGTCTCTCCTGCGGAGGTCGTGCAAGATCTGTTCTCCCACTGGGGCACGCCTCAGGTGGACCTGTTTGCCTCAGGAGGATGCGGCTGAGGCTGTTGCATGCCCGCCCTCCTCAGCAGGGCTCGCTGCAGGGGATGCCTTCTTGAGGCCGTGGACCCTGGCTTTTCTACACCTTTTCCCCATTTCCCTTGATCCACAAGGTGCTTCTCAAGGCGAGGAGGGACAAGGCGCAGGTGATTCTGGTAGCCCCAGACTGGCCCCGCCAGTTCTGGTATCCAGATCTCCTCAGTCTCAGCTCCAGGCTCCCGAGGCGGCTTTCAGCCTGTCAGGACCTGATCTCAGTCAGTCAGGGAAGGTATTCCATCCGGACCTTCAATCCTGCATCTGACAGCCTGGTTCCTGGCGGCTCAGAGTTCCTGGCCCTGGGTCTTTCCGACAAGGTTCGCAACATCGTTGAGGCGTCCCGTAAGGAGTCAACCAGAAAATGCTAGGCCTTCAAATGGAAGAGATTCTCCATTTGGTGTCAGGACAATGCCCTGGATCCTTCCTCCTGTTCCTTGGCAAGCATTCTGGACTACCTGTGGTCCCTTTCTCAGCAAGGGCTTTGGTCGGCGACCCTTACAGGTGACCTGGCAGCCATCTCTGCTTACTGGGCGAGGCTGGAAGCAGTCGGTGCGCAGGAGAAGGTGGTCGGTGCTTTTTAAAAGGCCTTGATCACAAATCCCTCCAGTGCAAGAACCTCCACCTCTGTGGGATCTACTGGGTATTGGCTAAGGTCATGGGCAAGCCATTCGAACTGATGCACAGGTGTGACATCTCTCACCTGTTATGGAAGACCACCTTCTTGGTGGCTATCATGTCAGCCAGAAGGATGGGAGAGCTCAAGCGCTTTCCATCGAGTTTTCTTATCTGGTCTTCCACAGGGACAAGGTTGTCCTGCACCCCACCGAACTTCCTTCCGAAGGTGGTGCCGAGTTTCATCTTAACCAGGTGTTGACTTTGCGGTGTTCTACCCCAATCACATCGGGCAGTATCAGGCTCCTTTTGGACCCTAGTTGGCGCCTTCTTAGGGAGTGTACGGCTGAAGTTCGGGAGAGGTTCGCCAGCTGTTTGTCATCTACGCTGAAGTCACACCTGGCAGACCTGCAGCCAAGCAGACAGTACGCTGGGTGGGTCACCTCCTGCATAGATCTCCGCTTACAGGTTGGCGGGCATGGAGCCTCCCAGAGGATAAGAGCTCATTTACTCACCATACCGCTGCATCAGTGGCTGCTTCCAGGATGTCCCTATCCAGGATATCTGCAGCGCCCTACCTGAAGTCTGCACATACTTTAATTACCCACTACTGCATCGACCTTGGTCACGCCAGGATGCCGGTTTGGGGCCTCGGTTCTCGGTCTTTATTTCCTAAGTAGGGTGTGTGTGCCTTGCCTCCCTCCTCCCAGAGAACTGCTAGGAGACTGCCAGACAGTGTGGATGAACAACATATCCATGTCCTGGAAATACAGGTTACTCACCTGCAACAGGAGTTCTGGGAATGGTATATTGTTCATCCACCATCACCGACCTCCTGGCCGTCGCACACAACCTGGCTTCCAGCGGCTAGATCTGGCGCCATGGGGCGGAGCAGAGTTTTACCACCCGGTGGGTGGGAGGAGCCAGCTTGAAGACCTTCCGGCAAGATTTAAAGCGGCAAGGAACCTGCCAGACAGTGTGGATGAACAACATATACCATTCCTAGAACTCCTGTTACAGGTGAGTAACCTGTATTTTTTAGGTTCCTTCAAGGTTGATGAAACTAATGCGTCTCAGTGATCCTTCCTTCCTACTGCCAAACAGGAAGTTCCTGTTGTCAGTCAAATCCAGTGGCTATAAAAGTAGAACTGGCTTAGGGTGGGAGGAAGGAGGGCAATTAGTAAGAAGATTGTAGTTCTAGACTGCTACTTGCTCTGAAACTAAATTTTCCTCTGTCAAAATCTACAGCAGGAAGCCGTAATTGCTGAGACACCTGCTTTTGTACTCCTAAACTGCTAAGCCACACCCCAATTAGCTTCACCTGTGACTCAGTAAATTAAGCTGATACAGCCCCTTCCTCAAACAGAGAAACAATGATTTTCTTTTTTTTTTCTTAAATGAGACCCCTGCATCTAATAAAGTATCTGTTTGCTTAATACAAACAATTAGTAAGAAAACTGTAGTTCTAGACTGCTACTTGCTCTGAAAGCAAATTCTCCTCTGTCAAAACAGCAGTAATAAAGCGCCACTGTGCACCGTGGGGAACCTGGCGTTTAGTGAGTAACGAGATATAACTGTGAAGTGTACAGGGGCCCATGCACGAAGGGGCCGCGCTGCAGGCAAGGGTGTGTCGATTTGATTTCAGGGATGCCAAAATGCCAGTACCATTGCCAACAGTCAGTCCTGTATTTTGACATTCTCCCGAACTTGGTGTAGTAGCGAGCGCAGTCTGTGCAGAATCATCATATCTTCTTTGTGGATATCTGAGTCTGATCTGCAGTGGGGATTGCCTGGAGCTGCCAACCCGCGTCTTTGTTTTGCTGAGGGAGGCGGAGATTTCGGCCGCGTCGGTGAGAGTGGACCGGCTCAGCAGTGTGGGCCAAGTAAGGAGACCGCGATCGGCAGGGGGTGCTGTGGAAGGACTTGAACACGGTCTCATTTGGCGACCACAAGGCAGGAGCGTCAACGCCAGGGAGCCTATCAGAAAGGCCCAGTGCCAAAATTCAAACTGTTTCCGCGGCTGGGCATATAAGGGCAGGCCCAGCTGCGCTTGGACTAGAATCTGATCTCCAAGGGGATTGCCTGGACCTGCCGACTATGTTGGCGGTTTTGCTAGGGAGAGGAGATTTTGGCCACATTCGGCAGCGAGTGGACCGGCTCAGCAGTGTGGGCCAACAAGGGACCGCATTATCAGGGTACTATGGAAGGACTTTAACACAGTCGCATTCGGCGACCACGGGTGTAGGAGCTCCCGCCAGGGGCCTATCAGAAAGGCCCGGCCAAAATTCAAACTGTTCCTCGCGGCTGGGCATATAAGGGCAGGCTCAGCCATGCTTGGACTAGAGACTGAACTATAGGGGAATTGTTTGTCTCCCCACCACCACCATCCCAACCTCTATTAAATGGGCTGAAGAGGTGTGTCCTAGTTGGGTCAAAAGGCGATGATTGGTGATTGGTGTTTTATGGCATGGTGTGATAAGTTACTGAAATCTGGCTGAGCTGCTAGCTGCTTCAAGGTTAGAACTGTCTATTCTGTATGATCAGTTAGAGATTGAGTGTCTATCTAGAGCAGGGCTGTTTTCCTACATCTGTACCTCACTACAAATGGGAGGCGCTAAATTTGTTAATAGTGAATTGGACTGATCTAGTACACTCCAGCATGGCCACTTGAAGTGGAGGGATAGTATTCCAGGGGTAGGGACTGGGAAAAGGCGGATGGTCCCCTATGCCTGCAGTGGGAAAAACAGGGTGGCCTCAATCTACCATAGCAGGCATCTTCGGAAGGATTGTAGGTTGCATAGGCTGTGGGGCAGCAATAATTCTCAACTGGGCCTGCAAGAGGAGGCTGTCCACTCTGCAGGCAGCTATTTTGGATCAGAGTGAAGTATATTGGTCAAGGAGAAAGCTGGGGGAGTGTCAAAGGATAAGAGTGTGTGGTTATGGGAGGCAGATGGGTTGGGTAGAGGTGAGGCTGGGGCAAAGCTCGGAAAACAGAAGAGGCTACGTTTCAGCAAGCAGAAGGAGGATATCCGGGATAGAGGACCTACAGGTAGGGAGGATGATGCCATGGAGAAAACTTATGGGGTAAATGCCCCAAATAAAAGAAGAGTGGATGGGGCTGTTGTGTGGCAGTCTAAAAGTGCTGACAGTGGGAAGGGTGCCAAAGGAGGACAGGTTTGGGGGGTGGAGGTGGGGCAGCTTAGAGGGCAGTCGGGAAACTCTGATTATTTGATGGATGCTGGCATAGAGTGTTACAGTAGATTTGAGCTACTAAGCTACCTAGAAGAGGAGGATGAGGTTGGTGGAAATGGGGAACTGATGCAGAGGCCGAGGGAGGAGGCGGATGCAGGGCATCACAGACAGAAATGAAAAGGTAGAAATAGTTCCGAGGAGAAGAGGAAACTTAAATGTAAAGCAGACGGGTGGGGCATGCAACATACAGCAGGCATAAGGGAGGAGAGCACAGTGGGAAAGAAGCTGGAAGATAAGGAGATGAGAGGGGCCACCCTTCAGGAGGGTCCATACCAGAGATGGGGCCCTTGGTGTGGGGACCCAGGAGACCACTGGAGGTAAGGATACTATTACGAGGTGTGCATGATGACTGTGGAGAAGGGGAAATGATCAGGGCCAGGATTGATGGCTTAAATAGGAGTGAGTTAAAGAGGACACCCATTCAGGGGTTCTGAGTTAAGAGGGTATAATAAGGGAGGGAGGGGAGGCAGGAAGGGAGGTGACAAGGGAGTCTCTCGTTCGAATGCAGGAAGACTCTCAGGGAAGGGAGAGTTACGGATAAAGGTGGGGAGAGGCGGTTGAGGGCGATAGTGGAGGCAACCATAAGGACGATGTAGGTGTTAAGGTTCTGTTACTGGGAGACACTATGATTAGGGGTATTCATTGGGAGGGTGGGGGATGCCATAGTCAGGTTTAGGTAGTAAGTATCTCTGGGTTGACAGTGCACAGGGCAAAGTTCATGGTGTCTACGAACTGGTTAGGGATTGTGGAGAAACCGGATCTCCTGGTGCATTTGGGGTCTAACAATGTAGAGGAAGTAGTGTTTTGGAAATCCAAGCAGATTCCGAGAACTGGCCAGAGTCTGTCGGGATAATGGATGCAACATTTCCTTTTCAGAAATATTGCGGTACCAAAAGGCTTCTGAGGAACAAAATGAAGATCGTGAGGTTAATGACTGGCTCAGGAAGTGGTGTGAAGAAAGTGGGTCAGCGATAGGGAACTGGGAGGAGTTTGGGAGGATAAGGACTGTATGCCAAGGACATACTTCATCTTTCTCCGTTGGGAAAGAATTCCTTAAACAGGGTTGGCTGACTATATTCAAGAAAGGTGGGGTTTCAGCTTGTGGGGGAGGATATGGGAGGGGTGGCGAAGCCCCTCCTCAAGATGAGGGATTAGCCTTCAAACCCTGGGGGAGCAGACTGGGGAGGATGATTCAGGAGGAGCAGGGGAGAATGGAAGCATAAGGAGCCCAGGAGGGGTTCTACAGAGAGCAGGGTGGAGGGGTGGTGTTAGTAAATGCCAGGCGCTTGGGAAACAAGATGCCAGAGTTCCAAGCCTTGCTTTTTTGGGGGTGTGAAAGTAGCAGCGGTCAGGAAGCGACCAACAAAAAAACACGATTGGGACCTAAATGTGAGGGTGCACTATGATAAGGAAGGCTAGAAAGGGGTTGAGTGGCTATATACATTAGAGAAAGTAGAAATTGCTATTGTAGATGAGCAGGCAGGGGAAGCGTGGAGGCCTTATGGGTCACCTTGCGAACCCCTGCAGGAGGAAAGGTCAAGCTGGGGAGTAGTATATATGCTCGGGACGGGGATGTTCAATAGGGAAGGTTTGCTGGAAAATATTTTTGACCAGTGCAGACCAAAAGGGAGGGAGTGGTGTTGATGGGGACCGATATGCCAGGTACAAATTGGGAAACCATGTCCTCTAAGGTGGCCAAGGGCAGAGGCTGCTGGACAGCTTCCAGGATGTGTTCTAACACAGCACGTAATGGAGCCCACAAGGAGGGGCATATCCTGGACGTGGTTCTGGCAGATGGGGATCTGGTAAAGGACTTGGTTGTAGAGGAACCCCTAGCAGGGAGTGACCACGATACTGTCTGGTTTCAAATTAACATTTGGGGGGCTCTAGGACACTGGCTGTGGACTTCAGAGGGCAGACTTCGTGGGCATGGAGAGCATTCTCAAGGATCACTTGAAGGAGGTTACAACAATGACAGATGTGGATAAGAGATGGGAGGTCATTAAACGGGAACTTCAGGAGGCAGTCAGGGTCTGTGCTAAGGTGAAGCACAAGGGAGCTAGGTCATAAACTGTGCTGGTGGTCCAGAGAGGTTCAGGTAGCAGTCAGGGAAAAGAAGACTGTCTACAAAATATACATAACAACAGTGGGGAAAGGAAACTTACAGTCTTGCATCTAGAAAAGTCACCCGGATGGTGCGGGGGGCAAACTCCAAAAGAGCAGCAGCTGGCACAGGATATGGGGAGCGAAAAGGGTTCTTCAGGTGCATTGGGAAAAGGAGAAAACCAAGGGCCAGCTCGGCAGATGGAAATCAGAAGGAGGGTGGGTGGAAGAGGCAAGGGACCAGGCAGAGGTATTAAACAAGTACTTTGCCTCGGTGCTCACCAGGGAGGGATGGGATACTTACAAAGCAAGGCACGATGGGGACAGAAGGGTTAGTGTGTAGGATCGGGGCAACAGAAATGGAGCAGGAGGTACCCAGGGTGTCGCATCAAGATACGGATATAAAGGCCAGTAAGGTGGGGGACGGATGTTGCTATCTCCACTCAACGGGTGTGGAAAGCCTTAAAGAAAGATAAACCTCCCGGGCGGATGGTATTCATCCAAGAGTACTATGGGAATTGGTGGATGTACTGGCTGCACCCTGGCAGAGCTCTTCAGCAGGTCACTCGAGACAGGAAGGTACCAGGGATTAGGTAGAGACGCATGTGGTGCCTGTCCATGGTGGGGGAGCGGATGACAGGTATCTGTAGACCCATCAGTTTGACATCGGTGGTAGGAAAACTAATGGAGAGTATACTGAAGGAAAGATTGGGGGTGTTCTTGGAGGAGGTAGGAGGGTAGGATAGCCAGCAACATGGTTTTGTGCCAGGCAGAGCATGTCAAACTAACCTTGTGGAGTTCTACGAATGGGTAACATCTGAACTGGACAGGGGAAAGTCTGTGGATATAGTATTTTTAGACTTCAGCAAGAGTTTGACCCTGTCCCCACAGTGGCCTGGTGGAGAAACTGGCGAGGTTGGGTGTGGGCCTTTGATGATCAGATCGATAGGAAACTGGCTAACTAGGCGCACTCAGAGTAGTGTGGTCGGCAGGAGCTCTCGAACCCTAGAGGGTCAGTAATGGGGTACCACAAGGCTCAGTCCTGGGCCCGATCCTATTTAATGCATACATATCAGACATCAGGGAGAAAATAGGGTGTGACATGAGTCTTTTCGCTGACGCTTCCAAGATGGGAGCAGTAGTTTAGGGGAAGAGGGAGGTTGGCCCTGCAGGGACCTGAGACCCTGGTCAGGTGGGCTGACACCTGGAAATACAAATTCATTTCCTCCAAGTGCAAGGTGTTGCATCTTGGGAGGAGAACCCCAAGCAGTACACCTTGGGAGGGAGGAGCTGGAGGAATCAACAGGGAAAAACCTAGGGTCATGGTGGATGCAAGTATGAATAACTGAGCAGTGCAGGAGGGTGGCTATCAAAGCAAACAGGATGTTGGGCTGCATCGTAAGGGGATCACCTTGAGGAGCAGGAAGGTGATTCTGCCACTGTACAATGGTTTGGTTAGGCCACACCTTGAGTACTGTGTGCAGTACTGGAGACTACACTTGAAGAGGGACAATACAGCTCCTTGGGAGAATCCAGAGGAGGACTACCAAGATAAGGGGACTAGGGATTTGGCGTTTGAGGAAAGACTTGAGAGCTCTGCCTGTTTTATTGGAGGAGAGGAAGACAGGGACATAATTGAGGTCTTCAAGTACCTCAAGGGAATAAATGGTGTAAACACAGAGGGATATTTAGACTAAAAGAGGGAGGTATCACCCAAGGGCATGCTTTGAAATTAGAAGGTGGAAGTATGATGGGAGAAAGAGGAGACGCTTTTCACTGAGAGGGTGGTGGAACCATGGAATGCGCTCCCTGACGAGCTGGTTCAGGCTTCCATGGTGGAGGGCTTTAAGAGAGGGTGGGGCAGAAAGGAAAGCTTCAGGGAAGGTCTGGCACATGGGGGCGGGGATGGATGATGGAGGTTCTAGAACACAAGGGGAAGGGACGCCTCGGTACCCAACTAGGGATCTGGCGTCCGAGCAGACTCGATGAACCGTGGGCCTAATCTGCTAGTAGTTAGTATGTTAGTATCAGATCACACCATAGGAACTTCACCGTTGGTGAAAGCAGGTTCCACACAAAAGATTTGCAGCAGTACAGCTGGGGTCGCCGACGTCCATCAATGTTGCTAACCTTATAAAGGCATTAGCGGCCCCACTCTTTTCCTCAGTCCTCCCCACCATCAACTCAATCGCATGTGTCTCCACGAAAACTCTGACACAGTACTCGCGCCATTTTTTCACCTACGGATTTTCTCTTATTTTTCAGAATCTTTTTATTAGAGATTCCTTCAACTTGTTTATGTCGAGAGTTCATCCTTCGACTTTTTGTCTTCAGTCACTGCAGAAGAAGATTGCCTCCACAGATGAACTTTCCCTCTGTGTCTGCTGTTTTGGGCCTGACCACGAAGATCTTTCCCTTGTCAGTCTTCACCATTCATTACTGTTGGATGTAAGCAGGGCGTGCACCTGCCAGGAGCTTTTGGGGGCAGGATTGGCGGCGACAGTGCCGCTCATGTGGCTGACATACCAGCGCAGAGCACTGGGGTTGGCCATTAGGTGCTGCTGACTTCTCCTCCATCCCAGTTCTGATTCTCCCGTTGTTGATGTCTCACCTGCGCGAGTCAGAGCTTCAAAACTACACCATTAGGCCTTCGACTTGGTTGATGCCTCGGTAAACCTTCATTCCGGTTCTCATCCCGATGCCATTGAATCCGGTAGACCGTTCCTCTTTTTGTCAGCAGTGCGGGATCTTTGCTTAAGTTGTGTTTTATTTTGCATCATGTCAGGTTCTGGGGCTAAGCGTAAATCCAAAGCGAGTGTGCTCCCATCGTCATTGCCCTGTGGCAGCACTTTTCTGTTCGGACTGACATGATGTTTGTCTGCGGTGCCTGGGACCTAACCACGATATGGACCACTGCGATGCCTTCTTTCCATGGACTGCCATGTTCTAGAAATCCATCGCGTTCAAAAGTTAGCAGGGCCCCGCCAACTTTTAGAGGGCAGTGTTGCTCTGGGTCGCAAGGCCAGAACTCTTGACTTTTCCTCCGGGTCCCTTCCCGGGTCTATATGGTTCGGCAAGGAAGAGGCATCCTCCAGTTCTAGCCTTGCTGAGGAGGAGACCTCTTTTACAGCGCTGGAGGAGCAGCGCCGTTCCCCTGCGAGCCACATTGCTGGCACCGCCTCAGTCACCTCCACGGAGGTGCAGGCTCCCCAGTGTTGCAGCCCAGAGCTGCTGGGCCCCGCATTGGTGGACCTTGGCACTGCCTTCGGCACCGTCCAGTATCCTGGCACTGTTCACGGCACCAGTGATTGGGATGGCACCATGGCTGGTGCCGTATCCCGGCGCTCTTCATGGCACCACTGCCCAGGGGCTCCCAGGTCGCTAGCCTGGAGGTCTGCCTTGTCAAATTCTCTCTGGAGGGATGACTCAGAGGCGGATCTTGACTGGCAGCCGAACTCTCTGAGTCGCGGGAGCCCCCTTGGGGCGCGGCACCAGCGGCCCTGTCCCCAAAGTTCTCTGCTATGGAGGATCCTACACTGAGGGCAGCTTTGGATCCGCCGGGATGGGGGCTCAGGGTGGAGTGTCCTCCACTGGGAGGCTGAGGCAGCTGCCATTCCTAGTGCTGCTGTGACCTTTGGGTGGGATAGGGGCTCCTCTTATCACGGCCTCCCGTGGGGCCTGCAGGATTGAGTCGACCCCACTGTGCTGGGGTCGGGAAGAGGCTGCTTCTGAGTCTGAGGGTTGAGAGGCCAGGCTGAGATGCGGCTGACCTCTTCCACTACCCTGCCGGGGGTGGGAAGGAGTCACAGCACTGAATCCCGGCTTTCCCTCAAGGTCTCGGAGGCACCCTTGGTTGCCTTCCCCATTCGTCAGGACCAGTTTCTGGGTTGCAGAGGTCAGGCACTCTCAGTTCGGTGCCCATCTCCCATCCCTTACAGACACCTCCTCCTCTGCCGAGCCATGTGGGTCCCACAGGGTCCTTAACCTGGGAGGCGTTCAGAGCTACTGTGGCAGCCTTTCCCATTTACGTTAGAGTCTTGGACTAATGGGTCTTTCTCTTGTCTCCCCACAGCAGGAATCCTCTGGACACTCAGGCTCCTCTTCCTCCTCATCTCTCTCTCTGAGGAGAGAACACTCTGTCCACCTGTCCGATGCTGATTTCACAATATCAGCGGTTCTTTTCGAGGCTGATACAGGAGCTCAGCATCTCCCATGTTTTGAGGAACAGTACTGATCAGGAGATGCACTCATTTGTCATTGAGTTCAGCGCTCACCATCTGGTGGTGCCCTCCTAGCCCGTTCCTTTCCAGGAAGTGTCTGTCCACACCTGGCTGTCTCCAGCCCTGGCAGACTGCAGAAGATGGTATTGCGCCCCCAAGAGTCTCTAGATTCCCTGCCTCACCCTCTTCGGGCCTCAATGCCTGGCGCTACGACTGACCCCCAGATCCAGATTCCGCAGAGTTCGACGGTGGGGCGAACAGTTTCTCTTCAGCCCATGTGTTGATGTGCATTGGTTCTCACCAGGCACACCATGCTGCCAGGCAAGGCGTCTTCGACGCCAGTGAGGTGGCATCAGACTGGCAGGGACAGCGATCTGCATTAGGCAGGCAGGCGTGGCCTCTGACCAGGTTGTCACCGTTGTCCGGCATAGAGTGATTTCCTCCGCCTTCAGGGACCTGCCTTTTCTCCCGCAGGGCAAGGAGAGTTCTTCAGGGCGCCTTCTGTCCGCCTCCCAGCCACAGGGGACACCTTCTCATTCTGAGCAGCCTTGGACCTTTTTCGGTCTAGTGCGCTGAGGGTCTCCCCTCCTACATCTCACCGCGGGAGGCTGGAGGTTGTTCCCTCAGGGCTGTGCCAGGTCCCTGTGGGGGCTTGGTACTCCCCAGCAGTAATGAATGGTGAAGATTGACATGGGAAGATATGAAATATTACCTAATGTAATTCTTGATCTTCTCTTGCATCTTCACCATGCATTACTGGCTTCCACTCTCCATCCCCTCATAGGCCTCAGTTCCTGGGCATCACCTCCACCCTGCTTGTCCTCCCCTCTTGAGGCCAGTTGGGGGCAGAGTGCCCTGGTCCTCGGAGACCTCTATTCCTTCTACAAAAGTCGCAGAGATTTTGCCTTGGAGGAGGACAATTGGGGTTTTCACCCTAAAAATCCCTGGGGAACTCCCTCAGTTCTCTTCTCAATTCTTAGTGTCTTCCCCTTGTAGGGCTGAATACCCTCTAGCAAGTCCTTGGCTGTCTCTCTTCTTGCAGCCCTAAGAGTCCATGGGAACACCCTCTCCCTCCTTGGCATGGATGGGCCATGGGTCTCTTCTCCTAAAGCGAGAACAATGTCAGTCTTTTCCTTTGGGGGGTGCTTTCCAAAGGATTTTTCCTTCGGGTACAGTTTGCGAGTTCTAGGCTCTAGGTTCTTTAAATTACTAGATAAAGGAGGGGAAGAACGTCTGCCTTCACCAAGCTTCTAAAGACCTTTGTCCCTTTCAGACCTTGGGTCAGTAGCCCTTAACTGGTGGGGTCCTTGCTCCTTGTCTTAAAACCCGACTGGACTTTAAGCTGTCAAGCCAGTGATCTTCCAGTTTGTGGTAGCAGTTAACCTTCTCCTTCCCCACCCTTTACCCTCTCTGTCCTTCTCTTCTGTCTTTCCTTTCTATCCTTGTCTTTTCCTGTTCCTGAGACCTCAAGATTGGGGCCCTTTGGCCACTTAGGGTAGGGTTTTTTTCCTTTCCTCTATCCAGCTTATAACATTTTCAGTTCATATCCTTTCCTTTACCTGTCACTCGGTCTCTTACTTCTCTTCTCTTGCATGATCTGCGCTGGTGTGTCAGCCACGTGGTCAGCGCCGACTCCTCCTCCTCCTCCCCAAAGGGAGAAAAAAAAGCTTCCACGGCAGGTCAGCGCTTCTGGCTTACACCCAACAGTAATGAATGGTGATGATACAAGAGAAAATCAAAATTCCGGTAGGTGCGTAATTTTCATTTTCTGATTGTGAGCTCTGCCAGAAGTCTAACCAAACAATCCACAGGCGATGCAGAAAGGCTCTTAAAATTTCTGATGGATCAACAGGTAACCATTTCAGGCAGGGTCATCCAGGGTCCCAGCCTCTCGGTTGCTGTCAGGGTCGTTGAGCTCCCAGGCCTGGGAGAAGCCAAAAAAGGCCAAGATCATGATATCTCTCTCTCCCCAGCGGTGATCTCCTTACTCCAGTTGGGGATCCTCATCAGCTGCACCGACATGCAAAACTGCTGTCCAGGTCTCTGTGCACTCCAGATCGACAGCGGTCCTGCTCAATTCACGGGGCCAGACATTGACCTCTGGGTCGCCCCCACCCCTGTCGAGGCTTGACCCTTCACCCTCCAGGGTGCTAGACTTGATGGCCCTGACTGAGGCCTCCAAGTCATTGATAATATCCTAGACATCAGGACCAAAAAGCTGGTGTCATTGAAAGGGCATTGAGCAGCTTCTGCTGAACATCAGCCCCCAGTCCTATACCCCAGATCCTGAGGCACCACTTCAAATCTCAGGTCTTCATACCATCTCACTAGTCTCTCCTTGCCCCATTACAGCACTTATCCCCCCACCCTGCCCCTTTTCTCTTCTATCACTCCTTCCCATTTATTTTTCGACAAATGCCTCCGGCTGCATCTTCATCCTCCCTCTCTCCTTTCATTCCTGTTTCTCTGCCACCCCCGGTGCCTGACCCTACCATTCCTTGTGGGCATATGCGTCCTAGCTGTGTTCACCATCTTACTATAGCTGCCTCTGTTAACTACCTACACTTCTCCTCATCCTCTGCCCCTTTACTCTTCCTATAATTGACCCTTTCAATAGCACTGTTATTTCACTGTTGCTTCCTTGTTGTTTGTTATTTCTGACGTGGAACCTTTGTAAAGAGCCTTGGCTCAAAGGTACTTGTAATCCTAGAATAAATAAATAAATAAAATAAATGACTTTGATCCAAATATATATTTGAAGGGATACCTATGGTACCTCAGATCTCTCTTGGTCCTCACTTAGCGAGCTGAATCCAACGGGAACTGAAATTCCAGGGACCGCCCACTCTTTATATAGGAGCAAAATGATGATGTCATGTGTTTGCAGCCCCTGGCGAGAATACTGCTAGAAGAGAGCTGCCATGCACCACAGTGCCCTCTGACGCGACCCAAATGTATTACCTGCTGCAAGAAATGCCCTCGAAGATCTGCTGTTATGGAAAGTACACAACTGTACTGTCTAGGAGTGGTATGTAGTTCATACCACCCAGCCTCTCTTGGCAAGTACTACATGGATCCCTGCTTCCAGCATAGAAGATCTGATGTCACGAGGCGGAGCCAGAGTCTGTACCTCCTGGGTGGTCGGAGGAGCTTAGCTTAAAGACATTCCAACAAATCAGCAGTTCCATTAGAACTGTCTGTGTGTGGATGTTACAGTTACAGGTGAGTAACCTGTTTTGTCTTTTCTCACTTCGTTTGCTGGCCATGCCCCTTCAGGTCTGACCCTCCCATATCCATCACCTGACTTCATGCAGGCTACCTTCCAACCCCTTCTTCCCCATAGCTTCCCCCATGTCAGGAATGGGTCGGTGCTGTGGAACTGGATCATCAGTCCGAGGGGGCCATGTCGCTGGTGCGAGGTTTGCAAAGTCTCTGCCCCTTCATCCTGTTGCTGACCGGCTATTTGTCAGTTTTTGTCAGAGTAGGCTGCCGACACTCATGTGACCCAGCTCAGATGCACACTGAGTGTGCTGAGCATGTAACCTTTAGAGAGACATCCGATAGCGAATAAACTTGGTAAAGGCATTTGTTAGTGCAACATAACGTTGTCAGAATCTTGGCTACAGTGCTTAATTATGTTAAAAGTTCTTCCTTGTTCTTCCCTGTTAGATTTTTGGTTATACATTCTCTTGACAACCTTTTGACGAGCCGTTGTGAATATTGCCATTCATCCTCAAATAACATGTTTACTTCAAATAAAATAATGCAGTTGGTACACCCAACAAGAATCTAATCTATACAAACATTCATTACTTCCAAAGGGAGTTGTGTTGCTGATATTATATACACTGCTTGTGTTACTGTATTTGGCATCTTTTTAAGCAAGTTTTATGTAGATGAACATGAAATTTATAATGATTAAAAAAATCCCACATTTTATGTAATGATTCACGTGGGGTGTCATAAAGCACCAGATATGTGTATTTTCAATAGAAACATTTTTACAGTGTCTGTTTTCAGTAGAACTATTTTTACTGTGTCGTCATCCACAGAAAGTTCATCACAGCCCTGTTCAAAAGTGCCAACATGTGATATGTTAGTGACCACTTCTTTAAGGTATGTATCTCACTGTGCAAGACCACCACTGAGCCGTAATGGGAAAATATATGGGAGGGTATAGGAAGAATAACGGCATCCCAGAATGGAGGAGTTTGCCTGGAGGATGAAAACTAGGTACTTCATAACCCGCAAATAAAGGCCAGTGGGTAGAAAAGAGAGGAGCCTGCAGGAGAAACTGCGGAAAGGAAAAAGCCACCACACGCCATGTTTTACACCTGTCAAGCCCTACTCCAGGTAAAAGTAGAGGTGTCAGTTAGGCTACAGAATTTATTTCAACTGAAACGACACCTGAAATGCATCATCTAGTGTTGGGCCTACCACCAATAGAAATAAAGGGACCAGACGCACACTATCTGTGGGCAATATGCGTGTAGTATGGAAAGCCATCACAAACACAGGACTCCCTCACAGTATAGGAGTGGATTAAAATAGTTGAGGACATACAGGAGATGGGACAGAAACGTTTTTAGAGAGTTGGACCAAGTGGACAATGCTGATGACATAAAGACAAACATAGGAGGTGGGGAAAGGCAAGGGGCCACAGGCATCAAGGCTGGGAAAAAAGAAACAGAGGAATAAATATTATACAGAGACTTGGAGACCAGAGAAACAGGAAGACAAGTAGTGAAATAATGAGACATGTGTGACCTCTGCATAGTTTGCAGATGTTGAAAAGCTGAAGTTTAACAAAGTTATTGGTTAGCATAGAAAAGATAGTGATGCAAATGAAGTGTACTGTAACAGTGCATGCAAAAAAAATGCTCAAACAGAAATATGTGTTGTACAAACTTGTAAACTTCAACATGCACAATAAAGAACAAATGCAAAAAAAGACCACCACCAAGCTATGCAATGGTAACTACTCTAATCAGGTATTTGAACCTTTAATAGGAATTAAACAGGACTTTATAATACAGTTTCAATACTTGAAAGATGCGTTCGAGACCAAGCACTGGTAAACAGAAGCACCTTGTATTAACACAGGGTGCCTTTGTTATAGTCAGCAGTAGGCCTTAAGAGAGTATATACACAGCTGTGATGCATTTCCTTGGTTGATGCACAGTAAAACAGTTTCTGTTGAATGTGTATGAGTTTGGTGAGTCTATATTACAGAACTTTGATAGGATTAGCCCCTGAGCTGCCGACAGAATTCGAACATATAGGAATTTTGGACTGATATATCAGTCCACAGCACAACAAGGGTTAAGGACAGTTGGCCATAGTTTTAGAATAGATTGCTTCAAGGTTGGAGGGCACACTGGTTTGATTGTCACAAAAAAAACTGAAGGAAACATCATACTTTATCCAGTTTTGCTTTTGCATATAAAAGAGGTGACAGTGTGGCTTAAGTAATCTGAAACATTCTGATTTTGTCCTCATGAGAGAACCACATACTGAATTTGGAAGCAAGTTTTAAAACCAGATGTTTACTTTGCTTGTGTTTAATTCTTCTGATGACTGTGATGTCCTACTGGGCAGAAAGTTATATCTTTGATATGGGATGTAGAATCAACCTTTAGGCCTCAAATTGTTTCCAGATTTAAACACACATTTTATCATTAGTCACCTTTTTAAATTTATTGATGTAGCTTTTTTGTTTTGTTTTTTTAGAAGTGCAGAAGCGGGCTGTAAGTTAAAACTGTACATTTGTTTAAAGTTCTTGGTTAGTTGTCTGTATCCTCTTGAAAGGAACTTCCCAAACAGTCCAGCGACTCATGAATCATAGTGCAGTAGCCTGCACCCACTGCATATGCATGGGGTGGGGGTGATCTTCCTGGACATAAAGTCTCCACCACTCATTCACACTGATGGGACTGCGCTGGAGGCACTAGGACCGAGCAGGAGCCAAAAATCTTAAGAAACATAGAATTTGACCGCAGATAAGGGCCACTTGGCCCACCTAGTCTGCCCATTTTCCTACCTAACAGATAAGCTGCAGATCATAGTTAACCAACAGCTTACTTCCTCCTACCCCTCACTAGAACTGCCTTATGTCTGTCCCATGCATTCTTGAATTCCCCACTGTTCTTGACTCCACGACCTCCTCAGGAGGCTGTTGCATGCATCCACAACCCTCTCTGAAAAAATACTTCCTCACATTACCTCTGAGCTGTCCCCTCTATCTTCAAATTGTTCCCCTTGTTCTTGCACATCTCTTTTCTGAAAGATGCTACCCTCTTGGACTTTGTTGATTCCCTTGAGGTACTTGAAAGTTTCTGTCATGTCCCCTCTCCCTTCTTTCCTCAAGGGTATACATATTAAGCTCCTTTAGTCTTTCTTCGTATGTCATCTGGTGCAGACCCTGCACCATTTTGCTGCCCTCCTCTGGACAGCCTCCACTCAGTCTATGTGGAGATGGGGTCTCCAGAACTGCACACAGTACTCCAGATGGGGTCTCACCAACCGTCTGTACAGAGGATAACAACTTCCTGTTTTCTATCATCGATGCCTCTCCTGTGCATCCCAGTATCCCCCAGCCTTCCTTACTGCCTTCTCACATTGCTTGCCCACCTTTAGATCATCTAATATAATTACCTCCAGGTCCCTTTCCAGTTTTACTGTTGTCAGTATCTCACCCCCACCCCAATTGTGTACTCTTCCCTGGGTTTTGTTTCCCAGGTGCATTACTGCACTTCTTTGCATTGTATCTGAGCTGCCATCGTTTGACCATTCCTCCAACCTTGCAAAGTCCCTTCTCATTCTTTCCCTCCATCTTGTGTGTCAACCCTGTTGCAGATCTTTGTGTTGTCTACAAAGAAACATACTTTTCCTTCCAGTTCCTCTGCAATGTCACTTATAAAGACATTAAAAGGACCGGTCCCAGTACTGAACCCTACGGTACCCACTAGTAATCCTCCTTTCATCACTGTGGACTCCGTTTACTACTACTCTTTGCATCCTGTTGTCTAGCCAATTCTTTATCCAGTCTGCCACCTTGGGACCCACTCCAAGGCTGGCTAACAATGTATTAATCTTTGTGTGGCACTGTATCAAATGCCTTGCTAAAATCTAGGTAGTCCATGTCCACAGCCCTCCTGGTCTACTACTTTGGTCACCCAGTCAAAGAAATCTTTCAGATACGCCTGACATGACCTTCCCGTCGTGAATCCATGCTGCCTTGGGTCCTGTGCCCCACTGGCCTCTAGGTACTCAACAGTTCTTTCCTTGGAAGTGATTCCATCATTTTCCTACCACTGAGGTCAAACTAACCAGTGTGTAGTTTCCTGCCTCTGTCCTACTCCCACTTTTGTGAAGAAATCATATCTGCCCTCCTCCAGTCCTCAGGTACCACCCCATCTTCCCATGATTTGTTAAAGAGAGTAGCCAGGTGTCACTAGTTCTACCCTTGGTTCTTTTAGAATTCTTGGGTGAATCCCATCAGGCCCCATTGCTTTGTCCACCTTCAATTTTATTAGTTCTTTCAGAACGCTTTCTTCTGTAAATGGACTGGTATCAACCCCTTCTTCAGAGTGTTTCTCTTGTTTGGTTTAGGTACCTCCCCTCCTCTTCCTTTTAGAATACTGAGCAGAAATATTCATTCAGTATCTCTGCTTTTCACTGTCACCCTCTGCCCATATTCCTCCCCTTTATTAAGCCTCAGTATCCCTCCTTTGGTCTTTCTTCGCTCCCTAATTTACCTATAAAGGTCTTATCCCCTTCTTAACACAGTTGGCTATCCTTTCCTCGGTTTGGGCCTTTGCTATTCTGACTGCCTTCCTGCCTCTTTCTGCTTTAACTGACAAAGTTCTCTGTCCTGCTCTTTCTGTGTTTCCTTACATTTCCTGAATGCTATCCTTTTCTCCATAACCTTCCCTGCCACCTCTTTTGAGAACCACAGTGGGTTTTTTTCCTTCGTTTTGTTTTGTTGATTTGCTTTACAAAGGCTTGTTGCCTCTGTGATGGCTGTTTTGATTACTCATCATTGTTCCTCCACCCTCCTTCTTGCCTGTTTTCTAGTGCTTTTGTGAGGCACTCTCTCATTTTCCCAAAGTCAGCCCTCCTAAAGTCCAATACTCTTGCCTTTGTATGAGCTTGACTGTGTGGCTGTGTTCATCGTGAAACCACACTGTTTGGTGGTCGCTTGTTCCCAGATGGCTACCCACTTCTAAATCTGAGATTCTTTCTCTGTACTCATTTGAGAGTACCAGGTCTAAGATTGCTCCCTCCCGAGTGGGTTCCAATACTGGCTGTCTGAGGCATGCCCTTGTAGGGCATCAAGAATGACCCTGCTCTTGAATGTACCTGGAGCAAAGGTGCTCCAGTTAACATCTAGCATATTCAGGTCCCCCATCGACAATATCTCCCTTTTCTGCTATTCTAAGGATGCCTTCTATCATTTCCTTGTCCATTCTCTACCCTGAGATGGGGTCTGTATACAACCCCATGCGGATTGTGGTGCCATTTCTCGTCTCCAGGGTGACCCAGAGTCCCTCATCTGCTCCGTTTACTCTTTAGTTCTGTTGCTTTGATCCCTTCCTTTACATAGAGAGGTGGTACTCCTCCTCTTTACCCTCCCTGTCCCTCCTGTAGATTGTGCATCCTGGTATGTTGACATCCCAGTCATGGTGCTCTGTGTACCATGTTTCTGTGACTGCCACAATATCCAGGCAACCCTCTTCCATCAAGGCCACTAGTTCAGGGGCTGTAGCATGAACTACAGGCATTGAGTACGTATCACCCTCAACTTTTGATGGCCTTACCCCTTTAGCCCCATGCCTGTCCTTGCTGCCTTTTTTTACATTTACCTCTGTCTTGCTCCCTAATGACTTCTCTACCTTGGTGTTTACCTCACTAATTACCGTGTTTTGTGGTGGGAGGCTGGGATTTCCTGTTCCTTTTCAGTGCCTCCCCTTGGCTAGTTTAAATGCTTGCCAATGAAGTATTTAAACCTCTCACTGGGATCCTGCCCCCCTCCCAAGACAGATGCAGACCATCGCGCCAGTATAGGTCTGCATCCTCTAGGTGGGTCCCCAGTCCCAATGAAGCCAAAACCCAGAGCCCCACACCATTTTTCAACCATTCATTGAATTCCCTGGCAGCACCTCCGAGAAGGTTACTGTATGTGCTACTTGTCTAAGGCTCTTCCCCAACTCTACAAACTCCTCTTGCACTGCTCTCATCCCATTCCTAGCCAGGTCATTTGTCCCTAGGTGGACAATGACATCCAGCTCCTCCTTGTGCAGCTGCTCCCATGGTCCTGAGGATTCGATTCCTGTCCTCCAAGCCATGGTGCCAGGCAGGCACCTACCTCCCTCTCCCTCTCACCCACTTCTACCCCACTAATGTTTGAGTCCCCAACGGAGTTGTTTCCTTCCCTGTGGGGTCCCATGCCACCCTCCTGTGGGTCTCCTTTGTGAAGGTACCCAGCATCCTCCTTGGTCTCCACTGCAGGTGCCTCCATAGAGGAACCACTGTCCACCAAGAGTATATGAATTGTGGAGGTACAGATTGGGGATGCAGCTCTGTTCCACCACTCTCCTCCCTGAGCCCACCTGGTCCAGCCTCTCCTCTTTCTTGGCAACCTCTGAGGTAGTGGCATTGGCCCTGGTGGTCCCAGGGTGGGAAGAAGGTTTCACGAATCCTAGCCAGGTCAGCCTGGGCGGGCAACCTCTTCCCTCAGACCAGAGGCGCCTGCAAATAGGGCAGCATCGCAGCCTCCAGATAGAAGGGCTGAGTGCCGAGTAGGTCCGCAAGGAAGTAGGCGCCCACGAGCCCGGCTTTCGCGCCATATAAAACTGCCAACGTGACCCTCCAACTGCCTCAGTTCCTTTTTCCCTGCCGTAAAGTGCACTTCAGTGATGACATCACTCGCTCACGAGTCAAATCTTCATGTCTATCGACAGCAGCTGTAGTCATTCAGTATTGATTAGTTTTATTTATTTCTAGTAATTGTTAAAAAAATCGATCTTCATCAACAAAGAAGTCTTCTTCAGCCCACCTTGACTAAGTCGACCATGAACAGGGCCGTGACAGTAGAGACTTTGTAAAGCTGTGTTTTCAGCAGGGCTGGGTCCGGTCCACCGCCCTCTATGGGGGGGTCTGACTACAGGCAGTTCAGGGGGTTGGGTGGTCCTCCCAAAAGCATAAAAGGCAGTCCCATTCTCGATCTTTGTCGAGGACTAGAGTTCTTCTTCAGCCCTCCGGTCGAAGAAGAAATTGTACCACTCAGGTTTGCCCTCCGTTATGTCTGGCGTGTCGATCATTGGCAAGGGCAGGGGTCCGACTCTTCCAGGATTCCCAACTGCCTCTGTTCCTGGTGACCAACATCCTTGACTCTGTAGTCCCTCCCGCCCTCTGGGGGTCTTCCGGTGAGCAGTTTCATCATTGGGCCACTCTTATGGAGCAGTGGGTTCTGTGGTTGTCTTGTCTGTCCAAGTCTGCGGGTCCGTCTCTGGGACCTTGGGCCTAACAGTTTCGAACCTGCAAGCAGAGCAGTTGGGACTTTCTGGTCATGCGGCGCATCTCAGGTGTCGATGCCACGCTCTGGTGCTTTTCCCCTCATATGGCTATGTGCGGTGCCAGCACAGGTACCATTTTCTCCTACTAATTTTGTCAGATCATCTTCCTCTTGACTACAAGAGTTGGGTTAGGGGGCCTCTGGTGTTTCGGTGCCGCCCGACTCGTGGGCAGCGCCGTCTCTTCTTTCAATGCATCCTGTGCCAGCACCATCTGCCCATTTGGCACTGCCCTAAGGTGCGGGATTTTGACTCGATTCGCAGGTGTCCCTCTTTTCCTCCTTTTCTTGTATACACTATCCCTCCGGGACTAGTAGGAGACGATATTGAGCCTGATCCTGATCTTAGATTAGAGACAACTTTGACAACGATTCTTCTCTCGGCATTGTAAATAAACCCCTCCTGCAACAGAGCCGCCTGATAGAGGACCTTTCCTTTCAGTCTGTGCTAAAGAACATTAATTCTCTCTCCAGACTTCAGAGATTGATCCGGGAAATTGCTGCATCTGCAGTATCTGCACGTTCCGGATATTCTGGTGGAATTGACTCCTCCGGTGCAACCTCTTTTGAGACACTCTCACAGATGGTGTGGGATAATCTGACACTTATTCCTTCCGTGACTAAATCCATAGACAGGAAGTACCCCCCAAACAAAGGATTGTCCTATCTTGGCCTCTCAAGCATTTGCTGATGCCATAGTTGTCTTGGCAGAGAATGACAAAGCCGTCCTTCCTCAGGAATCTACGGCACAACCAGTAAACAAGGAGTCTTGTAAGATTGACACTTGGGGAAGCGAAGTTTTCACTGCCTATACCCTGGGTATGCACGTTAGCTACCAGGATTATTTCTCTCAGTACGAGTACACCCTCTGGCATTCACTCAAAGCCACTGTGGAAGCTCTCCTGGGGTCAGACATCAGCTCAGAGCTTCTCCAGAGCATTACTAGATGCATTGAATCAACAATCCACAACTTAAGGCTGCTATGGATGCCTTTGACACTGCTTCTAGGAAGCAGCAGCTGGTATATGCACCTGACATCACAAGTGGTTACAAAATCGGGATTCACAAATGATGCCCAACCAAGAGTTATGAGTTTACCATTTGATGGAACTTATCTGTTTGGCCTCAGGTCGAGCAGTCACTAGAGAGCCACACAAGACAAAGGTGCTTAGGATAATCATGAGGGTTGCTCTCTAAATCTTTCAGAAACCCTTCCAGATCATCACCCAAGCGACAGCCAAGCTGTCTGTCTCAGTCAGACCTTGCTTCCGAGATTCAAGGCCTTCTGAACAACAGGGCAATAGAAGTAGTTCAGTTGGATCAACGGAACACAGGTTTCTACTCCCATTAGAAAGGAAACAGGCGGCATGCGCCTAATTCAATATAAATACCACCAACAGCTTAATCTGATTCAAAGTCAGTTGGCATTCATCTGTATCCCGGGTCGTGCCTGAAAATAGGCAGGATTTGTCTAGTGTACTTACCGGTCAACAAAAACTAAATAAAAATTAAATAATCTCATTCTAAGGAAGTTAAACAAATTCCTTTACAGGAAGAAATTCAAGATGATATCACTGGCACTCTTCACCTCTGATTCATCGAAGCGATTGGCTGGCCTCCCTGGACATGCAGGACACCTACCAACATGTCCCCACAGACCCAAACCACCACAAGTATCTCCGATTTGTAACATTGGGTCAGCACTATCGATTCAAGGTCCTGCCCTTTGGGCTGTTCTCAGTACCTCGAGTCTTTACAAAGTGCTTTGCAGTTCTTGCAGCACATCTCAGGAAACTTCGGAATCCACGTGTTCCCATATCTGGACGACTGGCTGCTAGCAAGCCCTCCAGACAAGAGAGACGGAAGCCATGGCTACGGCTTCCAAGTTCCTCATGTCCATGGGAGTTCTGTTGAATCTAGGAAAAGCGAACTACAACCCTCCCAACAGCTCCTCTTCATAGGAGCCCTTCTGGATACCTTCAACGCAGAAGCCTTTCTTCCAGAGGATAGGATGGGTGACAGACATCCTTCAAATGGCCCACTTCATCAGAAGAGCGACTCAGTTCAAGCCCTCTTGATGCAGCAGATGTTGGGTCTCATGGCATCCTCAGTGTTCACTATGCCTCTGGCTCGTCTTCACATGTGGGCCACACAGTGGGTGCTCAGCTCTCTGTCCCCGATCACACATCCCAGTCCTTTCACATCAAGGTAATTGAACTTCTAAATCGGTCACTCATCTGGTGAACTCAAGAGGACAACCTTTTGAAAGGGTTTCCCTTTGCCCCACTGACATCTCAAATCTCCATCACCACGGATGCATCCCTACTTGGATGGGGAGCTCACTGTGAAGATCTCCACACCAAGGTCCATGGAATCAGGACGAGTCTCAATGCCACATAAATATCCTAGAAATGAGAGGTGTGCTGTACACAGTTCGAGCTCTGAAGGACATTCTCTGTCACAAGATCATTCTCCTTCAAGCGGACAACAAAGCAGTGATGTACTACATCAACAAACAGGGTGGAGCACACACTTACCCCCTGTGCAGGAAGCGATGAGAGTGTGGGAATAGTGCCTGGAGCACAAAGCCCTGATCCAAGCGGTTTACCTTCCGGGAGTGCAGAGCGATCTAGCAGATTGTCTCAAGCAGAACGGAAACAGACCCTCATGAGTGGTCTCTGACACAAACATCGTGCAATCACTCTTTGAAGAGTGGGGAACACGGACCTGGACCTTTTGCGTCCCACATCAGCTTCTGCATCCTCGTGCAGGTCACCAGCCTGTACACTGAATTCTGTGGGAAAGACAAGCCAAGTGTTGCAACCCAGCAGTGGTGTATAGTGGCAGTAGAGACATTTTCCCATGCTTCACCTGCAAGATGTATGCTGTCCCTGACATTTTTTTAGCACCTCCTGCTCCCCATTTGTGCACCAGTTAGCCCATCACCTGCAGACACAATCTCACTTAGAAGACGCTTCCTGTAGTGTTTTTTGAACATAGTGATGATCCCACCATCCAGTGGTTGAATCTTAAAGGTTGTGTTTTTGGGAAGCAAAATTTCCTGATTTTTCCATCCCTTGACTTGCGTTCAGTGGGGTACACAGAACATTGATCCAGGAGTAAGATTGCTTTTGGTGGAACTTCAGTTTGCACAGGTGTTGTCATACAGAAGGAGCGAAAGAATCAAAAACCACCAATGGAAATGTCAAGTCATCCATGCATTCTTACTGCTCTCATAAATCACAAGCAGTGCACTTCTGTTGGCATGGTGTAAACAGCAGGATTTTTAAATTTGCCAGAGCAAAGAGGGCGAGTTTATGGCTGCCAGTTGCATTAGTGCAGAACAGGAATGTCAGCCTGTCCTTTGCAGTTTAAATCCTGTGCTGGCATTAACTTCTGACCTAGCAACCAGCATTACATTGGGAAGACAGCCCCAAAACAGACCTGTCTTGTCCCATTGTAAATTTGTTCAGGGGAATACCCAGACAACATGTTTTCAGTTTGAACCAAAATGCTTCTGCTGCCGTGTCGTCACAGGATCGAGCCTCACCTGTGATGGCAAGCGACGTATTCCATGTCGGCGCTGAAAGAGCCATAACCACCCGGTTGAGGACTTGAAACAATTTTCCTCACCGTGAATCTCACGGGCAGATTGAACTGCCTTCTCTCGGAGGATGGATGCTGAGATTGGGACCCCACTCGCACGCTGCTGGGTAAACCAGAGTTGGGTGGCACAATCAATTTCATGCTCATCTGCCTTCAATCTTCTTTCTCTGAAGCCCCTCAATCTCTGTGCACTCTACCGCCAAAGTCACGGGTGAAGCCTCTTGCTTTCACCATGTACAGATCATCAACTTTGGTAGCGGTCTCCTGAGACAGTTTGGCAAGACTCTCACTGGCCTTCAGCCTGTCCAGAATTGAGCTTAGTGTCAATGGAGTAACCAGAGCGTTTCATTGTGATGGAACAGAATACAACTGCACAATGCAGCTTTGAAAAGGTCACTGAATTTATCAAAAGCGCTTGCCAGAAAGTGTGCCTAAATGCAGGACATTTTATTTATTTATTTAAACATCAGTTTACAACCTTAAAGCCAGAGGCTCATTTACAAAGATACCTCGTCACAGAGAGGACAAAAACAGTAATAACAAACTTTTACAAAATAACAGTGTACAAGATTTGGAAGAACATGAGGACATAAAATAGTTACAATTTTCAAGGTTACAGGATTGGCATAGTGCAGTAGGTTTAAAATAATTTGTACATCAGGCAGAAACAGAGGAGGTCTGTACAGTAATAAACTTAGTAGAGTCATCACGGAGAGGTAAAGGGAACCAAATATAGTGGAGTTAGTAGGTTGGGTGCAGCCACTGGGAGCTTTGTCAGCGCGATTGAGCAGGAGTAAAACTTAGAAGCAGCCACAGCTGTGTGTAGTGAATAAGCGATGCACCTGATTAGGAACCAGCCTGTACTGTACTTTAATTAAACAATTGACTGTTACAGTAACCATGTCAACAAATAACACTCACAGGATGTCACCAGAGCTTGCAAAATGTGATGGATATTCCACTTAACAAATTGTTTGTGCTATGCGTGTACATAGCTGTCAAGTGACAGTTCTGGGAGCCACCTCGGACTGTCGCTATAGCCGAGCATTAGTAATAATGGGGTTTGTTACAGCGAGGACAACTGTACTAGCTAAAGCACCTTTCTTCTACAGCAACTGAAAATAGGAAGTATCCCTTATGTTGTGGAGTAGATTGATATCCTTTGTGCTAATGAATCTAAGAAAAGACAAAACAAAGGCACCGTCAGCAGCCTTCTTTCAGCCAGTTACGAGCTGTTGGGAGGAGAGGCTAACTAGTTTAGCACTAGAAGCCCTACAGCAGACAGTGCCCCATCTCTGCTTCTCTGTACAAATGATGGACAAAACCTAGTAGTGTTACTAATGACCTCACCACTGTAGAACAGCACATGCACATCAGGCAGAGAAGAAAATTATGTACTCACCACAATTGTTTTAATCTTCTAGAATATCTTCACTATTGATTTTCACGCCCACTCACCATCCCCTGCTCAGTCAGCCAGGGCCTCTGGGCAGCTCATCCTTTGGGTGCTGACAGTGCCACATACATTTCTGGGTGGACATCTTCCTAATCATTTCTCCAGTAGTTGTTTTCTTCTTCCCCTCTTTCCTGTTTATTTAAACAAAAAAAGGTTGGTCACTAGTTTCTCACTCACAAAAAGGGGTGGTGGTGGTTTTGTGTGCTTTTGGTGAAGCTGGCTGGCTCTTCCCTTCCCTTTTTAATTCTTTGTCCGTCCTTCTCCCTGCCTGGGTTATATCCCTTCTATGGGTATATTCCTGTTAGTTGCTTAATACAATGTGTGCCTCGGCACTATCCAGTGTAGCCCACTGAGCAGCTGGTGTGTGCTTGGGGGGTTGTACCTTTCTGGATCAGTGCATTAGCCTTCACAAATGGTACATCCTTGTGGTTTCAGAAGAAGAAATCATGTTTCTTTAATCCCTTATCTAACCCGGTTTTAATATTTTGGTTGGTATACACCTTTGTTTCTTCTCTTTGTGCTTCCAATGCTTTGACCCACTATCCTTAAGGGTGCCTGGGAAATGAACACATCTCAACTCCCTTGGACTGTCTATCCTACAACTCCAGATGCACACGTTCCACCTTTCCTCTCCTGTGTAAAAGGGGTCATGGTTTATTCAGGAGCTTACTCAGTTTCCTATCTGGTCACATGGAGTTGTCCTTTCCAGAGTCCAGGTATCAGTTCTTCTAATTTGGTGCATTGCACTATCTCATTTGTAAGTAGTCCCATTCTTGGACTCCCTCACTTACATCTACCAGAGCCACATGTTCAGGACTGCTGCCCTATTTCCTTACCATTACCCACCTTCTGTCTGACAAGTAGTATGAGGCTCTGGCTTTTCTGGGCCCAACTACCTTTGTGCCACCTAGTATGCCAAACTATTTATCCTGAATTGGTAGTCTGTTTGTTTTATTGCTATATTCTTTCCTATCCCTTTGGGCTAGAAATCTATAACCTTCTCTTTATTTCTTTCCTGGCAAACAGAACTGAGGTCCGTGTGGGACCGTTGTCTGTTATTAGCTCACGTCGTGTCACCACATGAGGTATATGCAGGCCATGTCAGTAGTCAACATGGGCTCCCTCCTTGCAAAACAGTTTCCTCCTGTAGGTTCCTAGTGCCTTAGTTTGTCCCAAGACCCAGGCGTGTGAATCAGTGGTGAAGATATTCCAAAAGGTCAATTCAGGTAAGTACTAATTTTCCTTTTTTGTTTAGGTAGAAGTGAGTCTGTTTCATACTGAGGGCTTTAAAATTGTACTAGGGTGTTATTCTTGGGTGTCCTGTGTTCCTCTAAGCATCTAGAAGAGCCTGTTGTTGGTTTTGTTATGGAATCACTTAACAAGATTGCCAAAGTCGCTCATTGATGGCATTTTAAGAGCTGCTGACACCTCACAAGAAAACATTGAGAAACATAATAATTAGGTACGATTCAGCTTGCTTTCCAAATATATTCTGTAGATTTCTCCCCAATCTTTTATTAGAGAAATTTACACAAATAAACTATCTTTATCTGTTAAGAGTTCATCTGCCTCTGTAGCTTACTCCCTATTTCATGTCATAATCCTATGTTGTGACATCACACACTGTTGCCATAGAAGTAATTGTGATGCCATGGGAGAAAGCAACAGTAATAGATGAACTCTTCTGGAACAGAGACCCTGTTTTCATGCAGATGGCCACAGTAATAAATAATGGGAGGATAAATACAGAACTAATGTAAAATATAAACTGAACTGTGTCTAAATATTGAGTTTTGTTTACGTTATCTTGAAGGTGTCAGCTGTTCGTTAACTCCTTAGGACTCTTTGTTAGATATCTGAATTGTGCAATACCCCATTAGTCTTGTAACACAGGTATGTAATATGTTTGCATCCCTGCTGTAATATGCAGAGTTCAGTTAAATATATATTCTATGCATGGAAGCTGTCTGTATTCTTAGTAATAAAATGAATAAATACAGTGTTAAAACATTTGTTGCAAACCCAGATCATCTTCCAAGTATCCATCTTCTCCATAGATTCCCACGAATGGGTCTGTGCCATTGGAGCTAGAACTTTGCAGGAGCCAGAACATTTCTATATGGCTAGCAGCCTAGTAGGCCCCACGCCGTCATCGCATGCACCCACTGTTGTGCAACAGCAGCAGTCCCCATCCGCTCAGTTCTTTTTCCCAGACGTTGAATGCACAGCAGCAACAATGCAACTCTCCATTTCGTGGCCAGAACTTCATCTGTATAGTGACATGGTTCAGTTCTTTGTTTTTGTTTTAAATACATTAGATTTTATCTTTGTTTCAGTTTAGTTAAATACACATAAATGTACAGTTTTCTCTCAGCCCTTCTTCATGCTAATAATCAAACATGGAAGAAGGTAAGGCTCCTGAAAAGGCAAGTTGCTCCAGCACTAGAGTTGTGTCTGGCCACCATGTCTCTCTGGGTGGGTGCTGTGACAACAGGCAGTCCGGCACCTATCTGTCGAGGCACAAGTCAGGAAGTACAGGAAAACCAGGAGCAGTTTCAAAATTTGCAAATAGCATTTTATTATTAATAACAGCAAATAAAAATACAAATTGTGCATTATAACTATTTACAATGGCAGTAAAAACATAGAAAACAGAGTCATCTTTCTGAGTTTTTCTTCTCGATTCCAAATCTCAGTCTCTCTCTCTCTAGCAAAAGCATTCCTGCTCTTTTATAAGTCTGTGCCTGGGAAACTCGTTAAGAAAACAGCATGTTTCTCACACAATGTTCTTGCAAGTTTCCTATGTTCTTACAGGTGCAGCAAAAGAACATAATGACCCAGAACTGACCTCTTGTTTACAGCTCTCCAGAAGGCTTAAAACATCATCTCAGGTTAACCCTGGAGTTCCAAATAGCTTTTGTTATCATTTCAACAGTATAACTATATGACAGTATAACAATTTTAAACAAAAGGATCCGGTATCAGTGACATTTCCACAAAAGATTCACATATACTTTTATACCCACAAATATGCAAGAGGGCAGAAAAGACAGAAATAGCAAGGAAGGCAGAGAGATAGCGATAGCGAGAATTGCGAAACCTTGAATGATCAGTTCCTAGGTCTCTCAAAAACTTTGGTTGCGCAGACAGACAGAAAAGGAGAGGAAAGAACAGATCCTTGCATTTAACCTCTTTCTACATAACAAATGGGGACAGGGCCTTATTCAACCCTGTCACACTTATCACAATGGATAAGTCTTCCAGGGTCACAAAGAGAAACTGTCCAGATCCCACATCCTCGTCATTGGGGTGTTTACACTGTTCAGCCTCGTCCTCCTCACTAAAGCATAAGGAAGAAATGGCATCTGTCGGTCATCCTCTGATCCTTCTGCTGTGAGAGACTTCAGGGACATCTGGGCCTTCCAACAGGGTGGGGGGAGGACTCAGATGGGCAGGTGGCTTTGTGCAACTCCTGTGGAGCAGTGGATATAAGCGTATACATGTAACAGTACTGTTTTGGGGTTGTTGAGCTGGCGCTGTCTTGGTGCCACTTGGCGTGGGTGTGCGACTGATTCGGACTTGACCTTTGGGCTGGGGCTACTGTTGGCGACACCAGTGCCTGACCAGCATGTGGTGTTGCCTCTGTCCCCTCCTGGGACTGGGACAACCACGATGTAAGTAAGAAGAGTTTATTTAATCCAGCCCCGCCCCGGAGCCCTGAGCACTGTACAAGTAGGTAAGAAACGCCTATCACAATAAATAAACATAAAATGAATATTGAGATAAAACAGTTAAAATCCAATTTAAATACAATTTTCAGCAGGTTCCTGTCTTAACTCTGAATAATCTGGAAACACTTCCTAAAAAGATGAGCCTTCAAAGCCCGTTTAAAAACCTCTACCGATGGTGCCTCCCTCAAAGATTTTGGTAACAAGTTCCACTGCACCAGGCCCACCACCTCAAAGGACTGATCACCAGAGGACTTAAGGCGGTCTCTGGGAACCACTAAGGAGGCCTTCAGTAGAGGGAAGCGGCGCATTGGATGGGCAGGAATCAGGTGGTCTTTTCAGGTAGCCAGGGCCGGATCCATGTAGGATCTTATAGGTGAGAAAGCCCACCTTGAAGATAATTCTCTATCCAACCCGGCAGCCAGTGCAGTTCACTCAGAACCAGGGTCACATGACAGGACCTCGAAGACCTGTCAGTAACCTGGCTGCAGAGTTCTGCACTACCAGCAACCACTGGAGAACCCTCCAGTGAGCCAGAGGTACAGAGCATTGTAATCAAGCCATGATGTTACGAATGCATGCACCAATGAGAGCAAGTCATCAGGTGAAATCATAGCTGTAATCCAGGCATCATTCCTCAAGTGGTAAAAACCACTCCTGAAAACCGATGACACCTGGGCCTCAAGTGTCAATCCATCATCGAGGACGATGCCCAATTTTTCACCTTGGTTGGCGCTGCCAGAAGTGGGGCAGTAATCCTTTTCTCATCCCAGCAGCATCCACATTCCACCAGTGGCCAGGCTTAGTCACTAGTACCTGCATCTTGTTGGGATTAAGTCTCAGCCAGCTAGAAGACATCCAGTCGTGGATCTCAGCCAGAATTTGTTTAGCACCTCCACGGTGCCATCTGTCCCAGGTGCAAATGACATACAGCTGGTGTCTTCTACATAGCAGTGAAATCCCAAGCTGTACTGTCTAAGGATCTCATCCAGGGAAACATGTACACTACAAACAACGCAGCTGATGGGATCGAACCCTGGGGAACTCCTGGGAAACATGTACACTACAAACAACGCAGCTGATGGGATCAAACCCTGGGGAACTCGAAAGGCCTGTCAGTAACCTGGCTGCCGAGTTCTGCACTACCAGCAACCACTGGAGAACCCTCCAGTGAGCAGGGGCTTTGGGCAGGATGAGAAATTTCCCATCACCACCCTCTGCATCCTGCCTGTAAGAAAGGACTCGAACCAGTTGATGACTGTACCAGTGAGTCCACAGAGCTTCCTTACGTAATACAGCAGCACTACATGGTCCATGGTGTCAGATGCTGAGAAGAGATCGGGAGGACGAGAATTGATTGCCCCTCTATCCCTCACCCTGAAGCAATCATTTTACACTCTAACCCCGTCTCAGTGCTATGTCTTGACCTAAACCCAGACTGGAATGGCTTACAGATGTCCTAGGTCATAGGTGTTTTTCGAGCTGCAGAGCCACCCATTCTCAGTAACTCACCCAGAAATTAAAAAGTTAGAGATAGGTCTATAATTTGCCAAGATGTCAGGGTCAAGAGGAAATTTCTTTAGGAGGGCTATCACAAGCACTTCTGTCGGGGCGGAGGGGCATCCTCCAAAAGCAAACACTAGGCAATCTCAGCGAACACTGGACCAACAAACTCAAACATATCCCACTAGGAGATGAGTCAGGACTGGGTCCAGTTCTCAATAGGTGGGCAGCAGCTTGAAATCACCTCACAGACCTCAGCCACCCAACTGGACTGAACTCGCCTCAGACACGCTTCGTCACCGTGAGGGCTGCAGTTGCCCTGTTGGGAAGATCCCAGCCCTGATGGAGGACACCCTGTCAGAGAAGAAACAAGCAAATTCTCTCGACTGAGTGACTGAAGTTGTTTTGTCAGCTGAAGACAGGCAGGATCTAGAAGCCTGTCTACAACACGCAAAAAGCAGATCTGGTCTTTTCTCCCTGCAGCAATCTCCCAGACAGGAACTCTGTCTTCTTACGGTTGACTGCCCTTTGATAGTCACCGTAGTGAATTTTCAAAGCCAGTTTGTCGTCCTCTGGCTGAAACTTCCACCAACAACACTCCAACTGGCTCCCTTGGGGCAGGTGGGGTCATTGACATCAGCAGTGCTATGTGCTGCCGAGATCACCCCTGCACTGTTGGCCCTTCAGCCCTCCTTTTTACTACTCTTAAGTGAGAACGGGACAGAGGGAGACGAGTCTGGTCTGGACTGCATCACCTCCAATGGTGAGGATAATGTACAAGAGTCCAGAGAACATGGAACCAGTTCCTGTCACTGTACCTCATGAGGATCTCTTCTTCTTGGCTTTGCTTAGAACTATGCACTCTGCATTGTATTTCGAGCCAGCAGCCACAGACCAGGCTGCAATCAGTAAATTACAGCCACTTCCTTGAATTTTCTTCAAGAAAAATCTATACTAAAGATGTATTCCATTACTTACCCATCTACCAGTAAGAACTCAACATTTCACCACTTGGCTTCATCTGGAGTGTGAGAGACTTCTCTACTTACTTGTTCCTTGGCTAACTCCAAATACTTTTTCAGTACATTTTTCAACTAAGGCCCTTTCATTTTCAGATGCAAAAGAGCCATCCTATGTTTCGAAGTGCTTAAACTGTGCACCTGATTGTACATAAGTAGTTTTCATGCTGTGGCACTAGGCGGCTTAATATGAGCAACATGTTAAACTGCTAATCAGAGCTAAGATTTAAGAACAACATTAAGCGTCATAGAAAAAGCTGCTGATGAAGCGAGGGGTAAAAGTTGAGTTTTTGGGGTTTTGTAACTCTTATTTTGCTCCCAAGCCCTGAACTCTCTCAGGCTTCCAAGCTCACAGGCACTTCTGCTTCTCACCGTGATCCTGCCTTCCTCAATTATATTACTGCCTTCTCACATGTTCGTGACTTCAGTCAGGCGGACCCTAGCTCTGGGCACCCCTGGGAGCAGGCACACCAAAACACACTGTCTGGAGTCTATGAGGAGACCAAAGGGGTGGAGGCAAGGATCCAGTGTTGGGCGTGGCGCGGCACTGTGGGAACCATCACCTTTCAGGGCTGGGGGGTTTCTGTACTTGTTTTTGTCCCCTCCTGCCGAGCTCCACCAATGCCATACAGCGAGCGATGCTTGTTCTGAACTATCCCGACAGTCGCCAGGGAGTCGGCGCTAAGAGTATGCGATACCCCTACACCCTCTCCAGGAAAAGCGTCGCCTCAGACATATTCTCTTCCCCTACTGACCCCTCGACGGCCCAGGCTCATTCCCAAACCTGGGTCATCAGCAAGGTAAGGCGACTAGTGCCTTAACGCTTAGTGCCACCGGCCAGCCCGAAATGTTGAGTTTTTATTGGTGGATGGAGAAGTAATGGAATATATCTGAAGCAAAGTTGTTTTAAGAAGAAAATTCAAGGGAGTGGCTGTAATTTCTTGACTGTTTTGGAACGTTAAAGAAGCTAGTTACACCTCCCAGTGACCATATGAACTTTTAGGTGTGCGTAGGGACGGTTTTGGAGAAAGAAACGTGCAGTGCCTAAATCTAAGCCCATGTATTTCACTTGGCCAACAGCAGATGCCATTGTTATTCTGGCTGAGAATGACAAAGCCATACTGTGCAAGGTAGGCACCATGGGCAAGCTGATGTATGCCTCGGCTACCCTTGGCATGAGGGCAGCTACCAGGGCCAGTTCTCCAGATACAAATAGGCTGCCATTTTGTACAAGCTTAAGTCTCTGTTGGAGGCCCTGCCAGACATGGAGGAAAACAAGAGATGCTGCTAGCTATTAAACAAGGTACTGAATTTAACAGCCATGAGCTTAAAGTCTGCATGGATGCTTTTGATGCAGCAGCTTGCTCTGAGCCTACAGGTATTTGCAGTAGATGGCACTCCTAGCTGTGGACTGCTCGCTTCACCCCAAACGTCCAGCAACAGATAATTAATGTGCTGTTTGGTGGCACCTACCTGTTTTACTATCAGGGGAGCAGTCTTTAAAGAGTCTAATGAAACAAGAATGACTCTTAAAGACTGCCAGGCCAGCTCTCTGTAATCCACAAAGGGGTAGAGGATGCAGATCTTTTCTCAGTGAGCAGTCCTTTTATAGTGGGTTGGGGAGCCCAAAACAGTAAATCCAGACTCTGAAGAAAGCGCAGCTAAAGGCACAGGTGCCAAGAGTGCTCAGTGCCACCATCTGAAGCTCTGAATCCAGGCCTGCTTCAGCTGCCTGAAAGGGACCACTGTCCCAAGTAGGGGAAGCCTAACCAAATTTTACCGTCAGGACGAATTCATCTCGACAGACAAGTGAGTTCTAAGGATCATCTAAGAAGAGTACTCCCTGGAATTAGTGGACCCCAACACGCACACAACAGTCTTCCCAGAAGGCAGCTCACTTATCAGAGCTGGCACAGGAGATTGCAGACCTTCTGAGAAATAGTGCGTGGAAATAGTGCCAGAGTCTGAATGGAACACGGGATTCCGCTACTGATTCCCAGTACTAAAGAAATACAGGGCCATGTGCCCCATCCTCAGCCTCAGAAATCTGAACAGATGACATGAAAATGCCTACATTTCTGCATGGAAGGGCATCACTGCCACTTCAGAGTCCTACACTTTGGGCTTTCCTCAACACTGCAAGTCTTCACAAAGTGCTTTGCAATAATTGCAAGGCACCTCAAAGCTAGGATTCAAGTTTTCTCATATCTTTTTGTGGACCGGCCATCCTCTACTCCACTCCAACCACCTGCTCCGTTTCCACTTCCACCCTTGTCCCCGTGGTACCCCAGGCTTACCCCCAGGCAGGCTACGCACCGGACAAGCCCTTCTGCGATGGGAGAAGGTGTCCATGGGAACAACTCCACCAACATTGCCTCACTGGCTTTCCCAGGGTGAGGTTCAGGATCGGCACCTGCAGAGCTGTACTTGGTTGGGCGGAGGCCAGGGAATCTTTGAGGCCAAGTACTGTAGGTGAACTTAATTCCGGGCAGCCAGCAGTTTTGAGTGCTTTTTCCCCAGGGAAGGGGCGCAAGAGACGACCTGCGCTGATCACTCTACTCCCGAATAAGGAGAGCAGTCCCATGGACACTCAACTCATCACCCGGTCGCCGTTGCAGAGTGGGTGTCCACGGGACTGCTCTAAGTTTTCCCATATCTAGCGACTGATTAATATCAGGCCCTTCCAGACAGGAGGCAGATCAGGCAGAGACCACTGCCTCTTAATTCATTCCTAGCATTTGTAGGAGTCTTTCTGAAAACCTCAAAGTCTCAGCTGATGCTTCATAGGAACTGCTTTTCATAGGAGCTGTTCTGGACAAAACCTGGGTTTGGGCTGTCTCCCAGACAGCAGACTACAGGCAGTCTTGCAGATGGCATGCTACATCAAGGAATGCAAGACTGTGCCAGCCCACTCCATGCAGCACATGCTGAGTCTGCTAGCCCCTCAGTGTTCACAGTGCCTCTGGTAAGGCTGCACATGAGAGCTACTCAGTGGCTGCTCAGTACCTAGTGGTCACAGGCCTCACCCTCAGGACTATCCATTCAGGTGACGGTCCCTGATGTGGAGGACAGCCTGCTCCAGGGCTTTCCGCTCTCCCCACTGGAGCCGGAGTTGTCTTGCCATGGATGTCTCCTTGATGGTGTGGGGTGCCCACTGTCAAGGCCTACAGACACAAGGTGTCTGGGACTCATCAGAAGCACATTGCCACGTCAGTGTGTTGGTGATGTGCAGTTCTCTACGGTCTGAAAGCAGTAGTGGATTTGGTGAGCTGAAAGACAGTGCTTCTTAACAGAGGCAGTAAATCTGTCATGTACTCCATCAGCAAAGCAAGGAGAAGCATACTGTAACCTCTCTGCAGGGAGGCAGTGAGTGTGTGGGATTGGTGCCTAGAGCAATCTTATCTGCCAGGGGTCCAGAATGTACTGGCAGATGAATTAAGTCAAAGAGAGGCAGATCCTTTCGCGTTGTCACTAGAACCAGACATTGAGATCCTGTTAACGACGAGTGGGGCACCAAAATGTGAACCCTTTTGCATCCCCACTCAATACCAGACTGTCTTGATTCTGTTCCAGAAATCTAGAACCTGGCATATTCTTTCAGGATGCATTCAGACTGCCATGGCAAAGCAGTTTCTGTATGCATTCCTTCCACTCCTCTCATTCAGAGAGTTTTTCAAATTGAGGTGCATGTACTTTCTGAGAGGTATCCTTCATATGAAACCTCCTGTCTGTAATCCTCTCCCCATGGGACTTGAATTTCATACTTGGAAAATGTACCTTTTCTCTGTTTGAGCCTTCCGTGCCTTGTCGCCCCGCTTTCTTCTTTCATGGAGAACGTTATTTTGGTTGCCATGACCTCTGCTCAGTAGAATTTCTGAGTTTGAGGCTTTAATTGATGAACCTCCTTATTTCATTTTTCACAGTCTTTACATATCAATCCTAAGTTTTACTGAATGTGGTCTAAGAATTTACACCAACCAAATGATCCGCATTCCTGTTTATTACCCTGAGCATGGCATTAAGGGTGAGGCATTGCCGTGCTCTAGATGTACATAGAACACTGAGAGACAATGTTAATCACACTCAGAGCTGCAGAAAGACTTCTCAGCTTTTAGTTTCATTCACCTCTTGGAAAGGGGTGCACCTTTTTCCAGAAAGGCCTGTGTAAATGACTGGCTGTGTAATTTTTGAGCTCCAGGAATCAGTCTTCACCACTGATTCACACTGATGGGTTCTGAGACAGGCAGAAACCATCAGTGTGAATCAGTGGTGAAATATTCCTGTAAGATCAAGAATTACAGTGAGTACGTAACTTTCATTTATAGGAAGCACAATAAGGAACTTGTTTGTGCTGTTCATGGTCATTCCACAAGGGTATGGCCAGATTTTACTTGAGATACAGCTCTTGCAGCAGGTTAGACCATTGGGACTGAAGCCATCAGGGGCAGGACCCCACTAAAAACTTCTAAATAGCTACATACAGCGGGGACCACCCACAAATGTTAGCCCTGCCCCCAACATCCCTTACATCATAAAATGGACGGTCCCCAGCATTCCTCAGTTCCTTTCCGCCATCAACTCACAAGCATCGGCTCCACGGACGCCTTCAGCAACCGCTCAATGCCATACTTAAGTACTGTGTTTCTGTATTATTTTTCAAAAGTTTGTTGTTTTCCATTTATTTATTTCTGCATGTTGTTTTCCCTGATGTTCTCCGTAGAAAGGCACTCGCCTAAGTGTGCCTGTGGCAAACCGATCCTGTTTAAGGACAGCCACGCGGACTGTGTGCTGTTCCTGGGCCCAGAGCAGCGACACCAAGGCCTGTCCTATTTGTCAGAAATTCAACAGTAGAACAAGGATCTGCCGCCAAAAGTTTTGAGACCTGCCTCCTCAAACAAAAACTAGCAGCCATGCAGAAAAGTACCTCGTCCAGGGAAGGCCCTCTCATAAGTCAGGAAAACATAAGGATAAAAGGAGGGAAAGGGAGAAAGAGCATGCCCCATCTAAGTCCAAACGCTATACTCCAAGGGAGTTCGACTTGGCCAGCCACTCTACACGCCTCCGCTCCCGGTCTAATGCCCAGAAACCTCCAACCAAGGTCCAGACATCGAATGGTTCCAGTTCGGGAACCACGCCCAGACTTTGAAGATCCAACCCCAGGTTCATTCTACTAGCCGGTCTTCTGATCCATAGGCGGTCTTCCCTACAGACCGCCCAGTAAAATCACCCTCCATGTCTGCCTCAGCGGGCTCCGACTCCTGGACCAGTGCCAGGGCGCCGAACGGTCTAGGTCAACCTCTCAGCCCCCAGAAGTCTCACGTCCTTGGGAATATCCGCAAATGGACCACAGACCAGACATCTGTTGAGAACCACGGAGCTCGGACCAGATGTCCGTTAAGAGGACCACAGACCAACGGTGACCGCCAAGGACCGCACCCCAATGACAGGATGAGACAACGCCACCATACCAGAGGTCAGTCCGTCCTGACAGACATACAAAGAGGACACCGCCGGGTCAGACATCTGAGTGACAACCCGACGCCTGTCGGCCTAGAGGATACAGACCTAATGCATGAACCAACAACATCCGAGACCAGACGATGGGTGCGCGGATCACTGCCAAAAGACACAGGCGATGGCCAGGCTTCTCAGCCAGTGGCAGGCCAAACCACTGGTCTGTAGATATCTGAGGTCAAGTACCTGTTATCCTATCAGTGGCAACAATCCGGAAGGATGTAGTCCCACTCAAGGTGCCTCCACAGACCAGCTCTCCACCACGGACTCCTAGCCCCTGCCTAGAGAGAAAAGCCCTGTTCCACACAGGGCCGCTTCAGAAGAAAAAGAAGTAGCTGAGGTCTCCTTCCAAGACCCTTTCCTGCTCACCAAGTGTGCATAAAAGAAGCACCGTGAGGAGGTTGGATTCTTCCTCCTCAGAAGAGGCATATACTCATCGGATTCTTCCTTGAGATCTAGCTCTCAGTTTAGCATTCCTTCCCGGATCTGAAGGATTTACCAAGGTTCCTCCAGATGACCCTACTTTCATGGATATAATGAGACATATTCAAGATAATATGGAGTGAAACACCGAGGATTTGGATCCGAACAGTACCCGTCCTCAAAATATCTGTGCCAGAGATCTCAAACCAGTGGTGGTACCCCCACTGGTAGATACATTTCAGGACATGACCAAGGCAGCTTGAAGCACCCTTATACGCCTTCTGCGGCCCCCAAAAGGCTGACCACCTATACAGGGCTCCATTAGAAGACCCTAACCCGTAGCAGATTCTGTGATAATCACTGCCACACATGACCGGTCCCAGAGGCCAAAACACTTAAGCACCCAGCCTCCAGACCGAGAATCAAAGCAGCTCAATTCTTTGGGCAGAAAATGTATGTATCTGCCACATGCTGTGTCCGCTCCTTGAACTTCCTAACCCACATGGTCCAGTTTCAGAACGCCTGTGGGAGCAAGGATTGGACATGGTTAGAAACCTACCTGAAGGAGACCAGAAGGAAGAGCTGGTGAAGCTCTTACAGACAGGCTCTGACATGTACACACAGGTGCTCAGAGCAACATATAAGACTCATGTTTCAGCTGCCAGAGGAGCAGCAGTGGGTGTATGCCTTAGACGACACTCCTGGCTGTTGGTCTCGGGCTTCACGAAGACATCCAGACGGGTATTCTGGACATTCCCTTTAAAGGCTCTGTTCTTTTGGAGAAGATTCCAAGGATTATAACAAAACTACAGGATGCTGGCAGTGTACAAACCAAAACCATTTCGAAGACAGCACCGCTTTCGAGGAAAACGGGGCAACAGTCTAGGTTCGCCAACAGCAGAGAGGTAGCTTTACCTGCAAAGGCCCCTGTCTGACAGTAGGAGGCACAGGAGCAAGAAATGCCAAGCCATCCCAGGCAGACCTCCCTGCTCCTCCACAGCCTTTGTAGAGCCCTCCTCTCCCACCTGTCCAGGCAGAAGAGGCGGTCAGGGGTCACTTCTCAAAACATCTAGAAGGGTGGCAGCGAATTATTTCTGACCAGTGGGTTCTTCAGTTGGTTCAAAGAGATCACTCTATCGAGTTCACCAGCAATCACCATCCAGGCCACCCCTTCTCTCCCAGTATTCCAACCAGCATGCCATACTGATCGAGGAGGAAATCCAGGCCCTTCTAGTGAAAGAGGGCATAGAACATGTCCCTTGGATTCAATGAGGGAAAGGTTACTTATTCTCATATTTTCCTAGTACCCAAAAAAGACATGGGATCTACGCCCATCCTGGACCTCAGCGATCTCAACACCTTCATGGCATACAAACGCTTCAGAATGGTCACTTTGCCTAGATTGATCCAGATGCTATGCCCGAACACTTGGCTCGCATCGTTGGATATGCAAGATGCCTATCTCCACATTCCAGTCACAAAACACCACAGGAAGTTTCTTGTTCGAATCGGGACACATTACCAGTTTCCAGGCACTGCCATTCCGGGTCTGTCATTGGCACCAGAATCTTCACCAAATGCCTTAGCAGTAGTAGCCGCGCCCTCAGGAGGATGGGCCATTACATATTCCCTTATCTGGATGACTTGCTCCTCACTGCCCTCGTCCCAGGATGGGGCTAAATGAAGCACTACAAAGACACCGCTTCAATCTTCAACGAAGTGGTGTCACCATCAGCCTGTGAAAATCACTTGTCACTCCATGCCAAAGGCTGCAGTTATTGGCACAATCCTGAACACAACCAGAGGGAAGGCCTTCTTGCCAGAGGACAGGGCAGATCACCTAAGAGGTTTAACCAGGAACATCCTGGGGCAGAAACGGATCACAGCAAGGACCGTGTTGTGTCTTTTAGCCTACATAGCAGCTGCTGTAGCCACAGTTCCCCATCACTTCTCCACATGAGAACCATTCAAGTGGACACTCCAAGTCCAGTGGGCCACTGCCAGGACGACTCAATCTGCTGGTCTCGGTCTCCGCTCAATACACAGAGTCCTCCAATGGTGGCTAGTTCCAGAGCACCTCGCAGGGAGTCTCCTTCCTGTTGACAACACCATCACAGATCCTAACTACAGATGCCTCAGAATCTGGTTGGGGTGCCCATCTAGGCAACAGGACGACATCAGGATTATGGTCTGGCACAGAAGGGGCCCTTCACATAAATGTCCTAGAGATGAGGGCAGTCCTCTATGCCCTGCAGGCGCTGCAGACCGACCTACTCCTGGGACACCTACTGATCAGACAGACAGTATGTCAATAGCGCTCTACATCAACAAGCAAGGAGGCACCCATTCATTCCAACTCCGCCGGGAGGCGATGAGAGTATGGTATTCGGCAGTAGACCACAGTATATCACCCTGTCTGCAGTTCATGTTCCAGGAATACAGAACACGCTGGTGGATCTGCTTAGCCAATCCAGATCCAGCACACACGATTTGGAACTTCTGCAACAAGTAGCAGAAACTCTGTTCGCAAAATGGGGAACTCCAGAACTAGATCTCTTCACCTCCCCATACAGTGCAAAACTGCCCAATTTCTTCTCGCTAGATCCAGGGCGTGGTGTTTTCTGGTGAGACGTGTTGTCCCTCTCCTGGACAGGCACATTCCTTTATGCCCTTCCCCACTGATCCAGAGAGTTCTGCTCAACTGCAAGCAGAAGGGCAGACATGATTCTAATGGCCCCATATTGGCCCAGACAGATTTGGTTTCCTTACTCCAACATCTAGCGAGTGGTCCTCCATTCCCCCTAACTCTTAGCAGACTTACTGTTGCAGAGCAACAGATCACTGGTCCACCCGAACTGCGCATCCTTACACCTGCATGCCTGGCTCCTGAAGACTTAGTGATTTCGCCATGGAGTCTTAAATAGAGTGGCTGATATCTTCGAGGCAGCAAGGAAAACCCTCTATTAGAGCCACGTATGCCATGAAAGGATGACATTTTTGCCTTTGGTCCTTGGCCCGTGGCCTGGACCCTTTGTCTTGCCCGTGAACTCGGTCCTAGAGTACCTTCGCCTCCCTGTCAGACACAGGGCTGTTACTCCTCTATAAAGGTGCATCTCTCAGTATTATCAGCATACCATGCACCTTTTGGAGATAAATCTCTAGCCCAGTTGGACCTGTCATGCACCTTTCTGCGTGGCATCCTCAACCTGACACCACCCATTAAGGACCCGATCCCTCCTTGAACCTTCTTTTCATTCTGGAACAGCACACAGTACCCCTTTTGAACCGGGTTGTGGATTAAGCTATGCCTTCTCTCTTAGAAGGCATATTTTTAGTTGCTGTTATTTCTGCCAGAAGAATTTCAGAGCTCCGGCACTTATGTGCAAAGAGCCATATATGGTTTTTCGTAAGGACAGGGTTTCCTTAAGAACTAATACTAAATTTTTACCTAAGGTAGTGTCAGAGCTTACTCTTAACCAAGAGATTAACCTTCCTATTTATTATCCAGAGTATTCCAATAGAGGAGAGGCTCTTGCACACTGTGGATGTGCACAAGATATCTGCACCTCTGACTAGAACCAGACTCCACAGAAAGTCAGATCAGTTATCTGTCTTGTTCGGCTCCAGGATGCTAGGGAACCTGTATCCAAACAGACAGTTTCAAAAGGTTTGGTAAACTGCATTGTGTTACGCCATCAGAAGCAGAACAAACCCTTACCAGGACTGGTAAAGGGTCATTCCACCAGGGGTAGTAGCCTCATTTGCCTCCCCTGAGGAATGTATCGGCTTAGACGCCTGTGCAGCAGCTACTTGGAGTACTGTGCACACATTCATCAGACACTACAGTCTGGACATTACCTCCAGGCGCAGAGCTGGCTTTGGCCTTGCCATCCTGCAGGGGCTACTTCCATGAAGGTTTCCTTCACCCTCTCCATTCCTCCTCCCTTTAGGGGCTACCGACATTGCTTGGGACTCTGTCCTAATGGTGTAATCACTGCAAGAACTGTATCTCGAGTACAGTTACGTAAGAACTTCCCGTAACAGTAGATCTTTGAGAACAGCTCTTGCAGCAGGTACTTTCCCACCCACTGCTCTTGGATGTCATCTGCATTGGCAACATAATTATTGGTTTTCCTTGAAAGCAAATCCTCAGTCTCCCTTCAGGATTTATATCACTATGCCGGAGTCTCCAGCAGGAGAACTGAGGGATGCTGGGGACCACCCCATTTATGATGTAAGGGACATCGGGGCAACATCGGTGGGTGGTCCCCGCTGTATGTAGGTAGCTAGAAATTTCCCATGGGTCCTGCCACCTGATGGCTTCAGTCCTGATGGTGTAACCTGCTGCAAGAGCTGTTCTCAAAGATCTACTGTTACGGTAAGTTGTTACATAACTGTATTTCTAGGATCGTGGATATATTCTATCCACACTAGTTGGCATTTCCCTTAAATCTTGCCAGATGGTCTAAAAGCTGGCTCCTCCCACCCACCCGGTGGTTTGCCTCAACTCCGCCCCATGACATCAGATCTTCTTCCGCTGGAAGATTCGGGTTACCCTTTACCGCCTCCTGCGTGAGTATGCCCTGGTGCTTAATCCTTCAGCTAGTTTGCTGAAAATCAAACTCATTAGAATTTCCCCACGTAATTTTGCAAAAGCGACCATGATGGAGGACAAATCCCCACCCAGTTTCTGCCGGTGCCCCTGTGGGCAGACTTTGTCCTGTACTGACTGCATGCCACGTAACCTACTGCCTGGACCATGCATGACCCCAGGCCTGCGAATTGTCACGCTTTTCATTCTACAGTTTTGGATGATTGCCTTGCACATTTGCAGCTCGGATTTCCAGAAAACATCAACTCGCCGTCAAATCTAAAGATGCCTGTCGGTGGTTTCCGTGAGTCAAGAGATCCGCTGAACAATTGGAGCGGATGAAGGCCTTCGAGGAAAAGGCAGCTGATGCTGCCGACCAGTCATCTTCAGTCTTCGCCTTTGTCTTACTCAATCTGGGCACTTCCTTCTCTGGATACTTTAACAAGAGGTGCCAGTCTCTCCCGACTAAAGGAGAGGGCCGTCCAGTTTGCACACCTTCTGGTCCTGCAGGAAGGACAAAGGATCGAAGAAGGTTCTTCGCTCGCTCGACGCTCTTGGAACAGAGAGAGAGATCTCGCCCAGGAGTCTTTCAGGTCAACATCAGTCAAAGTTGCAACCTCTGCCACTGGGTTCACGGTACCCCGTTAGGCCAGTCTGCTCAGACAAGGGGCGGCGGCCAGGTTGAAATTGTAATCGACCTCATCGCCTGATGAGGCCGACAATTTTTGTTTAGGACTGGGTCCTGCCGATCACCAAGGAGGAGATCCAGCCTGCTGGGACTCCACCTGTGGTCACTGTCCCTGACCTGGAGGAGCTGAAGTTCTCCCGCCCTTCCAAGCACACCTGCTGGGAGGGGGCCCTCGACGGCTGAGGTCTCGACACCTTGACTGACAGGTCGAGGAAGGTCTCCTAAGCGGCACTTCAAGAAGAGGCGACACTGCCATTCATCCTCGTCCGCTTCTGGATGAGGAGGGCTTCACAACTGGCATCGCTACTAAAAGGACCTTATGTGGCAACAGCTCATGCTGTCCAGTCTGAAGTCAACCCCGGGTTCTACTCCTGCCATCACTTGGCTGCTGCCTTCCAGGCCAACGCAGACTCCTTCGGGGCCAGTCAACACCGCCTCCTGGCTCGCCGGGCCGGCCGCCCTTTCCACCCATCCTAGTGGAGCTGCCACCTAAGCAGCCTCCTTCAGGGTCTCCGCCAGACTCTGTCACCCTCATTCCGAATGTCCGAGCAGGTCAGAAGTGACTCCAGCAGTCAGCCGCATTATCCAGACTCGGGGTCTTAGGATTCGGACCTGAATTCACGCCCTGTGATGATTCCATGAGTCTGTCGATGGAGGAAAGTCCCACATCCTTCCTCGGCATCCTTCGTCCTCATCTCCGAATCAACGGGATGCCCTTGAGCCTGTTGAAAAATAGGCCAATACCCTCTGTGATATTCTCAGGAAAGGAGGTCCCAGTGGCCAAAGCCATAGTTGGCCTGGCCTTGGAGCTTTTGCAGCACCCAGCCTTCTGCCCTGCACCTTAGGTTCATATGGCCCGCAAGTGCAGTTCCCATCAGCCCCTTTGGGGTTTACACAGCATCCCTCGGCTGAAGGATTGGTGACTGAGTCTGTGTTTCGCACTCTGGCAACTCAGGAGATACGGATAGACCACCGGACAAAGAGTCTAAAAGTTGGACCATTCATCCAGAAAGATCTGTGCTGCTTCCTCGCTTGTCCCGACAAGTGGGAGTCCCGTCATTCTGGCACACTTCGCCCACTTTCTGGATGAGGTGTTCATCATCTCCCATGGACCTTCACACCACGGTCAAGCAGGTCTTTGACCAGGGTTGGGCTGTTGCCAAACAGCAACTCCAGACAGCCCTGGATATGGAGGATTCTGTGCCCGCTCAGTGGCAGTCACCATGTGCCGAGGCCCAGGCTGAGAGTCTTGACCTTTACAACAGACACCCAGCACAAACCAGTGGATCGCCTTTCCTGTGTACCGATTTGTTCGGTCCATGAGTCAATGGTCACTCCAGTGTATTGAGAAATTCAGTACCACCTTGACTCACATTTCCACCCAGAAAGTACCCAGGTTCTAAAAAGCAGCAGAAGAAGCAGCTCGGGCCTTCTGGCCCTGCGCCAAGCAGCCCCAGTATCAATCTGGGAAGCTGCAGCAGGCTCATACTTGCCCCTTGGCCTATATCCAGGGCTTTGGCAAACCGTAAGTCCAGAGGTAGGGTCCCGCAGCCCCTCCGCCGTCCCTTCATCCTCCAAGCCAAGACAGTGACTGGTTGAGGGCAGCCACCCTATGCCAGTTATGGCCACTCTGGGTCCTCGAAGTGGTTGGCCAGGGTCTGCCTCTGGAATTCGAGCAGTGCCCTCAAGCTGAGCCCAGCGCCCACGGTAGGAAAAGATATCCGCTCATACTCTGTCAGCTCCAGAGACGATAATGCCCAACCTCCACAAGGAGGTAGTGGTCAGAGTCGAGTTCCCCCTGTCAACCCATGGTTTCGCCTCCAGGTACTTCCTAGTCCCGAAACAGATGGGAGGATGGCATCCCATTCTGAATCTGCATGATCTGAATCAGTTTCTTAGATCTCGCACCTTTCGGATGGTGACTCTGTCCCAGATTATACTCTTCTCTCGAGCAGAACATGTGGTTCTGCTCACTGGATCTACAAGACATATTCTTCCACGTCCCAATCCATCCATCCCACCAAAGGTTCCTCCACTTTAGGGTGGAGGGAACTTCATGAAGTTCCAATCCATGCCATTCGCCTGTCATCAGTCTCCAGGGTCTTCACAAAATGATAACAGCGGTGGCAGCCCATCTTTGGCGCCGAGGGGTCAGGAGGTACCCTTACCTTGACGATTGGCTTTCCAAACCTGCTTCAACCTTGGCCTCCTGGTCAACAAGGCCGGGTCAGAACTTGTGCCCTCGCAGGTGATTTGCTTCATCTGAGCAGAGCTCAACTCTTTCCCAGCCAGAGCCCAGCTCTAGCAGAAAAGGAGGTGGTTCTCTCCTCCTTACCTGATCATTTTTGTTGGGCAGTTGCACCTGCCCAGGACGCCCCACGACTTCTGGGTTACATGGTGGCCTGCACCTCCATGGTCTGATGGGCCCGTGGCATATGAGCCCTTCAGTGGAGCTGGCCAGCCAGTGGTCTCAATGTCACGGTCTTTTCGACTAGCTGGTCGCCAGACCTCAAGATGTCGGATGCCCTCCAGTGGTGGACCGGCCCTGGAACATCTGCAGGAGGGATCCTGCTTGTCTGCTCCCGAGATGACAGCCTTCCTGATGACCGATGCCTCTCTCATGGGCTGGGTGCCCACATGGGGAATCCTAGAGTCTGCGGACTATGGACCACCGAGGAATCTCGATGTCGCATCAACCTGTTGGAGCTTCGAGCAGTTCAGCTGGCGCTGACTGCATTTGCTCAGGTCCTTGGGTCAGGTGGTTCAAGTCCAGATGGACAACACCATGACCATGTACTAACTCAACATGCAGGGCGGCACGCGCCCAGGCCTCTGTGTAGGGAAGGTCTCTGCATCTGGACCCTCATGAGCCAACTAGGGCAGAACTTCTAGACATCCATGTGGCGGGAGCCTTGAATCAGCTGGCGGATGCCCTCAGCCGTGTGAGCGAGGCATCCCTCAATGGTCTCTTCATCCAGAAGTAGTGCACATGCCTGTTCTCCCAGTGGGGCACCCTCAGGTGGACCTGTTCACCTCCAGGGAGAACACAGCTAAGGCTATTTCATGCCCACCCTCAGCAGGGCTCGCTGCAGGAGGATGCTTTCTCAAGACTGTGGACCCCAGGCCTCTTCTGTGCCTTCCTTGGTCCACAAGGTGCCCTCAAGTTCAGGAGGGACAAGGCACAGGTGATCCTGGTAGCCCCAGACTGGCCCCGCCAGTTCTGGTATCCAGATCTGTTCATCATCAGACTCCCGAGGCTGCTTCCAGCATACCCAGACCTGCTCTCCATCAATCAGGGGAAGGTATTCCATCCGGACCTTCAATCCTCTGCACCTGACAGCCTGGTTCCTGAGCAACTAGAGTTCCAGGTTTTGGGTCTCTCCTATGATGTACTCAGTGTAGTTGAGGCACCTAGGAAGGAGTCGACCAGGAGGTGCTGTGCCTTCAAATGGAAGAGAGTCTCCATTTGGTGTCAGGGTCAGGGCCTGGACCCTTCATCCTGTCCGGTGGCTAGCATTCTCGACTACCTTTGGTCTCTCTCCAAAGGCGTTCTTGGTCTGTGGCCTTTAAGGTGCACCTGGCAGTCATTTCTGCTTACTGGGCGCGGCCAGTCAGCAGATGCGGCATGGGAGAAGGTGGTCTGGCATTTCTTGAAGGCCTCACCACATTTCCCCTTCGGTTCGTGGAACCACCACCACTGTGGGATCTACTGCTGGTACTGGCAAGCTGTTGGGCGTTTATTCGAACCAATGCACAGGTGTGAGATGTCACCGTCATGGAAGACCGCCTTCTTGGTGGCTATCACGCCAGCCAGAAGGACTGGGGAGCTACAGGCTCTCTCTGTCGGGTCTCCCTATCTGGTCTTCCACAGGGACAAGGTTGTCGTGCCCCAACTCAAAGTTCCTTCCAAGGTTGCGCCAAGAGTTTCACATGAAAAGGTGTTGACTCTGCAGGCGTACTACCCTAGCTACACCTCGGAGGCAGAGTACAGGCTCCATACTGTGGACCTGAGATGAGTTCTGTCTTATTATAAGGAGTGAATGGCAGAAGTTCAGGAGAGGTTCGCCAGCTGTTTGTCACCAGCGCCAGGTTGCATCTGGCAGACCTGCAGCAAAGCGGACGATTGGCAGATGGATTACATCCTGTATTGATCTCTGCTACTGGCTGGCAGGCAAGGAGCCTCCTGTAGGGATAAGAGCTCATTCTGCATGCTATACTGCTGCATCGGTGGATGCCTGTATGGATGTCACTATCCAGGAAACCTGCAGGGCTGCTACCTGGAAGTCAGCAAACACCTTCATTACCCACTACCACATCAACCTAGAGTCATGCCAGGATGCCGTTTGGGGTCTCAGTACTCCAACTATGCTTCCTATGTAGGTGTGCACCTTGCCTCCTCCTCCCGGAGAACTCCTTGAGTCTGCCAACTAGTGTGGATAGAACAGCATATCCACTGATCCTAGAAAAACAGTAGATCTTCCATGGAGGATCTCCTGCAGCAGGTAATACACTTGGGTCATCATCAGGTTGCTGTGGCACAAGGCAGCTCTTCTAGCAGTCTTTCCATGGGCCACCAACACATGACATCACCTTCCTGTTTCCTATAAGTGTGGGGCGGTCCCTGGTATCCTCAGTTCATTTTCCCACCGCCTTCAGCTCACGAGCAGCTAGTGCAACTCAGTAGCAGTCATCATTTAGAATTTAAGCTAGTAGCGGATTTTTTTCTGTTTCACTTTCTTCATCAACGAATGTCCAAAGAATCTACAAGCAAGACAGCACCATTTTGTTCTGTCGTGATAGAAAAATCTACCATTTTGACAGCCACACCACTTGTATAAGGTGTCAGGGATACACACACGACACCACCTCCTGCATACATTGCCAGGATTTTAACTAGACAACCCATTGACGACGGTTGCAGGGAAATCGAAACTATTTAATGTAGCAGAAATTGTCTCTACTAGAGAATGAGAGGGTTCATCCCAAGAGCTTCCTGTCCACTGATTCTCACAAACAGCACAAAAAAGAGAAGGAGAAGCCTTCTCAACCTCTGTGCCTAAAACACTCGACGACCACCTTCAACTATGTGTTCACACTGCCTCCTTGTCTACGAAGCTTTCCAGCACTCTTATGGCAATCTGTGATGAACCGTTTATGGGTTCTGTCGAGGGGGCTTCTCCCATCGACAGTGACATATCTTAGCATTCTACTTAAGTTTCCTTAATGACCTTTCGTCAGTTCGTGGTTCCCATGGGGAAACCTGCAGCCTTTGCTATGCATTCATCTCCTCCACCCTCACAGGCGGTTCTCATAAGGGTCAGGCAGACAGGAATTGGGACACTGGCCCTCACCACCCAGGTGCAATACCTACTCATACCATATGTCCGATCCTCTATTATCCCTTGGTTTCCCAGAAGCCCTCCCAAACATTGCCTCAATAGTCCAGCAGTTTTACATGCCATTCGGCATACTCAGCCCTCCGATCCAGGGGAGCGAGTCACCCGTGCCCATTCCCTACTCCTCCGTCTAAACATTTCCAGGGTAACAGAGACCCTTTACCACCCTGGTCACCTCCCTCGGACGTGGATGACTACCTGTCAGACGAGACTGCATTTCCGGCAGATTTCACCGGAGATTAGGAGGATGAGGATTTTCAGGACCTGGATTTCCAACCCCAGTCCCCTGTTTCAATATTTCTTTAGTTAATGAGAACCTATCCATCCAGGCGACTGCCTCTCTCCTCCTGATGACCCATCCTTCCATGAGATGATGGTCCAAATTTAGAAAGTCATGGGATTCTCCACTACCGAACATGACCAACAACGTGAGGATATGGCAGACTATCTAGAACTTCCAGAGGAACCAGTCCTAGTGGTACTCCCACTTATACAAACCTACCAAAATGCTACACTTGCAACGTGGAATCAGCATTCCACTGTTCTGGCTATTTCTGCAAAGCAGATCGCCTACCAGGCTCCTCTGGATCACTCTTTTCTATCCGCCACTCCTGAAGCAGATTCATTGGTGATTACTGCCGCCATGATCCTACTAAACAACCGAAACACATGAGCTCCTTACCTACGGATAAAGATTCCCGTGAGGATAGATTATCTGGGGAAAAGGTATTCAAGAAGGTACCATGAATCTCAGAATACTAAATGATATGGGACATATGATCAGATACCAGCGTACACTCTGGTCCTGTGCCATAGAATTAGTCCACAAACTTCCTCCTTCGCAGGAAAGGGAACTATTACTGACTGTAATATCTACTGGCAATTCCACCTCCCGACACCTGCTTCGCTCAGGATATGATGCAGTCTATACTTCGGCACGCATATCAGCAGCCGGCATTACCTTGCGCCACCATGCATGGCTTTGTGTCTCCAGCTTTACACCAGATGTACAGCATAAAGTGGTCAGTGCACCTTTAATGGGTCTAAACCTTTTGGCCCAGGTACCCAAACACTGATAGATGATCTCCAGTCTTCAGGACGGACACTGCTGCACTGTACATGGCATATACCATACATCCCAGCCATCTTATCATCCCCAGTCGCCCTTTTATTCTAAAGGAGCTGGAAAATACAGAGGTTCACATAGAGGTGGATTCTGAGGTTGTTCCCAGCCTTCCAGAACCAACACCTCTGCCACAAGGGCTCCTGCTCCCACCCTTGTGGAGGAGCTGATCAGCCTGCCTCCCAGTGACCAACTGGGCTTTGGTCCACGCTTCCTCAATCAGGCCTTTGAAGCTGTGGGTGGTCGCTTTGCTCCTCCATTTGGAGGTCTGGCAAACCGATCACATCAGACTAGTGGGATTTCTGCTCATTCAGAGGTTCACACTTTGGAACCTCCCTCATCCTCCCCGCCTAACCATTATCTCACCTAACCACATTACTATTCTCCAAGAGGAACTCAGGCTCTTCTAACCAAGAAAGCCATCTACCCGGTGCCTTCTGCAGAGCATCAAAAGGGTTTTATTCCCATTTCTTCCAGGTGCCCAAATGAACTGGAGATCTCAGACCGATACTAGACCTCAGACAATTGAACCTACACATCCAGTACAAGAGGTTCCGATGGTCACCCTAAATTCCATAATACCAATCTTGAAACAAGGGGACTGGCTGTATGCCCTAGATATGAAGGCGCTGCCTACCTACATATACCCATCCATCCTGCCCACCACAGGTTTCTTCGTTTTCAGCTGTTGGGACAACACTACCAATTCGGGCACTTCCGTTCAGCCTCTCTTCTGCCCGAGAGTGTTAGTAAGTGCCTAGTGTAGTGGCAGCAGCCTTCGACTGGACGGGCACTTTGTATTCCTTATCTGGACACCTGGCTCATCTGGCAGAGTCCAAACCTCTGTGCTTTCCTCCTACACACAACCCTAACTCTGTTCCAGTCTCTAGGGATTACAGTCAATTGGTCAAGTCCAATCCAACCCCTACACAGTCACTCCAATATATAGGAGCAGTCCTAGACACAGTCTCCACCAGGGCTTACCTCCTGGCTGACCAACAAGACCAGCTTCTGTGTCTGACTTCTCAGATACAAACCCAGAAAGTAATCACAGCCAGACGTGTGTTATGTCCCCTAGGAACATGGCCGCTACTATCGCTATGGTAGCATTTGCCCGTCTCCACATGAGGCCGATCCAATTGATTCTCCAGAACCAGTGGTCTCAAAGAACAGGAAATTTGAAGACAAAATCAGAGTCACTCTCGCTATGTGTCCACCCTATTATGGTGGACCCTCAGAACCAATCTATGTCAAAGCATGCCCTTCCAGTCACCCCACCCCCACCCCAGCAGATGTTGACCATGAATGCTTCCCTAGAAGAGTGGGATGCACCCTGGGTCCTTACAGGGCACAAGGCAAGTGGACCAGTTCTACCCCTCTCTCACATAAATCTCCTGGAGCTGAGGGCAGTCCGCCTAGCCCTCCAGGCTTTTCAACCTCATTTATCCCCAGGACCGTTACTAATTCAATCAGACAACACCTCAGTAGTGTTTTACCTCAGCAAACAAGGAGGTACAAAGACCTATTCTGTATGCAGAGAGGCGATTGCAGTTTTGGCAGGAGGCCACCTTGTACCAACAGCTGTCCATCTACCAGGATGCCACAGTCTCTAGCCGACCTCCTCAGTCATCAGTCATCCACACACGAGCGGACACTTCATCACGAGGTGCTTCAGAAAATCTTTCATTTGTGGAACCCCGCAACTGGATCTGTTTGCCTCCCCATTCAGTCGCCATCTCCCAGATACTATTCCATTATCCCGAGCAAAAGGACGCTCTATAGATGCCCTGTCCCAATCATTGGACAGGACTCTTCTCATATGCTCCCCATCCCTCTCCTGCAACAGACTATACTGAAATTACAACTCGAGCCTGCCACCATGATTCTCATAAGCCCTTCTGTGGCCTCAGCAGGCGTGGTCCCCACTGCTTCAGCAGTTCTCAGTGGAGGAACCAGTCCCATTATCAATAAGACTAGATCTGTTTACTCGGAATCAAGTGACCCTTCTACATCCCAACCTGAAGTCACTACACCTTCACGCTTTGCTTCTGAGGAGGCTTTCATAGCACGTCTCCAAGTGTCCTCCCCTGTGGCCAGTATTCTACTGGCCTCACATAAACCAGCGACCAGGGAAACTTATAATGCCAAATGGAAATGCCTTTCCATTTTCGCTGTCTCCTGGTCATTGGATCCTTATTCTTGTCCACTGACGAAAGTCTTGGATTACCTGGCCTCGATTGCCGAGACAGGATTAAGCTATTTCTCTATCAAACTCCATTTTGGCCTTCCATGAACCTCTTAATGGCAGATTACAGTATTAACATCATCTAGCCAAAATGTTTTAAGAGGAATGTTTCATATTAAGCCACTGTCATCGAGGCACAGGTCAGGAAGCATAGAGAAACCCAGGAGCAGTTGTAAAATTCCACAAAACTGTTTGTTTGTAGTTGCAGTAACACAAAATAAACCTGTTCAGAATAACTATATATACAGAAGCAAAATAAAATCTCTTGTTAAAAAATAGATAAATAAATAAATCTCCTTTCAGCTCAGCTTAGCTGTTTTATAACTGTTTTCCAACCACCATCCTTTGCAAGCATTCTGTCCTTTGTAAATTTCAGGAGCTGCTAGAACATTGAGAACTTCCTGAGGTCCCCACAGCAACTGCAAAGGCTCCGCATTTGGACCCAAGTAACCTCTAGCTTTTTACAGTCATCTCAAATTATAGATATATATACACACACACACACACACATATATATTTCAGATACACACACACACATTTCAACAGTAACACCATATTTTCTAAACAAAAGTGATCCCATTATCAGTTTCATTTCCATATATTGATTTGCACATATTCTTATATTACCAGATATAGATATGCAAGGGAGGAAAAACAGAAAGCAAGAGAAAACAGAGTGACAGTGTGAAGCAAAAGGATTGTGAGACTGTTCGGGTTGATCAAGTCCGAGGTCTCACAGGAAAATTTGTTGTGCAGCCATACCGAGAAGAGACAGAAGAAGGAAAAACTAGATCATTGTATTTAAACACTTTCTCCAAAAAAGGGACAGGGTTCTATTCTACCCTGTCACAGCCACTCATCAGACGAGCCACTCCTCTGTGGGATCTCAATTTTCTAATAGAGAAATTAACTCTTGAACCAATGGCCACTTGTGACCTCCGTTTTCTTTATTGGAAAACACTGTTCTTAGTGGGTGTCACTTCAGCTCAACATATGTGTAAAGAACCTTACAAATTTTTCACAAAGGCATAGTGGCACTTCCTTTCTGCCTAAGGTAGTGTCTGAGCACACCTTAAATCAATCCTTGAGCTACCAGTATATTACCCTGAACACTCCAATCAAGGTGAATATATCCTACATACTTTAGATGTCTATTGTATATTACAATACTAATCAAACTAAGTCGATTAGGAAGATCTCTCAACATTTTGTTACTTTCGCTTCAAGCAGGGAAAGTCTCCGTCACTAAATGGATCCTCTCCAATTGGCTAGCACACTATCACATTTTGCTACACACAATACATTAAGCCATTACCAGGACCTGTCCAAGCCCATTCTACCAAAGCTGTGGCCACCACAGCGGCCTGTAAAGGGGCCTCTATCACAGATCTCTAGCAGCTCCACCTGGTCCACAGTTCATACTTTCAGAAGCATTATAACTTAGACGTTGTTTCACCCCATAGGACAGCATTTAGCCGAGCTGTCCTACAAAGGCCTCTGTCACAATGACCATGCTTCTTGGGAATGCTGCTTGGGATTCATCCAAGGTGTATTGCCTGCTGCAAGAGACCACGCAGAAGATAGTACAGTTACACAGGAACTTACCGTAACAGTAGATCTTTGAGGAATGTCTCTTGCATCAAGTACGATCCTGCTCTCTGTTCCTCTCCTTCTCTAGGAGACAAATTCTGGTCCGGGACTTACACCTATGGCTTCCCCGGTCCTCGCTTAGCGAGCTGAATCCAGCAGGAGAAACTGAGGCTACTAGGGACCCTTACGCTTATATGGGAAACAGGAAGCTGATGTCATGTGTGGGCGGCCCTGGTAAAAGACTGCTAAAAAGCTGCCTGTGCACCACAGTGACCTCTGGCGACACCCAAGTGTATTACCTACAGAGAGAGATTCTTCAAAGATCTACTGTTACGGTAAGTTCTTACCTAACTGTACTTTTCTAGGAGTGGTATATTTTCATCAACACAAACCCTCCCAACCTTCCGACTTGACACACAACCTCTGCTTCCAGGGGCAAGATCTGGCATCATGGGGCGGGCAGGCTTATGCACCTGGGTGGGTGGGGGAGCCAGTTTTAGACCATCCAGCACGATTTAAGCGGAAAGGACATGCCATCTAGTGTGGATGAACATATACCACTCCTAGAACTACTGTTACAGGTGAGTAACCTTTTTTATTGCTTGCTTACGGAATTTCTTACTGATGACAAAACTGCCATCACAGAGGTAACAAGCCTTTGTGTGAAGCAAATAAACAAAACAATGTAAGAAACCACTGTGATTCTCAAAGGGATGGCAGTGAAGGTTCAAGAGAAAAAGAAAGCATTCAGAAACTACAAGGAATCCGAGAAGGAGCAAGACAGAGAATTGTATCACTTAAAGCAAAAGGAAGCTGGGAAGGCAGTCCGAACAGCAAAGGTCCAAACGAGGAAAAGATACCAACTCAGTTAAGAAGGGGATAAAACCTTTTATAGGTACATCAGGGAGCAAAGGAAGACTAAGTGAGGATACTGAGCCTTAATAAAGGGGAGGGAGGTGGGCAGAGGAGACTGTGAAAAGGCAGAGATACTAAAATATTTTTGCTCAGTATTTACAAATGAAGAGGGGAGGTACCTAAAACAAACACTAGAAACACTCTGGATACAGAAGTTGATACCAGCCCATTTACAGAAGAAGGGTTCTGAAAGGACTCTTAAAACTGAAGGTGGACAAAGCAATGGGGCCTGATGAGATTCATCCCAGAATTCTAATAGAACTAAGGGTAGAACTAGTGACACCACTGACTACCCTGTTTAACAGATCATGGGAGGATGGGGTGGTACCTGGGGACTGGATGAGGGCAGATGTGATTCCCTTCACAAAAGTGAGAGCAGGCAGAAGCAGGAAACTACAGACCTGTTAGTTTAACCTCAGTGGTAGGGAAAATGATGGAATCACTTCTTAAGGAAAGAACTGTCAGTACATAGAGGCCAGAGGGGTACAGGACCCAAGGCAGCATGGATTCACAGCAAGAAGGTCATGCTCATGCCAGACAGAATCTAATAGATTTCTTTGACTGGGTGACCAAAGTAGTAGAACAAGGAGGGGCTGTGGATATGCCTACCTAGACTTTAGCAAGGCATTTGACATAGTCCCACACAAAAGATTAATATGCAAGTTAGCCAGCCTGGGAGGGTCCCAAGATGATAGCCTGGGTAAAGAAATGGCTGGAGAATAGGACACAGAGGGTAATAGTAAATGGAGTCCACTCTGAAGAAGGGGGTTACTAGTGGGGTACCACAGGCTTCATTATTAGGACGGTCCTCTTCAATGTCTTTATGAGCGACATTGCAGATGGACTGGAAGGAAAATATGTTTCTTTACAGATGATACAAAGATCTGAAACAGAGTTGATGCACAAGGTGGGGTGGAAAGGATGAGAAGGACTTGGCAAGGTTAGAGGAATGGTCAGATGTATGGCAGCTTAGATTCAATGCTAAGAAGTGCAAGGTAATGCACCTGGGAAACAAAAACCCAGGGAAGAGTACACAATGGGGAGTGAGATACTAACAACAACAAAAATGGAAAGAGACCTGGGGTTAGTCATGTCAGATGACTTAAAGGTGTGCAGGCAGTGTGAGAGGGCAGTAAGGAGGGCTGGGGATACTGGGATGCATAGGGGAGGCATCACCAGTAGAAAACAGGAAGTTGTTATCCTTTGTACAGACAGCTGGTGAGACCCCATCTGAGTACTGTGTGCAGTTCTGGAGACCCAGTCTCTGCAAGGACATAGACAAGATGGAAGTTGTCCAGAGGATTTGCACTAAAGTGGTGCAGGGTCTGCACCAGAAGACATATGAAGAGAGACTAAAGGAGCTTAATATGTATAGCCTCAAGGATAGGAGGGAGAGGGAGACATGATAGAAACATTCAGGTACCTCAGGGACTCAACAAAGTCCAAGAGGGTAGCATCTTTCAAGAAAAGAAGTGTGCAAGAACGGGGCACAATTTGAAGAGGGGTGGCTCAGAGGTAATGCAAGGAAGTATTTTTTCACAGAGAGGGTTGTGGATGCATGGAACGCCTTCTGGAGGAGGTTATGGAGTCAAAACAGTGGTTGAATTCAAGCATGCATGGGAAAGTCATACGGCAATTCTAGGGGTGGAGATAGAAAGAAGTAGGCTGCTGGTTAACTAGGATCTGCAGCTTATCCTTTAGGTAGGGAAATGGCAGACTGGGTGGACCAAGCGTCCTTATCTGCCATCAGATTCTATGTTTCTGTATGTGCTGCAGCCACATGGAGTAGTGTGCATACTTTCACGAAACACTACAGTCTAGACATAGTTTCTCGCTGTATTGCAAGGCCTTCTGTCTTGATCTGATGTCAGGCTATGCCATCCTTCCAGGGTGCTTTATAATGCTTGGAAATCTTTCCAAAGGTGTGGCCCAGTGAAGGAGATCTCCTTGATGAAGATAAAACTGTTACATAACTACATAACATTAGATCTTCGAGAGAGCTCTTTCATTGGGCAATAGCATAGCCTCCTTCCCTCTTTGTCAGAGGGATAATCCAGATGGCTGTGCCCTGAGGCCTTGCTCTATGCTTTCTGTTCTCATTCCCATGCCTCTCCTTGTTTCCTGGTACTGGTTTGATCTCCTGCTTCCTCATGGTAAAAGGCTTTCTGGCGCTTATCTATGGAGGAAACTGAAAGTGTTGGGGCCACCCACATTATCTAGGCAGTGACTCAGCACGTCGTTGTGGGTGGCCCCCCTACTAGCAACGCTTTCCAGGTGGTCCTGACACTGATGGCTTACAGTTCCAAAGGTGTGGCCCAATGGAGGAGATTCTCTCAAGGTCATCTATTATGATAAGTTCTTTTGTAAATTTTCTTTCTCCATGTACACTACAAGTTTCTACCTAAGGTATTGTTGAGTTCCAACTTAGGCTATAATCCTGCCTGTCTACTTTCACGGCCCAGAATTAGGGAGAAAGGCCTCTCCACTAGTGGATGTTAGGGTCCTTAGGTTCCACATGGGCAGGACTAAGGACTTAAGGTGCCCAGTGAAGGGACCTGGGAGGCCTTGAAAGCTTGGGTAAAATTCTTCAGTTGGTCTAATAAAAGGTTTTCCTGAGACTAACATGACACCACAAACCTGGAACAGTCAAAACAGTTCTTAGTCTCTTTTGACCCTAATCAAAAGGACAGCCTGGCATAATCAAGGACATGTCAGACTAGATTCTAAACTGCCTGTGCACTGCTACACTATGGCTCAGGTTAAACTAGAGGGCAGGGTACATGCCCACTCAGCCAGACGCGGTTGCCACTTACTTGGCAGAAATACACTTTCTCTATTGGAGAAATTTTCAGAACTGCAGTCTAGAGTACAATGCATACCATTACCAAGCACGATGACTGGGTGTCCATGCCAGGCAGCATGCCACCATTGGCAGGACAATTCTGAATGGATTAGTATCCTGAGTGATCCCTGAGCTCCAACCTTCCTTGTCCGGGAGTTTTTCTGAGCTTGGTACCTTGACCTTAGTGGTAATCTAGGAAAGAAGATTGATTCTTGGAAGATACAGAAGTTGTAATACGTAGCATATCTTGATCCTCCTGAATATCTTCTCCATAGATTACCACATTAATCCACCATCGCCGGACTCACTCCAGTATTGTGTTTTGGTTTCACCCCTTTATACGGGCTGTGCAGACAGTGTGTTACTCAGTTTGATAGGCTTTCTTGCGCTGACCAGTGCTGTTTTATGCCCTTGGGTTACCTCATTCGGTTCATACTGCTCATCTCAGTTATGTACCAAAAAAATTGTACTGAGTGTCACAAAACACACTCAGCAGGTCAGGCCTCTGCTCCTACACAGTGCCAACCCTCAGAGCGCAATAGTATGAACAGGTAACGGACAGGGTAACTGCCCTCATCTGCTTTTGGGTCCGAATCACCTTTAGTCTCAAGTTCTGGGGGATTCAAACTGTGAACCTTAATACCTAGCGTACTCAAGTGTACAGGCTCAGATATGTACCCCTTTTGGGGATTGCGGTACAATCTTTCGCCAGGGGCACCAAGCCAGGTTTCTAAATGAACCCTTAAACTCTGTAAGAGCACTGGGTATATTCTTAACCTTTTCCCAGTTTGGTAACACCATCAAGCCCTTGAACAATTGTCAGACTTAACCATCTGTACATCACATGCAAAAAGAACTGGCAGACACCCAGGCAGTCTCTTAAGAATAAGTTTACTAAAAATGGATAAAAACAGTAAGGTAAAATATAGAACAAATATCAAAGAGCATCACAATAACATGAAAGAAAAACAAGTAAAACTACAGAACAAACTCCCACCAAAATACATTAAGATCTTTTTATCTGATGTATTATCTCTGTAAGTGCACTTAAATTGGAGATCTTGTTTAAGAGCCCAAAATATATGACCTTCATCTGAGACACAAGTGCCACTTTAAACTGTCTCCACACCCTTCTGTGAGTAATCTAGCTTCTCCTTCTAGAATATAAGATTACAAAAATGATTTTCTGTCAGGAGGTATTTTAAATAATGTGACTTAAGAAAGAAAAGACATTTCCTAAATTATGACCGTCTTTAATCAAGCCTTTCCTTTGATCTATTGGCTGGTTCCTGTTTTCCCAAGAAACATCAAAGGTTTTACAACTCTGCAGTCCGTCACCCAGGTGCGATGTATAGCCAACAGGAACCAGCTAAATGATGTCCTGTCCTGTAATAAACTGTATATTTAGCCTCCCAACTTCAAAGCAGCAATAGGTCATTAAAAGGCCATAAAAGCAATTATTCAAGGAAGTTAATTACATTACAGAGATCTGGTCAGTTACATATCTTGTAGCTTCACTGAAACCTTGAAGCACCCATCAGAGCACAGGTTGTCTTACATGAGACAATCCAGATACCATATTTTATTTTACAAATATTCTACAACAGTCATAACCAGCTGGCCAAGCGTCACACTGAGGAGGTTGGCATCTAGCACTGCTGTATACCATTGGATGCATCCATGGGGCCTATGCACACTGCTGCCATCCAGAAAAGTTCTGGGTTCCACAGGGTCCTAAGCGCCTCAGCACAGACCCCTTAGTGGGATTCTCTGAGAAGAGAGGAAGAACAATCTACGTAAGTATGTAACTTTTATTTCTTGTCACTGGAGTAACTTTAATTGCTAATTAGTTGCTTGCTAATTATGTGTTTTTATATTGTCTGGATTAAGCCAGACGGCAGGATTTCTGTATAAAGCTCCTTCACCATTACCAAAAACCTGAAGAAAGCATTAAGGAAAAAAGCACATTCAAAACAAGTAGCTGCATCAACAAATTCCACTGAAAGTCATCCGTTTTGAACTGTGTGCTTTAAATTTTTTTCCAACTCGAGGCATGTTGTGACCTTCCATAGTGTTGATGGTGTCCTTTTAACTTCAAGGGAAATATTTAAAAGTCGTATTTAATAAGATTATATCCATCAAGAGGTTAGAAATCAAACTGTGCACCCCAAAAAACTAGTGATGAAGTATGATTGTGGAATAGACCGTAAGTGAAGCAATATATAGACCTGCTTGCACAGTTTGCTGCACTCTTTCTTTGCCAAGGAGCAATTGTTTTGTGGTGGCATGTTGATTAGCACACATTGTGGATGCAAATGACAAGCAAATGGATATAAATAGGTGAAAGAACAATGTTTCCTAATACGCACACGTTGTATTCATCCTCCCTCTTGACTTAGTACTTGCTTGGTGTGTTCGCGTTGTCATTTATATGAGTTGTAAAAGCTGTGCTACACCTGCTGAATTGTGGTTATGTTTATTTGACTTTTCAGGGTGTGTAAATGAGCACTGGGAAATATCAACTTGTCCTTCTACCACCTGGGGAAGAGTCTGCAGCATCCCTCACCCCTTCTAGTCAGCTGTTCCTTTTTGGATTTTTTTTTTTTAGATTTGGCTATGTGACCTTTGTGTTTCACAGACTGTTTTTTTCATGTTGTAGATCTGACATCCATTCAGGATGGCTACTTCCATTCAACCCAGATGGTACGATTGTCACCTCAGAATCTGCCAGCCCCAGGTGTCCTGCATCTGCAGACTTCCCCACTGTTGCATCCTCTGATTGGACAGCATATCTTGTCGGTCAAGCAGTTCTCCAAGGAGCAGGTAGTGTATCTCAGAACCTAAAATTGATGAAAACAGTATGTTTCACCTGACACCTCCCACACACACACACACACACAGTCTTACCCAGTGCAGGAAACCCAAGTCTGCTTGTGAACCAGCATCTCATGGAAGGGCGCTGGGAGGCAGCACTACACCACTGTGCTGTTCCATAAGGTCATTTCTAAGTACTGTACCTAGACTGAGTTCACTGTCCACATTTACGCAGTCTTCCACTAAGCATGCTTAGTCACCAGAACAGTTTACAAGCTCGACTCCTCCTACCAGTCAACTATGTGGTTCACTACAACACCATCAGTGTACTCAGAACTCTTCTTTTACGGTTAATGAAGATGAATTAGAATGTAGCTGGTTTTCAGGATTTTTTTTTTGTTTAATTTGTTTCACTTCAGGTTTCATTTCTTAACTGTACACTCACCATCTGCATTCTGTAAATTCATGAATTTTGAATTAAACAGAAGAAGCCAAGGTACGCGATGTCTGCATATACTGTTTGGACATTGGCCATGATGTGGCATAATTCAGCTGGTGCCAGTCTTGCAGGCGCTTAACGAAGCAGTGACCGAGGGTGCTCCAGAGCAAGGCAACAAAATGCATACACCATTCTCAGCTGGGGAGGAGTCAGTGGCACAGTTGCAGGCACAGTAAACATTTTGGGTAGCAAGAATGTTCTGGTCCTGTACCTTCTGTTAGTTGAGGAATACACGTTGGATCTCTCAACTCGATGAAAGGTTTAAAATTTTTCCTCTGACTCTCCCACTTTGTTGAAGGGGGTGTCTAATTTATTTCCCAAAAAACCTTCTTTTCCCCTCAGTCACTGTTGTCCAAGGCGTTCTCAGACAACCCGACTATCCCGTAACCTGAAACTCCCAAAACCTTAGTCTCTCACCCCCCACCCACCCGGTACTCCAAACTCTCAGGACCTACTTGCAGCTCTTCAGCCCCCTGGCTTCCCCAAGCAGTCCAAGGATATCAAGGGACTAGGTGGGCGGGATCCAGTGGTGGACATGGGGCCAACATCATCATCTGCTCTGCCGACAGGGTTTTCCTATGTTGGTGAGCATGATCATGACCCGAAACGCGGACGTGCAGTAACATCCAGCGCTAGCTGGCGCACTCCCACCCCTCTGCGCAGGCGTCCGCAGTCTCCTCAACCCTGCATCGCGCGACCTCCTGGCTGTTGCACTCCCAGTCTCCATTGGGAGTCGGCTGCTGCTTGGGAGTCCAGTACTCACTCTCCCCAGGAGAGGAGGGCTGTCCTCCGCACGTCCAATCCTCTCCTCCAGTCGACCCCCGCAACCCCGAGCTTGTTCCCTGACACACAAGTCACCAGTGCGGCATGAGTGTGGCATCTAGCACTCAACCTTTAGTGCCACTGGGCCCGTGTGTGTCTGTCTTGATGCCAAACGCACCAGTAGAGTCAGCGCCTGACTGGAATACCTACTGGTCAAGTGATTGCTCACACTCTCCCCAGCCAGAGGATCTACATGTTTAATCACCCTCAAGGAAGGTTGACTTTCCTGTAGAGGCCATTGATCTGCCCATAGACTCCATCCTAGCAGCAGACTCTGTAGATGCTGATCTTACTTCAAGGGGCTCTTGCAGTAGGCAGCACCATTAGGACTAAGTTGCCAGTGGCTAGCACCACATGGACAGTTTCTAGCCAGCAGTCTATAGCGGAGGACCATCTTCGTTATACCTTAGGGCATGTCAGTGTGCTGGCGTCAGGCGGTCCCCGCTATAGACTGCTAGCTAGAAATTTTCCATGTGGCCCTAGCGCCTGGCAGCTTAGGCAGACCCACCTCAGTTCTTTTCCTGCCATTGACCTGCGCTCATCAGCCCTTGCAGAATGTTGCTTTAGTAGACCACCTGTACTACTTTATTTTTTCGCTTATTTTCTTTATTTTTGAAACTTTTTTGTCATTATTTTACCTGTGGCTGCATGTCTTTGCCGACTTCTTCTGCTGAGTCCTGCAAATCCAAGTGTGCCTGCAGTAAACAGCTTTCCAGCCAAGGACAGACATTTGTCCTACGTTATCTTCAGAGGACCAGATCACGACACGGAGCCTGCCAGGCCTGCCTGAAGTTCAGTCAGGCCACACACAGACAATGCCAGAGGGTCCTGGAAGCCTGTCTCCTTCAGCAAGAAATGGCGCCATGGAAAAGAGCTGCAGGCCCAGAGCTGCATCTTCCTCCCGGGGGCCTCATCAGAGACATTTGCTCCTTCTGAGAAAAGCACAAGCGGGATAAGCCGGGACGGATAGGTCCACCTTTAGGCCATGGTCGCCTCCTCTGGGTCGCAGAGATACTTGCTTTCTCCCACCCTCCATGGGGGTCAGCCTTCTGGCCACACCAGTCCTTTCTTCCTCTGGGCTGCATCTGGCACTGCCACCCATTCTGATTACGACGTCGAGCACATCCGGAGATTCAGAGGATTCTTCTACCATCCCACCGCCCTGTCGCTCAGGCCCTTCACCCCTCTGTGTCCTAAGCCAGGAGCTTGGCTGGTTCTCAGGACGTCAGCACCTCTAACACCCATCTGGTGCCTTCACCAGATCCCTTTCTAGCACCAGCTGTCACGCACTTCTTTGTGGTCACAGCCTTCCGCCCAGAGGTCCCCCTGTCATGAATCCACTTCTGGGGGCCGGGTCCACTTCAGCTCACAGTGCCCACACCTAAGTGCACACGTGTCAGGGAGGAATAGGAACCCTCCACGTATCCTTCTAGAAAGTTTGCTGAGTTCATAACTGAACACCGCCACAAGGTCCTAGGGCTTCCTCGCTAATCTGGGTAAGGGTAAAATACAGTCTCAAGTCTTGTAACCAGGTGATAACCCTCCTTGTTTTCTGTACTGGGGAGACCCAGGCGTTATGAGCTCTTGGGCTGTCTCTCGTAACTCTTTTTGTCTCCTCCCACAGGTGGTGCAGCAACCTAGTTCCCCTTAGAGACGACTCCTGAGACCTATGTATTTCCCATGCTTTAGGCACCTAGAGTCCCTTTCAGGATCCTAGTCTTTGGTAGCAATGGCAGCACCTTTAATAATAAATAGACTTGTCACAAATTGAATAAATGTTCCACATTTCACGCACACAATAAAATCTTTTCCAAGCAGTATTTTTTTTTTAACATTGTTTATAAATTTTGATATAGAAAGATGTTCCTTAAACACATTAAACCAACAAGAAAGAGGATAGGAACACTAAACAGTGACAAAGCCTGACAATTCATTATGTTGTTTCTAAGTATAACTGAGCCCATTTTAAACGCACAGAATTAATATGTTTACCCTTGAATATTTAAAGAAAGAGGGATAAATTAGTTAAAAAGATGGTATGTATTGTATGAGATTATTGCAGGAAGTCTGGTCTGTAGGATGAAATATATAGTACCCAACGCCCAAATTAATTAAAACGGTCCTGTCATTTGTTTACTACTGTTGTTAGATGCTCCATCCTTTACATCCATATCATTATATTATGCCATTGATCTAAAGTTGGAGGTGCAAGAGAGGGTCCAGGCAATGTTTTAAAAGCAAGTGCTTTTACTAATACAGAATAACAAAAAAGTGGGAAAAAAAAATGCCAAATGCACTGTTAAATTTAACTGGCTTATTTCTACCTTGTCTTGTAGTGAATCAAAGTCCAGAAAATACTCAAGTCTGCAAAATCCTTTCCTTTTTGTAGTCACTGGTCTTCAGTGTGTATGTCCCTAGTTAGTTGGTGGCCTTATCATTTTAGGCCAGCATGAGTCTCTCTCTTGCTCTTTCCGAGTTTTAAGGAAATGATCACTTTAAATGAGTTCATTCAGAGTTGGACACAGCGCAAACTTGGTATTTCTGCTTTCTGTTTGCAAGGCTTGGATTTGTTTTTAGAAAGACGTATCGTCCCTCTCTTTGAAAGGGAGATTCCTATCCGCCTTTCCTTTGATCCTTCTCATTCAGAGGATTCTGCTCAGACTGCAGATGGAGCATGCCACCCTAATATTGGTGGCTCCCTTCTGGCCTCGCCATCTTTGGGTTTCACTTCTGCGCCATCTGGCAGTGGAACCTCCTGTTCAGCTCCCTTTGATGGGGTCTTCTGTCACAGGCTCAGGGGTCCCTGGTCTGTCTGGATCTGCAGTCTATGGATCTGCATGCTTGGCTGTTGAAGACATAGCCATTGCTTGCTTGGGTGTTTCACCCTAGGTGGTTGACGTCTTGCTTGGGGCTTAAAAGCCTTCTACGAGACATATGTACTCTTTGAAGTGGAAGTGCTTTTTCCATATGGTTTGCTTCCTGTTCTGGGAACCCATTTACATGTCCTGTCAATACTAGAGTGGACTACCTTCTGTCTCCGTTCCCATTACTTGTCCATTAAGGTGGATTTGACTGTCATGTCAGCTTTCCATGCATCTGTTGGTGGGCATACTATGGTGGCACAACTAGAGGTGTCCTGCAAATTTCTAAAGGGCATTCTGAACATGCATCCCACAGTGCATATATCGTTCCACCTTGGGACCTGAATTTCATTCTTGAGTAATTGACTTCAGCTCAGGTTGAGCTTGCAGTGACCTATAGAGGTGCATTTCCTTTCATGGAAAACACTGATCTTACTTCAAGAGGTTCCTTCAGTAGGTCATTACATATAAGACTGGCATCAGACAGCATGGCAGACTTTTCTCACAATCCGTGATGGGGACCGCCCACCTGACGACATATGGCCGTATATAGAGGCGGTCCTCACGCCTGCCTTCCAGTTCTTTCCGTCGTCACTTCGTGTCAGTCGATAGCAGACTTCAGTAGCTTATTGTTGTGTTAGTACTTGCATCAATTTCCTTTGACACTTTTTGCTTAATTCGCACTTATGTCTTCTCCTAAGAAGAAGTGCTTGTCCTAGGCACGAGATTCCTCATAAGGATGGTCATCTGAAGTGTGTTATCTGTCTGGACCCAAACCATTCTGCTTGGAGTGCCAGACATTTAACCAGGCCACCAAAGGCAGAGACACGGGCTTTGGAGCCACCTTCTAAAGTCCGCCTCGCTTCTTTAAAAACAAATGGACCACATTAGAGTACTCCGATGAAAAATCTTCTCCTCCAAGAAACACCACGAGGAGAAATCTCGGGTGCTTGTGGGACCAACCTGAGGCCTCGCAGCCCTCGACGATCAATGCCTCCTCACAGCGGCCACCTGAGAAGTCTTCGGACAGTAAGTCTGAAAAATCTTCTGGGTCAGTTGACCGTCGGCTCCTCTGACGGCTGTTAAGTCGGCCTCCAGCTCCTCCGGGACCACCCAGCTGCCGGTAAGGCGGCTCCCCAGCCTTGCGGACCCACCAGCACCAGCCAATAAGTCGGCCAGGGGCTTCTCCCCCACCCGGCTCCGTCTAGTAAGGCGCCGTCTGCGGCAGACGGCTCAGGCGTGGTTCTCGTCCCGGGGCCTGTCGGCACCTCACCCAACGTCCAGCAGAACCAGGGGAGAATGCCCTCCCCCGCCTTCCTCGCCTATACAGTCCGCCTCCCTAGGGCAGTACCTCAGGCGAAGATAGCACGGGACCCCTCTACATCATAAACCATTCATCGGGATTAGTCCGCACTCCCTGATGGGTCACGGGAAGGAGGCTCCTCCTCAGCCGTCTGGCCTAACAGTGAAGGCCCTCCCCCTTCAGGTGAGATCCTTTCAGACCCGTGATTGTCCAGGTCCCGATCCCACTGTCAGATCAGACTATACCAATCCCAACACGGAGCCTCCAATGACTCTTCCTCAGCCAGGGCCCAGTGGTCTGCTCCATGGCCAGACTGGGTCCTGCCTTGAGTCCCTTTCGTCCGGCCCGGGCGCCAGCCCTTCAGCGCCGGATCCCTTTCCAGCGCTGGAGCATGTGGTGCCAGTCAGATGTCGGTACCTGACACTGGCTAGCCAGGCGCTGGACCCCCACTGATTTACACTACGGCAGGTCCAACATGGGTCCCCCCTCCGTCAGACCTCCACCGATGGGAATTTACACACTATACCCCGAATTATCCCTCATTACCCGGCTGGTCCTCCTCCTGAGTGGAGTTCCTTTGGACAGTTCTACCCTGGTTACAACCCTTAACACCATTTTCAGGGTTACCAAGGGTATCATTACTCACCCCACGGTAATGCCTCCTCCTCCTTCACCTAAACCTCCCGTCCGCCTCAACCTCCTCCTCCGGCTGTGCGGGACTTAAGACAATCCAGTCTTGGTGGCAGGGGCGCGTTCGAGTTGGTGTCAGACCTGGAGAGAGACTCCAGCTTCCACGCTTTCAAGATCTGTGTCCCGAGGAGTTCACCGTCCACGGTACACATCTCGGGGGCAGCACGTCGGACATTACCCTTCCGGACATTCGCAACCTTCCTGATGAGGGGCGGACGAGACTATGATGAAGATGCCCGACGAGTCGGCTGAGGATGCCTTGGAGGAGCCTGAGGTCTGAAGGGCAAGGTTTCTCCCAAGGCCCTTCCCCAAAAGAGGACCCTGCCTTCTCGGATCTTCTGAGGTCCAGGAAAGATTTTTTTGACTGGAAGTCAGAGGAACAGGACCCATGAGACAGAGAGTAGCCGAACACTTAGACCTAGAGTCTCTGTCTCCAGTCCCTATCCCTCCCTGGATCGGACCTCACCTCTGTGGTCTGGCAGATGCCTCATTCTCTCCCGGCTGTCCCCAGAGCGGCGGATGGGATATACCGGCTGCTGAAGGAAGCTCCGTTTCTCAAAGGCGCATCGGCCGGACTCTGTCGTTATTTCAGCTGCTTAGTTGCTCCGCTGCTCCCAAGCACGTGGCGCACCTCCTCCAGACAGAGTCGAGGCAGATGGATCTATTTGGCAGGAGAGTTTATGCTTGACCACATGTAAACTCCGATCCCTCAACTATGTGGCCCACATGGTGTCACACCAAAGGCTACCTTAGCTAAGTTAGAGACCCGAGTCAGGCAGTGGAATCCTCTAGCCTCAAAGAGGATCTTGCCAAGGATCTTCGCCTCTCCGCTTCTCCTGCAGGCATGCTTTGCAGGCTACTTACGACTCAGTTGATTCTGTAGCTTGCACCTCGGCAACTGCCGTCACCTTAAAATGGCATTCCTGGTTTCGTATCTCTGGCCCGCTAACGAAGTACAGTCTGCGATTCAGTATGCCCCTTCTGGGGTTCGGTGCTTTTGGTGAGACACCAAAGACATGATATACTGATCTCCAGGACAGAGGCCTCCCGGATCATTGAGGTCCATGTACCAATTGGGCACTTAACAGCAGCAGCTCTTTCGGAAAATAACCTGGAGGCAGAGGAAGCAGGTCTCGGCTCAACGCCAGGAAAATGCAAGGCCACTGGCACCGCCTTTCCTCCTATCTCCAAAAACAGACACATTCAGGAGGCCTTCCCTGTGAGCGTCCTGCCACTTCCTGACTCCCTGTCACCATTACCTCCTCCATCTTCGACGAGGAGCAGGTGGGGTGGAGGTTCACCGCCATGCGTGGGAATGGCAAGCAATATCCTCAGGCAGCTTGGGTCCTGCAACTGGTGACCGTTGGACACACTATTGAGTTTCTGGAAATTCCTCCAGAATCTCCACCCAAAAGGTCTTCCTACTCCAGGGATCAGGCTCTTCCCATTTGGGAAGAAATTCAGTGCCTTTTGCTCAAAGAAGCAATAGACCGTGTTCCCCTCCGGCAAGGGAAGGGTTTTATTCTCATTTTTCCTGGTTCCCTAAAGACTGGAGACTTGAGACCCATTCTCGACTTAAGCAGTCTCAATCTGTTCTGCCGAGTACAAAATGTTCCAGATGCTAATGCTCCAGAACCGCCTTCTACTCCTGTTGGAGAATCATTGGTTGTGTGCTCTGGACATGCAGGATGCTAACCTGCACATCCCGATCTTCCCCAACCACTGCCGATTCCTGTGGTTCCTTTTCCAAGGGAGAACTTTCAGTTTCGGGCCCTTCCTTTGGTCTTTCCTCGGCACCACAGGTGTTTACCAAGTACCTGGCAGTGGTGACGGCCTTTTCGCTACCAGGGTATCGCGGTTTTCCCTTACCTGGACGATTGGCTGATTTCAGCCCGTCCAGGGACTCTTTACTGAGGCTCTCTCCTTTACCCTGGACCTCTTTGGCAGACTCGGGATTACAGTCAGTATTCCCAAGTCATCATGACTCTGTCTCAGAAACTATTATTCATTGGGGCGATTTTGGATACGGTCCAATGCAGAGCCTCGTTCCTTCAGACAGGATGGAGACCCTGGTCCGTCTGGCTTCGTTGGTGACTTTGTCCTGGACCATCCCAGCCGGAGGTGCTCCGCCTCATTGGCCTGATGGCAGCCTCCATCACTGCTGTTCCCTGGCGAGGCTCCATATGAGTTACTCAGTGGTCCTAGCAGGTGCAGTGGGATCAGCTCCTGGACGACCTGGACCATCCGCTACTGGTGTCCTCAGCAATTCAGAACAAATTGCTTTGGTGGAGAACCCCTGCAGCCTTTCCTTAGTTCTCCCTTTCTGGAGCCCAGCTCCTTGGCATTCCTGACTACAGATGCATTAAACATGGGATGGGTAGCAGTCTCAGAGGAGCATCAGGCTCAAGGACTGTGGTCCAGCTTGGAAGCATCATTGCACATCAACGCTCTGGAGATGAGGGTGGTCTTGTCTTATAGGCTTTACAGACCCTGCTTCCCAAGGGATCACTGCTGGTCCAAACGGACAATATGTCAGTAGTTTGGTACCTCAACAAACAAGGAGAAACTCACTGATACCCCCTGTGCAAGGAGGCGATGCGGGTGTGGAACTGGGCGGTCCAGCACGAGCTGGCCCTAGTGGCGTGCATGTTCCGGGTGTTAAAAATGTCCTGGCAGACACTCTCAACAGGTCTCTGACACTAACTCACGAATGGGAATTAAAGCAGGAAGTGGTAGAATCTCTCTTCCTAAGATGGGGGCATCTGGAGATCGACTTTTTCGCTCCAAATACAATGCAAAACTTCCAGTTTTTGCTCACTCGCTCAGGGCATGGTGCTTTCTGGCACAATGCGGTGTCTCCTGGACAGGAAATTTTTTCGTCTCCTCTGTTTCCCATTCTCCAGAGGATCCTTCTCAAACTTCAGGCAGAGAAGGCGAGGATGATCCTCATCGCCCCTCTCTGGCCGAGACAAATTTGGTTTCCACTGGTACACAGCTAACGAGGGAACCACTGGTTCCACTTCCAGTGACCCATGACTTCTGACATGGGATCAAGGTCGCTTTGTTCATCAGGGCTCAGGGCCCTGCATCTTCACATGTGGCTCCTGCAGCATAGCTATTGCTCACTTTGGGGTCTCCTCTCAAGTAGCTCAGATTCTTTTAGAAGCTAGAAAGCCCTCCACTCATTCCACTTATGCCATGAAGTGGAAACGTTTTCCATCTGGGCGACTTCCAAGAAGTGGAACCCCTTTTCTTGTTCTGCTCCACAAGTCATGGAATACCTCCTTCATCTGTCAGACTCTGGTCTGTCATATTCTTTCTTGAAGGTCCACCTTTCGTTGTACCATGAGCTGGTGGATGGTAAACCCGTGGCTCAGTTGGAGTCTCAAAACCTCTTTGAAAGGGATCCTCCATCTGAACCCAATCCCAGATTTGAACTTTGTGTTGGAGAAACTCAGTCCCCCCACCCCCAAAGTCTGAACTGGCGATGAGCTGTGATTTGCACTTCCTTTCCTGGAAGACATTATTTTTAGTTGCCATTACGTCAGCTCTCAGGTTTGGAGCTTAGCGCTCCGTTTTGTAAAGAGCTTATCTTATTTTTCACAAGGACCGGGCGGTCCTCAGGACAAATCCTAAATTTTACCAAGGTGGTGTCAGAAGCCACACTGAACCAATCAATAGAGCTTCAGTTTACCTTCCGTCCCCTTGAACATAGGTGAGGCACTGCTGCACCATGGATGTCCTTCGGATCCTTGATTGCTACACACCGACAGGATTTCCATAGCTGCAATCAGCTTTTGTTTCTTTGCCCCCAGGTCGTGAACCAGCATGAGTTTTAAGTAGTACCTTTCCAAATGGTTAAGCAGCTGTATTCGTATTGTTACCAAAAGTAAAAACCTCTGCCGGGTCCCATCAGAGGTCATTCTACTAGGGCATGGTTGCTTGCGCTGCTTTTTGCAGAACATCTCTACAGCTGATAATTTGCGCCGCATACTTGGAGTTCTGTCCACACCTTTACTAAACACTACAGTCTGGACATTGCTTCTAGGCGGAGGGGCAGGCTTGCCCAGTTGTCTTGCAGGGCCTTCTGTCCTAGGCTGGGTCCATTCTTGTTCGCAGTTTATGTTGGAATTATTTTCTCCTCCTCCCTTGTTTTCTCAGTCTCTCTTTGAGGGACTGCTTGGGACTCCGTCCATATGTAGTGACCTACTGGAGGAACCATCTCAAAGTAAGATATTAGAGTTACATAGAACTTACCATAACAGTAGATCTTCAAGAGGGTTTCTTAGGTAGGTCATATTTCCTCTCTCCTCCCTCATTTTATTTCTTACAGGGACTCTAAATCCTGTTTGCTCCTGCTGTCAGGTCTCTTCGGCTCCGGCAGGAAAACTGGAGGGTGGGCATGGGGACCGTCCACTATATCTGCCATGCTGACATCTGTCGCGTGGATCGGGTGGTGCGTCCCCTGTCAGGTGTTCTAGAAAAGTCTGCGGTGCTGCCCGACACCAGGTGGCGCCAGTCCTATATGAAATGACCTACTGAAAGAATCTCTCGAGATCTACTGTTATGCTAAGATCTTACTTCAGTGGGAGCTCTTGCAGCAGGCTATAACCATTAGGACTAATGTCAGTAGCCTTAGGACCCGCCTTTTAAAATCTTAGTTTTTTTCATTTATTTTTATTTAGTTTTGTTGACCGGGTAAGTGGACTAGACAAATCCTGCCTATTTTCAGGCACGACCCTGGGAGGGGATACAGATGAATGCCAACTGATCTTGAACCAGATTAAGCTGTTGGTGGCATTTTTAGTGAATGAGGATATTTGGCCAGGACACCGGGAAATGCCCCTACTCTTTTCGATAAGTGCCATGGGATCTTTAACATTCACCTGAACTACTACCAATCCAGGCAGATGGGACCTGGTTTAATGTCTCATCTAAAAGACAGCACCTCAGAAGTGCAGCACCCCTCTCAGGGCTGCACTACAGTGTCAGTACTGGGATAGTTACCCAAGTGCCAGATGTGGGAACTGAACCCATAGCCCTCTGATCTCCGGCCTCAGAGGCGGTGTGTCACCTACTGAACCACTGACACTGCAGTACCCACCAGGGACCGCCCCTGATGTCGGCTCCACCGCGACGTCGAGTCCCCGGTACCAAGGGGAGGACCTGGCTCCACCCCAGTTCATTTCCTGCCGCAACCCACTCACATTGGGAAAGTTTTTGTTATCCAGCAGTTCCAACTAAAATTTGGATTTTCTTCTTTAAAATCGATCGTTTTTTCTTTTTCTCCTTTTCCCAGCTTGGTCCAGTGTATGAGTAGCCATCGTCGGTGTCCTCCAGGCCGAAGAGGAACAAAGTGCGATTGTGGCCTCCAGATACCATCGAAGACGGCCACACCAAGTGCATCTTCTGCCTGGGTCCAGACCACGACAGTGCTGCCTGCAAGATCTGCAGAGGCTTTACCTGCAGGACATGTATTTGATGCCTGAAGGCTCTATTAGAGCAGCAGATGGGGTCCTGCACACCTTGGGACGAGGGAAAACACCAGGACAAGCCCGTAGCGCTCCGGGACATGGACCGTAGCGGTCCCATCATCAGTCCGCTTCCACACACCCACCCTCCCACCCCGGAAAGCCTCTTCTTCCTCAGGCTCGGAGAACACCATCCTCACAAGGAAGACTCTTAAGAAGCCAGGCCTTCCACTAAAACCCGGCCCCTTGGTCGAGGCAGGGTCGTCGGGGGAGGGGAGGCAAACTCAGGTGGTACCGCCATGAGTGACCCCCAAGGTCTCTTTTGGCACAAGCCTCGGCCCTGCCCAGGAAGGCCTCGCTCACCCAGTTCGGGCAAGCCACCGGGTGACAAGACACTCCAGCACTGCCTCCTGTAAAGCCGGGCGCCGCCAAGGTACTGACACCGTGGAGGACACCTCTGTGGCAGGGGCAGCCACTGACATTCCTGCACCCCCCAGTCTTCCACCCCACAGGGCTCTTCTGGGGAATCCCCATCCATGCCCCTACGGACCCCTTTGTTGGGAAAAATGACTGCTGTATTTAACAAGGAGGAACTGCAAGAACTCGTCTCCTTTCAGTGGAGTCGAGTGAAAGAGGAGACTCCACGAAGCCAGACCCTACACGGTTCCCGACCAGCCGTGCAACAACCGTGAGCATGAGGGCCTTCCCGCCTCCTTCTCCGAAGAAGACTCACGAGTGGCCACTTCGCCTCCCGCCTCGGGCCTCGGGGTCCCGGGTCTGAGGACTGCCAGCTCTTCTCGATAGGGCAGCCGCTGTCCTTCCCAGTCTCAGCCCAGGAGCAGATCCCGCTCTTCCAAGCAGGTCCTTTCCCAACACCAGTCCCGGACCGCGTCTGTCTTTGATCCGTCGGTCCTGTAACCAGTGTCGGTCCCTGGACCGACATCAGTCAGTAGTCACTGACGTTCGGGGTTCTGGATGCAGCTCAGGTTATCCCAGACCCAGTAGCAGATCGCCTTCTTTTGTTTCTCCTCATCCTTGTCAGGGTTAGGAGTTCCTGGGGAGAAGGACCAACCCTGCCGCCTCCTCACAATCCTACTTTTATGGATGTCATGAGGCATATCAAGGCCTCAATGAATGGGAGACAGAGGACCTGGACCCAGACGCAGTTGACTGGCCTGTTATCTGAGGCAGAAAGAACCCAGCCTCTGGTGGTGCCTCCTTTGTTGCACACCTTCCAAGACCTTACCAGGGTAACTTGGAAGCATCCAGCATCAGTCCCGGACGTTCCCAAAAGTCAAACAGGCTGTGCAGAGCCCGAGGATGAGCCTTTCTGGCAGAACACCCTCAGGTGGACTCATCGGTCATTCCGGCTGCTCACAACAAGTCTAAGCAGCTAAGCACCTCAGCTCCCAGCCTCCTGACCCGAATCCCGCTACTTGGACCAGGTGGGCAAGAAGGTCTACTCTGCCTCCACCTGCTCCATTAGATCCCTCAACTTCCCTTACGCATGTGGTCCAGTACCAGAATGCGCTGTGGGAGAGGGGACAGGAAGCTGTCTAATGCCTTGACAGACTCCCACGCAAAGAACAGAGCTTCTGGACATACTGAAATCAGGCTCAGATGTAAGCATGCATGTCCTCTGTGCCTTATACGACACTGCACATACGGTGCCACAGCGGCAGCGTTGGTGCCTGCTTCCTCGGCGCCATGCCTGGTTGAGAGTCTTATGTTTTCACTCAGGATTTGCAGTCCAGAATCTGGGACCTCACGCTCTGGGTTCTGTCCTTTTCGGGCAGGAGACGAGTCTCTCATCACCAGGAGTCTGGAAATCTATCTGGTCTGTCAGACAGATGATACAGAGGGACCAGAAATGCACGAACGTCTGCCATTTCGTAAGCCCTCAGGTGCTCAAGCCTGTGGAAACCAGCAGGCCAGAGAGGTGACTTCAAAGGAAAGCTGGCAATCAGAACCTTGTAGGTGCTACTTTGAGGGCCCCAAGTCCTCCCAAGCCTCTCTGCCCTCTCCCAGCTCCATCCAGTGACTTTCTTCCGACTCCACCCCTTCTCCGGAGGGACACTGGGGAGGTCATAGAGGGTCGCTTCTCCTTTCATCTGAAGGGTTGGAGCTCCATCACAGCAGGCCAGTGGGTTCTGGACAGTGTAAGGAGGGACATACGCTGGAGTTAACCGAAATTCCCCAGATACTCCACCAAGTTCTTCAGGATATCCTCCTTCTCACATTCCCTTCATAGAAGGAGAGATTCAGGCCCTCTTGCCAAAAAGGTGATAGAGCTAGTCCCTCTGCAGCAGCGAGGAAAGGATATTACTTACACTTTTCCTGGTCCCAAAAAGACAAAGATCTTTGGCCCATTCTGGACCTCGGCTCCTTAAACAATTATATAGAGTACCGAAGATTCAGGATGGCAACCCTTTCAGGTCTTATTCCTCTGCTGCACTGGGGAGATTGGCTCTGTTCCCATGACTTGCAAGATGCATACATGCACATCGGGGTCTTCCCTCACAGGAAGTATTTGAGGTTCCACTTCCAGGAGGAGCATTGTCAGTTTCAGGTTCTTCCGTTCAGTCTCTCTTCGCCCCTCAAGTCTTCACCGTGCTTAGCAGTGGTTGCTGCGGCTCTAAGGCGCCAGAGGTCACTTCATCTTCCCATCCTCAGCGATTGGCTGCTTGCTGCCCCATCAAGGAGTGCCTTTGTCAGGCTCTAGGAGACACTTGTACTGTATTCCGAGGACGTGGGATCACCCTAAATCTTCCAAAGTCTTCCCAGAGCCCAGCCAAAGACTCGGCTTTATCGGGGCGGTCCTGGATTCGCTTCAGGGCATGGCTTTTCTTCCTACAGAGATGGAAGCTGCGCCTGCACGAGAGAGATAGCCAGAACGGTCCTAGTAACCCCCCAAGTCTAGGCCAGGAACTTCCGCAGACTTCTGGGGCACATGGCGGCGGTCATCCCTGTCACTCCCTTGGCCCGCCTCCACATGAGGGTCCTACAGTGGACCTAAGGGTGCAGTGGGATCAATGCTCTGATGACCTAGATCACATGGTCAGGGTTGCAGAGCCGGTCAAGAGGACCCTGCTTTGATGATTGGACCCTCTCAATTTGGGGGAAGGGGTTCCTTTGATCGAGCCCCAAATCAGACTCTTGACGATAGATACCTCCGATTTGGGATGAGGGCACACCTAGGGGCCCACGGACACAAGGAGTCTGGACCAGAGGGGTGCCTGCCATCATCAACGTACTAGAAATGCGGTAGTGCGTCCGTAACTCGTGCCTTCAAGAGGACCTTGTCCCAGGCTCTTCTAGTCCAGATGGACAACATGGTGGTCATCTTTTATATAGCAAGCAAGGGGACATTCACTCCTACCCCTATGCAAGGAGGCGATGAGAGTCTGGTATTGGGCACAGGAGCATCACATTCACCTGTCTGCGGTGCATGCTTCCAGGTGCGCGAAAACAACATGGCAGACAGCTTAAGCAGGTCTCCAGTCTAAGGTGCACAAGTGGGAGTTGCTACAAGCAGTAGCAAACCAGCTCTTCAGCACATGGGTTGTCCAGAGCTGGGCCTCTTTGCATCTCCACGCGGTGCCAAACTGCCAATTTTCTGCTTCTGACAGCCGCGCCTGGTGTTTTGACGGCCAGGCGTGTTGTCCCTTTGTTGGGCAGGGAAGTTTCTTTACGCCCGTCCCCTCCCTTCCCCTTATCCAGAGGGTATTGTTGAAACTACAGGCCGCAGGGGGCTCGGATGATTAGTATTGCCCCATTATGACCCGGCAGATTTGTTTCCGACTTCATCAGCGGTTGTCCTTGGAGCCTTCAATTCCATCTCCAGTATGCTGCAGTTGCTCTCCCAGGACCAGGGCAAACTGGTTCATCCAGATCTCAGATCCTTACTTCATGCTTGGCTCCTGCAGATGTAGCCAAATCAAGGTGCAGGGGTCTCCCAGAGGGTGGTGGACTTCCTCATTTCAGCAAGAAAGCCCTCTGCTCGCTCCACTTATGTTGTGAAGTGGAAGCATTTCTGTTTGTGGGCTTCGTCTCACCATTTGGATCCTCTTACCTGTCCGGTGAACTCAGCATTGCAGTATCTCCTCTCCTTATACCAACAAGGCTTGAGCTACTCTTCCATTAAGGTGCATATGTGGGCCATTTCTGCCTATCATGTCCTCCTGGGTGATAGAACCTTGGCCCAACTGGACATGGCCCACACTCTTCTTACAGGGTATTCTGCATTTGAGACCTCCATTAGGGATCCTATCCCTCCTGGGACCTCCTGTTTGTGTTGGAGAAGCTCACTCTCCCCTTTTGAACGGTGGCTGATTGTGAGCTGTATATCTTCCTGGAAGGTTTGTTTCTTGGTTGCTGTTACTTCAGCTTGAAGAGTTTCCGAGCTCCAGGCTCTGATGTGTAAAGAGCCTTATTTGGTTTTTCACAGGGAAAATTTTTCCCTTAGAACAAATCCTAAGTTTCTTCCTAAAGTGGTCTCGGAGTTAACCCACAACCAGTCAGTTGACCTTCCAGTTTTTCTCCCTTCCAATGGGGAGAGGCTCTCTTATACACACACACACACACACACACACACACTGGATTTTCACAGGGTGCTGAGGTACTACCTTAAGCGCACCGCTACACACCATAATTCAGAGCAACTGTTCATGGCCTTTTGCACCACAACGCTTTGGCAAACCAGTGTCTAAACCGACAGTTTCGAGGTGGCTTGTCCATTGTATTGTGTGCTGTTACAAAAGCACAACAAACCTCTTCCGGCACAGTTAGAGGTCACTCCACCAGGAGAGTGTCTGCTTCCTTTGCCACCTAAAGAGTCTCTATAGGAGACATTTGTGCGGCAACCACCTGGAATTCTGTACACACTTTTGTGAGAAGCATTTCAGCCTGGACATTGCTCTCAGGCGCCATGCCGGTTTCGCTTGGCAGTCCTCCAGGGTCTTCTATCCTGATTTGCTGTGATGTCAGCATTCCTTCCATCCTTTCTTCTCCGGGGCTAGTCACCTCCTTGGCTGGGATTGCTTCAGAACTCTGTCCTAATGGTTTATAGCTTGCTGCAAGAGCTCCCACTCGGTAAGATGGTACAGTTACCAAGAACTTACTGTAACAGTAGATCTTGAGAGGAGCTCTTGCAGCAGGTGCTGCTTTCTCCTTCCATCCCCTGATGAGGTTTTCCAGCACATCGACAGGCCTCGCTCTGTTCACTTGCTGGGATCCATTTGCAGGTCTTGTGGGAACTAGGGTGGAGCCGGGTCCGTCCTCTTTGTAGCCGGCGTCAGTGGGCGATCCCTGCTGAGTACTGCTAGCTAAGATTTTTCTGGTGGGTCCTAAGGCCTCGGCGTTAGTCCTAATGGTTATAGCCTGCTGCAAGAGCTCCTGTTGAAGATCTTCTGTTACGGTAAGTTCTTCCATAACTGTACTTTCCTATGTAACTGTACTTTTTGATCACCATGACTTTGGCTCATAGGATTTCCGAGCTTCAAGTTCTGATGCGTGAGCCTCCTTATTTGATTTTCTGCAAGGACAGGGTGTCTTCATGGGCCAATCCACACTTTCTACTCAAGGAGATCTCTGATCTCACATTGAATCAGAGCATAAATCTTCCGTGTACTATCCAGAGCATGCCAACAAGGATGACGTATTGCTCCATGCACTTGATGCACATAGAACACTACAGTTCTACCATTTTTTTTTTTTATTTGTCCCTGGTAAAGAGGGCACTCCGTGATGAAACGATACCTGTCCAGATGGCTGGCTAACTACATTATTGATTTGTTATAGGAACTATGTTAAGGAACTTCCTGGTACTGTCCATGGCCACTTTACATGTGGTATACCTCTCTGCTTTCAGAATGTTTCTGCAGCCGACTATGTGCTGCTGCCACATGGAGCACCATACACTATAGTCCAGACATAGTTTCTCATAAACAAACTGGCTTTGGCCTTGTAGTATTGCAAGGCTTTCTGTGTTGATGCCATAATAGACTTTGCCATCCTCCCTGGTTGCTCTGTGCTGCTTGGGAATTATTCCAAAGGTGTTGTCCAGTGAGGCGATATCCTCAATGAAGATAGAAAAATATATCATAACAGTTGATATTGGAGAACATCTTCCATGTAGATCCTGCTTCACCGATGGTGACGCTCCTACGGTATGACATGATGACTGAGATCCCTCAAAGATACACTGTTGCGGTAAGATCTTGCATAACTAAGCAATGGGGCTGCTTACGATTATATAGTCACCATATGTTGCATATCACTGTGGGCAGCCAACAGCTAGCAAAGATTTCTAAGTGGTCCTGATGCTGACGGCTTACAGTTTCAGAGCTGTGGCCCAATGGAGGAGAGTCTCTGGAAGGTCTACTGTTAGATGAGTAACTAATTATATGGTATACCGCTGGCTTCAGAACTTTCAACCAAGTTTTTAGGTGTTTTAAGCACAACTGTTCCATCTGTACCAACTCTCCTGACACAAGATTTTGAGAAGACATGATCTTACTTCAGATACAGCTCTTGCAGCAGGCAACACCATTAGGACTGAAGCCGGCAGGCGGCAGGAGCCACGAATTCTTCTAGCTAGCTAACTTCAGCGGGACCTCCTAGCGCCGGTCCCGCCTCCGCCAGGCGTAGTACATAAGGGGCGTCCCACCAGATTCCCCAGTTCTTTTTCCCGCTGGCCGACTTGCATGTCTCACTCCTTCGATCGCTTCTAGCTGCTGCGTCTATGGTTAAGTTCTTCCTTAGGAAAAAGTTCAGTTTTTCGGCTTAGTTGCTGTCTGATGTCCTCTCCAACCTCCGTTGAAGGCCATCCCTCGAGTGTGCGCCTGTGGAAGCAAATCCCTTTCAAGGATCCGCGATTCGCCTGCGTCCAGTGCCTAGGCCCAGACCACGACATCGCGGTCCTATATTTTCTGCCAGGGGTTCAACAGCCGGCCCTGGATCCGTCAGCAGAAGGCTCTGCAGGCGCTCCTGCTCGAGGAGAAAGTTAAGGCCATGGACACCTCCAAGGGAGATCTGCTGAGAAAGCATAGGAGAAGGCTCCATCCAAGTCCCCTTCCAGGCTTCAGACTCCCGTAGCTCCGGCTCCCAGTAGACCGTTCGCCTTCCCGGCCGTTCTCAGCCTCCCTCCGCTGCGGTAGAAACCTTCGGGCTCCTCTTCCTCCTGCAGGCCAAGACCTCCAGGCCCTCTTCTTCCAAAGCCTGGTTAGGTCTGGGGACCATCATCATCACCACAAGTCGGGTTTCCGCCATTCCGAACCCGGCGTCAGGTCTCAGCCTCCTTGCCTCCTCCTCCCAGCGGAAGACCGAGAAGCTTACCTTGCTTAGAAGCCGTCTGACTTGGCGTCGGCCACTCATCATAGGTCCCAGGAGCCGTCGACCGCCAGGCGCCCGTCGCGGTCAGGCCTTCGCCTCTCGGTCGTCGGCAGGAGGGCAGGCGTCCACGAGTCGAGAAGAGGACCCGGCGCCTCCCTACCGACGTCGGTCAGGAGACCGTTATGGAGGAGGAACTGACACAGCCCGAGGACCAGACAGGCGAACCTGGTCCTGTCGAGCCTCCCAGGAACCTTCCCACAACCTGAGACTCCCGAGGAGCGCGGCGGCCGACCACGGCACCGGTCCGTCGTCGGGCCTTTCTTTTCTGAGGTTAAGGAGCTCTTCATCCACTGGTGGGATACCTTTAGAAAGGATATGGTTCCCACACCACCTCCTCCTCCGGCGACACCTCGACCCCTCGGCTCCTCGCCCCTTCTCCATCCAGGGCAGTAGGCAGTACCCCCAGGAGCCTATGGACCCTCCAAGGGAAGACCAGATAGAAGGACCACCGTCTAGATCCTCTTCAGGATCACCCAGTCCTAAGAGACCCGAAGGCATGCCCGTTTACCTTTGCGGAGGATACAGGATCGAATCTCGTCAAGATCCAGATCCTCTCTCCTCTTCCATCCCCTCTCCGGACCCATGTGAGCTTCCTAGGTCTCCTCCGGATGACCCATCGTTTGGAAATCATGAGGCATATCCAAGAGAACATGGGCTGGGATGCAGAAGAGTTAGACCCTGAGAGACTACGCCTTGCTAGGTATCTTCGGCAGAGAGGATCCCAAGCCTGTGGTGGTGCCACCCTTGGTGGACACTTTTGTGGGCGTCACCAAGGCAACAGGGAAGCGTCCCATTAGCTCCTGTCGATGCCGAAGAAAGCTGACCGCCTGTACAAGGCTCCAAAGGAGGACCAGTACTTGGCTCAACATCCTCTGGCCGACTCTCTGGTCATAACAGCCTCTCATGACCGGTCCCAGAGACCGCAACATTTGAGCACCCTGCCACGGACCCGGAGTCCAAACAGCTGAACGCTATGGGCAGGCGCACATATGCTTCCACTACCTGCGCCCATCAGATCCCTGAACTACTTGACCCACATGGTGCAGTTCCAAAATGCTTTGTGGGAACAGGGACTAGATCTGGCGGAGGAATTGCCAGAAGGTGAGCAGAAGGAGGAGATGTTGCAGCTCCTCCGTCGAGGTTCGGACGTGGGAACCCAGGTGCTGCGAGCCCGTATGATTCCAGCGGACTTTTCGGCCAGAGTGGCAGTTCAGGCGTATGCCTCCGGAGACACTCATGGCTTCATGTCTCGGATTCACCCGGACGTCAGAAGAACATCATGGGCGCCTCTTTCGAAGGAGAAGTTTTCTTTGGTGCACCCTCTGAGAAGGTTCTCACCAAGCTTCAAGAGGCGGGAAGCGGTGAGGTCGGTCCAGGCAATGTACCGACTGAAGCTTAGTTCCTTTCATAGGAACCAAAGCCGATCTTCCTGGACATAAGTCTCACCACTCATTCACACTAGTGGGATTGGCGCGAGGCACTAAGACCCATTGGCACAAACTTTTGCGGAGGTCGGGCGAGCGCGAGAGCACGGCGCCCGCGAGAACAGCGGCTCAGCGGTAATGACCATCGGCGGCGACCCTCCAACCGCCTCAGTTCCTTTTCCCGCCGTCGAGTGCGCTTCAGTAGCGGCGGTAGCTCGCTATCGAGTCAAACTTCAAACTAAGCGCATAGTTTTCAGTTTTTTTTTGTAACTTTATCATGATAAGTAGTATAGCAATTTTATTCTATTTTACGTTAAATTTTCTAATATTTAAATTTTACTTGAAAGTCTCGGCCTACTGGACGAGTCGACCATGAGCAGGTCAGGTGGCGGTAGGGAGACTGATGAAAGCTGTTCAGTCAGCGGGCTGGGTCGGTAGCCTCCTTCTCCTCAGCGGGGTTCCGACAGCGGTCAGTCCGATGCCGGGGGATGGGCGGTCCCCACGGCATAAAAATAGCGGTCGCATTCTCGGCACCGTTCGGCCTCGGCTCTTCTTGGCCCACAGGTCAAAAAGAAGGCATCACTGAGAATCGCCCTCTATGGTATATCTTGGCGATCGGCCTTCGGTTATCGTGCTAGTTGCCGGTCTCCTTCTTGAGTCGCCAACTTCCGTAATCGTCGTCCCGACATCGGAGTCCCTCCCGCCTATAGGTAGGACTCCAGATGAGCAGTTTCATCAGTGGGCGCTCTTATGGAGCAATGGGCTCGGAGGTTGGTTCTTCTGCCTGGCTCGGTTGCCTCGGGCCCTCGGGCCCCTCCGGCGATCAGGTAGGCGGTTGGACCTTCCTAGTCGCGTGGCGCCTTCTCCGGTGCCAAAGACTCCGTGCTAGGTGTTTTCCCCTCACATGGCTGCGGCGCGGGGCCTCACCGATGCCCTTATCTCCTGGTTTCCTTCTCTCAGCTTTCCAGGTTCCTGGGGCTTTTCGGCGCCTTCCACCAGTCTGGTAGCTTATCGGCGCCGTTTTCGGTGCCACTGGGTCTTGACCCAGCGGTGCCGCCCGGTGGTACCGTTGGATAGAAGCGTCGTCGGCAGCGCCCGTCTTAGCGATTGTAGATCCAGCAGCGTTGCCATGGCGCTGCGGGCATGGCGTGCCTCTTCGGCGCCGTCGCCCTCCTCGGTACCGTCTTCAGCCCATTTTGCCGTCTCGGCGCCCGGCTATCGAGGGACTCTCCTTGTTTTCTGCTATTTCCTCCTCTCTAATTTCCTCCTTTCCTGTCCAAACAGTCCTTTCTGGACCATCAGGAGATGATGTTGAGCCTGACCCAGACCTTCGGTTGGGTGATGAAGTGGAGGAAACAGGATCTTTCTTTGCTACAGAGCCTGTGGTGAGGACCTGTCCTTTAAGTCTCTGTTGAAGAACCTGGGATCCCTCTTTCTCTCCAGACTACAGACATCGATCCTGGGAAGATATTAAGACTCCAGTATCTTCATGCTTGAGATCCCTACTGATTTGACTCCTCCGATTCAGCCTTCCTTGAGGCGCTGTCTCAAATGGTATGGAATAATCCTGCTCTTATTCCCTCAGTGGCTAAATCCATTGATAAAGTATTCAGCTCCCAAGGATCGTCCCATTTTGGCATCCCAAGCCTGCGGATCCTATTGTAGTCCTGGCAGAGAATGACAAGGTCGTTCTTCCTCAAACTACTACAGCTCGACCTATTAACAGAGAGTCTCGTGAAGATTGATACATTAGGTAAGAGAGTCTTTCACTCTAATCTAATAGGTACTTGCCAGTTATCAAGGCTATTTTTCTCAGTATGAGTATATCCTGTGGCACTCTATGAAAAGAATGGTTGAAGCTCTTCCAGATTGGATTCCAAGTCAGAGCTTCTTCTGACCGTTATTAGAGGTATTGGGTCAATAACCAACAGGTCAAAGCCGCCATGGGCGCTTTCGACACTGCTTATAAGCTCAACGGCGGTTGTACTCGGCCATTCCTGGCTGCGTGCTTCTGGCTTCACGAATGATGCTCAGCAGCAGGTGATGGCGCTGCTGTTGATGGCTCCTTTCTTTTTGGCCCTCAGGTGGAGCAAGCCTTAGAGGCCACTCAGAAGACTAGATCGGCCATTAAGTTGGCCAGACCTCCGCCTGCCCCCTCTCGGGGCATGTGAACAGACGTCAGTTTCATAGTCGTCAGTCCTTTCGAGGGCAGAGGCAGGGGAAGCTTCCATAAAGCCAACCTGTCCAACCTCAAAGAAGCGCGAGCAAGCGCAGGGGCCTAAGCTCCCAGCGCTACCTTATAGTCGTTGGCCCAAGTTCCATCCACTCTGCCCGAGTGGAACTTTCTCCTCCGATGGGAGGTCGTCTGATGTACTTCTACAACCAGTGAAGTCCATAACTTCGGACAAATGGGTCGCCCGGATAATTCACGAGGTTATTCTCTCAATTTCTTGAAACCCCCGGTGTCCTCCAAGCGACAACCAGGTTGTCGGCCTCTCAATCAGACCTCCTCACCGAGGATCCAGGGCCTTCTGAACAACAGAGACAATAGAACTGGTGCCCCCACATCTGCGAAACACAGGGTTCTCCCATTACTTTCTGGTTCCAAAGAAATCTGGGGATCGCCCCATTCTAGACCTCAGAAAGTTAAACAAATTCCTCCCCAGGGAGAAATTCAGATGATTTTCCTAGGTACCCTGTTACCCTTGCTGCATCAACACGACTGGCTGGCCTCTGGATATGCAGGATGCTTACCAGCATATCCCGTCCACCCGACCCACAGCAAGTTCCTCAGGTTTGTAGCTTTGGGTCAGCATTATCAGTTCAGAGTCCTGCCTTTGGGCTATCCCGGTGCGCCGTGATTTTACAAAGTGTTGCGCAATTCTCATGGCGCATCTCAGGAAAAGTCGGACTCAGATTGTTTCCCTACCTGGGCGATTGGCTTCTATAAGCCCTTCCGACCAAGGGACTTTGGAAGCCGTGCAAGCGACTACCGTCTTCTCACGTCCATGGGCGTTCTGCGGGTGAAAAAATCTCAACTGCAACCCTCCCAGAGGCTCCTTTTCATAGGGGCGCTTCTAGACACCTCTTCAGCGGGCTTTCCTTCCAGAGGACAGAAGACTCGACATCCTTGAGAATGGCCCGTTACATCAGGGAGAACCAATCGATTACAGTCTCTCGATACAACGCATGTTGGGTCTCATGGCGTCCTCGGTCTTCTCTGTCCCTCTGGCCCGACTGCACATGAGAACCACCCAATGGATGCTCTCCACTCAGTGGTCCCGACCTCTCACCCCAGTCTTATCCCATCAGGTGACGGAGCCCTTTGAAGGTCTCTCACCTGGTGGTCTCAGAAGAGCAATCTCCTGGAAGGATTCCCCTTTGCTCCCCGGATCATCAGATCTCCATCACCACAGCGCGCACTGCTAATGGGATGGGGAGCTCACTGTCTCCTCCACACTCAAGGTGTATGGACTCAGTTGAAACTCATCTCCACATAAATGTCCTGGAGATGAGGCGGTCCTCTATGCAATCCGAGCTCTGAAGGATGTCCTTTGTCACAAGAACATTCTCCTTCAAGCGGACAACAAAGCAGTGATGTATTACATCAACAAACAAGGCGGTGCTCATTCTTATCCCTTTGCAGGGAAGCAATGAGGGTGTGGGAGTGGTGCTTGGAGCACAAGTCTCTAGATTCAAGCGGTTTATCTGCCAGGTATACAAAAGCGACCTAGCAGATCACCTCAGAGCAGGAGGCAGACCCTCACGGTGGTCTCTCGATCCAGCCGTAAGCTCGGTCCCTGTTCAAAGAGTGGGGACTCCAGACCTGGACCTTTTGCATCCCCACTCAGCATAAAACTGCCTCTCTTCTGCTCCAGAAATCCAGGGCCTGGCATTTTCTGTCAGGATCGTTCAGGCTGTGGTGGACAAAGCGCTTTCTTCACGCCTTTCCCCGCTTCCTCTAATCCAGAAGTACTCCTCAAGTTCAGTCTCAGGGGACCAGATGATTCTCATTGCTCCTTCCTGGCCTCGGCAACTATAGTTTCCTCTACTCAACAGTATGTTGGCAGCCTCTCGAGACCACTTCCTTTGCAAATCAGTCTTTGACTCAGGGTTGTTGGACCATCCCAACCTGAAATCACTTCACCTTCATGCTTGGCTCCTGAAGAGATAGAAGTGAATCGGTTCAACGTCTCGTGGGAGTCTCAGACATCCTTCTGGCTGCTCGGAAGCCAGCCACCGAAAACGTATCGCCTCAAATGGAAACGTTTTTCTCTCTGTGTGCAAAATCCTCTTGAATCTTTTTCCTGTCCTCCTGGCAAGGTTCTGGAGTATCTTTTGGACCTGTCAAACTTAGGTCTTCAGTACTCCACAGTTAAAGTTCACCTTAGTGCCATCTCAGCGTTCCATGAGCGGTTTCTTCCTTAACTCTGCTCAGTTACCTATAGTGAAGAGATTTCTTAAGGATTCTCCATACCAGACCCCTGTTAAGCGTCAGTTGCAGCCTGGGACATTAACTTGGTGCTGGACATGCTCACTGGAAGCCTTCGAACCCTTAGCTACCTGTGAGCTAAAATTTCTTACCTGGAAGACTGCCTTCCTGGTGGCCATTACCTCAGCCACTTGGGGTCTCTGAATACATGCCTGGTTACGGACCCTCCGTATACTGTATTCCATAAAGACAAGGTAGTTCTCCGTAGTCATCCTAAATTTCTTCCCAAGGTTGTGTCAGAATTCCATCTAAACCAACCTCTGGTACTTCCACTTACTTCGCTAATTTCCAAAATGAAGGAGCAGGCTCTTCATTCCTTGGATGTTAAAGAGCCTTGCGGTTCTATTTAGATAGAACCAAGGATGTACCAAGACTCAGCAACTGTTACGTTTCTTTCAGCGACACCCGGCTGGGTCAACCTGTCGCTATTAGATGCATCTCTTCATGGTTAGTGGCATGCCTTCGTCATTGCTATTCCATGGCTCAAGTTAAATTAGAAGGTAGAGTGTCGCTCACTCTACTAGAGACGATCCTTGACATCCCTAAGCGGAAATGCAATGTTCCAATTGCAGATATATGCGCCGCCACCTGAACTCAGTGCATACCTTCGTTAAGCACTATGCACTGGATGTTCATGCTAGGCGACATTCCGCATTCGGCAGAACTATCCTTAATGGGCTTTTATCTTAGACGCGTGAGCTCTGGCTCTCCTGCCGCCCTTTTGGGGATTATCAACTTGGTACTCTCCCACTAGTGTGAATGAGTGGTGGAGACTTATGTCCAGGAAGATAGGAAAATTACGTACCTACCGTAATTCTTGATCTTCTTAGACAGTCTCCACCACTCATTCTCCTCCCTCATCCCCGAGCTCACCGCTGTATTGGTCTTCACTCCTCAAATCTTTAGGCCGTGAGGACTTCTTTGCTGACCCTTCTTACACGGGTCATACGGACTATCTTATGTCCGTTTTTTAATGTTAGGTTTACTCTTTCGTTAGTGCGCTGCACCTCCTTGGTAAAAAGGTACTGAGGCGGTTGGAGGTAAGTCGCTGAGATGGTCATTACCGCTCGAGCCGCTGCTGCGGCGCCGTGTCTCTGGCGCCCGTCTCTCGCCGACCCTCCAGCAAAAAGTTTGCTCCGATGGGTCTTAGTGCCTCGGTGCTAATCCACTAGTGAATGAGTGGTGGAGACTCGTCCAAGAAGATCAAAGAATTACGGTAGGTACGTAATTTTCCTTTTTCATGGATGGGCATAGAGACAACAGTCCCTGCGGTCCACAACAGAGGGCTCCGGTTCCGCAGAGCCAGGGAAAACAGCCAGCGGGCAGGAATCAGCATCCAGCCAAGCTGGCCCAGCCAGCAGCTCCCTCCCCCGCCACAGCCTGACTCCTTCCGGCCCCGCCCTCAGGATCAACGGGACATCAAGGTGGAAGTCGTATCTGAATTATCTGCCAGGATGGCAGGCCATAACCACCGACAGGTGGGTTCTTCAGTTGGTCAAAAAGGCCACTTTATAGAATTCATGAGACAAGCCACCCTCGAGGCTCCTCCTCTGCTTTCCGTTACTCAGGTCAGCACAAATTGCTTATCAGGCAGAAATACTCACGCTCCTGCGAAAGGAGGCGGTGGAGTATGTTCCAGAGAACTAGATAGAATCCGGATACTACTCCCACTTCTTTCTGGTTCCCAAGAAAACAGGGGACCTCCGTCCAATCTTGGACCTCAGCGACCTAAATATGTCTGTCGCATACAAGCGATTTTGCATGGTGACCCTTCGGGCCTCATTCCCATGCTGAAGCAGGGCGCCTTCTTAGCGTCCCTAGACATCAGGGCGCCTACCTGCACATCCCGCTGACTCAAAGCTCACAGGAAGATCCCTCGCTTCAAGTTCCTTGGCTCCCATTTTTCAGTTCCGGGCCTTCCGTTCGGACCGGTCCTTCGGCTCCCAGGGTCTTTTCCAGTGCATAGCAGTCGTGGCAGCGTCCTTAAGGAGACAGGGCCACTATGTGTTCCCGTACTTGGGCGATTGGCTTCTCATGGCCGCCTCCAGAGGCGTTGTTGCTGCTATTCAGAGCACCCAGGGCCTGTTCCAGTCTCTGGGCATTCCAATCAACTACGAGAGGTCTCTCCTCATACCGTCACAGAAGCTGCAGTTCATAGGCACAGTCCTGGACACCGTTCAGGGAAAGCATTTCTCCCAGGCGACAGAGCGGAGCGCATCAGATCCCTCATCAGGGATCTCTCGGCGAAGAAGACTGTCCCTGCCAGGCTGGTCCTTCGTCTGCTTGGACACATGGCTGCGTCCATTCCGACAGTCCCTTTGGCAAGGCTCCACATGCGGGTAACTCAGTGGATGCTCAAGGCGCAGTGGGACCAAAGGCAAGACCACATGCAGCATCCGGTCAGAATCACAAATGCCATGATTCGAGACTGGCAATGGTGGCTAGACCAGGGACACTTTCTGCGGGTGTCCCGTTTACAAGCGCCGTCCCGGAGATAATCCTCTCACAGTCGCCTCAGGGCTGGGGTGGGGAGCACACTGACGGGTGAGATCCCAGGGAACATGGACCCCTCAGGAGCCCACCTCCACATCAGCGTGTTGGAGATGAGGCGGTCCTCTATGCCCTGCAGGCCTTTCAGTCAGAAATCCCGTTATGCACTCTTCTGCTTCAGACAGACAACACGGCGGTGATGTATTACCTCAACAAACAAGGAGGCACACACTCTTACCCCTTTGCGGGAAGCCATGAGGCGTGGGATCGGGTATTCGACACGGTGCGAACCTGATTGCAGTTCACGTTCCGGAGTGGACAACACAATTGCAGATGGCCTGAGTCGTTCCCAGGCCAGAGTCACAGTGGGAACAACTCAGGAGTCGAGAAGATCTGTTTCTTGATGGGGTACTCCAGAACTGGACTATACGCTTCCCCATCCAACATAAAACTGCCCAATTTTGCTCACTAGATCGGGGCCTGGTGTTTTCTGGCGAGACCGTTGTAATTCTCCTGGGTGACAGATTCCTCTATGCTTTCCCTCCTTCCCGTTGATCCAGAGTTCTTCTCAAACTGAGCAGGAGCATGCAACAATGATCCTGTAGCCCCATTCTGGCCTAGGCAGATCTGGTTCCCCTTGCTAACGCAGCTGTCCGGGAACCTCCAATTCCGTTGCCTTTCAGCTCCCATCTCTTGTCTCAGGAGGAAGGTTCTCTAGTCCACCGGACTTACGCTCACTGAACCTGCATGCTTGGCTCCTAGAGACACGCCATTTTGCGACATAGGGTCTGCAAGGTAGCAGAAGTCCTTTCCGCGACCAGAAACCGCACGTGTAGACGTACGCCATGAAATGGCGCCGCTTTTTGTCTGTGGTCGCAAGCACGCGACTTTTCCCTTTAGGTTGCCGGTGAAAGCAGTGCTAGAATACCTGCTCTCCTTTTCCATTCGGGTCTCGCCTACTCCTCTATTAAGGTGCACCTCTGGCTATTTCTTCTTACCACTTCCGGTGAGACGGCGCACAGTGGTGCAACTTGGCGCCTCTCGAGATTTTCTGAGAGGGTGTTACACCTAGGCCACCCATTAAGGACCCTGTTCCCCATGGGATTTACTCTTTGTCCTGGAACAACTCACGCTTCCCCTTTTGAACCTGCCACGGATTGCGAGCTCGTTTTCTGTCATGAAAACTTTATTTTAGTTGCTGTTACATCAGCAAGGAGAATTTCTGAGCTTCATGCTCTCATGTGTAAGGAACCTATTTGATTTTCCACCAGGACAGAGAGTCCCTGAGGACGAATCCTAAGTTCTTGCCTAAGGTGGTCTCTGCACTCACTCTCACCAGGACATTGACCTGCCTGTATATTTCCTAAATATGCTAATAGAGGAAAAGCGCTGCTCCACACCCTGGATGTTTACCGCTGTCTTAGGTATTACCTGAGCAGGACTAAACAACCATGAAGTCAGAGCAACTCTTCGTTTCCTTTGCTGAGAGGATGATGGGCCAACCAGTATCGAGGCAGTCCCTTTCTCGCTGGCTTGTCCAGTGTATATCTTACTGCTACGATGCTAAGCAGAAGCCCCTTCCAGGTACAGTCCGGGCCACTCCACTGGGGGTGGCTACCTCCTTGCAACGCGCCACATCTCCTCCTCTGCCATTTGTGCTGCAGCCACATGGAGCTCTGTGCATACTTTTATCAGGCATTATAGCCTGGACATTGCTTCACAGCGAAGAGCGGTTTCGGCCTGGCCGTGCTACAAGGTCTCCTGTCCTAGAGTCAGGACTTGGTATGCATTTCCTAGTTTCCTCCTCCCAGAATGCTTACAAGCGTTATTGCTTGGAAATCAGTCCTAATGGTGTTACCTGCTGCAAGAGCTGTATCTCGAGTAAGATAGTACCAGTTACGTAGAACTTACGTAACAGTGAGATCTTTGCGAACAGCTCTTGCAGCAATACTCCGCCACCTTCCCCTTGGAGGAGGCATGCTACCAAGCCTTGAGCAGGGGCTTCGCCTTTTGTCTGATGGTGGATCCTCGGTCTCCCATTCTGAGGTGCAGTCCTGTGGCGGAAGTCTCCGGCGGAGAACTTCAGAGAATCTGGCGGGACCGCCCCTTATCTTCATACAACATTGGAGGCGGGACCGGCGTCGGGAGGTCCCGCTGAAGTTAACTAGCTAGAAGAATTCGGGGTCCTGCCGCCTGCCGCTTCAGTCCTAATGGTGTTACCTGCTGCAAGAGCTGTTCTCAAAGATCTACTGTTACGGTAAGTTCTTACGTAACTGTACTTTTTGTTCAAAATGATTACTGCCAGAATACCGCATTGTGTGTCATGGTCATCATGCTGTCAAAATATGATACCTGTCCTGCTCTTAACTGCTGCCCTCTGGTTTTAAAGGGTTCTGAACAAACTCCCAGCATGCAGTGCTTTGTTCCAGTAATCTTCCTGTTGGCATTTATCAGTTCTGCCTTTGTTCTCATCATTATTCGTTGTGCAGCTATGGCACACAATTAGTTCGACTCCATGGAAGAGGATATGCCTAAAGCATCTCAAAAGATGCATAGAAGGTGACAACAAAAAGTTTCTTTGTCCATCAAGTCTGGCCCATGAAAGGCCTGACATCTTAACTGACTAGCCTCATCCCTCTACTGTGCCTTAGTTCTGTTGTCCCCAGTATCAGTTCACGCCTCTTTTTTTTTTTGTATTTTTCCCTCAGTCCTTGCCTCCTGATTCGCCACTCCTTCTGGCTGCTCATGCTACCTGTGACCCCCTCATCCTGCCCCTCTCCCCTCACCTCATATTGCAGCCAACCCAAGGGTGGCCCGGCATATCCCTTTGCTGGGTGGGCCCCAGCATACTGAGGCATCAGTCATGGGCACTGCTGAGGTGAGTTCGGAGGCCTGGGACATCTTGAGCCCAGCAGGCGGGCAGCCATCATCCGCTCCCGGAGGCTGGTATTTCCGCTTTTCTCCCAGGAGCATGGTGAACGTCGGCCACGCCTTGACGCTTGGCACACCACGCCCCACCAATGTTCAGGCTTGTTGCTGATCTCCCCGGCCTCCGCCAGGCGTGCAGACAACGACCCTGCATCCCCTCCCACCCCTGGAGTAGGTGAGCAGTGTTGGGGCCTTCAATTCTCCACCCGGCCCGGCTCTCCAGCGACCCGTGTCCGTTCCCGAACCGGGTCGCCCGGTGTTAGCGGAAATCCAACTGCTGCACCGGCGGCGGCGTTCATTCCTCTTTAAACCCATTGAGTGTCCCTGTCTGCACCACTACTTAGGGCAGCCTATTCCACTGCTGCACCACCCTCTCCGTAAAGAACATCTTCGTCTCTTGTAACAACCACCACCACCCAGTTTCCAGTTATGTCTCCTCATTATTGTGTTTTTGTTCCAGGTGAGTAGGCCCCTCTGTCCACCCTGTGTAGTCTCTTAAAAATGTATATGTTTCTATCATGTCCCCGCCCCTTCTGTCCTCCAGCGGTTGTCGAACAATGTGAGGTGGCTGTAAGGAGAGCCAGTGGAATGGTGGGGTGCATAGGGAGAGGTATCTCCAGCAGAAGGAAGGAGGTGGTGATGCCACTGTATAGAGCATTGATAAGAGCGTCATCTAGAGTACTGTGTCCAGTTCTGAGGCTGCATCTCCGGAAGGACATAAAGTAGAAGCGGTTCAGAGAAGTGTGACAGAAATGGTGCAGGGGCTGCACCAAAAGTCATATGCAGGGAGACTGGAGGATCTCAATATGTATTCCCTGGAGGAGAGAGGGAAGAGAAGGGGGTATGATGGAGACTTTCAAATACCTCAAGGGTGTAAATAAGGTACAAGAGGGTAGTATCTTTCAGAAAAAAGATGTTCAAGAATAAGGGGCCATGATATGAAAATGGAGGAGGTAGACTTAGCGGTAACATGAGAAAGTATTTTTCATGGAAAGGGTGGTGGATCCATGAGACAGCCTCCCAGCGGAGATTGTAGGGCAAAAACAGTAGGGAATTTTAAAATACATGGGAAAGACATAAAGGAACTCTAGTGATAGGAAAGAGGGTAAGCTGAAGATAATTTAGGATCTGCAGTATATGAAACAGGTAGAGAAAATGGGCAGACTAGGTGGGCCAAGCTGTCCTTCTCTGCCATCAAATTCTATATTTTTACATATGAGGTCCTGAAGTGATTCCTCATATTCATTTCCTGCTGCCCTTGGATCACCTTAGTGGTCCTTGTCTGCACCGCCTCCAGCCTGTCACAGTATGGAAGATGTGGTCTCTCCAGAGACCTGTACAAGGTCAGAATCACCTGCTCCCTTCTGCTGTCAGGACCTTTGCGAATGCACCTCAACATTCCGCTTGCCTTGGTGGCCTTACTGCATTGTTCAGAGACCTTAATGCTTTTCTATCATGGCTAACGTCACATCACTCATCCAGTAACTTGTAAGGGGTTTCCTTGCCAGCGTGCTTTATCTTGCAGTTTTTTTGTATTAAAACATAGTTGCCAGATCTTTTCTCCATCTGTTTCAGATCCTGAATATCTCCATCCCCCAGCAGTCATTTTCCACACTTCAGCATAGTTTTGTGTCATCTGCTGTAACTTATCGTCCATAATGCCTTCTTCTATGTCATTTCACATTCACTAAAAAATACCACCAACAGCTTAATCTGGTTCAAGGTCAGTTGGCATTCATCTGTATCCCCCTCCCGAGTCGTGCCTGAAAATAGGCAGGATTTGTCTAGTGCACTTACCGGTCAACAAAAGCTAAATAAATAAATAAATTTATAAATACATTGAACAGGACTGGTCTTAGGACTGACCCTGCAACATCTGAGCTACTTCACCTCCGACTGTTTTCCATTATCACCACCCATCGTTGTCTTTCGTCAGGTTCACACCCAACTAGTCAGTCCTTTACCAACCCCAGATCTCCCGGCTTTTCCAAGACCCTTTTGTGTGTCACAGCCTTACTAAAAACAGGCAGAGAACATTAACAGTCTGACTTCTGTCAACAGCCTTGGTCACCTAGTTGAAGAAGACCATCACATTGATCTGACCCAATCTTCCTGTTACATCACCCATGCTGTTGGGTGTCGTGGGGCCTGTTCCTCTCAGGAATTCCGCCATTTGTTCCTTGAGTATGGTCTCTGGTTTCTCAACAGTTGAGGTCAACCTAATGGGCCTATAGTTCCCCGGGTTCTCCCTATCACTCTCCCCACCCCCATTCATTTTCTCTACCATCTCCCTCTTCCTGTCATTAGACACTCCCTCTGTTTCAGTAGGGCACCTAAACAAATTCATTAGGGGCCACCAACTCTGGGCCTAGTTCTCTCAGAGCTCTTGAGTGTAGACCATCTGGCCCGGTGTGTTATCCACCCAGAATGCAGCAAGCTGATGGGACTCTGGTAGTGGTCCCTCTTCTGCTACTGTAAATGCCATACAGAAATAACTGTTCACAGTATCTGCCTTCTGCCTTCCTTTTCTACCCTGCCCTTTTTTCAACTTGATAATTCACCCTTTAGTCATCCTGTTCTCTCAGATATACTGGAAGAGTTCTTTTCTCCCTTTTATTTTTTTTTTTTACCGCTAGTGCTGTTCTTAGATTACGCCTCCACTTTGGCCACTCTGACTGCCTTCTTCCCTCTTTTAATTTCTCCTGGTAGTCATTCCAGTTCTCATCATTCTACCTTTTATTTTCTTTTTTATATATTTTCTAATGACCTTCCTTTAGCCCTTATCACCTTCCCTACTTCTTTGGAAACCATAGTGACTTCTGTTGCTTGTTTATCTTAGCTACCCATCCTTCACAGCTCTCTGTGACTTACAGGATACCCTCTTAATGATGTCTCATTTGTCTTCTACCCTTCTGCTATTGCCATCCCTACCACTGTTCCTCTAATTTCCTCCCTCATTATTTTATAGAAGCGCCCTCCAAAGATCCAGGACCACAGCACTCATGTGTAGTACCCTCTCCCCATGTCCATTTGAGCATACTGAATTGAGGTCATTGGACTCAAGTGGTTCTTTCACTTCAACACCTCCCACCACTTTGGTATTGGTCAGCACCAGAAGCAGGGTTGCCAGTTTCCTCATCAGTGTCTGCACCGAAAACAATCCTACGAACAGTCCAGCAGAACCTGACTCTTGGCCGCTGATGCCTCTCAGTCTACATCAGGCAGGTTGAAATACTCAACTGTCAGTTCACCACACCCACAGTGGATTCTCTTCAATTTCTTCCTCAGAGTTCTGTTACTCCTCGTCTGTTGTGGTACCCTATACACCAACCCCATCTTGAGCTTCCTTCCTCTTTCTGATGTGATCTGGGTCCATAAGAATTCCACTTTAGCATTCTCCTTGTTTGAAGTGTCTTCCAGTACCGCAGTGCCTCCCTGACATTCAAAGCGACCCCACCCTTACCCTCCCTTCTGTTTCTCCTGAAGATGAAGTACTCGAGACCATGAGGGTCCCACTTGTGATTGTCCAAATCCAAGTTTCTGCCACTGCAGCTATATGTGGGGTTGCCTGTGCCACTAATGCCTGGAGGACACTGATTTTGTTTGCCAGGCTCCTGGTGTTCAGACTTACACCCTTCCACTTACCTCATGCCCCCGGTCTCTGGTACTAAGTTTGAGTTTTGTCTCTGCCTCGAGCCCCACTATCATTGGCTAGTTCCTCCCCTTCAGATGTTTCCTCCGATATGTATTCCCTTTCCCTTCTAAACCCATGTCCATTATCCTGCTGTGCCTCCTTTACCCTTGTGGCAGCTGTCCTTTTACTTGCTTTCTGCCATGCCTCCTAATGCCCCCTTGTCATATGCGTCCTTTGGATCTGCCTTTTTGTAAATGACACCAAGCTCTGTTGGAGGTGGGCACAAATGAAGGGGTGCAAGACCTAAGGAAGACCTTGTGAAACCAGTGAAGTATTCTGCCTGTCGTGAGGCACAGGTCAAGAAGCATAGGAAGACCCAGGGGCATTTGTAAAATTCGCAACTAGCGTTTCATTATCAACAATAAAAAAAAATTGAAATATTTTGGTTAGCTATATACAAATGCAGTACAAACAGAGAAAACAAAAGTGCTTCATCTGAGATTTCTTTTCAATTTCAAATCTGTCTACCTAGCAAAAATATTGCTGCTTTTTTATAACAGGTCTTTGCCTAACAGTTTGTCTTCATCCTGATCTTGTTAAGGAGACATCCTGTTTCTCAAACAATGTATCAGAGTCCTTGTCTGTTTCTTTGCAGAGCAGGCTTGCAAATAGAACAGTGTCCCAAGCTGGCTTCCTGCTGACAGCTCTGCAGAAGAGTTTGCAAACAAGCCTGAAAGAGCTCAAACTGCATCTCAGGTTAACCCCTAAATTCCAAATAGCTTTTTGCAGTCATTTCAACAGTATAGCTATATACATTTTCAAACCAAGGCATCCCAGTATCACTTACAGTTTCACACAAAGATTCACATATATTTTTATAACAGCAGATACGCAGAGGAAGAAAAGACAGAAACAGCAAGTGAAGGTAGAGAGATAGTGAGAGGAGGAGAATTGCAGTACCGTCAGAGTGATCAGTTCCTAGGTCTCATGAGAACATTCAGTTGTGCAACCAGACAGACAAGAGACAGAAAAGGAAAGGATAGAACAGATCCTTGTGTTTAACTCTTTCTGCATGACAAATGGGACAGGGTCTTATTCAACCCTGTTTCACTGCCATTTGGCAGCTTGGGATCAGTGTGAAGAAGTGTGGGGTCATGCTCACAGGAAGAAAGAATCTGAGGACTGAGTATAGGTTGGGGGGTCATGATCAGTGAATCAGAGAGGAAAAGGACTTTGGGATAGTAATCACCACGACCTTAAGTTCATGGTGTAGAAAAACAAACATAATGCTGGGATGTAGTGCGAGACTGTTCACTAGCATGAAGGAGGAGCTTATACTGCTGTACAGATCATTGGTGGAATCGCATCTGGAGTGTGACATGCAGTAATTGGAGCTCCTGCATGGGAAAGGATATCAGTCAGCTCAAGGTAGCTCAGAGGAGGGCAACAAAGATGGATCTTCTAAGCAGGCTGAACACCAGTTCCAGACAGCTTTGGACATGGGTTACTTGTTGCCTGTGCAGTGGCAGCGACTGTCTCCATGTGTTGCAGGGCCTGGCTGCGCCTGTCCACCTTCACGGCAAACTCCCAACAGAGGCTGGCAGGATGTCCCTTCTTGGGCACTGACCTCTGGCCCTGGGGTGGAAGGACACCTCACATGGACTGAGAAGTCCAGTGCCACCCTGGACTTGACATCCGAGAAGGACCTGAAAAGGAAGCCTAAGAAACCAGCTTCCAATACAGGTCCTTTGTCATCATCTCCTCAGGAACAGCACCACCAGCAGGAGAAGTTCTGGAGCTGCGCCCAAGGTAAAAAAAAAAAAAAACAGGGTGGCAGGGTAGTGGTGCCTCACCAGCACCAGCTGCTGGTGTCCCTCCTAGCCTTCTCAGTGATGAGTCAGGGTAATGTCATCCTCTGCCTGTCCTATCGGAGGCAGACTGCATCTCTTTGTTCTGCATTGGTCTGCTATCTGCGGACAAGTGAGTAATGGACATGGTGGGCAGAGGTCTGTCTCAATAGTCCGTAGTGTCTCGGGTCACGCTGTCTGCTGTTTGGGAGGACATTACTTAGCTCCTGGCAAGGGGCCATAGCCTGTCCTGGACACTCTAGCAGGTCAGGGGTTGGTCCCAAAGAAGACCGGGGGCAGGAGGCTGGCGCTTCATACTAGATCTTCACAGTCTCAGCCAGTATGTGCAGATGCAAGTTCCGGATGATCACTCTGAAACAGATTATCCCATCTCTGGAACAGGACATGTGTTCTCCTCCCTAGACAGGATGCATTCTTCCATATTCCATCCATAGGTCCCACCACCGGTTCTAAGCGGAGGAGGTCCTGTACCAGTTCCAGGTCATGCTTTTATCAATTTACAGCCCCAGGGTCTTCACCAACTGCATAGCAGTGGTGGCTGCCATCTTTGGTGCTTCAGGGTGTCGATAGAGGCACAGATCAAAGCATAGGAAAACCAGGAGCAGTTGTAGAATTCACAAAAATATTTATTTACAGTAGTAGTAGTAGTATAAAAAAAGTATTCAGTATAACTATTTACAAAGGCAAAATAAGTGTTTTCCTGCAATATCTGTGTCTTTCTCTTTCCTTCAAGCAGTTGCAGCTCAGTTCTGTTATAAGTCCTTTCAACCCACTCTAGCAAGCATCCTGTTTCTTCCACAGTGTTCTGTTCTGGACAGGGCTGCTAGAACACACTGTGTCTGAGCTGAGAGGCCCCATTTCCACAGCTTTGCAAAAGGCTTAAAATTGAACTGGTAACCTCTTGCACTCCTAATAGCTTTTTGCAATCCTCTCACAATATAATTATATACATTTCACCTGTAACACTATATATTTTCTAAACACAAGGGATCTCAATATCCGTTGCATTTCCATACAGTGATTTGCACATATTTTCATATTAGCAGATATGCAAGGAGGAAAAGACAAACAGCAAGGCAAAAGTGAGAGGCAAAGAATTGCGAGACTGTTTGGATTGATCAAGTCGAAGTCTCTCAGGAAAATTTGGTTGCTAACCAGATGGAGAAACATAGAAACATAGAATTTGACGGCAGATAAGGACCGCTGGCCCATCCAGTCTGCCCATTTCCTACCTGATGGATAAGCTGCAAATCCTAGTTAACCAGCAGCCTACTTCTTCCTACCCCAACCCCTAGAATTGCCTTATGACTGTCCCATGCATGCTTGAATTTCCACCACTGTTTTTGACTCCACAACCTCCTCTGGAAGGCTGTTCCATACATCCACAACCCTCTCTGTGAAAAAATACTTCCTTAAATTACCTCTGAGCCACCCCCTTTCTATCTTCAAATTGTGCCCCTTGTTCTTGCACACCTCTTTTTTGAAAGATGCTACCCTCTTGGACTTTGTTGATTCCCTTGAGGTACTTGAAAGTTTCTATCATGTCCCCCCCCTCTCTCCTTTCCTTGAGGCTATACATATTAAGCTCCTTAAGTCTCTCTTCATATGTTCTCCAGTGCAGACCCTGCACCATTTTAGTTGCCCTCCTCTGGACAGCTTCCATCCTGTCTTATGTCTTTCGGAGATTGGTCTCAGAACTGCACGCAGTACTCCAGATGTGGTCTCACCAGCTGTCTGTACAGAAGAATAATAACTTCTTGTTTTCTGCAGTGTGATGCCTCTCCTATGCATCCCAGTATCCCCAGCCCTCCTTGCCCCCCTCTCACATTGCTTGCCCACCTTTAGGTCATCTGATATGACTACCCAGGTTCCTTTCCATTTTTTGTTGTTATTAGTATCACTCCCCATTGTGTACTCTTCCCTGGGTTTTGTTTCCCAGGTGCATTACCTTGCACTTCTTAGCACTGAATCTAAGCTGCCATACATTTGACCATTCCTCTAACCTTGCCAAGTCCCTTCTCATCCTTTCCACCCCACCTTGTGCATCAACTCTGTTGCAGATCTTTGTGTCATCTGCAAAGAGACATACTTTTCCTTCCAGTCCTCTGCAATGTCGCTTATAAAGACATTGAAGAGGACCGGTTCTAATACTGAACCCCGCGGTACCCTACTAGTAACCCGCCTTTCTTCTGAGTGGACTCCATTTACTATTACCTCTGTGTCCTGTTCTCCAGCCAATTCTTTACCCAGGCTGTCATCTTGGGACCCACTCCCAGGCTGGCTAACTTGTATATTAATCTTTTGTGTGGGACTGTGTCAAATGCCTTGCTAAAGTCTAGGTAAGCCATGTCCACAGCCCTCCCTGATCTACTACTTTGGTCACCCAGTCAAAGAAATCTATCAGATTTGTCTGGCATGACTTTCAGCTGTGAATCCATGCTGCCTAGGGTCCTGTGCCCTCTGGCCTCTAGATACTCGACAATTCTTTCCTTCAGAAGTGATTCCATCATTTCCCTATCACTGAGGTTAAACTAACAGGTCTGTAGTTTCCTGCTGCCTTGCTCCCACTTTTGTGAAGGGAATCACATCTGCCCTCCTCCAGTCCTCAGGTACCACCCCATCCTCCCATGATTTGTTAAAGAGAGTAGTCAGTGGTGTCACTAGTTCTATCCTTAGTTCTTTTAGAATTCTGGGATGAATCCCATCAGGCCCCATTGCTTTTGTCCACCTTCAGTTTTAAGAGCTCTTTCAGAACTCTTCTTCTGTAAATGGGCTGGTATCAACTTCTGTATCCAGAGTGTTTCTACTGTTTGTTTTAGGTACCTCCCTCTTCCTTTGTAAATACTGAGCAAAAATATTTGTTTAGTATCTCTGCCTTTTCACAGTCACCCTCTGCCCACCCTCCTCCCTTTATTAAGCCTCACTATCCTCCTTGGTCTTCCTTTGCTCCCTGATGTACCTATAAAGGTTTTATCCCCTTCTTAACTGAGTTGGCTATCTTTTCCTCGGTTTGGGCCTTTGCTGTTCTGACTGCCTTTCCAGCTTCCTTTTGTTTTAACTGATACAGTTCTCTGTCCTGTTTACCCTTTTGTTCGGTTGCTTAGATTTCTTCTCTTATGTGAGAGCTACTCTCCCTCTTTTACCCTCCCTGTCCCTCCTATAGATAGTGTATCCTGGTATGTTTACGTCCCAGTCATGGTTCTGTGTATACCATGTTTCTGTGACTGCCACAATATCCAGATCTTCCTCCTCCATCAAGGCCACTAATTCAGGAAGCTTGTTACCCAGACTACAGGCATTGGTACTCATTGCTCTCCATTTTTTGATGGCTTTACCTTCTGTAGCGGCAACCCCCACTGACCTTTCTACCTTGGTATTTTTTCTCATTTAGTACCCTGTTTTTGTAGGGGAGGCTGGGATTTTCCTTCTGCTTATCAGTGCCTCCCCCTTGACTAGTTTTAAAGGCTTGCCAATGAAGCATTTAAACCGATTGCCCAAAAGACTTGTTCCCTTCCTGGACAGATGCAGACCATCCTGCCAGTATAGGCTGGTGTCCCCAGGTGGAACCCCAGTCCCCAATGAAGCCAAACCCTGTGCTCCACACCATTTTTCAACCATTTGTTAAACTGCATGGTGCAAAGTACCTCGCCTCACTCATGCCACTGACAGGCAGCACCTCTGAGAAGGATACTGTGTGTGCTACTTGTCTTAAGCCCTCCCAACTCTACAAAGTCCTTTGCACTGCTCTAATCTCATGATGAGCCAAGTCATTTGTCCCTAGGTGGACAATGATGTCCAGCTCAGACTCCTGTGCAGCTGTTCTCGTGATCCCTAAGGATGCTTCCTGTCCCTCAAGCCATGGCACCAGGCAGGCACCTTCTTCAGTTTTCCCTGCTTCCCCAGTTCTATCCCTAATAATTGGAGTCCCCCACCAGGAGCTGCTTTCTTTCCCTGTGGTGCCTCTGCCTCCTTCCTGAGGGCCTCCCTTGCTGACAGTTGTCTGCACCCTCCTTAGTCTCCTCTCTGGGTGCATCCATAGGGAACTATGCTCCCCAGAATGGTGTATGGATTGTGGAGTGTAACAACTGACTGGGTGTGCCTCTGTTCCACCACCCTTACCTCCCTGAGCCCACTGTGGTCCAACTGCTGTGCTTTCGCAACCTCTGAGGTAGTGGTGGTGGCTGTGGTGCTCCCTGGATGGGGAGGTTCCTTGCCACTGTCCAGTGCGCCTGAAGATGGGCAGCTTCCTCCCTCAGGGCAGATAGTTGTCTGCAAACAGGGCAGCATCTCAGCCTCAGAAAGACTCCGGAAGACTGCTGCCCACAGCCATTACATTGTACTACTCCCCACATAACTGTCTACCTTGTTTAGTTGGTTTTTTTTTTTTTTTTTTTTGTGTGTGTGTGTGATTGGTGCGTTATATAGAAATATATGTATTTATATAATGTGTATGCTTATATTGTCAGTGCAGTGTGCTAGACAGGATATGACAGTGATGTGTACCTTGCCCTCTTGAGGAATGTCAGAACCCCAGGTATAAATGAACTATTTCCAGGGGTGGGTGGGAGAGAGAAGGTTGAGGCCTAAACTGTGCCCCTCACAAAACAATCAGCTAAACGCTCTGACCTACCGATGCGATGGCCTTCCTGTCAGCAAGATGCCATACACATAATTTGTAATATTGCTTCAAACCAATTTGACGGAGAAAATACCCTGCTAATCAAACAGAGAAAATCCAAACATCCAAGTCAGACACAGGTAAACCTCCCCAGCCCCAAAAGAGCCTGGTGACTTGTGCTCTGAAACAGTCAGCCCCAAAACACGCCAGCTGTGCAGAAGGGCAGACACAGAAAACAGTATTTAGCCTATGTGGGTTTAAACTCTTCCTGCACTGAAAACCTTAACACTTGTAACACAAGTAAAGCAAACTCCACCTCCCTCTGTTGATTGAAAGACTGCCTTTTCTGATAATTCTAAGTTGCTTATTTCACCCTTCATTTAGAAGTATCCTCCACCTGAAGAATATTAACTTTCCTAAGGAATCTGCTTCAAACCAAAGACAATTGTAAATTGTAAAGTTCACCTCCCTCTGTTGTGAGCACTACTCACTTTCTTGCAAATCTTAAGTCCAGTGTTGCAGCTTGCAGCCAGAGTAGCTTCACCTGAAGACTATGAGGTTATCTGATGAGCCTGCTAAAATTAGTACTTTTATCAAGGTCTGTAAGATTCTTCCAGAGCTATTGGCTGTTAAGTAGCTGTGATGTAAGCACTTCCTGACACAGTCTGGCTTGGCCTATCACGACACACTGAGGTAAACAAAGAAAAGCCAGTTTCCACCCCTAGGGACTGTCTGGGTCCAATACACAGCCTGTAACCTGCTCTCAATTCAGGGCTTATGACAAATTCTTAACTCACAGTATTACAAATATTGCAATGCAAACAGTCAATCACTAACTCCAATCAAGTCAGAAAGGCAAAACACAGAAAACAGTAAAATCTTAACAATTGTAACAAGTAAAGCAAACTCCATCTCCCTGTGTTTCTTGCAAATCTTAAGTCCAGTGTTGCAGCTTGCAGCCAGAGGTAGCTTCACCTGAAGATAAAGAAGATAAAGAAAAGGAAAGATCCTTGCATTTAAACACTTTCTCCATAACAAATGTGGCAGACTGGCAGCAAATCAGGCGATTGCAATGCAAGGTGGATCACATCTTGCTTCGACCTCTGCTGCAGGTTGACTGGTCTGGAGCCTCCATAGGGATCAGGACTTATTCCACCAGACATCTGCTGCCTCAGTGGCTACTTCCAGGGATGTACCTATTCAGGAGATCTGCAGGGACACTACCTGAAAGGCAGCTCACACCTTCATCTCCCTACACGCATCGACCTAGAGTCATGCTGGGATGTGCATTGGGCCCTCGATTCTCCAGTCTCTGTTTGCCAAGTAGGGTGTGCCTTGCCCCCTCCTCCCAGAGAACTACCAGGAGTCTGACAGAGTGTGGATAATGTCTGTATCCATACCCCTAGAACAATAGATTATTCGCCTGTAACCATAGATCTTCCACAGGATGGTCTCTTGCAGCAGGTAATACACTTGGTAGTCGCCAGTGGTCACTGTGTCGCACGGCAGCTCTTCTAGCAGTCTTTACCAGGGGCTCATACCGATGACATCATCCTGCTTCCTATATGAGTGGGTGCTCCTTAGTATCCTCAGTTCATTTTCCGCCATCTTCAGCTCACACGCAGCAGCTAGTGCAAGTGTAGGCAGTCATCGACGAAACTGAGAAAACGGACATTTTATTCGCTTTCCTTCTCCTTCGATGGATGTCAGAAGGATCTTCAAACAAATCACTTTTATGTTGTTTTGTTGTGGTAGAAAATCTACCATTTCAACAATCATTCAGTCTGTGCCCACTGTTTGGGACCCACACAACATCCTCCTGTGAACTTCTGTCAGAGTTAAATCAACAACCTCGACGACAAGGATTGCCTGACATCCAGGCTTACCTTATGGAACAAAAGCCGCTCTAGAGAAGCAGGCGCCATCCCAAGAACACCCCACCCAGTGCTTCACACTAGAAGCAGACTTGAGAAGGATGCTCCTCACTGCAGCCTGTTCTAAACGCTTGTTGTCGATGACCACTAAGGTCTCTCCTCGCGTACACCTTCCAAAATTGCCTCCTCATCAAGCGGGAGTTTATTCTTCTTGTCACGGCGCTTTCAGTGCCTTATGCTGATACCATGGCCCGTCAATCCATGACAACCCCCCACGCCGATGGCTGGCACATGTCAGATATTCTCCTTTCCCGCCCCATCGATGACAGGCCGGGTGCTTTAGGGAACACCATGAGTTTCACTTCCGGCTGCCCCTCCTCCTTCAAGGCCTTTTCGTTTCCTAGGGGGCCAGCCTGAGTGGGACCGGACCACAGATTGTTTCATCCGGGCTCTAGACCTGTTTTTACTCCACGTCCACTCTCCTATTATTTCCTTGGTTTTACAGACACCCCCAAACACTGCTACTACTTCTAGGGACATGATTACTGTGGTACAGCAGGTTCTGGGCGTAATAAACATCCACAGCCTCTGGTTCCTGGTGCTGGGGTCATCCATCCATGGCACGCCTCCACCAAAGCGTTTTCTTGTGAGACCAGCTCTCCACCTGGTTTCCCTTCAGATTATGAAGAATTCCACTTGGAGGATTTAGAATTCCCAGATGACATACCAGAGGATCTGGAGAATATTGACATTCAAGAATGGGACTCTCGTTTTCCATCCTCCCTCTCCACTATATCATCTCTGCACAAGGAACCCATCCCCGTGCAGCCTCTCCCTCTGATGACCCATCATTTCACAATATGATGGGTGCAGTTTCAAAAATTATGGGTTTCTCTACTACTGAACATGATAAGCAGAGAAAGGACATGGCAGACTACCTTGAACTGCCAGAGGACCTGGTAGTTGTGGTACCCCACTCATCCAAACCTACCAAAATGTGGTGCTTGCAGCCTGGGATCAGCCTTCCACTGTCCTGGCTCTTCCTTGAAGGTGGATCACCTGTACCAGGCCTCTTCCCGATCATCCATTCTTCTTCTCTAACCCGAGGCTGATTCAGTGGTTATTGCTGCTGCTCATAATGTACCTAAACACCCCCGACATATGAGCTGCTTGCCACCAGATAAGGAACTCTCTGCCTAGACTACCTAAGAAAGAAAATCTTCCAGGCGGGCACACTGAATCTGAGAATTTTGAACTACATGGGACATATGGTGAAATACCAACATACCCTCTGGTCCTCAGCTATTGGCGTAGTCAATAAACTCCCTCCATCACAGGAGAAAGACCAGTTACTGGCTATGATAGTCACTGAAATTCCATTCCGGCATCTCCTCTGCTCAGAATATGATGCAGTGAATACCTCGGCCGGGGCGGCTACAGGTGTCACCCTCCGCCATCACACCTGGCTCCAGGTCTCAGGTCTACAGCCAGACATTCAACACAAACTGGATAATGCCCCATTTAGTGATGCTAAACTTTTTGGCCCAGGCACTGAACGCTCTTGGATGATCTCTGGGTGTCTGGCCTCACTCTCCGCATGCTGTGCAAGGTATGTACCATACACCACAGTCCTCATACCAGTCCCATTCACAAAATTTTCAAAATGGAGAGGCAAGACTAGAGGGGCATATCAAGGTGGTTCCGCAGACATTCCAACACCTCCTCCATGACTGGTACCCTTCCTGAAGGGGCCCTGCTCCCACCCTTGTGGTGGGCTGGCCCCTGCCCAGCTTTCTTGTTCAGGCCTCGGAAGCTGTGGGGCTGTTTTGCCCTTCATTTGGAGGCCTGGAAAGGGTACTCCAAATCACGTACAGGAGCACACCTGGAACTTACATCTCCACCACCTCGCACACCCCCACTCAGTCCATTATCCACTTGACTACAGTCATGGCCAAAAATATTGTGCCTTTGCACTTTTCAAATAACTCACAATTTCCTCTAAACATAAGTTGAAATTAACAACAGTATAGTATTTGGTCTCCACAATTCTTTATTTCTCTGTTAATATTACAGAACCTTTGTTTTGTTCAGAATTTAATATATCCTTTTAAATCATAAAATGAAAAGAAATGGCATTGACAAAATTATTAACACCCTAGACTTAATATTTGGTAGCACAGCCTTTGGTCAAAATAACTGCAATCAACTGCTTCCTATAGCCATGGATGAGCTTCCTGCACCTCTCTACTGGCAGTTTGGCCTACTCTTCTTGTGCAAACTGCTCCAGTTCTCCCAGATTTGAAGAGTGCCTTCTCCCAACTGCTGTTTTCAGATCTCTCCACAGGTTTTCAATGGGATTTAGATCTGGACTATTTGCTAGCCACTTCAGAACAGTCCAGCGTCTTGTCTTGAACCATTTCTGGTGCTTTTGAAATGTGTTTGGGGTCATTGTCCTGCTGGAAGACCCATGACCTTGACGGAGACCCAGCTTTCTGACACTGGGTTCAACATTGCACTCAAATGGCTTGGTAATGTCCAGATTTCATGATGCCATGCACACGCTCAAGGCACCCAGTGCCAGAGGCAGCAGCAACCTCAAAACATCACTGAACCTCCTCCATGTTTGATTGCAGGGAAGGTGTTCTTTTCTTTGAAGGCTTCATTTTGTTTTCTGTAAACATAGAGATGATGTACTGTACCAAAAAGCTCTAATTTGGTCTCATCTGTCTACGGAGATTCTCCCAGAAGGATTTTGTCTTGTTCAGGTGTGTTTTGGCAAACCCCAGTCGGGCTTTCTTAAGTCTCTCTCTTTCAGCAGTGGGGTCCTCCTAGGCCTCCTACCATATAACCCCTTTCATGGAGTTGGCAGCGGATGGTGCAGTTGAAACTGTTGTACCTTGTGTCTGAAGGTCAGCTTGAATCTGTTTGGCAGTTGATCAGTGCTTTCTCCGCATTCAAACAATCCTTGCTGCAATCTTCGATAAAGTTTTCTCTTGCGACCACATCCAAGGAGGTTGGCTATAGTGCCATGGGCCTTAAACATCCTGATAACATTACCTACGGTGGAAACAGGAACATCAAGGTCTCTGAAGATTGATTTGTAGCCTTGAGATTGTCCATGCTTGGCTACAGTCTTCTCTGACCTCCTCAGACAATTCTTTGGCTGTCTTTCTTTTCTCCATGCTCATTCGGTACACAGTGACACAAAACAGGAGAATGAGGTCTTTTCTCTATTCAAACTGGTTGAATGGTGATTTTTATATTTCAGGCACTTGCAACTCACCACAGGTGAGTTCAGTTCTAGTGAAGGAGAAATCACCTGCTTGAAATCTTATTACTTCTAACTACTTCTAAGAGGTGCTAATAATTTTGTCCGGAGCCACTTAAGGTTTCTGTGTTGAAAGCTAAGACTTATTAAATTTTCTGCTTTTTTGTGTTTTATTCCACTGCAAACCAAAGAAATACATATGTGGATACCAAAATATTTTTAATTTCAACAATTTTCTGGAAGGAATGGTGCATTATTAGAAAAAAACTGCAAGGGCGTCAATATTTTGGCCACGACTGTATGTGCCTATTCTCCAAGAGGAACTTCAGGCTTTTTACACAAAAGGCCATGGATCCTGTTCCTCCTTCAGAGTTTCATCAAGGATTCTACTCCATTTTTTCCTCGTCCCCAAACATACAGGAGACCTCAGATTGATAATGACCTAAGACAACTGAATTTACATTCAGTACAAAAGGTTCTGGATGGTCACACTAACATCCATACTACCGATGTTAAAGCAGAGGGGATTGGCTATGCGCCTTGGACAGAAAGATGCATACCTGTACATCCCCATCCACCCGCCCACCACTGGTTCCCTCGCTTTCAATTGCTAGGACACTATTGTCAGTTCGAGGCACTTCCTTTCGGACTCTTGTCTGGCCCAGAGTCTTCACCAAGTGCCTTATGTGGTGGCGGCGGTCCTGAGAAGAGACTGACATTTGTCTTCCCATACCTAGACGATTGACTAATAAAGCATATTCACAAACAGGATCTGCTTCTCTCCCTCCTGGGCACTCTTACCTATTACAAAATCTGGCCATTACCATCAACTGGTGAAGTCCAACCAGAAGCCTTCCCAGTCACTCCAGTATATAGGAGCACTTTTGTACACGGTTTCAGCCAGGGCTTACCTCCCTGTTGACAGACAAGACAAACTCCGTCTCTGGCTTTGCATGTTCGAACCCAGCAGTCCATAACAGCCAGAAGTTTCTTAGTCTTCTGGGGCACATGGCAGCTGCCATCCCCACAATGGCATCAGACCCTCTTCATATGAGACCAGTGCAATGGGAGCATCAGAATCAATGGCACCAGCGGTCAGGTGACTGATGACATTCTCAAAGTGACACCCTCCTCCGCTGTGCCCTAGCTGGTGGACACACCAGCACCACCTGTCTCAAGGTATGCCATTTCAGGCTTCCCCTCCCAGCAAATATTGACCAGAGATGCTTCCCTGGACAGCTGGAGAGCTCCACTCGGCCCTTATGGGGCACAAACAAATGCCCCAGTACTTGCGTTTGCCACACACAAATCTGTTGGAAATGAGGCGGTTTGCCTGGCCCTTCAGGGTTTCTCACCCCTGCCTTCGGCCCTGGACCCTTACTGATCCAGTCAGACAACACCTCAGTGGTGGTCTGTCTGAACAAACAAGGAGGCACCAGAGCTTGCGCTCTCTGCAGGGAGGTGCTGAAGGTCTGACAAGATGCCACACTCCAACATCTCCACAATAATTGCCGTCCATCTTCTGGGACGCCACAATACCCTGGCAGGCATTCTCAGTCACCAGTCCTCTGTGCACGAGTGGACTCTTCATTCTAAGTTCTTCAGATGATATTCTGTTTCTGGGGACCCCAGACCAAGACCTGTTTGCTTCCCCAGATAATCACCGACTCCCCAATACTTTTCCATTATCCAAAACAGAAGGGACTGTCTACAATGCTCTGTCCCAACCGTGGACTGGACTCTTCTTACATGCTTCCTCCCCCATACCATTCCTGCTATGGACTCTACTAAAACTACAACATGAGCCTGCACGATGATCCTCATAGCCCCTTGTGGCTCAGGCAGGTGTGGTTTCCCCTGCTCCAACAACTGTCTGTGGCAGATCCTATTCCGTTGCCAATCAGACCAGATCTCCTGACTCTGGAGCGGGCACCCTCCTTCACCCCAACCTGAAGTCCCTCCTGAGGATGCTTTCATAGCCGTCTTCAAGTCTCCACCTGTGGCCAACATTCTCTTGGCCTCATGAAAACAATCAACCAGGAAAACATATAATGCTAAATGGAAATGTTTTTCCATATTACTTTCCTTTCTATAAATCCATTTTCCTGTCCTTTACGAAAGTGCTGGACTACTTGGCTTCACTTGCCAAGAAGGGCCTTAGCTATTCCTCTATCAAAGTTCATCTGGCCTCCATTTCAGCCGTTCACGAACCCTGTGAAGGCAAATTACAGTACCAACATCATCTTGCCAGGATGTTCTTAAGAGTATGCTTCATATCAAACCTCTAAGCACCCCACCCCAAGATTTGAATTTCATATTGAGAAACTCACCCTTGTGCCCTTTGACCAGCAGCTACCACTGATCTCCGCTTCCTCTCTTGGAAGACGGTGTTTCTAGTAACCATCCACTTGACTGCCAGTATTCTCGAGCTTCAGGCTCTGATGTGTACAGAGCCTTACCTAATCTTTCACAAGGATAGAGTGGTTCTCTGCACCAAGCGTTCCTTTTGCAGATGGTTTCATAACATACCTTAAACCAGACCAGACCATGGAATTGACCCGTGTACTACCCGAACAGTCTGATCCAGGAGACATCTCCTGTACACCTTAGGTGTTCATCATATTATAAGGTACTTTATAAACCGTACCAAATCTTTGAGAAAAAACTCTCAATTATTCGTCACCTTCGACTCTCGAGGAAGGTTCCCCAGTTGCCAAGAAAACCATTTCCAGTTGGTTGGCAAACTACATCATATTTTGTTACAAAAATACAAGCAGCCCATTCCACTAGAGCCCAGGCCTCCACGGCAGCCTGCTTCATGTGGGCCTCGATCACGGATATCTGCAGTACAGCCACATGGTCCACCATTCACACTTTCACGGAGCATTACAATTTAGATATTGCTTCATGCCGTAGGATGGCCTTTAGCCACTCAGTCCTACAGGGTCTCCTATCATAATTCCACTCTCTTTGGGTATACTGCTTGGGAATCATCCCAATTGTATTACCTGCTGCAAGAGACCATCCCGTGGAAGATAGTACAGTTACGTAAAACTTACGTAACAGTAGATCTTTGAGGGATGTCTCTTGCAACAGGAAGATTCCACCCTCCATCCTCCTCCTTCTCTAAGAAATTACTTTGTTCCACTTAGCACATGGGAAGTGACCCTTGGTACCTCGGATCCCCTTGGTCCTCACTTAGCGAGCTGAATCTGGCGGGAACTGAGGATACCAGGGACTGGCGACTCTTATATAGGAAGCAGACTGCTAGAAGAGCTGCTGTATGCCACAGTGACCCCTGACAACTACCCAAGTGTATTAACTGCTGCAAGAGACATCTGTCAAAGATCTACTGTTGTGGTACATTTTAAGCAATAAGGCACGACAGGGTGTGTGTTATCGTGTAATAACGTCGCTCCTGGGGTGGAGTTTGAAGCAGGCGGAAGCGAACTTCCACCACCCAGGAGTGGCGTGTTCTATGCTAGTTCTCACTAAGTCTGTATTACTGTCTATAATAATAGTTGTTATACAAATAAAAAAACATTTAAAAATATTTTTTAGAAGATTTTTAGTGTGGCAGTATTTCTTAAGAGAAAAGGTCATTAATAAGCTGATCCATACAGTGATGTTATTGTAATATCATCACTGTCTCAAACTACCATTGACCAATCAGAATACAGGAAATGTCCTTGCCATTGTATAATTTTACATAACTACTTTCTAGGAGTGGTATATGGTACACATCATACAATCCACCCAGCCTCCCTGGTAAGTGGCACAGGTTCTATCTTCAGCGTGCAGTTTATGATGTCACTGGGCGGAATTGGGATATATCCGCCCAAGTGGTGGGAGGAACTTAGTTTAAAGGCGTCCAACAAATAACATCCTCCAGTAGAACTGCCAGAGTGTGGATTTGTGCCATATACTACTCCTAGAACTACAGGTGAGTAACCTATTTAAGTACCTGAAAGTTATAAACCTGGTGGATATCGGGGACCCTTTTATATCAGTGAAAGTAAACCACCAGGGGCACTCTTATAAGCTGGAAGGGAAGGGTTCAAGAAAGTCTGGAGTCTTTTTATTTTTTATTACAGAGCGGGGTGTCTGAATCAAATGAACTCCCAGCTGAGGTTGTCACTCAAAAATGGTGGGAGGCGTTCAACAGAGGCTGGGACAGCGAGAAGGTGGAGGGTGTGGGGTCTACTGTAATCTAGACCAGGTTCCAATCAAGCAGACATGCTAGATTGTAAAGTTTTCTCCGGCTATTTCTTACGTTCATCCCCTCCTCCTCTGGCTATTTCTTATGTTCTATGTTCCTCTCCTCTCCCTGATCAGTGTAGCTGGGGAGAACTAATTGAGTCCCTACCCTCTCACCTTCTATAGGAGCCTGAAGGCCTCAAATTCCTGCCCCTACAGCTCTAGCTCTCTCCTGTGTTGGATGGTTGCCATTATTTTGAATAGCCTCCTATCCCAGAGTGACTCAAATCCCTGAAGAAATTATACCTCCCCTTTGCACCACACTTTAAGCCTTTGGTTGAACTCTTTGACTTTCAGTGCTTTGTATCCCCCATGCCCCATACCGGCAAAACCTCCAGGAAGGTCACTGACCCCATCTGCCATTGTGTCTCTCCTAGCCCTGGAAACTGGCCTTGAACCTTTCCATTTGCTGATCCCCAGATCATTTGTCCCTAAGAGGACCAAAATCTCTATCCCCTCCTCCATGAGCCAAATAGTCCTCTCAGTTCATGTCTCTTTTTGCTGCCCCACCCGGAAGGTATTTGACTACCTTCTCCCTCTTACCAACTCCCATTGCTCTCTTGATTCTGCTGACTAACAGTGGAGTTCTAGGGACATGGATATGTTGTTCATCCACACTCATTGGCAGTATCCTTGCCGCTTTAAATCTTGCGGAAGGTCTTCAAGCTTGCTCCTCCCACCCACCGGTGGTATAACTCGGCTCCGGCCCATGGCGTAAGATCTTCCTTACCGCTTAGGCTCAGGTTCCTCATAACGCTCTGCGTTTCTGCGACTAGTTCCTATTTCTCCGTTTGCGGATTTAAAAATAAAAATTTGCAAAGAACTTCAGTCTTGATCCCTCATGGCTCGCGATGGACAAATCGACTCCCGTTAGGAGATGCCCATGCGGCAGAAGATGTCTCGGACGGATCCACACTCCACGTGTGTCTGCTTAGGCCTTGAGCCGCGACCCGCGGAGCTTGCGACCTGTGCTCATCTTTCTCGGCCCTACGTCCTCGAAGACCGTGCTGCCCGATTACCCACTGGGCGTCCCGAGGCGTTTCCCTCGGTGTGAGGTCAGGAGGCCGGTCGGCATTGTCCTTGGCCTTCGGCGGGATCGCCCGGATGTCGGCGGATGGGCCCTCGAAGAGGTAAGCGGCGGGCATTATCTTCCTCGGCGGCGGCATTATCCCGCTCTCTCTGGGTTCTTCCTACACGGCTTCTTTTAAGGAGCTTTGTCTGTCCCTCTCCACTAAAGGAGAAGGGCCTGCGTCTGCTGGACCTTATTCGGTCAAAAAGAGGGACAAGGGTAAGTCCCTCCGTCGCGGCTCTTGGGGCAAGGTCCCTCTCCCGGGCGTCGTCGTCGGCGATTAAACCGCTCGACCGGCGCCACTGGCCTCACGGTGTCCCCGTCCAGGTCAGTTGACGAGACTCCACTGATGAAGTCGAGATTTTCTCGTACCATTGACAGGCTGTCGCCTTTAGCGGCAATTCCCCTCTCCCGGTTCCCCGGAGGAGTTGAGATCCCGTGGGCTCGTCTGTGCCTCGGTTCCGGAGCCCTCGGATGGACCTTCGAGCCGGAAGGAGTGCGGTTCCGGCCGACACCTCCCGCGCGACCCGGAATTCAGGACTCTCGGTCTCGGTCTCGGACCTCTTCGGCGGTCCAGCCGTTCCCCGTCATGGCGGTCGGTCTTAGCACGCTGATGGCGGTCGCGCTTCGTCCTCGTCCTCCTCCTCTGATGAGGGAGGCTTCGGCGTGAATACGTCGACGGTGCCCGAGACCTTATGTTTCAACAACTCCGCCTGGCGGGGCAATAAACGACTCCGGCCTTCCCGACCATTAAAGAATGGCACTGTCACCGGGCGGCGGCCTGCAACCCCTCGACTTGTCGAGAACCTATACCCAGGCGGTTGTTCGGCCAAAACCAACTAACTCCACGATTCGGTGGAACCTCCGCCTCCACAGCCACCGGTGGGGCTCCGACCAGGATTTCTCGGCTGGCTAAGGGTTACTTCCCCATGGCTATCAGTTACCACCACCCGACCGACCTCGGCAGGTGAAGGGTGGCTCAGGCCAGAGGCAGCTCTTCGAGGACTCTTCGGGTCGAAGATGATTCCTCTTCTTCTCCAGCGACTGGACTTGGGTCGTTCAGGAGGTCAGTCAATGGGCGATAGCCCGTCGTCCTTCCTAGGAACTGCTTGACTCATCTTCGGGTCTACCCGGATGGGCCTCGAACTCCCGTTCAAAGCGGGCCGGTATCCCCTCACGGAGATTCTGGACCGAGGGATTCTCAGCGGAGGCCTTTCAGTGGCGAGGCCATGAGTGAGTCGAGCACTGGAACTTTGGCAGCGCCCTGCTTCCCTGCCCTGCGCCTTGACCAGGATAGCCAGGAAGTATCACGGTCCCCGGTTCCTTGTCGGTTTTCGGAACACACCTCTGCTGAGGGTTGGTTACCGACAGCGTTTTCCAGCGCCCGAGCAACGCCAGATGTGGACAAACCTCCTGACAAGGAGTCAAGAAAGTGGACTATAGCCGGCTGAAAAGTCTCGCTGCGTCCTCTCTCGGCCTTCGTCAGGCCAGTTCGGCCCGTCCTCATGGCACATTTTCTCATGCCCTGTTGGGCTCCCTGGATGGTCATCCCTCATCTTCCCACCGATCTGCGAACTACGGGTTAAGCAGGTGCGGGACCAGGGCAGGAGCAGTGGCCAAACAGCAGCTCCAGACTGCTTTGGATATAGGGGACTCATGGACTCAGATCGGTGGGCGACGCCCAGTGGCTATCGTCCGGCAGGGCTTGGCTGAGGATATCCACCCTTTGCCGGATACCCAGCACAAGTTGGCGGATATTCCTTTTTAGGGACGGCCTTCTTGAGCCCTGGGGTGGAAGGTCACCTGCAGAGGATCGAGAAGTCAATGCTGCACTTGGACACCGATCCTCTTCCGCTCAGAGGACAAGGCCATAAACCACAGCCCCTAAGCCCCTTTTAGGTCCTTCTGGCCTTTGGCCCGACCAGCAACGTCAGGACCAGCAGGCTGACCTTGGCATCCCCAAACCCAAAAACATGACCGGCTTCCCTCTAACAGGGCTCGGAGAAAGGGCCAGGAGGGTCCCTCGGCGGTCCTCCTCCAAGCCTGCCCAGTGGCACAGGCTGAGGGGTGTAGCCCCATCCCGTCACCTTGCCCCTGGGTCCCCGTGAAGAGCAGCTCCAGCACTTCCGTTCCACTTGGTCGCTGTTACCACGGACAGGTGGGTCTTGGAGGTGGTGGGAAGAGCCTACCTCTGGAATTGAGCAGGCACCACCCTTCAGAGCCGTCGCCCCTCGGGAACCCGAGATCCCCAGCCTCACTGGCGGCTCGTCGAGCCGACGCCGCTCTCCTCCTCAGAAGGAGGTGGTAAGAGGTGGTGGACCTCACTTCAGACCCAGGGTTTGTGTCCAGGTAGCTTCCTGGTTCTAAGCAGACTGAGGGGCTGGCTGGCCCCATTCTCGGCTCTACTACGACCTAAACAAGTTCCTAAGGTCTCGAACCTTCAGGATGGTCACTCTGGCTCAGATAATACCATCCTTGGAGCAGCGGTGATGATGTGGTTCTGCTCTCTGGACTTGCAGGGCCGCGTTTTTCCGTCCCTATCCATCCGTCTCACCAGAGATTCCTTAAGCTTCAGCGGAAGGATCTCTCTTCGATTCAAGCCATGCCCTTGACTTGTCTCCAGCTCCAGGGTCTTCACCAAATGCATGGCAGTGGTGACAGCATTCCCTGCGGCCGAGGGTCGGGTGTGCACTTACCTGGGCGACTGGCTGATAGCACTCCCTCCAGGAAAGGCGGAGTGGTCAGAGATCTGGCCCTCCCAGGTCTGCTCTCAACTGGGCCTCCTCCATCAGGCCAAGTCGAACTCGAGCAAGCAGGTGATTCTATTCATCGGGCGCAGCTCCGACTCTTGAGCCAGGCGCGGCTCCGCGGACAGGGCGAGGTTCTTTCCTCCTTTGCCCGATCATTTCTGGTTGAGCAATTCGCCCTGCCGGGACTTCCTCGCCTCCTGGGTCTCATGGCGGCCTGTACCAGCGTGGTCCGTTGGGCCGCTGGAACATCGTCCCCTTCAGTGAGGACTGGCCAGCCAGTGGTCCTAGCGCTGCGATCCCTTGGACCAGCTGTGTCCGGTGACACAGGGATGTGGAATGCTCTCCAGTGGTGGACCGTTCCAGATCATTTGCAGGAGGGCATCCCGTTCGTCGCCCGAGCCGGCGGTCTCTGTCGACCGATGCCTCTCTGATGGGTTGGGTGCCATCTGGGGAACACCCGGGCTCATGGCCTCTGGTCCCAGCAGGAGTCGATGCCACATCAACCTGCTGGAGCTCCGGCGGTCCGCCTAGCTCTCACCGCCTTTGCTCCGTTCCTCCGGGGTCAAGTGGTCCGAGTCCAGGCGGACAATACCACGACCATGTACTATCTAAACCGCCCAAGGGCGGGCCAGCGCTCCATGCTTCTGTGCAGAAGCTCTCCGCATTTGGTCACTCGTCGCAGCCTGGAGGCGGATCTCCCTAGCCATTCACGTGGCAGGAGCCTCCAACACCCTGGCCGATGCCCTGGGCGGATAGGGCTGCATCCCAAATGGTCTCTCCTGCGGAGGTGGTACAGCATCTGTTCTCCCTTTGGGGCACACCTCAGGTGGACCTGTTTGCCTCCATGGAGAGCAGCGGCTGAGTCTGTTCCATGCCCGCCCCTCAGCAGGGCTCGCTGCAGGGGATGCCTTCTCGGCAATGGACCCCGGGCCTCTTTTCACGCCTTTCCCCATTTCCCTTGATCCACAAGGTGCTTCTCTAGGCGAGGAGGGACAAGGCGCAGGTGATTCTGATAGCCCCAGACTGGCCTCGCCAGTTCTGGTACCAGATCTCCTCAGTCTCAGCTCCAGGACTCCCGTGCAGCTTCCAGCTCGCCCGGACCTGCTCTCAGTCAATCAGGGAAGGTGTTCCATCCGGACCTCAATCCCTGCACCTGACGGCCTGGTTCCTGAGCGGCTAGAGTTCCAGGCCTTGGGTCTTTCCGTGAGGTCCTCAATGTAGTTGAGGCGTCCCGTATGAGTCGACCAGAAAATGCTTAGCCTTCAAATGGAAAAGGTTTTCATTTGGTGTCAGGGCAAGGCTTGGACCCTTCCTCCTGTTCCTTGGCAAGCATCTTGGACTATTTATGGTCCCTTTCTAGTCAAGGGCTTAGGTCGACGCCTAAGGGTGCACCTGGCAGCCATCTCTGCTTACAGGCGGGCCGGGAAGCAGTCGAGTGGCAGGAGGTGGTCTGGCGGCTTTTCAAGGCCTTGATCACATTCCCTCAGTCGGGAACCCCCACCTCCGTGGGATCTACTGCTGGTACTGGCAAGCTCATGGGCAAGCCATTCGAACCTATGCACAGGTGTGCTCTCTCTCACCTGTCGTGGAAGACCGCCTTCTTGGTGGCTATCTACGTCAGCCAGAAGGATGGGAGAGCTCCAGGCGCTTTCCATCGAGTCTCCTTACCTGGTCTTCCACAGGGACAAGGTTGTCCTCTTCCACCCGAAATTCCTTCCGAAGGTGGTGTGAGTTTCACCTTAACCAGGTGTTGACTCTGCGGTGTTCTACCCCAATCACACCTCGGGAGGCCGAATATAGGCTCCATACTCTGGACCCTAGAAGGGCGCCGCTTATTATAAGGAGCGCACGCTGAAATTCGGGAGAGGTTCGCCAGCTGTTTGTCACCTACGCTGAAGCCGCATCTGGCAGACCTGCAGCCAAGCGGACGATAAGCAGGTGGGTAACCTCCTGCATAGATCTCTGCTATAAGTTGGCGGGCATGGAGCCTCCCAGAGGGATAAGAGCTCATTCTACCAGCCATACTTACTAGCAGTGGCTGCTTCCAGGGGCGTCCTATCCAGGAAATCTGCAGGGCTGCTACCTGAAGTCAGCAAACACCTTCATTACCCACTACCACATCGGACCTTGAGTCACGCCCGGGATGCTGGTTTTGGGGCCTCAGTTCTCAGTCTCTCTTTCCCAAGAAATAAGTATAGGGGGTGTCGTCTTGCCTCCCTCCCCTCCGGAGAACTGCTAGGAGTCTGCCAATGGTGGTGGATGAACAACATATCCATGTCCCCTAAATACAGGTTACTCACCTGTAACAGGGAGTTCTAGGAATGGTATATGTTTCATCCCTGACCACCACCTCCGGCCCGGCTCGCACAAACCTGAGCTTCAGCGGCCAGATCTGGCGTCATGGGGCGGAGCCGAGTTATACCACCGGGTGGGTGGGAGGAGCAAGCTTGAAGACCTTCCGGCAAGATTTAAGCGGCAAGGATACTGCCAATGGTGTGGATGAACAACATATACCATTCCTAGAACTCCTGTTACAGGTGAGTAACCTGTATTTACCAACTACCAATGTTACCTTGCCTGCTCCTGTGCAGCCCCGAGCCTCCATATTGCAGAACCTGGCAGCTGGGTTGCATATGACATGGAGCTCTCTTGGGAAGTGAGACCCCCACCTCTTTGTGGCTTGAAAGTGGTTAGACATCGTGGGCCCTTGCCTACCTCCAGGATTTTTGTGTCTAATGTCGATTCCAGGAAAAATTTTGGAAATCATTCTCAAGAATAAAATTGAATATAACTTGGAGATCTTGAGTTATGTGGATAATAAACAGCATGGGTGCAGAAAAATAATCGACAAACCATCTGTATTTTTATGAATATGTAAATAATAATAATATACCTATGGATATTCTATTTTTGATTTCAGAAAGCATTTGATAAAGTTCCACATAACAGATTAGTGTAAAAAATGGTAAAAATTGATTTGGACACTCTTATCTCATGGACACAGTTGGCTAGGTGACAGAACACAGAAAGTCAGAATTGTGGGGGAATTGTCTGATGCAATTAGGGTGACTAGTGGGGTACCACAGGGATCAGTGATGGGACCATCATTATTCTCAATCTATATTAGTGATTTACATAATAGCATTTCCTATCAGGTGATTAAGTTTGCAGATGACATTAAACTGGGGACCTGTTAGTACGTAAGGAGAAAAAGCACCATGGTAGAGGATGTAAAAAAAAATATAAGAGTTATGGGCACAAGAAAATCAGATACCATTTAGTGTTAACAAATGTTTGGTTATGCATTTAGGAAAAAAATAATAATCAAATATATACACTGGAGACAAAAATATTAAGTACCACCCAAGAAGAAAAGGTTGTGGGGTCATTATTGATAATTTAAGTTTCAAAAAGCAAAGAACATATACTATACAAAAAGCTAATTTTACGATGAAGAACATCATGAGAACCTTTGTAAGTAGATGCATAGGCTGTCTTTACCATTATATAAGACATACATTAGACCACAAATGGATTATGGGTTACAGCTGTGGAGTCCCTATACAAGGGAGAAATTAAAGGCTAGAAGCAGTACAGGAAGATATATAAAATGATTGGATCTTTAGGAAAAATAGATATGAAGACAGAATTAAAAAAACAGGATTATTTACACTAGAACAGAGAAGATTAACGAGGGACCTAATGACAATGTGTAAAATCGTAAAAGATGGGGAAGTACTGAATGGGATGGATATAACAATACAGAATAAACCAAGAGTTGCGATGGGTCATATGGTACAGTTACAAGAAATGATAGCTATTATACATTTGTAAATAGGACAGGCAGAATATGGAATTCACTTCCAAGCAGAATAGTTAAAATGGATCTTTAACATTTAAAAAGAGATAGATAAATGGTTAGAACAAAACAAGGATAAATGTACCCACTAAGGTGGGGAACAGTTTCAGTGGACAAGAGGTCTTCTGTCGTTCAAAACCCAGTATAAGCCCAAGCCAGTGGGCCTCTAAACCAGTGGGGGGCTAATAGGTACCTTAGTTACCAGTTTTGCATGCATTCCAGCTTGCATATTTACTCCAGTGTTCAGCAAACTCCTGATTGAGCATTGCTATCCTTGTGCAAAGGGACAAGGGCCCGAACTCCATAGCATATCCCAGAAGATGGCCATGCATGATTGTTGCAGCTTCTAGTGCCCCTCTCTAATTTTCTAACCCATGTCACCCCCCTTACTTGTCTACTATCCTCCCTCACTTACCTGTGAACACTGCTATCCCTCAACCCTTCTGCCCGCACCCCCAACTGTCCTTTTCCCCATGTCTCCCCCTACCTACCTCATTCTTTGTTCCGTGCATCCTTGCTCCTTACACGCCCTGCACCAGTTAGAATGATATGGCTGTTCAGGGTTTTGCAGCTACTGTAGCTAATCCTTACCTCCTGTGTTGCCCTACCCAGATAGGGATTAGTTATGTCACAAACGCACTCAGCAAGTCAGGCCCTCTGCTCCCACAGTGCCAACCTCAGAGTGCCATAGTGTGAACAGGGTAACAGACAAGGTAACCTCCTATCTGCTTTTGGGTCCGACTCACTTTTAGTCTCAAGTTCTAGGGGATTCAAAGTGTTAAACTTATGCTAGCATACCCAGTGAACAGGCTCAGATGCATACCTCTTGGGACTGCGATACAATCTTTCCCTCAGGGGCACCCAGCCAGGCTTTCAAAATTAAACCTTTAACTCTGTAAGAGACCTTAGGTATATTCTTACCTTTTCCCAGTTAGTAACACCATCAAGCCCTTCAAACAGCTGTCAGACTTAACCTCGTATACATCACATGCAAAAGAACTTGGAAGACACACCAGGCAGTATCTTAAGAACATGTACTTTACTAAAAGATTATAAAATATGAAAAATATAAACACAGAGCACTATGTCAGAGCTCACAATCACATAAAAGAACAAGGAAAATTACAAAGCAAAACTACCATAATGCAGTTAGAGTTTTGCTATCTAAGGTATTACCTCTGGAAGTGCATTTTAAAGTTAGATCAGAGAGCTGTGACTCTCTCTAGAGTCCCAAGATGATATCACTTATATTTCCGACACAAGTATCAGTTTAAACTGTCTCCACACCCCTTCTGTGAGTCATCTAGCGCCTCCTTTTAGAATAAAAATTACAAAAAATGATTTCCTATCAGGAGGTATTTTAAATAATGTGCCATCAAGAAAAAAATACATTTCCTATATATAACTCCTTAATTACACGTTCCTTTGAACTTGGCAATCCTACACTGGCACCAATGTGTTAAAAAAAAAAAACAGGAATCAACCTAATGATGTCCTGTTTTCTGAAGTCATAAAGTCACATTTGATTTCCACTTCAAAACATGAGGTCATAAAAAGCCATAAAATGCAGTTTCTCAAGGAAGTTAATTACATTACAGAGATCTCCTGGTCAGTGTAATGCATCCTGTGATTTCAGCTGCTGACTCCTTGTAATTTAAAAGGGCCAAATCTCACAGACTGGCATTTCATACACTGACCATTTATTTATACTACATGTATCGTAGCAGTAATCATAACTAGCTGGCCAAGCATCACAAGTTACATTTACCTTGCACACTAATTCCCCATCCTTCATGTACACCAGGTTTCCCTGTGTTTTTGTGCCTAGGCAGTCCTATGTGTCAGGGACCCTTGTCTACCGCTTCCTTCTCTTTTTCTTGTATATACTTCTGTCCTCTTGCTTTTGGACTACCGTGGACAGAGTTCTGTGGAAGTGTGAACTGTTTGCAGATGCCCTATCTCATTCATGGATCACAAGGCCCTGTGGGGAAAAATATGCTGGTGCAGAGACACTGTTGGACAGCTGACCAGTACCTGATTTGCTCCAAGCCTGGTGTGTAGGTCCCAAACACTACCTTATTCCCTCCTCCCAACTGATTTTACTCATTTCCCCTTCTTTGTTGTAAATGGCCCCCAAAATGTGAAACGCAGTGAATACTCACTAGCTCTCCTTAGCAGCGCATCAGCTGCTTGCAGAAAGATGCTGCTTCCTGAACCTGGGATACTGAACCTCTCACTAATGAAAATATTTGTGTCCTTGTGTCCCAGGAGCACAGAGAGTTAACTACTTGTGTCCATTTATTTTCTACAGATGTCTCATTTGTTTTAATGTGGCTCACAATCTTCATGATGGTACAGAAGGGCGTGGTTTGGAGATCTTGAAGGTGGGTGTCTCATTGGTATTTTGCAAGTTTTGTTTTTTTTTTGTGTGTGTGTGTTTATATGTGGGTTCTGAAGCCACTCGAGGGATGTTGGTAAATGTATCCTGGTTCATTGCAATATCAGAAGTCATGGTATACTGTACCACAGATTTTCAAAGAATTTATATTCACTGTTAATTCATACTGATGGTATTGTGGACGAAGGCATTAGGAGGGAATGAACATCAGCTACTGATGGTGCCTGTGTATCTCCAGTAGTGCCGCTTGCCAGCCACTGACTGTCGCCTCTCCTCTCGCAGCTCAGTTCTGTTCTTCCCACTGTCAGGTGTACAACATGGGAGTGACAGCGCTCCATTCAACCAGCAGTGCCTTTCTTGTTCTTTATTATTTTCTGAGGTGCTGAAACCAGAGAAAGACAAGAAGGGAGCAAAGAAGTCGAAGAGCAGCAGTCAGCCTATCTTCATGCGTCCTTGCCCCTGTGGGAAATCGTCTCACAGCGTGGATATGTGTGATGCCTGCTTCTCCTTGGACTGCCCTTCGTTAAAGATCATGCTATGAAGGGGTTCGTCCGATCCCCAACATAGGCGTCAGGTGCCGCGCACACGAGTCAGAGGTACAGCATCTGAACCTTTCCTCAGGCCCCTGTAAGCACTTCCCATGCTGAGACAGCACAGGTTCTTCCTCGACCTCGCTCACCAGTGGTCCAAGGCCATGAGGAGTGGATCTGGTGGACAGCAGTCTCTTTCTGGGCAGCCGACCTATATATATGTATATATATCGATATATATATATATATGTACATACATACATACATATATATATACATACACACACACACACACACACACCTGTCTGGCTGTCCTGAGAAGCAGACAATCCAGGTGGGTTAGGTTGAAGCTGTATGTGCCACCTGCCCCAGTGGAGACCTGTGTGTCATGGTCTGCTTTCCCAGCTCCTGAAACCATTCAAGTGTCGGTGAGCAGGGTGGTACCAGCTATGACAGGCCCCTCCTTTTTTTTTTTTTTATTTATTATACTTTGTAGCCATCCGGTACTTCCATCAGCTCCACGGACCCTTGCTTCCACTTCCGTATTGGATCGCCCTTGATACTCCAGCTCCCCGCCCCACAGGTGGGGCATAGCCACCGACCCCCCTATCTGGCGCGTAGACAATGGGATAGGTCAAAGAGGCCGTCCTGGAGGCCTGATTGAATCTGAGGGCTGGCTTTATCTAGGGCGTGACCGACAGCTAGGTTTTCTCCCTGTAAGCAGGGGTAGGAACGTGCAGTGACACCAGTGTCCATCCCGCCCCTCAGAGTCTTGTTGGTGCTGGTTGTTGTAATGCCCCAGGCCTCCGCCAGGGGTCCATCAGGCACCAGTCACACACGCACCCTCCCGGGAGAAGGAGAGCAGTCCATGGGCAGGCGACTCAGAGGATGCCAGGCTTCGGGGAACATTCGCCCACCCGGAGACACACAGGAGGACCGACGCCTGACCACGGCACGTGACACACCGGCGCTAGGTTCATCGTCCGCATGAATATTCAAGAAGTAAAGGAACTCTTAATTTCTTGTGGGACACCATCCCAAAAGACGTGGGTCCCAGTGAAATCTCCTCCTCTCCCCCAACTCTTTCACCTCCTCCACCACCTCCTTCACCACAGGGACTAGCAGGACAACCACCAACCCCCAAGGAGCAGACTCCACCTCCTAAGGGTAGATCCCAGGATCGGAGAAGGTCTCCTCAAGATCTCCATCAGGGTCTGCCAGCCCAAGCGACCCAGATGTCGTCGGTATACTCCATTGTGGGAGGACTCCAGATCGGATACCTCAGATTACTCCAGATCTCCTTCTCCACTCAGCATTTCATCACCTGACCCACATGAACTTCCCAGGTCTCCTCCGGATGACCCCTCTTCTCTGAGATCATGAGGCACATACAGGACAACATGGGGTGGGATGCTGAAGACCTTGACCCTGAAAAGCAGCGCCTTGCCCGTTATCTTCGGCAGAAAGACCCAGAGCCTGTGGTGAGTGCCACCCGTGATGTGCGTAGCTACTGAGGACGTCAACAAGGCTGCGTGGAAGATTCCACACTCCACTTCCTGCGGTTGCGAAAGCTGACCGCCTGTACAAGACCCCAAGAGAGGACCAGTACCTGGCTCAACAACCTCTGGTAGACTCCTCAGTCATTACGGCCTCACATTACCGGTCCCAAGACCGCAGCACATGAGCACACAGCCACGGACCAGTATTCCAAACAAATGGACTCCCTGGGGAGCGCCATGTATGTGGTTGCGTGGCTCCATCAGGTCCCTGAACTACCCTAACGAACATGGTACAGTTTCAGAGCGCTGTATTGGAACAGGGTCGGACCTGGTCGATAAGCTTCCGATGATGGCAAACAGAGGCGGAGCTCCTAAACCTTCCTCATTTTAGGTCTGATGTGGGGACCCAGGTATTCACGAGCCGCATATGATTCAGCGGACTTATCCGCCAGAGCCCAACTTCAGCGTCTGTCTTGGCGACACTCTTGGCTCTGTGTCTCCGGCTTCACCTGACGTACAGAAGAACATTCTTGATGCCCCCTACAGCGGTGAGTACATTTTGGTGAGCCTCTGAAAGGTGATCACCAAACTTCAGCATGCTGGGAAGACAGTTAGGTTTGTACAGGCCATGCACAGACCTGGGCCAGGTTCCTTTGGTAGGAACCAGAGCCGTTTTCACAGCCCGCAGCGAAGACAGCAACCACATTCCGGCCAGCAACAAGGGGCATCTTTCAGCGGAAAGCCCAGCTAAGTCGTCACCAGGCAGGGCCAATGCTACACTAAACTGGCCCAGTCTGCAGGGACCAGTGCTGTCACAACATGACTCCTTCCGGCCCCGGCCCTCCTCTGGATCAGCGGGCACAAAGGTCAGGGGTCGCATCGCTTGCCACTTTTCAGGTGGCAGTCGATTGCCACTGACGAGTGGGTTCTCCAATTGATCAAGAAGGGCCACTTCATAGAATTTCTCGACCACTCACCAGCAAGACCTCCCCTGCTTTCCCGTTACTCGGGTCCAGCACGCCCTGCTCATACAGCAGGAGGTGCTGGCGCTCCTGGAAAAAGAAGCGATATAGCACGTTCCACGGAACCAGAGGGACGCAGGATATTATTCTCACTTCTTTCTGGTTCTAAAGAAATGGGGATCTCCGTCCGATACTGGACCTCAGCAACCTCAACAAGTCGGTCCTGTACAAACACTTCTCGCATGGTGACCTCCCAGGTCTGATTCCCATGCCAAGCTGGGCAACTTTCTAGCATCCTTTGGACATGCAGGACGCTTACCTACATATATTCCATCACTCAAGCGCACAGGAAGTTTCTTGCGCTTGAGTTCCAGGGCAACTATTATCAGTTCTGAGCCCTCCCCGTGACTGTCATCGGCACCTCGGGTATTCACCGAAGTGTATGGCGGTCGTGAGCGGTGACTCTGAGGAGGCAAGGTCACTACGTGTTCCCCTACCTGGACGACTGGCTTCTCATGGCACCCTCGAGAGGCCTTGATGTCTGCCATTCATCATACTGGTCTCTCTTCCGAGACGCTGGGCATCTTGATCAATCGGAGAAGTCACGTCTGGTCTCCGCCTCAGACTCTGCAGTTCATAGGCGCAGTTCTGGACACCGTCCAAGGTGAAGCCTTTCTCCCAGGACAGACGGAACACATCAGATCCCTCATCAGGACATTTGGGCAAAGAAGACCGTTCCTGCCAGATTGGTCCTTTGCCTGCTCGACACATGGCTCGCGGCCATTGCAACAGTCCCCTTGCTCGCTCCACATGCTGGGCACCTTGTGGATGTTACGGGTCCAATGGGATCAAAAGCAAGACCATCTGCAGCTTCTAATCGGATCATGAGAACCGTAATCCGGGATTGGCAGTGGTGGCTAGATCCGAAGAATCTGCTCGGCAGAGGTCGCCCTTTGTTGCACAGTCTCCCCATTGTGACATTCTCCACAGATGCCTCAGGGCTCGGATGAGGAGCACACCTCAACAGTGTCCAGTGTCAGGGCCTGTGGACAGCCCAAGAGACTCATCTCCACATAAACATCCTTAAAATGAGACAGTTCTTTATGCCCTGCAGGCCTCAGTCGGAGATTCCACCGGTACTCTTCTGTTACAAACAGACAATTCCACGGTGATATATTACCTCAACAAACAAGGAGGCACCCATTCCTACCCGCTTTGCAGGAGGCCATGAGGAGTGTGGGATTGGGCTTTGCAACACTACGAAACCTCATTGCTGTTCATGTCCCAGGAGTAGACAAGCGTCATTGCAGACGGCCTGAGGCGCCTCAGGCCAGAGTCCATAGTGGGAACTACTCAGGAGGTAGTAGATGATCAGTTTCACAGATGGGGTACACCAGAGTTAGACCTTTGCGGCGTCCCCATCCAGCATAAAACTGCCCAATTTTGCTCGCTAGATTCAGAGCCTGGTGTTTTCTGGCGAGGCGCGTTGTCCCTCTCCTGGGCGGGCAGATTCCTCTATGCCTCCCTTTCTGTTGATCCAGAGGGTTACATAGATACATAGACAGTGCTTCGGCGAGATGAGGCCTATGGCCCACCAGTCTTCCAATTGAGCTTGTAAGTTCAGTTTGTTTTCCTAGAAGTCTGTTTCCCCTACCCCTTGACCTCTAGAATTCTTTATGTCTATCCCATGCATTCTTAAATCCATTGATTGTTTCAGCCCCCACCATTCTCTGGCAGGGTGTTCCACTTGTCCACCACCCGCTCTGTGAAGAAATTCTTTCTCATGTTTCCTCTGAATCGTCCTCCCTCCAACTTCATCCCATGCCCTCTAGTCCTGGAACATCTTTTTCGCTTAAAAATAGTGTTTTCCTGCACTCTGTTTCTCCCTGTAAGACACTTGTATGTCTCTATCATATCCCCTCTCTCCCTCCTCTCCTCCAGGAGTACATAGTTCAGTTCCTTCAACCTGTCTTCATAGGACTGTGATGCAATCCATGCACCATCTTTGTTGCCCTCCTCTGAACCTTCTCTACCCTGTCTATGTCCTTACGTGGTATGGTCTCCAGAACTGTACACTGTACTCCAGGTGGGTCCTCACTAGTGTCTTGTATAGCGGAATTATGACCTCCCTTTTCCTGCTGGTGATGCCCTGCCTATACATCCCAGCATCTTATTTGCTTTACCTGATGCCTTGTCACACTGGTTCCCTACCTTGAGGTCATCAGAGATGACAACCCCAAGATCCTTTCCTGCTTGGTGCATGCTATATCCTCACCCCAAATGATATATTGTGCCAGGGTTTTGTGCCCATATGCATTATCTTGCACTTCTTTGCATTGAATTTCAACTGCCAAACCTTGACCATTCTTCAAGTTTCTGCAGGTCCCCTTCTCATTCTGTCTACACCTCTGGTGTGTCTACTCTGTTACAGAGCTTTGTGTCATCAGCGAACAGTGAAATTCTGCCTTCTAGATCCCTGCAATGTCACTGATGAAGATGTTGAATAGGACCGTCCCAGCACTGATCCCTGTGGTACCCCACTGGTCACTCTTCCCTCTGTGGAGTGACAGCCATTTACCACCACCCTCTGTGTCCTGCCACCCAGCCAGTTACCTACCCACCACACTGCTGTCCTGCCTCACACCCATATTCCCCAGTTTGTGTAATAGTCTTCTGTGGCACAGTGTCAAAGGCCTTGCTGAAGTCCAGATAGGCCATGTCCACTGCCCTCCCCTAGTCCCTCCTCCCTAGTCACCCAGTCAAAAAATTCAATGAGATTGGTCTGGCTTGACCTCCCCTGGTGAAACCATGCCTTGGGTCCTGTAGTCCATTGACAACCAGATGTTCCACCAATCTCTCCTTCAGTAGTGCTTCCATGATCTTTCCACTACCGAGGTGAGGCTGACTGGTCTGTAGTTCCCTGCTTCCTCTTTGTTCCCGCTTGTATAAAGGGACTACATCTGCTGTCCTCCAGTCTTTGGGTACCTCCCTGTTTCCAGTGATTGGCTAAACAGGATAGCCAGAGGTTCAGCCACCACCTCTCTTAGTTCTTAAGGACCCTGGGTGCACCCATCTGCCCCATTGCTTTTGTCAACTCTTATTACCTTAGTTCAGGACCCTTTCTCGTAAAGGGACTTGTGTCCATTTCTGCACCATTCTCACCCCTTGTACTCCCTTCAGACCCATTACCCCTCTCCCTCAGTAAAGACTGAGCAGAAATACCTGTTCAATATGTCAGCTTTACTGTTTGTCATCCTCCACGCCACTCCCATCCTCCCCTTCAGTCTCACTATCCCTCCCTTTGTCTTTTTTTTTTTCACTTATGTACCTGTAAAGGTTTTGTCCCCTTAACCGCTGATTTTGCAATGTGTTCTTCTGTCTGAGCTTTGGCTTCCCTTACTCTCCCTGCCTCCCTTTGTTTCTCCTGGTACTTCTCCCTATCCCCTTCTGCCTGTGTCTTTGTATTGCCTGAATGCTATCTTTTTGGCTTTCTTTCTTTGCTACCTCTTGGAAAACCATAATGGTCTCCTCTTCCTTTTCCTCTTTCTAACCTGCTTAATGCATAATTCTGTTGTTCTTATAATCCCCATTTTAAATACTGCCCACTGTTCCTCAACCCCTGATTCCTGTCCCATTCCCCTTAATGCCTCTTTCAAGTATTTCCCCATTTTCCCAAAGTCTGCCCCCCTAAAATCCAGGATACGTGTTTTGTGTGGTTTGGTTCTGCTCTTTCTGTGATTTCAAACCACAATGACTGGTGGTCACTGTTACCCAGGTGCTCCCCACTGTTACCCCCATCACACTGTCCATGTTTGTGAGCAGAAGGTCCAGTATTGCCTTCTGCCGGGTTGGTTCCATGACCAGTTGTGAGGAAGGCACCCTGAAGGAGTCAGGATAAATCTGCTCTAGTTGATGCTGCTGCTGGGATGCTCCAGTCCACATCTGGAATATTGAGTCTCCAGCCAGTACTACCTCACCCTTGTCTGCCATCCTTTGGATGGCTAGCATCAACTCCCTATCTGTTTCTTCCTCCTGGGCTGGCGGTCTATAGACCACACCTGTGCGGATGACTGGCCCCATTTTCCTTTCTAGCTTAACCCACAGTATCTCCCCCATTTGTTCCTCCTCCTGGATCTCCTGTGGCCTTATGTCATTTTTCACATACAGTGCCACTTCTCCTCCCTTCCTGCCTGCTCTGTCTCTTCTGAATATGTTGTAGCTTTTGCCATCTCCCAGTCATGGTTATCATTACACCAGGTTTCTAGTGATGGCCACAATGTCCAGGTCTGACTGTGTACCATGACAGCCTCAGATCTTCCATCTTGTTGCTAAGGCTCCTGGCATTTGCACACATGGCTTTCCATGATTTGACCTCCCTAGTCTGCTTCACTGTTCTACTCAGCCCCTTCCTTGGTTGTCATTTATCCCTGGTTCTCCTTGCTGTCTGCCCTTCTGCTGAATTTTGCCCCTTTTCTGCTTATCCACCTTTTGGACACTAATCTCCATCTTTTGCACACGCTTTCAGCAGAGATAGCCACTCCTCTGGTTCACTGGTTCCACTGCTAGCTGTGGGGGGTGAGCAAGTAGGTGCCCTCCTTGCTGGCCTTGCCACCCCCTTGCTAGTTCAATGTATCAATGTAGATTTAAACTTATCATTGAGTACTTGGATTCCCCCTCAGGATGGATGCAGGCCATCAGGCTTGAAAAACCTCCATCCCTCCAGGTGGGTCCCAGTCACCAATGAATCCAACCCTTCACACACAGCACCAGTTCTTCAACCATGAGTTAAAGTTCCTGGTGCATGCACTCTATGCTCTCCCTTGCCTCTCACAGGTAGTACTTCTGAGAAAGTGACAGAGTAGCTGCTTTGAGACCTCTCCCCAGTTTCCTAAACTCTTCCTGAACTTCCTTTGGCTCCCCATTTGCCAAGTCATTAGTACCTAGGTGGATAATGACATCCAGCTCACTCCTCCGTCTTGCCTTCCCCAGTGATCCCCAGTATCTTCCTTCCATCCCTCCATGCCGTGGCACCTGGTAGGCACCTCACCTCCCTGTCCTCTCCTCCTGTGCTCCTAGCGGATCCCTCTTCATGATGGAGTCCCCCACCAGGTTTCTCTGCCTCCTCCTCTGGGGTCCACTGCTTTCCCACTGAGGTCACCTCCTCGGCTAACCTCCAATCCTTTCCTTCCACTTTCTGGGTACCTCTGTTTGGTTGTCCTCATTTGCCAGTGTGGCATATGGTTCTTGAGAGGAATAGGATCTGGATGTGCCTCTGCCTGACTGCACTAACCTCCCTGAGCCACTGTCATCCAAGTGCTCCTTCGTTCTCGGCATCACTTTGAGGCAGCTGCATTGGACTGGGTGGTCCCTGGATAAGGGGTGATGGTACTCTCTGACCCAGTTTCACTTCGCTCTGAGTCTAATTCTCATCCCACAGTCCAGAGAGATGGTGCAGATAGGGCAGCACCTCAGTGTCCAGAAGGTCTGCCTGAATATGGCTGCACTACAGCCACTGCATTGCACCACTCCCACATTATACTGCAATTCCACAACTTGTCTGCTACTGAAACTCTCTTAGTTCTCTTTTTATTAATTTACAGTACTAAAAATCCTGTAACTGAATCTCAGATATTTTTTTAAGGAAAAGAAACCAATAAATAAATGAGTCAAACACTTGTCGTGCTGAGGGTGTGCTTCTTCCCCTTCTTCTGAAACTTGCGGAGAGCAATCAACGCTGATACTCATCGGCGCAGATCTGTTCTCTTTCTACACCAGCTATCCCGGGAACCTCCCGTGCCTCTACCAATCAGCTCTCATTTGTTGTCTCAGGAGGAGGGCTCCCTGGTCCATCCGGACCTTCGCTCGCTGAGCCTGCACGTTTGGCTCCTAGAGACATAGCCATTTTGCGACATGGCGATCTCATAAAGAGATAGCTGATGTCCTGGTGGCTGCTAGAAAACCGGCCACTCATGCCACTTACATGCCTGAAATGGCGCCATTTTTAACTAATGGGGTCTCGGGGCGGCCAGCCGCCTAGACTGTCCAGAAAAGTCGGTGTTGGACCACCTCCTGTCTTCTCAGACAGGCTTAGCCTACTCTCGATCAAAGTACACCTCTGTGCCATATCAGCTCATCATTGCCAGATAGGCCAACGCACATATTCCAGTTGGACATGGCGTGAGCCTTCCTGAGAGGTATTCTCCGCCTCAGACCTCCGATTAAGGATCCAGTTCCACCATGGGATCTACCCTTTGTCCTGGAGCAGCTCATGCTGCCATCCTTTGAACCAGCCACGGATTGCAAGCTGCATCTTCTCACTTGGAAGACGTTGTTTTTAGTTGCTGTTACTTTTGCCAGAAGAATTTCTGAACTCCATACACTCATGCGCAAAGAGCCTTATTTGGTTTTCACCAAGACAGGGTATCCCTATGGACTAATACCAAATTTCTACCTAAGGTGGTCTCAGCTCTAGCCCTTAATCAAGACATCGATCTACCACTGTACTTTTCCCAACTACTCGAATCAAGGAGAGGCCCTGCTGCACCTAGCTTGCATAGGTGTCTTCGATACTACCTGACCAGAACCAAACACCACCGAAAATCGGACCAGCTTTTTGTCTCCTTTGCTCACAGAATAATGGGACTCCTGTTTCCAAACAGTTGCTGTCCAGGTGGCTCATTCAGTGTATCACATTTCTGTTACCAGAAGCGCAACAAACCCTTACCAGGCGCGGTTAGGGTCATTCCACAAGGGGGTGGCTACCTCTTTTTGCGGCCCTTAAGGAATGTCCGCCTCGGCCATCTGTGAAGTGGATACTTGAGCCCTGCACACTTTCATCAGGCACTATAGCCTGGATATTGCATTGAAGCGCAGGTTTTGGTTTAGCAGTCCTTAAGGACTTCTGTCCTAGGCTTTGATTTCATTAAGGATTTCTATCTTCCTCCTCCCAGTGGGATGGGATTTCCATGATTGGCTGGGAATCAGTCCTAATGGTGTAACCTGCTGCAAGAGCTGTGTCTTGAAGTAAGATAGTACAGTTACGTAAGAACTTACCGTAGCGGTAGATCTTCAAAACAGCTCTGTGCAGGTACTTTCCTCCCACCATCCCCGCTGGAGGTAAGATTCTAGTTCCAACACCCTTCTCCTAGGATCAGGTGTCTCAGCGTCTATGACTGCCATTTGATGGCGGATCCTCAGTCTCCTCTTCTGATGTCATCCAGCGGCTGGGAGTTTCCGGTGGAAGAACTGGGGATTCTGGGGACTGCCCCTTATGTACTATGCTAACGTCGGGGGCGGTCCCTGCTGAATACTGCTAGCTAAGAAATTTCCATGGGGTCCTGGCACCTGCCAGTTTCAGTCCTAATGGTGTAACCTGCTGCAAGAGCTGTTCTCGAAGATCTGCTGTTACGGTAAGTTCTTACGTAACTGTACTTTCCTGAGAATTCTGCATGTGAAGCAGTGGCAGGTGGCGCTTTTTGAATTTATTGGACCACAGACAGGTGATAGGGGAGTGATCGCTAGCTTAATCCGTAGTACCAAGACATTGGTAATCCTGTCAGGTGAGCTTGCAAGGAGCCAGTCCAGGAGCGTGTGATTACCGGTCTTATGGTTCATTCTAAAGGAGGGTAAGGGCCAGCATTCGAGGTGGCTGAAAAAGACCTGCTTCAAAAGTTAAAGTTAGAGACAATCAATGGAAAAGTACAAACAAACTGGACTGCAGTCAGATCTCATTCTGTATAAACAATACAGAAATGACTGTAAAAGATGCATCAGGCAGGCCAAAAGTAAATACTGCCAAAACCTGCTGATTAATTCTTCCAATGACCCTACGCAAGTTTTGGGTCACATTAAGTCCTTCTTTGGTTCTGCTAAAGATGTCACTCCCTCAGATATGGTCCTGCATGGTGTACACTGTAATGATTCTACTACCATTGCAAATGCTTTTAACCAACAATTTTCTGACTTATCTGCCTCACAGCTTCCTCCATCACAATCCTCTGCTTCACAGTTTAACCCCACAGCATCTGAAGGACCCCAAACTTAACCAACCCCTTCTATTTCAGGGAAGTGTCTAGGCATCAGGTCCTAAAGCTGCTCATGTCACTCTGAAAACACCGGTACTGGCTCAGATGGCCTAGAACCAAGACTACTAAAATGGCTTCTTACTACATCTCTGGCCCCTGGCACACATCTTCACCTTATCTCTCTCCAATGGCATTGTCCCCTGAAGTCTGGAAGGCAGCCAGGGTCACTCCTGTATTTAAGAAAGGCAGTAAAATGACATATCAAATTACCGGCCTATTGCTATTTTGTCTGTTCTGAATAAAATCCTGGAAAAGTAGTATCCATGCAAATCACTGAATACCTTGAGAAATTCAATTTACTAAGCTCAGCACAACATGGTTTTAGAAAGCATCACAGCACCATGACAGCACTTGCAAAATTCACTTCAGATATCGTTACCAATATGGATAGAGGAAAGTTAACAGGAGCAGTCTTCATTGACTTAACCAAAGCTTTCTATCTGGTTGACCATTCTCTGCTACAATCCGCCTCAGTACCTTGGGCTTCTCTCCCCAGTCACTACCTGGTTCAAAGCTACCTCTCCAACAGAACACAAGCTGTTAAGTTTAATTCATCCATGTCAGACAGTGCTGTTATCAACATTGGGGTCCCTCAGGGGTCTATACTTGGCCCTCTTCTATTCTCATTATTAGTCAATAAACTTCCTGAGCTGGTCACCACAGGTCACTCACTTCTTTATGCGGATGACCTGGTAATTTATTATCACTCTGATAAGGTCCTGGATCTAAATGTTGCCCTCACTGCAGATTTTCGTGCTGTACAACACTGGTTGAACTCTCAACGCCTGGTTTTAAATACAAATAAAACAAAAGTTATGATGTTTGGCTCCAATCACAAGCTTAGATCCTGTCCTCTGACCATCTCTGTCTCTGATATCGATGGGGACCCTATAGAAACTGTCACTTCCTTTCGTTACCTTGGCATCCACCTGGATCAAACCTTGGACCTGAAGCACATACAGGAAACCTGCAAGTCAATTAACTGCAAATTGGGGCTGCCTATAGAACCAAATACCTGCTCATCCCTGCTGCTAAAATTGGCAATAGCCAGAGGCATTCTATGCCAACCCTTACATATGGGTGTCCCATCCTGTCCTTGGCCACCAAATCTTCACTGCAACTATGGGATACTACCTTCAATAAGTGTGCAGGTATGCAACCAAAGCACTCGGCTGCAGCATCATTGTCTCTTATATCAGGACCTTGGTTGGCTCTCTCCTTCCTCTACCAGGCAGTACTACTTGTACAATTTAGTTGATTCCATCCTAAGGACGCCCAAGCCTGCTATCCTGTCTGATCTCCTCAGGCCGCCATTCCCACAAGGAATCTTAGATCGGCTGATCAGACTCTTACTATCCATCCCTTTTGTCGGACTAAAAGGGCATGGGCCTTCCATCATGCTGCCCCCACCTATGGAACCTACTACCCAGGATCTAAGAGATGTCTCCACTATGTGACTTTTAAGAGCAAATCAGGACTTTCCTCACTACTATGGACAAATGTGTTTGCTTTGACCCTACTCTGATCCGCTGCATTTGTACTGTTTCCTCATTGCTAGCACTTTTGCTGTCCAAATGGGTGTTCTATACTGTGCCTTGTAATTAATGTTTTATTTTGTGCCTTGTAATTAATGTTTTATTTTGTGCCTTGTAATTAATGTTGCCTTAACTCTTCTTTATAAGCCTAATGTTAGCTGTTGACAATTGTAAGTCGCTATTCTACTCCATGACATTCTTATCTTCACTTCACAGCCTCTCCTCACTTAACCCACTGCTGCTCTCTCCCCCTTCTTCTGTTATATCCTCTTCCCCTTTTGCCACTCCCCACCAAACTCACCTTTACCTGTTCCTACCTCATCCATGCCCCTCCTTAGTCCCCACCCTCCTGGCTGTGCTTAGTCACCTCTCTCCATCTACTACTGCCTACTCCCACCGTCACGACCCCCCTTCCCTGCCCTGCCATCTCTTGGTTCCACTGGCTCGGCTTGACTTTGACACTTTGCCGCTATGCCGAACTCCTCCGCTCTATCCCCCCTCTCACGGCATCCTCACTTCGCCCCTGCCGTCTCATCGGTTCCACCAGACCGCTGTATTTTCCTACCTCCCACGCTGTTGCCATCTATTGCCGCCTCCCCCCACTTCTTCGCCCGCCGCCTTTCGCCCATATAGGCCCGCCGCAGGTTGGCACCACCCCGCTGTTGCCGTGTATCTGATGGCACCTCCTTCCACTTAATTCTCCCTCCCATCCTTTTGCCAGTTTTCCCTTCCTTGTGTCTTTTCTACTGATGCCTATCCTCTCTTATTTTCTGCCTTCTACTATTCACATTTTGAGTATGTGCCATGATCAAGTGCTAAAGTACATTTTGTTTACTAATGTATGTTACATTGCCATATGTATTCTCTCTGCATTTTGTACTTCGTTGTCTTAATAATCTGGCTGTACTCTTTGTGTATTGTAATTGACCTCCAGGTCGTGCCTGAAAACAGTCACTTGCTGACTAGCACTTACCCAGTTAACAAAACTAAATAAATAAATTCTAGTAGGCTCCGTGACTAATTACGTGAGGAGGGAACTGGCTATGGTATCCTTCTGGTCGGTCGATTCATTACTAGGCCAATTGATGCAAGTCCCCAGTCACAATGACTCGCGTTGTTGTTAATGCCAGCCAAGGACCTAGTAGTTCAGGTAGACCGCCTTTGGCCATTTTCGTGGGAGGTAGATGCATGCAGTGACCAGAGATTTTTTATGTTAACCAAAATTACTCTCTTTTGTAAACTTTATTTATGATTTTGCTTTGTACATAGACAAAACATACATACATAGAGTGTGGAACATAAATACAGGTATCACTTGGTTCACAAGTTGATGTCCATTTGGCTGGTTAAAAGTAATAAATAACTTATAATTATTATAAAAGAATAGAAAGGTGATCCTCAGTTGAGAATATACTATTGCCTAAAAGAGGTACATTTTACAAGCATATTTCCTGTTTGGAGAAAATCTGGATTCCATTATAAAGTTTCTATTAACTCACAACATTCCCCACCTTAACAAAGGATGGTACAGTCAGGTACTCAAATCTAGATGGTGATCTACTCAGCACAAAAGAGTAATATTATGTAAGGAGTTCAGGGCATTAGCCTCTGTGTGCTCAATCATGGGATACAATCTTTGTCCATAAATAAGACCCACTCTTTCCAAAGAATCTCACATTGAGTGGTTCTCTTATTAAGCTTGGCTGTTAAAAGCTTTCATTCTATAAATATTTATCATGATATCATGCCATATCAAAGAGTAGTGCCTGTTGGGAAAGCCAGTTCTTTATGACCTTTTGTCTTTGGCCAAACAGGCTGTCCTCAAAACTTCTGAGTAAAGGGATCTCTATATTTTTAGGGTAAATCCAAAAAAATAAAGGCATGGTGTTAGGAGTAGATCAGCATCTATAATAGCCTGTAATGCCTGTTGTAATTCCCTAAGGAAAGGGGCTAGGGTCGGGCAGCCCCACCAGAAATTATCTCTAACTGCAAGGAGCTCATGATCAACACTGCAGGTTGTGATGGGGAGCACAATGCCTTGTAGGGTGTTCCATAATAAATGAGACAGCCGCCACCTCTTTTCCTATTCCTGTAATTTGGGGAGCACTATCTCATTATCCCTGACCGGTGGATAGCCAAATCTCAGTGAGGCAAAGTATATCAGGGTTATGTAGAGGTATCCCACGCAGTTGCAGCATCTTTGGAATTAGGCTGCAGATATTCACTGTTAAGTTTCAAGCCATTTCCTCTGACCTGGTATACCCCTGGCCCGCTCATGGGGTTAGGGTTGCATTCTAGTAATATTAAACCATGCAGATAGTTATGTTCAGGGATATGTAATATAGTAATCTTGTCCAAGATACCAGGAGTCGGATGATGAAAAATAATCAAATCCATAGGAAATGGTGAACTACTGGGGTCCAGCAAACTGTTGTTATTGTAGATCAAAGACCCAGAATGTGTTAAATTTCTGAAGGGGATGAACATTGGCCTAGGGGCATATGCAGGATGTAAAATCCTTTGTTAGTGTTTGTTTTACAACTGCTCCTGGCCTGTGCCTCGCAACAAAGACCATCTGGCTGAATTAAATGGGAAAGGAAGTACTGCCAGAAGTATGGATGTGCACCATATACCACTCCTAGAACTATGGTTACAGGTGAGTAACCCGTCATTTCTGTGTGGTGCTCCAAAACTCGAAAAGGATCCTTTCAGTGCCCACCAGACAAGGTTTTGGAGTACTTGTTTAACCTCTCTGATGTAGGTTTACAGTACTCTAAAGTTAAGGTCCACTTGTTCACTGTTTGTGTACAAAGCCCATACAGAACCTCTCTGTAGCCAGCTGCCTCTTGTCAAGAGGTTCTTGAATGGTATTTTGCACACAACACCTCCAGTCAGGAAGCCTGTAGCTGTCTGGAATATTAACCTTGTGTTGGACATGCTCACATAAGCCCTTTGAGCCCATGATTACGTGTGACCTGAAATTCCTATCTGAAAACTGCTTGTCTAGCGCCATCACCTCTGCCCGCAGAGTTTGATTCATGCTTCTTTTCATGGATCCTTCATATTGTTTTCCACAGAGTTTAAGTGGATCTATCTTGAGGGGCTTCCTTCAGTAGGTCGTTACATATAGGACTGGCGCCACCTGGCGTCGGGCGCCATATGACTTCTAGCAATCCCTGACAGGCAACCGCCCACCCGACGTCCACGTGACTGACATCAATGCGGTTGCATATAGTGGGCAGTCCCCTACACTCGCCTCCAGTTCTTTCCCCACCTTCCTCCTGTCGCCCATAGCAGATCACCAGCGTCAAGCCGGTACTTAAGGCCGGATTTCCTTCAACACTTTTTTTGCTTAATTTTCACTTATGTCTTCTTCCTAAGAAGAAGTGCTGTCATTCCTGGCATGCAGATTCCACATAAGGATGGTCATCGGAAGTGCATTATCTATCTGGGCCCAGACCATCCTGTCTCATCCTGCTCGGAGTGCCAAACATTTAACCAGGCCACCAAAAAGCGAAGACAGCAGGCTTTGGAGGCCCACTTCTTAAAGTCTGCCTCGCTTCATTAGAGAAGCAAATGGACCGCATCTGAGAGTCCTCCAACGAAAATCTTTTCCCTCCAAGAAAACCACAAGGAAAATCTCAAGAGCGGGAGCGCTCCACGGACCAACCCGAGGGCCTCATGCCTTCGACAAGCAAGGCTGCCTCACAGCCACCGCCTAATAAAAGACTTTCTGACGGTAAGTCTGAAAAATCTTCTGATGGTCAGTCTGTTCCGCCACACCGCTATGGCGCCAAAGTGGCGGTGCCTTCAGGGACCCACCCAGCACCAGCCGATAAGTCGGACGGGCTCCTCCCCGTCTGGCCCTGACGGTCGCTTTCAGGCGTGGTTCTCCCATCGGGCCTAACGACACCTCACCTGACGTCTCGCAGAACCAGGGAGGATGCCCCTCCCCTCCTTCTTGACCTATACTACCCCTTCCCAGGCAGGTACCTCAGGCGAAGATAGTGCTGGACCCCTCAACATCATAGACCATTCCTCTGGGTCAGTCCTGCGTTCCCCTAATGGGGCCACAGGGAAGGAGGCTCTCTTCAGCCATCTGGCCTTACAGTGAGCCCCTCCTCCCCTTCAGACCTGGCGGTTGTCCGGGTCCTGATCGTACAGTCGGTTCCGACGATACCAGTCTCAACGCCTGAACCTCAGACGACTCTTCCTGAGCCAGGGCCAGTGGTCTGCCCGGCCTCTGGCTCCGGTGCCAGACTCGGTCCCGCCATTGGGTCCCTTTCATCCTCGCTAGCCCCTACGACACCGGACCTCCCTCCGATTTACACTCACGTAGGGTCCACCGTGGGTCCCTCTCCATCAGACCTAATGAATTTACACTAGACCCTAACTGTTCCTCATTACTGGGACCATTACCAGGCTGGTCCTCCTCCTGAGTGGGAGTTCCTTTGGACAGTATTACTCTGGTTACAACCCCTACCACCATTTTCAGGGTTACCAGGGGTATCATTTCCACCCCACCAGTAATGCCACCTCTCCACCTCCCCTCAGTCTCAATCTCTCCACCCCTGTGCTGGCCTTCAGGACCTTAATCCAGTCTTGGTGGCAGGGGCGACTCAGAGTTGGTGTCAGACCTGGAGATGAGACTCCCAATCCCACGCTCTCAAGGTCTGTGTCCCTCGAGGAGTTCTTCTTGTCCACGGTACACATTCGGGGACGGTATGTCAGGGCATTACCCTTCCGACATTCTGTGAACCTTCTGACAAGGGGGTGAACAATGACGCAGGATGCTGGACGAAGTTATGGAGGATGCCTTGGAGGAACCCGAGGTCCTAAGGCAGGATTCCCTAGTCCCCCAGAGGACCCTGCCTTCTTGGATCTTCTGAGGTCCTTGAAAGATTTTTTGACTAGGAGTCCGAGGAACAGGTCCCCATGAGACAGAGACTAGCCAACACTTGGACCTAGAGTCTCTGTCTCCTGTCCCCATTCCTCCCTGGATCGGACCTCACAGTGACCTCACCTCTGCAGTCTGGCAGATGCCTCATTCTCTCGGCTGACCCCAAAGGACGGACAGGATATACTGGGTGCGGGAGAAGTTCTTTTCTCAAGACACATCCTAAGGCAGACTCTGTCATTTCAGCTGCTCATGATCGCTCCGCTGCTCCCAAGCGCATGACACCTCTCCTCCAGACAAAGAGTAGAGGCAGATGGACCAGTTTAGCAGGAAAGTTTATGCCTCAGCCACTGTGCGCTCAGATCCCTCAACTATGTGACCACATGGTGTCATACCAAAAGGCTTCCTTAGCCAGGTTAGAGGCCCGAGTCCAGACAATTAAACTCTCGAGCCTCAAAGAGGAGCTTGCCAAGGATCTTGTCTCTCTCACTTCTCCTGTAGGCATGCTTTGTAGGCTACATCACGACTCCGTCGATTCTGTAGCTCACACTCGGCAACTGCCGTCTCCTTAAGACGGCATTCCTGGCTTCACATCCTGGCCATAATAAGGTACGGTCTTATTCAGGATGCCCCTTCCGGGCCTGGTACTTTTTGGTGGGATACTAAAGACATTATTACTGATCTCCAGGACAGAGGCCTCACTCAGATTGGTGAGGTCCATATACCGATCAGGCACTCAACAGCAGCAGCAGCCCTGTCAGAAGACAACCTGGAGGCAGAGGAAGCAGGCCCGGCTCAACGCCAGGGCAAATGCAAGGCCACAGGGACCGCCACTCCTACCTCCAAAAGCCAGAGACATTCAGGAGGCCTCCTGAACGTCCTGCCACTTCCTGACTCCTATCCCCACTACCACCTCCGGCCTCATGACGAGGAGCAGGTGGGAAGGTTCGCCTCGCCATGTGCAGGAATGGCAAGCAGTATCCTCAGACGATGGGTCTTGCAACTGGTGTCTGTTGACACACTATAGAGTTTCTGGAAATTCCTCCAGAATCTCCACCTAAAAGGTCTTCATGCTGCAGGATCAGACTCTTCTCGTTCAGGAAGAAATTCAAAGCCTTTTGCTCAAAGAAGCAATAGAGCGCTCTCTCTGGCAAGGGAAGGGGTTTTCCTCCCATTTTTTCCTGGTTCCAAAAGACTGGAGAATTGAGACTCATTCTCAACTTAAGCAGTCTCAATTCATAGGCAGTACAAAAGTTCTGGATACTAACGCCTCCAGAACCTTCTTCCACTGATGTTGTAGAATCATTGGTTGTACGCCTCTGGACATGCAGGATGCTTCCACTTGCAAATCCCGATCTTCCCTAGCCACCGCCATTCCTGCAGTTCCTTTTCCAAGCGGAGCACTTCCAATTTCAGGCCCTTCCTTGGTCTTTCCTCTGCAACTGGTGTTTACCACGTGCCTTGCAGTCATGGCGCCTTTTGTGCCACCAGTGTGTCGTGGTTTTCCTTACCTGGATAACTGGTTGATTTCAGCCCCGCCTAGGGACTCTTTACTGAGGCTCTTCCTTACTCCTGACCTCTTGGCAGACTGGGAATTAAAGTCAGTATTCCCAAGTCATCCATGATCCCGTCCCCAGAGACTACAATTCATTAGGGCGATTTTGGATACGGTCCAATGCAGAGCCTTCTTCCTCCAGACAGGATGGAGACCCTGGTCTATCAGGCTTCATGGTGACTTCTGCCCAAGACCATCCCGGCCCGGTAGATCCTCCGCCTTACCCTGATGGCAATCTCTATCACTACTGTTCTCCTGGCGAGGCTGCACATGAGAGTTACTCAGTGGTCTTTGTGGGTGCAATGGGATCAACTCCTGGACAACCTGGAGCATCCAGTACTGGTGTCCTCAGCAATTCAGAACAAACTGCTTGGTGGAGAGACCCTGCAACCATTCCTTAGGTCTTCCTTTCAGGAGCCCAGATCCCCGGCATCCCTAACTACAGATGCATTGACCATGGGATGGGAGCACATCTAGGGAGCTTCAAGCTCAAGGACTGTGGTCCAGCTTGGAAGCATCATTACACATCAACGTTCTGGAGATGAGGACTGTCTTGTCACGCCTTACAGGCCTTCCAGGCCGCCACTTCCCAAGGGATCACTGCTGGTCCAAATGGACAATATGTCAGCAGTTTGTTACCTCAGCGAACAGGGAACTCGGCTCGTACACCCTGTGCAGGGACGCGATGTGGTGTGGGACAGGGGCGGTCCAGCACAATCTGGCCCTAGTGGCCATGCATGTTCCAGGTGTTCAGAATGTCCTGGTGGGCTGCCCCAGCAGGTCTCGAGCCCTAACTCATGAATGAGAATTTAATCAGAAGTGGCAGAATCTCTCTCCTAAGATGGGGTGTCCCAGTACAGTGCAGAACTTCCCAGATCTTCCTGGACATAAAGTCTCCACCACTCATTCACACTGATGGGACTACGCCAGAGGTGCTATGACCCAGCAGAGCAAACTTTTTGCAGGAGGCCGGAGATGGAGCCGCAAGGAGGCGGTGCAGCGAGCCTCGATTCATGCGGCAATGACTATCTCTGCATCGACCCTCCAACTGCCCTCAGTTTCTTTTTCCCGCCATCGAAAAGCGCTTTCAGTGACAACGACGTCACACATAGAAGTCAAACTTCAAACTAGCAACATAGTTTTCAGTTTTATTATTTTGTAGTATATCTTGAATAAGTACCGCTTATGATAATTTATTCTTTTAAAGAAAGAAGTGTAACCACTTTGTTACCGGCCATTAGAATCCCAGTAAGACCTAGTGGTAGGCAGGGAAGGCAGCTTGTGAAACTCCAGTTAAATGGGTTTCACACTATCTCCACTCTGTCCTCAGTCACAGCTGAGACTTGAGAGATGACATCACTATAGAACTGTCGCGAGCTGCATGAGCCACTTTGGAATCTACAGCTCAGGAGTGAGTTTAGAACTTTGGGAATTTCAAAGTGAGTCTTCCGTTTGTCCTTAAGCAAGAAGGAAGCATCAGTCTGCTGTTTGATCTCTCACTAAGAAAAGGAAGTGTTCCTGTGTGTTATCTTTTTAAAAGTGGTGGAGACTGCCTTCGAGTCTCAGTACCCCTCCCTCTGGAGGGGGAGTTCTCTGTGGGTTCCAGGGCAATCCCCTTCTCCCACCATGGAAGGAAGCTGCCTGGTTTATTTTAGTCTGTTCTTGTATAACAGCAAAGGTTACAGTACTTAAGCCTGTGGGGCACCTGCAACAAATGGGTGAGTGTTTGGCTCCATTTGAAGGGGCAAACATATGTTTTCTTCAGTTGGGAAATGAATGTGGACTGCTGTTTGGGAGGACTATGTCAACTAGGACAAACAAATAGAGCAGTCAAACAGTTTAAAGTTTTAAATGGATTTTAAAGTTCGCTGTAGAGGGATGCTTGGGTCATCCACCATTAAATCTACATTTTAAAGTCCTAAAGTTTTCTGTGTGTATCCAGAGAAATGGCGGGTATGGGCTGTGGTAGCTGGAGGGAAACCCTCCCATCTTTAGTAACCAGGTCCACCTCTACGGATTTCTTCTGTGTTTTTGCTACTTGCCTCATGTACTTGGCCAGTGATGGGGTGGGTACCCAGACGGGGTCGCAACTTGAAAATCCTCTAGGAGTCGCAGACTCTTATGGGTGGGGAGCCACAGTTTGGGAGTCTCCTTGTTTGATGGGATGTCTTTCAAGTAAAGTTTGGGTTCATTCTTCAAGTGGACCATCAGTTGAGTGGCCGGCAGGAGCCGGGCCAGTCAGGCTATGTATCTAAAGCGCATGCAAAGTCCGGGCTGAGTGCCTGGTGGGTCCAAAGCCAGACAACTGTAGTAATGTGTTCATTCCTAAATGGACCGCTATGTTAACCTCTAATCTGCACATACAGTAACGGAGCTTTTGGGGACCATGCAATGCTTTGTTTATGTTCAGTTAGTTAATAAATAAAGCCACACTGAAAATCCCAATTCTGGTTCTGGACATTAGTTATTGCTTCCTGTAGTTGGATTTGCTTAGTTGCCCCTGTGCAAGTAGCCAAACCTAGGTCCTTTGTCCAGAGTAACCTCATCCTTCCCGAACCCAGGTCCCCACACAGGTATTGCTGCCAATGCCAACAGCATGCCACCTGTCGCTTTAGTAAAAAGGCAGGGGTGGGGACCCTCGTGTTACAGAAGTCTTAGCCTACATTGACAGAGTCAACCATGAGCGGTCAGGTGATGGTAGAGAGACTTCGTGATGACAGCTGTTCAGTCAGCGGGCTGGGTTCGCCCGCTGCCCTCCTGGAGTGGGGGTCCGACAATGGACGGTCCAATGCCCGGAAGTGGGACGGTCCCTGGAAGCATAAAAGAAAATGGTTGCATTCTCTGCATCATTCAGCCTCGAACTGTTCTTTGGCCTGTAGGTCCAAAAGAGAAGAGCATCTTTCGAGGTCGCCCTCACAATCGTCACCACGCCCGACGGACAATCATTGGGTCAGTTGCCAGTCTCTCCGGTCGCGGCTTCTGGTCCTGGTCACGACCTCGGATGATCGAGCCCTTCCCGCTTCTGGTAGGGCTTCAGATGAGCAGTTTATCAGTGGGCCGCTGTGATGGAGCAGTGGGTTCAGAGGTTAGTCCAGCTGCCTGACCGGTCACTCCTGAGCCTCGGGCTCTTCGAGAGGGGTCAGGTAGGGCGGTTGGATCTCCTTGTCGTGGCGGTGCCTTTCTCGGTGCCGCCGACTAGCGCCAGGTGTTTTCCCTCACATGGCTGCGGCACAGGGCCCACACCAATGTCTCTATCTCCTGATAATCTTTCTCCTCAAACCCTCATTTCAGAGCTCTGTGTTGGTTTCAGCACGTTGGTGTCGATGGGTTGTTTAGCATCAATCGCCTGTCAGCGCCATCTTTGGTGCCTTCAGTTATCGGCACCACCCTCCATGCGGGTCAGGCAGCGCCGTGCTCCTCTTCGGCACTGAGGTTTGGGTTTATGTCTGGCCAGTCTTCAGGGCTTCTCTCCAAATCCATTTCCTCCGGATTCTTTCTCCTTTCCTGTTCATACTGTCCCTCCTGGGCTGTCAAGAGATGATATTGAGCCTTATACAGACCTTCAACTGGGTGATGATGTGGAAGGACCTGGACCTAATCCTGTTGCAGAGGCTGTGGTCAAGGACCTGTCATGCAAGTCTCTGCTGAAAATTTGAATTCCCTCTTTCTCTCCAGTATACTGTTATCAATCCTGGAAGCTTTTACGGCTCCAATACCTTCATGTCCCCGAAATCTTATGGTTTTAATTCCACCAGTACAGCCCTCCTTGAGACACTTTCTCAAATGGTATGGAATAATACGCTCTCATTCCTTCTGTGGCTAAGTCCATAGATAGAAAGTACGCTGCTCCCAAGGATCAACCCATTTTGGCCTCCAAGCTTTATGGATCCTATTGTAGTCCTGGCAGAGAATGATGAGGTTGTCCTTCCTGGGGGTGGGGTGGGGGGACGCAGTGGAGCCCGAGCTGAGAAGCAGCAGATTCAAACAGCTCTTGTCTAACAGAGAATAAAAGTTAAAAATTCTCTATTTGAAGCAACGTTTGGGCAATTTACTTTTTACAGTTGGAAAGAGGGCCGAAACCCTGATCAAGAGTGGGCAATCCTAGAAAGGACCGAGATGCTGGGACCGAGGAAGTCCAGCAGTGCCCCTCAACACTTGAGACCCGACATGGCGTTATAGGCCGAGAATACGTCGGACTCAGGAGAAACTCTCAATACTCTAGGCCTAAAAATCCAGACTGATTAATACAGTGACATACCTTAATACTAAGAATGTTTTGGAACTCGTGTAGCGGCACTGGAAGATCTTACTTGAGATACAGCTCTTGCAGCAGGTTACACCATTAGGACTGAAGCGTCAGGACCCCATGGAAATTTTCTAGCTAACAGTCTTCAGCGGAGACCGCCTCGGCGTCGGTCCCTTGACGTCAGGCGTAGTTACATAAGGAGGCGGTCCCGCCACAATCCCTAGCGTTCTTCCCTCGACAGCATCGGCCTCGGGCCGTCACTTTCTAGCATGCCACGACTAGGAACTTCAACATTCTTTCTTCTCTTTGATTACTGGATTCATCTGGTGTCCTCTCCAAACACCTCTTTGGAGGGTCACCCATCGAAGATGTGCCTGCGGCAAGCGGATCCCCTTCAAGGATCCTCATTCGGACCTGCGTGCGTTGCCTGGGTCCCGACCACAACACCCAGGCCTGCTCCTTCTGCCAGGGCTTCAATAGCCACACCAGGATCCCCACGAAGACCCTTCAGGCTTTTCTTCTCGAGGAAAATCTCAAGGCCATGGATAGAGAACCTTCTCCGGGAGAGTCATCTGGGAAGACCCATAGGCATCGTGAAAACCACAGGGAGAAGGCAAGACCCAGATCCCCTTCCAGGGCCTCGGACTCCGCAGCTCCGGCTCCAGGTCTGACCGCTCTCCTCCAGGGCTTGCTCTCAGGCTTCCCGGTTCAGGTTAGATCATCTAGCGGTTCCTCCTCCCTGCAGCCTATCAAGTCCTCCAGGCCACGGCTTCATCCACTCCTTCCAAGGCCTCGTCCAGGTCTGGGGAGTGCCACAAGTCTTATTCCATCGCCCAGACTCTGACGCCAGGTCAGTCTCCCAGCCGCCGCCACCCCAGCGCAAAGACCAAGGAACTGACTTCCCTGAAGCGGACGGACCCAACGTCGGCCCACCCAATGTCGGCCAAGCTCAATAGGCACTCCTAGGAACTGGCTACCGTACGACACCCGTCACACCTGTCAGTCGATTCGCCCCCAAGGCCCGAGACCCGGCGTCTGCCATTGCAGAGGGAGGACCGCACTACCGCCTACCGACATCGGGTCGGAAAGCATTATCGCCGGAGGACACTACTCAGCCCAAGACCAGGTGGCAACTCCGTACCGTCTGAGCTCCCACGGGAACCCTCCCTGGAGCGTGGAGACCCCTGGGGAGCTGACGTCCGACCCGCGACAGACCACTGGTCCCTGAGTCGTCGTCGGGCTTGAATCTGACGGAGGTGAAGAAGCTCTTCACCTTCTGATGGGACACCTTAAAAAGATGGATGTGGTCACACACCCCTTCTACACCAACTACCCTTCAATGCCTGTGCCCTACTCCCACCCAGGGGTCAGTAGGACAGTACTCGATCCCCAAGGAGCCAACACCCCATCCTAGGGCAGATCTTCGACAGGAGAAAGCCTCCTTCAAGATCTACTTCAGGTCCCCAGCCCAAGAGACCCAGACGCGTCGGTATACCCCGTTCGAGGAGGACTCCAGATCTGACACCTCTGGGTGTGCCAGATCTCCTTCTCCCATCAGTGTCCCTTCTCCAGACCCATGTGACCTTTCCAGGTCTCCTCCGGATGACCCCTCGTTCGCTGAGATCATGAGGCATATTCAGGAGAATATGGGGTGGGACGCTGAATAACTAGACCCGAGAGACGACGCTTGCCGCTACCTTCTGCAGAAAGACCCAAAGCCTGTGGTGAGTGCCACCCTTGGAAGACACCTTACATGAGCGTCACCAAGGCTGCGTGGGAGCGTCCGCATTCGACTCGGCAGTGCGAAGAAGGCTGACCCGCCTGTACAAGGTCCCCAAGGGAGGACCAGTACCTGGCGAAGCATCCTCTGGCCGATATCCTTGGTCATCACGGCCTCACATGACCGGTAAAGACCTCAGCACTTGAGCACACAGCCACCGGACCCAGAGTCCAAACAGTTGGATATCCTGGGTAGGCGCTTACACGCAGCTGTGACTTGCGCTATCAGGTAATTAAATTACCTCACTCACATGGTTCAATTCCAGAATGCATTGTGGGAGCAGGGACAGGACCTGGTTGAAAATGCCAGACAGTAGTCAAAAGGAGGAGCTGTTAAACCTCCTTAAATGCAGGTTTGGATGTTGGGACCCAGGTCGCTCAGAGCCGCATCGACTCTGGATTCTTTGGCCACAGCTGCAGCCTCGGGCGTGTGTCTCCAGAGACACCCTGGCTCCTGTTTCCGGTTTTACCACGGACGCCCCTTACTATGGCGAAGTTTTGTTTGGCGAAGCCTCGGAGAAGGTGATCACCAAACTTCAAGATGCCGGAAGGCAGTAGAACTGTGCAGACTATGTACAGGTCTAGACTTAGTTCCTTCGCAGGAACCAGAGTCATTTTCGTGGCCAGACACAAAGGCAACAACCACGCTCCGCCAACAACAAAGGGCTCCATCACACTAAAAGCCCAGGCTACATATCCTCAGGCAGAGGCTAACGAGTTGCAAGTAGGCCCAACCTATGGGATCCAGTGCTGCCACAGCATGACTCCTTCTCGGCCCCGCCCTCCTCAGGATCAATGGGAAAGGAAGGTCGGGGGTCATAGCATGCCACCTGCAAGGGTGGCGATCGATCCATCGACAGGTGGGTGCTACAGTTGGTCGAAAAAGGCCACTATATAGAATTCGTAGGGCAACCCACCCACAAGGCCTTCTGCTTTCCCGCCACTCGGGTCAGCATGCCCTGCTTATCTCATTGTCTCCTAGAAGACGCCTGTAAATGCCAGTAAAAACACTGGTGTGTCTCTGAGGACGCTGCAGAAGTCGGCTACTGACTCCCAGTGTGCCTTGCAACGTCTGCAGAAGTCAGTTATATATTTTAATATATAGTGTAACAGAATATAATATATATTTGACTGCATAGCACCGTTGGAAAGATAATTTTATGCTGAACAACTTTATCACTGATGTTTTGTGTATATCATGTATACTTTAGGAGTTATTTGCATTTGTTTATGGTATGGTGTGTTTGGATGACATGTTTTCCATCAAGATTCACCTAAGCAGCTTGAATAAAATTCACTTTTTGGCACTTCGCAGGTATAAAATAAAAACTGTATTGATTACAACTGGTTGCATAGCACCATTAGAAAGGCATTTTGTGCTCATCAACTTTCATGCTGATACTTGTGTGTATTATGTATACTTTTGAGTTATACGCATTTGTTTATGATATGGTGTGTGTGGTTGAGATTTAGCCCTCAAATCTCATCAAAGCACCTCGACTAAAATAGGAAAATTACATTTTATAGTAAAAGATATCTTTTTAACAAACATATTATCAAAACACCATCTAATGTCTGTATGCTTAATTTGGTGTTGATATTTTATATTTTCCAACAAAAATGGCTTATGTTGCTCTTTTAGTGAAAAATATTTAGTTTGCTCTTTCGACCAGCATAAAAAAAAAATTACTTATTATTACATGCATGCCACCACTGGAAAGGCAATTTTGTGCGAATAACTCTGCCACTCATACTTTGTGTCTAGCATGTACAGTTATTGAGCTATTAGCATTTGTTTGCGACATGATGACTATGGCTCGATTTTGCTTAGAAAGGCCCAGGATTCACTGTTAAAAGTATACAGGAGATTCAGGAGGCAAGTGGTGTAATCTCAGAGTGAGCCTGTGGAGGCAATGAGTTATACAACAGGAAGTGCTCACACTTCTGGAAAAGGAAGCTTTGGAGCACGTTCCAGAGAACCAGAGAGGTTAGGATACTATTCTCACCACTTCCTGGTTCCAAAGAAAACAGATGACCTCCGTCCAATTTTGGACCTCAGCGACCTCAGTCTGTCGGTCGTCTACAAATGCTTCCGCATCGTGACCTCCCGGTCTCATCCCCATGCTGAAGAGGGACGCCTTTCTGGCATCTATGGACATGCAGGACGCCTACCTGCACATCCCTATTGCTCAGGGCACAGGAGGTTCCTGCGCTCAAATTTCAGAGCCACCATTATCAGTTCAGAGCGCTCCTTTGGCTGTCATCGGCACCGCCAGATTTATAGTGCACGGCAGTCGGGCGGCATCTCTGAGGAGAACAAGGCCACTCGTGTTCCTGTACCTGGATGACTGGCTTCTCATGGCTCCCTCCAAGGAAGCATTGTTGACGGCCATTCGTTGTACCCAGGTTCTTTTCATTCTCTGGGTATCCTCATCAACTACTAGAAGTCTCTTCTGGTACCGTCCAGAAACTGCAGTTTATAGGTGCAGTTCTGGACACAGTCAGGAAAAGCCTTTCTTCCGCGGACAGAGCGGAACACATCGATCCCTCATAAGGGACCTGTCTGCAAAGAAGACCGTCCTGGCCAGAGTGGTCCTTCGCTTGCTTGGACACATGGCTGCGGCCATTCCAACAGTCCCGATGGCAAGACTCCACATGCGGGTAACCCAGTGGATGTTGAGGGTGCAATGGGACCAAAGGCAAGACCATCTGCAGCAGCCAGTTCAGATCACGCGAAGGCCATGATTCGGGACTGGCAATGAGTAGCTAGACCGGGAAACCTCTCCGAGAGGGTTCCCTTTACAGCACTGTCTCCGGCGGTAACTCTCTCCACAGCGCCTCAGGGCTGGGGTGGGAAGAGCGCACCTGAACGGGGTGAGGTCTCAGGGCACATGGACAATACAGGAATCTCATCTCCACATCAACATATTGGAGATGATGGAGGTCCTTAACGCCCTGCAAGCCTTCCAGTCGGAGATCCCACAGTACTCTCCTGTTACAAACAGACAATACTGTGGTGATGTATTACCTCAACAAACAAGGAGGCTCGCACTCCTACCCCCTTTGCAGGGAGGCCATAAGAGTGTGGGAGTGGATAATACAACATGGTGCAAACCTTATTGCAGTTCATGTCCCCGGGGTGGACAGTACCGTCAGGACAGCCTGAGTCGTTCTCAGGCCAGAGTCCACGAGGGAACTTCTACAGGAGGTGGCAGAGGATCTGTTCCACAGATGGGGCACTCCAGAGTTAGACCTTTTCGCGTCCCATCCAGCGCAAAACTGCCCAGTTTTTGCTCGCTAGATCCAGGGCCTGGTGTTTTCTGGCGAGACGCGTTGTCCCTCTCCTGGGCGGGCAGATTCCTCTCTGCCTTCCTCCTTTCCTGTTGATCCAGAGTGTTCTTCCTCAAACTTAGCAGGGAGCAAGCAACGCTATTTTGATAGCGCCTTTCTGGCCCAGGCAAATTTGGTTCCTGCTTCTGCATCAGCTATCCGGGAACCTCAGCTTCCTTTGCCAATCGGCTCCCATCTGTTTTCTCAGGAGGAGGGTTCACTAGTCCATCCGGACTTACATTTATTGAACCTACACACCTGGCTCCTAGAGACATAGCCATGATGCGACGTGGGGTCTCACAAGAGGTGGCAGAAGTACTTCCGCCGCTTAAAACCAGCAACACACGCAACATACGCCATGAAGTGGCGAGGTTTTGCTTGTGGGCTCCAAACGCGTTTCTTGCCCTTAGACTGTCCTGAGAAGCTGGTTCTGGAATACCTGCTTTCCAATCTGGACTAGCTTACTCTCAAATAAAGTGCATCTTTGTGCAATTTCAGGTTATCATGCCCCCATAAGCCATCGTATGGTGGCTCAATTGGACACTACTCGTGCCTTTTAAGGGGGTCCTCCACCTTAGGCCACCTGTCAAGGATCTGGTTCCTCCTTGGGACTTGCCCTTTGTCCTGAGCAGCTACGCTGCCGCCTTCAACCAGCCACGGATTGCGAGCCACGCTTTTCTGTCATGGAAAACGCTTTTAGTTGCAGTTACTTCAGCGAGAAGAATCTCCAATTGCATGCCCTTATGTGCAAAGAGCCCTGTTTAATTTTCCATCAGGATAGGGTATCCCTGAGGACAAATCCTAAGTTTCTGCCTGAGGTGGTCTCAGCCTCATCCTTAATCAGGACATCGACTTACCAGTGTACTTTCCCAGGTACACCAATCGAGGAGAAGCACTGCTTCACACCCTAGTTCACAGGTGCCTCAGGTATTATCTGACCAGAACCAAACAGTATCGAAAATCGGATCAACTGTTTGCCTTCTTTGCTGAGGGGATGAAAGGAGCTCCTGTTTCTAAACAGTCTCTTTCAGCGGCTCATCCAGTGTATCTCTTTCTGTTATGACAGCGCAGCAAACCCTTGCCAGGGATCGTCAAGGGTCATTCTACCAGAGGAGCGGCTACCTCCTTTGCAGCGCTTGAAGAATGTCTCCACTTCAGCTATTTGTGCTGCGGCTACCTGGAGCTCGGTGCATACCTTCATTAGGCATTACAGCCTGGATATCGTCTCAAGCGGAATGCAGGTTTCGCCTAGCCATCCTACAGGGACTTCTGTCCCAGGTTCGGGCAGGGTTTTAATCTGTCTTTCCTCCTCCTGATGGCATTAGATTGCCGCTATTGCTTGGAAATCAGCCCAATGGTGTAACCTGCTGCAAGAGTTGTATCTCGAGTAAGATAGTACAGTTACGTAAGAACTTACCGTGAATAGTAGATCTTCGAGAACTGTACTTACGGTTGACCACCTAAAAAATACGGTAAGCGAGAAGCTAAAAGTCAAGCAGACTCGAGGCAGTAACCTCCATGATGCTGGTAAAAAGAATGCACACTTCAGGGCCCGCTTGAAACTTCGGAGAACCAGGGCCCGATCCCTCTCACCTGTGCATACTGGGCCTTGGTGATCACCCTACACTATTTCTACAGGACTGGCTTAATGAAAAGTTAGTGGATGGAGCACAAGATTTCCAGTTTGGTGTCCAGAAAGCATGTCGAATCACCCTCGGAAATAATGTGAATAATCTGGCGTCCATGTACCCTACTAGTAGTGACTGACAGAATCGGAACCCGTGATAAGATACTTGATGGCCAGACAGTCTGGTCCCTCACACAGGATGATCAGAAAATTTACATCTTCCCTGATATTAGTTATGCGACAAAGTCCTGACGAAGAAATTTGATTGTCCTACTAAAGTTACAAGAGGCCGTTATACTCTACGCGATCATCTACCCAGCCAAGCCTCCAAATTGTTTTTGAGGGCAAGTGTGGATTTTACTGATCCAATTGAAGCTGGAAAGTGGGCCTCTCAGCTACAAATTGGTCAGCAAAAGGAACAAGGGAAGAAGATGAGGATGTGGACCTGGCAGAAGATGGGGACACTTGATCTTGTATTGGGCCAAGTACAGCTCAGATTCGTTTCTAATATTGATGTTATCCCAATATAGTCTGTTGTAATAAGGATAGTTTAAAAATACTTTGTATTTTGTTCACAATACAAATCAAATAAAATAGAATGGGACATTCTAAGTGAGGGGTTCACGATCAATCGTTAGGAGGGATTTATGTAACGCTTCCTGCTTTCTTACTTTCCCATTACATCGCATTGTTGGATTTCCAAAATTTTGCTTAAATAATATAGATTTGAAACTGCTTGAATGATGCTGCTGTAAAAGTTAAAGTTTATTTCTTATAATTGAGGCTAAAGTATGACAACGCAAGCCCTATAAAAGGGTGCTTATGTTGGACTTGATCCTGGACTTTAGAAACGCCTTAGTCATACTGCTCATGGGCTCAGATATAGCAACAAGGGTTTGGACTTTTAGGAAAGACTCTAAGCAGTTACCCCTGGATGTGGTATCATAACATAGATACTCTTTTCCTATAATTAAGGGGCTGTACTACATTGTTATATTATTATCGTCTGTGATGATGTGAATACATTGTTTTCATCAAATAATAAAAATGAAAGTACAAAAAAATTAGTCTTTCCTCAGGCTACTGCAGCCTGACCTATAAACAAAGAATCTCGTAAGATAGATACCTTAGGTAAGAGAGACTTTGCTGCTTCACCCTGGTATGCATATTGCCAGCTACCATGGTTATTTCTCTCAATATGAGTATGTTCTTTGGTATTCGCTCAATCAACTGGTAGAAGCTCTACTGGGTCGGTTCTACTTCAGAGCTTCTTCAAATCATAACCAGAAATGCTCGAGGTCCAACAACCAGCAGGTTAAAGCAGCTATGAATGCTTTGATACTGCCTCTCAGTGGCAGCGGCAGGCATTTGTACCGCCCATCACTCCTTGCTGCGCACTTCAGGCTTCCGAATGATGCCCCAGCAACAGGTCATGGCATTACCCTTTGACAATGTGCATCTCTTTGGCCCTCAAGTGGAGCAAGCTCTAGAGGCCACTCAAAGACTAGGTCTGCCAATAAATTGGCTCAGTCTCCTCCTGCCCTTCTAGTGGGGGTGTTAATAAGCACCAATTTCACAACCATCCGTCCTTTCCAGGCAAGGGCAGGGAGGTTTTATAAAAATCAAACACCCCCAACCTCAAAAGAAAAGCAACTAGAAAGCACAAGGCCCAAGCGCCCAGTGCCGCCTTCTGAGTTTCTGGCCCAAGTCCCTCCTCAGCTGCCGAGGGGGACTCTTTCTTTTGCGTAGCAGGCCATCTGACTTAGTTTTATGACCAGTGGAAGTCCATAACTCGGACAAATGGGTCCTATGGATAATCCATGAGGTATTCACTCAATTTTTAGAGACCCCTCCGATCGTCCCCCAAAGTCAGCCTAGGCTGTCAATACTTCAGTCAGAGCTTCGCTTCTGAGATACAAGGCCTTTTGAACAACAGGGCAGTAGAAATAGTTCCGCTGGATCAACAGACACAGGGTTCTACTAGAATTACTTTCTGGTCCCAAAGAAGACTGGGGCATCGTCCCATTTTGGACCTCAGACAATTGAACAGATTTCTTCCCAAAGAAAAGTTTTTAATGATTTACGCTAGGAACTCTGCTACCTCTGCTTCATCAACACGACTGGTTAGCCTCCCTGGACATGCAGGATGCTTGCCAACATATTTCTGTTCACCCAAAGCATTACAGATATCTCAGGCTTTTGGCCAACATTATCAGTTCAGAGTCCTACTCTTTGGGCTATCCTCGGCGCTAGAAGTTTTACAAAGTGTTGTGCAGTTCTAGTAGCGCATCTCAGAAAGATCGGGATTCAGTGTTCCCATATCTGGACGACTGGCTTCTGGCAAGCCCTTCCAGGCAAGGCACTATCGACACTATAGCCACAGCCTCGGACTTTCTCACATCCATGGGAGTCCTGCTAAATCTCAGAAATCACAGTTGCAGCCCTCCCAGAAGCTCCTTTTCATAGGAACTCTTCTGGATACCTCCTGTGCTTTCCTACCAGAGGACAGAAGGAGCGATATCCTCAGATGGCCCGATACATCAGAGAAAACAGCTCGGTTCGGGCTATCTCGATGCAATGGATGCTCGGTCTTACTAGCTCGCCTCCACATGAGAACCTCTCAATGGATGCTCAGTACTCAGTGGTCCCCAGCCACTCGCCCTCAGTCCTTTCTCATCAAAGGTGACAGAGCCTCTGAAGAGGTCTCTCACCTGGTGGACGTAAGAGGACAGTCTTCTACAGGGATATCTCTTTGCTCCCCTAGATCATCAGATTCCCATTACCACAGCACGGTCCCTAATGGGTTGGGGAGCCCACTGTCAGAATCTCCACACCTAAGGTACGTGGACTCAGGGCCGAGTCCCAGCTTCCCATATATGTCCTAGAAATGAGAGCCTTCCTTTATGCAGTGCGAGCTTTGAAGGACATTCTCTGTCACAAGAACATTCTCCTACAAACGGACAACAAAGCGGTGATGTATTACATCAACAAACAGGGTGGAATGAGAGTGTGGAATGGTGCCTGGAGCACAAAGCTCTACTTCAGGCGGTCTGCCTGCCGGAAGTGCAGAACAACTGGCAGACCATCTCAGCATAACAGAGACAGATCCTCACGAGTGGTCTCTAGACTCAACCGTAGTTCAGTCACTATTCGAGAGTGGGGAACTCCAGACCGGGACCTTTGCACCCCACTCAACACAAAACTGCCTCCCTTCTGCTCCAAAAATCCAGGGCCTGGCATTTTCTGTCATGATGCGTTCAGGCTGCAGTGGACAAGATGCTTTCTATCACTCTTTCCTCCTCTGCCACTAATTCAGAGGGTACTTGCAGATTCGAGTCCCAGGAGCACAAAATGATCCTTATTGCGCCTTCTGGCCTCGACAGATATGGTTTCTGTTACTCAACCATATGCGTAACCTCTCGAAAGCGCTTAACCTCCAGATGAACCTTCTGACCCAAGGCCAGTGGTCCATCCCAATCTGGCGTTGCTTCACCTTCACGCCTGGCTCCTGAAGAGATGAAGTGAACAGGTTCAATGCCCTCTAGGGAGTTTCGGATATTCTCTTGGCTGCATGTAAATAGGCCACTAGAAAAACTTACACAGCCAAATGGAAACGTTTTTTCTCTGGTGTGCAAGAGCTTCTTTGAATCTTTTTCCTGCCCACCAAATATGGTTCTAGAGTACCTTTAGACTTCTCAAATTCAGGTCTGCAATACTCTACAGTCAGTGTTCACTGCGCCATTTCAGCTTACCATGAGCCAGTACCTCTTTTTCGCTGGCTCAGTTACCAGTAGTTAAAAGGTTTCTTAAGGGTATTCTGCATACCAAGCCCCTATCAGGCGTCCAGTGGCGGCCTGGGACATTAACCTTGTGCTAGACATGCTCACTTGAAAGCCTGTCGTGCCTCTAGCAACCTGTGAGCTAAAATTTATCACTTGGAAGCGGCCTTCCTGGTGGCCATTACCTCGGCTCGCAGGGTCTCTGAAATACATGCATTCGTCACAGACCCTCCGTATACTGTGTTTCATAAGGACAGAGTAGTTCTTAGGACTCATCCAAAGTTTTCCCTAAGGTTGTTTCAGAATTCCATCTAAACCAACCTTTAGTCCTACCTACTTACTTTGCAAACTTCCAGAATGAGGAGAGCGACTCTTCATTCTTGGATGTCAAAAGAGCTCTGCTTCTATTTAGATAGAACAAAAGAAATTTGCAAAGCTCAACAACTGTTTGTTTCCTTCTTGCGAGACCCAGCTGGGTCAGCCTGTCGCTATCAGATGCATTTCTGCATGGCTGGTGGCATGCCTCCACCACTGTTATTCCATGGCTGGTTAGCTGGAGGGCAGAGTGTATGCTCACTCTACTAGAGCAGTTGCAGCATCCCTCTGGAAACCATAACATGCCCATTGCAGATATTTGCAGTGCAGCTACCTGGAGCTCAGTGCATACTTTAAATCAAGCACTATGCCCTGGATGTCCATGCCTGGTGGCATCTCTCATTTAGCAGAACCATCCTGAATGGACTTCTATCCTAAGATTGTGAGCTCTTGGTCTCTCCTGCTGCCCTCCCGGGTGTTATTAGCTCGGTACTCTCCCATCAGTGTGAATGAGTGGTGGAGACTTTATGTCCAGAAAGATAGAAAATTACATTGCCTACGTAATTCTTGATCTTCTTGGATGAAGTTTCCACCACTCATTCACATGCCCACCCGCCATCCCCAAGCTTACTTCTATTGTTGGTCTTCACTCTCTCAGTCTTTAGGCTGTGAAGACTTCTTTGTTGACCCTTCTTATCACGGGTTGCCGGACTATCTTATGTCCGTTTTGTTAGGCTATCCTTCTAGGTTGAATTCGCTACCTCCTCCGGGGGAGGGGGATAAAGTACTGAGATGGTTAGAGGTCAACGCCCGAGATAGTCATTGCCGCTCGAGCCAAGGCTCGCGGCTTCATCTCCGGCCCTCCTTCAGAAAATTTGCCCGCTGGGTCCCAGTGCCTCGGCGTTGTCCCATCAGTGTGAATGAGTGGTGGAGACTTCGTCCAGGAAGATTAAGAATTACAGTAGGTCGTAATTTTCATTTTTTGCTCGCACATTCCAGGGCATGGTGCTCTCTGGCACGATGTGCTGCCTCTCTCCTGGACAGGAAATTTTGTATGCCTTTCCTCAGTTTCCCATTCTCCAGAGGGTCCTTCTTAAGCTTCAGGCAGAGAAGGCAAGGGTGATCCTCATCGCCCCTCTCTGGCGAGACAAATTTAGTTTCCTCTGCTACAACCGCTAATGAGGGAACTTCCACTTCCAGTGACCCATGACCTCTTGACTCTGGATCAAGGTCGCTTGCTCATCCAGGGCTCAGGATCCTGCATCTTCACGCATGGCTCCTGCAAGACATGGCATTGCTCACTTTGGGTCTCCTCTCGAAAAGATCAGGTTCTTTTAGAGGCTAGAAAACTCCTACACTCGTCTCCACTTATGCCATGAAGTGGAAGCGTTTTCCATCTGGCAACTTCCAAGAAGTGAAACCCTTTTTGTTCTGCCCCACAAGTTATGGAATACCTCCTTCATCTGTCAGATTTGGGTCTGTCATATTCTCCTTGAAGATCCACCTTCGGCAATTTCGGCGTACCATGATCTGGTGGATGGTAAACCCATGGCTCAGTTGGAGGTCTCAAAAACCTTTCTGAAAGGGATCCTCCATTGAAACCCCATCCACAGCCAACCCCACCTTGGGATTTGGAATTTGTGTTGAAAACTCCCCTTTTAACCGGCAATGAGCTATGATTTGCGCTTCCTTTCCTGGAAGGCGTTATTTTTAGTTGCCATTACATCAGCTCGAGAAGGATTTTTGGAGCTTCACGCTCTGGTTGTAGAGAGCCTTATCTTATTTTCCACAAGGACTTGGCGGTCCTCAGGACAAATCCAAGTTTTTACCCAAGGTGGTGTCAGAAGCCAACGCTGAACCAATCAGTAGAGCTTCCAGTTTACTTTCTGTCCCTTCAAACATAGGTGAGGCACTCCTCACACCATGGACGCCCATCATATCCTTCGGTGCTGCACATACACTGAGCTAAGGATTTCATAGCTGCGATCAGCTTTTTGTTTTCTTTGCCCCCAGTTGAAGGACAAAGTGGTTTCGAAGCAGTGCCTTTTCAAATGGTTAGGCAACTGCATTTGGTATTGTTACCAGAAAAACCTCTGCCGGGTCCCATCAGAGGTCATTCTACTAGGGCATGGCTGCTTCGATGCTTTTTTGCGAGCGTCTCTGCAGCTGATATCTGCACGGCAGCCACTTGGAGTTCTGTTCACACCTTTACTAAACAGTACAGTCTGGACATTGCTTCTAGGCGGGGAGGGCAGACTTCGCCAAGCTGTGTTGCAGGGCCTTCTGTCCTAGGCTAGGTCCATTCTGTTCCCAGTTTTGTTGGAGTTATTTTCTCCTCCTCTTCCCGTGTTCTCTTGGTCTCTCTTTGGACGGACTGCTTGGGACTCAGTCCTGTATGTAATGAGCTACTGAAGGAACCCTTTGAGAGTAAGATAGTACAGTTACATAAGATCTTACCGTAACAGTAGCTCTTGAGAGAGGTTCCTTCAGTAGGTCATATTTTTCCCTCCTCCTTCCCTCATTTTATTTCTTACACAGGGACTCCAAATCCTGGTTGCTCCTGCTGTCAGGCCTCTTCCTGACTCGGCAGGAGAACTGGAGGTGGGAATGGGACTGCCCACTATATATGGCCACACTGACATCGGTCACGTGACGTCGGGTGGGCAGTCCCCCATCAAGGATTGCTAGAAAAGTCTGCTGTGCAGCCCAACACCAGGTGGCACCAGTACTATATGTAATAACCTACTGAAGGAACCTCTCTCAAAGATCTGCTGTTACGGTAAGTTCCTATGTAACTGTACTTTCTCCATATGCACACCCACGTTCTTATCCAGGGTGGTGTCAGAGTTTCACTTAAATCAGCCTCTTGTGCTAGCTATATACTTTCCCAGCTTCCGAAAGAGAGCACATTCTCCATTCTCAGGATGTTAGAGGAGCCCTGAAGTTCTACACAGAACTAAGGACTTCAGGTATTTCAAACAGCTCTTTGTTTGCTTTGATCCTAATCCGATGGGGCAGCCTGTTTACAGTCAAATGCATTTCTGCTTGGCTTGTCAAAGTGCCTTCATCACTGCTATGGCATGGCACTGGTCAAGCTAGAAGGCCAGATGTGTGCTTACTCCACCACAGCAGTTTCCACATCCCTAGAGGAGATTCGTCCATGCCTATCGATCATATTTGCACAGTTGCAGCTTCGAGCACTGTGCACACTTTGATCAAGCACTGCATCCTGGATGCCAGTGCCAGGCAGCATGCCTCTTTGGCAGGGCCCTCCTCAGGGACTTTTGCCATGAGTGAGCTTCGGCCTCTCTGCCCTGAACCAAAGGATTTTCATCACAGCTTGGTACTCCAAGCCATTCTTGTGAATCAGTGGTGAAAATTAATTCCTGAAGATACAAAAGTATGTACTCACTGTAATTCTTGATCTTCTAGGAGTATCTTCACCATTGATTAACACATCCACCCATCATCCCTCAGGCTCACTCTAACCTGTTTATTGGTCTTCACTCCCTGTACTTGGTTTGGGCTGTGAAGACAGTGTTTCTAATACGTGACCTTTCTTACATGAGTCACCAGGGCTATCTTATGCCCTTGAGTTAGTGCATGTCTGGTAATGCTGCACCTCCTCAGTAAGAAAGGTACTAAGACCATTGAGAGCTGGTGCCGAGGTTAAGCCTGTGGCCATGAGCCCTCACTTCAATGGCGCTGCATCACACAGCTTAACTCTCTGTGCCAGTTCCTGAAACATTCTGGCTCTGCAGGGTCCTAGTACCTGTGGCTGTGGAGCCTATTTGTGTGAATTAATGATGAAGATGTTCCTAGAAGTTCAAGAATTACGGTGAGTACATAATTTTATTTCTAGTTCACATCCTCACATCCCACCCTGCCCATGTGGCACTTGGATCCATGCTTGTGGTGTGCAAAGATCTGCTGTCAGGGGGCAGAGTAGGAGGATACATCACCCAGTTGGTGGGAGGAGCTTAGCTTAAGATGTCCAACTGATAGCAGCATTCCAGTGGAACTGCCAGAGTGTGGATGAACTGTATACTACCCCAGAAATACGGTGTTACGGGTGAGTAACCTGTATTTACTGGTTATCTCGAGTAGAGAGTAACAAAATGGGGTGCTGTTTAAAGTAAAACAGGAAGAAGGAACACAGACTTAGTATTAAAAGTGCAACACTTCACTGTTTTATCCTTTTTCCTCATGGTCTGTTTGGAAAACTAACATTTATTACTAAAACAAAGAATAGTATACCGTATACCCAATTGCGTATGTAACAGATGTACAGCAAATGTGTGCATTACAACCCCATTCTATATGCTGAGCAACTTTGTCTATGCGGGCAGGCAGGATACTGAAACTGTAAAACATTAGACATTACTTTTTCGTTTTATACAGCTATCTGTAATCCATTTTGGCAAAGTTTTATTAAACCGACCTCATGGAGTTTTAACTATTAGAAGGCAAACCCCAAACCTTACTAATGCCGTGGTGTGCTTTGTGCTGTTCTGGCTGGAAAACATTAGACAGAAATAGGCAACTATGGTATCATCTTAGGTATTGTATTCCGTTATCAGTTATAGCTCTGTATGCCTTAGGGATCCTTGGTATCAGAATATTCTAGGTTCTGTGCCCTTCCTTAGCACCATCACCATATAAAACCAAACAAAATTAAAAATGCCAAAATTGACTTTTTGTGTTACTGTTGTAGTACTGTTGTGTTGTTGTTCAGTTTGAATCTTGTTTTTGAGTTTATAAAGGGTTTAATATTCTCTTGATTATTTACAAGATCCATATGCAGATAAGCTTGACTTGGCACCCGTAGTCTTTGAGAGAAGCTGCTATTCATGTACAGGAGCAGCAAAGGCAGCACCTGTAGCCCGGCTAGAGAAAGGGTGCCAAAAAATACGTGATGAAAAGCACTGGAAAGGGCCAGCTGTTGTTGTGCATTTATATGCTTAATTTAAACAAACCTCATAAAACAAGATATTGCAGCTCCTGAGGCCATCGACTATCAGTCCGATTTGAAAATTTCCGATAATTTTTAAGAAAAAAGGTGTTTAACTAGGATAGCTTGATTGAACTGGAACACTTTTATGGTGCTGAACCAGTACTGCCTTTCTTTAACAGGGTAAAGTGATGGCCTCAATGTTCTATGAAGTCAGCACCAGGACAAACAGCTCGTTCAGCTGCCATACAACGCCTGGAGGGTCAGTCATCCACTTCGGAATCCACATCATCTGTGCAGAAAGGAGAATCTTTGGCAGACTCTGTTGAGACCATGAGCTGTTACGTCGATGCGGTGGTGTTGCGCCATCCTGAACCTGGGGCTGTGGAGGTAAGCAGGGGGTACCTTCTGTTGCAATATCCATCTATTTATCCCCCGGCATTTTAAGAGACATTTTTAAACCTTTTTGGGCCCTGTTGACTACCCAAGTTGGATTCATCATCAGTTTGTGTTTGCTTTAGGTACTTCTCAGTAAAGGAAAAGAAATCCCATCATCTTAGTCCATTTTCTCTCATTGAAATTAGTAAAGGGCAGTAGAGAGCAACAGATACATAGTGAGACAGCTAGATAGAAATAAGTAGATAGATGAAAAGAGTGGTTATGGAGGGCACAGCCCATATAATGTACAAAACTTAAATCATTGTAATGCAATGCATTTTAAATCTCATTTCCATATTTATACATGGTTGGTTTGCTCTTCTTTATCCCCCCATCTTTACCAAGCTTGCTGCGAGGCACTGCCGAAGCCTGTGATCAATGCCGGAGACGGCGTGGGAGAGCACCCTACTCAGGCACTGCTGGATGTGTTTACCATCAGGAAGAGCTTGGCACAGTCAATGGAATGTGGTAAGAACTAATATTGGTTTTCAAAAGATTATACTTTCTACTGCAGTCCAAATCAGACTTGCTCTAGAATTGACAGGTTCTACACGCAATCACACTGCGGTCTTAGAATACTGGAGATAAAACCTAAACTTGAATTAGTCTCTCGAAAAGCACAATGGAGACTAAACACACTGCTGCTAAACAGGACCTTAGTACAGTTGCTACTGTTGATAGGGATCAATCATTGCTGTACCGCTGGTTGTGACTTGGTTCTCAAGCTATAGTCCTTGCTTTCGTGGTAACAAAACACATACTTTGTACACTGTTGGAAACTCATGTATAGTTTTATGTATGTATACCATTCCCACAATTGTGTCTCTGTAACTCCAACCTGTTTCATTGTACTGTGACTATCCAAAGCTTCTCTGTATTTAATTCCGGTGCCCCTGAAAAGGGACTCTCTGAAACCCAGTGGATTTATCCGTCAACAAAGTTCAATAATACATAAACATAGGTAGAACATAGTACAGTAGACGACAAAATACATTTGGGAACGATTGAAAGTAGTACTGTGAGACGTACTTATTTCTTATGCCTCGCATTAGAAAAGGCAGAGGAAGGATATCCAATGAAAGCAAGAATCCAAATTTTGAGACCTGAAAAACAATGCACAAACAGGTGATGTGGAGAAAGAGCAAAGAGCACCCACTGTCAGGACAAAACAAGTCGCTGGATGCATGAACACTGTAATAGTGTCAGTCCTTTTACATCTTATGGCAAAATAGTACAGAAAAAGATGACAAAGTACAATAGTGGTTGAAATCGTAACAGACTCCGTTTACCTGTCTTAACTGCTAGGAATCACTGTTATGAAGCCTGGCAGTTATCCAGGTGAAACGTGAGTCTGTTCTACGATGCACCACTATTGTGCCTGTCATCTTTTCTATGTTTTGCTAGAAGATATGTAAAGGACTGACACTGCTACAGTGTTCATGCATCCAGCGTGTTATTTTGTCCGACAGTGGTACTTTTGCTCTTTCTCCATGCTTATGTTTGTGCACCACTGTATTTTTCCTGGCGCTTTCTTTCTCTGTTCTACAAACAGGTGATTCAGACACTTTAGTACAAATTCAGCAGTGCACAGTGCAAAGAAGAGCTTCAGCAACTCCTTGCTAAATAAGCTAAATCATATACTGAGGAGTAACAGGAGCTAGAGGCAAAAATGCTCATGGGGCTCCTATTCAGTATTTCTTCTTGTTCTAAACTCTGTTTTCCAGTAACCATATATCAAGCTTTTTTAAAGGAAATTTTACTCCTGCAAACTATTATATCCACTGGTAGTGAATTCCAGGTCTTGACTATTCGAAAGGAAACCATCATCCCCTCTTAGCAGTGTTGTTGTAATATTGCACTGCCTCTTCTGTCCACTCTCCCACCAGACCCACAAACCACCACTGCTGGGACCACCTTCTCAAGACTCTGCCACCGCCACCTCCTTCTCCTTCCACCAGGTTACCCTGTCCGAGGTACTCACTGCCCTTCTCACCCTAAATGCCCCTCTGGTCGGACTAAAAAATTCTCATGCCGCCCCTGCTGTCATCTCCCCGACCCTCTATTCAGTCTCTCTTGCTTCTATACCATCTGACTGGAAGCATGCCACAGTCAAATCCTTCCCAAAGGTGGTGACCCCTCCTCTCCGGCAACTATCCCAATCTTCCTCCCTCCCATACTAGCAAAACTTCAAGAGCACCTAGTCCTCTCCCAACTCCCTCCTTTCTTCTCACCCTACCAGTCTGGTTTTAAAGTCCCACTCCACCACCACATCCTCCTAAGGCACACGGACTCCATCCTTATAGCTATGGACAGTGGCCATGTCACTGACCATTTTTGTCGACATGGCAAAGGCGTTCGACACTGTCTCTCACACACTCCTCTGTCAAAGCTAGCTTTTGCTGGGTTCTCCAATGAGGCAACCAGCTAGTTCCAGTCCTACCTGATAGGCAGATCCCAATCTGTCAGGAATTGGCAACACCACCTCTGCCTCCTCCCAGTCACCACTGGTGTACCACAAGGCACTGTCCTCGGTCTGCTCCTGTTCTCCATCTTGCTCAACACCTGCACTCTGCCTGCACACACATCCATACATGTATGTGGACATGCACGGTTCTGTATACATCTAGCCCCACTTCCACTGACGGGCAAACAGACTCCAACAGGATTTCAGCTATGTCCAGCTCTTGATTCGCTCAAATCAGCCCTTCCTCAATGCCTAAAAACTGTCTCCATGACCTTCAGCACAAGGCAAAGACTATCTCTGCTCCCTTCAACTCCACCTTCCACACCCTGGGCGGGACTACCCTGGAGGCCTGTGCCTCCTTTAGATATCTCTGGGTATGGCTAGACCAGCACCTCGACTTTTCTGTTCACATTGAAGCCATCCACAAAAGCTGCACCCTAGACTGGGTGCCTCATACCAACTGTGGTTGCATCCCGCTGCCGCTCGCTGTGCTGATATGCAATAAATGAGTCTCCCTATCTTTGACTATGGAAGCGTAGTCTCAGTTACCCTCCCAAGTCCACCTATCCAGACTGGACCCCCTCTTTCATTCCTTATGTTGCTTGCGCTTGACTGTCCCCCTCCACCCATCTCTGCACCCTCTACCGCCACTTGACCTCTCATCGCTACAGGACCGGAGACAATCTCAATGTGCTAGGATCATAGCTAAGTTCTGGTCCAAGTCTCTACTCTTGTCTCAGTTCTGACAGTTCTGTCGCTTCCTGTATACTCACTTAGGAGCTCCAACTCCGCTTCCTTGACTGTCCCACACATGTCCACGGTTGCAGGACGGGCAGCCTTTAAATACCGTATGCCTAAACTGTGGACTCCTTCCCGTGCACATTTGGCATGCCCACCCCTCACAGCACCTCAGCACCCTCCTCAAAGCTCATTTCTCCTCCACCTGTTCTGTGCCTAAAGTAGGAGACCTGTCACTAGGGCTTAGCCTCTCCCTAAGTGTCTAGAACAAGTGCTGGTTATTTTGACCTTTCATGTATCAACCTTTGTGCAACTACCTACTTGTAATAATGGCTCTTATTTTATGTTACATGTTGTTTTGCTTTCTGTACTCTGTATTATCCCTTCCCCAGGACAGATCTGGAATCGAGCAGTAGTCTGGTAGTGTACCTTCCTGGTAAAACTTTTAAATAAATAAATCTGCCCTTCTAGTGACAGTCTTCCGGCCAACTGTGTTTTTAGTAAATCTTTGTATTTTCTCTGTCTGTAGGATATCATCTTTTATATAGGAACCAAAATTGTGCTTGAGTAATCTACATGAGGCCTAACATATGCTCTATAAAGGGGTAACAGTACAGCCTGTTTAGACTTTTGTGCTTATAGACCTGTGATATCCTATTACGTCTACTAATTATTTCATTTGTTTGTTTTGTACAACTGAAATCTTTACAAATGCAGACTTGTGTCTCTTTCATGTATTGTTTCTGACAGCTGTTCATAATTCATGTTGCTGTATCGTAAGTGTATCACTTTACACTTGTTCAAATTGAACTCCATACCCCATTTTACAGACCAGCCTTGCCTGGTTACCAAGCAAGAACAAAAGAATAAATAATCTGAGAGAGTAGAGATTCCTCTGTAGTTCATGGCAATCAAGGGTTGTAGTGCAGACTCCACTTAGTTTGGTGTCATCTCCTTATTTGGCAGACCAGCAGCTAATGTTATTTAAGTCCGATATGAAGATGTAAAAAATGAAAGGGCCCAAAACGGAGCCCTGGGGTACCCCTCTAGTCACAGCTCCCTCTCCAGAAACAAATATGTGAAATTTGTAGGTCAAACTTAATACAGAAATTAGAACCAGGCAAATAAATTATTGACATTCTGTCTTTGGAAACTGGAGGCCCAACATAATATTCCAAAAATATCTGCGCACACTTCCACGTCCCATTACAGTCTAGACCTTCAGGCCAGAAGAGTTGCTGTGTAGGATCCTCCACCCTAAAGTCTTTGCAGCTGACCTATTTGCTAAGCCCCCTCCAGCCCCAGGTACTGCTTGTAGTCTGCACAAATGTGACTAAGAAGAGTTAATTCAGGCACAGTAGGTATAAGACACAGATCTTACAGGAATCAGTCTTCATTGATTCCCATTAGTGAGTCTGAGCCAGAGGCACTAGGACCTTGCCAGGAGCCTGAACTTTTCTGGAGGGCTGGCACGAGTAAGCTGCACACATGCGATTACCACAAGACTGGCTCACACTACATGGCATTACCTCGGCACCATCCCTCAATTGCCTCAGTTCCTTTTTCCCGTCATCAAATGTGCATCAGTGATGGCGTCGCTTGCACACATGGAGTCAGAACTTCCGTCTGTAGGACAGCAGCATTAAGTTCTCTAAGGTATAATGTTTAAAGGCTTGAGTTTATTTTGTGTGGTTGTTTTTTTGGAGTAAAATCCCCATAAAGGTTTTTCTAGGGACATGGATATGCTGTTCAGTCCACACTTACTGGCAGGTTCCTTGCCGCTTTAAATCTTGCGGAAGGTCTTCAAGCTGGCTCCTCCCACCCACCCAGGTTGTCAAACTCTCAGCTCCGCCCCATGACGCCAGATCTTCCCTTGCAGAAGTTCAGGTTCCTCCTTTGCGCTCTCACGTTTAGGCCTGGATCCAAACTCTTGATTACACGAAACTAATCTTAAAATTTACAAGACTTGGTCTTTATCTTCCTTAGCGGCTCGAGTGGACAAATTGACTCCCGGATTTTAGTCGGTGCCTCTGTGGCAGATGATGTCCTGGACCGATCCAACGATTTGCAGGCTTGCAACTTGTGCAAGTCCTTTTCGCCCGGGTCTTAGAGGATCGCACTGCCAGATTGCAACTTGGCGCCCCAAAGAAAGCGTTATCCTTCAGTCAAGTCGAAGGAGGCCCGTTGGGCTATGTGTCTGCGCAGCGGGCTTGGCTGAACAGCTCGAACAGATGATCGCCCTCGAGGAAGGAAGAGCCCAAGCCGCATCATCATCTTCTTCGGTCGCGGCATTTATCCCGCTCTCTTTGGGCTCCTTCTACATGGCTTCCGTTAAAGGCTTTGACAGTCCCCTCTCACCAAGGGATAGGGCCTTGGGATATTCTCTCGGTCCAAGAAGAAGGACCTAAGGTAAGTCCCACTGCCGACGTCAGGAGCCGGGAGAGGTCCTTTCCCCGGATAGTCGACCGACTTCAGTCGAGGTTGCAGCTAAGGCTGCTGGCTTCACGGTGTCCCCTGCCAGGTCAGCTGGCCAAGGCGCCCGTCGACACAGTCGACATTTTCTCGACCCGTCGGATGGGCTGTCGACTGGAGAAGCCAACAGCCCTTCTTCCTCGGTTCCCCGGTGGAAACTGAGGACTTGCCTGTGGCTCCTGAGCCGGAGCCCTGGTTAAGGTCCCTGAACCGAGGGAGGAACAGGTTCCCCTGCCCCTCTCAGACCCACCCTCGGAACACACGAAGGTCTTACGTCGGACCTCTTCTCGTTCTAGCTGATCCCGCTGACATCGGCGGTCTAAGTCTCAGCACCTTGGAAGCGGCGGCGCGCTCATCCTCGAGGATAGGCTCCGTCGCCAAATTGCGTCGGCGCTAGAAGGATCTGATGTGGCAGCAGCTCCTTTAACTGGGGAATAAGCCGACTCAGTCTCCTTCCCGGCCATTAAGTGGCTGTCACCAGAGCGGCCAACAACCCTCATTATAATCAAGGAGCTGAAGCCGGCACTGGTTGTTCGGCCGAAACCGGCTGCACCACCCATTGTGGTGGAACCCCGCTCCACAACCTAAATTTGGGGCCCGACCAAGGATTCTCGGTCGGGTCAGGACTTGCCCATCGGTTGTCAGTCACCCTCACTCCTGATCGGCCTCGGCAGGTGGAGGGTGGCTCAGGCCCTCGGCAGCTGTTTGCAGACTCCTCGGAGTCTGACGATGACTCTTCCCTGTTCTCCAGGCCCTCGACCTGGAGTCCACTGGGGGTCAGTCGGTGGACGAGAGCCCATCCTCGTTCCTTGGAATGCTTCGGCTCATCTCAGAGTCCACTCGGATGAAGCTCGAACCCATTTCAAAGTGGGCCAAGTATCCCTTCACGGATATACTGGACCGAGGGATTCTCCCACGGAGGCCTTCCCGGTGGCTGAAGCCAGTGTGGGCCTGGCCCTGGAGCTATGGCAGCAGCCAGCTTCTTGTCCAGCACCTTCGGCCAGGTTGGCTCAAGTATGCCGTTCCCACTGGTTCACTCTCCGGTTTCAGAGCACCCCTCCACAGAGGGCTAGTGACCAACAGTGTTTTTCAAGCGCTCCGAAATGCTCAGGATGTAGACAAGCCACCCGATAAAGAGTCCAAGAAACTGGACTACTCCGGCAGAAAGTCTATGCTGCTTCCTCCTAGGCCTTCATCAGGCCAGCTCAGCCGTTCTGATGGCACACTTTTCATGACGCCTTTTTGGGCTCCCTGGATGAGGTGATTCCTCATCTCCCAGCTGACCTCCAGACAACGGTCAAGCAGGTGCGGGATCAGGGAAGGGCGGTGGCCAAACGGCAACTCCATACTTCCTTGGACGTAGCTTAATCTGTGTGCCCGGTCAGTAGCAGCCGCAGTGGCCTATGCGCCCAGAGCTTGGCTGCGGATATCCTCTTTACAGCGGATACCCAGCACAAGCTGGCAGACGTTTCTTGGTACCCCACTGTTCGGCCCCAGGGTGGAGGTTCATCGGCAAAGGATCAAGAAGTCCAGTGCCACCTTGGACTCGGGTCACGTCTGCCCAGAAGGACAAAGGCCGCCAGCAGCAGCAGCGTAAGCCCTTTCGGCCTTTGGCCCCTGCGGCACGTCCAGCCCAGTAGCATCAGGGCCAGCAGGCTCGCACTTGGCATCCCAAAGCCAAGCCTGCAGCTTCCTCCAACAGGAAGCCAGGAGGGAATGGTTCAGGAGGCCCTCGGCCGGCTCCTTCCTAGCCTGCCCAGTGACGGGTTGAGGGTGTCTCCCCACCGCCACTCCTCCCCGGTTCCCCTGTGGGGACGGCTCCGACACTTCCTTTCCACCTGGTCCGATATCACCACAGACCGCTGGGTGCTGGAAGTGGTGGAAAGGGTCTGCCTCTGGAATTGAGCAGTCCCCACCCTGTCGAGCTGTCGCCCCACGGGGCTACGGGTCTGCAGCCTCTCTGTCGGCTCATCGAGCCGACATTGCTGTGCTGCTCCAGAAGGAGGGTGATCAGGAGGTAGCGGATCCTCCACCAGACCCAAGGTTTGTGTCCAGGTACTTCCGGTCCCAAAACGGACGGGGGCTGGCATCCCATTCTAGACCTACAGACTGAACAAGTTCCTACAGTCTCATACCTTCAGGATGGTCACTCTGGCTCTGATCATTACATCCTTGGAACGGTATGTAGTTCTGCTCTCGGACCTCCAGGACGTGTTCTTTCACGTCCCAATCCGTCTGCCTCACCAGCGATTCCTCCGCTTCAGGGCAGAGGGATCCCTTTAGTTCGGGCTATGCCCTTCTGCCTCGCCAGCTCCAGGGTCTTCGCCAAATGCATGGCAGTGGTGACAGCATTCTTACAGCGCCCGGAAGGGTCCGGTGTACCGTCACCTGGACTACTGGCTGATTGCAGCCCCTCCAGGCTGGAAGCAGAGCGGTCCAGGGATCTGGCTCTCCAGGGTCTGTTTCAGATTAGCTCCTCTTCAACGAGGCCAAATCGAACCGTGCCAACGCAGGTGATTCAGTTCATCAGGGCAGAGCTCGACTCTCTCGAGCCAGAGCACGGGCTCCCGTGGACAGGGACAAGGTTCTTTCCTCCTTTGCCCAGTCATTTCTGGTTGGGCAATTGCACCTGCCGGGACTTCCTGGGCCTCATGGCGCCTGCACCAGCATGGTCGTGGGCCGCTGGCACCTCCGCCCCTGCAATGGGGACTGGCCGCCAATGGTCTCAGCGCTCCCGTCCTCTGGACTAGCCAGTGATAGTGACCCAGGAGATGGAGAATGCTCTCCAGTGGTGGATCGTTCCGGCTCATCTGCAGGAGGGTATCCGTTTGTCCGCCCAGAGCCGACTGTCACTCCTAACGACGACACCTCTGTGATGGGTTGGGATGCCCATCTGGGGAGCTCAGAGCACATGGCCTCTGGTCCCCTTAGGAGTCTCGATGCACATTAACCTGCTGGAGCTTGAGTCCAACTAGCCCTCACCCCTGCCTCGTTTAGTGACGGGGTCATGGGTCCAGGGTCCAGACGGACAACACCACACCACTATGTACTACCTAAACTGCCAGGGCGGGACGCACTCTTGCCTCTGTGTAAGGAGGCTCTCCGCACTTGGTCTCTCTCGTCAGCAGACTGGAGGTGGATCTCCTAGCCATCCATGTGGCAGGAGCCTCCAACACTCTGGCCGATGCCCTAAGCCGGATAGGTGCTGCATCTCACGAGTGGTCTCTCCTGCCGAGGTAGTACACGATCTGTTCTCCCACTAGGGCACACCTCAGGTGGACCTGTTTGCCTCCAGGGAAAATGCGGGCTGAGGCTGTTTCATGCCCACCCTTCAGCAGGGCTCGCTGCAGGGGATGCCTTCTCGAGGCTGTGGACCCGGGCCCTCTTCGCCTTTCCCCATTTCCCTTGATCCACAGGGTGCCTCTCAAGGTGAGGCGGAACAAGGCGCAGGTGATTCTGGTAGCCCCAGACTGGGCCCGCCAGTTCTGTTATCCAGATTTCCTCAGCCTCAGCTCCAGGCTCCCGAGCGGCTTCCACCCGCCCGGACCCGATCTCAGTCAACCAGGGAAGGTACTCCACCGGACCTTCAGTCCCTGCACCTGACAGCCTGGTTCCTGAGCGGCTAGAGTTCCAGGCCTTGGGTCTTTCCGACGAGGTCCTCGGGGCGTTGAGGCATCCCTTAGAGTCGACCAGAAAATGCTATGCCTTCAAATGGAAAAGATTCTCCATTTGGTGTCAGGATAAAGGGTTGGACCCTTCCTCCTGTTCTTTGGTTAGCATTCTGGACTACCTGTGGTCCCTTTCTCAGCAAGGGCTTGGTCGGCGCCCTTAAGGTGCACCTGGCAGCCATCTCTGCTTACGGGCACAGGCCGGAAGCAGTCAGTGGCGCAGGAGAAGATGGTCGGCCGCTTTTCAAAGGCCTTGATCACATATCCCCTCCGGTGCGAGAACCTTGCCTCCGTGGGATCTACTGCTGGTATTTGCTAAGCTCATTGGCAGGCAATCGAACCGATGCACAGATGTGATATATCTTACCTGTCACGAAGACCACCTTCTGGTGGCTATCATGTCAGCCAGAAGGATGGGAGAACTCCAGGCGCTTCCATCGAGTCTCCTTATCTGATCTTCCACAGGGACAAGGTTGTCCTTCGCCCCTACCGAAATTCCTTCCGAAGGTAGTGTGGGAGTTTCACTTTAACCAGGTGTTGACTCTGCGGTGTTCTACCCCAATCACACCTTGGAGGTCGAATATAGGCTCCATACTTTGGACCCTAGAAGAGCTTCTTATTGCAAGGAGTGGACGGCTGACGTCGGGAAGAGGTTTGGCAGCTGTTTGTCACCACGCTGAAGCCGCACCTGGAAGAACTGCGGCCAAGTGGGACGATAGGCAGGTGCGTCCACCTGCATAGATCTCTGCTATAGGTTGGCGGGCATGGAGCCTCCCAGAGAGATAAGAGCTCATTCTACCTGCCATACCGCTGCTTGGTGGCTGCTTCCAGGGCGTCCCTATCCAGGAAATCTGCAGGGCTGCTACCTGGAAGTCAGCACACCCATATTACCACGACCACATCGACCTTGAGTCACGCCAGGGTGCTGGTTTTGGGACCTTGGTTCTCCAGTCCTTATTTCCCAAGTAGGGGGTGCGCGCTTGCCTCCCTCCTCCCGGAGAACTCTACTAGTCTGCCAGTAAGTGTGCATTGAAAAACATATCTATGTCCCTAGAAATACAGGTTACTCACCTGTAACAGGAGTTCTGGGAATGGTATGTTGTTCATCCACACAACCCACCTGACCTCCCGGCCCGACGCAGCCCTGGCTTCCAGCGGGCTAGATCTGGCGTCATGGGGCTGAGCGAAGTTTTACCACCGGGTGGGTGGGAGGAGCCAGCTTGACGACTTTCCAGCAAGATTTAAAGCGGAAGGAACCTGCCAGTAAGTGTGGATGAACAACATATAGCATTCCTAGAACTCCTGTTACGGGTGAGTAACCTGTATTTTTGTCCTCTGGAGCTAGACCAGGCAGCTACGGCCACATCCCCAGACACCTAGGACTGTCCTTGTCCTCTCTTCAGACAGGGTGGTAATTCCCCATGGATTCCTCACTGCATCAGGGCCGTTCAGTATTCACAGAAAAGAGGAGGGACTGGGTACAGCAGTTGCCTAGGGGTAAAGAGGTGGACAGTAGTCCATTCACAGGGCAAAGAGTTCTGCAGGAGCTCACTAAATTGAAGGTGGACAGAGCGATGCAACCAGATGGCATACACCCAAGGATATTAAGAGAACTGCGAAGGGAGATAGCAGAACCTCTAGCAGCCATGTTCACCAAGTTATTCAACACAGGGTTGGTACCAGAAGATTGGAGGAGGGCACATGTGATCTCTACACAAATCCGGCAGCAGGGAGGAGGTGGGGAACTACAGACTGGTCAGCCTCACCTCAGTAGTGGGAAGATCATGGAGACATTGCTTAAAGAAAGGGTAGTGAGGCACCTAGGAAGCGCCGGAGCCCCATGACCATAGAGCAACATGATTCACAGTGAGGAGGTCATGTCAGACAAGTCAGGTTGATTTCTTCTGACTGGGTGACAAAGGAAGTAAATCAGGGTGGAGCAGTTGACATTGCTTACCATGATTTCAGCAAGCCTGTGACACTGTCCCACATAGGCTGATAGTGGCTGGGCATGAGGGACAGGGTGATAAACTGGGTTAGAAACTAGCTAACAGAGAGGGGCAGAGGTGGTAATAAATGGGGTGCAGTCTGGGGAGAGGGGTGACCAGTGGGGTGCCTCAGGGATCAGTCCTGGGGCCAGTCCTGTTCATTGCCTTCATGTTACATGACATAAGGGGGGAGGAAAGGTCTGCTTGTTTGTAGATGACACCAAGATCTGTAACAGAGTGGATACCCAGAGGGGTGGAGAAAACGAGGAGAGACCTGGGGAAGCTTGAAAATGGTCTGAGGACTGGCAACTGAAGTTTAATTCAAAAAGTGTAAAGTTATGCACCTGGGACACTGAAACCCTGGGGAAAGCTGCAGGATGGGGGTGTTGCTGACAGTCACGAAGGAGGAAAAGGGACCGGGGGTTATTATTTCAAATGACCTGAAAATGTGAAAGCAGAGTGCTAAGGCAGCTGGGAGGGCCAGTGGCATGCTGGGGTGCATAGGCAAGGAATCGCCAGCAGAAGGAGGTAGTGATGGCATTATATAAAACCATGACCAGGCCTCACATGGCAGTACTGTGTGCAGTTCTGGAGGCCGCACCTTAGTAGGATAGTAACAGGCTGGAGACTGTCCATAGAAGGGGATTAAGATGGTACAGGGCTTATAACACAAGACTTATGAGGGAGATTAAGGGACCTCAATATGTACTCACTGGAAGAGAGGAGGGAAAGAGGGTACATGAAAGAAATATTCAGGTACCTCAAGGGTATAAACAAGGTGCAGGGGGACATTTTCAATCCAGGAGGAGCACAAGAACGAGGGACATGACATGAAATTGGTAGGTGGGAGACTGAGGGAATGTGAGGAAGTTCTTCATTGAGAGGGTGGTGGACACATGGAATGGTCTGCCCCAGGAGGTGGTGGGAGCGAGCATGCTTAGAACAAGCATTAGGAGCCATAGCTGTACAACAGTGGGTGGGTCAAAAGCAGTAATCCAGTACATGGGCTTATGGGCAGACTAGATGGGCCAGGCGGTCTTTATCTGCAGACAGTTTGTATGTTTCTAGCCCCTCTCCCCAGAGTCCAGAATGCCTTACCAGTTGGAGTGGAAGGGTGGGTTCAGCATTTGGGCATGGGTGGATGTTGCCTGGTCTGCTCAGATCTTACTTGGGAGGGTTCCTTCTGTAGGTCATCACATATAGGACTAGCACCACCTGCGCCAGGGCTGTATGGACTTTATCAGCAATACCTGACAGGGGACCGCCCACCTGACAACACATGACCAACATCAGCATGGCTCCTATATAGTTGGCGGTCCCCACACCCGCCTCCAGTTCTTTTTCCCTGCTGCCGCTTCTGTCAGTCGCCTTGCAGTAGACTTACTGGAGCGATCGTTGTTGAAAGTTTCATTGGTAGTTATTATTTTCTACCTTCTTCTCTGCATTATTCTCTGTCTTCTCCGAAGAAGTGTCAGTCTTGTGGCACGAAATTCCACACTAAGATGGCCATGTGAAGTGCATTTTCTGTCTGGGCCCGGACCATCCAACCTCGTCCCTGCCCTGACTGCCAGCCCTTTAACCAGGCCACGTGCAAGAGGAGGCTGCAGGCTCTGGAGGCCCATCTCTTGAAGACCCAGCTGGCATCTCTAGAGAAACAAATGGAACGTGATTCGGTGATTCCTCCTCTTCCCTGTCTTTCAGAACACTGCAAGGAGAAACGTAAGGAGTGGGAGCACTCCACGGATGGTTCTGAGGCCGAGTCCTCTAGGCCCTCTACTAGCAAGGCTCTCGCCAGCTGCCTCCACCTAAGCAACAGTCGGCAGCAGGGGATCCAGATAAGTCTGGGAAATCCTTTGCAGCGGGTACAGCGACACAGGCTCCTCGACGGCCGCACCACATCTGCCTATAACCGGCCCGGAGACCGCCCTGCCGCTGGTAACTCTGCTTCCCAAGCCTCAGGGACCGCCTGGCCTCAGCCGTTAAGTTGGCGGGGGCTCCTCCCCTCCGCCCAGCTACGTCTGGTCAGATGGCTGCTTCTGGCGACCGCTTTGAACATGGCTCTCCCGTCCAGGGCCTAATGGCAGCCTAACCGACGCCTGATGAGCCAGGGAGACTGCCCCTCCCCCGCTGGTAGCCAGTCCTTCCCAGTGCTGCTACCCTGGGTGAAGAGGGTGCAGGCCCCTGGATGTAGGACACACAGGGTCTAATCCTCTCACCCTCCGGGGTCACTGGGATGAAGGTCCCTCCTCAGCCGATCGCCCTACACCAGAGGCTCCTCCTGTCCCTTCAGGGAGGAATGATTGTGTTCAAGCGGTTGTTCCTATGCCGGACACCCTTCCTCCCTCTGATCGGCAGACCTATTCTAACGCCGACACTCTGACGATTGTCTCCATGCCAGGGCCCTTGCGCCTGCCTCCGCTTCGATTCTTTGGCAGACCAGGTCCCTCCGTCGGATCCCTCTGAGTCCCAGTGCCAGCCTATCTGACGTTGGACCCAGTGGTGCTGGGTTCCATTGACGGCACTCCCACACTGGACCTGCCGCCATGTATACTTATGCAGGCCCTATGGGCTTCCCCACCATCAGGCCCCTGACGTTGGTACTCTATTCGAGACTGCGACTGTCCCACATTACCCTTTGGGGGTATCCTTGGACCATTCCGGCAGGTCCTCCTCCAGATTGGAGTGGTAGCGGGACATTACTTCCCAGGCTACACCCCGCACCGGGATATGGTTATATGGGATACTAGGGTACCACTACCCTCCTCCCCTGTTATCTCTCCCACCTCCACCTTCTCTGGCTCAACCAGATTTCAAGACCCTTATCCAGTCTTGGTGGAAGGAGGCACGCTCAGAGTTGGTGATGGACCCAAGAACAGACTTCCACTTCCCCGCTTACTAGGTCACCGTCCCCGGTGAGCTCGCCCCATCCACCGCTCACGCTATAGGGACTACGCCCAAGGACATAGTTCTTCTGGATTTAGGAGGCAGTCCAGACTGGGGGAGGGATGATTCATCGGAGGAGCCCTCGGACCATGATTCCCAGGTCCCTAAGGATAAGGATTCTCCCAAGTCCCTCCTGAGTATCCTTTCTTTTTCTGACCTATTGAGATCCATTCACAACACTTGTACACAATGGGGGTGAGATACTGACAAAAGTAAAATGGAAAGGACCTGGGGTAATTATCAGATGACCTAAAGGTGGCAAGCAATGTGAGAAGGCAGTAAGGAAGGCTGGGGGATGCTGGGATGCATAGGGAGAGGCATCAATAGTAGAAAACAGGAAGTTGTTATCTCTCTGTATAGACAGTTGGTGAGACCCCATCTGAGTACTCTGTGCAGTTCTGGAAACCCCATCTCCACAAAGACATAGACAGGATGGAGGCTGTCCAGAGGAGGGCAACCAAATGGTTCATGGTCTGCACCAGAAGACATACGAAGAAAGACTAAAGGTGCTTAATATGTATACGCTTGAGGAAAGAAGGAGAGAGGGACATGATAGAAACTTTCAGTACCTCAAAGGAATCAACAAAGACCAAGAGGGTAGCATCTTTCAGAAAGAGAGATGTGCAGAACAAGGGCACAATTTGAAGATAGAGGGGGCGGCTCAGTAATGTGAGGAAGTATTTTTCATGGAAAGGGTTGTGGGTGCATGGAACAGCCTCCCTGAGGAGGTCGTGAGTCAAGAACAGTGGGAGAATTCAAGAATGCATGGGACAGACATAAGGCAGTCCTAGTGGGGGTAGGAGGAAGTAAGCTGTTGGTTAACTAGGATCTGCAGCTTATCTGTTAGGTAGAAAATGGGCAGACTAGGTGGACCAAGCAGTTCTTATCTGCCATCAAATTCTATGTTTCACTTTGACTGGGAGTCTGAGGAACAGGATCCCATGTGTCAGAGACTTGCTGAACATCTGGACCTGGAGTCTCTGTCCCGGTTCCTGTTCTCTCTGGATTGGACTTCAAGACCTCACCACTGCAGTCTGGCAGATGCCTCACTCAATCGGCTTTCCCAAGAGAGCGGATGGGACTTACCAGGCACCCAAGGATGCCCCTTCCTCAGTGCACATCCAAAGGCTAGCTCCATAGTAATCTCGGCTGCTCATGATCGCTAAACAGCACCTGAGCACTTCTCCTCCAGATAAGGAGTCAAGGCAGATGGACCAGTGCGTGAAGAAAGTTTTCTCATTGGCCACATGCGACACGGTCCCTTAATTATGTGGCCCATATGTGTTACACCAGAAAGCCACCTTGGCCAGGCTCGAGGCCTTTGTCTAGTCCATGGACTCTTCAGACCTAAAGGAGGGAGCTCGTCGGATTTCCTCCTGTCCAGGATTTCTTGCAGGCATGCATTGCAGGCTGCCCACGACTGGCCGAGTCCGGAGCCCGCATTCTCAGCGACTGCCGTCTCCTTTCAACGGCAGGCCTGGCTTGCATCTTGGCCTCACTACCGAGGGTCCAGACTGCGATTCAGGATGCCCTTTTCAGGGGCTCGATGCTTTTGGTGGGGACACCAAGGATATCGCCACAGACCTATAGGACTGAGGTCAAGCCCCGAGGTCCGTGCAGTCCATGTCACCGATCGGGCACCCAATAGCAGCAGCCCTTTCAGAAAAGGATCTGGGGGCAGAGGAAGCAAGCCCAGGCCTGGCGCCAGGGCAAGTGTAAGTCCACTGGATGCCGCTACCCTCCCACCTCCAAGAACCAGAGACATTCAGTGGGACCTCCCTGCCCGCCCTGCACCTCCTGACTTCCTTGTCCCACCTTCTCCTCAGCCTCAGTGCGAGGAGCCAGTGGGGGAAGGTTTGCTCGCCACACACAGGAGTGGCAGAGCATCACCTCCAATGGGTCTCTTCAGTTGGTGTCCCAAGGACACACTATACAGTTCCTGGAGTTTCCTCCAGATTGTCCTTCCAGAAGGTCAGCCTGCTCTCGAGACCAGACCCTTCTCGTAAGGGAAGAAATCCAAAATCTGTTGCTTCAAAGAAGCCATAGAGATTGTTCCTCTCCATCAAAGGGAAAGGGGTTTTACTCCCACTTCTTCCAGGTTCCAAAAAGTCAGGCAACCTGCAACCCATTCTCGACCTGAGCAGTCTCAATCTGTTAGAGTACAAAAAGTTCCGGATGTTGACTCTCCAAAGCCTCCTCCTTTCCTCCTGGAGAATCAGTGGTTTTGTGCTCTAGATATGCAAGATGCGTATCTGCACATCCCAATCTTCCTCAGCCACCACCGATTCTTCTCGTATTTTTGTTTCCAAGGGAGCACTTCCAATTTCGGCTTTCCTTTGGCCTTCCTCGCACCCTGGGTGTTTACCAAGTGCCTAGCGGTGGTGGCTGCCGCAAGGCCGTCAGGGCATTGCGGTTTTCCTTACCTGACGATTGTCTGATTTTGGCTCCGTCCAGGAGTCCTCCTGGAAGCTCTAGCTACCATTCTGTTTTCCAGACTGGGGATTACAGTCAGTATCCCCAAGTCGTCCCTTACTCCCTCCCAGAGTTTGCAGTTTATTGGGGCATTTTGGACACTGTCCGAGCAGAGCCTTCCTGCCTCCAGATAGAATGGAGACCCAGATCAGGCAGGCCACTTTAGTAGCTCTCTTCCAGGACCCTCCCAGCCAGGGAGGTCCTTCCATTGCTAGAACTGATGGTAGCCTCTATCACTACAGTTCCTCATAGGCTCCTCATGAGAATCACTCAGTGGTCCTTATGGGGTGCAGGGATCAACTCCAGGATGATCTGGACCCATCCGGTCATTGTGTTGTCCGCTATTCAGAAAGATTTGAATTTTGGAAGGATCCCTTCAATCTGTCATTGGGTCTCCCTTTAGGAGCCAAATCACCCTGGCATCTCTGACTACGGATGCCTCGAGCGTGGGTTGGGGGGTGCACTTGGGGAAAACAAGCCCAGGGACTGTGGTCCAGCTTGGAGATGTTTTTACACATCAACTTATTGGAGATGAGAGCAGTCTTGCATGCACTGCAGGTGTCCCAGACTCTCTCTTCAAGGATCACTGCTTATCTAGACTGACAACATGTCGGTAGTCTGGTACATCAACAAAGCGAGGAGAGCAGCACAGTACCCCTTTGCAGGGAGGCGATGAGGGTGTGGAACTGGGCAGTCCAGCATGATCTGTCTCTGACAGCCATGCACATTCCAGGAGTGCTAAACGTCCTGGTGGACAGTCTCAGCAGGTCTCAGACCCTCAGCCACAAGTGGGAACTAAATTAGAAGTGGCAGATCTCTCTTGCTAAGTCGGGGCATCCAGAACTCTGCCTCTTCACCTCCTCATACAACGCAAAACTTCACAGTTTTCGCCGCTGCTCCAGGGCATGGTGCTTTTTGGCACAACGCTGTCGTCTCTCTTGGGCAGGGAAATTTTTATATGCCTTCCTCCATTTCCCATTCCTCTAGAGGGTTCTCTCAAGCTTCAGGCAGAGAAGGTGTGAATGAGTCTCATCGCCTTCAGGCCGAGACAGATTTGGTTCACGCCCTACAACAGCTAGCAGAGGAACTCCCAGTTCCGCTTCCAGTGACGCATGTCCTCTTGACGAGAATTAAGGCCAGCTCGTGCATCCGGGGCTCAGGACCCTGCACTTGCATGCGTGGCTTCTGCAGACATAGCGATGTTTTTGCTGGTGTTTCCAACAGAGTTTCCTAAGTCCTGGTGGAGGCTAGACAGCCTCTACCTGGTCCACTTATGCATGAAGTGGAAACATTTTTCCATTTGGGTGGCTTCCAAAGATTGGAACCCTTTTCTTGTTCTGCCCCACAGGTCATGGAATATCTCCTCCATCTTTCAGATTCGGGCCTTTCCTATTCCTCTTTAAGGTCCACTTATCTGCCATTTGAGCGCACCATGAACTGGTGGATCTCAAACCCGTGGCTCAGTTGGAAGTCTCCAAAACCTTTCTGAAAGGGATTTTCCATCTGAAACCCCATCCGCAGCCCTACACCACCTTGGGATTTAAATTTTGTGTTGGAGGCGCTCTCACTCTCTCTCCTTTTGAACCAGCAATGAGCTGTGATTTGCACTGTCGTTCATCGAGCGCTATTTTGGCTTCGGATTACTTCCCCTCAAAGGATTTTGGAGCTGGGCTCTCGTGCAAGGAGCCTTATTTTTTCATAAGAGACCAGGCAGTCCTTCAGACAAATCCTAAGTTCTTGCCCAAGGTGGTGTCAGAATTCACTCTGAATCAGACAGTGGAACGCTTGGTTTACTATATCGCCCAGTGAATAGAGGTGAGCGCTCCTGCACACAATGAATGTGCACTGTATTCTCCGGTGATGTACCCAACAATCCAGAGATTTCTGGAAGGATGATCAGCTCTTTGTTTCATTCGCCTCAAATCTTAGGGAACGCTGTCTAGCGGTGCCTGTCCAAGTGGTTAGCCAACTGCTTTCGCTTCTGTTATCAGAAGTATGACAGTCCTCTGCCGGGTCTGTGAGAGGTCATTCCACTAGGGCATGGCTGCATCCGCAGCTTTCTGGCGTAATGTTTCTGCAGCAGATATTTGCGTAGCAGCAACATGGAGTTCTGTCCATACCTTTACCAACTACAGTCTGGACATTGCTTCAGGGCGGAGGGCAGGTTTTGGCCTAGCTGTGTTACTGGGCCTTCTGTCCTAAGCTGGTTCCACTCTGTTCCTTTTTGTTGGAGTTTCTCCTCCTCCCGTGTTTCTCTTGATCTCTTATGAGGGACTGGTTGAGACTCAGTCCTATATGTGATGACGTACTGAAGGAACCTCTCGAAGTAAGATGGTACAGTTACATAACTTACCATAACAGTAGATCTTGAGAGGTTCCGTCAGTAGGTCATATTTTTCCTTCCCTCCTTTCCCAATTTTGTTTTGGGACTCAGATTCTGTTTCCTTCTGCCGTTATGCCTCTTTAGGTCTCCAGTGGGAGAACTGGAGGGTGGGCGGGGGCCAGCCCACTATATAGGGCCATGCTGACATTGGTCATGTGACGTCAGGTGGCGGGTCCACCGTCGGGTATTGCTGGAAAAGTCTGCCATGCGGCCCAGACGCTAGGTGACGCTAGTCCTATATGTGATGACTCACTGAAGGAACCTCTTGAAGATCTACTGCTACGGTAAGTTCTTGCGTAACTGTACTTTATTCCACCACCTTTTTCTCCCACTAAGTCCCAGAGCCTGCGATGACATGGAGAGTGTGTGTGAAGGTGCATGTGCATTACAGAACTGCAGCTACCTTACCTGACCTACATCTGTGCTGCCATCAGGCTGGGAAGGCCCACCACCCCCATCGGAGAGAGGAGAGCTGGCATGCGGTTGCCTGATCTATCATTTAGCATCTGATTTTGTCAGTTACGTTCATCTGCATCTTCCTTCTTTTTAGGATAAGTTAAATTATTGATTTCTTCCCAAAAACATTTTTTTATTAAAAGCATTTTCCTGCTCTCTTTTGTAAAATCCACTTTGCCTTTATCTGCTTATAGTATTTCTTAACTCCCTATGTTTAATCCAATCTCCTCTATTTTTAAAGTAACTCAGGCCAGTACTCCTTTTTTTTTAATTACCAGTTAGCTCACTAGTAAAACATCCATTTTGTACTTTTTTTTTTTTTTTCTATAAAGGTACGTTATTTAAAATTCAAAAAAAAATAAAACAAGAAATTCATGTCTTTAAATAATTTGGCACGTACTCAACCTAAGTTCTTTAGATCTTGTTTAATCTTTAGTCATAACTCCATCATTCATCTGTCTAATAATGATTACTTTTCCTGAGTTTTGATCTTGGTTACTTACTGAATCTGGCAGTATTCATTTTTCTCATTATTTGCTAATATCCAATCAGTCCGAGAACCAACGTCAGATTAAGTCTTGTTGGTTTACCAATTACCTGGACTAAGTTTGCCTTTACTTATGTCTGGTCCCATCCAGTTTAAATTCAAATCTGCCAAAATTACCATTTCTCTATTTTAAAATTGCTTAATCCCTGAACTAATTCCTCAGGCCCTCTTAATTCAACTTTGGGTGGGTTATATACACAGCCCACTAAGCTTTTTTTCATTTTCACAGCCTGAAGATGTCATTGTTACATTTAAGACTTGAGATTTAAGACTGAGGCAGTATAGCGCAGTGGTCTAAGGCTCTGAGCTGCAAATCTGGTAACATCCAGCAGACCAGACCTGGGTTTGAATCCCACAGTTTCCACTTGCATACTGTGTGACCCTGAGCAAGTCACTTAACCTCCTTGTGCTCCCAGGTCGCCCTGTAAAAGCTTTCAGCTTAGTGTGCTATACCTGGTTAAACAACTAAATTAAAAAAAAAAAGACTTCTGCTTTGATGTTCTTTAATACACCTTATTAAACCCTCCACTTTTATGCTTATAATTTGTAACACAGCTATAACCCCTGTGTTAACCAGATTTCCTTCAATTTTATTGTTTAACCAAGATTTGCTCATTGCTGATATATCCAGGACATACACACGTAACCAAGCTTCAAGATGTTACTTAGAGGGCTCTTGCAGTAGGCATTCGCAACTAGGACTAAGCAACCAGGCGTCAGGACCCCACAAAAAATTCTAGCTAGCAGTCTCTGGCGGGGGACCATCTCCATGTCAGGTGAGCCGACATCATGTGATGTCGGTATAGCGGGCCCCTGCCCACCTTCCAGTTCTTTCCCTTGCGTCTGCTTGTGAAAGTTCCTCACAGTAGATGCTCGTCAGTTCGCTTTGTCAGTCCTAAAGTTTATAACTTTTCTACCTTTTTCTCAATTTTCATCAACATCTGCTATGTATGTCATCCCGACCCCTCACAATCCATAAAAATAAGTGCAACTTGTGTGGTTCCCAGCTTCCACACAAGGACTGCCACTCCTTGTGCCTCTTCTGTCTTGGCCCCAACCACCCCGTGAGAAGTGCCAGTACTCCCCAAGCGTTCAACTCAGCTACCCGCAAGAGAAGGCAACAGTCCCTGGAAGCCCATCTCCTTAAGAAGAAATGGCCTCATGGAAATAGAGTTAAAGAAGCTTAGGCAGGTGTCCACTTCCCAGGCCATAAAAGAAGCGTGACAAGGAGATGGAGCGGAGTCATCTTCAACAGCAGCCGCGCCTTGAAGGTAAACATCTCGGGATCGCTTCCTGACGGTCCGTCTTGTGGCTACCACAGCGTGTCGCCTCTTGTCTGGCTCGCTCGGGCCCTTCGGGAGCCCTCTGGGCAAGAGGCCCACTTCTTAAGGCTGCTGCTCCGGTCAGAGCAGGTCCGATAAGTCAGACGCCAGTCCCACCGACGCCCGCCCAGACAGGCTTCAAGCCGCACCCTTCGGTGATCGCCCGGCCAAACTCTCCTTCACGGCCTTCCTCGGATAGGGAGTCGAATAAGTCTGATGCTGGCTCCTCCAGCGCCTGACCGACACTGCCAATAAGTCTGACGCCGCTCCTCCAATGACCGCCAGGTCAATAAGCCTGCGCCAGACCCTGACGTTATGGCTGATGCCCCAAGCTCTCCGCAACAGATAACCCCATTGCCCGCTGAGGTCCCCGCGTCCCCTGGTTCACACCCGGGATTTCAACCCTCCTTCCCTGTTGAAACCGAAGGCCTTGGGACGCTGCTGTCAGAGGTCCCCCCTTCCTATGCTGACGCCGATCCTCAGATGCCAGTCAACTCGACACCACCCTCTGGCATCCCTGTGCCCAACAGAAGACCTGTTCCACCATCAGGACCATCGGACCTGTTCAGTATACCACGCCAGGCCCGGACGCCTGGGGGCCAACGCTCCCTCCGCTCGGCCCGCCAGCAGGGACTTTGCCAGGTCCTTCTGCTCCATCAGAGCCCCTGGCGCCAGGGTACCTGGGCGCCGCAGTGCCCAGGCCCCCAGTATCCGACATCACAGTACCCGACTCTGGGCTTCCGCCATCGGGTTATGGATATTCCTTACGGGTATCCCCACTACCCGTATCCCCCACCTCCGCCGCCCACTCCACAGCCGCCGGCAGATCTGAAGGAGACTTGACCTCCTGGTGGACTGAGGCCAAGGCTCAGCTCACCAAGGAGGTCGAGTCGCCTCCCACGCCGGTCCCTATACTGGGCCCCTACATCAGAAACAGGAGACTCCTCCTTTACCTGATACCAGAGGAGAACCTTCTGGTGCCCGAGGCAGGGAAGACGCGCCTCGGGAACTCCCCAGAGGGGTCGCTCCTCCTCCTCCTCCCAGGAAGTAGTTCTTCCTCTTTCCTCAGAGACATCTAACTCAGACTCTGAGTCCAACCGCTCTGACCATGGAGACGAGCCCCATACTCCAGAACGCCCAAGGCTGAGGGACCTTCTGAAGTCTCTTCCGGAGGACCCTTCCTTTCTGGAGCTATTGAGGAAGATTCAGGAAACACTCCAGTGGCAGTCAGTGGGGCCAGACCCACAGCATAAGAAACTCGCTGCTCATTTGGATCTGCCGAGACCACTCCTACCCTGATTCCACCCTGGATAGAGCCCCACGCTGATCTTGTTTCCACCATCTGGAAATAATCTTCCATGCTAGCCCCTTCTGAGGAAGGCAGACAGGCTATACCAGGCTCTGGAGAGTGTAGACTTTCTTAGTCTCCACCCTAAGGTGGATTCGGTTGTTTCAGCGCCTGCACGGCCTCTTCACCAACCTGAAACATCTGAGCTTGTCTCCGCCTGACAAGGAATCAAGGCTTCTGGATCAGTACGGGAAGGTGATCTTTTCCTCTTCTACCTTAGGCATCAGGGCCCTTAATTAGATCTGCCATATGGGGCTTTCAGAAGTCCATCCTTAGCCAGGTGGAATCCAAGTTGGACTCTCTTCCTGATTCACAAACAAAGCAGGAACTGGGATACCTAGTTGGTTCCACTTGTTTGGCCTGTAGGCATATGCTTCATGCCACCTACAATGTGGTGGACACAGCCAAAAGGAGCTCAGCCTCTGCGTGGGCCTGTGGTGTCATGCCTGGCTCAGTGTGTCAGGACTGGTCCCTGAGGTACAGTTCTCTATACAGGATGCTCCCTCAGGGGTTCAGTGCTGTTTGGGAATGATGTCAAGGACATCATCACCGAACTACAGAGAAGGGCACTGCACTAAAGTCTGTTCAAACTTTGTACAGACCCCTCAGGGCAGCAGCATCCTTTTGTTACCAAACCCAACAAAACAAAAGCCTCAAGGAAGCGTGCCAACAAACATCTGGCCCTCCAGCAAACAAGACTCGCCCCAGCAAAAGTCCGTGGGAGTCTCGGCTGCTGCGCTGCCCCACACCTCCTGACTCCCTGCCTCTCCCTCTGCTGCTGGCCATTCCAGAGGAATCGGTGGAGGGAGATTCTCCTCCCATCTGCCGGGTTGGGAGGATAACTTCAGACGCTTGGTGCTCCAGCTAATATCCGCAGGGCACTCAATAGAGTTTCTGCAGAAACCACCCGAAAACCACCCCTCAGTTGTCTTACTCCCGCAACATTTTCCTCTGGTCCTAGAGGAAATCATCTCTCTTCTGTCGGCGGGCAATAGAGCCGGTCCCCACGCATCTTTGTGGGACGGATTACTATTCCCATTTCTTCCTAGTTCCAAAGAAGACTTGAGGCCAGTTCTAGACCTCAGCTCCTAAACATGTTCATGGAGTACAAGCGCTTCAGAATGCCCTCCTTGCAGAGCCTTCTGCCGTTACTCCGTTCGGCACAGTGGCTGTGTGCTCTGGATATGCAGGATGCGTGCTTGCATATCCACATATGCTCTTCCCACCTCAGATACCTCCATTTTTTGTGTTCAGGGGACCACTACCAATTCAAGGCCCTCCCATTTGGTCTTTCCTCGGCCGCCTGAGTGTTTATCAAATGCCTGTCGGTGGTAGCGGCCCCTGCGTACCAGGGCATGCAGGGTATTCCTGTGGCTGGACGATTGGCTCCTGGCGGCCCTGTCCAGGGAGGAACTCCTGCCTTCTCTTCCCTTACCCTGCAGGTTTTCACCAGCCTGGTATCACCATCAACCAGACCAAGTCCCATTTGGTCCGTTGTCAGTGCCTCCAGTTTATAGGCGATCCTGGACATGACCACCAGCAAAGCCTTCTTGTCTCCAGACAGGGTTGAGACCCTTCAGAATCAAGGTCGTCTTCTGTCAGGGTCGGGGAGGGTCGGAGTCAGGTCAGTCCTCTGCCTCCTCAGGCTAATCGCGGCTGCTGTTCCAAAAGTCCCATTAGCTGAGCTCCATATGAGGATCTCTCAGTGGATGCTTCGGTTGCAATGGGACCAGAACTGGGGCGATCTAGACCAATCGGTACTAGTATCGGACCCCATGATCAGGGACTTGCACTGGTGGATGGTTCAGGAGAACCTGTGTCTGGGAGTTCCTTTCTGCATCTCTCCTTCTCAGGCGTTGGCGACAGATGCATCAGGGGCGGGCTGGGGTGTCCACCTAGAGTCTCACAGGATTCAGGGCAGCTGGTCCAGGTTCGGGCAACATCTGCACATAAATGTGCTCGAACTGAGGGCAGTCCTTTATGCCCTCAGGCTCTTTTCCCTCCCTTCTTCCTGCTCATCTTCTCATCCAATCAGACAACATGTATGTAGTCTGGTATCTCAACTAGGCAGCTCAGCACCACCTTCACCTGACCGCAGTTCATGTTCGAGTGGAAAACACACTGGCAGACAAACTGTCGGTCCTCAGCCAGGTCCCAGATGGGAGTTAGATCAGCAGGTAGTAAACAAAATTTTTCGGTGGAGGACACCTCAGGTGGACTTCTTCGCCTCTCCCAAAACTCAAAACTTCCGCCTTTTGCTTGCTCACTCCAGGGTGAGGCGTTTTCTGGCAGGGAGCTCTCTCTCTGTTGGGGGACAGATTAGTTTATGCCTTCCGCCCATTCCTTTAATTCTGATGGTCCTGAACAAACTCAGATCGGAAGGGCTCGAATGATTCTCATCACCCCTTCTGGCCCAGGCAAGTTTGGGTCTCTGTTCTGCAACAGTGTTCAGAGGAACCACCTCTTCCTCTGTCGCAACAAGTGTTGACCCAGGATCAAGGGACCCTTGTTCATCCAGGTCTCAAATCCCTTCATCTCCATCGTGGCTCCTGCAAGCGTAGCTAAAGCTCGCTTTCTTAGTCTCTCCTTTAGTTAGAACTTGTTTTGGTAGGCGAGGAAGCCTTCCACCAGGTCCACCCTCGCAATGAAATGGAAGCGCTTTTTCATCTAGGCAAACTCAAAGACTTTGAGCCTTTCTCGTGCCCAGCCAACAAAGTCCTGGATTACATCGTCACCTCTTGACCTGGGTCTTGGCCATTCCTCGTTAAAGGTCCGATGGCAGCTATTTCAGCTTACCATATTCCCTTCGAGATGGGGCTTTTGCTCAGCTGGAGGTCACCAAGACTTTTCTTAGAAGGGTTCTCCATTTGAGACCCCCATTCGCATTCCTACCCTCCATGGGACTTGAATTTCATCCTGGAGAAGCTTACACTGCCTCCTTGAGTCCATGGCGGAAGCTGATTTAAAGTTCCTTTCTTGGAAGAGTCTCATTCTAGTGGCCATCACTTCTGCTTTGTGCATTTCTGAGCTTTAAGCCTTGATGTGTAAAATCCCGTATTTGATTTTCCACAAGGATTGTATGCTCTCGCACCAGCCCTACATTTCTCCTTAAGGTGGTGGCTGAATCTACACTGAATCAATCTGTTAAGCTACCTGCTTTCTTTCATAACACTCCAATCAAGGGAGTTCCTCTTGCATACCTTGGATGCTCACAGAATCCTGAGATACTACACCAATCAGACTAAGGCTTTCAGGAAGACTGATCAGCTCTTTGTCTCTTTCGGCTCAGAAAAGAGGGCAGTGCTATTTCTAAGCAGTGCCTCTCAAAATGGTTAGCCGAACTGTCACTTTGTTACAACAAGACCCTTCTGGGTCAAGTCAAGTTCACTCCACCAGAGGAGTAGCGGCCTCAGTGGCTTGTTTCAAGAAAGTGTCAGCGCAAGACATCTGTGCAGCTGCAGTTTGGACTTCTGTCCGTACCTTCTCGAAACATTACAGTCTGGACATTGCCTGTCACTATAGAGCAGGCTCAGATTGGCTGTCCTACAAGGTCTCTTCTCATGAGACTTGTTCAGCCCTGAGGTTGTTTGTTATGGTTGACAATCCTCCTCCCAAGTGTTTTCCTTGTTCCAGACTGCTTGGGACTCAGTCCTGTATGTGAATACCTGCAAGAGCCCTCTCAGTAAGATAGTACAGTTATGTAACAACCTGCCTAACAGTAGATCTTTACGAGAGGCTCTTGCAGTAAAGTCTCCCTCCCTCCATCCCCTAAGTTTTCTTTGCTTCATTTCCTTGAGGGGAATATCCTCTTCACTCGTCTTGCCTCTTTTGGCCTTTAGCAGGAAAGAACTGGAGAAGGCGTGGGGACCGCCCTTTATACCCGGCGCCACATGACCTGTTACCTGACGGGCGGTCCCCGCCAGAGACTGCTATCTAGAAATTTTTCCGTGGGGTCCCATCGCCTGGCAGCTTAGTCCATATGTGAATACCTACTGCAAGAGCCTCTCTTGAAGATCTGCTGTTACAGTAAGTTCTTGCGTAACTGTACTTTCTTGCTTCTTTGACAGTGAACTACCCACTTTAAGCCATCTTTGGTAATTAAAATAATCTCTATTAAAACATGGTCCTGGATTAGTTTCTACATCACCGGCTAGTACTTACCCTAATCAAAGTTGGATATTTTAATCGGTTCCAATTTTAGGTTCCAAATATGGAACTCCAGATGACGAGTGTGTGATTTACTTAATAAACCAGAATTATTGAGATTATGATCAACCACCATGTTGCCATTACTAATAGGGACCTGCTCCTCCCATGTAAATTAAAAAAAAAAAAAAAAACTCTCCTGTCTCCCATGCATTATCCCATCAATACTGCTAAATACACAAATGTCCAACAGGCATAAGATAATACTAAACTTACCCATAGTGATAAGACACCAAATGATATGCACTGTATCACTAATATAAATGTCACAATCCCCAAATTAGTCAAAACCTAAAAAATGAATATGGTCTCCTCGTGAGCCTCCTACTGGAGGCTCCCACCACTCTATGGGAGCCTCGTATGGGCAGCTCCTGGAGGAACTGTGCTTTTGTATGTTGCAAGGCCCCACCCCTAGTGATGCCATTAAACCCAATAAAACTCCTCCCACCTTTTTGAGCATTGAGGGTTGTCCAGCGGGATCACTACCATATAGCTAATGTTTTCAACAGGGCATTTACCGACCTCAGCAGCATACTGCCTCTTAGCTTCCTCCAACCCCAACTAATATACCCCACACAAAACCCAGGGACCCAGTCAAACTCCCACCCACCTTTCTACCTCACAAGGCTAAAAAATACCTCGTAAAAGCTCTTGGAAATTCCAAGACTAGTAGTGGTCAACTTGGCCTCAAAATAGTTAGATTTACCCTGGACATAATTCTCACTCCCTCACTAAAATCCTAAATCTTTCCTGATCTCTGGTGAATCCCCAGAGATCTGGAAGATGAGATAGTCACCCCTGTCTTCAAAAGTGGAGATGAAGCCAACTTTGCTAGGTACCGCCAATATCAATCTTACCCCCTCTCACAAAAGGCATTAGAGCGCATTGTTTCTGACCAACTGACATATCTAGACAAATACAAACTGCAGTGCTGGCAACAACCACGGCTTTCACAAGCAACACATTACTACAGTCGCTCTAGTCGAGTATACTATACGGCTTTATTCACAATGTCCTGGACAGAGGGCTCTTGGTGGGGCTACGTTACATTGACATCACCAAGGCCTTTGACACTGTAAACCATAATCTGCTCCTGGGTCAACTCTCCCTTTCCAGCCTCTCCTCTGAATCTGTAGATTGGTTCAGGAGCTACCTTACTGGAAGGGTCCAAAAGTGAAAATACAAGACACCCTTCTCTGAAAACCATAGTGTCACCACAGGGGTTCCCCAAGGCTCTATCCTTGGCCCCTACTGTTCAGTTTATTTCTAAACAACCTCTCACAATCTATAAGCGATCACATTCTGCTTTCGCATGATGACGATCCTATATTCATGCAGTGCCGATCCCACTATACTTGAAAAGCAAATGTAGGCTAATTTCTACACTGTAGAGCATTGGTTGCTTCAATCAAATTACTCCTTAATTACAAAAAAAACAAGACTGTTATTCACATCGTCCCGTAACAAACACCGTACTCACCAACTTAACATTAACAGTCAGAACTCTTCCTTGAAATGGTCCAAACATTTAAATACCTGGCAGTGACACTAGACAACACCCTATCATTCAGCCAACATATTGACTCAGTTGCAAAGTCATGCAATTCAAAACTGAGGCTGCTGTACAGACATTGTCAGTGTCTTACTGCTGAAGCACTAAAAATTGCAGTAAACAGCTCAGTACTCTGTGATCGACTATGGTGTAGCAGTCTATAGGGCTGCCTCCAGTCCTCACTAAAAGCGTATCCAAGCGCGCTTAACAAAACATGTTTAGTCCTAGGTGTGCCCGCCTCACCCACATCTGTGAGCTATACTCTCAAACAGGATGGCTCAACCTTGATTCCGCATTCAGTATCAAGTTTGCTCGCCAAGAAATCTACTCTTGGACTTACCACTCCAGGACTGCAAAGCCTCCTAACCTGCCTAACACCACAAGATGCATCAGTGGGATAAACAGTTCGACCAAAGCATCCCTTTCCACCAAACCATGCAAAGGTTAACATTCTCTGATTACCAGGTGCAGCTATAGCTCAATCTCGCTTAGCGTGAAGCATTGCAAAGAAGTAAAGCTTGGACCTTTTAAATCTAAACTCCACACGGTTCTAGCCTCAAACAGCAACTGCGATTGTGGGACCTGATCCCCCTCTCATACTCTCCTCAGTCTTCCACCTTCCTCTTGCCCTCTGATCTTGCTCCTCTCCCTTCCCTACTTCTCTGTTCCACCCCCTGGCTGTCCTCCTGCATTCCCTTTAATTTCCCCTTTCTCACATCCACCCCGCTGTCCTGCATCCCAGTGACACTCCTATTTCCTCATCCCTCTCCTCCCGTGTACCTCCTCCCTGTTTCCTTCCCTTTGTTTCTCCCACCCCACCCCTCTCTGCCCCAGGCTTTCCCTATGCTCTCCCATCCTCCCACCCCTCTCTGCCCATAATCATTCCTTTTCCCTCTCTCTCTCTCTCTCTCTCCTTCCCCATTTTCTCATTTCCCCAACACCTCCCCATCTCCCATAATTTTCTCTTGCTATCCTTCTCTCTCATTTTACTTTAGTTCACCTCCCCTCCCACCTTGGTAAGTCACTCCATCCCAGTAGGCTTCAGGTTCTCTGCCTTGTCACTTATTCTCACCTGGTAACAAGGGCCTCCCTGCTGTCTATTCTTATTAGCACTTCAGACAATAGAACTGATGCTTTAACATGTTCTGGCAACTTAGAGGGTGTTTTCACAAGCACCTAATTTTAGTTCTGCGCTCACCGTGTTTCCGAAACATCCTGTATTGCTAATTGCCTTATTTTCTTAGTCGGGCCAAGTGACATTGTTCTGGTTATACTACTGTGATACCCTGACCCTAAAGCAACTGTCTATATCTGCAAAAGTACATAACTTTACCAACTGAAACTGTTCTAGCATTTTCTGCTCAGTATTTTGTACTCCTCGTTTGATACTTTTATGGATTGTAACATTGCTTTGCTGTAAACTGAAAATTTGATGATTGTGTACATGTAACCTCTGTATTTTAAATTTATGCGTATGTGATTGCTGTGTGCTGAAACCTTTGCAACAGAGCCTTTGGCTCACTGGGTACTTGCTAGATAGTAAATAAATAATTGCCAGTGGGTACACCTGCCACTCTCACACACACCCCTTTTACTGGAGAAATAGTTCTGGGACTGGAAATCAAGCTGGCTCTGGGTTAGGGTTCTGCAGCATAGTCTCAAGATGGAAAACAGTTTCAGCCAGCAAAAACAGTAAACTAGACATAAGAGATGAAACAGCAGGCAGGTGGTACAGAGCCACTACCCTGACTCTGGCGGCTGTGTTTTGTATAGGAGCTCCATCTCTAGTGATGTCACCAGGCAGACACCCCCAAAGCAATGGTGCTCAGGACTGGAAGTCGAGCTGGTCTCGGGCAGGCTCTGTGGCACAGTGTCAAGATGGAGAAACCGTCTCGGGAAGCAACAATAGTAAACTGGAGCATGAGAGATGAAACAGTAGGTTGGAAGAGGCAGGTAGTACAGAGCACTACCCCGACTCTGGGCGGCAGTCTTACAAAGAGCCCCACCCCTAGTGACATAACTGGGCACTCTTCTCACTCTCCAGTAGGCCCATACACACTTATCAGACAATGGATCTTAAAGAATATCTTTCATCATGCCACGCCTATGGAACTGTTAGTCGTCAGGCACTTGGATCACATGGAAACTTCTGCAAGCAATCCACTAGGGGTCTACCACAGTGGCGCCTTCCCTCTTCAGTTCTTTTCCGCCGTCAACCATACTTGTCGGACAGTGCACAGAAATAGCGGCTCTTACAGTCACCACTTTTCTTATTTTTCTCACCATAGTTAGTAATCACTTTCCTAAAGTGATTTTCGGTAACATGTATGTCGACTAAGGAGTCTTCAGATTGTTCGAGTTATTGTGAATGTGTTGAAAAGATATACTCCGGAGATTCATACACTGTCTACGTATGTTGCCTTGGCCTGGACCATAATGTACAGGCATGCCCAACTTTCAGAGGGTTCAACATAGCCACCTGGTGACACCATAAGGGTGCATTGAAAAAGCACCTCCTTAAACAGCGGGTAGCCCAAATAGAAAAGGAGCTCCAGCAAAGAGCTCTGCCACATCACCAACCCATTCCTCGGGGTCCAAGTCTTCTTCCTTGCCCTACTGCCCACGATCACCAGACGAGCTTTGCCCCTGACATGGGCGTTTTCTGCAAGCACAGCCTGGTGGGTCCCTACCCGCTGCCTGCTCTGTCTGCTGCTCGGCCGATCATCAGACCGAAGGTCGCTGCTCAAATTTCTGGTGCCTGCCTGCTCATTGGCTGCTCCACTTCTCAGATTCTTTGCTACTCCCGACCCTGCTATGGCCCTCTATTTCGCCTTTTTTTTTTTTTGCTTTAAAGCCAGTTTTATTACCGATTCTTGTACTATTTAAGTTTCACCAAATTGTCCTGTGAATCCTAATTTAAATGTGAATCTAAGCCTTGTGTACTGCAATTTTGCACTCTGAGGGTAGTTTCAAGTGCAGTATCTTTCAGACTGCAGGTTCAGGATTTAAAGTATTACAGGTCTTTTGTGTTAAACTCCTGTGGTATTTACTCTGGATCAGAAACTAAACCAGTATCAGCTAAATGTTCAATTAAGTTTAAAGTGATGCAGCTTTTTGTGAACACACCTCTGTTTAGACTAGGTTTCAGTGTGTTACAGCTCTAAGCTATGCCCTGCAGAACTAATCAGAGTTCGGTTTCCCTTTCTCCTCGCCTCTATTCCTCCAGCTGGAATGTTTTCACGCTTCCCCAAAGCGGTACCGCCCCAGGCAATCTCCATCCTCCCTCTCACTAATATTGCAACTCCTTAAAAGAAACAAAACACAGTTAAAGGGCCTAAAACTTGCAGGTGTTAATCTCATAGTAGCCACTGTCTCTTTACCTGATCCAGAACTACACTCCACTTTCTCTGCAGCTGTCGTCTTGCTGGTCTGTAAGGAAAAATTTTTATAATCTGATGATACTAATTTCAAATACAACAAACTCTGGTCAGATCCACCACGGCTGCATAATGAAGTTAGTGAAGTTTTGTGGAGATTGTAAGGAGGTATGGAGAAACAACACAATGATTTGTAAGTAGTAAGATTTGTTTCAGTTTCTCTTCTAAGGAAGGCATGCACATTATTAGGAGAAATATATGGAAGTGTACATTTTAATGGAAGGAATAGGAAGCAATATAGGTTTACAAAAGAACCCCAGTGCAAATGCCACTGAGGTATATGTTATCCGGATAATATTGGCTGGACAGCCACATTTTAAAGAAACACAATTGCACATACCCCAATAATGCAAAGCATCATGGGAAACATGCAAATTCCTATGATGGTACAGAAGATGGTAGTACTTCATTATAGGGACCAGTAAATGTTTTAATACATTTACAGACAGTTACATAAACTTAATTTCCTTCCTAGAATAATTTAAATTTAGTAACAGTGGTAGTACAAAACAATTACTCAGACAGCTTGAAAACTGTAACTACTTTATATTATACATTGACAACCCCATAAGGACCTCCTTGAAATTGAGATGCAAATGTCACACATTTATCAGTTTTCTAACAGGAATATTTTACTATCCTAAATACATTTCTTGCTTCAGTAACTGCACAGCACATCTATTGCATGACCTACTTGTTGACATTTTACATCTGCAGCTATGCAATGTACTGCTGCTTACTACACCAACATCATGAACCATAAAACAGATGACTGCCATAACTAGGAAGCAGTATAGCACAGTGATTTAAGGCTCTGAGCTGCAAATCTGGAGATCTGGATCTGAATCACAGCCCCCACTTGCTTTCTGGGTGACCCTGAGCAAGTCACTTAACTTCCACGTGCTCCCAGGTTGCCCCTGTAAACAAGCTTTCAGCTTAGTGTAGCCTCCTGGTTAAACAATTGAAAAAAAAAAAATGTATTATTGTTCTTGCTTTATTTTACTGCTGCAAGCTTGTAATACATCCATCCTTAAATGTATTGCCATGTATAGCTTATGACCTAGAGCAGAACTACACTTAAAATCTTACACATAAATAAATCATCAGAATAGCATTTTAGTATTTCAGTAGTATAATCTCCTTCCCTTTTCAGGCGCATGACACATATATATATATATGAGGCAAAAACTCCATTAATGCATTAATTGGGTTGTTCCACAGCGACAAAGTGAGAAATTGGCTGTTGGGTTGAAAACCCACTTGGACCCCCCCACCCCCAACCGGCACTGGGGTGTGCATTAGGATAAATCAGCCTAACTCTCACCCCATGACATGTGTAAAGCAGCAGAAGTACAGGAGAATGGGGTGAGGTTAGGACCCACGATCCCAATGCACCCCAGTGCGGTTGAGGGGGTGGGTGAGGGTCAGGGGTTTTCAACCCTAACAACATCTCACTGTTCACTAACTGGGGCACAACCCTAACTAATGCATTAAGCGGAGTTTTGCCTGTAATTGCCCTTCTTTTTGAGAATGATAACGCAGAAATAGTAGATGTAATGCAGCGGTGCTCCGCCACATGATGTCTTGTGGCATACTAACAGGGACAGCAATGCAAACAGAAATGCTAACAGTGGGGCACATGGTAACACAAATGTGCAAATGAGAACAGAAAGAATTAGCATACATGGTGGCGTGAACCGGAACAGTCTGCCACGTGTTGTGTTGTCTGAAGTAACATGGTGCCTGCAAACAGAAATGTCAATGGGCATGGTGGCGTAAAGTGAAACAGAAAGATACAGTACTGTAGACAGAAATGGCAAAAATAACGAAGCATAGCGCAAATAAGCGCAAGGATAAGCGCATGGTGGGCGCGAGCGTCCAGCGATAAGTAAGCAGTGCGGAACGCCGCCAGCGGAAAGGGCAACAGTAATGTAGCGCACAGGCTGGTTTTCCCCAAAACCTGCATAGAAAAAAGACAGTGAGTACAAATAATGTATGCATAATAATGAGTATCGGCAGAAAATGAGAACTTGGAATACTAAATACGTTATATCTCAGGAACCGTACGACATGAAAAAAAATTTGAAAGTCATATTATTACAACTGTCCTGGCTAATTTGGTACTTAGCCCCCATTGGGCTAGAAGTATTTCGACGAAAAATCCATTATCTACTTTACCGTTCGAGATCCGGGCCTGGAAAGTGACGCCCGTAATGTTATCGTATGGGGAAAAGAGAAGTTGAGCACCATAACTTTGCCTCCCTGTAATTTTTTCACAAACCACTGAAAAGCACATCTGTGGGCTGTTGGCTGTCTTCCTCAAATTTCAGGAAAAAAGACCAAACCGTTATTTTGCAGCAGGGATCAAAGGTTTCTGTAATGTGCCGGCCGCAATGTTATCCTATGGGAAAAGTCAACTTTGGAGTGCCGTAATGTTGCCTCCGTGTAATATTTTTCACCAAACCACTGAAAGAACACATCTGTGGGCTGTTGGCTGTCTTCCTCCAAATTTCAGGAAAAAGACCAAGCGTTATTTTGCAGCAGGGATCAAAGGTTTTCTGTAATGCATCGGGCGCCGTAATGTTATCCTATGGGAAAAACCGTCAACTTTGGAGTGCCGTAACTTTGCTGCCGTGTAATATTTTTCAATACAACACTGAAAGGCACATCTGTGAGATGTCGGCTCCGTTCCCTCAAATTTCAGCCCAAAACTCCCAACGGTTCTTTTGCAGGCGCGGTGCCAAAAAAGTACTATCACTTTCCCACAGATGGAAAACTACTGTCGCAATTTGCAGCTTTCATAAAAATTCGACACTTTCGTGAACACGAAAGTAATTTTATAATACTTTTTCCAAAATTTGAAAACATATTTTCGGGGTGTTTTACCACAAAATAAAGATATGGCAAGCATCCTCAGGGTCCGACTAGGTGAATACAAAAGAATTAGGTTGCTAGAGGTCCCAAATTTAAATGCCAACCATTTTCTGATCACCAACTGAAAACAAAATGGCGATTCTTGAAAGTAACAGGCCCATTGCGAAAGTAAAAATGCATTTGGACACTGCGAACTTTTTGTTAACTTTTCCCATTGACTTATAATGGAAACTATTTTTTGAATAACTTTTGAACCCTTGTAATATTTTTCACCAAATCTTCAAAAGGCACATCGGGGACCCCGGCGCATGTTCCCTGAAGATTTTGGGACGGTCACGCAAAACCATACCGACCGTAGGCCGACCGAGAATTCCAGAAAAAGCGTAAATGCGCAGCACAGATCACGCTAATAACTCCGCAGCCGTGATATCCGACTGGTACGAAACTTAGCAAATCCCAAGGCCTATGGTCCTTGATCGTGTATTCCAAATTCCAGGCAAATCCACAAACGTTGCAAAGTTATTAAGGTGCAAAGTTTGAGTTTAACTTAGAAATGGCTCCTCAACCCTAATTATAGTGGCACTACCGCGGCCACTATAATATATGTATAGTATATGTGTGTGTATATATATACACACACACACACCACACACACACACACACACAATTTATCTTCAAAGCACTAAACCTATTCAGATGCACAAAACACAAGACTTTATTCTCTTCACATTACTGTTAAACTTCAGATCCCAGAATGGCCAAGAAACAATTGTTAGACTTCACTCTTGCATGCCATTGTCACGCCCACTTCTCATGCAAACAATCAATTAGGCAAACCCCTTTTGTTTGTGTGCTATGCACTCTTACATCAGAGAGACATAAATCTTACAGAACTGCTAAAAAAATTCATCAAAACTGGATTTCTGAATTAAAACCTGTCATTTACAGTACTTATGTAAATAATAGTTTACTGGCTACAAATGATGCTACAGACATGTCATTAACAAAATTTCTGTTTTAAATGGAAAACATCCATATAATGAACTTGTCATACAGGATTTGTGACCTGTCTGCATGTATCTGACAAAGGACAAGGCACCTACCTGATCTTTTTTTTCTTTTCCTTTTGTGCAACTTGCCCATACTGTTAGAGCCAAATATTGACATGCTTAGAGTTTAAAAAAAAAAAAAATCGTGATGTCTGTGTGTGTGTGTGTGGGGGATATAGAGATATGCCTAGATGCAGTTTCAGACACTCTAATTACTTCCCCAGGCAGCTCTGATAGTTGTTCCAACATGATAGATCCACCTCATGCCCTCCCACATGAATAAAAAAGGTGGGAGTGGATCTTTAAGAGCTTCTCAGGTGGGGTGGATCTTACTTCCCCAAAAAACTAATGCTGCCTCCACCACTACTCAGGTTCCAGTTCTTGTACCTCCCATTTAAGAAAGAAAATAGTGCCCTACAACTACTGACTAACATGAAAGTGTATTTATTTGAGGCGGAAAACATTTCTTGGAGGAGGGTAGGGCTGAGAGACTATTACACCTTCAGTCAGTTCCACGGACAGAAAACATGACATCATCCCTTTTATACATACAAAACATCTGCAGGCTCAGCCCACTGCAGCCGTAAAATGTTCTCCCTGTGCTCTTCATTATTTTATGTACCATGACTGGCCTGTTGCTAATGACTGATTTCTGTGCCATCATCCTCGCTGCTGACCAGGCTTGCTTACAGTCCTTCTCCCGAATCACCTATACTCAGTGACAACCCCCACACACACAACACACACAGCCAAAGCCTACTAGCTCTCCCCATGGGCTCTATCTTACAGGTCCTCCTGACTAACCATGATGCTGCCTACTTGGTTTGTTTCTCACACCCTCACTATATAGTCCCCCATTGGCACCCTCCTACCTGCCACCTCCTCTTAACTTCTCCTCCTCACAGGAGATATAGAAGCCAACCCTGGACCTGCAAGCGTGCATAATAACCATGCTAATGCTATCTGGACAGGGCGCTGCAGCCTTTAGACAGGAACCAAGGTAGTGGGGATGCTAGCCACTGGACAGGATAAAGGCTCAGACCCTTGCCTGACATCAAATGGAAAATCTTTTCCATTTGAAGGCATAGCACCTCCTGGTCGACTCCTTCTTAGATGCACCCACAGTGGTGAGTACATCCTTGGAGACCCAAAGCCTGCAACTCTAGCCGCTCAGGAACCAGGCTGTGAGGTGCAGGGACTACCTTCCCTGATTGACTATCAGGTCTGGGCATCGAGAAGACGCTCGGAGGCCTGGAGCTGAGGCTGAGGAGATCTGGATAAAAACAAAAACTGGCAAGGCTAGTCGGGGCTATTAGAATCACCTGTGCCATGCCCTCTTGGCCTTGAGGATCACCTGTGAACTAAGGGAAGTGGAGGGAAGACATAGAAGAGGCCTGGGGTCTACAACCTCAAGAAGGCAGCCCCTGCAGCGAGCCCTGCTGAGGAGCGCGGACATGAAACAGGCTCAGCTTTGTGTTCTCCTGAGGTGAACAGATCCACCTGAGGTTTGCCCCAGTGGGAGAATGTATGCTACCTCTGGATGGAGAAACCACTTGTGGAAAGCCTCACCCACACCGGCTGAGAGCATCCGCCAGTTGATTTGAGGCTCCTGCCACATGGATGGCTAGAGATCTGCCTCCAGTTGGCATCATGAGGGTCTAGATGCGGAGTGCTTCTCTGCACAGAGGCCGGGAGTGCGTGCCGCCCTGCTTATTGAGGTAGTACATAGTCGTGGCATTGTCCATCTGAACTTGCGCCACCTGACCCCAGTAGCGGCGCGAATGCTGACAGTGCTAGCTGGACTGCTCTGAGCTCCAGCAGGTTGATATGGCATCGATTCCTCGGGATCTAGAGCCCGTGGACTCTTCATTCCCCATGTGGGCACCCCAGCCTGTGAGAGCGGCATCGGTCGTAGAAGCGACCATCGGCTCGGATGACAAATGGGACCCCTTACTGCAAGTGTGCTAGGGACGGTCCACAATTGGAGAGCATCCCACATCTTCTGAGTCACAGTGACCAGCTGGTCGAGTGACCATGTCACTGCATCCACTGGCTGGCCAGCTCCCCATTGAAGGGGGTACATATGCCACTGGGCCCAACGGACCAGAGGTGCAGACTCCGCCATGTACCCCAGAAGGTGCAGGAAGTCCTGGGCAGGGTGCAAATGACCAACCAGAAATGATTGAGCAGGAGGAGGAGAGAACCTCCACCTTGTCTGTCGGGAGCCTGGCTCTGGCTCAGCAAGATTCGAGCTCTGCTCTGATGAGAGATTACTTCGAAGGTACGAGTTCCAGCTTGGTCTCGTTGACCAGGAGACAAAGTTCAATGCAGGTCTGGAGGGCCAGATCACTGAACTTCTCCACCTCCTGTCTGGAGGATCCATGGTCCAATTTTTTGGACTGCTTGTCCGAGGAGTCTGTCGGTGTCTCCTGAATTACCCGAGCACTTGAACACAGATTCAGTCACCAAACTCTTGACTGAGGTGCTCTGTGAATCCCAAAGGGAACCAATGGGTACCGCATACTTCGGGCTATTCAGGCTGATGGCGCGAGGCAGGCTGCTGCCACAGCTCCAAAGTCAGACCAACAGTGGCCTCAGCCACTGGGAAGACCTCCTCGTGAATCCCTCATTTGAGGATGTCGGTGAGGAGGTATTGACCCATTCTTAACTTGTTCTAGGGCATCCCATGTATTCAGAGATGAGACAGAGGATGCCCATGAAGAAAGTAGGGCCTTCCTCCTCCAAGGGGCAAGAATGTAGGATGGATTCAAGGAGTCTGGATAGATTGGCTGGCCACCAGAGTCACCCTCCACCCGCATAGGATGGTCAGGAGTGAGGGTGACAGATAGCCTATCTTGGGAGGCCCGATACAGGCCGAGATTCCTAGACGCACCCGAAGGAGGCTGCTTGGGTGGCGCTGCAGCACAGTCAGTGGAGGGCGGTTTGGGCCAAACCAGAAGGGTCTTGACCGCTCCACACGCGGAGGAACAGTACAGACTGGCTCCTGAGGAATAGACATTGGTCTAGAGGCGACAGCCAAGTAATGGCTGGGGTAAAGCCGGAGCCAACTTCTGGCGGACATAATCAGCTGCTGCCACATCAAATCCTCATAAGCGTTGGCGCAGTTTGCATCAAAACCTCTCCTCATCCGAGGAGGATGAGGAAGAGTGGCAGCTCGCCACATTTTGTAGCGTTGTCGCCTTCTTCGGCCTGTCGGTCAGCGGGATCTGAGATCTCGACTTAGACTGCCAGGGGACCGATGGGTGTTCCGGAAGGAGCTGGGAGAACTGCAGCTCTTTCTGGTCAGGGACTGGGACCATGGGGGGATTCACAGTGGGCTGGGTCTCCTCCTCGGTGGGTTCAGGCAGGACGGGTCCTGAGTAAGGAGTTGCCCGGCTCCCGAGCAGCGATAGTTCGGGGTTGAGAATAAGCTCGACTGGATCGTTGTCCTGCGTCTTAGTCGGCTGGGCTGGCGGGGGTACCGTGAAGCCAGCTGCGAGGCCGCAACCTTGACTGAAGTTGAGACAAAAGATTCCTGGGACTGAGATCTCGTGTGGTCCCAAGAATGTTGTCAGCGAGCGATCCTTCCTTTTGCTACTTGTTCTTCTTATGGGAGCAAGAGACATGCACACCAGGTGCCCTCTCCCTTGATAGGAGGGAGGGACTGACAGATCTCCCAAAAGGAGCCTGAGAAGGTGGAACCCAGGTTGGGCGGGACGAAGATCAGCGTGAAGAGGACCGATCTGCCCCCAAGCTGCCTCCTCTTGAAAGGCCTTGATCCGTTTCAGCTGCTCAGCAGACCCGCAGCCATGGAGACCACTCAGTGGGCTTCCTTGGATTTGACCGTGGATTCTGTTTTTCTGGTCTGCCGAATTGCAGTCGTATGAGACCATCGTCCAAAACATTTGGATGAAATGCACAACGATTTTGCACACCTGGTTGTCACGATCGTGACTCAGGCAAAAACGCATACGAGGCATGCGGGTTGGTCCAAGACGCCTTTCCGCACGGCAGCGGCAGAAACCGGCAAGGACTTGTCCTCCATCATGGTCGTGATCACAAAGCGATTCGGAGAAACTCTAATGAGCCTAAGTTTGGGTAGATCTGTAGATTCATGCGCTGAGACTAGTAACACATGAACGATAAGGAGGGACCTGACTGTTCCAGCGGAAAGGAAGATCTGGCATCATGGGGCAGAGCCGAGGATCTACCATCCGGTGGGTGGGAGGAGCCAACTTTTAGACCTTCTGGCAAGATTCTTAAATGGAAAGGACATGCCAACAAGTGTGGATAGAACAAAATATCCACAATCCTAGAACCTGTTTTCTTTATTCTCGCCAAGAATGGCAGTCATTTCCCAAAGAGAGCACTCACCCCTGTTATCAAGGAGTTGCACAAGATTGACACCATCTGCAAGCAGGCTTTTGCAGCAGCTACTTAGCATGCAGATTGCTAGCTACCAAGGGCATTTTTGCAAGTATGAGTATACCCTTTATAGCTCGCTTAAGCCTCTGGCAGAATCCCTGCCAAATTCTGAAACTAAGCAAAGATTCCATTCCAGCCTGCTCCCCAGGCACCACCTCCTTCTGCAGCCAGTATCTTCTGTCTGTCGCGCCCTCCTTACAAGGCATGGAATCATCCCTGCATATGTCTTTGGCCTCCGAGTACTCCTGCACCTGAGATTCCTGGCGGACTTGTAGCAGGTGTTGGATGTGGGCACATCACAAGTCCTGATATCGCCCCTTGAAACTGGGACATCCCTGGAGATTTCAGCAATGCAAATTTTGTCATCTCTCCGGCCAAGAGCCTATAAGCAGTGTTCAGAGACAGTCTGGAGACATCCTTTGCATGCCCTCCAGCCTTAAGGAACATCCAGCTATGGTACTGCCGCCACAGGCTCTGCAAGGGCATGGTTTCATTCTTCCTCAGAGCTTGAGATTGTACAGACTCTTGATGGGCCCTGTCAGATCAGCACATGACCGACCTCCTGAGGCTGTCTTTGCTCAGGCAGATGCCTAAGGAAGGTATTTACCACTACGTGTGCCATGATGTGCATTGCCGCACACAGGCAGCTTACAACAAACATCTGTGGGTGCAGCTAGGACAGCTCCCAGCTGCCATGCCACACTCAGTTGGGCAAGGCAGCAAAGGAATCGTGATGCCTATGAGGTGGCCTTCAGGCTGGTGAGAACTGCACTGTGTATTCAGCTGCAGCATGGCTTAGTCTTTCACGACTGGCACCTCTGGTCCAGCAAAAGCTGCTAAACGTTCACTTGCAGGAGACTGTCCTTCCCCGGCAGAGTCAGGTGAGAGCTGTCTGTGCCATCCTGCTCATGTGACACCAGAGCCTCCTCCCAACTTTCACTGGTCCTGGGTCTCCCCAAATTCATAAGAGCCCTGTCATCAGGATTTCTCCCCACGCAGAGGCCTGAGGATAAGTCTTCCTTCAGGGTGATCCAGCTCCTCCCTGTTTTGGAAAGCTTGGTACTCTGACCCATCACTATGAATCGGTGGTGAAGATGGGTTCTTAGAAGATATGAAAATCACATACTTACCATAATTGTTTGCCTTCCGAATATATTCAGCATTATTTTACACACCTGCCACTATCACCATTCAACTAAGAGCCAGGGCTGCTAGCAGCTCAAACTAAATACTTGTATCTCCTCTACCATGGTGTCTTTATATGTGGGTGTTTGTTTGGGGTAGGATGTCACGATAAAATTTCCACAATACAATAACCGTGATAAATTTATTACGATAACTGTTATACTGCGGTATAGCATAAGTCATTTTTGTACAAAGCATCAGGGAGGGTAGGCGTGGAAGTGACAGTTTTCCTGAAAATACCAAAAATTGGTTGAAAGATCTTAATACTCTGTATATATAGTGAATCAAGGTTATTATGGTATCAGAAATTGCACATGATATCAATACTATGACTTCTGATACCACGGTATACCCGTGAACCAGTACATCATGACATCCCTAAATTAGGGTCACTAGTGGTCCCCCTACCAAGAAAAAACAAATGTTGCTATCTTTCAGAAATTATTTTTCACAGTTCATTCACACTTGTGTCTTAACCAAACTGCTATGGCCTGCACTAGCAAAGTGATTTGCAACTTAGGAGAGACTGACAACAGTTGCTGACAATACCCACAAAGGTCGACATATTAAGTATGGCACATGGCCCAGCCAGTAACGATGCTCCTAACCCCCACCAGTTCTGTTTTTCCTGCCATTGACTGTGTGCCATAGGAGCAGTCCAAGTCAGTTCTACTCGCCATCAGTCATTAATCTCCTCAGTTTGACACCTTCAGTTACCCTTCTGTTTCTCTGGCACCTTTTTGTTTGTCGTGTGTGTGTGTTTTATTTGTTTGTTTTCTGTTTGCCGCCCAGCTTCTTTTTTGGCTGTCGGAATGCCAAGTTCAAGGGCAGAAGAAGAATTAGGCAGCATCCTCTGCATTGAAGTGGGTCATCTCGCTGCACTGGACCAGCATCTGTAGTGCTAGACCTGAATAGATCAGACCATGAAATGGATAGGTTCAATGCCCGCTTCACAATGGACAAATGCAACTTGGAAATCCGCATGTTAAAGTGGGCTGATTAGAGCCCACTTTTGAGGCAGACCTTACACCAGTGACAACAAGGCGAGGTCCGTGGGCCTTGCCCTGGCCCTGGCCCAGCACTGAGAAGTACCAGGAGCCTCCCTGTGATCATCTTGCTGAGACATCTGAGGTCCGGGGAGGAGTCTGGTGGAAAGAGGGTCACCTTGTGAAAAAGCTTTTCTGATGCAAAACTCTATACATTGTTGCCTTCTCCAAAAACATAATTGTATTTATTTGAAAACGCAACATACATACATATATACACATGCTGAAGCTTGCCCGTTGTCCTGTTTGACTATATTTCTCTGGAATTTTTATTTTATTTATTTATTTAGTTTTTGTTAACCGGTAGTAACTAGCCATAAAATGACTATTTTCAGTGAATGACCTAGAGAGTACAAATAAAGAGAACAGTTGAACAACAGCAACATGGGTACAATAATACAAATGAGAGAACAATACAGCAGTGCTACAAAAATACAATGGGTAGAAACAACAAAAATAATAGCAAACATCATACAGCTAATGGCAATAAGATATATAATGAGTGCAGAAACCACCGGACCCAACCTGTGGAGTGAAAAGGTTAGTAAGATAGTAAGGTTATATAGAGAGAAATGTGAGGAATGTTCCAGACATAACAAAAAGACTGACAGAAGGAAGGTCAGGGGTGGTAATTGGCAAAACAACAGTGGATGGTCAGCAGCAAGGTTAGAGAAGGAAGAGAGCTAGTAGTCAGAGATTACTTACAGAGAGAAGGAAAAATAAGGGGAGGGGAAGAGGAGACAGTCTTGGAGCTGGATTAGAGCAGGGGTGACATTACTGGTAAGTCTCAGGAGCTTCAGGTTGGGTCAAAGTATGTAGAAGCATCAGCTAAGGATAGATAATGGCGATATTCACCTTTAAATCCAAAGTGAGACTGAGACAGCGGAGGTTGAGTGGAAGAGCATTCCATAGCCTGGGAGCAGAGGATTGGAAGGCCCCTGTGCCTTTAGTTGTCTGACATCTCTGAACACAGAGCAAGGATTTGTCAACTGATCACAGGCCATGGGAAGATGGTTGAGGACCAGCAAGCGCCGCCAGCTGGGATGGTTGTTTTTCCCAGATGATCGAGTCATTAGTGATCCAAGGTAGTATTGTCTACTGGCAGAGGTGAGAGCCAATTCAGATCTTTATAAAGAAGGCAGTGATGTTTGAGTCAAAGGCGACGAAAGAGGAAATCGGCATATATTGTTATAAGTTACATCCCATTTTAGTAGGGAGGTTTATGGGCAGAGGTAAGAATAGAGGCACCATAAGTAAGGGTTAGGAGCAGAATACCTCGGCAATTGCTAATTTGGCCGAGTGTAAGCATGTAGCTCGTTTTGTAAGCTACTCCCAGTTTCGAGTTTACAGCTTTGCACAAGGACTGAATGTGAAGATTAAAATCCAGGGACTAGTCCAGCAGGATCCCAAGGTACTTGAAGGAAGTAACATTTTCAAGTGGAAATCCTCCTGGGTGAAGAACCTCCAGCAAACTAGAACAGGTCTTAATCTTCAGTGCGGAACCTAGGAGCATGGCTTTCTTTTCTTTTCATTTAGTACAAGCTTACAGTCTAGTAGCCAGTCTAAGACCTTATTGAAGTCTGAAGTAAGTGATGTGTTTATGCAGGCAGTGCTAGAAGAACTAGTATAGATGATCAGGTCATCAGCATAGAGAATAGCTGAGCAGGATTCAGGACCTCAGCTGCATTGTTGATAAAATTGAGAACAGGAGGGGCCCAAGGATGAGAGCCTGGGGCCCCAAGGTTGATAGTAGATGTGTTGGACAGGAGGAGTTAAATTTGACAGCTTGCGACCTGTTTTACAGGTAGCTACAGAACCAGTCCACAACAGAGGTGGAGAAATGGAATTTATGGAGAGTGGAGAGAAGCAGGGGATGGTCTACAAGGTCAAAAGCCTTAGTGAGGTCAATAAAGATGGCACCTGTGAGTTTTCCAGAATCCATGTTGGACAGAATATCAGTAGTTAGTTGAAGAGCCGTGGTGGTGGTGCTATGACCTTTTCTGAAACCGTGCTGGGTGTCTGAGAGGAGATTGTGGCGTGTAAGGTAGTCAATGGTCTGTGATGCAACCTAACCTAACCATTGATTAAGTAACTGTCTTTGTTTGTAACGTCATTGTTCTGTCATTGTCATAAAACCTTTGTAAATGACCACCTGTGCTCAGAGTATTTTCTGAATTAATGAATAAATAAATCCTGTGCTATGCACCAGAGCTAGTTCCCAAGTGAAGATACTCCCAAGACTCTTGATTGTTGTTGTTTTGTGTCTTTCACCTTTGTATAGATAACAATGGTTGGTGATCTCAAACATGGGCGGACAGTCCACTCGCTAGCCTGCCTTCTGACACATACAGGGTTAACCTGCGCTCGTCCTCCCAAAAACCTGAGGGATGCCTTGAGGAGATCATACATTTTGTGGCATCAAAGGGCATCAAACAGGTAAGGATGGCTGGTTGTCTAGGATTTACTATATATTGCTGCCAGTATAGTCGCAAAGTGTTTATTAAAAGCTGGATTTTTCTGTCCACCCTAATGGCGTAGCTAAGTGAGACCAGGGACTCTTGCTTGAAGTGGGTAGAGGAGCAGTGAGAATATTGTAGCGATGGCAGCAGTTAAGCCTCATGCTTTTCTTGGTTTTATCATCATCATCATAGAAACATAGAATTTGTTGTCAGATAAGGGACACCTGGCCCACCCAGTCGACCATTTTCCTACCCCCTGCATATAACGAAGACCCAGTTTGATCTGCGGCTTATCCTGTCTTCCCTACTGCTAGGATCATCATTATTCTGTTTTCCCACCCTGATGATCTTGGAGGGTGTGCTGCCAGCTTCCTTCACAGCAAGTGATGCTCCTTGGCAGGGAGCTCAGACAGGGACGAATGAGATAGATGCCTGGTAAAATTCTGCTGTGCCCCAGCAATGATGCTTACTATAGCTGTCAACATAGTCCAGATTTAAATCTATGTGCGAGCCGACCTTTTGGCGCAGCATTAGAGTTACCGCTTCTGATGCCAGCAACCCTAGTTGGAAATGAGCTCAGAACATTGGAGAGCAGGCTGCAGAGGAATTTGAGTGTCCCAGGGGATGCTCCTTTCCCTTTAGGAGGAATGCAAGACGTCTCTGTAACACCACCCCATGGTTTCCACATGGGAAGCCCATGCTAAGGATGCCTGTAGGGGAGGAGGATGATGATGTCACACCGATGATTATCTAACTTAGGGGTATCTCTTGCAGAAGGCTACACCTGTGGAACTACAGCCGCCAGGCACTAGGACCCTGCAGAAACTTTCCCTAGCTATCAGGGGCCACCCACCCTGACATCACGCATGCTATAAAATGGATGGTCCCCGCTTCCTCAGTTTTTTCCCGCTGTCAACCAATGCATATGTCAGACCTTTTGGAACACCCAGCTTCAATCGACCCCATTCTTGCTATTTCTTTTTTTTTGTTTGTTTTTTCACCTCAGTTTATTACTGTTCAGTGATTCTTCTTTTCCATTTGTCTTCTCAACCTTCTTAGTCTTCCGACCATATGACCAAGTGTGCCTGTGGAAGACAACTCTTGAAGAAAGACTGCCACTCTGCCTGTGTTCTCTGCCTTGGTAGAAGACCACGACATTGATGCCTGCTCCATCTGCTGCAGCTTCAACCAGGCAACCCAGTGCTGTTGCCAGCGGACCTTGGAAAACTTTCTGCCCCATTTAAAAGGTCGCCAGCATGGAAGGAGTTGCAGACCAGGGCTCCTCAGTCTTCCAGCCTTATCCGCTGACTCCCAGTTGTCACAATCCTAGGAAAAGTCCTCTGACAAAGTAAACACAGGGACAGGGCCGTGCCTAACGCGTCCCCTCGTCCCCTCGATCCCGCTTTGCTCGCAACACGTGTGGGCCATCCCCACCGGGGTGGTGACATCTGCCTCGCACGCCCTATTTTCTACAGGGCTACCATTGGTAACACCTCCATCTAACCTCACTTTGGCGTGCAGAGGTTCTTAAGGGTCAGATTCCTCCCGACCCTGCCGTTCCAGCCCTTATTTTGGTAGGCTCACAGTTAGGAGGCTCTCCTGGTCTGTCTTTGACCAGTGTTGGCTTAGCTGCCTCTAGGTCTTCTGTAGTTACCCATCCGCCACTGCGATGTTAGTCCCCACTCTTGGGCATTGACCTAGGCCACCTTCTGGCCTCTTCACTGTCCCTTGGGGAGACTCAAGCCAGGGACTCTTTCTTGGGTTCTAGACATATCTGGCCTCTGTCACTGGCTCACTACTGATGCTGATGCTGGTCCCTCCTCAGCCGTCACTGCTTGGCTACCCAATGCCAGTCACGGTTGACCTCCCTTCTTTACAGTCTTCCCTATGGGACTTTATGCAGGCCCATATGGTTTTCCCGCTGGGGCTGTCCTCTATGAACCCCTGATGCGGTCCCTAACCTACATCTCCCTGCGGACCCTTGACCACACACACACACTCACTCTCCTTCTGGGCATTCAGGAGAGGGGATAAATGTCACCAGACCTTCAACTCCCTGATGGGGATGCTGACTATAGAAGGTAGGGCACCACCCCTTCTCACTCTACCTCCAGCCGGACTCATCAGGCCAGGGAGGGAGACCCCAAAATCCATTCCATGATCGTCATCGTCTTCTCCCCCCATCTGTTCCTGTCGGTCCTCTGCCAGATGCAGGCGGCGATGGGTTTTGACATGGAGGGCAAGACCCCAGCAGACATCGGTTAGCTATCTACCTATGTCTGCCCGCGCCCCATTCCTTTGGTCATTCCTTCTCTGACTGAACCCTTTGAGGATGCCACCATGGCAGCTTGGCACTGCCCTAACATGGTCCCTGTCATGCTCAGGAAGGCAGACAACTCCAGCTAGCAGAAGCCATTCTTCTTGAACAGGTACAAGTTGATTTGGTGGTAATTAATGTGGCTCATGACAACAACGCAAAAGGCCAAAACATCTTAGTTCACTCCCCCAACCCCAGACAAAGATCCTTGAAATTGGACTTACTTAGGTAAGAGGACCTTTGCCTTGGCCACCCTAGCCATCAGGATCCAACTACATGGCCTATATGGTCCAGTTCCAAACTCTTCATTTGGACCAAGCCAAGGAATTGGCCAGTTCACTTCCCAACATCCTGCAAGCAGCAGCTCTTAGTCCCTTCAGTTGGGGCTGACCTCGGTCTGCATCTCAACACTCCAGCCCTCTGACATAATCAGTGCTTTGGCCCTGGCATCCATAGTCTCGTCTGCCTCGCCAGCACTCCTGGCTTTGAGTGTCTTGGTTAGTGCAGGACATTATCTATCCTGAATGCTACCTACAGGGGATACAGATTGTTTGGGGCTGTTGTGCAGCAGATCCTCGATGCCCTACAGACTTCTGTATGTACCCTAAGGTCTATCCACTCTATCTGCCACCCCTCTAGCTAAGTATGAACAATGTGTGCCCTTCGTGGGCGACCAGCCAGTCAGACCCTCAGCCAGACCTCAGAGTAAGTGACAGGTGTCCGCCCACTTTGCCTGCCCTTGCTTCCGCAGCCAGCAATAGTCCCAGAGGCAATAGTGGTGCCAGAGCTGCAGCCTTCTCCACCTCCGCCTTACTCTTTGCCCACCCCTGCCGAAAAATCAGGAGGCGGTCATCGGGGGGTCACTTCTCATTACAACGGGACAGGTGGAGGAGATGACCAACAACGGTTAGGTGTTACAACTCATAGAGCGTAGCCACACACTGGAATTTCTAGAGTGACCTCCAGAAAAACCTCGTTGTCTTTTACCCTTCAGACCACATACTGATGCTCTGGAAGGAAACTTGATCCCTGCTGCAAAAGAAGGCTGTGGAACCCATATGAGTAAACTAGCATGGCATTCTCATTTCTTCAGGTTCACCTTAGAAATGTAGATTTTGACGACAGATAAGGACCGCTTGGTCCACCTAGTCTGCCATTTCCCTACCTGTTGGATAAGCTGCAGATCCTAGTTAACCAAGCCTACTTCTTTCTTAGACCTCTGAGAGCTCATTCTGTTCATTCAGTACAAAAGTTCGGATGGTGACACTTCAGGGTCTCTTGCCCTTCTGCACCAGACAATTGGATTTGCTTCCTTGACTTGAAGATGCCTATCTGCATATCAAGGTCCATGCCTCCTACAGATAATACCTGAGGTTTCAGTTCCAGGGGAACATTTCCGATTAAGGGCCTTCCTCTGGTTTGTCCTAGCCCCTCGGGTATTTTCCAGATGCTTGGCAGTGGCGGCAGCTGCCCTCAGGTGGAAGGGCCTTTTATGTCATCCCCTACCTGGACAACTGGCTTCTCAATACCAGTCCAGGGACCACCTTCTGCAGACCCTGGAACATACCACCGCCTATTCCAGGATCTGGGGATAACTGTGAACCTACCCAAGTCAGTTCATACACAAACCCAGTGACCAGTATGGCATGCTATTGCTGCCCCACTTGACCCAGCTGGTTTGTGATTGTTTAGTCCTAGCGCAGCAACTGTGAGGTCATGAGTTAGCTGAATTTTTCCTTTTGTGTGTGTGTGCATGCAGATAACTAATAATGAAAATGTGAAACGGAACCCTAAAGAAACAGCCAGTCCAGTAGCAAATGGCAGGACTCTAGTACCTTCAGAAAGTATTCACCCACCCTTGGATTTTGTCACATTTTGTTGCGTTACTAGCAAATTTTTAATGCATGGAAATGATTTTTTTCCCCTTGATTCACAGCATACTCAACAATTTAAAGGGCAAAAATATTTTTATTGTGTAACAAAATTTATGAAACATTGAAAACTGATATATCTTGTTTACTTAAGTATTCACCCCCAAGTCAATACTTTGTAGAAGCACCTTGGCAGCAATTACAGCTTTGAGTCTTCTTAGGTATGTCTGTATCAGCTTTGCACATCTGGATTTGGAGATTTTGCTTTCCTTGCAGATTTGCTCAAGCTCTATCAAGTTGGATGGGGAGTGTCGGTGAACTCAATCTTATTAAGTCTTTCCACAGATTCTCAATGGGATTCAAGTCTGAGCTTTGACTGGGCCACTCAAAGACATTCACCTTCTTGTTCTGAAGCCACTCCAGTGTTGCTTTGGCTGTATGCTTGGGGTCGTTGTCCTGCTGGAGCGTAGAATCTTGACCCAGTCCAAGGTCTATTGCAGACTGCTGCAGGTTCTCCTCAAGGATGTGCCTGTATTGGCTCCATTCATTGTTCCCTCTATCCTGACAAGTGCCCCAGTCCTGCGCTGAAAAGCATCCCCATAACATGATGCTGCCACCACCATACTTCATGGTAGGGATGGTGTTACACAAGTGCTGAGCTGTGTTCGGTTTCGCCAGGCATAGCTCTTGCATTTAGGCCAAAGAGTTCAATTTTGTTTCATCGGACCAGAGAATCTTTGCCGTATGGTATTAGAGTCTGCCCCATGCCTTCTTGCAAACTCCAGGAATGCTATTATGTGGCCTTTTCTCAGGAGTGAGTTTCATCTAGCCACTCCCATAGAGGCTGCATCTGTGAAGTGCTGCAGAGATTGTTGTCCTCGGACAGGTTCTCCCATCTCAGCCATGGAACTCTGTAGTTCTGTCAGGGTGGTCATTGGGTTCTTGGTCACTTCCTGACCAAGGTCCTTCTTGTCAGTTGCTCAGTTTGTGAGGACGGCCTGCACTAGGAAGAGTCTGGGTGGTTCTGTAATCTTTCCATTTCCTAATGATGGACTTGACTGTGCTCCTGGGAACTTTCAAGCCTAGAAATGTTTTATACTCCTCCCCAGATCTGTGCCTCCTCACATTCTATCTGGAGTTCTCTGGACAGCTCCTTGGTCTTCATGGTAGAGTTTCTGCTCTGACATGCACTGTCAACAGTGGGACCTTATTAGACAGGTGTATTTCCTCTGAAATCAGGTCAACCATTTGAACTGACCACAGGTGGATTCCATTCAAGGAAATTGGATGCACCTGAGCTCAATTTGAGTGTCATAGCAAAGGGGTGAATACTTATCAAATCAAGACATTTCAGGTTTTTATTTTAAATTACATGTACAAAAATTCCAGAAGTTTCATTCCACTTTGACATTATAGAGTAATTTGTGTAGATCGTGACAAAAATCCCACATAAATGTATTTTAATTTGAGTTTGCAACATCACAAAATGTGACAAAATCCAAGGGGGTGAATACTTTCTGAAGGCACTGTACCTTATTAGTAAGAGCCAGTTTCTCCAGCTGGGCACATAGTGAGTAGCTGCCTTTTGCAGTATGTATCAGTTATGAATGGCAGAAGGATCGCCATTTTCTGGCAGGCACCTCTTTGCCTCACCTCCATGATACACCTGGTCCCTAGTCAGCCCCACATAGTCCCGTGGGAACCACAGGTTGTGCAACTCCAAGGCATTTGTGCATCCAGCCCTTCCCTTCATCCACCCAAGACTTTAATTTTTATTTATTTATTTATTTGATTACTGGGTAGGTGCACTGATCCAGTGGACCATTTTAGGCACAACCTGAGCCAACAGTATGGCACAATAAATGCATTCCAGAAAACAAAATTATACAGAATGCAAACAGAACAATATAAACAGCACAGTGTACAAAGTGTTGGGAGAAGTTAACATAATACACTCGTATTGCAAAGAATTGGGTGAAAGGGTTACAGTATACAAATACATTCTGAGCAAAGACAACTACAAGAGCTGGGTTGGCAGCTAAGGTAGGCGGTATAGGTAGTATGTTGAAGAAGCTTACCCTGGAGTGCATAGGTATTTTACCTCTTTCAGTATCCAGGCTTTGAAACAGTGTTTGAAAGAGCTGTGAGTGTCTGCAGACCAGAGTGGGGCAGGGAGTCCATTCCAGAGAGGAGCAACTGACTTAGCTTTGTCACCCATTACCATGGAGACTTTAGGGACTTCATAGGGGAACCGACGTATACATGCAGGCTTCTAGGAGTAGCTCTAGCCTTCAGGAAGGATGCATAAGGTGAAACACTGCCATCTCTAAGGGTGTTGTCAACGATACAGCCGGTGCATATTCAAAACTGCTGGAGAGAGTGAGCCACCTAAGCGCTGGTAAAGGCTACAGTGATGTGTAGAGTAGGATGCCAGATGTACAAATCGATATGTTATTGTAGATGGAGTTTAGACGCATGCGAGGGTCGAAGATACTGTAGAATATATGGGAGAGCAGTATTTAATGATAGGTAGTAGACACCTTGGGCAGTAGCTAAGCTGGCCTTTGCTGGTCAGGAAATATTTGAGCCGATGTGCATCCTCGAGTTTTGGTTAGCTCGATGTACAATGACGTTTACCTGCTCCATGTAGGAGAGGGAGGGGTTGAGGGTTACATCCAGGTACTTGAAATTGGGAACATTTTCTAGCTGGGCCATCTGGTGTAAGCACCGAGAGGCAGGAGCTGGGACTTGGCAATACTGGCCAGGTAAGGTTTGGACCCAAAAAGCATTGCCTTAGTTTTTAGCATTCACTAGTAGCCTACACAACAGGAACCAGTTGTGTGCCGAGCCATAGTTATGGGACAGGATAAAGGACATTTTGCCAGTGATGATGTTGTAAAGTATGAGATCATTGGCGTATAGAAGGGCTTCACAGGAGAGGCACTCAGAGGGAGGGAGTTTATAAAGATGGAGAACAGTAGCAGGCCAAGGATGGAGCTGCAGGACACCCAGTAGAAACAGGGAGGGCAGGGGAGATAGCAGGGCCAATACATACTGACTGGGATTGTCCAGAGAGATGGCTCCTATACCAGAGGAGGTCTCTGGAGAGTAGCCAAGTTGGTGGAGAGTGGAATGTAATAGAGATGACTGACCAGGTGAAAGGCTTTGGTCAGGTCCACAAACACAGCACCTGTCACTTTCCCCATGTCTGTGTTTCTGTGGACATGAACAGTAACAGAAGAAGTCTGCCATGGGATACAACATTCTGTTAGGCAAATACAACAAGCTGTGCTGAAACATATTAATGCGGCGATCAGTCAGTTGCTGTTCTAAAAGAGCCGATAGAGCTGCAGCTGAGAAATTTTGGGTAAAAATATTGAAAATTACCAAAGTTACAAGCCTGCATTGCAAAATGTAATAGGTTCATAAATTTGTTTTGTAATATTTTACACCATATTTGTCAACGTAGCTTGTTATGACTGTACCTCATGAAGAAGGCAGAAAATTTTCAACTCCTGGCCTAAAGGTGACTTTGCACAGGGACTGTGAAATCAACTGTCAAGAAGCAAAACATATTTTGAGCTGGAGTTGAAAAATAACAGCTGTTAGGTGCGGTAAAGAAATGGCTATATTAAAATGTGGGGTAAAAATATTGACTATCACCAAAATTACGAGCCTGCATTTCCAAAATTCAGCATATCCTCATAATATTTTTGTAAATATTTTTGTACTAAATTTACGACATAGCTTTCTTATGGCTCTGCCTCATGAACAAGGGCAGAAAATGGGAGGCAGTATAGCTGCAGTGGTCTAAGGCTCTGAGCTGCAAATCTGGTGACATCCAGCAGACTAGACCTGGGTTTGAAACCCACAGCTTCCACTTGCATACTGTGTGACCCTGATCAAGTCACTTAACCTTCTTGTGCTCCCAGGTCGCTCCTGTAAAAAGCTTTCAACTAGTGTGCTATACCTGGTTAAAAACAACTAACAAAAAAAAAAAAATGTTCCGCTCCTGTCTGAAAGGTGATTTCATGCAGGCACCATAAAAGCGCCTTTCAGGATGTGGGGGAAAAAAATAATTTGGACCAGGATTTGAAATCACAGCTGTCACATTAGTGAGGTACTGTAAAGATGTGGCCATGTTGTAATTTTGGGTCAGAATATTGAACATTACAAAGTTCACGAGCCTTCGCTTGCAGAATTCAGTGTAGGCTCATGATTTTGTTGTTTTTCAATATTTTTACACCATATTTCCAGCATAGCCTTCTATTGACCGCCCCCAAAAAAAAAACAATGAATAAGGACAGATAAAATTTGCAACTCCTGCCAGAAAGGTGATTTTCCATGAGGACTGCAAAATCACCTTTCAAGACAGATTTACCTAATGATGGTGCAGTTGTTCATGAGGTGGGGTCTCAAACACACACAAATAAGCACATATGCCTGGTAGTGGAGGGTCACTATCAAGATTTGTGATCGTAACACTGGAGGATTTGGCACCCCAATGTCACTGTTATGTTTTGGCGGGCAGGGGTGCTGAGAAGTAGGTCAGAGTGGGCAGAAAGAAAATAAGTGTGTGTGTGTGTATATATATGTGTATATATGTGTGTGTGTGTGTGTGTGTGTGTGTGTGTGTATATATATTTATGCAATAGGTGTGAGACCAAAAGCCATTGAATAAATCCATTTATTTCCACATATGTGGGATAAATCTAACCACTCTAGATTTATCCCACATATGTGGGATAATCAAACTGTCAATCAAAGCTTTTTGTTCACTTTTGACAAACAAATGTGAATAACTTTAAAGCGAAAAATGATAGCATAGTACTGTGAGCACGAAAAATGTTCAGGACAAAATATCTACAAAATGAGTGGTGTTTCATTTATAGATACCTTTTAGTTTTTGTATAATTAGCAAAAACAGCAAAAATCCTATTTCTAGGGACATGGATATGTTGTTCATCCACACTGTCTGGCAGGTATCCTTGCCGCTTTAAATCTTGCGGAAGGTCTTCATGCTGGCTCCTCTCACCCACCGGGTGGTAAAACTCTCGGCTCCCCCATGGCGCCAGATCTTCCTTACACGCTTGGAGCTCAGGTTCCCTCCTTAACACTCTGCGTATAAGACTGGTTTCCTAATTCTTCGGTTTTCCAATTTAAAAATTTTTGCATTACAGACTTGGTCTTCTATCCCTCGTGGCTGCGATGGACCAATCGACTCCCGGTTTTGGAGGTGCCCTTGTGGGCAGAAGATGTCTCAGACTGGATCCGCACTCCACGTGTGTCTACTGTTTAGGCCTTGAGCACAACCCGCGGGCTGCGACCTGTGCTCTTCCTTCTCAACCCTACGTCTCGAAGACCGTAAGGCCCATTTACAACTGGGGCGCCTCTGAGAAACGCTTTTCTCCGTGAAGTCAAAAGAGGCCCGGTCGGTGGTTTCAAGGGTAGCGGTTTCGGCGGATCAGCTAGAGCCGGATGATCGCCTCGAAGAGGAGGCGTGAGCCGCGATCTTCCTCGACCGCGCATTTATCCCGCTCTCCTGTGTTCCTCCACACAGCTTCATTTAAGAGCTTTGTCAGTCCCTCTCCACTAGAGGAGAGGACCAGCGTCTGCTGGACCTTCTTCTCGGTCCAAGAAGAAGACAAGGGTAAGTCCCTCCGTCCAACGCTCTTGGGAGCGGAAGGTCCTTTCCCGAGTTGTCGGCCATCGACTTGATCGATCGTTCGGCTTGACCACTGGTCTCACGGTGTCCCGTCAGGTCTGTTGAGCCGAGACTCCCGTCCGCCAGTCGAGATCTTTCGACCCGTTGGATGGGTTGTCGACCGGTGAGCGAAAATCCTCTCTCACCGGTTCCCGTGGAAGTTGAGGATCCGCAGACTTGCCAGTGCCTCCGTTCGGAGCCCTCGGGTTAACCCTCCGAGCGAGGAGGAGACAGTTCCACCCATCCCTCCCGCACGCCCCCAGAAGGCCGGGGTTCTCGGTCTCGGACTTCTTCCAGCGGTCAGCGTCCCGCCGTCATAGGCGGTCTCCGGTCGTGACACCATGACCGTAGCGCCGCCCGCTCGTCCTAAATCCTCCTCACCGGATGAGGAAGCTTCGGCGTAAATTCACACCGGCGTCGAGACCTCGTAGCAACAACTCCTTCTGACCAGGAACAAGCCGGCGTAGTCGCCTTCCAGCCATTAAGTGGCTGCGGGCCCGGCCAAAACAACCCCTCATCTTACGAGGAGCCTGTTCCCAGGCGGTTGTTGGCCAAAACCAGCTGTTCCACCAATTCCAGTGGAACCTCAGTCTCACAGCTGCTGTTTGGGGCTCCGACCAAGAACTCTCGGTCGGCTCCGGGTCTGCCCCATAGGCTGTCGGTCACCCTCACTCCGATCGCCCTCGGCAGGTGGAGGTGGCTCAGGCCGAGCAGCTCTTTCGCGGACTCTTCTGGTCCGACAGCGATTCCTCCCTTTCTCCCAGGCGAGTGGACTTGGAGTCCTCTGGAGGTCAGTCGCTGGGCGCAGCCTGCCGTTCTTCCTGGGTTTGCTCAGGCTCATCTCTCTGAGTCCACGGGATGCAGCTCGAGCCCGTATCAAGCGGGCCAAGTATCCTCTCCGGAGATATTGGACCGAGGGTTCCCTAGAGCCTTTCCTGTGGCCAAGGCCATTGTGGGCCCGGCCTTGGAGCTCTGGCAGCCCTGCTTCCTGCCCTGCGCCTTGGCCAGGATGGCCTGGAAGTATGCGGTCCCTACTGGTTCCCTGTCCGGTTTCTTGGAATATCCCTCAGCGAGGGTTAGTTACCGACAGCGTTTTCCGGTGATGCGAAGCGCTAGTGGCGATGGACAAACCTCCCGACAAGGAGTCAGAAGTTAGACTATGCTGAAGCGAAAAGTCTCGCTGCGTCCTCCCTTGGCCACGTCAGGCCAGCTCGGCCGTGCTTATGGCACACTTTCTCCCATGCCCTGTTGGGCTCCTGACGAGGTAGTCCCTCATCTCCCAGCTGACCTGCAGACCACGGTTAGGCAGGTGCAGGACCAGGGCAGGCGGTGGCCAAGCAGCAACTTCAGACTGCTCTGGACATTGGAGACTCATCGCCAGGTCAGTCGCGGCCGCAGTGGCTTCATCGCCCGTCGGTAATGGCTGAGGATATCCACCTTCACAGCAGATACCAGCACAAATTGGCGGATGTCCCTTCCTGGGGACCGACCTCTTCGGCCCTGGGTGGAAGGCCACCTCGAGAGGATCGAAAAGTCCAATGCCACTTTGGACTCGGTCTCATCCGCTCAGAGGGACAAGGGCCGCGAGACCACAACCCAAGCCCTTTCGTCCGTCCCAGCAAGGCACGTCCGGCCCAGCAGCATCAGGGCCAGCAGGCTCGCGCTTGGCATCCCAAACCCAAGCTCGCAGCTTTCTCCTCCAGGAAGCAGGGAGGTAAAGGCCCTGGAGGTCCCTCGACGGTCCTTCCTCCAAGCCTGCCCAGTGGACGGGTTGAGGGGTGTCGCCCCAACCCCGTCGCCTCACACCCAGGTGCCCCCGTGGGGCGGCTTCCACTTTCTTTCCGCCTGGTCCGTTATCACCACCAAACTGGTGGGTGTTGGAGGTGGTGGGAAAGGGCCTGCCTCTGGAGTTCGAGCAGGCCCCACCCTTCAGAACCGTCTCACCTCGGGGTCAAAGCCTCGCTGTCAGCTCGCCCGAGCCAACATCGCTCTCCTCCTCGAGAAGGAGGTGATAAGAGTGGCGGAGCCCCTCAAACCCAGGTTCGTGTCCAGGTACTTCCTGGTTCCGAAGCGGACGGGGGCTGGCACCCCATTCTCGACCTACACGATCTAAACAAGTTCCTAAGGTCTGAACCTTTAGGATGGTCACTCTGGCTCAGATAATACCATCCTTGGAACACGGCGTGTGGTTCTGCTCTGTGGACCTGCAGGACGCGTTCTTTCACGTCCCTATCCGTCCGTCACATCAGAGGTTCCTTCGCTTTCGGCGGAGGGATCCCATTCGAGTTCCAAGCCATGCCCTTCGCTTATCTCCAGCTCCAGGGTCTTCACCAAATGCATGGCAGTGGTGACAGCATTCCTGCGGCGCCAGAGGGTCGAGGTTTACCCTTACCTGCACGATTGGCTGATAGCAGCCCCTCCAGACAGGAGGTGGGAGTCCAGATCTGGCCTCCAGGTTTGCTCTCAAGGTCGGCCTCCTCATCAGAGGCCAGTCGAGACTCGAGCCGAAGCAGGTGATTCTTTTCATCCGGGGCAGGCTTCCGACTCTCTTGAGAACCAGGCAGCGGCTCCCAGCCGGACAGGGAGGGTTCTCCTCCTTTGCCCAGTCATTTCTGGTTGGAGCAGCTGCGCCTGCCGGGACTTCCTGCCTCCCTGGGTCTCATGGCGGCCTGTACCAGCGTGTTCCATTGGGCCCGCTGGAACACGCCCCCCTTCGAGAGGGGCTGGCCTAGCCGAAGTGGTCAGCGCTACGATCCATTGGACCAGCTAGTGGCGGTGACCCAGGGGATGTGGGCAGCTCTCCAGTGGTGGACGTTCCAGTTCATCTGCAGGAGGCATCCAGTTTGTCCGCCCGAGCCGACGGTCTCTATCGACGATGCCTCTCTGATGGGTTGGGTGCCCATCTGGGGAACACAGGTGCACGGCCTCTGGTCCCCGAGAGTCGATGCCACATCAACCTGCTGGAGCTCGAGCAGTCCATCCTAGCTCTCACCGCCTTTACTCCGTTTCTTCAGGGTCAATGGTCCGGGTCCAGACGGACAACACCAGCACCATGTACTATCTAAACCGCCCAGGGCGGGGCCAGCGCCATGCTTCTATGCAAGGAAACTCCGCATCTGGTCACCGTGTGCAGCCTGGAGGCGGATCTCTAGCCATTCATGTGGCAGGAGCCTCTAACACCTGGCCGATGCCTAAGCCGGATGAGGCTGCGTCCCCACGAGTGATCTCTCCTGCGGAGGTAGTACAAGATCTATTCTCCATTGGGGACACCTCAGGTGGACCTGTTTGCCTCCAGGAGAATCACGAAGCTCAGGCTGTTCCATGCCGCCCCCTCAGCAGGGGATGGCTGCAGGATGCCTTCTGAGGGCCGTGGACCCGGGCCTCTTCTACGCCTTCCCTGTTCCCTTGATGCACAAGGTGCTTCTCAAAGCAAGGAGGGACAAGGCGCAGGTGATTCTGATAGCCCCAGGCTGGCCCCGGCCAGTACTGGTACCCAGATCTCCTCAGCCTCAGCTCCAGGCTCCCGAGGCAGCTTCCCAGCTCGCCTGGACCTGCTCTCAGTCAATCAGGGAAGGTATTCCATCCGGACCTTCAATCCTTGCACCTGACCGGCCTGGTTCCTGAGCGGCTAGAGTTCCAGGCCTTGAGTCTTCCGACGAGGTCCTCAACGTAGCTGAGGCGCCCCGTAAGGAGTCGACTCAGAAAATGCTACGCCTCAAATGGAAGAAATTTTCCATTTGGTGCCAGGTCAATGGCCTGGACCCTTCCTCCTGTTCCTGGCGAGCATATTGGACTACCTTTGGTCCCTTTCTCAGCAAGAGCTTAGGTCGACGGCCCTTAAGGTGCACCCTGCAGCCATCTCTGCTTACCTGGCGAGGTCGAAGCAGTCGGTGGCTTAGGAGTAGTGGTGGTCTGGCGCTTTTCAAAGCTGCCTTGATCACATTTCCTCCAGTGCGAGAACCTCCACCTCCGTGGGCTCTACTGCTAGTATTGGCAAAGCTCATGGGCAAGCCGCTCAAACCAATGCACAGGTGTGAACTCTCTCACCTGTCGTGAAGACCGCTTCTTGGTGGCTATCACGCCAGCCAGAAGGATGGGAGAGCTCCAGGTGCTTTGCATCGAGTCTCCATACCTGGTCTTCCACAGGGACAGAGGCTGCCCTACCACCCCGAAATTCCTTCCCGGCGGTGGTGTCGGAGTTTCACCTTAACCAGGTGTTGACTCTGCCGGTGTTCTACCCCAATCACACCTCGGAGGTCAATATAGGCTCCATACTCTGGACCCTAGAAGGCGCCGCTACTATAAGGAGCGCACGGTTGAAATTCGGGAGAGGTTCGCCAGCTGTTTGTCACCTACGCTGAAGCCGCACTCTGGCAGATCTGCAGCCAAGCGGACGATAGGCAGGTGGGTCACCCCTGCATAGATCTCTGCATGCTAGGTGGGGGCATGGAGCCTCCCAGAGGAATAAGAGCTCATTCTACCTGCCATACTGCTGCATCGTGGCTGCTTCCAGGACGCCCCTATCCAGGAAATCTGCAGGGCTGCTACCTGAAGTCAGCACACACCTTCATCACCCATTACCACATCGACCTTGAGTCACGCCAGGATGCTGGTTTTGGGGCCTCGGTTCTCCAGTCTCTATTCCCTAAGTAGGGTGTGCCTTGCCTCCCTCCTCCGGAGAACTTCTAGGAGTCTGTTAGATAGTGGGATGAACAACATATCCATGTCCTAGAAATACAGGTTACTTACCTGTAACAGGAGTTCTAGGAATGGTATATGTTGTTCATCCACATGACCCACCTGACCTCCCGGCTTCGACGCACAACCTGAGCTTCCAGCGGGCCAGATCTGGCGCCATTGGGTGGAGCCGAGAGTTTTACCACCGGGTGGGTGGAGGAGCCAACTTGAAGACCTTCCGCAAGATTTAAAGCGGCAAGGATACCAACTTTAAAATGAAAAATAACATGGTACTGTGAGCACAGAAAATGTTCAGCACACAAAATATCTACAAAATGAGTGGTGTTTCATTCATAGATACCTTTTAGTTTTTTCATAATTAGCAAAAACAGTATAAAATTCAATTTTCTTTTCACTTTTTCGACAAACAAATGTGAATCACTTTAAAACTAAAAATGATAGCATAGTACTATCAGCACAAAAATGTTCAGCATGAAAATATCTACAAAATGAGTGGTGTTTCATTAATAAATACTAGTTTTTTATAATTAGCAAAAATGGCATAAAATTACATTTTGTTTCACTTTTCATCAAACAAATACGAATAACTTTAAAACACAAAAGGTAGCATGATACTGTCACAATGACATTTGTTCAGCAAGAAGTTCTCTACAAAATGAGTGGTGTTTCATTTAATAGCAACCACCTCGCTAAAGCGGACATACACCAGGAAAGTTAACGAAAGTCCCAGAAATTATAATTTAAAAAGATAAACAGTCAAAACCAAATATTCCCACTGATAAGAAGCATCCCTATTGCATAAATGAAATATACAATGGTGAGCTGTCAGATAAATAGTTATCTACACTTATGCTGTTTGACTCGGACACCTCACTCGTGGCTTACGCCACTCGTGAAGTTACCCGAGGTCAAACAGCACTTGTGTAGATAAATCATTTATCTGGCAGCTCACCATTGTATATCCTTATACACATATACACACACACACACACACACACACTTATACAGTCTCATCCACAGCAGTCATGGTGGAACACGGCACAGTCCGCCATGTCCAGGATGGCCACCAATCTTATTGCGCATGCACAGCAGAGTGCGCGCTATCTTGGACACAGCAGAGTGTGCCGTGACTGCCGTTGAGAGTAAAAAAAAAAAAGTGCAGTGCTTCGATAATGGAGACAGCGAGCAGAGTGCTTCATGCACGCGGAGGTGACTGTGTTGCAACTCCAGCATGTTGTTGGGTTGGAAGGAACTCACCAAGTCCTTTTTGATAACAAGAGGTCTGCAGGGCTGCATCCACTCAGGCCCTAAAAGAAGCTTCTGCCAGCGTTTTTGTTTTGCAGCAGGAACTAATAAGCTTTAATCTGCTAGCATATGTGTTTGTGCTTTGGGATAGTTAGGGTGATGCCCTGGTGTATTTAAATCAACAGCTTAGTGAAGGTGCTCAGTCATTAGGGCTGCAGCGGGCATAGCCTTGCAGACCTCTTGCTGTCAAAAAAGCAGGCAGTGCATTCCTTCCGACCGAACAACATGTTGTGGAGTTTAAACACAGTCGCCTCCGTGCTTGTGAAGCCTCTGCTCGCTGTCTGCATTGGCAGTGTCACTGCACTATTTTGTAGTCTGTCAGTGGTCATTCGCGGAACATGACACACTCCACTGTATCCAAGATGGCTGCCAGACCATATTGTGCATGCACAGTATGCTGCGGCGGCCATGTTGGTCACAGCGAGACTGTGTTGTGACCACTGAGTTCCTTTTGTTTTTGTACACATGCCACCTCCACCCAACCCTCACTCTCAGCACCACCATCTCCTCCCCGCCTCCCAGAAACATAACAATGACATGGAGGTGCCCAATCCCAATTAGTCAGCGATAAGTAACATAACAGTGACACTGGGGGTGCCCAATCCCCAGTGTCCTTTGACCCAATACAGGATTGCACCCACTGTCACTGTTAATTTACGATCGCGACACTAGGGATTGTATTGCAAAAAACTCTGTTAATGCATCAGTTAAGGTTCCTATTACAGCAACAAAAGTATGGAAATTTGGTGTTAGGGTTCCCAACCCTAGCACCCCATCCCATCCCAACCAACATTACCACCTCCACACACCAATAGGCATCTGAGAGTGTCTTGAGTTGTAACCCTAACGCTCATCATTATTTTGTGGAATGCGTTACAGAAATCAATACAGGCTATCGGCACAAAGGTTGAATCCATCCTTAACCAGATTTGTTGAGCAGAACAATAAAATAGAAGACGCAGTTAAAACAGCCTCAACCACCAGAATTTACTGCAATAAAGCGATGGCTGTGTCTGGCAAACTTACACAGGAGAATAGACAGCTCAGATATCATCTGGAGGCATTGAAAACTCTGAAAGGGCCTCCAATGTGTGTTTATTGTGAGCCTCCCTGAGAACTGCTGAAGGGACAACCTACTCTGTTTCCTTCAAGGATGGCTACCGGGGTCTTTGAACTTGACCTCAGAGCTCAAGGAGGAGGAGAAGCTTGTAAGAGCTTACCAGATCTCCCCTCAGTCAGCTGCAGCTTGAAACAACATGTCGAGATGACTCTTCTTGTCACTTGACCTGTGCTACTCTGGATCCATTCTTCAGGCAGCCAGGGACACTGATGGGCTGAACTTCCAGGGAGCCACAGTCCATCTCTTCCGGACTTATCCTAGGCCACCAGCACTGACGGAAGAAGTTCGTTGGGGTCAGGGCAAAACTCTGTATTCTGGGGTGACCCCTCAGTGCTGATGCCGGCAATACTCCGGTACATTGACCGACTGATACCTTATCAGTGTACTGATCCTGAGAGAGGAGAGCAGGAAAGCAGAGGTTATAGCCTTCAAATATTTTAAAATGACTTGAGTCTTTAAATACAGTATGCCCACCAGCAGCAGTTTTATCACTTATTATTATTATCACGTTATTCTTATATACTGTGCTCACTGATTTAGTTAGCAGATATGTCTCAATGGCATAGCACACAATTTCCAGCAGTAAGAAGCACAACATTAGCATACGTGGTTTTATCATTGTAGAGAAGAAACTTTTAAAACTTCCAAGCCACAGTTCTCCTCTCAAGAATTAGATAAAATGGAAAGATAGTTTTGTTGACTGCTTGTGCTAATTACTACAGCATCATTTAAAGAAATATTGTTACCGCACTGCTTGTTTAAAGATGTGTACTGATATGTAGGAACCAGGCCTAGAGCATTTTGTTATAAAATTAAATAATGCTATTTTGACTCTAGCAAGTTTGACTATATAATAATTCTGAAAACAGTGAGGACACTGTTGCTGGTGTAGTAATACCATGTCATTGAGGCACAGGTCAGGAAGCATAGGAAAATTAGGAGCAGTTTCAAATTCGCAAATTTTTCAATCATTTCAAACAAGGGATCCCAGTATCACTTCAGTTTCACACAAAATTCACATATGTTTTATAACCGCAGATATGCAAGGGGTGAGAAAAAACAAACAAGTGGCGACAGAGAGCTAGCAAGAGGCAGAGAATCTGCAAGACCCTCAGAGTGATCAGTTCCTAAGTCTCACAAGAACATCTGGTTGCGCAAACCAGACAGACAGAAGACCATAAAGGAGAGGATTGAACAGATCCTTGAGTTTAACCCTTTCTGCATAATCAAATGGGACAGGGCTTTATTCAACCCTGTCACATACCTCCTTTTTATGGTAACCTGTTTTAAAAACAGGTTTCCAAAACTTTCTATTAATTATCTTCTAACAGTAGGTTATAATCTTTACAGTTCAGTGCATGTGCAGTATAGCAGACAGTAAAGTTTAAACTCACACATTTTGTTTTAGCCTCAGAATTCTCGATTCCTGATCCATATCTTGACAGAAAATCAGCATTGTCATTCTCTTTCCCAGATTTGTGCATCACTTTAAATTTAAATGGCTGTAGTGCCAGGTACCACCGTGTGATTGTGGAATTTGTGTCCCTCATTGGTTAAGCCAACAGAAAGGATTGTGGATCTGTTATAAGTACAAAGTCAGCTCCTAGCAAATAAAACGTAGGGACTCCTTGGCCCACTTTGCCACAAGGCATTCCTTTTCAATAGTGGAGTACCACTTCTCTGTCATGCAACTTCCTACTGATATATATAATGGGATTTTCCTTCCCATCTACATGCTGACTCAAGACTGCATCTAGGCCTACCTCTACTGCATATGTCTGTAACAAAAATGATTTCTCAAAGTCTGGCTTCTTTAAACGGGGCTGAATATAATGCTGCCTTAATGGCCAAAGAGCTCATCACAGTCTGGGGTCCATTTCACGTTATTCAGGAGTAGTTTTTTGTGAGTTCAGTGAGGGAATAGCTAACTGGGCAAAGTTGCGAACAAATCTCTGTTAACTAGCCAGCCCTAAAATGGCCTGAAATGTTTTTGTTTTAGGGACGGGCTGTTCTCTACAGCTTCTGTCTTAGAAATCTCTGTTTTGACTTCTCCATTTTCAAAAACATAGCCCACTGCATGCCCAATGCACATTTGGTAGGGTTGTCAGACCTGCCTTTTTGATAGATTGGATAACTGCTTGTGGGTGTTTCAGGTGGCTTTTCCAGTCTGGACTGTGCACCACAACATCCAGGTATGCAGCACAGTAACCAGTGTGGGGAGGAAATTAGATCCATGTTCTGCTGGAATGTAGGGTGTGCCATGTAAACCAAATGGCATGGCGGTGAACTGATAGAAGGTAGATTGGGTGACTGATTGTAGGTGTTCCAGGTGGCTAGACTGTACACCACAACATCATCCAGATCACGCAGCACAGTAATCAGTGTGAGGGCATAAAATTACATCCATGTACCGCTGAATGTAGCGATAAGCCATGTAAACCAAATGGCATGGTGAACTAATAGACTCCAATAGGGGTGGCAAATGCAGTTTTGCCTCTGGATTCTTTATGTAGGGAATTTGCCATTAACCCTTGGTGAGCTTCGAGGTACTGATGTACTTGGCATTCCCCATTCTGTCCACCAAATCCTCTATCCTGGGCATAGGATAACTGTTAAATTCTGACACTTAAGTTTCCTAAAATAAAGGCACATTCTTACACCTCTCTTCTTTTTATTACAGTCACCATTGGTGATGACCAAGCACTTCTGACTCCTCTATGATACCCTGTTCTTTCATTTTTGTATTTTCTTAAACACATTTGCTCTTAACCACTCTGGTAATCTGTATGTCTTTTAAGTTGTTTGTGTTCTGTTGCTCTTCTGGACCTGGGCCAGATCCTCTAGCTTGTTAGCTTGCAAGGCATCCAGCCATTGCTGCTCCTGTCGCTGCATCTCTTCCTTGTGCCTGTAAATGTTGAATCTGTTGTTCTCTCTGCGTCTCCTCTCGTCTCTATTTCTCCTCTTGCTGTTGTACAGCTCGACCATTTGAAAAAGGTAGTATGGCTTTCAGGTTTTGTCACTGCCTGCTCTTTTTTTTTTTTTCCCATTACTGGTGCTTGGCTGTACAGTCTCTGCTTGGACTTCTGTCTCTGCTAGTTTGGCTACCATTCATCTGGTAATCACTGCAGAGCTTGTTGCTGCAGAATCCACACCTTCTATGCTTCCCTGGTACCAGGTCTAGTACCCACACACAAAACTCCTGGTTTAGAGTATAATGTGAATCCCACCTCAAACACCATCTGTCAATGAACTACATGTCAGCAAGTACAGGAAAACCAGAACGGTTTCAATATTCACAAGTAGTGTATTATTATCAATAACAGAAAAAATTGTTTAGTAGAATAGAGAACTTCTTGGAGGGGAGCGGAGCTTTAACTTTTCATAGCAAGTAGCACATTTTGCTTTAAACTTTGAGATAGCATGGTGGACTCTTCTAGCTTCTCCAGAGGTGAAGTATAAAGGACAATATTTAAGACTTAGGAACTAACCATGCAGCTCATGGGCTCATTCCCACAGCTTTAATTTGATATATTATCAAATTCTGAGTTTGTTTTACAAGAGTATCCCCAAGATGATGCATCTGTAAGCTTTGATGGTTTAAATAGAATGTATTGAGAGGAGTGGCACCCTCTCAGTTTTAAATGTAACCTGTCAAATCTGAAGCTGGTGACTAAGCTGTATGTTTGCTTTTACATAATAAACATAAAGGCCCAGATGTTAAATCTGCACAGGGCAGTGGAGTAAGCCTGGGCGCCAGAGCAACTGGGATGCACCATGGCGCAGCACCACTGAATATGGCAAGGGTGGCGGCATCACATACTGCGATGGCGCAAGCCACCGATAGGAGCCCAGGATGCGAGGTGCAGTTGCGCCAGGCGCATCACCCATGATATTCAGCCAGGGACATGCAAATGAGGCCATATTATATGCAAGGTGCAAATGGGACTATTTGCATGTCATTATGACGCCATTTGCATACCTTGCACAGGACAGCCTGGCGACTTGTGCCTGGCACCCTTCACAGCATGACGTTGGGCAGTGGAGATCCCGGGCATCCCGCCCCATAGCCGCAATCACGTGGTATACGTTAAGATATACATCCCTGGTAGTATAGTTCTCCCCAGTCATCGGCAGGCGGCAGCATTCTGCCCGCACACCGCCTGCTAGATGACAGGTACAGTATGGCTGTAAGCCCAATGGTCCCCAGTGTGGACCAATGGGCTTGCAGGGCATACTGTACTAGATAGTCCCCCTCCCACCCGATTCCCAATCAGTATAATTCTTGCCTGCCCTCAGGTCCTGTGCGGTTCTGCCGGGTTGCCACTATCATGGTAAAACCCCGTTCTGAAAATGTCTTGGTGATCCAGTGGCACCTCCCACCCACACACAGCCCTTGCCTCACCTTCCCCACCCCCATCATTGGCAGGCTACAGCATTCTGCCCTCATACCACTCGCCGAATGATAGGTACAGTATGGGCTGGAGCCTGATTGTCTCAAAGTGTGGACTAATGGGTTTGCAGGGCATACTGTAGCTTTGCCAGTCTCAAATCTATGAATGAAATAAATCACAGATTTGGGATCAATCTTAGTACAGTATGCCCAGCAAGCCCATTGGTCCACACTGGGACCAGTGGGCTTACAGCCCATACTGTACCTGCCATTTGGCAGGTGGGCTGCTGCTGCCTGCCGATGGGGGAGGGGGGCCAAGGGGCTCTGGAGGGGGGTTGTATTGATCACCAGGGGATTACACCGCGGGTCTTACGTGATCGGGTGCAATGGGGCAACTGACCATGAGGGACGGTATAATGACATTGATGCCCAACTCGGTGGGAGGGAGGACCACTAGACCACCAGGGATGGTCATGGCTTTTATTCATCGGGACGGGGGCCACTAGACTACCAGGGATGTATGTCGAATATATACCGCGCAATCGCAGCTTTACGCGGGTGGATGGTCCATTAGACCACCAGGGTTGTATGTGCTTGAGATGCTGTTCTGTAGCGGGTGGCTCATTGACAGCGGCGGCTGCTGTGTTGGCGCCTTGCACTACAGCAGCCCGCCTGTGGGTGGCCAGATTTGTCCCTACTTTTCCGGGCTCAACTTTGGGTCCTCACTATGCGGCGTAATGCAGGGTTGCGCCAGCATATCACGGACTAAATATCGGGATGAGCTGCGATATACATGGGCACGCTCTTGCATCTGCGCCATATTACGACAGATTGTGCCTCAAGCAAGATATCGGATTTGCACTGCGCCGAGCAGCACTTTCAGTATCCCTCAGGGTGAATGCGAGTTGCACCGGTGCAACCCATTTTGAATATCTGGCTCAAAGTTGGGGAAAAAATTGTTCAGTAGAACTATTTACAAAGGCAGTATGAACAGAAGACGGTCTTTCCTCTGATGGCATCTCTAATTTCAAGTTGGTCTCTGTCTCTCACTCTCTGTAGCAGAAAGTCTTTGCCTAGGAATTTAAGATACAGCCTGCTTCTCACAAATGTTCTTGCCAGTTTCTTTACAGAGCAGGCTTGCATATAGGACAATGTCCTAAGCTGGCCCCTGCTGACAGCTCTGCAAAAGAGTTTAACAAGCCTGAGGAGCTCAAATTACATTTCAGTTTAACCCCTAAATTCCAAATAACTTTTATAATCATTTCAACAATATAACTATATACATGTAAAACAAAAGGATCCCAGTATCACTTAGTTTCACACAAGATTCACATATATTTTATAATCACAGATATGCGGGGGAAGAAAAGACAGAAACGTAGAGGCGGAGAATTATGAGACCATCAGTGATCAGTTCCTGATCTCAAGAGAACATTTAGTTGCACAGCCAGACAGACAAAAGACAGGAAAGGGGAGGATTGAATAGATCATTGCATTTAACCCTTTCTGCATAACAAATGGACAGGTCCTTGCACCACAACATAACATCATGTTAAGTTAGCAGCTAAAGCTGCATTTATGCTTCACTGGTTTGGGAATGGGAAATTAACTCATTCTGTGATTTCTGCAAGTAGTATTTTATCTTACTCTCCCTCCACTGCCAATAGGAAGAATTTGACAGTATTGAAGAAGCCCTTCCAGATACAGATGTGCTGTACATGACTAGGATTCAGAAGGAGAGATTTGCCTCAAGAGGAATACCAAGCAGTAAGTAAAAAGAGAAGAAAATGGAAGCCCTTGCATGATAATTTGCTAATGAGTATTGTAACTGCCTAGATTGAGTTCACTGTCTACACAAAGGCAGTTTGCTGGGAATAGTTCGGTCACCAGAACAGTCTTAAGGTTGGCTCCTCTCGCCACCCGCTGTGTTGTTGTCTGGCTCCTTACTGTTTGATGTCATATCTTTCCGCGGAGGGTACAGGTCCCTTTCACAGCTCCTGCTGCATCACTGGATCCTCCCCATCTGTAGTTTGTGTTTTTCCTGGTTTTCCCAACCCAGGACCCCGCAGACATGAGCGTGTACATGGAGACGCACACACACGCTGGTACCGCCTCAGACCCTTCTGCCCACCCCTGGTGATCGCTGCCACCCTCTGCCTACGCTTCCATCGGGCTTCCACCTGATGGGAGCGGAACTATGGGGGCAAGCACTCATCCTCCCGGGAGAGAAGACCACCTCACGGAAGATCAGTCCTGCTCCTCTACCATGTAGCAGCCTCAAGACCTCACTCTGGTGCAGCCTCCTCCAAGCTAGGGAGAAACAGATGCTGTGGGGTTTTCTTTCTGTTTTCTCAGCCTGTGTACTGGATGGTTTTGCCTACAACCGTTTAGGTTGTTGTTCAGTACTGCAGCCAGAAGACTTATATCTTGTACTTGTTTTTCTGTTTGGCTGTTGCCTCCACTGCTCTGGACATTCGTCTTACTTCTCTGCTCCGTGCCATCTTCTACTGAGTCTGTTCTGATGCGTTCATCTTAATGCTGTCCTCCGTGCCATCTTCCACAGAGCCACAACTTATGTCCTCTGGGTGGGGTCAGGTTGGAGGGTTAACCCTGAAAACTTTATGTCTCATCTGGCGGCATCTGTGGTTAGGAAGATGACAGGACGGTGCTGATGGGCCCTTAATCTTTCAGGTACTGGGTCCAGTCCAAATGGTACCGTCCCTCCCCGTGAAAGAAGAGCATCCTCTGGGACGCTAATCCCCAGTTGGGCCTCTGACGGCTCGGGCATGTTCCCAAACCTGAGTCACCAGCATCTCGAACAGTAGCACACTGCTGCGCTGACAGGCCAGCCCAGGCATCTGCCTTCCTAACTGCACTGAGGTCCTCTGGGCTTCTTGCTGCAGCCAGGGCTGCTGTCCACCTCTCCATGTTCCTGTCCAGGTGGCTGTTAAGATCTGGTTTAAGCACCGCTAACCACTATCCTGTGCCACTTAGCCCATCCGTTAGTTCTTTTTTTTTTTTAACTGTTTGGTCCTCATTGCCTCCTTTCACCAATCTGGCAACAGACACACAGATATTTTGCAGGTTTTCTCCCTTGCCCCCGGCTTTTGCAGCTGCTCTAAGGCGTGTTGGGCATGCATGCGCCCGTGGCGCCGGCTCAGCCCCTCCACCTCCCGTGACTTTCTGCCGCCCCCTCTCCGCCCACGCTTACCCACGGAACTCTATGGGGGCGCCTAACTCACCTTACCTCCCTCGGGGAGGAGAGCTGCCCATCAGCATGCTCAATCCTGCTCCACCCTCTCCCCCATGCCAGCACCCCAACGACCCAAGGTCATTCTTTAACCCGTCACCAGCGTGACGTGAAGTGCGCCCATCACTCTGCCTTCGCGCCACCGGCCCAGCTTATCCTTAGTTCTTAAGTTGGTAGTCAGGTTTTATTATTTTATGTCCTATATCCTTTTCGATCCCTTTGGGCTAGGAATCTGTAGCCGCTTTTCTCTTGGTGTTTTTTTTTTTTTTTTTTCCCTCTCCCACTTGTTTTCTGTCCTGGCAAACAGAGCTGAGGAAAGGAGGAGTGCATCCATTACTGGCTAACCCATGTGTGCACCGTCCTACATCTTCCTGGGGTGGTGCAGCATCAGTGTCGGTCCCCTCCTAGGCTGTAAACGATTTTTCTCCCATGGGGTCCTAGTGCCTCCAACTTAGACCCATCAGTGTGACTAACTGGCGAAGATATTCTGGAAGATCAAGAATTATGGTGAGTACTAAATTTTCATTTTCATGAGCCTTAGCAGTTATGAAAGGGGCTGTGGAAACATTTGTACATTAAAAAAAAAAAAACCATCAAGATGACTTGAAGTTATGTCTGACACTTAAAGTGTTAAGTTGATATCTAGGGTACAAGCTTGATTTTTCATGTTTTTCAGTTTTGTTTTGTTTGTATTAAAAAATACTTTTTAAAATATTAATGAATTTAGGTCATTGGGTTTAGTAAAAGCAACCTGCTTTCATGAGTTAGGAACTTGTCTTTTGTTACTTGCAAAAACTCTCATGAGTATTAACCTGTCACAAAATGGGAAAACCGATATTTTTCTCATAAAAATCAAGGCAGCCTATGTTGGAATTTAAACCTGAAACTTGTGTGGTTCACAGTGTTGTAGTGTAAGGTTGGTTCTGAAAGTATTCTTTCGCTCAGAAAAAAATGTTAAGTATTAATGAAAGGGACTGAAACATGCTTTTATCACTCTTGAATATGTTGTGACTCCCAGAATCACTTTTGTAAAATACAGCCTCCTTTTTGTGACACTTGGTTTCAAAATGAGAACAATCTAGATGGTTTTGTAGGGCCCACGTTTGTAAACCTGCAGCTGTTTCATGCCACCACGAGAGAAGTTACAGAAATGGCGCGCGTGAGCGTTATGGCAGCCAGTTCATGAGAGACATTGGAAAGCAAGATACTAGTCTAGCACAGCGTGCAAAGGTGTCAGTTGTTTTCAAGTGGAAATTCATTGCAAAAAAAAAAGGCATTATTGTGTCTGTCAGGGTGAAGTATATAGCAGAAAATGACAATTAGGATCAAAAGTCAATGGGACTTGGTCATTTGGTGGTGTGGTGTCCTGGGATTTAAATGATCATGCAATGCAGTGTTGGTGTTACCCTAATATCAGCCCTGTCTTGTCACACAGTGTGAATGACACAGCAGTGCTTGCCTAGACACCGCCGGGGTAAGGGTAGGTAATGACAAATACCGCGCTGCCTGACTATTCAAACCTAAGGAACTCTACACTCATCACAGGACTGAAAAGGGAATAGTGCAGCACACACCAGAGGAGAGGTTGACGTGTGCTCTGGTGTGCTGAATTCTCTGTTCTCTTTCAGTCCTGTGCTTTTTACTGGACATGCACCCCTGAGGAGATATAGGCTGGGGTCTTTGTGTGCAGCACCACACCACCAATTTGTCAAGGTAGCAGGGACTTGACTTTAACCCACTTTGTACGCTGTGTGCTTCAACCCTAATAGTTGCATTAGCATTGTTTGTGTCTATACATACACTGTACATACAGTATATATCTTTACATATGTATGTATAAAAAGATATAGAGAACCATATACATTACATACTTTACCCATTTGTGCTAGCTTCAGCGATACTTTTATATAGTCTTCATTTTAACTCTTATTCTTGTTTCAGTGTTTTGGTCAGTTTATCCTTACACCCCACATTATGACAGTAGCCAAGCAGAAGATGGTAGTAATGCATCCTTTACCACGAGTAAATGAGATCAGGTAAGAGGTGACCATAGAAATATTTTATTTAAAAGTTGATAACCGAAAAGCACCAATGAGCAGTAACATTTCTAGTGGAGAGCCATCCAGGGTTGTGAAGATGGAGAGGGACTGGAGGGTGGCCAGTTTCTGTCTGGAGCCAAATGTCATGGCACTGTTTTATTTTGGCGTTGAGCTTGAGTTTGTTTTTCTGGAACCAGTACTGAACTCTATTAAAGTCTTCCTGAGGGGCACTGTACACTGATGGCAGAGGGCCCGGAGATGAAAATAATGATATCAGCAGTGTACACGATATATTTAAGGATTACAGACTATGGGGAGGTTGTTTATAAATAGGGAGAAAGGGTAGGACCGAGGATTGAGCCTTGGGGACACCGAGAGGATAGGGAGAGGAAGAGAGAGCATCACCTCTTTGAACTGATTTGCCTGTCATGAAGGTAAGAACGGAACCAGTTTACAGCATTCAGCAAGGCCAATCACACTAAGGTTTTGAATCAGTAGGGGTGGGAGACAGAATTGAAAGCCTTGGCAAGGACAATAAAGATGGCATCAGTAATATGGCTTTGATCCATAGCTGTGAAAATCAGATCTGTAACTCACAATAGAGAGGAAGTGGTCGAATGTTGTTTTAAAGCCAGACTGTACAAGAGATAGCATGTTGCTAGTGGCCAGGAAGAGAGGAGTGAGACAGGTCTGCAGTTTCCAGTTGCAGAAGGATCACCTCCTTGTGGAGGGATAAGACTTTGGCAGATTTCCAGGCCTTCGGGACAGCAGAGGTGGAGAGACGGGTTTAGAAATATGAGTGAGCGGGAAGTATAGCTGGGGCAGAGATGTGGAGAAGCCTGGAGTGAGACCATCAGGGCTGAACTTGGTTGAGTTAAGGGCAAGGAGGGTAGTGTAGACTTCGAGTTGTGGGAAAAGGAGGGAATTGAAGATTGAGGGCTGCCTAGGAGCATCCAAAAGGATTAAGGGGTCGGGGGATAAGGGAGTTTGATTTTCAGGAAGAGTGGATGTGGCAAAGAATTTATTAAATGACTCAGTGACTGAAGCAGGGTCAGAGACTGCAGCACCATCAACTTTGAGAACAGGGAGGCTTGATTGATAGGTGTGTCAACGAGTGAGTGGAGTACTTTCCAAAAGGAAGCTGTTGTTTGTTTATTTTGCTGCTGGTGTTGCCTAAAGTAGCTTGCAGTTGAGAGGCGGATGGCCTTAGTGCAATTGTTCCCAAGGGTTTTGTAAACTTGGAGGTCTGCTTGGGATAAGGACTTCTCGTAGTGGTACCAAGCTTTGTCCTTGGCTCTGCATTTTGCCAGCATGTCAGCAGTTATCCAGGGGCGATGAAGTCTTCTAACTCTGGATTTCTTTAGTGGACCTGGTGGTTCTTGATGGCGGAGGAATTGGCTGGAGAAAGGAGAGAGGGCAGAGTCAACATCATTGGCTGTAAAGATAGTTTGCCTGAGCAAGATCATGTTGGAGGGCACTGGCATCAAGATTGTGGAGGTGACTGGACCATGTATATTTGGGAGCAGCACGTGGAGAGCTAATCTACGTATGCAGAAAGTGGTCACTGAGGGCATGAGGTAAGATCCCAGCCGCAGTGATACGGTGGGGTGAGAGGACGACACCCAACTCGAGCAGTGTGTGATTTGGAGAGCGGGGTTTATACGAGTTGGTTCATGGATCAGATTTGTAAGATTTAGAGCTTCGATTTTAACGAGGGTGAGCTTAGAGGAGGGAGAGCCAGTCCAGGTTGAAATCCCTAGAAGTAGGAACTCGCCATTTGCCATGTGGGATGATATAAAAGTGATGATGGAGACTAGGGTGTCAGTTGTTGTTTTAGGTGGAGTATAAAGAGCCTCTATAGAGCGGGGCCAAAGAAGGGAGGAAATTTGCACTAGGATAACTTCATGTGAGGAAGTGTGGGATTCTTTGAAGGTAATAGAGCAGGGAGAGATTGTCTAATGTAGCAATGCTGCCACCTCACTTGCCTCGGTCTTGTCGGAATAAGTTGAACCGGGATAGGAGGGCAGAGTTAGGATCCTGGCTGATAGCCAGGTTTCTGTAACACAAAGAATGTTTGCTGGGTATTGGGTGATCCAGACTTTAAGATCATCCATTTTGGGGAGGAGATCATGCACTTAAATAAAAGGTGCGAATGTCCTTGGGTAAAGAAGTAAAATTCAAAGTGGTGCCTGAGTGAAATTAGCAGATACTAACTACTTGGTTTTCACCTGTGCAGCAAGCTACTGTTTTAGAAGGAATCAGTTCACAGGTTAGAATTTAATTCATTCTTCGGTAACTGAGTTAAGGCCCACTAGACACAAGTGCCTGTTTCAGGACGATCCGGGAGCACTGGCAACGTTAAGGACTTGCTCAGAGTTGCACAGTATGCAAGTGGAGGGTGTGCAGTCTAACCCAGGTCTGCTGAATGTACCAAGTTTATTTACAGCTCGTTAATCTAACCTCTAGGCTATACCAGCCACCAGGCAGAATTTTATTTGTGTCGCTTTGAATGTCATGGGTAGGGTGGATCCCAGGAAACGCTTATTCTCCATTGAAAGGGGCAAAAACTGCAGAAGAGGAGCTGAATTCCACAACTTGAAAATCCATAGGTACAGAAATGTATTTGTCCACCACCTTCCGAGTTTTGAAATAATCTTGTATATTACGTGGTAATTTATGTGGCCACTAAGAACACAGAACAAGCCCCCAATGTTACGCATATAATATTTCATTTCAGTTTTATTTTATACTGGACAGGCATGTGAGGCAATACTGCTTTCTCAAGCATCCAGTTAAAACAAAACAACAGTGGATAAATGCAAAATAATAGGAGTACAGTTTACAGAAATACACTTATAACATAGGTGGGTATATACAGTACATGATAACAGAAAATACAATTTTACAGATGTACACTAGTTACATAAGTACAAGGCAGTTGTCATGATAACGCATAGAAGTCTAGTCAAACATTAGAACATTGTATGTATAGGAACATAAATTCCTTGCAGCTTCCTCAGGGAGTGGTCTTGTTAATTTAACACAGTTCATATAAATATTTCAATGTGATTTTCAGTACACCTAATTTAAAATAATTATATATTTCTAGGACGGGATATATTGTTTAATCCACACTTTGTGGCAGGTTCCTTGCTGCTTTAAATCTTGCCAGAAGGGTCTTCAAGCTGACTGCTTCCACCCACCGGTGGTAAAACCTTTGGCTCCGCCCATGACGCCAGATCTTCCTTACCGCTTGAAGCTCAGGTTCCCTCCTTAGTGCTCTGCGCTTTAGGACTGGATCCTAATTCGGAAGTTCAGAAAATCATTTTAATATTCTCTAGACTTACGCCTTCATCTTCCTTGCAGCTGCAATGGATAAATCCCTCCCGGCTTCTGTCTGTGCCCTTGTGGGCAGAAAATGTCATGGACCGACCCACACTCCACGCAAGGCCTATTGCCTGGGTCTTGCTCATGATCTGTGGGCCTGCGATCTTTGCAAGTCTTTCACGGCTTCAGTTCTGGAAGACCGCGCTGCCTGACTCCAACTGGGGTGCCCCGAGAAACTGTACTCACTGGTAAAGTCGAAGGAGGCCTGTTGAGCAGTGTCCGAGCTGTGGTCTGTGGAGCAGCTGATCGCCTCGAGGAGGAGGCAGCTCAGGCCGCATCATCTTCTTCCTCTGCATTTATCCCACTCTCCTTGGGCTCCTCCTACATTGCTTCTTTCAGGAGCTTTGTCAGTCCCTCTCCACCAAGGGAGAAGGACCCTCGGGACACTAGAGTAGGTCAAAGAAAAAAGGAACCAAAATGTAAGTCTCACCGTCAACGTTAGATGCGGCGGAGAGATCCCTTCCCTTGCCGGACCGTCGGCTCTTGACTTAAGTCGGGGTTGCGGCTAAGGCCACTGGCTTCACGGTGTCCCGTTGGATGGGTTGTCGACTGGAGAAGCTGACAACCCTTCTTCACCGGTTCCCTGGTGGTAACCGAGACTTGCCTGTGCCGAAGTCCCCGGTCAAGGACCCTGAACCAAGGGATCATCTGGTTTCCCCACCCGCTTTGACCCACCTCGGCCCGAAGGTCTCTGTCTTGGTCCTGTTCCATGTCGGGTAGATCCCGCCAACATCGGGCGGTCTTGGCATCATGGAAAGCGGCTCCGACGTTAGTTACGCCCGGCGCTTACAAGGACTTGATGTGGCAACAACTCTTGTTGGCCGGTAATACACCGACTCCCCGATTTCTCTGGCTATTGAGTGGCTGTCGCCCGAACGACTGAAGCAACCCTCGTGGTAGTAGAGGAGCCAACCCCAGCACCAGTTGTTCATCTGAAACCAGCTGCGCTGCCCACTGTGGTGGAACTACCGCCTCCTCAACCTAAGACTGGGGCCCACCAGGATTCTCGGTCGGGTCAGGCTTGCCCCACAGGTTGTCGATCACCCTCACTCCCGATCAACCTCAGCAGGTGGTGGGTGGCTCAGCGCCCAGCAGCTGTTCGTGGACTCTCAGAGTCTGACGACTGCTCCTTGTACTCCAGGCCTCTTGACCTGGAATCTGCAGGAGGTCAGTCGGTGGACAAGAACCCATCCTCGTTCTTGGGAATCCTCGCTCATCTCAGAGTCCACTGGGATGCAGCTCGAACCCATACAGAAACGTTCAGGTATCCCTCACGGAGATACTGGACCATGGGGATTCCGCACGGAGGCCTTCCCTGTGGCTGAAGCCATTGTTGGCCCTGCCCTGGGGTCAGGGCCTGCATCTTGTCCTGCGCCTTTGGCCGGATGGCCCGCACACGCAGTCCCCACCGGTTCACCTCCGTTTCAGAGTACCCTTCATGGAGGGGCTGGTGACCAATAGCGCTTCCAGAGTTCCAGGAACGCCGAACGTGGACAAACCACCCAATAAAGAGTCCAAAAAGCTGGACTACTGGGCGGAAGGTTTATGCTGCTTCCTCCTAGATCTTCGACAGGCTAGCTCGGCTGTACTGATGGCACATTTTTCACACGCCCTTATGGGTTCCCTGGATGAGGTGATTCCTCATCTCCCGGCTGACCTTCAGACGACGGTCAAGCAGGTGTGGATCAGGGAAAGGCAGTGGTCAAGCAGCAGCTCCAAACTTCTTTGGATATCGGTGACTCTTGTGCCCGGTCAGTAGCGGCTGCAGTAGCCATGCGCCGCAGAGCTTGGCTGCGGATCTCCACCTTCACGGCGGACACCCAGCACAAGTTGGAAGACGCCCTTCCTGGGCACTGACTTGTTCGGGATGGGGTGGAGGGCCATCTCCAGAGGATCGAGAAGTCCAGTGCCACTCTGGACTCTGTCACTTCTGCCCAGAAGGACAAAGGCCATCAGCAGCAGCGTAAGCCCTTTGCCCTTCCGGTCCTGCGGCACGTCCGGCCCAGCAGCACCAGCAACAGGGCCAGCAGGCTCACACTTGGTGCCCCAAGGCCAAGTATGCCACTTCCTCCAGTAGGAAGCCTGAGAGGAAGGGTCCAGGCGGCCTCGGCCAGCCCTTCCTCCAAGCCTGCCCAGTGACGGGTTGAGGGGTGTCACCCCAACCTCAGCACTCCTCCCCAGGTTCCCTGTGGGGACAGCTCCACTTCCTTTCCGCCTGGTCCGCTATCACCACGGACTGCTGGGTGCTGGAAGTGGTCGGCAGGGCTCCTGCCTCAGAAATTCACGCAGTCCCTCCCTATCAAGCCATCACCGGGGCTCATGAGCTCTGCAGTCTCTCTGTCGGCTCATCGAGCCGACGTTGCTCTGCTCCTCCAGAATGAGGTGATCAGCCAGGTGTGATCCTCCTCCAGACACGGGTTTGTGTCCAGGTACTTCCTGGTCCCAAAGCGGACAGGGATGGCACCCCATTCTCGACCGACACAACCTGAACAAGTTCCTAAGGCCGTGCACCTTCAGGATGGTCACTCTGGCTCAGATCATTCCATCCTTGGAACTAGGTATGTGGTTCTGCTCTCTGGATCTCCAGGACGCATTCTTTCACGTCCCAATCCATCCGTCTTAGCAACAGTTCCTCCGCTCAGAGCAGAGGGATCTCTTTATGAGTTCCATGCCATGCCCTTCGGCCTTTCTTCAGCTCCCAGGGTCTTCACCAAATGCATGGCAGTGGTGACAGCATTCCTGTGGCGCCAAGGAGTCCGGGTGTACCCTACCTGGATGACTGGTTGATTGCAGCCCCTCCAGGTTGGAGGTGGAGCGGTCCAGGATCTGGCCCTCCAGATCTGCCTCAGATTGGCCTCCTGATCAGCGAGGCCAAATCGGAACTCGTGCCATCGCGAGGCGATTCAGTTCATCGGGGCAGAGCTCGACTCTCTTTGAGCCAGAGCCCGGCTCATGCAGACAGGGCCGAGGTCCTTTTCTCCTTGCCCAGTCATTTCTGGTTGGGAATTGCGCCCTGCCGGGACATCCTGCACCTTCTGGGCCCTCATGGCGACCTGCACCATTGTGGTCCTTTGGGCCCACTGGCATATGCGCCCTGCAATGGGGGCTGGCCTGTCAGTGGTCACAGTGCTCGGTCCTTGAACCAGCCGTGACCGTGACCCAGAAGATTTTGGATGACCTGCAGTGGTGACTTGTCCCAGCTCATCTGCAGGAGGTTATCCCATTTGTCCGCTCGAGCCAACGGTCACTCTAACGACCGACGCCTCTGATGGGTTGGGGTGCCCATCTGGGGATCTCTGGGCCCACAGCCTCTGGTCCCTCAGGAGTCTTGATGCCACATCAAGCTGCTGGAGCTTCGAGCAGTTCGACTAGCCCTCACTGCCTTTGCTCCGCTTTGTATGGGGTCAGGTGGTTCAGGTCCAGACGGACAACACCACAACAATGTACTGTCTCAACTGCTGAGGCGGGACGTACTCTTACCTCTGCTAGCCATCCATGTGGCAGGAGCCTCCAGCAGTCTGGCCATGCCCTCAGCCAGATAGGCGCTGCATCTCACGAGTGGACTCTCCTGCCCAAGGTAGTGCAAGACCTGTTCTCCCATTGGGGCACCCCTCAGGTGGACCTATTCACCTCAAGCATGGAACTGAGCGAGCTCGGTTAGAAGGCTCTGTCTGCTGATCTTCAAACATAAACTGTCAGATTCTTTACTCGCCTCACTGAACAGTCGCCCGGAGATTTCTCCTGCTGCTCGGTTCATTTTGTCGGTTTAAAAGTATTAATTTATCGGTTTTCAACCGAAATTATACCGCAACCGGTCGGTTCAAGCTCTGTCTGTGGTAATGTAAGTAATAGATAGGTTTTACATCTGCTTTCTCTGTGTGGAACTTAAATATTTATCGGTTCGGTTGAACCGATCAGATTGTGTTTTAAAATTGCTAGTCCTTTTTTTTTTTTGCGTTCCCGTTCTTATCGGTTCTAAAAAACGATTTCATTACGTTTTTTCTCATGACTCCGTGACACGTTGGGAACCGATAAGGAGTCTTGTTACGGATTGCCACAAACGGGCAAGTTTGGTTAGGCTGGCATTATGTCTGAGAAACCAAAAAGAAAAACAGGGCCTACTGGGTTTCAACACTGTAGTGTCAGTGGAGAAGCCTTTGCTAAGGCTAACCCTCACACCACCTGTGTCTATTGTCTGGCAAGAGGAGCCTGATTATGTAGAAATGATGGATATTCCAGAATCTAAGAGACTGTCTATTCCTCTGCATAAATCTTTTCGAAGCAGACAGTAAAAGTTTTAAAACTCCTCACACTATACCTCCTGTAGGTAAAAGGATGGACAAGAGGTATACTTTATCAGGCTCTGATACGGAGTTCCTCACACAGCAATGCAGCCATGTGGGAGTAGTGCAGGCTGCAGCCTGTGACAAGGCAAATATTCCCTAGCTTCACACCCTCCTGAGAAAGACTCCAGGAAGATTGATGCTATGGCAAAGAAACAGTACTTGGCAGCATCCTTGGGACTCAGACAGGCAAATTATATGGCTTATGCTGCTAGATACCAGAAATCCAGATGGGATACTGTGTTGGCTCTAGCAAAACAAGTCCCCGACCAGCTGGTCAGAGAGCTGGAACAGGTGGCTAGAGATGGTATTGAGGCATCTAAGGTGCAATTTCATGCTGCAGTAGACTCTAATGATGTGTCAAGAGTCATGGCTACATCTGTGGCACTTCCAGAATGGCTTGGCTCAGATGTACTACCCTGTCACAGGATACCCAGTCTAAGGCCATAGATTTTCCTGTTAGGAAACTCTCTGTTTGGGGAACAAACAGAGAATTACATGAAGAAAATGGATGAATACAGGACCACCTATAGGAGTGCACAGGCCAAGGAAAGGCAGGTCACTCCTCAGAAGCAGCTTCCCAAGGGCAGGGGCAGGCCTTTCATAGGCCTTTTACCAGTCCCAAGCCTCCTCTTCTGCTTATGCCCAGAGGGGTTCTTTAGAGGAGAGGCAGACGGGGTTCAAGCAGGCCTGCTTCCACCCTCAACCTAAAGCCCCTGCCAAGCAGGCACCCTGATGGGGTAGCCAGGGCCATTCTTCTCTACCTGTAGGGGGGAGGCTGGCTTACTTTGTCCAGGACTGGAAGTCTCTAACGTCCACACAAGTGGGTCCTGGAAGTAGTAAGTCAGGGACTGGTTCTCAGCTTCAAAAATTTCCAAAGATGAGAACCAGATCTTTCTACCTGCATCTCCATCAGAGGCACTTGCCCTAGAGGCAGAGGTCTCTACCCTGCTCGCCTCAGAGCCGTGGAAAGGGCTCCACCCTACACCAGGGCAAAGGTTTGTACTCCAGGTACTTCCTTACCCCAAAAGACAGGAGAATGGCGGCCCATCCTGGATCTCAGATACTTAAACAAGCACCTTTTAAAACCAAAGTTCAAAATGGTGACCCTGGGAATTATTTACTCCTCTCTAAGGCCAGGGACTGGCTAGCCCCTGGACCTCAAGGATGCCTATTTCCATATTCTCATCAGAAGCTCCCATCTAAAGTACCTTAGGTTTGAGCTGCCCTCATTATCAGTTCAGATCAATGCCCTTGGCCTTACCTCTGCTCCAAGGGTATTCACCAAATGCCTGGCAGTAGCAGTTGCATGCCTAAGAAGGCAAAACATTGCCATCTTTCCTTACATGGATGATTGGCTCATAGTAGGCCAGTCCCCAGAACAGGTCAGCTTACACCTTCAGGTAACTCAGCAACTGCTTACCTCCCTAGGTTTCCTTCTGAATCTCTCAAAGTCAGTTCTAGAGCCTGTCCAGCTCCTAACCTTCACAGGTGCAGAATTGAACACTCAGGAAGCCAGGGCCTTCCTCCCTCTGGACAGGACAAAGACCCTAGTCTCCCTGGCCTCCTCATTCACCCTGCAGGTCTCTCCAGCAAGGCATTTTCTGCAACCCCTAGGACACATGGCTGCTTCCCACAGCAGTAGTGCAAGGAGCAAGATTTCAGATGAGGGACACTTGGTTCCATTTGAGAGCTTTTGGTCTCAAAGAAAGGATCCTCTCACCAAGTTGATCCCAGTAACTCAACCCTGATCCCAGCCCTACACTGGTGGCAGGATCAGAGCAACCTGAGACAAGGAGTTCCTTTTGTCACTCAGTCTCACTCCTTAATCCTTACACGGATGCATCCCTCTTGGGGTGGCCTACATGGGCGACCTCACTGCCCAGGGTCTGTGGTCCCCAAGAAACTCTGCTCCACATCAACCTGTTGGAGCTCAGAGCAGTTTTGCTACCACTTCAAGCTTTCTCAAATCTGTTCAGAACAAAATTGTACAGGTCAGAACAGACAACACCACTACAATGTGGTACATCAACAAGCAAGGGGGCACTCGGTCTCGGCCTTGTGCACGAGCCATGAAGTTGTGGTCTCTGGCTTACTCCTGAACACCTCCCTACGGCAGTTCACCTCCCAGGCAAGGACAGTGTCCTGGCAGATGCTCAGCAGAATTTCTCAGGGCCATCACGAGTAGTCCCTGGATCCCTGGTTCTGGGAGTGGTGATTGCCAGATGGGGCACCTCGAGATAGATCTTTTGCAGCCCCAGACAATCACTAACTTCCTCTTTGCTGCAGGCCCCAGTCTTGGGCTCAGTCCCTCTGGATGCCTTAGTCCTCAGATGGGAAGGGAAGTTTTCTATGCCTTCCCTCCTTTCCTCTCCTGTTCAAAGTGCTAGTCAAAATCAGATCCCAATCCTGCACGGTCATTCTGATTGCCCCGATTGGAGCCAGACAACCCTGGTATCCACTCCTACTGTCCTTAGCAGTCCATCCCCCTGTCTCTTCCCAGGAATCACAATCTGTTAACCTGTGCCCAGGGACGGGTTTGGTACCGATCTCAAATCTCTCAGTCTCAAGGCCTGGTTCTTGAAGAGTTAGAGTTTGTTGACTTACACCTCTCACAAGGCATAATGGATATATTGAAGGCTTCTAGGAAGCCTTCCACCAGGCTACTTACACCTCCAAATGGAAAAGGTTTTCCATATGGTGCTCAGAAAGCATATTTCCCCAGCCTCTGCTGACTTACCCACAGTCCTGGATTATTTGGTCCATCTGAACACTTTGGAGCTGAGACCAGCTACCCTGAAAGTGCATTTGGCAGCTGTGTCTGCTTTTATTTGGCTGGTAAATCCTCTTCTTTTCAACTCACCCTGTATTTTCCAAGTTTTTAAGGGATTGCTCACACCAACCTCCATTCAGGGATCCTGCCCTGCCTGGGATCTTAATGTTTGTATTGCTCAGCTTATGCAACCCCCTTTGAGCCTTGTCTTCAGCTGAGCTTAGTACTTGACTTGGAAAACTGTGCTTGGTAGCCATCACCTCTGCCAGACGACAGGTGAATTACAAGCTTTGTCAGTGGAGCTGATTTTATCTCCTTTCACAGAGACAAGGTAGTCCTCCGGACTAATAGAAAGTTTCTGCCTAAGGTGGTTTCAGATTTCCACCTTAATCAATCTATATCTCTTCCAGTGTACTTCACTGACCATTCTTCCTCTGGTGAGAGGAGGCTGCACAGCCTAGATGTGAAGAGAGCCCTTAGTTACACATAGGAGCGCACTAAGGGTCACAGGTTTGACTCCTCCAACTGTTCCTCACTTATGGTGAGGTTGGTAAAGGAAAGCCTGCCACTAAAAGATCCATTGCCAGGTGGATTGTCTCTATATCCAGTTCTGTTACTAAAAACTGGGTAAGGTTCCTCCCTCAGGCCTGAGGGCTCACTCTACCAGAGGTACAGCTGCTTCTCTGGCTGCTGCCAGAGACATCCCTATTCTAGAGATATGTCAAGCAGCTACTTGGAAAAAGTTCACACTTTACCAAGCATTACTCCTGGACATCCAGGCTCGGAGTGATGTTCGGTTTGGCACAGCTGTTCTTCAGAGCCTATTCCCTAAGTAGGTTCTGTCCTCCTCCATGGGGTACTGCTGTGTAGTCAGCAATTGTCATAATATAGCAAGATTTCATGTTGTTTGAAGAAAAATTACTCACCTTAGTAATGTTGTTTCTTCTAATGGAGTCTTGCTATATTATGACCTCCCTCCTGCCTGCCCCTCTCAGAACCTCTGTTTTGGGATGTGGGTGGGCATTACATGTTGGCACTTTTTTATGCCACTTTGTTGTTTCACCCTTCCTTTGGGGTGAATTGGTGTTGTATTTTTCATTTCTTTTGGTCTCATGACTTGAGTCTTTGTTGGAGACCAAGAAGTGTGTGTTTATGTTAGTAGCCAGTCGGCTAGTGTAGGTTTACAGCTTCTACACAGAGCCTTAGTGACTTTTGCTCAGTAAAGATCTGACAGTGTACGTTTGAAGATCAGCAGTCAGAGCCTTCTAACCGAGCTCGCTCCAGAGTTCCATGCTTGCATGGAAAGTTAACTATTTCACCTCGCCAGTTCGAAGATAGGGACTCACTGCAATTGTCATAATATAGCAAGACTCCATTAGAAGAACAACATTACTAAGGTGAGTAATTTTTCTTCAAACACCATGAAGTCTTGCTATAATTAGGACCATTGCAGTTAGCCCCTGGCTCTGAACTGCCCCGAGAGGAAACAGTAACTCCAGAGAGATCTGAGTTCCACAGCGAGGGCGCTGTTCAAAGCTCTATCTGGTCAGTTTCAAATGAAACTGCCAGATTCTTTACTCCGTTTCACTGAACAGTCGCCCGAGATCAGCTCCTTCAGCTCTGTTCGTCTGGTTTATTCAGTTCATTTGAACCGCAAATGTTTTAAAATTACCGCGTTTCGGTTCAGAAGCTCTATCTGGTAACCGTAAGTACTAAAATTAAAGTCTGTGTGGAATTCATTATTGGTTCAGTCTGAACCGATCGGTTTGCTTATTTTGACTTTACTGACTTTAGAAGTGCGGTTCCGTTCTTATCGATTCTAAAAAACCTTTAATTTTTGGGTTTTTTCCAATACCGTGACACGGTTAGGAACCGATAAGGGTGTCTTGCCTGCACGGCCGTTTAAAGGGCAAGTTTGTTGGTTAGGCTGGCATTATGTCTGAGAAACCCAAAAGAAAATCCGGCCCACTGGGTTTCAACACTGTGATGTCTGGGGAAGCCTTTGCCAAGGCTGACCCACACCACTTGTGTCTATTGTCTGGGGCTGACCACCTCCTGTCAGACTGCCAGGTGTGAAAAATCCCTGCAGCCACCCTGGAAAAGAGATTGGGTCGGCTCAGGAACGAGAGGCCAAAAGTCCGCTGACCGCGATGGCCAGCCCGTCCAGCTCCTACTGGACCAGAGGAGTGCCCTCTGATCAGGCGTGACTTCCTCGGCAAAGGAAGGCTGGCTCAGAAGAACCAGTCAAAGTAAAAGACAAAGAAATCAGCAGGTCTGGAGTCCAATATTGTCTCTCCTACTGCTGCAGAGATAGCTAAAGCCATTCAGATTGTCCAGTCTTTGTCTCAGGGACTTGTCAACCCCCTATAGTTGGGAAACGGGGCCTGCTCAGGTCCAGTGGTTCAGGATTATGATGTTGGGGATTTTATGAACCACAGGAGGGAGGAGGACCTTGATGAGTGTATTTGTGACTGGGAAGGTCTGGAGTGCCCATAGAGCCGGACATTTCTCCAGACAGACCCTTTGAGTCTCCCCTTTGCTGTCTGAGTCCCCATCTCATTTCAGGTTTTATAAAAGGTGGCAGAAACCCTCCAGCTCCCTTTAGAGGAGGTGGATGAGCAAGAGGAGCCTGATTATGTAGAAATGATGGATATTCCAGAGTCTAGAAGGTTGTCTATTCCTTTGCATAAGTCATTTAGGAAGCAAACAACGAGATTTTAAAAATCCTCATTCTGTCCCTCCTGTAGATATAAAAATGGACAGAAGGTATACTTTATCAGGCCCTAATACAGACTTCCTCACTGAGCAGTGTAGTCATGTAGGTGTTGTTCAAGCTGCAGCCTGTGACAGATAATATTCCCTGGCCTCACATCCTCCTGATAAAGATTCCGGAAGATTGATGCCATGGGCAAAAGCAATATATGGCAGCTTCATTGGGACTCAGACAGGCTAATTATATGGCTTATGTGGCTAGATATCAGAAATCTAGGTGGGACACTATATTGCAGTTGGCCAAGCAGGCCCAGGGCCAGCTGGCTAGTGAGTTGGAACAGGTGGCTGCTGATGGCATTGAAGCCTCTAAAATTCAATTTCATACTGCTGTTGATGTTAATGATGTTTCTTCTAGGTCATGGCCACTTCTGTAGCTCTTCAGAGGTTGGCATGGCTCAGATGCACTAATCTGTCCCAAGATACCCAGTCAAAGGCTATAGATTTTCCTGTGATAGGAAATTCTCTGTTTGGGGATCAAACGGAAAATTACATGAAAAGATGGATGAATACAGAACTACCTACAAAAGTGCCCAAGCTAAGGAGAGGCATGCCACTCCTCAAAGGCATGCCCCAGGGTAGGGGCAGGCCTTACCACAGGCCTTTTACCAATTTCAGGCCTCTTCAGCCTTTGCACAGAGGGTTTTTCAGAGGCAGAGGTAGACGGGCACAGGCAGGCCCTCTCCTTCTCCTCAACCTAAAGCTGCTGCTGCTACAGACACCCTGACGGGTGTCCGGGGCCGATTCTCCTGTACCGGTGGGGGCAGGTTGGCTTATTTCAGCCAGAACTGGTTGTTCTAACTTCGACAAATGGGTTCTGGAAGTGGTAAGCCAAGGTCTGGTTCTCAACTTCAAGCAGTTTCCAAAGATGAGAGCCAGACATTTTCCCCCTCAAATCCTTCAGAAGCCCTTGCTTTGGAAGCAGAGGTTTCGTCTCTTCTGGACTGCAAAGCAGTGGAAAGGGTCTCCCTGCCATCAGGGCAAGGGCTGTACTCGAGGTACTTCCTGGCCCCAAAAAGACAGGAGATTGGCGGCCCATTCTAGATTTAAGATTCCTGAACAAGCACCTTTGAAACCAAAGTTCAAAATGTTAACTCTGGCAATGATTTTGCCTTCCTTAAGGCCAGGGACTGGCTAGCTTCCCTGGACCTCAAGGATGCCTATTTTCATATCTTAATCAGGCCTTCTCACGAAAGTACCTCCGTTCGAACTGCCCTCTGGCCACTACCAGTTCAGAGCAGTGCCCTTGGTCTCACTTCTGCTCCAAGGGTTTTCCAAAATGTCTAGCTGTGGTAGTGGCCCTTTTGAGAAGGCAAGGGTAGCTGTGTTTCCTACTTGGATGACTGGCTCATAGTGGGTCAGTCCCCAGAGCAGGTAAATCCACTTGCAAGTCACCCAGCAGCTTCTCATTTCTCTGGGATTCCTGCTGAACTTTCCAAAGTCAGTTCTCGAACCAGTTCAGGTACTAACTTTTATAGGTGCAGAGTTGAACACAAAGTCAGCCAGGGCATTTCTTCCCTCGGAAAGAGTGGACAGAATCATTGCCCTGGCATCTTCCTTTACCCTCGCGGGTCTCGACCAGCAAGGCACTTTCTGCAACTCCTAGGGCACATGGCCACTTCCACAGCTGTCGTGCAAGGAGCAAGATTTCAGATGAGGGACATCCAGTTCCACTTGAGGTCCTACTGGTCTCAAAGGAAGGACCCCTTACCAAATTAGTCCCAGTGACCAAAACCCTGATCCTAGCCCTTCAGTGGTGGCAGGATCAAGCAACCAACCCAGGGGTCCCATTCTTACCCGTTCTTCTCCCTCACCCTCACCACGGATGCCTCCCTGTTAGGGTGGGGCTCACTGGGCGACCTTTCCACTCAAGAGTGTGGTCCCCTCAGGAATCTCTGCTCCACATCAACCTGTTGGAACTCAGAGCTGTTTTCTTAGCTCTCCAAGTTTTTTCAGATACTGTCCAGAACAAGGTAGTCCAAGTCAGGACAGACAACACCACAACAATGTGGTACATCAACAGCAAGGGGCACCTGGTCTTCAGCCTTGTGCACGAAGCAATGAAGTTGTGGTCCCTGGCTTACTCCTGAACACCTCCTGATAGCAGTTCACCTTCCAGGGAAGGACAATGTCCCGCGGATGCCCTCAGCAGGATTTTCAGGGCCATCACGAATGGGCTCTGAATCCTCAGGTGCTGGGGTCAGTCTTTGCCAGGTGGGGCACCCCACAGATGGATCTTTTCGAGCCCCAGACAACCACCAACTTCTCTCTGTTTTGTTGCAGGCCTCCAGTGCTGGGATCAGTCCCTCTGGACGCCTTTCAGTTGAATTGGGAAGGGAGTTCCTGTATGCCTTCCCCCTTCCCTCCTCTTCAGGGTACTGGTAAAGATCAGAACTCAGCCCTGCAAAGTGATTCTGATTGCTCTAGACTGGGCCAGGCAGCCCTGGTACCCTCTTCTCCTGTCCCTCACATTTCACCCTCCCTGACCTTGCCCAGGACCCACGACCTGCTGACCTGTGCACAGGGAGAGTGTGGTATCCGGACCTCAGTTCCTCCACCTCAAGGCCTGGTTCTTGAGGAGCTAGAATTTGCTGATTTACACCTTCTCAAGGTGTCTTGGATATTTTGAAGGCTTCTAGGAAGCCTTCCACTAGAGCCACTTATAATTCCAAGTGGAAGAGGTTTTCCTTCTGGTGTTCTGAGAGGCAGATTGTACCAGAATCTGCTGACTTGGCTATTTTATTGGACTACTTGGTCCACTTAAATTCACTAGATCTCAAACCAGCTACTTTGAGGGTTCATTTGGCAGCTGTTTCTGTTTTTGTTTCTGCAGAAACCAGTTTCCCTCTCCTCTCACCCTGTGTTTTCCAAGTTTTTCAAGGGGTACTTCACACTAACCCTCCTTTTGGGAACCAGCTCCTGCCTGGGACCTGAATGTTTGCATTGCTCAGCTAATGCAACCCCTTTGAGCCTCTATCTTGGCCAGATCTCAAGTTTTTAACTTGAAGACTGTTTTCTAGTGGCTATCACTTCTGCTAGGCGTATAAGTGAATTACAAGCCTTGTCAGTAGAAAAGGTTTCTTTCCACAGAGATAAAGTGGTCCTCAGGACTAACAGAAAGTTTTACCTAAGGTGGTTTCAGATTTTCATCTTAACCAATCCATCTCTCTCCCAGTATTTTTTACTGAGCATTCTTCCTCGGGTGAGAGGAGATTGCACAGTTTGGACATCAAAAGAGCTCTTAGTTACTATTTGGAACGCATTAAGGGTCATAGGTTCGAATCCTCCAACTCTTCCTTACCTATGGAGAAGTGGGTAAGGAGACCGGCTACTAGGAGGACAATCGCAAGGTGGATTGTCTCTTGTATCCAGTTCTGTTACCAAAACTAGGTAAGAACCTCCCTCAGGACTGAGGGCTCACTCCACCAGGGGTACAGCTGCATCTCTAGCGGCAGCTAGAGATATTCCTATTTAGAAATTTGTCAAGCTGCTACCTGGAAGACAGTCCACACTTTCACCAAGCATTATTCTCTGGACGTCCAGTCCAGGAGAGATGCTCGTTTGGCACAGCTGTGCTTCAGAGCCTATTCCTAAGTAGGTTCTGGCCTCCTCCATGGAGGTACTGCTGTATAATCTGCAGTGGTCCTAATTATAGCAAGACTTCATGGTGTTTGAAGAAAAATTACTCACCTTAGTAATTGCTTTTCTTCTCATGAGTCTTGCTATGATAGGACAACCCCCCTCCTACCCTCTCAGAATTCCTACTTGGGTATGGGTTGCTTAATTTGGTGCAAGCACTGTGTCATGCCATTTAGCCTTTCTAGTTCCTCCTTGTTTCATTTGGGTTAGGAACTAGGTAATTCTGTTTTTGTTAGTGTAGATGGCCCCTCTCTGGACTTGGAGTCTTTGGGGAGGGGCCTATTAGTGCTTGTCAGGGTGATCCTAACAATAATAGGTATATTGTTTTTATTCTGTGTTTGTTGTTGTTGTGTTTTGTTGTTCTACTACTAGTAGGTAGCCAATGGCTAGTGTAGGGCTTTTTCCACACAGACTTCTATGTTAGTTTAGCCGTAAAGAACCTGGCAGTTTCATTTGGAAACAGATAGATGACTTGAACAGCGCCACCAGCTGTGGAACTCAGATCTCTCTGGAGTTAACTGTTTCCTCTCCGGGGCAGTTCAGAGCCAGGGGCTAACTGCAATGGTCCTAATATAGCAAGACTCCATGAGAAGAAAAGCAATTACTAAGGTGAGTAATTTTTCTTCCTGTCCATTGGCTAGTATTTTGGGCTACCTGTGGTAACTTTGTCAGCTAGGACTTAGGTCGGCGACCCTTGGTGCACCTGGCAGCCATCTCTGCTTACTGGGTGTGGGCCAGCAAAACAGTCGGTGACACAGGAGAAAGTGGTCTGGTGCTTTTCCAAAGGCTTAGATCACATATCCCCTCCAGTGAGAACTTCTGCCTCTGTAGGATCTGCTGCTTGTATTGGCTAAGCTCATGGGCAAGCCATTCGAACAGTTGCACAGGTGTGACATCTCTCACCTGTCGTAAGACTGCCTTCTTGGTGGCTATTACGCCAGCCAGAAGGATGGGAGAGCTTCGATGCTTTCCATAGAGTCTCCTTATCTGGTCTTCCACAGGGACAAGGTTGTCCTTCGCCCCACAGGTTCCTGCCGAAGGTGGTGTCGGAGTTTCACCTTGACCAGGTATTGACTCTGCTGGTGTTCTACCCCAGTCACACCTCGGAGGCTGAATATAGGCTCCATTCTTTGGACCCTAGAAGGGCGCCTATTATAAGGAGCGGGCAGCTGAAGTTCAGGAGAGGTTCGCCAGTTGTTTGTCACCTATGCTGAAGCCGCACCTGGCAGACCTGCAGCCAAACGGACGATAAGCAGGTGGGTCACCTCCCATAGATCTCTGCTATAGGTTGGTGGGCATGGAGCCTCCCAAGGGATAAGAGCTCATTCTACCTGCCATACCGCTGCTTCGTGGCTGCTTCTAGGACGCCCCTGTCCAGGAAATCTGCAGGGCTGCTACCTGGAAGTCAGCACACACCTTTATTTCCCATTACCACATTGACCTAGAGTCGCGCCGGATGCTGATTTTGGGACCTCAGTTCTCCATTCCTTATTTCCCAAGTAGGGGTGCGCGCTTTGCCTCCCTCCTCCTCCCGGAGAACTGCTAGAGTCTGCCACAAAGTGTGGATTGAACAACATATCCACGTCTTTAGAAATACAGGTTACTCACCTGTAACAGAGTTCTAGGAGTGGTGTATGTTGTTCATCCACATGACCCACCGACCTCCCAGCTTCGATGCAACCTGGCTTCCAGCGGCTAGATCTGGCATCTTGGGGCGGAGCCGAGGATTTTACCACCTGGTTGGTTGGGAGGAGCCAGCTTGAAGACCTTCCGCAAGATTTAAAGCAGCAAGGAACCTGCCACAAAGTGTGGATGAACAACATATACCACTCCTAGAACTCCTGTTACAGGTGAGTAACCTGTATTTTAAGAGCACCTTTCTCAGTGCTGCAGACAAGCAAGAGGAAGTTGCCTTTATGGGAGTTCCTCATGGCACCTAAATTTCTAAAATACCGCACCCCAGTAACATAAGGGATCATAATTTACCCTTGAGGGACTAGCCACATGGTCCCTTTCCACTTCCTGATAATCCGCTCCACCCCATGCTCTGACTTTTGTGACATCTTTGTTAAAGAGAGCACAGGGCACGCTGAATTCAACTATGTGGACCGTGATTTTCAGATACTGTTTTCAGCCATTTAAGTAGACATCAGGTGAAACTGAAACCAGAGGTCAGCTGGCAAGGCTCTTGTTAGTTGACCTCTGGCTCCCAGTGTCACCTAATGTCCTCTAAATGACCAAAACAGTGTTTGGAAATCATGCTACGTAGACTTGAATGCAGCACTCCCATTCTGTCCCTGTAAGGGGAAAAACACAAAATGTTGGAGCACAGGGCAGAGTGGCTGTCAGAAAGTGGAAAGCGATATGAGGCTAGCCTCTTGGTAGGGGCAAATTACGATCCCTTCCTGGTGAGAGGGGGGATTTTAAAGAACCTAAACAAGTGCCACAGAGGACCTCCCATCAGAGTAAGGGAGTCGCTCTCCTCTTTTGTTTCGTGCATGGCTAGTAGCTGTTCATGTTCAAAACTGCTTCCAGCTCGATCATCTGGAGGAAAGCAGCTTTGTGGCAGCATTCTATAGTCATGCTGCAGTAGTGACATCACTACTGTAGCACAACTGTATTCTAGTCATGGATTTCATGCAGAACAACATATTTTCTTCGAGGATATCTCTTCTATTAGGTCACACCTTTGAAACTATACCCATGTCAGCTTAGGACCTCACAGAAACTTCTGCTAGCTGGAGGCTGCCCATGACGACATCATCATGCATCTTTTCCCACCATCAGTCATACTTATGGCACCTGTTGAAGGAAATGTCAGCTAGCTGTTGCTGTTTAGTCTTTATTTAAACAAAGTGTTTTCTCGTCTCTGCATGCCGCCAAAATCGAAAGATGCTTTATTTTGGTACGGTGAGTGTGGAGATAAAATTCACAAAGAAGTTACCCACACAGTTTGTGCGTGCTGTTTGAGCTCGTTTCTGATATGAGACTTGTGAGATCTGGTAGGGCTTCAACCAAGCAACACTGCGGCGCCATAAGAAAGCTGTAGAAAATTTCCTCTCCAAAACCAATAGCGGCCATGGAGAAGGAGCAAGTCCAAAATCTGTGTCACCATCCACGCTGCCAAGACACAGCTGCCAGGGTCAAAGGACTGGAACAGGAAAAGTCATTGTCATGGGCCTCTTGGTGTGGCTACAAGCACAGAGACAGAAATCTACTCTCCTGGTGAAATTGAGACACAGTAATCCTATAGTGTTATCACCGGCTCCAGCAGTGTTGATGTGATGGGCAAGCGCTTACAGTATATGCCTCTGCCTCACTGGGCCTTGCAATCGCCAGTTACCAGGCCTATATGACTAGGTATCAGAACAGCCTGTGGGAAGCTCTAAAACTGAAGCCAGGCTTTGCCTGAGGACTCTGCAAAGAATGTATTACTTAAACTTTTAACTTGGGGTTGTGGTTGGCAAACATTTGCTACGCTCAGCCTATGATGTTTCTGATGCTTCTGTCAGACTTGGTGCTTCAAGCATCTGTATGAGACACTGTTCTGGTCTTAAAGTTGTTGGTTTTGTTAATGATGTGTACAGCAAACAACTTTAAATGTCACCTTTATGGATAAAATTTTGGTTATTATGTTAAAGAGGCACTTTGGGTCTTTAAACATCCAAAATGATTTTCAGTTCTGTCAAGTTCTTTATCCCATCCCTTCTAGGGGATGTGGGAGGGGTCCTTTCATCAGCCTGTTGTCAAAGATGGTTATGCCTGCCATCACCAAAACCGAGGAAGGAGGTGCGCCTTGCCCAGGACCCCTCATCCCACGTGTCTAGAATCCGTGTGGTGACTCTGCCCCAACCGGTTTTATATGACCTCTTCAGACTATACCCCTACTTCCAGCGGTAGTTGGGGGTGACACACAATCTCCCTTCACCTATACCAATGGTGGGAGATATACAATGGATGAATGGGTCCTGAGATAATAGCAAAGGAGCATGTTCTGAGCTGCTGGAAAACCCTCCAGATCATTCTCCACTTTCTTCTTGTTATTCTCGGGACATTTATTGATGATATTTATATGCTGACCCCTACCTTCCCCGGTCGCACCTGAAACGAGCCTTGGCTCAGTGTGCCTTTCCGGTTACCAACTTTCAATAAATAAACATTTGTCCTTCATGAAGAAAGAAGTGCAGTCATTATCCCAACAACATGCTATAGAGCCATTTCCTCCACTGGTACACTTAAGGCAGTGATTCCCCAGAATGTTTCTCAAGCTGAGCTCCTCCTTCCACCTGGGTGGATATAACCCCCAACTCCACCCTCATGACATCTCAAGGAAACCTAGAAAGTGATGGCAGAAGGGGTCATGCGGCCCATGTAGTCTGCCCATAATCCTACTCCTTTCTGCCCAGGGGCCCAAAAGAGGCGGAAATAGGGAGCTGGTGGTCTTTGCCCATGCCCTCCAGAGCTGCCCAGTGACAGTTCAGGGCTTGCCTGCTCCCACCTGTCCAGTCCCTGACCCAGCTCCCTCAGGGGGCCGCGTCACCATTTATGGCCACTGGTCTTTCATTACTATGGACAAGTGGGTTCTTGAGGTGGTTGGCTGATCGCTGCCCCTAGACTCACGGATCTCCCACCTTATCAATCCCAAGCTCTCGGAGTCCTCACCTCACAGGGCATGCTGTCTTCCCTACAGGAGGGTGTCGTGCAGCTACTTGCAAAGGGGCTGTAGCCCATGTCCCAGATGCCCTGGCAAGCCAGGAGTACGTGTCCATGTGCCTACTGGTCCTGAAATAGATGGAGAATTGACACCCATACTGGATATGCACCATCTCAATTTGTACATGCAGAAGTGCAAGTTCCAGATGGGAACTGTGAACTAGATCATACTATCCTTGGAGCAGGGCATGTGGTTCTGCTCCCTGGACCTCCAGGATGTGTTCATCCCACATCAGTCTTTCCGTCCCCACTAGCGTACCTCTGGTTTTGTGCAGATGGGGTTCTATATCGGTTCCAGGTCATGCCCTTGACCTCTAGTCCATGCACAGGATCTTCACCAGATGCATGGCACTGATGGCAGCTCCCCTAGGGGCAAGGGCATCCGGTATATCCCTACCTGGGTGAGTGGCTGATTGCCAGGCCATCCAAGGTGAGGTATCTGGACCTTCAGACCTGCAGAGCCTGGGTCCTGGTCAGCCTGGCCAAGTTCAAACTGATCCTCACAGATGATTCACTTCATTGGATGAGAGCTAGACTCCTGAGGGTCAAGGCTTGCCTCGTGCAGACCAGGCACTAGATCTTATCTCCTTTGCCCGATCATTTCAGGTTGGGCACTAGCACTGTGCCCAGGACTCTTGCAGCCGCTAGGTACACACGAACACACATACAAAACAGCCAGCAGATACAGGCCTTATAGTCTATCGAGTCTGCTCGAATGCGCAGCTAGTATCCTCACATTGCAGCTGTCCCTCCCCTCAACTTGTCCCTCCCCTTTAAAACTGCCCACTGTCTTACAGGATACCATCTCCTCAGGCAGAGTGTTCCACTTACAAGCCACCCTTGTGTGAATAAGTGCCTTGTCATTTTTCTCCTGAATCTTCACCTCATCGCAAGAGACCATGCCCCTCGGGTGTCTCCCATCCTCAACTTAAATATCTCTCCATACCAGTCTTGTTTACACTTCGTATATGTATTTAAGTTGTCCTGGTCATATCACCCTCAATCTCACCTAACCTCCTTGGAGTACACATTAAACTCCCTTAGCCTTCCTATTAGGGTTTGTCTTCCAACCCTGGATCATCTTTGTCCCTCTCCACCTACCCCTCCAGTAATCTAGCATCCTTCTTCAAATATGGCGCCAGTACTGCACACAGTTCTCCAAGTGTGGCCTCACTAACAGCCTGTACAGAGGCAGGATCACCTCCGCCTTCTGGATGTGATTCCTCTAGAAATACACCCCAGCATCCTTTTGGCTTTAGCTGCTGCCTTCCTGCATTGTGCTGAGTTGTTAATTTGCCCTGTTATCACCCCAAGATCCTTCTTCTCAGTAGTGGCTAATTGTATAACCCCCAAACTGGATAGCACCTCCTTGTTCTTGCTCGAAGTGCATAACTTTGCACTTCTTAGCATTGAACACCAACTGCTGAATGTCTCCAGTTTAGCCAAATCATGCGGCAACCCTGCCACCCTACTGTGTCATCCACCACCGCTCCGATCTTGGTGTCATCTGCAAACTGATCTTATTTTTAATGCCATGCAAGATGTCTGCTATGAAGATACCAAACACCAGGCCCAGTACAGAGCCCTCTGGTACCCTGCTTGTCACAGTCCTTGGAGTTGGGAGATCTGTCTTCGAGGGTGGAGCTCTTGCAGCAGGTAATACTATTAGGACTTCAGGCGCCAGGACCCCACAGAAAACTTGTAGCTAGCAGTCTGAGGCAGGGGACCCACTTCGGCGCCAGACGTGGTATAAAGGGTAGTCCCTGAGCCACCCCAGTTCTTTCCCCACCGCCGTCCTGTGTATTTCGCCCACTTAACACATCTCTTAGCAGTCAACAGCCTTCAAACGTTAGAATCAGTCGCTCTCCTTAGAACTTCAGTCAATCACCTTGTTTATGTCTTCCTCACCACCGCTGCAAAAGTCAAAGTGTGCCTGCAGGAAGTAGATCCCGCCAAAGACTGCCACGTAGCCTGCCTCCTCTGCCTAGACCCAGAACACCAACCCGACGCCTGCACACACTGCCAGAAATTTAACAAAAGACTGTTGCCAGAAAGGCCCATGCTCTCAAGACATTCCTCCTGGAGAAGAAACTTATGGCCATGCAGCGACTTTCAGGCAGCTCATACCTCCCGCAGGATTCCCCACCAAGGCCAGGTCTTCGGGGCATCACCACAAGGATAAGGATTGCCAGGTCTGAATCCCACTTCAGGTCACCAGCGAAGCAGGTGCTGTCTTCATCTTCCTCTTGTAAGAGATCTGGTTCGGTTCTGGCTCAGCCATCCTAACCCTCCTCCTCAATAAGTCCAGCCCCACCTCTTCCCAGGGCAAACACCAGAGTCTGCCTTATCGGGCACCACTCTTTTCTGGCTTATCAACCTCTCAAATCCTCAGGGTCTACCCAGGAAAACCTGCCGTGGGCCTCAGACCAGCCCAGCTCTTTGGAGAAGCGAAAGGGCAGAAGAACCCTCCGGTAGGCGGGAGGTTATCCGGCTCAGACTCCTCCCCCAGGCTAAGGTCGCCTTCCTCAGATGAGCATAAACCTAGCTGTCGCTGACCCCATCATCCTGCTCCCTGATGCCAGACACGGGCTGTCGCCAGACGAGGACCAGCTATCCGCCTTCTTCCGAGGGACCAGACGCCTGATAAGGCCACACCAGACGAGAGCGATACCAGGCACCAGTCTCCTGACACTGGGGTCCCAGACCCGACGCCTGTTGGGCCAGAACCCCAGATGCCTGCTCCTAAGGACCCGACGCCGCCCCTGAGGACGCCCAGGTTGCAGAAATTGGTAACCTGTTCACCACTTGGTGGAATACTGTGAAAGGGACCGCCTAGATCGTCCCCCAGACACTGTCCCTCCACCACCACCTATGGGGCCCCCCAGGATCTCAGGGAATCAGGGTGAGCACCCAAGTCCACATCCCAAGGGAAGAGGGAGAAACAACCTTCATCTCCATCTCCTTCCTCTCCTCCTGCTACGTTCCCTCGAAAGAGGATGACGAGGATTCTGATTTTTGTGGACGGAAATTCCTTTCTCCCCTCCCCGGAACCTAAGGACTCTCCTAGGTCACCTCAGATGATCCTCCTTCTTGGACATCATGCAGCACATTCAGTCCATATATGAGTGGGACACAGAGGACCTGGACCCAGAGAGCAAGCACCTGGCCAAGTTTCATGGGGAGAAGGAGCCCCAAACCCTTGGTGATTCCACCATTTGTGGAACCATTCCAAGATGTCACACGCCTGACCTGGAAGACTCCATCTTCCATTCCGTGGTCCCTAGGAAGCAGACAGACTCTACAAGCCCCTGAGTCTGATCCTTTCCTAGCAGAACAGCCTAAGGCCAATTCGTTGGTCCTCACAGCTGCTCACACGCAGGGGTCTCAACCCAGACATTTGAGTTCCCAACCCACCGACCCAGTCTCTAAGAAATTTGATTCATGGGGTCACAAGGTCTTCCTCGGCAACTGGGGCCATCAGGTCGTTGAACTTTATGGCCCATATGATCACATATCAGCAGTCATTGTGGAGTAAGACTGTGGACCTCGTGGAAGCTCTGCCTGACTCGAATCCAAGCAAGAGATCCTAGCATGTGACCAGTCGGGACTGGATGTGGACAAGCACGCTCTCCAGTGTTCCTATGACGTCAGAGACATGGCCACCAGGGCAGCCGCCCGAATTTGTATGAGACGACAGTCTTGGCTCAGGCTCACAGGATTCCAGCCGACTTGCAAGAGTCCATCTTGGATGCCCCTTTTCAGGGTCCTGTTTTGTTTGGCCCTGAAGTCAAACAAATGGTGAAACAACTGCAGGAGTCAGAGAGGAGCGGTGACCGGCGTCCACCGCATGTACAAACCCAGCCTCAAGAACCCGCCGCACCCTTTTCGTAGGGGTCAAGGACAGGCGAGGTGAGCAAGCAATCCCACAGCAGGATTCAAAGGGCACAGGCACCCTGCCTCCCAAGGTTCCTAGGGCCCCAAGCAGCCCAAAATTCCTAGGGCCCAGGCACCCACTACCCTCTTCAGCCTGACTCCTCTGCCACCCTCTCCTCTAGCGGACAGGCAGAGTGAGAAGGTGAGGAGGGCGGTTTGCTTTACCCGCTCAAATGGTCCAGTGTCACGGCAGACCAATGGGTTCTGGATACCATTCAGAAAGGGTACAGGTAGAGTTCACCTCTATCCCGCCCAGATGACCCCCCAAATATGTCCTGTTGTCCGCCAGAGTACAGCCTCCGCCTAGAAAGCGGAGATCCAACAGCTCCTAGAGAAAAGAGCCATTCAAAGAGTCCACAAGCCCAGAAAGGGAGAGGTTATTATCCGTTTATTCCTTGTCTCAAAGAAAACAGGAGTCCTTTGTCCCATTCTGGACCTGAGCCAGCTCAACCTCTCAGTGAAATACCAGAGGTTTCAATGGTCACCCTGGCAAGCCTCTTCCCCTACATGCATATCAAGGTCCTGGAGTCCCACAGAAAGTTTCTTCAATTCAGCTTCAGAGACAGGCACTACCAATTCAGGGTTCTACCCTTCAGCCTTTCCTCAGCCCCCAGGGTCTTCACCAAATGCCTAGCGGTGGTAGCAGTGGCTCTCTGAAGGAGTGGCCTCTTCGTCTACCCCTACCTGGATGATCGGCTACTCTCCACTCAGTTGGAGAAGGAGCTCCTAATCGCCCTAAGAGAGACGCAGGCTCCTTTTTCCTCCCTGGCCATTACGGTAATTGGCCAAGTCGCACCCTGGCCGACACAGCTGCAATTCATTGGTTCTATCCTGGACACCGGACAGGGAGAGCTTTCTGCCTCCAGACAGGGCAGAGCACCTTCAGGGTTTGGCCAGCGGGCTCCAAAAGAACCCCTCTTCCCTTGCCCTGGTGGTCCTGCAGCTGTTGGGACCCCTGGCAGCGGCCATCGCCACAGTTCCCTTAGCCAGACTCCATATGAGGACTCTTCAGTGGCACTTCAGGGGTCATTGGGACTCATCGGTGGACGATCTGATCTCCAATCCAGATCTCTCGAGCGGTTCATCGTCTCTGGAATGGTGGCTCTCTGTCAGGTTGGGAGGGCTCATTTAGGGTATCACAGGACCCGGAGTCTTGGACTGTCACAGAGAGCTCTCTACATATCAATGTTCTGGAAATGAGAGCAGTATTGAATGCACTAACTGAACTGCATTCAGAGACCAGCTTCACCGGTCCTCTTCTGGTGCAGACAGACTGACAATACACCACTAGTCTTCTACATCAACAAACAAGGGGAACTCACTCATACACCCCTTTGCAGGGGGACCATGACAGTATGGGATTGGGCAGATGCGACACCAATTGGACCTCATCGCGAGTTCATCTGCCCGGGGTCCAGAACGTCCTCGCCGACAGTCTGGTGCTCTACTCTCAGAACCACGAGTGGGAACTTCGCATCCTCAAGCAACACCAAACTGCACGATTTTTGCTTGCTCACTTCAGGGCCTGGTGTTTTCTGGCGAGACACATTGTCCCTGTCCTGGACAGAGAAGTTCCTCACGTCTTAGCTCCTTTCCCCTCATTCAGAGAGTGCTGCTCAAATTGCAGTCAGAGGGAGCCAGAATGATATTGTTGGCTCCTCTATGGCCTCATCAGATCTGGCAACTATCTCTGGAGCCCCTAGTTCAGCTGCCACTCTCTACCCACTTGCTCTCATAAGAACAGGACTCTCGTCCATCCTGCTCTTTAATATCTTCACCTGCATGCTTTTGCTCCTGCAGTCCCAGGGAAGAGAGACTAGGAGTGTCAAACAGGGTGGCTGAAATTCTGGTTGCAGCGAGGAAGTCTTCCACTAGAGCCACATACGCCTGAAATGGAAACGCTTCTGTCTGTTGGCTTCCTTGCATTAGATCCCTTGGGTTGTCCAATTAGGTATGTGCTAGAGTATCTCCATCACCTTCTGGACTTAGGATTGAGTTGCTCATCCATCAAGGTGTACATTTGTGCGGTCTCCGATATGACCCGATAGGAGACAAATCTCTGACACAGCTTAATGTCTGCAAACTTTCTTTGAGGGTATTACACATCAGGCCTCCCAAGAGGGACATCGTTCCTCCTTGGGATCTTCTTTGTACTGGAGAAACTCACCCTTCCTTCCTTTGAGCCAGTAGCTTCTTGTGAGCTGCCTGCCTCTCATGTAAACCCTCCTCTTGGTAGCCATTACCTCTGCTCGAAGGGTTTCTGAGCTCCAGGCTCTGATGTGTAAAGAACCTTACATAGCCTTTCACAGGGACACGGTGAATCTCACGAGGATCCCTAAGTTTATGCAAGGTGGTGTCCGATTGACCTTAACTAGGACATCAACCTTCCGGTATACTATCCGGAATTTACTAATGAAGGTGAAGCACTGTTGCACATTTTGGATGTTCACAGTATTTTGAGGTATTACCTCCACAGGACTCGCCCTCAAGACAGTCGGACCAGTTGTTCATCTCTTTCGCTAAGTGAATGCTGGGAGCTCCTGTTTCTAGCAGACACTAGCCCGTTGGCTAGTACAGTGTATCTCATTCTGTTATCAGCACCATGACAGACCTCTTCTGGTGCTGTTACGGCCATTCCACCAGAATGGTGGCATCTTCCTTGCAGCCCTCAAGAACGCCTCTTCAGCTGACATTTGTGTTGCTGCCACGTGGACTTCAGTCCACACCTTCATCAGGCACTACCGCCTGGACATTGCATCCAGAAGGGCGCGGGTTTTGAACTAGCAGTCCTGCAGGGCCTTCTCTGTAGATGCTTTTCATTAGCTGTTTTTCAGCATATTTCCCACCACCCTATCAGACCTGGGCCCATTCTTGGGTACTGCTTGGACTCAGTCCTAATGGTATTACCTGCTGCAAGAGCTCCACCTCAAAAGACAGATAGTACAGTTACGTAAGAATGTACTGTAACAGTAGATCTCTAGAGGCGCTCTTGCAGCAGGTGGCTTTCCCACCCTCCATCCCCAGGATAGTTTTTGTTGGGTATCTTATCACCAGACCATGGTAGAGAATTCCTGCTCAGTTCTCCAAGTTTGTTTCTAGCCATGTCTCCAGGGGAGAACTGAGTTACGCCAGGGGACCGCCCTTTATACTCGCATTCTCCGGCGGAGCCGACGCTGGGTCGGTCCCCTGCCTCACACTGCTAGCTACAAGTTTTCCTTGGGGTCCTGACGGCTTCAATCCTAATGGTATTACCTGCTGCAAGAGCTCCTCTCAAGATCTACTGTTACAGTAAGTTCTTACATAACTGTACTTTCCCTCCCACCACTATCCTCTGTTGCCTCCCTGTAGCCAGTTCTCGATCCAGTTCACCATCTTTGTCCCTGCCCCAGGTATTTCAGCTTACTAACCAGCCTCCCATGTGGCAATTGAATCAAACGCCTTGCTGAAGTCCAGATACAGGCAGTGTTGTGTGTTACTTTTTCTATTATTCTATTTCTTTAGAAACTAGTCAGAAGCTCTGTGCAGTCACTAGTGTGATGGAGAAGTACTAGAAAAGTAATACACCTGACAGTTAATTATTTCATTTATACAAAACAATGCAAAAATAAAAAACTATAACAGATGACATTTATTTGAAAGTAATAGATTAGTTACTAATTACTTTCAAATGTCATGAGTTAGTTACGTGAGTACTTTTGTGTAAAAAACATAAGTAATGGTAACTGTAAGGTGTATTACTTTTCCAGTACTTCCATCCTTGCTAGTGACTGCACAGAGCTTTCTGGAACAAGGTTCCAAAAGTAATAGAAAAAGTAACTTACCAACACTGGATATAGGACATCCGCTGCATGGCCCCTGTCCAGTTCCCAGTCACCCAGTCATAACATTCATCTAGGTTGGTCTGACGGGATCTGCCAGGAGACAAACCCATGTTGCTTTCTGTCCTGGAGTCCATTATCTTTCAGAAAGTTTACCAACCTCTCCTTCAGGATTGTCTCCTTTAACTTTCCCACAATGGATGTGAGGTTTACTGGTCTATGGTTGCCGGTTCATCCTTGGAACCATTTTTGTTTGGGGCACCACATGCACAACCCCCAGTCCTGTGGTTTGCTCCGTGTCCAGGGAGGTATTGAACAGGTCTATCAGTGACTCCACCAGGCCTCTGCATCTTGCATCAGTGTAATCCGTGCAGTGGGACTTTGGTCCATCGGTGGTCCCAGTGCCTTGGACACTTAGACCATCCAGTCACAGTGACATGGCAGATGTAGGCTGCTATCCAGTGGTCGCCTGATCCTCAGAACATCTTGAGGTAGAGATCCTGTTTGTCTGCCCAGAGCCGACAGTCACTCTTGAGGCAGATGCGCCTCTGGTAGGATGGGAGCACACTTGGGCACCCCAGAGCCCACGGGTTCTGGTCACCCAGATAGTCCCATCACCACTTCAGCCTGTTGAACTCCATGCAGTGCAACTGGCACTGACGGAATTTGCTCTTTGGTCAGGGTAAGGTCATCATGCAAGTCCCGATGATTGTCTTTGTCCGAAATGTATTAGTGCAAGTCCAGATGGACAACACTACAACCATGTTGTACCTGAATAAGCAGGGTGTCATGCACTCCTTCCCATGTGTGAGTTTGGGGCAGACTTATTTCCTCCCTCCTCCCCCAAGCAAGGGGAATTTAGAACAAGGCCTCGGCAACACTGACACTGGTCCCAGTTTACGAAGAGCCAGCACCAAAAGTGGCACTGTGGCCAGAACTGAATCGAGCACCAGGTTGTCTCCTGCATGAGAGTGGCATCAGGATAGGCCCCAAGAGGTGTAAGCACAATGCCTACCCCAGTGATCCAGCCAACATCAAAGGGACCAGCAAAGGTGCAGCGACCAGTCCCATTGCAGTGACACTGAATGGATGTGCGGCAGTAGAACAGAAGTTGGGCAGCTGTTGCCAGGCAAATGCTCTACCCGGCTTGAAGGCTCCACCGCAGCTCCAGTGCCATTGGCCCCAAAGGGCCAGGGACTGGGTCCGCAGGCAGGGGTAAACGAAGCCAGACACTTCACCTACTGCTCCATAAGAGCCAAGTGGTGAAACTGCCCACCGGAGTCCCCACTAAGAGACAGATACTCCAGGCCCAGGACCTCAACCTGCCATGAACTGAAACCCTTAGCAACGCTGATCGTGCCGGTGAGGGCCTTCTGCTTTGGGAGACTAAGGAAATCGCAGCAGACCTCGCAGTGTGTGACTCCAGCAGTATCACTATCTTACTTCAAGAGGAAGCTCTTGCAGGTAACACAAGTAAGACTGACGCTACCTGGCGGCGCTTCCCGCAATTTTTTCTTCCAGCAGTACCGACATGGGAATGCCCCCTACCGACGCCTGCTCCACCACCCACGCTACACCCTATATACTGTAAGAGAGGAGCGTTCCCACGTGCTTCGTTACTTCTCGCAGTACCGATCGCTCTCTTTCCTTCCTTCACTGCTTTCATAGTAGTTTTATTGCATCTATGTCATCTTCCTCCAAGGAGCATGTCAACAAGTGCTCCTATGGGAGCACAATATCCCCTAAAGACAGCCATTCAGCATGTCTCTTCTCGTGTGGCCTGACCATGACACCGGCGCCTGCCCCCATTGTCAGGCCTTCAACTCCCGAAGCATATCCGGCATCAGAAGTCTCTCTCCGCCTTTTCAGTGGAGTCTAAACTGGCCGTGATGGAACGCGCCTGGGTGGGGGATCCACCATCCCGCCAAGCACTACAAACACCTGGAGCACCAGGAGAAAGAGAGGTCCCACCAGGCCCAGGTCCTCAGGCTCGAAGTCTGGGTTGTGGGGTGTGATTCCTGCCTCACGACCCTCAAATGCGTCTCACGAGATCTACCACGGCCAAGTCCTCAGGGACTACCCTCCAACCTCTGAAGGTGCATCTGCCCACTGAGAAGGCTGTCTTGCTGGGCACAGGTAAGCCTCCTCCTGCCTGTAGCCTCCCTTCTAAGGCAGACTCCCGGAGCCGAGCAAGGCCTCCAGGTCTTCAGCCGGCCGGCCTTGTCCTTGCCGCTGAAATCTAAAGATTCAGACCGCCCAGTTGAAAAAATCTAAACAGAAGTCTGACTGTCCCAAGGCTCCCGCCTCTGAGGGATGCCCGCCTGGCTCAAAGGACAAGCGGACACTGGACCGACATCCACCCTTTTGCCCTCCGCCATCACTCCAGCGAGGCTATACCCGCCGTCAAAGTCCTCCCGACGCTGGTCCACCTGATGATGGGGGCTGACGCCACCCCAGATCTACGCTGCTTCATCGACACAAGGATAAGGGTTCTGACCAGACGCCGGTACCCTCCCGACAACTGTGCTAGTACAGGCTTCAGTGCTCCTTCGCCTGGTTCCCCTAAATTGAACATTTCGCAGGTTAGAAGCTCTTTCTCCTACTGGTGAGACGCAGTGAAACGCGACCAGCGGGCACCTCCTTCCACGCCACTCCGTTCCAGTGCTTGATGCCTCGGATCCATCTGACCAAGAGGCAAGGAAGGAGCCAGCACCCAAGAAACATAAAGACAAGAGACGAGGAGGACCAGGTCCAACAGATCTTACTTAGAGAAACAGCTCTTGCAGCAGGTTACACCATTTGGACCGGCGCAGGCGCCAGGACCCCACAGAAAATTCTAGCTAGCAGTATCCAGCGGAGGACCGCCTCGACATCGGCCCTCCCAACATCAGGCATCACATAAAGGGGCAGTTCCCCAGCATCCCCAGTTGTTTTCCTGCTGTCTACTCGCCAGCATCGGCCTCAGGGACACCTGCATCAATGAACTCACGCGTGAAATCTTTTACTTCTTTAATATAATCCATGTCTGCTTCTCCTACCCTCTTCTTTCTAAGGACACCCTCTTAAGTGTGCTTACAGCAAGTAGATCCCCTTCACGACCATCGCTCGGCCAGTGTGAGGTGTCTGGGCCCGGAGCATGATACCCAGGCCTGCTCAGTCTGCAAACAGTTTAATAGCAAAACCCAGATCTGCCGCCAGAAGGCCCTTCTGGGGTTCCTTCTGAGGAGAAATGGAGAAAGACCTTCCTCCATAGGGGAATCTTCCCACAAGACAAGGAAACTCCGGGACAAGCATCGGACTAGGGTAGGTCAAGGATCCCCAGCCGGGCCTCTGAGTCCAGAGCCAGCTCCAGCTCTACACAGTCCAACCGTTCTCCGTCCAGGGCCTCTCCCAGCCACTCCCCATTAAGGTAAGGTCTTCAGGGGCTCTCGGCCTCTCTACAACTGCTTAAGACTACTGGGGCACCCGACTCCGCCTCCCGTCCGGATTTCTCAGACCAGCACAGGAAGTCTTCCTCCAAGTCCAGTGGCACCTCAGACCGATGTCGGGACACCGACCTCAGGTCCGCCTCCCAGCCTCCTAAGGTCCCCAAAGGAAGACCACAGAGCTGATGGCCCTCAGTCGGACATCTGAGTCAAAGAAGGCCCAACCCAGCAGCTGCTAAACTGACTGCCTAACTGACACCAGTAGTACCAACACCAGTTGACACCGGATGTCAAGGGTCCTCGGGAGAAGAGGATCTTATTTCGAGATACAGCTCTTGCAGCAGGTTACACCATTAGACTGAAGCTGGCAGGCGCCAGGACCCCACTTGAAATTTTTCTAATAGTAGTTTTCAGCGGGACCGTCCGATGTCGGTCCCGCCTGCTGTCGGGCGAGGCATATAAGGAGGAGGTCCACCCATAATCCTCAGTTCTTTCTCCTGCCGCCAACTCACCAGTATCAGCCTCTATGTTCTCTTTTCTAGCGCATTTGCCACACTAACAGAACTGAAGAATTTCGCTCTTTTTGGCTCTGCTCAACTGATTTCCTCTCCAACTCCATCTTTAGAGGTCACCACTGAAGTGCGCCTCGGCAAACAGATCCTCTCAAGGATCCCCATTCTGCCCCAAAGCTGCCTAGGCCCGACCACAACACCAAGGCCTGCTCCTTTGCTAGAGTTTTAACAGCCGCACTCAGGATCCGCCATCAGAAGGCACTTCAAGCATTTCTCTTAGAAGAGAAGCTAAAAGCATGGACCAGGAACCTTCCTCCCGGAGAGAATCTTCAAGCAAATCCCATAAACACCGGACAAGCACTGGGAAAAGGCGAGGTCCAGGTCTCCTACACGGGCCTCGGACCTCAAGCTCCGGCTCTAAATCGGACCACTCTCCCTCCAGGGCTCGGTCGCAGCCTCCCGGTCCAGGTCAGGTCCTCCAGCGGTTCTTCATTGCTCCAGCCTTTGAAGACTTTGAGGCCCTTGGCTTCTTCAACACCTTCCAAGGCCTCTTCAAAGTCGGGTGAGTGCCACAGATCCTCCTCCCGTCACCAGGATACCAGCTCCTGGTCAGTCTCCCAACCACCCCAAGGTCTGGATCAGGCACCCCGAAATTCAGGACCTGACGCCCTCAAACGGACGCCAGACCCAACGCCGGTCAAGCACCCTTGGCGCCACAGGAGCCGATGACACTGAGACGCCCATTGCCGCCAGGTGTTTCGCCAGGTCCACAGACGTCGGGCAGGGGACCAACGTCCACTACCCTGGAGCGGAAGACCGACTCCGCCGCCAGCGGACGCTGGTCGGAGAGGCCCTACAGAGGAGGACACCACACAGCCCAAGACCAGGCGGGCAACATCAAGGATGCCGGGCTTCCACGGAACCCTCCCTGGAGCGGGAGACCCCAGGGAACCGACCCGACCCAGGCGACAGGCCACCAGTGCCAGGTCTGTCATCAGGCATGAACCTTGCAGAGGTAAAGGAGTCTTTACCTTTTGGTGGGACACCATCAAGAAGGATGTGGTCCCTGCACGTCCGCCCTCCTACTAATCCTCCTACTCCTTCACCGCCACGCCCCATCCTCCACCTAAGAGGCCCTGTGAGACCACCTCCATCCCCAAGGAGCAAACTCCACCTCCTAGGGGTAGATCTTCCGACAGGAGAAGGCCTTCCTCTAGATCCTCCGGGTCACCCAGCCCCAGAAGACCCAGACGACGCTGGTACACTCAGTCGGGAGGAGTCCAGGTCGGATACGCCAGAGTATTCCAGATCACCTTCTCCTCTCAGAGTTCCCTCTCCTGACCCACACGACCTACCCAGGACTCCTCCGGATGATCCCTCCTTCGCTGAGATCATGAGGCACATCCAGGAGAACATGGAGTGGGATGCTGAGGAGCTTGACTCGAGCGACAACGCCTTGCCTGCAACCTTCAGCAAAAGACCCAAGCCTGTGGTAGTGCCGCCTTGGTGGATACCTTCATGGACGCCACCAAGGCTGTGTGAAATGTCCGCATTCCAGTCCCACGGTGTCAAGAAGGCTGACCGCCTGTACAAGGCCCCTAGGGAGGACCAGTATTTGACGAACCACCCACTGGCTGATTGCCTGGTCAACACTGCTTCACGTGACCGGTCTCAGAGACCACAGCATATGAGCACTCAGCCACCGGACCAGGAATCCAAGCAATTGGATGCTCTGGGAAGAGCTGCCGTCGCAGCTGCTACTTGGCCCATCAGGTCACTGAACTATCTGACCCATATGGTTCAGTTCCAGAATGCCCTGTGGGAACAGGGCCAGGACCTGATTGAAAAGCTTCCGATGGTGACCAAAAGCGGAGCTCTTAAACCTCCTCCGCACTGGGTCAGATGTGGGACCCAAGTGCTCAGAGCCGATATGATTCTCATGGACTCTTCAGCCAGAGCTGCAGCCTCAGGCATGTGTCTCCGGAGACATTCTTGGCTCCATGTTTCCAGATTTACCCGACATCCAGAAAACATTCTAGACATCCCATATAACGGTGAAGTCCTGTTTAGTGAAGCCTCTGAGAGAGTTATCACCTAACCCAGGACACAGGGAAGGCAGTCGATCTGTACAGCTATGTACAGATCTAGGCCCAGTTCCTTTGTAGGAACCAGAGCCATTTTCGTGGGCAGCTACAAAGACAACAGCAACATTCCAGCCAGCAGCAGAGGGGCACGTCTCACGCAAGGCCCAGGCCAAGTCGCTGCAGGGCAGAGGCCAGCGATTCTCAAAGTCGGCCCAGCCCACAGGGACAAACGCTGCCACAGCATGACTCCTTCCCGGCCCCGCCTCCCTCAGGATCAACGGGCAAAGAAAGTCGGGGTCGTGATCGCACGCCACCTTCCAGGGTGGCAATCGATCACCACCGACAGGTGGGTTCTACAGCTGGTCAAAAGGGCCATTACATAGAGTTTGTAGGCAGCCCTCCCCGAGACCTCCCTGCTTTCATGTTGTCTGGTCGGCATGCCCCTGCTCATACTAGCAGGAAGTGCTACGCTTCTGGAAAATGAAGCCTTGGAGCACGTGCACGAGGAACCAGAGAGGACTAGGGTACTATTCTCACTTCTTCCTGGTTCCAAAGAAAACAGGGACCTACGTCCAATACTGGACCTCAGCGACCTCAATCTTTTGTCGCATTTGCCTCGCATGGTGACCCTCCCGGGCCTAATTCCCATGCTGAAGTAGGGTGCCTTTCTGGCGTCCCTGGACATGCAGGATGCCTACCTGCACATTCCTGTCGCTCAGGCGCACCAGAGGTTCCTGCGCTTTGAGTTTCAGGGCCGCCATTATCATTTCGAGCTCTTCCTCGGGCTGTCATGCACCTCGGTATTCACAAAGTGCATGGCGGTCGTGGCTGCGCCTCTGAGGAGACAGGGCCACTACGTGTTCCCCTACCTGGACGATTGGTTTCTCATGGCGCCTCCCGAGGCCTTGATGTCTGCCATCCACTGCACCCAGTCTCTGTTAGAGAATTTGGGCATTCTCATCAATTAAGAGAAGTCACGCCTGGTTCCGTCCCCAGACGCTGCAATTCATTGGAGCAGTTCTGACACCGTCAGAGGGAAAGCTTTCCTTCCCACGGACAGAGCGGAACACATCAGATCCTCATCAAGGAGTTATCGCTAAGAAGACCATCCTTTGCCTGCTTGGACACATGGCTACGGCCATTGCAACAGTCCCGCTAGCCCGCTCTCCGCATGCGGATAACCCAGTGGATGTTACGGTACAATGGGACCGAGGCAAGACCATCTGCAGCACCCAGTCCAAATCACGAGGACCGAATTGAGATTGGCAATGGTGGCTTTATCCAGGGAACCTCTTCGCGGGAGTCCCCTTTACAGCGCTGTCCTCGACTGTGACTCTCCACAGACGCCTCAGGGCTCGGGTGGGAGCACATCTCGATGGTGTTCGGTCTCAGGGCCTGTGGATAGCTCCAGGAGTCTCATCTCCACATAAACGTATTAGAGATGAGAGCAGTCCTTTACGCTCTGCAGGCCTTCCAATCTGAGATTCCACCAGGTACACTTCTGTTACAAAGAGACAACTGTGTGGTGATGTATTACCTCAACAAACAAGGAGGCACCCACTCCTACCCACTTTGCAGGGAGGCCATGAGAGTGTGGGATTGGTCTGCAGCACAGCGAAACCTTACTGCAGTTCATGTTCCCGAGTGGACAACGCCATCGCAGACAGCCTGAGCCGCACTCAGGCCAGAGTCCATGAGTGGGAACTACTCCAGGAGGTGGCAGAAGATCTGTTTCACAGATGGGGTACTCCAGACTTGGACCCTTCGCGCCCCATACAATGCAAAACTGCCCAATTTTTGCTCGCTAGATCCAGGACCTGGTGTTTTCTGGTGAGACGCGTGTCCCTCTCCTGAGCGGGCAGATTCTTATGCCTTTCCTCCTTTCCTTTGATCCAGAGAGTTCTTTAAAACTTTGCAGGAGCAAGGACGCTTATCTTGATCGCACCCTTCTGGCCCAGACAGATTTGGTTCCTCTCTGCACCAGCTATCCGGGAACCTCCAGTGCCTTTGTCAGTCAGCTCCCATCTACTGTCTCGGGCGGGTTCTTTAGTCCATCCGGACTTACGCTCACTGAACCTGCACGCTTGGCTCCTAGAGACATAGCCATGATGCGGTACGGGTCTCGCAAGAAGTGGCAGATGTGCTTTCTGCCGCCAGAAACCAGCTACCATCGCAACCCCACGCCATGAAATGGCACAGGTTCTGCTTTGTGGCTCAGGCGCGGTTTCCCGCCTTTGGACTGTCCAGAGAAGCTGGTACTGGACTACCTGCTTCCGTGTTCCACTCCGGCCTGGCTTACCTCACATTCAAGTGCACCTTGTGCCATTTCACCCCACCATGTCCCCGTAGGCCTCCAATTAAGGATACAATCCCTCCATGGGACTTACCTTTGTCCTGAGCAGCTCACGCTGCCACCTTTTGAACCAGCCGCAGATTAAGTAGCTACGCTTTCCTCTTGGAAAACGTTATTTTAGTTGCGGTTACTTCTGCCAGAAGAATTTCAGAAATGCACGCCTTATGTGCAAAGAGCCTTATTTGGTTTTCCACCAGGAGAGGTCATCCTCAGGACTAACCCAAAATTTTTGCCTAAGGTGGTCTCAGCTCTCACCCTTAATCAGGACATCGATCTACCAGTCTATTTTTCCAAATACTCTAATCAAAGAGAAGCCCTTCTGCATACCTTGGATGTGCATAGATGCCTCAGATATTACCTGACCAGAACCAAACAGCACCGATAGTCGGACCAACTTTTCGTCTCCTTTGCCCACAGGATGTCGGGAGCTCCTGTCTCTAAGCAGTCACTATCTAGGTGGCTCATCCAGTGCATTACTTTCTGTTGTCAAAAGCGAACAAACCCTTACCAGGCACAGTCAAGGGTCATTCCACTAGAGGGTGGCTATTTCCTTTGTGGCGTTGAAGAACGTCTCCACTTCAGCTATTTGTGCTGCAGCTACTTGAGCTCTGTGCATACCTTTATCAGGCATTGCAGTCTGACATTGCATCGAGGTGAAGAGCGGGGTCTGGCCCAGCTGTCCTTCAGGGATTTCTGTCCTAGGCTTGAGATATCTCGAGGTCTCTACCTTCCTCCTCCCGATGGTGCATGATTGCCATTACTGCTTGGTAATCAGTCCTAATGGTGTAACCTGCTGCAAGAGCTGTGTCTCTATAAGATAGTACAGTTACATAAGAACTTATCGTAACAGTAGATCTTCGAGAACAGCTCTTGCAGCAGGTCCTTTCCTCCCACCATCCCTGCTGGAGGTAGGTCATAGTCAGGCTTCCATCTCATAAGATGGGACATTTCCTATTGCCTTGTTTTGCCATCTGATTGTGGATCCTTGGTCCCCTTCTGATGTCATCCAGTGGCCAGGAGTCTCCGGCGGAGAACTGAGGATTATGGGGGACCGCCTCCTTATGTACTACGCCCGATGTCGGGCGGGACCGACGGCCGGAGGCAGGACCGACGCCGGAGGTGTCCCCGCTGAAGACTGCTAGCTAGAAAATTTGGTGGGTCCTGGCGCCGCCGCTTCAGTCCTAATGGTGTAACCTGCTGCAAGAGCTGTTCTCGAAGATCTACTGTTACGGTAAGTTCTACGTAACTGTACTTACCGTGCCATTGGGACAAACAGACAGGCAACACGGAGGACGCCGCCTACCCAGGGAGCCGCTGCTGGACTCTGCGGTTCCCCAGGACCCGACACCTGATCCTGGTGACAGACCCACATCGACGCCTGGCCGTCATCAGGGATGAATATACAGGAGGTTAAAGACCAGTTCACCTTCTAGTGGGAGACCATAAAGAAGGATGTGGTCCCTCAAGCCTCCTCCACCTCCTCTTCGAGGCGCTTGAAGGTTCAAGACCCCTGACCCCTAAGGAGTGAACCCCGCCTCCTAGGAGCAGATCTAGGGAACGCAAGAGACGCCCATCACAGTCTCCCCCAGGGTCCCTAAGCCCTAAACGACCCAGGGCAGACAACGCCACCGGGAGATGACTCCAGACCGGACACGTCCGATACCTCCAGGTCTCCATCCCCATTTAGTCACCCATCACCGGACTCACGAGACCTCCCAAGGTCACCACCAGATGATCCCTCCTTCTCCGAGATGATGAGGCACATCCAGGAAAATATGGGATGGGAGACAGAAGACCCGAGAGACAACGCCTTGCCCGTTACCTCCGCAAAAGGATCCAAAGCCTGTGGTGGTCCCATCTCTGGTAGACACCTTACGAACATCACCAATTGCGGCTTGGATGCGTCTGCACTCGACACCGGGTTCTTAAGAAAGCTGACTCTACAGAGCCCCTTATGGAGGACCTGTATTTGGCGAGACAACCCTGGCCGATCACTGGTCATTACTGCATCCATGATCAGTCTCAGTGGCCTAAGCACTTGAGTACCCAGCCTCGACCAGGAATCTAAGCAATTAGATTATATGGGAAGACGATGAATGTGGCTGCTACATGCTCAATAAGGTCTCTGAACTATCTCATGCACATGATGCAGTTTCAGAATGCCCTTTGGGAACAGGGCCAAGACCTTTGAAGGATTTCCGATGGTGAAAAGGATGAGTTGTTTAGCCTCCATACTGGGTCAGATGTGGGGACCCAGGTCCTCCCGAGCTTACAATTCAGCGGACTCGGCAGCCAGGGGAGCAGCTACAGGCGCTTGTCTCCGGAGACACTCTTGGTTCAGAGTCTCTGGCTTTACCCTGGACATCCAGAAGAAATTCCTGGACATCCCTTATAATGGAGCTGTCCTGTTCAGTGAGCAATCCGAGAAGGTAATCACCAGGACGCTAGGAAGGAGTCCGGACGGTACAGACCCAAGTCTGGTTCTTTTCTAGGAGCCAGAACCGCTTTTGCAGCCGTGCAACAGCCACGCTAGCAGCAAGCAACCGAGGGGCAACTTTGGTCAGAAACTAAGCCAGGTTCCTCATGGGCCAGGGCTCAAAGCATCCCAAGGCAGCCCAGCCCTCGGGTCCAGTACCACCACAGCATGACTCCTTCCCGCCCCCGCCTCCTCAGGGCCAAGAAGGTCGGGGTCATCTCTCATCACCTTCGGGATGGCAGAGGATAACCTCCAACCGTGAGTGTTACAGTTGGTAGCAAAGGCCACTCTATAGAGTTCCTCGACAACCCACCGTCCAGACCTCCCCTGCTCTCCCGCTATTGGTCAGCATGTTCTGCTCATCCAGCAGGAGATCTTGGCCCTCCTGGACAAGGGGCTATAGAGTATGTTCCACCGAACCAGAGAGGAAAGATTATTATTCTAACATCTTCCTGGTTCCAAAGAAAACGGGGACTTGCACCTGATCTTAGATCTCGGCGACCTCAACACATTTGTGTTGTACAAGCGCTCCGCATGGTGACCCTGCTGGTCTCATTCCCATGCTCAAAGAAGGTGCATGGCTGGCGCCACTGGACATGCAGGACGCCTACCTGCATCTCCTGATCGCCGAGCGCATCAAAAGTTTCTGTGCTTTGAGTTTCTGGGACGCCACTACCAGTTCCAGCTCTCCCTTTGGACTGTCTTCGCACCTCGGTATTCACGAAGTTTATGGCAGTCATCGAGCAGCTCTCAGGAGACAGGGCCAGTACGCTTTTCCATACCTAGATGACTGGCCCTCATGGCACCCCTCATGGGACGCCCTGATGTCTACAATCCAGGATACCTGTTCCGTCTTCCAATCGCTGAGCATTACCATCAACCAGGAGAACTCGCACTTTGTCCCGCCTTAGAACTTGCAGTTTATAGGAGCAATGCTGGACACCACTCAAGGAAGGGCATTCCTTCCTCAGGACAGGGCAGAATGCATCAGATCCCTTATCAGGGACATAAAGGAGAGAATATTGCACGCCCAGACCATTCTTTGCCTGCTCTGGCACATGGCAGCTGCCACTGCAATGGTTCCCCTAGCTGACCCATATGCAGGTCACCCAGTGGATGTTGCGGGCACAATGGGACCAGAAGCAAGATCATCTGCAGCATCCAGTCTGGATCAGAAATGCCATCATCTGAGACTGGCACTGGTAACTGTCCCAGAACACCTTCTCGACAGGAGTCCCCTTCATTGCGCCACCTCCCCAGCGACTCTCTCCATGGACACCCGGGGTCCGATGGGGAGCCTATCTCAACGGGTCAGGACTCAAGGCTCCTGGTCGCCTCTAGAGTCCCACCTTCCGTAGAACATTCTAGAAATGAGAGCCATCCTGTATGCCCTACAGGCCTTCCAGTCGGAGATTCCACCGGTACTCTTCTGGTACAAACAGAAAATACTGCAGTGATGTACTGTCTCAACAAACAAGGAGGCACTCATTCCTACCTTTGCAGGGAGGCTGAAAGGGTTTGGAATTGGGTACTACAACACGGCTTGAGATATCATTGCAGTGCATGTTCCCAGAGTGGACAGCACTATCGTGATAGTCTAAGCCGATCACAGGTCAGAGTCCATGAATGGGAACTGCTTCAGGAAGTCGCAGAGGACCTGTTTCACAGATAGGGACACCAGAATTAGACCTCTTCACATCCCCATCCAATGCAAACTGCCCAATTTCTGCTCACTAGATCCAGGGCCTGGTGTTTTCTGGCTAGACGTTGTCCCTCTCTTGGACGGGCAGGTTCCTCTACGCTTTCCACCCTTCCCTTTGATCCAGAGGGTTCTGTCGAAACTCAGACAAGAGCAGGCGTCCTTTATTCTGGTAGCACCCTTTGGCCCAGGCAGATTTTGTTCCCTCTCTGACATCAGCTGGCGCAGGAACCTCCGTGCCTCTGCCATTCAGCTCTCTTCTTCTGTCCCAGGAGGCAGGCTCCTTGGTCCATGCGGATCTGCGGTCGCTGAACCTGCATGCCTGGCTCCTATGACATAGCAGTCCTGAGATACGGGTCTCTCAGGAAGTTGTGACATTCTGGTGGCAGCCAGAAACCCTCCACTTGGTTACACTTACGCCATGAAGTGGCGAGATTTTGTATGTGGGCTCAAGCTCGTGGTATTGACCCCATTGGATTGTTAAGAGAGACTGCTTTAGATACCTCCTTTCCCTTTATGAGGCAGGTCTTGCCTACCCTCCATTAATGTTCACCTATGCGCCATTTAGGCATATCACCGATCAGGTCACAGGTCTCTAGCCCAGCTAGAGGCTTCTCGACCTTTTGTGTGGCATCCTGCACTTGAGACCTCCCATCAGAGACCCGGGTCCGCTTTGGGATCGCCCTTTGTTCTTGAGCAGCTTACACTGCCTCCTTCTGAACCAGCCACGGATTGCGAGCTACGCCTCCTCACTTGGAAGACTCTCCTTTTAGTTGCTGTTACTTCTGCCAGAAGAGTTTCTGAGCTTCATGCACTAATGTGCAAGGATCCTTATTTGTTTTTCACAAGGACAGGGTGTCCTTAAGAACAAATCCCAAGTTCTAGGGACATGGATATGTTGTTCATCCACACTGTCTGGCAGGTATCCTGCCACTTTAAATCTTGCCGGAAGGTCTTCGTTGGCTCCTCCCACCCACCCGGTGGTAAAACTCGGCTCCACCCTATGACGCCAGATCTTCCTTACCGCTTGGAAGCTCAGGTTCCTCCTTACACTCCGTGATAAGACTGGTTCCTAATTCTTCAAATTTTCAAATCAAAAGTTTTTTGCTAAAAGACTTGGTCTTCTCTCTCGCGGCTGCGATGGGACAACTCGACTCGGTTTCGGAGATGCCCTCTGCGGGCGAAGATGTCGGACGGATCCGCCTCCACGTCGTCTACTGCTTAGGCCTTGAGACCGCGCCGCAGGCTTGCGACCTGTGCTGTTCTTTTTGGCCCTCGCCCTCGAAGCCGCTGCCCGCCACAGCTGGGGCGACGAGAAAAGATTCGTTAAATTCAAAGAGGTCTGCTGGCGTGTCCAGCGGGCCGGGTGGATCAGCTCAGCAGATGATCGCTCAAGAGGAGGCGCGCAGGCCGCCTACCTCGGCTGCGCATTGTCCCGCCTCTTGGTGCCTCATCATTCGGCTTCTTTAAGGAGCTTTGTCTGACCCTTCGGACGAAAGGTGAGGGTCCAACTTCTGGACCTTTTCTCGGTCCAAAAGAGAGGCAAGTAAGTCTCACCTGTCGACGCCTTGGGAGCGGGAAAGATCCTCCCTAGTTGTTGACAGTGGACTTCGTCTTACCCTCAGCTTCGCCACTGGCTTCACGGGTCGAGATTTTCTCGACCCGCTAGACGGGTTGTCAGCTGAGAAGCTGAGAATCCCTCTCCCTGTTCCCCGGTGGAGTTGAGGATCCTGCACAGCTTGCCTGTGCCTCTGGTTCCGGAGCCTCCAGTGGAATCGTCCGAACCGAGGGGAGTGCCGATTCCCGACACCTCCCGCACCGCTCCTCAGCCTAGCCAAGGTTCTCGTCTCGACTTCTTCACGGTCCAGCCGATCCCGCCTGCCATAGGCGGTCTCGTCTCGGCACCGCGGAGCGGCGCCGCCGCCCTCCTCGGACGAGGGAGGCTTCGCAAAGCTGCGTTGCGCGAGGTATGAGGAACTCATGTGGCAACAGTTTCCTTCTGACCGGGAATAAGCCGACCTCGCTGCCTTCCCCCGCCATTAAGTGGTTGTCACCGGAGCGTCAAACAACCCCTCGTTGTAGCCGAGGAGCCTGTTCCCAGGCCGTTGTTCAGCCAAATCCAGCTGCCCCACCGATTCTCGGTGGAACCTCCGCACTCCACAGCCGAGTAGTTGGGGCTCCGACCAAAATTCTCGGTCGGCTCGGGACCGCTCCATAGGCTGTCTGTCACCCTCACTCCCGATAGACCTCGGCAGCTGGAGGTGGCTCCAGGCCCGAGGTAGCTCTTTTGAGGACTCTTCCAGTCCGAGGACGATTCCTCCCTTTCTCCAAGTGAATGGACTTGGAGTCCTCAGGAGGACAGTCAGTGGATGATAGCCCTTCGTCCTTCCTAGGATTGCTTCAGCTCATCTCGAGTCCACCGATGAAGCTCGAACATCGCTTCAACGGGCCAGGTATCCTTCACGGAGATTATGGACCGAGGGATCTCTTATGGAGGTCTTTCCGGTGGCCGAGGCCATAGTGGGTCCAGCCTGGAACTTTGGCAGCGCCTGCTTCCTGCTCCTGCGCCTCGGCCAGGATGGCCAGGAAGTATGCGGTCCCTACTGGTTCCCTGTCCGTTTTGAACACCCTCTGCTGAGGGTTGGTTACCGACAGCGTTTTCCGCGTGGCGAGCGCCTGGGATGTGGACAAACCTCCCGACAAGGAATCCAAGAAATTGGATTATGCGGGCAAAAGTCTATGCTGCGTCCTCTTCTCGGCCTTCGCCAGCCTGTCGCTGTCCTCATGGCACATTTTCTCATGCCCTGTTGGGCTCCCTTGATGAGGTCAGTCGCCTCATCTTCCCGCTGGATCTGCAGACTACGGTCAGGCGTGGTGGGACCAGGTAGGCAGGGCCAAACAGCAGCTCCAGACTGCTTTAGACATTGGGGACTCATGTGCTAGGTCTGTATGGCCGCAGTGGCCATGCGTCGCTGGGCTTGGCTGAGGATATCCACCTTTACTTGGATACCCAGCACAAGTTGGCGGATGTTCCTTTGGGACTGACCTCTTCGGCCCTGGGGTGGAGTGTCACCTGCAGAGGATCGAGAAGTCCAATGCTACCTTGGACTCAGTCTCTTCCGCTCAGAAGGACAAAGGCCGCAAGCCACAGCCTAAGCCTTCGTCTTTCTGCGCCCACAAGTGTCCGCCCAGCAACATCAGGGCCAGGCAGGCTAGGCTTGGCATCCCAAACCTAAGCTGGCCGGCTTCCTCCAACAGGAAGCAGGGAGGAAGGCCCAGGAGGTCCCTCGGCCGTCCCTCCTCCAAGCCTGCTCAGTGACGGGCTGAGGGGTGTCGCCCCATCCCCGCCACACTCACCCCTGGTTCCCCCTGTGGGGACGGCCCGACACTTCCTTTCCGCCTGGTCCGCTATTACCATGGACAGGTGGGTACTGAGGTGGTGGAAAAGGCCTGCCTCTGAATTCGAGCAGGCCCCGCCCTTCAGAGCCGCTGCAGACGGGGGCCTCGGGTCCGCAGCTTCACTGTCGGCTCATCGAGCCGACATCGCCTCCTCCTCCAAAAGGAGGTGATCAGGAGGTAGCGGACCCCCCTCAGACCCAGGGTTTGTGTCCAGGTACTTCCTGGTTCCGAACGGACGGGGCTGGCGCCCATTCTCGACTCCACACGACCTGAACAAGTTCCTAAGGTCTCGAACCTTCAGGATGGTCACTCTGGCGAGATAATACCATCTCTGGAACACGGCGGTGGTTCTGCTCTCTGGACCTGCAGGACGCGTTCTTTCACGTCCCTATCCATCGCCACATCGAGACCTTCGCTTGAGCGGAGGGATCCTTCTTAGAGTTCCGAGCCATGCCCTTCGGCCTGTCTTCAGCTCCCAGGGTCTTCACCAAATGCATTGCAGTGGTGACAGCTTTCCTGCGGCGCCGAGGGTCCGGTGCACTTCACTGGACGATTGCTGATAGCAGCCCTCCAGACAGGAGGTGGAGCGTCCAGAGATCTGGCCTCCAGGTTTGCCTCAAGTCGGCCATCTCATCAACGAGGCCAAGTCGGAACTCGAGCCAAAGCAGGTGATTCTGTTTATCGGGCAGAGCTCGACTCTCTTCGAGCCAGAGCACGGCTCCCGCGGACAGGGCCGAGGTTCTTACCTCCTTACCCAATCATTTCTGGTTGGGCAACCGCGCCCTGCCCGGGACTTCTGGCCTCCTGGGTCTCATGGCGCGCCTGCACCAGCGTGGTCCGTTGGGCAGCTGGCACATGCACCCCTTCAGTGGGGACTGGCCAGCCAGTGGTCACAACGCCGCGATCTGTTGGACCAGCTTGTGGTGGTGACCCAGGAGATGTGGAACGCTCTCCGATGGTGGACCGTTCCATCGCATCTGCAGGAGGGTATCCTGCTTGTCCGCCCGAGCCGACGGTTTCATCGACCGATGTCTCTCTGATGGGTTGGGGTGCCCATCTGGGGAACACTCGAGCACATGGCCTCTGGTCCCCAGGGAGTCCGATGCCACATCAACCTGCTGGAGCTCCGAGGTCCACCTAGCTCTCACCGCCTTTTGCTCCGCTCCTCCGGGTCAAGTGGTCCGAGTCCAGACGGACAATACCACGCACCATGTACTACCTAAACTGCCAGGCGGGACGCGCTCCATGCCTCTATGCAAGGAAGCTCTCCGCATTTGGTCACTTGTGTGCAGCCTGGAGGCGGATCTCCTAGCCATTCATGTGGCAGGAGCCTCCAACACCCTGGCCGATGCCCTGAGCGGATAGGGGCTGCATCCCACGAGTGGTCTTCCTGCCGGAGGTAGTACAAGATCTGTTCTCCCACTGGGGCACACCTCAGGTGGACCTGTTTGCCTCCAGGAGAACGCTGGCTGAGGCTTGTTCCATGCCCGCCCCTCAGCAGGGCTCGCTGCAGGGATGCCTCTCGAGGCTGTGGACCCCGGCCTTTTACGCCTTTCCCCCATTTCCCTGGTTCACAAGGTGCTTCTCAAGGCAAGGAGGGACAAGGCGCAGGTGATTCTGATAGCCCCAGACTGGCCTCGCCAGTTCTGGTACCCAGATCTCCTCAGCCTCAGCTCCAGGCTCCCGAGGCAGCTTCCAGCTCGCTTAGACCTGCTCTCAGTCAGTCAGGGAAGGTGTTCCATCCGGACCTTCAATCCCTGCACCTGATGGCCTGGTTCCTGGCTGCTGGAGTTCCAGGCCTTTGGTCTTTCCGACGAGGTCCTCAATGTTGTTGAGGCATCCCTAGAGGAGTCGACCAGGAAATGCTATGCCTTCAAATGGAAGAGATTTTCACTTGGTGTCAGGGCAAGGGCTTGGACCCTTCCTCCTGTTCTTTGGCAAGCATTACTTGACTATTTATGGTCCCTTTCTAGTCAAGGGCTTAGGTCGACTGACCTAAAGGTGCACCTGGCAGCCATCTCTGCTTACGGCGGGCGGGAAAGCAGTCGTGGCGCAGGAGAAGGTGGTCTGGCTTTTCAAGGCCTTGATCACATTTCCTCCGCGAGAACCCTCCTCCGTGGGATTTACTGCTGGTACTGGCAAAGCTCATGGGCAAGCCATTCAACCAGTGCACAGGTGTGAACTCTTTCACCTGTCGTGGAAGACCGCCTTCTTGGTGGCTATCACGTCAGCCAGAAGGATGGGAGAACTCCAGGCGCCTGCATGAGTCTCCTTACCTGGTCTTCCACAGGGACAAGGTTGTCCTGCGCCCACCGAAATTCCTCCGAAGGTGGTGTGCGGAGTTTCACCTTAACCAGGTGTTGACTCTGCCAGTGTTCTACCCCAGTCACACCTCGGAGGTCGAATACAGGCTCCATACTTTGGACCTAGAAGGCTCGCTTATTATAAGGAGCGCACGGCTGGAATTCGGGAGAGGTTCGCCAGCTGTTTGTCACCTACGCTGAAGCCGCACCTGGCAGACCTGCAGCCAAGCGGGACGATAGGCAGGTGGGTCACCTCCTGCATAGATCTCTGCTATAAGTTGGCGGGCATGGAGCCTCCCAGAGGGATAAGAGCTCATTCTACCGTCACATACTGCTGCATCGGTGGCTGCTTCCAGGGACGTCCCTATCCAGGAAATCGCAGGGCTGCTACCTGGAAGTCAGCACACACCTTTACTACCCATTACCACATCGACCTTGAGTCACGCCGGATGCTGGTTTTGGGGCCCTCGGTTCTCCAGTCTCTATTCTCTAAGTAGGGGTGTGCGCCTTGCCTCCCTTCTCGGAGAACTGCTAGGAGTCTGCCAGACAGTGTGGATGAACAACATATCCATGTCCCTAGAAATACAGGTTACCCACCTGTAACAGAGTTCTCAGGAATGGTATATGTTGTTCATCCACACGACCCACCCGACCTCCCAGCTCGACGCGACAACCTGAGCTTCCAGCGGGCCAGATCTGGCGCCATGGGGCGGAGCGAGAGTTTTACCACCGGTGGGTGGGTGGGAGAGCCAGCTTGAAGACCTTCGGCAAGATTTAAAGCGGCAAGGATACCTGCCAGACAGTGTAGATGAACAACATATACCATTCCTAGAACTCCTGTTACAGGTGAGTAACCTGTATTTCTTCCCAAGGTGGTCTCGGCTGTCACACTCAACCAGGACATAGACCTTCCCTGTATTATCCAAATCACTGTAACAGGGAGAAGCCCTGGATGTGCATAGGAGTCTCGGATACTATCTGATCAGAACCAGGGCCATCGCAAGTCAGACCAGCTCTTTGTTTCGCATACACAGAGGATGCAAGGTGCTCCTGTCTCCAAACAATCACTTTCTAGATGGCTGGTGAAGTGTGTCCTGTTCTGTTACAAGGAAGCGTAACAAACCTTACGAGGACCGTAAGGTCATTCTACGAGGGTGGCTACCTTCGCTGCGCTCAAGAATGTCTCTCTTCAGCCATCTGTGCGGCAGCAACCTGGAGCACTGTACACACCTTCATCAGGCACTACAGTCTGGATGTTGCCTCTAGACGAGAGCAGGTTTTGGCTTAGGGTCCTTCAAGGACTTTTGTCCTGAAAGCTGTTAACATCCTTGCTATCCTCCTCCAGATAATAAAATTGTTCCTTTGCTGCTGGGGAATCAGTCCTAATGGGTGTAACTTGCTACAAGAGCTGTTTCTTGAAGTAAGATAGTACAGTTACGTAAGAACTTACTGTAACAGTAGATCTTCGAGAACAGCTCTGCAGCAGTTCGCTTCTCCCACCTTCCCTCTGGAGGTTGTCTTCTGACCTAGTTTCTAGGCTACAGTGTCTTTGATGCCATCTTATTATAAAGCTTCCTTGAAGCAGATCCTCTGTCTCCCTTCAGACGCCACCTTTAGGCCGGAGTCTCCGCGGAGAACTGTAAAGCTGGGGGACCGCCCCTTTATGTGATGCCTGACGCCGAGGGGCCGCCGGGGCAGTCCTCTCCGGATACTGGTAGCAGGAATTTTTCCATGGGGTCCTGGCGACTGCCGGCTTCCAGTCCTAATAGTGTAACCTGCTGCAAGAGCTGTTCTCGAAGATCTGCTGTTACGGTAAGTTCATGCACTATACTTTCCTCTTGCTCTGCCTCACGGGATAAGAGGCGTAAGAGGAAATGGCACAGGTCCATATCCTCTTCGACCTCAGACTCCTTTGTCAACTCCGACACTTCTTGTGAACTCCAACATCGATCCGGATTTAGAGGACACGGAGGAACACCCAAAATCCTCCAGATGACCCTAGCTTCATGGAGGTGATGAGGCACATCCTGGCCAACATGGGCTGGGACACTGAAACCTTGGACCCACGGCGACTGCGGTTGGCTAAATACCTCCGCCAAAAGACCTAAGCCAATAGTTTTCCACTCCATGGTACGACACCTTGAGGATCTCACGCTTACGACCTGGAAGCGCCTACTCCTCCTCCGCCATGCCTAAGAAAGCTCATCGACTTCCGTGCAGCTTCCAGGTAAATGGCAACCTAGCTTTAGAGCTCTCGTCCCATGCTCCTAAATTTATTTAATAAGACAGCCGCTTCCTCCCAACTTCGCTGATCTACTACCGGAAAATCTATGGCTGCTAGTAATCTCACGTGGGGAGCTAACAGATGCACAGTAATTCGCCAGACACTGAAAACTCTGACGGCGGCTATAGACTCTGGGACCTCCACGCTTTTCTCGCCCAGGCGCCACAATCTAGGTCGCAAGAGATGGAATAAATCCAAAACCAAACAAACCATCAGCATGGACACTAAACTAGATAAAATCTAACAGGAGATCCAGGAATTTAAAACAGACTTTCAGTCCTTCAGGCAAACTCAAGAACGTGTCAAAACTATCTCATGGAGGTGCACACCATAGTGTCCTCTCTAGACCAGCAGATACAGGAGCAGGCCTCAATCAACTCTCGCTTGTAAGATACTCTTTACCAAGTAGCCCATCTCGCTAGCTCACAATGGAATGCCAGGAGGATTCGGAGAACCGCAGCCGCCATACAAAATATAATGATTAGAAGGGGTGCCAGAGAGTAGCGAAGGATCAGATTTGCTGGGTTTTGTAGAATCCTCCCATTAATGCCCTTTGATTTGGGCCGGATTACAATTTCGAGATACAAAGGCACAGAGCTCTAGACCCAAAGCCTACCAGCCCGACTGCACGCCCCAGATCCATAATTATCAGGTTCTTCGTTTCCAAACAAAGGAGTTTATTTTGAAACAAACCGGGCCAAAACTCGATCTCTTATGGGGATAAACTCATATTTGTGGACAATGACTATGCTCGTGCTACAATGCAGAGAAGGAGGGCATACATTCCGTTATTCCCTACCTCAGACAGCAGAAACTTAAGTTCAGGACTCCGTCGAACAGGATGGTGATTCAGTTACCATCGGGCAGCAATGTTATGAATCCATGGAGAAAGCCTATACAGATCTAAAAGGGGGTTTACCCTACCAGCCACGATTCAAACACCTCGGAGAGCATCTGATGACAGGGCTACATTCAGGCCACCCTCCTAAGCAGTTGCCAGATCAACAGCGACTATTGACTCAATCAAAGCCCTGCTAGCACAGTTTTCCAGACAGAACAGTTGAACTCCTCAGGAAACAGAACTTTTGACTCGCAGGAGTAGCATGGTGGGTGGGGTGGCCCATGACGGGCTGCTGGTCGCCTCATCTCGAGAAGGGCTTGATGGTGGAGGACATACAGTCTGTAATTGGAATTGTTCAGATTAGGAAAAAATCATGTATGTTGCCTGTTTCTGGGGTTGTCTTGGGGAGGCCGAACCAGATCCTCGACTTATAGCTGTACTACTTACTTGGGAGGGGAGGGGCCTCCTCAGTGCTCATCTCTTATGGGGTGGCGACCTCGTCCCAGCCTCGATCTCAAAGATCCTCTACCGTGGATTTTCTGTTTGGATAAATAGCTGCTGGGTTGAGCCGGGTAGGAGAACATTGATCCGGCCTTCTCAGAATCGGCCAGGAGGGTCTCTATATCTACTCTGTCCTCGCTAAATAAAGGTCAATAAGAGATCCCAGATACCACCGGGACTAGTGGGCTCAGAGTAGTCAATAAGCCTGCTCGGACCCGGTTGCCTACCGGGGCCGGGGATATACTTAAGTAAACCCAACTGGCAGCCATTTGAAAGCCCGTTAAATAGGGCTGATTTCCGGGTCTTCCTAGACCTGGGGCGGCCTAACAGCTTCATAGAGGTATTTACCCTTCTTTTTTTTTTTCTTCATCTATTTAAATATATAGATACCCTCAGCTTTAAACAAATTCAACATGATCCACGGATGACTTTGGAGGGAATTACTAACAAAAGAGGTCTGGATGGTTGTGCTCACTTTCTTTACACCCCAGGTTTTGCTATGGGGGAAAAACATATTGAATGATGGGCCTGAGGCAGGGTTCGCATCCCACTTCCCGATCTAATCCTCTAAGGAGGATTCTCAAACCTTGGGATCTGGGCCTGGTGGTCGGTTTGGCTTTCTGGGGCGCACCCACCTTCACAGTTGTCCACCTATCTAGCTTTCTGGGAGGCGTGGGCGGTCGTCCGCTGAGCCTCCCTGCCTGCACTCCATGCAACAGGCTTCACAGCCATTCCTGCTGGTTCGCAATTTCAGAGACTCCTCTTCATGGGGCATAAGATTCAGCCATGATACAGAAGAGCACCCATACAGTAATGGGAAATAACCTGATTAGAAGGGACAGGAGACCGGAGGGCAGTTGCCCGGACATCTCATTTTTAGCCCCTGGGCCATTCTGAGAACATATGGAAAGGGATCACTGAGGACTTGCTCATCCTAGATCTTGTTTATTAACATTATAGGATAAATTATGGCTACTGTGAGGGAAATGAAGGAGTATGGAGTTGGAGGGTTACCCTGGGGTTACGTTATTATCCAAACCTTTTGTCCATGATGATTCTCCTTTACCTACAGTTAGCGCTGGGTTGAGGCTTAGCACATCCCAGAACAAGCAATTCTGAGCCCCTGATATTAATCGCCTATCCCAGGGCTAAACTTTTAAATCTAACCTACTCCCCTTCCTATCTCTACAGTGCCTTCAGAAAGTATTCACCCCTTGGATTTTGTCACATTTTGTTGTGTTACTACCAGAATTTTTAATGCACTGAAATGATTTTTTCCCCTTGATTCACACAGCATACTCAACAATTCAAAGGGCAAAAATATGTTTATTGATGTAACAAAATGTATGAAACGTTAAAAACTGAAATATCTTGTTTCTAGGGACACGGATATGTTGTTCATCCACACTTATTGGCAGGTATCCTTGCCGCTTTAAATCTTGCCAGAAGGTCTTCAAGCTGGCTCCTCCCACCCACCGCGGTGGTAAAACCTCGGCTCCACCCATGACGCCAGATCTTCCTAACCGCTGGAAGCTTAGGTTCCCTCCTTAACGCTCCGCGTATAAGACTGGTTCCTAATTTTTCGGTTTACCCGAAATTACTTTTAAGGTTTTCAAGACTTGGTCCTTACTTCCTCGCAGCTGCGATGGACAAATTGACTCGGTTTCGGAGGTGCCCTTGCTGGGCAGAAGATGTCTCGACGGACCCGCACTCCACGTGCGCTACTGCTTGGGCCTTAGGACGCACCCACAGGCTTCGAAACTCTGTACTCTTCTTTCGGCCCACGTCCCTGAAGACCGTGTTTACCTGCTTACAACTTGGTCATTCCCGAAAAACGCTATCCTCCGTAAAGTCAAGGAGGCCCTGCTGGCGGTTTCGGGAACAGCTTGAGCAGATGATCGCCTTCGAGGAGGAGGCGGCGAGGCCGATCTTCGCCTTCTCCTCGCCGGCATTTATCCCGCCTCCTGGGATCCTCCTATTCAGCTTCTTTTAAGGAGTCTGTCTCTCTCTCTCCACTAAGGGAGAGGGACCAACATCCTCAGGGCCTTCCTCTGTCCAAGAAGAAGGACCACAAAGGTAAGTCCTCCGTCGACGCTCTTGGGAGCGGAGAGGTCCCTCTCACCGAGTAGTCGACCATCGACTTCGGTCGATCCTTCAGCTTCGACCACTGGCTTCCACGGTGTCCCCGTCAGGTCAGTTGACTGAGACTCCCGTCGATGCAGTCAAGATTTTTCTCGACCGTTGGACGGGCTGTCGACCGTGAAGCCGAAACCCTCACTCCCGGTTCCCCGGCGGTGGTTGAGGTGTCCGTGGACTTGCCTGTACCTCCGGTTCCAGATTCCATGGTTGAGCCCTCCGAGCCGAGGGAGGGCGGTTCCCCTGCCCTACCCCTGTACCCTCCTCAGAAAAGCCGAGGTTCGTGGTCTCGGACTTCTTCTCGGTCCAGCCAATCCCGGCCATTACAGGCGGTCTCGTCTCGGCACCTGTGGCAGCGGCGCCGCCGCTAGTCCTCGGATTGGGAGACTTCACGCAAGTTGCGTCGGACGATACAAGGACCTCATGTGGCAACAGCTTCTTCTGTCCGGGAGCAAGCCGACGCCGCCGCCTCCCGCTATCAAGTGCTGTCACGAGCGTCAAGCAACCCTCGCCTTAGCCGAGGCGCCTGCTTCCAGGCCTGTTGCTCATCCGAACCGGCTGCCCCACCGATCCGTGGAACCTCCGCCCAACAGCCGGCGCAGTTTGGGGCTCCTACCAAGAATTTTTGATCGGCCCAAGGTCTGCCCCATAGGCTGTCACCCTCACTCCCGATCCGCCTCAGCAGGTGGAGGGTGGCTCAGGCCAGGGCAGCTCTTTGCGGACTCCTCCGAGTCCGACGACGATTCCTCCCTGTTCTCCAGGCGCGGTCGACTTGGAGTCCTCAGGAGGTCAGTCACTGGACCATAGCCCTTCGTCCTTCATGGGTTTGCTTAAGCTCATCTCGAATCCACCGGGATGCAGCCCAATCCTCAGATCCAAGCGGGCCAAGTATCCCTCACGGAGATATTGGACCGAGGGATTCTCCCACGGGGCCTTTCCAGTGGCTGAGGCCATTGTAGGCCCGGCCTTGAGCTCTGGCAGCATCCTGCTTCCTGCCCTGCGCCTTGCCAGGATGGCAAGGAAGCACCGGTCCCTACCAGTTCCCTGTCCAGTTTCTCGAACACCCCTCAGCCGAAGAGTTAGTTACCGACAGCGTCTTCCGGCGTGCCGGAACGCCAGGGACATGGACAAACCTCCCGACAAGGAATCCAAGAAGTTGGACTACGCGGGCGAAAGTCTATGCTTGCTGCCCTCCCTTGGCCTTCGCCAGGCCAGCTCGGCCGTTGATGGCACACTTTCACACCCTGTTGGGCTCCCTGGATGAGGTAGTCCTCATCTCCCAGCTGACCTGCAGACCACGGTTAAGCAGGTACAGGACCAGGCAGGGCAGTGGCCAAGCAGCAGCTTCAGACTGCTTCAGACATTGGTGACTCGTGCACCAGGTCAGTCGCTGCCGCAGCGGCTATGCGCCATCGGGCATGGCTGAGGATATCCACCTTCACAGCGGATACCCAGCACAAGTTGGCGGATGTCCCTTCCTGGGACCGACCTCTTCGGCCCTGGAGTGGAAGGCCACCTCCAGAGGATCGAAAAGTCCAATGCCACTTTGGACTCGGTCTCATCCGCCCAGAGGGACAAGGGCACGCAGACCGCAACCCAAGCCCTTCGTCCGCCTGTGCCCGCAGCACGCTCGGCCCAGCAGCACCAGGCCAGCAGGCTCGCGCTACGCCCCAAACCCAATCCCGCGCTTCCTCCTCCAGGAAGCAGGGAGGTAAGGCCCAGGAGGTCCTCGGCCGTCCCTCCTCCAAGCCTGCACAGTGACGAGTTGAGGGGTGTCATCCCCAACCTCGTCACCTCACCCCAGGTTCCCCGTGAGGGGACGACTCCGCTACTTCCTTTCCGCCTGGTCTGCTATAACCACAGACCGTGTGTGTTGGAAGTGGTAGGAAAGGGCCTGCCTCTGGAGTTCGAGCAGGCCCTGCCCTTCCGAGCCGCCGCCCCCAGGGGCCTCGGGTCCGCAGCCCGCTGTCGGCTCGCTGAGCCCGACGTCCACTCTGCTCCTCGAGAAAGAGGTGATCAGAGAGGTGGCAGACCCTCCTCAGACCCGGGGTTTGTGTCCAGGTACTTCCTGGTCCCAAAACGGACAGGGGCTGGCGCCCATTCTCGACCTGCACGACCTAAACAAGTTCCTAAGGTCTTGGACCTTCAGGATGGTCACTCTGGCTCAGATATTACCATCCTTGGAGCAGCGGGCGTGGTTCTGCCTCTGGACCTGCAGAACGCCGTTTTTCATGTCCCTATCTGTCTGTCTCATCAGAGATTCCTTCGCTTCGACGCGGAAGGATCCCTTTCGAGTTCCAAGCCATGCCCTTCGGCCTGTCTCTTGCACCTAGGGTCTTCACCAAATGCATGGCAGTGGTGACAGCATTCTGGGCGCGCCGAGGGGTCCGGTGTTCCCTTACCTGGACAATTGGCTGATAGCAGCCTCTCCAGACAGGGAGGCGGAGCGGTCCAGAGATCTGGCCCTCAGGTTTGCTCTCAGGTCGGCCTCCTCATCAACGAGGCCAAGTCGGAACTCGAACCAAGCAGGTGATTCTCTTCATCGGGCAGAGCTCGATTCTCTCTGAGCCAGAGCACGGCTCCTGGTGGACAGGGCCGAGGTTCTTTCCTCCTTTGCCCAATCATTTCTGGTTGGGCAATCGCGCCCTGCCCGGGACTTCCTGCGCCTCCTGGGTCTCATGGCGGCCTGCACCAGCGTGGTCCGTTGGGCCCGCTGGAACATGCGCCCCTTCAATGGGGGCTGGCCAGCCAGTGGTCTCAGCGCTGCGATCCATTGGACCAGCTAGTGACGGTGAACCAGAGGGATGTGGAACGCTATCCAGTGGTGGATCGTTCCAGCTCATCTGCAGGAGGGCATCCCATTTGTCCACCCGACCAACGGTCTCTCTATCGACCGGCGCCTCTCTGATGGGTTGGGGTGCCCATCTGGGGAGCACAGAGTGCCGGACCTCTGGTCCCAGCGAGAATCCCAATGCCATATCCAACTGCTGGAGCTCGGCGGTCCGCCTAGCTCGTCATCGCTCCCGCTTCTACGGGGTCAAGTGGTTCAGGTCTAGACGGACAATACCACCACCAAGGTACTACCTAAACGCCAGGGCGGGACGCGCCTCCATGCCTCTGTGCATGGAAGCCTCCGCATTTGGTCATTCGTGCGCAGCCTGGAGGCGGATCTCTCAGCCATTCATGTGGCAGGAGCCTCCAACATCCTGGCTGATGCCCTAAGCGGATAGGGGCTGTATCCCACGAGTGGTCTCTCCTGCCGGAGGTAGTACAGATCTGTTCTCCTTTGGGGCACACCTCAGGTGGATCTGTTTGCCTCCAGGAGAGCGAGCTGAGACTGTTCCATGCCCGCCCCTCAGCAGGGCTCGCTGCAGGGGATGCCTTCTCAGGCTGTGGACCCCGGCTTTCTACGCCCTTTCCCCATTTCCCTTGATCCACAAGGTGCTTCTCAAGGCGAGGAGGGACAAGGCCAGGTGATTCTAGTAGCCCCAGACTGGCCCGCCAATGCTGATATCCAGATCTCCTCAGCCTCAGGCTCCCGAGGCAGCTTCCAGCTCACCGGACCTGCTTTCAGTCAATCAGGGAAGGTGTTCCATCCGGACCTTCAGTCCCTGCACCTGGACGGCCTGGTTCCTGAGCGGCTAGAGTTCCAGGCCTGGGTCTTTCCTACGACGCCCTCATTGTAGTTGAGGCGTCCGTAAAGAGGTTGACCAGGAAATGCTATGCCTTCAAATGGAAGAGGTTTTCCATTTGGTGTCAGGGCAAGGGCCTGGACCCTTCCTCCTGTTCCTTGGCAAGCATCTTGGACTATCTATGGTCCCTTTCTCAGCAAGGGGCTTAGGTCGGCGACCCTACGGTGCACCTGGCAGCCATCTCTGCTTACGTGCGCGGGCGGGAAGCAGTCATGTGCGCAGGAGATGGTGGTCTGGCGCTTTTTCAAGGCATTGATCACATTTCTCCTCTGGTGCGAGACCTCCACCTCCGTGGGATCTACTGCTGGTACTGGCAAAGCTTATGGGCAAGCCATTCGAACCAGTGCAGAGGTGTGATCTCTCACCTGTCGTGGAAGACCGCCTTCTGGTGGCTATTACGTCAGCCAGAAGAATGGGAGAGCTCCAGGCGCTTTCCATAGAGTCTCCTTATCTGGTCTTCCACAGGGACAGAGTTGTCCTGCGCCCCCACCCAAATTCCTTCCAAGGTGGTGTCGGAGTTTCACCTTAACCAGGTGTTGACTCTGCCGTGTTCTACCCCAATCACACCTCTGAGGCCGAATATAGGCTCCATACTCTGGACCCTAGAAGGGCGCCGCCTTATCACGGAGCGCACGGCTGAAATTGGGAGAGGTTCGCCAGCTGTTTGTCACCACGCTGAAGTCGCACCTGGCAGACCTGCAGCTAAGCGGACGATAAGCAGGTGGGTCACCTCCTGCATAGATCTCTGTTATAGGTTGGCGGGCATGGAGCCTCCCAGAAAGATAAGAGCTCATTCTACCCGCCATACTGCTGCATCGGTGGCTGCTTTCCAGGGACGCCCTATCCAGGAAATCTGCAGGGCTGCTACCTGGAAGTCAGCACACCTTTATCACCCACTACCACATCGACCTTGAGTCACGCCAGGATGCTGGTTTAGGGCCTCGGTTCTCAGTCTTTTTCCCTAAGTAGAGGGTGTGGTCTTGCCTCCTCCTCCCGGAGAACTTCTAGGAGTCTGCCAATAAGTGTGGATGAACAACATATCCATGTCCTAGAAATACAGGTTACTCACCTGTAACAGGAGTTCTAGGAATGGTATATGTTGTTCATCCACGACCCGACCTCCGGCTTTGATGCACAACCTGAGCTTCCAGCGGGCCAGATCTGGCATCATGGGCGGAGCCGAGAGTTTTACCACCCGGTGGGTGGGAGGAGCCAGCTTGAAGACCTTTCGCAAGATTTAAAGCGGCAAGGATACCCGCCAATAAGTGTGGATGAACAACATATACCATTCCTAGAACTCCTGTTACAGGTGAATAACCTGTATTTACTTAAGTATTCATCCCCTGAGTCAATACCTTGTAGACGCGCTTTGGCAGCAATTACAGCTTTGAGTCTTCTTGGGTATGTCTGTATCAGCTTTGCACATCTGGATTTGGGGATTTCACCCATTCTTCCTTGCAGATTTGCTCAAGCTCTGTCAAGTTGGATGGGGAGCGTCGGTGAACCACAATCTTTAAGTCTTTCCACAGATTCTCAATGGGATTCAAGTCTGGGCTTTGGCTGGGCCACTCAAGGACATTCACCTTCTTGTTCTGAAGCCACTCTAGTGTTGCTTTGGCTGTGTGCTTGGGTCATTGTCCTGTTGAACGTAAATCTTCGCCCCAGTCCAAGGTCTGTTGCAGACTGATGCAGGTTCTCTCAAGGATGTGCCTGTATTTGGCTCCATTCATTGTTCCCTCTATCCTGACAAGTGCCCCAGTCCCTGCCACTGAAAAGCATCCCCATAACATGATGCTGCCACCACCATGCTTCATGGTAGGGATGGTGTTAAATGGGTGGTGAGCTGTAGTTTGGTTCGCCAGGCATAGCGCTTTGCATTCAGGCCAAAGAGTTCCATTTTTGTTTCATCAGACCAGAGAATCTTTTGCCACATGGTCTCAGAGTCTGCCACATGCCTTCTTGCAAACCCAGGCATGCTGTTATGTGGCTCTTTCTCAGGAGTGGCTTCCATCTAGCCACTCTCCCATAGAGGCTACATCTGTGAAGTGCTGCAGAGATTGTTGTCCTCTGGACAGGTTCTCCATCTCAGCCATGGAACTCTGTAGTTCTGTCAGGGTGGTCATTGGGTTCTTGGTCACTTCCCTGACCAAGGTCCTTCTTGCTCTGTTGCTCAGTTTGAGAGGGACGACCAGCTCTAGGAAGAGTCTGGGTGGTTCCGTAATCTTTCCATTTCTAATGATGGACTTGACTGTGCTCCTGGGAACTTTCAACACCCTAGAAATGTTTTACACCCTCCCCAGATCTATGCCTCCTCATAATTCTGTCACGGAGTTCTACGGACTGCTCCTTGGTCTTCATGGTAGAGTTTCTGCTCTGACATGCATTGTCAACAGTGGGACCTTATATAAACAGGTGTATTTCCTCTGAAATCATGTCAACCATTTGAACTGACCACAGGTGGACTCTATTCAAGTTTTAGAGTGATCTCACAAGGAAATTGGATGCATCTGAGCTCAGTTTGAGTGTCATAGCAAAGGGATGAGTACTTATCAAATCAAGACATTTCAGGTTTTTATTTTAAATTACATGTACAAATAATTCCATAAGTTTCATTCCACTTTGACATAATAGAGTAATTTGTTTAGATACTTGACAGACAAATCCATATAAATGTATTTTAATTTGAGTTTGCAACATCATAAAATGTGACAAAATCCAAGAGGGGTGAATACTTTCTGAAGACACTGTATTTAAGACAGGAGGGCGAGATCGAGACTCTGCTGCTTATTAAAGATGCATGCTGTAAGGAATTGTATCTTTATCCCTCCCTAACGCTTGCCTTTCACCACCACCCTTAGTTGTTTTTATTACTCCTGCTATTGGTTATCCCTGTATCTTCCTTCCCTTCCACATTTACGGGCAGGAGTTTCCTAGGAACCCAATTCACTTGTTGGATAGGGAGTCCACACATGGACAATCTATAGATTGGTCCCATGTGCTTGCCTCATTTGGGCAGGCATGCTTGGAAGTCACAGAATTCCCCTTAATTGGGGTTTGTATATAGTTGTTATTTTTCTCAGTATGTAGACACGTACACCTGGTTGACGTGACACATTTTCAATAACTCTTTCCCAGTTATTGTCCCCTTTCATTTATTTTTGTACCATCATTTATCAGAAAACTGCTAATAACTCAGATGCTATATGTTTTAGGCACAGGATTAATAATCAACAGATTGTTGGAGTAGTTATTTTCGCTGGGGGGTGTATCAATCCACACTTGGGATTATGGATAGTCATGAATAACCCATTCAAAGTTATATCTCTTAATGTAATGGACTGGTCGGCCCCATCAAGAGGGGTCGAACACTTCAAGCACTTAAAAATTAAACCCAGATATTCTCTTACTACAGGAGACTCATTTATCCACTACGGCGCAGCAAAAGTTGCTCAAATTCGGTTTGCACATATAATAGAATCCTCCTACCAGAGGGGCAGGAAAAGGGTTCAGTAATTCTGATTCCAAAATGGCCAAAACTACAGTTAATTGATCAGTATACCGACTGGGAGGGCAGGCTGGCACTAGCAGTAGTTAAATTGAATGATCAAACCCTAACAGTGTGCAGTCTCTACATTCGCCTGGCTCAGATGCCTCATCTATCCAAAATTAGTAGATACCATCCTTTCCAGGCAACAGGATGTTTTAATTATAGGGATGATCTCAGTTGTCAGCTTAGTCCCTCGCTAGACTCCTTAGCAACTTGCCTCTCCCCACAGACATCAGGTCAAAAGCACCTTCGACACCTTATCCGGGATGATAGACAGTTACACTCCACGCATCGGAAATTCTCCTGTTATTCTCATGCTTTCAAACACTATTCTAGACTTGACTACTTTTGCATAGGTAAGGAACATGTGGATCTGATTCGATCCGCTGAGATCCTAAATATTGTTTTATAGGATCATGCCCCCATCACTTTGGACCTTAATATTCAAAGAAAGAATAAATACCCAGTGGTGTTTCAATCCATACCTATTTAGGGATAACAAATTCCAAGATTTGCTGAAGAGACGTATCCCAGAAATTATTAAGAGATGACGCTCCCCAAATCCTCTGGGACACACTGAAGGTAGTCCTTGGAGGCGACATAATAGCCTGTGCCTCTCATAAGAAAAAACAGTCCGAGAGTAAATTAATATCCTTGCAGGAGGAACTCGACTTTCTCCAGCAGGCTCATATGCAGGGTGATGCAGATCTTTTACCTATGATAGTCCAAACACAGAACAAAATTCAACAGATCCTGACAGCCAAAACTGAACAGGCTTTGGCCTGATGGAGGCAGCGATAATACTAGGAGTGGGGCGAGAGCTTCTTGACTCATGGCATAATCTCCTCTAAAATCAAATACAAAATTATACTATTACCAAAATCAGAGATCCTGTTTCCAATCAGCTCAGATATTCGACTTAGCATATTCTACATGCCTTTAAAGTATTACAGAATTTATACTCCTCTCAGAGGGCTCCTGATCCTCACAAAATTTCAACTCTTTCTTTCCCAACTCCACCTCCCTACTTTGACAGAATCACAACAAACCGAAATGATAGTTCCGATCACAGAAACAGAGCTTCAAAACACATTTTAGCCTCAAAATGGAAAATACCCAGGCCCTGAAGGCTATGGAGTGGAATTTTACAAAGGCACATGGGATTTAATGCGAATCCCTTTCTTCAGGCGTTACAAAACGCTCATACTACCTCTTCTTTCCAATTTCCTGAGACAAGCAACCATCTCAGTGATCTTGAAGCCCCAAAACCCCCACATCTTTGTGACTCATACCACCCCATCTTGGTACTCAATCAGGACTATAAAATTTATACAAGTATCCTGGCACATCGGCTTGACCATATCCTCCCTTCTTTGATACATCCGGATCAGTCTGAATTTATCAAAGCAGACAGACAGACAACGGACAATATCAAAAGAAGCCTATATCTTACAGATCATGCCCTGTCTACAGAATCCCCTTCCTGATCTTAAGCCTAGATGCCCAAAAAGGCTTTTTACATGTTCTCATGGGATTTCTACAGGCGGCCCTACAAAATTTAAATTCCTTATCCTATTTATGGATGCGATCAAAGGCACATACACAGATCCAGAGGCAGTAGTGAAACTAAACGGTTCCCATTCTGACCGCTTTCACTATACAGAGGCACCCAACAAAGTTGCCCTCTCTCCCCATATCTATTCGCTTCTTTTTGTTGAACCCATAGCTCAGTTGTTAAGACAGAATCCGGCCCACGGATATAGGGTCTCTGACTCTACACAGCATAAAATAGCATATTATGCTGATGACCTCCTTCTATACATTACCCATCCCGAGGAATGACTACAAACCTTAACTACTGTATTAGCAGAAATAAAGAATATTACAGGGTATACTATAAACCCAAATAAATCAGAAGCCCTCCTGGTACAGCCTCCCTTCCCCATGGTCTCATTGATAAATACCCATATAAATGGGTCAAAACATATTTAACCTATTTAGGGATTAAAATTCCATCTAAGCTATCTGACTTATAAAACTCAAATTATTCCCTACTTTTACTAAAATACACTCAGATTTACAGAGATGGACCTCTTCCGTTATCATTAATGGCTAGAGTTCAATCTATCCAGATGAATTCCTCCCAAAACTTCTTTATTTGATGCAAAATATTCCCCTGCTAAGGAAAGACGTCCATTTATGGAACAATTCAGCTAGCCATTTTTATGGGCAAATCGGCATCCTCGATTGGCAATGGTTAAACTTCAGCAACCTAAGGATAACGGAGGCTTATCTGTTCCCAATATAGTACATTACAACATGGCCTCACTGTTTCACACATAACTGCATGGCTCCTCCTCCATCTCAGGTGCCACCTTGGTTCTAATTGAACAGACTTTGATAGATGGTCCTCACTTCAATCACTAGTTTTCCAACCTAACAACATCATCAGACTACAGAAGGCTTCCAGATTTACTAAAGAGATGCTTCGTTCTTGGATAAAGTTTCTAACTCATCCTGCCTATAGGTTTATGGCGACCTGGATAGGAATTCCAGCGGAGGATCCTGACTGGACCCCGACGATTTGGATACCACTTTCAATCCACCATTTATATGAAATGTAGTATTCAAGTCATTTGACCAACTCAAACAAGAGTTCTCCTGACGAAAAGTGATTTTTATAGATACTTACAACTGCTTCATTTCTTAAATTCAAAGATAGGCCTAAGTACTGCAACCCAGAGCATTCCCCCACCCCGTCCTCTCCTGATTCAATTGAAGGCGTGACCGAGCCATTTGAGCTCCCTGCCTTTATAAAGCCCTACAGAGGTTACCAACCCAAACCATTGGGAAGCAGAATTACAGATTGCATTGTCTCAGGAAGACTGGGCGAGGATTTGGAGAAGGCAACACAAAACCTCCAGCTCTTACACCTGGAGAGTATTCTTGGAAGGTGGTATCCAATACTTCCGTACACCACAGATCACAGCTACGTGCCTTAAGGAAGTGATTCTTCCTGTTGGTGGAAATGTGGTTGCCATGTAGCAACACATTCTCATATCTTCTGGACTTGTTCGGTCTTGACATAATACTGGTCTTCTATCGGAGACAGAATTGCACCGTCGTTTTAAATCTTAGACACATTTACACCAGCGATCAGTCTATTACTTCATTATCCCGTTTTTTCAGAGACCCACATCAAATGTACCTCCTTAATATTTTGCTAGGGGCAGCTAGAAAATGCATAACTAGACTATGGCTCAACACTGACCCTCCCTCCATCACAGCCTGGGAGGATACAGTATATGATATCTATAAATTAGAACACATGACAGCCAGAATTCAAGTTCAATTCAGTTGGTTAGTCCGGTTCCCCTCTGAAACCTCCTGTATCCTGTGTGAGAGGAGATTCGGTATATATGGTATTTGGGGGTGGTTCCTGGCCGCTCTCTCCTAATACACTTTTGAGTCTATACATTGAAAGTGCAGTTTGTGTGCTGATGACCTGAGTAAAGTAGTAGATACTAAAGGAAGACCTAGGTGTGCTGTTTTTTAACACACCTATATCAAGATCAATATGTATACCTGACTATTAATTTTCCTATCTCATTGAGGTCTGCCCTCATGCTTATTGAATTCTATACTTTACACCTGTAACTGACGCCCTGTAAACAACTGTATTGTCAATGAAATTAACATCTAAAATAAAAAAAAGTTTAAAAAAAAGAAAGTTCATCGGCTTTTCCAGGCCCCTAAGGACCATCCCTTCTGGCTGAACCACCTGCAGCGGACTCGGTGGTGATTTCAGCAGCTCACAACCGCTCGCAGAGGCCCAAACACATGACCGCCCAGCTGCCTGATAGTCAAGCAGCTGGATTCTGTGGGCGCAGGTGTACTCTGCTGCCACCTGCAGTATCAGGAGTCTAAACATCCTGGAACACGTGGTCCAATACCAAAACGCCTTTCGGAACAAGGGTTGACATTGTGCAAAGCATGCCCGATTGCCCTCAGCGAGCAGAGCTTGCAAAACTGGTTCAGACTGGCTGAGACATAGGTACCCACATTCTGAGGTCGGCCTATGACTCTCGGACACCTCTTCAAGGGCGACTGCCACTGGCATTTGCCTCCAACGCCATGCTTGGCTTCGGTTTCTGGGTTCAATCCAGATGTCCAGATGAACATTCTGGATGCTCCTTCAAGGGCTCTGTGCTGTTTGGCGAAGACACGGAGAGGACCATCACCAGGCTGCAGGACTCCGGCAAGGCAATCCAAACCATGCAGTCCATGTACCGCCTGAAACAGGGGCGAGCTTGTAAGCCTCATTTTCATGGCTGTGGAGGACATCGGCCTCAGTAGCCTTGCTTCCAGCCCAACTCTCAGCGAGGCGGCTTCAGTGATAGGGGCAGAGCCAGAGATCTTTTGCCTCCTCCTCTAGACAGGCCAAGGCAGCCACTGCCGCCTCACTCCCATCCCACCGCCTGACTATCCAGGCTGTCCTCCTCCCCAGACGCCTGTCGTGGAAGCCGGTCGGAGGCCACTTTTCCCTCACGATGCGTGGAGTCAGGTAACCTCCGACCAGGGTCCTCGATCTCGTGGAGTTCGGGTACTGCATAGAGTTCGACTCTCTTCCACCGGACAGACCACCGCCCAATCCCGTTATCCAAGGGAACACCGAGTACTTGTCAGAAGGAGATATAATCCCTTTTGGACAAGAATGTCATCGAGCCAGTACCCGGCCGAGCGTGAGAGAGGTTTCTTCTCCCACTTCTTCCTAGTTCGAATAAGTCGGGAGACCTCAGGCCTATCCTGGACCTCAGTGATCTGAATCAGTGGGTCTCCTACCGGAAATTCGGATGGTCTCCTTCCCACTCTCCTGCCCCTCATTTCAGTGGGAGAGTGGCTGGCGCCCCTGGACATGCAGGACGCTACTTGCATATCCCTATCGCCAAGGGTCATTGAAAATTTCTGAGGTTCAGGTTCAAGACAAGGACTATCAGTTCGGAGTCCTTCCCTTCGGCTCTCTTCAGCCCCCAGAGTTTTCACCAAATGCCTGGCAGTGGTTGCCATGGCACTGCTGAGACGGGGCCACTTTGTATTTCCCTATCTAGATAACTGGCTCCTTCCAGGTCCCTCCTGTTGGAAACCATCAGGGACTCCATTTCGCTGTTTCAGCGCTTGGTGATCACCGTCAACAGGGACAAGTCTCATCTGCTTCCATCCCAGAACCCCCAGTTCATCAGAGCTCTTCTGGATATCACTCTCTGGAAGGTGTTTCTTCCCTCCAACAGAGCAGAGTCGCATTCAGGTCTTGGCGTACCAGATCTCTTCAGCCTCAAGAATTCCTTCAAGGCTCCTCCTCAGGCTGCTTAGGGCATATGGCAGCTGCCATAGTTTCGGTCCCTCTGGCACAACGCATGAGAACCATCCAGTGGTCAAGAGTTCAGTGGGATCAAACACTAGACAGCTTGGACGCCTTGCTCCGGATCTCGGAGCCAGTCCGCCGAATTAGGCTGGTGGATGTCGCAGAAAATTTGCTGGCAAGCATCCCTTCCACCTAGGGGCACCGTCCCAGATTCTGACCACAGATGCGCCCTCGGATGGGGCTCACTTGGGGACACATCGCACTCAAGGCTCCTGGTCCCCAATAGAGGAAGATCTGCATATCAACATTCTGGAGCTGAGAGCAGTCCTTTATGCCCTAGTCTCGGTCCTAGTGCCGGCAACCTCTTGGTACAGACAGACAACACTTTGGTGATGTTCTACATCAACAAACAGGGTGGCACACACTCTTATCCCTCTGCCGGGAAGCCATGCAGTGTGGGACTGGGCCTGGAGCACCAGCTCACGTACACAGCATTACACGCTCCAGGGGACAAAACGTACTAGCCGACACGCCAGCAGGACGGAAGTCGCAAGCTCGACGAATTGGAGCTGCTTCAAGAAGTCGCAGATCACAGCTTCTGTCGGGGGACACCAGACCTGAATCTCTTCGTATCACCGTTCAACGCAAAATTGCCCAGATCTTCCTGGACATAAAGTCTCCACCACTCATTCACACTAATGGAAACTACGTCGGAGGTGCTAGGACCCAGCGGGAGCAAACTTTTGCAGGAGGGTCACCCCACATCAGATGTCCGGCGTCAGTATAAAGGCGGTCCCACACATGCACACCTCCCAGTTCTTTCCCACCTCAACTTGTGAAAGTGCCTCATGGTAATGTTCCTTTGCTCATCAGTCTTACGTCCGTCTAGTTTACGAGTTTGTTTTTCGTATTTGTTCATACTTTAACGGCCGTGTATATGTCGTCCCGATGCCCTCTGATTCGCGTAACAACAAGTGCGACTCATGCGGATCCCAGCTACCGTGACAGAGACGGTCACTCCTGCACCTCTTCTGCCGAGGCCTGGAACACCCTGTAGAAGTACCAGCACTGCCAGCAATTCATCACAGCCACCCGTAAATGGAGGCAGCAGTCCCTGGAGGCCACGTTTTGAAGAAAAGATGGCTTCCATGGAGAAAGGAGCTGAAGAAGCTCAGGCAGGCTTCCACTTCTCCGAAGGACATAGGAAAAAGAGGCGCACGGGATTCCACCTCCACGGCTTCCGCGACTCCAGCCAGAGTCACCATTCTTCAGGTAACGTCCTCAGGGACCGACCCTCGATAGCCGTGTTGGCGGTTTCTAGTGCCTCAGGGAGAAAGGAGGCGGCCGCTCCCAGGAAGACCGTTGCCCGTGGCTGACGGGCGGTGAAGTCGGATGCGGTGCTACCAACATCCGCTCTGACAGGGCCATTAAGGCGCTGGCCCTTTCGGTTGGGGCGCCAAGGCCCTCTTCGTCCACGAGGTCACTTCCCTACTCAACCCTCGTCAGGTGTAGGCTCCGGAAGTCAGGACACCGCCCCTCCGATTTAACGACAGCGAAGAGCCTGTGTCGGATCCCTTGGATAAGTCCGACGACTCCAGGCTTGCCGAGGCTCCTGCTTCTCCTCTGCTGGACCCCGGGATTTCAGTCCTCCATTCCTGGACGACACGGAGGATTTAGGCACGCTGACGGGGCTCCCTTCTATAGGGCCGACCTCGGACACCAGCTCCGATGCCAGCCTTCCTGACGCGCGGCACACCTTAACCTGGCCCTCCCACGGGCCTCTCCCAGGGCTGTGTGCTCGGTCAGAGCCTGGCTCTCACGTATCCGACCCGCCTAATCCAGTGCCATCTTACCTGGGCCGCAGTACCCGCACCTCTTTATCCGATGCCGCGAGTACCTGGAGCCTCAATAATCAACGCTGGGTTTCGGCCAGGTTATGGACACTCGCCCCAAGGATACCCTCAGTATCCGCTTTCCCTCATCCTCCTCCTCCTGCACTGCCACCAGTGGATTTGAAGGTAGGACTGGCTGCCTGGTGGGCTGAGGCCAAGGCTCAGCTCACCAGGGAGGTGGAGAGCCATATGTTGGCGCCAGACCCTGCACAGGATCCCCTGCGCCAGAGTAGAGAGACTCTCCCCTTACCCAACACCAGAAGTGAACCCTCAGGCGCCGAGGTAGGAGGATACGCCTCGAAGTCTTCCCAAGGGACCGCTCCACCTCACACGAGAGGAGTCTTCCTCCTCTTTGATACCTCTGACTCAGACACAGGGATGCTCCGATCCTGACGATGAGCCACGTACTAAGACCGTCCCAGGCCAAGGACTCCGACAAAGTCTCCTCTGGAAGATCCTTCCTTTCTGGAGTTACTGAGAAAGATCCAAGAGGTTCACCAGTGGCAGTCTCTGAAGCCAGATCCACAGCAGAAGATGCTCGCTGCTCACTTGGATCTGCCCAAACCGCTCCAACATTGATCCCACCCTGAATTGTGCCTCATGCAAACCTTGTTTCCACTATTTGGAAGCAGCCGTCCACTTTAGCCCCCTTCCGAGGAAGGCGAATCAGCTGTACAAGGCTCCTGAGGGTGTGGATTCTTTGAATACACACCCCAAGGCCAACTCGGCCATGATTAGCGCCACTCACGGCCGGGTCGGCCAATCCAAAACATCTCGGCTCGGCTCCACCCGACAAGGAATCCGCTCTTCTGGACCAGTATGGGAAGAAGGTGTACACTTCTTCCACCCTGGGGATTAGGGCCCTGAACTATGTCGCACAAATGGGGACTACCAGAAGACGATCCTGAGTCAGGTGGAATCCAAATTGAACTCCTTCCTGAGTCTCGGACCAAACAGGAAGTGGCTGATCGCGTCCGATCTGCTCTGCTCGGCCAGTTAGCACGTGCTCCATGCCACCACAATGCAGTGGATGCAGCTGGTCGGAGCTCGGCTTTCACCATGGATCTTCGTGTCATGCCTGGCGCCAGGTGTCAGGATTGGTCCCTGAAGTGCAATCCGCAATTCAAGATGCACCCTTCAGGAGTTCGCTGTTTGCTGGGGATGTCAAGGACCTCATCACTGACCTGCAAGAGAAGGGCACTGCACTCAAGTCCGTTGACTCTTTGTAGAGGCCCCTCAGGGACAACGTCGCCCTTTTCACAGACATTCTCAACCTAAAGCGAAACCTCAGGGCAAGCAGGCTAACAAACGTCGGGCCTCCGCAGCCAAGCCCCACCCTCCCAAAAAGCTGCGGGAGCCTCGTCCATGCGCTGCCCCACACCTCCTGACTCCTTTCCTCTCCCACAGCCTCTGGACTCCCAGAGGAACCAGTAGGAGGGAGGTTCTCCTTCCATCTACCGGGTTGAGAGAGGATTACATCAGATGCTTGGGTGCTGCAGCTAATAGCAGCAGGATACTCAATCAGGTTTCTTCAGAAACCACCCAAAGACCACCCCTCAAGTTGTCTTACTCCCTGGAACATCTTCCTCTCGTCTGGAAGAAATTTCTCCTTCCTGGAAGGCGGCATTGAGCCAGTCCCCACCCACCTTTGGGGACAGGTTACTATTCCATTTCTTCCTAGTTCCAAAGAAGACAGGAGACGTGACGCCTGTTTTAGACCTCAGCTCCTGAATATGTTCGTCTAGTACAAAACGCTCAGAATGCTCTCCTGCAGAGCCTTCTGCCACTGCTTCAGCAGGCACAGTGGCTGTGCGCTTTGGATATTCAGGATGCCTACCTGCACATCCCCATCAGCCCTTCCCACCGCAAATTCCTTGATTTTCTTTTTGGGGAGCACTACCAATTCAAAGCCCTCCCATTTGGTCCTTTCGGCTCCCAGTGTTTACCAGACGCCTTTCAGTGGTAGTTCACCACATACCCAGGAGTGAGTTCTCGCACTCCTGGACGACTGGCTCCTGGCAGCCCTGGCCCAGGAGGAACTCCCACGCCTCTTTCCTGCAGGTTTTCACCAGCCTGGGTATCACCATCTACCAGGCCAAGTCCCATCTGGTTCCTTGCCAAAGGTTTCAGTTCATCGGGCAATCCTGGACACCATCGGCAAGGCCTTTCTACCCTCACGGACAGGGTGGACATCCTCCAGACTCAAGCAAGTCTTTTGTCCAGTCGCAGAAAGGTCGGGGCCAGGTAAGTCCTTCACCTCCTCGGGCTCATGGCAGCTGCTATTCCGACAGTCCCTCGTGCTCGCTCCATATAAGAATCTCTCATTGGACGCTTTGGTCTCAATGAGACTAGACATCGACGACCTAGACCAGGAAGTTCTGGTCTCCAATCCCATTGTCAGGGACTTGCAGTGGTGGATGGTGCAAGAGAACCTTTGCCGGGAGCTCCTTTCTGCATCGAACCCCTCCCAAACATTGTCAACAGATGCTTCAGGAGAGGGCTGGGAGCCCATCTAGGGCCTCACAGGACTCAGGGCTCCTGGTCCAGACTCGAGCAGACTCTTCACATGAATGTACTCGAGCTCAGAGCCATCTTGTATACTCTCCATGCTCTGAACTCTTGCATTCTTCCGGTCTCCTAACAGTCCAGACGGACAACGTGGCATGGTCTGTACATCAACAAGCAGGGAGGGACTCTGCTCACCTCTATGCAGGGAAGCAATGAGAGTTTGGAGTTGGGCTGTTCAACATATCCTTCACCTGGACGGCATTTCATGTTCTAGGAGTAGAAAACTGGCTGGCAGACCACCTCAGTCGGTCTTCAGCCAAAGCCCACAGTGGGAACTGGATCAAGAGGTAGTAGGCTGTATCTTCCCGCGCTGGGAACCCTCAGGTAGACCTGTTTGCGCCTCCTCATAAGTAAACTTCTCGCTCTGCTCGCCGCCGCCTCCAGGGCGAGGCATTTTCTAGGCGGACGACTGTCTCTAGATTGGAGGGACAGATTTGTCTATGCCTTCCTCCAGTTCCTTAATTCCGAGGGTCTTGCACAAACTCAGTTCAGAAGGAGCCCGGATGATCCTCATCGCTCCATTCTGGCCCAGGCAAGTTTGGTTCTCTCTTCTGCAACAGTTTTCAGAGGAACCTCTGCTTCCACTTCCTCTGTCACAGTACTTGCTGACCCAGGATCAGGGGACCCTGGTTCATCCAGGTCTCAGATCCCTTCAGTTGCATGCATGGCTCCTGCAGACATAGCTCAAACCCGGTTTAGGGTTTCTCCGGCTCGTCGAGATATTTTGGTGGAGCCAGAAAGCCTTCCACTAGATTCACCTACGCCATGAAGTGGAAGCTGTTTTGATTTGGGCCTCTTCAAAGGACTTTGAGCCTATCTCTTGCCCTGTCGAGAGAGTCCTGAACTATATGCTTCATCTCTTTGACCTGGGTATCAGCCATTCCTCTTTGAAGGTTCATATGGTGGCTATCTCGGCATACCATGTCCCTTTGGAGACCAGACTTTCGCACAGTTGGAAGTCTCTAAGATTTTCCTCAGAGGGGTTCTCCTTTGAGACCCCCCCCCCCACCAATCTCATGCTCCTGCTCCTCCTTGGGATCTGAACTTTGTTCTCGAGAAGCTTACTCTGCCTCCTTTCAAACCGCAGCTTCAGCAGACATGAAGTTCCTTTCTTGGAAGACTCTCTTCCTAGTGGCCATTACTTCAGCTCAGCAATTTCCAGCTTCAGGCCTGATGTGCAAAATCCCTTTATTTGATTTTTCACAAAGACGTGTGACTCTCTTGCAACCTATGTTTTTCCCTAAGGTGATAGCCGGAATCTACACTGGATCAATCCATTGAGCTACTCTTTCTTTACGCAACACTCCAATCAAGGGAGTACCTCTGCATATTTGGATGTTCATAGGATACTGAGATACTATACCACTAGGACTAAGGATCTCAGGAAATTGGACCAACTTTTTGTCTGTTTTGCTCACAAAAGAGGACAATGCAGTTTCCAAGCAATGCCTATCAAAGTGGTTGGCTCATTGTATCACTTTCTGTTACTACAAGTACCACAAGACCCTGCCGGGTCAAGTCAGGGGTCACTTCACCAGAGGACTAGCTACCTCTGCTGCTTGTTTCAGGAATTTGTCAGCAGCTGATATCTCTGCAGCCGCACCTGGACTTCAGTCCATACCTTCACTAAACACTACAGTTTGGACATTGCCTCTCCGTAGAGCAGGCTTCGGGTTGGCTGTTCTGCAAGGTTTTCTGTTTTAATACCCTTACAGCCGGAGGTTCTGTTGGTGTGTTAGTTTTCCTCCTCCTGAGTGCTTTTCTTAGTTCCAGACTGCTTGGGATTCAGTCCTGTATGTAATTACCTACTGCAAGAGCCCTCTCAGTAAGATAGTACAGTTACCAAGAACTTACCGTAACAGTAGATCTTGAGAGAGATTCTGCATGGTAATGCCTTCCTGCCCTCCATACCCCTTGGCTTTTTCAGCTCCTTTTCCAGGAAGGGAATATCTGCTTCTCTCTCGTTTGTCTTTTTGTGCCTTTGGCGGAAAACTGGAAGGCGGGCATGGGGACCACCCTTTATACTGATCTCGCAGGACGCGGTCACCTGACGTGGGCGGTCCCCGCCAGAGACTGCTAGCTAGAAATTTTCCATGGGGTCCTGACGCCCGCCGGCTTCAGTCCTGTATGTAATTACCTACTGCAAGAGCCTCTCCGAAGAGCTACTGTTACAGTAAGTTCTTATGTAACTGTACTGTTTCCCTATGTGTTTCCTCCTTTCCGCTGTTGCAGAAGGTTCTCCTCAAAGCGCAGTCAGAACCTTCCACTCACTCTGATCGCCCCGCTATGACCTTATCAGATTTGGTTTCCCTTGCTTCAGCACTTAGCAGCAGAGCCTCCGCTGCCCTTCCACTATCCTCTCATCTTCTGTCACAGGACAGAGGGCCCTTGATCCATCCAGATCTGCGCCTCTTGACCTGCATGCCTGGCCTCAGGACCTAACTAAAGCCAAATTTGGTGTGTCCGATCAGGTAGCGTAAGTTCTGGTTGAGGCGCCGCGTTCTGCCACCAGGGCAACTTACGCCATGAAGTGGAAGCGCCGCATATCTGGGCCACAGCCAAATGGATGGACCCACTGGTCTGTCTGGCTCACTCCGCTTTTCAATACCTGCTTTCTCTGAGACGGGTCTTGGTTATTCCTCCATCAAAGTACACTTGGCCGCTATCTTCGCTATCATTTGCCAATATCGGATAAAGACGGTGGCTCGGATGGAGATTTCAAAGCATTCCTGCGAGGTATTCTGCATATCAGACCTCCCATCCCGGATCCTGTTCCCCTTGGGATCTCCTTTTCATCCTAGAGAAGCTTACCCTTCCTCCCTTTGAACCAGCTATGGAGGCTGAGCTCCACCTTCTGTCCTGGAAGACTCTGCTCTTGGTAGCCATTACTTCAGCGAGGTGCATTTCAGAACTTCAAGCTCTCATATGTAAAGAACCTTACCTTGTTTTTCACAAGGATAAGGTTGATCTTTGCACTAACCCAAAGTTTCTACCAAAGGTAGTTTCTGAGCTCACTCTGAACCAATCTGTTCATCTCCCAGTGTACTACCCGAAGCATTCTAATAGGAGGGAAGCCTGCTTCATTCCTTGGACGTCCATGAGGCTCTCCGATGTTTTCTGGCTAGGACCAAAGGGACAGGAAATCTGATCAACTTTTTATATCCCTTGCTCAACGGTCCTTAGATCGCCTGGTCACCAGACACTTTCTGGCTGGTTGGTCCATTGCATTACTTTTTGTTATGAGAAGCATAACGGGTCTACCCTAGGGCAGTTAGAGATCATGCTACCAGAGCTGTCGCTGCTTCCTTCGCGCGCTGAAGCGGTACCAGCAGTTGATATTCGTATACCGCTACCTGGAGTTCTGTTCATACCTTCAAGCATTACAGCCTTGACATCATTTCCAGACGCAGAGCAGGGTTTGGCCTCACAGTTCTGCACGGCCTGGTTTCCTGAGGGACCTTCCTTTTCCTGATGTTCCTCTCCATACTGTTCCCTCCCAGGGATTGTTATATGTTTGTACTGCTTGGGAATCTATCCTAATTGTGGTACCTGCTGCCAGAGCTTTCTCAGTAAGATAGTACTGCGTAAGAACTTCAGAATAGTAGATCTTCAGAGAAGCTCTGCAGAAGGTGTGTATTTCCCGCCTCCTTCCCTCCAGGGATCAGGCCTTTTCCAGGCTGGTCTTCCCTCCTTGTGAGGGAATAATTTTGGCTCATACTTCTGACTATTGCCTGTTACCATCTCTCTGCCTGACGGGGGCGCAAGAACTGGAGCATCGGGAAACTTCTCTCTCCCTATATAGGGTGATGCCGGGGTGACACTCGACATCAACAGGGGCATTCCCACGCCGGCACTGCTGGAAGAAAAAAATGCCAGGAACTGCTGCCAGGTGGTGTCAGTCCTCATTGTGGTACCTGCTGCAAGAGCTTCTTTGAAGATCTACTGCTATGGAAAGTTCTTACGAATTGTACTTTTCTACCTGAAGATGGTTTCAGAGCTCACCCTGAACCAATCCGCTCAGCTTCCGTGTATTACCTGGAGCATTCGGGAGGCCTGCTTCACTGCTTGGATGCCCACAGGACTCCTCCGATGTTACCTGGCCAGGACCAGTGTGATCAACTCTTTGTATCCTTTGCTCAAAGGTCCTTAGGTCGCCTGGACACCAAACAGACGCTGTCATGCTGGTTGGTTCATTGAATTACTTTTGTTATCAGAAGCATAACAGGTCTATCCCGGGGCCTGTTAGAGCTCACTCTACCAGAGCTGTCGCTGCTTCCTCGGCGCTTGAAGCGGTACCTGCAGCTGATATTTGTGCTGCCACTACCTGGAGTTCTGTTCATACCTTCGCCAGGCATTACAGCCTTGACATCATTTCCAGACGAGAGCAGATTTTGGCATCGTAGTTTTGCAGGGCCTGGTTTCTTGAGGGACTGTCTTTGTTCCTTTCCATACTGTTCCCCACCCAGGGGTTGTTATAAGTTTATACTGCTTGGGAGTCAGTCCTATTTGTGTTACCTGCTGCAAGAGCTTTTCTCAAGTAAGATAGTACAGTTACATAAGAACTTACTGTAACAGTAGATCTCTGAGAGAAGCTCTTGTAGCAGGTGTATTTCCTGCCCTCCTTCCCCAGGGATCAGGCCTTTCCAGGCTGGCCTTTACTCCATTGTGAGGGAAAATTTTGGATCATCCTTTCTATTGTCTTTACCGCCTCTGCCTGACTGGGGCATACAAGAACTGGAGCACATGGGGAACTCCTTCCTTATATAGGGTGATGTTGGGGTGGAGCCGACATCGGCAGGGGCATTCCCATGTCGGTACTGCTGGAAGAAAATTGCCGGAACCGCTGCCAGGTGGCCGGTCCTACTTGTGTTACTCTGCTACAAGATCTTCTCTCAAGATCTACTGTTACGTAAGTTCTTGCATAACTGTACTTTCCCTTCCTGCAAGGATGAGGAGGAACTGTAGACTGAGTGATGCCATGATTCTAAGTGGGATGAGGAATGGGCCCACTTTTTTGTGCATCTGGGAGGACTGTCTTTCCTCCCAGGCACAGAACCACCCTTCATTAGAATGCTCCCGAAGGGGAATAGACCAGAAACAGCGCTAGAGCTGGAGGTTCTACTGTCTGTCGACTGTTGACTCGGCAGGGCTATGAGAGACTATTTTATTTATTTATTTATTAAATTTTGGTGACCGGTAGGCTCACTGAGCCCGGAGGTCCCTTTTCAGGGGCGACCCGGATAACAATACAAGATAAAATACAGTGGAGAAAAACTTTAGATTACATAGGTTGTTCAAGCATAAGGTTGTTACAGACAGTGGTTACATACATGGTTATCATCATGACACAGTTTTGCCTTGGTACTATTTGGTATAGTGATATACATGAGAACATTTTGTAAAATCACTAACCTGACACAAAATAAGAAAGCCTGACTTCAGACACTAAGAACTGAACGCTGCTGTTGTATAGACCTGAAGTTCTGACTCGATGGGAAGTGACATCACCAGGTGCACTCAACAGCAGAAAACAGGAGCTGAGACAGTTGAGGACTAGTGCCAAGGTAAGCCAAGTAGTGGGAGCCAGCCTCGCGGTGCCATGCGGCCAAGAGCTTACCTCGGCGCCAGCCTTCTGGAAAGTTCTGTCTCCTGCATGGTCCTGGCTCCCCGGCTCAGTCCCATTAGTGTGAATCAGTGGTGAAGATTGATTCCTGGAAGCTCCGTGGACTTCAGGCAATTCAAACAGCTCCTTGTCTCCTTCAGTCACAGTCGGAAGCGACGCCTGTTACAGTAAAGTGCATTTCTGCCTGGATTGTGAGCTGTCTACACCACTACTATGCCATGGCGCAGGTTAAGCTGGAAGGTCTGGTACGTGCCACTCCTGAGCAGTTGCCACGTCCATGGCAAAAATTTGCTCTCATGGTATGGATATTTGCAGAGCTGCAACGTGAGCACAGTGAACACTTTTTATTAAGCACTATGTCTAGGATGTCCACTACAAGCAGCTTGCCTCTTTGACAGGAGTATCCTGAATGTACTTTTGTCCTGAGTGAGCCCTTTGCGTCACCTCCCTGACCTGGGGATTTTGTCTGAGCTTGATACTCTGACCCATTGATGTGCATTAGTGGTGAAGATTCATTCCTGGAAGTCAGAAAATTACATGCTCACCGTAATTTTGATCTTCTAGGAATATCTTCACCACTGATTCACATGCCCGCCCGCCATTCCCGACTTATACCAGTACTTTGTGTTGGTTTTCATCCTTTTATGTTTGGTGGCTGTGAAGACACTGTGTTACTGGTTTGGTGGCCACCCTTACACGGGACACCAGGACTATGTTATGCCCTATGTTAAATGCATAGGTACTTGTTAGATTATGCTGTAGCTCCTTGGTAAAGAAGATGCTGAGGCAGTTAAGAGCTAGTGCTGCAGTAACCATATGAGGCGCATGCTATGCCTCCGCAATGTCAAGCATACACGCTGCTTACCTCGCACCATCCCCTGGCACCTCCGACTCAGACCCACTGGTGGGACTCTGTCATGAAGATATTCCTAGAAGATCAAGAATTACAGTGAGCACGTAATTTTTGTGTGTGTGTGTGTGTAGGTAGGTAGGAACACAGATATGGTGGACAGTCAGTTCTTCACTTTTATTTGGTTGAGTGTTTTGCATAAATATATAAAACATTAGTTAACACTTGGAATAAACAAAGTCCCTTTTATTTCAATGTGGTGTGCCCCCGTGCTCTCCCTGGTCACACATCATTACATGCTTGAGCGCAGGGCGTTGTCAGCCTGACTGGGGCACTACGAAGTCAATCGGGCTGCCCATCTCTAAACGAAAGTTACAAGGAATATAACAAAGGTATGGGCTGCTATTACTACTTCAGTCCTGGGTAGAATAACTATCACTGAGGGCAGCTTCCACAATATGTGAGTAGCTCCCTTAAGTCGGAAATTTACTTTAATTGTGTTGTGTTGCTGCTTTAAGTGAAGTTGACAATTTCTTTTAATGCAGATATGTTAAAATGAGTCAAATTAGAGGGAAAGGATTCAGCCAGGCACACTGCTAATAAAATAACAAGTTAGGCTGGCACTGGCATTGTTTTAAATCCAAAATCAGATGAGGCTGGCAACAATCGAACATCAGTAATCAGTCATAAGTGACTGCAGTCATATTCAAGGTAGCCAAGTAATGGCAGCTGCACAATTAGCTACTATAAATGGGTACAGTATTTGGCTGCTGTACCATCCACTTGGAGCAGAGTCAAGACCAGCTAAGGAGCCAGGTCCTGACTGTAGAAGCAAAAGACAAGATAAATGATTAGCCCCTGTGCCACTTGCTTCCCTCTGCCTCCAGTTAAAACAAACAGATCTTTCCTGTGTTTTACTCTGGGCCCCACTTTAACAAAATTGTCTCAGTGGGTTATATCCCATATCCTGTATTAAATGCACAAGTTCTGTAGTTTAAAAACTCCTGAGATTAGTCTGTGAGTACTGAAAGGGAATTCTAGTTGAATAATGTGTTCCTTTCCTTTCTTCTTTGTTTAGTCTCTGAAGTGGATCAGACTCATGGGCTGCCTACTTCAGACAGGCGGAGAATGGCATGTTCATCAGAATGGCACTGTTGGCTCTGTCCTGTAGATACTGACACCCTGGCAGTCATCGTGAGACCCAGCGTGAAGATTCTACAGGGCCATCTTTTCAGCTGCTATCTGAAGCTGTACTTTGCTGCTATACAAGTCGAAACCAGGGGAAGTTTTATTCAGAACTGTTTGCATAGCAACTGCTAGGATACAAAGTGTAATATGAATTGCAGTAGTAATAAAATGTGTATCATTTGCAGGTAATACTGTAAGAAGTAAATGCATAAACTCTGAGATGACATTGAATGCTTAGAAAGCTATACACTAGAATTTTATATAACAGAACATGGATATTATGTTTTGTTTGCTATAGTGGTACCAGGTAAACTTTCCCTGACTTAAAACTTAACTACGTGATAACCCTGTTTTAAGTATGAACGCTTTTAGGGCCGGAGCTTATTGTCGCTTAAATTGGTTTATGGAACAGTGTTACCAACTGGGACCACGGTTGTTAAAGTATTATGCATCAAAGTGCTGTTGATCGATAGGTAAACTGATGTGAATTAGATGTGGACACCAGTGAGTTTAGTCTGTTTTTTCTACAGCCAAGGTAGGCAGTAAGGTAGGGATAGCACTTTAGTTCTAAACTGTAGGTTGCAGTTTTTCTGCATCCATCTCTACTGTCCAGTGTAGTCCACTCTTAGCAGTCTCTGTCAACTGACATTACCAGTATTCTCTGCATACTCTTTCCATACTTTAAAAAGCAGTATAAACTTCTGGGATTAGGGTGCTCTGTATGTGGCTGTGATACTGAGACTTGAGTTGGGGGTGGAGTATCTCATTCAATATTAAGGCTTAAGTTTTAGAGTATTACCCCCACCCCACCACAAAAGCCTGGCAGCAAAACCTTAACACGAGGATGCATATTTCCCAACAGCAGCCATAATGTAGGTATTTCTCAGTGTAACTAGCCTTAAATTGATCTCATTTTGATTGTGGGATAGGCAGCTGCATAAGTCACTTTTATGATCACTTGTCATTCCAAAGACCCTTTTCTATTTTGCAGAGGAGGGGGTAGAATTGCTGTGACAGTAACAGTAGGTATTCTTAACATTGTGCAAGTCTGTGTCATAATGTGACATTTGTATACAAATTTTGTGCAGTCTGTGGTGCAAGGATGTTTCAAGTGTTAACTGCCTTACTCTTCTGGCATAACTTGATTTAAAGTGTCAGGCTCAGGGCTCCCATATCACTTTTCTTGTAATTATAGGGTGATATTCCAGTATAAAAGCAGTACTCTATTGTAAGAAATGCCCTGGAGGCTGATTTTATTTTCCTGTAAAATACAGTAACCTGTGTAGATCAGGGAGCCCTGAAGGTTTGAAAGTAGCGCACTACCTAAGCCATACCAAAGGATGAGAAATCATGAGTGCATTCTTTAAGTTAGACATTGTAAACAAAACCTAGCCGGGGTGGCAATAGAAATGTCCATGTTCTGATTTTTGTTTTTCTCACTCACACCCTTCTGGTAAGCTGCACCTCGCTTATATTTAAGACCTGGGATTGATTCCCATTCTTATGTATCTAGTCTGACTGGCAGGAGCTCAGATTGCATTAGGACACCATTGCCTCCAGAGAATCGGGTGTGGCATGCACCCTTCAAGGGAGGAGAGGGATTGAGATAAAAAAAATGGTGTGGAGGCATGGCAGTCAAAGATGGCTGCTAGGGACCCTCATATACCACAGAATTGGGATCAATACTGTATTGAGAGGGTGACTCAGACTTGGCCAACACAGGGAGTTAAAAAAATTGAAAAGGGTAGAAGTTGCCACACATAGCAAGGGAAAGTCCATCTTGGTTAGGCAGGAGCTTCTTTTCAGAACTTGCAGATCAGAATTAAAATCTGCTGCACGCCAGCTCTTTTCCTTGTTTTGGTCTTGGCTCCAAACAGAATACAATTAAATATTACTTATGAGCAGTGAGCCCTGACCAGTAGATGCTGTTTAACACACCTACCAATAAACAGGCAGGCGAGACAGCCGGTTGGGCATGTAGCCCCTTGAGCCTCCCAAGTTGGATGGTTGCTGCTTGATTGGTGGGCTGCTTACTAGACAGAGTTCAACCACACTAGTAGCCAGTTTCCACATCTTAACAGGGGTGGGTTTTAACTGACCCAGTCTAGTGTATTTATTGCCCCACCTCCTCTGGTAGTACTTTACAGGTTGCCAAAGAGAGGCACTATAGTAGGAGACCCATGATGGGTGGGAATCAGAAAAGAGGTAGGTAGCAGTTCAGGCTTGGAAAAAAAACAGTGGCTATTTACAAATCATCAGTGCTACTATGGCCATTAGTTTGGTGCCTGCCCTGTACAGCTGCATGAGAGGGACCTTTACAGGAGACTTGGCAACCTAAACAATTATGTAGTGGCCCCCTTACCACCAATATTTGAATTTCGTGGCAGCCCTAGTGTCTAATCAGTGTGCTTATTTAGGATGTTGAGTTTGTGGGGGGATTAGAGTAGGGCCTCAGCTAGTTTCTCTTGCCCTTGATCAGTGCCCCATGAGGCAGTGATCGTTACAGCTGGGCATTACATCTTGTACACTTGCTTTTCTGTAGCTTTAATGTGGGATGTGTACAGTTTGCAAGCAGGTTTTTAGTGTTAACTGTGATCGCCCAGCAGTTGGCTTACTAGGTTAAAGGGTGTTTAAAATGAACATAAATGGTTCATTGACATTTTAGAAAACCTTTACATAGTCCTTAGTAAAGACCCTGATGATTTCTTTGTCAAAAATACATTCTGAAAGTAGCAGACCTTGATGCTGTGAAAATATTTTACCTGTTCCTTTTATTCCATTTTAGATTACCCTTTTATCTGATGAGATGCCCTACCATACGCATATATATATTTGGAATCATGTTCTCCATTAAATATAGCTGCCCTCAAGTTTTTGTTAGTATTTTTGGCTGTACCTGACACCCAGTGTTTAACATTGCATGTTTTTATTCTGTTTTTCCTCCATCATTTGTTTATCTCTTCTGATAACACCCCAGGCATATAACCCAATAAGACAGTTCACCATCAGGCAGGGGGTTGATTTTCTTCATTACATGTCCAGCTGTCCCTTGAGGGGTGAGTGCAGCCTCTTTCTGCGTGGAACATATGTAGCACCCTTGTGGCAAGAAAAGTCTCCCTGGCCCAGCCACAGGTGTCGCAGATCCAGAACTCTGTGCCATCCCTTCCCAGCTGAGGAACACTGTTTTGCGGCAGTTACCCCAGCCTGGCCTGTTTCCTAGCACAGCAACTCGAGCTCACTCCCAGATTCTGACTGCCCAGCAGCAGCAGCACTGCACAGTGCTGCTGGGCCTTTAGTGTGGGCTTCCATTACTTCTCTTGTCATTTAGATAAGTTGGCATGCAGCAGAAACAGGTATGACTTGGTGAACTCAAAATGATGCGTGGCACCTTGTAAACCGATCTGTAAACAAAACAGCAGGGAGCAGCACCAGAGTTGAGTGCATATTGAGGTATATAAACAAAATTAACATGCACTGCTATAGTTCTGTTGCATTCGAGATTTGCAGACAAATTCACTGCATTTAAATTCACCGCTGTCCATGAACATAAAGATTGCCAGCGCCTGTACAGTGACATCCATGGAGTGAGAGCATTTTAGCTGCAGTACTGCATCTTTGTGGTATACAGTTACGATGAAAGTCAGTGCTTAACTAGTGTGTTTATTGCACGTTAAACGCTGATTTTATAACAAATGACACCAACATCTGCTGCCACAGTACCATCAGGGACACAGTAGTGCAGCTGGAGCGTGCTTGCCCCATGAACATTATGGAGTATGACAGCATCCATTTTAGAGTTCTTGGAGGGCCGAGATTTAAATGTGAACTCCTGTACACAGTTTTCAAACAGAGAAACATGATTTCTACACTATGAAAAAAGTGACCGTAATTACAGTAAGTTTCAGGGTCTTTATTATGGGGCTTTGTAAATGTCTTTTTTTGTTTTTGTTACATTTTCATGAACCGTGGTGGGGGGTATGTATACTTTAAAGTTTGATGTAAAATGTACACATTTTTGTAAACATTCAATAGTGTCCCCATCTGTGCAAGCAGTTAAGTAGAGCTAGTGAGGCTGTGACGTCACAACAGCCTTCCAGTCTACTGTACTCCCCAGTTTCTCCAACTAAATGTCTCACAGCCACATCACCACTCCCTTTTGGAAGCAGCCCAGTTCCTCACATTATATATAATTCCTGCTCCATGGATCATCACACAAGTGGAAACCAAAGCATGCAAGAGCAGTCTTGCTTTGGGAAAATTTGTAGGAAGCGGTGATCAAATTTGAACCCCGGACCTGGGGTGTCACACATGTGTGACACGAGGAAGTGGACCACCAAGCTGTCACAGCAAGTAGCACTATTTCTCTGCTTTTGTGGTTACTGATGTGTGTCTCCACGATACACGGGCTATGGCATTTTTGTGACAACTTTTGACACATTTGGTTGGAGACACAATCTTCAAGACTTCCTTGTCACAATTTAAAAGATATTTTCAGAGTTGCTACTGAAGACATTTGTTGCCTCTAACCTAGAAATGCCCCCATTGCACCTCTGTTGTGAGTTATGAAATAACTAGTTTTGTAGTGGTACATATTCCCTGGTATGCCAGACGCCTATACATCATTTGTTCTTCTTTGTGGTTGCACAGCCTTTGCCCCTAACTTACTGTGTAACCCTCTGATAAACACGGTTTTCAGGATGATTGGGAATGGGACCAGGCAAAATTGTAGTAAGTCCGAATGTTAAATATAAACTTTTTATTCCTGTATTCAGGTCAAGCAAGACTGTAAACAGTTGAAATCAGGGTTTCTTGTTCTTTATTATTTTTATTTTTATTTTTAAATAAAACCTGTTTTGAATAGAAGATGTTTCCAAATATGTTCATTTGTTTATGCTGTTGTGCTGGGTTGAGATGAAATGAGATAATTGAAAACCCAAGTGACTGGGGCCTAGTTTAGTTATTCAGTGAGATATTTCACTGCTAGAATGCAGTTTGAGCTGTCCCAGTGATGCCGGCTGATAGTGCACAGCACTGCCACATTCAGGTCAGTGGGGCTCTGGGCATGCTGCACAGGCAATATGCACATACCAGGCGGACTTGTGTGCAGCGCCTCCTGTGACCGTGCCATGCTGACTCCATGCAGATCTTCGTGAACATGTGACAGGGTTGAATAAGATCCTATCCCATTTGTTATGTAGAAAGAGTTTAAAGCAAGGATCTGTTCTAGCCTCTCCTTTTTCTGTCTCTTGTCTGGTTGCGCATCTGAATGTTCTTGTGAGACCTAGGAACTGATCACACTCTGACAGTTTCACGATTCTCCACCTCCTGCTATATCTTCCTGCCTTAAGCTGCTGTTGCTATCTTTCCTTCTCTCTTGCTTATCTGTGGTTATAAAATATACATGAATCTGTCTGAAACCGGATTCCCTTTGTTTGGAAATATGTATTGTTGAAATGATTGCAAAAAGCTGTTTGGAACTCGGAGGGTTAACCTGAGATGCAGTACAAGTTCTTTTATAGAGCTGTCAACAGGTGGTTAATTCTGGGACACCATGTTCTCGGTATTTTGTTGCACCTCTAAGGAACTTGACAAAGTTCTGACATTTTATGAAATAGAATGCCTCTTAACAAGGTGAGGTTGCAAAAGTTAATTACCAGGCAAAGACTTAAGAGCAACAATCTTTGTTAGAGAGGCTGAAACTTAGAATTAGAGATACCCTCAGATGAAGGGACTTTCTCTCTCTGTATTGCCTTTGTAAATAGTTACACTGAACAGTTTTATTTTTTATTTTACTGTCCTTGATAAAATGCTACTTGCAGATTTGGTAACTGCTCCTGGTTTTCCTGTGCTTGCAGCGCTATGCCTTGATGACAGATGTATTATCTAACTAAGTTGGATTTACACTGCACATACTCTATGCCAGGAGTTTTGTGCGTGGATACAGACCTGGTACCAGTGAGCATAGAAAAAGGCACGGATCCTGCAACGTCAAGCCAGGAGTGATTACCATAAGAACGGCAGCCAAACTAGAAGCAGAAACAAAAAGTCCATACTAAGACTGTACAGTCAGAACCAGCGATGGAAGAACAGGCAGGGACAGAATCTGAAAGCTTATCTGCTTTCTTCAAATGGTGGGCTGTACAACAAAAGAGAACAACTACACTAGGTTCTTATACTAGGAGTTAGAACGGTAGAAGGCTTTATAGCCTATAACAGTTCCCACATTAGTGGGTCATATACCAGAGTTTGATATTAACCATCTGTCTACAGATTTTGGAACCCACTGATTGAACCACTTTCAGTTATCTCCATTGGCAATCTATTTCAAAGTCTGCCAGTTCTGTTAATAAAAGAGAAATGTCTTGCATCATTCCTTGCTGTATTTAACGATTTGCATTTTGTGTCCCTCAAACCAGCTGGTTTATCCTGTAGAATAATATCTAACTCGTGTTGTAGTTTAGTGTCATTCATTATCCTATACATAGCCATTAGATCTCCGCTGGTTCTTCTAAGCTGTAGCAAAAATAACCCTGTTTTATTTAATCTGTCCTTATAACTATACTAAGTGTTCCTATTAATTTAGTAAAGCGTCTTTGTATCTTTTCTACTCTATCCCATTCCCCTTCCATGAATGGGTTCCATAGCTGTGAACCGTAGTCTGAGGGGTCTAATATACATTTTATATAATGGCATTAAGCCTGCTGCATTTTGTTTACAAAGCTTTTCTTATATTTCTAATCATTGTATTTGCTTTCTGTATTGCTATAGTTCTGTGATCTGTAAAACTCATACCTTCCTCTATCCATGTGCCACAATCCCTTTCCAATCTAGTCACAGCTACTTTACTATCCATTAGAATGTATTCTTATTGAATGTTGCTTGTCCCCACATGCATCACCGTACGCTTATTGGCACTAAAGGGCATCCCGTTAAGTGACCATTTCTCAGTCTTTTCCAAATCCTGTTTTAGGATCTGTTGTTCTCTCTTAAATGCTACTGGTCCCCAACTTGATATCTTCAGCAAATTTTGTAACTTTATTCTGAATACCTAGATGTAAGTCACTTATAAAAGCGAAAACAATGGTCCCAACACAGACCCTTGTGGCACCCCACTGGACACTGCAATTGGGCTGGAGTATTCCCCAAAATCCTTACTCTTTGAGTCCTTCCTTGAGCCACTTGGTGATCCTGTCAGTCAGTTTTCTATCTGTGCCTGTTTTTATCAATTTCTGCACTAAGCCTATGTGAGGAACCTTATCGAATGCCTTTTGGAAATCTAGATATATTTTATCCATTGGTATATTTTTGCTAATTTCCTCATTTAAATATTCATAGAAACTTAACAGGATGGTAATACATCCAGATATTTCTTAAATCATGTTGTTTTACATCATCAGAATCCAAAATGTTTTAAGTTTTCTTCAGTTTTATTCTTTAGTATTAGTTGTGTGATTTTTTTTTCTAGTATGCATGTTAAGCTCACTGGTCTGTAATTTGATGATGTTAATTTATTACCCTTTTACACAGTGGTACCATTGTTGCTTTTTTCCAATCGTCCGGTATTTCCCCATTTGCCAGTGAAGCATTCATTATCATAGCTAGGGATCCTTAATATACTGACTGTTTCATGTATTAACTTAGGACTGATCTGATCCGGTCCAGCAGATTTATTTATCTTAATTTCTTCAGTAAGTCAAACATTTCAACTTCTGTAACCTCCATTGACAGTTGTCCATAAGTGTTGATATTTTCTCTACTTCCCACTCTGCTGAGATTCAAATACCGTACCAAAATATTCGTTAAATAATCTAGCCATCTCAGTTGGGTCATATATTTCCTTATTATTTTCCATTATTGGTCCTATTTTATTCTCTCTTCTATTTACGGAGTTAATATATGAATAAAACTCTTTACCACCATTCTTAATATTTGATACTTTCAATTCCGCCTTATTTCTTTCTATCCTAATTTGTTTTTTAAATCCTTTAATAACTTTTTATAATGCCTGATGTTAACTTCTGATTCTTCATCTTCATTTTTTTAAAGGTCTGCTTCTTTTTACCACTTAATTTCAATTCTTTATTAGTACACCATGTAGGTTTATACCCTTTTTTGTATAAAGTTTCAGGTTGGTACATACAATTCTTCCAGTTGTAATAATTTACATTGTAAAGCAGACCTCATACTATTGATATTTTCACCTTTAAATTCATTTCTCAATCCTATTCTGCTAAACCTTTTATCCCTCTGAAATCTGCCTTTTTGTAATTCTTTACAACTGTTCTACCCTTAATACCTCTGAGACTAGACCTATTTATGATCATTTCTGCTCTGTTGTGGTCGCTGTTGCTTAAATGCACCCTAATTTTTATTTTATTTACCATCTTCTTGTTATTAGTAATCAACAAATCCAGTACATTGTTTCCTCTTGTAGGCTTATTAATCATCTGTTTTAGCCCCATAGTATTCAACAGTTCAACAAAATGATTGTATTTATGTGCTTCATTATACAACTGATCCCAATTAATTTATGGGTAATTAAAATCCCTTGATACTACCCATTTCAGAAATGTCATTCTCTGTTGTGGTGTCTGTTTCTCTTAATGATCCTGGGGTCTGTAATGTACACTTATCAGGAGATTTCTATCCATAAGCCCTTTTAAAGTTAACTATAATGATTCAGTGTTTGATTCTGGCAGCTTAGTATATAATGTAGTATTAAAGGTGTTTGCCACATATATTGCTAAACCACCTCCTCTTCTGGCTTTCCTATCTTAGAAACATAGAAATTGAAGACAGATAAGGACCGCAATGCCCATCCAGTCTGCTCATTTTTCTACCTTATGAATGTGCCATAGACCCTTTACTCTGTCAATGGCCTATCTATTCATGTTCATCTGTATTGCTCCCTTATGCCCATCCATGCCTGTTTGACCACTTCCTGAGTTAGGCGTTCCATGCATCCACCACCTTTTCTGTGAAAAACCTCACATTACTTCTTAATCAGCTTCGCTCTAATCTCATGCTGTGTCCTCTTGTCCTGCTATTTTTCTTATATGGAAACATGTTAGACTCTCTCACCTTCTTAATGCCCTTAATTTATTCATTTATGACTTTGATAACCGGGTGAGTGCACTGATCCCAGGGACCGTTTCAGGCACGACCCAGGCCATAACACATGGCACAGGGTGACAGTAATACACATGAAACAGATTTGATACAAGCAACAATAGTTGACACAATATACAGGTTTGATGCATAGGTCCATTTGAGAACAGTGAATACAAGGTTTCAATATCGGACATGAGAGACTTGGTACAAACAAATCGTGAGCACAGTGTACAATGTGAGACTGCATCATCCAGTGAGCAAGTAATGCAGAATACTCAATAAAAAATGTATATACAATACGTGCAGGCAAGGAAGTCAAATATTACTGTGAAAAATGCAATATAACAGTTGTAGGCAGAGAGTTGACTAGTGTGGGTGAGGTGGGTAACCCCTGGGCTGGGGAGTTGACTAGTGTGGGTTGGTGTGGCACCCTGGGAGCATCGGCAGGATGAGTTTTCCAGGAACCAGTCTTTAAGGTGAGACTTGAAATGGAGTGTGTCAATTGAACAGAGTTCAGCGGTAGTTTGTTCCACTGCAGGGGCAGCTGCAGACCAGGCTCTGCTACCCATGTTGGTGGATACCCTAGGAACAGCTAGAGGAGTACCATTTGAGCGGAGGTTGCGGAGGAGTGTTCGGGTTTTCAGAAGGGCAGTTAGGGAGGATTCTGGAGCCGTGCAGATGACACTGTCCACCATGCAGCAGAGGGCTAGGTCAAAGCGACCTTGCAGCGGTAGCCATCCAAGGGTATTATAGAGGTACAGTGGTGGGTGGAGAACAGGGCCAATAAAGCAAAGCGGCAGGCGCTGTTGTAGGCAGCGGAGAGTTTAGCCATCGCAGTAGCTGTGATTCTGGCATACATAGGGGAGCAGTAGTCAACAACAGGAGAAGATTACCCTGGACAATGGCTAGTCTAGCTGGGAGAAGGTATTGCCTGAATCTATAGCGGCATCTAACTATTGATGGAACCTTCTGACAAGGGAATTTGTATGTTCAGTGAAGGTGAGGGAGGGTTGAGCAGTACTCCTAAGTATTTGTAGGTGTTGATGTCCTCCAGGGCTGTACCATCTGGGGTGAGAATGTCGTGAGGGGCGTGGCTTTTGTTTTGGCCAGGAAGGGCTTAGATCCAAACAGCATCAATTTAGTGTTTTGGCATTTACTAAGAGGAGTTTTTTGAGAACCAGCTGTGGGCTTGCAGCATAGTTGTATGAGAGAACTGAGGAGTTGCAGCCGTGGATTTGTCACTGTGGAAGAGGACAAGGTCATCGGCATACAGAGAGAGTTACATTTGAGGCAGTGGAAGGAGTGCATTAATGAATAAGGAGAAAGGAGGGACCCAGGATTGAGCCTTGAGGGACCCCCACAGAGACAGGCAGGGTGGGGAGCAGGTTTGACCAATACACACATGGAATGTGAGTGATCAGTAAGGTAGCTAGTGAACCAGCTTGTGATTTTCTGAGAACAACCAAGGAGGCTAAGCTTGGAGGTAAGGAGGATGGTTAACCATGTCAAAAGCCTTTGAGAGATCGATGAAGACAGCCCAGTAGCTTTACCATTATCCATGTTAGAAGGATGTGGTTGGTCAGTAGGCGAGGGCAGTGGCAGTGGAATCATTGTTGCAAAGCCATGCTGTTGGTTGCATAAGAGGGTGTATTTGCTTATGTACTCAGTGAGCTGATTGTGGACTGCTCTCTTGAGTAGTTTACTGAGATGAGGAGGATGGATATTGGATGGTAATTGCCGGAGGATTTGTGGTCACGGTTTAAGAATGGGGATGACCTTAGCTATCTTCCATGGGTCAGGCATGGAGGAGGTGGAAAGGGCAAGGTTAAAGGTGAAAGTGGTGGCTTGGCAGTCGCCGAAGAGATCAGCTTAAGAAAGACTGGAGATGGGCCATCAGATCCGGAAGAGCCGTGGTTAGGTAGATGTTTGAGTAGCTTCACTGTATCATGTATGGAGAGGCTTTAAAATAAAATGGGGTATTTGCAGGTGAGTGGCAGAGCTGGAGGAGGATGACAGTGTGTCAGATATTGGGCCGGGCTTTGAGGTTGGGCAGTTGGCAGCTTATTTTGGTACATGGATCGTTGGTGAACTTACAGTTGAAGACACTGGCCACATCGTGAGGGTTGGTTTAGCCCATCCTGGGAGTTGAGATGTGGTGAAGCGTAGCTGGAGCGGGGTTTAGGAGGGAGCTGATTGAGTCCCAAATTTTCTAGGGTCTCCAAGGTTGGCCTTTGTAGGTTGCGGAAGAGGGTCTGTTTCAAATTTGGCCTGTTGTTTACATTTGTTCCTCGTGCCTGTAAGCATCCCAGAGGGCAGGAGGGGTTGCTTTGAAAGTGGACCAGGCATGGTCTCTGGCCTTCATAAGGCTTAGGAGGTCTTAGAGACCCAGAACGAGCACCCGCCTAAGAGCCGTCTCCTGAGTGTTAGTGGAGTCTGGGTAAATGTAGAAACTGCCATGGCTGCATTGAAAGGGAAAAAGCGTAGACCAGTCCAAGGACTGGGCCTCTCGAGGAGATTTGTGGAGACTGGGCAGCTGAAATTTCTTAGAGATAGGTATTTGGGTGGGGGATTAAGATGTTTGAATGTTTTCGATCATATCACCTCTCTCCTTCTTTGCTCTAGGGTATACCTCTTGAGCTCCGTTAATCTGTCCTTATATGTTTTCTGATGCAGTCCCTGGACCATTTGGTTGCCCTTCTCTGGACTGTCTCCATTTTGTTAATGTCCTTATGCTGGTGTGGCCTCCAGTACTGCACGTAGTACTCCAGATAGGGCCTAACTAGTGTCTTGTCTTTACAAAAAGGCGATATCCTTCTGTCTCCTATTCCATTCTGTGCCTTCTTCCCATCAAGTTTCCGTGATCATACAAATGTTGACATTTTCTCTGCAGAGCATTACCTTTAGTTCTGATTTTTCCCTGTTTAAGCTTCTAGCATTCAATTAATATATTTTCATCTCTGTCTCTCTATATTTTTATTTGCTGCCATATGTCCCTTATTTTCATGTGTACATCTCATTTCCCTTCTTCCCAGCTCTACTAGTTTAAAGCTTTATTTACAATTGCTTAAGTGAAAGTCCCAATTTCCTACTGCTTCTCTTACTTAAATGTAGGCCTTCTATGCTGTAATATTCTGGTTTATCTATGAATTCTTCCATGTGCCAGATGCAGTCTTTTCCTGTAAGATCCATTGCCTAAGCCAATTATTTATCCATTTTACTTTCTCTGAAAAAATTTACTTTCTCGTGGTGCAGGCAAGATCTCAGAAAAGTAGATCTCAGTATTCAGTTTTCTAGCTGCTGCTTTAATTTCCATAAACTCATTGGCTCTAATATTCAGAAGGTTTGCCCTCTCCCAGCGATATTCAAGCGAGTTGAGCCTAGCACAAATCCCAATGTATCAGTAATGCGTCGCAGGCGCAGGTGGGGGTGTCCTATGCATACCCGCACATCCGATATTCTGCCGGGGATGTGCTGAGCCCATGCATGTGCAACCCTACCTGCACTACACACAGGTGAGCCCCAAAAAGGAGCAACAGCTGGCCACCACTGGTGAGCTGCCGTATTGCAGGCGCAACACGGCAGCTGCCACCTGTGGGTGGCCACCGAGCTCTGGCTGCACCTTCGTGGCAGTGCCCCCATGCCCGATCATGGGCATATGTTGAAAAGATAGGTCCAATATCCCTGGTGGTCTAGTGGACCTTTCGCAGCCCAATCGCAGGCATATGTTGAAAAGATAGGTCCAGTATCCTGGTGGTCCAGTGGACTGCCCGCAGCCTGATCGTGGGCATCTGTAATATAAAGGAGGTCCAGTATCCTGGTGGTCCAGCGGTACCCCGCCCACTGAGCCCCACCGCCGCTTCCACCTTCCCCAGTCAGCGGCGGGCAGCACTCCTCCCACCTGCCGCCTGACACACGTACAATAGGGCTGTCGCCCATTGGTCCACTAGCGTGAGCCAATGGGCGGCAGCCTGCATCGCATTTGCCACAGTCCAGATATTGGACTTATCTTTTCAACATATGCCCGCGATCAGGCTGAGCGGTCCACTGGACCACCGGGGATATCAGGCGGTTATTTTATTCTACATATGCCCGCATGATCGGGCAGTGGGAACAGATGCCACGATGTGCAGGGGGCATCGGTCCCGGCAGCTGTAGCCTGGCGGGAGCCAGGCACAAGTTACCGAGGATCGATGTACTGCATGCAAATGGGGCCATAATGACATGCAAATGGCCCCATTTGGCGCCTTTGCATGCATTATGGCCCCATTTGCATGCGCACTTCTGAATATCAGTGGTTGTTGCGCCTAGCGCCATGGAACTTGTGCTAGCGTATCCCCTGCTCCACTCTGTTATCTTCTGTGCTGGCACAGTGCCACTGTGCCATGCACACTGCAGGTAGCCAGGGTGCGATATTCAGCGATGCTGTGCCATGGCACAGCTCCATTGAATATCACCCTGTCAACGCTCCTCGCAGTCCAGTTGCGCTACAGCCAGGCGCAGTCTGAATATCCGGCCATTTTGTATATCTATTATTCCCTGTCTTCATGTTATTTATTCCTGATCCAGTCCCATCTTCTTCTGTTACTATATTTTTCATCATGTTTTTGATGTCACTAATTTTGCCCTGAAAAGCAACTGGATGTGACATACTCCCATATTCCCACCGTTTATATCTATCGGTATATTTTATTATTGAATTACCTAATGTATACTGTACTCTTATTTGTGTTGGTTACAAGTTCTTCACTTTCTGTATGTCTGCTACCCTATGTTCCGTTGTATCCATCAGATGTATATTAATCTGTGTGTCTTGATCAGTTGTATTCCCTGTCATGTTTGAAGCATCCTATCTTTGCTCCTCATTAACTCAATATGTGTTGAAGTTGCTAACTCCCCTTTTTTCTTTTTTGATCATTTAACACTTTTTCTTCCCCTGTGGAGCAAACCCACGGCCTCCGGCTCCCAGCTTCTGCAACCCAGACCAGGTCTGGTGCATGGATAATCGCCCCATGCCACAGGGGAGGGCAACGACCATCCAGCAGCAGGAGATACCTACCATGTTTCTGCTGTTTTTTTTTTTTGTCCCCTAGAGTCTGGCGTCCAAACACATCCATGCTGATGCCTGTTGCGCTCCCCCAGCCCTACTCATGACTGTAGTGCGGCTGGCCTCCGACAGTCTCCACTACAGTGCAGTGCATGACCCATGCCCACCCCAGAGAAAGGAGAGCAGTGCGTAGAACGCTCCATCCTTCCTCTCCTTGCTGGCCCCCAGCAGCCCAAGTCCGCTCTAACACGGCCGCTCGGCGTGGGTGTCCAGTACTCTCAAACCTCAGTGCCACGGCCGGCAACAAGTTGCTAACCCTTCTATACTGCACCATCATCATTATCTAATGCTGTTAATTTCTGCTTCTAGAAATACCATGTTCTGACATGTCATGTCCCTTTGAACTAGTTCCTGGCTTATTGTTACTGTTTCTACTATCTAGGAGACCCTGTATGTTCTCATTTTCCACATCTAATAAAATGAGTGGTTCAAATCTGTTCTCCATTGGCAATGCAAAACCCATAGCCCTTCTATCCCTTTTTATGTTTCCTTTGCTGTCATTCCCATCCATATTTCCTTCCTCTCTTTATTTTCGGACAGTGATGACTGCTGCCTCAAATTAACTTGTTCTGACCCCAGCAGCAACCTTTATTGACTTAAAGAGACAATTTCATTTCAAGTTATTAAACCTGCAAAATTGTGTCCTTTTGACAACTTTTGAAAGGGTTGTGCACCTGGATGCTGGTTTTGGGACCTCAGTTCTCAATCTCTGTTTCCTAAGTAGAGGTGTCTTGCCTCCCTCCTCCGAAGAACTGCTAGGAGTCTGCCAATAAGTGTGGATGAACAGCATGGCCGTGATCCTAGAACAACAGGTTACTCACCTGTAACAGTAGATCTTACTTGAGAGGGTTTCTGTAGTAGGTCTTCACATATAAGACTAAGCTCCTGACATCAGGTCCCACGGCAAACTTGTAGATAGCAATCATCAGCAGGAACCACCCCCGGCAGGCGGTGGCGTCCAGCCCGACTATAAAAGGGCGGTCGCACCCACCTACTGTTACAAGTGAGTAACCTGTTCTCCTCTCCCAGTACCGATCAAAGAAGAAAAAGGAGAAGGATGGGATCAGTCTCCCTCTGTCCAGCATCACCAGACTGAAGAAGCAGCCTCCTGTCCGGTCTCCATCCACTTCAGCGTGCAGTCGCTGGCTCCCCTCCCACTGTAGTCAGAGGGCAGAAGGGGCATTCCTCTCAGGAGGGTACCATCTCTGGGCCTGTGGTCAGCACTCCGGCCAGTAAGTCGCCTCCAGTTCTTCAAAGAGTGCACCACCGGCCAAGGCTCTCCGTCGAGTCTTTGTCAGCTTCCCAGATGGTGATCACAGCCAGCTACCAGATCCACCTTCTTCCTCGGGGTTCTTCCTCCAGGGACTTTCTTCCTCTGACCCAACCCGACCCCTCACTCTCCTTTGATTCTCTGCAGGAGACAAGTGTTGTGTCTTTATGGTTTCTTCCCCAACCCGAGTTTTGCTTGCTGGGTCCTCTGCTTTCCAGCGGACCTTTCCATGGGGTCACCTCTCTCAGATCCTCCTTGCACACTGTAGACCACCCGTCAGACTCTTCGGTTCCTCCAGCGTCTGATCCTCTTTTGTTGGATACCATTGGGACCCCACTCCTCTGAGCTCCTCACTGGTCGATGTCCTTTCCAGCCCAGTGATGGCTGGAGTACGTAGACCTCCGCCGCTTGGCGGCCCTGCAGGCATCCTACCTACTTCTCATGCTCAGAGACCTGAGCTGCCACCAGGCCCTCAAGGGTCCCGGCTCCTCAGGACCTGCCGTTGGGCCCATCCTCTGCTAATGGCACCTCAGCTCCACCTCCTGCAGGAACAACTGCCTCCTCCAGTGGGCACGGTCCCCAACTACCCTCCACCGCATTCGCCTATTACCGCCACCAGGATATCCGTCGGCTGGGTTACCCAGCCTGCTTATGTGCCCAGGTACCCGCCACATGAGTTAACTTTTTCTGAGGTACAACCCACAGGGCTAATCCTTCAGCTGTTATTACTCTGGCTACTCCTCTTACCCTCACTCAGGTACCAGCCTCCTCTGCCACCTCCTCTTCCTCCATGATCTCAGGCTGACACCCCAGGGTCCATTCCTTCTTGGTGGAAGGATGCAAAGTCCAACTCCTTCAGGAGCTGGCTCATCCAGAGCCAGTAACCATCCACCAGCCCCCAGGGCATTTCCCAGGAGCCTATCCCGGTCGTCAGATAGGGAGTCGGCCTGGCGACAGAGCAACAGAGGAGATTTCAGACAAGGTCTCTTCACCCAGCAGACTTGAGATGGTTCACTGTAATGCCAAGACTGGAAAACAGGTCCAGGGTGAAGGAGGAGAACTCCTGCAGACTGAGAGACAGCAGATGAACTATGTGGCCCCTTGATTTCCTTCTACACTCTGATTCGGATTATGACTCTTTGCGAGTTTGAGATCCCATTCCCTTTAGAACCTCAGCCAAAGGAGTCCTCCAAGTCTCCCCATAGGAGCCTTGATTTGCTGGACTACTCCGGTCTGTTCAGGCTGCTTGTGGCTCGGCTCCCAGGAGCTGAATCTAAAAGATAGAGGCTCGCTGAGCACTTGGATATTTCAGATTCGGACCCCTTACCATCCCTGCTTGGACAAGGCTGCATGAGGATTTAATATCCACCATTTGGCAGCAGCTATCTTCTATCCCTGCAGTCTCCAAGAAGGCCGACAGGACCTATCATCCCTGGAAGGGTTTCTCACCTCACTGTGGAGCCTAAGGCGGACTCGATAGTGATCACCACGGCCCAAGACAGATCAGCCAAGCCTAAGCACCTTAGTGCCTCCCTGCGAACAAGGTCCAAACAAATGGACCAGTCCAGCCACAAGGTGTATGCTTCCTCCACTTGCACCTTAAGGTCTTTGAACTATGTAGCTCACATGATTTCCTTCTAGAAATCTTCCCTGGCAGACCTGGAATCAGAGCTTCTGGCTATTCCAGATCAGGATCTCAGGGACAAATTCTTCAAAAGGTCAGGCTTAAGTCTTCCTGCTGCCATGCCCTCTGAGCCACCTATGACGATGTGGACTCAGTGGCACATAGCACTGCCTCGGGCATTTGCCTTGAGGCTTGCATGGCTGCGCTTGGCGAGCCTGGCACCAGGCGTCAATCCACTCTCCTGGATGCTGCTTTCTGGGGCTCCGTCTGATCTTCCTGGACATAAGTCTCCACCACTCATTCACACTAGTGGGATTAGCGCGGAGGCACTAAGACCCATCGGGAGCAAACTTTTGCTGGAGGTCGGTGCGAGAGGCGGCGCCGCGAGACAGAGTGCCAGCGAGCAGCGGCTCGGCAGGTAATGACCATCTCGGCGGCGACCCTCCAACCGCCTCAGTTCCTTTTTTTCCGCCGTCGAGTGCGCTTCAGTGATGGCGTCGCTTCGCCTGTTAGAGTCAAACTTCAAACTAGCGCATAGTTTTCAGTTTGTTTTTGTAACTTTATCACGATAAGTAGTATCGCTAATTTTATTCTATTTTCGTTAAATTTTTCTAACATTTAAATTTTACTTGAAGAAGTCTCGGCCTACTGGACGGAGTCGACCATGAGCAGGTCAGGTGACCGGTAGGGAGACCTGTCATGAAAACTGTTCAGTCAGCCGGGCTGGGTCCGTCGCCTCCTTCTCCTCAGCGGGGTTCCGACAGCGGTCGATCCGATGCCGGGGGATGGGTGGTCCCCCGCCGGCATAAAATAAATGGTCAGCGGCACCGTTCGGCCTCGAGCTCTTCTTGACCCACAGGTCAAAAGAAGCGGCATCACTCGAGTGTCGCCCTCTGTGGTATGTCTGCGGCGTCGGCGCTCGGTTATAGTTGCTAGTTGCGGTCTCCTTCTTGGAGTCGCCAACTTCCGGTAATCGTCGTCCTCGACATCGAGTCCCTCCGCCTATAGGTAGGACTCCAGATGAGCAGTTTCATCAGTGGGCGCTCTTATGGAGCAATGGGCTCGGAGGTTGGTTCTTCTGCCTGGCTCGGTTGCCTCGGGCCCTCGGGCCCCTCGGCGATCAGGTAGGCGGTTGGACCTTCCTAGTCGCGTGGCGCCTTCTTGGTGCCAGCGACTCGATGCTGAGTGTTTCCCCCCTCATAGCTGCTGCGGCGCGAGGCCTCACCGATGCCCTTATCTCCTGGTTTTTCCTTCTCTAGCTTTCCAGGTTCCTGGGGCTTTTCCGCGCCCCGGCGGGGTCTGTTGGCTTGTCGGCGCCGTTTCGGTGCCTCTGGGTCTTGCAGGCGCGCGGTAGTCACCGTGGATAGGCGGCGCCCGATCGCGGCGTCGTCCGCGGTGCCGTTCGAGCGCCAGATCGGCGTCGTCGTCCTCGGCACCGTTCGCGCATCGTCGGCCGCGTCTATTGTCGTCCAGCGGCGCCGCCGGGCGCTGGGGAGCTGCGTGCCTCTTGACATGTCGCCTCCTCGATGCCGTCTTCAGCCCGTTTTGCCGTCTCGGCGCCGGCAGCCTACAGGGACTCTCCTTGTTTTCTGCTATTTCCTCCTCTCTAATTTTCCTCCTTTCCTGTCCAAACAGTCCTTTCTGGACCATCAGGAGATGATGTTGAGCCTGGACCCAGACCTTGTTTGGGTGATGAAGTGGAAAACAGGATCTTTCTTTGCTACAGAGCCTGTGGTGAGGACCTGTCTTTAAGTCTCTGTTGAAGAACCTGGGATCCACTCTTTCTCTCCAGACTACAGACATCGATCCTGGGAAGATATTAAGACTCCAGTATCTTCATGCTTGGAGATCCCTACAGTTTGACTCCTCCGATCCAGCCTTCCTTGAGGCGCTGTCTCAATTGGTATGGAATAATCCTGCTCTTATTCCTCAGTGGCTAAATCCATTGATAAAGTATTCAGCTCCCAAGGATCGTTCCATTTGGCATCCCAAGCCTTTGCGGATCCTATTGTAGTCCTGGCAGAGAATGACAAGGTCGTTCTTCCTCAAACTACTACAGCTCGACCTATTAACAAAGAGTCTCGTAAAGATTGATACATTAGGTAAGAGAGTCTTTGCTGCCTCCACTCTAAGTATGCGTGTGCCAGTTATCAAGGCTATTTTTCCCAGTATGAGTATATCCTGTGGCACTCTATGAAAAGAATGGTTGAAGCTCTTCCAGATTCGGTTCCAAGTCAGAGCTTCTTCTGACCGTTATTAGAGTATTGAGTCCAATAACCAACAGGTCCAAAGCCGCCATGGGCGCTTTCGACACTGTACCAGCTCAACAGCAGCGAGGATTTGTACTGGCGCCATTCCTGGCTGCGTGCTTCTGGCTTCACGAATGATGCTCACAGCAGGTGATGGCGCTGCCTGATGGCTCCTTTCTTTTTGGCCCTCAGGTGGAGCAAGCCTTAGAGGCCACTCAGAAGACTAGATCGGCCATTAAGTTGGCAGACCTCCGCCTGCCCCTCTCGGGGCATGTGAACAGGCGTCAGTTTCATAGTCGTCAGTCCTTTGAGGCAGAGGCAGGGAAGCTTCCATAAAGCCAACCTGCCCAACCTCAAAAGAAGCGCAGCAGAAAGCGCAGGGGCCTAAAGCTCCCAGTGCTACCTTATGAGTCGTTTGGCTGATTCCATCCACTCTGCCCGAGGTGGAACTTTCTCCTCAGTGGGAGGTCGTCTGATGTACTTCTACAACCAGTGGAAGTCCATAACTCGGACAAATGGGTCCTTCGGATAATTTGCGAGGTTATTCTCTCAATTTCTTGGAAACCCCGAATTGTCCTCCCAGGCGACAACCAGGTTGTCAACCTCTCAGTCAGACCTCCTCACGGAGATCCAGGGCCTTCTGAACAACAGAGACAATAGAACTGGTGCCCCGCATCTACGAAACACAGGGTTCTACTCCCATTACTTTCTGGTTCCAAAGAAATCTGGGGATGCTTCATTCTAGACCTCAGAAAGTTAAACAAATTCCTCCCCAGGGAGAAATTCAAGATGATTTCCCTAGGTACCCTGTTACCCTTGCTGCATCAACACGACTGGCTGACCTCTCTGGATATGCAGGATGCTTACCAGCATATCCCGTCCACCTGACCCACGCAAGTTCCTCAGGTTTGTAGCTTTGGGTCAGCATTATCAGTTCAGAGTCCTGCCCTTTGGGCTATCCTCGGCGCGCTGAGTTTTACAAAGTGTTGTGCAGTTCTTGCGGCGCATCTCAGGAAAGTCGGACTCCAGTGTTTCCCTACCTGGACGATTGGCTTCTAGCAAGCCCTTCCGTCAAGGGACTTTAGGCTCGTGCAAGCGACTTCGTCTTCTCACGTCCATGGGAGTTCTGCTGAATTTGAAAAATCTCAACTGCAACCCTCCCAGAGCTCCTTTTCATAGGGGCGCTTCTAGACACCTCTTCAGCGAAGGCTTTCCTTCCAGAGGACAGAAGACTCGACATCCTTGAATGGCCCGTTACATCAGGGAGAACCAATCGGTTACAGCTCTCTCGATCAGCATGTTGGGTCTCATGGCGTCCTCGGTCTTCACTGTCCCTCTGGCCCGACTGCACATGAGAAACACCCAATGGATGCTCTCCACTCAGTGGTCCCCGACCTCTCACCCCAGTCTTATCCCATCAAGGTGGCGGAGCCCTTGAAGGTCTCTCACCTGGTGGTCTCAAGAAGAGCAATCTCCTGGAAGGATTCCCTTTGCTCCCCGGATCATCAGATCTCCATCACCACAGGCGCGTCAGCTAATGGGATGGGGAGCTCACTGTCTCTCCCTCCACACTCAAGGTGTATGGACTCAGTTGAAACTCATCTCTTCATAAATGTCCTGGAGATGAGAGCGGTCCTCTATGCAATCCGAGCTCTGAAGGATGTCCTTTGTCACAAGAACATTCTCCTTCAAGCGGACAACAAAGCAGTGATGTATTACATTAACAAGCAAGGCGGTGCTCATTCTTATCCCTTTGCAGGAAGCAATGAGGTGTGGGAGTGGTGCTTGAGCACAGTCTCTGATTCAAGCGGTTTATCTGCCGGGTATACAAAACGACCTAGCAGATCACCTCAGCAGAACGGAGGCAGACCCTCACAGTGGTCTCGATCCAGCCGTAGCTCGGTCCCTGTTCAAGAGTGGGGACTCAGACCTGGACCTTTTGCATCCCCACTCAACGCAAAACTGCCTCTCTTCTGCTCCAGAAATCCAGGGCCTGGCATTTTCTGTCAGGATGCGTTCAGGCTGCGGTGGACAAAGCGCTTTCTTTACGCCTTTCGCTTCCTCTAATCCAGAAAGTACTCCTCAAGTTCGAGTCTCAGGGGACCAAGATGATTCTCATTGCTCCTTCCTGGCCTCGGCAACTATGGTTTCCTCTACTCAACAGTATGTTGGCAGCCTCTCCGAGACCACTTCCTTTGCAAATCAGTCTTTTGACTCAAGGTTCATTGGTCCATCCCAACCTGAAATCACTTCACCTTCATGCTTGGCTCCTGAAGAGATAGAAGTGAATCGGTTCAACATCTCTCGTAGAGTCTCAGACATCCTTCTGGCTGCTCGGAAGCCAGCCACCCGAACAGTACGCTTCCAAATGGACACGTTTTCTCTCTGGTGTCTAAAATCTCTTGGAATCCTTTTCCTGTCCTCCTGGCAAGGTTCTGGAGTATCTTTTGGACCTGTCAAACTTAGGTCTTCAGTACTCCACAGTTAAAGTTCACCTTAGTGCCATCTCAGTGTTCCATGAGCGGTTCTTCCTTAACTCTGGCTCCAGTTACCTATGGTGAAGAGATTTCTTAAGGATTCTCCATACCAGACCCCTGTTAAGCGTCCAGTTGCAGCCTGGGACATTAACCTGGTGCTGGACATGCTCACTCGGAAGCCTTCGAACCCTTAGCTACCTGTGAGCTAAAATTTCTTACCTGGAAGACTGCCTTCCTGGTGGCCATTACCTCAGCCCGCAGGGGTCTCTGAGATACATGCCCTGAGTTACGGACCCTCCGTATACTGTATTCCATAAAGACAAGGTAGTTCTCCATACTCATCCTAAATTTCTTCCCATGGTTGTGTTCAAATTCCATCTAAACCAACCTCTGGTACTTCCTGCTTGCCAGCCAATTTCCAAAATGAAGGGAACAAGCTCTTCATTCCTTGGATGTTAAGAGAGCCTTGCGGTTCTATTTAGATAGAACCAAGGATGTTGCAAGACTCAGCAACTATTACGTTTCTTTCAGCGACACCCGGCTGGGTCAACCTGTCGCTATTAGATGCATCTCTTCATGGTTAGTGGCATGCCTTCGTCATTGCTATTCCATGGCTCAAGTTAAATTAGAAGGTAGAGTGTCGCTCACTCTACTAGAGTGTCGCGGCATCGTGCGTGAAATCGCAATGTTCCAATTGCAGATATATGCAACGCCGCCACCTGGAGCTCAGTGCATACCTCGTTAAGCACCATGCACTGGATGTTCATGCTAGGCGACATTCCGCATTGGCAGAACTATCCTTAATGGGCTTCTATCTTAGGCAGTGAGCTCTGGCTCTCCTGCCGCCCCTTTGGGGATTATCAGCTTGGTACTCTCCACTAGTGTGAATGAGTGGTGGAGACTTATGTCAGGAAGATAGGAAAAGTGCATTACCTACCGTAATTCTTGATCTTCTTGGGCGAGTCTCCACCACTCATTCTACATCCCTCCATCCCGAGCTCACCGCTGTATTGGTCTTCACTCCCTCAAATCTTTAGGCCGTGAGGACTTCTTTACTGACCCTTCTTACACGGGTCATACGGACTATCTTATGTCCGTTTTTAATATTGAGTTTACTCTTCGTTAGTTCTGCTGCACCTCCTTGGTAAAAAGGTACTGAGGCGGTTGGAGGTCGTCGCCGGATGATGATACCGCTCGAGCCGCTGCTGCGGCTATAAATGTGTCTCAGCAGGCGCCGTCTCTCGATTGAGCCTCCAGCAAAAAGTTTGTTCTCCCGATGGGTCTTAGTGCCTCCGGCGCTAATCCCACTAGTGTGAATGAGTGGTGGAGACTTCGTCCAAGAAGATCAAGAATTACGGTGAGTGCGTAATTTTTCCTTTCTGGGGGATGTGAAGGACATCATTCGTAGCTTCAGGATAGCGGTAGGTTCCTTTCGAGGATGTCTGCTCCCTCTATCGCTCTGGTTTCAAACCCAAGCAACCTTTTAGTCGCCCACAGCAAAAGGAACAAGCAGCCCGGCCAGACATCAGGATAAGCGTTGCACCACAGGCTCTGGGATACCAACCCCGCCAAATCCCATAGAGCAGTAGGAGGCCATCAGTCGGCCCTCCCTCTGCCTTCTGACTTGTGGAACACCTCCACCTCTTCCAGATCCACAGATGGAACCGGTGGGAGAAGGTTCACCCTCCATCTCAGAAAGTGGGAGGCGATCACCTCAGATGCTTGGGTATTGCAGATGATTGCAAGAGAACACTCAATGGAGTTCCTGGACAGACCTCCGGACAACCCTATGGGCAGGTCTCATTATCCATCAAGCCACCTTCCAGTGGTGTGGGAAGAAATTCAGGCTCTTCTGTCCAAATCAGCCATAGAGCCGGTCCCTCCAGCACAGGAAGGAAGAGGTATTACTCCACTTCTTGTGTCAAGCGTGGCTCAGTTGGTAGCACATCCGCCTCTGGACCAGAAGGTCGTGGGTTCTCGTCCTCACACGGGATTAGTTGCACCTAAAATCGCTGGCATCCGAGTGCAGTATTGGGGTGCTGTACTGCTGGGTTGTGCCGTCCTTGGATGGGGCGATAAACCGAGGTCCCTTCTGCCCATCCTGGTGTTGTCTGGTGGGTGTCCAAGTGGAAGTAAAAGAACCAAGAGCACTCTTCGCAAGAGTAGGGAACATTCCGGTGTCCTGGCCAACATTCCCTTCCCATTAACCAGTTCATGCAATTATCCAGGCTGTGTGGGTGATGATGTGCGATATGGCTGCCACCACACATAGCACTTCACTACCAGTCTAGCATTGCTTGTAAAGCACTTTGGATGTATGAAAAGCACTATATAAATGCTGATTATTATTCTTCTTTTCCTGGTGCCCAAAGACTGGAGATCTAAGACCCATCTTAGAGCTCAGCCTGCTGAACCTCTTTATCAGTACAAAGGTTCCGCATGTTGACCTCCATGGACTCTTACCGCTGCTCCTCAAGGATCAGTGGCTTTGTTTCTGGACATGCAGTATGCCTTCCTGCACATCCCTATCTTCTCAGCCCACCACCGCTTCCTCAGGTTTTCGTTCCACAGGAACCAATTTCAATTCATGGCTCTCCCTTTAACCTGTCTTCAGCACCTCTAGTTTTACTAAATTGCCTAGCGGTAGTGGCGGTGGCCTTACACCACAGAGATTTATGTGTTCCCGTACTTGGGGACTGTCTTCTGTCAACCCGTCTGAGCACTCTGCAGGAGTCTCTTTCCTTCACCCTGGACCTATTTTCCCATCTTGGCATTACAGTGAACCACCTCAAGTCCAACTTTTGCCCTCCCAGCACCTCCCAGTTTATTGGGCCGGTGCTGGGCCTTGATCAGGACAGGGCCTTCCTTGAACAGAGTGGATACCCTGAAACCACAAGCCTTTGCTGTAGCCAACTCTCATTCGACTACAGCTCACACTGTTCTTGACTGTTTGGTCTAATAGCAGCAGCCATTCCACCATTCGATGGCCCGACTGCCGTGAGGAAGTAACCAGTGGATGCTCTGGGTCCATTGGGATTAATGCTTTTTTTTTTTAAATTGCATTTTTATTGCCATCTCTTATACATAAACTTCACAACCAACGATCAACCCACCCCCAAAAAATATAGATACAAAGACAGGAAAGGCAAATAATTTTAACATATACTAGTACAATTAGTAAGTAACATAATCGAACATAAATTAATAATGCGCCCCTACCTCCCACTACCCCCATGCTGCGTGGTCATAGGATGATGAGGAACCAAAGTTTTATTCAATTATTCCTTTAATGAGCGACTGCAAGAGATCCCTCCCTGCATATAACCTCCTCCATTGGGGAGTAATGTTCCCGATCTGATAGCATGATATTCAAGAATATTAATTCCTCTCGAACTTCCGGGCCACCATTAAAGGTTGAAACCACCTGGTTGGTATACCCTCCTATTGGTCCCAAAGCCTCTCTGGCCAAGATCTCAAACACGGACACCCTCCTACTACTGGATCAATGTTTGAATGACCTGGATCCCAAGTCATGATCTCCAACACATGAAGGGGATCTTCTTTGGTGGCGAAGTTGTCCAACCTCTCCTCGGGGGGCCCTTTCACTCTCCGCCCCTCAGCCCCGACAGACACCTCAGGTCAGGGGTTGGAGAGCCAACCTGGGAGAACACCAGACAAAGTGGTCCCATGAGAATGCATCTGCATATCAACGTTCTGGAGATGAGACCGGTGCTCTATGCTCTCCAAGCGTTTCAGACCCTCTTATGCCGGGAGCACTCCTTGTCCAGACCAACAATACAGCCACAGTCTGGTACATAAACAAGGAGGCACCATTCGTACCCCCTCTGCAGGAGGTGATGCGGGTGTGGTACATAGATACATACATAGATACATAGACAGTGTCGGCAGATAAGGGGCCTATGGCCCACCCAGTCTGCCCATTTAAGTTTGTAAGTTCAGTTTATGTTTTCCCAGGAAGTCTGTTGCCCCTACCCCTGACCTCCAGAATTCCTTTATGTCTATCCATGCATTCTTAAATCGTGATTGTGTGTGGTACTGGGCAATCCAGCACAATCTACGCTTGCAAGCAATCAGGTGAAGCCCTGATTGGGCTTCTGAAGCGCCTTTTTGGCAAAGCATCCAGCATTTGCAGCACCGCTGGCGAATCCACTGCTCTTGGCTCCCGTTGATTCACATTCAGGTACAGCTGCCTCAGCTTGAAGCCGGATTACCATTGGCTCTCTGACTCTGCAACCTTAGCTGCTGTTGGCTGCCGTCTAGCGGCAGATTGGACTCTGCTCCCAAACTGAATTTTAGCCTGCCGGGGACCTGCTTTCGGCTCTTCAGCCTGTCTCCTAAGTGCCAGAAGAAAAAATTCCTCCACCCACCCTGCCTGCTTACTTTAAATACTACTCCTCCTCCTCCCGCCCTCCTACCGGTATAAGCTCCTAATTGGTAGGCTTTTGCTCCAAAATCACTCTGTCGTTTACAACACCAGAACTTGCCCAAACAGACTGAACACAATGCTTCATACACTTCTATACTGCCAACTTGCGGGCATGCTCATTGTTCAGCACAAACCAGACCGCCAGAGTGTGATGCCGTCAGTTCCTTCTACTAAATATTCCTGTAATTATGAGATTCCAACCATGTGACCCTACAGCACTACGGGCATTTTACAAACCTTATCTGGCAGGATTTTCACCAGTGCTGCCAGCTCACTCGTACAGCCGTGAAACAGTTGATCCTGGTGGACAGTCTCAACCCGCACCACAGCGTGGAAACTCTAAATAGAACTGAAACAAGGCGTGGTAGAAAGTCTTGTCAATTATTAGGGCCATCAAAACAGGATCTTTTGTTTCCCCATCAATACAAAACTACCCAATTTTTGCTCACTCGTTCCCAGGCATCATGTTTTGGCCGAGACACGCTGTCACTTTGTTGGACAGGGAGGTTTCTGTATGCCTTCCCTCCTTTCCCAGTTCTGCAGAAAGTTTTGTTGAAGCTTCAAGTGAAGGGAGCACACATGATTCTCATTGCCTCTCTATGGCCTCAGCAGATCTTGTTCCCTCTGTTGCGACAGCTGGAGCTGGAACTTTCAGTACTTCTACCTCTCCTGCCGCGACCTTCTCACTGAGGAACAGGGCAACCTGGTGCAACCAGCCCTCAAATCTCTCCACTTGCATCGTGGCACCTCTAAGCGTAGCTGTGTCACGTTTTGGGGTTTCCTCCCAAGTAGCACAAGTTTTAGTAGAAGCCAGAAGACCTCCACCAGAACTACATATGATAGGAAGTGAAGAGGTTCACCATCTGGCGACTGCCAGGGATCTGGATCCCTTTCGTTCAAGCACCAGGTCCTAGAGTACCTCTTGCACCTATCTGATTTGGGCCTCAGCTATTCCTCACTGAAGGTCTATCTTTCAGCGATATCTGCCTATCACCTCCGGTGGAAGGCAAGAATCTTGCTCATTTGAAGGTCTCTGAAACCTTCCTTAAGAGAACCGTCACTTGAAACCTCTGGTTCATGTCCGGTTCCCCTGGAATTGAACTTTATTTTAGAGAATCTTGCTTTGCCCTCTTGAGCTTGCAGCAAGCTGTGGTATGAGCCACCTGTCTTGGAAAGCGCTATTTTAGTTATTACCTCAGAAGGATTTCTAAGTTTCAGGCCCTCGTTTGCCAAGGAGCCTTATTTAATTTTCCACAGACAGGATGGCTCTGAGGACTAACCCTTCCTTTCTTCCGAAGGTGATATCGAGTGACATTAAACCAAGATATCCAATTGCTGGTTTACTATCCTGAATACTCCAAGGGGCACCTTTTTCACAACCCTGGATGTGCGGGTTTCGTTATTACATTTCTCGGACCAAGGAGGTGTACAAGTCAACCAGCTGTTTCCTTTGTGCCCAAACATCAATGCATAACTGTTTCCAGGCAATGCCCTTTCCAAGTGGTTGACTAACTGCATCATTTTCATTTACCAGAAGTATGAGAAACCACTTCCAGGAAAGGTCAAAGGGCATTCCACCCATGGCATGGCCACCTCTACTGTCTTTCTTAGAAATGTGTCCGCCTCTGACATTTGTGCTGTGGCCACATAGATACTGTACATACTTCCATGAAGCGTTACAGTCTGTACATTGCCTCTAGGCGCAGGACCCGACTTTGGACTGGCCATCCTTCAGGGCCTATTGTTCTAACACGTCCTTCTGCAGACCCTTTCCACTTCCCGGACTTCAGTCTCTGACTGTTCCTTCTTGACTACTTTCTAATTCAGTCCTATGTAATGACCTGCTGCAGGAACCCTCTCAAAGTAAGATATAACAGTTACATAAAACTTACTGTAACAGTAGATCTTCAAGAGAGTTCCTGCAGTAGAATCATATTTTCCCTTCCACCTTCCCCAGCTTTTTAGCAGCTCAGGGCTCAAGGAGTTTTCTCCTTTCTCCCATTTACCATTCAGAGGTCTTCCGGCTAGAGAACTGGAGGCGGGCATGGGGACCGCCCCTTTATAGTCAATCACGCTGACATCCTGTCAGGTGATGCGAGGCAGTCCTCACTATGGATTGCTAACTAGAAGTTTGCCATGTGGTCCTGATGCCAGGGGCACAGTCCTGTGTAATGACCTACTGCATGAACCTCTCTCCAAGATCTATTGTTATGGTAAGCTCTTATATAACTTATTTCCACACCTCCTTCGCCTCCCTGCATAGGGGATATAATCATGTCCCTCCCTATTGGTTCAGGTACCATACACACACATACTGTCCATCTGGACAATAAGTGGGCCTGAGAGGAGAAGGCTAGAAGGCCGAAGAGCATACAGCACTGCCCTCATTTCCTGCAGGTTGATGTGCAAAGACAACTTCTTCTGTGACCAGGATCCCTGGGTACTGCGGTCTCCTAGAAAGGCAGCCTAGCCCTGACTGGAGGCTTCTGTGGTCAATGTCTGGCCTGGAGGGGAACTGAAGGGGACCCCTCGGCTAATAATGGTGAGATCCTGCCACTTGAGGAGATCCTGTTGCATGGGCCTTGACAGTCAGACTCTGTGATCCAGGCCATCTAATTTCTGATCCCACTGGACCCCGGCGTCCACTGTGTGACACACATGTGGATCCTAGCTAGAGGAACCGTGGGATTGCTGCAGCCATAAGTCCCAAAGGCATAGGACCACTCGGGCAGTGGTTCAATGGCTGAAGGCCACTGACCAGGCCTGTTGCTGTAGCATGTCCAGCCTGCCCAGTGGGAGGAATGCTTGACCCTGAAGTGTGCCAGCCCTGCACCAATGAAATGGAGGCACTGGGATGGGGTGAGATGAGACTTAGGGTAATGTGCCGTAATGCTCACCTGGGAAACAATTCCAGGATCTTGGACAGGGAGACCAGGAGGCTGTCTGACAGGGCTGTTAAAAAGCCAGTCTGCCAAGAACAGGAACACAAACTAGCCATGGCTGTGTAAAGACAGCACCACCACAAGGGCGCTTAGTAAACACCCTGGGTGCCAGGGTGAAGCCAAAGGGAGATGGAAAGACTGAGATATGCAGGTAATCTTAGATCTCCTGTCTTTTGGGACCCAAAAGAAATGGAAGTAATAGCCATTGCCCTCTTGACAAAAGGATGGGCCCTATTGCTGACTTTTCCAGAAGATTCCTGATCCCTGCCTCTATGAGGAGAGTGATTTCTTTGAGGGGACTGACCAGGAGGGTGTCTTGGTGGACCTTCCAGGAATTCTATAGTGTGGCCTTAGCTAACTAGCTAAAGGACCACAGTCAGTCGTGATCACCTGCCAGCCTGAGAGGTGGTTGATGAATCTGTCCCTGACTGGTTCCCTCTGAGCGGTAGTGGAGGCAGGAGCCACGACTGCAAGACAGGGGGCTGCAGGAGATTCTGGGCGGCTCCCTGGAGGAATTCTAAGCTTTGGCCGGGAGTGGTTGCTCTTGAGGTAGGCTAGCGTGTGATCTGGCGTCTGGCGGGCCACTGCTTGGCCTGGCTGTGGACAATGAAGGGACTGCTCTGGCCTGTGTCCAGGCGAAGCATCATTCCACCGGACGCAAGTCCTGGCCCATAGTCTGCAAGCCAGTGATGATGTCCTCCACATCACCTTCTAAAGGAACCTGGCCCCTAAAGGGAGTGTCCTGAATGGCCAATTTGACAACCTGTTCCAGAACCAAAATCCATAACCCTGATCTGCAAGCAGACCGCAACCACCACGCTCCTGATAATAGCCTCAGCTGCAACGTATGTGGCCCAGAGGGCATGACAGCAAGAGATCTCTGCCGTGCATACAGTGTATGCAATACAGGATTATGTCTCCAAATCTGAGCAGGCCCAGAATGAGCGTTGGTAAACCGCCCGAACTGGCCACCACCTGGTATGGGGCTGTGGAGTCTGACAAGTAGTTCAGTTGGAGATAGAGACCAGAGAAGAATTAAAGGTGCCATCTCAGACCCAAGCAGAGAGTCGCCCCAAAGTTTGGCGCACTGGTGTCAGATCTCCTTACTGAGTCGGGCACTCCGAGAGGGAGTCTGACCACCAGCATAGAAAGGAGCTAACTAGAGGCCTCCGCACAGGCAAAAAATGTTTGCAGGTCAATGCTTGGAAACCACTAGACCATACTGCCTGTCAGTCTAGCTCCACCAAAACTGAAGCGTGGGAGGCAAACCCTCCAGTGGCTGGGAAGGTGGAGGTGCAGGATCTCGCATCAGAAAACCTGGAGATAGGTGACCCGACATCAGAAACCCTGGTGGTTTGAAACCTGGGGCCGGGTAAACCCAACGAAGAGGAAAAATCAGTGTCTGGTGAGCGATGTAAGACACCCCAGTGTTGGAGCTCTGCCAGTGGAGACCCAAAGGGGGTGCCAGGTGCGGAAAACCCTGCGCAGAGAAGATTTGTGATGACTCACAACAGGGCCTGAAAAGTCTGACCGGGGCGGTGGATTGTGAGGGTCCAGACTTGACGTCAGATTTTCGGGGAAAGGTCCTCGTCTGCTCTGAAAACCCACGGACGCCTGGGGAGAGTAAAAGGCCCAGATGGGGAATCCAAGGTGCAGAGACCAGAGAGCCGGAAAGGCAAACCAGCGCAGGGGTTTGAGAAAACCAGTGGGCAGTTGCTCCTCCTCCATCAGCGTTTACAGCACAGCAGAGTTCGGGGACTCCCGAAAGGCTGGAAGGGAGGAGTCCCAGGAGGAATAGCCCGACTGGGTGGCTGCAGCCAAAGCAGCAGCAGGCACAGATCAAGAGAACCGCCATCAAGCCAGACATGGTCCAACAGAAGCTCTGTGGTTGGAGCGCGCTGGCAGCACCTACGAGCAGCTTATCAGCCTGGGCTGAGCAGTCACCATCGGAGTCGGCGACCAACTTATCAGCTTCACCAGGAAGATTGGTGAGTTACCTCACCAACCAGAGCTGGGCGCCACCGGGGGCCAGTGAGCGACTGATCGGAAGGAGCTGAACAGTCACTAGCAGGACAGCAAAGACTTAACAGCTAGAGCTGGGCACACACAGAGGAGCTGGTGAGCGACCTACCAGCTAGGGCTGGGTGCTTGCTGGAGGGCTGGTGAGTGACAGTAGGCACTGGGCAGTCACGGAGGATCTGGCGAGCGACTTGCCAGCCTCGCCACAGAGATTGGGTCCGAGAGGGAGGAATGGCCCAAGAGTGGAGAGAGTCCCGAGAACTGGAGTCATCCACCTGAATCAGACCTGGCTCAGGCAGAGTACTCAAGGGCCGCTCCCAAAATGGAAGTGGGCTGGGCCTGAGGGCTTCCCAGACAGAAGGAAGGAGCCTCTCGTCACTCCACGGTCCCTCGGGGGTGCGGGCACAAAGGAGACGGGTCCCAAAGTTTCTCCATGTCCCGATGACCCTTCTGCTTGAGGGCGCCTGAAGAACCTCCCATCAGAGACAAGGAGGTCTGCCTCCGCTGCTGCTCCCTCTCCATGGAGGCCGTCTGGGGGAGAGATGTGTCCATGTGGCTAGGAAAAAAACTAGCAGGCCTCAAAGTCCCCAGAAAAGGAGAAGGAGAAAAGCCGCCCATGCAAAGGAGCCGTGGCTGATGAGAAAACTCTCCTGAAGGAGATGAGGACGAAGCAGAAGAGGTACAATGGAAACACAAACAGAAAATAATGAAAATTTGAGGAATACTCATCCAAAAAGGTGGTCACTGAAGCAACGTTCTCCGTGAGGTCCGATGTGTGCAAGTCAACAGCTGGAAAGAATTGAATGTAGGTGGGGACCGCCTCTTATATAGTGTCACGCTGACGGTCACATAACGGGGTCTCCCCACCAGACATTGCTAGCTAAAGTTTTCCGTGTGGTCCTAGCGCCTGCCTGCTTAGTTCTCAAGGTTATTACCTACTGCATGAGCCCTCTCAAAGTAAGATCTACAGTTCTAGGGACATGGATATGATGTTCTATCCACACTTCTGGCAGTGTCCTTTCCTAAAGAACTTGCTGGAAAGTCTTCAGCTGGCTCCTCCCACCCACCGGGTGATAACTTCCTGGCTCCGCCCTTGACACCAGATCTGCCTTTCTCCTGGAAGAAGCAGGTTCCCTCCTTACCGCTCACACATTGAGTAGGCCTCGCACTTAAAACTACAGATTTAATTCCTAAACTTTAAACTCTTACAAGTTTCTGTGTTCAGCTTGATCTTCAGTCGTGAGCCCCATGGACAGTAAGTCCGCTCCCAGGTTCTACGTTGCCCTTGTGGGCAGAAGATGTCCGAACGACCCGACACCATGTGTGTCTACTGCCTGGGGCAAGAGCACAGTCCCCAGGCTTGTGACTTTGCCGCTCATTTCACCGACCATTCTAGAGAACCGCTCCCACCCGACTTAAACTGAGCCACCTGACACAACGGAACCACTGGTCAAATCTAAGGATGCCTGTTGGGTGGTCTCTGCAGCTGCAGGGTCCTCCAAACAGCTTCCGACCTTTGAAGAAGGCAGCCTAGGGTATGTCTCTCTCCTCTTGACTTCTGCCTTTGTGCCACTTCAGCTGAGCTAGACTTTTATGGGATCCTTAAGAGAACTATGCCAGTTTCTCCCAACCCTCGGTCAAGGACCCTCTGGGCACAAGTCCAAATCCAAGAAAGAGTTCAAAAAGAAGGAGGACTGTCGTGGATCGAAGTGTCTTTGCCGAGAGTTTCCAATTCCTGTGCTTCTCCTGATCTGACTTGGTCGATTCGGCCTTGGCTGCCACCTCCACGGTAACCCCATTGGGCCAGTTGCCGAGACGCTGGTTGAGGTCCTACCTGTGATTTTTCTCAAGCTGACCAACCAGTTGTTGACTGAAGAGGTCAACACTTCCTTGTCCAGGACTCGGTCCTGATTCAGACCGTTGGAGGATGGATCAGTCTGCTGACCCGCCACCTCTTGTCCCAGACCCTGACCTGGAGGAGCTTCCGTGTTCGCTGACTCTCCAAGACCCACCACCCATCCCCTGGCAATCGAGGTGAGGTCTTCTCCCGTGGTCGAGCGACTCCTGCCACCATCTGTCCTCCCACCTCGGCACCGATGCTGCAAGGATCTATGTGGCAACAGCTGGTGCTTACCGTGTCAAGCCGACTCCAGCTCCTCCAACGCCATCATCTGGCTGTTGCCTGAAAGGCCAATGCCTTCTCCATCGGCGGAGACAACCAACGGGACCCAGCTCGCCAACTCCAGCTGCCTCCACCGATCATGGTGGAACCGCCTCCTAAATGGTCACCAACTCAAGCTCCGACTAGAGAGTCTCTGCTGTCCAAGGGCTTCCCCACCAGCTGTCTGTCACCGCCACCTCTGACTGTGGAGGGTCACGGGATTCAGGCAGTCAACCACTCCTTAATGACTCCGTCAACGGTGGAGTCTGTGGGCATCTCTTGATGGACAAAGGCCCATCTTCCTTGATGGGCCTTCTCTGCCTGATCTCTTGAGTCGACTGGTATGAAAATGGAGCCCGTCCAGAAGCGGGCTCGTTAACCATTACAGAGATCCTCGACCAGGAGATACTCCTATGGAGGCTTTCACAGTGGCAGAGGCCATTCTTGGCCCTGCCTTGGAGCTTTGACAATGCCCCGCTTCCTACCCTCGCCTTCTGCCTGGATGGCCTCAAGTATATGGTACCTACCAGTTTGCTCTCAGGATTCACAGAGCACCCTCGATTGAGGAATTGATGGCAGATTTGTGTTTAGGCACCCGCAACACCAGGGATGTTGACAAGCCACCTGACAAGGAGTCCAAGAAGTTGGACCATGTGGCTAAAAAGTCTACACTGCCCCTCGCTTGATCTCCACCAGGCTAGCTCCAGACAGCCATGGACCATGGGGACTCCTGCGTCCCGCTCCATGGTGGCCTCAGTGACCATGCGCCACAGAGCTTGGCTGAGGACCTCATCCTTCATGGCGGACACCCAGCACAAGCTGGTCGATGTCCCTTTCCTGGGCACCCGACTTATTCGGGCCGGGGTCTTTAGGCACCTCACCCATATTGAGAAGTCCAGTGCCACCTTGGACTCTGTGACATCTGCCCAGAAGGACCCTAAGGGCTCCAAGAAGCAGCAGAAGGGGAAGCCTTTTGGTGTACCTCTGTTCCTGCGGCCAAACCTGACCAACCTGCAGACTCAGGCCTGGCGACCTTGGCGAAGTCAGTGGCCTTGGTCAGTCCCGCAAGCCTGGGGCGAGAGGCTGCAGTGGCATCTCAGACGGACCCTCCTCTTCCAAGCCTGCCCAGTGACAGGATGAGGTGCCTTCATGCCCGTCCACACCTCCCTGTGGGTTCTGGAGATGCTGTCAACACAGACAGGTGGGTTCTTGAAGTGGTGGGTCATGGTCTGCCTCTGCAGTTTTGGGCAGTACCCTCCTTGCCAAGCCCACGCCCACAGGAGGACTTGGTTTCAGCAGTCATGCTGTCAGCCTCTGAGCCAACATAGCCCAGCCATGGTTCCTGTCGCGGATCCTCCAGAACACCCAAGGTTTATCTTCAGGTAATTCAGGGTGCCAAAGGACAGGGGCTGGCGCCCTTTCTAGATCTTCACGACCTGGAACTAGTTCCTCAGGTCGGCACCTTCAGGATGGTAAAACTATCACAAATCATACCATCTCAAGAGCAAAACATGTGGCTTTGTTCCCTGGATCTTCAAGATGCTTCTTCCACATCCTGATCCATCCATCTTATCGAAGGTCCCTTTGCTCCCGACAAAGGGAACCCTGTATGAGTTCAGGCCATGCCATTCAGCCTCTCTTTGGCCCCCAGGGTCTTCACTAAGTGCATTGCAGTGGTGGTAGCTTACCTGAAGCGCCAAGGGGTCCTGGTCTACCCCTGCCTGAATGACTGGCTGATCATATGTCCCTCCAGACTGGAAGTAGAGCGGTCCAGGGGCTGGCCCTCCAGACCTCGTCTCCTTTGGCCTCCTGGTCAAGCGGGGCCAGTCGGTACTCCTTCCTTCCAAGGTGATGATCTTTATAGGGTGGAGATTGACCTTGCAGAGCCTGGCTCCCAGCGGACGGGCGGAGTTCTCCTCCTTTGCCCAATCATTTGGGTTAGGCAACTGTGCCCTGCCCAGGACTTTCTGCACCTGCTGGGCTACATGGCGGCCTGCACCAGCATGGTCAGTTGTGCCCACTGGAGAATGCTCCCTGCAGTGGGAGCTTGCCAGCCAGCTGGTCACTGACAAAGCGGATGTGGGACACCATCCAGTGGTGGTTAGACCCAGTGCATCTGCAGGAAGGGATCCCGTTTGTCCGCCCAGAGCCAACAGTCATCCTGACGTCCGATGCTTCTCTCATGTGCTGGGTTGCCCACCTGAGGGAACACAGAGTCCTCAGGCTCTTGACCCCGAGGAGTCCCGATGCACATCAACCTGCTGGAGCAGCAGTTTGACTGGCGCTGGCTGCATTTACTCTGCACATCTGGGTCAGGGGTCCAGACAGTCACCACAACCATGTACTACCTCAGCATACAGGGGCAAGACTCACTCCCTGCCTGTATGCAAGAAAGCTGTCCATGGAGAGCCCTCATACAGCCTGGAGGCCGATGATCTAACCATCCATGTGGCCGGGGCCTCTTATCAGATGGCGGACACTCTTAGCCGGGTGGGGAGGTGTCTCACAAGTGGTCTCTCCACCCAGAGGTAGTAACAGCCTGTTCTCCCAGTGGAGCATCCCTCAGGTGGACCTGTTTGCCTCTAGGGAGAACACAAAGCTGAGGCTGTATTGTGTCCACCTCCCCTCAGCAAGGAATGCCGTCAGGGTGGTGCCTCTGAGGCCCTGGACCCCAGGCCTCTTCTATGCCTTCCCTCTGATTCCCTTGATCCACAAGGTGCTGCTCAAGCCAGGAGGGACAAGGCACAAGTGATCCTAGTGGCTCGGACTGGCCATGCCAGTTGTGGTACCCCGATCTCCTTAGCCTCAGTAGCAGGCTGCCAAGGCATCTTTCCCTATGCCTGGACCGGCTTTCCATCAATCGTGAAGGTTCTACATACGGACCTTCAATGACTGCACCTGACAGCCTTGTCTCTGAGCGGTTAGAGTTCCAGGCTTTGGGTCTCTCGAAGATGTCTTCACCATTGTGGAGGCTTCTCAAAAGGAGTTGACTAGGAAGTGTTGTGTTTTAGTTTTATGGCCCCGACCCTGTGGAATTCTCTACCGTCAGGTGCTAAATAGTCCGACTGTCCTGAGTTTTAAAGGAGCCTTGAAGACCCACCTTTTAACATAGCTTTATTGATTTATAATAGTTTTAGATTTTGTTTATTTATTGTTCTGTGAAATTGTACAGGCGCTTTGGTTTTAAGAAAAGCGCCTTTTTAAAAATAAAGTTTGATTGATTGATTGAAGTGCTATGCGCCTTCAAATGGAAGAGATTCTCCGCTTGGTGTCAGGGCACAGGGTTGGAACCTTTGTCCTGTCCAGTGGCTAGCATCCTTGATTACCTTTGGTCCCTCTGTCGGGCCTTCAGTCGACAACCTCAAGGTCCACCTGGCAGCCACCTCTGCTTACCAGGCATGGGCTGATCAGCAATCTACACAGGAGAAGGTCTGTTCATGACCCAAGGGCCTTGACCACATTTCCTCCTGTGCATGAACCACCACCGGGACTTGTTGCTGGTTTGGGCAAAGCCTATGGGCAAGCCATTCAACTGATGCCCAGGTGTGACATGTCTCATTTGTTGTGGAAGACCACCTTCTTGGTAGCTATCACATCAGCCAGAAGGATCAGTGAGCCAGGCACTTCTGGTGGAGTCTTCTACTTGCTTTCCACAGGATAAAGGTTCGCCCTGCCCAACCTGAAGTTCCTCCCAAGGTTGTGTCTGAGTTTCACCTCAACCAATGATTAATCTCCTGTGTATTTCACCGCCAACAGGCTCCATACTTTGGACCTGTGGCAGTTTCATTTATTCTGTAAAGAGCACACAGCTGAGTTCAAGAAGAGGTTTGCCAGCTGTTTGTCCCCTACGCTGAAGCTGCACCTGGCAGACCAGCCAAGCAGACAGTTGGCAGGTAGATTGCATCCTGCATTGCTCTCTACTATAGGTTGGTGGGTAGGGAGCCTGCAGACTAAGGCTAATTTCACCCACCATACAGCTGCATCGGTGGCTGCTTCCAGGGACGTCCCTATCCAGGAAATCTGCAGGGCTGCTACCTGGAGGTTAGCACACATCTTCATTTCCCATTACCACATTGACCTCGAGTCACACCAGGATGCTGGTTTTGGGGCCTCAGTTCTCCAATCTCTGTTACCTAAGTAGGGGGCGCTTTGCCCACCCTCCCTCAGATAACTGCTAGGAGTCTGTCAGAAGGTGAGTAGAACATCATATCCATGTCCCTAGAAAACAGGTTACTCACCTGTAACAGTAGATCTTCCTCAGGGATAATCTCTTGCAGCAGGTAATACACCTGAGATGGCGTGAGAGGTTCTCTTGTGCCTGGCAGCTTTCTTCTAGCAGTCTTTCCTAGGGCTACCCACATGACATCATCATCCTGCACCTTGTAAGCTGCGGCAGCCCTAGGCCTCCTAGTTCATTTTCCTGCCATCTTGAGCTGGAAACGTTTTTCCTCCATTTCCAGTCTTCGCAATGTCCAAAGAATCTACAAGCAAGTCATCACTTTTCAGTCGTTCATTGAGGTGGGAAGATCTACCTATGACAACCACACGTTTGTGTTAGGTATCTGGGTCCCACATACGACACCTTCTCCTGCAAACACTACCAGGAATTCAGCCAGGCAACCCGTACGACGATGGCTGCAGGAAATAGAATCACACCTAATGGAGCAGAAATTCTCTCAGAAAAGATGGCCTGTCCCAAGGGGCCCTACAGCTTCACACAAGAAGTATAAACGCAGTAAGGATAATCCTCCTCATCAGGCAGACATTCGCCAGTGGGCACCGTTAGGTGCTCCACCATCGAGGGTGCCCTTCAAACTGCTACCTCATCGATGGACGCTTACACTCTCCTCAATGGTGCTTTCTGGCTCTTTCAGCAGTTTCTATGGAACCTTATGTAAGTGCTACTGACTCCTGTCGATGGTGGTTTATTTCCTGTTGACATCTGCTTTTAGGCATTCTACTGCTTCCCAATTATTGTTCCATCAATGACGGGTCTGACTTTCATGGGAGAACTACTGGTTTTGCTATGGCTACAGACCCTCCTCCTTCACAACCATTCTCTCACAGGGAAACCAGATAGGGACTGAGACCCTGGTATTTATCACCTAGGGGCCAGACCTGTTTACATCTCACATTCAGTTTCCTCTTCAATTCCCTGGTTTCCCAGAAACCACCTACCCTCCTCTACTACCACTTCATTGGACATGGCGGCAGTGGTCCAACAGGTTTTGGAAGTGATGAGGAATTCTCAACCTCTCACTCCAGGAGAGGCTGGTCACCATCCCATTCTCCCACCCTCCACTTAAACATTTCTAAGGTGATGGGGAACCCTCTCCGCCTGCCCCCAATATCCAATGAGGAAGAGTATTTCTCAGAGGAGGCAGAATTTCTGAAGGTTTTCCAGGAGATCTTGAAGATTGACTTACAGGACCTGGACTCCTGCCCTCTGTCCTCTATTTCGACTATCTCCTCCCGCACGAGGATGCCTCCTGTCACACTACTGCCTCCATTCCTGATGACCCATCCTTTCATGAGATGATGGTCCAAATTAAAAAATCATGGGATTCTCAACTACAGAACATGATAAAGGATATGGCAGACTATCTTAAACTACCTGAAGAGCCTGTCGTATTGGCACCCCACTTAAACAAACTTATCAAAATGCTGTGCTGGCAGCTTTGAACCAACCTCAGCCATTCGTGCTATTCTAGAAAGGCCAACTCGCCTTTGTCAGGCTCCTCTTGACCATCATTTCCTTTCTGCTACCCCTGAAGCAGATTTGGTAGTGATCACAGCGGCTCATGAGCGTACTCAAATGTCCAAAGCACATGAGCTCCTTACCTCCTGATAAGGAATCCTGCCGCCTCAATTACCTCAAGAAGAAGGTATTCCAGACAGGTACCATGAATCTCAGAATTTTAAACTATGTGGACACATGGTCCTCTGCTATAGAACTAGTCAAACTCCTCCCTCTCAGAAGAAGGACCAATTATTGGCAGCAATTTCCACTGGCAACTCCATTTCTACATCTACTCCGCTCAGGGTATGATGCAGTGGATACTTCTGGCTCTAATATCGCCACATGTGTTACCCTCAGACGACATGCCTGGTTACGTGTATCAGGATTTACACCAGATGTACAGTATAAAGTGGTAAATGCCCTTCAGTGGATCCAAACATTTTGGCCCTGGCACCCAGATGCTTCTGGATGATCTCCAGGCGGTTTCAGGTCGGGTATGGTACAGCATGTATCATTCCTGATAGCCATCTTACCAATACCGCTCCCAGTCCTCTTTCAATCAAAGAGAAGCAGCAAACACAAGGGTACCTACAGAGGTGGATTGTTTGGTCATTCTCAGCCATCCTCCAGGACCACCAGTCCTACCTCCAAGGGCTCCCGCCCCACCCCACCCACCCCGGTGAGCTGGTCAGCCCACTTCCCAGTGACCAACTCTCGGCACTGCCCGGCTTCCTCAACCAGGCCTTGAAGCCGTGGGCAGTCACTTTGTCCTCCATTTAGAGACCCAGTAGCGATAAAATTGGACTAGTGGGTGCTTTAAATCATCCTGATGGTACACACACTGGAACTCTCATCAATGCCCCCATCCTCCCCACTCTGTCTCTACCCAACCGACCAAACTCCCATTCTTCAAGAAGAACTCCAGGCACTTCTTGCAAGAATGCAGTTGATCCGTCCCCCTTCAGTGTGCCATCAGGATTCTTCTCCCATTTCTTTCTGGTACCCAGACACACCGTGGATCTCAGACCTATACTAGACCTCAGATAACTGACTCTATACATACAGTATAAGATGTTCTGATGGTCACTGTAGCATCCATCATGCCAATGTTAAAACAAGGATTGGCTATGTGCATTAGACATGAAAGATGCCTACCACATATCCACATACAACCCCACACACCACCAGTTCCTTCACTTCTACCTGCTAGGACAGTACCAATTCGGCCCTCCCTTTCTCGGTCTCTCATCCACCCGAGCTGCCTTACCAAGTGCCTAGTGGTGGTGGCGGCGGCTCTGAGACGGGACGGACGTTTCATCTTCTCATACCCAAGACGATTGGCTCATTAAAGCGGATTCCAAAACCCTCTGCTTTTGTCTCACAGCAACCCTCAATCTGTTCTAGTCCCTAGGAATTATAGTTAGCTGGCCCAAATCCAATCCAACTCCTACCCAGCTGCTCCAGTACGTAGGGAACCGTTTCTGGATACCACCTCCACCAGTGCTTATCTCCCTGCTGACGGACAGACTTCTATCCCTGGCTTCCCAGATACAAACTTGGCAATTTGTCAGCCAGATGTCTGTTATGCCTTTTGGGACATATGGCTCAGCCATCCCCACTGTGGCCTTTGCCCATCTACATATGAGACCAATCCAATGGACACTTCAGAATCAGTGGAGGCAAAAACAGGTGATTTCAAGGACAAAATTCAAGTCACTCCTGTTCTACGATCAGCCCTAGACTGGTGAACCTATCGTGCCAGTCTGTCTCAAGGCATGCTCTTCCAACTCTCCTCCCCAGCAGACATTGACCACGGATGCTTCCTCCAATGGCTGGGGGCACATCTGGGTCCTTACATGACCCAGGACAGGTGGCACCAGTATTCCATCCCGTCTCATATAAATATACTGGAAATGAGAGAGCCCACCTCGCCCTTCAGGCTTTTCGTCCCCACCTCATCCCATAACCCCTACTGATCCAGTCAGACACCTCGTGGTGTATTACCTGAACAAACAAGGTACCAAACTTATGCCTCTGCAGGGAAGCAATAGTAGTTTGGCAGGAAGCCATGCTTCAACATCTCTCATTTACTGCCATCCATCTACCAGGACACCACAATACCTTGCTGACATTCTCAGCTCGACCAGACCTCTTCACATAAGTGGACACTTCATCACAAAGTTCTTCAGATGGTCTTTCAGTTGTGGGGATCCCACCTCAACCTCCTTGCCTCCCCAACAATCACTACCTACCCAGATACTATTCCATTATCCTGAACAAAAGGACTGTATTGATGCCCTGTCCCAACCGTGCACAGGACACATCTTATATGCTTCCCCTGTCCCACTCCTGCAATGGACTTTACAGAAATTACAACTCAAACCTGCCACCATGATCCCCATAGCCCCCTGTGGCCTCAGCAGGTGTGGTTCCCTACTTCAACAATTCTCAGTGGCAGATCCACTCCCATTGCCCATCAGGCCAGACATGTTGACTCAGGATCAGAGAACTCTCCTTCACCCCAACCTGAAGTCACTACACCTTCACGCTTGGCTTTGAGATCACTTTCACAGCCTGCCTTCAAGTCTTCTCACCAGTGGCCAACATTCTTTTGGCATCCTGTAAACCATACACCAGGAAACCTATAATGCCAAGTGGAAATGTCACCATATGTGCCGCTTCTCGTCTTTGGACCCTTATTGTTGTCCACTGACCAAGGCTATTAGACTATTTCAGCTTTGCTGCAATGGGCTTGAGCTACTCCTCTATCAAAGTCCATTTGGCCTCTATCTTGGCCTTTCATGAACCTTTAGAAGGGAGACTACTTTATCAACACCACCTTGTCAAGATGTTTCTAAGGGGTATATTACACCTACCTCAAACCCCCTATTAGATGGACCACCCTCCCTGGGACTTGAATTTCCTATTGGAAACGCTTAACCTCAACCTGTTCAACCCTGCAGCTACTTGGACCTCTGTTTCCTAGCCTGGAAGACATTATTCTTAGTTGCTGTCACTTCAGCTCGATATATATCTGAACTGCATGCCCTAAAATGTAGAGAACCTCACTTAATCTTCCATAAAGAAAGGGTCCCCTTGTACCAATTCCTCCTTTCTACCTAAAGTGGTCTCCAGCAGACCTTAAATCAGTCTGTAGAACTGCCAGTCTACTTCCCTGAGCATTCTAATTCAGGAGAATATCTCCACACACTTCAGATGTTCATCGATTTTGAGATGATATATAAATCGAATAAATCTTTCAGGAAGACTCAACTTTTTGTTTCTTTTGCCCGAACCAGGAAGGCTTCCTGGTCGCTGCCAGACCCTCTCTAACTGGTTAGCACATTGCATAACCTATTGTTATAAGAAGTATACAAGCCATTACCGTGATCTGTCTGCCCATTCTACCCGAGCCATGACCACTACAACAGCCTGCTTCAAAGGGCATCTATCGGGATATCTGCAATGCAGCCACGTGGTCCACAATACATACCTTCACGAAGCACTACAATTTAGAAATTGCTTCGACGTAGGACTTGCCTTTGGCCACTCTGTCCTACAAGGCCCTCTATCATAACTTTTCTGCCATGGGCCTGACCATTGGCGCCGGGTCACCTGCACCTCATGCTGGTGAACAGTGTTTGGGAAAGAGCACAGATCACCAGGGGTTGCACGGAGGAGAGGGATTGTGGTGTCCGGATCTGCTCTCGCCTCTGGGTGGGGCTCTGCAAAGTCGGTGCATGATTGCCCTTCTGGGGACAGGATGCACGCTGGCAGTCTGGGGTGAGTTGGGGAAGACACCAGAAGGAAGCATGTGCGGACGCGATGCGCTTCCTCTCTGCCAGTGTCATTGCACGCCCACTGGCTCGAAAGAAAGAGAAAAAGAAAGCATCCTTGTCGGCCGCTTGATGGCCATTCAAAGATCTCCGGTTCTTGGGCGCACCTGATCTGGATCCATTTCGGGTGGGTGAGTTGGGGCTCCCCACCTTCCTGCTGCAGGGGTAAGCCACAGGGCAAGGCAGACCCTAATGGAGTACAGGAGAATGGACGATGGCTGGATATACCGTGGAGTTGCAAGGCAGAAAGGAGTAGACAGGTATGCCTCAGGAAGGAAAACAGTATAGCTAAAAAAAAAAAAGCTCTTCGCTCCTTCCTGGATTTACTGCTTGGGAGTCATTCCAAGCGATTACCTGCTGCAAGAGATTATACCTGTAGAAGATAGTACAGTTGTGTACTTACCTTAACAGTAGGTCTTCAAAGGGTATCTCTTGCAGCAGGTACAATCCCTCCCTCCATCCCTCCTTCTAAGAGAATAACTTCTGATCCAAATATACACAGGGAACAATTAGGAATGGTAGCTTTCCCCTCGGTCCTCGCCTAGCAAGCTGAATCCTGCAGGGAACTGAGAATGCTTGGGGCAGCCCACTCTTATATAGGTGCAGGTGATGATGTCATGTGTGGGCTGCTCCTAGGAAAGACTGCTAGAAGAAAGCTGCTATGCACAAGAGTGCCCGCTGGTGACCCAGTTGTATTACCTGCTGCAAGATATACCTCAAAGATCTACTGTTACAATAAGTACGCGACTGTACTTTCTAGGAGTGGTATATGATCATCCATACGGACCCACACAACCTCCCCTGGCTTTGGCGCACACATCTGTTTCCCAGCAGGCAAGATCTAGGCGCGGGTGGAGCTGAGGGAGTTACCACCTGGGTGAGTAGGAGGAACCAGCTTGAAGACTTTCCGACAAGCTCTTAGAGGGTAAGGACACTGCCAGAAGTGTGGGTGAACAATCATATACCACTCCTAGAACTAGTTACAAGTGAGTAACCTGTATTTTCAGCAGCTGTGATGACAAGAGTACAGGCAAAGAAAATCTTAGACGGGACTCTTTTCCTTTGATGATTTTGATTTGAACTTCTTTGAGCACAGCTTCATGATCCGTAAGTCAAGGAATTGAGAACAAACTAATGATGCTTCCTCCAAAGTTATTTTAAGCAGCTGGGGAGAAACAAAACGGAGATCCAATGGTAAAACAATGTAATGGTACTGTACAGAGTTTGTTAAACCTCATGTACAGGAACAGATGGAACAATTGGTTATACCACAAAAGTATGGAACTGAGTTATTACAGAGAGGCAAGGCAAATTTTGTTTAAAAGACGACAATCCCGGAGGCTGTGGGCGCCATACATAAAATCAACCACAAAATAACAAATATCAATACTGATAACGACTATAATAATTAAATACAGTTTAATAAATGAAAAATATTCTAAAAATTTTGGATGCATAATATGACAAGTCAGAACAGCACAAAATTTACAAAACTGTGTCAAGGAAAGCCTGTACAAACAAAGGCGGCCGTGAGGCGTGCTTTGAGTACCTCCACGAGGGACCTCCCTTCTAGATGAGAAGGTGAATTCCACAGGACAGGGACGGTGACAGTGACAGCTCTGCCACCAGCAGTTTTCAACCTTGTCCTGGGAATCACGACTAGGCCCCTTGAGGAGGAACGAGAGAGTGGACTGACATAGCAGGCATAAGAAGGTCTACTAGGTAACCAGGGCCAAGGCCATGTATTTTCCTTAAAGGTGAGCAAGCCCACCTTGAAGAGGATCCCTCCACCTGACTGGAAGCCAGTGCAGTTCATGCAGCACCGGGTGATGTGGCAGTACTTAGACTGCCCTGGGCATGCGTTCTGCACTAGCTGAAGCCAGCGAAGGAACCTCCCGAGACCCTGAGGTAGAGCGATTACAGTAATCAAGCCTCGACATCACGAAGGCCTGCACTAAGATAGGTCCTGGGGCCTAATCCTGGTGATATTCCTGAGGTAGTAAAAACTGGTATGGCCCATGACCAACACCTGAGCCTCAAGTGACAGACCACTGCTCAGAATAACACCTAGGTTACACACCCTGCAGGAGGCCTTCAAAGGCACAGAACCCAGGAAAAGTCCTGTCTTAGCACCCGAGGTCAACCTATCACACCCACTGTTCAACTCCACTACCAGTAAATCTGTCTTATCAGGATTCAGTCACAACCAGCAGAGGCCATCCAGTCATTGATTTTGGCAAGGCAGCTGTTAAGCACATCTACTGCGTTGGATGTCCCGGTGCAAAAGAAAGATACAGCTGGGTATCATCAGCATAGCAACGAAAACCCAAACCGTGATTTCCTGATGAGCTCTCCCAGCAGCAGCATGTACACAGTGAACAACACTGGCAACAAGACCAAACCCTGAGGTACTCCACAAGACAGGAGTCTAGCAGAGGAGGAGAAATTCCCCATCACCACCCTTTGCTCTTGTTTGTGAGAAAGGACTTAAACCAGCAGATGACAGTACCAGCGAGTCCACAAAATTCCTTAGGCTGTCAAGTAACACACAATGGTCCACCGTGTCAAACTCTGAGAGGAGGTAGCATATGATAGTCCTATGGCTGGTCACTCGAGAGGATCACACCCTTGCCAGATTGCTGTACAGTTGTTGCTGGTCTGGGATTCATGAATATGTTGCTACCAATTGCAGTTCTTGTGCTGAATGTCAGAAAGTTGCCCCAGTGACTGAAAAAGATAAGGTGCCGTGATGCCCTTACTCTTGAATATGTGTGCCTTTGAGAGAATTGCAGTGGATGTGGTTGGCCCATAAACAAAAGTTAAAAGGTACTTGATTAATTCTAGTAGTATGTGACTATGCTACTCGATCACCCAGAGGCAGTTCCATTGTGTTCTGTCACGCCCCAAAACTGGAAGCAGAGTTTGCTGAAATTTTCAGCAGGGTGGGCATACCTAAACAGATTACTACTGATCAGGGTAGTAATTTGGTGCTGCATTACTGAAGGAGCTGTACCGACTGTCACAATCCCACTCATTTAGTTCTGATCACTAAGCTTACAGTGTCTACCCCTAAGTGCAATCTGTGACAGGGAGGGGAAAACAGGGCTACCCTTCTTGTGTCTGCCCAGAGTGCTCACTGGGTTTACAACAGAACACTTGCCACGAGGTCCCAGAGCATCCCTCTGTACTTTGGATCAGGGTACAGTATCAGTCTTGTGGCCAAATATGAACCCTTTTCATGGCTATTTGCACACAGGAGAAGGGCTCAAGTGTTACACCCTCTTTGGGTAGCAGCGCTCCACCTGATTTGGCCTTCACCCTACAGGACATGCAGTAGCCAGTTCACAATCTCTGCAGACTTGTATGAGACTCTGGTACTTTCCCTATTCCTACTGATCCCTACTGACCCTTTTCAGCTTGGTGGCTGTTTGGTGACCCTTCTAAGCATAAACAGTTGTCACAGATTTGTAATAAACCTTCTTCTGTCACAAATACAATACAAGGAATCTCGGACAGGCAGATTCTTTAGAAAAACAAAAGTCTTTACTAAAATAAATGCAGTTACAAGTAAAAGAGAACATATACACATTTCGGTTACAGTATGGAAAACACATTTTGGAAAGTATACCGTATAAACACCTTAAACTGTTTAACTACATCTCTACCTGTTATGAAGACTTTGAACAGTTCAAAAAATCACTGGTTTGTAAATGTTGCAGTCTTATACTGGCAGCTGCAGTCTTGTAGTCGAGAGAGAGTCCCAAACAGAATGGCCAACTTGCTCTGTGCTGGAGAGCTTAACTACCTTTCTGAAATTGCAGTGTCATCAGATTTTTCGGTCATAAGGAAACCAGTTTATTTTCCCCACCAGTGACCCACAATTTCCTGGCCAACCTGGTGATGTCACCCAGCTTCAGCATTAATTCTGCCTCCATAATTAGCTAATAACAGGACAGGCACTGTTCAAACTATAATGTATCAATATAGCAACCTGTAAGCTAATTCACCAGTGTCATGTTAAATTTCACATAGTACTGCTAGAATGGTCATCTGCCATCCAATTCCTGGCTCCAAGCATCCTGTTACCTCATAAAATGTGACATTCTATTGTAGTACCTTAGATCAAAAACAATATGCTTCTGTAGTACATGTTTATGGCAGGTAAATGGTGGAGGTACCCTGCCCTGGAGTAAGCTGTGCCGCTGACCAAATGCTAGCAAAGCCCTACTGGAGGGTACTCTGCCCTGGAGCAAGCCGTGCCACTGACTGAGCTAGCAAGTCCTACTGGAGGTACCCTGCCCTGGAGCAAGCCGTGCCACCGACGAGCGCTAGCAAGCCTTGCAGGGGTACCCTGCCCTGGATCAAGCTGTGGCGTAACCAAACACTAGCAAAGCCCTCCGGAGGTACCCTGCCCTGGAGCAAGCTTGCCAGCCACGACCCACTAGGCTGGGTAATTGTCGCCAGTTCTTGCTCTGTTGAACTGCGCCATGACAAAACTTGTCAGCCTTTGTCTGAAATTTAAATCTTAGGCCCTTTTGGACCTTACATGCTATAGCTACTTAACTGTGAAACCAGGCGCCAGTCTCAAAATGCTGTTGCTTGCTAAATTAACTGCTACCCTCTCCTCTTCTCAGACATGCATTTAAAAAAAAAAATGCTCCGTATATAGTTGCTGAAGAGAGCTAGTGTGGTATTGGGCACCAGTTTTAAAAGATTGTCCGTCCTAGCAGCACTTGCTACAGATCTGCAGGGCTTTTCATTCACTAGGAGTCCCCAGGCAGCCCGGTCAAAACTGCAACTCCACTTTTAATTGTAACTACCCTTGCTGCTAAGTGCTGTGTCCCACAGCTGCTACTGTGACTTCCCACACCTTCCCCCCACCTCACCCCTTTCCCGGCATTTGTTACATAGCAGTCTGTGCCCCTATGTAGTGGTTGTGTGCCCACCTTCTGTGAGGAAGTACGTGAGGATTTTAACTGTCTCCTCACTTTCTCATTTGCAGCCTATACTCCTTCGCCGCTAGAGGGCTCCCAGAAACCTGCTCAATTCATATCTGTATCTCACTTCTTGGTCTGCAATCTGGTGTGCAGGCAGTGTTTTCTGTCCAGATTCATATCTGTATCTCACTTCTTGGTCTGCAATCTGGTGTGCAGCCAGTGTTTTTGTCCAGATTCCTCTGTTGCCTGCAGGAACTTTTCCCTCTTCAGATAGCCATTTTGCTGTCCATACCCTATCCTCTCCATGGCATTCACTTTTTCTAATGATAGGGCCCCAAATCCCTGTGTAATCTCTCTATTAGTCTCTGTTATTGCTCTGCTCGTAGTGATGCCCTGCTAAGTTGCCCACTCTCCTGGGACGGCATCTCTTCACACCTACTGTTTCTTCCAACATTGCCACCTTTCCTCTTTTGTCTCAAACAGGATCACCTACCACATTGCTTATATCGCTCCATAACTCCCTCCTCCAAACTCTTCCCTACCGCCCTGTTCTTTCATCGTAAACTGTGGTACATGCTCTCCTATCATTAAGTGTTAGCAGGCGACACTGAACCCAACCCAGGACCTGCCGATAACATCCCCACTATGATACAGCCTGGAAGGACTTAAAGGGGCTGCGTATTGTTCACCTGAATATCAGGAGTCTTCCCACAATATAACTGAACTAGAGGCCTGGGCTACTCAATACAGCCCTGATATTTTGTGTCTTTCTGAAACCTGGCTAAAACCCTCCACCCCTGATCACCTGAGCATGTTACCCAACTACAAAATACTCGGCAAGATAGGTCCACATCTAAGCGTGGTGGTGTTGCAATCCTCTTTAAAACTCACCTATCCCTATACAGTACTGTCCTCTCACCCTCTCTCACTGTAAGCTAATCATGCTACCCTACAACTAGGATGTAGAAACTGAACATAGGGTGTGCCTATAACCCCCTAGTGGTAGCATCGCTGAGCTCCAGGAACTGTTATCACAGGTGGATACAGCCGTTGGTCATAATGAGGTCCTCATCATGGGCGATCTAAATCTCAACTGGATTAGCAAATCAGTCCATCCACACCTAGTACATGGCCATATCCTCCTTCAACTAATCACTGACCCTACAAGGGTCTTGGCCCCCGGTTCTAGTACACTGATTGATTGGGCTCTTACTAACCGTCTCGACAGCATAGTCTCTGCCAGTACTCTGGCTGGCGCTATAAGTGATCAGTCCTCAATTTTCTGCATCTGGTGTTTCACTAGACAGCCATCTCCTCCTCCTAAACTCATCACCTTCCGTAATCTGGCTAATCTTAATCAAGCACATTTTTTGTTTGACCTCTCAATGATTGACTGGTCTCCATCTTTGCCTCCTGTAATGTTCAATCAGCCCTTGACTACTTCCTGGCAAGGTTTGGATGCCTACAGGATGTCCATGCTCCCAGAGTCACATGCTGCATAGGGGAACACAAACAAATTGCTCACCAAAGATCTCTTTACTCAACTCAGGTCAAGGGATAAAAGTTGGCGGTGTTTCAAGGCCTCAGGGTCACAGATTTTATTTATTTATTTATTTGATTTTGGTAACCGGTGTAACCACTGAGACCAGAGATCCCTTTTTCAGGGGCTTACCGGAATTAGTTACAGATAAAGACACGTAATAGCATTATTTACAGTAGTTACAATAGTTACACAAATATACATTAGAAACAGGTTACAGGGGTAGAATCAGGTTCACATTCAGGCTCTTATTAGCAATACATTAGATTAGAGAGTGCCTGTCCACAGAATCATTTAAGGTGTCCCTGAAGAGTTACTTATTTGAATTAGCTTTTGATTGGTTTATTGCTGCTTTTATTGTTTTTGTCATTATTTATTATGTAAGATGTTGTTTGTAATTGCGCTTTGATATGCTGAAAAGAGCATTATTATAAATAAAATTTGATTGATTGATTTGATTGATACATGACGTCAGGTTACACACCAATTAGTAGGAATTAAGACAACAACAGAAAATTGACATCATAGTTTTGGAGATACATCCAGGATGAAGGGAGGTTCAGGGCAGTGTGACGGGAATGAGATCTGGACTAGGGAGCTTAACGGGTTGCAGCCACAGAGGCTGAGATTGAGAAGATATAGTTTGAGTCCAGACTTGAACTGGTTAAGGTGGATGAGTCAATCAAGCTAGCTGGTAAGGAGTTCCATAGGTGGGAGACAGCAAATTTGAAGGGGCGTTGCCTTGGTTGGAGCGCATCCGAGGGATGTCAAGGGTGATTTGCAGAGGATCGCAGGGTTCGCATTGTACTTTGGGGAGAGTAGTCCACTAAGATGGGGAGGGGACCAAGGGTAGAGAACTTCAAGGCAAGGCAGGACAGGGTAGAGCTAGTTTGTGCCAAAGAGGCCAGTTAAGTTCCTTAAGTGCCTCACAGTGATGCCTCCTAGGAGGTTTGTGGCGAAGCAAACCACTCTGTTGTAGTCAAAGTAAGTTTATTGAATTCCGTCTCTTGGAGGAACTGCAATAGAGGAGCCCCATAGGATGGAGGGGAGAAGATTGCAGCAGGCAATTGCTCGACGGCAACACAGGATAGTTAGTTCCCCAGGCGGTAGAGGAGGCCAACTTTTGGTTGATGGACCGGGTTATGGAGTCGATATGGGGTCTGTAGGTCATCTCTTGGTCAAGATGGATCCTAAGGTATTTGAAACTGGTCATGACCTCAACTCTTTTCCTTGGTTTGTGCTGATCTGGAGCAGCTGATTTCTGTCAGAGCCCAGGCGTCTAGAACTCTAACAGTACGGCTTTGTTTTTTTTTCTTTGAGCTTCAGGGAGCTTTCATGGAGAACCAGGACTCAAGAGTTGAGAGACTGTCCTGCAGTTTTGTGGAGATGACACTAGGTTGGGGTCACTGCAGTATATGACAATGTCATCCGCATACAGAATGAGTTTGCTGAGGGAGCAGTTTCCTCAATATTATTGAGGAAGAGTGAAAAGAGCAGGGGCCCAGGATTGAGCCCTGGGGCACCCAAGGGTAACTGGTCTGGGTCCAGAATGTGTGCCTTTTCAGCTGACTTTTTGGGTACGGTCATCAGATAGCTCTCGAACCATGAGAGAGAGTGGTCATCTAGTCCTAGGAGCAGGAGTTTGAGAGAAGGAGATTATGATTGACAAGGTCAAAGGCCTTGGATAAGTCAATGAAGAGGGCACCGTTAGGGAGCCTTGGTCCATAGAGGCAAGGATGTCCACTGTGAGCTGGATGAGAGCAGTGTCGGTACCATGGCCTTCCTAAAACCATGCTGCACATCAGCCATGAGGAGGTCCTGCTCTAGGTAGACCTGTAGCTGGTTAGAGACTAGTCTTTCCTGAATTTTCCCTAAGGGGACTGAGAAGGGAGATTGGTCTGTAGTTTCCCAACTTGTCTCGGGACCCACTTTTGTAGACTGGGATGATGGTCGCTACCTTCCACATTGTTGGTATTCTTTCCCTGAGCGACCTATTTATGAGGAGGGTGACAAGGCGGGTGCTTGGGGCAGCAGCCCTCGGTAAGCGAGTTCAAGCCGGGTCATGACCCAGGGAGGAGGTAGGTTAATTTTGCGTGGGAGAGGTAGTACTCAGACTGATCGACCAGCTTTAGGTGGAATTGAGGCTGTGAGTGCACCCATGCCTCTCCAGAGTAAAGGCAGGCCTGGGAGGCCCATTTGGGATAGAGAAGGAGGCACAGAAGGCCTCAGCAACCACGGATGAAACATTGGTCATTGAGTCCTCTACCAGGATGGAGCCTGTTTGACTACTTGTGGAACCCTTGAGGAGTATTTGCTATGTGGCACCAGACGCTTTTGGGGTCACGTGAGGTGCCTAGTTTGGAGGTCGTGTAAGTACTGAGCTTTAGCCTGTTTCGAGGATTTTTACACTGATTTCTCAGCTCTCTGTACTTCTCCCAGTCTGCCGAGTTGTCAGAAGATTTGTAGGTGCCCCATGCTCTGTCCTGGAGGAGTATGGTATGTTTGAGGCTTGGGCTCAGCCATTTATGGCATTTTCCTGCACCCTGAGCTTTTTATTGGGGTGCATATTAGATACAGACAAGAAGGCCTGGATGAAATATTCAAGTGCCTCGTCAAGTGTGGGGAGAGACGATAGGGGCCCAGTCAGTTTTCTCAGGTCAGAGCAGAAGTCAGCTGGTGCAAAACCTACTATAATTCCTCACTTCAATGACCTTAGCAGTAATTTTTTGAGGCTTGTTGGACCAGATGCAGAAGATAGGCGGTGGTCACTCAAGGAGTCAGACATAATCCCTGCCGACAGAATATGGTCCAGGCAGGAGACGAGGATCCAGTCAATGAGAGTGGTTCCCAGTCTTGGGTTATGTCTTGTGGGAAGGTCAATGACCTGTGTAAATGGAGAGCCAAGTAGTGGGTTTTTAGTAGAGGAGGTGAAAAGGATGGCCAGTGGAGATTGAAATACCCTAGGAGTATGGCCTCCCCAAGAGTAGTCCTCAAGTGATTTGTTAGGGATTCCAAGAGGAGGTGGCATTTTGAGGTGGAGGTAGACACCCTTATGGTAAGGGTTTGGTGTTACTGAGGGTATTTTACAAATAGTGTTTCAGCTAGGATCCCTATGAGAGGAAATTCAGCTCGAAAGCTTGCAGGACAGTGCTGACGTAAACAATAACCCTTCCTCCCTTTTCCCTACCCTGTCTTTCTGAAGGTAAGGTAGCCCACTAGGTTCACTTGGTCGGGGAGGATCTGTGGTTTGAGCCAGGTTTCTGTCACTGCACGGCTAGTACGTCGGGCTTATAGAGGCCGTCCATACCTCGAGGTGATGGAATTTGTGCCTAGACTGCCAATGTTCATATGAGCAAGTTTGAGCCCATTGGAGCCAACCCACAAGGGGTTTGAAGGGTTGTTGAGGAGATTTGGGGAGAAGGGACCTGGATTCTGTTCTGTATCCCCCAAGGGCTAGAAGGGTCCTGCCCAGGTGACGGAGGTAAGTAAGGATGGGGTAGGGTTCACGCCCATCACTCCCCCTAGGGTGAGAAGCCTGGGTACCGCACAGTGCATCTGGCGTGGGTCCTGGCAGGATTAGGTTAAGGTGAGGCCCATATGAGGGATCATATTGACATTCATAGCTAGGAGGAGCCCCTAGAGAAAAACACAACTACAAGGGAGTCAAAGGATTAGATATTCGTTAGTTAAGATGGTGAAGAGGGAAGGTATTAGGCAGCAACAGCATATATTTGAGAGGAGAGACTTCTCTAGGATAGTTAATTATCCCAAAAACGACAGGAGCCCTAGTGGAGAAGCTGTATAGCTTACTGATGCAAAGTGAGCTGATCAATATATAATTGTGAGTAGAGCTTCTCTGGGAATAGTTAGTTATCCCAGAAACAACAGGGAGCCTCAATGGAGAAGTTGTATAACTGCAGATGGCAAAGTGAGCTGATAGGTATTTTCAGCTCATGGACCATCCAGCGCATATAAATTGGAGTACCGACCAAGGGGTGAGGCGAGGCAGCAGGCGAAGCCGGCGTGACGAAACCGAGCCTCAAGCAACAGCCAGCAAGACTGGGTGGGGGCGCGAGGCAGCTTTGCAGGCCTCAGGACTCCTGGTAAGCCCCTTTCAATGATTCCAGTTTCGGGTTAAATCAGCAGCTCATGGTTTCAATAGTAAATTAACTCAGTAGCCCTCCTTGGATTTTGTTTGTTTTTACTTGGTTCAATTCAAGCGCCATAGCGGGAGGAGGAGCAGAGGCCCCACGACCTCGGGGTCCCAGTTCCTGCAAGGGAAAGAGGGCGGAAGCTGTATCTTACAGGGAGGAACAGGGTGCAGGAAAAAACTATTTTTAAGCGAAAAGATGTTTCAGGACTAGAGGGCATGGGATGAAGTTGAGGGAGGGACGATTCAGAGGAAACATGAGAAAATTTCTTCACAGAACGGGTGGTGGACAAGTGGAACACCCTGCCAGAGGAAGTGGTGGGGCTGAAACAATCACGGGATTTAAGAATGCATGGGATAGACATAAAGGAATTCTAGAGGTAGGGGTAAGGGAAATAGACTTCTAGGAAAACAAACTGAACTTACAAGCTCAAATGGGCAGACTAGGTGGGCCATAGGCCCTTATCTGCCGACACTGTCTATGTATTATCTATGTATCTATATATAACTCAGGGTTTAAGTATCAGGGAAGGAGGGGAGGGTGCAGGGCCTGCTGCAGTAGCGAGAGTAGAAGCGATTAACAGCCCACAAGTTAGCAGATGCCTATATTCAACAGTATCTAATCATTTACAGATGCAGTAATGTGGCCCTATATTTAAATGTTTCTCATCGCTTAGCACACTGCAATACAGTCGATCACTAGAGCAGCCCACAAAGTGAACAAATGAGCAGACTAGGCAACAATGCCCTATATTTAAACAGTTCTACCAGTTACTAGAGAATGTCAGCATCCACGGTATTTAAACAATGTAACAACATTTAAAGCACTGTGCAGAATAGTATGATAAAGGCACTTTGCTTATTTTAGTTAATAACCCCAGCTTTAGCAGGTTTTGATTCAAGGTACACTGAGCTGCCTTTAAGAAATTTCAATTAAGGCACACAGTAAGATTGATTAAAAGGGCCCAATGCTGAAAATTCCTAGTCAAAAACAGTCTGCACATGTTCGCCGACCAATGGCGCCCGAGCCTCAGCAGCAGCTGTGCAGCAGCCAGGAGATGGTGGGAGCGAGCGGCGACAGGGCAGCTTTGCAGGCCTCAGGACTCCTGGTAAGCCCCTTTCAATGATTCCGTTTCAGTTAAATCAGCAGCTCACAGTTGCAATGGTAAATTAACTCAGTAGCCCTCCTTGGATTTTGTTTGTTTTACCTGGTTCGATTCCATGCAGCGGGGGATGGGGGAGGGCAGAGGCCCTCCACGACCTCTCAGGCGGTCCCGGTTCCTGGTTGATTCAGCGCCGTGAGTGGGGGAGGGGGGAGCAGAGCCCTCACAACCTCTCAGGCAGTCCCCAGTTCCTGGTTGAGTCAAGCTCACGTGGGGGGGCGAGGCAGAGGCCCTCACGACCTCAGGCGGTCCCGTTCCTTGTTCCGATCTAGCGCCACAGCGGGAGGGGTGGGCAGAGGCCCTCATAACCTCTCAGGCGTCCCGGTTCCTGGTTCGATTCAGCGCCCAGCAGGGAGGGAGCAGAGGCCCTCACGACCTCCTCAGGCGGTCCCCAGTTCCTGGTTGATCTCAGCGCCGCAGCAGGGGCGAGAGAGAGGAGCAGAGGCCTCATTGACCTCTCAGGCGGTCCCCGGTTCCTGGTTCGAATATTCGCCTAGCTAAAAGCTCTTTCTTGCAAGGACTTATTAATGAAATCTGCTGGTGACTCAAGAAATTCTGGTCCATCATAAAACTCTCCTTGAGCTAACAAAACATCCACTAATAATGACATGTTGATAAACAACATACATTGTAATAAGCGATGGCCATAGCCAATACACTAAACTGCCATTTCTCGGATCTATCGAGCTACTCTCCCCCTTCCCCCGATTCCCCCCACTACCAGCTCCATGGACACAGAACTGGCACTCTCTCACGCACCGTTCCAGTTCTAGACCATCACCAGAATAGAAGTTCTAAAGCTGTTACTCTCCATCTCTGATAGCACTAGCCCTGGTGCTGATGGATTGGAACCCAGGCTACTGAAAATCGCTGCCCCTCTGATGCCGCCCTTAACAAAAATCTTTAACTTATCGATCTATCATGGCACGATTCCCAACATCTGGAAGATAGCCAGAATCACTCCCATCCTTAATAAAAGGTGATCCTAAAGACATGTCTAACTATCAACCTATTGCCATTCTCTCCGTGCATAGCAAAATTCTGGAAAATTAGTAGCCCCAAACCACAGCATAGCTACTGAAGTATAACCTCCTCACAGGTTCCCAGCATGGCTTCATAAAGCCACAGTACTACCACTGCCATCTTAAAACTAACAAATGACATCTGTGGTAATGGAAACCATCTTCTTGACAGGTGCTATCTTCATTGACTTAACTAAGGCGTTTGACTTGGTTAACCACACCTTTTCCTTAATAAACTCTGCTCGTTTGGTTTCTCCACGAAACAGTTGCCTAGTTCAATAGCTACCTATCCAACCAGATGCAGGCTGTAGCTTTTAACTCAGCTATGTCTAATCTTTCTCCCATACTAATGGGAGTTCCCCAAGATCCATACTTGGCCCGCTGCTTTTCTCTATTTTATAAATCACCTTCCATCGTTTGCAACAGACTGCTCTTCCTTGCTGTATCGCGGATGACCTTGTCTCATCTACCGTAGTGGAAGTAATATCATGGATATTAACTGCGCTAACCAGTAGCTTCCTAAGTATTCAGTCCTTCCTTATCTAAAACAATCTTGTTCTTAATGCAAGCAAAACACACTCCATGCTTTTCGCCTCCCAGCTAGACTCCAAATCGAATACGCAACTCCTTTCAAGTTTTGTGTGCCCGACGGTTCCCCAGTAGTTAGCACCAGCTCCTTAAAATACCTGGGTATCCTCCTAGATGAATCTAGTTTTGACCTCCATATCACTGCCACCTGCAAATCAGTCCATCAGAAAAATCGGAGGTGCCTACCCATAACTGTGCCCTCACGCCATCTGCCAGGCTTGCTGTGGCTCAAGGCATACTGCTCCCCCGCCTGGCTTAAGGCTCAGTCATGTACCTGGGAGCCTCTAAGACCTCCCTCCATAGATGGGACACCTCCTATAATAGCATCTGCCGCTATGCCTCCGGATCGCCACGTTTCAAATATCACTGTCAGCTTTATGCTGACCTTAAATGACCCTGGCCTTCTGCCCACGCTACTAGCCCTTGGCTCCCTACTTGATGGTATAATTAATCAGGTCTCCCAAATCCCTCGCCTCTTGCTACACTCCCAAACCCCTTCTATGGTCTCTGATCTAATGACTATGCTCTCTCTTCATCCCTAGACGTAAAACCACTATGGGTACACGCGCTTCTCTCCACTCTGCCCCTAAGTACTGGAATTTTATCCTCAAACTATCGCTAGCTCCCACCCATGCGGTTTCAAGAAACTCCACCGTGAACATCTACTGGCCTCAAATCCCTGCATGCTTCCATCCACCTTAGCCCATTCAATCCTTCCACTTTCCACCTTGTTCTTTCCTGCACTGCCTTCTTCCCTCTCCCTTTCACCCTGTCTCCCACCTCTCCCCCCACCTCTTTGCTCTATATTGCACCTCAGATGGCACTTACTGTTTTCTGCACTTTCCTGCCAGCTCAGTACAACCTGTTGGCACTTGTTTTGTTTAGTTTACTTTCTCAACTGTACTGCTTATATTGTTTGACATTGTCTAATCTCTGTATATCATCCAGTTGCTAATTTGTTTGTATTGCTGACTATCCCATTGACTACTCTCTCCTTATGCTGCGTCACATTGTACTGCTCATGTATCTTTCCTTGTATGCTCCCGGTCATGCCTGAAAATAGGCATATCTCTATGTCTAGTGCACCCACCTGGTTACCAAAAGCAAATAAATAAATATTTCTGTCAAAAGAAACTCGATTAAAATCTCCCTTCCTGATAGCGGGTGGCATTTGAGTCAAGGTCACCTTTAAAAAAAAAAAAAATCTGGAAGCCATCCGGTGGCGCTGAAGCTGATCGCCTGCACTCACGCATGCCAGAGACCAGTGTTCGGGAACAAGCACAGGTCTCCAGGATTGGCAGAGGAGGAGAGGATTGAGTGTCCGATGGACTGCTGTCCCTCTCCAGAGTGGGGGTCCCACGACAGTTGGCGATGATTACCTCCCTGGCAGAGGCTGGGGACAGGATGCATGCTGTGCTCTGGGGAGAGTAGGCAGGCATGAGCAGGAGGCGCATCATGAGCCCAGCTGTCCTCCATCGGCATACATTGCATGCCCACTGGCTCGTGGGAGGAGGAAACAGATGGCACCTTCTTGAGTGGCTTGATGGCCATTCAAGATCTCCGGCTCTGGGGAAGCAATTGAGCTGGGTCCATTCAGGTGGGTGAGTTAGTTGGAGGCTCCCCACCACACCGCTGCAGGGGTAAGCCACAGGAGACAAAGGCGGACCCTGATGGAGTGTGGAGGGGGACGGATATCCTGGTGGAGTTGCCAGGCACAAAAGAGCAGACAAGGTATGCCTCAGGAGGAGAAAAGTATAGCTAAAAATATCTAGGCTTTCCCTATGCCTTGAATTAACACTGATGGGCATACACAGAAATCCCATAAAACAATATATAACAGAACTACATATTGCAGATAATGATTGGCAGTTGGCTAGCTGCAGTACTGACTAGTAGGTATCACTGCCATAAGAACCTCACTTTACCACCCTCAGACAGATGGTTTTGAGTGTTTTAATCAAACCCTAAACGCAAAGGTTTGTTAAAGTGGAAGGAAAGACTGGGACCAATACTTAAACCTTACCTGCTTTTTACCTACAGAGAAGTGCCACAAGCCTCAACAGGTTTTTCACCATTTGAAATATTGTATGGTAGACGACCGAAGGCCACTAGAAGTAACAAAGAAACATGGAAGATAACCCCGCTCTGAAAAAATCTGTTACATCTCATATGTGTGCCCTGAGAAAGAAACTGGCAAAATATGTTGAAAGTGCCCATAGTAATCTGGAAGAGGCACCAAACCAGCAGAAAGTGTATTTGACCATGGGGTAAAAAAAAAAAGTTTTTGAGCCAGGTGAAAGGGTCTTGCTACTGTTACATTACAGAAAATAAACTGTTAATGAAGTGGCAGGGGTTTTATAAAGTGCTTAGACATACTGCTGGTTAACTATGAGACTGAGACCCTGATAGGAAAAATCTCCTACCGATATACCATGCTAACCTCCTGAAGAAATGGGCTGAAAATGCCAAAGGCTGCTTTATTAGTTTTTAACGAAAACTGATAAGGAAGATATTAATGTAGCTTATGACAGACTGGAAAAAACTGTAACTGCCGATGCTGTAAAGGTGAATGTTTCTTTTAACTTGCAGAACAAACCGCAGAAAATTTGTAACTCTAGACATAAAACAGTACTTTTACCACAGTGACAGGCTGAGCAAAAAGGGTCGACCTTGTATAATGACAAGGAATGCTCGCCATATCAGACAAAAGACATACAGACAAAAGACATATAGATTACTAGAGTGGTTAAGAGCAGACATGGTTAAGGAAATACAAAGAAAAAGAAAGAGGTGTCATAGAAGAGTCGAGGTGTTGGTCATCACCAATGGTGATTGTAAATAAAAAGAAGGGGTGTAAGAATCTGCCTTGATTTTAGGAAACTTGAGTGTCCAAATTTGACCGTTATCCTGTGCCCAGAATAGATGATTTTAGGACAGATTGAAATGCCAAGTACATCAGTACCTCTATGTCAGTAAGGGTTACTGGGAAATTCCCTAGCTAAAGCACCCAGAGCCAGAACTGCATTTGCCACTCCTATTGTATTTTATCAGTTCACCACCATGCTGTCTGGTTTCATGGTGCACCTGCTGCATTCTGTTAGTACATGGATGTAATTTTAGCTACTCACACTGGTTACTGTGCTGCTTACCTGGGTGATGTCGTGGTGTAGTCCAGGCTGGGAAAGCTGCTTGGAACACCTATGGCGGTTACCAATCTGTCAGAAAGGCAGGTCTGACAGTCCTACCGGATGTGGATTGGGCATGCAGGAAACCAGGTATTTGTGTTATGTGTTGGGAAATGGAGAATTAAAGCCTGAGATTTCTAAGAAGCTGTAGCTAACAGTTCTGTCCCTAAAACAAATGGGTTAATTTTAGGGCTGGCTAGATCTTACTTCAGATACAGCTCTTGCAGCAGGTAACACCATTAGGACTGAAGCTGGCGGCGGCAGGACCCTGAATTCTTCTAGCTAGCTCACTCGGGGACGCCCCGACGTCGGTCCCACATCCGACGTCAGGCGAGTATAAGGGCGCCGTCCAGATTCCCAGTTCTTTTCCCGCCATCGACTTGCATGTCTCGACCTTCGGATCGTTTCTAGCGTGACGCATGGTCAAGTTCTTCCTTCGGGAAAAGTTCATTTTTGGCTAAGTTGCTGTCTGATGTCCTCTCCAACCTCCGTTGAAGGCCATCCTCGAAGTGCACCTGTGGGAAGCAAATCCCGTTCAAGGATCTGCATTCAGCCTGCGTCCAGTGCCTAGGCTCAGACCACGACACCTGTTCCTGTATTTTCTGCCAGGGGTTTAACAGCGGACCGGATCCACATGAAGGCTCTGCAGGCGTTCCTGCTCGAGGAGAAAGTTAAGGCCATGGACACCTCCAAGGAGTTCTGCTGAGAAAGCCGGAAACATTCTGAGAAGCATAGGAGAAGGCTCCATCCAGGTCCCGTCTAGGGCCTCGATTCCTGTAGTTCTGGCTCTCGGTCTGACCGTTCGCCATCCCGGGCCCGCTCTCAGCCTCCCTCCGCTCGGTGAAGAAACCTTCGGGCTCCTCTTCCTCCTCACAGGCCAAGACCTCCAGGCCCTCTTGTCCTCTTCTTCCAAAGCCCTGGTTAGGTCTGGGGACCATCATCATTACCACAAGTCTGGTTCCCGCCATTTCAAACCCGACGTCAGGTCTGCCTCCTTGCCTCCTCCTCCCCAGCGGAAGACCAAATAGCTTACCTCGCTCAAGAAGCCGTCGGACCCGGCGTCGGCCACTCATCACAGGTCCCAGGGCCGTCGGACTGTCAGGCCTTCGCCCTCTCGGTCGTCGGCAGGAGGACACGGCGTCCGCCGCAGTCGAGAAGAGGACCCCGGCGCCTCCTACCGGCGTTGGTCAGGAGACTATCACGAGGAGGAACTGGCGCAGCCGAGGACCAGGCGAGCGAACCCGGTCCTGTGAGCCTCCAAGGAACCCTCCCGCAACCTGAGGAGCCGACGCCGGAACCTGGCGGCCGGCCACGGCGCCCAGTCCGTCGTCGGGCCTTTCTTTTCTGAGGTGAAGGAGCTCTTTACCTACTGGTGGGATGCCATTAAAAGGATGTGGTTCCCACACACCTCCTCTACCTCCTCCTCCACCACCTCTGCCCCTCCGGCCCTGTGCCCCTTCCCCATCCGGGGCAGCGGGCGAGTACCTCCCGGAGCCTCACGGACCCTCAAGGGAAGACCAGATAGAAGAGACCTCCATCTAGATCCTCTTCAGGGTCACCCAGTCCTAAGAGACCCAGAAGACAACACGTTCGCCTTCAATGGAGGATACAGGATCGGAGTCCTCGACAAGATCCAGATCCCTCTCCCTTCTGATCCCCTCTCCGGACCACGTGAGCTTCCTAGATCTTCTCCGGATGACCCATCATTCTCGGAAATCATGACACATATCCAAGAGAACATGGGCTGGGATGCGGAAGAGTTAGACCGAGACTCGCCTTGCTAGATATCTTCGGCAGAAGGATCCCAAGCCTGAAGGTGGTACCACCCTTAGTGGACACTTTTGTGGAGCGTCACCAAGGCAGCGTGGAAGCGCCCACACTTGCTCCCGCCGATGCCGAAGAAAGCTGACCGCCTGTACAAGGCTCCTAAGGAGGACCAGTACTTGGCTCAACATCCTCTGGCCGACTCTCTGGTCATAACAGCATCTCATGACCAGTCCCAGAGACCGAACATTTGAGCACCCTGCCACCGGACCCGGGTCCAAACAGCTGGGCGCTATGGGCAGGCGCGTAATGCTTCCGCTACCTGCGCCATCAGATCCCTGAACTACTTGACCCACATGGTGCAGTTCCAAAATGCTTTGTGGGAACAGGGACTGGATCTGGCGGAGAAATTGCCAGAAGGTGAGCAGAAGGAGGAGATGTGGCAACTCCTCCGTCGGGTTCGGACGTCGGAACCCAGGTGCTGCGAGACGCATGATTCCGCGGACTCCTCGGCCAGAGCGGCGGCTTCAGGCGTATGCCTCCGAGACACTCTTGGCTTCGTGTCTCGGATTTACCGGACGTCAGAAGAACATCATGGATGCCTCTTTCGAAGGAGAAGTTCTCTTTGGTGCACCCTCTGAGAAGGTTCTCACCAAGCTCAAGAGGCGGGAAGGCGGTGAGTCGGTCCAGGCAATGTGCGACCAAAGCTTAGTTCCTTTCATAGGAACCAAAACCATTTGTGGATGGGCACAGAGACAACAATCCGCATCGGTCCACAACAGAGCTCCAGTTCCGCAGAGCCAGGGAAGGCAGCCAGCGGGCAGAAGTCCAGCGTTCAGCTAAGCTGGCTCAGCCCGCAGCTCCCTCAACCGCACAGCCTGACTCCTTCCGGCCCCTGCCCTCAGGATCAGCGGGACATCAAGGTCAGGTGTCGTATTGCGAATTACCTGCCAGGATGGCAGTCCATAACCACCGACAGGTGGGTTCTTCAGTTGAGTCGAAAAAGGCCACTTTATAGAATTCGCAGACAAGCCACCCGAGGCCTCCTCTGCTCTCCCGTTACTCGGATCAGCACAGATCGCTTATCAGGCAAGAGATACGCTCCTGCAGAAGGGAAGCGGTGGAGTATGTTCAGAGAACCAGATAGATTCCAGATACTATTCCCACTTCTTTCTGGTTCCCAAGAAAACAGGGACCTCCGTCCAATCTTGGACCTCAGCGACCTAACATCGTCGGTCGCCTACAAAGCGATTGCATGGTGACCCTTCGGGCCTCATTCCCATGCTGAAGCAAGACGCCTTCTTAGCATCCCTAGACATGCAGGACGCCTACCTGCACATCCCTGTGGCTCAAGCACACAGGAGGCTCCTGCACTTTGAGTTCCTCGGCTACCATTTTCAGTTCCGGGCCCTTCCGTTCGGACTGTCATCAGCCCCAGGGTCTTTACAAATGCATGGCCATCGTGGCAGCATCCTTAAGGAGACAGGGCCACTATGTGTTCCGTGCTTGGACGATTGCTTCTCATGGCCACCTCTAGAGGCGTTGTTGCTGGCTATTCAGAGCACTCAGGACTTGTTCCAGTCTCTGGGCATTATAATCAACTACTAGAAGTCTCTCCTCATACCATCACAGAAGCTGCAGTTCATAGGCGCAGTTCTGGACACTGTTCAAGGGAAAGCATTTCTCCCAGACAGAGCAGAGCGTATCAGATCCTCATCAGGGATCTATTAGCGAAGACTGTCCCTGCCAGTCTGGTCCTTCGTCTGCTCGGCACATGGCTGCGGCCATTCCGACCGTCCTTTGGCAAGGCTCCACATGCGGGTAACTCAGTGGATGCTCAAGGTGCAGTGGGACCAAAGGCAAGACCACATGCAGCATCCGGTCAGGATCACGAATGCCGTGATTCAAGATTGGCAATGGTGGCTAGACCCAGGGACACTTTCGGCGGGTGTCCGTTTACAGCGCCGTCCCGGAGGTAATCCTCTCCACAGATGCCTCAGGGCTGGGGTGGGAGCACACCTGAATGGGGTGAGGTCCCAGGAGCGTGGACCCCTCAAGAAGCTCTTCTCCACATCAACATTCTGGAGATGAGGGCGGTCCTTACGCCCTGCAGGCCTTTCAGTCAGAGATCTCGCCAAGTACTTTCTTACTCCAGACAGACAATACGGGGCGGTGATGTATTACCTCAACAAACAAGGAGGCGCACCTCTTACCTCCTTTGCAGGAAGCGATGAGAGTGTGGGATTGGGTAATCGACGCGTGAGCCTGATTGCAGTTCACATTCCCGGAGTGGACAATACAATCAGAGATGGCCTTAGTCATTACCAGGCCAGAGTCCACGAGTGGGAACTTCTTCAAGGGTAGCAGAGGATCTGTTTCTTCGATGGTGCACTCCAGAACTGGACCTATTCGCTTCCCAATCCAACGCAAAACTGCCCAATTTTTGCTCACTAGATCCAGGGCCTGGTGTTTTCTGGCAAGACGCTTGTTCCTCTCCCTGCAGACAGATTCCTATGCTTTCCCTCCTCCCATTGATCCAGAGAGTTCTTCTCAAACTATGCAGGGAGCATGCAACAATGATCCTGGTAGCCCCATTCTGACCCAGACAGATCTGGTTCCCCTTGCTAACGCAGCTGTCCCAGGAACCTCCAATTCCGTTGCCTTTCAGTTCCCATCTCTTGTCTCAGGAGGAAGGTTCTCTAGTCCACCCGGACTTACGCTCACTGAACCTGCATGCTTGGCTACTAGAGACATAGCCATTTCTACACACGGGTCTACAAGAGGTGGCGGAAGTCCTTTCCACGGCCAGAAAGCCGCACACGCATGATGTATGCCATGAAATGGCGCTGCTTTTGTCTGTGGTCATGAGCACACCGGGCCTTCCCCTTTAGGTTGCCCAGTGAAAGCGGTGTTAGAATACCTGCTCTCCCTTTTCCATTCGGGTCTCGCCTACTCCTCTATTAAGGTGCACCTCTGCACTATTTCTGCCACCACTTCCGGTGGGACAGCGCACAGTAGCGCAACTTGATGCCTCTCGAGATTTTCTGAGAGGGGTGTTACACTTAGGCCACCATTAAGGACCCTGTTCCTCCATGGGATTTACTCTTTGTCCTGAACAACTCACCTTCCCCCTTTTGAACCTGCCGCAGATTGCGAGCTGCATTTCCTTCATGGAAAACGTTATTTTTAGTTGCTGTTACATCAGCAAGGAGAATTTCCAAGCTTCACGCTCTCATGTGTAGGAACCTTATTTGATTTTCCACCAGGACAGAGTGTCCTGAGGACTAATCCTAAGTTCTTGCCTAAGGTGGTCTCTGCACTCTCTCTCAACCAGGACATTGACCTGCCTGTATATTTCCTATACTCTAATAGAGGAGAAGCGCTTTCCACACCCTAGATGTTCACCACTGTTTAAGGTATTACCTGAACAGGACTAAACAGCTCCGCAAGTCGGAGCAACTCTTGTTTCCTTCACTGAGAGGATGGTGGGCCAACCAGTATCAAGCAGTCCCTTTCTCGCTGGCTTGTCCAGTGTATATCATTCTGCTATGATACTAAGCAGAAGCCCTCCGGTACAGTCCGGGCCATTCCACTAGGGGGTGGCTACCTCTTTTGCAGCACTTCCCAACGTCTCCTCCTCTGCCATTTGTGCTGCAGCCACTTGGAGCTCTGTGCATACTTTTATCAGGCATTACAGCCTGGACATTGCTTCATGGCTAAAGCCGGTTCAGCCTGGCTTTGCTACAGGGTCTCCTGTCCTAGAGTCAGGACTTGGATGGATTTTCTTAGTTTCCTCCTCCCAGAATGCTTACAAGTGCTATTGCTTGGAAATCAGTCTAATGATGTTACCTGCTGCAAGGCTGTATCTCGAAATGAATAGTACAGTTCGTGAGAACTTACCGTAACAGTAGATCTTCGAGAACAGCTCTTGCAGCAGAGTACTCACTGCCCACCTTCCCCTTGGAGGAGGCATGGCTTACTGAGCCTTGAGCAGGGCTTCGCCCTTTTGTCTTCTGATGGTGGATCCTCGGTCTCTCTCATTCTGATGTCGTCCTGTGGCCGGAAGTGTCCGGAGGAGAACTAGGGAATCGGGAGGACCGCCCCTTATGTACTACTCCTGACGCCGGAGGCGGGACCCGATGTCGGTAAGTGTCCCCGGCTGAATTTAGCTAGTTAGAAGAATTCTGTGGGGTCCTGCCACCCTGCCGGCTTCAGTCCTAATGGTGTTACCTCCTGCAAGAGCTGTTCTCAAGATCTACTGTTACAGTAGTTCTTACGTAACTGTACTTTACTGTCTGAGATTTGTTCCCAACTTTGCCCATTTAGCTACCCTCCACATTGAACTTGCACAGACCATTCTCAAATAATGTGAAGTGGACCCCAGAGTGTGATGAAGCTTTTCAGGCCATCAAGGTGGCATTATTTCAGCCTCTGTTTTACGATGCCCAGACTTCAAGAAACAATTTTGTTACAGAAAGATGCATCAGAGGTAGGCCTATGGTGCAGTCTTGAGTCAGAATATAGATGGGAAGGAACATACCATTCTGTATATCAGCTAGAATTTGCACAACAGAGAGAAAATGTACTCTACCATTAAAAGGAATGCCTTGTGACAAAGTGGGCCATGGAGTCCCTGAAGTTTTATTTGCTAGGAGCTGACTTTGAACTTAGATCATACTGTAATCCTCTCTGTTGGCTTAACCTAATGAAGGATAAAAATTCCAGAATCACAAGGTGGTTGGTACCTGGCATTAAAGCCATTTAAATTCAAAGTGGAGCACAAATTTGGAAGAGCATGTCAATGCTGATTTTCTGTCAAGATATGAATCAGGAATTGAGAATTCAAAAGCTGAAACAACAAAAAAATGTGTGGGTTTAAACTTCACTGTTTGCTGTACTGGTTGTTATTGGAAAAGGAATACTGCTTATGCTGAGAACTATAAAAGTTACAAGAGTAATAAAATATAGTTTTGGAAACCTGTTTCCACCCCCAAAAAAAACAGGTTCCCTCTTAATGAGAGGTGTAACGTGACAGGATTGAATAAGACCCTGTCCCATTTGTTGTGTAGAAAGAGTTAAAAGCAAGAATCTGTTCTGTCCTCTCCCTTTTCTGTCTGGTTGCGCAACCAAATGATCTTACTTGAGGGCTCTTGCAGTAGGCAAGACCATTAGGACTAAGGCGCAGGACCACACAAATAATTTCTAGCTAGCAGTCTATAATCTATAACGAGGACCACCCCAACATCAGTATCCAATGTCCACCCTTAGTATAAAAGGGTTGGTCCCCAGATCCACCTCAGTTCTTTTCCAGTCATCGACTTGTGTGCTTCTGACCTCACGGTTCATAGCTCCAGTTGATCATTTCTTCAGCAGATTCCCACAAGTCTAAATGCACCACGGCAAGCAGATTCCTAAGAGAATGGTCATTCCTCACGATCATTTATTTAGGCCCGGACCATGACACAGCATAAATGTACATCATTTGATCATCAGAGCTAATCCAAAGGGCATTGTTTAAGACATACTGACTGTAAAATAAATTGTGGCATCAGAGGCATGTTTGTCAGCTGGCCTGGCATTTCAAAAGGATAGCCATAGGCTTAAGCCTTCAATTGAACCTCAGTTAATTAAGCTGGTATAAAACATTAATTTAACAACCAAGGCCTCAAAGTAGGCCTTAACTTTATTTATTTTTGGCTCGTATAATCACTAGCATAGATCCCTAACACATAACCTCAATATAGCTTCTCTAAGTAGATCATGTAGTTTGGGGAGCATTTGTCCTGACCATGACAAAGAGCCAGCAAATAATTCCCGTACTAAACCTGGACAGCAAATGGTGGAGGTCGTGGTTACCTGCCCCATCCTGCCCTGCAGCATCTTCACCCGAGCAACATGCGATTCAAGGCCACTAGGGTCCGTGTGAACTTGTCATGCAGAGTGAAGCCTCCAGGCCCCCACTGCTGCCAACAGAGCATGTGACGGTCATGCTGGAGCCTCAACATGGCAGTAAGGGACTCCATCAGCACTACATCCTCAACCCGAGTGATTCATTCCTGTAATGTAGGGACTCCTGGCTAAGCCATTTGGCACCAATACATTAATCCCACTGCTAGTAATGTAAGTAACACTTTTCGTGTGTCCCCATAGGTGGACTACAGTTGGGATACCCAGAACCAAGTCTGTGATTTAGTCTATGATTCCAATCGGCTTCACTTATATTTATGTTCACCTCACTTTCCCAGGCTTCGTCTATGATCTGCTAAGGAGTCTGCCCTTACCTCTAGAAGCAGTTTATACAGGTTTCACAAGCTTGATGGAGCAGAGATTGTGACCACTCCATACAGAAAATGTTCCCAGCCTGAAGGTGGCCAGGTTAGTCTCTCAGGATGGTCTGAGGAATGTATGAAGTGCCTCACCAGCAAATATCTAAAAATTCTGTGTTATTCCAACCAAACGAATCCTTTGCCCTCTGGAAGGAAATGCATCTGTCCCTTCTATTAATTGGGTGAAGTGGGTGATTCCCTTGCTTCCCATCTGGCAAACCCTCGTCCCAGCATGGGTGGGAAAAGCTTTCTCGTGTCGAATGAGGGACAGGGCCCTCCTCCAGAGTCTCCATCAACTTTCTGACCTTCCCAAGTACATAAAGCCCCTGTCCCATCTGTTTTTAATAAGGCATGAGTATTCTCGGGGCCGGTGGTGTCAGTGTCAAGGTACACAAAGGTCTCCCCTCCGCAACTCGTTTTCCATCTCATACCATTGTGATTCAACTCTCTGTTTAGCCAAGTTAGAACAGGGCTCATTTGTGCTGCAAGATAGTATAGACAAAATTGGGTAGAGCAAGGCCGCCCTGTCCCGAGGAAGGAAGAGAAGCATCTGGTCACACTGGGTGTTTTGTGATGCCAGATGAACTTGGTTCCCTCACCAGTTTATTCCAAAAGGAGACAGGTAATCTCAATGGAAGATGCTGAAATAAAAATAAGGGTCAAGGCAAGATATTCTTTTGATCACTGAGATTTGTCCCAGTATGGTAGGGCAAAATCACCATCATGCCATGTCCCTCTCTACCTCCTCCATAGCTTTCCATAATTAAGGGTGAATAATTTAAAGAGGTCCACGAGATCTGTATGCCCAAATATCTAATTTTGCCCTTAGAGGCCCACTTGAAGGAAAGTTTTCTCTGAATCCCGAGGTGCCCTCCCACTCGGGATCAGGGCATCAGACATTGAAAAGTTGATATTGTATCCTGAAATCTCTCCAAAGGCCTTTAATGTCGCACAACACTGGGTGGATTTTCTGGAAGGATAGAAAGAATATAGAATCATTTGCATATAAGGAGAACTTTGTGCTAATCCCTCCCATAACCTCCGAGATCTTCAGGTTCTGTCTGACTTTAATGGCTGACGGGTTCCAGGCACAAGGCAAGGGGAGGGGACAACCCTGCCTAGTTCCTCTAGTTAGGGGAAAGGGGAGCTTATTCCAATTACTCTCACTAGCGCCTGCGGTGGGAGTACAATCTGAGACGTATGTAAGAATTTAGGGCTGAATAAAATTTTTTCCGTGGATGCCTTTAGCAATTTCCAATTAACCCTATCAAATACTTTTTCTGCATCCATGGAGATGGCTATCTGAAACTGGTTTTGCATATTCTGGGAAGAAATAATGTTTAGCAACCTCCTGATAGCTTCAAAAGACACGCCAGAGATGAAGCCAGTCTGGTCTTCATGCACCAAAGAGGTGTGGACCTGTAGTCTACTGGACAGCAAACCCATGAACAACTTCAGATCAGTGTTCAAGAGAGAGATGGGTCTGTAAGACCCACACTGCAGAGGGTCCTTGCCAGCCTTATGGATGACTGAGATATGAGCTAGTTGCCAAGAGTCCGGGGTCTCTCCTCCATCCATAATTTCCTGGCACACGGTAACAGGAAAGGTATGAGAAGGTCTGCAAATGTTTTAAAAATTGTGAGAAACCCGTCAGGCCCTGGGGCTTTACCATTCTTCAGATTGGTAATGTGGGTAAGAAATTCTGCTCTAGTGACAGCCCCATCTAGGTAATCAGTTGGCGGTTGGGAAAGGATCGCACCTTGAGTCCCTCAAAAAGGCAGAAAGTTTTGTGTCGTAATTTGGGATCAGTTCCTGAGAGTATAGATTTTGTAAAACTGCAAATTTCTGGTGATTTCCTCTGGGCAGTGGATTAACTTACTGCTGTTATATTGGTCTCAAAGTTGGGGAGCAGCCTATTAACCTGTTGTCGTAGGGTAGCCGCCAGTAACTTCCCTGCCCTGTTACCACTTTCATAATAGTTCTGGTGGATTCTTCTATAGGAAGCCTCTATTTGGGAGGCATGTAACTTTTCCAGGGCTAACGTTTCTCTGTTAGGGCTTTCTGCATCTGGCTGTTCATTGAGATTTTGTGCTGAACTTCTAAATCTGACAGTTCTGTCACTAGGTCTATGCTTTTCTGCTCCCTATGCTTTTATCCATGGAGGAGTACACTATAATAATCCCCAGAGCACTGCCTTTAAAAGCATCCCACCTGATTGAGTTAGGCTCTTTTGATGGCCCACATACTCTTTTGGGCACTCTTGATGAGCTGCTTCCTCATCTCCGGACGACTCACAGACTAAGGTCAAGCAGGTCCAGAATCGGGCTGAGTGGTAGATAAGCAGCAGCTCCAGACTGCCATGGATATCAGCCACGGTTGCCATGCACTGCAGGGCTTGGCTGAGGATCTCGAACATTACAGCTGATACCCTGCACAGACTGGCAGATGTCCCTTCTTGGGCACAGACTTGTTTGGGCCTGGTGTTGAAGGGCACCTCACCTATACTGAGAAGTCCGATGCCACCTTGGACTTGGTGACCTCCACCCAGAGGGATCGGAAGGGCTCCAAATCTCAGAAGAAGAAGCCCTCTTCAGTCCCTATGGCCAAACCGGCCCAGCCTCAGACTGGTCAGCAGGCTCAGATCAGGTGTCCCCAGCCGGAGTCCATTGCCTCGGCTCATTCAGAAGCCAGGAGGTCGAAGTCCCAGTGGTCCCTCAGCCAGGGCTTCCTCCACCTCCAAGTCTGCCCAGTGACTGGATAGGGTGCCTGTCTCATGCCTGTCCTGTCTCCCCTGGGTCCTTCCTTAGGGAGCCGCTCCACCACTTCCTTTCCACCTGGTGCACTGTCACCATGGACAGGTGGGTTCTGGAAGTGGTCGGTCAGAAGTCTGCCTCTGGAATTCAAGGCTTCCCCTCCTGCCGAGTCTGTGTTAGTCAAGTTCAGTCAGTCCTTCAGGACAACATAGCCCAGCTGCTCCTCAAGGAGGTTGTGGCTCCAGTCTTGGATCCTCGAGAACACCCAGGGTTTGTCTCCAGGTACTTCCTGGTGCCAAACTAGATGGGAAGTGCTGGTGCCCCATCTTAAATCTGCATGACCTGAACAAGTTTCTCTGGCCAAGGCTTCAAGATGGTCACTCTGTCTCAGAGCATGCCATCTCTCAAACAGAACATGTGGTTTTGCTCTCTGTATCTTCAGGACACGTTCTTCAACATACAAATCCTTCCATCCCACCACCAGTTCCTTCGGTTCCACACAGAGGAGGTCTCTATGAGTTCCAGGCCATGCCATTAGGCCTGTCCTCGCTTCCAGGGTCTTCACTCACTAAATAAAGTGCAGTGGTGGCAGCTTACCTGTGGCACCCAGGGGTCTGGGTATACCCCTACCTGGATGACTGGCTAAGTGCAAGTCCCTCCAGGGCAGAGGTGGAGTGGCCCAAGGATCTGACCCTCCAGATATGTTCCTTCCTTGGTCTTCTGGTCAACGAGGCCAAGTCAGAACTTGTGCCCTCAAAGGTGATTAATTTCATCAGGGGTGGAGCTTGACTCTTGCAGAGCCAGTGCTCAGTTTCGGTGAACAGGGTGGAGGGGTTCTCTCTGTTGGGCGGTCATTTTGGATTGAGAAATTGCACCTGCTCAGGACTTCCTCGCCTCCTGGGATTCATGGCAGCATGCACCAGTGTGGTCCATTGGGCCTGATGGAGAATACACAATCTGCAATGGGAGCTTGCCTGCTAATGGTCTTGGCACAGGGCCACTTCACCAGCTGGTCACTGTGACCCAGTTGATGTGGGATGCCCTCCAGTGGTGGTTAGTTGCGGAACATGTGCAGGAAGGGATCCCATTTGTCTGCCCAGAGCTGACAATCATCCCGATGACTGATGCCTCTCTGATGGGCCAAGGTGTCCAACTAGGGACCACAGAGTCCAAGGACTCTGGGCCCCAAGGAGTCCCGATGCCATATCAACCTGTTGGAACTGCAGACAGTTACGCTGGCACAGACAGCCTTTGCTTCGCATGTTCGGGGCCAGGTCATTGAGGTCCGGACAGACAACAACATGACCATGTAGTACCTCAGCAAACAGGGCGGGGACGACTGCCTTCCACTGTGCAGTGAAGCTCTCTGCATCTGGACCCTCATGCTCAGCCTGGATGCCGATCTGGCCATCCATGTGGCCGGCATCACCAGCCAGCTGGTGGATGCCCTCAGCAAGGTGTCTCACAAGTGGTCTCTCCATCTGGAGGTAGTACACAGCCTATTCTCTCAGTGGGGCACTGCTGGTGGACTTGTTTGCTTCCAGGAGAATGCAAAGCTGAGGCTGTACTGTGCCCACCCTTCAGCAGGGAACGCTGCAGAGGGATGCCTTCTCCAGGCCCTGGACCATAGGCCTTCTCAATGCCTTTCCTCAATTCCTCTTGATCCACAAGTTGTTGCTCAAAGCCAGGAGGAACAAGGCATGGATGATTCTGGTAGCTTTGAACTGGCCCCACCAGTTCAGGAACCATGATCTCCTCAGCCTCAGCAGCAGGCTTCCGTGGCGTCTCCCCTCTTCGCCCTGTTGGCCTGGACCTACCACTGCAGCAGATGGTGTATACACACACACACCTTTCATAATATGGAGGATTAGCAAGGTAGAATGTAGTGTAGTATTATGTATTTATTTATTTTTATTTTCTATCATCTTCCCACAGACCCGACAGGGGTTATGACCCCCTCCCCACAGAGGGGTGCATCCTCCGCCACGATCGCCTGCAACCCCAGTGTTCCCCATGGCTCCCTCTCCCGTGGTGGGGCCGGGATCTGGAGCCAGCCATTCCCATCCCATGGAGGCAGTAAGCCAGGATTGAGGCTGCCGCGAGGGCATCGGGCCATCACTGGTCCTGTCTACCTCATTTTTTCCTCCACTTTTCTCCCTAGCCCCATCCATGCAATGGGCACAATGTTGTCTCCACTTTCTCAGAGGCAGCCTGGCCCAGGACCTGGGCCTACCCTGTGTGCCAGTGACTGTGCTGCCACCAGCCACCACTGAGCCTTTACAAAAGGGGTCTCAGGAAGCATTCTGTTCTAGTAGCTACTGAAATACACGAGAACAGAACACTGGAAGAAACAGGATGTTTGCAAAGGATGGGGTTGAAAAGACTTATAAAACAGCTAAAGTGGGCTGTAAGAGATTCCACAAGAAAAGGGACACAGACTGAAGGAAGATTTTAATTTCTCTGTATATAGTTATTCTGAACAAGTTTATTTTTGTTACTGCAACTACAAATAAACAGTTTTGTTGAATTTACAACTGCTCTTGGTTTTCCTATGCTTCCTGACCTGTGCCATCGCACACAGCTTCATTGGGGCAGAGCTCAACTCATGCCAGGCCAGAGCTCAGCTCCTGGTGAACAGGGCAGAGGTTCTCTCCTCCTTTGCCCAGTCATTTCTGGTTGGGCACTTGTGTCCTGCCCAGGACTTCTGCACCTTCTGGTTTACATGGTGGCCTGCACCACCATGGTCCAGTGGGCCCGCTGCATACGCGCCCCTGCAATGGGAGCTGGCCAGCCAGTGGTCTCAGTATAAAGGTTACCGACCAGCTGGTCACTGTGACCCAGAGGATGTGGGACACCATCCAGTGGTGGCTTGTCCCAGAGCATCTGCAGGAAGGGATCCTGTTTGTCCGCCCGAGCCGACAGTCATCCTGATGACCAGCATCTCTCTCACGGGCTGGGGTGTCCACCTGGGGAATACAGGGTCCACAGGCTCTGGAACGCCCAGGAGTCCCGATGCCACGCCAACCTGTTGGAGCTCCAGTAGTTCAGCTAGCCCTGACCACATTCACTCCATTTGTCCTGGGTCAAATGGGTCTGGGTCCAGATGGACAACACCATGACCATGTACTACCTCAACAAGCAGGGCGGGATGCACTCCTTGCTTCTGTGCAATGAAACTCTCTGCATTTGGACCCTCGTGTGTAGCCTGGAGGCAGGTCTCTTGGCCATCCATGTGGCAGGAGCCTCCAGTCAGCTGCGGATGCCCTCAGCGGGTGGGTGAGGCATCTCATGAGTGGCCCTCCACCCAGAGGTAGTTCACAGTCTGTTCTCCCAGTGGGGCATCCTCAGGTGGATCTGTTCACCTAGAATGCAAAGCTGAGGCTGTTTTGTACCCACCCCTCAGCAGGGCTCACTGCAGCTGGATGCCTTCTCAAGCCCCGTTGACCCCAGGCCTCTTCTATGCCTTTCCGCCACTTCCGTTGCTCCACAAAGTGCTCCTCAAGGTCAGGAGGGACAAGGCACAGGTGGTCCTAGGTGGCTCGGACTGGCTTCACCAGTTTTGGTACCCAATCTCCTCAGCCTCAGCAACAGGCTCCTGAGGCATCTTCCTACATGCCCAGACCTGCTCTCCATTAATCAGGGAAGGTACTCCACCCAAACCTTCAGTCCCTGCACCTGACAGCCTGGTTCCTGAGTGGCTAGAGTTCCAGGCTTTGAGTCTTTCTGAAGACGTCCTCACTGTCGTGGAGGCATCTAGAAAGGAATTGACCAGAAAATGCTACGCCTTCAAATGGAAAGATTCTCCATTTGGTGCCAGGGCAATTAGCTGGACCTTTAACCTGTCCTGTGGCTAGCATTTTGACTATCTGTGGTCTCTCTCCCAAGGGAGACTTCAGTCAATGACCCTTAAGGTGCACCTGACAGCCATCTCTGCTTACTGGGCACGGAGCTGGTCAGCAGTCAGTGGCATAGGAGAAGGTGGTCTGGCACTTTTTCAAAGGCCTTGACCACATTTCCCTCGGCATGAACCACCACCACCGTTGGACTTGTTGCTGGTTTTGGCAAAGCTCATGGGCAAACCATTCGAACCAATGCACAGGTATGCCATGTCTCGCATGTCAGCCAGAAGGATCAGTGAGCTCCAGGCGCCTCGATGGAGTCTCCTTACCTCGTCTTCCACATGGACAAGATTGTCCTGCGCCCAACCTGAAGTTCCTCCCGGGGTTGTAGTCGAGCTTCACCTGAACCAGGTGATGACTCTACCGGGAAGAGTACACAGTGAGGGGTGAAATACTGACAACAAAATGGAAAGGACCTGGGGTGGTTATATCAGATGATCTAAAGGCAGACAAGCAATGTGGAGAAGGCAGTAAGGAGGGTTGAGGGGATACTGGGATGCATGGGAAAGGCATCACCAGTAGAAAACAGGAAGTTGTTAGCCTCTATACAGACAGTTGGTGAGACCCCATGTGGAGTACTGCATGCAGTTCTGGAGACCCTATCTCCATAAAGACATAGGGTGGAGGCTGTCCAGAGGAGGGCAACCAAAATGGTGCAGGGTCTGCACCAGAAGACATATGAAGAGAGACTAAAGGAGCTTAATATGTATACCTTTGAGGAAAGGAGGGAGAGGGGACATGATAGAAACTTTCAAGTACCTCAAGGGAATCAACAAAGTCCAAGAGGGTAGCATCTTTCAGAACAAGAGATGTGTAAGAACAAAGGGCACAATTTAAACATAGAGGGAGATGGCTCAGAGGTAATGTGAGGAAGTATTTTTTCACACAGGGGCTGTGGATGCATGGAACAGCCTTCCTAAGGAGGTTGTGGAATCAAAAACAGTGGGGAATTCAAGAATGAATGGGACAAATATAAGGCAATTCTATTGGGAGGTAGGAGGAAGTAGGCTGTTGGTTACTTAGACCCTGCAGCTAATCCATTAGGTAAGGAAATGGGTAGACTAGGTGGGCCAAGTGGTCCTTATCTGCCATCAAATTCTATGTTTCTTCTTCCTAATCACACCTCAGAGGCTGAACACAAGCTCCATACTCTGGACCTGAGGCTAGCACTCGCTACTACAGAGAGCGCATGACTGAAGCTCATGAGAGGTTTTGCCAGCTTTTTGTCACCTACACTGAAGCTGCACCTGGCAGACCTGCAGCCAAGTAGATGCTTGGCAGATGGATCACATCCTCAATTGATCTCTGCTATAGGTTGGTGGGTAGGGAGCCTGAGGGGCTATGGCTCATTCCACTCACCACACCACTGCAACGGTGGCTGCTTCTAGGGATGTCCCTTTCCAGAAATCTTCAGGCTGCTACCTGGAAGTCAGCACACACCTTCATTTCTCATTACCACATTGACCTAGAGTCATGCCGGGATGCTGTTTTGGGGCCTCAGTTCTCCAATCTCTGTTCCCTAAGTAAGGGGTGTGCCTTGCCCTCCCCTCCTGGAGAACTGCTAGGAGTCTGCCAGACAGTGTGGATAGAACATCCTTATCCACGTCCTTAGAAACACAGGTTACTCACCTGTAACAGTAGATCTTCAATGGAATGGTCTCTTGCAGTAGGTAATTACTTCTGGGAGTTTTCAGCAGAGGTGATGTTGCACTGCAGCTCTTCTGGAAGTTTTCACCAGGGACCGCCCACACATGACATGATGTCCTGCTTCCTATATAAGTGTGGGTGGTCCTGGTATCCTCAGTTCATTTTCCTGCCATTTCAGCTCGCACAGAAGCTAGTTCAGCTTGTGTAGCAGTCATTGATTAGAAATTGATTACAAAATGAATGTCTAAGATTCTTCAGCCAAACAAGCACTATTTCGTTCCTGCTGCACGGTAGGCAGATATACTGCTTTGACAACTACATATTTTGTGTAAGGTGTCTGGGACCCACATGACACCAAATCCTGCAGCTCCTGTCAGGAGTTCAGTAGAGCAACCAATCAATGATGACTGCTCAGATTAGGGGTCCTTACCAAGGGCCCCCAGCTCTGGTTCTCATTCCAGCAGGATGAAGAGCAGGATAAACCCCTCTCACTCCCGCCACGCCACCCGTCGACTGCCACTGTTTCTGTGGTTTCTCCATCGATGGACCTTCTTCCTACATCCTCCTTGTCGATGGAGCTCATCCTCTTCGATGGCACTTTCTAGTGCTTTAAATGCTGTGCAGGCTCTGCCTGCTCTGTTGACGGGGCATAACCCTCCTCGTCGACAATGCTGTCTAGTGTCCTAAATTCAGCCAAATACACAGCTGCCTGTTGACAGGGGCTCCTCTCCGACTACGCTCTGACATATTCCAGGATAATGGTTCCACGGGCTCGTCAACAATGTCTTGTTTTCCTCAGGGCAAACCAATGTTTTTGCCTTACAACATGCCCCTCCGCCCTTACAGGTGCCATCTTACAGGGGGCAAGTGGACAGAGACCGAGACCAGAGCTTGTTCTTCCCAGAGGCGAGACTTGCTCACTCTACCTGTCCCATCCCTATATTGCCCCATTGTTTCTCAAACCCCACCTCTTACCCTCCCAGGAACAGGACATCACCAAGATAGTGATGCAGGTCTTGCATAAAATGAGGTATACCCAGCCTCCGATCCAGGAGTGCTCAGGATCCTTTCAGTCTCTTTCCTCCACCTAAAAGATTTCATGGTGACAGGGTTATACTGCCACCCTGGTCCTCTCCTCCTAATATGGAAGATCTGTCAGACAAACCTGAGCTACCTTTTAATATCCCCAGTGATATTGATAAAGAAGACTTCCAAGACTTGGATTTCCGACTCTAGAGTCCCCTACTGGAAGACTCTTCCCTGGATGAGGACATGCCTATACCGACTTCACCTCTCCTCCAGATGACCTGTTCTTTAAGCGAGATGATGGTCCAAATACAAAGGTCATGGGGTTCTCTACCACAGAACATGACAAACAACGTAAGGATATGGCAGAATATCTTGAATTGCCAGAGGAGCCGGCCTTAGTGGTGCCCCCACTGATTCACACCTACCAGAATGCCATGCTGGCTGCCTGGCATCAGCCATCAGCTATTACAGCTGTTCCCAAAAAGCAGATTGCTTGTATCGGCTCCCTGGATCATCCGCTTCCTGTCCAGCATCCCAGAAGTGGATTCAGTGGTCATTATGCCGCCATGATCATACCAAAAACCTAGCACATGACTTCCTTACCACCTGATAAAGAATCCCAAAGGGTTGACTACCTGGGGAAAAGGTTTTTCTTCTGGCACCATGAATATTCAAATCTTGAATTATATGGGTCATGTGGTTAAATACCAACATAACCTTGGTGCTTCGTACCATCGAACTTATCATATAAGCTTCCTCCCTCCCAGGAGGAGGACAAGTTATTAGCCATGGTGTCTACTAGCAATTCTATATCCCACCACCTGCTCCGGTTGGGATATGATGCCATTGATACCTTAGCCTGACTCTCGGCTACTGAAGTCACTCTCTGTGGCACGCTTAGCTTCATGTTTCAGGTTTTGCTCCTGACATACAACATAAAGTTGCTAACACACCCTTTAATGGGTCCAAACTCTTCAGGCTAGGTACTCAAACTTTGTTGGATGATTTTCAGGCATCAGGCAGAACCCTTCATACGGGTAACGCATGTACCATACTCCACAGCCACTTCTACCGTACACGGTATTCTACCTATTCCAAAAGAGGCGGAAAATATAAGGCCTCTAATAGAGGTGGCTTTGAGGTTGTGCCCAACCCACAAGGGCAATGCCTCCACCACCTCGTGGTTCCCATGCCTGTCCTCGGGAGGGGCTGGACAACCCACTACCCAGTGACCTATCAGGGCTTTCCTCACCTCCTTGACCAGGCCTGGGAGGCGGTGGGTGTCATTTGCCCTCCATTTGGAGGCCTGACAAATGATCACGCCGGACAAATGGGTACTTCTAGATAATTCAGTAAAGACACACTTTGGAATTTCTTTCTGCCCTACACCTGTCCACCCTTTGAACAATCCATTACCCACCAGATCATGCCCCTATCCTTCAGGAAGAATTGAAGGCACTTCTGGCCAAACAGGCTGTTTTACCAGTGCCCCTTCCAGAACATCAAACAGGATTTTACTCCCACTGTTTTCTAGTACCTAAGCGAACCGGAGATCTCAGACCGATATTAGACCTGAGACATCTGAATTGATATAATCAGTACAAACATTTTTGCATGATAACTCTATCTGCCATCATGCATACTCTAAAACAAGGAAACTGGCTGTGTACCCTGGATATGAAGGACGCCTACTTACATATCCCCATTCATTCTGCCCATTACAAATGTATGTGCTTCCACATTCTGGGTCAAAATTATCAGTTTTGAGAACTCCTTCTGGCCTCTCATTGGCCCCAAGAGTGTTCACCAAATGCCTAGCATTGGTAGCAGCAACCTTATGGAAAAAGGGTACCTCGTCTTCCCATATCTAGACGATTTGCTAATCAAAGCAGAATCCAGAGAAGCTCTGCTTGCCTCCCTAGCTGCTACTCTGAGCACGCTCAACAATCTAGGAATAACAGTCAACTGGCCAAAGTCCAGTCCACACCCTTGGAGCTGTTCTAGATACAGTCACAGCCAGAGCTTACTTTCCACCTGCTCATCAGGCCATTCTTATATCTCTGGCTTCTCACATACAGACCAGAAAATAGTCACGGCCAGACAAATGCTGAGACTTCTGGTCACATGTCTGCAACCATCCCGATGGTGGCATTCGACCACCTTCACGTGAGATCTGTCCAGTGGACCCTCCAGAATCAATGGTCTCAAAGAACTGGACAGTTTGACAACAAAATCAGGGTCATCCCTTCTCTGAAGTCATCCCTGAAGTGGTGGACAATCAAAACCAATTTGTGTCAAGGAATGCCTTTCTGCTCCCTCCTCCCATGCAGACGTTAACCACAGATGCTTGCCTGGATGGATGGGGCACACACTTAGGTCCTTATTAGACCCAGGCTGGTGGACTGCCTCTTCCCATCACTCTCGTCTCAATCTCCTTAAGATGAAGGCAGTCCGTCTCGCCCTTCAGGCATTCCAGCCCTATCTCAAGCCAGGACCATTGCTGATTCAATCAGACAACACTGCAGTGGTGTTTTACCTCAACAAGCAAGGAGGCATGAAATCATGCACCCTCTGCAGTCTGGCAGGAAGCCACCAGATAAGACCTAATGCTAACGTCCGTCCACCTACTGGGACAGTACATCAGTTAGCTGGACTGGCTAAGTCACCAGTCATCCGCTCAAGAATAGACACTTCACAAAGAAGTACTCCAAGAAATCTTTGACCTATGGGAACTCCACAGCTGGATCTGTTTGTCTGTCCTGTCAGTCACTGGCTCCTCAGTTACTTCTCCATTATCCTGAGCAACAAGCTATGATCTATAGATGCCCTGTCCCAGCCTTGACAGGACTCTACTTATATGCCTTCCCTCTTCCCCTCTTGCAACGGACTCTATTGAAACTTCAAATGGAACCAGCCACCATGCTTCTTATAGCACCAATGTGGCTGCATCAACCGGTACCCTCTGCTCCAACAACTGTCAGTAAGGGAACCCATTCAGTTGCCAGTCAGACCAGACCTCCTGACTCAGTGTCGCTGATCCCTCCTGCACCCCAGCCTGAAGGCCCTTCATCTTCACGCTTGGCTCCTGAGGGCGCATTCATAAATAGACTCCAGGTGTCCTCCCTGTTGCCAACATTCTCCTGGCTTCTTGTAAACCAGCAACCAGAGAAACATACAATTCCAAATAGAACCGCTTTTCCATATGGTCTGCCTCTCACTCCTGGACCCTTACTCTTGTCCACTGATGAAGGTTTTAGATTACCTGGCCTCACTATCAGTCAGACTTAGTTACTCCTCCATCAAAGTCCACCTGGCTGCCATATCTGCATTCCTAGAACATTTCTATGGCAAACTTCTGTACCATCATTTAGCCAAGATGTTTTGAAAATAGTGATGCATATCAAACCTCCTTGTGACAGAGTAGAATAGGACCCTGTCCCAGCTGTTATGGAGAAGGTGTTTAAATGCAAGGGTCTTTTCTTTCCTTTTCTGTTTCTCCTCTTTCTGGTTGTGCAATCCAATTTTCCTGTAAGACTCGGATTTGATCACCCCGACAGTCTCATAGTTCTTTGCCTCTCACTGTATTTCAGTCTTCCTTGCTGTCTGTTTTTCCTCCCTTGCTATCTGTTGACACAAAAATATATGCAAATCATTGTATGAAATGTAACTGATAATGGGATCACTTTTGTTTAGAAAATATATAGTATTACTGTTGAGATGTATATAACTGTAATTTGAGATGATTGTAAAAGCTAATGGAAAACACCAGAGGTTATTTGGGTGCAAATGTTTGAGCCTTTTCAAAAGCTGTGCAAAGGGACCTCAAGAAGCAATACTTGTGTTCTAGCAGCTCCTGAAACTTACAGGACCAGAACACTTACAAGGACAGGATGTTTGTTTAAAATAGGGGTTGAAAAGACTTATAAAAGAGCTAAACTGCATGAAAGATTAGGAGAACAAGGGACACAGAGACTGAAAGAAAATGTTATTTTATTTTGCCTTTGTAAATAGTTATACTGAACAAGTTTATAGTGTATGTTGAGGGATTGTGTATGGAACTCGTGGCTTTCTAAATGTTGTTGTACCACAGTTCAAAAGGTCATGGAACGTGATTGTACCACACTGTACTACAACAACATTTGAAAGCCTCTAGAGGCTTCACACACTCAGCTCTTTTTAAAAGTGGACCAGACACAGAAAAACTCGGAGCAGCGGCACGATCATCCCCGAACCGAGGCTTAACAGGGCACGCAAAAAAAGACAGTAGTGACCAGATACTTTGCTATTAAAAAACTGAAGGATCAACTAGATATTTAAAACTACTCACATTAACAGGTGAATACCTTCATTCACAGTCCTCTCACTTAGCGAGCGATACGTCCCATGTTTTTTTTTTCTAGAATCCCTCCCAAGGCAACTGACAGCCAATGGCAGACCAAGACTACAGATGTAGGGACGTTTGGTCCCTAACAACCACAGCACTGACCCTAGCAACCTGACTTCAATAACAGACTAAAATGCAGCAGAAAGAATTTCTTTGAAGTCTTAAAACAACTTAAAATGTTCACTTAAATTATTTTAGGGCACCATACACTATGAAAATAATGGATGGGCAACATTATTCCCTAACTAGTGTGTTGTGTAACATTTGGGTTCTGATTTCCATGGACCTCTCAAGGTCACAGGAAATCAGAACCCCTCAGTGGCACAATACTTGTACAGTACATACTTGCCCATCCACTATTCTATATATTTTATGATACTGCTAGTGTAAATAAATAATTTTTGGTAAATTCTGCAACTGCTCCTGGTTTTCTATGCTTCCTGACCAGTGCCTCGACTTGACACTCTATTAGAAGACCCATTCCTCAATGGGATCTCAATTTCATTATAGAAAAACTGACCTCGAACCGTTCAAGCCCGCTGCTACTTATGATTTCCATTTCCTTTCATGGAAAAGCGTTTCTAAGCTATTACTTCAGCTCGCTCGCATTTCGAGCTTCATGCTCTCATGTGTAGGGAACCTTACTTGATTTTCTATAAGGACAAGGGTGGTCCTTCGTACCAACCATGAACATACTTTAAATCAGTCCTTGGAGCTTCTGTTTACTACCCCGACTACTCCAATCCAGGTGAACATCTATTATATACCTTAGATGTCCATTGTATTCTATGCTATTACACTCAATCATACCAGCCGATTAGGAAAACCTCTCAATTGTTCGTCACCTCTGCCTCTGGCAGAGAAGGGCTTCCTGTTGCTAAACAAACCCTGTCTTCATGGTTAGTGAATGGTATTACCTTTTGTTACAAAAAGTACAAAAGACTTTATCCGGACCTGTCCAAGCCCATTCCACCAGAGTTATGGCACTACTGCGTGCTTGTGTAAAGGAGATTTCATTTCAGATATCTGCAATGCAGCTACCTGGTCCACGATCCATACCTTCACAAGGCATTACAGTCTTGATTTTGCCTCATGATGTAGTACAGACTTCGCTGTGCAGTCCTACAAGGTCTCCTATCATAATCACCCTCCCATATGGACATAACTGCTGGGGATTCTCTACAAAGTAATTACCTACTGCAAGAGACCATTCTATGGAAGATAGTGTGGTTACATAAGTCTTACCGTGAATAGTAGATCTTCAAGGAATGTCTCTGCTGTAGATGCATCCTGCCCTCTGTCCCCACTCTTTCTCTAACAGAGCAAATTCTGGTCCAGTGACTTAGGGTTGGGACTTCATGGTTCATTGGCTTCCCCTCGATCCTTGCTTTTGTGAGCTGTATCTGGCGGGGAACTGAGGATACCAGGGACCGCCCACACTTGTATGGAAGCAGGACACGATGTCATGTGTGGGCGGTCCCTGGTGAAAACTGTTAGAAGAGCTGCTGTGCGACAGTGCCCTCTGCTGGAAACTCCCAGGTGTAATTACCTACTGCAAGAGACATTCCTTGAATATCTACTGTCATGGTAAAGCTTTCGTAACTGCACTTTCTAGGAGTGGTATATGATGTTCATCCACACGGACCCACCCGACCTCCCCAGCTTGGGCAGCACACACACACTGCTAGCAGCAGTCAAGATCTGGTGTCATGCGGCAGAGCTAAGGGAGTTACCACTGAGGGTGGGTGGGAGGAGCTAGCTTGAAGACATTTCAGTGAATCTTAAGGAAAGGCATCTGCCAGACAGTGTGGATGAACATCATATACCACTCCTAGAACTACTGTTACAGGTGCGTAACCTGTGTTTCTGCAATATATATATGTGTGTGTGTGTGTGTGTGTGTGTGTGTTAGGTAGCCCAAATAGGCTTAGTATTGCTTTGTACAGGCCACATAATGCAGTTCTAATTATACAGCTAACACATCTTTATTTTTTTGCAAGGTAAGCATCTATATTGTAACACAGAATCGGCCTTCCGTAATCCTTTATCAGGGCCCATGACACAAGTCTCAGAACTGGCATCAGCTAGTACATTATGTGCTATGCCATTGTTAGCCAGCATGATTATGTGGTGGTGTTAGGACACCACCTACTGCCATAATTAGGTACACTGCCATAGTTAGCATTATAATACATATGACTATTCTATTGTTCTAGAACCGAGGTCAGCACAATGCTTATCACTATTTACTTATGTGCAACTGTCGATTACTGTGCACCAACAGAAACAATGGATTTGCCATCTACCCTCTTGGAAGGTTCTGTAACCTAGTAACAGGCTTTGCTTATCAGTAGTATAAGACTCTTGTGGTTTTTTTTTTTCTGTTTTTCTCAGAGTTTTGTTTTGTATTATGATGCAACTGGAGATTTTCAAACTTCCAGCAGACATGCTGTATTACATAATCTGGAATAAACTTTGCTGTGATATCTCAGGCTTCTGGCTGTATTACTGCCAACAGATATAGAACCTTGCAAAACAAGAGCCCTGACCTGCTCTCTTATAGTCAGGGAAGGTATTCCATGCAGACCTTCAGTCCCTGCACCTGACAGCTTGGTTCCTGAGTGACTAGAGTTCCAGGCTTTGGGTCTCTCCAACGATGTCATTGCTGTGGTCGGCGTCTTGGAAGAGTAGTCCCAAAAAGTGCTATGCCTGCAAATGTAAGAGGTTCTCCATTTGGCGCCAGGGCAAGGGCTGGACCCATATCTAACCTGATGGCTAGCATTCTGACTACCTTTAGTCCCTCTCTGTCAGGTATTCAGTTGACAACCTTCAAGGTGCACCTGGCAGCCATGTCTGCTTACTGGGTGTGGGCTGGTTCACAGTCAGTGCAATAGAAGGTAGGCTGGTGCTTTTCACAGGCTTTGACCACATTTCCCTTCTGGTGCGTGAATCACACCACCTTGGGACTTGTCGCTGAAGTTTGCAAAGCTCATGGGCGCATCATTTGAACTAATGCACAGGTGTGAAATGTGACACCTGTCATGGAAGACTGCCTTCCTGGTGGCTATCACATCATCCAGAAGGATCAGTGAGCTCCAGGCACTCTCAGTAGAGTCTCGTTACTTGGTCTTCCACAGGGACAAGGTTGTCATTCACCCCTAGCCTGAAGTTTCTCCCAAAGGTTGTGTTGGATTTTCACCTTAACCAGGTGATTAATCTCCCAGTGTACTTCTCCAACTGCACTTCTGAGGTAGAGCACAGGCTCCATACATTGGACCAGCGGTGAGCTCTAGCCTTCTATAAGGAGCGCACAGCTGGAGTTTGGGGAGAGGTTCACCAGCTATTTGTCACTTACGCTGAAGCTGCACCTGGCAGACTGGCAGATAAGTGGACAAATGGCAGGTGGATTGTATCCTGCACTGACCTCTACTGTAGGTTGGCAGGTAGAGAACCTCCCATGTAGGGCTATGGGCTCATTCCAGCCATCATACCGCTGCCTCGGTGGCTGCTACCTGGAAGTCCACACATACCTTCATTTCCCACTACCACATCGACCTTCAGTCATGCCAGGATGCTGGTTTTGGGGTCTCAGTTCTCCAATCTTTGTTCCCTAAATGGGGGTGTGTTCCTTGCCCCCTCCTCCCGGAGAACTAGGTGTCTGCCAGAAGTGTGGATAGTACACCATATTCACATCCCTAGAAAACAGGTTACTCACCTGTAACAGTAAATCTTCCACAGGATGCTCTTTGCAGCAGGTAATACTTTTGGGTAGTCACCAGAGGTTGCTGTGGTGCACGGCAGCTCTTATAGCAGTCCTTTACCAGGGGCCGCCCACCAATGACATCATCATCCTGCTACCCATGTAAGAATGGGTGGTCCCTGTTATCCTCTGTTCATTTTCCTGCCATCTTCAGCTCACCGCAGCAGCTAGTGCAAAGTATAGGCAGTCATTGATGAGAAACTGAGCAAACAGGAATGGTTTCTTCCGTTCCTCTCTCCTTCATCGATGGATGTCAGAAGGACCTTCAGACAAATCACCTTTATTTCACTCCTGTCATTGCGGTAGAAAAATCTACTGTTTTGACAGTCATTCAGTCTCTGCCCGCTGTTTGGGACCCACATAACTCATTTCCTGTGAACTTTGTCAGGAATTCAATCAAGCAACTGAGAAAATTCCTTGATATCCAGACTTACCTTATAGAACAAAGAGAAGCAAGGGCCCATCCCAGGACCCCCATCTGGTGCATCACACAAGAAACACAGGCGTGAGAAGGATGCTCCACTGCATCCTCTTCCAAACGCTCAACAACGACCACTTCAGCTCTCCCTCCGTTGACAGCACCTGTCAAATCTGCCTCCTCATCGATGGGAGTTTATTCTCTCTCATTGACAACACTTTCGCGATCACTCATTATTCTCCTTTAACCCCAAAGGCTGATTCAGTAGTTATTGCCTCCGCTCATGATTGTACTAAACAACCCCGACACATGAGCTCCTTACCTCCAGATAAGGAATCCCATCACCTAGAGTACCTAGGAAAGAAAGTCTTGCAGGTAGGCACACTGAATCTGAGAATCTTGAACTATATGGGACATATAGTGAAATACCACTATCATCTATCACTGGTCGTCGGCTCTTTAAGTAGTAATAAACTCCCTCCTTCACAGGAGAAAGGCTAGTTACTGGCTACCATATCCACTGGAAATTACATTTCAGGCATCTCCTATGCTCAAGATATGATGCTGTGGATACCTTGGCCAGCGGTAACTGCTCTGGGCTTAACCCTCCACCGTCATGCCTGGCTCCGTGTCTCAGGTCTACAACCAGATATTTAACACAAACTGGTTAATGCCCAATTTAATGGTGCTAAACGTTTTGGCCCAGGCACCCAAATGCTCTTGGATGATCTCGGGCATCAGGCCACACTATCTGTACGGTGCATGGTATGTACCATACTCCACAGTCCTCATACTAGTCCGTTCACAAACTTTCAAAAGCGGAGAGCCAAGACTAGAGGGCATAGGAGATGGTTCCTGCAGACATTCTAACACCTTCTTGAGCATGCATTACTTTCATCGAAGAGGGGCGGTATAGGTCTGCCTAATGACACATTAGAGCTTGCCCCCTCCCGCTTCCTTCTCCAGGCCTCAGAAGCTGTAGGGGCAATTTTGCCCTTCATCTGGAAGCCTGGAGAGCCATTACTTCAGATGAGTGGATACTTCAAATCATACATTCGGGGCATACACTGGACTTACATCTCCATCTCCACTGCCACCCGCTCAGTCCATTATCCACTCAACCATGTTCCTATTCTCCAAGAGGAACTTCAGGCTCTTTCACCCTATATTTTTTATATCTCCTCCCCAGCCTGCCACTTCCGACCCTTCAGGGGACAAGTGGACATCCCATTGCCCAGAACCCTACCCAAGCAGACCCCTAGGCCCCATGGAGCTGCAGATTAACCCTCGGGTGGGGACTCAAACCCATAACTACATTTCATTGGTCTGAGGTCTGCTGGCGGGCACAGGCAAATCATGGGCACGAGCCTGTCCTCCCATCTTCCCGGCTGAGGCAGGCTTGTTTACTCATTTTTTCCCTCCCCAAGCAGCAAGCGACTTCCGATGTCATGAAGTGAGCAGCCGATGTCCATGCTGCTCAATGGTCGCATCCCACCCCCAAATGGAGCTTGCAGTTCTCCAAGCCTCTGCTCGGGGTCATGCAAGTATTGGGCATCAGCTGGATCCTCCCCAGAGAAGGTGAGCTGTCGTTGGATGCTCTAGCCTATCTCCCCAGTCGACCCACCGGCGACCCAAGTCCGCTCCGAACCCGGGTCACGGCGTGGTGTGGCGTCCAGCGCCTCAACCCTCAGTGCCATCGATCCGGCCCCTTCAGACTCTTTACATAAAAAGCTGTGGATCCTGTTCCTCCTTCAGAGCTACAGCAAGATTCTGCTCCCAGTTTTTCCCTGGTCCCCGAGCGTCACGGGAGACCTCAGACCCATATTAGACTGAAGACAACTGAATTTACACATTCAGTACAAGACGTTTCAGATGGTCACATTAACATCCATACTACTGATGTTAAAAAGGTGGATTGGTTATGTGCCTTGGACATGAAAGATGGGTACCTGCACATCCCCATCACCCCACCACCACCAGTTCCTCGCTTTCAGTTGCTGGGACACCACTACCATTTTGAGCACTTCCTTTCAGACTCTCATCTGCTCCGAGTCTTCACCAAGTCTCTGCCATAGTGGCGGTGGACTTGAGAGAGAGACACTTCATCTTCCCATACCTAGATGATTGGCTGAAAAAAGCAAATTCTGAACAGGATCTGCTTCTCTCTCTCTCCAGGCCACCCTTACCCTTTTCCAAAATCTGGGTATTACCATAAACTAGCCCAAATCCAACCCAAAGCCTTCCCAGTCACTTCAGTATATAGGAGCACTTCTGCACACAGGTTCAGACAGGGCTTACTTCCCTGCCAACAGACAAGAGAAACTCTATCTCTGGCTTCAGATGCTTGAACCCAGCAGTTTATAACAGCCAGAAGTCTCTACGTCCTCTGGGGCACATGGCAGCTGCCATCCCCACAGTGGTGTCGCTCGTCTTCATATGAGACGTCAATGCAATGGGTGCTTCAGAATCAATGGCATCAACGGCTCGGGCAACTGACGACATTCTCAAAGTCACCCCATCCCTCCGCCTCCACCCTAGCTTCAGGAACACACTGGCACCACCTATCTCAGGGAATGGCTTTTCAGGCTCCTCCTCCCCAGCAAACATTGACTACGGATGCTTCCTGAATGGCTGGGGAGCTTACCTCAGCTCTTATGGGGTTCAAGACAGATGGCCACAATTCACCATTTTACTACACATAAATCTGTTGGAAATTATGGCAGTTCGCCTGGCCTTCAGGGTTTTGCCCCCACCTTCATCTTGGACCCTTACTAATCCAGTCAGACAACACCTCAGTGGTGTTCTATCTGAACAAATAAGGAAGGACCAAATCTCAGGCTCTTTGCATGGAGGTGCTGAAGGTTTGGCAGGAAGCCACCTCCAACAACTCACAATAATTGTTCATCTTCCAGGACACCACAATACCCTGGAGATATTCTCAGCTGCCAGTCCTCTGTTCATGAGTGGACCCTTTATCACAGAGTTCTTCAAATGATCTTCTGCTTCTGGGGACCCTGCACCTAGACCTTTTGCTTCCCCAGACAATCACAGACTCCCCAAATACTTTCCCATTATCCCAAACAGAAGGGACTGTCTGCCGATGCCCTGTCCCAACCATGGACAGGACACTTTTATATGCCTCTCGCCCCACTCCTGCAATGGACTCTACTGAAACTACAACTCAAACATGCCATGATGATTCTCCATAGCCCCACTTTGGTCTAGACAGGTGTGGTTCCCTACTCCAGCAGTTATCTGTGGCAGACCTCATTCCATTGCCAATCAGACCAGCTCTCCTGACTCAGGAGCAGGGCACCCTCCTTCTGCCCAGCCTGAAGGCTCTACACCTTCATGCTTGGCTCTGAGACATTTTCATAACACATCTTCAGGTCTCCTCGCCTGTGGCCAACATTCTTTTGGCCTCACGAAAACCATCAGCCAGGGAAATATATAACGCCAAATGGAAACGCTTTTCCATATGGGCTACTTCCTTTCCATAAATCCATTTTCATGTCCTTCATCCAAAGTACAAGACTACTTGGCTTCATATGCCAATAAGGGCCTTAGCTTTTCCTCTATTGAGGTTCATCTGGCCTCCATTTCGGCCTATCATGAACCCTATGAAAGCAAATTACTGTATCAACATCATCTTGCAAGATGTTCTTGAGAGGTATGCTTCATATCAAACCACCTATAAAGGCCCCCTTGGGATTTGAATTTCATACTAGAGAACTCACCTGGCACCCTTTGAACCAGCAGCTATGGCTGATCTCCACTTCCTCTCTTGGAAGGCGGTGTTTCTAGTGGCCATTATTTCTGCTCTATGTGTCTCCGAGCTTCAGGCTCTGATGTGTAGAGAGCCTTATTTAATCTTCCACAAGGATAGGATGGTTCTCTGCACCAACCCTTCCTTTTGCCAAAGTGGTTTCAGAACATACATTAAACCAGACCATGGAATTGCCTGTCTGTTACCTGTAACATTCCAATCAGGTGAATATCTCCTACACACCTTAGATGTTCATCGTTATTCTGAGGTACTATATAATCTGCACCAAATCCTTGAGAAAAACTCTCAATTGTTTGTCACCTTCACCTCTACAAGAGAAGGTTCCCCTGTTGCCAAGAAACCATTTTCAGTTGGTTGGCTAATTGCATCACATTTTGTTACAAAAACTACAACAAGGCGTTCCACTAGAGCCCAGACCTCCGTGGCGGACTGCTTTAAAGGGGCTTCGAACACAGATATCTGCAATGCAGCCACATGGTTTACCATTCACACTTTCATGAAGCATTACAATTTAGATACTGCTTTCCACTGTAGGATGGCCTTTGGCCAAGCAGTCCTACAGAGCCTCTATCATAATTCCACTATCTTTGGGTACACTGCTTGGGATTCAGCAAAGAGTATTACCTGCTACAAGAGATCATCCGTGGAAGATAGTACAGTTATGTAAAACTTACTGTAACAGTAGATCTTTTAGGATGTCTCTTGCAGCAGGTTTGTTCCCTCCTCCATCCTCCTACTTTTCTAAGAGAATGACTTTGTTCCACATAGAACATGGGAAGGGACACCTTTGGTACCTTGGATCCCTCGGTCCTTGCTTAGCGAGCTGAATCCGGTGGGGAACTGAGGATACCGGGACCGCCCACTCTGATATAGGTTGCATCATGATGATGATGATGATGATGATGTCATCAGTGGGCAGCACCTGGTAAAAGACTGCTATAAGAGCTGCTGTACACCACGGTGGCCTCTTGTGACTACCCAGAAGTATTACCTGCTGCAAGAGACATTTCTCAAAGATCTACTGTTATGGTAAGTTTTTAGTAACTGTACTTTCTAGTAGTGGTATATGGTGTATATCCACACTGACCCAACCAACCTTCCTGCAAGTGGCACACTATTGTTGCCTCCACCAGGCAAGATCTGATGTTATGGGGTGGTGCTAGGGGAGTTACCACCTAGGTGGGTGGGAGGAGCCAGCTTGAAGATGTTCCAGCAGGATTCAAAGGGAAAGGAACACTGCCAGAAGAGTGGATGTACACCATATACACCCCTAGAACTACTGTTACAGGTGAGTGTCACAGATTCACTCAGCAGGTCAGCCCTCTACTCCCAAGTGCCAACCTCTGAGCATAGAATTGTGAACAGTGAACAATACACAGTAACCCTCTTGTCTGTTTTGTGGTTCGAGTCACCTTAGTCTCAAGTTCTGGAGGGATTCAAACTGATAACCTCTTATTTCATGTACTCCAATTGTCAGGCTCAGGTAAGTCTGTCTTCGGGGCCAGATATCTTTGCCTACAGGCACTTAATCAGGTATTACAAAATGAACCCTTAGAACTCTATGCAAGACCTAGAGAACTCTATCTGTTCCCAGTTTGGTATCACAATAAGCTCATACACAGTGTCAACTATAGCTTTCAAAGCTTCACTTATATAAAAAGAAATTTCAAGGCACACCAGACAGTTTCATTTTTAAATATATATCTTTATTTTAAAATAGGTAAATAGGAAAGCAGTAAAATTACAGAACAAAATATCCCAACACATACAGCCTTAAAACAAACAGGTTTAGAAGTGCAGATTCCTACCAATAATAACACTCAGACTAGTCTTGTCTAAGGTTCTTAATTCTTAATTTTTCAGTGCTTTGATGTTCCTCTTCTCTCAGTCAGAAATATGAAATGAATGAATGTGTCCTAAGGTTTGCTCAGTAGGTTTAAAACAGTCTTGAGCCAGTCTTCTCTCTGAGGTCACCTAACTCCCACCTTGGCATATAAAATGAATATTTTATAACATAGGATGTCCTCCTAAGATATTTAAAAAATAATAGGTGACATAATGAATTCCTCTTCTCATGTTGATGGGTCAAAACCGTGTGTGCTCTGCTTCACACATTAAAAGTCTCTTTGATGTAATTCAAGGGCTTCCTTGGAATGGTTATTGGACCTTCCAATTTAGTCTGGGTCCTGCTTGGCCCAGATATCAAAGACTCTTTGATGTAATTACTGGCTATCTTGGGAGACACCCAAAACACTGGCACGTGTCCCTTTTCTCAGGACACCTAGTGCACATCAAAGGATTTCCCTGAAGGCATTATAAAATGGATATCTTGGTTCCTGCTTTAAAGCAAATTTAACAAAGTAATTGCACTTCAGATAGCTGCAGTTTTAAGCTATGTCCTGTTCTTTGAACTTATCCGGGGGTTATGTGTCAGTTCCAGCAAGACAGCATTTCTCTTGACACAGTCCATCACGCATTCTTTTATATTTACAAAAATGATACAGGGATCAGAACCAGCTGTCCCAGTGTGACAGTGAGCAACCTGTTTTGCACCCTCACAGGCGTGATACCTATGGTTCCTCTTCGAGAGCATTACCAGTTCAGGGTGTTGCCCTTTGGCTTATCCTCTGCACCATGGATATTGACCAAGTGCTTAGCAGCTGTAGCAGCAGCCCTCCAGTGCAAAAGCCTTTATGTGTTCCCATATTTGGACTGGTTACTGAAAGCCCAGTCTGGAGAACTTCTGTTGCTGACTCTAGAAAGTACCCTGCAGTTGTTCCAGTTCTTGGGCTTCACTATCAGTCTGCCCAAGTCTGTGCTGACCCCATCCTAGCAGTTGCAGTACATGGGGTGGTTCTGGACTCTACTCAGGGCAGATTGCCTTATAGCTCAGGCCCAGGCAGTGGCTCAGTGCGGTACATCCCAGCCAGGGAGCTCTTGAGGCTGCAAGGCTTAATGGTCACAGCCATTGTGGCAGTCCCTTTGGTCAAGTTACACATGAGGATCCGCCAGTGGACCCTCAGGATCCAGTGGGATCAACGCTCAGACAACCTGGATCAGCTGGTCCTTGTTTCCTCCCTGTGCAAAGGTGCTTTAGTGGTGTATGGACCCAGACAATCTCTTAAAAGGGGTCCCTTTTCTTATCCCCACACCTCACCAAATCCTCAACATGGATGCTTCAGGTCTGGGTTGAGGCGCACCTAGGCCCTTATCAGACCCAGGAATCTGGTTCCAGTGGGAGACCCATCTCCACATAAACATTCTGGAGATCACGAGCAGTTCTTTATGCCTTACAGGCCTTCCAGAACCATCTCTCTCCAGGCCCACTGTTGGTACAGTTGGACAACTTCAGTGTGGTCTATTACATCAGCAAGCAAGGAGGGACCCATTCCTACCCCGTGTGCGGGAGGTGTTGAGGGTCTGGTACTGGACTGTAGATTAAGGTATAGAACTGTCAGGTACCTAAAACACCTTGGCAGACAGCCTCAGTTGTTCACAGTCCAGGATGCACAAGTAGGAACTGTTGACCTCGGTCATAGAAGACCTGTTCGACAGGTAGGTTACGTCTAGAGTTTGACTTCTTGCATTGTCACTCAATGCAAAACTGCCACATTTCTGTTCACTAGATCTAGAGCCTGGTGTTTTCTGGTGAGACATGTCCTCTCCTGGAAAGAGGTTTCTTTATGTCTTCCCATGCTTTCCTCTGTTTCAAAGGGTCCTCATCAAGCTACGGATGAAGGATGCCACCTAAATCTGGTGGCTCCATTCTGGCCTCATCAGATATGGTTTTCATTACTGTGGCAGTTGGCTATGGAACCTCCAGATCTTCTTCAGGGGATCTCAGTCATCAGATCACACCATAGGAACTTCACTGTCAGTGAAGAAGGATCCACACAGAAGATTTTCAGCAGTACAACTGGAGTTGCCCACAATGTTGACATCCGTTGGCGTCATCAACCCTAAAAGGCATGAGCGGCCCAGCTCCCTCCTCAGTCCTGTCCCACCATCAACTTGTTTGCACAGGTCTCCACGCAGAAGCTCCGATGCAGTTTTACGCCATTTTGCCTACAGCTTTTTCTTACCTGTTACTTTTAGAATCTCTTTTGGATAAGAGATTATTTTATATTGAGTTAATCCTTCAACCTCTTTTTCTGTCACTGCCCTGCAGAAAGAAGATTGCCTCCTGAGATGAACATTCTCTCCATGTTTGCTGCCTGGGGCCTGACCATGAAGTTTCTGACTGTGAGCTCTGACAGAAGTTTAATCAAACAACCCTCAGGTAATACAAAAGGCTTTAAAATTTCTTAATGGAACAAAAGCAGCCAGTTCCATGCAGGGGTCCTCTGGGGTCCCTAGCCTCTCAGCTGCTGGCAGGATCATCTAGCTCCCAGGCCCAAGTCCTTGGGGGTCATAAGAAGGACCGAGATCGGGACTGTTTCTCTCCACCACCCACCCGGTGGTGGTCTTGTTCCCAATGGCCTCTCCTTCATCTGAGGATTCATCATGGGCTGCTGTTGCACTGATGCACAAAGTCAATGTCCAGATCTCTGTGCCCTCCAAACCCTTACCAACTGTGCATCCATCCAGTGCTCATGGTGGCGGTCGTTGACATCCAGGTCATCAGCCCCTCATCGATGGCCCTCCCATTGAGGCCTGACCCTCTTCTTCCAGGGCTACAGGTTCTTCAGGTTCACAGGGCCCATTAGGCAGGTCATCGATCCCTGTATCATTGGCACTCCGCACGCCTGTCCTGACTGTCACCAACCTGAGCGAAATACTAAGTTTACCTCGGTGATCATTCATCAGTTGGGCACATACAGGCCCACTTCATCAGTGCTGTTGATGGTAACCTCACTGTCGACACCTCCTTGTTGGCTGCGGGAAGCTCCCTGCAAGTCGTCATCACTGCCTCCGACATCAGATCTGGATTTGGAAGAGGTTGATGTCAAGGAGGGTATCACCCTGACTTTATTCTTCCTGATGGGGAGAGGAGGTCTTTACTTCAGACAGGTCCGCAGCCTCCTCTGTTAGTGAGGACTCTGTCAAGTGTACCTCTAGGTCTCCTCCTGAGGACCCTTCAATTTTTCAATGTGATGAAACAATTGTCCTCAGTCATGGGTTTCCACACTGAAGAGGAGGATGTCACCAGAAAGGATCTGGTGAACTTTCTGAAGGTCCCAGAGTCTTCCCAAAGATCATTCCTCCTATTTTGCCTGCATTGGGAACACTGCCACTGCAGCATGGCACAGGCCAGGCGTGCGGCTATGCCTGCAGAATAGCCAAACATTATCATGCTCCCATCCAGGGTTTCCTTATTATGCTGCCCAGCCAGAGACTGATTCAGTGGTCATCAAGGCAGCTCATCACAGGTCTTAGGCACCTAAGCACTTTGGTTCTCCCTGGGCAAAAGAATCTCAGGCTAGATCTTTGGGACAAAGGGTTTATGTCTCCTCCACCCTTGGGCTGCAGATTGCCAATTATCTGCCTTATATGGTAAAATATCAGAACGCCAACTGGAAAAGAGCAAGGCTGCTGCTCAGGCCCTTCCAGATGGCACACAGAAGCAGGAGGTTCTCAAGTGCTTGCAGACTGTTGAGGATGTTAGCAAGCACCTCCTCATGGCCCTCTGTGATATCTCTGACACTAATGCCAAGGCTGCTGCCAACAATATCTGCCTACATAGGCACTCCCAGCTGTGGGTCTCTGGCTTTGCTGCTGATGTTCAGCAGAAAGTGCTTAATGCACCTTTCAATGGCACTAAGCTCTTTGGGCCTGATGTCCAGGACATCATTAATGATTTGCAGGCATCCGTCTGGGCTATAAAGTCTGTTCCGTCCTCTATCATACCCAGCCTAAGTGTAGATAGCGCCCTCCTTTTCTCAAGGCATCCAGTAGGCCTGGAGCAGCCTCTCAGCCTCAGGGCAAATGAAGAGCCTCCACTGCCTTGCCCACCCCTCCAATGCAGGAGCCGCAGTCAAGCATCCACAAAGTGATGGATCAGCCCTCACAGCTGGAGTTGCCTCTGATTTACTCCTTGCCAGACTCCCTCTCCTGGTCCCTGAACAAGAGGTGGTGGTGGGAGGTTGGTTCTTCCTCCATCTAGATTCATGGAGGGCCATAACTTCAGATGCCTGGATTCTGCAAATCATTGAAAGGGTCACATGCTGGAGCTCATCAAGCAGCCTCCAGAAACCCCTCCTCTGCCCTCTTATTCTCCCCGGGCTTACTTGAGAACTGAGGTCCATTTTAGATGTAAGAACTCCAGTCTCTATGTCCAGTACAGAACATTTCAGATGGTAACTGCCAGGCCTGATGCCTCTTCTCACAGCATTCAAGTGGCTCTGTTCACTGGACATGCAGGATGCCTCCCTGCACATCTCGGTCCCCCCACAGAAGTTTCTCCATTTCTGTTTCACAGCAAGCATTGCCAATTCAAAGGTGCTGCCCTTTGGCTTATCCTCTGTGCAGTGGGTCTTTACCAAGTGCTTAGCAACAGAAGCTGCAGTCCTTGAAAGGGAGGGACTGTCGTTTTCCCATACCTGGATGATTGGCTCCTAAGGCCCCATCCAGGGAGCTTCACTGTGGTCTCTGGAGCAAACTCTCTGGTTGTTCCTCTATTTGGTCATTATAGTCAATCTACCCAAGCTGGTTCTGATGCCATCCCAAAGACTTCAATACATAGGGGCAGACCTAGACTTGGTGCAGGGAAGGCTTTCTTGCCTCAGAACAAAGTGGAGTTCCCTATAGTCCTGTGACAGGGTAGAATATAACCCTGTCCCATTTGTTTTGGAGAAAGTATTTAAATGCAAGGATCTATATTCTTTCCTTTTCTCTTTTCTGTCTGGTTGTAACCAAAATTTCCTGTGAGACTTGGACTTGATCAGCGAAACAGTTTTGCAATTCTTTGCCTCTCTCTGTCTCTGTTTTTTCTTGCTGTCTGTTTTTCTTCCTTGCATATGTCTGTCAGCTAATATAAAATTATGTGCAAATCAGTGTATGGAAATGTAACTAATATTGGGATTCCCGTTGTTTAGAAAATATTTAGTATTACTGTTGAAATGTATATTAATTGTATTTTGTCATGACTTTAAAAACTAGAGGTTACTTGAGTGTAAATATTGAGCCTTTTGCAAAAGGGTTCTCAGGAAGCATACTGTCCTAGTAGCTCCTGATATACGAGAACAGAACACTGTGGAAGAAACAGGATGTTTGCAAAGGATGGGGTGAAAACACTTATAAAACAGCTAAGCTGGGCTGCAAGGAATATTTGACAAGAAAAAGAGACTGAATGAAGAGTTTATTTTTTCTTCTGTACATAGTTATTCTGAACAGGTTTATTTTTTTTATGTTACTGCAACTACAAATAAACAGTTTTGTGGAATTTTACAGCTGCTCCTGAGTTTTCCCTATGCTTCCTGACCTGTGCCTTAATGACAGATGGTGTCAGCCTAAATGGGATTTAAGCTGTGCATATCCTAAGACAGGAAATGTATGCGTGGGTACTGGACCTAGTACCACGGAAACACAGAGGAAGGTATGGATTCTGCAGCAGCAAGTCCAGGAGTTGTTACCAGGAGAATGGCAGCCAAACTAACAGACACAGAAGTCCAGTCTGAGATTGTACAGCCTGCACAAGTTATGGAAAAAGAACAGACAGTGCCAGAACCTGAAAACCTGATGGACTTTTTCAAATGGTGGGCTATACAACAAAAAAGAGACTGAGACGCAGACAGAAAAGAAATTCAATGGTTAGAGCGTTGAAGAGAGAAGAGCTGCAGCAACAGGAGTAGCAGATGGGAGGCAGTATAGCCCAGTGGTCTAAGGCTCTGAGCTGCAAATCTGGTGACATCCAGCAGACCAGACCTGGGTTTGAATCCCACAACTTCCACTTGCATACTGTGTGACCCTGAGCAAGTCACTAACTAACCTCTTTGTGCTCCCAGGTCACTCCTGTAAAAAGCTTTCAACTTAGCGTGCTATACCTGGTTAAACAACTAAATTAAAAAAAATAAAAAAGATGAGAGAAGAGATGCAATGACAGGAGCAGTGATGGCTGAATACCTTGCATGCTATCGAAGGCAGAGGATCTGGCACAGATCCAGATGAGCAATAAAATGCAAACAACTTAAAAGCCATTAAACTTACAAAGTTGTGTTCCTCGGATGATACTGAGGCATACCTGACAACCTTTGAAAGAGTTGCCACAGCCTGCCAGTGGCCAAGCAGCAATGAACAGACTGGTACCCTACCTGACAGGGAAAGCCCAACTTACCTACAGCAGTATGGACACTGCACAATCAGAACACTATGGCCTGGTGAAAAGTGAAATCCTGAAAAGGTATGACATCTCCGGAGACATACAGGCAGAGATTTCGATCTCTGAGATACAACTCAGTTGACAATCCTTGAGAAGCCTTCACCGATTCAGAGACTCCTGATCAAATGGATCCAACCATAGGTGCAGACTACGGGAGGACTGAGGCTGAATCCCCGGGAAGATTACATAGGGCTGTGTTCCCCCTGGAATTTACAGAGTTGTAGCGGTCCATGGGGTTAAACTGAAGAGGTAGAAAGGTCCACAATGCAATGCCATCAGGCAGTGCCGTAGAAAAGCATTTTGGTGCTCTGGGCAACAGACAAACTTTGCCCCCACCCCAGAAAATAGCACCAGAAGCTCTATGGGGTGTACATGCTCTGTGGTGAGTTTTGGGGCTTTTCTTGAAGAGAAAAACTTACTTTTGTTACATGTTTTATTACTAACTTCAACTAAACTTGACTTCCTTGGCTTGCAGCTGCTTCCCCACAAGAAAATAAACAGTACATACAGTACTTTTGTAGAAATAGAATATAAGGCGATTACCCCTCACTGTTGGCGAATGCCCTCACATTCTATTTTTACTAAAAGTACTGTATGTACTGTTTGTTTGTGTGGGAAGCAGCTGCATCCAAGGGCATACTCTGTTATTTAAATAAGACTAGGGAGGAGTGGACAGACCAGATGGACCAAGTGATCCTTAGCTGCTCTCAAATCTAAGTTTCTATGTTTCTGGTTTCAGAGAAACACTGGCATAAAAGGAAAGAGACAATGCTGTGGTACCGTAGGAAGGGTGGGGCAGATGGTGCACCCACCCTGGTGCATGCCTCTAAGGGGCACAGTTTTGGTAACAAATTATTTTTTACTGTAATTATAGTGGCTTCCAGCAGAAATTGCATCAGCGGAAGGACCAGCAAGTGTTTGGGTCACATGGTCACGCTGTCTGAGTAGAAAAAAAAGTCATGTGGACTGGTGGTAATCAAGTGGACCAGCGCCAGCGGCGCCTAGTAGAAAAGGTAGAGGGCAGAGCAGAGCATGCGATTTAGAGTGTAAGGCAGTGGGTTCAATAACAGACACCAGTCCTTAAATCAAGTGCATAAAAAACACTGGTGTAGCGTTTATCATTTTATTTTCAAAAATAACAAAATTAACTATTCAAAAACATTTACAGAAAAGAAATGGGTGTTTAAACTTTCACACCAAAATAACAACAAACAAAAAAAAATAATCAGGCTAGTCTTTCCTCGTACTCCTGCTTTTCTCTGTATATTCAATATTTTTCTCCACTCTGGTGTAGGCACTCACACCTCCTCTCCCCTGCTTGGTCGAAGAAACTGACCAGCACACCTGAATTAACCTCCTGGTGGGGAGGTTAATATAGTACAATAATCATGACATCATTGCGTGACTATCAATTATACCAAAAACCTTATTCCTCTACTCTGGAACTTAAGATAAGACTTCACATTCTCTAAATCTAAAGCTTATTATGTCTTTTTCAGCATAATATTAGTAATACTTTATCAGTACTCATTTTAACTTAGAGGAACCTTAATTGGTGGTGAAAGCATCATCAAGGACCTTTTAGCCCTCCTTACAATTACATCACCACACCACTTCTATATTAGCAGCCATTTTCTGGGCTGCCAGCTCTATAGAAGCCATCTCTTACCTGCCATTATTTCAGGTAAAGACACCAAGAAAATCAGACTTGTTTATAGAGGACTCTAACCTTCCCAGATAAAACAAGAGTAGAGGCGTGCTCCCCTCTATTTATTCTGGGAAGCCAGAGTAGCTCTGTCACTATTCAGTCAGCCTTATTTATTTATCCCTTAAATTTGTTACTTGGCTTAGTTTTTCTACTTATACCTTTACTTCATTGAACACATTATCTATCATACCTTCTTACAGCATTCAGTCTCAACACATGGGTGATGTTAGCTCTCTTCTCATAGGCTGATGCACAAAGGAATCCCAAAATTTCAAAATCTGATCCCTCTCCTATTCTTGCTGTTCCCAGAATCCTCAGTTTTTCTTTGTGCATCTTCCCAGGCTGGTCACGTTTTCATCTGGCTCTGTGCCAAGCCTTAAGGTAAGCTAAATATTTTCTGTATTTTTACAGTGATTTTGAACTCCCAGAGTGCAGCTTATGGCACACATAGCCTGCAGGCCCTTTTAGTCAAGGGACTGCTAATCCTGTTAATTTGGCATAAACTGTTTAGACACAGGCAGTCTCGAGGGTGCAGGGCCTAGAAGTAGCAAATGGATTAATCCTTGTTGGCTGTTTTAACAAGAAGTTTTCTAGTAATGCATTCAGTTTAACCCCCAGTTCACCTTGTTCAACTGAGGAGGGAATGTAGTCCTTTTTCAGCTAAGTGACGAGCCCCAGTCGGTTCATCGTTGCAGCCGATGAAGGTTTAAAGCTGCCTCCTCTCCCATGAGGGCACTCCGATTGTCTGAGGGTCGCGGTTTACCTTGCTCAACCGACCGCCTCCATCAGGTATCCAAACAGTAGAAAGGCTTGTGCTGTTGTGCCGAGGGTTCGGTTCACCTTGTTCAACCGGACCGCCCGGGCATCCTGATACCCTTTACAGCGTCCTTTTGTGCCTGGGGGTCGTGGTTCACCTTGTTCAACCGTGACCACCTATCGGGCCTCCCCATCTAATGCCTCTGCCTTCCCGCCTATTTTGCCAACTTTCCAGCTGTTTTTCCGGCTAAGATGCGAGGAGGGCTCACCTGACCTTCTAGGCAGCCCTCAGGTCCTCCTCCCTCCCGGGCCCCTGGCAGTCACGCTGATCCCGATGTGCCTCCAGAGCATCTCACCCCTCCACTTCGCCATCTTTATCAGGGCCATCGCGAGATTTCACCCGAAGATCTCGCGCCTTCTCTGGGGAGCTCCTTTGGAGTAGTACCTTCCCAAAATGGCGGCGCCATCCTCCCATTTTCAAAATGGCGCCCGTATCTGGCCACACTCCTCTTAAAGGCACAGTACACCTATGGCATAAACAGTGCAAAACTAATTTTAAAGGCATCTAAATCACAGATTACCTAGTGCACACTGTTTAAGGCCCAGATATATGCTCCTACTCCTCGATATCTTATTAAAGCACTCTATTTAAAGAACCAGGCAGAGAGTTACCCCAGCGTTCTTAAAGGGCCATCAGAGGAACAAAGTCAATTTGTTCTTTTTCTGTATTGATCTGCTGACTATGAATTCTAAGTCGTCCCCTGAACAACTCCATTAAATTATGTTTTACAGAACATGTCCACCAGGCGATTGTGCAGAAAGTGCCCCAACATCTTACTCTCCTCGGACCGGGGAGAATTTTGCTCGCTATGCATGGTAGACTCTGAACCCAGAGAGTTCACCCACAACTCGATCCCCACAGACAAGATCCCCTAAACATAATGTCTCCACCACTTCCCAAGGCATCGATACTACAATTATTCCAAAAACTACTTGACAGAATCGATTCGCTGAGGAACAAACAAGAGACCCAGGTCACCTAGAAACACCCCTCTTCCTAAGCGTCCAGAGGCGACCCTCCATCTCATGACTCACTGGATGCATCAGAAGATGAGCACTCTGATGAAGGGAGGAAGAATACGAGGAGGATATGGCCGCACGCCTATGTCCCTTTGAAGCCATCCTGAACTTATTAGAGTAGTATGTCAAACGCTTAGAATGGAGGAGCGTGGAACAGCCGGACAACAGATTGGATCCCTGGTGAGGGAGAGGAAGCAATCTTCCACCTTCTTCCCAGTACGCCAAGCACTAGAGCATACTAGCCAAGGAATGGGATGCCCACATCCCATTAAGACTAGGAGAAGGGACCTTCGAGAGACGGTACCACTTCCAGCAGACAGAGAGAAGCTCTGGGCAACTGCCCCAGAGTGGATGCAGAGTGCGTCCCTTAGCAACAAGACCGTTCTGCCCTCGGAATCAGCCTCGGCCCTAAAAGACCCCATGGATAGAAGGTTGATGAAATTGTGAGAAAGGTTCATGATATGATGATCATGAACATCGAGCATCCATACCGTCACTTATTCAGCAAGGGCTGTACTCAGATGGTTAGAGGCAGTCCAACTCGACATACCGAAACAAGTGCCCATGGAGCCACCATGGACTATGCCATACAAGCAATAAAATACATAGCCGACGCCACAATCGACAGTTTTAAGATGGCATCCAGGTCAGCAGCTTCCATCAATAGAGCCAGAAGATAGGTATGGCTGAAGCTGTGGGCATGAGATCAAGAGTCAAAGTCTAGGGTCATGAAACTGCAATTCTCTGGAGACAAGGTGTTCAGACCCAGAATAGGGAGTTCACAGTAAAGAAAAGGGATGACAGGGATCAAGGAGGGTGAGCCACTCTACCGTCCTTCGAAACAATAAATTCAGACATTTTCAACAAGACCCAAAGAGGCACGGTCACCAAGGACAGGATAGACGTTCCTTTGGATTCAAGCCCAATTTTTCAGCAACAGACAGAACTTTCAAAGCAACAGGGCAGAGGCTCCACTTCAATGGAAAGCAAGGGTTCAGGACAGTCAAATCCAACAGAGGATTCCATATGAGAATCCGCCGGTCCAGAACAAATCGGACACAGTGGGAGGAAGGCTACAACAATTTGCAACAACCTGGGCCAACTCAATCAGCGACAAATGGGTCAGGAGATCATCTCCCAGGGCTATGCCATAGAATTCAACTCAGTCCCAAGAAGGGACAGATATATGAACTCTCACGTTTCCAGGGACAGAGCAACCGCAGACAAGTAAGGGCCATCCTTCAACTGCTACACAGCAGAGCCATAAAGCCTGTCCCAATTCAAGAGATTCTCCAGCATCTACTCCATATTCTTTCTAGTTCCAAAGAAGACCGGAGACCTCAGACCCATCATGGACCTAAAATTTGTGAACAACTTTATCAGGTACCAGAGGTTCAAGATGGAAACCCTAAGATCCATTATCGTAGAGATACGTGAGGGGAGACATCTTAACCTCAATAGACCTGAAGGATGCCTATCTACACATACCTATCAGACCCTCCACCAGAGGTTCCTCCGATTCAGCATTCTGGGATACCACTTCCAATACGATGCCTGCCATTCGGGTTGGTGTCGGCCCCACGACTATTCACCAAGGTTATGGCACCCTGGCAGCAAAATTATGCATGGAGGGCATTCATGTGATCCCATACCTGGACGACTGGTTGATAGAGGCAAGAACAGTACAACAGTCAAGGACAGCAACACGCAGGGCTTAACAGTTACTGTCCAAACACGGGTGGATCATCAACAAAACAAAGAGCCACCTGACTCTGACCACAGAATTGGATCACTTGGGGCAACGTTCAACACAGTGACTGGCACAGTAAGACCATCTCAGACACGCATTTGCACATTAATATCACACTGCCAGAGAGTTATGCAGAAGAAGCAAACAACCATTTGGCATCTCATGCAACTACTGGGGGTCATGGCAGCTTGCATAGACTTGCGACTGGGCCAGATTACACATGAGACAGTTACAACGACTACTACTAGACAACTGGAGTTACAGTCGAAAAAATTACAGCCAGAGAGTAACTATTCCACGGCAGTGCAGAAGTCTCTACGTTGGTGGGCAGACCACACACCTTCCTCAAGGCACAATTGGAGAGATACAACAAGAACCCTTGAAACAGATGCAAGCCTGCTAGGTTGGGGTGCTGTTCTGGACAGACAGACCATCCAAAGTAAATGGTCAAACAGGAGGCAAGACTCCCAATCAACATACTAGAGACCAGAACCATCCGTCTGGCTCTCATACACTTCAAGGGTCAACTTCAAAGACACCACACGTAAAGGTGCGCACCAACAGCCGAGTAGCGATGGCATACATCAACAAGCAGGGAGGAACAAGTAGCAGAACCATGGCTCAAGAGGCAGACATACTACTGCAATGGGCAGAAAAGAATCTACCCAGTCTCACAGCAGTCCACCTAGCAGGCAACCTGAACACAAGGGGCCGACTGGCTGAGCAGACAAACGCTACAACAGGAGGAATGGCAACTCCATCCAGAAATTTTCCACGAACTCCAGAAAAGGCGGGGGCCCTTCAACATCGACTTCATGGCCTCAGCAACCAATACCCAACTCCTGATCTACATGTCCAGATTCAAAGACAAGAGAGCAATAGGAGTGGATGCCATATCGACCCCATGGACATTCAGGAAGGTCTATGTATTTCCCCAATAGCCACGCTACCCGCAGTGCTACAGAAGATCCAAGCACGGCAGCAATGTAGTCCTCATGCCCCAGACTGGCCAAGGAGAACCTGGTACACCCTAATCAGAGAAATGTTAACGGACAATCACATGAGATTACTGCGCCAACACAGTCTACTCAGGCAAGGCTCGATCTGGCACGAGAACCTCACCTGAAACTGGACGGCTTGGCCACAAAGAGCTAGACTGTTAGGACTAGAGGTATCAGGTGCAGTGGTAGACACATTACTGCAAGCAGAAGGAACTCCACCAACAGGACCTATAACAAACATTGGTGGGCTTTTGCTTCTGGTGCAAGAGCCAGGACTTGAATGTTTCTGCAATGTAATATTATGAATGTATTAGAGTTTCTGCAGAAAGGGTTAGAAAGGGTTATCAGCCTCATCCCTGTGGGTACAGATGGCATAATAGGGGCCATAAGGGGACAGACCGATGGACATTTGCCGGAGCCACCCCTTGGTTCAAGCTTTCCTAAAAGCCACAACTCTTATCAACCCACACCCAAGACCCTGACAACCCCATGGCACCTCAATTTGGTACTGGACGCCCTCGCCATCCACCTTTTGAGCCCATTGAGTCCATTTCCTTACCGTCCTTATGATGAAGACCGTATTCCTAGTAGCCATCTCATCAGCCAAGAGAACTAGCGAATTACAGGCCTTGTCTTAGAGAACCCTTTATCTGTTTCTTCCCAACAGGGTCGTACTCTGACCCATTCCATCATTCATCCCGAAGGTGGCCAACGCCTACCACATGTCCCAAGAGATCTCAGTCCCTATCTTCAACCACCAGCTAGGGGACCCCCACAGGAAACCCTACTCAGCCTAGACCCAGCCCGCAGCAATCAGACCTACCTGACCAGGACGGAAAGTCTGCCGGACGGACAGGCTGTTTGTTTTACTCCAAGGCAATAAACAGGGTTTGGCTGCTTCCAGATCCACTATTGCTAGATGGCTACAGGAGTGGAGGCAACACTCCTCCAGCTAACATCAAAGCCACTCCACTCGAGCAGTTGCCACATCTTGGGCGGAACGCACCAGCAGCTGTCAGAGAAATTTGCCAGGCAGCAACCTGGGAGTCACCGCACTTTTCTCAAGTACTACCACGATTAGACACAGGTCTAGCTGGTAACTCAGAGTTTGGCCGCAGAGTGCTTGAGACAGCATTGATCCCAGTTCCTCCTCCCACCCAGGACAAAAGCCTAATACTGCTGTACAATCGTCCCATGTGTTGAGACTCGGAGTGCTGTAAGAAGGTCGATAGATAATGGAAGTTTACTCACCTGGTAAAGGTGATTATAGGAGCACCTTCACCTGCATCCCACCCATCATGGAGGAACGTGTGTGTGTGTGTGTGTGTGTGTGTGTGTGTGTGTGTATATATATATATATATATATATATATATATATATATAGAGAGAGAGAGAGTGATACAGTTAAGATAAACATATAGAGTGAGACATCTAGGAATGTATCTGAAATTTCCGTAATTTTTCTAAATGTATACAGTTATAGCACATACATACCACACAGTCAGTTGCTGTGTATCAGGGTGTCAAAGATTTATAACAACGATACGTAGTAAACACTAAGATTTGACATAACATCACTGTCTTGTGTATTATTCCACCTGAAAACAGAGTGCCCTCTGTTTTTCTTGTTTACCTAAAAATTTACTTTCAGGACAAACGAACTTTGGAAGATATCACACTGAGGATTCTGGGAACAGCAAGAATAGGAGAGGGATCTGATTTCGAAATTTTGGGATTCCTTTGTGCATCAGCCTATGAGAAGAGAGCTAACTACCCATGTGTTGAGACTCGAGTGCTGTAAGAAGGTGCTCCTATAATCACCTTTACCAGGTGAGTAAACTTCCATTTTATCTGCATACATTCTAGTATTATTGTTATCCTTAATTTACTGTGCTAGAACTGTATTTAAATATATTTTATGTTTTACATTTCTCACCCCCCCACCCACGACAGCTTTGCCATTTCAGCAGTCGGCAACCATTGCACTATTTCTCTCCCATACTGTACTTCACTTCTTGGTAGCTTTAAACAACACAATAACAAGTCAAACACCCCAAATCATGTTTTATACACAGGAACAGTCTGCACTAATGCTGCAGTACTTATTTTAACTTTTATTTAATCTCTCTGTTTTCAGGCAACAAGCGAGATCTACAAGCTGACTGCAGGAGAGTTTACTTTCTCCCTTGCAACAGCCTGCTTGCTCATCTTCCAGTCTTGGCAGAGACTCGCTTTAAAATGGCGCTATATGGCAATCTGCTCTGGTGTTGGAAAACACTTGTTTCTTGGGATTCAAAATCTTCCACAGAATTTACCTAGAAGGAGGCTTTAAAGGGGATCTGCTTTTAACTTCATGTGGCAGTTTTGATGGCTAGAATGACAACAGATTAAAGGTATAGCACAGATAGGAGAACAGAATTGTCAGGTTGGCCACCTTGACAAGAAATTAAGGATAGACAGAAAAGTTTAAGAGAATATGACAGAGTGAAAAGAATAAATTTTTTTTTTAATTTTATGTTGACATTCTCATCCTGCCACAGTGAGGTCGTTAGAGAGACTGATACTAGCATAACTGGAGTGGTAAGAGAAACTGCTGTAACTGAGACACTGTTTAACTGTAACTAGGAGGAACTGCTTTAATGGGACACTGCTATACCGGCAGAAATGTGAGCAAAGATTGATATAACTGAGCAGACATTGCTGTAACTGGTATACTGACTTACTGTATCTGTTAGGCTAACAGATACAGTAAGTCATATACCAGTTACACAATAGTTAGAGATTGATACACCTGGGAGGGTACACTGGTACTGCTGGATGTCACTGTAGTAGCTGTGAGATACTGGTGTAATGAGAGGAGACAGAGTGTTATAACCATCAGGGTTCCCTGCACTAATTAGGATTTAGGAGATACTGCTGTAACCAGGAGAAAGCACGGATGTATTCACAGTTGTGAGGCTGCAGTGCTACTGGCAGTAACATTCCCTACTGAAACACACTAAAAACATGAACACCAACAGGTGAGGATGCTTTACAGACTTCATGTTCATTCTCTGCAAAGCATTTGGTTTGACTTGTGAGAATATGCCACACCCGCACACCTAACAAAAAATACTGCAGTTTTATGCTATTACACACTCTTTGTGGGCAGAATGGCCAACATGAAACTGAGTTTCATGTTAGCCATTCTGCCCACAAAGAGTGGATGATAGATAAAACTGCCAGTGCTGTTCTCAGTGCCCTCACACCACATTGATACATGGCCAAGCAACGTTTTCCCTCATGCACCACCACCACCAGCAGTCTTCTGCAAGCATTATCTTACGATTTAGTGGTGGTGGCATCTAATGGGGAGTTAATGCATGGTTGTGGCTGTGGCACGAGGCCGCAGGCTGAGCGTGTATAATGACCAACCATACATTAACTGCCCATTAGATGCCACCTTCAGAGGGGATTAATGCGCTTGTAACATGGACATCAGGATGGTTATTATGTACTACAGATGTCTGGACTTACAAGACAAAAGACTCTGACGCTGATAAGTTCTGGTCTAATTTTTACTGTTACTTTCAATTCTTTTGATACAGCTCTTTCATACAGATATGGTTATTTTATTTTCACACACAGTAAGCACTTGCATTACTATTAACTAGTGCTGCACATTTCGAGGATTTCTGCATGGCTGTTCTTTCAATATTTTACCTAGGAGGACTGTCATCCTGCCTCTTTTCCCATTTCCAACTCTCCCGTATCTCATTTGCATATTAAATGCGTCTTTTGCTGAGTTTCATTGCTCATAGTATCCTCCTCTCTCTCTGTTTTCCTACTTGTTTCTTTACCTGCTAGTAGTCATTCAGTGTCTGTGGAATGCTCTGCTGTGTGATTCCTCCTGCATAGTTAAACTTTATGGTCCCGTACACCATGAACCTGTGGAACTGAAATCCTTTGCGGATGTTCGCCTGCTGCTTCGTGTTCTGGTGTCCTTCCTCTCTCACTACTTGTGGGCCTGGGTTACTGATTGTTTGCCTCTCCTCTGTTGTCTCCTTGCTGTGTGCCACACTTCTATCTCACTACTTCTTTCTCTACCCATTCCTCCATTTGAATTCCTCCACACAGGCTGAACACTGCTCGCATTTTCTATCTCTTCATTCACAAAGTCCGTGTTCTACTCCTGCTCATGTCTCTCTGTTCCATTTGTTCCCCTGCTCCTATATCCTACTGTCTTGCTCTTTTCTGCCTCTCTGACTCACATTTTTCCTCCTCTCCCACTGACCACACAGCTGTTATTCTTCCTGTGGGTACTTTGGTATTTAGAAGCAACACACGGCATTATCGCCCATAATGCCGTGTTGCTACTGTACCAGCTGACACGCTTGCTCTTATCAGCATTTGTTTTATTGCTGTCAGATTTTGCCATGTTGCAATATTATATAACTCATTGTCATTCCACATCCTCGCTTACTCACACAGTAGTGAAATAATTTGTACACTACAAAATGAGGTACAGACTAGTAAGCAGTGAATTTAAATAGGGCAAACAGAAACAAATACAGAACTTCAACAAAGTAATAAAATCTATAAAAAATTTACAAATAATAACACAAAACAGCAACAATATACTTATTTGAAAATCCAACTTCCTGATTAGAAACTTCTGTCTATACTCTCTTTCTCTGTGTTAGACCAGCACACTCACAAAGAAAGAGTATGAACCAGAAGAGCTTCTAGCCAGGAAGTTGAATTATTTTTTTTGTTGCAATGACTATTACTCTTGTCTCTCCTGCTGCTCTACTGACTGCTGGAGCCTGATCCCCACCCACCTCGAGTAAAGTCAGCAATGCTCTAAAACATTGTAATAAACACACCAGAAAAGAAATGTATTCATTCATTTTAATTTTTTTCAATCGGATGCCTCCCACACTTCCCCATGTCACAATCACAATCAAAGCTCGAAGAAAAGATCAAACTAAGGGGACATACAGGAGGACCAGCGTGATGATCAATTCACACAAAAGAATTATCCAGGCGCAGGGGCACACACACAAGGAAATGAAGGTCAGAATTTCGGTTGGATTCTTGGAGATGTGTTAGTTTTTATTTTATTTATCAGGCTCAGCAAGGCGACAGCTGGCGTTGACAGCAAGTCATCACAGACTGACTCAGTCTCGTCTCAGTATAGTTACTACTAGTAACTAGTGATCTCCAGTCCAATTAAGAAGAGTCTCTGTCCTAGGCTCAGCTCAGTGTCCAGGGAGAACGGACGGAGGAGGAGGCGGGAGCCCGGCCCACAGAGGTGAGCAGACTGGAGGTGCTGGCGATGGTGTTGTCAGTAGTCACTTATTCACTCTACTCATTTAAAACATTTTTTTCAATCAGATTCAGTCATTTGGACACCGCTACCTCCCCATTGAAAACAAACTAAGACCCTTACTGACTCAATCTCAGTAGTTATAATACTACTACTACTACTAGTAATTACTGTCTAGTAATTGCCTATCTCAGTCCAAAGAGTGTCTCTGTCCTCAGCTCAGTGTCCGTGGATGGAGAAAGGAGGAAGGGAGGAGGAGGTACACAGAGGCAGAGGCAGAGCAGACTGAAGTCCTCCTGGTGTCACTTACTCTCAGCAACACAACACATATACACTACTGACGTGACTACTCATTTAAAAACAAATTTTCAATGGGATTCGGACAAGACGCCACCTCCCTCCCCCATCGAAAACAAACTAAGACCCTTAAGAGAATGATGAAGAGTTGACCCAGCAAGTTTCTCAACTAGTTAAACTCCATCACAGGACACACACACACAGACTGTGTGATACTAGGACAGACGCCTTCCTGATATAAAATAAATAAAATGAAAGCAACTCAAGGAAGATGGAGGAAGAGTGCAGTGCTTATTGCTGCTTACATTAATTATGTTTTTTCAGAATGGTTCTCGGCTTGCCTCTTGCTAAAGGTTAAGACTATCTCCTCTCTCTCTCTTTCTCTACTCTAGTGTAGTCTCTCTCTAACGACCTCTCACAAGTATGTGCACTCTGCTCTGCCCCCATCTTTTCTACTGGCGCCGCTGGCAGCTGGCCCACCAGTTACCACCAGTCCACATGACTTTTCTTACTCAGACAGCATGACCATGTGAACCCAAACACTTGCTGGTCCTTCTGCGGATGCACCTGCTGGAAGCCACTGTATTTACACTAAAAAAAAAAATAATTTAAGTTACTTAAACTGTGCTCCTTAGAGGCATGTGCCCTGGGCGGATGCACCATCCGCCCCCACCCCTTCCTACGGTACCGCTGTGAGGAAAGGCATTGGTAGTCACAAAGAGGAAAGAGACCTGGGGTGATAATTTCTGATGACCTGAAGGTAGTGAAGCAGTGTGACAAGTCAGTGGGGAGGGCTGGCGGGATGCTGGATTGCTTAGGCAGGAAATCAGCAGGAGAAAGAGGGAGGTATTAATACCCCTGTATAGATTACTGGTAAGACCACACCTCAGATACTCTGTACAGTTCTGGGGTCCCATCTCTGCAAGGACATAGGCAGGGTGGAGGTGGTACAAAGGAGGGCAACCAAAATGGTGCAGGGCCTGCACCAAAACCTTATGGGAAAGGCTTAGGGAATTAAATATGTACTCCTGTAGGAAAGAAGGGAAAAGGGGAACATGATGGAAAGAGACCTGGGGTGATAATTTCTGATGACCTGAAGGTAACAAAGCAGTGGGGAGGGCTGGCAGGATGCTGGGTTGCATAGGCAGGGAATCAGCAGCAGAAGGAGGTAATAATACCCCTGTATAGATCACTAGTGAGACCAAACCTTGAATACTATGTACAGTTTTGAGAGCCACATCTCCACAAGGACATAGACAGGGTGGAGGCAGTACAAGGAGGGCAACCAAAATGGTGCAGGGCCTGCATGGAAAGGCTTAAGGAATTAAATATGTACTCCACGAAAAGAGAAATATGATAGAAAATTTCAAATACCTCACAGGTAAAAACAAAGTACAAGAAGGAAGCATATTCCAAAGAAAAATAAGTTTGAGGGCAATGGGGTCTCACTATGAAGATAGAAGGGGAAGGCTCAGGGAAATGTTAGGAAGTACTTCTTTATAGAGAGGGTGGTGGATGCTGTAACAGCCTCTCCAGTGGAGGTGGAGGGGGCTGAAATGGTTACAGGATTCAAGAATGCATGGGATAGACACAGAGGGATCTTGGAGGGAAGGGGGGTGGGTGTACAGAGACTGGGTGAACTCTGTGGGTCACTATGGTAGAGGAATTAGGGTAGACTAGGTGGACCAGGAGGTCCTTATCTACTAACAACTTCTATGTTTCTGTGTTGTAAATGGGAGCAGTACTGATTCTGGAATGTGCAGGTAACAGAACAGTGTCTGATATTGGCGGTAAGGTGTTTCATAGTTACAGGCAGAGACTAAGAAAGCCATCTCATCTAGTTTGGTCCTTGTCCTAGGTGTGACTAGGAGGTCAAGGTTAGAGGATCTGAGTGGGTAGGCAGTTCTGTAAAGTAACAGAAGGGAGGCAAGCAGGAGTGGCATCTGATTCTGAATTACACAGTGTGTGATGTCTCCCAGGAGAGATCCCACAAATCAGATGTAGGAAGCCAGCCACGCTTTGATTACAAAGTGCAATGATGGGCTAGTTGATTACAAGCAAGGGCAAAATAGTATTTAGTACAGTATACAATAGTATAATTGTTATATGCCACATCCCATTTATGTAGTATCAAGTTGGGGCATTTGAAAAACAGGCAAACCATAGGGTGTTTAGGAGCAAAATACCTCAGGCAATGGCAATGTGAGCTCTGGGAGAGAGTTACAGCTAGCTCAATAGGTAAGTCTATGTCCATCACTGACTGCCTTACAAGTAGACACCATGTGGAGTGAAAAATCAAAGAGGGTCGAGCATAACACCAAGATAGGTAAAGGATGGGATAGTGACCAAGGGTGTATCTTTATCGCAGACCACTGAAAGAGGAGTTTGGATATTCTTTAGCGAGGGATGATCCAAACAGCGTAGCCTATGACTTGGTAGCATTCATTATGAGCCTATGTTCATGGAGCCATTTTGGACAGCCTGTGAGTTGGACGACAGTTTTTGTTGATGTCTGGTCCTCTCTGGTAATTTTAAGATTAGACGAGGGGAAGTGTGAATTGGTGCCCCATCTATGAGCAAATTAGGATTATGAGTCAAAGGTTGAATCCAATCAGTCAGAGCATGTAGGGTGAGGAGTCTGCAGAGCTGCCCATGGGTTTTATGGATGCTGCAATGGACATGTTCCTCAGAGCATGAGGGAGATTCTGCACTCTAGTGTAAATTAAGGCCTTGGTATTAATGTCTGCTTTTGTGCACAGTGCCATCTCAATTTGAAGCCATAGATGGGTATATTTTGGTTCTTGCCTAGGGGTGGGTCTGCAAGCCACCACAAGTATTTACTGTTAAAATTGTTAAGTTTCATAGGTACAGGTTAGTAGCTTAAGGCACCCCAGCAGTCTAGGTGCCGCTAGTTTATGATAGAACTGGCAGACTGATTTGCGTGCTCACAGAAAGCTGGAAATGCGACAGTTCTATATGTCAAACAATTTTTAGGGATGGCATTATTCATTATAACTTAATGGGTATAACAATCTGGGCAGGAGATTTATCTTGATAAAGTTAACTTTCCCCATAGTGTGAGTGGAAGGTGTGCCCATCTATCCATGTCGGCTTTAATTGTATGGTATTATTAGCCAAGACCACTCTTATGGTTATAAGAATGGTCTCACGGCATTCTTAGGATATGAAACTGTAAACGAAAGATGAGCGGTTTTGATACCCTGAGAATGTAAGTGAGACCACCTTACAATTATAAGAGTGATTCTGGAGGTAGTATTATATTAATATTTATTGATCAACCTTTATCAATAATATTTTTAAAACAAAAACCTTACTGGAATGTGTCCATTTCAGGGCATGTGCATGAGACACTCTTCACAGAATAAGAGTGTCTCATCTACAGAGGAAAGGAGCGCTCAATTGATCGGGAGTGCTCCTTGATCTATAATGCTTGAATACAGGGTCTGAGTTCTAGAGATCATTATCTGAGGATTTTTAACCAGGATACCTAAATATTTCAGATTATTTTGTTGCCACTTCAATCCAAATGTTGTTATGTCCTGTTTATTTACTCCCAGGTCAAGGGGCATAACTTCTGTCTTGATTTTATAATTTTATTAATAGGGCTTTTGGCACAGTGCCTATTTTCAGTGGTGACCTAGTCAAATTACAGTACAACACAATACAAATAATACAATAATAATTATTCAGTATATAAATACCATGTCACAATACATGTAAAACCATGTCACGATAAGATAATAAAACTATTTGAGGCAGTTGTACATCTGATAGTCATTTAAATGCATTTAAATTCATTTTAAATTGCCTTTATTGTTCACCGTACAATACATTCAACGGAAGAGTGTTCCAGGTTTTAACAAATCTATTTTTAAAAGCTTTGTTTCAAGGAAGTTTTGCAATTTGGTATTTCTTCTTGTAAATTTTGTTGTTGTTCTGGTGTACGAGTTAGAACAGTTGGACAGCAACTTATTCAGATTACTAGTACTCTGGTTGTTAATAATTTTCCAACTCTAGATGCTATCAAAGTAGACAATTTCAGCATCGAGTGGGAGCAGTCCAATCTTAAATACAAGTCACAATGATGACACTCTATTTGTATCTAACACAAATCGACAAATTCTATTGTATACAACTCTCATTCTATCCAGTGCACTGTCTGTTGCCATTGCTTAAATGAGCAGGCCTAAATCTATCAGAGAAATTACTAAACTTTGGACCACTAACTTTCGGCATCCACATTTGAATTATTTTTATTTCTATATAACGGTCCTAATTTAATATTAATTTCTTTATGGTCTGGTCAATATGCTTGTCAAAATATATTGTGGTATCCAAGTAAACACCTAAATATTTAAAGAAAGGTACTTGCTCCAGTTCCTTACCAGTAATAGTTATTTTCAAAGAATCACACTTGCACCTTTTACTACAATACACCATTATTTTGGTCTTTTTACTTCCACGACTAATTTACCTCTTAAACCACCCCAGAACTCTTTGAAAATTATCCTAAAGTGATTTAGTTAAATCAACAACAGATTTGCCTATGTTTGCTAGGACTGCATTGTCAGCATAAACAAACTCTAGTTAGAGCCAACATGACTGCTATGCTGTTTTAAGAGCGCCAGCCAGAGTCAAACAGTGGAGCTCCTGCCGTGACTGACACCAGGTGACAGGTGATACTCATGCATGCACACTGAGCTCACGGCAGCCATCTTGGGCATGGTGGACTTCTTGTTTTTGGCCACTCGCATGGAACTGAACTCACGCATGTGCACTGACCTCACTGTGGCCATCTTGGGCATGGCAGGCTGCAACTGCAGAAGTGAAGTGGAAGTGACAGACAGCAAGAAAATAGTACACCTGTGGAGAGGAGGGTGGTGGAGAAACAACAGAACAGCACTGACCACACCACTGTGGCAAGGCACATGGCAAGGTAAGGCAATTCAAGGCACATTTTATTTAAAAGAGACGTCCATCCCGGAGGCTCAGGCCTATACATCAATCAATAAATACAATACAATGATCTAAACAGAATAAAACAAGATTTTCTATACAATAACTACTTTCACTTTCAGCTGCCTTTAAAGTCTCTAAAACTAAAATATCAGATTTATCTTAATTAAAAAGACAGGTAGCTGACTAAATAACAAAGTCCGGGAAGGCCTGACTGTACAAAAAGGCCTTGAGGTGGTCTTAAAACCTCAACAGATGGGGCCTCCTAGCAGCCAAAGGGAAGCGAATTCCACAGGACAGGAGCGGCAACGCTGAATGCTCTGTCACCAGCAGTTCTTAACCTCATCCTGGGAATCGCTAGAAGGCCCCTAGAGGAAGAGCCGGAGGGTGCGGACGAGACAGCAAATGCAAGAAGGTCCTTCAGGTAGCCAGGGCCAGGCCATGTAGGGCCTTAAAGGTGAACAAACCCACCTTTAAAGAGGACCCTCTACCAACCAGCAGCCAGTGCAGTTGACGAGCACCGGGTGATATGACAGTATTTTGACTGCCCTGTCAGCAGCCTTGCTGCTGTGTTCTGCACCAGCTGCAGTCAGTGAGGGTACCCCAGAGACCCTGAGATAGAGTGCATTATAGTAGTCAAGCCTGGACGTCATGAAGGCATGCACCAAAGTGGGTAGGTCCAGTGGCAGAACTAGGGGCTTTATCCTGGCGATATTCCTCAGATGATAGAAACTGGTACAGACAACGGACGCCACCTGAAACTCAAGTGTCGGCCCGCTGTCAAGAATAACACCAGGATTATGCACCCTAGAGGAGGCCTTCAACTGTATAGATCCAAACCAAAGACCTGTCTCTGCACCAGAGGCCAACCTATCACGCCTCCGCTCTACTCCACCACCAGTACCTCCGCCTTACTGGGGTTCAGTCGCAAGCAGCTGGAGGCCATCCAGTTCTTGATTTCAGCCAGGCAGCTGTTTAGCACTTCTACTGTGCAAGATGTTCCAGGGGCAAGGAGAGGTACAGCTGGGTATCATCAGCATAGCAATGAAAACCCAGACTGTACTTCCTAATGATCTCTCCCAGGGTTAGCATGTACATGGCAAACAACATCAGCGACAAGACCAGACCTTGGAAACTCCACACAACAGGTTGACAGGGGAGGAGAAATTCCCATCACTACCCTCTGCCTCCTGTTGGATAAAAAGACTCAAACCAACGGATAACAGTGCCAGCGAGTCCATAGAATTCCCAAGGCGGTCAATAACACTCGGTGGTCCACTGTGTCAAAAGCTGAGTAGAGATCGAGGAGAACAAGAATTGTCCCTCCCCAATTCCTAGCCCTAAGGAGGTCATTATGCACCCGAACTAGCGCAGTTTCTGTGCTATGCCTGCACAAAACCCAGACTGGAGAGGTCATACAAATCATGGGCCATGAGATGCTCCTCAAGCTGAAGCGCCACCACCTTCTCAACAATCTTACCTAAAAATGGGAGATTGGAGATAGACGAGTAATTTGCCTTGACATCAGGGTCCAATGATGTTTTTTTCAGAAGCGTCTCACCAATGCCTCCTTCAAGACATCAGCGAAGACCACCTCCAACAAGGAACACCGGACAATCAAGGCAAACACCGGCCAACAGAGTCGACGATCTCATTGAGAAACGAGTTGGCACCTGGTCCAGTTCACAAAAGGTGGGCCGCAGCTTGGAAACAATCTCACTGACCTCAGCCTCCTCCACCAGTCTAAACTCACCCCAACCAGGCAGGGTGCTCTTTGGTCACCCATGGCGACCACTGTCAGCCAAATTCTGGTCCACTGGTGGAACCTCCTGCCTGATGGCAGACACCCTGTCCAAGAAGAACCGAGCAAACTCCTTGCATAATTTGCTTGACAAAGCTACCTTCGCTATAGACAGGAAGGATGAAGAAGCCTGTCCACAGTCCGAAAGAGCACAGTTGGTCGGTTCTTCCTGGCATCAGTCTCCTGACAGGAATTCTGCCTTCTTACGGTTGATTGCCCCTGGTATGCACAATAATGCATACGAGGGCCAGTTTGTCCACCTCCAGGCCAGACTTCCGCCAGCAGTGCTCTACTCTCTCAACCCAAGGTCTTCATCACCTTGAGCTCCCCATCATACCAAGGGGACCTCATAGAGAAGACCTGGTACACAGACTGGTGCGAGGGAGTTGAGTGCACCAGAAAACGCCTTATTATAGGTGTCAACTGCTGCACACACACCACCAATGCATGCACTGTCCACACTAGATAGGTCAGTTACCACCAAAACCCTCAGGCGTCAACCCTCAAAGGGGCGATAACTGACCATCTCTGCAAGGGAGGGCTACTGGGGGCCCCAAGCTGGAACTTCACCATGCAATGATCGGGCCAAACGACCCTATCAATGCCGAGACTATTTATCTCCAGCCCCAGTGAGAACACCAAATCCAACATGTGGCCGCCCTGATGGGTCATGGAGGAAACTTCCTGCGCAAAGCCCAGAGATGACATAATTTGGAGGAAGTTGTAACCAAACCGAGAAGATTCATCCTCGACCCAAACACTGAAGTCCCCAACGCCAAACATCTGGGGCCTCCAATATTTCGCCGACAATGAAGTCAGTCACTTCTGCAGGAAATCTCCCATCACCCAGCGGCAGTAAATCAGGAGAATCAACAACCTGCGCCGGACCCCCACGAACGCCACACATTCAAAGGAATATGGTGCTCTCACTGGGTGCGGTGAAGCCAAACTCCGATCTAAAACAGATGGCTACCCCCACCCCTGCGTTCCACTCTGGGGCAGTGCACTACTGTATACCCAGATGGGATGGCAGCCTCTAACACTGGGCCAGCATCATCACCAATCCAGGTCTCCATAATGCAAGTCAGATTGTCCGAAGAAACCAAGTCCGCTATAATCGTGGTCTTGTTTCTGACCGATCTGGCATTGCAGCACCATCCTCAGGGGACTGGTGGACAGTGCAGCCCTTTGGCTGCCTGTCCACTCGGTCTGGTGGGAACCCTGCTGATGGGAACTAAACCTCTCCCTAAGACCTGTCTAATTCCAGGCGCTTCTGCACCCCACTACCTCGGTCCTACCACCACCCGCCGTGCAAGGGCACCCCAACCCGATTGAATCCTATGACTCACCCCTATTCCAACCTCCCTGCAATGTCTAGCTGTAGTATCTGACAGAGGGGGCTGAAAAAGGCGAAGGTCGAACAGCTGGGATGCCCCATACACTATCCTGGCCCACCCTGGTCTCCATACCTTCCCAGACACATCCCTACTGGCTACACAATCCCAAACCAGCCAAACCTAATGCCACACACACACACAGACACACACTGCAGTCAAATAAACACTAACCCACCCCCAAGTAACCCCACAAAATTAAAACTCAAAAATAAATCCCAAAGTACAGCACAGGAGAACAGATATTGATCCACAGCCTGGACTACTTTTAAGGCAAAGGGCCCTCTCACTGCCCCAGTCACTATGTTGTCAGATTTTCCAGCAACAGATGGAAGATATTAATGATACAGCCAAATTTTAAGAAACACAACTGCACATACACCAATAATGGAAAGCATCATGGGAAACAAATGTAAATCCACATGACAGAATTTGGACTAGCTCAACTTTATGCAGAATTGTATGGTGCTGGAAGGCCACAGTGCAAACAGCAAGGGCTAAGAACAGCAGACACATACACGTGTTTCATTCTCATTTGGACTCATCAGTGTGCCATATCTGTGTCTTGGAAGACCTGTGGCAGGACTGAGTGAAGGTATTCGATCAAGTGCTTCACGTGTCCCTTCTCTCCCTACATCATAGCAGTATGTCAGCATGGCTCGCCTATGCAGCCGTGGAAAGTAATTTTGCAGTCCTGGCAAGCAGAAAGCTGATCATTCAGAAAAGGCTGAAGAGCAGTGGTCCCAAAATGGACCCCTGCAGTACTCCTATATTAAGCATCTTTTATAATGATACACCATTGCTCAGTTTTACTTTCTGACACTGGTTCAATAGGTAATTTTTAAACCACCGACATGCATTCTTTGCCAAACCAAGTTCATACAACCTTTCCACAAGCAACTGGTGGTTCACTAAATCAAATGCTTTGGTAGATCAATACAGACCGACCAGCTCTGTCCCCACTGTCCAAGGCATCGCTCAGAAAATCCATGTACTCCAACAGTGCAGTCAAGGTACTACAACTTTTGAAACCCATATTGTGCACTTGTCAAGATGCCACAACTCTCAATATATACCATTAGTCGGTTGCACACGATTCTCTCTAATACTCTGGACAGTGGGGACAGGACTGAGATCACGCTATAATTTCCTGTACCTGAAACATCTCCCCTTTATATGCTAGGATCACCATTGCTTGTTTCCAAATCTACAGCACCTCCTGAGTACATAAAGGTAGATTAAATATTTTTCTGATTTGTACTGACACTTCCTTAATAGCAGTGTTTAATTGCTTAATATCCAAACCATCACTTCCTACTTTTTTTTTTATTCGTTATTTAGATATAATTACTCTCTTTCAGACTTGCCTGAAATAAAATTCTCAATCAACCATGGATTCCTCTTACTTTACTCCCTTACTGTCACACTTCACAGGGACAACGCTCTTTTGCTTATCGAGCACCACTCTGGTTCAATGGCCTCAGCCCAGCCATCTCCTCTGCCTCAACTATTGGTATGTTTAAAACTAGGCTCCGGGCTATCTCACTACCAACAGCTCCTGTGACTGCCCAACTTAACCTTGTTTCTCCACTTCCCTTTCTGCTCTAGTTGTCCCTCCCCCACTGGATTCTACCCCATCATTGGTATACCCAATGCTGCACTTTTCACCCTCTTGCCACCCTTCCTACATTTCTTCTCCCCTACCCTCTTCCCTCTCCCTATGACTCTGGCACCTCTTATCTGTTGTCTATTTTCGACAAATGCCGCTGGCTGCCTTGTTACAATGCTACCCTTGAACTGTATTAATCTGTACTCTGTTTGCAATGTCCACATTGTTGTAATGCCTGTCTTGATGTTCCCCATAATTTGTATTTCTCTGACGTGGAACCTTTGTAAAAGAGCCATGACTCAAAGGTATTTGTAATCCTAGACTTGATAAATAAATAAATAAAACTTTACCATTGATATCACTTAACGTATTTACTGTGACAGATAATGAACTAAAAAGGTATTAAATTCATTGGTAATATCAAAAGTATCAACCAGTTTGCCACCTTCACTCTGCACAACTGTGGGTATAGACTTTTATTCCTCCCAAAACTTGATTTATGCTTTCCCAAAATGTTTGGGGTTGTTAGTGTCCTCCATTTGCTTATGCTGAAAATAATCAGCCTTGTCTTTCCGAACTATCCGCTTACACTTATTACGTAACTATTCATATATTATTTTGTCCCTGTCTAGCCCATTACCTCTAAATCTCAGCATTATCTATTTCCCTCGTCAGTTGTTTAAGTTCCCTCTTAACCAATTTAAAGACCTTTTCCTCTTAATCCTTATTGGTACAAACCTGTATTTGGTAGTAAAATAATCTAAGGCCAAATTCACTGACAGAATATAGTCCATAAAGGACCAATCAGCATCACATATTGCCTGTTTAAGAGCTGGTATTTTATTATTTAAATTTTCCTAAAACTGTTTCTGGTTTGGCTTAGCCATATTCACAGCCCACTTACATAATATGGAGAAATGATCACTAAGAACATCCATAAGTATTACCGTTTTTGTATTTTTACAGTTTGATACTAGGATCCAAGCCAATAAAGTACCCCTATTTGTTTATAATTCAGGCTGGTAGTCTCCTTCACCACCTGCACCAAGTTTAAAGCAGCTATTTTATCTCTGATTCCAGTATTAGCTTCTTTTGACCAATCATTATTAAAATCACCAAATAAAGTTTCATGATTCCCATTTAGTTGTTTCTATATAGTCACTAAAACAATTAATACCAATCTCACTAAACTTTAGAGAAATATATGTTACTTTAACAACTAATTTTTAGTCCCTCCCACAACCTGTGAAACTGCCAAAAATTCACATTCTGGCTTACTTTCAGAGATAGTGACATTGTCTATTAACAGATGGTGTTTACATATATCATGCACCCTTCTCCCCCCTTTCCTGCCAATCCAGCGAATTATTGAATAATGTTCTAATGGCACCTCTGCATCATTTCTTTGGAGGTCAGCCACGTTCAGTTATTAAAATAACATCAGGGCTGGATTTTAGAAGTCTCTGGATCGCCACAAGCTTTGGGTGTGCCAACAATATGGCACAGGAGCTTGTGGCAATCAAAATGGATTTTCTATTCTATGTGGCAGTTGCTGCAAGTTAGACCATCTTTTGTGATCTGGCTTGTGTCAATCCGGGGACCCTTTTTCAGAGCTTGTGCCAGATATTTGGCATAAGCTGCCATAAACTGGTAAACTGTCACAACTGTGTCTGAACTATTAAAATTGGATACAGTTGCAGCAAAGACATTTGGCGCACTTCAGATTTCAAAGTGTGGTGGTGCAGAGCTTACCGTAAACACTATGCTACCCTTTGAAAATCCCACCCCAGCTCTCTGCACCTCAACCCACGCACAGAACTTGACACATTTGAAAGAATACTGCATGTCATTTAAATTAACCAAATGCAGGCCATGGCTCTTTAATTTCTGCTGTATATTCTGGGCTCAGGTTGACATGCACATTCCCAGACATTAACAATAATAGGTTAACCAACAATCTTGTTCTTAGTCTTTGTCCTTCTTTAAGGACTCTTCTAGACCTTCTTATATTAGATTGTTTACATTGGACATCCTTTAACTTTGGCTTTAAAAGATGTTTGTTTAGGTATCTTAGGTCTAGGATGGTCGCACTTCCCTGTCTTTTTGGGGTAAGGAAGTACCTGGAGTACAGACCTTTGCCCCAGTGTAGAGTAGTACTCTCTCTATGGCTCTTAAAGCCAGCAGAGATGGAACACCTGTCTCTCGGCAAGGGTTTCTGAGAGACCTGCAGGTGGAAAGGTCTGGCTCTCATCTTGGAAATTTTTGAAGCTGAGAACCAGTCCTGGCCTACTAATTCCAGGACCCACTTGTCTGATGTAATAGACTTCCAGTCCTGGACAAAGTAGTCAGCCTGCCCCTACTGGAATAGGAGAGTCGACCCGAGCAGGCCCATCAGGGTGTCTGCTTGGCAGGGGCCTTAGGCTGAGGAGTGGATGCAGCCCTGCTCATCCCCTTCTGCCTCTCCCTCTGAAGAACCCCTCTGTGAAAAGGAAGAAGAGGCCTGTGGCTGGTAGAAAGTCATGAAAAGGCCTGCCCTGCCCCTAGACTGCTGCCTTTGAGGAGTTGCCTGCCTCTCTTTGGCCTGAGCACTCCTGTAAGTGGTCCTGTACTCGTCCATTTCTTCATGTAATTCTCTGTCTGCTCCCCAAACAGAGAATTACCCACTACAGGAAAATCCATGGCCTTAGCCTGGGTATCCTGTGAAAGGCTAGTACATCTGAGCCAAGCCATTCTCCGAAGAGCCACAGATGTAGCCATGACTCTTGATGACACATCATTGGAGTCCACAGCAGCATGAAACTGAACTTTTGATGCCTCAATCCCATCTGCAGCCACCTCCTCCAGCTCCTTGGCTAGCTGGGGGAGGCCTGTTTTAGCCAGTGCTAGTACAGTGTCCCACCTGGACTTCTGGTACCTGGCTGTATAGGCCATATAATTCACCTGCCTGAGTCCCAAGGAAGATGCCATGTACTGTTTTTGCCATGGCATCAATCTTCCTGAAGTCTTTTATCTGGGGTCGTGAAACCAAGGGAATGTTTGCCTTGTCACAGGCAGTAGCCTGCACTACTAACATGGCTGCATTGCTGGTATAAAACTCTGTATCTGAGCCTGATAGTGTATACCTCTTGTCCATCCTTCTGTCAACAGGGGGTACAGAATTGGGAGACTTCAGGATTTTGAGTCTGTTTCCCAAAGGATTTGTGAAGGGGCATAGACAGTCTCCTGGACTATGGGATGTCCATCATTTCCACATAATCAGGCTCCTCCTGATCCTCCATTGCCTCCTCCATAGGAAGCTGGAAGGTTTCAGCCAATTTTCTGTAAAACAAAAATGAGAGGGGACTCAGAAAGCCTAGGAGGATACACCAGAAGGACTGTCTGGGGAGATGGCGGTTCCACAGGCACATCCAGACTTTCATCATCATCACCATCATCTTCAAACTCCCCTCTTCCACAAACTCCGGTTCATAAAATTTTCAGGGTATAATCTTGAACTGGGGAACCGACCGAACCGAACCCCTGCGAAAAGGTGCTGGATCGGTCTAAACGAGCGAGCGATTCCACAATTTGAATCCCTCTAGCTATTTCCTCGGCAGTCAGAACATGAACCTCTGGATCCGAACGGTCGATTTTTCTTTGTGTTTCCTTTTGTAGGAACTGCCCCTCAGGATCGGCTCTCCTCTTGCCCAAGAAGTATCGCCTGGTCAGAGGGCTCTCCTTCTGGTTTGGTCGGAACCGAACTGGCTGGCCATCCGGGTCAGCGGTTTCTCGGCCTCCTTTTCCCTCAGTCTACCTACTCTGTTTTAAAGGGTAGATTTAGGAGAATTTTACAAATTCGGCAGTCTGAATTGAGGTGTTCAAACCCCAGACAATAAACACAGGTGGTGTGGGGGTCGGCCTTAGCAAAGCCTCCCACACTCACTGCAGTGTTGAAACCCAGTGGGCCGGTTTTTTCTTGGGTTTCTCAGACATGGCCAACCTAACCAAACTTACCCTTTTTATGGCAACACGCCAAGGAAGACTCCTTATTGGTCCCTAACCGTGTCACGGGTGTTGGAAAAAACATTCAAAACCGTTTTGTTAGAACCGATAAGGACCGGTAACCACTCTAAAGTAAAACTCAAGGATTCAATACAAATGATCTGTTCAGGAACCAATCTAACACTTTACAATTTCCACGGAAAAACAGAACAAAACCTATCTAGTACTCACGGTACCACAGACAGAGACTGAACCGACTATGCAGAAATAAATTCAGTAAAAAAACAACAACTTAACGAGACTTTAACCAACTTCGAACCAAGCTGAAGGAGAAATCTCTGAAGTGACTGTTAAGTGAAGTGGAGTAATGAATCTGGCAGTTGGATTTGGAAGGGCTCCGGACGGAGACCTCGGCGAGGCTCGAGCTCAGCGTTCTGTGCTCTGCATGGAGGGTTGGTCCTTTGTTCTCTGGGGCAGTTGGAGGCTGGGGCTAACTGCAATAGTCAGAATACAGCAAGACTTCATGTTGTTTGAAAAGCAGTTAAGGGAAGGGGGGTAGGCTTAAGGGCAGGCTAGATGGGCCATATGGTCTCCTTCTGCCGTCACTTTCTGTGTTTCTATGTTTAACATTAATCGTAACACTTCCCCATCGTAAAAATTAACATTGTTTCAATTTTAATATAATATAAACAATCAATTACCCTTACTGTCATTCAAACCTATATGTTTCCTCCTGTACATTATAATCTATGTAAATTTTTCCAGTAGGACATTCAATCCTATCTAGTTTAACATCACCTATCCCACCATAACTTAAAATGGCCAACATCACAAATATGAAGCAGTAACATATGTTAACCTTGTTGCTATAGCTCAAGCAGGTAGACTTTTATGCTTCCAGCTGATCTGGCTAACTCTGGCAGACTCCGTACTCTGCTGTTGTACTCAGCCACTGAATAAGCCACCACTACCTCGGAGACTCTACCGTGTCTTACAGCCCTGACTTAAATAGCACCAGTGCCCCACCTACAGTGGTCCTGCCTTGTCCCCATTCAATTTATAGTTCAACAGCCCTCCAAATTCTTCATTAACCTGAAGGGCCCAAGGCAGGGATGTTGAGGGTGGGTGACATGGAGCGAAATATCATCTGCATATACGGATACTTTGTACTCTGTATCCTCAACTGCTATACCCATACTATCTAGTGTTTTGTTTGAGTTGTAGTATTAGTGGTTCCAAAAGAGGTTAAATAGTAGGGGAGAAGGGGCATCATCCATGCCTTGTGCCCTTGTATAGCCTAAAGGGTTTGAAGTACACTCCATTACAATATATTTGAGCAGAGGGTGTAGTATACATGGTTTGGACCCATTTGATAAATTCTTCAGGTATGTCATACGCTAAAGCTGCAAAAAAGGTCCCAGAGACCCTTTCAAATCTTTCTCTGCATCCAGGAGGCCATCACTGCAAGGTGCCTGGCTCCTTGGATGCAGAGATAATGGGGCCAATTTCCTCAGATTGTCCGAGGACACCCTTCCTGGCATAAATCCCACATGTTCACCCCAAATCAGGGTATCCCATACTCTGTTAAGGTGGTTTACAGTACCTTTGCCAGGATTTTTATATCAAGATTTAACAATCAAATCGCCTGTAGGTTCCGAGTTGTGTATGATCTCTCCCTGGTTTCAGGATCAATGTGACCAATGCACCGATCAAATCCCCTTCATGTATGCCATCTTGGTATATATAGTTGAGCAACTCTAATAGAAGGGACTCAGTTCTTCTCTAAAGCTTCTATAAAAATTGGGGAGAAGTTGAACCCAACTGGGCCTGGAGCTTTATCCAAAGTTAGTTAGTTTATTGCTTGATGCAGCTCCTCTATTGTTAATTCTGTTGATAGAAAGGCTTGCTGGGCCTCTTCTAACTGAAAATGGGGATGGACCCAAGGCAGACATTAATCTGTGCAAGGAAAGGGCTTAATCCACCTTACTGTAGAGGTCTGCATAAAAACTCCTAAATTCTCCCACAGTCTCTTCGGATTCATTACTAATGTGCTCTTGCCCTGCACTCCTAGCCCTTGTGAAAGGCTTCCTGCTGTGTGACATGGAGAGCCATTAACTTATCCATTTCTCTCTGGTCGAGAAATATTTAACTTTGGCCCAGTATATTGCAAGTTCTACAGGCCTGCAGTGTGTTTAATTTAGTCCAGGTAGTCTTAGGTGTGTTTCTAGAAAATGTCTTTCTGATTAGTCTAATCTGGTTAAGTAATTCAGTAGCCTTCTGTTCTTTCTGCCCTTTTCTTTTAGATATAATCTGGATTAGCTCACCCCTCAGACTACACTGAATGCCATCCAGAAAGTGTCTACCCTGAAACTGAACCTTTATTATTTTGAATAAAGTCTAAGATATATTGCTTAATTTGTGCAATAAAGCTTTACTTTCAAAATTTGATTGTTCAGTCTCCACTTTCTTTTTGTGAAAGTGACTGTGTTATGTGTGCAGGAAAGAGCCACAGGAATGATCGGATGCTACCCTAGTTTGTATTTTACACCCACCCAGGCCAGGGAAACATTCCTTGCTCAGCAGAAAGTAATCATTTCTGGGAAATGTATCATGAGCAGCAGAGTGAAAGGTATATTTCTTAATCCCGGGTATAATGTACTCCAGGAGTCTGTGAGACCCATTGTGTCCATCAGATCTCAGATGGCTCTTTGCTGAGGTAAGGCCTTTACTAACTACAGACTCCCTATCAATATTATAGTTGGTGTGATATTGTAGTCCCCTGCAAGGAGGGTTAGAAGGTGTGACTGGGGACTAACTTGCAAGCAAGTTTCATGAAAAATCATGGGCTATGGACGTTCAGGCCATATATGAGCCTAGTGCCAATTCCATTTGTCCTAGTTATCCCTAATGAGGATATATCTGCCTGATACATCAACAGTTTCCTCCAGTAGTTTAAACTGTAGTAACCTAGCAATCAGAATTGTAACACCTCTTTTCTTGGTGTCGTCCCTGCCCTATAAACTTGTCCACACAGTTCCATCTGAGTTTTAATACTTGATCCCCTTTAAATGAGTGTCCTGCAAAACGAGATGTGTGCATGCAACTTCCTAAGGTATTGCAGCACCTTGTATCATTTGGCTTTGGTTTGTGTACCCCTCACATTCCACGTAATGTGCAGTACTTGATCTGGTTACTCATGGCCTATTGTGATCACATGATAGGGATGCCAGTAAGTGGGTCCAGGGTGGTCCTTGTTCATGGAACCCTGGTTTCCATTATGCTAGTATGCTCTAAAGTCCCCCCTCCCCCTGGCAGAACAATACTCCAACAACAGACAAACAACCATGCAACAACTGAATAAAACTGTATCTGTCCACTATTCCGTAAGATTTTTAACAAAATTAACATTGAAAGAATAGCACATTGAACAATAATCTTACAATTTATAGGCTGACTTCCATGGCAAAGTCAGAATCGAAACAGTTGATATACCCTAATCAGCCCAGGGATGAGGTATCTTTCTTGCCTTCTTCTGTCTGGCCATTGCAGCTGTGTGCATGGCCACCAAGGAAGATGCCCACTCACTGAATGGTGAAATCTGATAGATTTCTTTGCTAGGTGACCAGGTAAGTAAATTAGGGTGGAGTGGTGGATGTGGCCTACCTAGATTTCAGTAAGGCCTTGACACTGTTCCACATAGGAGACTAGTAAACAAGCTTGCAGCCTGGGAGTGGGGCCAAAGTGGTAAATCTGCAAGAAATTGGTTGGGGATAGCAACAGAAGGTGGTGGTAAATGGAGTTCATACAAACAGAGGTGAGAAAGATGTAAGTGCCTCAGCTGGGACTTGAACTCAGGCCACCCGAATACCGTTCTGATTGCACTAACCAGCTGTGCCACTGAGACAACTGGAACCTCAGTTTTCCCTGAGCACATTACTCTTTCTGAAATGCACAACCCAAATGGCAACACAAATATTTACTTGTAACAATCACACAGGAGTGTGGTGTGCATATTTATGGAACACATACAAATAGGGGTGAGAAAGAAGTAAGTGCCTCAGCTGGGACTTGAACCCAGGCCACCTGGAATACCATTCTGATTGCACTAACCGGTTGCGCCACTGAGACAACTGGAACTTGGGCTGTCCCGAGCACATTACTGTTTCTCAATTGCATAATCCAATGATAACACAAATATTTAGTTGTAACAATCACACAGGGTACAGTGTGCATATTTATGGAACACATACAAACAGAGGTGAGAAAAGAAGTAAGTGCCTCAGCTAGGATTTGAACCCAGGCAGCCTGGAATACTGTTCCGACTGCACTAACCAGCTGTGCCACTGAGACAACTGGAACCTGGAGTTTGTCCTCAAGCACATTACTGTTTAAATGCTACCCAATGGCAACACAAATATTTACTTGTAACAATCACACAGGAGTGCAGTGTGCTTATTTATGGAACACATACAAACAGAGATGAGAAAGAAGTAAGTGCCTCTGGGACTTGAACCCAGGCCACCTGGAATCAGAATGGTATAATATGCACATCGCACTACTGTGTGATTGTTAAGTAAATATTTGTGTTGCCATTGTTGTGCATTTGAGAAAGAGTAATGTGCTTGGGGACAACCCAAGTTCCAGTTGTCTCAGTGGCGCAGCTGGTTAGTGCAGTTGGAATGGTATTACGGTGGCCTGTTTAAGTCCCAGCTGAGGCACTTACTTTTCTCACCTGTTTGTATGTTTTCCATAAAATGTGCACCACACTCCTGTGTGACCTTTATAAGTAAATATTTGTGTTGCTATTGGTTGCATTTGAGAGTAGTAATGTGCTCGGGACAGCACAGGTTCTAGTTTTCTCAATGGCGGAGCTGGTTAGCACAATTGGAATGGTATTCCGGCTGCCTGGGGTTCAAGTCCCAGCTGAGGCACTTTACTTCTTTCTCACCCTTTTGTAAATAGAGTTCAATCCGTGGAGGGTGACCAGTGGTGTGCCACAAGGATAGGTACTGGACGGGTAATCTTTAATGTATTTATTAGTGACATTGCGAGAGGACTAGAAGGAAAAGTGTGCCTTTTATGGATGACACTAAAACCTGCAATAGGGTAGACACTCCTGGGGGATGAATAGTGATCTAGGAAAGCTTAAAGGTGATCAAGAATAGGGCAACTAAATTTCAGTGTAAAGTAGTGCAAAATCATGCATTTAAGGCATAGAAACTCAAGGGTGGAGTACAAGATGGTGAGGATGGTACTGACGACACCAAACAGGAAAGAGACCTGGGGTAATCGTATCTGATGACATAAAGGTGGCCAAACAGTGAGACAAGGCTGTGGAGAGCCAGTAGGATGCTAGGTTGCACAGGAGAGGTATCACCAGCAGAAAGAGGGAGGTGGTAATACCACTATATAAATCATTGATGAGACCTCATCTGGAGTACTGTGTCCAGTTCTGAGACCCATCTCTAGAAGGACATAGAAGATAGAGGCATCCAGAGGAGAGCAACAAAAATGGTGCAGGGTCTGCACCAGAGACCATTTGAGGAGTGACTGAGAGACCTTAATACGTAAACCTTGGAGGAAAGGGGGGATATGATACAGACTTTAAAATACTTCACGGGGAGCTACCCAGTGGTGCTGGAGGTTGAGGCACTGGTTGCTACATCTCATGCCATGCCAGCGACCTGGGTTCAGGAATGAGCCTGGACCGCGGGGGTCGGCAGAGGTGAGAAAGGATCAAGCATCTGGAGGACTGCTCTCCTCTCTTGAGAGGAGGGTTTGTCATCCGCTCATTGACTGCCCTCTGTTGATGGCCAGAGGGCAGTATAGGGTTAGAGGCATGTATCACATCTTCACATCAGTAGGGAAGGTGGGGTGGGAGAAAATGGTGGGAAAAGGAGCTGACAGGCTCCAAGGTGGCCATCGCATGCCTGAGGGCTGCCCCCTACTTCTGGATTATGTTCTGGAGGAGGGAGAACTGCAGTGCTCCTCCCTGGCCCTGCCATGGGGGGGTACACTGCAGGGGAACATATGGGGGTCAGCAAGAGCAGGACGCATGGACCAGAAAAGTGAGTCTCTGAGGGAGGACCACAGCTGTCTGGCAGCTGCCTGCCAGGACTCCAGGGAGCATAAAAATATAATAGAAAAAAAATACCTCGAGTATAAATAAAGGTACAAGAGGGATTTCTCCCTCACAGACATTGAGGACACTATTCCCTCTCACTGGAGGTGTACGAAAATTAAATACTTGGGCATTCAGTTGCCTCAGAATTTACAACATTTGGAATTGATAAATTACGAACCGTTTACTCAAGCTATTGAATGAGACTTGAGCCAGTGAACTCACCTTTGTTTATCTTTCTAGTCACGAATTGATGTCATCCACATGAACATCCTCCCAGGCTACTATATTTGTTTCAGATACTCCCCATAACCCATCTACTTATCTCTTTACTTCCTGGAATAAGGCTTTATCAAGATTTGTAATGGCAGGCCAGCATCCCCGTCTTAGGTGATCACTTCTCCAGCTACCGGTCAACAGGGGTGTCTTGAACCTCCTTAATTTAATGGGTTATCAGTGTGCAGTGACCTTGAGAATGGTGGTGCTGTGGATCAATCCTATATGTAATGCCTTCTGGAAATACATTGAATTTGTTTTAAATTATCTCTTTGATTTGGGAGAATCTTATTTGCTCCACTGACTTCTCTTCGAATGTGAATGATTTCACATTGTAAATGGCACACATTCGTTCCTGGTTTAAGCTATGTGCCCTCCTTCCTGGGCCCCTATATTTTATTTTGTTCACCTGCTAGCCACTGAAACAGACTTCTTCTACTGGCTTGTATAGATCACACTTTCCGGAGATGGCACTAATTGGGGTTACCATATATTTTCCAATTTTTAGACCCTCAGGATGTTGTGCCCTTCACCACTTGCAGCTCTCTCTACCACTTGACAAATCGTGAACATTTTCATTATTTACAAGTTCACACATTCATTTTACACAAAGGCCCCAAAGAAATAAAATTCTTGACCAATGCCGCTTCTATTAAAGATTATTCTGGATTCTCTAAAGGGTTACAATGGCAACACCTGACAGGACAAATTTGTAAAGGTCTAAGGGTTATTTAAGTGACACTACTTAATCAATACTCAATGCATGGAACAAGGAATTATCCATGAATTTTCCTTATGACACCTGAGTAAAATATGTACTCCCCTCTATGAAGATCTCTTTGGCTCCCCACTGGCTCGAGTTTGCTTGGAAGTGCAGCTCTAGGTTTTAACACACTCCCAATCTTGTTAAATACCATCCAGCTAAATTTGGGGATTGCTGGAGAGGCTGTGGGGAGGCTTGCTAACCATTCCCATATTTTCCTGTCCTGTCCCATTGTCTGTTCCTTCTGGCAGAAGGTGGAAGAAAGATGTGATCAATCAGTGGGAAAGGAGGTGGTGTTGACTCGAATTGGTTCTTTGTCAATCCCTCCTCGAGATCTCTGATTACATCCTAGAGCTATGATATAGCCACTAATCTCCCTCACTTACTTCACCATAGTTCCATTGTTTACTTACTCTGCACCCTCTGTCCTTTCTCTCCCTCTCTGCTATCAACTGCACGGTGCATCCTTTATAGCTAAATATTGGTTAACTCTCTCTCTCAGCCTAACTTTCCTCCTCCTCTGCTTCAGCAGTACCTCTGACTACCCCTCCGCTCAGAGACTCATGCACTTTCTTCCTCCCATGAATGCCGGACAATCTGCCTTCTTTACCGCCTCCCCTATTCTGGAATCGCCCCTCATTCTACAGTTGTCCCCCTCCTTTCCACCTTTAAATACCTGCTAAAACTCTCTCTCCAGCCCTCCTGCCCTTGCATCCCTGCCTGGCTCCCAGTTGATACCCCCATTCCCTCTTCCACCTGGCTGGTGCTCCCCTCCAAGCTAGCCTTCTAGTCCTAAGTTCACTATCTACCTGAACTTACCTTCTAAGCTTTCCTGCTGCATAAATCCTTCCCCGTCTCAGCTCACCTGTCCCACCACGTCCACTGTTCTTTATTTCTGCTCATTCAAATACAAAACGTACTGTTTTCCCTTATTAGTCCTTGAAATGCAACTGTAACATGGATCTTTGCTCAAGTAACTGTTTTGGATTGTAAATATCTGTATATTCTTCACCAATTGTTTGTTCATTGTAACTCTATTTAGAGTGTAAATATTTGTATATACTCCTCTTCCCTTCCCCGGGTCACACCTGAAATGTGCTCAGGCTCAGTGTGTCTTTCCCAGCTACCAACTTTTAAATAAATAAATATATAATTGGCAGCCAAGAAAGCACTCACATGCTTGTGGCACCAGGATACTCCCCGATGCTTGCCCACTGGCATTAGATTATCTACAAAAAGTACTGTCTTGAAAGGCTTATTGCACATCGTAATGGTTTCAAAAAGCAGTCTGAATTATGGTGGAGGTCATGGCTATTTTATATCTTTGCAGAAGATGAGTCCTTTGTCCCATGAATAGTGGCTAGGTTAGTGAATAAAGTGGTTATGTGGTGGCTGGATGGGCCGGGATTGGTTGGAACAGGCTGGTCCTTATTCTTATTTATTAATTGAGGAGTACACCCATCTGATTTATTTTATTCTTTGTTTAGTCCTGTAATTTATGTACCATGTATTTTGGACCGCTATGCTTCCATAACTATGTATTGTTTTATGAGCTCCTGTTGCATATGCCCAGTTGATTTAATGGGTGATGATTGTTCTTTTGTACCACTCTCTGGAATCTTAAATACAGAGTTTTACAGAAAATAAGGTACAAGAGGGAAGCATTTTTCCCCAAAAGATGCTCAACAACAAGGTGATATGCTATGAGGCTGGGGGTGGGGTAGACTCAGGGGAAATGTGAGGAAGTACTTCTTCACAGAGAGTGGTGGATGCCTGGAACAGCCTTCCAGAGGAGGTGGCGGGGCAAAACTGTGGTGGGATTCAGGAACCATGGGATAGCCATAAAGAACCTCAGTTATTAGGGAAGGGAGGGCTAAGCCAGAGATCAAGTAGGGTCTACGGTATAACAGTAGGTAGTAGGGAAAATGGGCAGACTGGGCGGGCCAAGTGGTCCTTATCTGCCGCCTAATTCTGTGTTTCTGTGTTTCTATCTATGGGCTTCACCACTGCCTTCTAAGGGCAGATGGGAAACCCCTCCACAAGGGAACTCTAACGATCTCTACCACAACCTGTCTGAATAAATCCTAGCATTCTAAGAAGCTGGATCAGTCCAGGGTCCAATGCAGAGGAGGTGGGATGCAGTCAGAAACCACCTGAAAACATCGGTTGAAACCAGCTCAAACTCAGCCCATGAAAACAGAGTGCTTTGATCAAGTAAAGTTTGGACATTGTCAGCCGATGACAGGCTGCTTGGGGATATCCCAGCACGGATGGCAGACACCTTTCTAGAAAGAACTGGTTAAACTCCTTGCACTCGCTGAGAGAAAAAGCTCTCACAGGACTGAAGACAGACTGGATTTAATAGTCTGTCCACAGCGTTGAAGAGCTGAGTAGGCTGGTTCATTCCACCAGAAATCACTCATGAGAGGAATGCTAACTCTTTCAGAGTGATTGCCAGCTGATACTCATGGTAGTGAGCCCTCTGTGCCACTTTGTCCTCCCTCCAAGCGGGATGTCCACTAATAACCCTCCAACCTCCACCCTTTAGTCTTCAGCTTCCTCAGATCTGCATCATACCAGGGCAACCTAAGGTGGGAAACCAAGGGTCAACCACAGTCAAAAGGGCTAGGTTATAACTCTCTACAGCAGCCTCGCACCCATCACACAAGTCATCTTTGTGCCTGAGAGGTCCAGCATTGCCAGGACACTCTGAGGCTCCAGATTTCTAAAACAGTGGTATCTGACTGTCTCCATAGGGAAGTGAAATGAGAAGCCCCACAGAGGAAATGCATGACATGATGATCCAACCAAATGACCGAATCAACCCTGATATCAGTAATGTGCAGGCTCTAGAATTCTGCAGCCGAGAATTTTGTCGAGAACTACTAACCTATCGCAGAACTTCTGCAGTGCGCCGCAGAATTCACTGTTCTTGGTGATTCTTTATTAATATTTTCATCCATAGAACCTGGTTCCCTTCCTCTTTTTATATTCAAACCCCTCTATGCTCAGAATGTGATGTTTTCAATGCTATAACATCATACATTAGCTAATGAAATGGCTGCATTCTGCCACAGAAATGAATAGTTACTTATCTATCACAGCTCCCACTGCCAGAGGCAGTGGCACAGCACATCAGGCATGGTCATTTGCTCAACCTGCACTACACTCTAACACAATTTTAGTCTTACGTTATTACACTAGGGCCAACTTAAACAAAACCTTGACCACAGCATAGACCTGTTAAGACCATACCTTACTTTGTACAAACGTATTTTTGCCTTTAAGGCATAGAGATGCCTTGTGAAATGAATAACTGGTAAAATGAATTAACCTGTCATTTTTAAGAAAAATTTAAGTAATTATGCCTACAAAAGTGGAATATAATTAAGTGTAGACCTGTTAAAAGAATAGACCTGTTAAATAAAAATTAGCAGTACAATTTTTGCCAGGGTTATTGATTACATATTGTCATTGGTTAATAGAATCACCTAAAGTTATGGAGAAATGTTGTGTGTAGGGCCAGAGGGTAGCATGTTGTGTTCCCATGCCGGCAACTAAGGTTCAGAGATTAGCTCTGGGAGCTGGCTGGGCAACACAAGGATTGGGAGAACACATCACTACTCTGAGCCTGGGAAGGTATGGGCGCAGTGTTCTGTCACACGGGGACACATTGTGATGGGCTGAGAACTTTATCTCACAATGGGTTCACATGCATGTCATGGCCTGATGGTGTTCGTGAGTGTATCAGGGAAGCAGGCCGGGAAAATGAGTTTTGCAATATCTCCTCTGTTCTGTTTATTTAATTTCAAAGGGACCTGTATGAATGAGGATACAAGTTCATGGAAATTTAAATATTTATATAACACACATACAGTATCTCTCTTTCACTATATATATATATATATATATATATATATATATATACACATACACACACATATTTGTATGCATGTTACAGATTGCATATAAATATATAAGTGATACACAGTGGAGACTTCATGAGTGGTATAGATAGCATGAGTATAGAAATACCTTATTTATCACACAGGTCCCTCTGCGTATTTTATTTATGCAATAGGCTAGGACTGTAAGGGATAGAAAATTTTAGGCATAAACTTATTTCTATAGGTCTTTTATATTTTGAACTACTGTTATTGTGCTTTCCCCATCCTGACTGCTGTAACCACTGCCATAAAAGTGAAGTCAGGATGACAAGCTGACACTGTTATGTGGTAGTTCATTAGTGCCGCAGAACTTGCAGAAATTACAAACCATCATGCCGAGAAGTTCTGTGGCAAGTGGTAATCTTGCCGCAGAACTTGGTCCCAATGTGCGTAGAAAATTATAGTCCTTGATAATATGGCTGGCAGTATAGCCTAGCAGTTAGAGTAACAAGCTGTGAATGAGCTTGGTACATCCAGCAACAGACCTGGATTTGATTCCCACAACCTCCACTTGCATACTGTGGGACTCTAAGCAAGTTACTTAACCTCCCCAGTGCTCCCAGGTTGCCCCTGAAAACAGACACCTGTGCCTAGGAGGCCTTACCTGGTTACCAAAGAATAAAATAAAATAAAATAAATATCAAGACCCATTGAGAAGACAAGATCCAAGGCATGGCCAGACTGGTGGGTACCAGTGGCAACCTCCTGTATGACTCCCAGGAAGACATCACCTGGAGGAACTGCATTCCAAAACAAATGTTTCATTATTGACTTAGGCACTGAAGTCACAAAAACAAAAGTCTGGGTGAGTCAACCATCAAATCAGCCATGAAAGTCTCCAATTGCTGCAGGAATTTGTGCTCATATCCTGGTGGACAGTATATGAGCACAATCCTACAACTTGCACCCAGCCCACCTTTTACAGCCATGCATTCAAATGATCTGGTCACCCAAAGGGGTATGCTGTTAGTCCCAATGTGGATCTAAAGCAGATGGTCACCCCCACTTACACTCCTGTCAAGGGCAGTGCACCACCAAGAAACCTAAAGGAATGGCCGCCTCAAGCACAGGGTCCGAGTCGCCCTCGAACAGGTCTCCATGATACATACCAGATCTGCAAAGGAATCCACAATGAACACTATGGCTGTTTATTCCTAAGAGATCTGGTGTTATAGACAACTGCCCAAAGGGGAGGAGCTGAGTCGGCTTGTCCACTAGCTATCTGTTGAGCAGAAACTCAGGAGCCCGGGAATAGGAATCAGGCAGGAGGACCCTTTCCAGATAAAATCTACTCCCTGGCACCTCCTGGACACCACACTTCGATCCTGACCCCATGTCTACCTGCAGAGTAGGTCTACATTCTGAACAGCGCCCCTGAGGACACCCAGCTCCCTGCAGCGGTTGAGCTTAGCTGCAGGCAGAGCACAAGAGAGCCTTCAAAGGGACGGCACCCTTGTAGTTGCTCCACAGAATAGACTAAATGGCCTGGCTAAACATGTACTGAATCGCACTACCCAACACTCAAATAAAACAACCCACCACACAGTATAACAAATATCCCAGGAAAAAAACCACACTAATAACAATCCTTAACTTACGTAACCCCTATGCGGCACTATCCCTAGAGTTACAACCCCTGCCTGTATTTCTAACCACAGTTTGACGGGCCTAGATCCGATATTATGGTGTTCCACCCAGAGTAACAATAGGTGGTTTCTACCTAACCTAGTATAGCCCTCTGGGAAGCTATAACCACCCACAAACCCACCTAGTGAACTTGAACCTTTGACAACAGTTAACACACAGTCAGCAGTGAACAATAATAATATGCACACACCTTTACACTTACCACCAGGGTCTGACCTTCAGCAGATTCACTGGATCCCCTGTAAAAGCAAGGTTAGCAAAGCAGGTATACACTTTCAAGGCAGTAGCCCAACTACTAATATGCTCATAAGCGTGGTTAAATGTGAACAGTAAATCAGATTTATTTAGGGTCTCATGAACAATGGAGGGGTGTGAATTTAGATGAACAATTACTATACTGATTTGGTTCAGGTTACTTTGCATGTACTTTAGTTCCAAATAATCAGTCTTACAACACTGGGTACCCAGGATGTTATATCGGCTAGCCAGAGGCGTTGCCCAGGGATGGCTGGCATTGTAGTTGTTGTTGGGGCCCTTGATGGAAAGAAAAGGCAGTTAGCATGCACAACAGAGCTTTGATTATTTATAATCCTGGCCAGTTGACCCAGTCTCTTGTAACCCAGAAAATCACTGAAACAATTAGATAGTACTGCAGGCAATTAAATGATTTGTTGCAGGAAGCTACCCTGGATTTACTCATGCTATCAGTTGGCTGTGATGAGTCTGGTGATATGGAGATGTCCATGTAGATCATCGATGAGCAGGGGGATGCAGGGCTATCACGACACACCTCCACTTCATGGCCTTTCCCTCCAGGTGGCTGCAGCCTGCGAGTTGTCTCTTCACAGGGCTGGATCCTCAAAGCCGACCTCTCACTGAAGAACAGTCTCTGGTGCAGGAATGGTCAGCTTGGCTGAGACTGGCACAGGCCCAAGGCTGAGTAAACAATTCTGACAAAGTTCAGTTTGTTTGCTAGTGAATGTCTCCAGCTTGCAACACAGTTCAGTCACTGGCAAAACAGGGCACAATCCACAAAAACATTCAGCACATTTAACGGGAACAACGTTAACTTCTCTGACTCTCAATTTGGTATTCAGGCTGGTTGATATTGCAGTAGATTCACTGAGCAAACCTCTTGATCATTAACTCAGTCTTGAACAACCTCTGGGCGAACACTTCACAGGAGCTTCCTCTTGGTCCAATTCTCAGGATACACCTTCAAATGTCTTGGAGCTTTCTGCTGCAAGTAAAGGTTCCTTTTGGATTATTTTGATTACTGCAATCAGGCAGTCCAATGCAGGAGAACAGCAGCAAGGCTCTTCCTAGAGCAGCTTCGATAGCTCGAGCTGCTCACTCTTCAAACTCTAATTCCAACTGAACTACTGTCCTCTAACAGTTCTGGGACTTGTTTTCCAGAGTTCTGGTTGGCTGGGGAGTTGTCAGTCACAGTTTGGCTGCCCTTCAGTTCACTCTTAAGTGCCAGCCTAAAACTAGTTTTCCTTCCCACGAGGCACTTGAGCTAAGGACCCTTCAAGGCCCCTGTGTCCCATTGGTCCAAATGCTGGAAGTCCCAGACCGAACATGGTGGCTTCCATGCAGATAAAAAGCTGCAAGAAGGCAGATTAGAACAAACACTCTAATGCAAATATAAAGTCAAAGTCAATTTTATTTGTAAAAGTGCTTTTCAAATTTATCAAAGCACCTGTACACAGTTAAAACAAACAGCAACAAATTAAAATAATACCTAATGAAGTTAAAAATATGCATCACGACCCATTATTAAGCATCTAAAATACTAAATTGAATAAATGAGTTTTAATGCAATTTTAAATGTCTCGTGGACTGGCACTCTCTAACCTGGCGAGGTAGAGAGTTCCCACAGGGTTGAGGCCATAAAAGTGAAAGATCTTCCCTTGAGGTCTTCAAATGGACCCTGGGAACCTCTAGCAATCCCTCATCAGTAGAACGGAGCGGACGTGAGGGAGGTGTAGGTACACAGAAGGTCTTGCAATAACACGTCCCTGTCCATGTAGGGCCTTATAGGTCAGCAAACTGACCTTGAAGGTGATCCTCCACTGCACTGGCAGCCAGTGCAGTCCACGGAGCACAGGGCGATATGGCTAGATTGTGAAAAGCCTGTCAACAACCTTGCTGCCGTATTCTGCACTAGCTGCAGGTGGCAGAGGTCCACCGGGAGCCCTAGGTATAGAGCATTACAGTAATCAAGGTGTGAGGTCACAAAGGCATGGACCAAAGTCAGAAGGTCATCACAGAACAAGGTGTTTTACCTGAAACATAGAAACATAGAATTTGATGGCAGATAAGGACCGCTTGGCCCACTCAGTCTGCCCATTTCCCTACCTAATGGATAAGCTGCAGATCCTAGTTAACCAGCAGCCTACTTCTTCCTACCCCACCCCTTAGAATTGCCTTATGACTGTCCCATGCATATTTGAATTCCACCACTGTTTTGACTCCACAACCTTCCTCCGGAAGGCCGCACCATGCATCCACCACCTCTCTGTGAAAAATACTTCCCTACATTACCTCTGAGCCGCCCCACCCATCTTCAAATTGTGCCCCTTGTTTTTGCACACCTCTTTTCTGAAAGATGGTACCCTCTTGGACTTTGTTGATTCCTTGAGGTACTTGAAAGTTTCTATCATGTCCCCCTCGCCCTCCTTTCCTCGAGGCTATACATATTAAGCTCCTTAAGTCTCTTTATATGTCTTCGGTGCAGACCCTGCACCATTTTAGTTGCCCTCCTCTGGACAGCCTCCATCCTGTCTATGTCTTTCGGAAATTTGGTCTCAGAACTGCACACAGTACTCCAGATAGGGTCTCACCAGCTGTCTGTGCAGAGGGATAACAACTCTTGTTTTCTACTGGTGATGCCTCTCCCTATGCATCCCAGAATTCCCCAACCCTCCTTGTTGCCCTCTCATATTGCTTGCCCACCTTTAGGTCATCTGAAATGACTACCCCAGGTCCCTTTCCATTTTGTTGTTGTTAGTATTTCACCCCCATTGTGTACTCTTCCCTGGTTTTGTTTCCTCGGTGCATTACCTTGCACTTCTTAGCACTGAATCTAAGCTGCCATACACTTGACCATTCCTCTAACCTTGCCAAGTCCCTTCTCATCCTTTCCACCCCACCTTGTGCATCAACTCTGTTGCAGATCTTTGTGTCATCTGCAAAGAGACATACTTTTCCTTCCAGTCCCTCTGCAATGTCACTTATAAAGACATTGAAGAGGACCGATCATAATGCTTAACCCTGCGGTACCCACTAGTAACCCCCTTTCTTCAGAGTGGACTCTATTTACTATTACCCTCTGTGTCCTATTCTCCAGCCAATTCTTTACAGGATGTCATCTTGGGACCCACTCCCAGGCTGGCTAACTTGTGTATTAATCTTTGTGTGGGACTGTGTCAAATGCCTTTTAAAAATCTAGGTAGGCCATGTCCACAGCCCTCCCTGATCTACTACTTTGGTCACCCAGTCAAGAAAATCTATTAGATTCATCTGACATGACCTTCCCTAGAATCCATGCTGCCTTGGGTCCTGTGCCCTCTGGCATCTAGGTAGTCGACAATTCTTTCCTTCAGAAGTGATTCCATCATTTCCCTATCACTGAGGTTAAACTAACAGGTCTGTAGTTTCCTGCTTCTGCCTTGCTCCCACTTTTGTGAAGTGGAATCACATCTGCCCTCCTCCAGTCCTCAGGTACCACCCCATCCTCCCATGATTTGTTAAAGAGGGTAGTCAGTGGTGTCAGTAGTTCTACCCTTAGTTCTTTAGAATTCTGGGATGAATCCCATCAGGCCCCATTGCTTTGTCCACCTTCAGTTTTAAGAGTTATTTCAGAACCATTTCTTCTGTAAATGGGCTGGTATCAACTTCTGTATCTAGAGTGTTTCTATTGTTTGGTTTAGGTACCTCCCTCTTCATTTGTAAATACTGAGCAAAAATATTTATTTAGTATCTCTGCCTTTTCACAGTCACCCTCTGCCCACCCCTCCCTTTATTAAGCCTCACTATCCCTCCTTGGTCTTCCTTAGCTCCCTGATGTACCTATAAAAGGTTTTATCCCTTCTTAACTGAGTTGGCTATCTTTTCCTCGGTTTGGGCGTTTGCTGTTCTGACTGCCTTCCCAGCTCTTTGCTTTAACTGATACAATTCTCTGTCCTGCTCCTTCTGTGATTCCTTGTACTTCCTGAATGCTTTCTTTTCTCTTGAACCTTCACTGCCACCTCCTTTGAGAACCATAGTGGTTTCTTACATCGTTTTGTTTTGTTTATTTGCTTCACACAAAGGCTTGTTGCCTCTGTGATGGCAGTTTGATTATTCCACATTGTACCTCCACCCTCCTTCCTGCCCATTTGCTAGTGCATTCCTTAGGCACTCCGCATTTTGGCAAAGTCAGCCTCCTAAAGTCCAGTACTTTTGCCTTTGTATGGCTTGACTCTACTGCTGTGTTTATTATGAACCATACTGTTCGATGGTCGCTAGTTCTCAGATGGCTACCCATGTCTACATCTGTGATCCTCTTCATCTCCATTTGAGAGAACCAGGTCTAAGATTGCTCCCTCTTGAGTGGGTTCCAATACTAGTTGTCTAAGGCATGCCCTGTAGGGCATCTAGAATAACTCCACTCTAAAAGTGTGCTGCAACTGCACTCCAATTAACATCTGCATATTCAGATCCCCATCAGCAATATCTCCCCTTTTCTGCCATTCTAAGTATACTTTCTATCATTTGCTTGTCCATTTCCTCCCTCTGAGAGAGGGGTCTGTATACAACCCTGTGCGGATTGTGGTGCCATTGCCTGTCTCCAAATTGACCCACAGTGCTTCTTCTCCTCCCTGTTTGCCCTTTTATTCTGTTGCTTTGATTCCTTTCCTTATGTAGAGAGCTACCTCCTCCTCTTTTACCTTCCCTGTCCCTCCTGTAGATAGTGTATCCTGGTATGTTTATGTCCTAGTCATGATTCTGTCTGTACCATGTTTCAGTCACTGCCACGATATCCAGATGTTCCTCCTCCATCAAGGCCACTAATTCAGGAAGCTTGTTATCCAGACTGCAGGCATTGGTACTCATTGCTCTCCATTTTTGATGGCTTTACCTTTGTAGCAGCATCCTCCACTGACCTTTCTACCATGGTCTTTTCCTCATTTAGTACCCTGTTTTGTAAGGGAGGCTGGGAATTTCCTGCTGCTTATCAGTGCCTCCTGGGCAATATTCCTCAGATGATAAAATGAGGACTTGACAGCAGCTGACACCTGTAACTTTAGTGTCAGCTCACTGTCAAAAATAACGCCCAGATTCCCACCCATTCAGAGGACCTCAGCTGAATGCTCCCTAGCTCAAGTCCAGAGGGCTGGACAGCTGAGGGCCTCTACCCGATGACCTGAGTCCACAACCAACACCTCAGTCTTATCAGGATTCAGCCTTAACCAGCTGGCACTCATCCAGTCTTGGATCTCAGCGAGGCAGTTGTTAAAGACAGAGACAGTATCCTCCTGATCAGGTACGAAGGACATGTAGAGCTAACAGCAAGTTAGAAGTAAATATTTACAGCACTAGTTCAAGCTCCCTCTGCTTTACTATCACCAGCAGAGTGAGCAACTTAGTGGTGTCTGGCTGGTTGCAAGCCTGAAGCACCTCGGACCCAGCCCAGACCATTTACTGCTACACATACTGGCTAAAGTCTCAAAGGGACAGGTGTGGAGGCACAGTATGGCACTCTCACATAAATCAACAGGATCAACAAATAACCTTGGATTCACTATCTATAAAGGATGTCTGCCTGGCAGTGGGCATGGATGGAGCCCTGAAGACACTTACGGTAAACCCCAATTGGTGGGGGGTTACACTATAAAAGAAACTTAACTCCAGCACTTGTGCAATATTCATACTAACTACATAGAGGTTTAAATTAAGCCAGACACAACCTGATGAACTCCAAATTAACAAAATAAATATAAACCATATATTAAACGTCCATTAAAAGTAAACCATTGCGGGATTTAATGGTTGACAGTTTGGTGATGTCAGGCTTTATATATATCTTCATAACATATTTACAAATGGAAAACAAGTTTAGGGAGGCAGTATAGCGCAGTGGTTTAACGCTCTGAGCTCCAAACCTGAGACCTGGGTTTGAATCCCACAGCCCCACTTGCATACTGTGTGACCCTGAGCAAGTTTCTTAACTTCCTGTGCTCCCAGGTAGCACCTGTAAACAAGCTTTCAGCTTAGTGTGCCACCCTGGTTAAACAATTGAAAAAAAGTCTCTGCTACCACCAGAGAAAGTCCAAAGTCTTTGTTTTAAAGAAACTGCTTGTTTAATCTCTCAGCCAGCTCTCTCACAGCTACTGGCATACATTCAGATGAATAACAGATAGGAGATTCTAGGAGACAGCCAGAGGAAGGTAACATGTAATCTCACTGCCTGTTATCCTTTCAAATGAAAAGTTCAAGTCCCAGAATCAGTTCACGGAGGGTCAGACATCTTGCACACCGAGTATGGGGGATGAATCCACTCAAGAAAACTTGAATTAATGTTGCCTCCACAATGGCACTGGAGCAGCATGCTAAAGTTCCTACAATGGTCTTCGCTCTGCTGTTAAATGATAATAATAATATAATAATAATAAACTTTATTTGTATGGCGCCTTTCAAAAGTCAAGGCGTCTAGCAGAGTTAAAATCACACAATCACAAAATTTCACAACAGCAAAATTGACAGAACATATAAACAACATAATATGATCGTACAAACTATCCATCAATTAAGTACCATAAGCTTGGCTCCATAACCAGGTTTTCAGTGCTTGTTTAAAACCCTCCATGGCTGTGTGCTCACATAGCCAACGGGTAGAGAATTCCAGAGGGTAGGAGCAGCATACATAGATGTTCTAGCCCCAGAAGATTTCAAACACACCCTCAGAATCTCTAGCAACCCCTCGTTGGCTGAGCGAAATGATCACCCGAGGCAATGAGGGACCAGGAGCTCTTTCAGGTAATCCAGGCCAAGTCCGTAGGGCTTCAAAAGTCAGAAGACTGACTTTAAAGGTGATCCACATTAAACTGGCAGCCAGTGCAGTCCACGAGCACGGCAAAATATGACAGGACCGCAGAAGGATCCTGTCAATAGCCATGCTGCAGCTGCTCTGCACCAGCTGCAGGCGGCGGATTTCATGCCAGGTAGCCCTAGATACAGGGAGTGCAATAGTCCAAGCACGAGGTCACAAAGGTGTGGATCAGAGTGGAAGGTTGCTGGATGGAACAAGGTGCTCAATCCTGGCGATAGTCCTCAGACGGTAAATGACAATTGACGACAGCCAACACCTGAGAATGCAGGGTCAGCCCATCGTCAAAATGACCCCAGGTTTCGCACCCATTCGAGGTTAGAGAGGCTCACCCACAGTATAAACTGGGGTGAACCCCACCCAGTCTCTCTGTCAGGTGACCTGGATCTACTACCAATACCTTGGTCTTATCCAAGTTCAACTATAACCAACTGGCATTCATCCACCCTGGATTTCAGGCAGTTATTAAAAATTGAGAGAGCTCCATCCTGATCGGGGCAAAGAAAGGTAAAGCTGGGTATCATCTGCATAGCAGTGAAACCTCAGCCCATGCCTTCTTACAATGTCTCCAAGGGCAGCATGTACACTGCTAACAACATGGGGACAGCACTGAGTCCTGAGGAACTCCACATGATAAAGGGACCGGTCTGAGGAAAAACCCCGGACACCACCCTCTGAGATCTTCCCGTGAGGAATGATGTAAACCACTTGAGGACCGTACTCGACAGTCCGCAAATGAACCTCAGGCGATCAAGCAGAACCCCATGGTCCACAGTGTCAAACGCTGACGCGAGATCTAGGAGGACCAAGATGGAACGGCTCCTCCTGTCTCTGGCCATCAGGAGATCATTGAGCACCTGAACTAGTGCTGTCTCGGTACTATGCTTCTTCAAATCCGGACTGGAGGGGTTCATAGATGGCATGGATGGTCAAATGGTCCTCCAGCTGTGTGGCCACTACTTTCTCAATCACCTTCCTACAAAGGGAAGGTTAGAGATTGGTCTGTAGTTAGCAAGGCAGTCTGGGTCCAAAGAAGCTTTCTTCAAGAGTAGTGTTACCACCGCCTCCTTTAGGGAGCTTGAAACTCACCTGTCTCCAAGGAGCACCAGACTATCTGAGCTAGGACTGGGCCAATGACATACTACAACCCAAAATTAGAGAAGTAAGTCCCTTGGTCCAAACTACAGAATGTAGGCGTATACTCTGGACAATCCGCATGACATCCATGAAAGCCGGCTGGTCAAAGGTACTCCATAAAAGACCAGGATATATGAACCCACACTGGTCTATAGCAGCGCCCATAGAGTGTGCTGGATGGAAAGCTGATCTGATGTCGGCACCTTATTTGCAAAACACGAGCAAATTCATCACACTTCTCTTGAAAAAGCTTTCTGAACTTGTAGACAGGCTGGGTTGCACAGTCTGTCCACAGTTTGAAACAGCTGAGCTGGTCGGTTTGAGCAGCCGTAATCTCCATGGACAGGAACTCTGCCTTCTTACGGGACATTTCGATTGGTAGACTTGATAATGGTCCATCAATCTAAGGTGGTCGGCATCAAGAGCGGACTTCCGTCAGCAATGCTCCAGCTTTCTCCAAGTCACGATCTCCCTCAGAGTCCCATCAAACCATGGGGATCGAGAGGTGAAGGAGAGAGGATGAACACGGACAGGAGCAATGACATCCAGGGCCACCATAATGGCTGAATTATAAGCCACCATAAGGGCTTCTGGGTCATTATTTGCCGCTGAGAAGAACGAGAGATCAAGGACGAGTTAGGCCTTGAGAATTTATATCTCGCAAAGGGGGTCCCGAATCATCACTACAGGGGTTGGCTTACAAAGGGGGCACTAAAACTAAACCCCACAGTGTAATGATCAGACCATCCAACTGGTTCCACCCCACGTTGAGGCCTCAATCCCCAGGAGGAAGACTAAGTCAAGAGAGGACCCCGATTGTGAGTGGCAGTGGAAACAACCTGTGTGAGGCCCAGAGATGTCATCAACTGGAGGAAGTGCTGACCAAATACGAGAGTCGTCACAACCCAGGTGTTAAAGTCACCCAGGACCATCAGCCTAGGCGACTCAAACGCCATGTCGATGACGAAATCTGCAACTTCCTGGAGGAATCGCTTCCATCACCTGGTGGATGGTAGATCAGAACGATCCTACAGCCTACACCTGCCACCACAGTACACTCAAATGACTCAGTCTCCCCACTGGTACATCTGTGAGGTTAAATTCAGACTTGAAACAGACCGCTACCCCCAAGAACCCACTTCGGCTGTGTATCACTGAGTACCCAGCAGGAACTGCAGCCTCAAAACGGGGCCAGAATTCTTGTCCTGCCAGGTTCTCAGTGATGCAAGCCAGGTCCACTGATTTAACAAGATCTGCAATAATTGCAGTCCTATTTTAATGGACCTAGCATCGCATAACACCGCCCGAGTTGGGTGAACTTCCTGGGCTGCCCGGACCACCTGCCTACCATTATCTGTAGTGCCCTTGGGTATGGGAACCAGACATGGCAAACCACGCTCCTGGTTCCATTTCGCCTCAGGGTGTCTCCTGGATCTCACTACCCCAATGCGGTGGGTTCCTCATTCGTCCCCCCTGTTCATGTCCCCCTCGGTTTCTCCACACAATACCCAACGCCCCACAGCGTAGGTAGGTTGTAAACTGAAGTGGAGGAGGGTAAAGGGCGGAGGGCATGAAGGGCAGAGGACTAATAGCACACAGCTGTGGAGGTAGAGCCCCAGCACATTTTAAAACAAGGAACCCTCTCAAACTATCCAACTGTTCAAACAAAAATCAAAACCTACACACAATCAATAAAATAAAATAAACCAATACACAACCCTAGCAGACCCTACTAATAACTATTTTTTTTATTTTAATCCTCAATAATTACTATAAAACTAAGAAAAATAAAATCAATAAACACAATTAATGCAAAAACAAAAACTTAATAAAACATAAAACCATTTAGGAAGAAATTTCCCATGGCAAGTCCAGCGGTCCTCTCACCACCAAACAGGAAAGGACAGTTCTCTCAGGAGCTCTCACCTCCCACAATAGATAGATGTAACAAATTAGGACTTCTTCCAACATAAACAAACAACCCAATTCCAGCACTCATGTACTTCACTACTGGAGTCTGGAATGTTTTGACACCTCGCCATCAATAAATGAATAAAATAAAACACTCTGACTGTAAATCAGAGCAAAGAACAAGTGAACAGGAGTCTAAGTTCCATAGATAAAAGTTCCTCTGATAAGCAGACACCACTCTAGAACCAGAGCAGCCCAAATAAGCTGACCTGGTGAACGCTAGTCACAGCAGCTACTACAGAGATCCCTACAGTACCCACCCAACGACAGGCCCTGGGAACGCCAGGGCTCGACCTCAGCACCGACTCCCCGTGAACAAGAGCCGAAACCCGTACACTACAGCCCCTCACAAGAAACCACCAGACAGCTCTGGGCAACTTCGCTTAAGACCCAAATTGGGTTTCTGTCGACCTTCAATCCACCAAACACCCCAGCATTGATTATCCACATAGCCAAGTCCTTTTCACTTCCTCACACCTGTGTCATGAAAATCTGCCAGCAAAGAGACTGGGACGAAACTTATATCCTAAGGGCATTCTTCAACTTAGCCCCACTGTCAGCTTGCAGAACCCTTTGTCCCTGCACCCAGATGCCTTTAAACAAACAGATGGTCAAACGAACAAATTAAATTCTTCTCCTTACAGATGAGCAGACCAAAATCCACTCCACAGCACAGGAAACCTACAGGACCTCCAATAGTTCCAGCAATGTTCCAAAATGAGCATAGTAACAGCAAACCGGATTCCACTCCACAACACAGGAAGCATACAGAAACCTGCCAACAGTTCCAGCAGCAGTGTATTTTATGGAACACTTGCAATGTGCTTAGATTCGGGTCAAGTTCAATGAAAAACAATCAAATTTAAAAACTCACTAAAAGTCAGTCAGAACTTTCCGCGTCTACCATTTAACACTAAAACCTGGTAAAATCATAACTTAAACACACATGAAAATCACGGAGCAGCTTAAAAGTAGATCACAGCACACCCAGCCTGGCAGCCATCTTCCATGTAGCAGACGTGGCAGAATCAAACCAGGAAGTATCAGGTCCCTGCCTGCAGCAACACCACTCTGCACCATGAGTGCATGTCCAACCATCAACCAGGCTGGCCTGAGCTCACCTCGCCTTCTCCATCCAGTCCCAGGGCTTTGCAGGAACAGCTCACAGCAGCAAAACCCACAGTGGCTTGGTGCTCTAGCTCACTTTGATAAAAAACAGCCACTCCTGGAATGCTGAAAGAATTAACTCACTGCCGATACAGAACGGTGAGTCCCAAAAGACTAATTACCAAATGGAGAAATGTGGAGGACAGCATCCCAAAAGGTTTAGGACACCAATCAAACACCCCTTAGGTTTCTAATCTAAAAAATAAATAATATCTACCTTACCTCACTTCTGTCTCTATTCAAATTCCTCATTGGAGGTAGACTGCAATATATTCAGGAGTCCTTGCCATTGTGAGTCAAAGGCTTCTTGGATTTAGTGATGGGAGAGAAGAAGTTCGGCAGTAGAGTTGGAAGTTCGGTCCTAGCCTGGTCAGCAGAGTTGAACTGCCTGAGTTCCCCATTAATTGTAGCCAAAAGCTGGTAGCATACAGAATATGGAATTTGATGCCCGTGGCATGCAGTTTTGGCTTGATGCCCCTGCACTGTGTCTGTTTGGTGGATTTGGGGGCTCAGGTCATTAAACAAAAATAACCACATACCCTCCCACTCAGTTTTCCATCGCCGTATCTTAGCCTGGAGGTGCAACCTATCCAAGTAATTAAGTAACTTGAAGATTACTACCCAAGGCCTCTCGCTGTTGCTGGGTGGGGGTCAGAGCACTCCGTCAGTGCACTCTATAAGTCAGGCCACTGGACAAGGGACCTCCAATGCACTCACTGAACTTTTGTTCAAATTTCACAGAGTCGGAGTCTTCAGCTTTTCGGACAGCAGCAGTAGTCAGATTATTGCAGCAGTTCTGACCTCCTGATCAACTCTGTCCTCATGTTTTTTATTTACAGTGCAGGAGAACTAGCTCATTAGCATCTCTTTGGCTTTGTCTTCTGTGGAGATAATACTTGCCTCCGATCCCCATGTGCTGTGCCATACTATCCAGGGCAGGTTGTATGCTGCGGTAGTCACCCACCAGCTCCAGTATTGCTCCATTAATGATCACTAGAGCCTCTGAAAAGTGATTGATCTTTGCCTCCATTGTTGGCTGTGCTAGGGAGATGTCTGGTGGATCAGAGGGCTTGCCATATTTGCAGGCCGGGATGTGCCATCAATCACTGACTCTGGTACTTTTCCTCTAGTAGGGCTTGCAAAGGGACATTTGGTGCTCAGACATGATCTACCCCAAGATTATTCCTTCCTCAGGTCAAAGAAGCTGTTTTGTGGTGATTTTATTAATTTTACCGCATCTACTGAAGTTTGTTAGGCTTGTACCGAGTGGAACTCCCTTTCCTGCTGCTACCCACCACTAGTTATTGCATCACTCTATACTGCTAATAGTTTATATTTTCAGGTCAGAACTAAGTATCAGTCTTTCATCCAACAGCTCAGCACATAACACAGCTCATCAGGAGAAATGATAGCATTGTATCTGCATACCTTTCACTTGCAGAAGACACTGGCTTCAAGACTTGTACTTTACTTGCAGCCACAGTACCAGATCCCATCACATTCCGTATTTCACAGACTGTGGTACCAAAGATACATGAGGATGTGAGAATGGCACTTGCCACACTACTTTGGAGGCTGTGGGAGTTTTCCAGTGCACTCAGACATCTGGAGCAGTAAAAGTTGCATGCATGCATATCTCACCTTGGTTGCATACTGATGTGCGTAAAAGCCTATGGGCCCAATTCTCATTAGAGGCTATGTTTATAAGCTGTGGCAAACTGCAGCTTGCGCCAAAGCCCCCTGCGCCAGGGACCCTGCATCCGATTCAGGTACGACGCGCCCTGGAGCCTAAGTCCCTCACGCGGCAGCACCCCCATGCATCTAACTCATGGCGCATGGACGGAGGTGCTGCAAACCCCTTGTGGCAATGCCCAGCTTGTACCCCCATCCCGATGGCCCCAATGCAGGCCAATCACCTCCCGGTGGTGATCTAGCCACCCATTCCACAGATATGCTCACTTTATCTCCCAGATAGAGCAGGATATCCTTCACACACCTCCGCTGAGGTCCTGACTGCCCGACAGCCTGGAATGTAGCAGATTGTACAGTGTACATGCTAATATTAGCATGTACACTGTGCAGTCCTCTGCACATTCTGCAGACAGGGACTCTGCTGGGAGGTGTGTGGAGGGCTATGCAGGTCCCTTGCTCTATCTGGGGATGGGGTGAGCACTATCTGTAGGGGTGGGGGCATTTTTCCACCATGTGGGTGGCACTAGCAGGAAATGTACTGGGGCTGCATCAGGTTCAGGGTGGGGAGGGGACAGCACTAGTACCATGGGCTGCATAGGAGATGGGGTGTACATTACCATGAGCATGACATAGGCACCACTGAGGATCACGCATAGTGTCAATGATAGGGTTGCGCCTAGCAGATTTTTTGTCCCTAGACCAGCCTTAGCTGGTCTAAGGGTACTTAGAATTATGCCTTCAGGAGCAGTTTGTGAATCCCGTGCCCGGCTATGGCAGCTTTCATCTGCCGCAATGCCTCTTGCACCTTGTCGCAGCCCAGATCTGGGCGCAGGGATGGTTCAAGCCCCATTTAGGGCAGGTGGCCTGTGGTCGACACAGGCCATCTTTGTGAATTGGCGTGAGGTTGCCCTGGATGCAAGGTGCACTCTTGCAGATATCTGTTCGGTGCAAGCACCTGTGTCAGACGAGGCTTTGAGAATCGGCCCTATCTCTCCTGTTGCCGATTCCTCCTTCTCTCCCTGTGTCACTAGCTCTACCATCATACCTCCACAATTTGACAGTTATTCCAGATCTGCTCTTTGAATGTGGGGCTAATAGAGAAAAACACATGTCACCGAACATCCTGGCATTCATTCAAGAGATGCTGCAGTCTTGGAAAGTTAGTACCAAGCTGCATGTTGCTTTTTCACCACAGGTAATGAGGGAAACATGGTGAGCGGCAAGAGTGGCGGGTTTGGATGACTGATGATGTTGTCAGTAACACAGCTAAGGTATGAAGGCAACGGAGGGGGTAGAGTCAACCAAGACTGGAGTATATCATGCAGTGGTGGGTCAGCCGAAGCAGATAAGGCAAACTACATATGTTATTGTAGGTGATGTTCCATTTAGATAGGTTGCAAGTGCTGGCCTGGTGAAATGAGGTGAGCCCATAGAAAGGCTAGGAGCAGGACTCCTGGGCAGTTGCTACCCTAGCAGCAGAAATTGGGCATAACGGATTCCGTAAGCATGCCCAAGCTTGGAATTTACAGACATGCAGTGTAAAATCTGGGTGGGATCATGGAGGCAGGTCAGACATTTGAAGAAGTTAGCCATGAAGATGGGGAGCCATCTAAGCAGTGAATGTTTAAACCAGTGGTACAGGCCCGTAATTTATGTGTGGACCCAAAGAGTATGGCTATGCAGCTGAACATCCGACTCGCTTTGGCTGATTTATTTTTATTTAATTTATTTAGTTTTTGTTGACCGGTAAGTGCACTAGACAAATTCTGCCTATTTTCAGGCACGACCGGAGGGGGATAGATAATGCCAACTGACCTTGAACCAGATTAAGCTGTTGGTGGTTTTTGGTGAATGGGGAAATTTGGCCAGGCACCGGGAAACAGATATGTGATGAGGAGCAGGAATGCTGTTATCTACTAAATGAAGAGTGTTGGAAGTCATTGTTGGGAATATGGGAAGGGGAGAGTACTTTGTTTAAGAAGTGTATAGCAATATATAAAGAAATATCTTATTTAGAGACTGGGAAGTTGAAATATGTATAATATTTTTGAAAGTAGAATTATTTTATTTTTTCTTCATAAGTTTAGTTTTTCAGTAATGTGTATGATGCAAAAGTTTGGGGTTATGGAGATATTTTCAGGATGGGGTGAAGGAATAAGAAAATTTGGTTCCTACAATATGTTTTTCTTTGATTATGTTTATTTGGGTTAAAGTATTTAAGTTGACACTGTATATGAAGTAATATAGTTGTCTATATATATTTCAGTTGTACCCTTTGGTTATTGTTTTGAATATTAATAAAAATCTCTCCTACTCTTTTTCAAGAAGTGCCATGGAATCTTTAACATCCACCTGAACTACCACCAGAACAAGCAGATGGGGCCTTGGTTTAACGACTCATCCAAAGACAGCACATCAGGAGTGCAGCACCCCTCATGCTTCACTTCAGTGTCAGTATTGGATTTAACCCAAGTGCCTGGTGGATAGAACCCACAGCCTTCTGATCCCCTGGCCTCAGAGGCAAGTGAGCTACTGCTGAGCCACTGACACCGATGCTGATTACCTTACACTTTCTGTAGTTGAATACCAGTTGCTAAATACCTGACCATTTCTATAGCTGAGGTCCTGTCTCACCTCCTTTTGTCTGCTCTCCCACAGAGCTTTGTGTCTTCTGCAAAGAGGCATATTTTACTTTTGTCCCATCTGCAATCTAAGTGCATCCACTGCAATGCTGAGTCAGTTGATCCCAGCAGTACACTTCCTGACAAGATCCTGGAGAGATATGTACAAGGACACAAGGAGATTTCAGATGGGGCAGCTATGCTTACTGAGTACCTATAAGCTGGACGGGATTCAAGGTTTTCAATGTGCTGGATGGCCACAGCCACATATTTTGCAACCATACTGGATCCCTGGTTCAAATGTGAGCCCCTTCACATGGTTATGGATAGCCACAGAGTGAGTCATGGCAGGAGCTGTATAATAAGCTGACTGGTTGCATTCAGGGACTGGTGCAACTGGTTGGGAAAGAAGCTCATGAGAGAGAGGAATGGCTTCAGGCAGGTCTGGTTCTGGTTCCACTGGTGGTGATGGGGAAGAAATCCCTGGTATTGGTGGCAGCACTCATGCGAATTAGTGGGCACTGCTTAGCACATCCTTACATCAAGAGCAATGGAAGAGGTCACAGCCACAGCCTTTTTCTGCAGAAAATATCTTGAACAGCTATTTTGCAGAGTTTCTTGAGTAATTTCAGGTTGATCCATTAGGCTACTAGGCACAGAAGATGCATTTATCTACTCATTAGGTGCAACAGGCTGTGAGATGCATCAGTTTCCCTATGAGTGTGCCATCCCAAAGGATGTTTATCACAGCTGGTGATGTTGTTGAGCCTCATTGTTCAACACTAGACCCTGAACACATCCAACAACTTGTTTTCAACAAGCTTAACTTGTCATTACTTGACTACATATACAAGTTACCCCCATGAAACAGAAACAGTCTGCTTTGCTGATTGTTTATCTCCATAGCTGCTCAGCTGTGTATTCCCCACATTCCCTTCCTGCAGTGTTGCACTTTCATTACAGTCTAACTACACTAACTTTTTCTGAACCAGATATAACTTCTCTTTGATTGTCTAAATGATGTAATTATCATATATGTTAGAAGCAGGAAGGATGCTGAATAAACACAGCTATGATAGCCGTATGGTAAAGTCCAAATCCAGTGGGTGCTTCTCACTGCTATGACTTCCAAACAACGAGGCTGGGAAACTGTGCACTGCATAGTACACTCACCACTCCGCTTTACATAAAGCCTACAAAAAACAACATTCCCAAAGTCTTCTTTGTTTTCATTAAAGTCCCATAAAGTCTCAACATTTCGCCAATAGGGCTTGTTTAGGGACTGTTCTTACTGTTTTCATAACTTTGCTATCTCTTTCTTGCTTGCACTTATTTATCTCACAAATTAAAAAGGCTGCTCAGTTATATTTAATTTCTTTCACATCCACTTTGCTGCCACCCAGCTACACTAGGCACAGAGGCAGTCCCATGGGGTACACTGACTGTGCCCTCCACTTCGTGAGAGGAGAACCATCCATGGAAATGCTCAAATCGTCCTCTGTTGGTTGGCCCCGAGTGACAAAGGTCCCTTCAGAAACTCGATTCGCTGGAGTATTCAGCAGTACTGATGGTACTATAGCACCACGGGCTGGCTCTTTCTTTTCATTGCATGAAATCAGAACTTTTATTTGTAATCCCTAGGTGGCACTACCCCAAGGGCTACTACCCCTGGCTGCTTGGCTAGTGACAGGTTAAGGGGCCTGGGTACTGAAACAGGTGCCTCCACCGGAGGTCAGGGTTGTTGGTGGTCAAGCTAACCTGGGCACAGCCATCCAGGACACTGTAACCCCTTCTTTCCTTCTAATGGCCGGAACAATATACAGTAATCACTTTTGCAATGACCCTTATTCACCATGCAAGTACCTACACTGTTTACACTTCGCCAGGGAGTTGCTCCACCAGTTTGACCCTGAGACCATCTGACAACAAGGTTAGGCACAGCAAAACAACAGTACAGTGCTTTTGGTACAAACTGGAACCACAGTCAGGTTAAATGCAAAAGAGTTAGATCTGATTTATTCAGGGAGTTGAACAAGGAGGGCATAATCAGGTTGATTGGCTTAAAGGCTAAATTAATCAGACAGTCATGCATGACTTCAGAGTCCCTACACAATCATACACACTTGGGTACCCAGGTAGGAAAAAGATGGACTAGCCAGAACGTTGCCTGGTAGGCCAGCATCACAGCTGGTTGGGGGCCCCTGTGGATGGAAGAAAGCAACATGCGCAACACACACTATTTGTAATCCGGAGCCGGAGGGCTCAGTTCGTGAAAGAAGAGACAACAAGGCAATCAGATGAAAACACTTTAGATTTAGCTGTTGTTGCAGGGAGCTACCCTGATGTTTACTCACGATACCCAATACAGGACACAGGCAGGACAAAATTGAGACTGCAGGTTGATGAGCTGGAGTGCCAGGAGAAGCAGGGCCCACACAAATCACTGAGGCATCGCTCCTGTTCAAAGCGTTGAGCAGGGGCTGATCCCCAGGCAGGTCTCTCATCGGTGACCTTCTCTGTGTAGTGGGTAATCTGGCTGGGCCAGTGTGACAAGGCCCAGGCCAAGTGGAGATGAATGCAGATTCAGTCCAGGGGGCTGGCTACAGCCTCCAGCAAGCAGAACACAGTGGAGAACCAAATCACGATCCACTTGCAGCATGCAGCACATTTATAGTAAGGGAATACCACTGTACCAGGCGGATGGCAGTCCGGTCGCAATTACAGAGTCTCTGCGCCCAACCAGGATTCCAGCAATGTTTGAGGTCCTGACAGGCTGATCACGCCAGCAAATCTTCGGTCTTTTCAGGTTTGGACCTGGTTACAGTTCAGTGGCTTTAATCTGTCTCACAATTCAGATTCAGTCTGATAAAGTCACAGGTTCCCTCTCAGGACAGCAGGCAGGCATGCAGGCCAAACTCAAGCCTTCCACAGTTCTCCTGTGCGAAACTACGTGAGGACTGCTGCTCGACTATCTCGAGCTGTTCACCCTTCACTTCCAACTCAGACTGACTGTAGTTGCAAGCAGCCTGGGGCTTTCCCCAGGATCCAAAAGGTTTGTTGGCTGATCTGTCTGTCAGTCAGTTCAAGGGCTCCTCCAGGTCCATTTGGGCGCCAAAGTTCCAAAACTACAATTCCTACAGAATTTTGCTCCCACAAGACCCCTGGGGACAGGCTCCATTTTAGAGTCCCCAAAGGTACTTATTGGCTCATTCTGTCAGTCCAGGACCAAGATGGTGGTGATAAACGAAACTGTCCATGCTACAAAGAAGGCAGGTTAACACACACTACAATATCATTACCATTCTAATAGATAATCAGCAAATAAGTACATCTTCTCTAGAGCTCCTCTGCACAAATAGTGATGGCAGAATGGAGTGATTATCTAGCAGCCCAGGCGGACTTGAGCATAGAAACACTCAGCCCCTCCCAGATAAATTATAACTGCATATAGAGCAGCTTTTAAAGAGACAATACATAAAGACTATACAGGCACTCGCAGGTAATAACGCTTAAACTGCTAAAACACAGGACATCAGCCTGGCAGTGGGCATTTAGGTACACCCAAGGAAGACTTTTCAGGAACCCCCATTTGTAGGGGTTACACCCTTCCCTGCCTGGAGAAAACTTGGCATCCCTGCTCAAGTCTGTACCATCACAATATTGAAAATGCAACATAAATGAGACATATGACATTAGCATGCTATGCAAACAACATCTGATGCATTAGCTAATGTAAACTTATCACATTACTATACATATTCACTACACTTCACAATACTATATCCATAATGACAATACTTATGCATGTTTCATACCTGTGATACTGATTCCACTATGATTAACATACTTTAAACATTACAATACTGATTCACATTGTAACTTCTTGTACATTAAACAATGTAGAAGGGCCATTTCTATCTGCTAACTTGGGGCTGGATGGGGCAGGGGCACCATACTGAGAAGGAAGAACTATCAACCTGAATTGCCGTTAAGCTCAGTTTGGGTAGTGAGCTCTGAGAAATATAAACACCCTTGTGAACCACATTGAGAGACAAGTCCACAGGCATCCCAGGGGAATCATAACTAAAATGTAGCACTGGCTTAACAGGTCACCCAGATTTTCTGGGAGAACAGACACAGGCTCTGGGCAGTCAGCACTGGCACTGCTTTCTTCTCCTGTAGTGAGGGATGCCTCTGCACTGGTTGAAATGTCCAGATTGGGAACACTATCAGCTCCTGGCTCTGCAGACACTGTCTCCACAACACTTTGCTCATTATTACTTTTTGACCAAGGCCCAGGATGCTCATTCTGAGGAGACTCTGGCACAATTAGGCTTTGTGGCACTGAGGGAGGTGCTGTCAACACTTTCATATTGCTTCTCAAGTTCTGGCATGTCCCCAGGAGACTCAGACTATCAGCCCCTTCTCTTCAGGCAAGTCAGACAGCTCTACAAGACACAGAGAGTTTGCAACCTCAGACAGGATACTTTGCACCTCACTTTCAGGGGCACTGGATCCAGGGAAAAAATGGAGGAGGTTAGGCAGTCCGGAAGGCCCAGCTTCATCTCCATGATTCTGCATAGGATTACCTCCAAACAACTGACTCAGTTCATATGAGGGATAGGTATTCCCACAGTCACTTTCCCTCAGAAGTGGATTGACAGTCACTATCATTCGAGGCCTGCCAGAGAGAGGCTCTGAATCTTTAACAGCTGAAGCAGATGGACTCCATCTCCTTCTTGCAGCAGCATGAGCCACTGGCCCAGGGAAGCAATTTCTGATGGTTCAGCCTCAACGATAATTTGGCTGATAGGCAGCAAGTGGTTATGGTGCATGGTCTTGACAGCTTTGGAGTTATTCTCTCAAGCACTCTTGTACACTGGTAGATCATCCAATTTTCCATCTACAGTACTACATGGGGAAGATGGTGCCACTTATCAGCAATTTTGTGTTTGCCATGCAGTCCCAAATTGAGTAACAACACACCGGTCTCCGGCCGTAGCTCTTGAGCCTTTACGTTTTGTCATGCCTCTCTTTGTTGGCTAGGTTTTTCTTGGTGCCATTGTCTGGGCCAGTTGATACACATGGTTCAATTGAGCTTTCAATTTCTGTACATACTGCAGGTAGTTTTCGGCTCGGACCCCATCTGGAGAGACCCCAAAGCAGACATCAGCTGGCAGTCAGGCCTCCCTCCTAACATGAGACGGTAGGGGAGAACCCAGAAGCGCCACTTTGGTGCAATTGTACGTGTACTAAGGTGCTAATCTGCTGGCTCCACTTATGCTTGTCTCTTTGAATGGAGGGTGCCCAGCATGTCTAGAAGGGTACAGTTAAAAGCGTTTGTTGAGGGTCCCCTGTGGGTGACAGGGGTGGTTCTCGACTTGTGCACCCTCCACAGAGAGCATTTCTTTGACTAGCCTACTTTCAAAGTCTCTGCCTTGGTCAGAGTGGATCTGCTGGGGGCACCATAGTGGACAAGAATTTTCCACTAGCATCTTGGCCATGGTAGAGGCCTTTTGATCTTTACTTGGAAAGCTTGTGCATACCGTGTGAAATGATCAGCAACCACCAACACATTGCCAATATTCCTTTGGTCAGGTTCTAAGCACAAAAATCTATGCAGACCAGTTCCATGGGGTGCTGGTAGTGATATTGACAAGGGGCAGCCCTCTGAGACAGGGCTTCTTGGAGGCAAACAACCACAGGTCTTTACATGGTACTCAACATCAGCCCCCATCTTGGGCCAGTAGAATCGAGATTGTACCAGGTCGAGAGTCCTGTCAATACCGAGGTGCCCCATGTGATTGTGGAGGGACCTCAATACCAAGTGTTTAAAGGCCATGCACAGGACCAATTGTTGCTTGTCTACTTGACCACTACAATCCACTGTCTCTCTGTATAACAACTGATTATGCAGCTTCAGCCTGGGGCCTTCTTTAAACAACAGGGCAGTTCGCAAGTCAGAACGTAACTTAGACACATCTTTCCCGCACGGGGCATCAAGTGCTGGTTGAATCATAGGATCTTTGGATTGAGCCCACTGAATACTGTCATTGTCGAACTGAGGTAGTGCACTAATATCAAGAGCAGAGAAATGGCAATAGGTACGGTATGCAGGTATCAGGAAGGCCCAAGCAATCTACTAGGCAGTCCAGTGTCCGCAGACATCTGTTCATCTCTGTCAAACTTTTGGCACAGTGCTCGGATGTCAGGTTCAGACAGCCTGACCCAATTACTCTGGAAGCTGGCCTTCATGATAGGGCATCAGCATCAATATGGTTCAGTCCCGTCTGTATTCAACAGCATAATCATAGGTTGATAGCAGGAAGCCACCAGTGCCCAGTGGCGTCCAACTTAGCCAAAGTCTGTACATAGGTTAATGGGTTATTGTAAGTCTTCACCAATATCTTTGCCCCATAGAGGTACTCCATGAAACTGGTCAACTATGGCCCATTTTAGGGCAAGGAACACCAGCTTGTGCACAGGATAGTTTCGCTTTGACAGGGTCAAGCTCTTACTGGCTAAAGCTACCGGTTTCAAACCATCCTCATGGTCTTGATACATCACAGCTCCTAGGCCCTGCAGTCTAGCATCCATATGGCACATAGGGCTTGGTAGAGTCAGCATAGGCAAGGATGGGGTGTGGGTGAGCTGGTATATGACTTCGTGAGAAGGCTGCTTCACATTCGGGTGTCCAGCAGGACCCAAACAGTTCACCTGTTCAGAAGTACACTTTCGGTTCTTTGACAACCCCTTTTTGTATTTACGGTTGGTAGGGGGTAACCCTGGGTAAGATTCAGAAGCGACAAATCACCTTTGAATAATCTTTAAAGAACCTGCAGTAGTAGCAGCAGAAGCCCAGAAAATGTTGTAGTTCTTTCAAGTTATGGGACTGGGGCCAAGTAGTCAGCGATTCAACCTTACTGGGATGGGTCTCTATCTCTTCCACAGATAACATATGCCCCACACACTTCACGGATGTTTGAAAAATGGCACTTGTCAATGGGCAGCTTGTGGCCAATTCTTCCAATCAGTCTAGGACTTTAAACAGTCTGGTCTCATGCTCCTCTCACTGCGTCGCGTCCGAACATGATGACATCATCTAGGTACACTAGACATTCCAGCAAGTTCATATTCCCACCGCACATTCCATCAGTTGCTTAAAGGTGGCCGGAGTGCCCGAAATCCCTGTGACATTCTCAGGAATTGAGAACCCTAAAGGACAGATGAAGACTGTTTTCTCATGGTCCTCTGGGGCTATTGGAATCTGGTAATATGCACTGTGAAGATCCAATACGAAACCATTTGTTCCCATTCAGGCAATCCAGGGCATATTGTATACGGGCATGGTGTATTGATCTGGGACGGTCTGCTGGTTTAGGGTTTGATAATCAACACACATCCTCATGGACCCATTCTTTTCACACAACCACAATGGGAGCGTATGGGCTCCTTGATTCTAGTAGAATGCCAACAGCGAGCATTTCCTGCAGGTGACTCCTAACATCATCTATGTCTGCTGGGCCGAGGCGTCAGGATCTCTCTTGAAATAGTTGGTCATCGGCAGGCATATGTGATGCTCTGCACCCTGAACACACCCCACGCCCCATTCCTCCAACGAAACACTTGATCTCTCTGGATGAGTTTTTGCAATTCTAGCCTTCCATTCAGCTGACAAAGGGGAATCACCAGTCAAATAAGTCTGGGGTCACCTCACCTTGTTGCCCAAGGGCTTGTGCTGGGTGTACTGCAGTGTCTGTGCAGTGCAGTGTAGCTAGGTGTACCTCTGTTTACCCGGACCTCCCGATCTGACACATTTCAAATCTGACCATCACTCATCATGCATAGGCATGGGCACGGCAGGCAAGATGCTGGGTTTAATCAATAATCCTCTGGCAACTTTCCATCACTTGGTGCATCCAACATTAATATTTTGTTCTTTACATCTTTCCGAGGTGGACCTCCCTGTGAATGATACACTGGGCATTGGGTGCCAGTACAGGAGAATCAGGATCCTTCTTCCACACGATCCCCACAGGCTCATCCTGTTCTACTCTCGGTTTCTGTTGCAGGTCATAGACCCTTTGATTAGAGCTGTAATTCATAGAGCCCGTCCAGTCCGTTGCCCTTGCTTCTCATGGCAAAGTTGTGCTAGTCTCCCAAACATATGGGCGTTTGTCTCACTAGCAGGGGAACCCCATCATACAGTCCAGTGGGGGGACACACTAAGGCAAGTGTCTCAACCTGTTCATCTACTCCGCCGGAGGTAGGGAAGGACAGCCAGATCCGAATATACCCCAGTATGGATAAGTCTTCTCATTCAACCCACACATGTAAACCTTCCAAGGGTTGTAGGGGCACATCAGGCAGATGTTTCTGGTACCAGTCTTGGAATACTATAGTTACTTGAGATCCACTGTCAAGCACGGCCTGGGTGGACACACCATTCACCATCATTGTAGTTTCCATTGAAGGGCCCACCACCTTGGACCTCTCTGGCGACACAGCCTTGATGTCAACTTGGCAGTGGCCTTTGAGGAATAACTTTTCTGAGCAGCCCCACCTTGCAGCTGGTTGTTGTTCTGTTGAATCAAGGCAAGTAGCCTAATAGTAACCTTTCTCAAGTTCTCCAGTGAACGACAGGTGAATTGCTGCTGTCCTCCCTGTGGTGGTAATAAAAGATGGGTTCTCTAGAGTCTCTAAGTGGTGGCAGCCATCTCCTTCTTGGGTACATCGGGGCACCCTGGGCCCTTCCTTGACTTGTGACTTGTGTTCTGGTCCTCTGGACTTCCACAGAGGTTAGTGGTTTGTGTAGCTCATAGTAGGTCTCCCACCAGGGCTCTCAATTCTCATACTTCTTCCAGTAGGGTACTCTCAGTCTGGGTTTCTGAGGAGATGACATGTACCTCCACCCCACTAGGTTGGGCCTTGCTCTTTGACTCAGGAGGTGCCTGATAGAGGTTAGTATCTCTGTCGCCGGCGCTTGTTAACTGACTCTCAACTCCATCAATTCTTTAATTAGTCCTCTCATCTGCTGCACCTCAGTCTCGCCACTTCTCTCAGGGGTCTGGCAGGTACGGGCAACCCCAGCATAGTGCTCTCATCCCTATTCATCATTCTCTGCTTAACGAATCTCTTTCGTGGAGGTGATAATACTTAGAGGGTTAGTCTTCCTATCTTGCAACTTAAGTTTTGCATCATCACACTAGACTACCTGGCTGACTTGAGAATATTGTCCAACCTGACCGATTCAGTTCACTAGCAGGCACCCTCCTTTCCTGTGAGTCCTCTGCAGAGCCCTCTCAATTCTGGTAACCAACATAGACAACTTCTTATTCTTCCATTGCTTAGCTGATTTAAATTTCCACAGTAAATCGTCCCCTGACTCAGTACTATCAAAACCCATTCCAATGCAGAGGGGTATTCACCACAGTAGCCTCCAGGCTACTGACTCATAGAAGTGAATGGCCTCCAGTGCAGGGCCCCTCAAACTTTCCATGAGCCTTTTCATTTCTCCCTCAGAGCACTGCCACTCCTGGACCAGGGGGTACCATAGTCCATCCACGCTTCCAGGTCATCCTCCCTCTGGGTACTGGGATGGTGCCCGCAAAGTATAAATCTACGGTAAGAGTCTAGATGCACAAAGGGAATTACTATGTGGGAGGTGACCACAGGAGACCCTAGGGAGGTAGGAGATGCTATTGGGGACTGCAATAGTGTGGGTTCTTCGGAGAGGTCTAGCATCCTTACTAACTCTTGTGCTGATCGCTGCTCAGATACTAGCAATTTAAGCAGCTTATCCTTGAACCCTCTATACTGGGAGACCCTCCTGGAGTGGCTGGATCACTGTGCAGATGGATGACACTCCACCCCTCTGGGACCCCTCTAACAGAATGACAGGAGGTACTTTCTCTAGGTCTATAGGAAAACTGCAGGACAGTAGGACCACCATGGTCTGGTCAAACAGGTCCAAATCCCTCCCTTCCCTTCACTTCAACCATCCCTAAACACTTAACGTGCTCCACAGCCTCTACCAATAACAGCATTAGTGGTCCCTAATGGGACATCCATTAACAGGAGGGCCTGTCGAGGTCTACCCCTCAATCCTCACTCCACCCCATCACTTGCTGTACTAACAGTTTATGGGGTGTGATCTTGAGCTTAGGCATAGCAAGCTCCTCCATTTTGTCACCAGTTCTAAATGTAATGGGGTAATTCCCATCTCTGGCCACTAGAGGATGCTAATCCCAGCGGTGCCTCCAAGATGTAACCCCTAGGTGGCACTACCCCAAGAGCTACTACCCCTGCCTGCTTGGTTAGTGGCAGGTTAAGGGCCTAGGTACTGAAACAGGTGCCTCCACCCGGAGGTCAGGGATGTTGGTGGTCAAGCTAATCTGGGTACAGCCCTCCAGGACACTGTAACCCCACTCTTTCCCTGCTAGTGGCTGGAACAATATACAGTAATCACTTTTGCAATGACCCTTATTCATCATGCAATTATCCACACTGTTTGCACTTACCACCAGGGCTGGTTCCACCAGTTCGACCCTGGAGACCCACTGTACAACAAGGTTAAGCACAGCAAACAACAACAGTACAGTGCTTTTGGTACAAACTGGAACCACAGTCAGGTTAAATGCAAAAGAGTTAGATCTGATTTATTCAGGAGTTGAACAAGGGAGGGCGTAATCAGGTTGACTGGCTTAAAGGCTAAATCAATTGGACAGTCATGCATGCACTTCAGAGTCCCTACACAGTCATACACTGGGCACCCAGGTAGGAAAAGATGGGCAAGCCAGGAACGTTGTCTGGTAGGCTGGTGTCACAGCTGGTTGGGGCCCTGTGATGTAAGAAAGCAACATGCACAACACACACTATTTGTAATCCGGAGCCGGAGGGCTCAGTTCATGAAAAGAAAAGACAAGGCAATCAGATGACAACACTTTAGATTTAGCTGTTGTTGCAGGGAGCTACCCTGATGTTTACTCACTATACCCAATACAGGACACAGGCAGGATGAAATTGAGACTGCAAGTTGATGAGCTGGAATGCCAGGAGAAGCAGGGTCCACACGAATCACTGAGGCATTGTTCCTGTTCAAAGCATTGAGCAGGAGGCTGATCCCGAGGCAGTCTCTCATCGATGACGTTCTTTGTGTAGCGGGTAATCTGGCTGGGCCAGTGTGACAAGGCCCAGGCCAAGTGGAAATGAATGCGATTCAGTCCAGGGGCCTGGATACAGCCTCCAGCAAGCAGAACACAGTTCAGAACACAGTGGGAACCAAATTAGACCCACTTGCAGCACGCAGCACATTTATAGTAAGGGAATACCACTGTATCATGCGATTGCAGTCCGTCCGCAATTACAGAGTATCTGTGCCCAACCGGATTCCAGCAATGTTTGAGGTCCTGACAGGCTGATCATATTCAGAAAATCTTCGTCTTCTTCAGGTTTTGAGCCTGGTCACAGTTCAGTGGCTTTTATCTGTCTCACAATTTGGATCCAGTCCGATAAAGTCACAGGTTCCCTCTCAGGGACAGCAGGCAGGCATGCAGGCCAAACTCAAGCCTTCCACAGTTCTCCTGCATGAAACTACGCAGGACTGCTGCTCAACTATCTTGAGCTGTTGACTCATTCACTTCCCAACTCAGACTGACTGTAGCTGCAAGCAGCCTGGGACTTCCCAGGATCCAAAAGGTTTGGTTGGCTGATCTGTCTGTCAGTCAGTTCAAGGGCTCCTCCAGGTCCGTTTGGGTGCCAAAGTTCCAAAACTACAATTCCTACAGAATTTTGCTCCCACAAGACCCCCAGGACAGGCTCCATTTTAGAGTCCCCAGAGGCACTGATTGACCCATTCTGTCAGTCCAGGACCAAGATGGTGGTGATAAACAAAACTGTCCATGCTGCAAAGAAGGCAGGTTAGACAAACTACAATATTGTTACCATTCTAATAGATAATCAGCAAATAAGTACATCTTCTCATAGAGCTCCCTCTGTACAAATAGCGATGGCAGAACGGAGCAATTATCTAGCAGCCCAGGTGGGACTCGAATATAGAAACACTCAGCCCCTCCCAGATTAATTATAACTGCAATATAGGCAGCAAGAGACAATACACAGAGGCTATACAGGCACTCACATGTAATAATTTTAACTGCCAAAACGAGGACATCAGCCTGGCATTGGGCATTTAGGCACACCCAAGGAAGATTCTTTTGGAACCCCCATTTGTAGGGGTTACATATTATTTTCTCCTCCATGCTGTCCACCTGGGATATACTCTGTAATCAGGCAGGATGTACCCACAGATCAGACAGGGATATACCCCACTTGTAATCAGACAGGGATGTACCCTCACATCAGACAAGGATATACCCTACTTTGTAATCAGACAGTGAATGGGGATATACTCTGCTCAGACTCTAAGATCCATCACTTAGATAGCAGGAAGGTTTTTACCAGTCATTCCCAGCCCCTGACATGGTGACCCAACTCCATTCCTGAACCTGGTCCATCAGGATGGCCACCCAACCAACAAATGTTGACAGTGCTATGTTGGTCTCCAGTGGGTTGGGGATCCTGCAAGGAGACCAGCATGGTGCTTTATAAAATGTTCTGTGAGGCCCCTTGGGCTCACTTATTTTTTGTATTGTTTCTTTACTCCCTTCACTGGTCCTTAGATCTCTCCAGCACTTATGACTTCTTAGCTGCTGTCCCACTCTGTCTGAGACTCCCACCATCCTATCTCTGGCAGGCACATATCACCAATCCCGCCTGGTGACAGATTTCCTGGCTCTGAGCTCCCAAGGTAAGGTCTGCCAACTCCACCGCACGCTATCTTATAGGGTCAAAGTTGCTGCCAGGGGATGGAGGGATGGAGATGAATAGGGCATGTCCGATGTTGAGTGTGGCTGGGTTCTGGTGAGCAGGCCTTCGCCTACCCAGGTGCCAGGTGTTTTCTGCTTTTCTTTGTTTCCCAGGAGTTCGGACGCAATGATGCCCAGCGCAAGAGCAGGCGCACTCCTGCTCCTGCCCACAGGATGTGCCTAGATTCACATACCCCATACTGGTGGTGTCCACAGCTCATGATCCCTGACCACTGCCAGAGGCCGCTGTGCTGTGGAAGACAGTGCCTCCCCTGCCAGGAGAGGAGAGCAGTCCCACGGATGCTCGATCCTCTCCTGCCCCAATCCAACCCTCAGTGGCCCAAGGTCATTCCCAAACTCAGGTTGCTGACATGCCATGAGGTGTGGCATCCAGCGCCTCAACCCTCGGTGCCACCAGACTAGCCCACCATTGGGCTCACCTTAAAGGGAAATGAAAGGATGTAAAAACAGCCATAAAAGCAGGCAGCCTTTTTTATTTGTGTGATAATTACAAGCAAGAAAGGGTAACAAACTCATGACAACAGTTAAAACAAGCCCTATTGGCCAAACAATGAGGTTAATATTGTAGTATTAGTGGAAAATATTTCACAGCTTGATATTGAAAATGTTATATATTTTTGGCTTGGTGTAAACTGCAACTACTGAGTGAGTGGCCTCTATACGCTATGACACCTAATCAGATTTTCTTTACTATAATCCCAAAATAAGGAGGATTTACAAACATGGCTTGTCTTATTTACACTAGTGTCTGGCTTCTTCAGTTACTGTGTCTCGGCTCATCAACTCAAGTTCAGGTAACCTTTTGTATGTTGCTTGACCCTGTGACTTTGACTGCAGCTAGTCATTGTTATATTATTAGTGCCAAAATGCCTTCACTCCTTATTCCTACTTCTACTTATTTTTCTTCCTTTATTTTTAATTCCTACCATTTACTACTTTCCCACCTTAGGTTAGCCCACCATGAGGGACATAACCAGATTGGGGTAATACATGTTGAGGTAAATGCTTGGGTAGATAGAATAGCAAAGGAGGCTGGCTATAAGAGCTGACCACTTTTGAGGTCTGTCATGCAGTCCTGACCCGCCATCATGCCAAACTCCTTAATGGCCAGAAAGACAATGACATCGTGGAGCCAACCCCCACCTGAAGACCCCTCATATAAAGATAGCCACCTCTGTAACCTTCAAAGTCATCTGCAACAGCCTGCCCCAGGATCAACGCCTCCACCTGGGTTGGAACCATATCTGAAGGGACACCTCCTGTGGTCCAAGACAACTGGATCCGAAGGACATAAAAAGATCACTCTATTAACATGAAGGAGGTTTAATAGAATAAGCACATGTAGGCACAGGGGCTTATATAGTTCAGTGGATAACACGTCAACCGTTCTGGACAATTGGTGGTGGTTGGCTAAAAGCAAATACATCCAGACCTATGTATATAATTGCATTCCTTGTATCTGCATAAATCCATGTAGAACACAAAGGGAGAAATCCAGATGCATGTTCCTACCTCTGGAATTCAGGACAGAGTATTGTGACATTTTGGTGTTGGTCCGCCACTAAAGACCCCTTACACCGCCCACCGGCACAGCAGTAGCACAACCGCCACAACGCCGTCAACCTGGGTTTGGGAATGAGCCTGGGGAGATGGAGGGTCGGATGGGGAGAAGGCTTGAGCGCCTGTAGGACTGCTTGCCTTCTTCGGGAGGAAGGGAACTTGGCTGGTGCGTGACTGACTTCTGGTGGAAGCAGAGTCTCAGCAAGCCCAGAGCAGAGAAAGAGGGGTTGGGACGTGGTGGACGTCGGTGGTGACACCTTGATGTCAGGTGCACACCATGCTCACAGAACAGGGGAAAATGCCTTCCATCTCTGGGGAGAGAGACCACCGAAAAGACCTTGATGTGCTTCCCGCCTGCCTGGTCATTCTGATGCCCGATGAGACAAGAAAATTTGGGGTGTATGGGCCCCACCTCATCCCTGCCCGGGGAAAGAACTGCAGCTCCATGTTGGGAATGGGATGGATCGGGTAAGGTGGGAAGCAGGGTGGCTCCAGGGTGGTCCCAAGGAAGCGGAGCTGGAGGATTGTAGGAGAGATAAATAGAAAGTAAAAATATATAAAATAAAAACCTCTTATCTTGTCTGTGGTCTGCCAGACCCTTCAGTTGCTGCTGGTGAGGACCCATGCTGGACCATTCGAATAACTGGATGGATGCATAAAATAAAGAATACTGGTTCATTCTGTACAACAGATGTTCTCTTCATGAGGACAAGCCCCAGACTAACTGATTTCTCTGACTGACGAGCATTACATGGCACTGCCAGGCAGTGCAACAATTGCTACTTGCAGGTTTTAAGTGCTCTTAAGGGCGGCAGCTAACATTAAGCCCCATGTTTATGTGTGCTTCACATCACCGCCAGGACAGTGAATGTGAACACCACTCAACAAGCAATAAAACTATAATGGTTTGTAAGAAATATTTAAAGCAAAACATTTTCATGCATTTCAAGGGATTACATTTAAAACAAAACAGTGCTCCACTGCAGGGAGGGTGGAGGAAAGAATCTGGACTACCCTGGGGACCAGTCAGAGTAGCACCAGAGAGAGGAGAACACCATAGCACTGGAAACTTGGTCATGCCACAAGCGCTAAAGTGTGGGGAAGAAAAAGGAAGAGAGGAAGGGTAGCAGCAGGAGGATACCCAGAATGCAGGACCATACTTTAATGACAGTTGCATAACAGTAATTTTTACATGAACACAAGAAATGCCACAGACAGTAGACAAATGAGTCCCAAACCACGCTGAGTCCGTTCACAAAAGTTCAAGACCTCTGTCAACTTTTCCAGTCAGTGGTAATGGCGGTATGTGGATTTCACCAGTTCCTGACAGGACGGGGTCAGGTCATTAAAGCGACCCAGGAGTTCTGCGAACTGTCAAATCTGCATCACTTGACTCTGTACGTCCAGGATCCGTTGGTGAACTTCTTCCTTAAGATCTTCTCGATCTAGTACACTGGTGTATGTACAGGACAGTCCTGAGAAGAAGAAGATTGAGAAGAAGAGGAAGTCCCAGACAAATCATCTGGCAAAACGGAATCTGGCTGGAGAGTGACAAGAATAGGAAGATCTGTAGAATGGATATACTATGGTATCCTCAAACTCAGTATCCTGAGTCTCGGGATACCGACCCCACTGGCCCGAAATCCATCCTCGCGAATCAATTGATGCCCAAAATACGATTTCGGCATCTGATTGAAAACCAAAGCAAATAGGAGGTTAGTCTTCTGAACTCTATGGGGGCTCCAACCTCCACACCTCCGTGATTATAATAACTAACTCCGAGGGGAGCGGACCTCGGAGTTATAAAAAATTAGTTACTGGGATGAGCAGTAAAATTTATATCGTCATCAGCGAATAGAACCCACACCTCCACAGCATGCCGGCTGTGCCACTAGTAGTGTATTCCTCAACACCACGGGCAGCTCAGCCAGCCTCCCTATTTCTCCACAATTTCAATCACACAGACAGGTTAAGGTAGCAACCCATCACATCCACTACCTTACCCCTATAGACATCCATTGGTTTCTCAATGCTGGGATGCTCACTGTCCGGATACTGAACCTGTCGGGCAGTACTGCCCGGAGCCTCGCATACCATAAGGGTACCGTGGGGAACTGGTTGCAAGTTGTCTGAAGAGATCTCAGTTTCAGAGGATGGCAGACTCAAGTGCAGCTTCATTGTTGGGTGGACTGGGGTCGTCTGGAAGGTTGTTACTCAGGTACCCATGTTTCAGTCGGTTGATGTGGACTTTGTTGTTTACCAGCTTTCCATCAGACTTATGTGTAGATGAACGTGCATAGGAAGAAGCTTTTCTACAATGTAGAAGGGACCAGTCCAGGGCAAAGCAGTTTCTTGGTGGCGCCTGAAAAAGACAGGTCGGCATGGGCACACAATGTCCCCAACAGAGAATGAAGGCTCATGCTACTTGGCTGCTGACATTTCCTGCATTGCAGATTTTCTCTGGGTCAATGTGGTGATTGCAACACGTCTGGCAAGGTCAAGCTGTTCCAGCATAGGCATAATGAAGGAAGAAGCTGACTTAGGAGCTTCTGGCAGCGAGAGAACCCTGTCCAGAGGAGTTCGTGGGTGATGTCCATGGACTAAGAAGAATGGTGTACTCTGTACTGTCAACACAAGGGCTGGTATTGTAGGTAAATTGCACAAAGGGAAAAAAACGGTCCCAAATGTTGTGAGTCTTATCCAGGTATTTGGAGAGTGTGTTGAGAATGGTAGACATCATTCTTTCACTCTGTCTGTTGCATTGTGGATGGTAACTTGTTGTGTGTGTCTTTTATGTCAGAAGTTTGCATGTTTCTTGGACAATGGTTTAAAGGTAGTTAGTGCCTCTGTCTGAATGCAGGTACAATGGGGTACCGTGACGACAAATTACTGTGTTGAGGAAGGCACTTGCCACTGTGGCAGCTTTAATGTCTTTAGGAGATTAATTCCAAATATTTTGTTAGGCAGTCCAAAAACAAGAATGTATTTGTTACATTGCGAGTCAAAGCATGTAGGTAAAGGCCCAAGAATGTCTGTGCTGACTGTTTGGAATGGTTCAGTGGCTACAGGCATTGGAATGATGTGTGCCTTTGTTGGTTTGGCAGGAGGCTTTCTTTGGGAGCAGGGCTGGCAGGATTTTACAGATTGGACAATGTCCTTGCTCATGTGAGGCCAGAAGAAGTGAAGTTTTGTCTTTTGAGAGTTCTGTGTATTCTCCTATGACCTCCGGAAAGTGGAGAGGCATGAGTGGAGAGAACAACTTGAATGATTAGAGAGGCTTGCACAACTAGCTGTACATGAGTTCTATCCATGCGATGACCCTTGCCTTCATTAGTCCAAATGTGAAAAGCACCATTCATTGAGGAAGCATTGCAAAGCAAAGAAAGGTACATCCTGGCGATGCTTCTTTTGTTAGTGTAAGGTTCCAGACTCTAAGTATGTGATTATGTCTGTGAATTGAGGGTTTGTTCTTTGCTGTGTTTTGACAGTTGCCAGGGACAGATCAGAAGTTGAGGAAATGAGAAGCTCTTCGGCTGCTTGCAGTAATTGAGGATTTATGTGTCTTTCTGTAGAAGCAGTTGGTAGCAGCAAAGCAACTTGAGCTGCTGTAGAAGTGTCCACAGGAAGCACATCCGTGGGTGGAAGGGAAAAGCTTGTAAGCAGTATTCTTCATCTGTTGAGGAGGATGCAGAGTGATATCATCTCCGGCTTACAGCAGTGGCATTTGAGTGAACTCGACCTGGTCTGTACTGAATTTCAAAGTTGTAACTTTGTAGCATGGCAATCCATTGGGCAAACATGCTTACTGGCTCCTTCATTTTGAATAACTATCTGAGGGCAGAGTGATCAATGATAGCTGTAAAGGAGGAGTAGCGAAGGTAACAGTCAAATTTCTTTATGGCAAATACCATGGCTAGACATTCTTTTTTGGGATGCTCGAATTCTTCTCAGCTGAGGAAAGAGAACGCCTGGTATAGGAGACAACTCGTTCTGTTCCGTCTTGAATTTGACAGAGCACAGTGCCCACTGCAAAGGAACTAGCATCTGAGTTGAGCTTGAAGGGTTAGTCGAACCTTGGGTAGGCCAATACTGGAGAATAGATCAGGTTTTGTTTCAAGGTTTCAAAAGCCTCTTTGTATTCGGAAGTCCATGTATACTCACATCCTTTTAGTGAGGGTGTACAATGGAGCTGCAATCTTGGCATAGTTGCAAATTAACTTTTGTAGTAGCCAGACAAGCCCAGGAAAGCTTGAAGGTCTTTGAGATTGTTAGGCTCTGGATGGCACGGGTTATAATGTTGCAAGACATTATGCTGCATGGTAAAATTGCACTGCCAATACAGCGTGATTTCTGCCATGAGGCATAAGTCTTTTTTTTGGGGAGGAGGGCTCTGCCCCCCATTACAGAGGGCTGTGCCACCTAAAATACCCCCACTAAAGATTCTCAATCTGGGAGGGTTAACTCGGGAGCGCACAATGTTTAAAAATACATGTTTCTGGGACCGGGAATCAAACCTGGTCCCAGGCGTAGCGCCTGGGTTCCTGCTGCTCCTGCAGAACCCACTCCCAGCAGAGGTGTTATCCTCTGCCTGGGAAAGTGTGAATGGTGCAATACCGCAACAGCAGCATATGCGGCATTGCATTCGCCACAGCCACAGCGCTTGTGCTGGTTTAGTCATAATGTTGTATGCTATTTAGTGTGCAACATTATGACCCGGTAAAGCTCTGGATAGTCTTTGACTGCTGAGAGCTTGTCTCGATCTGGAGATGCCTTGAGAACTAACAACATGTCCCAGGTAATGAATTTGATGTGCAAAACAACACTTCTCTGGGTAAAGCTTGAGATTGGCTTGTCTGAGACATTTGAATACTTCTTTGAGATGTTGGAAGTGCTCTCGCAAAGTTCTGCTGAAGACAATAACATTGTCCAGGTAGACTAGGCAAGATTTCCAAGACAATCCACGTAGTACGGCTTCCATAACGTGTAAAATGTGACTGAACTGTTCCAAGTCCCATAGGCAGACGCTTGAATTGAAAAAGTCCCAAGTGGCAGCATCAGGCTGTGTATGGGTGAGAAGCTGGATTAATGGAGACTTGGTAGCACCCACTCTGAAGGTCTAGAGTGGTGAAGTAAGCAGGACTGGCTACACCAAGACTCTCTAAGGCATCTTCGGTTGTAGGTAAGGATGAGCATCCTAGCCGTGTAGGCATTGAGTTTTTGTAGTCTACCATGAAGTGATACCCTTTGTCCTTCTTTACCACCAGCAGGCAAGATGCACCCTAGGGACTTGTAGACTCTTCAACAATGTCTTCTCCAGCACGCCTTTGATTATGTCTTCAAGGACTTGTTTCTGTTTGTGTCCCACTTTGTAGGCTCACTGACGGATTGGTTTCTGGCTGGGCTGCACTTTGATGGTGTGTTGCAGGATATCACAACATCTGAGCTTGTTATCCAGACCTACAAAGACATCTGGGTAATTCTCCAGGAATTTCAAAAGTTATTGCTTTTCTGTTGGAGATGCTGGAAGTTTTGAAGAGTATAGTCACTGATTGAGGGGTAACTCTGTTGAAGCTGGAGTGGTCGTGATAGTACTGACAGAACTAGGGTTGGTAGAACCAGGCTGAGGTTCTTGCATGAGATGGAGCTGATTCCCTGAAGACAAGCAGACAAACTTTCTGATGTTAGCACCCTTTGAAATGGCCACAGGCTCATCTGTGAAGTTGCAGCATTTTGGAAGACTGCACTGCCATGTGTCATGGATACGGTGTTTCTGGAAGGAGACCTGATTTAATGCAGTGTAGGAGATCCCATGATGATGCCAACAACACCCTGTGGAAGTCATTCACTCGAGTCTTGGCTATCAAAACCATCTCTGACTTAGGAGGCACAGTGAGTGAGTCTATTGCTGCAAGTTGCCTCCGAGGATCTAGTCACAGCTTGTTTGAGGAAAAGTCTAGGATGGCTTTGTGAGCTTTGAAGAAGTCCAAGCCAAGAATGACTGCAGGTTGTAGATCAGGCACTAGGTAAAACTTGACAGTAGCTTGTTGTGAGCCAAAGTTTAGCTTGAGATGGACCACGCCTGTTATAGGTACTGTAGCTGTACTTGCTGTGATAATGTACTTTAGGTTGGCCGAGAGACATTAGGTATGTGATGAATAGCTTGGTTGTTCAGAATACTGTTGTTGAAGACTGAGATTTCTGTTCCAGTGTTGACCAAGGCGTCGTGGACCAATCTCCAATGGTTACAGGGACATAGTTTGCTAGGAGGTAATCGGATGACAGGTACCTTTGCTCCTAGAAGCAAGAGGTGCCTGAGTTTGCAGTTGTAGGGTGCAGTTTGTTTGAATTGCGTGAGTCAGAGAGGTGGTTAGTTGCTGTGTTCCTCTGATTCTGGGAGTAGTTGTGGTTATCTTGCTGATTGTGTGGTGGTTGGCGCCTTTGATTCTCTTGATTTCTGTTGTGGTACTTCAGCTTTCGGGCAGACAGCAGCAGTGTGTCCTCTGAATCCACACCATTGAGAAAAAAAATTTTTGTAGACAAAAGTACAATTATTTGTCAGCAAAGTTCATCAAATGACGTCTTAATAAACAATTCCCACTCAATTCAGTGTTGTCTGTTATTTAAATAAAGGTTTTGTTGCAAAAATCAGCTATTTGTTGCAGTGTCATTCATTTCAATAGGTTTGCCATTGATTTCTATGGAGTGAGGTCATTTAGTGCCCTTCACAAGATGGCTGTCAAACTTTGACAACAGTTCCTGTATTATGTGACTGTAGCAAGATGGCCAACAGCAGTGGGTTAAGGGTCACTTCCTTTCTAGTTAGTTTGTAAACAAAGATGGCTGCTGCTTGCTAAGAGGCTAGTGTGCTGCTTCCACAATGCCCAAAATGGCGATTCCCATGGCTGCTGTCTTTCTTCCGCAACTGAAAATGGCAGGCTTTTACTTTGGTGAGTGACAGAATGGGGATTTTTCTGCATTTATTTGACTGCTTTTTTGTTTTATTTTGTTACTAGTTTATGCTTCTCCTGTGACACGGCACTACTTCTGGAAGGAGCCCCAGCCCCTCCCTGGCATCCACCATCCAGTGCTGACCCATACCCTCTGATTGTTTCAACCCGAGGGTTCCCCAACCTCACCAAAGACCGGAGCCAGTGTGGCTTACATAGAAACACAGAAGTTGACGGCCAGATAAAGACCGCAAGGCCCATCCAGTCTGCCCATTTCTTTTACTACCTTATAAATGTGCCATCAACCTTTGCTCTGTCAATGGCCTATCTATTCATACTCATCTGTATTGCTCCTTATGCCTATCCCATGTCTGTTTGAAGCCCTGCACTGCATTCATATCCACTACTTCCTGAGGTAGGCCATTCCATGCATCCACCACCCTTTCTGTGGAAAAAGAAGTTCCTCACATTACCCCTTAATCGGCCTCCCTCTAATCTCATGCTGTATCCTCTTGTCCTGCTATTTTTCTTATATTGAAACATGTTAGACTCTTTCACCTTGTTAATGCCTTTAAGGTGTTTGAATGTTTCGATCATACCACCCTCTCTCCCTCCTTTGCTCTAGGGTATACATATTGAGCGCTGTTAATCTGTCCTCATATGTTTTCTGATGTAGTTCCCTGCACCATTTTGTTGCCCTTCTCTGGACTGCCTCAATTTGGTTGATGTCCTTGTAAAGGTGTGGCCTGCAGTAATGCATGCAGTACTCAGATGGGGCCTAACCAGTGTCTTGTAAAGCGGGTTATCACCTCCCTCTTCCGACTTGTGATACCCCTACTAATACACCCCAACATCCCCTAGCCTTACCTACTGCTTTAGTGGCTAGCAAGGAGCGGAGCCTGTGAGGCGCCTCCATCATCCTCCATGGCACCATTTTTCCTTTAGTTTTCCCCTTTACAGGAGGTGAGGCATGCAATGACGCCCACGGAGAGAGTAGCACACATCCGCTTGCGCCTCCAAGTGTCTGCCCCATCTCCTCCCTTGCAGCATCAGCGCACTGTCCCCCAGCTCCACTAGGGGCCAGTCAAATGCCAACCACTGGCAACCCCTTAATAGATAAGGAGAGCAGGCCATCAGATGCTTGATCCTTCTCCTCCCTTGCCGACACCCGGAGCCTGTGCTCATTCCCGAACATGGAGTCGCTGGCATGGCGTGAGGTAAGGCGTCCAGCACCTCAGCCCTCAGCACCACCGGGCCAACTTATTTGACTGCTTTCTTCATTTATTGTGTTGCCTTTCATTTTATTTGTTTGTTTTGTAGATCTCCCAGCTGTCTCTCCATTCTGTTTATTTTCTCCCCAGATCCCCAGGTTTAATTATGTAGTGTTGCTTTTCCCAGTGATACAGCTGCTGTGCTTCCAGTTTTTTTTGTTTTTTATTTTGCTCCACTAGTGTTTTGCTCATTTTGTTCTCTGCACTTGTATTTATTGCATGTGCTGTTGTCTGGTTCCTTGTTTCGAGCATGGACTGGATCCTCCATTTTGACTGTCCTAAGGGATTTATTTGTATTTGTTTTGTTGTATGGCCCCGTTTGTGTAGCATGGCCAAGCAGAGGAGTGCTGGGCGAGGCTCTGAGCCACAGCTGAGGAGGGCAGAGTGGAGCCGTGGTGCACAGGAGTGGCAAAAGGCAGGAGGGCATGCCGGGAGCTGAGGCTCTGTTTTGTGTATTGATTTCTGTGTGGCCTGTTTTGTTTGAGCATGGGGATCACTCTTGCTGCAGATGGGAAAGCCCTTTTTTTTTTGCTCCCAATTATTTATTAGTTGATGTGGTGGCTCTGTGACTTGTTTGCTCCCAGTGGGCGTGGCTGAGTGAGGAGATGTGTGCAGTAGTCAGGGCGTATCGCCCTGTTTTTGGAGTTGTGTTGGGGAAGCAGAGCTAAGCCACATAGAGGAGCAAGCTTGAGGGCATTCTGGTAGTTCCGTGTGGCCACAGGAGCAAGCTGGCTGTTTGAGGGAAGCAGGAGCAGTGGGAGCCTAACTGTGGCTGTGCAGCTTGTAGCAGTTCTAAGAGTGGAGGCTGACAGTATACAGCAGCAGAGCTGTCTCGGGGTGGGGAAGATGCAGTAGGGCCACTGAAGAAATGATGTAGTAGGCTTGGAGCAGTACGTTTACTTTTATTTATTTATTTACTTATTTTTGCAGTTATTGTGGAGCAGTTGACTGAGGCGGCGTTTGTTGTAAGAGGCAGGAGGTTCGTGAGGTAAGCGGTCCCTCAGGCATCCAGAAGCCTCTTTAACTAGAGCAGGGAGAGGCTTTGGGTTGGAGATTTGCAGCTGAGAGGCACAGAGGAGGCTGAATGGTAAAACTGAACACTATGAAGATGGCTCTGCCACAAGGCCTGTGGAGCACAGGGTTGGCACAATTAACTTGAAATTTCAGTCGTGAAGGCGCTTGCCAGCAGGGTGGCACAGTTTTACTGTTAGTAATCTTTGTACAGTAGGAAGGTCGCAGGCTGCTGTACAAGACAGGACACAGTTCATCTTTTCTCCTGTAGTCAGGGCTGTAGTTCAGTCAGCATTCAGACAATTCAAGCATACTGGGGTGATGATTTAGGGTACCAGCGACTTAGATAAGCAAGATAGGGTCTGGACAGTAGAAGGGCTGCATTCTCCACCATGTTTGGCATTTTGGTATTGGTCCACCACTAAAAGATCCCTTACCTTCTCTGTGGTCTGCCAGACCCTTCAGTTGCTGCTGATGAGGACCCCATGCTGGACCATTCAATAACTGGATGGACGCATAAAATAAAGAATACTGGTTTATTCTGTACAGCAGAAGTTCTCTTCATGAGGACAAGCCCCAGACTAATTGCCTCTGACTGACAGGCATTACATGGCACTGCCAGGCAGTGCAACAATTGCTACTTGTAGGTTCTAAGTGCTCTTGAAGGGGTGGCAGCTAACATTAAGCCCCATGTTTAATGTATAGGCCACAGTATATGTGACTTCATAGGACTATTACCAACAGTTAAGGGAGGATTTAATCATGCTTTTACTGTGGAATGCCAATTTTCTGGATATCTCTTCTTTTCTCTAAAGACAATAAAGCCACTACTAGCATTAACCATTTTTAAAGACACTTATCCCAGACAACGGAGTACCCTGCATTATTGAAACAGAAAGATGTGGACATTTTACAGTTCCTTCAGCAATTAACTCCTCCTTCAAGACATTGAAACTACATGTGAGATTGGACTTTTACTACCAACCACATTATATGGACAGACATTTCCCTAAATGGACTCCAAAAGTGGGAGAGCTGGTGTCATGGAACACCCACTCTTGGAAGAAAGAGTATTTTCAACCAAGATACCATCCAACCAAAATCCATCGAAAACATTTTAAATTGAAAGACAGCAGTAATATTATACAAAAGACTTGAAAAGGTTTTTCTATTATGGAACTGAAACCAGTGCCAAAATGTTAGAAGTTTTTATCTTTTTATTTTTGCAATTGAAATTTGGTTGGTAACTTATAATTTGTGTGGTTAAAGTTCCCTATATTCAATTTGTACTGAAAATGAGACACACCTCCATAGGCAATGACACTGATTATCGAGACTGCTTTCGTATAACCAGTGTTACCTGAAATTTAGCTAAAATTTGGAAATCAGAACACCTTATTGTGTCCATTCCTCTTTATGGCCCATGGCCCAATAGTAAAGGGATAGTATATGATCAGCTACCTTATCTGTTATAGTGGGCAAATATTTTATTATATATAGATGTTGCATAATATTATAATATATTATTGTTATATTACATATACCATAGTGTGGATATGTTTTTATAATAATTCTAATTATGGCATAATACTTAATTGTGATCCTTATGGTGAGTACAGTGATTTATTATAATACTTAAGTATATACTATATTTTGCACCCAGACTAAAGGCTAATAAAGAAACAATTTTATTTTAAACAAAGTGCAATTGCTAAGTGCAAACAGATCTTGCTCACAAACCATTATGGTAGCAGGTATACAGAGATCCTGGAAATACAAAATCACACATACCCTCACAATGCAAAGCATCATTGGCTGTATATGCAAATCACCACAGAATGTTATGCTGCTTCAACTTTAAGCAAAATGCATGGTGCCGAAGGCCTCTCTCACAGTCTGCAAAGGGTGCCAACAGAAGACACATACAGTATGCATGTTTCATCCTACCAGGACTCATCAGTGTGCCTCGTCTGTGTGACACCCCAGTGAAATGAACCATCTACCCTAAGGTGGTCTATCTGTTACATTAGAGAATCCATAAACAAAAAATAAGCTAAAAGACAAAGAACCTCAACATTGTGGGGTATGTGTGATTTTGTATTTCTTTGAAACTTGGCTTCCCTGCCAGTGCCCTTTAGGGGTAACCATTCCCTCAGTGCTTGTGCGCTGAAGTTCTTGTCTTTTAGCTTGTTTTTGTTTTATTGGGTTCTTGTGCAGTGAGTACTATCAGAGTAGCCCCTGCAACAATCCAATAAATGTTTGTGTCAGCTGATTTGCTCCTTAAGTTTGGGTTAAAGTTAACAAGTGGTCCACCACTTGCTTGTTCTTGTTCACTCATTGCTGCTAAAGTACTAACACTTCACCAGACCAGAAGAAACTGTAGACACTGTTTTAATCACCTGATCTTCTCCTTCTTCGCAGACACATACACACAATCAGTGTGCAAAGTGTGTTTATATTACCTTTTTTTTATTCGCTTCAGTTCAGCACCACAGTGCTGCCTCCAGACCAAGGCTGAGGCCAGCTAGTCCAAATATTTATTTTTTTGCCCCTGTGTGACACTGTGACAACCACACACAACCCCTGGCTGACTGAGCAGTCTAATGAGTTCAGTGTCTCTTAGTTTTTTTTTTTTTAGTCCCTCACAACCCCAAGAAGAAAGAATCAAGTTACTGTCTTTGTCCTTATTATAACACATACTTACAGTGAATAACTGTAGTCTTCAGACAGACTCACTTATCACTCAGTTCCCCCAAAATCTCTAAATAATTTCACTTTTTATGCCCCTTGCCTTAAACACCCTGGCTGTTACACTGTAAATATCCCTGCTTTTTTAATTGGGCTATGAATGATGTGATGTCTTGGCAAGCCAGGATGGGAAGTGGGAACTGTGTGTTGTTCACCAGGTGACGGTCTCTTGAGCTTACACTACTTGGCTTGGCCGGGGTTGCTGGAATGTTGAGATAAGGCAAAGAGCCAAGAAGAGGTTTTCTTTTGTTCTACCAATCAGTTACAAAGCTGTTTCCTTTTGTGCCCCTGAAATTTCCTGGACCAGATCCCAAAAGTTTATCCTGACCTTTAATGAACTGCTTATGTCCCTGCCTGGCTAAGCACTAGTCAGCATACACAGTCTAATCTGTTGGTGTGTGACCCCTCTCTGATATTTTATGGTGGCTTGCACCTGCGCACAAGCCAACATCTTGCAGTAGTAGCAGATTTCAGTGTGGGCAAATGCAGGGCACACTTTAGTAGGTGCGTCCTCTTTCCCCAATAAGCCAGCATGCAGGCTCACACAAGAAATATGTGAAGTGGTCAAAACTTAGTAAAAAGTGCCACTGCAATGAGAGACAAGTCCATCATGCAGCGGCACAATAACATGCCTCGATGTGCCTTTCCTGGTGAAGTATTTCAATAACGTGGTGGCAGTGGCTGCCACCACCTGCCTGCCACACAATGCCTACAAAGCTGACTTCAGGGTGCCCAATCCCTGTCAGCATGCTAAATAAACCCCTCAAGATTGTGTGGCACACTGGGAGCCCACCCAGTGTGGCCAACATCACCCCAAAGTCATGGGCACACTGAGCCCACCCCAGTGTGCACAACAGTTTTTCATACACCTGTAAAAAGAAAACTGGCACGGTGTTCATTTTGTTTTAAAATTACCTGAAAGAGAAAATGGTCCCTCACGTGGGGTCCCCTCCCCCCAACGCACAGCCACCCTTTGCGCACCCCACCTCCCCACCCCCTCACCCCGCACTTACCTCGGGCCTGGCACCACTATCTTTAGTGGACCAGGAAGATGTCTGAACTCTTCAAAGCCATCCGTGTATTGAAGAAATGCCGTTAAGCTGTGTAATGGCATAAATGTGTTTTTTTTTTTTTGACTTAGGTGGATATCTCGCCATTTTTGGAATTTTGCCTCCAAATTTTCAACATGGGTGCTTGGGATCCCACCTCATGAACACATGCACTGTCACCTTGTTACTCGGCCCGAAAGGTCATTTCACGGTCACTGCACAAAATCCCTTTTGGGACCGATTAACAAAATGACAATGCCACTGTTCATAGGTGGGGGACCAAAAACTATCTTGCAAATTTGGTGGAAAAAATCCCCAAAATGACCGTATTTACGGCGTATGCTAGCAATTTCAATGCACGCCGTAACTTTGACAATTTTAATATTACTCAGATTTTCAACATTGCCCTTTTTTACACCTCCTTATGAACAATACAGCTGTCATTTTCACACTCTGCCTGAAATGTGTTTTCGTGCATGTGGCACACAATGGCACGGTCACTAAAGCGAAATCGATGTTCAACACATTAACAAAATCACAGTGACATTGTTCATGAGTGGAGGTCCTAAAATGCCTATGTTGAAAATTTGGTAAAAAATACTCAAAATAATTATGCTATGGTGTGCATTGCACAGTTTCTATACGCCGTGAGTCACCAATTTTTCATATTTTCACTCCAGAGTTTCACCATTGTCATTTTGTTCACCTCTTATGAACAGTACAGCTTTAATTTTTCACATCCTGCCCGAAATGTGTTTTCGCACGCATCACACAATGGCGTGGTCACTGTGGGAAATCAATGTTTGGGCCAGATTAACAAAATCACAGTGACACTGTTCATGACTGGAGTTCCCAAATGCCTATGTTGAAAATTTGGTTAAACAAATCCCTAAATAATTGTGTTACAGGTGTGCATTACGCAGTTTCTACTCACGCGTGATGTCACATTTTCATATTTTCACTCCAGATTTTCAACAATGCCATTTCTTTACATCTCCTCATGAACAGTGCAGCTGTCATTTTTCAGATCCTGCCCGAAATGTGTTTTCACACCTGTGGCTTCAAAATGCACAGTCTCTGTACAAAACCACCTTTCGCAAACAAACTCATAGTGCCACTCTTCATGAGGTGGGGTCACAAATGGCCCATGTTGAAAATTTGGAGTGAAAATACCAACAAATGCCCTGGGCATTAGAGTTTCTAACTGTAATGCCCCACCCTGTACAGACTGACAGGCATCAGGGGTGTGACTTGGCATTGTCAGCTGTAATGCTCATGCCATTTCACCCCCACCCTGCAGCCAGTGACAGGCATTAAGGTGTGCCTTGGACTCTTGACCCCAATGTTCACCCCATTCTCCTACACTGCACCATGTCAGTATATTTCCTTATGGAATGGGGTGAGCGTAGGCCTGAAGACACCAAAGACACATTGTATCACTGTCGGTCTTTCTGGGTAGAGTGAGGAGAAATAGCATATGCGTTATGGCCAATGACCCAAAGGCACACCCCAATCCTGTCACTCTCTGCATGGTGGGGCTGGGTCGGCATCAGTTCACTACTTCACTGCCAATCTAACTCCTGCACTAGCAGCACTACCAATGTCAGTGCCAGCAAGCCAACATTTGGCTTTGACGAATGCTTGTCTACACTATTACACAGTCAGAAAAACAGGTTGTTCAACTAAAACTAATGTTTTTATTTTGACCGCTGGCTCTGGTCCTGACCCTGCTTGAGGCTGCAGCAAGCTAAGTAACTTTTAACGCAGAAACAAGTAGAAGCACACAGATGACAAATCTCAAGATTAAATGTAACTTGGGTGGTGGCTGGGGAACTGAACTTGTTGCCTTATTGAACAACAACAAACTAAATTCAGCACAGCAGAAATTCCAGAAAAGGAACTTAAGGGTATTTATTTATTTTACATAGTCCGCCCTCCACACCCAATCAATCTTTTATTTATTTTTATTTTAGTCTTTGGTAACCGGCAAGGCCCATTAGGCACAAGTGCCTGTTTTCAGGGCTGACCTGGGAGCACTGGGCAGTTAAGTGACTTGCTCAGAGTCACACACTATACAAATGGAGGTTGTGAGAATCAAACCAAGGTCTGGTTTCTTGGATGTACCACACTCATTCACAGCTCGTTACTCTAACCTCTAGGCTATACTGCCAGCCCAGTCTACACCCTGACGCCTGTAAAAGTCCTGACCCTGCTTCAGTGCAGCAGGCTATAAAAGTACACTGTCTGTCACACACTGTGATCAGAAAAAGTCCAACAACTTATGTTGGTTGTTTTATTTATTTTTGCCTACTGGCTCTGGCCCCTGAAAATCAGTGTAAAAGACTAAGAAAGACCCACTCTTGCTGGCCTGGCAGGCGGTGGCCTGACACTGCCTGGCAGGCTGGCACCTGGCTGAGACTACTAACTTTAACACAGAAGAATCAAGTCTATACTGTAGAAGTACAGTCTACAGATCACAAGTTAAAACCAAGAGATTAAAATGTAACTCTGGGGAGGGAACTTGTTGTTGGTGTTACTTCAGAGAATTCAGAAGGAAGGAACGTGAGGTTATTTATTTTTAATTACTACTCATTCACTTCAGTCAAATAACTTTCTTCTTGAACACAAATAATCTTAGATTTAGGCAAGGCAACCAAGTAAAATAAACATGTTCCTTTTGGACTTTTCTTTTCAAATTTAATTTTATTCAACTCAGTCTCAGTCTCAAATTGCAGTCTGGCACAGCCGCGTGGCAGGCACTCTGACTCCTCAAAGAAGAACACTACTAGACACAGTAATACTTTACTGTAATCAGAAAGTAAGGAAGAAAATCCTTATCAAAGTGGGACCTGCCTGGGCTAGGCCTCCTGGCCCAATGGTCCAGACGCGTGCAAAACTAGGCTTTAACAACTGCCTGACTGACTGACTGACTGACTGACTCTCTATCTGATTAGAGCAGCATGCCTCAGCCTTCCTCCTGTCTTTTTTTTGTTTGCCTTTTGTCTCTCTCTACTCTCTCTCTCTCTCTGCATTATTTAGCTCAAGTTAACGTTGAGATCCTTCAAAGACAAGTCAAAAACAAGAAATGTATGCAGCGAGCAAGCTGTTGCGTGCATGCTGCTGTTTCTCACTCTCAGACTCTCGCTGGTCTGTCTGCATCTGACAGTATCACATGCAACAACAATGTTCATCTACCACCTGACCAGTCTGTGGATGACACATTAGGCACATCATGTGGCTGATCGCCACTGGCAAACATGCACGCTGCAGCCCTACCCTAGGCTGCAGCTCCGTAGCGTCAGGACCACCTTTCACCTTCACTCTCCCGGCCTCGCCACAGCAGTGAGCTCAGCTGCTTCTGCTGCCAGATCTGATCGGATGTGGATTGCCAAATGCCAGGCTGACACACACTTCAAGTTCTGACTCACACATACAGTGATCCTCCTTCCTATCCACACTAGAGATGAGAGTCTGTCTGTCACTGTCAGACAATCACTGAGTGACAAGTTAAAACCATCAACTTTCTTTCATCTTCTCCTCCCTCCTGGAGTCCTTCCTTGCTCCCGACCCTCCCGAGTAGTAGTCCTGACTCCTGATGACCCTCATCACCCCTCTCCTCCCTGCCCTGACTCCTCTCCTCCCTCCCGGGCGGTGTCCTGTCCCTGGCTCCCAGTCGAAGCCCTGCCCCAGCGGCGGCTACCCACAGTCCCATCCCAGCAGACACAGTGGAGCGACGAGTGAGGGCTGCATGCTGCCACTGCCCCCCAACCCAGCCAGCCAGCCAGGCCACTGTGACTGAGCTGAAGTGAGGACAGACAGCCCAATTGATCTGATCCTCCCACCCGATTCCCCATCGATCGCCGATTGAACTGGAGTGGAGGTAGTCTGGTCTCACGACTTGGCGCTGCTGCCTGCCTGGTTTGGGAGTCAGTCGGATGGAGATTGAGGGGACTGATCATGGAGATAGAAGACAAGAGTCAGAGGAGCAGAGAGATGACAGCAGACCGACCAGTCCATCCAGACAGGAGAGGAGAAGGAGGACGGGACCGGACGAGCGACGAGCTGGCCCCACTAGTGACGCTTTGAGCACACACGCAGCAGCAGCATTGCACCAAAGAGCAGGTCATGGTCGGAGCCAGGGTCAGCACTGGCAGGATGGAGTGGACAGGAGGACAGACAGAGACAGGTGGATCTGATCAGAGGCAGAGAGTCATCAGACTCAGGCTCAGCTGGTGTTACTTTAATGATATGTGTCTGTGCAGTGTGTGAGTGTGTATTAATGTTGGTCTCCACCTCTCTCTCTCTCCTGCCACCTGCTGGCCATCTGCTGGCACTGCACTCCACTGCATACTCTGAGAGTCAGTCCACGCATGCCAGAAGCCCAGAAAATGGAATTTCTTTATTTTTATTTATTTTATTTATTTCAGTCTAGGATTACATACCTTGAGCCAAGGCTCTTTCACAAAGGTTCCACATCAGCGCAGTGCAACAGTCATCATTTTAGTTACAAACATAACGGACTGACTTACAGACATGTAATAACCAGTACAAAGACTTGAGCTATGAGCAAGACAAGGGAAGGAGGAGGGTGGGGGTGAGGGTAGAAATCGGGGGAAGGAGGTGCAGCGGGTAAGGGAAATGCAGGAGGTGGGTTAGGGGTGGGGCAGGAGTGGAGATGCGTGGGAGGGTGGGTGAGGCAGGAGACAGTGCAGCCAGGGGCCTTGTTGAGGGAATATGACAGGTAAGGTGGGTGCAAAAGACTGATTGTAAGTGCTGGGTGCTGGGGCAGCTGGAACGGTGGAAATGTTAAGATGGGCAATCGCAGGATACAAGCAGTCTGAGGCACAGCTTGGACTTCAGAGAGGCCAGATGTTGGAGCAGTCGCTATGTTGCTGCCAAGAGAGTTGAGCCAGTTGGATGCTCGATAGGCAAAATGATCTTTGTCCTTGGGTCGTATGTGGGATAGTAGTAGATGGAATTGGATCCTTGGGTTGAGGGTTGTGGTTCTGTTGATGTTGAGTATTGATGGGGGTTTTGGGTGGATTCCCGGTGAGTTCCTTTATGTTCTTCCAGAATTCCACCATTGCCCCAGGAGTTTGTGAGAGCATGCTTATAGTAGGCGGACTTCATTTGCCGGATGGTTTTGGTGCAGTCATGTACGCTTGTAATTTTGATGTCGTTTGCCTTCCAGAGTTTCTGGCCAGCTTCCATAGGTGGTCTCTTGTTTTAGCATCCTGAGGAGGTCACATGTGAGCCAAGCATTACTGAGTGATTTGACTTCTGCTTTCTTAATAGGAGCATACGTGTCACAGGCCACAGTGAAGATGTTTATGAAGTGGTCAAGGGCAGTGTTTATGTTGGTTGCAGTAAAGATAGGGACCAGTCTTGATGAAGGAGATGGGATTTGAGTTGATGAAGGTGACCACGCTGTAGAACCCTGCTGGTGATAGTTTTGGCGGTTGTTTGATGAATTTATTTGACCAGGTGCAGCTAACAGGGAGTGGTCGCTGAGAGAGTCAGGGAGGACATTAGCGTTAGATATCCGCGATGGGTGACTGGTAAGGATCCAGTCCAAGAGTGTGCTGGTGCTGGTCCTGTAATTTTCCTTGTTGGTAAGTCAACCATTTGTGTGAGGTTCATCGCAGCAATGGTATCCCTGTGTGCACCCAGCATCGGCGCAGGCCAGTTGATGTTGAAGTTGCTTAGAGGATGGATTCAGTGTCCGTGGGAGTGACTTTACAAAGTCAAGAACAGCTGTTAGACCAGTTCCTGTTCTTTGGGAGGGATGTAGATGGTGGCAACAGTGAGGGTTTTGTTTTGGGCTCTGAGGAGGATTCTCACTGGCAGCATCTGAGCAGTTGTGGGTTGGAGTGAGGTAATGATGTGGTGCCCTGTATGGAGTCTTTAGGTAGAGAGCGAGCCCCACCTCTTTTGGAGAGTGATCCAGCCTAAAGACATTGTAGCCAGGAAGGCTGATTGCATGGTCCAGTACTGATGGTGTGAGCCAGGTTTCAACAACTGCCAGGATGTCAGGGTAGTGTTGGCTGGTGAAGGCCTGTAGGGCATCCATTTTAGGAAGGAGGCTGCAGATGTTGATTGATATGAATGAGAGGGCAACTGAAGGCTTGCTCAGATAAGTGGCTTTAGAGCAGAAAGGGCCAGGGTTTGGTGCATGTTGCTTGACAGCATCAGGAGGAGGAGGACTAGCTTCAAGGAGCTGTGGCATATTTCTTTAAGGGAATGCTTTCACCTGCTAGCATCTCAGGAAATTGCTGTGCATCGACGATAGTGGGTGAGGTAAGTGGACAGGGGACCAGAGGAGGGCTAGGACCAGTGTGGGTGTACAGTTTCATGGCAGGATGGACCCTGGGCAAGGGGCAGGATCAGTGTGCAGCGTGCCTATGTGGAGGAAGGATGTAGGAATGTGGAAGCTGTGGGGAGGGGAAGCAGGCTTTTGGGGCATGCAGTAGGGGAGAAAGACAGGAAAAAGAAATAGAATAGGGGTAGAGAACGGTGGAGGTGCATGATTAAGTTAGGATTGGAGGTAGGTGTAGGGAGGGGTTAAGACAGGCTGGCAGGGCTAGGAGAAGGGGTGGAAGAGCAGTAGCTGGATCGGTGGGAAGTGAGGATACAGCCAGGAAGTGGGAGGTGGCAACTAAAAGATGGGAGGGAGTCCCAAAACAGGTACCCAATGGAGCACAAGTGGGGGGAGCTACCAGGGGACATGGAGGAAGGTCTATAAAGTTAAGGTTGGGGGGGGCGGCATAAAATTTTGGCCATTTGCCATAGATAAATGAATGGGCACAGCAGCTCTGAACAGAACAAAGTTTTAGCTGGCTCAAGAGCCAATCCCTGAGCAGGAGACAAGAGAGCGCCCAATCAGGGTGCGGTACAGATACAGGGGCCAATGGCGTGGCTCTCCAGCAGTCCTGTGGTTCAGGGAAGTCTTACCCAGTTTGAGAGGATCTCAAGGGCGGGAAGGAAGGTACTGTATATAGCAAGTGAAGCAACTGTGTCTCAGAGGGTAGACTTTTTTTAAATGAAAGAACAAGAATCTCTCACTGGCAGGTCTGTATAACTGCCAATGGAAAACTACTACTTAAAAAAACAAAAACTTCTATTAGACACCTGAAATGTGCTTAGTTCAATCTAAATCTATTTGTAAAAGCGCCAGGAGGCAAAAGCAGGGGAAAGTCCTGGCCAATCAGAGCGGGTTGCTGGAAGTGCCTGTGTTCTGATTGGCTGCGCTGTTGCCGCAATCTTCTAAGGAGCTGCAGGCGGGCGCCCTGGTCCCGGCTCATGGCTGGCTGGGTGCCGCCGGACTGGGAGCTTTTTGAAGCAGCCCCGTCCAAGGGCAGGCAGCTGGAGAGAAGAAAAATAGCAGGGTTTAAATAGTATAGAGGTAGGATAGGTTTAGATTGAGCAGTTTGGCAAGACAAAGGAAAGTTAGACATTTCGCGCCAAGGCAGAGTGCTTGGATGGGGGGTGCAGGAGCAAGGAAACAGAAGAGCTGTAAGCACTTTAAAACAGTAGTCGAAATTACAATCCATCTAATACAGTTGAAAAACTTCTATTAGACACTTGAAATGTGCTTAGATCTATCTAAAATCTATTTGTAAAAGCGCCAGGTGGCAAAAAGCAAGGGAAAAGTCCTGGCCAATCAGAGTGGGTTTGCTGGAAGCACCTGTGTTCCAATTTGCTGCGCTGTCGCCATACCTTCAAGAGTTGCAGGCGTCCTGGTCTCAGCCAGTGGCTGGCTGGGTGCGGGCGACTGTGGGAGCTGAGGCAGCCCCATTCAAGGGCAGGCAGCTGGAGAAAAGGAAAAAATAGCAGGTTTAAATAGCATGAGGTAGGATAGGTTCAGATTGAGCAGTTTAGCAAGACAAAGGAGAGTCAGACTTTTCGCGCCGAGGCAGAGTGCTTGGACGGGGGTGCAGGAGCAAGGAAACAGAAGAGCTGTAAGCACTTTACAACAGTAGTAGAAATTGCAATCCAGCTAATACAGTTGAAAACTTCTATTAGACACTTGAAATGTGCTTAGTTCTATCTAAAATCTATTTGTAAAAGCACCAGGTGGCAAAAGCAAGGGAAGTCTTGGCCAATCAGAGCAGGTTTGCTGGAAGCACCTGTGTTCTGATTGGCCGCGCTTTGCCATAGCTTTCCAAGGAACTGCAGGCAGGCGCCCTGGTCTTGGTCGGTGGCTGGCTGGGTGCCGGCCGACCGTGGAGAAGTTGAAGCAGCCCCATTCAAGGGCAGGCAGCTGGAAAGAAGAAAAATAGCAGGGTTTAAATAGCATAGAGGTAGGATAGGTTTAAATTGAGCAGTTTGGCAAGACAAAGGAGAGTTAGACTTTTCGCGCCAAGGCAGAGTTCTTGGATGGGGGGATGCAGGAAGGAAACAGAAGAGCTGTAAGCTACATTTAAAACAGTAGAAATTACAATCCAGCTAATGCAGTTGAAAACTTCTATTAGACACTTGAAATGTGCTTAGTTCTATCTAAAATCTATTTCTAAAAGTGTCAGGTGGCAAAAGCAGGGAAAGTCCCAGCCAATCAGAGCGGGTTTATTGGAAGCACCTGTGTTCTGATTGGCTGCGCTGTCACCTGCACCTTCCAAGGAGCTGCAAGCGGGTGTCCTGGTCTCGGTCGGTGGCCGGCTGGATGCCGGCTGACCGTGGGGGAGCTGAAACAACCCTGCTCAAGGGCAGGCACTTGGAGAGAAGAAAAATAGCAGGGTTTAAATAGCATAGAGGTAGGATAGGTTTAGATTGAGCAGTTTACCAAGACAAAGGAGCGTTAGACTTTCAGCGCCAAGGCAGAGTGCTTGGGTGGGGGGTGCAGGATCTAGGAAACAGAAGAGCTGTAAGCACTTTAAAACAGTAGTAGAAATTACAATCCAGCTAATACAGTTGAAAACTTCTATTAGACACCTGAAATGTGCTTAGTTCAATCTAAAATCTATTTGTAAAAAGCGCCAGAAGGCAAAAACAGGGGAAGTCCTGGCCAATCAGAGCAGGTTTGCTGGAAGCGCCTGTGTTCTGATTGGCCGCGCTTGTTGCCGCTCTTCTAAGGAGCTGCAGGCGGTGTCCTGGTTCCGGCCGGTGGCTGGCTGTGCCGGCCGATCGGGGAGCTAAGCAGCCCTGCTAAGGGCAGGCAGCTGGAGAGAAGAAAAATAGCAGGGTTTAAATAGCATGAGGTAGGATAGGTTTAGATTGAGCAGTTTGGCAAGACAAAGGAAAGTTAGACATTTCGACGCCAAGGCAGAGTGCTTGGATGGGGGGTGCAGGAGCAAGGAAACAGAAGAGCAAGCACTTTAAAACAGTAGTCTAAATTACAATCCATCTAATACAGTTGAAAAACTTCTATTAGACACTTGAAATGTGCTTAGATCTATCTAAAATCTATTTGTAAAAAGCCAGTTGGCAAAAAAAGGGAAAAGTCTTGGCCAATCAGAGCAGGTTTGCTGGAAGCACCTGTGTTCGATTGGCCGCGCTATTATAGCTTCCAAGGAGCTGCAGGCAGGCGCCTTGGTCTTGGTCAGTGGCTGGCTGGGTGCCGCCGACCGTGGAGAAGCTGAAGCAGCCCCCATCTGGCGCAGGCAGCTGGAGAGAAGAAAATAGCAGGGTTTAAATAGTATAGAGGTAGAATAGGTTTAAATTGAGCAGTTTGGCAAGACAAAGGAGAGTTAGACTTTTCAGCGCCAAGGCAGAGTGCTTGGATGGGGGTGGTGCAGGAGCAAGGAAACAGAAGAGCTGTAAGCACTTTAAAACAGTAGTAGAAATTACAATCCGCTAATGCAGTTGAAAACTTCTATTAGACATTGAAATGTGCTTAGTTCTATCTAAAATCTATTTCTAAAAGTGTCAGGTGGCAAAAGCAGGGAAAAGTCCCAGCCAATCAGAGCGGGTTTATTGGAAGCGCCTGTGTTCTGATTGGCTGCGCTGTCACCGTACTCTTCCAAGGAGCTGCAGGCGGGTGTCCTGGTCTCAGCCAGTGGCTGGCTGGGTGCCGCCGACCGTGGGGGGAGCTGAAGCAGCCCTGCTCAAGGGCAGGCAGCTGGAGAGAAGAAGAAATAGCAGGGTTTAAATAGCATAGAGGTAGGATAGGTTTAGATTGAGCAGTTTGCAAGACAAAGGAAAGTTAGACATTTCCGCCAAGGCAGAGTGCTTGGATGGGGGGTAGGAGCAAGGAAACAGAAGAGCTGTAAGCACTTTAAAACAGTAGTCGTCAAATTACAATCCAGCTAATACAGTTGAAAACTTCTATTAGACACTTGAAATGTGCTTAGATCTATCTAAAATCTATTTGTAAAAGCGCCAGGTGGCAAAAAGCAAGGGAAAAGTCCTGGCCAATCAGAGCGGGTTTGCTGGAAGCACCGTGTTCCAATTTCTGCTGCACTGTCGCCATACTCTTCCAAGGAGCTGCAGGCGGGCCCTGGTCTCAGCCAGTGGCTGGCTGGGTGCCGGATGACTGTGGGGAGCTGAAGCAGCCCCATTCAAGGGCAGGCAGCTGGAGAAGGAAAAATAGCAGGGATTTAAATAGCATAGAGGTAGGATAGGTTCAGATTGAGCAGTTTAGCAAGACAAAGGAGAGTCAGACTTTTCGCGCCACGAGGCAGAGTGCTTGGACGGGTGCAGGAGCAAGGAAACAGAAGAGCTGTAAGCACTTTAAAACAGTAGTAGAAATTGCAATCCAGCTAATATAGTTGAAAAACTTCTATTAGACACTTGAAATGTGCTTAGATCTATCTAAAATCTATTTGTAAAAGCACCAGGTAGCAAAAGCAAGGGAAAGTCTCTGGCCAATCAGAGCAGGTTTGCTGGAAGCACCTGTGTTCTGATTGGCTGCACTGTCGCCATAGCTTCCAAGGAACTGCAGGCGGGCGTCCTGGTCTCAGCCAGTGGCTGGCTGGGTGCCGCGACTGTGGGGAAGCTGAAGCAACCCTATTCAAGGGCAGGCAGCTGGAGAGAAGGAAAAATAGCAGGGTTTAAATAGCATAGAGGTAGGATAGGTTTAGATTGAGCAGTTTAGCAAGACAAAGGAGAGTCAGACTTTTCGCGCCAGAGGCAGAGTGCTTGGATGGGGGTGCAGGAGCAAGGAAACAGAAGAGCTGTAAGCACCTTTACAACAGTAGTAGAAATTGCAATCCAGCTAATGCAGTTGAAAACTTTATTAGACACTTGAAATCTGCTTAGTTCTATCTAAAATCTATTTGTAAAAAGCACCAGGTGGCAAAGAGGGAGAAGTCCTGGCAATCAGAGCAGGTTTATTGGAAGCACCTGTGTTCTGATTGGCTGCGCTGTCACCGTAGCTTCCAAGGAGCTGCAGGAGGCGTCCTGGTCTGGTCGGTGGCTGGCTGGGTGCCGCCGACCGTGGGAGAAGCTGAAACAGCCTCATTCAAGGGCAGGCAGCTGGAGAGAAGAAAATAGCAGGGTTTAAATAGCATAGAGGTAGGATAGGTTTAAATTGAGCAGTTTGGCAAGACAAAGGAGAGTTAGATTTTTCGCCAAGGCAGAGTGCTTGGATGGGGTGATGGATCAAGGAAACAGAAGAGCTGTAAGCACTTAAAACAGTAGTAGAAATTACAATCCAGCTAATGCAGTTGAAAACTTCATTAGACACCTGAAATGTGCTTAGTTCTATCTAAAATCTATTTGTAAAAGCGTCAGGAGGCAAAAGCAGGGGAAAGTCCCAGCCAATCAGAGCGGGTTTGCTGGAAGCGCCTGTGTTCTGATTGGCTGCGCTTGCCGCATCTTCTAAGGAGCTGCAAGCGGGGTCCTGGTCTCGGTCGGTGGTCGGCTTGATGCCGGCTGACCGTGGGGAACTGAAACAACCCCTTCTCAAGGGCAGGCAGCTGGAGAGAAGAAAAATAGCAGGGTTTAAATAGTATAGAGGTAGGATAGGTTTAGATTGAGCAGTTTACCAAGACAAACGAAAGTTAGACTTTTCAGCGCCAAGGCAGAGTGCTTGGATGGGGGTGCAGGATCTAGGAAACAGAAGAGCTGTAAGCACTTTTAAAACAGTAGTAGAAATTATAATCCAGCTAATACAGTTGAAAAACTTCTATTAGACACCTGAAATGTGCTTAGTCTAATCTAAAATCTATTTGTAAAAGCGCCAGGAGGTAAAGCAGGAAGTCCTGGCCAATCAGAGCGGGTTTGCTGGAAGCGCCTGTGTTCTGATTGGCTGCGCTTCTGCAGACCTTCCAAGGAGCTGCAGGCAGGCGTCCTGGTCCTGGTCGGTGGCTGGCTGGGTGCGCGCGACCGTGGGGAGCAGGCAGCGCCTGCTCAAGGCAGGCAGCTGGAGAGAAGAAAAATAGCAGGGTTAAATAGCATAGAGGTAGGATAGGTTTAAATTGAGCAGTTTGGCAAGACAAAGACTTTAAGTAGTTAGTTTTAGTTAGACTTTCGCGCCAGGCAGAGTGCTTGGATGGGGATGCAGGAGCAAGGAAACAGAAGAGCTGTAGCACTTTAAAACAGTAGTCGAAATTACAATCCATCTAATGACAGTTGAAAACTTCTATTAGACACTTGAAATGTGCTTAGATCTATCTAAAATCTATTTGTAAAAAGCGTCATGTGGCAAAAGCAAGGGAAAGTCCTGGCTAATCAGAGCAGGTTTGTTGGAAGCGCCTGTGTTCTGATTGGCTGCGCTGTCTGGCAGCTTCCAAGGAGCTGCAAGCCGGTGTCCTGGTCTATGGTCGGTGGTCAGCTGGATGCCGGCTGACCGTGGGAAGCTGAAACAGACCTGCTCAAGGGCAGGCAGCTGGAGAGAAGAAAAAATAGCAGGGTTTAAATAGTATAGGAGGATAGGTTTAAATTGAGCAGTTTGGCAAGACAAAGACTTTTGTTAGTTAGTTTAGTTTCTTCGCCAAGGCAGAGTGCTTGGATGGGGATGCAGGAGCAAGGAAACAGAAGAGCTGTAGCACTTTAAAACAGTAGTCGAAATTACAATCCAGCTTAATGCAGTTGAAAAACTTCTATTAGACACTTGAAATGTGCTTAGTTCTATCTAAAATCTATTTCAAAAGTGTCATGTGGCAAAAGCAAGGGAAAGTCCGCGCCAATCAGAGCGGGTTTACTTGGAAGCACCTGTGTTCCAGATTTGCTGCGCTGTCACCATACCTTCCAAGGAGCTGCAAGCGGTGTCCTGGTTCGGTCAGTGGCTGGCTGGGATGCCGGACTGACCGGGGGAGCTGAAGCAACCCTGCTCAAGGCAGGAGCAGGAGAGAAGAAAAATAGCAGGGTTTAAATAGCATAGAGGTAGGATAGGTTTAGATTGAGCAGTTTGGCAAGACAAAGGAAAGTTAGACATTTCGCGCCAAGGCAGAGTGCTTGGATGGGGTGCAGGAGCAAGGAAACAGAAGAGCTGTAAGCACTTTAAAACAGTAGTCGAAATTACAATCCAGCTAATACAGTTGAAAACTTCTATTAGACACTTGAAATGTGCTTAGATCTATCTAAAATCTATTTGTAAAAGCTCATTGGCAGCAAAAAGCAGGAAAAGTCCTGGCCAATCAGAGCGGGTTTACTGGAAGCACCTGTGTTCTAATTTGCTGAGCTGTCACCATACCTTCCAGGAGCTGCAGGCGGGTGTCCTGGTCTCGGTCGGGTGGCTGGTGATGCCGGGTTGACCGTGGGGGAGCTGGAAACAACCCCATTCAAGGGCAGGCAGCTGGAGAGAAGGAAAAATAGCAGGGTTTAAATAGCATAGAGGTAGGATAGGTTTAAATTGAGCAGTTTGGCAAGACAAAGGAGAGTTAGACTTTTCGGCACCAAGGCAGAGTGCTTGGATGGGGGACAGGAGCAAGGAAACAGAAGAGCTGTAAGCACTTTAAAACAGTAGTAGAAATTACAATCCAGCTAATGCAGTTGAAAACTTCTATTAGACACCTGAAATGTCTTAGTTCTATCTAAAATCTATTTCTAAAAGTGTCAGGTGGCAAAAGCAGGGGAAAAGTCCCAGCCAATCAGAGCGGGTTGTTAATAGCGCCTGTGTTCTGATTGGCTGTGCTGTCACCGTACTTTCCAAGGAGCTGCAAGCGGTGTCCTGGTCTCGGTCGGTGGCTCGGCTGGATGCCGGGCTGACCGTGGGGAGCTAAACAACCCTGCTCAAGGGCAGGCAGCTGGAGAGAAGAAAAATAGCAGGGTTTAAATAGCATAGAGGTAGGATAGGTTTAGATTGAGCAGTTTACCAAGACAAAGGAGAGCGTTAGATTTTCAAGCCAAGGCAGAGTGCTTGGGTGGGGGGTGCAGGATCTAGGAAACAGAAGAGCTGTAAGCACTTTAAAACAGTAGTAGAAATTACAATCCAGCTAATACAGTTGAAAACTTCTATTAGACACCTGAAATGTGCTTAGTTCAATCTAAAATCTATTTGTAAAAAGCGCCAGGAGGTAAAAGCAGGGAAAAGTCCTGGCCAATCAGAGCAGGTTTGCTGGAAGCTCCTGTGTTCTGATTGGCTGCGCTGATGTGCTATTCTTCAAGGAGCTGCAGGCGGGCGTCCTGGTCCCGGTCGGTGGCTTGGCTGGGTGCCGGCCGACCGTGGGGAGCTGAAGCAGCCCGTTCAAGGGCAGGCAGCTGGAGAGAAGAAAAAATAGCAGGTTTAAATAGCATAGAGGTAGGATAGGTTTAGATTGAGCAGTTTGGCAAGACAAAGGAAAGTTAGACATTTCGTCGCCAAGGCAGAGTGCTTGGATGGGGGTGCAGGAGCAAGGAAACAGAAGAGCTGAAGCACTTTAAAACAGTAGTGAAATTACAAACCATCTAATACAGTTGAAAAACTTCTATTAGACACTTGAAATGTGCTTAGATCTATCTAAAATCTATTTGTAAGCTCAGGTGCAAAAGCAAGGGAAAGTCCTGGCCAATCAGAGCAGGTTTGCTGGAAGCACCTGTGTTCTGATTGGCTGCGCTTTTGCCATAGCTTGCAAGGAGCTGCAGGCAGGCGTCCTGGTCTTGGTCAGTGGCTGGCTGGGTGCCGCGCGACCGTGGGAGAAGCTGAAGCAGCCCATTCAAGGGCAGGCAGCTGGAGAGAAGAAAATAGCAGGGTTTAAAATAGCATAGAGGTAGGATAGGTTTAAATTGAGCAGTTTGGCAAGACAAAGACTTTTAGTTAGTTAGTTAGTTTTAGTTAGACTTTTCAGCGCCAAGGCAGAGTGCTTGGATGGGGGGATGCAGGAGCAAGGAAACAGAAGAGCTGTAAGCACTTTAAAACAGTAGTAAAATTACAATCCAGCTAATGCAGTTGAAAAACTTCTATTGAGACACTTGAAATGTGCTAGTTCTATCTAAAATCTATTTCTAAAGTGTCATGTGGCAAAAGCAGGGGAAAAGTCCCAGCCGTGAGCGGGTTTATTGGAAGCGCCTGTGTTCCTGATTAATGCGCTGTCACCGTACCTTCTAAGGAGCCGTAAGCGGTGTCCTGGTCTCGGGTCGGTGGTCGGGCTGATGCTGCTGACCGTGGGGAGCTGAAACAACCCCGCTCAAGGGCAGGCAGCTGAGAGAAAAAAATAGCAGGGTTTAAATAGCATAGAGGTAGGATAGGTTTAGATTGAGCAGTTTGGCAAGACAAAGGAAAGTTAGACATTTCGGCGCCAAGGCAGAGTGCTTGGATGGGGGTGCAGGAGCAAGGAAACAGAAGAGCTGTAAGCACTTTAAAACAGTAGTCGAAATTACAATCCAGCTAATACAGTTGAAAACTTCTATTAGACACTTGAAATGTGCTTAGATCTATCTAAAATCTATTTGTAAAAGCGTCGAGTGGCAAAAGCAAGGGAAAAGTCCTGGCCAATCAGAGCGGGTTTGCTGAAGCACCTGTGTTCCATTTGCTGAGTTGTCACCATACCTTCCAAGGAGCTGCAGGCGGGGTCCTGGTCTCAGCCAGTGGCTGGCTGGGAGCCGGACGACCGTGGGGAGCTGAAGCAGCCCATTCAAGGGCAGGCAGCTGGAGAAAAGGAAAAATAGCAGGGTTTAAATAGCATAGAGGTAGGATAGGTTTAAATTGAGCAGTTTAGAAGACAAAGGAGAGTTAGACTTTTCGGCACCAAGGCAGAGTGCTTGGATGGGGGGATGCAGGAGCAAGGAAACAGAAGAGCTGTAAGCACTTTAAAACAGTAGTAGAAATTACAATCCAGCTAATGCAGTTGAAAACTTCTATTAGACACTTGAAATGTCCTTAGTTCTATCTAAAATCTATTTCTAAAAGTGTCAGGTGGCAAAAGCAGGGAAAGTCCCAGCCAATCAGAGCGGGTTTATTGGAGCGCCTGTGTTCTGATTGGCTGCGCTGTCACCAGACTTCCAAGGAGCTGCAAGCGGGTGTCCTGGTCTCGGTCGTGGCCGGCTGGATGCCGGCTGACCGTGGGGAGCTGAAACAACCCGTTCAAGGGCAGGCAGCTGGAGAGAAGAAAATAGCAGGGTTTAAATAGCATAGAGGTAGGATAGGTTTAGATTGAGCAGTTTACCAAGACAAAGGAGCGTTAGACTTTTCAGGCGCCAAGGCAGAGTGCTTGGGTGGGGGTGCAGGATCTAGGAAACAGAAGAGCTGCAAGCACTTTAAAACAGTAGTAGAAATTACAATCCAGCTAATACAGTTGAAAACTTCTATTAGACACCTGAAATGTGCTTAGTTCAATCTAAAATCTATTTGTAAAAGCGCCAGGAGGCAAAAGCAGGAGAAGTCCTGGCCAATCAGGCGGGTTTGCTGGAAGCACCTGTGTTCTGATTGGCTGTGCTGTTGCCATTACCTTCTAAGGAGCTGCAGGCGGGCGTCCTGGTCCCGGTCGGTGGCTGGCTGGGTGCGGCCGACCGTGGGGAGCTGAAGCAGCCCTGTTCAAGGGCAGGCAGCTGGAGAGAAGAAAAATAGCAGGGTTTAAATAGCATAGAGGTAGGATAGGTTTAGATTGAGCAGTTTGGCAAGACAAAGGAAAGTTAGACATTTGGCACCAAGGCAGAGTGCTTGGATGGGGGTGCAGGAGCAAGGAAACAGAAGAGCTGTAAGCACTTTAAAACAGTAGTCGAAATTACAATCCAGCTAATACAGTTGAAAAACTTCTATTAGACACTTGAAATGTGCTTAGATCTATCTAAAATCTATTTGTAAAAGCGTCAGGTGGCAAAAGCAAGGGAAAAGTCCTGGCCAATCAGGCGGGTTTGCTGGAAGCACCTGTGTTCCAATTTGCTGCGCTGTCGCCATACCTTCCAAGGAGCTGCAGGGGGCGCCCTGGTCTCAGCCAGTGGCTGGCTGGGTGCCGGACGACTGTGGGGAGCTGAAGCAGCCCATTCAAGGGCAGGCAGCTGGAGAAAGGAAAAATAGCAGGGTTTAAATAGCATAGAGGTAGGATAGGTTCAGATTGAGCAGTTTAGCAAGACAAGGAGAGTCAGACTTTTCGGCGCGAGGCAGAGTGCTTGGACAGGGGTGCAGGAGCAAGGAAACAGAAGAGCTGTAAGCACTTTACAACAGTAGTAGAAATTGCAATTCAGCTAATACAGTTGAAAACTTCTATTAGACACTTGAAATGTGTAGTTCTATCTAAAATCTATTTGTAAAAAGCACCAGGTGGCAAAAGCAAGGGAAAAGTCTTGGCTAATTAGAGCAGGTTTGCTGGAAGCACCTGTGTTCTGATTAGCTGCGCTTTGCCATAGCTCAAGGAGCTGCAGGCAGGCGCCCTGGTCTTGGTCAGTGGCTGGCTGGGTGCCGCCGACCGTGAAGAAGCTGAAGCAGCCCCATCCAAGGGCAGGCAGCTGAGAGAAGAAAAATAGCAGGGTTTAAATAGCATAGAGGTAGGATAGGTTTAAATTGAGCAGTTTGGCAAGACAAAGGAGAGTTAGACTTTTCGGCCAAGTCAGAGTGCTTGGATGGGGGGATGCAGGAGCAAGGAAACAGAAGAGCTGTAAGCACTTTAAAACGGTAGTAGAAATTACAATCCAGCTAATGCAGTTGAAAACTTCTATTAGACACTTGAAATGTGCTTAGTTCTATCTAAAATCTATTTCTAAAAGTGTCAGGTGGCAAAAGCAGGGAAAAGTCCCAGCCAATCAGGAGCGGGTTTATTGGAGCGCCTGTGTTCTGATTGGCTGCGCTGTCACCGCATCTTCCAAGGAGCTGCAAGTGGGTGTCCTGGTCTGGGTCGGTGGTCGGCTGGATGCCGGCTGACCGTGGGGGAGCTGGAACAACCCCTGCTCAAGGGCAGGCAGCTGGAGAGAAGAAAAATAGCAGGGTTTAAATAGCATAGAGGTTGGATAGGTTTAGACTGAGCAGTTTACCAAGACAAAGGAGCGTTAGACTTTTAGCGCCAAGGCAGAGTGCTTGGGTGGGGGTGCAGGATCTAGGAAACAGAAGAGCTGTAAGCACTTTACAACAGTAGTAGAAATTACAATCCAGCTAATACAGTTGAAAAACTTCTATTAGACACTTGAAATGTGCTTAGTTCTATCTAAAATCTATTTGTAAAAGCGCCAGGTGGCAAAAGCAGGGGAAAAGCCCTGGCCAATCAGAGGCGGGTTTGCTGGAAGCGCCGTGTTCTGACTGGCTGCGCTATCACCGTACCTTCAGGAGAGCTGCAAGTGGGTGTCCTGGTCTGGTGGGTGGCGGCTGGGTGCCGCGCTGACCGTGGGGAGCTGAAGAGAAACCGCTCAAGGGCAGGCAGCTGGAGAGAAGAAAAATAGCAGGGTTTAAATAGCATAGAGGTAGGATAGGTTTAGATTGAGCAGTTTACCAAGACAAAGGAGCGTTAGACTTTTTAGGCGCTAGGCAGAATGCTTGGATGGGGGATGCAGGAGGAAGGAAACAGAAGAGCTGTAAGCACTTTAAAACAGTAGTCAAATTACAATCCAGGTAATACAGTTGAAAAACGTCTATTAGACACTTGAAATGTGCTTAGTTCTGTCTAAAATCTATTTGTAAAAAGCGCCAGGTGGCAAAAGCAGGAAAAAGTCCTGGCCAATAAGAGTGGGTTTGCTGGAAGCGCCTGTGTTCGATTGCTGCGCTGTCACCGTCCTTCCAAGGAGCTGCAGGCAGGTGTCCTGGTCTTGGTCGGTGGCTGGCTGGGCACTGGCAGACCGGAAGCTGAAGCAGCCCTGCTCAAGGGCAAGCTGCTGGAGAGAAGAAAAAATAGCAGGGTTTAAATAGCATAGAGGTAGGACAGGTTTAGATTGAGCAGTTTGGCAAGACAAAGGATATTTATATTTTAATATCTGCAAAAAAGTGAGGGCCCTAGCCCCTCAGATTTAAAAAGTGGGGCAGCCATGGCCCCGCCCCCGGCTCCAGCCACCGTGGAGCTCCCAGTTCAGGTGGAGCTCTATGACTCCTGTTAGCTGCTGCAGGAAGGGGACCTCCCTCCAGCACAGGGTAAATGGATTTTTTTCTTATTGATGTTATACTATTTCGGGGTGCAACCTTTCTGTGCTACCTTTTGTGGATGGCTTATTTTATGCACTATGAAATATGTCAGTTTTACAGTTATACCAGGAATGTCCTGGGTTTGTATATTATTAACTTTTCAATAAAATGAAAGTTAAAAAAATGATATGCGTGTGCAGCGCAAACACTGCACCCACATTTAAGTGAGGTGTGTTTATGGATGTACTGTCATTCAAACCTTGGCACCACCTAGTACCATTGGTACACCAAATAATGTTTTAGTGAGTGAAATGGGTGAAATAATTTAAATTTGATAAGAAAGAGGAAGAACAATGCGTAGTTCAGGAGGTATAAATGATACAAGACAGCAGATACTATCATCATGGGTATGCAAATCTGTGTGTGTGGTAATCTGATTAGGAAATAACTAAGCTTTTTCTTCTAGTAAAAATAAGATGCAGAGTGTGAATTAGGAGAGCACTGCAGCTGTCTGATCTCGGTCTATGCACTACACTACTTGAGGCAACATGAGGTGCACCGCTGCACTCTCATCTTTAGTTTCAAGAAAGGTGAAATCTGGCAAGAGTAAACCAGTCCTTAACCACAGCCAGCACCTGGGACTCCAGTGTCAGAAGGAAAAGCTACTCCCAAATTACTGACAATTCCTTTTACCACAAAATGAATCTCATAATGATAGGCAGCTACTGTTTCTTCAGCTGCCTGAAAGCAGGTACATTTGAACTTCTTTTATTGTCACAGTTAGCACAAAGAAGTAAATAGAAACATGGAAACTGTTGGCAGATAAGGACTGCTAGGCCCATCCAGTCAGTCTATAGGCCTCTATACATGTATGCATCCACTCACTCTAAGTGGTCAATGGCTTTTCATCACCCCTTCCCACCCAAGGTTTCCTGTGCTTGTCCCCGCATGTTTAAACCTCTCCACTGTGCTTGCCCTACCACCTCTTGTGACAGACTATTCCAAGTGTCCACCACCCTCTCAGTGTAGAAAACTTCCTCACATTACCTCTTAATCTCCCTCCCACTCCAATTTCATATTGTGCCCCTTGTTCTGGTATCTTTCTACATTGGAAAAAATCTCCAACTGCACCTTGTTTATGCCCTTGAGGTACTTAAAAGTTTCTATCATGTCGCCTTTCTCTCCTCTCCTCTCCTCTCCTCTCCTCTCCTCTCCTCTCCTCTCCTCCAGTGAGTACTGTACATATTAAGGTCTCTTATTCTCTCCTCATATGTTTTGTGGTGCAAACCATGCACCATCTTTGTCACCCTTCTCTGGACAGCCTCCACCACGCTTATGTCCTTACGCATGTGTGGTCTCCAGTACTGCACACAGTACTCCAGGTGAGGCCTTACTAGTGTTTCATACAATGGCATCACCACTTCCTGCCTCCTACTAGTAATACCTCTGCCTATGCACCCCAGCATGCCACTGGCCCTCTGCCAGCCTTTGCACACTGCTTTGATACCTTCAGGTCATCAGCTATGATAACCCCTAGGTCCCTGTCCTCTTTGGTGACAGTCAGCACCTCCCCTATCCTGTAGGTCTTCCCAGTGTTCCCCCTACCCAGGTGCATTATCTTGCACTTTTGCATTGAACCTCAGTTGCCCACCTCTGAACATCTTTCAAGCTTTTCCAGGTCCCTCTTTATTATCTGCACCCCTTCTGGAGTATCCACCACGTTGCAGATCTTGGTGTCATCTGCAAATAGGCAGACCTTTCCTTCCAGCCCTTCTACAATGTCAAATGCAGATGAGAAGAAAGAGCAATATGTAGGATCCATAAACTGGACAAGAAGGCAGATACATTCTTATTTCTGTGGTTTCTATAAACACATAAAATCAAATGCCTCAAACCCAGCATAAAGCATTACAGATACACAAATGTGTGTGTGTGTGTTGGTGGGTGGGAGGTAAACTGAATAGAAAATGGCTCAGCTGGTGCCACATTCTGTTCAGTAGCTCAGTGATCTCATTCTTTTGCCAGAGGATGGTGAACCTATGGAACAGCCAACCAGCAGAGACTGTGGATATGAACAAAGTACAGGCCTTCAGGAGAAGCTGGGACAAATTTCTCCTCATCATTGGAATCACAGGCTACCCTGGGTGGGCTGGAATCCATATAAATGAGTACACATTTGTGCAGCATATGTATTCAGTTCTGCAAACAGATTCTCAGTGTTGGTTAGTCCGGAAGATGAGGTAGCAGAGAGGAAGGAAGCTACAGTGAAGGAGCAGAGAGGAGTTACAGGGAAAGGTACACAGCGGGGAGGCAGGGCAGCATACCAAGAAGACACAGTGGCGGGGGGCAGTGAGGTGATGGTGATGCAGTCTTTCCAGAGGGAAGGAAGGAGCAAGGAGACAGGAGGATGGGGAAGTGGCAGGCAGCCCGGAAAGGATAGGGAGAGGAGGAGAGTCTGAATGGGGAGGGCACATTTCAGGGAAGACATAGGAAGTAATAGCAGAGGAAGTGGCAGCATGGTGGACGGAGCAACAAGTGAGTGCAAAGGGAGGTTCCACAGATGGAAAATAGTTCTAGGGTGGAAGTTAGTAGCCAGGTCATATTGCGAGGGGGAGAGGACAGGGCAAAGGCTAGGGTAGGCAAAGGGAGGTGAGACGGGGATGAGAGGGCCTCAAGTTGGGGAGCAGGGGAGGGCGGCAACAAGAGGGTGAGAAGGATAAGCGCCAGAGAGTCATAATTCTAGGGATCTTGTTATACTTAAGGGTATAAGATGGGGAAAAGCAGAAAAAGTAACATCAGGGTAGAATGCATGCCAGGACAGCTTGTAGAGTGGGGCAGCATATGGCAAATATGGTGAAGGTGGGGGGAAGGATATCATCAATGAGAGGTATCATTTAAACTAGGTAGGGAAGGCATTGGGCCGGGATCACCAGGAGAGGGGTCCCATGGACCTCCCCCACCACAGGGATAGATACAACCTTAGGCGAAATTAGGGTTTGGAGTGAAGGGTAAGGAAGCAACAAGGATAGGAGCAGCATGGAGAATGGTTTCACTAAATGCTAGGAGCCTGGGGAACGAGTTGGCAGAGTTGCAGGTATTAATGGCAGAAGGGAGGTGGACATAGCTGCCATTACGGAATGTGGGCAACCAGGTACCATGACTGGGACCTAACCATCCCAGAGTACAAACTATTCTGGAGGGATAGAGATAAAGGGAAGGTGGGGGTTGCCATTTTGTAAGGGAAGGGATCAGATGTAATAGGAGGAAAGGGAGGAGGCAGGTCGGAAGTAATGTGGTTGCAACTACACAGACAGAAAGAGACCAAAATCCATCTGGCGATTGTTTATAGACCTCCGCCCAGAAGGAGGACATTGACAGGGAACTGGGGAGCAGATAAGGAGGCATAGTGGCAAAGGGAGCACAGTGGTGGTGAGGGACTTTAATCTACCAGAGGTGGATTGGAGCATTCCAGCAACCACTTGCGCCAGGAGCAGATCCTCCTGGAAGATTCAGGATGGCTTTACCCAGAGGGTAATGGAGCCAATGAGGGAAGTAGGTCTTGTTTTGTTTATTTATTTTATGTTTATTTTTTATTTTTATTTTATTCATCCTCCCACTCTGTGAGAGAGAGAGGGAGGAGTGAATTATTTGGATATTTGAGAGGGGCAAAAGGCATTTGATAACATGTTTTATTGGATATTAATAAGTACTTAATTTAGTATTGTTATAAGATTAGATTTACCTATCTTACTTGGGGTGGGTTCTTGATTTTAGCTTATTTGGTTTTATTATTTTGCATAGTATTATAATGTGTTGGGAGGTTTAGCGACAGTTGGGCATTAATCCCCACCAGGCTCAGGGAATTATGTCCTTTGAATATCCGCCACTGTCATCTGACACCTATTTTAAGTGTCGTGCTTTGGGCATACTTAGAAAGCGAAAAGAAGAGGGAGAGCTGGGCCTGGTGGGAGACAGGAAAGAGGAGGTGGATTGGAGTTGTGGGTCCAGGAGACACCCTGGGGGCGAAATGAAGTCAGGATAGAGGTTATCCTTGTCTTGCCCCATACCCAAGGGCTCCGACATTAGTAGTCAGGTGCCAAGGTCTTCCCGACAGATCATCCTACCTTGGCGGTGTTATGCAATGCCAGATCTATTAAAATAAGACAGCTGTTATAGCTGATCTTGTTGGAACAACTGATCTGGCTTGCATCACTGAGATCTGGCTGGATGAAAATGCAGGCCCTGTATTGGCCTCGGGAACTCCAGCCAGGTTCTCGGTGATAGACCGTCCAAGTTGAACCATAGGGACGGAGGTGTGGCCATTATCTTTAAGACTGAGCTGGGCCTTATGGATATGCTATTGGGAAGTACCAGATCCTTCGAATATATCCTGGGAGTGGCAGTAGGTTGTGGGATTCTCCTCGTCTACTGTCCACCAAGAGACAGAGGAGAATTCCTGCAGGAGATAGCAGACTTCATCATTGACATGGTATTGAGGTCCCCCAGATGGATAGTTCTGGGGGCTTCAATGCCTGGGTTGATGATGAAGTCTCACATTGGTCAAAATCTCTTCCAGCTGAAGCGATGCTGGGCCTTACACAGGTAGTTACCTCCTCGACCCATGTAGGGGGTCATTCATTGGATCTGATCTGTCTTTTGGGTATGGAGATTGCTGATCTGGGGTGGAACCAGTCAGCTGGTCTGACCATCACACCATAAGGTTCAGCTTCAGGGCCTCCCCTAATAGGTCTGCCCCTACAGAGATGGTTCAGTGCCGCCCTTTAAGGGGGTTAACCCTAGTGATCTATCAGCAGTGCTGGATCTATCAGGCTTGTCGGTGAATGCATGAGTCCAGATGATCTCATACTAACCTATAATAAGGCTGTGGAGATGCTCTGGACAAAGATTGCTTCTGTTATAATTGGCCTTTCACCCTTCGCCCAAGGAACACTTGGTTTGATGGCTCCTTGAAGGAGTTGAGGTGAGTTGGCCAAAGGATGGAGAGAACCTGGCGGAAGTCCAGCCATGATGCTGACAGGCTTGGGTTGATGGCACATTATGATGGCTATCAATCAGAAATCATCTGTAAGAAGGCAGAATTCCTGTCCAGGAGATTTCTGCTGCACAGAATCAACGCTCAGCTTTCCGGACTGTTGACAGATTGTGCAATCCAATCTGTCTCCAGCCAGAGAAGCTTTTCTCAATTGAGATGTGAGGAGTTAGCTCGATTCTTTGCAGATAAGGTTGTCTGCATCAGGTCTGGCATCGGTCTGACCTCTCCTATGAGGGACTGCAGTAGTCGACAGGAAGTAGCATGCACTCGATCTATCTGGTCAGATTTCGCCGGCAAGAATTCACTGACATTGGAAGATCGTCCAAACATTAGCCCAACCAGTTGTAGTTTGGATCCGGGCAGTGCACCCCTTTTTAGTGGGATGTGTAGATGTTATCTGCCCGATCCTTGCTGATATTGTCTGGAAGTCCTTGGAGAGGGGTCTTTCATGACCCCTCAAGGAGGTGGTCATTCGACCACTCCTTAAAACCCTCCTTGGATCCAGACTGTCTAGCCAACTACTGGACTATCTCTAACCTGCCATTTGTTGGTAAGGTTATTGAAAAGCGATTGGTTGCAACTGGATGATCATCTTACAACTTACAATGTCTATGATACTCTCCAGTCTGGTTTTAGGAAGAAGCATACACAGGAGACTGCCCTCGTCCGGGTATTGAATGACCTCCTAATGGCCAGAGATTGAAAACGACGTACCATTCTGGTCCTTCTTGATCTCTCTGCTGCATTTGACACTGTAGAACACGGTGTGCTGCTGGTGTGCCTACGTTTTTGTGGGTTATCTGGTACAGTCTTTAAATGGTTCCATTCATGCCTCACGGGCAGGTTTCAGAGAGTTACCACTGGAATTTATTCCTGTGGTGCCACTCCTGCCCTTGCAGGGTGCCACAGGGTTCCATTTGGCCCCATATCATTTGCAGTGTACATGCTGCCATTGGGAGATATCATCAGGCAATACAGCCTGAGTTTTCACTGCTATGCAGATGATACTCAGCTGTATATATCTTTTCTGCCCAGACAGAATAATGCACTCTTCGTGCTAAATAATTGCCTTACTGAGATCAGAGCTGGATGAGTTTCCAGCTGGCTGAGACTGAATCCAGACAAGACTGAAGTGCTGGTAGTGGACCCAGGTCGTCTGGGGGCTGGTTTGGGGCTGGACAACCATCAGGCTTGTTACCTGGTGGTATGTCACTACTACCCCAGACCAGGTGCGTAACCTGGGTGTTATTTTTGATGATGGTCTGACTCTAAAATCCCAGGTGTCAGCTGTTGTTAAATTCTCTTTTTACCATCTGAGGAATATCGCCCGGGTGAAACACCTGGTTCCTCTGGATGATCTTCCAGCACGGATCCATGCCTTTGTCACTACCCGCCTTGATTACTGCAACTCCCTCTGCCTAGGGCTACCAGGGTTGATATCTGCTGCCTGCAGCTGGTGCAGTATGCTGCCAGGCTTCGACTGGGACTTCTAGAACCAGTCATATTATGCCTGTGCTCCACGAGCTGCACTGGCTGCCTGTTCAGTGGCGATTAGGTAGCTGGTCCATTCCACTGGGGTGTCAAACAGACGAGGCATACTGATGAGTCCTGGTAGGACCGAAACACGTGTCTATGTCTTCTGTTAGCACCCTTTGCAAACTGTGTGAGGCCTTCGGCACCTGCAATTCTGCTTAAAGTTGGACCAGCATAACATTCTGTGGTGATTTACATATGCAGCCCATGATGCTTTGCATTGTGGGGGCATGTGTGATTTGTATTTTCTTGAAACTTGGCTTCCCAGCCAAATGCCCTTTAAGGGTAACCCTTGCCTCAGTGTTTGCGCACAGAGGTTCTTTGTCTTTGAATACCTTTTAAGGTTGGCTTGCTAACCTTTAAAGCCCTACATGATCAGGGACCGGTTACCCAAGATTTCCTGGCACCTACTGCCCCTCCGTCCTCTCCGATCCACCGATGAGGGATTGCTGGAGATTCCCAGGGTATGATTGAAGACATATGGTTCTCGTGCCTTCTCTTTTCAGCTCCAACTCTGTGGAATTCTCTACCTCGGTAGATTTAAAACTGAGTTAAAAATGTATTTATTTAATTTAGCCTTCCCTAGTTATGGATGATCTGTTTTATTGTCTTTGTTTTAATTCTATTTATATTTGATGTACTTGGTTTTATGTACAGTGCCTTGGTTTTGAAAGGCACTATAAAATAAAGTTGATTTGATTTTGATTTGAATATACTAGACCTGGTACTGGAAGATGGGGAACAGGTCAGGGATGTAAGGGTGGAGGAACCTCTGGCAAGCAGTGACCACTGCACAGTGTGGTTCTCAATCAAGTCTGGGTAGGAAGTAGCCACTATAAAAACTAGGGTCCTGGACCTCAAAAGGGTGGACTTTGGCAGGATGGGACACATACTGGAAAGTCATACGGCAAGCATCCATGAGAATGGACAAGGAACAAAATGGGCACTCTTCAAGGCAGGACTGGCTGAAGCCACTAAAAGTTGTGTCAAGAGCCAGAACAAGAAAGCCAGGACCAAGAAATCAAGTTGGATGAGTAGAGAGGTAGTGGAGAAGGATTGAGAAAAAGGAATGCATTTTGGACCTACAAGAGATCCAACAGGGCAGAAGACAGAGAAGAATATGTGAAGAAATCCAGAGAAGTGAGCAGAGTGGTAAGGGCAGCAAAGGCGGCTATGGAAAGGAGGTTAGGATCACAGAAGGAGAAAAGGATGTCTTCAGCTATATCAGAGAGAAGAGGAAGAGCAAGGATCAAATTGTTAGGATCAGGAGGGGAAGTGGGTGGGTAGAAAATGCGGGCTGAGCAGGCAGACATACTTAATGAATACTCTGTTCAGTCTTCACCAAGGAGAGGGATGGGCCCATACCTGAAAGGAAGGGCAAGGTGGGAGAGGGTGCTGAAGAAGCCACCATGGATCGGGAAGTCACAGTGGAAAGGTGAGGGAAGACCTTAAGTCACTGAAGGTGGACCAGGCACCTGGCCCAGACAGAGTCCACCCCAGGGTGCTGAGAGAGTTGGCAGAGGTCCTGGCAGGGCCATTGGCAGACCGTTCAATACCTCTCTGAACTTGGGGTGCATGCCCAGGGACTGGAGGAAGCACATGTGGTACCTCTCCATAAGAGTGGGCCTAAGGATGAACCGGAGAACTACAGACCGGTGAGCCTTACTGCAATTGTGGGAAAACTGATGGAGACAATCTTCAAGGAAAGACTGGTGTAATTTCTTGAGGATAACAATCTCCAGGACAGCAGGCAGCATGGGTTTGTTTTGGGTAGATCCTGCCAGATGAACTTGGTTGATTTTACGACTGGGTTACGAGGGCACTGGGCAGGGGACATGCGGTGGATGTCAGCTACCTGAATTTCAGCAAGGCCTTTGACCTGGTGCCCATGGTGGGCTGATCTGCAAGCTGAAGAGTCTGGGAGCAGGGAGGAAACTGGTCAGATGGGTCGAGAACTGGCTGCAGGGTAGACAGCATAGAAACATAGAAACATAGTTTGACTGCAGATAAGGACCGCTTGGCCCACCAAGTCTGCCCATTTCCTACCTAGAGGATAAGCTGCAGATCCTATTTAACCAACAGCCTATTTCTTCCTACCCCCACAAAAATAGCCTTATATCTGTCCCATGCATTCTTGAATTCTCCCACAGTTTTAGACCCCACAACCTCCTCAGGAAGGCTGTTCAATCGTCCACCACCCTCTCTGGAAAAAATTACTTACATTGGCGCTGAGCCGTCCCTCTATCTTCAAATTGTGTCCCCTTGTTCTTGCACATCGCTTTTCGGAAAGATGCTATCCTCTTGGACTTTGTTGATTCCACTGAGGTACTTAAAAGTTTCTATCATGTCCCCCCTCTCCTCCTTTCCTCAAGGGTATACATATTAAGTTCCTTTAGTCTCTCCTTGTATGGCTTCTCTTGCAGACCCGCACCATTTTAGTTGCCTACCTCTGAACTGCCTCCATCCTGTCTATGTCCTTGCGGAGATGGGGTCTCCAGAACTGGACGAGTATTCCAGATGGGGTCTCACCAACTGTCTGTACAGGGGATAACAACTTCCTGTTTTCTGCTGGTGATACCTCTCCCATACATCCCAGTATCCCCCAGCCCTCCCTACCGCCTTCTTGCTTTGCTTGCTAACCTTAAGGTCATCTGATATGATTACCCCCAGGTCCCTTTCCATTTTGTTGTTGCTACTACCCCGCCCCCCATTGTGTAATCTTCCCTGGGTTTTGTTTCCCAGGTGCATTACTTTGCACTTCTTTGCATTGAATCAAGCTGCCATACTTCTGACCATTCCTCCAACCTTGCCAAGTCCTTCTCATCCTTTCCACGCCTCCTTGTGTATCAACCCAGCAGAAGGTAGTAGTGGGGAGGGGGGCATCGGAACCCAGGGCAGGAACAAGTGGTATACCACAGGGCTTGGTGCTGGACTGGTTCTGTTTAACATTTTCATAGCTGACATTGCAGTAGGGATCAAGAGCAAGATCAGTCTCTTTGCAGATGACACAAATATTTGTGCCGAGGTAGATTGGGGGAGAAAAGTACTTCAGGAGGATCTGGCAAAACTGGAGGAATGGGTCTCACACTCGGCAGCTTGGTTTCAATACCAAGAAGTGCAAAGTGATGCATTTAGGAGACAAGAACCCAGGACACAATTACTGGCTGGAGGGTGTCTCATTAACAAAATCCAAGGAGGAGAAGGATCTGGGAGTGCTGGTAACTGGAGATACCACACCTAGAGTACAGTGTGCAGTTCTGGCACCCATACTTGAAAAAGGACATCAGACTACTGGAGGAGGCACAGCGCAGGGCAACAAAAATGATCCTGGGATTGGGGACAGATCAAATGAGGAGAGACTGAGAGAGCTCAATATGTATACCCTGGAGGAAAGAAGGAGAGGGGATATGATTGAGACCTTCAGGTACTTGAAGGGTTTAAACAGAGTAACCAGGGACACTTTATGAAGTTGGAAGGGGCAGGTTCTAGAGGAACTGAGGAGACACCATTTCACAGAAAGGGTGGTGGCAGGGTGGACGCTCTGCCAGAGGAAGTCGTATCACTGCAGAGTATTGGGGGCTTCAAGAGGTGGTGGGACAGATTCAATGGGAGGGTACAGAACCAGGAGGGGTGGGAGATGGGGTGAGGGCATATGGGGGCAACTGCAGTCTAATGGACTGAAGTGCTGCACACTTGAGCTGACTAAATAGACTGAATGGCCTGTATCTGCTGGCAATTTTGTACATTCGTAAGTATGTCCACTATAAGCAGTTCCTCTGTATCTGTAATCAAAACATTAGGGCATTCATATTACCATACAATTTTTGTATTTATTTGTTGTGGGTTTTTTGTTTAGTTATTCATTTGAAATTTTAGTAACTGGAAAGGCACACTGAGGCAAGGCTCATTTCTAGGTGCAGCTGGGGGTGGGGATGGGAATACAGACATAAAAACATCAGAAGTCTAAGTGTACAAAAATAAATAGGCCATCCAACTGAGGTGATTAAGTGAGAAGTCCCACATGAATTAACAGCAGTGTGGAATCTTACATTGAATAAAATGAACAGTGCATGGATTCATACATAGATAACACTGCACAATGCGTGCTAGACTGCATGAATTATGTACTGCACTAAATAGAGAGAGGAGACTGAAGGCCAGAAGCACAGTTAGCCCAGATTTAGGGAGAGTCATAGGCAGGTGGTAGGGAGACAGGAGAAAACTGTGAATAATGTCAATCAATAATATTTTCTTTATTTTATTGCAACTTCCCTCTCCTCAATTGTTTTTTCCCCAACTGATCACCCAAGTCTTCCTGGGGCAACCTATATCTGTGCCATCGGGCCCCAGACATCCGTAAACCTTTGCCTTGAAAGGCAGGGGTCTCATGTGGTTCTTTTCATTGTTCTCTATTTGCCCTACTTTACTATACTACTGCTGTAGAGTGGGAACTACTGGGGTATGCCATTTTACCATCACACATTTTAGTGCAGCCACTGAGCATCTGAGCTAACCTTTGTGTGTTTCTGGAGCTTCTCAGTAGTGCAGGAAGCCCAGTACCAGATCTTGTAAAGGTGACCTGCAAAGTTCCATGGTATTTCTATATGTGATGTAAGTTCTGGTATCTTGTACTGATTTATTTTTGTCTCAAAGTTGCTCCAGTGTGGTTTTGGTTCCAAAGTCATTATTTCCTTATTTTATTTCTTAGTGTGATTTCAGCTGAAATTGCAAGTCACATCCTGGTTCTTGGTGTTACAACGCACTAATGTCAGTAACACCACTGGTGGGAGCCTGTTGTAAGCTGACAGTGACAGTAGTTGCAGCTGCACTTGCGGTTCTGATCTGGACACAGATCTGGACCTTACTGATGTGTCCAGCCACCAAACCATATGTTTTTACTCATTTACAGCCCCTGCTCTAGACACTGGCTGCCACTTCTCCTGGCTCTTCAAGCTCAGACAAAAGTTTAAGAAAGCTCTGATGCAGAGACTCCTGCTCTTCCTTTATTTGAATGGTAATGAACGTGTAATGATATCTCTTGTATTTGTTGGGCTGGGTTTCCATTAATTAGACTTTTCTTTGTATCTTTCATTGCATATATTTATTGTTATTGAATATGTGCTATTTTCATGTGATTCTATGAGGGTGGTTGTGTGTTGAGGGGCTGTGTTTAGTGTGCATGTGTACATCTCATAACATAGTGTTATACATGTAATTTATTTTGTTTAATATTACTTTGTACTCCAACTTTACTGCCCTCTGGTTATACCTAGCGCCATATCCTGATGTCCCTTTCAATTACCTGCATATATTTAGAGCGGGAGCTTTCCACTTATAGATTGCTGACAGTGTGGCTCCCTTGGTATTCCCATAGCTGTCAGTAACCTCCTTGTGTCCTGAGTGCACTGGTGATCCTTGGTCTTGGGTCTGTTACTGCCTTGTAGCCAAACCCATGTTGGTTTTTCCTGCTAATGACCTTTATCATAAGTTTGCTATCAGCCGGTCGATGCCCACCCTCCTACCTCGCTAACTGAAGTGCACCAACACCTGCACTCACCCAGTTGTCCAGTCTTGCAGTAGCAGCAACATCTCACCATCCCAGGACCATGGACATCTTCTATGTGATATACCCAGTTCACAGGGATATACCCGTTTGAGGTTGGCGTCCATTCTCTCGCACTGTCTGTCATCAAAAGGTTGCTCGTTACAATAAACTGTTCTTGTGCCTGGGCTGTCACCCCATCCTACTGCACTCCACTGTGTTCACTAGTGTGTTTTGCCATCTGGCGGTTGGACACAGATCACTGAGACCGAGAGTTGTCTGTGAACGTTGTCTCATCACTTCCACATGCCCTGTTTCACCACATCTCTTAGATGGTCTCTTATGTATCTGCATGTGTCCTCCGTGAAGGAAGCCCCTAGAACAGCTGGAGCTGCATAACATCATTGCATGACATGTGTTGGTATCAGTTGTAGTCCTCAATTTTTCTTTTTTCAATATATTTTCCCCTGTTTGGCTGCAGGTGTCCGTCCACTGTCAACCATTTCCTGCTTCCACCAACTGTCACGTGCCTACCCTGTCCAATGGAACATTTCCTCATGGATTTCACCATATCCTGGCCAGGAGACAGAGATATGTTACCCCACCCTCCCACTCTGGACACATATCCAGATGCTGGTAGTTCCAGAGGGAAAGCCAGCATGGCTTGAATAAACCTGCTAGAGACCATTTTCCATTTTCTCCATAACAGCTTCCATGGTGGTACATAGGTGCATGCTTGTTGGTTCATGCAAACACCACATAATCATGGTTCCTCCCAAGTGTGCCACTTAGGACAGCACTGCCCCCAGTCCTCCATCTGGTGGCAGTCAAATAAAGGAAGGAAGGAACATTCTTTATTCAGGAGTAGCACACTAAGCTGAAGCTTGTTTCCAGATGCGACCTGGGAGCACAAAGGAAGTTAAGTGACTTGCTCAGGATGACACAATATGCACCTAGGGCTGTGGGATTCAAACTCAGGTCTCAGATCTGCAGCTCAAGGCTTAACCCACTGCAGCTATACTGCTTCTCGGAGACAACATGCCTCCCCACCCCTGGAATGGAGAGCTGTCCTCATAACACTCAGTTCTCTGCCTCCCCGCTGACCCCCTAGTGACCCAAGTCCATTCCAAATGCTGGTCCACCGTTGTGGCAGCAGGTAAGGCACATATTGACTTAGCCTCTGCACCACCGGACTGGCTTATCTGTTGCTGTCTTGTCACCATGGAATGCACACCTCCCTAGAAGGACGTATTTGTGTGACATGATGAGGCGTATTGGGTGCATTAGCTGTTCTGAATATAATTTTGCTGTTGGTCAATTAGGGCCATAACAGCTTGCTGCGTGAACAATAAAATTTAGCCTTTGCTAGCTGTCAGATTCAGGACGCATGTGGAGGTTGTGGGATCGCCTATGCTGTCGTGCGATACAGTATGCTGTCAGGAGTGAAGGAAAGATTAAGCAGATAAAGTAGAAAACACTAAGAAGGTAGAAATGTAAAATTGTATTTTATATAGCAAAACTGCTGTTCAGGGTACTACTACACACTGAGGGTGTGGTGTTGTGGAAATGGATGTTTCCTTTAGTAACATTTAAAATTCATTCTAGGTGCACTGTTAATTTTTTAGACCTTGTACACAAAGACATAACTTTGAATATTGAGAACAGTCACTTATAAACATTACTAAAATGAAATTAGTAAATGGTTGGAACTGTCATGCAATATACCTACATAGAAACATAGAATTTGATGGCAGATAACACTGACCCACCCAGTCTGTCCATTTCCTACCTAATGAATAAGATGCAGATCCTAGTTAACCAACAGCCTACTTCTCCTACCCCACCCCTAAATTACTTTATGACTGTCCCATGCATGCTTGAATTCCACCACTGTTTTGACTCTACAACCACCTCTGGAAGGCGTTCCATGCATCCACAACCCTCTCTGTGAAAAAATACTTCCTTACATTACCTCTGAGCCGCCTCCCATCTTCAAATTGTGCCCCTTGTTCTTGCACACCTCTTTTCGGTAAGATACTACCCTCTTGGACTTTGTTGATTCTGAGGTACTTGAACGTTTCTATCATGCCCCCCTCCTCCTTTCCTCGAGATATGCATATTAAGCTCCTTAAGTCTCTTTTCATATGTCTTCCAGTGCAGACCCTGCACCATTTTATTACTTTCCTCTGGACTGCCTCCATCCTGCCTATGTCTTTGTGGAGATTGGGTCTCCAGAACTGCACACAGTACTCAGATGGGGTCTCACTAGCTGTCTGTACTGAGGGCAAACAACTTCCTGTTTTCTACTGGTGATGCCTCTCCCTATGCATCCCAGTATCCCCAACCCTCCTTACTGCCATCTCACATTGCTTGCCCAACTTTAGGTCATCTGATATGACTACCCCAGGTCCCTTTCCAGTTTTGTTGTTAGTATCTCACCCCATTGTGTACTCTTCCCTGGGTTTTTTTCTCCCAGGTGCATTACCTGCACTTCTTAGCATTGAATCTAAGCTGCCATACATCTGACCATTCCTCCAACCTTGCCAAGTCCTTCTCATCCTTTCTACCCCACCTTGTGTATCAACTCTGTTGCAGATCTTTGTGTTGCCTGCAAAGAGACATATTTTTCCTTCCAGTCGTAGAAACATAGAAACATAGAATTTGATCGGCAGATAAGGACCGCTTGGCCCACCCAGTCTGCCCATTTCACTACTTACTGGATAAGCTGCAGATCCTAGTTAACCAGCAGCCTACTTCTTCCTACCCCACCCCTAGAATGGCCTTATGACTGTCCCATGCATGCTGAATTCCACCACTGTTTTGACTCCACAACCTCCTCCGGAAGACCGTCCGTGCATCCACAACCCTCTCAGAAAAAATACTTCCTTAAATTACTTGAGCTGCCCTTCTCTATCTTTCAAATTGTGCCCCTTGTTCTTACACACCTCTTTTTTGAAAGTTGCTACCCTCTTGGACTTTGTTGATTCCCTTGAGGTACTTGAACGTTCTATCATGTCCCCCTCCCTCCTTTCCTCGAGGCTATACATATTAAGCTCCTTTAGTCTCTCTTCATATGTCTTCCAATGCAGACCCCACCATTTTAGTTGCCCTCCTCTGGACAGCTTCCATCCTGTCTATGTCTTTGTGGAGATTGGGTCTCCAGAACTGCATGAGTACTCCAGATGGGGTCTGACCAGCTGTCTGTACAGAGGATAATAACTTCCTGTTTTCTACTGGTGGTGCCTCTCCCTATGCATCCCAGTATCCCCAGCCCTCCTTGCTGCCCTCTCACATTGCTTGCCCACCGTTAGGTCATCTGATATGACTACCCCCAGATCCCTTTCCATTTTTGTTGTTGTTAGTATCTCACCCCCATTATGTACTCTTCCCTGGGTTTTGTTTCCCAGGTGCATTACCTGCACTTCTTAGCATTGAATCTAAGCTGCCATACATTTGACCATTCCTCTAACCTTGCCAAGTCCCTTCTCATCCTTTCCACCCCACCTTGTGCATCAACTCTGTTGCAGATCTTTGTGTCATCTGCAAAGAGACATACTTTTCCTTCCAGTTCCTCTGCAATGTGCTATAAAGACATTGAAGGGACTAATCTATCTGAACCCTGCGGTACCCTACTAGTAACCCGCCTTTCTTCTGAGTGGACTCCATTTACTATTACTCTCTCGTCCTGTTCTCCAGACAATTTCTTTACCCAGGCTGTCATCTTGGGACCCACTCCCAGGCTGGCTAACTGTATATTAATCTTTTGTGTGGGACTGTGTCAAATGCCTTGCTAAAGTCTAGGTAGGCCATGTCCACAGCCCCTCCCTGATCTACTACTTTGGTCACCCAGTCAAAGAAATCTATCAGATTTGTCTGGCATGACCTTCGCTGTGAATCCATGCTGCCTAGGGTCCTGTGCCCTCTGGCCTCTAGATACACGACAATTCTTTCCTTAGAAATGATTCCATCATTTCCCTATCACTGAGGTTAAACTAACAGGTCTGTAGTTTCCTGCTTCTGCCTTGCTCCCACTTTTGTGAAGGGAATCACATCTGCTCTCCTCCAGTCCTCGGTACCACCCATCCTCCCATGATTTGTTAAAGAAGATAGTCAGTGGTGTCACTAGTTCTACCCTTAGTTCTTTTAAAATTCTGGGATGAATCCCATCAGGCCCCATTGCTTTGTCCACCTTCAGTTTTAAGAGTTCTTTCGAACCGTTTCTTCTGTAAATGGGCTGGTATCAGCGTCTGTATCCAGAGTGTTACTACTGTTTGTTTTAGGTACCTCCCCTCTTCATTTGTAAATACTGAGCAAAATATTTGTTTAGTATCTCTGCCTTTTCACAGTCTCCCTCTGCCCACCCTCCCTCCCCTTTATTAAGCCTCACTATCCCTCCCTTGGTCTTCCTTAGCTCCCTGATGTACCTATAAAAGGTTTTATCCCCTTCTTAACTGAGTTGGCTATCTTTTCCTCGGTTTGGGCCTTTGCTGTTCTGACTGCCTTCCCTTCCTTTTGCTTTAACTGATACAGTTCTCTGTCCTGCTCCTTCTCGATTCCTTGTACTTCCTGAATGCTTTCTTTTCTCTTGAGCGTTCCTGCCACTTCCTTTGAGAACCATAGTGGTTTCTTACATTGTTTTGTTTTGTTTATTTGCTTCACACAAGGCTAGTTACCTCTGTGATGGCAGTTTTATTATTCCCATTGTTCTTCACCCTCCTTCCTGCCCATTTGCTAGTGCATTCCTTAGGCACTCACCCATTTTGGCAAAGTCAGCCCTCCTAAAGTCCAGTACTTTTGCCTTTTATGGCTTGACTCTATTGCTGTGTTTATTGTGAACCTTACTGTTCGATGGTCGCTAGTTCCCAGATGGCGACCCACTTCTCATCTGTGATCTCTCTCCATCTCCATTTGAGAGAACCAGGTCTAAGATTGCTCCCTCTCAGTGGGCTCCAATACTAGTTGTCTAAGGCATGCCCCTGTAGGGCATCTAGAATAACCCACTCTTGAAGTGGCTGCTGCAACTGCACTCCAGTTAACATCTGGCATATTCAGATCCCCATCAGCAATATCTCCCCTTTTTCTGCCATTCTAAGTATACTTTCTATCATTTCCTTGTCCATTTCCTTCTCCTGAGAAGGGGTCTGTATACAACCCCTGTGCGATTGTGGTGCCATTGCGGTCTCCAAATTTACCCACAGTGCTTCTTCTCCTCCCTGTTTAGCCGTTTGTTCTGTTGCTTTTATTCCTTCCCTTATGTAAAAGCTACTCCTCCTCCTCCTCCTCTTTCACCCTCCCTGTCCCTCCTGTAGATAGTGTATCCTGGTATGTTTACGTCCCAGTCATGGTTTTGTGTGTACCATGTTTCTGCGACTGCCACGATATCCAGATGTTCCTCCTCCATCAAGGCCACTAATTCAGGAAGCTTGTTACCCAGACTACGGGCATTGGTACTCATTGCTCTCCATTTTTTGATGGCTTTACCTTCTGTTGCAGCATCCCCACTGACCTTTCTACCTCGGACTTCTTCTCATTTAGTACCCTGTTTTGTAGGAGAGGCTGGGATTTTCTGCTGCTTATCAATACCTCCCTTTTGACTAGTTTAAAAGCTTGCCAATGAAGCATTTAAACCGATTGCTCAAAAGACTTGTTCCCTTCCTGGACAGATGCAGACCATCCTGCCAGTATAGGCTGGTGTCCTCAGGTGGAACCCCAGTCCCCAATGAAAGAAACCCTGTGCTCCACACCATTTTTCAACCATTCATTAAACTGCATGGTGCAAATTACCTCGCCTCTCCCATGCCATTGAAAGGCAGCACCTCTGAGGATACTGTGTGCTACTTGTCTTAGGCCCTCCCCAACTCTACAAAGTCCTCCTGCACTGCTCTAATCTCATGATGAGCCAAGTCATTTGTCCCTAGGTGGACAATAACGTCCAGCTCAGTCCCTCTACAATGTCGCTTATAAAGACATTGAAGAGGACTGGTCTAATACTGAACCCTGCGGTACTCCACTAGTAACTCCCTTTCTTCAGATTGGACTCCATTTACTATTACCCTCTGTGTCCTGTTCTCCAGCCAATTCTTACCCAGGCTACCATCTTGGGACCCACTCCCTGTCTGGCTAACTTGTATATTAATCTTTTGTGTGGGATTGTGTCAAATGCCTTGCTAAAGTCTAGGTTGGCCATGTCCACAGCCCCTCCCTGATCTACTACTTTGATCACCCAGTCAAAAAAATCTATTAAATTCATCTGACATGACCTTCCCGCTGTGAATCCATGCTGCCTTGGGTCCTGTGCCCCTCTGGCCTCTAGGTAATCAACAATTCTTTTCCTTCAGAAGTGATTCCATTATTTTCCCTATCACTGAGGTTAAACTAACAGGTACCTTTAGGTACGTTTTCATATCTATAGTCATATCCATGGCTTGTCTGTAAAACGAGACAAGCAAAATAATTGTAACATCGCAGCCAGTGTAATGTTACTTACTTGACCTGTGAATATGTTTATATAGTCCATTGTCATTATGTTATATGTCTTCTTGTCTTCTTCAATAACCTAGTTTATTTTGCATGTTTCCAGCCAGCGTGGAACTGGCGAGTAAACCAGTTGAGAAGCACACAAGGATTCTGTGCAAACTCAGATTTGTATTGACCTGGCTCACACCATACTAGTAATGTAGAATCGAGGAGCAGGCAATACTTCAGTTTCAAGCCCCAAACAGGGACATCTGGAGTAGAGGCGGCAGGGAGGGATCCAGAGCATCCTTTGCATGTTTCCCTCTTTGGGGGACTGGGAGACTGTGATGCTTTAATAGTGGTTCAGGTGGTGTGTCTGCAGAGGCATTCTTGGTGGAATGGTTGGCTACATGCTGCCAAGTGTCTCTGCCACCAGGATGCTGCTATGGACACACGCATGCGGTTAGTGGATGGTGCCTTGTAAATGGAAAAAAGGGTTGTGTTGGGCACCCTAGAAACAGCCTCCATGGCAGCCACTCCCATGCTACCAGACCACAAGGAGGCCCTCGAAAGGTACTTCCTTCCTGGTGGCAGCAGGAAGGCCTCCGACAGGGACAAGCCGGATACACCTATGGTGGAGGTTCTGGAGGCCTGTGGTAAGGTCCAGAAGCACAGGGTGAGTTCAGTGGGCAGCAGGTGTGTGTCATGTGAAGAGCCTGAAAAGTGGGTGTCTGGGGCAGAAGGAGTTAACAATACAAGTAATCCCTGCTACACAAACTCAAGGATATTACTATGGCGAGATACACGCTATTATTCAGAGTATACTAAGGGACCATGTGTGTGTCTTAGTGTGGTTACTCACCACATCTGTATTGCTGCACCATTGCAAAATAAAATCAGTAACAAAGACTGCTTTTGAGGTCATGGAAAAGGATTATATTAGCACACAGTAAGTGAAAGTAAGTTATATTTCAGGGTATTTTCTGCAAAACAAACACTTTGGAGATCAACTTTTGCAGTCATAATGAAAGATCAGTACTTGGTCTTTAAAGGTGACTGGGTACTGCCCACAGGTTACTTGTGATTTTAAATGCAACAGAGTAGCATGACGGTCATTTTCAATATCCCCATCTGTTCCTGCATATGACAATAGCAACAGTGTAGTATGGTTTACCACAGTACATTCTCCTACTAAAACAGTTGTCACCAGAAAGGTATTATCAATCAGAAATGATTACGTTATAATTTAACTTTTCCTTCAAAAAAAAAAAAGTTTGAATCTCATAAGTAGGAGATCAGGGACACACACAAACTTTGTTGTTTTGCTTTCCATCATGACTGTCCATCTTGAACATCATAAAGGAAAACACCAGTGTTATATTCACAGCATTGTTAGTATGAACAGTGTGCCACGAAATGGGCTGGAATACAAACAAAGCCATGCATGCGCTCAGTTATGAGATGTACAGCACTTTAAGGTTCAGCAGTATAGTTCTACAATGGTTTAAAAAGCAATCGATATCACAAACGTTTTGTTGTAACATTCTTTGATTCCAGCAGCAGCATTGCAAGGAATGTTGGAATGTGGGCAGAGTGTACCTAAACTTTCATCTTTAACGATTCATTTTTATGTGCACCTTTTGCAACGAGCCAAACATCAAACCAGTGCTGTATTTCTGTTTGTTTTTTTCTCTAAGACACGTCTGGACCTGCATGTGACAGTCAGTGGTAATGATTTTCAGTGGTATTCCTTTATTTTCAAGATGTGACAAACCCCAAATTAGCCCTGCAGCTCCATGGGACTGGAGCTGGAGACATCATTACTCTGTGTTAACTAACAGGAACAAAGACAACAGTAGAAATTTGGTGTTAAAATGGTATATAATTAGATTTTTAGTAGCTTCTAATAATTCTATCAATTCAAAAATAACTGAAATGCAGTGTTATAGCTATACTATTTATTGGCACACCTGAACATTCACGAGGTGGGTAACCTTTTGTATCAAGGTCCATGAAAGTATAAGAAGCATACTTGGCACTTCTGACCAGGTGAACAACACCATGCATCTCCGCCCAAGTTCACAGGCAAACGTATGTGTGAGAAAGCTTGGGTTACTCATGTGCCAATACTGTGTTCAGTGCAGGAATTATGTACAGTTTCTGTATCAGTAGAAATTTTCCTGTGGACAGGTGTTACAGTTAACAAAACATTCAGCACTTGTTTTGATAATGCTCCAGCTAAAAATATGGATACAGCAATTTCTAAACTGCCTGCAGCCGTCCTTCCAAATTTTGGCTGACTTTTCCATATGCTTGTGACAAAAGCGGCACTGACATCTAACTGCAATAAAGGAACCAAATGATAACTCAACATTTCATTTGCATTCAGACATGCAAGTTAGGCATTGTGAAGAGCAGGTGCCAGACTTGACTCATACACTATGAATTTGCATTCACCATTTTTGTTTGAAGTACTGAGCACTTCTTCATTCCTGTAAACAAACAAAAAATAGGAATGTGTAGCAGTAATCAAATTAACTGTTTCATCTATAAACATAAGTTTGCATCCTCAATTAAAAATAATCAATGGAACACAGACTTATCACAGGCATGCAGCAGGAGGCTCCATGTAATAAAGGCTAGACAATTACAGTGACCATCAAAGCGAGGATTCAAAGGGTGCAGACACATCTGGCGATACCAAATTATGGCGACCGTAAGAAAAAAAACCAAACATCAAAGGCTTTGTCACCACATTCAGCAGACATCAGACACTTGAAATGAAAGCTATATCGACCCACTCACCAAACTGAGCCGCTCATTACGGTCATGATACTGTCTCCTCCCTACAGCACTGCCAGCACCGACACAAGCTGAAACCATTCCACACTCTCCATGACTTTGTTCACCTTCATTAACATGGGGTCTCCACTCTCATGAGGGCTGTGCCCCAAACCCCCATCTCTAAATATACTACCCACAAGGTGCATTGACACTAACATCGCAATCCTGCTGGAGTCGCCACGTTAATGCACGGGTCACCATGATTTGTATGTTGCTGTTAAAGCATTTGCCATTATGCTGTCATTCTTCTTATCTTGCCATTTTAAATTAGCTGTATTCATGTGCTACCACAGCAGGACCACTACCGCCCGTACTCAATGACATCGATTTGTGAACGGCCTGGTGTAGTTGGAGGCCTGGTCAGGAAGGATGGTTCAGCATCCCATGTATGTTGGCCTTCTCAGGGGTGGAGGAGTCTTACCTGTGCTGCTATACTGCTACCTGGACGATCACAGGTGGAGGTGCAGATGCAGTTGCAGCATGGATTGAAGGAGGGTGATGTCATTGTATAGATGCTCCCTGCCAGCCACAGGTATTCACAACATCAAGTGTCGGTACCAGAAAATGAGGGAAAAGCATGACAAAAAGCAGCATGCCATCGCCCACCTACCACAGGCGCAATGCCGATCATTGATCTGCCTCACAGACACACACTTTAACTGTGACTGGGGAGAAAGGTATGGCACCCTGGCTGCCCTTACCGTGTTGTGTTATCCATGGTGAGAACTGAGCCTAGCTGATATTTCAGGCTCGATTCATCATTGTGTAACCCAGGGCTGGTATGCCGTTTGAATCTGACAGCAATACCAGGTGGGCTGGGTTCAGGGAGGAATAGGTCACTTGGCACAAAGGCTAGGTTTGGCTACTCTGCACAGGGGCACCCAAGTAATTCCGAACACAGGAAGCAATAACTGTAATGTCCAATACCAGAAGTGGGATTCTAAAGTGTGGCTTTTATTCACATCCAAACAGAATAAAGAAAGCATAGATGGACCCCATGGGACTACACTCCTGCTAATGCAGATTAAAAGAGACTAGAACACTTCCTCAACACTTTAGCCCTCAGACTCTGAACCCACTGGGCACACAGCCAGGACTTGCATGCTGCTTTGGTTTACACAACCCGAACTTATACACTGTTCTGGTTTTCCTGGCTCGGCTCCCTTGCCAGCCTCTTGGACACCTTCCATACTTCATGGAAACATTTTCTGGTGGCTCCTAAACCACCTAAGAGCACCTCGGCTCCATCAGGGAATTCTTCCTTTCAATCCCACATCTGGGTACTTTCCTCAGGCACTGGCCAAGTACCTGGGAGAAAGTAAAGGTGTCTCAGAGCAAATCTGTAGAGGTGAATTTGGTTACTACTGATGGGGGTCTCCACCTCTCGCTCTCAATTCATACCGGCCATTTCTCTGGACAGTAAACACCTCATCCTGTAAAGCTTTGCAATGTAGACTCTTGCTAAATGTATTTCACATTCCATCTACTTGTCTTGCTTCCCATTTATGCTGGACTTGAACATACTTTTAAGTGGCATTGTCCATTACTCTAGACCCCCCACTGAGTTAAACGGTCAATCCCCACTTTCCAACTATACTTGACTGTCTTTTCCTGACCCCACAGTAACAGTCCCTTTAGTTTCCTTCTGTTCAGGTGAAAACACTTGGCCCTTTTTCAGAGTGAACTCACCTTTGGTTGCAGGTGTCCCACAGGTGTTGCCTCCACAAGAAATTTCTCTCTCAGAGCTTCTGGTGCCTCAGCACAACTTGAACAGGCAGTTTCTTTCCCTTAGCCAGACCCAGGAGGGTTGCCCCTGGAAAACAGGCAAAACCTTCCCCATCCCCTCAGGGATGGGGCTTTGAGCTCATTGAAGCGGTCTCCACCACTTCATTGCCAGTTCCTGTGTTCCTCTTCAGGTGGAAACACACACCTTCAAAAGTAGCTCTAAAACAGAGCTTAAAGCTCTTAGAGCCTGCACACACTCAGCTGTACTACTGTCTCTCTCTCAGACTGCACACAGACTGAATTCAAAATCCCAGCATTCTACACTAACCTCCAACTGCAACATTCCTGTGTGGCTTATGCAGCTCGAAAGTTCTATAATGATGTCATCCCTCAGTCTCAGCTGAGACTGAGAACAGAGTGAGACAGTGTGAAATCCATTTAACTGGAGTTTCACAAGCTGCCTTCCTGCCTACCACTAGGTCTTACTGGGATTCTAGTAACCCCGGGTAACAGGGGGTTCAATTGTATGAAACCAAAGAAACAAAATTTTTCAGGGAGATGCAATAATATCATATAGTTCACCGTCACTATCTGTATCAGAGACATGTCAATCGGGTTTATTTTTTCTTTGTGTTTCTCTTCAACGTCAATATAGAACATGTCAGTATCTTCCAAATCAACGGTCTCCTCTGTTTCAGTTGAAACAGTGTGAGTGGATACATTAACCATGACTGGGGCACGCTGAGCAGCGTTGCCTCTGCATATCACGTAGAACTCTGTGGATTTGTCCAGTCTTAATATGCATGTCTGAGCTGAACATACAAGAACCTGAAAGGCAACAAAATTAATCTAAATCTGTTTGATGAGTGACTGTCAAACAAAAGAAGAACAAATAACATTTGGTTGTTAACAACACGACACGCTTGATAAATATTCCTTCATGGACATAGTGAGGAATTAGCATACAGTAATATATTGAATAATGTATCTGCAACCTTACACAAGACAATTTTTTTCATCTGGGGTTGATATGAAAGCATAGACTGCTACAACTTTGCTCTCAATCACAATCTCTCAATGTAAATAAAGCCTTGTTGAGTATTGTTGATAATACATTATATATATATATATATATAAAATTGTTTTCAGGTTTAGTAGAACAGAAAGTTATTTTTATCATTTTAATGTAAGCAACAATAAATGATACCCCACAGATTTCATTTAGTCACAGTAAGGCACAGATATTGAAAATGTTGTATCAGTGCTAACGTTGTTTTACTGTTGCTAACCTTGGTTGGCACCAGCACTTCGTTTTATTGGCCATGTTCATAGGCACATGAAGCGGTCGATAAATCTAGCAGTGGCCAGGCAAAAGCATGCCGCTGCACCTGTGCAAATGATGGAGTCATGTTAGGCAGAGTGGCGCGGTGTCATTTTGGAATGTTTACAGTGATGGTGGTAAACATCCACATAAGTGGCAAAGCTTACCACTGCTGAAAAATAATCCTTAACAAGGCACTAAGTACGTGCTCTGACCCCATGAAGCCAGAACAGCTGTACTTTACCTGCCTGCAAAACATCAACAGGTCAACGTACATAAATCATAACTGGTGGTGTAGTATGTCTCCCCAGGTCACCACATATACTGTAGCATCCATGGTGGTCTATTGTGTCCCACCCCCAATCACCCATTCACATGCATAAAATATCAGTGCTGGTCCAGTGTCCCCACACTGACAAGCAGGCTCATATATCACATCCCCATACACCTTCACTGTTACCTGTGTTCACATCATACATCAAAACATGATAGCGCAGAAAGCACTCCTCTCACCCCTCAGCTGCAGCTGCTCTGCCGTCAGTGAGTCGTGTACAATATCACATTCACCGACAGCTCATACAGTGCCAGGACAAGGAGGTGACAGAACAGATTTGATAGCCACTGTATTGTGTTTAAGGGCCAATGGATACCCAAGTAATGGGTGGGGTGCATGGAGGTGGTATGTGAACATGCATGTCAGGTGTAGGTACACTGGACAACCACTGATATCTTGTATGTGTGAACATTTGGTGGAGGGGCATGATACAGTAGACCATAAGGTATGCTTTATGTAGTGATGTGGGTGGAGAAGCATATGACACTATCAGAGATTATTTACGGGGTGATCAGGGGTGTCACTATACATCATGGCTTAAAACTGAAATGCAACACAGGTGTAACAAATAGCTTACAGCGGCAAGAGGCACAAAGTGGCTACTGCTGTGTATACAACGAGCTTATAATGGCCATGCAAATGTGCCGTTACTGCCTTGCATGACCAATGTGATGATTTGTATGTTGTGGCTGGATATAGCACACAGGAGTACTGATGCTATCTGGTTTCAGGCAGCACTATCCCTATGTGACTTATGCAGCCAGCCAGGTCAGTGTCGGGTCAGCACTGTTGCATTTAGCACTGCATAGACACAGCACTATATTCAGTTGTATATAATTGTACTTCTTATAAAGTATGATATGTAATAATGAACTGAAACAGCTGAAATGTCATGGTACAGTACTATATAATGGAAACAAATACGTACCAAAGATTTAACCTGGGTTCCTGCGCTGCCGTACAAATACTGGAAACAGCCATTATGCCAAAATCAAATGACTGAGACATTTCATTGTCAATGTATGTTACACACATTGATTCAGACAATACTTATGTGACTTCTGCTTCTACAGGATCAGAAACGTCAGCAATAAGAGCTATAAATAATAAAAATCAGAATTAGTCACATAAAACAGTATAATACTGAGCAGACAAGTCATAATTTCTGCATCTCAAGCTTCATGGCCATATGGTTGTGAAAGCGATGATACTGGGCGAGCTTTGCAGGACCACCTTAATGTTGCCTGCACTGCTGATCATGGTGGCCTTGGTGATGGCACATGTCAAAGGCAAGCAGGTAGACATTCATGTTGCATGCACAGGTGTTCCATCTAGTACCCTATCCGCCAGTGTGTACACGGCACATGACAACGTGTGTTGTACAGAAGCACGCACACATACCATCAAGTGGCAGCACTAAACTGTGAACTGCTCTTGCAGTATTGACACAAAGCATCTGCCTGGTGGTACAGTGGAGCAAACAGTCCTCACTCCCAGGGAGAACAGCACTGCACTGGATGACAGAGTCTCTCCCATCACAGGGCCAGCATCCAGAAACCAGAGTACATTCACAAACACTAGCCTCCGGCATGCCAGACAGTAGGACTCCTGTAGAGAAACTGGGCCAGCTTGATAGTATATGCTTTTTCCATAGGTTTTTATCACGCCTGTGGCCGAGGTGTGCTTGGCTACCTTTCACCCTGTCACCACCATCCCCCACTGTCAACTACCTCACGGAAATACCCACAATCTGGAATATCCATCTGGGTCCCGATGGTGGAGTGGGTGAGGACAGTGTGCAGGGCTTCATATACACCAGCCTTGCCGTTTGTCTTCAGGTTTCTCCACCCCGTGCTGAGGTCGCATGTTAATTGCACACATGTGTGGAGGCATGTGCACATTGCAGGGTCCCACACCTGCCTCCCCTTGTTGCTGCTCCTGTCCGCTTCCACCAGGCCTCCACCTGGTGGCAGTCATTGGGCAGAGTCTGAAAGCCACCTCCTGGGAGAGGAAAGTAGTCTGTTGGAAACTCATACACTCCCTCACTGGCCTGCCATCAGCAACCTCGCGATTGCTGCCGATCATGGGTTGCCATCATAGGATGTGGAAGTGCTACCCGGTGACACTTGGCCAGCTTTGACAGAACATACTTGACAGTACACAACACATCATACATTTATTTATTTATTTATTAGCTTTTAAAGACTGGGTAAGTATCATTAGGCACAACCTGCCTATTTTTCAGGCACGACCGGAGAGTACAAAATACAACCTTACAAACAGTCACAGGATACATACAATCAACAACAAGACAGCATCCAACAGGTATCCCATGCAGGGATAGTTGGAAAATGATCAAAACCTTCCATGCAGGATGAGAAAGTCAAATATGGGCAAGCCCAGTGATGTTCATGGAGTATTGAGAAAACGGTAGTCAAGACAAATCAAAAGCAAGAGCAGAAGATCAAGCTATATTAGTTACAGTCACAAGTATCAAGTGCACAGAGGTGAGGAAAATGTAGTTTTAAAGGAGGAGTAAGATAAGGAGCACTTTAAGTAAGGAGGCAGGAATTCCAATTTTGGGACCGAAATGAGAGAAAGCTTGTTCCCCATTTTGGTAGAGCAGTACAGGACTGAGGTAGCTGAGTGTCAGAGGACCTCAGAGGGTGGAAGCGATGTACAGGGGCAAGCATAGTCCCAAGAGAGTCAGGTCGGGGATATCTAGTCAAGGAGTCAATGAAGCATCCCAGAGAGTAGGGCAACTGGAACTGGGTGACAGCCAGTGCAAGGCAGAGTACAGCGAGCAGTGGTGCGTGGGTGAGGGAGCAGATAGGGAAAATCTGCAAATGTTGTTGTAGCGGTGTCCCACTTCCGAAGAACACTGACATTGGCCTGGGAAAGATTGGGAGAGCATATAGTAGCCTAGGGGCAGGACCCCCAGCTACAGAGATCCTGGCAGCAGGGGTTAAGGAGTAATGCACGTGATAGATGGTGCCGATCTTGTAGTTAACAGATTTGCACACCTTGTTTGTGTGAGAGGAGAAGTCAAGCACAGGATCAAGTGTCACCCCAGGTATTTAAAGGAGTCAGTGGTTGAGACTGCTGACCCATCATAACAAAGTACACGAAGATAACCAGATGACTAAAACCATTGGTGGTATATATAAATACATTGCCACATGGTGGTGGGAACAAAGAGCTTATTGGGTGAGGATAGAATGCAGGTATGTAGTGGGACAGGTAGTACAACTGTAGAGTGCAGGGGTAACAAATAAAAGTGATAAAAAACTTACAGCTTATGGTCAATGTGATAGAAAGAGGCATGCAACACCACCTTCTCCATCGCCCAACAACTGACATATTCAAGGCTCTGTTCCACACATTCTGAAAGTGCCAGGATGGCAGAAAAGGGATCTATGGGTGACAAATGATCACAGGTAGGTGGCAACAATGGAATGTTGCTGTCATTAAACTGAGTGTCAAGGCCATGAAATATCAGTTGCATGGCTGGCACAGTGGAGCAGAGGGGTGAGGATCTGGCACCTTACTTGTCGCCATGTTGGCAACACAGGTTTGGGAAGGGACCTTGGTTGCTGGGGTTCTGCCAGGGGACAGCGGACTGAGCATCATGAGGACTGCTCTTCTCACTTGGGAAGTGGTGAAAGCTATATTGGTCTTTTGGTCTTTGGCTGCTACTCGTGGAGGCTCCTCTGTCTCCTGCATCTCTTCCCCTTCCTCCAATTCCACATGGTCTGCAATCCTACCATACTTCACCCATGGCATTTCCCTTCTGTACATCCTTCCCTTCATCCCTTCACCCCATTGCTAATTGTTCTCATTCCCCTCCCTCCTTCCCTGCCACCCACTTCCTCCTCTCCCTTCGCTCCCCGTGCTGAAGCCCACCACCCACCTCCTACCCTGATCCTTCATTGACTACTTCTTGCCTCTATCAAACCCTTCTACTCAACCATGTATGCAAGTCGTCAACAACACTTCAGTCATGCCACATTTCAATATTCTGTCTATGACCTCAGAGTTATGTAAAATGTAAATATGAAAAATAGTATAGAATTATCAGAATTTACGGATAATTCAACTATGTATATTGTATAAATCAATACTATGTATATTGTATCTTGTTCCTGCATTGCACTATGTTTATGTAACTGTCTCTGACTCAACCAGGTCCATCTTTGCAATGAGCATTGCTCAATGATGTCCGCCTGGATAAATAAAGATTTTATTGATTGATTGACTCGGTGGAGGCACAGTAGTAGTCCAGGATGACACACTTTGTGGGAGAGTACACAGTTCCATACTGCTTGTGTGCCTCCATGTACAAGCACTTATGCCAACCACAACCAGGACATCTATGGGCCTTGGGACCACAACCAGGACATCTATGGGCCTTGGAACCACAACCAGGACATCTATGGGCCTTGGAACCACAACCAGGACATCTATTGGCCTTGGGATATGCACTGTTGGGGGATGACCTTCCTCTTCTGGCCCCACCAAAGTGGGGCAAGGCATGGTGGAACAGCTCCAGGTCAGTCATAGAGAGGTGGCTGACAGCTGGGGTGAGGTAGGGACAGTGCCTCTGAGTCACACAAGTGGTAAAACTTTAGTAAAGTAAAATACATTTCACAAATAAATGACAACATACCTCATCAATTTTACACAGTGTCACTTAAGCACTGTCTTCTCTCTTGCTGTGTTTCGGAAAGCACTTCAAAGGATCTTGAATTCTTTGTGGGACTGCACCTTTCTTCAGACCAGGCTTTTGTAACCACATTGTGTGGCAGGGTTGGACAGCACTGTGAAGGCTTAATGTGGACCCTCACAAAATGCCTCCTTCACCAGGCTTCCAGCTAATTTCCTATTGGCATGTCACTATCCAAGCACGTCCTAGCTTCTTTGACTTTGGAAATGTGAAAAAGACATCCCACTTTTTTACTGTTTTGGCAATTTGGAGCCCTCAGTATGCCATCATGTAAAGCAGATGGTAATAATTATACTACAGGACAGTGTTCACAAATTAAATAATATTAAATAAATTGAACCCATGTAGACAGAAGATTTAATAAGCAAGAAATTGTGCTATTTATCTAGTTCGTGGGTGTACAGGGAGACCAGTGCAGGCACAGACACAAAAGGACACAGTACAGCACTTGCTTTTTTGCGTTATTTTATTTATTTAAAAAAACTTTCATTTATTTAAAACACTTCTTTTTTACATCACAACAAGGTTGAGTCTCTAACAATTCATAATCAATAACAGTTTCAACATCAGTAATTACAGTATAATTGCATATTTGTACATATTTCATTATGAAGTGAAACTGTTAGGCACTTACACTGAGTCCCCAGAAGAAGCTAGAGATTAAAACTACCCCTCCACCAGGTTAAGAGACCAGTGGGTGGCGCTGTGTTCATTCCGAGGGCAGCTGGATAAAGAGAAGAGCAAGGAGTTGAAGGAAGAAGGAAGGCACCAAACAGTAAACAATCAATTATCATTCTTGTTGACAGTACAAATTCATATGCTGTATAATAAATACCATCAGGCTTACGTATGTTACATTATTGGGGTCCATTTCAGCCATGATGTTACTGTATTGGGAATATAGTAGTACTCCTCTGAGGTCTTCTGTCTGACACTGGGATGAATCATCTCAGACCCTTCACCTGCACTGAGGGGTTCTCAAGAGGTTCCCAAATTTGGTAAAATACTTCCAGCCTATTGAGTGCACAATAGGATAACCTTTCGTTTGCTGCCAGTTTGGCTGTATTTCTAACCCACCATTAAAGATTGTTGATGGGGAGGGCAGTAGGGGTTGCCTCCACCTGGACAGAATCAGTCTTTTACTACACAGGAGGTCCTCTGCAACCACTTTAGATTTCTGGTCCTAGACCCTTGTCTTTGCTAGCATCACCTAGTATGCCTAACTGGGGCTCCAGGGAATTGTTTTCTGTAATATCTCTTCATACACTTTTGACCCCATTCCAGTATTCCTCAAGATGGGAGCGCATCCCTAATATGTGGCTTAGGTTTGCCTCTCCGATTGACATCAGCATTTTGTGTGTAGCATGCAGTGCTACTGGATGCAGTACCAATTGTGCAGGATTCTGTACTGAATATATCGTCCCGTGCTTCCCTCACGGTTTTTATATGTAGCTTGCCAGCATGTTTGCCATTCTAGCTCATTTTCTCACATCATAGTTCTGCCTCCTACTTCTCCTTCAGTTTAGGGGTGGGGTATAGGTTTCTCTGAGCAGGATACAGATTTTTTAAATTGTTCATTCTTTCTTTATATTCAATAATTAATGCATAATACAAATAAAAATATGTGAATAAGATATACAAATTATAAATTTACAAAGATCAGATAAAAGATGCCCCAATATAGGCCAGCCCACCAGCACAGCAGCAAGCGACTGCTTGCGATGCCAACGTCCCAGGTTTGGGACCCGGACCCGAAGTCGGAGGTCTGGCCAGGCGGAAAAGGATAGAATGCCTGAAGGGCAGCTCTCCTTTTCTGGGGGAGTGTCCAACCTATTGGTGACTTCTGGTGGAGACCGGGGAATCACAGGAAAGACTGGCACCTGTTTGTGTGGGAGGCGGGACAGGCGCTGGCATCAGTGCATGCTCTGCCTCCCAGGGATCATTACAGTAGAAAAACTGGTTTCGAGCATGCGCCCTGCTCCATTGCTCCCACTGCCACCAGTGTCTGCCGGGTGGGGGGGAGGTGCAGGGGCTGAGCTGAATGGGGGACTGGACCCAAAAACAAAAAAACAAGCCCAAATATAGTAACAGGGAAAGAAAGAAAATATCTAATCAAGAAAAACAATATTCACATAGCCTCCCCACCCTCCACCCGCTCCATGAAGGCCAAGCTTAAATAAATGTGAGAAGTTTAGCCTATACCCTAAAGCAGGATACAGATTTGAGACACCTACTCTACCCATACCAAATGACTGCACCAGTGCGCTTTAGTCTAGGGTTTCATGGGGTCTATAGCCTGGCAAAGTAGAGGTTTCAGTACAGATCTGATCTGCAGGTATCACCAGTGTTGTTGTTGGGGCAAGTTGAACTTTACGCTATCTGGGAAAAGGACATTAGAGTGTTGTTCTCCTGATTTATTATGTGGCCTAATAAATGCATCTCCTGTCTTTCCACAGCCCTCCTACCAAGGCCTTCTTGTCCACTCTTATGTTTGGGTTGGCCCACAATGGGGTAAATTTGTCTGGGAGAGGGCCCCATTTGTCAGTAGCTGTGTTTCTCACTATACGTGGGCTGAAGCTGTTACTCTCTTTTCTCTGCTCTCTCTGAAGTTGGTTTCTTTTCCTCAACCTCTCTCTCTCTCTGGTGCTGGTTTTATTTTCCTGCTTCTCCAGCTCCATCTGGAACTTCCTCTGTTTGAATTCAGCTCCATTCTCCTCAGCTCTAGCTGTAGCTGTAGCCTGATCCCTTCTGGCTCCAGCATTGTGGTGACCTTCCCCTGCTGCTGTGGCTCTTGGGTCCCACTGGTCCCGCTGTCCTCCTCCCTGGGACTGGACACAGCAATGGACCCATGCCCTTCCATGCCCAAGGTCTGGTCCCTTTCAGTTACTGACTGTGACTCAAGGTCCTGGGCAGTAGCTTCTGCATCGACTGCCACAAGAGCCTCCATGAGGTGCTGTTTGGTTCACCCCATAACGGACTCTTCTTTCCTGGCACAATTGCCTTTAGGTATTCAGCAGTATACTGGCTATAGGTGGAAGCCATCTTCTTCCTAATCTACAGCTACACTAGCTTGCACCCAAAAAAAAAAAATAAAAACAGGTGGGAACTTAGACTGTAACCAAAATTATATATTACTTTTAAAATCTCTGCCTTGTTTATGTGTGAACTGTTACAGTTTGTCAATCCAACACACTGGACTGTTAATGCTCAGTGTCACGAAATAATAGCACAGTATGCAAACAAATCTTTCAGATCCCACCACTGCACAACCAGATCTGTCACAAATCCACTCTGGGGGGTCAGGTCCTCTGCTCCCAGTGCCCAACCTTGAAGTGCGATTCATGAACAGGGGACAACAGGGACACCCTTCTGTTTGTTTTGGGTCCGAGCAACTACCAGTCTCTCGAGTCCTGGGGTCAATTATGAACCCTTTTAGCTAGCACACCAGGAACAGGTCCAAATATCATACCTCTTCAGGGAAAGCAGCGCAATACTTGAACCATACAACCAACCTGGTTCACAACCCCTGACGACTCAGTTGAGATGCTGGTAATTTCTTACCTTGCTGGATCTTTACAGATCCTTGTTAGCATGGTTGCATATGGTGACACTCTAAGCAATTTAACAATTATGTCAGAATTACCAATACTGTTCTACCATTCACACTCAAAATGAGAAAATGTCTCAGGCAGGTTTAAGGAAACCAAATTTACTAAAACTAAAAATAGTAAATAAATACAGTACATAAAACAGAACCTATATACATAATGATTACAGTCAGAAAGAAATGGACAATTACAAAACAAAGCACCTTGTAACTAAATTAACTAGTTCTAACTCAATTTCAGTTGGTAAAGGTTCACACTTGAATTACCAGTCTTGGTAGAAGTGGTCTCTCTTGAGTCCAGGAACAAGTGTCCCTTAGAAGTCCAGAACAAAAAGTGTCCCAGTCCCTTCAGCCAGTTTGGCAATAGCAGAGTTAAAGTCTCACCCTCCTTGTGATGTCACAGCACATAAGGTCACTTTTAGTCCTGTAATTAATTTGTAACATTCAAATACAGCAATATTTTTAATTATAGCAAGACAAGCTCTTCTTCCCATGATAGCATGGTTTTTATGACAGGTTGCAATATCCTTTTAATCTTTTAGGAAAACAGTCTGTGAACCACCTCTCAACATTGTGAGATTTTGACATAGACTGACTAGGAGATTCTCCCTCCTGTCCACCTCGTAAAAGGCAGTATTTTCACTTCAAAGCACCAACTCTCTGAGAACATGACTTTCATGATTTCCACACAGGTTTTGCTAGGCATGTGCTAGTTTCTTTGAAGTTAGCTGTTTCCTTCCACTCAGAGAGAACAGTGCATTTTCAAAATCTAATGTCCCAGAATGCCTTGTGCTGACTGCCATGTTTCACAAGTAGAATTTAAAACATATTTATATCAAAATGATATACACATAACTGGCAGATGGTGATTCCTGTCACAAGTACCATGTGGGATTGAGCCTAGTAGGTTAGCTAGGATGTAAAGCATCTTAGGAGGCTCATCATTTTACATTGACATCTCCACAGTAAAGGTTCAGGGCTTTCCATCACAAGGTATTTGTTTTAGTTCTTTAACAGGGGAAGTGTGTTTTGTGCTATCCATGTCAGTCTGACCAGGATAGTAAGTCCAGATAAGTTAAGCTCTGGGCTGCTCTTTTGAATAGGAGATGGGTAAATGTTGTCTTAGTACAGGCTTTCACTGTGAGGAGCAGCTCTGACTTTGTCCAATTTATATGTAAGCTAGAGATTCATAAACTGTGTGAGCTCTGACGTAAGGATGGGGTGCTACTTTTAGATCTGCAGATACCACTACCATATCATCTGCATCTAGGTTAGTATTTTATATTTCACATTCTTTACTTTAATGCACTGGATGAAGGGTGTTTCCTGATGCATTGTAGGAAGGGCTTGAGTGCTAGTACAAATAGAGTTGGGGAAAGAGGCAGCCTTGCTGGGTGTCCCTTTCAAGGGGAAAGACTCTGAGACTATATTACTGGACAGGATAGTTACCCCAATTAAGAAGCTCCTCCCTGAACCCAAACATCAGCAATGTCTCCTTCAAGTATTTCCATTCAAGAGAGTCAAATGCTCATTTGGCATCAGGGAGCTCCAGATGAAGTGTCTACCTCTTTCCCACCCACATCACATTTAGCAGCTTCCTGATATTGTCTGCCCCATACCTCTTTGGGATGAACCCTACCTGGTCCTGGTCCTGATGTATCAAGCTGGGAAGGACTGCGTTTATACACAGTGCCAGCTCTTTGGCTAACATTTTAACTTCAGTGTTCAGAAGGGAGATTGGATGATATCATACTAACATACCAAATGCCAGCAGAATAGGCCTGATGGTCTGTTGTGTCTGCTCGGTAGCCAGCCTCCCAGTGGGTGCTCGCTTTCCACCCCCAGCCCCAGTGTGGGTCATCTTCAGCTTCAGTTTTCCTTGTACCTGTCCCACCCTTCTTGAAACACTGCACTGTGCCCTCCTCCACCAGACTTCCAGGTAGTGCATTCCATGGCTGTACCACCCTCTCAGTAAAGTAATGCTTCCTGCATTGCCCCTGTAATTTCCCCTTCTAGCCTCCACTCGTGCCCTCTGGTTGTCCCCCTTCTTTAGTCTGAATATCTCTTTGGCTCCACCCGTGTATTCCTTTCACATATTTGAAGACCCATCATATCTCCTGTCTCTCCTCTCCTCCAGTGAGTACAGCCCCAGCTCTTCCAGCCTCTCCTCATAGGGCCTCCTTCCAAGCCCTGAATCATTCTGGTTGCCCTCCCTTTGGACCCTCTGCAGCAGTGCTACGTCCTTCTTGAGGTGAGGTCTCCAGAATTGCATGTAGTACTTGAGGGTGCGGCCTGACCAAGGCATTATACAGAGGAGGATCACTTCCTCCTCCTGGACATAATCTTCCTGACTATGCAGCCCAGTATCCTGTTTGCTCTTGCTGCAGCTCTTTTGCAGTTTTCAGTGTTATTCATTTTGATGTCTACCACCCCCCAGATCCTTCTTACTCATTAGGCTTGCAGTGTGACCCCCAGGGTGTATTACATGACCCAGGTTTCTGATCCCCAGATGCAGCACCCTACACTTCCCTGTATTAAATCTCAGCCCCACCTCTCGACCATCCCTGCAGGGTATTCAGGTCCCTCTGGATTGCCTCTCGCTTCGTCCCTTCGCCAGTGCTCCCAGTTTTGAGTCATCCACAAAGAGACTAATCTACTCCTAACCCCCTCCCCATTCGAGACATAGGCATTGAACAGGAGTGGCCCCAATACAGACCTTGCGGGACCCCACTGATGACCTTCCTGGGGCAGAAGACTATCCCACCAACCACTACCCTCTGTATTCACCCCCATTAGTCAACTTTCTACCCATCTGAGCAACTGCCCTCCACCCCCACCCTCCCAGGTTTGTTAGCAGCCCAATGTGTGGTACGAGTCAAACGCCTTACTGAAATCCAGGTATAGGATGTCCACCAGCCTATGTCAGTCCAGGGCCCCATCACCCAGTCATAAAAATCTATGAGGTTGGTCTGACATGATCTCCCGGGATGAAACCGTACTGATTGTCATCCAGGTGCCAGAACCTTTCCAGCTGCCCCCAAGCCTCTCCTTGATAATGCCCTCCATTACTTTGCCTACCACAGACATTAGGCTGACAGGCCTATAATTTCCCATCTCCTCTCTAGACTCCCCTTTGTGGATAGGCACCACATGAGGCACCAATCCTGTCTGCAGAAAGGTGTTAAAGAGTGTAGCCAGAGGAGCTGCTAGCTCATCCACCAGCTCCTTCATGACCCTCAGATGCAGCCTATCCAGCCCTGGTGCCTTATCAGTTTTAGCATCTGAAGGGCTTCCTCACCCTATCCACTGTGATTTCTGCCTCCCAACCCCGCCCCTCCACATTCAACCTCCATCCTCTTCTAGACTTTTGCCAGGCCTGTACTCTTGCCTCTTTCTGTCTCCTAGACTCCATCTGACCTCTGAGTCTGCGGCTCCCTTCCCTCCCATCGGGCTGGAGGGTCCCCTGCCTCCTTTGTAAATATCGAGCAAAGTACTCATTTAGCACCTCTGCCTGTTCCCCACCTCCTGAGCCCATCCTTCCCCAGTCCTCATCCTGGTAATCTGTGCCTCCTTTCTTCTCCTCATGTATCTATAGAATTCCTCTCCCAATATCCCTAGCCAGGTTTTGCTCCATCCTGCCTTGGCTCCCTCACCACTCTGGTGACCCTCTAGCCCCTCAACTCTCTCCCTTCTCCTTTCCCTAGAGCACTTAAAGCATGCACAGGCAGCCTTTTATCCTCACCACCTCTTGCACCTCTTGGTCCACCAACACTGCTTTTCTGTTGGCTCCCCATCGCATTTTGCCTTTACCCAGTACAGGACCCAGTGCAGCCCCTGTACTGCCTTTAAATGGTCTCCCACAAGCTACCTGCATCAAGTCCCAAGCGTGCATAGGCAGCCTTTTATCCCTCACCACCTCTTGCACCTCTTTGGTCCACCAACACGGCTTTGTTGGCTCTACCATGCTTATGCCTTACCTTAGTACAGGACCTAGTAGCCTCCTGTACCACCTTTAAATGGTCTCCCACAAGCTACCTGCATCCAAGTCCAGCCTAATCTCATCCAAGCTTCCCGTAGAATCCTCCCGATGCCCATGAAGTCCGCTCTCCCTGAAGTCTACTACTACTGTATTAGTGTGTTTACCTCCCCAGATACAGCAGGTACCAGACCATGGCGTGGTCACCACCTGCCAGCAGGCTGCACACCTCCAGGCCCTTTATCTGGTTGCTGTCTGCTAGTACAATGTCCAGTATCCGCCTCCTCCTAGTAGGCTCCCCACTTACTGGACCAAGAAGGCATCCTGAAACACATCCATCAGTCTCTGTTCCTGGCCACAGATGATGTCATAGTGTCCCAGTTTGCCCATGGCATATTAAGGTCAACCACCCACCACTACCCTTTCAGGTCACAGTGACCCCTACCCTATTTTCAATCTTTTACCCGCCCTTGTTTGCAGGGTTACCCAAATCACCTCCACCCTCTTACAGCCTCCTCCACTCCACTAACCACTATATCATTTTTTGACTATCAGCACCTACACCCCCCAATCTTCCTGAATATTTTGTAGCCCTCCAAATTTAGGTCCCAATCATTTTCTGGGTGGCCCATGTCTCAGTAATTGCTGCCACATCCACTGAGCCCTCAACCAGCTTTGCCTGGAGCTCAGGCATTTTATTGTCCATGCTCCTGGCATTGATCAGTACCGTCCTCCACCCTGACCTTTCTCCCTTCTCGTCATCTCGGTCCTGCACACTCCTAGTTTCCCTTTCTGCACAGGTCTGGAAGGACTTGCAATGCAGTCCCTGTCCTCTTTTGTGCCCTAGACCTGGACCCTCAAGCAGCCCTCCTGGAGCTAATCTTGTACTAACCTCCCCTTTACAAGTTTAAACCCCACCTCTTGGCTAGATTCAGCAAGTTTTAGTTTCAAGATCTCTCTCCTCCAATTTGAGGTGTATCCAATCCTGGCATACAACCCCTTGTCCTCCCATGTATCCCCCAGTCCCCACCAGCCCATACCCTTCTGCCTGCAGTCCTGAGCCACTGGTTCACCCCTCTAGTTTCTTGGTCTCCCCAGGCGCCCTAAGATTTGGCAGAATCTCAGAAGGAGATTGAGCTTCTATAGAGTGGCAAACCCTGGCCAATTCCTGGACTCTGCCTGGATTTCTAGTTCACTGTTCCGCTCCAAGTCATTTGTTCCCAGATGTACTAGGAAGTCGGGGATCCCCTGCACTCCAATGCTTCTCAGTATAGCTGAATTTGGCCTTGTGAGAACGGATAGGTCTGAGATAAATGTTGCCTTTTCTGGGCTGCTTTTCCTCCCACCCCTCCCACTGGATGCCCCTGGTCATGGAGTCCCCCAGCAGAATCACCTTCACCCCCTCCACTTTACTGGCCCATATGATTCCTTCCATGCTCTTCCTTTGTCATCAACCCCAACTTACTCCTCCTGCCCCCTCAGCATGGGGGCACAGGCCTGCATGCCCCACCATGCTCTGTCTTCTGCCTGCAGCTCCCAGCTTGCTCCTTGCCCCTGAACCTCCTGGGTGGCATAGGATGTCCCCAGATCTCCCTGGACTCCTTTCTGGGCTGGTGTCCACAGATCCCCCACCCAGGCACCCTTCTACTGCTTCCCTCCCCTGCAGGTCCTGCATCCTCCACCCCATCTGCTGTATTTCTCCTACCCCACCTCCTCCTCCTCCTCCTCTCCACCTCATCTGTTTTCTCCCACCCCAATGCTGGCCTATCTAGAGTACTTCCTACTGCATCCCTATCCTTGGCTATCTTCTCCAATCTGGATGCCTGCCTGACCCTAGTCCTTCCCCTTCCACCCTGGCCTCACTCTGCTCTCCCCATCCCCTTACCTCCCCACCATCTAGGCTCATGTTCCTCCCTCCCTTCTTGGATCTGGCTCTCGCCTGCCCCTTCTCCCCAGCATACTGACCAAACCCTCTCTGTCCACCTGCTCCCTCCCACCAGCGACCTCCACCTCATCACCTGGATATAGCAGGGTGTATCAATTAGTGGTGAAATGCTTGCCCTCGACTTGCTCTCCTCTGTCTCCCCTCCATATGGCTCTCTATGAGTGATTTCTGTATGCTGTTTGTTTCGTGCCCCACCGTCCCGGAGTAATCATTAGATCCATGTCCACCTGTTCCTGGGGTATGCCATTTTGACCTCGCCTACTCTCATGAGGTCCGGCTCCACCCCTTCCTTCACCATCCCTCCCTCCAGCATCCCAGCTGCCTTCTGATCCCTTGGACCTCCTCTCCAAGACCTGCCAACTGAAAACACACTGGACACCCTCTGAACCTCCATGCCCAGTTTAATATTATTGCGCCCGCACCCTGTACACCCAATCACCCTACCGAAGATGCCCGCTAGGTCACCCCAAGCCTGCCCTTATTTTGGCTGTGAGCAATATAGCCCTACAGAAATAATTCAATCAGTGTTACAGCAAAACCTAAGCAGTTTACCCCTCCCCATCTTTCAGATGTCTGGGATCCTTTCCTTTCTTGTATATTAGGGCTATAACTACTCTCCTAAAGCACAGGGGAGATTTTTATGTTCACTGTTGTGCTTGCATAAGGGCAAACACATTGGTATGATAGTGGGTTTTGAGAGGTGTGTCACTGTTGGTCCAATGCAGGGCAGTCTGCAATGGGCTTGTCAGTGTCAAACCAATCATCAGCCTGGCTGATTATGAGACTGTTCTGGTTGTGCTGGTGGAAACTTCATTAGTTCAAAGAAAGGAGATGACCCAATCTGAGAGCTGCTGTTTTCTTTACTCTGCATAAGCTGCCCAGCAAGCAGAGCTGATCAGAGTCATGATCAGGTTGCTCTGTGGTCCCCCCAAAGGTAAAACAGTCCCTTCTACCTTCAGCCAAGTATACCTCCCATTGCTTCCCACTTATTAATTTTCTGACTCCAGGTGTGTAATCTCTGGAGCTGACTTAGAACCACCATCCCACTGATTTTCACTGTGTGACACCCGGAAGCCCACCCCAGTGCCGCCAAACATAACAGTGACACTGATATTTGTAATCTGTTTGTTTAAAACTGGCTCAGTATAAACTCTTATGTATTATACCCCAGTTAAATTGACCAGAATATGCCATTTTAAGATTGATATGGAACTGCGGCATTTTCTTGGACTGTGACAAAATTAAACCATTCTGGCAAGACATTAAAGTGAGGCTAGATCCCTTGCTAGGCTTACAAGACGTCTTTGAGCGTCTTTATGTCTCACAGGCCTAGGATTGGAAAAATTAATCGATCAAACAGAACTATCGCATAGCCCTAGTTACAGCGGTCCCCAGGAATGTAACTGCTAGGAATTGGCTGGATGTGCAAACTCCAGCCTATAGGGAGTTGGTTAACTGCCATCTTAGAAGCATTGCAAATGGAGTGCATGATAGCTAGTATAGCATACTGACCATACATATCATAACAGCTGAAGTGCATCATACTTCATTGCATTTGACTTTTTCTTCCCCTCTCTGCAATTTATTGGTTTATATGTATAGGTTTCATGATACTGCATTTTTCTGCTCTGTTTCCCTTTTCTGGCTGGGAAGAGTTTCAGTTATTTTGTTAAACCATGTTAATGCTGCCCATCATATATTTGTTTTCTTTTCTTCTGTTTTATATCTTCCAGAAGGTTGTTATGGACATACACAGTTTATCTGTTTTACTGTATTACTAGAGTGGAGATTTTGCTGATTACTTTTTGTGATGTTTAGCAATGACTGTATCTCACACATTTCAGATTGTGTTTTTGATCTGTTATGCTTTTATTGCCTTGAGATTACTCTGTGTTCTTTATTATAGGAGTTTGTTTGTTGTTTATAATATTTTTAATAAAGTTCCTTCAGTTTAAAAAAAAATAACAGTGACACTGGGGTGCCCAATCCCTGTGTTGGTACCTGAAATAAAACCATCTCTCATACACTTTTTAATTTTATACACCTTGTAAAAAAAACTGTCCATCGATGTCTGTTGCCTCCAGCAGTACACCGCCACCATTACCCTCCCCACTCAACCCTCCCACTCAGCAACTCTGCCCTTCATTTTCATTTTCCAACACCAGGATGCCCAGTCTCCAGTGCCAGCTAATAATTCCAACCCCATCTATTTTCAGTGTGCAACACTAGCAGCCTACCCCGATGCTGTCAAATGCAACATCAACATTGGGTGCCCAATCCTCTGTGTCAGTACCTGAAATAAAGAAAAACATCCCTTGCAGACTTTTCATTTTCTGATGCCAGGGTGCCCGATCCTTGGTGCCGGCTAGTACCTCCCACCCTGCCCATTTTCAGTGTGTGACGGAGAGCCCACCTCAACACTGACACTTAAAGCTCAATCCCCAGTGTTGGCACCTGAAATATACAAAAGCATCCCTTGTAGACTTTTTTATTTTATATATCCTGTAAAACAGAAAACCATCCATCAATGTCTATTGCTGCTGCTTGCACACTGCCACCATTACCCTCCCCACTCCTTACTGACCAACAGGGTCCAAGGCCATATTTCTCTCTGGACTGGAGACACATCTTCACTCTTTAATGCTAAACCAGGAACTGAGGACATTAGGCATATGGTCTAATGTATTTCTATGGGTTTTGAACTTGTTCTCATAACTTGGTCATTTTTCCCAAATTTTCAACATGGCCTGTTTGGGACCCCACCTCATGAATAAATGTGGTGAAATTATGCAAATCTATCCTGAAAGTTGATTTCGATGTCATTGTACCAAATTACCTTTAGCAAGATTTGATCATATTCTGCGGTTCTATGATGCGGTTTGACAACACTTTTGTCAACTGGCATCTCATGACAGGATTTATATGACGACTACAAGTGCAGTAGACATAAATCCGCATCTTCCAGCCCTGTTTTTCTATTAAGAGCTTCACCCTCCAACCCCATGCAGGGCTCTCCTTCCACAAATTTGGGAGGGGTGCAGGACCAGGAGACAGTGTGTCCTTGTCTCAGGTGCACCAACAAAGTGACCTGTCAGCAAAGTGTCAATTTTGCTAACAGTGAGGTATGTTGCTGTGTTAGTCGCCGTCGGGTTGACATACCATTTATCTACCCTTGTTCATGAAGTGGGGTCATAAGAAGGCTACATTGAAAATCTGGGTAAAATATTTAAAAAGTCATGAGTGTATGTTGAAATTTTCAAGCACACTTCTAACTTGGTAATTTTCAATATTTTGACCCAAAATTTTAAACATAGCCATTTTTAATACCACCTCACAAATGTGACATCATATTTCAAATCATGGCCAAATTTTCCACAGTTGTGGCACAAAATGATGTTTCAGACACTGTTTTATAAATCACATCTATCATGTTCAGAAGGGGTGGTCATAAAAGACTATGTTAAAATTTTGGGTCAAAATGCAAAAAACAAGTAAGTTATGAAGAAATGTTGAACTGTTCCAATGTTTACTTATAACTTTATTGTTGCAGATTTTAGCCCCTAATGTTCAACATTTCCCTTGTGTTAACCCACCTCCTGAACATGACAGGTGTCTTTTACAAATTCTCTCCAAAACTTGTTTTCACAGTCGACTGTGAAATCACCTTTCAGATGGTAATTAAAAATTCCACCTGTCTTGGTCATAACGTCAGATCATAAAAGCACTGCTGGAAATCTGGGTCCAAATGTGGCAGCCCACTGAGAAATATTGCCTCTCAGCTGGCCTATCCTGGGTAAATATACAATCTAGAAACATGTAAAGAAGGACACCACTGAAAATGAGATATTGCTGTCACGAACCCACTTGTGAGGGTCAGATCACTGAGCTCACAGTGCCACCCCTAAGTGCACTCTGTGACAGGGAGAATGGGGATACCTCCTTATGTACACCCAGAGTGTTCAATGGATTTACAATAGAAAACTTGTCGAAGGTCCCAGAGTATCCCTCTACTACTTGGATCAGGGCACAATACCAGTCTCAAATCTTGTGGCCAAATCACGAACCGTTTCCATGGCTATTACACACAGGAGGAAGGCCCAAGCGTTATGCCCTCTTCGGGTAACAGCGCAACACCTGATTTGATCTTCACCCTACAGGACATGCAACAGCCCAGTTCACAATCCCTGCTGACCCGGTGAAACTCTAGTATTCTCCCAAATCCACCGGATGTTCCCACTGATCTGTTTCAATTTGGTTGCTATTTGGTGACCCTTCTAAATATCAACAGTTGTCACAGATTTGTACTAAAACTTCTACAGTCACACATACAATGTAAGGAATCTCACACAGGCAGAATTCTTTAGAAAACAAAGTCTTTACTAAAATAATTAACTAAATGCAGTTACAAGAAAACATGAACATATATTAGGTTACAGTCAGAAAATGAAATGGACAAGTATGCAGGAAAATGCCTTGGTACTGGTTAACTAAAGTTCTACCTTACAAACATGAAGTTTGTTCAGTCTGCAGTTGTGCCTGGTTGCTTCTTAGGAGTCCAAAACAGAAGTGTGTGTCTTGGAAGACCAACCATAGAAGTATGCAATGCTCCCCAGCAATTTGACAATATAGGAGAGAAAAGTATCCCACCCAGCTTGTCAGGTCACAGCTCTGTGATGATGCTGGCTGTGAGGTCACACTCATTCCTGCATAATTACTTAGTAACATGCAATTGCACAAGGCCAAATGTTTCAGCTTACTGCCATTATGAAATCTGCAGTTTCAGCAATATTCAATGAAAAAGTCAGCCTTCTCACTAGGGAACTACAGATCATGGTTTATGGCAGGTTAGAACGAACCCTTTGATGTTTCAAAAACATCCTGATGAGCTATTTCACAAGATTCTGGGATATTTCACATACGCTTTCCAAAACAGTTTCCTCTTGATACCCTCATAAAATGTAACTTTGTTTATAGCAGTCTTCCTGGGTTCAAAGCAGTGGCTTCTGAGAACATCATTTTTATAACAACAACACAGGTTTTGGCAGACATGTGTTAAAACAGGAAAAGGAAACTCTAGCCAGCTTAGCTCTAGCAAGGGGCTTCAGGTCAGAGATCAAACCCTCTAAACAGTTAGGTTTCTCCCATGGGCCTTGCTGTCACTACCATGTTTCATAAGCAGAAATTCCATTAAACAATATATAACAGAAATATATATTGCAAATAATGGTTGGCAGATGGCTAGCTTACAACACTCCTTCCTTCTAGACTGAATTTGTGGGAATCCATCCCTAGCACGGTATAAGTTTCTAGATTCTGTTCATTGCTCTAACTGTTGAGATAGCCCATTTATGTTTGGCATTTGCACTCTGCCCTGTGGGTAATGGTCATGCATCGCACTCTGTAAGGCAATACTCCATCTCAAAAGATGACCATTCATCTTCCCCATTTGCATCAGCCACACCAGGGGTTATTATGATCCATCTGTACTCAAAGTGCCTCCCATAGAGGCAATGGCTCTAACTCTTCAGGGCCCATACCAGCCAGCAAGGCACTCCTTCTCGACTGTGGAATAGGCCTGTTCCCAAGGAAGCAACTTTTACTAAGGTACACTATTGAGTGACCTTTCCCTTGTTTAGAAGTCTGACTGAAGACTGCTCCAATCCCCACATCTGAGGCATCTGTCTGGACTACAAATGGCTTACTGTAGTCGGACTGGCCAAAACAGGAGCACTGCACAGTACCTCCTTTAGCTGTATAAAGGCTCATTCACAGGCTGGTTCCCATTTTACCTTTTTAGGCATTCTTTTCTTTAGCAGGTCGATAGGGAAGCTGCCAGGGTACTGTAATTTTGTACAAATTTATGAAGCGGTCCCAAGGAAACTCTGAACCTTTGTCTGGGTTACAGCCTGAGCCATGCCTCTCGCCTCAACCTTGGCTTGATTAGGGCAAAGCTGCCCCGCCCTACTACATGTCCTAGGTATGCCACCTCTGCCATGGCCACCTGGCACTTTTCAGCCTTGACAGTGAGCCCTGCCTCTGTATCCTGTCCAACACTTCCCTCAGGTGGGACAGGTGTTCCTTCAGCTGGCACTGAAGATGGCAATATCATCCAGGTATGCCATGGTGTACTTCCAGTACCATATAACACCTGGTTCACCAACCTTTGGAAGGTGGCAGAGGTGTTCTTCATTCCAAAGAGCATTACCCTGAATTGAATAACCCTATCGGTTGATGAAGGCCGACCTCTCCTAGCTCTGTCGAGTTAACACCACCTGCCAATACCCTTTGTCAGGTCAATGGTGGTGAGATATGTCGCCCTCCCAACTTGTCCAGCAATTCATCCTTCCATGGCATCAGGTGGGCATCAGACTTTGTGACTGCATTGAGTCCCTGATAGTCTACACAAAAATGAGTAGAGCCATGTGACTTGGGAACAAGGACTACTGGTAAGGCCCAGGGACTGTGGGATTTCTGGATTACCCTAAATACAGCATTTCCTCACCTCCTCCTAATGTCATTTAAGATGGCCTCTGATACCCAGGAGGCTGTCTGTCGGATGGTGCTTGCATTCCTGTGTTCTCGTCATGTGTTGCTAGAGTACATCCCAGCTTGGCCATAAACAAAGGGGCTAAGTCCTCTAAACCTCTTTCACTTCCTGGGACTGTTCCGAGGTCAACTGGGGCAACAGTTTTATTGCCTCCACTAGGACTCCTGCTTGTTTTATGCCAGCAAGTCCAGTAGGGGGTCTTCTTCATCTGTCCCTCCCAGGACTACACACTGCAAATACCATGTCAGCCCTATTTGCATATGGCTTCATCATGTTGACATGGTACATTTTAATGAGTATGTCTCCTGTCAGGTAATTTTTTTTTAAATGTAATGTGCTTTTTCCGCCACTGTCGCCTGGTACCTCTGCCTGGTCTGTGGACCCCGCTTCCCTCCCATATTGGCGCAACCTCTGATATCCCTGACTTGCCGCCCAGGGTAAGGGTTGTGGCACCGCCCCTCTAGTGCCGCTGATGAAGGATAGGTGAAAAGGCTGGCCTGGGAACTGATTGAAGCTGAGGCAGGCTTCATCTAGGGAGGCTGGCAGCATTTTTACCCAGTGTGTGAGGGTGAGGACGTGCAATGATGACCAGCATCCACCCTGCCCCCTGAGCTACTAGGCGTTGGCGTGCTCAGTACACTCAGCCTCTGCTAGGTGTCCATGTTATGCTGAACACTCCACCGCTCCCCGGAGGAAGGACAGCAGTCGTCGGATGCTCAATCCTTCTCCTCCAGCCAGCCTTCCAACATCCCAGGTCTGTTTCTGAACCTGGGTCATTGGCATTACAGGTAGGCACTGCCCTCGCGCCTAGCTGGCCAGCTGCTGTCAGGCAGTTCTACAATGTAGTTTATGTCATTCACTTGTCTGACTACTTTGTATGGTCCTGCCCACTCAGCCTACAGCTTATCCTTCCTGACCGGATTAGGACCATGACTTCCTGACCCATTGTGTACAGTGAGCTCTGGCTCTGTGGTTGTACCATACCTTTTGCTTCTGCTGGGTGGCTGCGAGATTGCTCTGGGCTGTTCCATTAAGCTCCTTCAGCTTTTCCCTAAACTTTAGGACATATTCCATTATGGGAGTTCCTGGGCGTGTCTTGCCTTCCCAGTCTTCCTGGACCAAGTCTAGGGTCCACGCACCTGCGTCCATATAAGAGTTCGAAGGGGAAAACCCTGTCGACTCTTGGTTCATCTCCTGAATGCAACAACAGGTGGGGAAGGTATTCCCAGTCCCTCCCATGCTGTTCAACAAATGCTTGGAGCATCGATTTTAGGTACCATTAAACTTTGCCACAAGCCCACTGGCTTGTGGGTGATAAGTGTCGCATGTCTCTGCACTACCCTACACTTCTCCCACAAACACTTCATCAGATCCGACATGAAGGAACCCCTTGATCGGTGATAACTTCCTGCAGAAACCCAACATTGGAGAAAATCCTAACAAGGCATTGGCCACTTTGTCTGTCCTAAGTGAGGAAAGGCGACTGCCTCTGGATATCTGGTGGCATAATCAACCGCCATCAGGATAAACCTCTTCCCGGAGGAACTTGGGGTATTCAAGGTCCTACAATATCCATTCCTACCCTCTGGAATGGCTCCTCCACAATGGGCAAGGAATTTGGGTGGCCTTGGTTTTACTATCTGCCTTCCTTATTTGTTGGCACGGTGACAAGACCTGCAATATTCCTTCAATTGCTGGGTGAAGTTGGGCTAATAGAAAAATAGAAATTCTGGGCCAATTGCTGCATGGTGCACGTGATTCCCAGAGGTACGGAGATGGGGATATCATGAGCGATCTTGAGCAACTGCTCATGGCACCCTGGGGAACGACAAACTGCCTGCCCATCACCCTCCCTCTGCCCTTACATCCTGTGTATACAACAGTCCATTGTCCCAAAATACCCTGTGTCTCACAACACCTCCTGTGTCCCATCAGATTCTGCACAAACCCTTAGCCTCTCTAAACTAGGGTCATTCCTCTGAGCAGCTGCAAATCCATACATTTTTCCCAAGGCATGGGACACGTCCCCTTCAGTTTCTAAATTAGGGTCCATAGCTCTAGCATCAGGGCATTCAGGGTCACTGCCATCCCTAACCGTTTGATTATCAGTTACCCCTCCCTCTTAGAGTAACCTTCTGTAGCTGTTTCATGAACTGCTACTTAGGAAAGTCCTACCCCTCTTTCTCTATTCTTCATGTCAGGAGACACAGGCTGGGAACCTGCTTCCATTGTTTTCCATAGGGCTTCTACTGGGTCCAGGGAACTACAATTGGCCTTTGCTGTCTGATTTCAGGTAACTGCACATACCACCCTTTTCTGAAAATTGTTCCCTATTATCACATCCAGGGTGAGATTGTCTGCAACTGCCACCTTTGTACCTCTCTCCTGTCTCACCCCAGTCTAGGAGAACGCTAGCAAGTGGCAGAGTTTTATCCTCCCCAGTGAATCCCCTTACCATTATGAACTGATTAGGTATAAGCTGTTCAGGCTCAACAAAATCTCCTTTTACTAAAGTAGAGGCGCCCCATGTCCCTTAACCCATGGGTGTACCCCATTTATGGTGACTGGGTGTATGTGCTCCTCATGTTTGTAGGTGTGTTTTCAGGGATACAACACTGCTTCCTGCCTCCCTGCCACTGTGCCTGGGACACTTTCAGGTGCAGCCCTTGACCCGAGCTCCGACGGTCCCATGGCCTTGGCTCCTCTGGCCGGCAGCCACCAACACTGCTTCCCACCTCCCTGCCACCATGCCTGGGACACTTTCAGTGCAGCCCTTGATCTGGGCTCCAAAGCTCCTGTGGCCTTGGCTCCTCTAGCTAGCGGCAGCCAACACACCTGCTCCGCCTCCCTGCCACTCGCCTGGAACACTTTCAAGTACATCTCCTGGGGACTCCACCGGCTTCCTCTGCTGCACCCAATTGGATCAGAAGATTGAACACATTGGATACCACCTCGCCTTACTGCCCTGCCATTGGCTGACTTACTGGAACCCTATGCTTCTGCTTCTAGCCGTGGGTGCAGCTTTCCTCCCAGCATAGTTTGCTAGCTAGAATTTTGCTAAAAATAATTTTGCTGCCTTAACTGTTTTGGAAAACTGTGGTGCTAGACTAAATATTTTTTAACTGTTATTTAGGAACTGCTACAGGGCTCTGCTCTAACTTTGTTCTATCCTCCCAGACCTCCTTTTTCCTAACCCTCTGCCATTCGTTTCCCCTAATAAAGTGCCTAGCTAATTCCTCCCTCTGCTGCTAATGGTGTGGACTACCATTTCTCCTGCTTCCGGTCTTTGTGCCTGGATTACCGCTTGGGACTAACACTCCCCTGCTCACGAGCGAACTGCCTGTTTGCCCTCTGGTGGCAGGACTTGCACGGCGTGAGAGGCTGTGTGCAGTCTGTCCTGCATTCCTTTACCTGGCTGGAGGTGTGAGTGAGGGGAGCTGTGACTGTTTGCTGAAGGGCGGGACATTGCTCTGCATAAGTGAGCGCTCACTCAAGCGGCTGTCCTGAATGTGTGGATTGTGTTTAGTTTTACTGTAACACCACTCGTGAAGTAGCTGGATGTGTGGACTACCGTTTCTCCTGCTGTCGGTCTTTGTGCCTGGATTACCGCTTGGGACCTACCGCTCCCCTGCTCATGAGCGAACTGCCTGTTTGCCCTCTGGCGGCAGGACTTGCATGGCATGAGAGGCTGTGCTGCAGTTTGTCCTGTGTCCTTTACCTGGCTGGAGGTGTGAGTGAGGCGGAGCTGTGACTATTTGCTGAAGGCGGGGACATTGCTCTGCATAAAGTGAGCGCGCTCCTGGCGGCTGTCTTGCATGTGTGGATTGTGTTCAGTTTGCTATGCTGCCGCTAGTAGCGGCTGAATGTGTGACTACTGTTTCTCATGCTGTCTGGTCTTTGTGCCTGGATTACTGCTTGGGACTACTGCTCCCTGCTCGCGGACGAACTGCCTGTTTTCCCTCTGGCAGCAGGACTTGCACGGTGTGAGAGGCTGTGCTGCAGTCTGTCCTGCATTCCTTTTACCTGGCTGGAGGTGTGAGTGAGGGGAGCTGTGACTATTTGCTGAAGGCGGGGACATTGCTCAGCATAAGAGTGAGCGCCAGCTCTGGCCTGGCGGTAGTGGAGAATGCGCCACTAGGTACTGGAAATTTTGTTTATTAATAAAGAAGGAAACAGGTTGGTCTATTGCATGGTCTTAATGTGTAAAGTTACAATTTGTATTTATTTGTGGTAAGAAATGTTAAGCTGGAATATTATTATGATTTAGATTTGTTTTGTCTTAAATGATTAATTGATGTTTTAGTTTTATTGGTTACAGAGGCTAGGTAGTTATTTTGGTGTTATTTAAATTGTGTTTAAATAGTAGTTTGTGTCTATTGCTTGGAATGTGTAGGGATTATATGGGAGGACTTAAGGGGCCAGGATTACCTATGGGTGCTCACTGCTATGTATTTACGTCCTCTGTCCCTCTCCCAGTGTCTGACACTACTGCTAGACGCTGTCGGGAAGTGGGGATTGTAGGGTCGTGGTTGATTGTTGACAGTGGGGTGACCTAGGTATGGTGATGGTAGGATGAGGTCGTTAGGTCCAGAAGGCCTGGGTTACGACAGGCATCTGGGAGAGGCCAGATGTGGTTGGTGCCCATCCCAGGAGTCCACCAGACCGGTGGTCAGGTAACCCGAGGGCTGCACCACCTCTAATCCTCTGATGGCAGTGTTGTGCAATGCCAGGTCGATCAGAAACAAGACGGCAATTATTGCCGCCTTGATTTCATCGGTCGATCTGGCTTGCATCACGGAGACCTGGGTGGGAAATGATGCAGGCCCCATTTCGAGGCTGCAGTCCCTCCCGAGTATACCGTGGTGCACTGCCCAGAGTGAATCGCAGGGGTGGCGGTGTAGCTATCTGCTTTAGATCCAGCCTGACCCGTGCGCCCGGTGGAAACTCCAGGTTCCTTCAAGTGTGTGGCTATTTGCGGTGGTTTCGGCACAGGCTGCAGGATCTTCCTCACCTATCGCCCTTCTGGCCCGATGGGAATTTCCTGCAGGGGATTGCTGAATTCATCACTGGTAAACATTGGGATCCCCAGATGTGTTTTTCTGGGGATTTCAATGTTTGGGTTGACGATAAAGATCAAAGATGCAGTAATGATTTCTTGCAGAGTATGTCCTCTTTAGGATTGACACAGGTCGTTGCTGCACCAACCCATCAGGATGGCCACATATTGGACCTGGTGTTCTCACTGGGGCTTGAGATCACTGATCTCAGGATTGATTGGGTATTTTGGTCCGATCATTGCACGGTGAAGTTCCTTGGGGCTCCGCCATAAGCCATAAGCCCTTCCCTGCTGAGATGATTAGCTGCCCGCTCTTTCGGGTCTTACCCTGAGGTTTTCTGGCGGCAGTTAAATTGTCTAGTGTGGGTGCTGCATGCATCAGAGGTGTTGATGCGGGGTTGACACCTATAATAGGGTGTTATGTGACACCATCAACTCCCTCGCACCTGTCCGGTATGACCCAGAACTTTAAACCTGAGGTCCCATGGTTTGATGGGGACCTCAGGAGATGAAGAAGACGGGTCGGAGATTAGAGCGCTGGAGGAGATCCCTCCTGAGGCGGACAAACTGGTCCTTCCGTGATGCACTATCGTGCATATCAGGAGGCAATCAACTGTAAGAAGGCAGTGTTCCTGTCCAGGAGATTGCCGCTGAAAACTGACCAGCTTCACTGTTCCGGACTGTGAATAGACTTCTTCATCCTGTCTGTTTGCAGTCTGGGAGGTTTTTCTAACAAAGACTGTGAAGAGTTTGCTTGTTTTTCTTGGACAGGGTGTCCTTGATCCGCGGGAGGCTTCTTCAGCCAGCAATACCATAGCTGACAGTGGTCGCCAAATGTGTTCTGAGTGCACTCCGCCAAGTTGGGGAGTTTAGACCAGTGGAGGTTAGTGAGGTTATCGAGGTGGCAGTCAATCTGAAGCATACCTATTGTGAGCTGGACCCAGTGCCAATGCATTTCTTAATGAGGTGTGTTGACTCTGTTGGCCCGGTGTTTGCCGCGATTGCAGTGTTCCTTACTTGAGGAGTCTTTCCAGATGCCTCAAGAAGGCTCTGGTGAGACCCTTAAAGAAATCATCCTTGGACCCGGAGATCAAGGCAATTACGTCCTATCTCCAACCTTCCATTTTTGGGGAAAGTGGTGGAGAAGGTGGTAGCGCTTCAGTTGGAAGAGCACCTGTGACTCACAGTTGTATGATCCCTTCCAGTCGGCTTTTCGGGCCATAGTACAGAAACAGCGCTTGTTCGGTGCAGAATGATCTCCTCAGGGCTAGAGATGGGGGACAGGACAATTCTTGTTCTCCTAGATCTCTCCTCAGCATTTGACACTGTGGACCATTGTGTGTTGCTCGTCCGCCTCAGGGAGTTGTGTGGACTCAGCGGTACCGTCATCAACTGGTTTGAGTCCTTTCTTACCAACAGGAGGCAATGGGTTATGATGGGTAATTTCTCATCTATACTATGTCTCCTTCCTGTGGAGTCCCTCAGGGTTCAGTACTGCCCCAATGTTGTTCACAGTGTACATGCTGCCCTGGGGGATCATTAGGAAGTATGGCTTGAGTTTTCATTGCTATGCTGATGATACTTAGCTATATTTATCCTTTGCCCCGAACATCCAACGCAGTGGATGTGCTAAATATCTGTCTGACCAAGATTAATGACTGGATGGCTTCCAGCTGGTTGCGACTGAACCCTGACAAAATGGAGGTGTTGGTAGTGGAGTTGAACAGAGTTCGTCATAGGATGGCCTCTGACTCAGCAACTGGACTCGTTCTTGGAGCTGTGTCATTGAAGGCCTCCTCTTAGGTGCGAAATCTTGGAGTGATTCTGGACAGGAATTTGACCATGGAGGCTCAAATATCTTCTGTGGTTCATACCTGGTTTTGCATCTCAGAAACATTGCCAGGATTAAGCCGCTTGTTCCGCCTCTGGACCTCCCTACCTTGATACATGCCTTGGTCACATCTAGGCTGGACTACTGTAATGCGCTCTATCTCGGGGTCACGGGGATCTCTCCACAGACTGCAGCTGGTGCAAAATGCTGCTGCCGGTTATTGACTGGGCAGCAAAATGTTGCCATATTACACCGGTACTGTGTGAATTGCACTGGCTGCCAGTCAGGTGGAGAATCCTCTTTAAGGTGGGTCTTCTCACCTATAAGGCCCTACACAGGCAGGGCCTTGTTTGCCTGTCAGTCCTCCTGACACCTACTCCCTCTACCCGCCTCTCCGATCCTCCAGTGGTGGCTTCCTGACCGTTCCTAGAGCGAGGCTTAAATGAGCTGGCGACAGAGCCTTTAGTGTTGCGGCTCCCATTCTATGGAATTCTTTACCAGCTTTGGTCAGAGACCCCCACTGTAGATATTTTAAGGCCCGCCGAAGACACTCCTATTTTCACAAGCATTTGATGTTTAGAGTAGGATTTATTTTATAGTAGTGATTTATTATATTTTACTTTATATAAATGTTTTTTGTGTAATGCTATTTAAAATTTATAACGGCGCCCAGAGCATCTGGGATTGGGTGTCTTTTAAATAAATTTGCCTTGCCTTGCTTTGCCTAATAGGCGCCATGCCTATTGCTCTGTGTATGAACCCTCCTGGTTCTTGATCCTGCTTCAATCCCTCTTACACCTTCTTTCTGCCAAACCATGCGGTTTGCCTGGCAGTCGCTCGACCCCCTCACTCCTTTGTCTTGGGAATTTTCTTGATGCCTAAAAGGCCAGCCAAACACCCACCCACTTTCATACTGTGATTTTCCTCTCTTGGTCTGAAGCCAGCTACCCCCTGTTTTCCTCTCTGCCTCTATCCTCCCAGCTTTCTCACCCCTCCCCTGCCTTTGTCCACTACCCTCCCACCGACACATCAGTAATTAACTACCCTACTTTCTCCCTCCTCCCTTTCAGGTGCAGCCTTTGACATGGGCTCCAAAGTGCCCATTGCCTTGGATCCTCCAGCCAGCGGCTATCAACACTGCTTTCGCTTCCCTGCCACTACACCTAGGATACTTTCAGGAATGTCTCCTGGGACTCCACCGGCTTCTCTTGCTGCCATCCAATTGGTCCTAGATCAGAGGGCTGAATGGCGATTGGATGCCGCCTCACCTTACTGCCCTGCCATTGGCTGACTCTTGGGACCCTATGCTTCGCTTCTAGCCATGGGAGCAGCTTTCCTCCTGGCATAGTTCGCTAGCTAGAATTTTACTAAAAATAATTTTGCTGTCTTAAGTGTTTTTGAAAACTTGTGTGCTAGACTAAATATTTTAGGAACTGTTACAGGCCCTCTGCTCTGACTTTGTTCTGTCCCTCCCAGACCTCCTTTTTCCTAACCCTCTGCCATTCATTTCCCCTAACAAAGTGCCTAGCTAATTTCTTCCTCTGCCACTAATGACGCCGTGCCTACTGAGCTCTGTGTATGAACCCTTCCTGGTTCTTGATCCTGCTCAATCCCTCTTCCACCTTCTCTCTACCATACCATGTGGTTGCTCACTTGGTCGCTCGACTCCTCACTTCTTTGTCCTGCTAATTTCTTGGTGACTAAAGGCCAGCCAAAACCCCCACCCCACTTTCATACTGTGATTTTCCTCTTGGCGTTTGAAACCAGCTACCCCACCCATTTTCCTCTCTACACCCTTTCCTCCTAGCTTTCTCATCCCTCCCTGCCTTTGTCAACTACCCCTCCCACCGATTTAGTACTGGGACACATCAGTAATTAACTGCCCTAACTTCCTTCCTTCCTCCCTTTCAGGTGTAGCCCTTGACCCGGCCCGGGCACCCATGGCCTCGGTTCTCCGACGCGCAGCCAACACTGCTTCCCATCTCCTGCCACCACACCTGGAACACTTTCAGGTACATCTCCCAGGACTCCACTGGCTTCTCTTGATGCCATCCAATTTGTCCTGGATCAGAAGGCTGAAAGGTGATTGGATGCCGCCACACCTTACTGCCCTGCCATTGACTGACTACTGGGACCCTATGCCTCTGCTTCTAGCTGTGAGCGCAGTTTTCCTCCTGGCATAGTTCACTAGCTAGAATTTCTCCCGCCCACCTGCCCTGACCCCGGCTGCTATTTAATACCCCTAATCACTCCTCTACCTTCCCACCCCACTGGCTGCTTCCATACTATCCCATATAGGGATTCTGTCTGCCACACGAGTGTAGTATGAAACCTTTTGTTTCCTCCAACCTCAATCTCGGTGCTCGTTCTAAACTGTGCTGAGTAGCAGTTGATCCTAACTACTTTCCCCTAGTTCTAATGACGGTCCCTCCTGCCTATATTATCTTATTAATCATTAACAGTCCCACAATGTGCAAACTTGCCCAGCCTGCTATACCCCACCTTCTCATCCTCTGTATTTTACTCAGTCACCGTGTCAACCTTAACCTTAGCCTTGCACAACCGTCCAATGAAGATGCTGGATATAACATTCACTATAACAAAGGTTGTACCTCTGGGAACTTCTTCCTCATTACAAATGGGCCTTGGTCCCTTTTGTTATCCATCCTCGCCATACTAACCTGGCTTTGCACAGCATGCCGCATCACATTACTACCCTTACTGACTCCATCATTTTCCTCTTTGTGCAAGCAAGTGAAAAGGCTGTGGCACCAGAAGGACTGTTAAACATGCATCAAGGTTGCTGCTAAGAGAACACCTCCTTAGGATCACCCTCCTATTACTTCTACTGTCAGGCAACATCCACCCTAATCCAGGTCCAGAAGGACTAACCACATATGGTGTTCGCCGCAAGCAGGGTATTCTAAATATGGCTACAATCCACATCTGTAGCTTATTGTGCAAAATTGACTCTTAAAGCCTGGGTTACACAGCATGACCCAGACATACTCAATTATGGAAACATGGTTGTCCCTCAAAATACCTGACACAGCAGTTGCCCTACCTGGTTATACCATATTCAGACTGGATAGATCTGTTAAGCATGGTGGTGGTTGTACCATCTATCTAAAAGCTCATTAAAGGGTCTGGCCTTGCTCAGCTCATCTAGGCTGCCCACCCAGATATTGGGGATTAAGTGCTGCTGGGGCTCACCACAAGACACTCAAAATACTGTCAGTTTACATGCCCCCTAAAGACCCAGCCACAGGCCTCACAAAGTCTTAGATTATCTCCAAACCCAAAATCATTTTAGGTGATTTCAATACAAACTAGCTGTCACCTGCCACTAGACCTCTAAAGGATGTGTTATCGGCTCTATACCTTAGTCAACTCGTCAGCTCCCTACCAGAATTAATTATAAGACCGGACTAGCACCACTCTTGACTGGATAATCTCCAACCACGTTGATCATATCTCTAATGTAACTGTACACCCTGACTCCCTTAGTGACCACTCACCCTTCACCTGCATTTGGTCCAACAAATTTCATAACATCTGCCTCAAACTGTTTTCAACAGAGTGCTAAAACAAGGCCATCTGGAACTCCTAAAACAACAACTGTGATGTCAGGACTGGACTCTGCTGGACTCCACAGATGACATTAATGCAGCACTTGAACATTTTGTTAAGGCCTTCAATGCCCCTGTGATATGCATGCCCTTCTTAAGAAGATGAAGGTATGCAGCACAGTGCATCCCTGTATTACTCCTGAGCTAATCAATAACATGAAGCAATGGGACCATCTCTGGCACCGTGCGAAGCATCTGGTAAACAACAGGATCTGCAAGCCTATAAAGCTGCAAGAAATGTTTGCACCTGGGCTGTTCGATCAGGCAAAAAGTAAATACCATGGGGCGGTTTACCAACGCGATGGAAACAGTAGAAAATGTTGGTCAAATATCAATAATATCACTGGTGAAGACCCAAAGATGTCACCTGCTATGCTGAACCTTGATGGTACCCCCATCCTTGACCCACTTTGAATTGCAAATACTTTCAATGATGCTTTCACCAACCTGAGCAGTGTCCTCCGACAAGATTTCTTTGATGTCACCCCTGAAGAGCCACCGTGTCACCCTGAAAACAAGACCCTGAGCACCCCCTTCTATTTTAAGAATGTCTCAATGACCCATGTTAGAAAACTACTGAATAAAGTGTTGGGCAAATCATGACATAGTGGCGACTCTCTAGACTTCAAACTTATTGCGCTCACTGTTGAGGAAATTCTACCACCCATTACTAAGATACTTAACCTTTCCCTTACTCTTTCACAATTCCATGAGGTATGGAAAACAGCCCTTGTGACCCCAGTACATAAATCTGGTGATCGGGCCCTACATAACAACTACAGGCCTATTTCAATCCTCCCTCCTCCCTTTCCAAAGTGCTGGAACAAATTGTGTCAACCAGCTTGTGGATTACCTCAATAAATACTCCATCCAATGCCCGCAACAGCACAGTTTTAGGAAAGGACACAGCACCACCACAGCACTACTAGAATTTACCACCTTCGTTCAGCAATCATTTGACCAAGGCAATCTTGTAGGAGCAGCCTTTATAGATTTAATGAAGGCTTCGACTCTGTTAATCATACACTTCACCTTGGACAACTTTCTAAAACTGGTCTCTCCCTGATCGCTGCCCTAGTTTAGTAGCTATCTTGGTGACAGAACTCAGCATGTTAAGATATCTAATGTTGTCTTGGAACAGAGGCTGGTCCGATCTGGATTACCACAAGGATCAATTCTAGGTGCACTCCTTTACAGCATCTTTCTGAACAACTTGCCGACTGCATGTCACCATGAACACTGCTCTATCAGATGACGCTGTCATCTTTGCAAGTCACTCTGACCCAAACCTGCTAGAAACCAATCTGCAACTTGGGTTCATAGAAATTGAGCAATGGTTTAGTTAACATAAACTGGTACTAAACTACAAGAAAAAGTTTTGTTCTCATCCGCCCAAAACAAACCACGAGGCACATGCTGTTAATATCAGGAATAACCAAGGAGCACCCGTCAAACAAATCCAGCACTTTAAGTACCTAGGTGTAACTTTTGATAGTCACCTTACCTATGCATCATATCAAGAATGTTGCCAGGGCCGTCAACATTAGGATTTGGGCTCCTCTATCGACACAGGAGTCTTACTCCTGAAGCTCTCAAACTACACAATCCACAGCTCGGTGCTGGAAATCATCAATTGTGGCCTAGTCATATATGGAGCTGCATCCACTACATCACTCAAAAGGCTAACTGTTGCCCTGAACAAGGTCTGTAGACTTATAAAGGGTGCTAAATATTTCATCCACACTTGTGAGCTCTATTCTCAGTCTGGGTGGCTCCAGCTAAGTGGGAGGTTTAAATACCAAACGTGTCTTTTTATTAAAAGGTGCTTCTTGGGCTCATGCCACGGGTGTGGGGTGTCTACTTACAAGTCTCTCAGAACACAACACACTCACACCTCCACAACTGAACTCCTTCTTGTCCCGAGGTGCAGGACTACTCAATGCTAATGCTCCTTTCTTTTCAGAGCTCCTTTCTGGTTTAATGGGCTGTGCAGTGAATTGGCTAACCTGACTAAACTTGCCCAGTTCAAACATATGCTCTGACATAATATCTTAACTGAAAGCTCCTATGATTGCGCTCACCTAACTCTCAGGTACCCGATCCTCAGATTCCTCCCTCCGCTGCTGTATTCCCTTGACTACTGACACCACCCTTGTATCATTGACTAGCCATTCTGCTAGCCACCTTTCTCATGCCTTGCTCCCTCTTCCCTTACCTCATGTTTCCTCCTACTCCCTGCCTGCCTTAAATGCAACTATGACAATGCCTTTGGCTGCTACCTTTTCTTCCTTGAACAAAAACTCTGCTTCCTCCCTTCATCACATTTAATCCTAACTCTCTCCTTTAGTCTTGATTCCTATCCATGATGTATCTTAATGAATATTTTTGTATATGATGTTTTCGAATACTTTTGCATATGAGGTATTTTAGTAGCTCATTCTGCTTAGCTCCTCCTATGTCTGTTTGTAATCCCTCCCCTACTGACATGGAACCTTTGTAAATGAGCTGCTTTGTGCTAAAGGTACTTTGTAATCCAAGAATGAATGAATGAATGAATGAATGAATGAATGAATGAATGAAGTCCTACCCCCTTTCACTATTCTCCATGTCAGGAGACACAGGCTGTGGAACCAGCCTCATTGTTTTCCACAGGGGCTTCTATTGGGTCCAGGGGACTACAACTGGCCTTTGCCATCTGACTGCGGGTAACTGCACATACACCCCTTCTGGAGATTGTTCCTATTATCACATCCTGCCACCTTTTGTACCCTCTTTCCTGTCTCTCACCAGTCCAGGAGAACGCTAGCGAGTGGCAGAGTATTTTCCTCCCAGTGAATCCCCTTACTGTTACTGAACTGATTAGGTATATGATAAGCTGTTCAGGCTCAACCAAATCCCTTTACTAAAGTAAGAGACACTCCCATGTCCCTTAACCCATGGGTGTGCACCCATTTACAGTAACCGGGTGTATGTGCTCCCTCATGTTTGTAGGCATGCTTTCAGGGATACACAGTGTATCCAACTCTGTTCTAGCACCACTTTGGTGCTAGGTAGGGTCCTCTTTGGACTCGTAGAGCTCAGCAAAGTGGGAAGAAAATAGTTGATTTATTTTAGCAGATCTGTGGTGATTGTCCCATCTCCCTTTTCAGTGACACAATTAGTTTATTTGGTTGCTGCTGTCTCAATCTATATGCCAGTAATCTGCTGGTCTTCTCACCAACCTCCCAGTATTTTTGACCTGTCCTAAACATTACATGGTCTTCTTTGCTACTTGGGAGAACATTTATGCCATATTTTAGGCTGGTGAGTTGGTGCAGCAGTTCAACATCAGTTTTAGTCTTATTTCTTGTTGCTCTAGATCTCTCAACTCCTCCATCTTTTTATTCAGTTCTCCATGTGTGTTTGTTTTCTGGCAGCTAGAGAAGGCTAAGATCTGTCATCTGATAGTAGCCTTATAGGCTTCCCAGACCGTTCCATGGGACATCCCTTGTGTTCTATTTAGTTCAAAATAATGCAGTGGTCTGGGCGTGTTCTGGTTCTTGTAACAGGTTAGGTTTATCCTCCACTTTGGTTTCCCCCCTTGGCCCCTGTTGTGCTAATACCCAAGGTAATAGGAGACGTGGTCTGGACGTAAGTATATCTTTAATATCCACCTCAGTCACCCAGTTGCTGAGCCTCTCTGAGAGCCACAACATACCTATTCTAGAGTAAGCTGAATTCACCATGGAAAAATAAGAAAAGCCTCTGCCCTTAGGGTGCACCAGCCTTCACCTATTGATACATCCCATGTTTGCCACAATTTCTTCACTGCCTCCTCCCAGCCCACTCGCCTGCTGTACCTTGCTTGGGCTCTTGTCTATCACTGGGTCTATGACATGATTCATGCCCACTCCCAGAATAACATTGGGTGACTGGAGGACTAAGTTGTTTTGAGCCAGTATGTGAAAGAAGTCAGGGTCAGATTGGTTTGGACCATATTTTTGCTTAGAATTGTGTCCATCCCATTTCACATGCCTTCAGCCAATAACCACCTCCCATCTGGGTCCACCACAGTAGTGAGGCGCAGAAATTTAGACCACATCTACAAAGAATCACTACTCCCTTTGTTTTGTATTATACAAGGCTTCAAACACTTGTTCTACCCAGAGTCTGTGGAGTTTCTGTGCTTCCGCTCCTTTCATGTGTATTTCCTGGAGCATAGCTATGTCACACTTTATGCTTTAGGTGACCCAATACATTAGTTCACTAACAGGGGTCCCCATCCTCTTGCATTCCACAACATTACTTTCAGTTCTGTGGATCCCATTATCTAGCTTTACTGTGATAATGCATGGGATGGAGGGCCCAGCGGTCCTCCTGCCTTGTCTGAATCATATTTTTATAGTCATTACACAGCAAGCATGTTTACTGGCACTTACTTTTAACCAACAAACATTAAACAACCAAACACATGTTTCAACCATTTGCTTAAGTGCATTTTGGTAACAGTCTTGGGTCTTGGCCTGCTTCGCTGGCCACTGGTGGTGCTGTCTGGGTGCAACAGGCATAAGTCAACGGGGGTCTTCAGAGTGCACAAGAGTCTGTATTTCAAAGTCTTTCTGGGTCTTTATGGTGGGCTCCTACTTGGTGCCAATTTGTGGATGGCACCCAACCCCTGTATGCATTCCTCCTGTGAGCCAGGTCCTTGCTTCCTAAGCAATAGTCGACTGTGCAGGATATATGATACAGTACTTACTGTGTAAGACTGCCTGGGTGAGTGTCATTATTTTCCTTGTGCATGCTAGGTATTATAGCAGTGTCACCAAAGCTGAGCCGTGTCTATGCGGTTTCCCTCTTTTTCTGGGGTGATCCCATACTAGAAGCATCGGTGATCATGGCTGAGGGTGATCAAGATATACTGTAGTTGTGACTGCTGAGACCTCTTATACAAATATTCCTCCCCACCATGATCTGCCTAATGTCAGCTTGCTGTGCCTAGCTTAATTCCTACTTGTAGTTCACTGCCCTGCAGTCCTCTCACCCTGACACCTGCTATGGGCCGCGTTAATGTAGTTCAGGCTTCTCCTGTCTAGGGCATGCGCCCTGCACAGCCAGTAGGGATGTCAATGAGTGGGTAGGTTTTTCAGTCTGTGGTGGCTTGCCCGAGGACAAGGGGATAGAGTTAACTATAATGTGTGGGTGCCGGGGGATGTTCAGGACCCACCTACACCATGATAAAAATAAATGTTACTGTTACTCACATCAGATTCTTAGCTGTTGTCTTCCTGAGCCCAAGGAGGGGTTAGGTAGTGTTTGGTCCGGGGAGGGTTCTCTCAATTGTTTTCATGGCGAGTTCTCATTCAGCAGTCCAGGGCCCTTCTCTGTATTTTCCTGGCGTGCTCCATAGCCACAGGCAGATTGCGGGAATTCATGGGGTGGTCCTCTCTCCATTATTTTCAGGGTTGCAGGAAGAGCATTGTATATTGACCTCATGGTCCCTCAATAAGTTCTTTACATCCCCAAACTGCCACCTCATAGATTTCTTTAGGGAGATCCAGGAAAGATCGAGTCTCTACTGCTCCTTCCATGGAAGTTCCTTACATTTGCATGCCAGGGCCTTAATTGGGAACTTGGTGAGTCTTTCCACTATCATCATTTGGGGTCAGTGGTTTTGGCTGGAGGCTCAGTATGCCCTCACAAATTCAGGGGATATCTCAATAGTGTTCTAACATCTTTGGGAGGGCCATCTGAGGAACTACACTAAGTTTTCCCTTCAGTATTTTCTGGGATGCCAGCAATCTTTATATTACATCTCACGGCCCTGCAGTCTACCTCTAGCACCTTCTTTTAAGCAACTGTAGATCTCTGCTATTGTTGATGGACCTTGCATCCACCTCCTGTAATAAGTCCACTGCCTCTCATATACAGTGCTCAGCTTCCGTCATCGCCTTTTGAAATCTTGGTTTGCACCTCCATGCCAGCCAGAGTGTTCTTTATGTGCTCGACCTTCCCATTAGCTTTGTGGAGAAGGTAGCTCTCCTTGCATCTCTGTGAGGAGTTTGTCAGCTGGGCTGCAGCCATGCTGCAGGGTGTGGGAGAGCTGAGCAGGAGGGAGTATCAGGCTTAGTTTTCTTTGTGGGTGATGCTGCCACAGGCGATATGGAGACCTGTTTTTCAGAGGCTTGGAGGTGCTCCACATTAGTTTTCTACAGCTTACTGCTGCAGCTGACATGCTATACTGCCCAGATTTTGAAGGATTAGATGGTGGTTCCTAGAGCTGGGAACTTATGCTGCCATTTTGCTGCCATGGAACCAAAAGCCCAAGTTTCTTATTTTTATAGTTTATTTTCCAAACATATGTATAAAATTGTCTTCTATCAGCTGTCAAAAGACATCTAGATACTTTACCTGCAGTTAATATATACATCACAGTAAGTGGGAAAGAAGAAAGGAATATGTCAGGTTATTTGAATAGAGCTGGGACACAACTGACAGCATGGTGCATCACACCCAGGAATCTCTAGAGTGGTGTTTGTGATGTGTTGCCTCGTTTGCAGACACAGAAACACCCGATCGGCACCACAACATGCACAGCTTTGGCCTGCAGAATATGCTTTTGAACAATTAAGAAAACTCAAAAGATAATTTTCTTGTTAAATGATGTGTTTTGACTAACAGCCACTTCTAGGACACACTGTGGGAGGAATGAAACTGGTGACTTTACAGGTCACCTTTAAAGTTTTGGAGTAGCGTAATCTGGCGGATGGGATCAGCTATCAGATTGTTGCTATCTGGAGCATTTTGAGGTAGTGGAGTATCCAATGTACAGTAAAACAGAGAATGAGTTAAAATGTAGAAATAAAGCTTTCACAGTAATGTAGGGCACCTGTTACATGGCCCCAGTGTTCTGGGTGCTGTTTAGACAAAAGGTACAGTGCAATCGGACAAATGCAGTCAGCTATCCAGATTGTGCTACCTAAATTCAGTGACTTAACAAGGTAATAGGATTATCAATGTATAGTACCACTAAAAATGAATTAGAACAAAGTTGATATAAAGTTATTACAGTAATGTAAGGGCAATGGGAAGGCTTTAAGCCTGAGTTTCAATGAGCACAGCAACAGACGTCACTTCCCATCAGGCCTTAAAAACCACTCCTCCTGGACTGTTCCAGGATTAGTCTTCATTGCAGCCGGAGGCACCGCCCCACATTCCTGTTTTCATGTTCTCCTGTCTCCTGTTAGTTTCTGGTGTTCTTGCAGTGCCTCTGGCCACTGGCTCCAATCCCTGCCACCACATTTCACCTCGCTCCCTTCTCCGGCTAGCTCTGCATCTCTCTCTCTCAATCTCCCCACTTTCCACCCTCCCCCATTCCCATGTCTCCTCCACTCAGGTTTGTTCTCTCATCCCTGCTTGCCACTCCGGGTGGCTCCTTCACAGGTCGGAGCATTCTCGTTGGCTTCTGGACCTGCTTCTTTTCCTGTCCTGTTTGGGTTGCCGGGCAGCCATTCTCTCTGTTGTCTTGATGCTGCCGCTGGCTCCTGTGGGCTCCCTCACTCCTCACTTCCTTGTTCATTTTCCTGCCCTCCTCCTCCCATGCCGCTCTCCTCATTTCTGCCACCCTGGGTCTGCTACCTCTTCCCATCTATCAGAGCTTATCTCCGTTTTCCTTGGCGGCCACCTCATTGCTTCTTTCCGTTTGCCCAAATTTTTGCCCTGTGGCACCTCTCTCTGCTGCTGCAATTTCTATCTGTTGCCCCTGGCTCTGTCGGTGCTTTAGAGGTGCTATGCCCCATTAAATCGGCTGTGCCATTGAGACATTTTTCTGCTTATATCGACCACCTTTGGTGCTAGATATGCTAATTGTCTTGCATTACCTTTTTGTAAGGGTTGCACAAACGACTGCATTTGGGGATCTAGGAGACATGTTTATGTTACTAGGGTTCACATTTCACTTTGTACTTTATTTGTATGATTTTGTGAAAACTTTCTGAACATGTGGATTTGATGTGTACCTTTCTTCTCTTGCAGGTATAAACCTGCATTTGTCATGTTTATCCAGTGTTGGTATATCCTGGTCTCCACCAAAACTGGAGACCATGGTTCAGAAGTATTTATTTTATTTGTACTGTCCTGACCAGGAGACCCTTTCCTTGCTACACTCTGCCTTGCCTGCCTCAGTCCTTCTGGGGTTTCCTGCTTGCCCTACCGCCCTCGTCTCTCATGATGTTGTTAGTAGTTGTACCTCGTCCACAGTGCAGGACCTGTATCCATTTGTTGTTCATTCTGCAGCTTCAGCTTCCTTTAGTGTTTCACCTACTGGCACTTTCTCACTTCATTATCTTATCTCACTCACCTGCCCTGCCCAGCTCCTGCTGCTGGCATTGGCTCACTTCTTTCCATCACTGTTTTACTCTGTTTGCTTTCCGTTCCAGTGTGTGCTTGGCCTGCATTCCTCCACCCTCCTTCCTCTTTTCTGACTTCTGCTTTCTTTTCGGGCTTCCATATCCTGCCATCCTGGTATACCACCATACCGTAGTCATTCAAATCACCTAATATCCCTCCTGCTACCACCATACCCTACTCATTCACTTTACCTAATATTCCCTCTTGCATAATATTTCCTCCTGCATATCGCCCTGCCTACCGTCTCCTCCTCCGACCCTATTCCCTCATCCTAGTCAAACCTATTCAGATGTCCTCCTGGTACTGCCTACCTCACCGTCTGCTGCCAGCTTCACCTGGCGCCTCGCCTCCTAGCTTCATGCAATTTTATCCATTCCTAATTTGTCTCTTAATGGGCCCATTTAGCATGCACTCCCATAGTTACCAATAACGGTTACTTCCTCATGGCATGAGCCTGGTTCTCCTTCGCTCAGTCTGATCTCAGGGTCTACTGATTCACATCAATTAATCGACCATACCTCTAATTGGGTCTTATGCTACCTCATTGATCTGCTCTCCACTTGCAGACATGCCTTCCATGTCCATTGTTCCTTGACTTGGTGCTAGCCTGTAGCTGATGGTCTCACTCTGCACCTGTGAAGTCCACGTCTAGATCATGGAAAGCTCGGGTGGGGTCCTTCTCCCTGGCCTATAGCGGGAATGTCTTCACTCTGCGTGGACCTTCACTCATCCCTCATCTTGGCACACCTCTGGATGTAGAATTTACGACTTTCAGCTGTGAGGTGGGGCTGTCATCATCAGAGATCCTTTGTTGCTTGAGGGAGTTCAGAGGCACCCTATATGCTATTCTCCACCAAGACCACCTCTGGTTTACCTGGTCTGTTTTGTAGGTTCGTGATAGGCCAGCTGAGTGCCTCAGCAGTCATCTCTCTCTCTTGCTTTTGAACGCCTAGTTGCAGAAACATCACCTGAACCCTCAGTAGCTGTCCAGTCAGAAGGACAGAGCAAGAACTTCTCTAAATTGAAAAGTTTCCTCCTCCTCAGTACATACTCTAAATTTCAATTGCTGAACCTTCTCTAATCAAAACATCCTTCAGCCTGGAGGAAAGGCGACTAGGCCTTGGATCCCCAGAGGTTTCCTCCTCAAAGGGGTTTTCCTCCTCTGTGCCAATGGTCATAATATTAAACATGGTTAGTGCTTTCCTAGGTTCGTAGTTAGGTTCTGCTGCTGGATGGAGTCAGTTGGTGGCCTCGGCTGTTCCCTCTCTTCTTAGGAGTTTGCCCTTCTGCATCTGGTCAGCTTTAATTTCATTCTTTGTTCTCGTTCTATCTTGTTCTTCTCCTGTCCTTCCCATCTCCGTCTATCTCCTTACTTTCCGGTCTCGACATATTCTGATTTCTCGCCTCTTTGATGCTCGACACCCTTTTGGGTATTCTTTTGGGCTTCTTCCTAAGCTATCTTTAGCCACGGGAATCATTCCTGTGGCACCTATAAGGGGGAACTCTCTTCTAGGGTTCCTTGCATCATACCCCTACAGGGTGGTATATCCCATGAATAGAGAGGCGAACAGCCACAGTGTATCAAGGTCACACAAGCATACATCTCATCCAGTTGCATAAGCACAACTGACTCGAAGGCTCTAAGCCTGAGGTTCAGTGGGCGAGGCAACAAACATCACTCCCATCAGGGCTTAAAGGCCACTCCTTCTGGACTGTTCCAGGATTCGTCCATTGCCCTACCATCCACCCCTCCTCCTCCAGTGGCTTGTCTCTCTTTCCTGTGGGCTTCTTCCTAGTTACCTTTAGCCCTGGGAATCATTCCATGGCACCTATGGGGGAACTCCTCTAGGGTTCCTTGCGCCATACTTCTACAGGGTGGTATATCCTGCAGATAGAGAGGTGGACAGCCACAATGTATCAAAGTCACATAAGCATACATCTGGTCCAGTTGCAGTACACAATTGAACTGTTTTGTGGCTTTGGTGTTCAGCTGGTGTTTAGACTGAAAGTAGCTTGATTGGACAAATGCAATCAGCTATTACATTATGTTACCTGGTGGGATATTGAGGTAATGGGGTACCTAATGTATAGTAAAACTGAAAAGTAATTAAAACAAAGTAGAAATAAAACTTTCACAGTAATGTAAGGGCACCTGTTAGGTGGCTTCGGTGGTCAGGGTGGTGCTTAGACCAAGGGTAGCACAATTTGTCAGATGTGATCAGCTATCAGATTGTGCTACCTGGGGATAATATTGAGGTAATGGAGTACCCAGTATATACACAAACTGAAAATAATTAAAACAAAGTAAAATAAGGCTTTTGCAGTTATGTAAGGGTATGTGTTATCTTGTTCCAGCATTCTGGGTGCTGCTTAGTCTGAAGGTAGTGCAATCTGATGGGTGCAATCAGCGATCGGATTGTGCTACCTGCTGAGATAGTGTCGTAATGGGTACCCAATGTACAGTACAACTGAAAACAAATTAAAAGAAAGTAGAAATAATGCTTTTCAGTGATGTTAGAGCACCTTCTAGGTATCTCTGGTCTTCTGGGTGCTTCTTAGTTTGAGGCTAGCTAACTGGACATATGTAGGCAGCTATCATGTTGTGCTAACTGGGGCTGAAGTAATGGGGACCCAATGCACAGAAAAACTGCAAATTAATTAGAAAGTAGAACTCAAGCTTTGCAGTAATATAAGGGCACCTCTTATGTGACTCCCATGTTCTGGGTAGTGCTTAGACCAAAAGTAGCATTTGACAGATGTGATTAGCTATCAGATTGTGCAAACTGAGAGGGATATTGAGAAAATTAATTAAAACAAAGTAAAAATAAATAAATAAAGTCTGTGCAGTAATGCAATGGCACACATTATGTGGCTCCTGTTCCAGATGCTGCTTAGGCTGAGGGTAGCGCAATCAAACAGATGCGATCAGCGGTTCACCCATATTTCAGTCGTCAGACAACATGCTGCGCAGAGATCTGAAAGTATGCTGTCAAAACCTGCACAAAAATTATATATATAAACTAACTCTAAACTGCATGCTGTTTTGACTGCATGATTTCGACTGTGCATGCATCCCTTTGCAATCTTGATGGGATACTGTGATCAGCTATCAGATTGTGCTACTTGGGGAGATAGCTAAGTAACTGGGTACCCAATGTACACATAAACTAAAAATAAATTAAAACAAAGCTTTTACAGTAATGTAAGGACAGATGTTATGTGACCCTATTGTTTAGGATGGTGCTAAGACAAAGAGTATTGTAATTGGACAGATATGATCAGCTACCAGATTGTGCTACCTGAGGGGATTTTGAGGTAATGACGCATCTAATGTACAGTAAAAGTGAAAAGTAATAACAAAGTTGAAATCAAACTTTTCCAGTAATGTAAGGTCACCTGTTATGTGATTCTGGTTTTCAGGGTGGTTCTTAGACAGAGGAAAGTACAATCTGATGGCTGTGATTAGCTATCAGATTGTGCTACCTGGGGGATATGGAGGTAATGGGGTACCCAATGTATACAAAAAAAGAAAATGAATTAAAGAAAAGTAGAAATAAACCTTTACAGTAATGTAAGGGCACCTGTTAAGGGACCCTGGCATGCAGAGGTGGTGCTTAGGCAGAGGATAAGCGCAATCTAACAGATGCGATCAGTTATCAGACTGTGCTACCTAGGGGATTTGGTTCCATGTCATAACAGCGATCGGCTAAACAGCGATTGCTATTACAGTGAGTGTACATCGCCAAAAATCAAAACGGCCATATACACTCCCCAGCAAACCTGACAACAGCGATAGAACAATAATGTATCTATGGGGTGTGCCCCTGCACCTCCTAAATTATGATTCTCAACCCAGGGGGTGCATGCTGGGAGGGGAGAAACTCGGACAGAAAAATTTAAGTGGTGACAGGTTCAAAACAAAATAGAATCCCTACCCAGCCCCGAACCCTGGACCTCCTTCACTACAGCCCGTCACCCTCGCCACCACACCAGAATGGCAGCTTGGCAGCATACAACCAAACTACACCTCACATACCTCCTCCTTCCTGAACCCTCCTCTTCTGGTCCTTCACCCTCCTAGTATCCCATTCTTTTTCCTGTACCATGGTGCTAGAACTATGCCTAGCTACCCTTTCAGGGTAGCTCACATCACAGGCGCTGAAACGGAGTTGCTCAAAACTGAGTTGCTCAAGTACTATCTGACCATAACCCATTAATTCTTAAACTAGACTTGGGTAAACAAAAGAAATTCAAGTCCTGAAGATTCAATGTGTCCCCCTCAGAGATCAGGAATTCCTGGACTCCATGAGGGAACGAACTCACAGGTAATTCAGGATGATTTAACTCTGAAGAGTCCACTCACGCCAATGAATACATTGAAGGTTGTTTTGAGGGTCGAGATGTGACAACCCACCTCTCCTCTGGATGAAACAGCTTTTAGAGAGGTGTCTGTCCTCGAGTATTCGCTGCCACCATCCGATTCTCTTCCAGCATTTAGCTGCCTGAGGAATTTTAGTTCAGAATAACTTTATGGGGACAACCTTCGTGGCTGCAATAACAGCAGCTGACACAGGAAAAGATCATTTAATACACATTTTAGAGGGGTAAGACTGATGGTGAAATAATAAACTCAGTCATACTGTATAAAAGTAACTTTATTCAAATACAGTGGTTTGTATCTACAAATATAGATCATATGTACCTGTACTGTAACGACTTTAATGATTGTAACCAACAAATCGTGGACTGTATCAGGTTTGTGATCACATCCACCAAATAAAAAGAAATAAAAAAAATGAGTTGCTCAGTTTCAATCAATCAATCAATCAATCAATCAATCAATCAATCAGTCAAGCTTTTATTTTTAAAAGGCACATTTCCAAAGTTCAATGCGCCTATACAGTAAAACACAGGTTAAATACAAATAACCATATTAGAAGACAATATAATAATTAAAACACCACAACAGGTCCAACTTCACCAAACATATTAAATATTTAGCATAATTCAGTAATCATTATTAAGATCAATTCAATAACTTTCATAATCCAGAAAGGCAAAACCAAATAAATGTGTCTTCAGGGCACTCTTAAGCTCTGGATGGTCAGGCACTCTCTCACCTGACGAGACAGAGATTTCCACAGGGTAGGGGCCACAAAAGCAAATGAGTGAGCCCCCAAGGTCTTGAGTCAAACCCTGGGAATGTCTAGCAATCCCTTGTTGGTGGAGTGGATGGACGGAGGGGTGGTAGGGACAAAGGAAATCTTGTAAGTACTGGGGTCACTGACCGTGATAGGGCCTTATAGATCAGTAACCCAATCTTGAAGGTGATCCGCCACTGAACTGGCAGCCAGTGCAGTTCATGGAGCACAGGCATGATGTGGCAAGATCTTGATAAGCCAGTCAACAGCCTGGCCACCACATTCTGCACCAGCTGCAAGTGGTGGATATCAACCTCCAGGAGCCCTAGGTAAAGGGCATTGCAGTACTCAAGGCGGATGTCATGAAGGCTTGGACTAGGGTTGGAAGATCGCTGGGCAGGACCAGATGTTTTATCCGGCGATATTCCTCAGATGGTAAAGAGGCCTTGACAACAGCCAACACCTGAGATTTTGGGGTCAAGCCAACGTCCAAAGATAATGCCTGGATTCCGCACCTGGTCAGAAGTCACCAATTTCAGTTGCCATCATAACATGCTACCACAGGATTTTGAGGTAATGGGGAACAAATGTACAGAAAAACAGAAAATTAATTTTAAAAAGTAGAAATAGTGTTTTTAGAGTAATGTATGGGCACCTGTTATTTAGCCCTGGTGTTCTGGGTGCTGCTTAGACTAAGTGTAATGCAACTAGACAGATGCGATCAGCTATCAGATTGTGCTACCTGGAGGGATATTGAGGTAATGGGGCACACAATGTACACAAAAACTGAAACAAATTAAAAAGTAGAAATCAAGCTACTGCAGTAATGTAAGGCTACCTGCTATTTTGTTCCAGTGTTCTGGTGCTGCTTAGACCGAGGGTAATGCGATCGGACACATGTGATCAGCTATTAGATTATGCTACCTGGTGGGATGTTGAGGTAACAGGGTACCTAACATATAGTAAAACTGAAATGTAATTAGAACAAAGCAGAAACATAGAGGATAATGTATGGCATCGATGAACAACAACGCTATGTGAGCCTCTAGTGAGCTTCCTGGCAACCAAGTAAACTTCAAGAGCAAAGCTCGAGAGGTTTACCTTGGCTGCCAGGGAAACCACTAAGGTTCACTTACACTAGAGTTCATCGATGCCCAAACATTGTCTTTCATAGTGTATGGGCATCATGTGCATCTGAAAAGATGAGTTACACATTTAGCACAGCAGTGGTTAGCTTACCTTATACAGATGAGAACAGGATTGTGTCACTCATTTCACGTTTAATTTTATTCTGACTATTAACAGCATTGTACATTTTGTATCATCATGGTAGCTTTACAACAACAGAGTTAAAAAACCTTATATCACTAAAATTAATGAGAAGAGCAAAAACGGGTATCGGTCGAATGTCATGTGGCATCCAATCAGCCTTGCCGTAAAGTGGGTGAGAAGGGTTGTGCTGCAAATGGCAGACGTTAGAAATGTACTTGGCGATTTTTTCCTTCATACCTACGGGAAACCGAGACAAAACAAGAAAAAGGACAACTGGTTAGCATTTCAATTTAGATGAACGAATGGTGATTGTCTGACACACTGGGGGTGTTACATTAAACTTGTTGCTGCTGCCATTTTCTTTGTGCGTGCTTTTGGGTTTATGCTAATTGCAATATGACAGTTGCAGTGATTTTGAATCATGCGATAGCAGTGCTGCTGTTGGAATTTTACGCGTGTTAATTCCTTTTTTATTATGCCAGCGATGTGAGGTATTACCGATGGGTTAACAACTTCATCACGCCACATTGATGGCATAACAACATGAGGAAACGATAAAATATCATCACATAACAATGTCCCACCATACATTATAAAGCTTTTATGTAAGGGCACCTAGTAGGTGGCTCTGGTGTGCTAATTAGATCACTCTTGGAGTAGAGAGGTATTCTATTAAGCAGTAAATGTCAAATGAATTTACAGAAAAGAGAACTACAGCTTATTCTTCATTGTAATGTCACATTTTATCCTGATCTAGTCTTCTAGGTTCCGTTACACAGAGGTTATGCAATCTGATGCATGAGCTATAACACTGTACTATCTGGCGGACTTTGGGTGGAGTACAGCATTGAGTCAGCAGGATACAAATAGACTAACAGACTGCGTAAATAATGCCCGTGGGGCTTGATAGAAACATGTTTTGTTTGTCCTCAACCTGGGTGCTGCTTAGGTTGATCATAGCACAATCTGATGACACAAGCAAATAGTATTAGCAACAATGTAATAGATGTACACCTAGTTTTCATATATTTCAACTAAATAAAATTGATATCCTTCTTAAAGCTGGTAATTTGTTAGCAAAAAAAATTAATCCTATAGTTTTTAGGAAGAATGTTATTTCTGACATCTTTAGAATCATGCTCAGTGTATTTCTAGTTTTCTCAGATGTTATTAAAACAGCTTTTATTGCTAATTCTGTAATTAATGACTCACACCATTAAAAATGGCCGCCGCTCTCGGTTTCTAAAAATCTCTTCCGTTGAGGCTTCCTGTTGCATCTATGTGCTACATTTATAATGTTTCTGCATTAGGATTGTGTTACCGATAAGTTTCTGATGGTATACAGCATAGCACTTTACCAAGATATTAATTTTTTATGGTGGGCATAGCACAGGAGTGGGAACTTGCACGACAACATTATTGCTGGAAAAAACTATATGGTGGCTGACAAATACTGCTACTTTAACTATGTTTAAACAAAACTTTTAATTATTTTTGTCATTTACAGTTCCCCTGTGAAAGCATTTTTTCATGATGAAATGTTACTTCTAGAAACAGAGAATCTGTCGCAGATAAGGACCATATGGCCCACCTAGTCTGCCCATTTCCCTACTCACTGCTGCAGACCCAGATCGTATTTGATCTGTGGCTCTCCTGGGGCTGCACATCTCCAGAGTACCTTTATGTCTATCCCATGCACCCTTGAACCCCCTATTGTTTTCGCTCCCACCACTTCTGCTGAAAGACTGTTCCATGGCTCCACCACCGTTTTAGTGAAAAGTACTTCCTAACATTACTCCTGAGCTTTCCACCCTTCAGCCTCATATCATACCCCTCCCTTGTTTTAGTGCAGAGTTTTCTCTGAAATATGATTTCCACCTGTGACTGCTTCTATTTTGTCAATGTCCTTCTGGAGATGTGGTCTCCAGAACTGGACACAGTACTCCAGCTGTTGCCTTACCTGTGATCTGTACAGTGGTGTCACCACCGTTCCTCCTGCTTGTTATGCCCCTCCTATGCACCCCAACATTCTGTTTGCTGTCCTCAACACCTTTTCACACTGTTTGGTCACCTTCAGGTAGTCAGATATGATAACCCCAAGGTCTCTCTTAACTTGTGGTGGCCAGAATTTCCCCACCCATTCTGTACTCCTCCTTGATTCCTGTGATCCAGGTGCATGATCTTGCACTTTTAACATTGAAACTCAACTGCCAGACACCCAACCACCTCTAATAGGCTTAGGTCCTTTCTCATTTTTCTGACACCTCCAGTGTGTCCATTCTGTTGCAGATCTTTCTGTCATCTGCAAAGAGGCACACCTTTCCTCCAGATGCTCTGCAATGTCGCTAATGAAGACATTGAATAGGACTGTTCCAGCACCGACCCCTGTGACACTCCACTGGTCACCTCCTTCTCTAAAGATTTCATGCCATTTACCATCACCTTCTGAGTCCTGTCCCTTAGCCAGTTCCCAACTCACTTTACCACCTTAGGACCCACTCCCAGGCTACCCAATTTATTTAGCAATCTCCTGTGTGGGGACGGTGTCCAAGGTCTTGCTGAGATCTAGGTAGGCACATCCACTGCCCTTCCTGATCTACCGCCCTGGTTACCCATTCAAAGAAATCTATAAGATTCATCTGACAGGACTTTCCTGCTGAGAATCCATGCTGCCTTGGATCCTGTGCCCAGCTATCCTCCAGAAACTTCTCAATCCTCTCCTTAAATAAGGACTCCATTGTTTTCCCACTACTGAGGTCAGGCTTACAGGCCTGTAACTGCCTGCCTTCTCGCTGCTTCCACTCTTATGGAGAGGGACCACATATGCCCTTTTCCAGTCCTCAGGTACCTCTCCCATCTCTAGGATGCATTGAAAGGGCAGCCAGTGGTTCCGCTAGCACTTCCCTGAGTTCCTTTAGTACTTTGGGGTAGATCCCATCTGGCCCCATTGCCTTATCTGCTTTTATTTTCCCTGAGTTCTTCTAGGACTCTTTCCATTGTGAATGGGCTGGTGTCTGCCTCCCTCCCTGAATACCCTTCTTAATGAGTCTCGGTCCCTCACCCTCCTCTTCCCTGGTGAACAATGAGCAAAGTACTTGTTCAGTATCTCAGCCTTTTCTAGGTCGTCCTCCACCCTTTCTCCTCCTTCAACCTAACAATACCATTTCTAGTCTTTTTTCTCTAACTAATTAACATATGTTTTGCATAGTAATAAAATGAAAATGATGCATTAGTTAAATTGCCCATTTTGCTGTTCAAAATCCACCCCAGAACAATTGCAGTCTTTAAAAAATCACTGTACTAATCTATCAGAGTACACTTCTGGGTAGGCTACTTTGAGTGCATAACATAATTTGATATTACCGTGATGTCAGATTATGCTTCAGGTAGTACAGCCTGTGGAGTAGCATGATTTGATGTTACACATCCCCAGTGAGTACTGCTTCTTGCCCAAGCAGCCTTCACTAGCTGTTACAGCCGAGGAATGAATTTTCCATTAATTTTTCAAGCCAAAGACTTTAATCCAACAAGCATCCGCCTGGAGTCCCCTCTAATTTCTGTGACTGGATATACCCATTGCGGTCATAAGGGAACCTCCCTGAGTAAAGGGTAAAGGAGCTGGCATGTGGTCTCAGCCTCCACATCCTGCCCTGTGGGAGCTCTCCTCCTGTAAGCAAGTGAAACAGCTGGCAGCAGGCTGGCAGGTGACACGCTGTAAGGAGGAAGGGAGAGGCACCCCTCAGTATTGGGTTGGCGCCTGGTGGTCAGCAGGAGGGATTAGTGGATACTGGCCTGAGCACTGCCCTTAGGAGGGCTGCAGGGGTTTAAAGGACCCCACCTGGCTACACTCCAGCCTCTTTGATTGCTGTTTCCTGCCTGCTGGCTTGCCATGTGACAGACGCAAGTTTGTTGTCTTCTGGGTCTATTCTGTGTGCCATCTTGTCTAACCATGTGACTCTTGATCTCTGCTGCTGTGCATGCTGCAACCCTTGCTCCTGTTCCACTGCTCCTGCTTCCTCTACTGTTTATTTTTGTGTTTCCATCTTTTGGGATTTCCCTGCTGTTTTGCTGTCACTGCTGCTTTCCAGCACTGCAGCTGTTCACCTCATTCTTCTTTTCCTGTAGCAGGCTCCCCATGTGTTCCTGTGAGTGTGCTCCCTCACTCAAGTCCCCCTTGTTTTCAGAGCTTCTACCTTGTTTTTTCCATTTGTTGCATAATTGTTTTGAGGCCCTCTGCACATATGGTGGCTCCTCTGCAAGCAGAGTTGAAGATATCAATGGCAGGCCATATCCATGGTTGAGATGAACAGAATAAAGTGGCTGGAGCAGGTGCTCTGAGCAGGGCTTCTGGCTATGCTGCTGGTAAGTCCACTTCAGACTATGTGGGGTGACCTCTGGCCAGCATACTTGGGTAGGGTGGCCCTGGCAAGTCCAGGCAGGTAGGTTTGCCCCCACCATCTTTGTCCTGAAGCACAACTATGCATCCATGCAGTAGTCATGGGCAGTTCTGGGGGTTGCACTCAATTGGTGGCCCATGGCTTGCCTGCCCTAGGCTTCTGTTTGGTTGCTGGGGGAGTGGGATGGCTGTCCATGGCAGAGTCCCTGTCCCCAGCTGTAGCCTGCCCCTACCTTCCGAGGGCTTGCAGCTCCCCGCCATGCCCCTGCGGAACATTTGGCCTACCCCCACTCATGCCAGCTGGTTATAGGTTCCCAGAAAGGGAGTTCCACTGAAGGGATGATGAAATGGTTTGCTGGAGTGCCAAGGACAGCAGAATTGGCCAGTGAGTATTTTGTTAGTTCTGCTAGTGAGGTGTCTTTGGGGATGAGGAGGAGGAGACACCAATTGGTCCTTAGTTTATGTGATGGGTTGGTTAGGACTGTGGCAGTGGGGAGGAGACAAAAGGGTTCTGAGGACAATACAGCAGGGGAGGACAGGTTGTTGGGAAACTCTGTGGTGGGGTAGCGAGCAGGTGGGATATGTGGATAGCGTGACACAGAAGATGGTACTACTCCAGGGCATGTTCACACACATGCTGGGGTAGTGTCTAGATGGTGGGCCATTTCCAGGTACAAAGATCTGGGTTTGTGGAAAAGACAGGTCCTCAGTGATGGGGTTAGTTCCTGCTGGGAACCCTCTCCCCTGTGGCAGAACCTGGTGTGTCTTCCCAGGAAGTAGCTGCCGAGGAAGGTGACCAGAGGGAGGGTTTTCTGGCTCAGTGCAGCAGCACTCAAACTATTTGGGCCCCAGTAGCCCTGACCTCACCAGCACCACCCTTGTGCAGCACAGGCTGCCCTGGCCCTGGGGGAGCTCACTAGAGAGGATGTGGTGTCGACAGTGAAGCTACTCATGGCTGACGGCAGGAATTGAAGGCAGGAGCATCATCATGCGACCCTGGCTCATTGGCATCCCATGTACAACAGTCCCTGAAGAACAAAATCTGGAAGAAGGAATATATCAATATTTTTTCCTTAACATATGGGGAAGAGGAACTCAAGGAGGCAGATAATGAGAAAGAGGGAAGAAATAAAAGGAGGACAAAAGACAGTTACTGTAAAGAGGAATATGTTGACAAGGATTGTATCTTTAACATATTGTCAATGATTGTATTAGACAAAGAACTGAAAGAGGTGAGGGACTTATCAAGTACCAGCATCATATACTGAAGGCATTCTATTCCTTTGGGGGATGCCTGGCACATTTACAACTCTTCCCTGTCTCAACTCCTCCTCCTCCTCCTCCTTCTTCTCCACCTACCAGTCTGGCTTCAGGAAGGATAACTCCACCACCACATCACTCTTACACATCATAGACTCCATCTTTGATAGAATGGACAAGGCTACATCACCTCTACTATTTTAACCTGGCAAAGGCATTCAACACTGTCTCCCATGCTCTCCTCCTTGTTAAACTCCCTTGCAGGGCTCTCTACCCTGGCCACCAACTGGTTTCACTCCTACCTGGTAGATCATTCCCAATCTGTGAGAATCAGAAGCTCCACCTCCTCTTCCCTCCCAATTAACTCTGGTGTCCCCAAGGCTCAGTCTTTGGTGTCATCAAGGCACAGGTCAGAAAGCATAGGAAAACCAGGAGCAGTTGTAAAATTCACAAGAATATTTATTTCAACTAGCAGTAACATAAAAAATAAAATTGTTCAGTATAACTATTTACAAAGGCCAAAAAATCAGAGAAGATCCATCAGAGTTTTCCTTCAATCTATGTGTCCTTCTTCTTCCAAGCAATTGCAGCTTTTTCTTTTATAAGTCCTTGCAACCCCCCAACTAGCATTCTGTTTTTCTAAAGTATTCTAGTATATTTCAGCCAGGTGCTGGCAGGAACACAATGACCCAGAAGTGAGGCCCTTTTCAATGCTCTTCTTCAAAAGGCTTAAAACTTGCACTCAGGTAACCTCTTGAGTTTTCAATAGCTTTTGCAATCATCGTAAACTATAATTACATAACATTTCAAAATTAACACTATATAATTTCTAAACAAAGGAATCCCAATATCAGTTACATTTCCACATAATGATTTGAATATACTTTATACCAGCAGATATGCAAGGGAGGAAAAGACAGAAATAGCAAGGGAAGACTGAGAGATAGTGAGAGGCAAATAATTGCGAGACTGTCAGGGTGATCAAATCCTAGGTCTCACAGGAAAATTTGGTTGTGTAACCAGACAGAGAAGAGACAGAAAAGGAGAGAATAGAACAGATCACTGCATTCAAACTCTTTCTATAACAACTGGGACAGGGTCCTATTCCACCCTGTCACATACACCTCTCCTTCAGAGGGAACCTGTTTTATCAATCTATTAATTCTCTCTTAACATTAGCTTCTAACTTTCAGAAATTAAGCACATGTGCAGTATCTTTTTTCTATAACAGTACAGCAAACAGTAAAGTTTAAACTCATACATTTGTTTTTCAACCTTCAGAACCCTCAATTCCTGATCCATATCTTGACTGAAAATCAGCATTGCTATTCTGTTTACCAGATTTGTGTATCACCTTGAATTTAAATGGCAGCTGTAGTGCCAGGTATCACCTTGATTCTGGAATTTTATCATTCATATGGTTAAGCTAACAGAGAGATTTTGATCTGTTATAAGTACAAAGTCAGTTCCCAGTAAATAAAACTTAAGGGACTCCATGGCCCACTTTGCAGCTAAACATTCCTGTTCAATACTGGAGTACTTTTTCTCTCTGTCATGCAACTTCCTACTTATGTACAGAATAGGATGCTCTGTCCCAGCCATATTTTGACTCAGGACTGCACCTAGGCCTACCTCTGATGCATCTGTTTGTAACAAAATGGTTTCTCAAAGTCTGGGCTCCTTAAAACAGGGGCTGAACATAATGCAGCCTTAATGGCTTGAAAAGCTTCATCACACTCTGAGGTCCATTTCACATTATTTGGGTACTGTTTTTCATGAGTTCAGTGAGAGGAGTAGCTAACTCAGCTAAGTTGGTAACAAATCTCGATAACCAGCCAGCCCTAAAATGACCTGCCATATTGCTTTGTTTTAGGAACAGCTGAACAGGGCTGTTAGCCACAGCTTCTATTTTAGAAATTACTGGCTTAACTTCTCCATTTCCCAACACATAGCCCAAATATCTGGTTTCCTGCATGCCCAATGCACATTTGGTAGGATTAATAGTTGGACCTGCATTTGTGATAGCTTGAATAACTGCTTGTAGGCTTTCCAGGTGGCTTTTCCAGTCTAGACTGTACACCACATCACCCAAGTACGCAGCACAATAACCAGTGTGAGGGATAAAATTACATCCATGTACTACTGGAATGTAGCTCGCACACCATATAAACCAAATGGCATGGTGGTGAACTAATAGAATCCAACAGGAGTGGCAAATGCAGTTTTATCTCTGGATTCTTTAGCTAAAGGTATTTGCCAGTAACCCTTGGTGAGATCGAGGTATTGATATACTTTGCACTCCCCAGTCTGTCCACCAAATCATCTATTCTGGGCATAGGATAACTTTCAAATTCTGACACTTGATTAGTTTCCTAAAGTCAAGGCAGATTCTAACACCCCTTCTATTTTGTTTACAATTACCAATGGAGATGACTCAGACTCTCTATGATACCCAATTTTTCATTTTTTGTATTTCCTTAACCATGTCAGCTCTTAACCTCTATTAACCTGTACAGTATGTCTTTTGCCTAATAAAGTGAGCATTCCTTGCACTATTATATGCTCGACCCTTTCGCTTGGCCTGGTACTGTGGTAAAAGTACTGTTAAATGTCTTTAGCACATTATGAATGTCTGCAGTTTGTTCTGAGATTGAGAAAACATTCACCTTTACAGCATCAGCATTTACAGTTTGTTCCAGTCTATCATAAGCTACATCAATATCTTCTTTATCAGTTTCTGGTAAAACTAGCAAGGCAGCTTTTGGCATTTTTTCAACCCATTTCTTGAGGAGGTTAGCATGGTATATCTTAGTAGAATTTCTTCCTGTCAAGGGTCTCTGTGGAGGGGTTGTGGGATAATAGATGGACCAGACACTAAACTTCAGGTTCAACACACAATCTCTGTATGATGTTTATTCAAAATACAGGAAATAAGCTTCTGCAATGCCATATTCCTTTTCCAGTAAATCAGTTTGCAGCAACAGACTATGTATGTCCTTGTCTGCACTTAGCCAGCACCTACTGACACTGATTTCTGATCTAACCACTTTTCAGTGAAAACCCTTCATCCCTATGTGGGCCCTGTTTGCTTGGGTAGTGGGGCTCAAAAGGAAAAAAAAAACAAGCTAAAAATAAAGAACCTCCCTGCAGAAACACTGAAACATGGGTTACCCCAAAGGGCACTGGCAACAAATCAAGTTTCAAAGAAATACAACATCATACATACTTCCATAATGCAAACTATCATGGGATATATGCAAATCACCATGACATTTCAGACTTGTTCAATTTACAACAATTTACATGCATTTTAAATAGCATAACTAACTTAATTTCTATAATAGTTACTTAGTACTTTTTACCATTATCAAAAACACCTAGTGCCATGGTATTTTCAACATTTACAGGTTTCATAAACATAAGGGGCCTGATATTCCAAAAGGTTGCGCCATGCGCAACAGGGTTGCGCCTGCTCAAGTCCTACATTGTGCCATTCTGCGATATTCAGCAGGAGGCAGTTGCGCCACTGAAAGCAGGCTGAGCAACAGCGCAATGCAAATGAATGCATGCTCAACAGGAGGGGAGGAACCATGCATAAACTGCACAGTCCGATATTCAGCCGGGCTGTGCAGAGTTGTCTGGCGCAACCCCAACCTGAGCCTGCAGGACCTGAGCCAAAAAAAAAAAGGCTTAAGTAGAGGGCCACCCACAGGTGAGCTGCTTGATTGCAGGGCGCAACACAGCAGCTGCCACCCGTGGCTGGCCCCTCAACTCAGTCCCTGTGCCCCCCAGCCCGATCATGGCATAGTGTACTCCCACCAGCCCGATCAGGGCATCAATGTGGCCCCCTCCCGCTCACATCCCTGGTGGTCCAGTGGACCAAATGCCTGATAGCGGGCAGAATGTAAATGACCCCCGAACATCTCCCTGGTGGTCCAGTGGACCGTAATGCCGATCGCGGGCAGAATGTAAAATGAACCCCGAACATCTCCCTGGTGGTCCAGTGGACCGTAATGCCTGATCGCAGGCAGAATGTGAAATGAACCCCCGAACATGTTCCTAGTGCCTGATGCATTGGGCAGAATGTGAAACGAACCCCCAAACATGTTCCTAGTGCCCGATCATGGGCAGAATGTGAAATGAACCCCGAACATCTCCCTGGTGGTCCAGTGGACGTAATGCCCGATCGCGGGCAGAATGTAAATTGACACCCCCGTAAACATCTCCCTGGTGGCTGGTGTCCCCACCCACCACCCATGAAGCCCCACCACCCCGCTCCCCGGCAGCGGCGGGCAGCAGAATCCCATCCACCTGCCACCCCCGCCCGCCGACTGATACCGCCCGGTAGGCTGCATGCCCATTGGTGCAGAGCACTCATTCATTCACAAATCTGGACTGTCATTACGGTATGGCTGCACGCCCATTGGTTCTTGCTCTGCACCAATGGGCGGCAGGCCCTACCGCAGTCAGTCGGCGGGCGGCGGGCAGCAGGCGGGTGGATGCTGCCGCCGCCGCCGCCGGGGAGCGTGGTGGGGCTTGGTGGGTGGGTGGGGGACACTAGCCACCAGGGAGATGTTTGGGCGGGGTGTAATTTACATTCTGCCCACGATCGGGCATTACGTCCACTGGACCACCAGGGAGATGTTCGGGGTTCATTTCACATTCTGCCCGCAATCGGGCACTAGGAACATGTTCGGGGTTCATTTCACATTCTGCCTGCAATCGGGCATTACGGTCCACTGACCACCAGGGAGATGTTCGGGAGGAGGTGGGGAGCCACATTGCTGCCTGCGATCGAGGCTGCAGGCGCCGGTCCCCGACGGCTGCTGCCTGGCAGGGGCCAGGCGCAAGTCCTCGGGATTGGCGCACCTACATGCTAATGGCATGCAAATGGGGCCATAATCAGATGCAAATGGCCCCCTGCGCCTTTGCATGAATTATGGCCCCATTTGCATGTCACCTTGAATATCGTGGATTTTGCACATGGCGCAATGGTACTTGGCCACCGCAAGTTGAATGCTCCACTCTGACAACTTGCGGTGGTGCAAGTTTCACTGCGCCATGCACAGTGGCTGTGGCTGGGGGATATTCAAGGTTGCTCAATAGTGCAACCTTTGAATATCGCCTGGCACACCCTGCCTAACTATTTTGCGAGCGCAAGGGCTTGCGCCTCAGAATGGCTAAGTTTGAACATCCAGCCCAAGGTATATATCCAACAATGATAAACACAACCTGTTTTTCATATACTTGAGGTCACCACAATAACTCTCCTGTATGAGGACCTAAGAGGGAAAAGGAAAATTAAAGAGGACACTATAGCATAGTCAAGAAAGGGAGGGGGTGCCCATAGGTGGCCAACCTTATGGACTAGAAATTGTAAAGGATAGAAAAGACTAAGAAATAGAAGAACTGTTGCACCAGATTTAAGAAAAGGTTGGTCTTCAAGAGTGGCAGGAGCTCCTGTCATAGTCTCAGTCTCAGACTTAACAGTGCCAGTACGCCTAAGCGCTTTATAAGGCCCTTGCCACTTCATTAATAGTTTATTTTCTGTTGTGGGTAACAGCAGCAAAACCTTTTCACCTGGTTCGAAAACTTTTCTTTTACCCCATGGTCATAATATACCTTCTGCTGGTTTTGGGCCTCTTCCTGATTACTATGGGCAGTTTCAACATATTTTGCCAGCTTATTTCTTAGGGCACACATATACTATGTTATAGATTGTTTCTGAGTAGGGTTATCTTCCATGTTTCTTTTATCACAACCAGTAGCCCTCTTGGCTGCCTACCATACAGCATTTCAAATGGTGAAAACCCTGTTAATGCCTGTGTCACTTCTCTGTAAGCAAAAAGTAGGCAAGGCAAGTATTGGTCCCACTCTTTCCTTCCCTTTTAAAACCTTTTAACATGCTTTTAGGGTTGGTTAAAATGCTCAACAAGACCGTCCTGTCTGATGGTGATGGGGAGGTTCTTATGGCAGTGATACCTAGAAGTCTGTGTAGCTCCTTAAGTAATGCAGCACCAAAACTACTACCCTGATCAGTAATAATCTCTTTGGTATGTCCATCCTGCTGAAAATTTTGCAGGCTCTGATGCCACTTTTGAAGCTGTGACAGTACGCATTGAAACTGCTTCTGGATATTGAGTAGCATAGTCGCATACAACTAGGATAAATCTATTAGCCATTTTACTTTTGTCTAAAGGACCAACACATCCATTGCAATTCTCTCAAAAGGCACATCTATCCAGGGTAGGGGCACCAGGGCACCTTGTCTTCCTAGTGACTGGGGATACTTTCTGACACTCAGCACAGGAATTACAATGGTAGCAACATATTCATGAATTCCAGGCCAATAAAATCTATATAGCAATCTGGCAAGGGTGCGATCCTCCCTGAGTGACCAGCCATAGGACTATCATGTGCTATCTGTAACAACTCTGTTCTATACTTCTGTGGTATAACCAATTGTTCTGTCTGTTCCTGTGTCTGAGGTTTAACCCAAACTCTGTACAGTAACCCATTAGATTTTTAAACATTGATCCACCCTGTTTTGGTTTCACCCCAGCTGCTTAAAATAACCCTGGAGAAAACATTGTTAGCTTGTTCTGAAAGAAAATCACAATCAGTAATCAGTTTAGTATCAGCATTTTCATATGTTATTGTTAACCCTGTTATTTCCATCAGTCATTTGTTGCCAAAGTTTCTTCTGGCATCGTCTTTCTTTTCTGGATTTCTGGATCTTGGAACTGTGCTCAAACAAGTCTGAATCAAAGAAACTGAAAGGAAATGTGTCTCCACCATCTGAGACTTTCTTTGCCTGAGCTCTTGTTACCACTGCTGCTGAAACTGCAGGGGCAGTTCCTCTGAGATCAACTCAGTAAATCCTGGACTTTCATTTCCAATAATCACAGGTACAGGTTAACTTAGATACTACCCCTACTTTCATTTGGTGTGACACACCCTTAATGTTCAGAGTCACTTGGGTGGTGGGATAGTATTGAGTGTCACCGTGGATGCAGATGACACCAGTACCTGATCCTTTTGCAGTGTTTTCCAGCATGTCAGCATGCACTTGGGTCTGTCTGCTTCCTGAATCAATGAGTCTCTCTACAGTCTTATCCCCACCTTCATATCTGTCATGTACTTGCCTCAATTTGCTAAGGATAAGTCTGCTCCACTGTCACTCTTCTTACGGCAGTTTCTTGCAATGTGTCCTGGCTTACTACAGTTATAGTAAATAACATCTTTGGGCACAGATTAGTTACCTTCACTAGAGTTCTGATAATACTTGGAGTTTAAATGGGAAAAGAGTATCTTAACAGTGCTTGGCTGTTACCTCCTGTTGTGGCATTTGTTCAGCCATTTGGTAGTCCTCGGCCAAAGAAACAGCCTTTTCCCCACTTTCTGGTCGGTGTTCCTTTACCCAAAGCTGCACATCTGTAGGCAGGATGTTGATGAATTGCTCCATTGCAAATGTGTCAGTGATCTGTGGGACTGTTTTGCCCTCTGGTTGAAGACATTTTATCAGGAGTTCTCTGAGTCGGTGACGGCTTCTCAAAGATTGTCGATTGAGTTGTACTTCAGAGATCGAAATCTCGCCTGTAGGTCTCTTCTGAGACGCCATACCTTTCAGGATTTCGCCACCAGGTCATAGTTTTCTGACTGTGCAGTGTCCATATTGCTGTAGGCAAGTTGGGCTTTCCCCGGCAGGTAGGGTACCAGTCTAATTGTCTATTGGTGATTCAATTATTAAACACTTGGATCGCCCTATATGTAATGTGGACAAATTCAACCGCACCTGCACTAGCCTGCTGAGGTGCTCGTGTCTCCGACATCACTATTACTGCTAAAAATATACTAAAAGGGACAGGTGAAAATCAAGTGTTCATAGTGCACGCAGGTACAAATGATATAAATAGAGGTAGTATTGACAAACTCAAACATGACATCATAGCTCTCAATAATGTACTAGCAGAAAAAATAGCATAGCTTGCTTCTCAGAGATTCTACCCGCATCGAGAGCGCCTGATATTATAAATACAAAGATTAAGGCCTTTAACGATTGGCTCAGATGATGGTGTCTCCGACAGAACATTCTCTGTCTAACACATTGGAAACCTTCTATCTAAGGGACTCACTGTATTGCTGGGATGGACTCCACCTCAGTCGCAGGGAAGTTCACTCCTGGGAAAGCTTTACAACAGCCATTGACAAACTTTTAAACTAAAACACAGGGTGAGATCAGTGACAGAAGATCCTGTTCTCTAAAGAAACCTACTACAGACACTTCTGAGTATGAGGTACTCAGTTTAAATGCTAGATCTTAAATCAGGTTAAAATGGCTGAACTAGAAGCTATGTGTCAACTGAATAAATATGGACTCATCTCTATTACAGAAACTTGGTGGGACCCTGATACTTCCTGGATCCAGCACATCCCAGGGTATAAACTGTATCATAAGGACCGCTAGGACAAATGGGGTATGTCTTATATGTTAGAGATGACATATCCTCATTTCAAATCCCTCAACAAGCGATACTGAATCAATTTGGGTTAACATCCAGTTCAAGGGTTACCCACAGCTGATGGTAGGGACATGCTACAGGCCCCCGACATCAAACAAAGAATATTCTACTTGCTTAAATAATGAAATATTAGACATGACCTCTAAAGGAAAAATCCTCATACTGGGTGATTTCAACCTACCCACTATAAATTGGTATTCTCTATCTGGAAGTACGAGGCTGAGAAAGACCTACTCACACTCATGGTCGATAGGGCTTTGAACAAATCGTTACAGAACCAACACGAGGTGACAATATACAGGACTTGGTTATTACTAATATAGGGAACCTAATATCCAAGGTTACAATTGGTGCACCACTAGGATCAAGTGATCACTATTCCATTTCCCTGACACTGTCATTTTGTCATCATACCACCAACTGTACTGAATTGAAAACTGTAAAAAGCTAATTTCAATGGTATTAATAACCAATTAAACTCAATTTCTTGGGATACAGCACTATCCTCTCTCACCATGGAAAATCTTGGGACTTTTTAAAACTTCCATTTATAACTTAAAAATTATATGTTCCCACAACAAAAAATATAACAAAAAGGGAAAATACCCCTGTGGTTTAACAAAACTATCAAAGCTCTAATAAAGAAGAAGCAAAGGTTATTTGCACGAGCTAAAAACAGTAAGGGTAACACCAGAAAATTATTGTTCACCCAATATAGGGAAACTCTAAAATCACTAAAACAAGCTATTATTCTGCAATCTAAAAGAAACTTGAGTTTCGTCTGGCCCATACCAAAAATAACCATAAGTCACTATTTTCCTACCTTAATAATAAAAGATAAATAATAGACACATAGGGCCCCATGCATACATGACACAATTATATCAACAGACAAAGATATGGCAGACACTTTTAATGAACAATTCTGCTCAGTATTTATCAATAAAGAGATTCCTAAACGATTCAAACCTGCAAACAATGTTACCCCTCCTCATCATAACCGAGGATGACACACAAAGCAATTTTATCCCTAAAACCTAATTCCAGTCCAGGTCCTGATAACATCAGCCCCGATTTCTAATAGAGACAGCAGCTGCTATTACAAAACCCTCTCAATTATATTCAACAAATCTTATATGAGGAATTATCCTCAGGACTGGACAATGGCTACTGTAGTCCCTATCTTTAGAAGGGTAACCATTCTAGACCAGAAAATTACCGCCAATAAGTCTGACTTCTGTTGTAAGATCATGGAGAAAGTTATTAAGAATCTACTAGAGCATGAATCTATTAGGGAACTTGACTGACACTACACAACATGGCTTTAGACAGGATATTCCTGTACTACTAACTTAGTTTCCTTTTATAATCATGTCAGTACGCAATGGATAATGGCATTCCTGTGGATGTGATACTTCTCGACTATAGTAGAGCATTCGACAAAGTCCCCCATGATATCCTACTTGACAAAATGAATGATATGGGATTCTCTTACAACATAATCAACTGGGTGTCAGGTTGGTGGAATGGAAGATATCAGCAAGTCAGAATTAATGGCTCACTTTCCCACCCACTAGTGTGACCAGTGGGGTCCCTCAGGGTCTGTGTTGGGACCCACCCGTTTAACATCTTTATTAGCGATTTGCAGACTAGCCCTGAAAATGTTCCTTTAAAATTTGCTGATGACACCAAACTGTGTGGCTCTGTTCTTACATCGACAAACAGGAAAATTATGAGGAATAACCTAAAATCCATCGAAGAATGGGCAGTTTCAAACAAAATGACACTCAACTCAGATAAGTGCCATGTTGTACACTTTGGTAAAACAACCCTAGGCAGACTTATTTTCTGAACAGCGTGGCCCTCCATGTGTCACCATTAGAACGTGATCTCCGGTAACCATTAATAATAAACTATCCTCTAGTGATCATTGCAGGATGATAGCTAGGAAGTCTAATGCCTTGCTCACTCGAATCTAATGTTCATTTGTGTCTAGGACACAGGAATGCATAATCCCTTGTATAGAGCTGATGTCAGGCCCCATCTGGACTATGGATCCCCTACTGGAGCCCCTACCTGGTGCGGGACATCGATGGGGTTGAGAGGTGCAGAGAAGAGCCACAAGAATGGTCCCCTATTTATCCAAACTTGATTACCAAGAGAGATTAAGAGTTACAGGGTTACACTCACTACGCACAAGACGTATTAGAGGTGATCTTCTCCTATTGTACAAAATCAAGAATTCTCAGGAGTTAATGCGCGACTGTGGCTTACATTTCTCTTCCAGCTGGACTTCCCTACGGTATCACAACAACCAGATATTTGTATCTAAAGCTAAAACAACAACGAGGTTAAACTACTTTACAGTAAGAACCCCAGACTGTGGAATCTCCTCCCACAAGACTTAGTAAACAGTAGCTCTAATACAGTCTTCAAAAAGGGCTGGATAGCTGGCTCAAAGTCCCTACAACTTCAGGGTGTAATTATCCCACCAATGTGGTGGGGACAATTCGATGGGCAGTAGCCTTCTTTTGTCCTTTGAAACCAAGTAAACCAAGTAAACCAAGTATTGCTGCTTTGGCCATTGGCAGGCTGTGGCATCTCTTTCAAAAGTTGTCAGGTACTGTATACCTCATTAACATCCAAGGGACACAACTTTGTAAGTTTAATGGCTTTTAAGTTGTTTGTGTGTTGTTGTTTGTCTGGATCTGTGCCAGATCCTCTGCCTTTGATAGCTTGTAAGGCATCCAGCTATCGCTGCTTCTGTCACTGCTCTTCTCTCATCTGCTGCTTCTGTTGCTGCATCTCTCTCTCCTTTGCTGCTCCTGTTGCTACATCTCTTCTTTTCTCTGTACTTCTAAATGTTGAAACTCTTTTTGTTGGATAGCCCACCATTTGAAAAAGTCCATCAGTCTTTCAGTTTCTGTCACTGCATGTTCTTTTTCCATAGCTTGTGCTGGCTGTACAATCTCAGCTTGACTTCTGTCTTTGGTAGGTTGGCTACCATTCTCCTGGTAACTACTCCTGGACTTGCTGCTGCAGAATCCATACCTTTTCTATGCTTCCTGGTACTAGGTCCAGTAGCCATGCAAAACTCCTGGTTTAGAGTATGCACAGAGCAAATCCCACTTAGGATGACACCTTCTGTCATCGAGGTACAGGTCAGGAAGCATAGGAAAAACAGGAGCAGTTGTAAAATTCACAAGAATAGTTATTTCTACTGGCAGTAACATAAAAATAAAATTGCTCAGTATAACTACTTACAAAGGCCAAATAATCAGAGAAGATCCGTCTGAGTGTTCCTTCAATCTGTGTCCCTCTTTTTCCAAGCAATTGCAGATTTTTCCTTTTTAAGTTCTTGCAACCCCTTCCTAATAAGCACCCTGTTTTTTTTAAAGTGTTCTAGTATATTTCAGGTAGTGCTGGCAGAACACAATGTCCCAGAAGTGAGGCCCTTGTTCACAGTTCTTCTGCAAAATGATTAAACTTGTACTCAGGTAACCTTTCAAATAGCTGTTTGCAATCATCTCAAACTATAATTATATACATTTCAAAATTAACACTATATAATTTGTAAACAAAGGGATCCCAATAGCAGTTACATTTCCAAATAATGATTTGAATATATTTTATACCAGCAAATATGCAGGGAGGAAAAGACAAACAGCAAGGGAAGCCAGAGAGACAGTGAAAGCAAAATTCGAGACTGTCGGGTGATCAAATCCTAGGTCTCACAGGAAAATTTGGTTATGTAACCAGACAGAGAAGAGACAGAACAGTAGAGAATAGAACAGATTCCTGCATTCAAACTCTTTCCATAATGACTGGGACAGGGTCCTATTTACCCTGATACACTTGGGCTGCTCCTTTCTCCATCTCCCTGAATGACCTGCCAATTGCCTGCCCCCACTCTTCCATCCATATGTATGCAGATGACATGTTCTGTATGCCTCAGGCCCTCGACCATGGTTGCAACAACCAGGTTACAGCAGGACTTCAATGATGTTCAGCTCTGGTTTCATGTTAACCAGCTTTCTCTGAATGCCAAGAAGACCATCTCCATGACCTTCAGCATGAGGCAGAGACTCTCTCCGGCTCCCTCCACCCCTCCTTTCACACCCTGGATGGGACCACACTGGAGGCTTGCTCCTTCTTTAAATATCTTGGGGTTTGGCTTGACCAGCACCTGGACTTTTCTGTACATATTGATGCCATCCACAAAGTGCTCCATCTGAAGCTGGGCGCCCTCCACGTAACTGTGGATGCATCCTGCTGCTTGCCCACCCAAACTCATAGAAAATGATCCTCCTGCATTTGACTATGGTGACGTAGTCTATAGTGCCGCTCCCAAGTCCACCCTAGCCAGGCTGGGCCCTCTTTCCACTCTTTCTACAGATTATTCCTAGATTGCCCGCCTGCCACCCACCATTGCGAGCTTTACCAATCACTCAATCTTCCCTCACTCCATGACCACCACCAGTCTCACTGTACAAAGTTCACAGCCAAATACTGGTCCCAGACCTTGCCCCATATCTTGCCTCTGTTCTAGCTACTACTGCCCCCAACTTACTCCCTCAGAAATTCAGACGATCACCTTCTGGCTGTTCCATGCATGTCCTCTTCGGTTGGTCAAGCAGCATTCCAACATCACATGCCTAAAATATGAAATTCCCTCCCTGCTGGCATCCGACACATGTCCTCCTCCCAACTCCTAAGCTCCCTCATCAATGCTCACTTCTCCTCAACCTGTGTTTGTGGCTAGGATGTGATTACTCTCCCAATTGGCCTTTCCCCATTTGGATCAGGTAACTATCTCACAAATTGCTGCTGTACCTCACGTATGTATTATAGTATGTATTTTTCCTTTACCCACTATTTGTCTATATCATCTTGCCTCTGTTTTCTTTTTTATTGCACTATCGAACTCTACATATTATATTATATGCCCTTTCTGTGTTCTGTTAATTGTATTATGATTACTGCTGCTCCATATATCCTTCTCCAGGATGCACTGGAATCGAGCAATACTCTGCTCAGTGTGCCTTTCTGGTAAAACTTATAATAAATAAATAAATACAATTTACGATGAGAAGTTTAGGAAGAAGATGGCAGCAGATCCTTCATTAAAATGGGTCAGAATGCAAACATTTTTGTACTTGGAGCAGATGTGCTAACACACACTTTTATTGGGCTGCAAACTGACATCAGGTTGCCAGTCATGGGGTCCAACATTGATGGGAAGAGCAAGGGTGGGGGTCGGCAAAAGGGATGGCAGTTGCTGGAGATTCAATAAAGGGTCCTGCCTTTTCTCAAAGCAACTATAAATACAAACATACATGTTTCATGTGCAGTGATCCCCACCTAGGGTCCAGGTGTGGAAAAACATTAGGTGGCAGCACTAAGGGTGGCTTTACCTCCAGGGCTGTGGAAAGAGCTCCATCCCCAATTAGGTGCCAGCTCTCCTCCTTGGTTAGAACAGTTATGCTAAAGATCTGTGACTGATGAATTGCATACAGGCTTTCTATATTGTTTGAGGATCCCTGTGCAGGCCCATGAGTAGCCCAGGATATAGACAACCTGAAGTCTGCTTTGGACAGGTCCTTAATATTGGTGAAGAAGATCGAGAAGGACGTGGACTTGGGGCAGATAGTGGGGCCTTTCCCTACACCGTCTCTGGGTAATCTGTGGGTCTCCTCACTGGGTTTGGTGCCTAAAAAATGCCCAGGTAAAGCTTGCCTCATTGATCACCTTTCCTTCCCATGGGGAGTTGGTCAGTGTCCAGCTAGACCCTGATCTCGCTGCAGTGTCTTACACATCATTCAGTGTGGCAGTGCAGTGGTGCAGCAATGTGGGAATGAGGCACTCATGGTGAAGGCTGGTACTGAGTCACCATTCTGCCTCATCCCAGCACACTCAGGTGATTTCTGCCTGCTGGGCATGAAAGTGCAGGATGACTATTAAGCAGACAGTGCATGCCAATGGACTGTTCAATATCATGCTCCATTTTGGAAAACTTCAGCACACTCCTGAATTGGGTAGTATGTTCCAAGGTGGGGATGGAGTCACCATTCACTGCTTGTATGACTTCCTTTCCATTGGGTGGGGAGGCCTTCATGTGTGATGGCCAGGGTACAAAAATATTTTAGGATCAGGAAGTATTCACTACTAGCTCCTTCCACCTGGTAGTATTATCACCTAAATGGTGGCAATACTATCCAGTGACCTTTCTAGGACCCTCCAACTCTAAACTGAGTCTCAAACCCAATGGGCACCTACAGCTACTGACTCTGACTGATACTGTTATGGACAGATACTGCTGTGGAGTTTTGCGATAATCCTCTGCTATATAGTGCTGTGACCCCTTTCTAACATTTTGCCCTTGGCATGCAGCTTCTGTGTATTTGATCAGTGATTGCCTGGATAGGTACTAGGTATGCTACAGTAAAATAAATTATATTGTACATATTATATGTATTTAATTGATTTTATATCACAATTGCTCGTAGGTGTAGATGCTGCCAAGACAAAAGGCCCAAGTAAATGAGTCCTAATTTTTCCCTACAGACATTACCTAAATGAGACAAGTGGTGATATTTTATTCCTTTCTTTGTATTTCCTCCTATTCCTCCAACCAGCCCCCTTCTGATGGCAATCCTGTCCTGTCACTCATTGTCATGAAACGCATTCCATCTACACATGGACCACCATAGGCAATCATGTGTCACAGGTGGCAGTGCACAGCATCTGCAGGGTCACCATCCTCATCTCGCAGGTCGATGTTTTTCTCCCTGTTGCTTTCCATTTCCTGAGTTTGGCAACAAATGCAGTTAGAGAGACTTGCAACATGAAGATGCTGCACATACTGGACCTGTGTCCGCCCTCTGATGGGCTCCTGTTGCTACACCGCTTAGCTTCCAAAATATGAACATACGGACATATGAATGTGCCAGCAGAAACAGACCACCAGTTTATCTAAGTCTGCTCAAGTGTGCAGTTAGCACTCCTAGCTTGCAGCTGCCCCACCCTCTCCTCTTTGTCATCCCACTGCCACCCCCACCTCCCCAACCTCACTCTCCGCTGTTCCCTGTCCCAAGCCCTTTGAAGCTGTTCACAGATTTTATGATACCACCCATTCTGGTAGTGTGTTCCATTTACTACCACCCTTTCTGTGAAATAGTGTCTCCTCATTTCCCTCCTAAATCTTCCCCTCTATTCTTAGCCCATGCCCCTGGTGACCCTCTCCTCCTTAGCTTAAAGACCCCATCTGCCCCATCCTTATTGATTCCCTGAGATACTTGAATGTCTCTATCATGTCCCCCATCCCTTCTGTCCTCCAGGGTGTACATATTCAGGTATCCCAGCCTGCTGTCATAGTCTTTCCCTCCATTCCACATATAATTTTTGTTGCCCTCCTCTGCACCCCTCCAGCAGCCTGATATCGCTTTAGGTATGGCCTCAAAACTGCACACAATACTCTAAGTGTGGTCTTACCAGTGACCTGTAGAGGGGCAAGATCACCTCTCTTCACCTGGATGAAAACCCCTCACTAGGCACCCCAGCATTTTGTTCACTTTTGCAGCCATTCTCCTGCACTGGGCAGTGTTGTTCATGGTCCTGTTATCATTACCCCAGGTTCTTCTCCTCTCAGTGATCCCCAGCTTAAACCCCCAGCCAGTATTCTCTCCTTGGGTTCTTCACCCCAAAGTGCATAACCTTACACTCTTTGCATTGAACCCAGCTACCACCTCTCTGACTACCTCCTCTAGCTTGCTTAGGTCCCCTGCAGCTGCTTCCATCCCTCCTCCATCCACCACTGCTCCGATTTTGGTGTCAACGAACAGATTTACCTTGCTCACCACCCTGTGTGCAATGTCTGATATGAAGAGCCCAAATAATACTGGCCCTAACATAGAGCCCTGTGGCACCCCACTAGTCACCGGCCTTGGAGTTGAGAGCTCCACCTCACCACCACCCATTGCAGCCTTCCACTCAGCCAGCTTGTAATTCAGTTCATCATTTTGCCCCATCCCCACACCAGTTAACTTCCTCAAGCCGCCTATGAGGCACAGAATCAAGGCCTTGCTGAAGTCCAAGTAAAGAACATCCACTGCAAGACTCTTATCCAGCTCACCTATCACCCAGTCATAATATTGTATCATGTTGGTTTGACAAGACTTCCTTGAAACAAACCCATCGCTTGCCTCATATCCTGGAGGCCATTGTCCTCCAGGTACGACACCAGTTTTTTCTTTAGTATCGCTTTCCATGAGTTTGCACACTATGGAGGTGAGATTTATCAGACAATAATTACCTGGTTCATCCCTTGGTCTGCTCTTGTGTAATGGTACTACATGTGCCATCCTCCAGTCCAGTGGCACACATTCTGACTCCAGTGAGGTGCTGTGCAGATCCGTCAGCAGCTCCACCAACACCTCTGCCATCTCCCTCAGCACCCTGGGTGGATACCATCTGGCCCTGGTGCCTTGTCTACCTTCAGTGCCCTCAGTCCCTCTAGAACTCTACTTGCCATAATTCTTCCATCTGTCGCTCGTGTCCCCTGTCCCGACCCTCCCAGCCCATGGTGCTAGTGGTCCCCTTTCTTCCATGAACACTGAGCAAAAGTATTCATTCAGTGCTTCTGCCTGCTCCTCCCCATTTTCCGTCCTCCACCCCTTTCTCCTCACTATTGTCTCCTTGTACTTCCTTTCTCCCTAATACATCTGAAAAGTCTTTCTCCCCATGTTAATTCCTGTGCTAATCTAAGCTCCCACTGGGCCTTGACTTCTCTCACTTTTCTGGTAACCTCCTGGACCATCTTGCATACTCCTCCCTGTCCATTTCCTTCTCCGTCCTCCTATACCTCTGGTGCTCCTCTGCTTTGCTCTCACCATCTCCACTACCTCGCTATTCAACCAGCATGGTTTCTTGCTCTGCTCCTCTTACTCTGTGTCTTGGTGCAGGCTTCTGTTACCTCTGTAATCCCCATTTAATAATATCCCATTTCTGCTCCGTATCCATCTCCTACCTTATTGCCTCTAGTTTCCTTTTCAGTACTTTCTGCATCCTCCCAAAGTCTGCCCCTGAAGTTTAACACCAGAGTAACTGATTCTTGGCTCCCCGCATGTTGTGATATTAAACCACACTGTTTGGTGATCACTGTCAGCTTGTGGGTCCTCCACCTTTATTTCCTTTACTGCCTCCCCATTCGACAATACCAGATCTAAAGTGTTCTTTAGCCTAGTAGGTACACTAATCAACTTAGTTAGGAGACCCTCCTGATCATGTCCAGGAGCACTTGCTCCTAGCACTGGAGGTGACCGAATGCTCCAGTCAACCCCAACAAGTTGAAATAATCCACAATGACCACCTTCCCTTTTCTACATACCTTTCTGATTTGTCCCGCTAATTCCCTGTCAAGCTCCTCAGACTGGGATGATGGCCTGTATATCACCCCAAACCTCAGTTTCCTACCCCTTGAGTCTAGGAGCAGCAGAGATTGCCTCTGTTCTCCTTTCTTCCCCTTGTCCCTTGTGCATTTGATCCCAACCCTCACATAGACTGCCACCCCGCCCCCCCTCCTTCTCCTTGCGTCCTTACTGTATAATTTGTATCCTGGGATTGCCAGATCCCAGTCCGTTCTCAGTTGCCTACGTTTCTGTAACAGCTGCAATATCTATCCTCCATACTGCTAAGAGTGCCTGTAGCTCAGTTGATTTGTTGCCTAAGCTTCTTGCATTCAGTGAAACACCTCTATCCTGGCCCTTCCTTCACTGGCCTCCATTTCTTCCTCTCTACTCCCTCATTTTTCGGCCACCCTGAGTCCTTCCTCCTAGCCTGGGAGGTAGGCTGTGACTCCACCTCTTCGGGTCATTGCCTACCTGCTGTCCACTTGCCACCCCTCACCTAGTTTAAAATCCACCTTTGTCACAATATACCTCCCAGTCTTTGCTTTAATACTCTCTTCCTCCCCACTCAGGTGCAGCCTATCCTTGCAAACAGATTGTTATTATCTCAGGTACTGCCCCAGCCACCTACAATCCCATAGCCTTTAGTCTGATACCATTCTACCAGCCATGTGTTCAACTCCTAATCCTCTCCTTTCTCACTGTGGTTGCACAGGGCACTGGGAGAACCTCAGAGAATGCCACAGACTTCCCAGTCTCCTCGCATAACCTTTCCACTTCCTCAATCCTCTCTTTGTTACCTCCACCATTTTCCCTGCTAGGTCATTTATCCCCACATGTACCACAATGTGTGGTTTCCTCCTACCCTCCTTACGCACCTTAGGATTGCCTGTCCTGCCTTGTCTACCTTTAATCCTGGTATGGACTCCACCCAAATCCAACTTTGCCTCCCCTTGCTGCCCCATCTGATCCCCTGAGCATGGAGTCCCCAACACTAGTACACCTCCCTCCTCTTTCCTTGGCCCGCTCGTCACCACCCCCACCAGTTTCTCATTTCTGGGACCACCAAGACAGTGCTTTTACAATGTGTCCCAGTGTCTTCCCCTGCCCCTCTCAATTAAGACTATCCCCAGCTCCCCAAAAGGAGAACTGTCTGTGGATGCTCCATCCTCAGACTAGCCCCTGAGCAACCTTGCTCTGTTCCCAATCTCTGGTTCCGTGTGGCAGGGAGTGCTCAGCCTGCCACGCCACTGGACCGGCTAGGAGGTGTGTGTTTTTTGTGTAATCGTTTTATTACCTTATTGAAAAAAAAAGCACAAAACTGTACATAACTTCAAAACCAGTAAAACAAGCTCAAGGTACTGTACACACTGTAACCCATACCCAATATACAAACAGGCATTGAAAGAAGCACATGGCACCAAATTGACTACAAATAACAGATCCATTCCCTTAAAGCAGACTGGAATTGGTGTTCTATACCAGGTAAAGCAAGGGTATATAATCAAATGTGGATTTGCTGTGCTGTGTGGGTTTTTCCCATCCCAAGCTGGACTACAAGGGTGTATCTTTGTGACCTTCAAACCTCCATCATGCCCCTGGACTTAGCAGGTACCCTCCTTAGGAAGCTGAGCTTACATTGGGAGAAAAATTTCGGAATGGCTCCCACCAAAAGAAACCTCTCAGCCTTCCCCTTGAAACAGCATGATAATCTTTCCATCGTTAAAGACTGAGTCACAAGGGTTTTCCACTGCTGAATTGTGCATCTACCACAAGAAACTGAAGTGTTCAGTATACACACTGTCTCACAAGGGCCAAGAGAACTTAACCCAACGGAGAAGGGAGCCCACCCTTCTCTCAGGTCATCCAAGCCAAACAATAGAGAGACCGGTGTCACTGGAATCGGTCGGCCCATTGTACGGGAAAGTTCCAGCGCCACAGCCACCCAAAAGATTGTAGAATGGGCAAGTCCAAAAGTAATGAACATGGGCACCCAGAGGTCTCCACACCTGCCACATACTGGAGAGTTTGTGAGATGAAACTTGTACACAGTCGTGAGGACAGTACACATGGGTAGATAACCTTTAATGAGCCTCCTTCTGTTTGTTGCACAGTAATAATCCCATGTGTGACAGCACGAGCAGAGTCCAGTTCTCTCTTTAATACGAAGGCATAGATCTTATTCTAAGACAGCTTTGCTGTTAGCAGTGAGCTCAAGAAAACATGTTTGATCCCATCAGACCGCTTTCTGTATCAGCACCTTGCCATTCAACGTGGAGGCATATATTAATTGCTCATCTTGGGCTAGATGTGATAAATTAACCGAGTCCCTACCTAGATGCCTACCAAAGGCCCTGACCTGTAAATCTCTAAAGAAATGAGAATGATGCAGTCCTGTGTTCCCCTGCAGGTCCACAAATGAACACACACACCCTCCCAGTAATGAGGTTGCCTAAACAGCTCACATCCCTATCCTCCCATTCCTTAAAACCACTGTTACGTAGTCCAGGGAGACAGTATGGGTCATGCCACAGGCACCAATAGAGTTATCCTCTGCTGCACCCTACTTTTTAATGTGTTCCCACACCTCCAGTACCCAGCTGACCAGGGGATTGTCATTGTCAAGTCAGTCGTGATGTCCTACGCCCCTCTTTACTAAATAGGCTGAAAGACGGCCGGGCAGCCCTCCTCCTCCAAATCCAGCCAACCAACTGCAGGAGTTTGATTAACTCAATTAGAAATATACCTCTATTGGATCATCAAACAATAGCCCTTCAAATCCAGAAAATTCAGACCTCCCTGGGAGTACTGGCCTTAAGGCTTTGTAGTCTCATGCAAGGGCATTTTCCCACCATAAAAAAAGGCAGCAAAGCCCTGTTCTCCAGAAGCTTCAGGTCCACACTTGGACCCATCGAAGCATCTGCATTATAGCATTCCCCACAGTTTTTAAATAGTTTGGGGTTCAGCCCACGGAAAAGGTGCCATCACTATGTTACACGCTAACTTTATAACAGACAGACAGTGGACTTCCAGTGATGTCTCTGCCATAACTGCAGGCTGAATTTGGAGTTCCAGGCTATTCCCCTAAATCTACTGCAATCTTCTCCGAAAAGGTGGCTTTTGGTTAAAATTGGTGGAAACCTATTGTCTGCATGGCCAGCAAGATGCCTAGACAAAAGATCTTAAAGGCATCGTGCAAAGAGCCAAATTAAACAGCTTTCATTGACACTGCGATGGATGGCCTCTCGTTGCCTCATGGATGAAGGGCCCATCAGAGTATCGTTGGACCCGACTGGGAAGATGAGGGTAATTACTCCAAACAGCTCAAACCATACAACAAATCCTGAGAACGGTCAACAAAATAGAATTCTCGATAGCAGACCTTAAAAGCGACATTAAAAATATAGATAAGAAAGTGCTGGACAACGAGAAAAAGTGGCACAAGTTACAGAGGCACAAGAAATGAACGATCGAGTTCTCTTATATTTATTAAAATGAGACAGGATCACTCAATCTCATTTAAAAGATGTGGAAAATCTGCACGCTTGCAACAATTTCAGGATTCACGAGGTGAAAGAAGGAGCAGAGGAAGGGTTTGCATCTGGCACAGACTTCATCAAACACTTGCTAAAATCTGCTTTTCTTACCATCTGATATCATACTTGATATGGAAGAGCCCATCGCTTCTTGGGTCAAAAGCCCTCAATCCCAACACCAGACCGAGGTCCTGGGTAATACAAATGCTCCAGTATCAGGAAAATAATTTATTTTGCAAGAAGCATGGCGGCAAAGAAATGTGGTTTATGAGGGTGCTGCAGTGTTCTTCAACCAGGACTACTTGGCAGAGCTCCAGGCCAGATGCAACCAAGTCCAGGCGATAATTAAATAACTCCGAGACAAGCACAACATTAAAGTCTAGTTGCTTTTTCCAGCCAGACTTCAGATTTCTACAGAAAAAGGAATGCAAATCCTTGGTTCCTTGGTTGAGGTCGTTCCCTTCTTGAAAGTGCACAGGGTCACATTGCTAACCCTGTAATGAATATCATGGAACAGAAGCTTCTTGAGGTGCTTGGGGGCTGATTACTAAGGGAGAAAACATAGTCCTCCATGGCAGCTTCTAATACTTGGCTCCAGATTTTACTAAACTAGTGAAGAAAGCAGCCACTGACTCAAGACATTGATGGAAGAAGCTGCTCGGCAAGAGGACAATGGTGAAGTTGCATTCCTCTAGGCTATGCTGGTAAAGTTGCTTTTTTTCTACCATTCACGATTGTTGCCTGACCTTTCAGCTGAAGGCTTATATTCTTGTAAGATCCATAACAGTGTATAATGGAAAGGACATCAATTTATATAACCCCTTTTTGTATGCAGTGGCACCCCTAAGACTTTAGAAATATACTGTGAGAGTTGGAAATAGTTTTAACTACCCAGGAGAGACATTTCTGTTAGCACATTATCCACCCTTTTTGAAAGAAACTCCTCTAATTAATAACTCCATCTTCCTCTAAGAGGCATCAGAACTATGGCTATGACTGGTTAATATCCCTAGTGGTGCAGAATGGACAAATAATTTTATTAATCATTTAATTGAGACTCTGATTTAGTAAAAACTATTAATGTGTAATATAAGCACTCACTTTAATATTGAGAGGAAGTTAAAAGTGATGAGGAAATTGTTGTTCTTCAGTAAAATTGGGAGGGAGGCAAATTCTGTGGACATAATGCTTAGAAAGTCTATGGAGGATATGATCTCTCCCATGTGGAGGCTCCTGGGAGAGACCTTCACTGGGAAATGTGGACAAAATTCCAATAAGCTTTAAGGAGATGCATTCTGACACAGTTTTTCATTAATATGAAGCCAGTGGTTATGGAGGGAGTGGTAAGAACCAAGTTTTTGGGGAGGCGGGTGATAGCCGAGACTGGTGGCATTTATCCTCTTTTTTTGAATATGAGATGTGGGTCGAGGAAATGGGAGAGGGGCCTGAGATCTGTGCTGACTGCTTATTAGGGCGATGACGTATACATTTTGATATTGAGACGCAGGGTTGTCTGGGATCTTTACTGGGAACCAACTTCTCTGCCCATCCCAAAATTACATCTGGGGATTCTACTAAATGGTAGAACACATGCTCTATATAATAAGAGTGAGGTTACCTAGGAAGTTTGATACGTTAGACTGAATGCTCATTTTATACTTAGGCATTCTCTGAAGTGTTTTATTCAGAATGGTTGAAGTGTTTTCAAGGTTTATGTTAAACTAGTTTCTCATGATTCTTACACTTATTGCTGGAAAATAAGGGATATGGGGATCTGCAGCACCATATGGTGGAGAGTTAATTATACCGCACTTATCCTCTCAAACAGGTACAAATGGTAGGGTTGAACATTGTTCTTACAGTGTGAAAGGTATTCACTCTCCAGTGGAAAGAACCAGAAGACTGGATTGTGAGCTAGCATATTTACAAAGAGGCATCTGACAGCCAATGAGCACTTAAAATTAAGAAGAAGATGGGATGGACATATGGAAGCTGCTCCCTCAGTTAATAGGAAACAGGCAGGGGTCGCTATTCTTATAGGAAGGGGAAGTACACTACTGATAAAGTCAGTAGAGGGAGGCTCAGAGGAAGAATTTTGAGGGTTATGGGAGAGTCGGGGAGACGATTCACTTGGTTAATATTTACACCCTCACAGTTAACACAGCAGCATATCTTAAGAGGTACTGCAGAAAGTAGCAGCCTTACATGGGAGGGCAAATAATCTTAAGGATTAGGATTTTAATATGGTCCCACTTCCGAGCACGTATATACGGTATCCTCTCAATCTTAGTCCACCAACAAGGGCCACAAAAATTCTGATGGGCCTGACGGAGGAGATGGGACCTAAGGAAATATGGAGAAAGCAGCACCCTGGAGAGAAAGACTATACATTTTTCTTGGCTTCACAGCTCTCTTATTCTAGGATAGAACTTTTTTCACTCATCAGGCCTAACTGTACCATATAGTGAAGTCCCAAATACATACCATTACTTTGTCAGACCATGCTCCAATTTCCTCAGGCTCCAACTTCAATATAAAGATAAGTAAACAGTTTGGAGGCTAAATGTCTCACTCTTAAATGATAAAAACATTGTATGAAACTTATGGTAAAGGAGGTGCATTCAATAAATATTCAGCAAGGCTGCTCTCCACTTCCACAGGGAAGCGGTGAAGTTGTTGCTCGAGGAAAATTTATTAATTTTACCTTGGCCAGAAAGAAACTACTGGGTCTGGCCTACACTAGACTCTCAGAGAAACTAAAAGAACTTGAGCAACAACAGAAGAAACACCCAGAACAGAAGAGAATATTACAGGAACTAAATAAAATTAGGGAGGAGCTGCAGTAGTTTGAGAATAGGAGCTGAAGGCAAATTAAGATTTGCCAATCAGAAGTGTCATGAGACCGGTGTCGATGGAGAAATTATTGGCATATCATATTAAAAAGTGCAAGTGGACAGAACAGTCCCCAGGCTGCTCAATAAACAAAATCCTACAATGTTTTGGGTCAGACCCAGGGACATAGCTGCCCAATTTCACCAGTTCTATCAACATCTTTACATAGAGGAGCATAAGGGGCAAGAATTATGATCGGGTACAGAATCCTTCTTAAACAATCTGAAGTTGCCCATGCTGACACCTCAATTAAGAGAGAATTTAAATGCCTAGATTACAGAGCATGAGGATCATCAAACAATAAAATCCCTACCCTGGGCAAGACACCTGGCCTCTGATGGCTTCTATACCGCATTTTATAAGAAATTTGCAAACACTCTTACTTCAATTCTAACTAAGGCATTTAATGAATGTATTACAGAAAACAGAATGCCAGCTACCTGGAAGGAAGCCCTTATAGTAGACATCCTAAACCAGGAAAATCCAGAGAGATTATAAGCCTACACCCAATCTCCCTGTTTAATCAGGACCTCAATATTTTGACCAAAATTCTTTTGGTGAGATTACAGAAGTGTACAGAGTATATCATTCACCCGGATCAGACGGGTTTATACCAGTAGACATCTTTCAGATAACACCAGAAAACTTTTAAACGCTTTAAAATATAAAACCCCTATAAAGATAGCACAATTGGCTATTTTTTAGATGCAGAAAAGCTTTCGACTTTTAATTGGGAATATCTATTTGTAACATTGGAACATATTGGGCTGAGGATTGTTTCTTGAAATGGGTGAAGCTATGCTATGACACTCCCACAGCAAGAACCAAAGTTAACAGCACCATTTCCAAAACTTTAACCACAGAAAGGGGAACAAGACAGGGATGCCCCTCTCCCCGCTATTGTTTGCTATTAGTTTAGAACTCTCTGCGGCGCTGAGACAACATGAAGACATCCAGGAAGTCAGTGTTAGCAACATAAATATATAAGGTGTCTTTGTATGCTAATGACACCTTGATTTATTTAGAAGACCCTAAGAAATCTATCCCTGTCCCACTGGATCTTCTAATGCAATATGGGAAGTTGTCCGAGGTTCAAAATTAACATGGATAAGTCTGAGGTACTTTTGTGGGTGGATTGGTGTCCCCAGAGTTTAGAACCAGTATTCATTTTAAATGGGTCAAGGTTAGGTTAGATACATGGGTATCTGGGTTCCTACCTGACGGTCAAAATTATACCATTGTAATTATGGCGCATTACTGCAACAGATATATGAGGATCTGAATAGATGGCAGTTGCTTCCTTGTCTTCTCCAATCGGTTAAAACCATTAAGATGAACATCCTTCCCAGGCTAATGTTTTTATTTTCTACCCTTCCAATTCCAGTTCCTCAGACGGACTGGAAACAACAAAAAATAATTTTTTCATCTGGGTAGGGAGAAGACCACGTATTAAAAAGTACTTTTGGTTGCACCAAAATAAAAGGTGGATGGAGCCTTCCAGATTTCTAATCTTATTATCTGGCTGCACGGATCACTCCACTGGTTAAAATACTCCATCCCTCCCGTCTGGGAATGTGGTGTGCACTGGAGGAAAGGGCCCACCATACAATATCCTTGCAGTACCTACCATGGTTGATTTTAAATAAGGACATTAAATATATTAAGAACTGCTGGACCAGGCCTACAATATCCATGTGGCTGAAGGCCAGATCCAAATGGGAAATACCGTCATACATCTGGCACTTCATCCTACTTTATCTTCCTAACTTCCCTGTTCAAGGTATGGATAACTGCTTGGAAAGGTGGTTGGGTCAAGGTTTAAAATTCCTACACCCAATTTATATAGGGAGGAGTAATTTTAGACTACCTAATACTACAAAACAATTTCGGTCTATTAAAGAAAGATTTTTTTTAGGTACCTTCAGTGCTGCTGTTATATAAACAAAATGTCTGGGGTTACGACCTAAGCTCCCCTTGCCAGAAGCAGTTTCACTAATTCATGCCAGGCCCTTCAATCCTGCACCAGACATCTTATCTCCTGTCTCTACAGTATTATGTAAGAGGAAGTGGGCACTTTAGCCCTCCAGATGGTGCAGAACTGATGGGAGTGGAATATGGGTCCAATATTACAAACACAGAATGGGATAAAATATGGAAGGAAACCCATAGGAGTACATCCTCAGCCATATGGAGAGAGTTTCAATGGAAGGTAACTGGACGGTACTTTTGCAACACCAGCTATATCTAAACACCTCACCACACACCTTTGGACCTAAGTTGGTGAGGATGGGCCTAAAGGGTATGTATTACCATATTTTTGGGCTTACTCCAGCATCCAGGCATATTAGGGAGAGACAACAGGCACCATTAGATCTATTATGGGATTAAAGCTAGGCAAGCTTTAAACACTTGGTGTTAGGCTGTCCCCAAGAGGAGCTTAGAACTGCTACTCAGGAATACCTGTTTGGGATTCTGATGATATCCACTTTAAAGGTTATCATTCAAAACTGGTTAACACCAAAGATACCAACACTCCACCAATAGCAATGTAACCTAAAAGCCATCAAAAATATGGAGGCAGTAACAACAAAGTTAAGACTTTCAGTTGAAAAGTATAACTTGAGATGGCTTCCTATTTTAATTACTTGGAGGAGCAGAAGATATTCCAGTCCTGGAGCAACTCCTGATGGATTAATGGGAGGTAAGGGTTCTAGTAGGGTAAGGTATATTTGGAGGTTGGATGCTCCAGAGATGCATGCCATATCACAAACACGACGGAGGAATGTTAGCATGCTTTAGATATCGCCTTTTTCTTTGTAGGCACCAGTGTTACAAAATTTCCAACAATATTTACACATGTGAGATAGTTTAGAAAGCAGAGGCAATGAGTGTACAAGTTTTGGTTTTTATTCAGTTTAATTTACATGATATTGAATATAGAGAATAGGACAGCAGACACTTTTTCTGAGGGTCATATTAACTTTTAATAAAAGATCTCTAATGGCATTTGGGTTTACAGATCTTACAACTGTTAAAATAATGCATAAAGACCTGTGGTGTACATTTTCATAAGGTCTTCCTCTGTGGACGCTTGATCACTTCATGAGACACAGGACAATCATTAATTGATCTACCTGGAAAAGAAACAAAATAATTCTTATCAGTTCTAGGTTCTGTGCTGGTTCTTATCTTTTATGATACTGGATGTTCTGTATAATAGATTGAGGTGGTGGAATGGAATGTTATCTGTGATAACTGTACTACCTATACAAATGTGAGTACAGAATTGTATTTGAAGCTGCTCTCAATAAAAACACAAGTTATTTTTAAATATATTTTATTGTTTCCAAGTTTTCCAGGAGGAGATCGGAGTACATCATGTGTTTGTTCACTTTACAATAAATACATTTAAGATAAGACATTTGATATGTTCTCAGGTATTTGTCTGGTAATATATTTTCTCATAAATCAATCTAATACATTTGTTAATTCTTTCTCATTCTTCCTTGTGGTAATCCCAGGTCTATTTAAGGTTGTAATTTCCTATAGAATCAAATCTGGCCTATGTTTGGATACCCAGAGCCACCACTTAGTCCAAAAAGCAGTACATCTCTGTACCTTTAAATTAATATGAGTGGTTAAAAGCTCCATTCTATATATTTGATAAATTATATCTTCCCATTCCTGAGAAGTTGTGGGACTTTTGGAGCCACTTCCTTGTCACACCCTTATGAGCTGCAAGAAGTAATATAGCTAGTAAGAGCTGCATGCTACCTCTCCTAACCCCTTAGGGATATAAGTGCACATTCAGGTGTCAAAGACCCTATTTCTGGAAACAGTTCTCCCAAAGCTCTCCCCACCTCCCTCAATAAAAACATAAGTTAAAAAAACAGACAGTACAATATACAGGCACTGCAAAACAGGTGGGAGCAGGAGCTTAAGTTAAAACATGAAGTAAAAGAATGGGAGACGGTCTCATGGACTACCTGGCGTCTCGACCTCTTCACCTTGTGGAGGCAGTTCGCCTGGAAGCTCCAGACAAGGTACTTTTTGACACCATAACTATAATCTAAGAGGGACCTTACGTCCCTTGCATTATGTTACGGAAATGTGAGAGAAGGTGGCCACCCATACCCATGTGTTTTGGGACTGTCCTAAATTGAAGGGATACTGGGGCCAGGCTGCAAGGAAGGGAGGTTCTACCAACATCAGGAAGTTTTCACAGAAAAGGTGGTGGATGCCTGAACAGCCTGCCCCAAGAGGTTGTGGGGGTCAACACTGTGGGGATTCAAGAATGCATTGATAGACACAAGGGAGCCCTGACTAAAAGGTCAACTAGAGTGTCAAAACAGGTGTAAAACAAATGGGTAGACTTGATGGACCTAGCGGTCTCCTTCTGCCATCAACTTTTATGTTTCTAGGTTCAAAGATCCTTGCAGACATTGTTTGACATTTCTATCCCTTTGGGCCCCAAGAATTTAGTCCTAGGCATCTACTCAGAATTAGTCACAGGAAGAGAAGGCAAATATCTCTAGTAGCAACCATTAAAACAATGATTTTTGAAAAAAATGTATTTATACTTTTGCGCCCGCTCCACTGCCATCCATCTGCTTGGTCACAGACCCCATGCTACGCTTCCCATATCGGCCATCCTCCTGGGACCCCTGGCTACTCCCCAGGGTGGGGTCACAGACCGAACCCCTTGAAGGGTGCCACAGTAAACGGGATAGGCGGAGCTCTGCCTGGGAGACAATCACAGCCACGGGCAGGCATCACCAAGGCAGTGGGCAGGCTGTTTTTTCTTGTTAGGCCCCAGGGTGGGGCGTGCAATGATGTCCAGGTCCGCCGCCCTCAATGTGTTGAGGGCCGGTTGGTTCATGAGTCCTCCAGCCCGGCTAGGGTCTCAATCACCAGGCGCTAACCCATCTCACCCCCACCGGAGAAGGAGAGCAGTCCATAGGGTGCTCCATCCTTCCCCTGGTTAACCCTCCAGCTCCCAGGTCTGTTCCCTAACCCAGGTCGCTGGCATCGCAAGCAGAAATCCAACCACTGTGCTGATGGGCCAGCCCATTAAAACAATTACTAAAAAATGGCTCCAAGAGGCTCCACTATGAGTATCTGAATGGATTTCCATTGTACAGCAGATCCAAGCAATGAAGTGCATAACCTTCATGGTTCAGCATAGGTTGGCATTTTATATCAACAGATGGACAAGGTGGGATATACTGTACATCAGGGTGACTTTTCCTCCCTTTCCCTCACCCCAGGTTGATTAATTATGGCCTTTTAGAGAATTTAGAAAATGAAATTTGGATGACCAGCGGGACCGTGGGCATTGTACTTTACATTATGATTGAAATATTTCCTTATTGACAGTACTAGTGTAACAGTTAAATTATACCCAGCCATAACCTAGGAATCTTGTAAATTACAGTTGATATAAAAGCTTACTCCCAATACTTTAAATGCTTTATATTTTTTATTCTATTCAATTCATTTCATATTTATAAGCATTTTATGCATTTAATGGTTTGAACAAAAATACTATACTAATACATATTGTTTCTTGTTAGTTCCATTGTTTTTATGAGTGAATCAAAGCAACCATAGCCTTTATTCTTGGAAGATCTTTCTCTTTCTGCTATAAACTCTTAAGGAACTTCTTAATTAACCTAGTATTATAGTTTCTACAAATAGGAACAAAATAGATTTTTTGTTCTGTGTCTTACCAGACAAAATCAATGTAAGTACATGTATTTTAAATAATTCATATATTGTACTGAAACAAGTAACCAACATGTACTTGAATGTTCAATAAACAAGTATAAAAAAGAAGACATACTACAAGATGTCAGAATATTTGCAAGTCCATATCTGGAGAGACTTATTGAGCAAACAGATGATAGAGAGGTGCAACTGGAATGCATATTAAGTGAGTTTCCGAAGTGTTCACAAAAACAATTGGACAAACTACTTTGTTGCAGCATGCTATTGACACGGAAGTGCACAGCTGACAAGGAGCAAACCGTATGCCTATTCACAAGAGAAGAGAGCGATCATAAGAGAACAGATCCAAGAAATGTTGAAGAATGGAACTATCTGATCGCCACTGTCTGCATGGTTGTTGCCAGTGGTGTTGGTGGCCAAGAAAGATAGCACCACTAGATTCTGTGTTGACTATCAGAAAGTAAATGCTGTAGCCATTGGAGATGCATATCTCATGAAGAATATGAGAGATGTGTTTGACACACTCACTGGAGTGCAGGTATTTTCAATTGTGGATCTGAGAAGCAGATACTGGCAGATATCTGTGAATGCACAAGACTCTTGCAAGACTGCCTTTATCACACATAAGGGGCTGTATGAGTTCAGTGTGTTGCCTTCGGATTAAAGAATGCACCTACAACATTTCAGAGGATGCTGGACAAAGAACTATATGGAATACAGTACAGGATTTGCTTAGCCTATATGGATGATATAATCATCTGCTCTAAGTCAGTAGAGAGCACTGGGAACACTTGAGAGAAGTGTTCCAAAGACTGAAAAATCATGAACTTACTGTAAAAAGAGAGAAGTGTGATTGTGTTGACTGAGATCAAGTTCCTAGGACATGTCAAAACTGATGGAGGAATACTACCAGAACCAGCCATGGGTCAGGTAATTAGAGATTTCCCAAGATCTAACACAGAAACATAGAAGCTGTCGGCAGATAAGGACCACTTGGCCCATCTAGCCTGCCGTAAATTCCCTCCCTACAGTGCCACCAGAGACCCTACTTGGACTCCGCACACCCTCCCTCTTGCTTCTAAGATTCCCTTGTGTCTATCCCATGCATTCTTAAATCCAGTGACCATTCTAGCCCCAACCGCTTCCTCTAGGAGGCTGCTCCAAGTGTCTATCCCTTCCGTGAAGAAGTACTTCCTCACGCTTTCTCAGCCTCCCCCAGCTTCATATTGCGACCCCTTGTCCTTGAGCACCTTTTCCTTTAGAAAATGCTCCCTTCCTGTTTATTCCTGTGAGGTACTTCAATGTCCATCATATCTCCTGTTCTCTATCTTCTAGAGAGTGCATATTTAAATCTTAAGCCTTTCTTCATAGGGCTTGATACAGGCCCTGCACCATTTTGGTTGCCCTCCTCTGCACTGCTTCCACCCTATCAATGTCCTTTCAGAGATGGGGCCTCCAGAACTGTACACAGTGCTCGAGGTCAGGTCTCACCAGTGATCTATACAGGGTATTATTACCTACCTCTTTCTGCTGGTGATACCTCCCTATGCATCTGAGCATTCCGCTAGTCTTTCCCACTGTCTTGTCCCACTGTTTAGCTACCTTCACATCATTAGAAATGATAACCCTCAGGTCTCTTTCCTGTTTTGTGACTGCTAATACTCACTCCCCTGAGTTGGTATATGTTGCCCTCAGGTTTTGTGCCCTATGCATGATTTTGCACTTTGTGCACTGAATCTTAGCTGCCAAACTCGTGACCAAGAAGGGGAAAGATATCCAGAGGTTCACTGGAGTATGCAATGGTATGGACCATTAGTACAACAAATGGCAGACACTGTAGAACCCTTAAATCAACTGAGACAGAAGAGAACTAAGTGGGAATGGACATCTGTCCAAGAGAGAGCATTTCAAATGATAAAAATCGGATGGCAGAAGCTGAGAAGTTACATTTTCCAGATTCTGAGAAGCTATTTTACCTAGCCACAGATGCTGGCAATCTGGGGCTTTGAGCAGTTCTGCTCCAGGAGGAACAAGAAGAAAAGAAGGTGATCTCATATGCTGGTAGAATGTTGAGTGCCACAGAAAAGAAGTACCACACATCAAACAAACTGGTCAGAGCCGATATGGCTGTGAAAAGCTTTTGGGATGCTTTTACCCATTATTTCTAATGACCTGCACACTGCAGATCTGTGAAAAGGCAGTTTCAATGTGGTCTTCCTTTTACACATTTTAAAATTTGCTTTCCTGGAATATGCCTGCTGATTGGTATATATTTAGCCTGGATAGTTCACAGAAGAAATGGCATCTTATTTTCAGTAGGGCTCTACATCTGCACAATATAGATAGATCATCTTAGGGTAGGTGGTTCATTCCACTGAGGTGTCAAACAGACAAAGCATACTAATGAGTCCTGGTAGGACGAAGCACGTGTCTATGTCTTCTGTTGGCACCTTTGCAAACTGTGTGAGAGGGCCCTTCGGCACCATGCATTTTGCTTAAAGTTGAACCAGCATAATATTCTGTGGTGATTTGCATATGCAGCCCATGATACTTTGTATTGTGGGGCATGTGTGATTTGTATTTCTTGAAACTTGGCTTCCCGCCAAATGCCCTTGGGTAACCATTGCCTTGGTGCTTGCACACAGAGGTTTTTGTCTTCTACACAATATTATGCGGCATTGTGTAAAATCAGAGCACACTAAAAATAATATTTTACACCTGGGGATATAATAAATGCCAGATCAGTGCATGAGCAGAAAGATGCATTCCACAAAGATGGTGTGCGGTTGGCACTGATACAATATTCAAACAGAATGTGCCACCGGTACAGGGTGTGCATACAGTGAAGCCCACCAGGATGAAGCACAGCACTACAGAATTCTGCAGTAGAGTTACTGCAGCAAACAATGCAGTTTCAATGGGAGTTAATCCCTTTTGTCATGCAGTAAACCTGTGACACTGCGCTTCAGCCTGGCCAGCTTTTTTTTGAAATTCCAACACTTTATTGATTTTAAAAGTAAAGACATCAACATACATATTCAGTTAAGTCATGTCTGGGGTAAACAACCCACCACATTAGCATCCTAAATATTGTCTACAGGGTGCAAAATGGGAGAAAGAAAGAAAGAAACAAAAGAAACAGAACCCCCCAGTCCCCCCATTTACAAACCTAAACCCCGAATCTCCCCCACCCTTAACCCTCCCCTGGGGTGGCCCCGCCTCCTTATTACAGGAACATGATAAAGGTCCATGAGCAAAATAGATACAGCGTACTAATAAAAATACAGAGGTGCATACAGAGACATACCTAAAAGGTTATTTATGCAAGTATAAAGTTATAGTTTACCCCATTTTTATTAAAGGAGCCCATACAATTGTGAGCACTTGTAACCAGTCTTTCAGTCTTGAAACAAGCTGATAAATCCTTTAACCATTCAGCATATGTTACGGTCAATTGATCCATCCAATGCTTAAGTACCAATTCTTGACCACCATTGAAATTAAGGTTTGGTATGGGGATTGAGGGTGTCTCGTGTACAGGGGTGGTGGATGGGAGTCCTCTAGACTATTGATATGGACCATAGTTTCCTCTGGTGCAATCGGTCTGCGGGGCACACTATGGAGCTCTTCAAGGATGGAGTTGGCCAGATTGGGAATGGAAGGGGATACCTCTAGTCCACCAGGGCTGCCAGGCTGCTGTGCACCTGGGTGCACATCTGCAGCCTGCCTGTGGGTGGTTGGCCGGCTTAGACCAGCTATTTGTGGCCTAACTGTGGGCTGCGGTGTTGTGGACTGTGAGGGCACATTCTCAATAAAAATGCTGCAGCACAGCATATGCATGGGAATGCCCCTCGACTTGAATGGCACAATTATTTGTGTGTGCCCTGGCCCATTCTCTTGCGGCCAGCGATCCTGCAATTGAATATTGTGCTGCTGAGCACTGTTGGAGTTATGCGCACATCTCCCTTTCCACTGGGATGCACTGTGTATCTCCTTTGAAAACGGGGCCCTGGACTAGGTAGCCTGAATAAATACATTATAAAAATGTTAAAATCATGACCCCACTGAAAACAAGATATTGCATCTAATCTGGGACAGCCTGAGTAAATACAGTGCAAAATGTGTAAATGAACATCCCTGTGACAATGAGATGTAGCATCTCCCTGCCCTATCCAGGATACAAAATATAGGATAAGAAATATTCAGTGCTCCCAGATCCAAATAACCATTACTCTGTAAGAAGCCCTCATTTTCCTGTGTTTTCCCCACAAAGGCAGAATTAAATCCCTGTAGATTTTTCCATAAGCCCCTGGTTCCTTATTTATGACTTTGTTCTTTATTTATTATATCAGCAGCCTTTTATTAGGAAAAGAGCTCTGATTTGCTGCTCAGTATTAATATTATATGTCATGATGGCCTTGGAATGATTTGGATTTATATGCTGTGCATAAGGCATGATTGGGACTATATGAAATAACAAATATCAAGCTCATTATTTCATGAACTATACTCAAAATTAGTAATCACAAGTCAGACAATCTTTCAAAAGATACTAGTAATGCCTGCAAAGTATTGAAAATAGAGACATGTATATATATATGTGTGTGTGTGTGTGTATATGTGTGTATATATATATATATATATATATATATATATATTAGAGCAAAAAACTCCGTTTAATGCATTAGTTAGGGTTGTTCCACAGGCGACAAAAGTGAGGAAATTCACTGTTGGGGTTGAAAACCCCCTTGGACCCCCCATACCCTGACCCGGCATTGGGGTGCGCATTAGGATCGTCAGCCTAACTCTCTTACCATGACATGTGAAGCAGCAGAAGTATGGGAGAATGGGGTGAGAGTTGGGACCCACGATCCCAATGCGCACCCCAATGCCGGTTGGGGGTGGGCGAGGGGTCCAAAGGGGGTTTTCAACCCTAACAGCGAATTTCCTCACTTTTGTCAGCTAGGAACAACCCTAACTAATGCATTAAACTGAGTTTTTGCCTCTAATTTCCTTCTTTTGAGAATGATAACGAGAAATAGTGAATGTAATGCAGCGATGGGCCCGCGCCCTGCTGCATAATGCGTTGGCAGGAGCGCGGGGCCCTTTGGCCCCGTGCTCCCGCCACATGATGTGTTGTGGCATACTAACAGGGACAACAACGCAAACAGAAATGCTAACAGTGGCGCACATGGTAACACAAGCACGAATGAGAACAGAAAGGGTAACGCACATGGTGGCGTGAGCACGGAATGGTCTGCCATGTGATGTGTTGTCACATAGTAACATGGTGCCTGCAAACAGAAATATCAATGGGCATGGTGATGTAAAGTGAAACAGTAAGATAAACAGTACTGTAGACAGAAATGGCAAAAATAACAGAAAGCAAGCGCAAATGAAAACGCAAAGGATAACGCATGGTGGCTGAGACGTCAATGGTAAGTGAACGGTAACGGATCCTAGCGGAAAGGGCAACAGTAACAGTAATGTAAGTGCACAGGCTGTTTTCCCCAAAACCTGCATTGAGAAAGACAGTGAGTACAAATAATGTATGCAAAATAATGAGTATGGCGCAGAAAATGAGATCTTGGAATACTAAATACATTATATCTCAGGAACCGTACAACGTAGAAAAAAATTTAAAGTTATATTATTTACAACTGTCCTGGCTAATTTGAATCTAGCCCCATTTTTTCTGATGAAAAGTCCGTATCTCGCACCGCTTCCGAGATACGGGCCCTGAAAAGGCGTGAACGCCATAATGTTATCCTATGGGAAAAAGAAAAGTTCGGAGCGCCATAACTTTGCCTCCCTGTAATGTTTTTCTACCAAACTACTGAAAGGCACATCTGTGGGCTGTTGGCTGTCTTCCTCCAAATTTCAGGAAAAAGACCAAACCGTTATTTTGCAGCAGGGCTCCAAATGATTTCTGTTAAGTGTCGGGGCCGTAATGTTATCCTATGGGAAAATGTCAATTTTGGAGTGCCGTAACTTTGCCGCCATGTGATATTTTTTCACCAAACTACTGAAAGGCACATCTGTGTACTGTTGGCTGTCTTCCTCAAATTTCAGGAAAAAAGACCAAACGGTTATTTTGCAGCAGGGTGCCAAAGGATTCCTGTAATGCTTGAGCGCCATAATGTTATCCTATGGAAAAACTGTCAACTTTGGAGTGCCATAACTTTGCGCTGTGTAATATTTTTCAATACAACACTGAAAGGCACATCTGTGAGATGTCGGCTGCTTTCCTCAAATTTCAGCCCAAAAGCCTAACGGTTATTTTGCAGTGCAGTGCCAAAAGAATTGCTGTCATTTTCCCACAGACTAGAAAATTACTGTCGAATTTCTTGAAAGCTTCACAAAAGTTCACACTTTCATGAGCACACGAAAGTAATTTCGAAGTACTTTTCCATTAATTTGAAAACATATTTCTGGGTGTTTTACCACAAAATAAAGACATGGCAAGCATCCTCAGGGCCCGACTAGGTGAATACAAAAAATTAGGTTGCTAGAGGGTCCCAAATTTAAATGCCAACCATTTTCTGATCACCAACTGAAAACAAAATGGCTGATTTGTGAAAGTAACAGGCCCATTTGCAAAGTAAAATGCATTTTGAAAGTGTTGAACTTTTGTTAACTTTTCCCATTGACTTATAATGGGAAACTGTTTTTGAATAACTTTGAACCGTTTAATATTTTTTCACGAAATCTTGAAGGCACATAGGGACCCCTGCACATTCTCTGAAGATTTCGGCCAGGTCACACAAACCGTATCGCGACCTGTAGGCAGCGACCACAGAATTCCAGAAAAGCGAAACGCGTGCACAGATCATGCTTAATAACTCCGCAGCTGTATATCCGACCAGTACGAAACTTGGCAGATCCCAAGGCCTATGGTTCTTAATCATAAATTCCAAATTTCAGGCAAATCCATCAACGGTTGCAAAGTTATTAAGGTGCAAAGTTTTGGGGTTTAACATAGAAATGGCTCCTCAACCCTAACTATGGTAGCACTACCGTGCTACCATAATATCTATATACATACATACATACACATACACACGCACACAAATGCTTTTTGCATCTTATGGTTGTTATTTTTCAGACAAATTCTTATAGACTTATTTCTGTCCACCTGATGGAATCTTGAATGAGTTAAGTAAATATTATTTTATCAAGACCCTGATCTAGCAACTCAATAAACACACACTCAGTATATCATATTATAAAATGACAAACAACAGTCTTCTGTTTACGGTTGTTTGATCAGGAATTTTATAAATGGTGTAAGTTATTTTTGTTACATCTATGTTGGTCCAATAAAAGGTATCAAATCATTTGCTTCTGTATCACTCATGGTTTGTCTGCAGTTAATTCATTGGATGAGGTCTCCCTTGCGAGAGTTTGACTGTTTCTCCACCCTTCCAAACACACACACACACTCATACTATAAGAGAGCTCAGTAGCTCTTATCTGTTATGTTTGGGAAGCAGGCTGCAGCCCTTTATGTCAAAAATAAATTTATGTATTTAGTCTGGGTAGTTCACTGAAGAACTGGCATTTCATCAGATAGGTCTTGAGAGGTTAAAACAGTGTAAATCTTTACAACCTTTGCTGGGAAAGGGTAACATTTATGAGGTATGACTCAATCTTGAAAGATATTCATCCCCAACTGAAGTTAGTAGCAAAATATGTTTAAATGCTAATCATTTAAATGTGCAAGCTGTTGCATTTTGAAGGGTAAACAAATCTCCAGTTTACTAGGCAACCAATATTTAACAAGATGTTTCAGTTTCCTAATGGCCATCAGATAAACAGCTTGGAGTTATGTCTCCAACATTCAAAACAGAAAGAAGGGATTATTTTATTTGTCATAGTGATTTGTAGATGTGGAAGGATACATTGAAAAGTCCAAAAATGTGTTCACAGAACTCCATTTCAAGCTACAGTTAGCAAAATGGCTGTAAGCTCTGCCCAGAGCCATAAAAAGGAATACCCTAGCATAGTATGGGTCATCAAGCAGTATCGATGACACCTGGATAGCAAAGCGCACTGTACACAGATCACAGTGCGCTGATGTGATTGTTCAAATGAAAGACACTAATAGTAAATTAGGATGATGGTCACTTGCATTGCATTATAGGAATATACATTCATGGTCCGTGTGACAGGTTGAACAAGACCCTGTCCAATTTATTACACAGAAAGAGTTAAGCATGAGGATCTGTTCTGTTCTCCCCTTTTCTGTCTCGTTGGCCAATCAAATGTTCTCGTGAGGCCTAGCAACTGATCCTCCGATGGCCTTGTGATTCTCTGCCTCTAGCTATCTCTCTGCCTTCACTTGCTGTTTCTGTCTCTTCTTTCCTCTTGCGTGTTTGCATTTATAAAAAATATACGTGAATTTTTGTGTGAAACTGTAAGTGATACTAGGATCTCTTAGTTTGAAACTGTATACAGTTATACTGTTGAAGTAACTGCTAAAAGCTGTTTGGAATTTAGGGGTTAACCTTCACATGCAACACAAACTCTTTTGCAGACTTGTCAACAAGAAGCCAGTTCTGGGACATCATGTTCTATTTTGTTGCAACTGCAAGAACTTACAAAGTTCTGGTCTCTTAATGAGCTCAGGAGGCAGAAATACTAACATACTAATTGCCAGTAGATTGAGGCCTTAAGTCTATCAAGTCTGCTCGAGCCTCAGATCCCTAGTTGGGTGCCGAGGCCCTCCCCTTGTGTTCCAGAAACCCTATCATCCATCCCCACCCCCTGGGCCAGGCCATCATCTGATACATCTGCTTTCTGTGTCTGTCCCACCCTCTCTTGAAGCCCTCCACTGTGGATCTCTGAACCAGCTCACCAGGCAGTGCATTCCAAGGGTCCACCACCCTCTCAGTGAAAAACCTCCTCTTCCCCTCACCCTTCCACCTTCCAACTTCAAACCATGTCCTCTGGTGATACCTCCCTGCTTTAGTCTAAAGATCCCTCCATGTTTACCCTATTTATTCCCTTGAGGTACTTGAAGACCTCAATCATGTCCCCAGTCTCTCCTCCAATGAATACAGGCAGAGCTCCTCAAGTCTGTCCTCATATGTCAAATCCCTAGTCCTCATATCATCTTAGTTGCCCTCCTCTGTCCCTCTCCAGGAGCTGTATGTCCCTCTTCAAGTGTGGTCTCCAGTACTGTACACAGTACTCAAGGTGTGGTCTAACCAGTCAATTGTACAGTGGCAGAATCACTTCCCTGCTCCTAGAGGTGATCCCCTTACGATGCATCCCAACATCCTGTTTGCTTTGCTAGTCACTCTCCTGCACTGCTCAGAGTTATTCATACATGCATCCACCATGACCCCTAGGTCTTTTCCCTGTTGAGGACTCCAGCACCTCCCCTCCCAGGGTGTTACTGTGTTTAGGGTTTCCGCCCAAGATGTAACACCTTGCACTTGAGTGATATTGAAATTTAATTTCCACATGTGAGCCCAGCTTTCCAGGGTGTCCAGGTCCGTTGCAGGGCCAACCTCCTCTTCCTCCTCAACTACTGCTCCCATCTTGGAGTCATCAGTGAAGAGACTCATTTCACACCCTATACCCTCCTAATGTCTATGTATGCATTAAACAGGATCGGACCAAGGACCGAGCCCTGTGGTACCCACTACCGACCTCTCTAGGGTCTGAGAGCTCCCCACCAACCACCACTCTCTGGTGCGCCCAGCTAGCCAGTTTTCAATCCATCTGACCATCAAGGCCTACTCCCAACCTCGTCAGTTTCTCCACCAGACCATTGTGGGGACAGAGTCAAACGCCTTGCTGAAGTCAAGAATAATACATCCACAGGCTCTCCCCTGTCCAGTTCTGATGTTACCCATTGAGCAGAACTCCACAAGATTGGTTTGACATGATCTACCTAGCACAAACCCATGTTGCCGACTAGCCAGACCTCCCACCTCCTCCAAGTACACCCCCAATCGTTCCTTTAGTATACTCTCCATTAATTTTCCCACCACCGAGGTCAAACTGATGGGTCTATAGTTACCTGGTACTTCCTCGACCCCCCTTTGGATTGGCACCACATGTGCCTCTCGCCAATCCTAGGTACCCTCCCTGTCTCAAGCGACCTGTTGAAGAGCTCTGCCAGAGGTGCAGCCAGTATGTCTGCCAATTCCCATAGTACTCTCAGATGAATGCCATCTGGCCCAGGAGATTTATCTTTCTTTAGGGCCTTGAGGGCTAACCACACCCTTTTGGTGGAGATAGCATCATCCATCCCTCCACCTTACTGGCCTTTTTATCCTTATCCTGATGTGACACCCTGGGGTACCTCTCCCTCCCTCTTGCTCCATTTCTGTTGCTCCCGATACCACTCACTACCGCTTCTATCCCCATCGTGCCTTGCTTTGTTAGATATCCAGCCCCCTCCCTAGTGAACACAGGCGAAGTGCTGACCTCTGCCTGGTCCCTCGCCTCTTCCACCCACCCTCCTTCTGATCTCAATCTGCTGAGATGGCCTTACTTTTTCTCCGCTCTCCAATGTACCAGAAGAACCCTTTTCCCTCCATGTATCCCCAGTGCCAGCTGCTGCTCTTTACTGGACTTTGCACCCTCACCATCCGGGTGACTTTTCTAGATGCAAGATGGTACATTTCCTTTGCCTATCCCCTCTTGTTGTTTTATATTTTTGTAGGTGCCTTCTTTTCTCTGACCGCTACCTGAACCTCACTGGACCACCAGCATGGTTTATGTGACCTTGCTCCCTCACGCTTCACCTTAGCGCAGGTCCTGACTGCCTCATGAAGTCCCCGCTTTATGACCGCCCCATCTTTTCCACATTTGTCATTGATGTAATCCCTTCAAGTGATCCTTGAGAATATTTCCCATGCCCACAAAGTCTGCCCCCATGAAGTCCACTGTCAGTGTCCTAGATCTCTCCTCCTCTCCCCACGCTTATTTGAAACCAGACAGTATTGTGGTCGCTTCCAGTCAGGATCCTCTACAATCAGATCCTTACCAGATCCCCATCTGCCAGAACCACGTCCAGGACATGCCCCTCCCTTGTGGGTTCCATCACATGCTGTGTTAAGAACACATTCTGGAAGCCATCCAGCAGCCTCTGCTCCTTGGCCACCTTAGAGGACATGGTAAATTGATGCTTTTTAAATAAAATACTGTGCCTTGTTTAAATAAATTCCCCAGGTGCTGCTTAGTTCATTTTGTTGCAGAGTGGCAGTTGTATGGCGCCGAGAGAGGAGCAGGGAGTGAGGAAGCGATGGAGAGAGCTGAGTTACAGGTCCATAGGATATCGTGATCATGCTAAGGGAATCCCATTTTATGAGCCAAAGGGAGTGGCTCAGCGTGTACCGTGACTGTGGTCGTGGAGCAGGCTAAGGCCTGTTAGAGTGATGGTTAGTTTGAGAGGAGGGCGTGGAGAAGCACTCCTCTCTATTGCAGGAGACCAGACATTTTAAATAATTTGTTTGGCAGGCACAAGTGCCAGGATAATAATTTAGGGACTGGCTGCCATGTATTTAAAATAAAATGAAAAGGGAAATAATGAAATGGGATGGGCTTCAAACTTAAAGCACATTCCAGGCACCATGATGAGCAATAAGCAGGCTGCTAATGTGTGGAAAGCCAAACACGTTTAATGTAAATTAGCACAAAACTTGATTAATTAAAATAAAGTCACAGAGGGCTAGATTACAGTCACATGTAACACACATATGTATCTTATAGATCCCATATAATTATTTAGTTTATAAAACTCAGAGCTGTTCTAAAGCACAGAGTTACATAACTATGAGTCAGCATAATTTAAAGTTAAAAAAGTGCAACTTTTTTTCTAAAAAGCACTGCTAAGCCACTTTAAGTTGGATTAAAACCAAACATGGCAGATTTATAGGTTAAAAGGTGGACTATCAGGTAAAATAGTCTCATCTGGATAAAAGTTTAGGAAGGAGGGTCACTGGCATGTTACGATGGAGAGTATGAGAGGAGAAGCTGTAGTCCTGAAGTCAGGCTGGCTGGCAGAAAGGGTGACGGAGGAGCCAGGGAATGGGTGTGTGCTGTTTGGCAGGAGTGGTTACTGGAGACCTTGGAGTAGCCCCTGGAAGAAGTCTCAGACCTCAAATGAATATTTAATTTGAGCTCCAGACAAAAGGAAAGGTGTTTAAAGGAAATGGCTTAATTTAAGATGAAATCTTATCCGTGTTTAGTGTGAGAGTTTTTCAGCAAGCTGTTACTTTTTCCACAGGGTGGAAAGCTTTAAGTGACTTAATGATCCTTTAATCCAATGTAAGCCCCCCAAATTGGGTGAGCTTACTAGCCATTCTTGTTCTCTCCACCATGGTGCTGTTTAGTCTGGTAGTGCCCCTGGCCTTTTTCCCATGCTGCCACCAGAAGACAGCAGCAAGGAAGGTATTTAAGGCCCTGGTTTGCCCAAGAAAGGCAGAGAGCAGGAGCACGTGGTTGGTGTGAGAGCAGTTCAAGGGACTCCCCTCTCGACCGTGTAGGTCGGCATTAACAGCATCGGTGTGACAAAGGGTTGGTGCTCCAATGGAGGGTGTGAGAAGTTAGCTGCGGTCGTGTTGGTCCGTGAGAAGATTCCCCTTCTTAACTTGGACATCTGCTGCAGGGGTAAGACATGCAGGAGGCAGCAGAAGCAAGATCTAAGTGGCAAGCAGTAATCCTCTGAGGTGTAGGGTCCCGGTACCCAGTTTAAGGTAAGGGGCACCCAGGCAGTGAGGCTGCCGCAGTGGTGGCAGAACCGTAGCAGAGCACTTCTGGAGGTTGCAGCTCTGGGTGCTTACCCATGTAGAACGCTGCCTATGAGGAAAGTACAGATGGCTGGGAGAGTTTTGGCCTGGGATTCACCATAGGGTTTGCCGTTCCCTAGGCAGGTCCTGGGACCTACCGTGCCTGTATCTGGGGTAGGTCCATCAGACCCATTAAGGCTGAGGCTTTTCTAAGGAACGGGAAATTGAGGAAGGAAAGGAACCACCGTGTTACTTTTGCAGCCTGGTGCTGGTGAGGAGTAGCCCAAATGTAAAGTGCACCATTTGCCTCAGGAATTGTTTTGGGAAGTCTATTTGGGAGCAGCCGCAGAGGCTTAGGCTGCTAATCCGCCTGAGGTCGCTATGGCTTGTCTGGCTTGGAAGGGTTAGGCACTCCCCATCAGGAGGCTAAGGGACATGAAAAGGAAACAAGGGATTTTGATGTGAAAAGGGTTTCTGTGGAAGATGTTAGATTTAAGGAGCCAGTTTGGTCTAATTGTCCTTAGATCTGTGTGTACAAAATCTTGCTGCCGCTAATTGAAAAAGAAAAATATAACACCTGAACCTACCGTTTGACTGTCTGCACTCTCAGCCCCATGGAGCTGCTCCAATTCTATTTATGGCTTGATTAAAATGGTATGGGTCTAATCATTTTCAGGCCCAGAATAAAGTTCTTGGTTTGCAGAAATCATGATGGTGGTATGTTCATTCTTGATCTAATGAAGTGAATGTTAATGAATTCTGCTTTTAATTGCTCCATTTGTTGCTTTGCCTCCTGGTATAAGAAAAGTCCTGACCCCTCCCGGCTTGGGGACCATAGCAGTTGACATTACTCAAATGTGGTGCTGTTTTCCTGTTGTCAACATCACTGGGCCCAGAAGATCCCACTGGGTAGAGGTAGGCTGCATCCATTTATGAAGATGTCACAAGGTAGGTCACCTCTTACCTTAAGCATACAGCAGTGAGAAGTGTCATGGAGAGTTTCTGGTCAGGCCCCTTCCTCCCATAACATACGGACCCTTAGACACAAAGGGAAAGGGGAGTTACACCAATTTATTAATAAAAATTATAAAATGGACAGAAAAATCTAGACATTTAATTAGTTGAGAGACATCACCTAACTGTGCATTAAATCTCTATATACACGTGGTCAGGTGCAATCTCATTTTCCTCCCACATAAAACTACTTAGAGCCATTTTTTTGTAATAAGCCCCTCCAGGAAGTGCATCATAGGATTTCAATGCATTTCCCAGGGTGTAAGAACACTTGACGTTCAGCCTCATTCCTTACTACACCCCTGGGGCATGCATTAAAATGCTATAATGCACATTCTGTCGTGGCTTATTACTTACACACTGGAGAAAGCCAGAAGCTTGAGCTTCTTATGGAGATGATTACATTTTATTTTGAGGTAATATTGGTGCCTGTGGGGCGAAAGAGTGGAAAGATGTGCCAGAGGGCATACCCCACCTGCATAGATTCATGCTCATGGACAGGTGCGCACAGGCTGTTACTCAGTATCACTGGCCACCTGTCCATGGCCCCACCCCCTCTGGCATGCAGGACTGCAGAAGGTGGGACGGGCGGATTAGTAGACCCAGCGGGCAGCCAATCGGATGCCCGTCCTGGGTCCCAAGTGGATCCCAGAGCAGGGGAGTGTGGGAAGGCGCGGGTCTGGGTGCATGCATAGCACACAAAGGCACCTGGAAATGCACCATTGTTCCCTGGTGTCTAGTGGACCCTCCCGTCCCCAGGGCACCACGCCTTGCCTGACGCACAGATCTCCCCCACATCAGAACCCCGCCCAGTCCCGTAGACAGTTCCCCCATCAGAACTCCCGCCTGGTCCAGCAAGTCAGTACTCTCCCCACATCAGAACACCTGCCCGGTCCCATGGGACAGTTCTCACCCTCTCCCGTGCAACAGAGCCCGTCCGCTGGCTGCTGTCCAGTATTGCACTGCTTGGCCCGATCCCAATCCTGGCCCCTGCACCCTCAGTGGTGGTTAGTGGCCCCTTGTGGCACCGACAACACCACCTGTCTCCCCGCACCTGCATGTCAGGTGCTGCGCAATGGACAGCAACTGTCACATCCCCCAAGACACCACCTTGGCTACCCGTCATTCAACTGATGTTGGGAGGTGCCACCTATTTATAGAGCAAACAGCTCTTTATAACAGACAGCATGCTCCCAGCATCAGTTAGATAGTGGTTGGCCGAGGTGGTGCGTGAGGGATGTGCTGTCTGCCATCCATCATGCAGCAACCGACATGCAGGTACAGGGGATACTGTTGTCAGTGCTGCGTGGGGGGCACCAACCACCACTGAGGGGTGGGGGCTGGATCGGGGTTGGGCCAAGCAGTAACACTGGACAGGGCCGCTGTGACGGGCTCTGGTTGCAGAAGGAGGGTGAGAACTGTCTTAAGGTACTGGGCAGAGGTTCTGATGGGGGTGAGAACTGTCTTACAGGATCAGGCGGGGTTCTGATGTGGGGCGGATGAGAACTGTCTTATGGGACTGGGTGGGGTGGTCTGATGTGGTGGGGCAGAGAACTGACTCATGGACTGGACAGGGGTTCTGATGTGGTGGTGGGGGACTGTCTTACAGGACCGAAGGGGTTCTGATGTGAGGAGGAGAGAGAGAGAGAGAGAGAGAGAGAGAGAGAGAGAGAGAACTGACTTATGGGACCGGGTGGGGTTCTGATGTGGGGGAGCACTGTCTTACAGGACCGGGAAGGGGTTCTGTGTCGTGGGGCTAGATGTATAGTGCAGTTGGGACGGGGTCCTCTCTATCATATCCAGTTCCCTTCCTCGCCTCCCTGTGCCCAGTACTACACGCCCTTTGTGAATGGCGCACAGTGTGGGCACGCCTGACACTCCCCTAGACTGCCCTGGTGTGTAGCTGCTCGCGCAGCCAGGGAATCAGGTGTGCATCTGGCCCACGCACTGCTAATGAATGCCGTGGGACCCCACTGCGCGGCATGCATGTACTGTTGCCTACGTGCCTCAGATATGGGCATGTAGGCAACCCTTTCTGTGCCTAGGGCCCAATGTGCTTAATGTGATGTACAATTATAATGAATCCAAGATAACAGAGCAGAGCAGGCTAGGAATTTTCAGAAAGGCAGTTGAAGATTCAAATTAGGGATTCCACTTTGGCTCATCCTGCTGCAGAATTCCAAAGCAGAATCGAAGCTGATCGGTTCTGAGGTTTGGAACAGGGTCCTGTCCACTCAGTGACAAGGATTTCAAAGGAATGGAATATTCAGGGGTATAAAAGGAGCTGCACAGTTCATTTCGGAAGATCAAGCAGGGAGACAGGCCTGAAGGGATCAGATCTGTCCTGAGAGAGTCCAACCTACTAATGCTTACCTGTATTTAAGGCCTGGGGACTAGCCCTCAGTTAAGTGTTGCAGACAATGCAGGATCACTTGCATCCCAGTGTTAGGGTAGTAGGCAGAGGGCATGGACAGAATAGATTAGCCTGCTGCTTTGAGTACCTGTTTTTCTCAAGTGCTTTCAGCTGCATCCAGCAAGTTCACATCTGTTTCAAGCAACCAAGTCATCTTCAAGATCAACAGCATCAGATCCACTGCCATCTCTCCTCCAGAGGGTCCAAACCGCCAACATTTCCCAGCCATTTAAGGAAAGTGGTACAGCAATTTTATTTCACCGTGGGAGTAGTTCAAGTGGGTCACTCATCTGCTATATTGAATTCTGGACTACTTATTGCTTCAAGGACTACTGTCCAGCAACTGAAGGACTGAATTTAGAGACCAAGAGGGAAGTATATTGTGAATGCCATAAAGTAACTGTTACGTAATGCAAAGTGAATCTATTGTGAAATGCTTAGAGCATAAGTGAATAGAGTATTTAAGCAATATAGAGCTAAGTACTTCTTTATTAGATACCAGGAAGGGCATCTGATGATAAGGGATGAGTGGGCTGACTGAGGTGGGTATAGGCCTAGTAGCCACTGCACACCCTTAAGTCAAATAAACTGAATGTGCAGTGACTGAGGTCCGAGGGTGGCCCAGTACTGGGTTGATATTTAAGTAATGGAGGGCTGGTGGGTGGTGGAATGGCCTACAGTCTCCAGGAGTAGCAGGTACAAACCTATAGGAATATAAAGTGAGGTGTATTAATGCTCAAGATATTTATGCAATTCAAAAGTTATTTGCAAAAGAATGTGTTGTTATTGCTAACTGCAACTGTTTCTTATGCAGGCTGTGTCTGTAAATTGGCTGAACAGTTTAGTAAAATTTACCCTCAATTTTCACTTGGAACCAGTACCGTTTTAGACCTAATGGCGCCCCAAGCAGAAATACTTGTGGTGCCCTTCACCATTTTCACTGCCCCTCTTCTCCCTTCTGCCCAACCCACATCCAAAAAGTGATAAAGGTTCTAGGAATACAAGGGAACAAACAACAATTTTGGTTTTATATTAAAACGTTGTGCATTTCAAGCTGATCTCTGCTTATACAGTACCTTCTACTTTAGTACGCCTCCTTCTATGCTGGTGCCCCTAGTGACAGCTTGGTTCACTTGTGCCTAACACCACCTCTGCTTGGAAACTTTGTCAGAGTCTTGCCTCAAGGTTGTCCAAGTCTCACATTCCTGTGGTCTCCTTAGTCAGTCTGGTACAGCACCTCTCTCCTACACAGTCTTTGCAGCTATCTGATTGGGAGGTAATCTGAAGAGTTCCTGTGTTTACCCAAATCAGTGGCTATGGGTGGGAAGAAGAGGCCAAAGAACCTACTGGTGGTGCAACTCTGTTTTCCTCTCTGTGTGTACTGCATTCATCTGGTGTGTTATAGTATCAGCAAAGTTACTTATGTAGCATAACTGACTACTTGCCTTTGACAGTGGCTGGCAGCAAAGGGTGACTGTTGGCTGCCATTTGGGGGCTGGTGCATGTCAATGACGACGATCAATACATTTTTTTTAACTATTGACTGTCATCAAGAACATTTGCCCATTGTGAAGGAGAAGTCGGACCATAGTATTAAAATTCTGACAGAAGTTTACGGCTATAGTGGGAAAATATTGACCCCAATGGATGAACTATGGACGGACAATAGTTACAACTACATGTAGTCAATAGTTAATCCAGAGCAGTCATGGTCTTCCTACTATATTCCAAAACCGTTCTTGTCCAACCACCACTTCCTCCACCCACCTGGAGCCGGGCAGTACTGATTAATGAAATGACGACAAACTGTTTCTTACAATACAAATTTTATGTGACTGTACAATGAAGTCATTGGCGATAACTTGTATAAGTAACAGCTGTTCACTTGGTAATGCACAGTGATGACAGTGCACATGGCACTGTGTGGGGTTTGTAGTGCATGCTGCACAATGCGGTCTCGGCAGTGCACCTAGCACTGCACAGTGACAACAGTGCACATGGCACTTACTCTCCACTCACGTACTGCAGTTGGCCACCATCCCACTCAGTACAGTCACTCATGTTATACTTGTATTAATTACTTGTATAAAGCAAGTGGCTAACTGCATGAAACAGAGTCTGCAGTAAAGGGTGAGTGATGACTGTTATGGTGGGGGCTCTGTTTATGTCAAGGACAGCTGCCAGTGGTTTTTGAGCTTGCTGGAATTATGCCTTGCCTCCCCAAGAAGCTTGGTCCCCTTGATTACAACAAATTCCCTGGCATCAGTGTTCATTTTCAATTTGCCCCCGCTAACCACACTCATCCCATCAGTGCTTTATACCAGCCTACCCATCTCTCCCCAGGACTACCCTTTCCAATTAGGCTAAGAACAGCCCCTAAGCTGAGCACCCTACCTTGAGCTATACCACCCCATGGACCTGCCCCCCTGATGAATCTCCCTACAACTGGAAACCACGCCCTTGCAACTGGACCAACCTTCCTGCAGTGTACTGTAACAGCCCTGTAGTGACTGTTCCACCAAATATGATAGGAAAATGTAGTTAGTTTTAGGATATCTAAAAAATAGGTTAATGAAGACCTGGGTTCTAGCCCTGGGGTAGGTAGGAGCTGCCAGATAGAGTAAGGTGGCCCTGCAGGTAAAATAAAAGCAGTGTCAGACTTTAAAATAAAGAATTGATAAACAGCAGTATTTTAAATAGTTATAGCCGTATTAGTGTAAGCATATTATTAGTAGGGTTTAGGAGGAGGATGCAGCACAGGGGAGCAAGGAAAGGACTACCTTGCCCTGGCTTCCTCACCCACATGCACTTTGTGCTCATTTAATAGTGATTGGCAACTTTTTATAAAGTAAATTGTAGTTTTAGTAAACAAATAGTAAATTTCAATCATTGGTGGCCAGTGGTAGTAATTCACATGCCCTGGCTACTGTAACATTGTCCTGGTGGTCCAGTGCTTTAATTTGGTCTGCTTTGGGTTTTCTGTTATAATTTAATGTTTTATAGAGGAATTTATTCATGTTTAAAAAAGGGAATAAAGAGCTGCTCTGTTTAAGTTTCAAAGAGTGCAGAGTGGCAGCAGACTGTCAGCTCCACAGCGAGCCTTGTGCCAGTGAGGAATCCCATGCTGCCCTAGGTGGTCACTCCTCTACCGTGACCCGCAGTCACAGAGTTAGGCTTGACTTACTGCCTGTGTGTGAAGCTGTGCGACGGTGCGAGATGGAGCAGCAGCAGCGCTTAGGCGCCCTCTCACAGGCAGGATCAACCAAATAGTGATTTCCTCTACTGTAAAGCGACGTTTGCCAGGGAAACAGACTTTTGGGACTGGCTTACAGCAAAAAATATATAAAATAAAATAAGTGGGCTCAGTCTGTAATCGGCTCTGATGAGTCCTGAGGAGAAAACAAATGGAGAGAGCGTGCCATTTGTCCAGGAATTAATCGTTTTGCCTGGAGAACCCATGGCAACTGGGAAGATATAAAATCACACTATAAACACATATTTATTGTTAATAAAAGCCATAATGGGGCTAAGGAAGTCCTGGTAAAATATAAAAATAAAGTGAATCCTCAAGTGCTGAGGTTTAAAAAGCAAACAGTTTAAAAGACAGGCTCTGCGTCAGAAAATCACATACAGTCCAAGAATGCATTTAGGAGACAGTTCATTTTTAAAATGAACTGTCATTTTATTTTGCTTGCATGCATGTGCAAGAAACATAGTGCCATCATCCGAGGTTTTAGGAGGTGTCACCCTCTTCCAATACAGTGTTGGCAGGCGCAGCTGTCCCCAATGCATGCTGGAGCTGTCTATGACAAGCTCCAAAATGCAGTGGCATACAGTTGAAAGGGGAGCTACGCTTCAGTGAGCAGCGATAAAGATATTGCGCCTGCTCATGTGCCTTCCCCTACACACACTACACACACACACACAAGCAGCATGCCGCATACTGTGCTACCCCCCAACACACATGTATAGCCGACAGGGGTGCCCAATCCCCATCGGCTGTGCTGTGCCCCAAAGCCTTCCACATGCCACGCTGGGTGCCCACCCCAGTGTGGCAACTCATAGAATAGCCGGCAGGGGTGCCCAATCCCCGTCGGCTCCACTGTCCTCACCCCCGAGTACCGGGTGCCACGCTGGCAATAGATGCTTTGGCCGACGGGTGCCTAATCCGCTGGGCTGAACGCCCCCAGCCGCTCCTTGTGCCACGCTGGAGCCCACCCAGCGAGGCAAACGCCCCTGCTGTCAATTTAGAAAAACCCTGTAAATTAAAAGCGGTCCCACGCAGTCTCCGACCCCCACAACCCGCACCCACCCTGCGCACCTGCCTCCCCACCCCCTCACCCCATACTTACCTCCGGACCTCGTGCGGCGATCTTAGTGGACCGGGAACACGTCTGCACTCTTCAAAGCGACTGCGAACTGAGGAAATGCCGGTAAGCTGTATAATGGATAGATAGGGGTTTTCAACTTTGTTGCATATCTCAGGCATTTTTGGAATTTTGCACCAAATTTTCAACATGGGGTTTTGGGACCCGCCTCATGAATGCTTTCACTGTCATGGCGTTATTCAGGCGAAGGGTGATTTACAGTCACTCGCGAAATCACCTTCCGGACGATTAATGAAACGACACTGCCAGTGTTCATAAGGTGGGCTCAAGAAGCCTTTTTGAAAATTTGTGGAAAAATTCAAAAAATAACTGTTTTTCGAATGGTGTTGTGCAGTTCCTACGCCATCAGTAAGTTCATGAATTTTCAATATTTTCACTCCAGATTTTCAACATTGCCATTTTACCACACCTTCTTATGAGCAGTACAGCTGTCATTTTTCACATCTCACCCAAAGCGTGTTTCTGCCATGTAAGCACAATGGCGCAGTCGGTTTGGGAAATCAATGTACAGGACAAATTAAGAAAATCACAGTGACACTGTTCATGAGCAGAGGTCTTAGAATGGCTATGTTGAAATTTTGGTGAAAAAATTCTAATAATGACTGTTTTACGAGGTGCGTTGCGCAGTTCCTCCTGCGCTCGTAAGTTCACAAATTTTCAATATTTTCACTCCAGATTTTCAACATTGCCATTTTACCACACCTCTTATGAGCAGTATAGCTGTCATTTTCACATCTTGTCCAAAATGTGTTTCCGCCCATGTAGTGCACAATGGCGCGAGTCGATCTTGCGAAATCAATGTATGGACACATTAAGAAAATCACAGTGACACTGTTCATGAGCAGAGGTCTTAAAATGGCTATGTTGAAAATTTGGTGAAAAATTCCTAACAATGACTGTTTTATGAGTGTGCGTATGCAGTTCCTATGCATGCTCGTAAGTTTGCGAATTTAATATTTTCACTCCAGATTTTCAACATTGCCATTTTATTACACTTCCTTATGAACAGTACAGCTGCCATTTTTCATATGCACTTCCAAAATGTGTTTCGCACATGTAGTGCACAATGGTGCTGTTGGTGTCTGAAAGCAATGTTTGGGACAGATTAAGAAAATCACAGTGACACGGTTCATGAGCAGAGGTCTTAAAATGGCTATGTTGAAAATTTGGTGACAAAAGTCCATAAAATGACTGTGTTACAAGTGAGCATTGCAGTTTCCACGCACCTCGTAAGTTCATGACTTTGTAAATTTTAAGTCCAGATTTTCACCAGTGGCATTTTTCCACACTTCCTTATTTACAGTACAGCTGTCATTTTCACAACATGGCGAAGTGTGTTTTCATACTTTCAGTGCAGAGATCGTGGTCGCTGTGGAAAATCATTGTTGGGACAGATAAAGAAAATCACAGTGACACTGTTCATGATCGGAGGCACCAAAATGCCTGAGTTGACAATCTGCTGTCATTTTTACATCCTGTTCGAATGTTTTGCACCTGTGGTGCTAAATGCCATAGTTGCTGTGCATAAGCAGCTTTAGGCTAACAAACTGATATTCCCCTGTTCATGAGGTGGGGTCACAAAAAAACCATGTTGACATTTGGAGTGAAAATACCACGAATGCCTGAGGCATTAGGGTTTCCAACCATAACGCCCAACCCTGTAGAGAATGACAGGCATCAGGGGTGTGACTTGGGATTCTTGCCTGTAATGCTCATTACCATTCCACACCCTGCAGCCAGTGAGAGGCATCGAGGTATGCCTTGGACTCTTCAGCTCCAAAGTTCACCCATTCTCTATATGCACCCATCTCACGTATTTCCTAATGGAATGGGGTGCGCATAAAGACCAAAGACCCGAAGGAACACCGTGACACTTGTCAGTGTCTGCAGGGTGGGGTGTGGTGAAATGGCGTGGCCATTATGCCTGACGACCCAAGGCACACCCAATGCCTGTCACTCTCTGCAGGGTGGTGGTGGGGTTGGCTTCAGTTCAATACTTCACTGCCATTTCTATTCGCAGCTCTGTAACTTCTACACTGCCACTGCCAATGCCAGCAAGCAAACATTCGGCATTGACAAATGCTTGTTAAAATTTGAAATGTTATTACTGCCTGTACCTTGTTGACTACTGTTGCCTGACTCTGTATTGTTATTGCTTGTACCTTGCAACTCTCCCAGGTCGTACATGAAAATAGGCACTTGACTGTCTAGCGTGCTTACCTGGTTAACAAGCGTTAATAAATAAATAATAAAAAGTGTGCTGTCAAGCCATTTTTTACTCCATTTATCCACATCTCTCACAATTCCGCAAGATGGAAATCTGCAGCCGGCCGATGGCACTGAGGGTTGAGGCACCGGGACGCCACACCTACGATGCCATACCAGTGACCGGGTTCGTGAGCGAGCCCGGACCACTGAGGGTCAGCAGGCGAGAGAGAATAGGCGTCAAAGGACTGCTCTCCTCGGGGAAGGATCCAGGGTAGCCTGGCATGGTATGCCCCTGTGGAGACCAGCGGCACTGCTGCACATAGGGCTCAGAAGCAAGGGGATGACGTTGGACAGCTGCCTTCCGGATGTGGGTGGGAGCACCCACGTCAGAGCTGGATGGCACTGCATGTCCCATGTTGGGGTGTAAACATCTTGAAAAAACCTTTGGCCTGGATAGTCAATGGCCATCCCAGAGCCATACTGCCACATGCCCAACATTGAAGCCCTGCCACTGTCCCTTTGATCTCCTCGGGCCTATGTCCCTCCCGGGGTCGGGAGAAAAGTAATGACCTTGAGGATAGCTGGGTTCACAGCGGTGGTACAGCGGCACCAACCAGCGGAGAGGTCTGAGAGTTCCAGTGCTGGGGAGACAAACAGAATCAAAAAAAAAAAAAAGATGAAATCTGCGATGGTGACTCCTGTGCATAGGAGTGGAGACTGGGAACTGCAGGGAACTATTGACCGATCTCCATTCTCCTCCATTCTCAAAAGCCATGCCGCATTGTAGTGGATCTGCTTGTCAAGTATCTGGATAAGTATCGTTACAATGTCCCAACATCACGGTTTCAGGCATGGGCACAGTACCACCACTGCATTACTGGAATTCACGGATATATTCATGACTCCCTGGATCAAGGTCTTCTGGTTGTTGCAACATACTGTGAATCATTCCATCCTTATTGACCAGCTAACCGATGTTGGACTCTCCACAGACACTACTAGATGGTTCTCTAGTTATCTTTTCAACGGTGCCAGAAGGTAAAAATTGGAGATGTCTTCTCTGACTCAAAACCAGTCTGTTAGATTGTCCCACAATGCTCCATCCTGGGACCACTCCTATTTAGTATTTTCCTAAATAAGCTCCTGGATTCCTGGTGGACACATCCTACTATGTGCCGATGATACTGTGATCTATACTAGTTACTCCCATCCCAAGGCACTAGAGGAACAACTTCAAATAGGTTTTGATACCACGAGAAATGGTTCAGGGTCCACAAGCTAATCATGAACTACAAAAGGCGAAGAACACGTTGTTTACCAGCTCGCCAAAGCAAACATAAGGCCTTCCCTAACCATCAACAACGATGCGGGCTCTCCACTGGAACTTGTACAGCATTTTAAATAGTTGGGCATTACTATCGACTCCACACTATCCTACTCCCAGCAGACAGACAACATTGCCAAAGCAATCAACATGCACACAGGGATGCTGTACAGATATAAAAACACAACCTGACCCCGAAACACTGATCCTGGCTATACAAAGCTCCTTCATATCACTTGCTGACTATGGTCTGACTATCTATGGCTCAGCCACTGACACGGCCCTTTGCCGCATCAAAACGGCTCTGAACAAAGCGTGCTGCCTTCTCACAGGGGCCAGGCGACTGACTCACACTTGTGACCTATATCCCCAGGCTGGCTGGCTGCAGTTCGACAGCAGACTTAGATATCAAACATGCCTGCTTGCCAAAAAGTCAGGTTAGGAATGATGCCCCTGAGTACAAAACCTGCTTACTCCATCTCTAAACTCACGAAGCGCAAAAGCTCCGTAACCTGATTTTCTGTACTCTCCGTGCCGCACTGCCCTTGGCCAACGAGCCTTTGCCTACAGAGCCCTCTCTGGCTCAACTCTCTGAATACTGAAATCTCAAATGCATCTATACGGGCTCTTTCAAAGTAAACTTGACAACAACTAGTAGCATTAGCGACCTGTGACTGCTACCTCTAGGCCCCACTGTTTTGCTCCTATCTTAGCACAAGCCAGCCCCGGACTCCGTGGCTCTACCTACCTTCCTAACTTGGTGGCTCTTTTCGCACTTCTCTTTTCTCCTCCTTTCCCTACCCTCTGCTCCCTCAGTTAGCGACCCCACTTCCTCCCGCACTCACCTCTTGTTTCTCCTGTCCTTGCCTTCTAGGCTCGTCCTGCCTTTACCTTGTCTTCCGCTAATCCAACCCCCTTATCCCTCCTCCCTTGTGACAATGCCTTATGAGCTGCTATGTTCCCTTCTTCTCGACCGCCAGCTTCCCTAACTGCCTGAAGTTACTATAAATCCTCTGACACTGGCAAACATTGTTCTATGTCTAATAATCCTGTTCGTTCGTACCCTTTGTTAGTCATGAAAAGGTCTTGTCTGTAATCAATACTGTTTCATCCACCTGTTCACAATATTATATGTGATTGCTGTTTTGAACTGTTTACCTGTTCCTGTAACACGCATCACGATTACTGCCTGGTGACACTTGTATGGTACCTAACATTACAATGTTATCCAGACTATGTATATTTTTCTGACGTGGAACCTATATAAACAGCCCTGCTCAAAAGTGTTAATCCAAGATATCAATAGATAAATAAAATAAAACTTGGCAAGCACATAGGGAAAACAGTGCTTTATAAATGAAAAACAGTTTTATTGTGAAATGTGAAAATGAAAGAGTCACTAACCTTTTAGGGAGATTGGGTCCTGGTCAGGCATAATCCATGCAAATAGTTACACAGGAGGTGGAGCTAAGCGTGGAAAATGAATATTCAATTTTTTCTTTCTCCATACAGATTTTTATGGTATTTTGTCTTTTCTCCTGATCCCAGCCCCCTACCTTGGAGGCAAACGCATGCTGCATCTCAAGGTGCCCTCACTTCATGTGTGTCACCCTGCTGCCCTACGCTAACCACCAGACTTCCACCCGTGGCAGCGGGATTGATGGGGAGGGGCACTACCCCCTGAGAAGAGAGTTGCCTTCCGCTTGCTCATTCCTGCTCTGCCTCTCTCCATCCTGCCAGCACCCTGATGACCTAAGTCCGCTCCAAAACCCGGGTCACTGGCATAGTGCGAGGTAAGGCATCCGACACCTCAGTCCTCAGTCCCACCGAGCGGCATAAATATTTAATTTTAACGAAAAAAACTGTTGTGGTCAGTACAAACTGCTATTTCTGAAAAAAGTGAAGTAAAAGTGTTCAGAAATGTTATTTAAAAGTTTTAGTGACTTAGTTTTCCTGTGGGGCCATTTTGACAGAATAATTTCAGGACAACTAAAATGTAAGCTTTCCAGCTAAAGCTGGACTCAAGGATTGAACCTTACCACACTGGTCTATGGTGCCCTAGTATTACACTTCCTGAGGGAAGGTGAAGCTTCGTAAGCTAAATGTGTTGTATAATAAAATTGGTCGCACAAGCTAGCACGCACCATCAAGGAGGCATCACTGTGAGGTTCTAATGGAATTAAACTGGCCTACGCTGATGTACAAACTTATGATCCTCTTCTTTGCCTCGCGCTTTAAGCTCACCAAAGTCTACACCCCAACCTAACTGGGCTACTAATTTCAAAGCCCTAAGTTGTACCATCCATTCATCAAACATCAACCTAATTGATGTCCCGAATATGAACCAACTTTGTAAAAGATCTTTTACATATTCTGCCCCTTTTACTGGTGCTCTCTCCAGATAACCAAGCAGCAACAACTCGTTAGAAGGGTTCAAGGCTGGACTAAAAGTCTATATGTTAGAACGCTGCCAATGCAGCTGTAACCGTTGAACATGTGAGTCAATGCTCAACCCCACCCCCACCCCGTTGGATAGTCTATAACCAGTGCTGTATCTATTAATTCAATTTCTCTAATCTCAGGTTTTAACTGTATTAAGGTATTGTCGTATCGCTGATGTTGATCCGTTAATATACTACTCATGTGTAATTGGTTACTGTGTAACCTGTTGTTGTTTCTAACAAATTGCTCCTATTTACCTGTTTTGTTCCTCGTGCAATCATCTGTAACACTTTGCCATATTGTACTGCGTAAGCTCTTGTATACTAATTTCGAATTAGCTCCTGAAAAAGGGACCTCTGGTCTCAAGAGCTCACCTGATTACCAAAATGCCATAAATAAATAAATATAAAGCAGTGAGAAGTGCTTAAACATAAAGAACTTTTTATTTTTATGTGAAAAGTGAATGTGTACATAAATGGGACTCAAAGTAAGAAAAAGGAAGCCTTAGAATGTTGGGAAAGGCATTTGGATTTCAAAACTGTGTATTCCATTGTGGCTTATGCTGCTGCAGAAAGAAATGTGATTGGTGTTGAACCTCTGGACAGGTCAGTGTCTACTCAGTGACAAAAAAACTACATATGTAAATTAGTTTTCAGCATAAAAGTAACTGCACAGCCAGCGTGCAAGGAATTCAAGCAGGAGAGTGACAACGAAGGAGGGACCCAAGCCAAGTGGATGTCCAGTCAGAAGAGGCCTGCTGTAGTGATAGGGCCTGGGGTACAGCCCTCAGCTAAAGTAAAGTAACAGAATTAGGGATCGCCTGCATTCCAGTGTAGGATCAGATAGGGTAGTGAGGAGAGCAGGGAGAGAACAGAGAGCCTGCTGCTTCAAGTGTCTGATGATCCAGATGTACCAAGTTTTCTCACAGAAAAAGCTGCATCCTGAAGAATTCATCTCTTCTCCAGTTTTCCATCAACACAGCTGCTTGCTCCAGAGGGCCCTCAGAAATTTTCATCAAACAATTTCTTCAAGTATTCCAAGGAATGTGGTATTGTAAAAATATATGGCTACAATTTTAGGGACTATTTTAAAGTCAAGTGACATTGAAGTGAAAGTAATTTACCACAATCCTTCTGCATTTTAAGACTTTGCCATCTGAAGGACCGAACATTTCAAGGAGTACCCACTAGAAAAGGTACCAGCCAAATTTATCTTGTCCCAATCAATGTATCAATACGACGCTTTCACTTCAAAGGAAACCACCGCCATTTTTCCTGTTGCCGCTTCGCTAAGACACCACGGAATATTTTAAAAATGACATCCCTTTCGAACTGTACGACCTCAGTGATAAAAAAAAAAAAAAACACACATTCAACAAACAACATTTGACACTGTATAATAGCAATTTATTCCTCCAGGGCGTGGGCATACTGGAGGGCTTAACACACCAGTGCGGTTCAGTCACCGGCCGCGCCTCGCGGACCGAACCACACCAGCAGTGGTAACCTCCATTATACAATGGCAAGAAAGAATCTTGGTTTCTGATTGGTCAGTTAGCTGTCACAGCAGGGATGTTATCATGGCATAACATCCCTGCTGATTGTTTGTAGGATATGGAGGCTGAGCTCTTTCTCTTAAGAAACAAAAATATTTTTACACACTAACAAAAACATTCTTTAAAATTATTTTTTTCAATCAGTCGAAGTCTTTATTTAACCAGGCAATCACCGTTGAGCAAGCTTATTTTCGAGGTGGACCTGGGTTTGTCAACAAGGAACAAGGGACAATATACAGGGATGCAACACACAAGAAAATAATAATACAAATAAAGTGAGATACAATAATACAGTATATACAAAGTATCAGCAGGTAACACTGACAGTAGTATATGTTTGGAACAGAAGGTACAGCTAGTCCCTGAGGAAGACCATTCTATTGGTCAAAGTGCTGGGAGAGAATTTGACTGTGGGTTTGCAGCTCTTAGGAGCTATACGGCTTTGTAATAGTTGAAACCCTAAATAAAACCTTGGATTGAATGAAAACACTGTTCTGGGTTCAATTGCACTTGGAGTGCAGGACTTTCTTTGGCTTTTTGATTTTGTTTGGAGCAGGGATTAGAACCCCTTTAGCCCTGCACCCAGCTCTACTCTTGCTGAGCACATGGTGTTTTGGAGTTTGGTTTTAGTTGGTTGCAAAAGGGGATGGGAGGAATGGCAGTTGTTGACAGTAAGTAACCAATAAATTGAAACATCAGATAGGAGTGGGCGGAGACTGTGTGCATTTTAAGAAGGTCTGGGAGGGGAGGAGATGTGGGACAAAAATCAAGGGAAGTTTACAGAGCTAGCACTGAATCAGTGCACATAAAGTTGGAAAGAAACTGCAGCAGGAAATGGTAAGTTAATTTACACAGGCCAAGCAGAACAAGCTAAATTAAAATATATAAATTAGAAGCCGAGTACAGGGATGTAGGGCTACATTGCCACTGCCTGGGGCTCTGGTCCAGGCAAGTGAGACCAGCCAATCAGGGTGCTCTACACAGCGTGGAGTGAATAGCGCCACCTGAGAAAGCACTGTAATTGAAAAGAGCAAATTGCAAGTGATGATCCGGTTCAGCGTTCCACACAGCTCAGGAAACCATGGCAATTATTTCAAGCGCCATACCTTATCTATCTCTTTGGAGGGCAGGTGGATCAGGCTCCTTGCACCGTGGAGGTGTTATGGCTGGATCGTGACTGCTGCCTGTGGGGGCAAGTGGCACCTGTAAGGAAGGAGACAGCAGATTAATAGGAGCAGTTGGCGTGTCTAAACAGAGACACACAAAGAGAGCTGAACACCAAGTTGAAAGACAAAGTCAGGTGGGTCTCAGACAGAGACAAGGTGCAGGCTAACTCGAGAATCCAAAACAAGCACAAAAGAACAGAGAGATGGGGCAGGCAGGAGGGACAGAACAGAGACAAAGGAGGACGGGTGACAAAGGAAGATGATTAGGAATGAAAGTCAAGGAGCAGAACCGTAGGCTCAAGACAGAGGCTATAGAGATTTACAGTTCACTGAATTTTAACTAAGTCCATAGCAGTAAGCATGTTTAGTTTAGTTTATTAGTCTAGGAATTAATACCTTTGAGCCAGGGCTCTTTTACAAAGATTCCACGTCACAAAGAACATTTAACAAAGCACGATACACATTACAGGTAAAACCAGACAGGAAAGTTACATCATAAATTTGCTATTAACAGTTTAAGGCAGTAACGTTTTTAAGTTTCATAGAAAAACAAGCTATAACAGGTTCAAGGTAGACAATTTCGAGGTTAAAGAAACTTCCAGGAGAGGGTGATCATTAGGCGCCAAAAGGAGGCTAGAGAGGAGGGAAAGGTGGTGAGCGGAGAGTAAGTGAGAGGAACAGGAAAAAGGGGGAGTGAGTTTGGTGGGAGACAGGAAGTAGTAGAGGTACCAGAGGGTTCATTAGTCAGGAGGAAGAGGCCTCAGATGTGAGGATGGACATGAGGAGTAGTAGTCTTTATCTAGCGCAATCACAGTTGCTAGTGGTGGTGAGGTGGGCATAGAGCATGGATTTGAAAGCTTCAAGCAAGGTTGAGGATAGAGTAGGTGGACTAAGCGCATTGAACCATGTCGGGCCCTGTATGCGAAAGATCTTTGTCCCTGTGCAGTCCGGCATCTCGAACCAGGAAAGGTTGGCGCTCAGATCTGGTGGAGGGTCGTGAGCCAGGATTCAGTCGGAGTAGGTTTTGAATACATAATGGAGTCAGTCCCAAGATAATTTTTGCCATTGTGCAGGTGAGATAAATAAGGCGATTTGATAGGTTCAACCAGCCTGATTCATAGTACAGATCACACGTGTGAGTCAGTCTTTGAGCCCCGTGAGGAGCCGGCAGGCCTTATTTAGAGTGATTGAGATACGCCAGAGCAGTGGAGGTAGCTGAGCCATAAATAATAAGGCCATAGTCAATGATTGAGATTATGGAACTCTGTATAGCTATTCTCAATGCCGCTTGATTTAGAAATTAGACGTTCGAATAGTATTCCAAGGCGTTGGTTCACTGTTTCGCAGTGTTGTCAATGTGGGTTGTAAGGTGAGCCCTTGGTCAAAAGTGATGCCAAGGTATTTGAGTATTTACTTGGTCCAGTGTAATTCCCACAGAGGTTTGTATGGTGAGTGGAGTATGCCTATTTTTGTTTTGGTGATTGGAGAAGAGCATGGCTTTGTTTTATTGTGGTTTAGCACAAGTTTACTATCCAGGAACCACCTTTCAACACTAGAGAAAGCAAGTTGCAGGCTTTTCTAGGGAGTTTGGATCCTTGTGGGAAGAGAGAATTACAGCATCATCAGCGTATAAGATTATTTTCTCCTGGCAGATATCTGGGAGGGAGTTAAGGAACAGGCTAAAGAGGAGCGGTCCAAGAATTGATCCTGTGGTACACCGAGAGAACTGGTTTGAAGTCGGAGAGTTCATTAGAGATTTTACAGCCTGTGACCGATTGGACAGGTAACTTTTACCCAAGCACAAGGATCTTCGGCCAGGCCTAGGCTAGAAAGTAGGGAGGTAAGTAGGCCATGATGGACTGTGTCGAAAGCTTTTGTAAGATTGATAAAGACTGCAACTGTTTGGCACCTTTGTCCAGGGCTGAGTGGACTTCTCCAGAGAAATCAAGTAAGGCTATTGTTGTACTATGTCCTTTCCTAAAACCGTGCTGTTGATTACAGAGTAGATTGTATTTGTCCAGGTAATCAGAGAGTTGGTCTGCCACTATTCGTTCAAGTGCTTTGGAGAGGGAGGGAGTATTGATATTGGTCGATAGTTTCCTATTGAGGTTTTCCCCCCCTTTGTGCACTGGTGTAACTATGGCAGATTTCCATTTGTTGGGAAATTGACTTTGGCAAAGTGACAGATTAAGAATTTTTGCAAGGGGTGAATTACTTCATCCAGGGTGAGAGACAGGATTTTAGATCTAGCGTGTCACTACTTGTTCTGGATTTGGAGCAGGCCTTTTATGTACTTGTGCGCTTCATGCACTTTGATTTTCTTGAAAGTAAAATTGTGGTTTGTCACGAGGGTGTTTTGTGATACTAGGCTAAGCACAGGTAAGTCCGAGAAGAAATCTGGGGAGGGACCCACTAAGGTCTGTGAATGTCTTATTAAAGCATCTGCAATAGACTTTGGGTCAAGAGTGGTGGATCCATCAACTTTCATAATGGTAGGTGACGATTTTGATTGTTTACCCATTATGTTTCGGATGTTGTCCCAAAAGCTCTTCCATCACCCCAGGTGATTCAAGGGCATTTTGAAATAGGCGCCTTTCATTTGCCTAATTTGTGAGGTACATCTATTTGTGCCTGCTTGTATTTTAGGGTATCATGAGGTGAGCCTGTGTCTCTGGCAACTGCCCAGAGGTGGTCCCGAACCTTGAGCTCGGCAAGTAGTTTGGCAGTAATCCATGGATTTGATAGGCGCTTTGATTTCACTTTTTACTGGGCGATAAGTCGCATGCAGAGTTGAAAGATTTAATGAAGTATTCTAGTGCGGTATTAATATCAGTTGATTCAAGGATTGGCGTCCAGTCCTGTTGTAGGAGATGGGTTTTCAACTTGATAAGATTCCCATAAGGCAATACTCTGCTTGTTATAACTTTGGGGGTGGCTTGAGAATTTATTAGACCAGGTACAGGACACTGGGGAGTGGTCACTGAGGGAGTCAGGAGGACTTTAATGTTTTTATCCGTCAGGGTGATTTGTGAGAACCCAGTCAATAAGGGTGCTTGTACCAGTTTTGTAATTTTTCCGGGTGGGGAGGTTACCATCTGAGTCAGGTTTGCTGCTAGGATGTCATCTTTGTAAGAACCAGTGTCAGAGGCGAGCCAGTTTATGTTGAAATCCCGAGGAGGAGGCAAGGTGTCGGCAGAGCATCGCATTGTACTCAGCAGAGTACAGTAAACAACATCAGGCAGGGGCAACAAATTAGGTAGGGGCAACAAAAAGTGAAGCAAGGACATTGTGATTTTGCTTTTGTTGTTTGCTATGAGGCACTGATGCCACCAGCCAAATACACAAACAAGAACAGTTTACCAGGCAGGCAGAAAAACAAAGGAAGGAGGATTACAGGAAGAAACTAATTACTTGAACTCAGACATGGCAAATGGGGCTATTGTTGGTATGCCATGGCAGTGCATATTTTGGTTTATGTTTACATAAGGGGGCAACAGTGCATCAGTTTGAGTACAAGTTTAAAATTCCTGGCTACACCCTGGGAGGAGCTCATTTTCAGAGGGCTGCAGACTAACAAAATCAAGTACAGACTTAATACTGGCACGGTGGCATGTAAACCAATACAGTCTCAAATAGGATTAAAAATATATTAACAAAGCTAGTAAGCATGTAAACCCAATACAGTCTCAAATAGGATTAAAAATATATTAACAAAGCTAGTAAGCATTAAACCCAGTACAGTCTCAAATAGGATTAAAAATATATTAACAAAGCTAGTAAGCATGTAAACCCAATACAGTCTCAAATAGGATTAAAAATATATTAACAAAGCTAGTAAGCATGTAAACCCAGTACAGTCTCAAATAGGATTAAAAATATATTAACAAAGCCAGTACAACTTTTTACAAACTCAGTTCAAGGCAGTGTACAGAGGAAAGTTTAATTGGGAAAAATCAAGGGAAGTTTGCAGAGCTAGCACTGAATCAGTGCACATACAGTTGGAGAGAAACTGCAGCAGAGGAAGGTAAGTTACTTTACACAGGCAGAGCAGAACAAGCTAAATTAAAATATATAAATTAGAAGCCAAGTATAGGGATGCAGACTTACATTAAGCTACACGCCTTGGTGCTCCTGTCTCAGGTGAGTGAGACCAGCCAATCAGGGAGCTCTACACAGGCGTGGAGCCACAGCGCCACCCTGAGAAGGTGCTGAAATTGAAGACAGCAAACTGCAAGTGATGATCCGGTTCAGCATTCATACAGCCCAGAGAAACCATGGCAATTTTTCAACCATCGTACCTTATCTATCTCTTTGGGGGGGTGGATTAGGCCTTGCACCGTAGAGGTGCTATGGCTGGATCGTGACCGCTGCCCGTGGGGGCAAGTGGCACCTTATCTATGTCTTTGGGGGCAGGTGGATCAGGCTTCTTGCACTGTAAAGGTGCTATGACTAGATCGTGACCAGTGCCCGTGAGGCAAGTGGCACCTTATCTATCTCTTTGGGGGTGGATCAGGCAACTTGCACCAAAGAGGTGCTATGGCTGGATCGTGACCGCTGCCTGTGAGGGCAGTTTTATTATAAAAAATAAGCCATTGTTTAATAGGAATAATGCCCTCCAGGGTGGGTGTTATGCTGGGGTAACATCCCTCCTCGGGTGTTGGGCGCCCTCTGCTGGTGGCCTCAGGCCCAACCACCCGGTGGGATGTAATCCCAGCATAACTCCACCCTGTCAGAATCATTCTTAAATAATGCACTCCAGGGTGTAGGTTGTGCTGGGATAACCTCACTTCTTTGACATTGGATGCACTCGGCCTGAGGCCTCGCGTGCCCAACCACCCAGGCGAAGGTTGGTCCCAGCACAACCCACACCGTCATGCATTATTACTTAAATATCTTCAGCATAGGAATAAATACAATAAAAATAAAAATCAATCTCTTTAATATTTGCATTTTATTACAGTAAAAATTAGCGCATGGTATAATCACAATAAGCCACTTGGAGGAGTGGGTAGGATGAGCCACGGCTGAGCGGTATCCGCTCCAGCCGTAAATCCCCTGATAACCCGCTTTCCCTCATGGCTAATTGCTTAACCCCCCTCACTGGAGCTATCCTCCGGATTATAACCATTCCGCCAGCAACTGTACTTCTGCTTTCAGGTTTGAGGTCACAACCATACCTCTCAACCTCCTGCCTCACAAATCAGGGACAATGCTTAAAAAATCAGGGACAAAGGACCAAAATCAGGGACACATCTTCAAAATTAGAGATATCCACCCAGAGCTGGTAGAATACGGGCTTAGTGCAAAATGCATTTTCTAAGGAAGAACAAGTCTGTAACTTTAATGCTTGACATTTTGTGCTTACAATTTCCACTGTTTGGCCACGGAAACACAAATTTTAAGAGGGACAGAGTAAAATTCTGAAGGAAAATCAGGGACGGTTAGAGGTATGGTAACACTTTCTGGGTGTGGCACCAGTTTCACATCAGGGACTGAGGATAATCCCTCGGAAGCGGGCGCAGTTGCCATCCACATGATGGCGGGCGCTTTACGCATAGAAATCACACATTGTTTGATTTCTATGGCTTACATGCCAATGCTATGCCCGAGTCCGCCCGGGCCGCTTCCGGGTTCTGACACTCACAAGATGGCGGTGCTCTCGACGTTGCCGGCGCGTCACATTTGAAGGGTGTTGCTACTGCAGTCCACATAATTCTGTAGTTCTGCCGTAGGTTCCTCCATGGCAGTGGCTCAGTTGGCCTTCCGGTAGCAGCCTCAGGTAGAGCGGCAGCGACGTTTCCTGAAGCTGTGATCGGGACGGAGAGGGCAGCCGGTCGGCCTCAGGTTGTCCGGCTGTAGCTTGATTGCTAGAGACCATAACATCTGTCAGAGGCTCACGGCAACACAGAGGTAAGGGACACCGACTGCCTGAACAGAGACTAGGGCTGAGTCGTGCTCCTCCCTTCCCCGGCCTGGACCTAGCCAAGGGCCGCCAGGTGAAGCGAGGCAGAGCCGGCGGAAGTGACATGCTGCGCAGTGTCGAGCCCCACAGCTTAGGGCAGGCGGGGCTCGGGCCTCCCTCCGGCTGGCTGCTGCCACTGCACGAAGGGAAGTGACTGTGACAAGTGTGGAGAGCCACTGGCGAGTACACTTCCCAAGTAACCCTGTAGTCTCGGGGTCGAAATGCGAACGCCGGTGTAGGTGGAAGGTTGTGAGTTCTACAGTTGCCTCAAAATAATGATCCCACAATGTTTTGAGTTTGTATTTCTATGTTTGAGAATTTGTTCCTCATAATAAGGGGCAGTGTCCGTCGCTACAGTGACAGAAGGTTGAGATATGCTCAAAGGGCAACTCTAAAGAGCCCCCTGTGGGCAAGTCAGCGTTATATGAGATGGCATGTGTCTGTCGCTTTTAAAGAGCTACTGACGCCTTAAAGACTTTTAAAAGCATAACAATTGGGTACAATTCTGCCTGCATTCCATTTATAGACTGTATATGTCTCCTCTCCATTATTTATTAGTAAGGAAATGTGCATGAATATAGATTTTTCTTGGAGTTCATTTAAGCAATAATGCCCTCCAGGGTGTGTGTTGTGCTGGGATAACGTCACGCCTCAGGTGGTTGAGGCGCGAGGCCACAGGCCGAAAAGGCCCAACAACTGAGGTGTGGCGTTATCCAAATGACACACACCCTGGAGGGCATTATTGTTGTTGTACAATGGCTCGCTGTCATACGGAATAAAAATCATTTTAAAGATGCTTTTGTGTGAAAAAGATTTATGTTTTTAAGTGAAGAGGAAGCAATCCAGGAGGTGCTCAAGCATATCGAGCTCATCTTCAGGTTCACAGTATGGCTGAGACTAGACCCGTGATGTTGTGCTGGGATAACATCACTGGTACAGCCTCCAAGACTGACCAGTCAGAGTCCAGATTTTTCTTGCCATTGTATAATTTGAGTTCATCTGCCTGTATAGCTTACTCCCCATTTCAAGTCCTACTCCTTTCTTGTGACATCACAGTCTGTTGCTATGGGAGTAACTGTGAGGTCACAAGCAGTGCTCTATGACTTCAGGTAGGGAGAAAGCAGCAGGAATAGACAAACTCTTCAGGGGCAAAGATCCTGTTTTCATACAGACGACCTCGGTAATAAGTAATGGGAGGAATACAGTACCAGTGGAAAATGCAGGCTGGACTGTGTCTAAATATTAGGTTGTGTTAAAGTTCTCATGAACCTGTCAGCAGGTCTTTAAAATTCGTTAAAGTGACAAGAAGGGCACCCTTGCTGGAAACAGCGCAACACAGTTTTCAGGTGGTCTTTCTATTCCTGTCCCTTAGGCAGGAACTACTGTTTTACTGGTTGATGGTCACTGTCCTATGCAGAAATGTTATTTAAACATTTTGAGGTTGGAAGTGGATATACTGTAACTGAGTTCTAGAAACTGATGCTGTCACCACACCTTGTTGCTTCAGAGCAGCAGCATGTTCTGTAGTGAAACACTGGTTTAAAAGTGGAGGCATTTTGAAGTATAAGGAATGGGCCTCAAATCTGCTACTGGTTTGTTTACATTCATGGCAACCCATGTGCAATGTTTTAAATCTCATTTTAGGTTTTGTTTGAGGTATAACTAGGTTGTTTGTTTATTTAATTTCTGTTTATTGGGTAAGGTACACTATAAAGTAAATGCCTGTATTCAGCTACAGGTGGGTGTCCTCCATTTTTGATGTAGTAGTTTGAATATACTGGAATATAATTTGGTATACAGTACTGTGAGTCACCTTGGCTGCTCCGGGGCCTGGGGTCAACTCTGTATACACTTCTGAGGCGGCTGGCCTGGGTTCCGTGGGGGACAAATGTATGGCACTGTGCCTCGCCTGGGGTAAGTGGCAGGAGATACCTGTGGACATAAAACAGGTTACCACCCTCCAGGAAAATATGTAAACTGCTCCCAAGACACTTCCCCACACAATAACAATCCCCACCCACCGTAACTCTATCACAATAAATCATAGCAGCAATGGTTAAATAAACAATGAAAGTATTTATTAGGGGAGGCGGAAAGGAGAATCTCAAACAGCACAACACATTTGCAGATCAGTTATATCCACACTATAAACCTCGACTCTCACCATTGGGTGCACCCAGAAATATTCCTTGATGCGTGGGTACCTCAGTGGGTGGTGATGCAGGCCTGGGGTCTTCGTCAGGGCCCAAATAACTTTTAATCAATTTCAACTTTAATTCTACTGACTGGCTGCAGCTTTGTACTTGGCGAGTCCAGCCCAGAACTTACTCCTGTAGCCTAACTAGCTAGCTAGCTAATAAAACTCCCCAAAGCCACAGCTGGGTGCCTTACAGTTCAGAAGTTCCCGGGGGTTAGCAGGCTGAGTTGCAGTCGAAATAGCAGTTACACGTGCACGTGGGGCTTCCAGGTGGTGGTGCACCACAAGGCTGCAGAGCTGGATGACCAGGAAAATGAAGTACGCTGGTCTTCATCTGCCTGACCTTGCCAACTTTGCCTCAGAGGTCATACAGTTTTCACCAGGCAGGCTCTCGGTGTCTTCCTCTACTGGTTGTCGTCTTCTTCCTCGGTCTAGAGGTAGGGTAGGCGTAGTCCCTAGACCCCTGTATTGCTCACCCTGATCACATAATTAACAGCTGGGCCCTTTCACAGTGTCTGCCACAGCAAGCTCAAGCTCTCCCTTGCTGAAATTTGCAGTCTGCTGATTACCTGGGGGGTCGGGTCACTCTTATTTGTACTCACAGCTGCAGCACTTTTAACTTTAGGCTGCACAGTTTACAGCCTCTGTTCTCACACTGCAGCTTGCAGCTCCAGATGCTTACGCTTTCACTTTTTCTACTGAACAACTCCACAACTGGGTTTCGCGGCAGCACTGCCAAATCTGTCTTGCTGCAGCAAAACTGGCAAAGTCTTCTTTGCTGCAAAACACTCTGCAGTTCCTTCCTGCTGTGGCCAGACAGGCCACTGGATACCAGTGTGAGCCCCACAGCAGTCTGTTGTGCACTCACAGCTCTAGCACCTCTCCCTTTTATAGCTTCTGGCAGCTCCTCTTCTGATTGAACAGTTCCAAAGTGTCTGCGCTCTCCAGGATGAGGATGCAGAAGCTTTAAGCGAAAGGTTTTTAATTTTCAGAAATAAACAGTTTGCTAAGCTTGCGAGATACAGGTCAGTGCTCCTGAAGCCTGACATCACAGGCAGGCTCTGGGGTCGCGAGAACGCGTGGCTGCTGCTAGAGGCAGTGAGGTGTATTTTGCAAAGCAACAAACTGTTTATTTTTAAAAAAAAACAACTTTTGACTACAGCTTCTGCATCCTCGTCCTTCTTGGAGTGCAGAAACTTTGAACTGTTGGAGCATTTTGGGGTTAGCTGCCCCGTGTGTACCCTCTCTTTACGTTAGAGTGCTACTGTTTAGGAGCTCCCTCTTCTGATTGGCTGCCCATCTCCTGGGATTTTTGTCTGCCCTCCTACCGTTACCTAGCAGCCCCTTGCCTTTAGTTCCATGGGGCTGCCATATTGGTGTACATTAAGCCCCCAAACAGTCTAATCCTTTATTTTTATTATGTATCCTCCTAAGAGGGCTGAAAGCATTTCTCTCCAAAACTGGAGGCTTACCGGTCTTTATTTCACCTGGTCTCCGGCTCCACTACCTGCCCTGGAGCCAGGGATATATTTTAATAGTGGTCGCATGGCCAGACACCCATACTGGAACTGCCGTTTCTTTAGATTTCAGACTCCTGATGGCCGTGCATGCCCAGTAAAGTGTGGGCTGTCATATTTCTTTACATCTGGCTGGTCCTGACCTGCAGCAGCTCCTGAGACTGGTAAACTGTTATCCAGCCATGTTACTTACCCTGCTAGATAAATAACATGTTATAACGGGTCTCCCTTTTTACCATAGGGAGACCGTGGCGTAATTGTCGTTATAAAGGAGCATTTGTAGCGGCAGACGTGCGCGATGGTTCTCCTCCTTTTGCTTATCGCCAGCTATAGTGTCTCCTTCCTGGATTACGGTTCCTTATCGTCTGCAACCCAGCCGACAAAGAACTGCGGTAAGTAAGTACACTTGCATCAAAACAAAAATGTTTTTTTCTACAGATAGGGAATAGAAATAAATATATATATATATATATATATATATATATTTTTTTAAACTGTGACCTGCCAAAAACAAAAATATGCAGAATGAATGAAAAGTGAACTGGAACACGATCGCACTGGAACTGCTGCTGTATTGTTTTGTATAGTTGCTGTGGCCAAAAGGAGACCCAGCAATTATATGAAATAAAAATGGGGTAGTTTACACACACCCCTTGGGGTTAGATGCTTTGCACAATCTCCTTGAGCTTCATTCGGGGTTTATGTAGTATCTAACCCATCTGGTGTGTGTAATCTTCTTGTTAAACACACCAGCCCATACTTTATTTTCTGTACAGTGTATGGTATGGGCTTATTATGTTATGGAATTCAAGCAGCTCAAAAACTTTGTGCACATTCTAAAGTTGTTTTGTGCACATTCTAAAAATCTTATTCACATTCTATAACTGCAGCAGTGATTCCCTTGCGCTGCTTCCTGCTGCCTGGTTTCACTTCTCTGCCCACTTTACCTCAGTCTTACGGTAACTGCTATTTATAATAAGACATGTCAGCTGCTTTTTTTTTTTTTTTTTTTTGTAAACTATACACTATAACAAATCAAATATGGGTGCCCATACATAACGCCTTGTTTCCATCTCGGGTTGAGATATACCAGCATGGACCTCTTTAGCTTCGCTTTCAAGGTCCATATACTTGTATGTTAACCCTCAATGGAAACACAGGCTTGTTGTGTAAGGGCACCCATACAGATATTCCTTCTATTGCATATAGTTAGCCCTGTTCTGCACAGAAGTCCATCTTGGCTCAAATGTTGTTGTACCAGTTGAAAGGTTATGGAATGTCATTGTACCCTTCTGTGATGCATCATCATTTCAGCTTACTGGAAATTTTTTAATTTCACCTATACTTTTTGGGCTTACTTAAGTGGCTGCAGCTTTTGTTGACTACATAGAAACATAGAATTTGATGGCAGATAAGGACTGCTTGGCCCATCCAGTCTGCCCATTCCTCCCTACCTACACAATTACCACAGACCATACCTGATCTACAGTTCCCTCCCCTTTCTTTCTGCTATGGTTCCCTTGTGCTTATCCCATGCATTCCTGAACCCCACCACCTCCACTGGAAGGCTGTTCCAGGAATCCACCACTCTTTCTGTGAAGAACTTCTTCACAGCTTTCTTGAATCTACTCCCTCCAGCTTCATAGCATGTCACCTTGTTCTTGAGCACCATTACTTCTGAAAAAATACTTACTTCCTGTACCTTATTTCAAGTTCAAGTTAGTTCAAGTTTATTGCAGGAAAGACTCTGTTGAGCAAGCTCATTCACAAGGAGGTCCTGAGGCACACACACATACAGTTCAGAATTACATAGACAGGAGATATAAAATGTAGAACAACAAAGAAAAAATATATAATACAAGAGGTATACACAATAGAAGTCCTTATGCTATATGCAGGACATTCCAGCTTTAACTTTGCCTAAATTATGCAACACATTTCAGCTTAATAAGTAGAGGGCCAGTTGGTACCTAGGAAGTTGACTTGGCGTTGGGGCCTAGTAGCACCTACATATGTCTTTTAATTTAGAGATAACTAGTGTTTTGTAGGAGTTAATTGATACGATGCTGGTTATCTTCAGCATGGCTTGTAGTTGGTTCCAAATGTTTGGGAGGGCATATGAGACAGCGCTTTGGCCAGCTGTGGTACGTGTCCTGGGAACATCTAGTAGGATAAGGTTGGATTTCCTTAGGGAGTAGGCGCTATGCGAGATGTGTATGAGAGATGTTAAATAGACAGGCAGTTTGTGGAGTAGTAATTTGAGGGTCCAAATGCCGGCATGCAGGAGGCATCTGGAGGCAGGAGAGGTCCACCCAACTGCTGCATAAAGATCACAGTGGTGGGTCCTGTACGCAGGAGTTAGTAATGAAGTGAAGAGCACGGTGATAGAGTATGTCCAGTTTAAATAGGCTCAAGGTTGGGGAGGAGATAAAGATAGTGTCTCTGTAGTCAAGCAAGGGAAGGAATGTTGCTTGGACAAGTCTTTATGGTCATAAGAGAAAGAGGTCCTATTTCTAAAGAAGAAACCAGCGTGCTTTAAACCTCTTTGATAGATCCTCGATGTGGTCGTTGAAGGAAAGCTTGTTGTCTATCCACATACCTAGATATTTAAATTTAGGTACGACTTCCAAGGGTTCACCTAGGGAGGTAACTATGAAGTTTTAGGTGGGGCACCAGACAAGGCAAGTCTCGAGAAAATCATTGGCTTGGTTTTTGGCATTTAAGAGAAGCTTGGCATTGATAAGGTTGCTTTCTAACTGGATAAAGTCATCTTGGAGTGCTTCCCTGACTTCAGTTAAGGGCCAGGCCTGATAATGCAAACATGTCGTCCTCAAAGAAATGTATGCTAGAGTTCTTTATGTGGGAGGGAGTCAAGGTTGTTGATGTACAGGGAAAAAGATTGGTCCTAGGATGGAGCCTTGAGGGACTCCTCTGGCAGTTGGAAGGGGGCAGATAGTAGGCCATCAGCTTTGACTTTTGTATCCTTCCCGTGAGATAACTGTTAAACCACTGTAAGGTTAGTGGAGTGCACCTATGTAGGCAAGACAGATGATTAGGAGGTGATGGTCTACAGTTTTGAAGGCCTTACTGAGGTCTAGAAAGACTGCACCAGTAATCTTCTTGGTGTCCTAGCTTGGATCCAGTCATTAGAGACTTTAGCCAAGGCTGAGATGGTACTGTGCTTGACCTGAAGCCAGATTGGGCGAGGTTTAGGAGTGAGTATGCTTCAAGGTGATTTTTAGTTGGTTGTATATAAGTGTTTCCATCACATATTTACCCCTGTGAGGTACTTCAGAGTCTGTTGTATCCCCCACCCCATTCCAGGGTGTACATATTGAGGTCCTTCAGTCTTTCCTCCTACAGCTTTTGATGCAGATCCAGTGCCATTATAGTTGCTGTCCTCTGGACCACTTCACTCTGTGTTCTGGAGATGTGATCTCCAGAACTGGGCACAGTACTCTAGGCAGGGTCTCATCAATGATCTATACAGGGCAATACCCTCCCTCTTGCTATGGATGATACCCTGCCTGGCACCCCAGCATCCCACTAGCCCTCCTGACTGCCTTGTCGCACTGCCTGGCCACCTTGCTGCCGCCACGGTTACAGACCACAGCTTACCAAAAGACTTCAGGGTCAGTTTCAGGGTTTATTTAACTCTAAAATTGATTAGCGTTTTGCTAGTAAAGGTCTGAAACATTGTGAAAATGCATAGCACTTGCCTCACTGTGTTTTAACAAACATAACACTTCTAGAAAACCTATATAAATACTTTTGTACAGTTAGTATTGTCAGAAAAAAAATTGCTAATTAATTATTTAAAATCTGAGTTTACTTTCAGCAGAATAATAATAATAATAATAAAAACAAAAAAACTTAAAATACCAAAACTATACTCTGTCTCGAGCCACAGCAGTGACCGGGTTCGAGAACAGACATGGGACACCGGGGCTGGCAGGGAAGGATGGGATTGAGCTTCCGTGGGACTGCTTTCCTCTGCTGGGGTGGTAGAGGGTTGGTGTCGCTCTGCAATGGCCTCTAGTGGAGACTGGGGCACGGCATAGGAGGGCACGTCACCAGAAAAGCAGAAACACTGCCTTCATGTCCAGCTGGATGTCGACTACCTGGCTATCTATCTGAGACCATTGATGTCCCATGAGCCATCTGTCTAAGCAGCATCCTGGGGCTAAGCATTGTGCTCGTCTGGCCCCTCGCCAGTGCCTTCCCCTCGGAGGGGACCCACCCTGCGAAGGGTTACGTCGGGTTACCCTGGGGTTGGCTGCTTATGAAGACGGTGGCTCGGGAGCAGAGATGGGTCAGATCTAGCCTTGGCACAAAGCCTGAAGAAGTGGCTGGGGTGGAGCACGTAGGGATAAAAAGATAATGCAAAAAAAATTGGGCAACCATCGCACATTATACCATGATCAAGAAAAAACAATCGCCTTTCTTAGTTGGCACCTCACCCGATTGTAAATCCCCGATAACCACCGCAAGAGGTGTCAGCCTGCCACAGTGTCATGCCAACATGTTTTTAAAACCCTCCGATGCCCTCTCCATGCCCATATAGCTGCCATCTTTGTTGCCGCTAACCTCTGTCTGCATAGCCAACAGTTAAGAAAAAAGCAATTGATACATCATTGGAGTTGATTCCCTGGCCGAAATTGAAGAAATCTTTGGTCTCTTCCTGAAACCAAACCAGAATGCAGCAGTCGTGTTGCAGAGCACTTGCTTCAACAACCTGGTCCTGCGGCTTTGTCCCTTAGCCTGCCGACACTGCCAGAACCAGCAGCTGCTCACCCGACAAGAACATAATCTTCACCCGCAGTACAGAACTCAAACTCTGTGGTCCTCCTGATACCAGCTTGACCAGGACAATTTTTTTTTTTAAACAGTGTAAGCTTATTATAACAAACACCATTATAACTGGGAAAAAAAACATGCATTTTTTTTTAAACATCAATTATTATACTTCACTCATGGCATATTTGCAATAACCCACTTGAGAGTGTGGGTTATGGGGTTTACCACGGATGGCGAGGATTTGACCATTCGCTGTGCCTCGTGGCCAAGTCAGACCAAGCCAGCCATTGTAAATTCTCTCCCAAATAACCACACCTTCTCATGGTTTATGCAAGTAATAACACATGACGAGGTGTGGTTTATTGCCTTATAAGAGCATGCTCCGGGGTGTACTAAAGCATGAGGGCGCTTGCTCCGCCGGTGCCTTATGCCACTGGGCGTGCTCTTATCAGGCAATAAACTACAACTGGAGTTTGTTATTGCGCTTATAAAATGGGTACTGCGTAAGTATTTAAGAATTAAAAAGAACAAGAAAAAAAGTAAAACATTTAGAAAGGTGAGGTTTAATACTGAAACAGTAAAAATAGTCTCTTTATTGATAAGTTGTGATGGCCAGTACAGGGTGCTACACACACACACACACCCCAGATTGTTCCTCCATTTACATTCAAACTACATTTGTGACTGGAGAAACCGGGGAGTGGCAGGTATAACTAGTAGTGAGGGTGATGAGGTATTTATTCAAGCTTCATTTCTATCCCAACACACATTTTGTTATTCTTTTCGGCGGAGACTTTTTTATTTGTTTTTAGAAAGCAGTGAAATTATCTTTAGTTGCCGCTTGCTGCATCTGGGCGAGTGTATCCCAGTGGTTCCAGTAGAGAGCGATTTTGTTTGTAGTGTGTTTTGAGTAAGACACGGTGGCTGTAGTTTTCCATAACTGTGTTTTAAAATCTGTAGTTTGGTGCATACTGGAATAAATAAGTGGACCGCTACTGGTAGCAAGACTGTTGAAGGACTGGGTGTCGGTTTACATTTAAAAGCGTTTATAAAGCTGCGGGGATGCTCCGTGGATCGCGGTGGCTGTTCATGAAGTGGAGATTGCGGCGTGTCCTTTTTGAATATTGGGCAACAGAGTTCAGAGTTTGAGGAACAAAGGTCAGAGTTTGAACGATTAATTTTTTCTGTGATGTTTTTCTTTGTTTCTCTATTTTTGAGTAGATTTACAGAGCGGTGGTGGTGCGGTTGGGGCAGGGCTGCAGGTCAAAAGTACAGATGGAGTTCTGGGAGACTCTAGCTGAAGAGCAGACTGCTTGGCACAGTGATTTCTGGGCTTATGAGTCCTGACTGGCTGAAGAGGTGCCAGTTGGCACAATATGGGCTGATAAGGACACGGCCAGAGGTGCCTCTCGGCCAATCAGAACTCAGAAAATCTCTGCCATTTTATAATGCTTAAACATGCCTGTGTTGCTGCTTCTGAGTTTTGGGTTACATTATACCTGTTGAGCTTCAGCTGTAAAGGTCAGTGATGCAGTTGGAACCCTCTGGCGGCAGCACAGGCTTGTGCATATTTGCCTATCCTCTATTCTCTGTGTTCTCCTGTAACCCAAGTTATTTTCCTGTAGCTGTCAGTCATGTTGGTTTTTCTGCTATATCAGTTTGAGTTGTGGCCCATAGTATAAATAGGACATTCCATAGGGCATCTTGCCAAAATAATTTACTCTGGCATGTTGCCAACACTACTGTCATATAATCTGTGGCTCTGATTTGCTTCACCAATGATTGTTAGGCAGCATTCTTGGCAACATTCAGAGTGAATAAAAGCTTATTCTTGCATGCCATATAGAATATCCCTATGAATACTACACCAGTGGTGAATACATTGTATAAATAAATCATGTTATTTTGGGATAAATATTTTCAGTTTATAACACATGTTATTTCATAGAAACTATGACAGTGTTGACAAAAGACCATTGGTTCATCCCTTCCGTCTGGTTTTACTCTACTCTCGACATATTGTCCAAATGAGGTTTTACCTTCCTCTTCCACCCTCTCTTCCCATCCTCCTCCCTGCCTTACTGCTACCCCCGAGAAACTATTAATCCTTGACTCTGTCTCAGCCATTCTTGACGCATTACTTGTTTTAGCTCACCACCTCTGCTGGTAGGCTGTTGCATGGCTCAGCCACTCTCTCGTTAAAGTAAATAGATACTGCCCCCCAAACCCAACTTGCATTCATGTCCTCTTGATTTCAACATGCGACAGTTGTGGAGGACCTTGGACAAGGTGCACTTAAATTTATGCAGTAAGCATACTTGCAGTAATCACGGTCGCATGTATATGTAGTAGAAATAGTGATTGTGACACATCTACCAGTGTCCCAAACACGCTTATGGCAAATACTTTCATGCCTAAATATTTCATTTATGCCTAAATATTTAATTAGTTTTATATGTTGTAAGCTTGAATCACTGTTCCGAACCCGCCCCCTACGGAGAAATATTTAATTTAATAGAGACATCAGTACCATCATTTCCAAATCAAACATATTTAATTTCAGTTGGGGGCTCTGCATACGTACAACCCCGTCACATACCACATCTAATAGTGTCAGAAATATTTTGTTCAGTTGTGTACCGATATATGTATGACAAATACATTTGCTGCAATATTGTTTTGTGTTCTGTTCACGAGGAACACTGGTATTTGTCATGCTTGGTCTTTTGCAGGCTCTTGAGGCATCAGTACCAACAGTTCAGTTCAGTGGGGCACTGTGCCCCCACACCCCATTACAAAATCAAATTTACAACATTTCATTTTGGTCTTTTCAGTCTCTTGAGACATCAATACCATCAGTACTATCATTTCACTTGGGGTCTTTGTGAATGACAGTTCTGTGCTGTGCTGTTTTGCTGCATTACCGGTGGTATTCCTCCAACTGAAACACTAATTTTGCTTATGGTGTTGTTTTCAGAGGATGTTTTTATTGCTGGGGTGTAGGGCAGAGCCACCAACAGAGCGTTGCTTTCAGGGCTCAAAATTAAATTTTGCAGCTACTAGACAGCAGGGCTAGTGATTGAGGAAAATCCACTAGCCTCACAGACTTTTCCACTTGCCCAGCTGATGTACTTAGTTAAATGTTACCTTCTACAGTACAAGCCTGCAGGGCTAGTTTAAGGAAAGTCTTACTAGCCCACAAAAAATACCAGCATTTGGCTAGTGGGCTGGTGCCAGTTTTGACCCCTGTGCTTTTATTTTCAATAAACACTGTCTGCGTTATAATTTTACCTATGTGTCATTTATTGGGGGTGGGGGTGTGAGTGCAGAGAGGACACACTTGGTCAAAGAAGGTAAAGTTTGTATTTGTAAATATGCCTTTTATAGTAATATGCAGATTGGAATTCAGAACTGACTGGGCGATGGTAAGTTTGTATCTGTGAACATAAGTAATATTATCAAAGCTTACGGGCTTATGATAAGTGTTCTGAGGTGTAATTTATTTCTTTGAGGTTTGTGGGCTTCAGTGTGGGGCAGGCTCTGAACAGATTGCGCATCAATCACAGACTCTTGTGACGTCACCGTCTGCCGTAAAGTATCCTGTGTGTGTGTGTGGGGGGCATATGACCTGTCCATGGTTTTCACAATCTCCCAACATGCCATTCCTGCTAAATAGTTCCTCAATAATTTACCTTGTTTGTTCCCATCAGAACTTGAAGCTCTCTATCATGTCCCGCTCTTCCTTCTATACTCCAGCGAGTACATATTGCCCTAAGCCAATCCTTGTAGGATCTGCTGTGTTGGCCCTTCAGTCATTTGGTTAGTGTGTGCTGCACTGTCTCAGCCCTTGTCTTTCCTCAAGTGAAGACTCCAGAACTGGGCACAGTACTGTAGCGGTCCCACCAGTGGTCTGCAGAGAGGTAGTATCACCTTTAACTCCTGTTATCGAAACCCTTTCCAACACAGCTCAGCATTCTGGTTGCCTTGTTGTAAGCCTTGTTACATTGGCTGTTTTGTTTTAGTGAGTCATTTGATATCCTCGGTCCCTTTCCTCTGAAGTAGTGGTCAGTTTAACCCCTTCCATCTAGTATTTCTTCCTGGGGTTCTTGTTCCCTATGTGTATTACCTTGCAGTTTGGCATTAAATGTTAACAGCCAGACCTTGGACTACTTCTGTAACCTTTGCAGGTCCCTCTGCAACACCTTCTCCCCTCCTCACTGTCTGCCCTGCCACAGAGTTTAGTAGTGTCTGTGAATAATCACATCTTGCCCTGTATTCCTTCTCCTAAGTCGCTGATGAACATCTTGAAAAGGACTGGTCCCAGGACTGGACCCTATGGTACCCCACTCATGACCTCCCTTTCCCCTGATTTGAACCCCATTTACTAACACCTCTCTGTCTTCCCTCTGCCAACTTCCCACCCATTTTAACTAGGTTCTTTGCTGCTCCCAGATCCTCTGATTTTGTTCAGTTACTTTCTATGTGGCATCAAGTCGGACGCCTTGCTTAAGTTGAACCCTTATCGACCGCCCTTGTTGCCAGTCAAAGAATACCATCAGACTGGTCTGCCAAGACCTCCCTTCCTCAAACCCATGCTGCTTACTATGGTGGAGCCCATTTCTCTCCAAGTAGTCCACTAGGTCCTCTTGTGAGTGTCTCACCACTTACAATAGAGGTACATTGACAGGCCTGCAATTTCCCAGCTCCTGCCTGTTGCCTCCCTTACATAGCAGCAATTTTACTTCAAACATGTTATTTCCATTTAGAGTCTGAAATGGAATGCAGAGAATAATGGGCCAATTGCTGTAGTTTACAGTGGAAGAAAAGGCAGTTTTATGCTAAAACAACGTAAAGCACTAATAAAACCAGTAAAATAATATGGCATCTATCAGATACATAATGGATTGTAGTGGAATAACACATGTATATCCACATACGATTTAAGACCTTCATAACTAATTTGTTGAGACTGTACTACTCATTAGTGGGAGGTACATGTGTTACTCCACCTCAACATGTTTTTTTTCCTTATATATGTGTGGTCAGAACTTTGGAATGCCTAGCACACTATCTGTAATCAAGATTAGTATATGATGGGGTGTTGGGCGGCTGTGGAACTTGAGCAAGACTGCTGAATAGAGAAAAGCTCTACAACTAAGAAGAGTACTTTTACTTTTAAGGCGTTCCGCTCTGCTGGAAGTGACTAAAATAACTTAATCCTGTGCTGGAAACCCTCGGTATCAACATGGAAACCGCGTAAAGATCAATCTCAGGAATGGGACCAAAATCAAGAATTCCTCGTCAGCTGTAGCCACGTGGTTGGCACATGCCCGATCGTAGGAATCACCAGATCGTTGGGTGAAGAAACACTTCAAACCATCAGACTTAAGCTTACTCGACTGATTGCATTATTATCCTTTGGGGATGCCTGAGGGCAGTGAAGGGGACCACCTCTTATTTTTCATGAAAGAATGGTTCAACAGCAATTAGGGGTGAAGCAGCTCCTAAAGTGCAGTCACTTCAGAAAGCATACAGAGTAATGCCTCTGGGCAGATTAGACAACCCAGACACACCCCAAACTATCGTGGTCATCACCGTGAGCTGGCACCAGGGACTTTGTGTTGGCCCTAGCTAGATGCAATAGGGATGCCCTGCTGCAAGATGGTCAAAGGCTACAACTCTTCCCAGATATCAGTTATGCCACCCAGCAAAAAGCAAATGCTTTGGCGGAGCAAGGGTTGTGCTTTGACGGCGCAAAGACTATGCTGCCAGGCCTCCATTCAACATGGCATGATTTTTCCTGCTCGCTTGAGAATCGCCCATAACCGAAAGATATTTGTTTAACGACCATGCAGAGGCAATGAAGTGGTCTCAAGCCATGCCCGAGATGGTCTGAGGAGGATTAGAAGCCTGTCTGTCAGAGGATGAGGATACCGAACCTCTCTTTCTTGCTCTTTTAAGCACTGTTCCTTGGTTGACCTTAGAAATGAAGGACTAGGAAGGATAAATATTTCTGACATAAATCTCGGACTAAAAGTCTAGTTTGCTTTTAATTTTCCTTTCCCTCCATATTTCTCGTTATTAAAGTTAATACCTTGAAATTATTAAAGTAATCAGGGTTCTAGACAGCACAAACCTGTATAGAAATCAGGAAATGGAAATAGTTTTTCTCTTAAACTGTTTAAACTGCATAACGATTACATAAAATATTCGTTTCAGCGCCAGCAGTTCATATTTCCTATATAGTTGTAAGAATAGCTTTCTACATTGTAAGTTTGTACATCTTGTGCACAGAAACAATTAATGCATGGTTATAGCCCCTCTGGCAGGGGTTTGGAGATTATGGACAATAATATCCTGGACTTAATGGACAATGCACCATGCAACTCATGGGCTAAATTCCCAGATGTATCTGTAAGTATAGGATGGACTAGGTGTGATTATTAAGAGGGTAACGACCTCATGTGTTATATTGAATTATACAATGGCAAGAAAATTTTGGATTCTGATTGGTCAGTCTGAGGCTGGATCCGTGATGTTATCCAGCATAACATCACAGCTCTAGTCTCAGCACTGTGAACCAATTGAGAATTGTTTGGAGGACCTTATGGAGCACTTTTTTTACATCTCCTCTTAAGAAACAAAATTATTTTCCCACTAATAAAACATTCTTTAATTTTTTTTTATTTTATATATAAGAACAAGCCATTATATAATGGAATAATGCACTCAGGGTGTGTCGTGCTGGAATAACGTCACTTCTGGGGCGATTAATCACCGGCCCCTGCTGACCTGGTACTAATCACCCCAGGCATGATATCCCAGCACGACACACATCCTGTCATGCATTATTCCTTTAGTATTACATCATGTCCTTACTTGTGTTTTCAAGCTGTATGTTTGAAAGAAAAAATAAACATTAAGTTAAAAAGATTAGTATATTACTGTGTGTGTGTGTGTGTGTGTGTGTGTGTGTGTGTGTGTGATATATGTATATATATATATATATATATATATATATATATATATATAAAATATAATATAATGTGTGTGTGTGTATGTATGTATGTATGTGTGTGTGTATATATATATATATATATATATATATATATATATATATATATATATATATATATATATATATATATATATATATATATATATATACATATATTGACTCTTTTACTCCCTTTTGCGGCTTACCTGAACTTTCTCCGGCGAGGACTCTTGGCGTGGTCTGTTCCGCCCAGCCTGAAGCCCCAGACTCATCTATCCAGGTAAGGGCCATCTCCTCACTGAACCACCTTGCCGCCCGATCCCTGGGTGGGACCACCGCTCTGGCCCTCTATCTAAATCTAATGGAGCGACCAGGAGGCGGAGGGAGTGCCTGGAACTGAGCTGGGAAGCCCGGCATTGGGCGTGGGACCGTCCACTGGTCCTGCCTTTCAGGCACGGGGTTTTCCACTTTTTCCCTTCCCATGAGCTCGGACATGCAATGATGACCAGCATCTGCTGAGCTCAGCCCCAGAGCCATGCGGCAAGGCCACCATTCCTGGCCACCACTGACTGCCGCCAGAGGTCGCTGAGGACCAACATTGTTCCCTACACCCACCCCTGGGAAGGAGAGTCGTCCACCAGATGCTCAATCCTCCTGCTTATTCTCGCAGCCCGGCTCATTCCCTAACCCGGTCGCCGGCATGGCGAGGTGAGGCATCTACTTTCTTAACCTCTGCACCACTGGGCCGGGTTGATTACTATATATTTTTTTAAATACTGGAAAATCACTTTTAAGAATACTGTTCAGACTCTGGTTTCCCATCCCTAGCCGTGTAGAGGGGCATTTAAGCTCTGGAGGTGAGATGCTCAGTTTTGGGTAAGGACACTCCTCTTTGAAATTTCTTTATTTGTTGACTGTGTTTGTCTATGACCAGCAAATTTCTATTTGTAAGGACGACCCAGAGTTAAAGAAAGATATGCAGTGCACAAAATACTTGATATGAAAGGAAAGTAGGAAAACTACCATCAGGGGAAGCATCAACCATCATGACACACTCATTTAGGTAAATCAGTCAAGTGTAGTTTGTGAGCTCGCATGGCACAGAATTCCAAGTTTTTATCCCCCATACAGTGTAGAAGAGCCCTATGCCCTAGACTGTTTTCAAGAGAGGGTTTAGTAACATTTTTAGTCTGAGTTAACCTAAGACCACAAATGGCAGTGGACAAGGTAATGTGCTGCTAATGATTTTTCAAGCTGCTGTACTTTTAAAATACTGTCTCCACTACACGAAGGGCATCCATTCAAAAGAGGAGCATAAGTGACCGTGATAGGAATGTGATTGGCATCTAACACAGTTTGGTGAGCCTCATTATAAAATACATGGACGCTTGACAGGGCACTGTCTGTTTCGACCAAGTAGACCATTAAGCCATAGTCTGTTAAAAGCAGTATTAGGTTTTGACTTCCAGTCTGTGTCAGGGGTCCAGTAAGTAGCAAAAGTTTTATTCATACAAAATGTATGAATTAGGGTGAACTCTATTGAGCTAATGCTCATTTACAGCGAGGTCATAGACAGAACGATCATCCAGTACAATAGAAAAAACAAACAGTGAGAACAAATAGTAGACATTTAACACTAAATACATAGTTAAATGTTACATCAATCACATTTTCACAAGCAGAAGAGGAGGTTTCATTATAAACAATATTGTCTAGAACTAAGAACTTGCATCCTAAACAACGACAATCTCCCAGCCAGAACGGTCTCCCTTGTAAAACTTAACGCCTGCTGGAATTTTATTCCATTCAAGGGGACCCTGTATAAACCAGGATGTCGACCTATTTCTAATTTGCATTTAGGGACCACAAACTCTGGGGCATTAGCTGCTCTTAATGAGCTTAATTTAACTAGTTTGATGACCCCTGCTTCAATATATGGAGGTAAAGTATCCAGCCGCACTTGTACACAAAAGCCAGTAGATGTTCCTGTCTATATGCTGAGGGTCTCAACCATTGCAAACGGTTAAATAAAAAACACTTGTGGGTGAGACGGTTAGCATCCAGGATGAATCTGGCTAGTCTACCATAACGCACATCCAACCTCTCCAAATCTGTTTGTCTTCCACTGGCATATATTAAATCCCCATAATGCAACGGAGGATAACCATAGAACTAACCACCTTCCTCTTACCTCCATACTCATGGAATGTCTAACGTGCAAAGCACCTAATCTTTCCTACATTATTTAATACACTGTTTATATCGCTGCCCAGTTTGAAGACTGATTGAGCCACAAGCCCAGATATTTGTATGTCTGAACCTGCTGGATGGGGATCCCTCAGGTATCAATCCTCAATATCTGGTTTTCCTGGCGGCAAAAGAACAAGAAAATAATATTGACTACATTTCTTTGGAATTTAAAACCAAACTACTATCCCTAAAAATAAAAATAAAATTTGCAACCCATTAAAAGCATTCTTGTAACTTAAGAGCAGCTCTCAACTAGTCCCCACTGACACATCCTGCAGCTGACCTGGCCAGAGTCGTTTTCCATAAATGATTCCTTTGTGGGCTACCGTTTAAAATGTTATTTTATTTGTAACTGTTCGACTGAAAACTGAATCCTATAGCCATGCGGCACACGCAGCCCCATTTTGTGATGTCAGTAAATAGAAGGAAGCTGCGTCATCAATACTTCCCGATATTGACTTGAATGGAAGCGATTTTCCCAAAGGCTTTATGTATCTTGAGCCTCACTTTGATTTCTTAAATCCCGACATTAAAGATACATAAAGCCTTTGGGAAAATCACCCCATTCAGATCAATGGGCACTTATTACGCAGTTTTTGTTTACTGACATCGCAAACGGCTGCGTGAAGCAGCGTATGGCCGTGAGATGCAGAACTAGCTCTATATTTTGCTGGCTGGTCAGGAATAAAGTTATGAGTAAATAACATTTTTGAACGGTATCCACAAAGGAATCATTTATGGAAAACGACTTCTGGCCAGGTCAGTTGCGGATATGTGTCAGTGGGAGGCTAGTCGAGCGTGGAAGCTGCTCTTTAACTTGAATTTTGTTTACTGTAAAGCCTGAAGTATAAATAATAGTATCTTCTGCATACAAATGGAAAATAATAGATGAATCTGAAAAGCTTAACCCATTAACATAAATATTAAACAGTATTGGACCCAGGATAGAAACCTGGGAGACCCCGATCCTGCTGGAACAACACTTGATGTCCAACCACCCATGGTGACCGATTGGTTCCATCTATCAGATAGGAATATAGCCATTGCAACTGGGCCCCACCATCCCCAGGAGGCTGCTCTGGATAGGAGGACCCGTGGTTCAACGAATCAAAGGCCTTAGGTAAATCAAAAATTGTGCCAGCTGGCGTTCTCCGCTCAGAGCAGCCTGGATATCCCCAGGAACCTTAACCAGGGTTGACGTGGTGCTGTATGATTTCCTAAAACCTGATTGCGTTCCATTCAAGAGGCCCTTGGTTTCCAAATATCCAGTAATCTGGGCAGCCACAATCCTTTCAAGATCTTTGAGACCTGAGGTAAGAGGAAAATAGGTCGATAGTTGCCAAACTCTGTTTTATTACCCCCATAGACAGGAACAACTTTTGATTGTTTCCAAGCTTTTGGGAATATCCCATTCTTAATGAAAAGATTAAATTTGTATGCCAAGGAAATGTAACCACGGAGAAACAAAATTCATTAGGTTGAGGGATACCATCAAGCTCATAGCCTTGGATGTATTTAATTTTAATTTTAACAACTCCACCAGAACCCTATGGGCTGATATCTCTGAAAAGGAGAATTGTGGCTTAAGTCTCCATCCATATCTAGCTGTATATATCTATCCTCTGTTTACTTCTTCATCCAATTTCACCAAAAAACTTGTCAAATTTATCTACCACTAATTGAGGCATAGGAAGCGACTAGCCATCAATTGTAAATACATTAGGAGTCTCAGTACCTTGGCCTTTCAAAAGAAAATTCACTGTCTGCCAAAAATCTTTGGGCTGGTAAGAACATTTAGTTTCCCAAAATTTCTCAGAATTTGTTTAGTGAACCTCACAGTTTTCACATATGAGTTGGGTAATCTTTTATAGTTCTCCCAATCTATTTTTTAACCTGTGTTTTTTTTTTTTTTTTTTTTTTTTTGCTATGTGCCTACTAGCCAAATGCTGCTAGATTTCGGTATAGGGTTAGTAACATTTTCCTATAACTTACTAGCCCTATTGGCTTGTGTTTGAGATGGTAACACTTCAATAAGTACACCGTTGAGACAGTGGGAAAGTCTGTGGGGCCAGTGATTTCACCCCCACCGTCACCAGACCTGTCTGGTAGTTATAGTATAATTCCACCCAGATCGTGATTGTAGGTGAGGCTGCCCTTGTCACAGTAGAACATCCCAGGGTACACAGTCAGTTCTTTCCAGGTGGTCACTATGGCTTTAACAAATGGCAAAGTCCTGTCTAGGATCATTGTTGGCAGATAAGGACCTTTTGGCCCACCTAGTCTGCCCAGTTTGTCCTTGCTATACAGTCACCACAGAACCTAGCTGATCTCTGGCTAACCCCCCACCCTGCTGCTGTTCTGCTAAGATTCCTTTGTGCCTATCCCATGTATGCTTGAAGCCCACCACTTTTCCCCACACACCACCTCTGCTGGTAGACTGTTCCTGGCATCCACCATTCTTTCAATGAAGAAGTACTGCCTTGCATTCCTCGTGGATTTCCTCTTCCAGCTTCATTGCATGTTCTCTTGTCCTGAAGCACCTTCTCCTCTGAAAAATACTATTTTGTTAACTCCTGTGAGGTACTTGTAGGTCTCTGTCATGACCCCTTCTCCCTACCCTCTTCCAGGGTGTAGATATTGCGATACCTCAGTCTCTCCTCATAGGACTTTTGATGCAGCCCTGCACCATTTTAGTTACCCTGCTCTGGACAGCTTCTACCCTATGTCATTTCTGAGATGTGGTCTCTGTCATGAACCCACTCCTGAGGGTTGGGTCCACTGAGCTCATAGTGCCCACCCTAATTGCAGTCCATGACAGGAGGGAGAAACGGATACCCTCTCCGTGTCCTCCTAGTGCTTGCTGTGTTCATAACTGAACACTTGCCACAAAGTCCCAGGGTCCCCTCTTTACTCTGGATCAGGGTACAATACTAGTCTCAGTCTTGTAGCCAAGTATGAACCCTTCTTGGTAGTTACACACAGGGGAAGATACAGGCATTATAACCTATTTGGGGTAGCATTGTAACCCTGATTCTGCCTTCTCTCAAGGCGTGCAATAACTTGGTTCAAATCCCTAAAGACCCTCCCTGAAACTCGGTATTCCCCAATCTTTATCCAGACTTTCCTTTTCAGACCCTTTGTTGTTCGATTTGGTAGCTTATGATGGCACCTCTTAGCAATAACAGTTTAGTCACAGATTATTTCTGAAACCTCCACAATCAGACATGCAATATAGAAATCACGCTCGGGCAGATTTCCTAAACAATACAAATATCTTTACTACATAATTAAATATCCATACATTACAACAAAAAGGTTTGATCAATTTGGTCACAGAACAACACTAATAAAAAGTGGACATGTACATACAAAAAATTCCATTAAAACTGTTAGCCAAGTTCTACCTTAAGTTCGTAATGGATTGAATTCCAGGAAAAGTAAATGAAAGTTTGTTTTCTTTGATAGCAGTCTTGCTTCTTGTGTGTCAGGAGAAGTGTCCTTGCAGATGCTCAGCAAAATGAGAGAGAATGACTCTGGTTCAGTTCCTTATATAGCTAGAGGAAGCCTGGAAAAAAAAAATGGCCCCAAAGGTTGTAGTCTCCTTTAGGTTAGTAGAGGTCACTCTTCACCTTCCCAAACAACACACTTTTTGGCTACCTTGTGATGTCATACTTCCTGACAATTATGACACCTGTAAGAGAATCTGCAATAGCCTATCAGAATGGATATTTCTGTCCTTTCATCTCATCAAAGGCAATATACCTTGACAGTTTCCTGGGACCAAAGCATCCTGCCTTTGAGGTGAAAAGGGCCATCTCCTGAACATTTTATTTTTACTGTTGGTTAACATAAGAACATAACATACTAACATACTAAAAGAGCGTGTTGCCAGAAGGGGACCGTGTGCTTCATCTAGTCTGCCCAGATTATCAGGGAAATACCCATTGATTAGCTACCCCCAAGTCTTTGACAAGTAATTGTCTGCTTCCTGGCAAGCAAGCTGGTTCCTGTCAGGTTAGAGGAAGGTCAAACATTTTAAAGAAATTCAGTCCCTCTCACTATCCTATGAGACCTTTTCTTTTTTACAATTCTTTTATCGCTTCCTCACCTGAACTTTCTCCAGAGAGGTCTCTTGGGGCTTGCCTGTATCCCGCCGCCTGAAGCTCTCTGATGCTTGCTCCTCCTGGGCCCTAGCTCTGCGACCATTACTGGCTGCCCAGCCCCCAGCTCTGAGCCCCGAGGTGGGACCACCAGATTGCTTGTCCTGGTGCTCTATCTACAATCTAGATGGCGACCAGGCATGGAGAAGGCGTGTGGAGGCGAGGCCAACATTGGGCATGGTTGGCCAACCCCTGGTCCCTCCTACGCCTATCAGGTGGCAGAGGGTATTTTTACTTGGTGTGGTACACTTCTCCCCTACCCACCCAGCAGAGCCCAAGTGTGCAGTGATACCAGGGGCGTCCGTTACAGCTCTGCATCCCCACTAACAGTGCCCTAAGTGGTGCAGTGCCACCTGTCCCCACCGAGGGTGTGCTGCAGTGCAGAGCCGTCCTCTGGATGCTCGATCCTCTCTTTCTCCCCTCGGTGGATCAGGCTTGTTCCTGAACCTGGGTCACCGGTGTGGCGTCCAGCACCTCAACCATCAAGCGCCACGGGCTGGCATGAGACTTTTCAACTCTGGCATTCTTGTGGCTTGTACATATACACAAAATATAATCAAATAAAACACCATACATCTGTACATCTGACTGGCAGTAGCATAGCTCGCCACAATCTCCAGATCTGGACACAGTACTCCAGATTAGGATCTCACAACGATCGATACAGGGCAACACCACCTGTCTCCTTCTGCTGATGATTCACCTCCTTGCACCCAGCATCCCACTGGCCTGCTTCTGCCTTTTCCCACTGGCCCGCCACCTTGAGGTCATCAGATATGATGATCTCAAGGTTTCTTCCTGCTTTGTGATTGGCAGTAACCCCCTCCCCAACACCTTTTGTACACTGGCCCTGGGTTTCTGTGCTCTAGGTACATGATTTTGCACTTTTTGTACTGAAACCCAGCTGCCATACCCACGACCACTCCTGGAGTTTTCTCATATGTCTATGCATTTTCTGTACCCCTCTGGAGTATCTACCCTATCGCATATTTTGGTGTAATCTGCACAGAGGCATACCTTATCTTCCAGCTCTTCTGCAGTGCCACTTATGAGTAAATTGAAGAGGGCTGGTCTCAGCACTGAACTGTGATGTACCCGCTGGTCACTTACCCTCATTAGGGTGAATGCCATTTACCACCATTCTACAAAATACTGCCGACACCATGTTCAGAGCCAGTAAGGTAGCAGTAGATGAGGAAGCTGAATGCATAGAGTTTGGTGCAAGAAGCAAGGTTTATCCTTGGGTGGGTATCATTGGGACCGTAAGAGTTTGGAAATGGTCTGCTTAGTAGAAGGATTTTAGTGACAGCATGATGGAAGTAAAATATAGCGCATACAAAGGAATACAGGGCCAAAGCTAATCTGGAAGACAAGATAGCACAGATGAGGACCCAGGAAATAATAGGAAAAAAAGAAGTCATATCATGGAAACATAGAAATGAATGCAGAAAGCAGTTGGTTCATCCAGTCTGCCTGGCCTAACTGTTGTATGATGTCTTTTTGATTCATTTAAAGGGATCTTAATCTGGAATTATAAACCTATAAAAACTCTTTGGTCTAGATATGTGAATTGGGATCTGTAGGAAATTATGAAATTGAAACTTTGCCCATGGTATGCAAACCATAAAAGCGGTTTGTTTATGAGATGCATCTCTTCAGTCTCCTTTAAAAAAAAAAAAAAAATTTAAATCAAGTTTATTGAAATACAGTATAATAAAACAGTGTCCATACTACAATCTGAGCCATAAATAAATTATGCAATTGTTATACAATTTCTTGACATTACTCCATCCTCATTAAGACAAATTCATATGAGAATTTTTTTTTTTTTAGTTGTCTTTTTTTTTAACCAGGTATAGTACACTAAGCTGAGAGCTTTTTTACAGGAGCGACCTGGGAGCACAAGGAGGTTAAGTGACTTGCTCAGGATCACACAGTATGCAAGTGGAAGTTGTGGGATTCAAACCCAGGTCTGGTCTGCTGGATGTCACTCAGATTTGCAGCTTGGAGCCTTAGACCACTGCGCTATACTGCCTCCTTATAATATAAGTATAATATAAATAATGAATTGAGCTATTTAGTAGCTGTTGTCTTACAGAAACTCCAGCTAGCTTACTCTCAGGTATCTGCTAAACTAGCTGTTGCCATTTGTGCTCCCTGGATAAGATTACAATGCTCTGTTGTTGCTAAACTAATTTTAAAGCAATACACATGCTAAATCTAAGGGCATGGCTACATCACTGTTACATGAGACAGGGGCATCCTGGGAGAAAAGAAAGCCAATAAAACTATTTGTTATGGAGATCCCCAGGGTCGTAAAACTACCATACAGCTAGCAGGCAATTTAGGAAAAACTCCAAATAGCAGACAGAGGGAAGGACACACTAGGAGTTAACATACATATCAAAACACTCTACATAACATATGTTTTTGCACATTCTGGGTGGACTTCTCCTTTAAATGATTGTCTTGAAATATTGCTGAACCCATGGGTTATGGATATGGATATAGCTAAAAATGGTTGTATTGTCTACCGCTGTACTTGCTCAGAGGAAAAAATTTGCATTTAAGAAATTAGGGCGGTAAGAGTAATGATTAAGTGTAAATTATTTTGATGTAATTGGTGTATGGATTGCCTTGTGTCTTTCTAGCTGATAATTTTGGCTTTGTATTGGATATGTAATTGCATGATGATATGTTCGTCAAACAGTAAAGATGCTGAGCTTCAGATGTGAATGCCCTAGTTGTCCTCCCTCTAGCCCCATGTCATGCTCCCCTATTATCTTCAGCAGCCTCATACGTCTGCCCCACCCTCTGTTAAATCCCTTCACTGATTTGGCACAGACCACCCTTTGGGCTGCCTGCTTCATGTATCCACTATCCTCTCTGTAACAAAATGCTTCCTTGTGTCTTTTCTGAATCTTCCTCTCATTAGCTTGAGTTCCTGCTTATGCTCATGTTTCTGCTCATTGTAAACTGTTCCCTGTGTCAACCTTGTTTATCCCATGAGAAACTTCAATGTTTCAATCATGCCCCTTTCCTCCTCGGGTATAAGCTGGAAATTTAAAACGTGGTAGTTTTTGATGAATTGCTACTAAAATTATGTAGTGAAATCCCCAAATGTGTTGCCAAATCCAAACATCTGATGTAGTTCAACACTCATAGAGCAGCTGTCAGCATCACAATTAGGCGATTCAATCCCAGAAAAATAGCCAAATCTAGAAATTATTAGCAAAAAGTGATTTGGCGAGTAACACCTGAAACCCTGCCTCATAGTCTCCAGTGTATACACGTTAAGGTCCTCAAGCATCTTTGTGTGGGACTTCTCTTGCCGCCCCTGAATCAAGTTTGTTGCTCCTTTGCATCGCCTCAATCTGATCTGACTTTTTCCAAGTGCGGACTCTGGAACTGCATGCACTACTCCAGGCTGCGGTTGTACCTGGGATCTGTCGTGGGCAGGATCACCTCCTCCCTTTGTTGCTGATCCCCTGTCTGTCCCAACATCCTATGTGCCTTTTCCATTGCTGCGCTGCACAGCAATGACTTCTTTAAGTTGTCTGCTATTAAGACTTACGAGCCCTCGCTCCTCTGTCTTTTTGTAAATTCAGATGTTATTACATTTTCCTGGAGCAGTACTACTGCTAGTCTATATACAAGCCATGGTGGGTCTGACACATCATTCAGTAACCAGCAATAGCATCTAACAGTTATATTGCATATTTAAACACATGATTATTTGGGTGTTACATCCGAACTCTTCTAAGCAGTAATCATGAGCCCTTTAGCTAGTGTTACCCTTAATGCCCTTGTTATTTTTCACAGGCTGATATCTGAGCAGTGCCCCATTACCCAGACTAATCATACATTTCCAAAATTATTAAACCTTTCAAGGTTCAAATTCTTACCTGCTGTCAGTTTCTCCAGCGGTATATCTCCTGCATGTATCTTCCCCACTCTTTTACGTGGTAGAGTCTGCTGCAGCTACTGCTTTGAGATAGCTTTTTGGCTGCTGTAAACAGCATGCTCAACAAAGATTACGATGGCTTATTTTGAAGTGCTCGGCATCATTAATAAGATAGCCAGTTGTGGGGTAAGTGGGCGTATGGAGGAAATGGCTCCAATATAGCATTACACACCTCCTGCCAACACTGTTACAGGGCTGGGCAGAGCCAGAATATGTGAGTATGGGTGATGCATGTCCCCCACACTGTCTCCAGCAGGACGAGCTTCTCTGGTATCCTACTTCCCAGTTACCTGGGGGTTCTGAAGTAGCATGTGATAATTTCTACCCATACTCTCTCAATATGTTAGAGAAGGTGAGTTTATGTTGTCGAAAGCGTATGGAGCTCCATCTCATCTGGAATAATGTAGTCCATTCCCCTCCCATTTATTCTTTACTTCTAAATTTAGGTCCCACAACCCATGGATATCCTTGTAACATTCTGATACTGTGTGATCAGGGATAGTTCCTGCCTGCGCTGAGAGAATCAGTTGGAAAAGTGGATGTGCCTTTGTACTGTCCCACTGCAGAATTATTACTCTGTCCCCAAAGGTAATATTGCACTTGGAGGTATCTAAAGTGGTCAGAGTACCGGAGGGCAAACTGCTGTTTCAGGATTTGGAAAGATTTGAAGGTCCCTGCCTCCTAGAATTGGTGATTATGGACAAGTCCTGCTCATTGCCATTGGAGAAATATTGGATGCTTTGGAGGGGCATGAAATGGAGATTATGAACTACCATCTCAAAGTAGGGAGTTGATTGTTTGAGGTTTGGAGATTTCAGAAGCTCCCACTAGCTGTAATACCTGGGGGTAAATGTGGAGTTGGGGACCTGTGTTCGGCAGTTGGTGGAAGGGGGTAAATTGTAGTATATGTAACGACTTGGCATCGCCACATACTCCAGGTCCCTCAGTGTGAGGTGGAGGTTTCATCAAGCCAGTGCAGGACATGGGCAAACAAGGCCACCTGGCAATATTCTCTTTAAGTTCGGGAGGGCTAAGACTCCTTTGGCCTTGCTCAGTTGCAGCTTCCTGTACGCAGTTTGGGTTTTTCTGTCTGCCCACAGGAAATGAGAAATTTGTTTAAACTATCTTTTAAATTCCTCCTTTGGAGGGAGAATGGAAGAGTTTGGAAGAGATATAGCAGCCGTAGTAGCACATTCATTTTGTATGGTTTCAACCCTATGTATAAGAGAAAGATGCATTCACCTCTGCAAATCTTCCTGGAGTCGTCTTTGAAAGGGCTTATAATTTAAGATGTGCAACTGCTTAAGGTTGCTTGTAATGTTAATGCCTAAATATTGGCTGTTTGGGTGATTCCAGCAGAATGGGAAGATGGCTTCAGTGGTGGTGGTGTTGGAGGAGGAGGAGAGTACTTAAGACTTCAGTTTTTCTGTGTTGAGTTTATACACAGCAAGAGTTTCCATGTCAGGACCGGCAGGGCAGTGGGTTAGATAAATGAGCAGATCTTCTGCTTAAAGGCAATCTTGCTCTGTCCCATCTATCTGTAGCTGCTGAACTGAGTCGTTCCCTCTAATTTCCTGTGCCAAGGGTTCCACATGTAATGCGAAAAAGGGGGACAGAGGACACCCTGCCGTCGTTCCCTGCTCCATGGGGAATCAAGTGGAATATGGCCATTCATTTTAACAGTAAACTTGCGATGTGGAGTAGAGTGCCCTGCTCATTTGGTTGAATGTATCTGGGAAGTGACAATGTGCTAAGATGTGATGTAGAGACTTCCACAACACCTGATCGAATGCTTTTGAGCATTCATACTGAGCAGGAGAAGTGGGGTGGCTGATTTGGTGGCATTGTCTAGTATGTATAATGTTCTTTTACATTATCAGCGGTTTGCATTTTGGGGACAAAGCCAGCCTGTTCTTGGTGGATGAGGTCCAGGAGAATGTTTTCCAAACAGGCTGCCGTGGTACTTGTGAAAAGCTTATAGAAACATAGACTTTGATGGCAGATAAGGACTGCTTGGCCCACCAGTCTGCCCATTTCCTACCTATTGGATAAGCTGTAGATCCTTGTTAACCAACAGCCCATTTCCCTACCCCTACCAGAATTGCCTTATGTCTGTCCCAGGTGTTCTTGAATTCTCCACTGTGTTTCACCCGCAACCTCCTCAGGAAGGCAGTTCCATGCATCCACCACCCTCTCCGTGAAAAATACTTCCTCACATTGTCCCTGAGCCATTCCCCTCCATCTTCAAATTGTGCCCCTTGTTCTTACACATCTCTTTCTGAAATATGCTACCCTCTTGGACTTTGTTGATTCCTTGAGGTACTTGAAAGTTTCTCGTGTCCCCCTCTCCTCCTTTCCTCAAGGGTATACATATTACCCCCTTTAGTCTCTCTTCATATGGCCTTGGTGCAGACCCTGCACCATTTAGTGCCCTCCTCTGGACTGCCTCCATCCTGTGTATGTCCTTGAGGAGGCAGGGTCTCAGAACTGCCCACAGTACTCCAGATGGGGTCTCACCAAATGTCTGTACAGAGGGATAACAACCTCCTGTTTTCTACTGGTGATGCCTCTTCTCTATGCATCCCAGTATTCCTCCCCGTTCCTCTTTACTGCCTTCTCACATTGTTTGCCTACCTTTAGGTCATCTGATATGACTACCCCAGGCCCTTTCCATATTTGTTGGTAGTAACCCCCGGTATACTCTTCCTCTGGGTTTGTTTCCCAGGTGTATTACATTGCACTTCTTTGCATTAAATCTAAGATGCCATACTTTTGACAAATCGTCAAATCCTGATTTAATCCGATTTTAAAAGAACTGAGATCAGTCTGTGATTAAATGGTTTTAAAGGTCCTTCCCGTCTTTAGTATTGTGGAGCTATTAGCATATTTCCAGGTTGAGGAGGCAGGAGTCTTCCGCGGGATGGCCTGAAATATTTTGTGGGACCGATACCAGGTCCTGTTGGAAGACCTAGAATTCCAGTGTGTAGCTGTCTGGGCCTGGGCTGTTTTGTATACTTTATGGCTGTAAATATTTCAGCCACAGATATGGGCTGTGTGAGGGCTGCTGAGCCTCTGAGTATGTAGGGAGAGTGGGCTTGGCCAGATGCTGGTGGTATTGATCATCCTCTTATTCTTGGCCCTGAGTGTAAAGGACTGTGTAAAAGTCTTTAAAGCTATCCAGTATACCCCTGAAGTACGATAGGTGGGACAGTTAGTGTGTGGGTGGATGATCTTGGTTATCGTTGACTGCTTCTGTTGCAGTCTAAGACAGTAGGCAAGGATTTTGAGCTCACTCCTCCCCATAGTACTTCTTGTTTCATATAAAGTGGTGCCTGCTCGTTTTGTACTTTAGTAACTCTCGTAATTTCATTGTAACTGTGGTCATCTGAGACAGGACCTCTTGTTCCCCTGCATTTGAGCCATCTGCTGAAAGGATAATTCCTCCTGCTGGTCTTCTTGTTGTTGCTCCCTCTGCTCTTTGTTTTCTGGGGCAAAACCTGTTATTCCGATCCATAATACAGCTTTACGGTGTCCTAGTGGATGGTCTGGGAGATATTGGGAGAGTGATTGATTGATTATTTATGGAGCCTGTTTTAATGAGTTTCCAAAATTGTGGGTCTCTGAGAAGTGTTGTGTTAAAGCACTACTGCCAAGGGAAGGATCTGACTCCAAAATAAGGTCCAGTTGGATAAGGGCATGGTCTGATAACAGAACTGGATTAATATCCATTTGAGGGACCCAGCTGAGGTGCTCGGAACCAACAAGGAAATAATCTAGCCATAAGTGAGCATTGTGCACATTAGAGTGGAAAGTGTACTGCGAAGGTTGTGGGGTAAATGTCGCCAGATGTCAGTCAACCCAAGATCTTTGATCAGGTGTCTGCCGTGCCTCTGACCCATGGTCAATTTTAGTGGGTGTAAATTGAAGCTATCTTTATCACGATCCATAAGAAGGTTCAGCCCCCAAAAAATCGGCTGCCTTGTTTAAATTCCACAGTTTTGTCGAATATTCATTGACGAGTAGAGGCATCTGACCCCAGGGGACATAAATGCTCCTTATCATGCAGATTTTACCTTGTATTGAATCCGCAGCTAAGGCTAGGCAGCCTTCTTTGTGTGCATGCATTAATTCTACCGAAACAGGAAGAGTTTTGGTACTATTATAGCCATCCCCTTCTCCTGCTCTGCTGATAAATACTAGCAGTTACTTGCGCCATGCCATACTTAACCAAATTTGGTGCATCTGCTGTGATGGGTGGGTTTCTGTAATAAAATTAATTGGGGCTGAAGCATTTAAGGAGCGACATTATTTATTTAAGTCCTCTTCACCAGGCTACTAAATCTGTCAGCATTCTGGGAAACAATCCCGAACTGTTTAGGAGCCACCATAGCTGTGTTGGTTATCAGTGGACACCCTCTCAACTGCCCCCTCTCAGCCAGTTGGGGGCCCCCGAGGAGCGCATTGATCTGTCCATGATTTCTTGCTTATTTCCTGGGCTGCATTTCATACAGACTGTAATAGTCGTCAAAGCTCCATGTATTATATATAATTAAGGATCTAATCCTAAGGAACTGGGAAGTGTGGTGAGTGTTGCCAGTGGGCTGCTGCTACTGAAACTAGGATCTGCATTCCTCGGGACCTGCGGGTCGGAGTCTTGACTATATTACAGGTAAATGTGACTTCCAAGGGAGGGGCATGGGAGACCCCACACCCTAGTCCATCCAGTGTGAACCACCCTTTAAGGCTCATCCCACTGGATAGAGAGGAATATCCAAGGCTATTTATAGCCTGTGCCTCCAGAGGATGCCTGAGCACCCCATATTGAAAAAGGAGAAAGAGGGACTATCAGCCAGAAAGACTACTGGCTTATGTGTGAAGGGTCTTGGGGATGATGGACATCACCTGTTGATCTGCAGCAGTCCCCCACCCCCATTAGCTTGGTAAGATGAGTACTAGATGAAATTGCATTGCAAGTTAACACTGTGTGCCAGACAGGACAGCCAGGTAGAATGCTTCCAGGCCCTCAGTGTCCCTTACATGGAAACCCTATTTTATCCCTACTGGGGCTTGTCGCTAATGGCATCACTGAGTTACCGTTACCTCCAGGCAAGATTATGAACAATTGCGTATCTAAAATAAGCAGGTTCGCATAGCAGTTTGTCACCCAAAAATGCTATTTGTTAATCAAGTGCAGCCTTGATTAGCAGAAGTTACTAATCATCTAACTGGCCGCATTGTGTATTAAAAAAAAAAAAAAATTCCAAACTGCAGTAATATTGTCCTGTGACTATGGTAAAAAGTACAGAACTGCAGAAATTGCTTTTGTAATTTTACACTTTTCCACTCACCTGCCTCCTCTGGATTGTATCTTTATAGATGAAAATATCCATTTAGTGAAATTGCTCCTCAAACCTGGCTAGTTGCTAATCAAAATGATATTGATTAGCAAAGACTGCTTATCAGGTTTTGAAAATGAATTTGTCTTGCTCTATAACACAAACTGCAATAATTATAAAACATTGTCTAGATTTTGAGAAGTCAGGGTTGGTACGGTAGTAAACATCATAGTGTTTCCTGTATGTCTGACCTGACCAGGTATGTCCAGTGTCGACCAGTCTGTATAAAGTGTGAAAATGTTCTCGGTAACCTTCCTTCAGCAAGTTCGTGTACAACTCCAAGTTGCCCAGGATATAAAATTCCCATATCAGTGTGAATTTACACAGAAATTGAAAGACCTTAGGGCAGCCGAACTGCCTGTGAGCACCATGGTTACAGATACAGCCGGATTACATGTAGGCAGGAAACTGGTATCTCATTCCCCGCCTGGTACAGTGGACAGAAGATGAACATAATGCCGTTCCTCGAGTGTCTACAAAGAAATATAAGTTCTACTCGTGGCCCAGGAGCCTAGGTGACAGCTGTGAAGTTCCAGCCCCCGATGTTTATCCCTTATGATTAATATTTTATTCCTTTTTTTTTTTCTCTCAGCTGTCTCTCCTGAGCTACCATCCCAGGCCTGTGGGTGAACTGACTTGGTCACCCCATTCCAGATAGTTCAGAGGTGACCTGATGCGTGCCAGTGTTGCCTGACAGCCTGTCTCTCCCGTATCAGGCCAGGGTCACAAGATGACGAGGTAGTGATGTAGGGCAGGTAGACCCGTAGGGTCAGGACAGGGTATAGGCCTTGTAGAAAAAAATGGCTAAGGAGGAGGATCGCATCGAGGACACCACCGAGCCTCTGTTTTTCTCAACAGGAGGGTTTGTTATGATAGAACTAACTTAGAGGAGGCACAAGCTCCTCTCAAGGCAGCTGGTCCTGCCCCCACCTCCAGTGGAGGTCATGTTTCAGGTAGTAGCTACAAAGAGGTCATAACTACATGTGGTGCAGAAGTAGCTGAGGTATGCTCAGGAGCCCATGAGGAGTTAAGGCCAAATAAGTGGGTGGTCAGTATTTGCATCTCCAGCTTTGGACTGGCATGGAATGATAGTTGAAACAGCCCCTGCTGCTTTTACTTCCTCAGGGAAGCTGCTAAAGGTGTGCAACCAGGATATAGGAGCAAGGCTGGTTTCCCCTGACCCATTTTTAGGGTACTCGCTGGAGCCCACTCCACAGTCCTCCCCAAACTCACGATTACCCCACTCAGTACTTTCTGTTACACCAGTGTGCTATATTATATTACTATTAGTATATTATAATGCGTTATAAGTATTTTATACTTTTACATTTTATTTCATAAACAGAAATATGCAAGATTACCTAATCCTATTCCGCTACTTCTTAACATGTTCTTAGAGGCTGTACAAAAAAAAAGTTGTCCCACTTAATGGGGACTTTACAGAGGGTTGCAGGAATACTTAGCTGATGCATCTCAAGCAATATTAGATGCACAGAATAAAGATTTAAAATGAACATCTCTCTTGATACATGGTACAAATACACACTTCCTGCAATTAAAAGTATATCTTGATATGTTGGAGGGGAAAATGCGTGGAAATGTAGGAGCCGGTACCGCATCTCCAGAGATCTCACTTAAATACCATCTCCTCAAAATGGTGCATGCTGGAAAAGTGCAGGTGCAGTATAGCGACACACATGTGTCCTGGTCCTGCCCAGTGCTAACAGACTATTGGACAAACATTTGGCACAATTTCAGGAGCTCTCCATCTCTCTGGACTAGATTAATCCGATAGCGACACTGCTAGTCATCCCTCCTTCAGGGCACCTCGCTTGCCAGGGGCTCATTAACACCTCTCTATTTGATAGCAGCAAAAAGCAGTTACTAAAAGATGGATGACCCTGACCCCAGCCCCACCAACAATGGCAGAAAATAGAGAAATATATAACATGGAAAAGTTAACAGCCCGTATGCTTAACCAGTTGCCTTGATTTCAGAATAAGTGGCAGCGTTGGATAATGTACAGTTTGTAGGGAGACCCAGACTTTCTTCCATAACAGGCTAGAAAAGAGGGAATGATAGAAGCTAGTAAAATACAGGTACTGTTGTTTGAAGAAAAAAAAATATATATTTACATAAAACAAGAGAGGAAAAGAAAACTATTGATGAATGGAAAAAGAAGGTGAAAGAGAACATAGTTCATTTTACCTTTTAGCTAACTGAAGAATATCCAGTAGAGATGTGAATTTATTGGGTTATTCAGAAGCTACAATATATAATGGTGTTTATAAGAAATAACTACTGCCTCTTGCATGTGTATGATAAATACAAACCTGAATGAAATGTAGTGTACAGTACATATATTTTATATCCTTAATAAAAATTGTAAATAAAATAAAATGCAACGGACTGGACACACGGGTGGGGGATTAGGAGGACCTGAAAAAGCTAGAATAATGGTCAAGGGTATGGCATCTAGGTTTCAGTGCCAGAAAGTGCAAAATTATGCACATGGGGCACAGAAATCCAAGGGCAGTGTACCAGTTTGGGGGGACAAAACAGGAAAGGGACCTGGGGTCATCATATCTGATGACCTGAAGATAGCAAAACAGTGGGAAAGGCTAGTAGAATGCTGGGGTGCAGAGGGAGAGTATCTTCATCAGAAGAGGGAGGTGGTGATACCCTATATAGATTGATGGTGAGGCCCCACCCTGGAGTACTGTGTCCTGTTCTGGAGTCCCCATCTCAGGAAAGACCCAGATCAGGTGGAGGTGATACAGAGGAGGGTAACCAGAATGGTGAATGGCCTGCATCAGAAGCTGTATGAGAAAGGACTAGAGGTAAAATACGTACTGTCTGGAGGTTAGGAGGGAAAGGGAGACAAGATAGAAACATTCAAATACCTCAAGGGTATTAATAAGATACAAGAGAGTGGCCTATTACATAGAAAGAGATGCTCAAGGACAAAGGGGCATGATATGAAGCTGCAAGGGGAGGCTTAGAAAGGATGTGAGGAAGTACTTCTTCACAGAAAGGGTGGTGGATGTCTGGAACAGGCTCCCAGTAGAGGTGTGGTGGGTACCAAAACAGTAGCAGGATTCAGACAAGCATGGGATAAACACAAGGGGACCTTTAGTAACAAGGCATGGGGGGTAAGGCTGAAGATCGAGTAGGGTCTTTGGTAACACAGTAGGTGGGGAAATTTAGGGCAGACTAAGTGGGCCAAGAGGTCCTTTTCTGACAACAGCTTCTATGTTTCTAAGAGTGAGTCCATTACGTGGTCAGCTGCTTGAGGTGGTGTGAAGTCTGATCCTTCTGTATGTTCGGGGCTGGTTAACTATGTCTGCAAGGGCATCCTTTGCCTGTTGCCGTTTGCTGCTCCTCAGTGTTGCCGCCTGCAAGTGAGTGTCTGGAGCATCGTGCTGTGGTCTCTTTGGGAGTGCCATATTCTGAAGAAAGCCTTCACTGATAGGTCTTGCATCACTTCCAGTGCATTCTGGTAAGTCTTTTGTCCTGTGGGCAGCTGGACCATTAATAAAACAGAGTAAGGGTTTTGAACTTTGTGTTCTGTCTGTGAAGGGCCTGAATAAGTGGAATATACTCCCTGCGGCTTTTTCGTGACCGCAGTGGAGTAGTCGTTAATAAAAAGAACACATTATGCGATCCAGTAAATACTCCCCCACCCCCGCCATACTGCTTGCAAGATGAAGTCCTTAACAGCCCAATTATTAAAACCTAATAATGGCAAAATAAATGTACAAATATAGGCAGCATATGCAGTTGGCAGACGACATTGGAGGATACAGACAGACATCGGGCGCAGAGTTAGAGTACTGACCAATTCTTTTCTAACCTACAGGAAAAAAAAAAAAAAAAAACTTGAAGGGACACTGTTTTACTTTTTTTTTTTTACGCTTGCATCCTGGTGCCCTTTGCTCCCTGTATTCCCACTGAAACCACATCTGGTGACCCCACTGCCATAAAGTCTCAAAAGCTATTTTTAATGCAATGTTGCATTCTAGTCATCCCCACTGATTTTTTTTATTTTTTTCCCTGCCTGCCACTCTGGCTCATTCACATGTGTACATGGCGTTGGAGCGCCCGGTATGCTAGTTCATTTTTCCCAAGGCATGTGAGTTTACTGGCAAATGTAAACCTATGGCATTCACTAAGCTTGCCAGTATAGGTTTTGTCACGAAACAAGCAGTTTAGCTAAAAGAAACTGCCTTTTGAAAAGTGAAGCTGTGACTCTGGGCATGAACATCTGCATTGCTGCAGTATGTCCTCTCCTGTTCTTTGTCTGCTGAGATAGTGTTTATTGGCAGCACATTGGGTTTAGAGACTGAATGGCTGACCTTTCAAAGGGGTGGGGTAACCATCTTGATCTTTCATTTTTAACGTGATACTCTGTTGGGTCTGTTGCATCTAACAATCTTTTTTTTTTTTTTTGTTCTTCCATTTTTATGTAAGATGATGTGATACTAGATATTGTTGCTGCATCATATAATATGCATGAAATCCCATAGAAAGATTAAGCAAAAGTTGGTCAGACCCTGCAGTGAACAGAGGTGGAGGAGCATTCCTAGTATGCTTAGAGAGATGATGAACCTAGAAAAAGCAAGCTGTGTCATGCTGGAACATAACTACCCACCGCATTACTTGCTGTCTTTTTTATATGTAGATACATGGGTGTGGTGAAGCAAAGTAGAGAGTTCTGGTAATTTTAGGACTAGGAAGTAACTACTGCAAGCTTATTCAGCTTGGTTGTAGTTTCATCTGAATTTCAGTAATGCCATCCTCTGATTTACACTGTCTCGAACCTAGTGAGCACCTACTGCCACTGGCTGTATTTGTCTGATCCTGCTATGGAGTTTCGATTTCCCCAGTGTTGCGTGAGTGTCGTGACCAGATTTATAATGTTTTACCAGGTTACCACAAGCTCCTGCACTGTATACAACTCAGTACTGATGCTTTTCTTTATTAAATAAACTGATGCTTTTTGGTCTTCATTCTCTCCTGCTTCTACTCTGTTAGTGGGTGGTTCCTGGGCATCTAGCCTCACATGGTGGTGGTGCCAGTTCTGTGCAAGCATACCAGTTTGCTGTAAACATGCAGGGTGGGAAACACATTCTTAAAATCAGAAAGGTGATTGTAAAATTATAAAATAAATGGAGTAAAATATTTTACTCCCTTATCTGTCCCTGTGGTGCAGCCTGTGAAGTCTGCCTCCTGGTTAACCTGTTAACAGTAACTCTGAAATACAGTCCCCGACAGGTTTGTACCAACCTGCTCTTGATGCAAGGACACATTCTGCTCTTATTACCTTCTCTGGTGACACTTAAATTAAAACATTTGATTATTATCTCACAAAGTTGGAAAGCGAGTTAAGGTTACTGGAAAGGGCACTGAAATGTGTGTTACACAGTTGGATCTATTAGAAACATAGAATTTGACGGCAGATAAGGACCGCTTGGCCTACCTAGTCTGCCCATTTCCTACCTAACAGATAAGCTGCAGATCCTATTGTGCTACATTAGATGATTTTCAAATTGTGCCAGATACTAATGATATGATGTAAAGGATACCAAAAGCTTATTTAATGTAAAACAAATTTCATTAAAATAAGTCACTGATATGTCGATGACAAATTATTGACAATTCTGAATTTTAAAGTATTCCACTATAGAAACATTACTTTGTATAAACAATCTTTTGATAAAAATGTGTTTTTGGAGAAAAAGTTTGTAAATAGTAAAAACATGTTTTGAACTTGTAACACTAGTTTCTTGTAGGATTCTAAGGAACTCACCACTTGTACTTCAGTTGGTTTAAAGTGGAGCTGGCCACGATCCGGTTCATCAAAATCAAAGCGGAAAAGGGGTTTCTGGCTGCTTGAGCAAGAAAATGCTCTAACACAGTGAAACATATTTAAATTTATTTTATTCTTTTCTTTTGTTCTTTTTATAGGTCCCAACGTTTACGCCTATAGTTAGGTTCTTCTGGGAACTATTAATTCAAAATAAAAATGTTTACATATACAGTTTTTCAGTACTTTCTTTAAGAACATAATAAAGTAGCCAGCAGAAGGAGACCACATGGCTTATCTTGTCTGCCAGTTACCAGACTTTTTTTTTTTTATACACTGGTTAAACAATACTTGTGGCTCTCGTTTATTTACATTCTTCCTCTAATCTATTATATTGTGATATTTATAAATAGTCACCACTTCTATTCCAACCACCTGTATTCATATTTGCATCTAAAGACACTACCTGATGTTTATCTCACCCTTGTGGCTCCTGTGTCTGCCAATGATGCTGCCACTTTCAATGTCTTACAAGTATTGCTATGTAGAAAAACATTAAGAACAGCAGTCTTGTCTTATTCCATTGCTATTATCTGGTTTATTTACATACATTGTGATTTATAATGTTGTATTCACCTTTTCACATGCACATGTGTTTACTCTCAGTTTTCATTGTTATATAGTTCATTCCTTAAACAAACATACATACGAACATCTCAAGAAGCCAGCAGAGGATGGCCATTTGGCCTATCAAGTCTGCCCATATTGCAGGGTCCACAGCTTGAGCTAATGTCCCTCCCTCCCACTCCTCCCATCCTCTCTACCCATGATCCTTACCTTCCCCTATGTGTATCCCAGCCTGTCTTAAAGCTGCCCACTGTCTTCAATGAGATGACCTCTTCCAGCAGCGCATTCAAGTGTCCACCACCCTCTCTGTGAAGAAGTGCTTTCTGATCTCCTCCTAAACCTCCACCCTCCAGCTTAACACTGTCCCCCTCGTGTTATGGGTGCCACTCAGCTTAAAGAGACTCTCCTTATCGATCTTATTTATCCCTTTCAAGTACTTGATGGTCCCAACCGTATCCGTCTCTCTCTCTCTCTCTCCTGTCTTCCAGGGAGTACATGTTCATTGCCCTCAATTCTCCCTCATATACCTTATCCTGCTGACCAGCTGTCATCTTTGTAGCCCTCCTTTGGATCTTCTCCAGCAGGTTAATGTCCTTTTGTGTGTGGGCACCAGTACTGAACGCCATACTATAGATGTGTTCTTACCAGTGACCTGTACAAGGGCAGTATAACCTCCTCTCTCCTACTACTGATCCCCTAGATGTGCTTCCAGCATCTTGTTTGCCTTTGCTACTACTTTTTGCACTGTGTGGAGTGCTTCAGGTCACTAGTGATCATCACTCCCAGGTCCTTCTTCTCCTCTGATACTCAGACTCCACCCAGGTAGTACTCTGTCCTGGAATTCTTGACCCCAGTATGCATCACTTTGCATTTCTTGGCATTGCAGCCATGCTGTCAGATCCTAGACCACCTCCCCAGCTTTTCCAGATCTTCCTGTCGTCCTGTATCCCTTCATCTGTGTCCACTCTCCTGCAGAGCTTGGTGTCATCCGTGAATAGGCACATTTTGCCCTTAATGCGTCTCTAGTGTCATTGATGAAGGCATTGAACAACACCGAAAAATTAACGCGCAAAATATCTATTAAAACAATGCATGTTTAGTATTCATACATTTCTTGCTGTTTCTAAACGTTTTTCATACTTTCATAGGGCTGGCAGTATAGTCTAGAGGTTAGAGTAATGAACTGTGAATGAACTTGGTACATCCAGCAGATCTGGGTTTGATTCCCACAACCTCCACTTGCATACTATGCGACTCTGAGCAAGTCACTTACTCACCCCAGTGCTCCCGGGTCACCCTGGCGGGCACTTGTGCCTAGTGGGCCTTACGGTTGCCAAAAAAAAAAAAAATACAATTTTCTTGGTATAGAAAAGGGTGCCTGTACCTTTAAATGGGTTTGTTTACTTCTCAACTTCAGTACGTTTCTTTAGTGTCGTTTCTATGTCTAAAAGCATTTATATCACATTGTTGAGAACCTTATTTGTTTTACTGATTCTTTTTTTTTGTTTCACTTTGTTATAAAGTGAAATATGCTGCATTATCTTCTCTTCTCTGGTCGCCAGCCTGAACTCCTTCAGATGTAGCCCCCTGCAGCTTGTTCCACCAGTCAGAGACCAGGTCCCCCAGACTCCAGCCTGCGCTCTAGCCCTGCTTAACCCCGGCATAACCCCGAGGCAGGGCCGCCAATCACTACCTTTGCCTCCTTGAATCCATTCTGCAGCAGAGTAAGTTCGGAGGATGTCGGGGACCTGGTTGGTGGGATCCGGTGGTGGGCGTGGGGCTGCAGAGACTTGTCGTCATCCTTCCAGGCACCGGCGTTTCTCTTGTTTGGCTCATGATTGTGATCCCAGGACAGGGACATGGACATGCAATGGCGTCCAGGGTGGGCACGCTCCATACCCTACCCACGGATGTCCGCCGTCCCCCCACCCTTCCTTGTGCATCCCTGGCTGTAGCTCCTCAGCCTCCTGGGAGTCACTGGTGCCAGGGATACAGAACCCACCCTCCCAGGAGGGTGCTGCCTCCAGACACTCTATCCTCTCCTCCCTGGCGACTGAGCTCGCTCCCGAGCCTTAATCGCCAGTGTGGTACAGGTTTGGCATCCGGCACCTCTACCCTTAGCACCACCAGGCCAGCTATATGCTGCATTATCTTTTTATGCTTTTGTTCGTCATTTTGTTTCCGGTTCTTGAACCGTTCTTAATGCTATCCTTATACTGTTTTTTCTTGCTGCTTGGCTCCTCTTATGCCCTGGGTAGGTCATATGAGGCATGACCCTGCAGGCATAAGAGGACTTTGGCAGTGTCTTCTCAGTTGCTGCGAAATATGAGCACTGCCACTACCAAAGAAGATCCAGAGATCACTACACATCACACTGGTAAGTGAACCATACTTTACTTGATTTTTAAAACATTAGGTTTAACTAAAAACGTTTGGAAAAAAGTAAAGCAGAGACGTGAATGCCAAAGGACGGGAAAGCAAGAGAAATATGGAAAGCGGCTTACATAATAGTTGTGCTTCCATACATCTCGTAAACACATTTAAGCATGGATAAGTTTAATATAAGAATGGAGTAAGACGGACAAACAACTAGGAGCTAAGTAGCCAGAAAAACAATGTAAGGATAGTACTAAGAATGTGTCTGAAGAACCAGAAATAAACAAAATGCAAACAAAAACATAACCAAGGTAATGCGGCATATTTCACTTTATAACAAAGCAACGTCAAAATCAGTAAAACAAATTGGTCATACAAATAAGGTTCTAACTAATAATGTGATATAAATGTTTTTCAGCATAGAAATGACACTAACGAAAACGTACTGAAGTTGAGAAGTAAACAAACCCATTTAAAGGTGCAGGCACCCTTTTTTTTTACTCCAAGAACATTTTATGTATGAAAAGCATTTGGAAACAGCAACAAATGTATGAATACTAAACATGCATTGTTTTAACATATTACAGTGCGTTTAAGGAATGAACTATATAAAATGAAAACTGGAGAGTAGACGTGGCGCGTGAAAAGGTGAATGCAACATTATAAATCACAATGTATGCAGATAAACCAGATAATAGCAATGGAATAAGACAAGACTGTTCTTAATGTTTTTATACATAGCAATACTTGTAAGACATTAAAAGTGGCAGCATCATTGGCAGACACAGGAGCAAGGTTCGAGATAAACATCAGGTAGTGTCTTTTAGATGCAAATATGAATACAGGTGGCTGCAATCAATAGAAGTGGTGACTATTTATAAATATCACGAATATAATAGATTAGAAGAAGAATGTAAATAAATGAGACAGCCATAAGTATTGTTTAACCAGTGTATTAAAAAAAAGTTGGGCAATTGCCTAAAAGCAGTATGAAAAAACTGTATATGTAAACATTTTATTTTGAATTAATAGTTGTCCAGAAGAAGCCTAAGTATAGGTGAAACATTGGGACCTATAAAACGAACAAAAGAAACACAGAATAAAAGAAATTGAAACATTTTCATTGTGTTAGAGCATTTTCTTGCTTGACGCCAGAAACCCTTTTTGTTTTGTACTTGTGACAGACTGGTCCTTCCCGACTCTGCCTGTATCATTATTAGAAATGTTCTCAATACTTCAGTAGCTGCCACCACTCGGCTTAGACACTATTTTGGGAATCTCCAGGTTTGCGTCCCTTCAGAGCCACTGCTCACACAGTACAGTGCTGTTTGCACAAACAAGGTCACATAGCCACCCCTCTCACAGCTGAGAACACCTTACTTTAGAACTAATATATAGTAACTGGTTTCTCACAGTGGCGGAAATAGTTATTTTCAAGTTAGAAATTGGTTAGCTGTATCTCAAAGGATTGGTCACAGAAACATGAAATTCCATATTTCAGAGGTCCCAACCGGACATCCTTGATGTCATAACATTTACAACCAGGCCCCAGCTAGTTTGAGGCACTGATAAGAACCTTGCCTCTATCCAGCAGGCAGAATTATATTATGTAACAAAAAACATAAAAGGAAAATACCATATAGGTACCTAGCACTAATTGTTACATTACCTTACGTGTATTCTATCACAGTGATAAAGCATTGATAAAATTGGGGCAAAGCTGTGGATAATAGGACATAGAATAATATAACGTAACATAACAGTGTGTTTATTTTTTTTTTATGTTTGATTGCACACATGTGCAAGAAACATAGTGCCATCATATGAGTTTTCCAGAGGTGTGTCAGCCTCTTCCAATTCAGTCAGTGTATTTGCAGGGCGGTGCGAGCGCTATCACTGCTCCAGCTGTCTATGACAGCTGAAAATGCAGTGGCATACAGTTGAAAGGAGAGGCCGCTTGAGTGAGCAGAGCTCTCCAACATACGCACGCACGCACACTGCATGCCTCGCGCGCCTTCCTCCCCTCACGGCCGACGGGGTGCCAAATCCCCGTCAGCTCCATGCCCCTCCAAAACATCCAGGTGCCACGCTGGGGAGCCCACCCAGCGTGGCAATGATGTAATGGCCGGGTGCCCAACCTCGTCGGCTCCACTGTCTCTCCCTCCCCATGCTGTCGCCTGGCGGGGTGCCCAATCCTCCGCCGGCTTCACTGTCTCCCTCCCCTGAGTACAGGGTGCCACACTGGAGCCCACCCCAGCGTGGCAACAGATGCCATAGTCGGCAGGGGTGCCCAATCCCCGTCGACTCCGCCCCCAGCCGTCCTTCTGCCACGCTGGGAGCCCACCCCAGTGTGGCAAACGTCCCGCTGCCTTTTTCAAAAAAAAAAAAAATACCTGTAAAGAAAAACGGTCCCTCGCAGTCTCCCCGCCCCCACAACCCGCACGCACCCACTCGCGCCTGCCTCCCCACACCCCTTCACCCCATACTTGCCTCCGGAGTCCAGTCGGCGATCTTGGTGGACTGGGACCACGTCTGCACTCTTCAAAGCCGACCGCGAACTGAGGAAATGCGGTAAGCTGTATAATGGGATAGATAGGGTTTTTCAACTTTGTTGCATATCTCAGGCATTTTTGGAATTTGTGCACCAAATTTTCAACATGGGGTTTTGGGACCCCTCCTCATGAATTCTTGCACTGTCATGGCATTACTCGGGCCCGAAGGGTGATTTCGCAGCCACTGTGCGAAATCACCTTTCAGAACGATTAACGAAACGACACTGCCAGTGTTCATAAGGTGGGCTCTCAAAAGCCTATTTTGAAAATTTGGTGGAAAATTCCTAAAAATGATTGTTTTACTTAGCGCATAAGCACGTAGTTTCACACGCCGAAGTTCGCGAATTCTCAATATTTTCACCCAGATTACACATTGCCATTTTACCACACCACCTTATGAGCAGTACAGCTGTCATTTTCACATCTCACCCAAAATGTGTTTCCGCCCATGTAGCGCACAATGGCGCAGTCGGGTGCAAAATCAATGTATGGGACATGTTAAGAAAATCACAGTGACACTGGTCATGAGCAGAAGTGTTAAAATGGCTATGTTGAAAATTTGGTGAAAAATTCCCAAAATGACTGTTTTAGGAGCGCATGTTCGCAGTTCCTCTCACACTACGCTGGCAAGTTTACTGAATGTAATATTTGCACGCCAGATTTTCAACAGTGCCATTTTACGCACTTCCTTATGAGCAGTGCAGCTACCATTTTCATCTACGCCCAAAATGTGTTTCCGCACATGTAGCGCACAGTGGTACAGTCGGTTTTGCGAAAACAATGTTTGGGGCAGATTAAGAAAATCACAGTGACACTGGTCATGAGCAGAGGTCTTAAAATGGCTATGTTGAAAATTTGGTGACAAAACTCCATAAAATGACTGTATTACGAGTGAGCATTCTGCAGTTTTCACGCACCCTCGTAGGTTCATGAATTTGTAATATTTTCAGTCCAGATTTTCACCAGTGGCATTTTCCACACCTCCTTATGAACAGTACAGCTGTCATTTTCCACAACATGGCGAAATGTGTTTTCACTCTTTCAGTGCAGAGATGCGTGGTCGCTGTGGAAATCATTGTTCAGGACAGATAAAGAAAATCACACTGACACTGTTCATGATCGGAGGGCCCAAAATGCCAGTGTTAACAATCTACTGTAAAAAAAAAAAAAAATCCCCAAACTAGTTACATTACGGGTGTCGTTGCACGGTTTCTCCATACTTCCGTGACTTCACTAGTTTTAAGATTATTAGCAGATTTTCAACATTGCCATTTTTACACCTCCCCATGAACAGTACTGCTGTCATTTTTCACATCTGTTCGGAATTTGTTTTTGCACCTGTTGTGCCAAATGCCATAGTCGCTGTGCAAAAGCAGTTTCGGCTAACAAACTGATATTGCCACTGTTCATGAGGTGGGGTCACAAAAACCATGTTGAAAATTTGGAGTGAAATACCAGCGAATGCCTGAGGTGTTATGGTTTCGACCATAACGCCCCACCCTGTAAGTATGACAGGCATCAGGGGTGTGACTTGGGATTCTTGCCTGTCATGCTCATACCATTCCACCCCACCCACACCCTGCAGCCAGTGAGAGGCATCAAGGTGTGCCTCGGACTCTTAGGCCCAAACTTCACCCCATTCTCCTATACGCACCTATCTCACGTGTTTCCTGATGGAATGGGGTGCGCATAAGGGCCAAAGACCCCAAGGCACACCGTGACACTTGCCGCGTCTGCAGGGTAGGGTGGTGAAATGGCGTGGTCGTTACGCCTGACGACTCAAAGGCACACCCCAATGCCTGCCACCTCTGCAGGGTGGTGGTGGGGTTGGCTTCAGTTCAATACTCGCTGCCATTCCTATTATGCAGCTCTGTAACTTCTACACTCCAGTGCCAGCAAGCAAACATTTGGCATTGACAAATGCTTGTTTTTTTTTTTTTTTAATGCACCCGAGGTGTGTGGTGGTGTTAGAGTGGTTTGCACTGGCATTACACACTGGGGTGGATGTGTGTGTGTGTGTGTGTGTGTGTGTGTGTGTGTGTAGATTTTTTTTGATAACTCTGGAGAAGGGAGGAGGTGCTACTTCACTGAGAGGGTAGTAGAACCATGTAATGCACTGCACCGGGGGCTGGTGGAGGCAGAGACTGTGTAGAGGTTCAAGAGGGGCTGGGACAGGTGCAGGGAAGGGCTGTGGAAAGCAAAGTCCAATGCAGGAATACCCTGGGCTGGAAAGGAGAAGCCAGAGAGGTGGGGTCTGACCAAGCGAGCAGACACGAAAGACCGCTAGCCTATTCTGCTGGCATTTTAGTATGTTAGTATGTAATTAAATGACACATCGTGTTGCATTCTTGCTGGCCAAGTAAAACCTCATTCAGCACTTGATTCGATTGGTGCAAATGGAGGGATGTGAATCAGCATCACACAGTTTGAAAACAAAAGTATAAAAATACAACAATTCATGGTTGTGGCATGACAGTTATGTATTTCATGATATTTAGAGTACTGGTTTCAGGTTGATATAGAACCTAACCAGTAATTACATCAGAAATAATGACCGTGTTGGTACTCTTATTTTTTCTGGCCATTTTCCTGGAGTGGCAAGTGACATAAAAAAAAAAAATATTTTGTAGACTTTTTTTTTTTTTTTTTTATAAATTAAGTGTATAACCTGCTCAACCCTGGCTAGCTGAATCTGTGTAGTCATATTGTAGGGTGCTCCTGGTGAGTGGCTAATATGAGTTCATGGACAAAGTCCAGGGTGTCCCTCTCCTGATACTGCCACAAAGCGCCTGTAATCAAGGCTGTTATTTTTATCTAATGCATATATTCTGTGGTGAACAGGATTCATAGGTAATAAATGTCAGCTGAGATTTGAAATACTAGTACAAAGAAAGATTCTCTGGCGCTAACCGACAGTCCAGACAATTGCCGCACACAAACTAAATCGCAGGATAATGTACAAAGGAGAAACGGTAGGCAAATTGTCGAAAAAAAACAACCCAGAACTGCTGTTGGTGTGAGTATGTTAGTTGTTTATTCTGTGAGAGCTCTGGCAGTGTACAGAAACATAAAATTCCCATGCGCATTGAATCCGATTCTTCCGGGCGGGAGGCACGACTGGATCAGGCTGCCATTTACAATGCTTAGACGGGTGCAGGCTGTCCAGATCGTGTGTGAAAACAGTCACTATGTGTGTCTAGTACACCCACCCGGTAATCAAAAACTAAATGAATTATTGAATAACGCAGCTGTCCCTGGCACCTCCGCTGACCTCCGTCAGAACACAGTGTTGTTTAATGTATCTAAAAATCCACATCTACCGATTTTAAGAAGTTCTTATAGAAAAATGATTATGTACAAACAATCCCGAGTGTGGAAATGGTGAATAAGTGACCGTATAAAACTGTGTTTAAATAGGTACTGGCATAAACAAGCAGGGCATACCTATTATTATAGCATCTACTGGAGATAACTACCGCTTTCAAGAATTATTTTAAGCTGAATTTGGTTCCTTATTTTAACTATCTGTCTTGAAGCTGAATTTTATGACAGTTCACTAGGGACTCTCTAGTCATTATGTTATCTGTTGATTTTTTCAAACATTTTGTATGTTAAGTCCGAGTTAAGGTGTTATGCTGTAGGAGTCCTTTAAATTTATCACATCTCCACAGACAGTGCTGCACAGGATTTACGGTGCCCAAGCTGGTTTATCTTCTTGATAACAAGCTCCTAAAAAAGAAAAACACAAGAAGATAAAACAAGTTGAAATAAAATATAAATAAAATAGAAGAATAATGATAGTACTGGGAGAAGAAAGTAATCAAATGATTGGACCAACAGTGAATTCATTAATGTTTAGTTTCTAAAAGCCATTTCTATGTTTTTTATGGCTATCATGCCTTGTGAGGTGTCTAGAGGCACTAGTTTTCCCTAGAAATGGGAGTGTGTCCCAGTCCTCATTCAGGCCAGCTGAGATGCGGGCTCTCAGTTTGAATATTAGCCTGCTTTCCAGTTGTTGCAGTTTATTTTTCTGTTGCCTCCCTGAAAGGTAGGGGACATGGTCAATCCCATAAAATTAAATGTTCTCAAGTCACTTCCATGGACCTCTTGCCAGTGTTTTCACACTGGGGTCATGTGTATCCAGGTTAGGGACTCGACGTCGTGTTCTTGTATCGTTCTTTGAGAGCGTGTTGTCATTCCTGTGTACAGCTTGGGACAAGGGCACCACAGGGCATATATGACATGCTTGGCATGGCATGTAATATGTTTATTTCACAATATGTCCCATTCAGTGGACTTGTAGATGTGACACCTTATGACAAATATTTGCACACATTGCATTGTCCTTGTCTGTGGAAACCAGTAGGAGGTTTCCACTATTACATGCTGTTGTTTTACTGTTTGATAGTAACTATGGACAACCAAATATTTACTGTTTGCACTTACTACCAGGGCTGGTTCCTCTGGCTCGACCTGTGGGGACCCCTGTAAAACAAGGTTATGCACAGCAAATAGCTACAGTACTTTTGGCACAAACTGGAACCACAGTCTGGTTAAATGCAAAGAGTTGCATCTGATTTATTCAGGGCACTTGAACAAGGGAGGGCGTAATCAGGTTGATTTGCTTAAATGCTATATCAAATTAGACAGTTATGCATGAACTTCAGAGTCCCTACAGTCACACACTGGGTACCTAAGTGGGGAGAGGTAGGTTAGCCAGGAACGTTGCCGGGTAGGCTGGCGTCGCAGCTGGTTGGGGCCCTGTGATGGTAGAAAGCAACATGCACAACACACACTATTTGTAATCCGGAGCCAGAGGGATCAGTTCATGAAAGAAAAACAAAGCAATCGGATAACAACACTTTAGATTTAACTGTTGTTGCAGGAGCTACCCTGATGTTTACTCATGATACCCAATACAGGACACAGGCAGGATGAAATCAAGACAGCAGGTTGTTGAACTGGAGTGCCAGGAGAAGCAGGGCCCACACGAATCACCGAGGCGTCGCTCCTGTTCAAGGTGTTGAGCAGGGACTGATCCCCAGGCAGGCCTCCCTCGCCGATGACTTTCTCTGTGTAGCAGGTATTCTGGCTGAGCCAGTGTGGCAAAGCCCAGGCTAAAAGGAGATGCAAATGGATTTAGTCCATTGGAGCTGGATGCTGCCTCCAGCAAGCAGAACACAGTTCAGCACACAGTGGGGAGCCAGATCATGACCCACTAACAGCACACAGCACATTTACATTAAGAAACTACTGTACCAGGCAGATTGCTGTCCGGTCGCTATTACAGGGTCTCTGCACAAACCGGGAGTTCAGAGGTGGCAGAAAATCCTGACATGCCGACTGCATTCAGCAAATCTTCAGTCTTCTTCAGGTTAAAGCCTGGTTACAGTTCGGTGGCTTGTCTCACTCTCACAATTCAGATTCAGTCCGAATCAAATCTGTTTTCCTCTCGGGACAGCAGGCAGACAGGTAGGCCAAAACTCGCCCTTTCACAGTTCTCCCATGCGAATCCATGGAGGATTGCTGCTCGACTAGCTCTCTACAAAGCCCCTGGGGACAGGCTCCATTTTAGAGTCACCAAAGGTACTGATTGGCCCATTTCGGCAGTCCAAGGCCAAGATGGTGGTGATAAACAGAAACTGTCCATGCAGCAAAGAAGGCAGGTTAGACAAATTACAATATATTTACCACTCTAATAGATAATCAGCAAACAGTTACATCTTCTAACAGAGCTCCTCTCGCTAATAGCGATGGCAGAAAGCGGAGTGATCATTAGGCAGCCCGGTCAGACTCGAAAGCACGGAAACAATCAGCCCTCCCAGATTAATTATTACGCAGAAGGCAGCTCTTAAAGAGGCAATACACAGAGGCAATACAGGCACACTCTGGCAATGTCGCTCAGACTGCTAAAGCGCAGGACACCAACCTGGCAGTGAGCATTCAGGCAAGCTCAAGGAAGACTTTTGGAAACCCCATTTGTGAGGGGTTACAATGATTTTGTGTCACACAAAGAGCAGCATCACAGCTCTTAGGTATTGCCCCAGAGAAAGAACTGAATGTTAAAGTTCAAACTCTGCAGTGTGGTCAAGCTCCCTCTGACATTCGCAAACAGCAGATTAATAGCTGAAGAGCACAAAAGAGCAGTAACCACTTAACTAAAATATATGCATTAAGAAATGTGAATGCAATAACATACTAATATGAAAAACGTTAAAACTGCAAAGTCTGAACCTGTAAAATGCTCAAACAAGAACATTTTAAAACTTCTGATCTAACTTGACCTGAAGAAACCTTTTTATTTAGGTTCTGGGCAGAGTGCAGCAGGCTTGTATGGCCCAATTATACCTTCCAGAAGGATCGTTACTGCAGCGAGTAATTTTTTCTTCTAGAAATGAGAGGTACTGGCATCATACAAATAGGAGACTCAAGTAGTACCTTGGGAAGCAGGGTCTAGACCCATTTAGGGAAAGTATTCTGAAATACAGAAGTACCACAGGTGGCATCTCTTCTAGTGTGGATGTCCAGACAGTAGTGAGTCTTGAAAGTGTGTATTGTAGACCATATGGCTGCCTTGTGCACCTGCAGTAAGAGTATACCCTTAATGAGACCCTGTGACAGATGTAACCCTGATGGACAGTGTCATTAAACCCATTGGTGGCTCCTTGCCAGCCTTACTGAAGCATAATTCAACACAGACAATACAATGAGAAATGGTATTTTTTTGTAGCAAGTTTACTTTTTCCTATATCACCCTCCCATAAGTGACAAGCAATTGCCTGTTTTCAGTTCTGGATTTTTCTGTCCCTTCACATAGAAACTCAAAACCCTCAACACCCAGAATGTGATGGGTCTCCTCCTGTACTGGAATGAGGTTTTTTTTTTGGGGGAACCACAGGCAGTGTCACAGATCGACTCATGAGAAGCGAAGAGACCATTTTAGATAGCAAGTGTTCTAAGCGCCACCTTATCATTTATTTGTTAGTGTTAAAGCCAGTTTAAAAGAACTTCTGTTCTAACACTGAAACAGTAGAATCTCAACTGGAATCGGTAAAGTAAATATAGAACTTAATATGGAACAATTTAGTATCCGACCAAAAGGCTACACCGTGAACTAGTGTTCATTCAAGCTATTTCAAACCTCAGGGTAATGTATAAAGGGAGGAGCAGTGCCAAGTCGTCGGAACAAAAAAACTCCAGAAGAGCTGTTGATGCAAGTATGCTGTGCCGTTTATTCAGTGTGAGCCAAGGCAGTGTACAAAAACATAAAATTCCCCAGCACTTTGAATGGATTCTTTCTTGGAGGCACACTGGTGGATCAGGCCGCTATCTAGTGCTCAGACAGGTGCAGGCTATTATTTTATAATGCAGTTGATCCCTGCACCTCTGCTGACCTCCATCAGAACACAATGTTGTTTCATGTATCTAAAGAATCACATATACCAATTTAAAGTTCTTATTTAAGCAATAAGGCATGACAGGGTGTGGTATATCATGGGATATCGTCACGCCTCGGGTGGTTGGGCATGAGGTTGCAAGTCGAAAAGGCCCAACTGTCTCGAGAAGTGACGCCTATCCCATGATACTCTGCAGTGACTTATTGCTATTATGAACTGGATCCCACATATATGTCAATAAAATTATAAAAAAAAAAAAGTTTTAAATTGTTTTAGTAATACATTTTCTAATGTGTAGGGATACATTGATAAAATATAGCTCGTTTAATTTTTGATGTGGGCAGGTGTCCTCCTTGTAATGCTGTGGTAGCTGAATGAGTTTTCTTTCATTTGTTTTGTGTACAGTTGTAGTTGCTTTCTTTTGAGTGTGAAAAGGTTTTGCATCCCCGAAAGAAGTGGCAGCAACAACCCAGCTGTTGTACATGCCATGAATTACTTTTTAATGGCTGTTATCTGAGCATAAAATCAGTTTCTAAGTTCACGTTAATGTTGAAAAACCTAGTTTATTATGTGAAGCAGAGGCTTATTTTAGCTGGAAACTGCTTTTGAAAACTACAGCCATGATTGTGAGCATGTGCTTTAGCGTCTGCCACAGATGTGGATGCTCGAGTCGCAGCTTTAGTTTTGAATAGTAGTTTCAGGTTAAAAAATAAATAAAAATGGCCTTGTTTCAAGTAATAAACTAGATTTTCAACATCAACGTGGAATATAGAAACTGATTTTTGTGTTTAAGTTATGGCCAGTAAAAAAGTGATTTTACTGTCTGAGATGAACAGGAGCGGCTGAGCAGGGAAATGTTTGGACCAAACTGAGGTGTAAACAAAATGAGCGGCCGAGCGAGATAGCCGTGATGGGTTGGGACTTATCCTAACTGATTTTGTTTTGATCCTAACTGATTTTGGGTTTGGTTGCATGGATGCTGGTGGGGAAATGAAGAGAGTGGAATTTTTTTTTTTTTTTTTTGAAGACTCGCTCGCTCGGTTTCTGTTGCAGCTTTGGTTCTGCTGCCTTCTGTTGTGGGCACAGTTGAAAGGAACAGTGCACGGAGAGTGAGGAGGCTGGTGGCCGGAGGCTTTTTGAAGCGTGATGATATAGCTAGATGTCATCATGGCTTCAAAGAGCTGTCGGCCAATCAGCTTCCTAGATTTTCGATTCCCTGGGTACTTGTATGGTGAATAAGGGTCACTGCAAAAATGATTACTGTATTTTGTTCAGGCCACTAGAAGGAAAAGAGGGTTGCAGTGTCCCAGAGGACTGTGCCCAGGTTAGCTTGACCACTAACAACCCTGACCCGGGTGGAGGCACCCGTTTCAGTACCCAGGCCCTTAACCTGCTACTAGCCAGCAGGCAGGGTAGTAGCCCTTGGGATAGCGCCACCTAGGAGTTGCATACACCCTCTAGAAGAAACATCAATGCTCTATTGAACACAAAACTACACCTCTAGAAGAAACATCATTGCTATATTGAGTAATGATCCCCCGATTTTCTCACCTGGACTAATATGTTGGTGTTTATTTTATTTGTGTATATGTAAATTCTGTCTACATTAATTTAGAACAACCTACTTAAACTTGTGCATCATCTCCACCAGGTGCATGGTGCCCTGGAACTTTTTTACATAAGGATGCTTTCTCATTGTGCTGGTCTCAAGACTCTCAGCATTCCAATGGTAGATCTTTAGTTTCTGCTGAAGAGAGCAGACATCACAGATGGTGTTCCCAGCTGATTGGATACCAAAGGCCGAAAGATTTTTGTTGTATTTAGTTAATATATGTTCTGTTTTTGGCATTTATTCACAGTTCCACAAATTGACGTGATATACAAAAGATGCTCTGCTCACAATGACTATAGTGGAGTTTGTGGTTTAAATTAACAGCCCTGTTTTGTTTTCTTTGTTCAATTTCAGGAAGAAACTGACATTCAGTACAGTATGTTGTGTCTCAACAAAGGGCAGTAATATCACCAGTAGTTGATAAACAGTTATTACTGACGAACAACAAACTTGTAGCACAGTGTATTTTTCCTCAAGGTGCTGGAAACTAATACCACCAATATATGTTGATTGTAAAAGTCTCTCAAAGTCTCTGGTAGGAATTAAAAATCTGAAGTCCCAACATTAGAAAAGTTCTCCGAATTGTCACACTCTGTGTCCAGAGTGTAATGGTGCCAGGGAGCCCAAATATCCAGAAACTTCTGCCTACCAAGCTTTAGGTCAGCCATAATTTGTTATTATCTCTCTTTTTCTTTTTTTTTAATTAGTTGAGGCAGCATTTGTACATCTGGCTAGTACAATTGAGCATCTATCGTTGAACATTTCCAGTTTGTTATATGTAAATCATACAAAGAAATGGTATCCGTCACAATGCACAACTCTGTGGTAATGAATTTCAATTAATACACACATCCTTTTTATTCATAAAGCCTCAAAAACTCCTGTCTATCTACCCAGATTGTTAGCAGGCGCGGAACCTCCTTCAACTTATTTTTAGTTATAATCTCTCTTTCTATGGCTTTACATTTCCATTGTTCTAGTATGGGGATAACCATTTCAGTGTTATACACTTCAGAGCTTGAACCTGGCGTATAATTTCATGAGTTTCTGACCAGCTTTAGTGCTTTCAAAAGTGTAGGGAAGCCTAACACTAACTCTGTAAAGGTCTCCTGGATTTGTATACCTAACATACCTTGTATTGCCAATGTACTTGATGCCAGAATTCGGAGTGGAGAGGGCATGCCCAAAATAAATGGAAATGGGATCCAGTCTTTCCACATTGATGCCAGTAGTGTGCTGAGTATCGATTCCTTTTTAACAGTTCTTCTGTAACGGAGAAAAAAGACGTTAACGTGCTTCTGCCCACTTCATATGGAGCATTTTAAGCTATTTTATTTTTACTTCAAACAACTGATCAAATGAAGTTAAACAGGCTGACTGAACAACTGAGGTCTGCAGTTTTACTGTAGTTCCGATTTTCTGTTCTCATGTCTGAGTCAGAATTGAAACAAAGCCTAAAATACTAACGGGCCCACAGGTTTCGAGAAGTGCAAAAGTGTGGTCACTGGTTGCTTGATTCAGATAGGCATACAGAGATCGTCATTGAGGATATGTCCTCCATTAGACTACATCTTTGAACTGTAGTCGTTGGTGTCGGGACCACTCAGGCGTTTGCTAGCCGGGGCCACCCACAGTGATGTGGAAACGTTGGTGCCTGTATAACATGGGCGTCCCATTGCCCTCAATTCCTTCTTGAACTATCAGTTGCTCTTTGGACCTGCAAAGAAACACCACCATAATTTCTTTGACTTTATTTTTAATTTAACTTCACTTATCGATGTTGTCCCTGTATGTTGCCATTGAAAGAACCTTTATTTAGATTTTTACCTGCATTTACAAGATCTACAAGGACAATGTGCACACTGTTTGCTGTTTTAGGCGTGTCCCACATCATCAGGTCTTGCAAGGTCTGCCAGGATTCAGCCAGGCCACATGGAGACACCAAAAGAAAGCTCTAGAAATCTTCATTGTCATTAAGGCCATGGAAGCTCAAGTCAAGGCAGCGGGCTTCAGGCTGGCTTCTCCCTCATGCTCAACTGCCGCTGGGAAGGAAACTCCCCAGCATTTGATGCTGTTTCTGCTGCCGTTATCGAGGACATCGAAGGAAGGCAAGGATAAATCGTGGCTTTTTTTTTTTTTAGTTGTTTAACCAGGTATAGCACACTAAGCTGGAAGCTTTTTAAGGCGACCTGGGAGCACAAGGAGGTTAAGTGACTTGCTCAGGGTCACACAGTATGCAAGTGGAGCTGTGGGATTCAAACCCTGGTCTGGTCTGCTGGATGTCACCAGATTTGCAGCTCAGAGCCTTAGTCCACTGCACTATATTGTCTAAGTCACCCTTTTCTGGCCATACACAAGCATAAGGATAAAGCTCCTTGTGTTCATATGCTCTGGCAGTGCCTACTGCCTTCATGACAGTTGAGACACCAAAGTCGGGTCTAGCTGTGGCACTGCTGTACCTACTATGGATGGTAAGCAGCCCCTGTCATGGGTTCTACCCTTTGACATCAGTAGTCCTGGACTATTTACTGGGCACCATCAACTCTCAGGTTGTTTTGGCACAGTTTTCTGAACTATTTAGGCGCCTGCTGTCGTCACTTCTGCCAGTGGCTGTTGACCCATCGACTGGGCCTCCTCCAGTAGCATTATCAGCGGGATATAAAAGCACCCTTTTTTTTTTTTTTTACTTTTATTTTCTCATCTCTCCTTTCCTTTACACAAGGAATCTCAATCCACAAAATGTGACAATCTGTACATCTTACAAAGGATGGATATGGTTACATTTTGTTGTAACTCTTCAGCATCTTCAGTGTGTAGTTCACAGGTGCTATAATTATGCCAACCAGTTAAATTTTCAATGTCTCGTGCTCAATCATTATTTCCAGTTTTGTATCTCAGACTAGAATCATGCTACAGACAGTGAGGCAAAATATAAAGGGGCATGTAGCAACAGGTTTGGCCTGGCGGTTCCCCATTTTATATTGGTAGTGGAGAGAGGGATCAAGATCCCTTACATCTTCCTCAAGGCACCATATCTGTTCTCGTATTTGTAATATGTAAGAATCAGGGTGTTCAGTAAGACATAAATTCCTGGGTTCTGTCTTGTTGTCTGGCAGTGAGGCTCTCCATTTTGTATACATCATAGATGGTGTTCTCCCAGGAGGTAATGGTAGGAGAGTCCAGCTTTAACCATAGTCTGGTGATGCACTTTTTAGCTGTGGCCAATAGGATATTCAATAAATATTTGTGGTGTTTGTATTTGATTTGTCTAGGGTAATGTAGAAGGAGGATTATCTCTGGTGTAAGGGGTTCTTACATTAGTAAACAGTTCCTTGATTGTACTGTCCACTCCCTCAAAATATGTCTAAACTGGACAATCCCAGAATACATGCAAGTGTGTGGATAACTCGTATCCACACATTCTCCAACAAGTAGAATCTCTAGATCCTGAGTATTTGGCTGTAATCTGCAGAGTGAGAAAATAATCTACCTGCAACTTTCCAAGAGAATTCTCTCCAGGAGTATGAATTGGTTGTTTTGTGTTGCCTCCGCCAAATTTGTAGCTAATTTATGAGGCAAGAGTGTTACCTAATTCTGCCACCCAGTGGAATTGAACCAGCTCCATATATTGGGGTGAGGAGTTCTGAAGAGCTACATAAGTTCGAGATATCGTATGTCCCTCGCATATAGTTTTGGTAGGTTTGTTAACAGGGCATGTAAAAGGGATTTCGGTTTGAGATGAGTCCAAACCTAACTTGTTACCTAGAAAGTGTCTAATCTGTAAATGTCTGTCTATAGAAATCCTGGTGGGGAAGGTCAAAGATTTCTTGTAGGTACTCAAAAGTTTTAAATACCCATACTTTGTAAAATTGATATATGTGTGTGTAGCCCTTAGTATGCCATCTGCGAGCGCAGTATCTATCAGTGCAGGTGCAAAGTCTGGGTGTAGCGCTGGGATCCCCATCCAGTTTGCGAGGAGGGAATGTTTTGGTAAGCTGACAGATTCTCTCCAGCTCACCAGTAATGCTCTGGTGAACAGAGAGCCTCCACCAGTCCACTTGGATTGGAGAGGCTGACAGATCAAAAGAGAGTCAAGGAAATATAAAAGTGCACTTATTGTTCCTCCATTGCAGCCATCTCCATCATTTGTATGCAACATTTTAGAGACAAAATACTAAGAGGTGCACAGTTGGAGAATTTCGCAGAGGACTGCAGGACCAGGGACCTAGAGAAGGAAGGTGTTGTGGCAGAACTGGAGACTTGTTGATCTCTAGCGGAGCGCAGCTGAGTCAGACAGGCACTCTGAGGGAGGCGAGGGCCAAGAATAAGGGCTGGGTAATGTTCGTGATTGAAACAAAAGGCATACATTTAAATTGAGAGTCTAAGGTAGTACCGAATTTGGTCCTTTCCACTTAGGGAAATGCTTTTTTTTTCCCCCATTCTGCTTTCTCTTTTTTCGCTTTGTTTGTTTGTTTTTCCCTGATTTTAAATGTTTTTTCCCTTTGCTGCCTTTTTCTTGGCATCCCAGCAGTACCCTGGCCCAAAGATCACTCACCCACAGTGAAAGAAACTGTCCACTGCCAAACTGAAGAGCAAAATGGTGCTTTCACGAGGGCCAGCGTCTGTCCTCCTCCCGCCCTGCCCCCAGCACCACCATGGCCAGTGACAAGGACTTGACAGGTAGTCTCCTAGTTCTATCAGTTGACTCACCTGTCAGTCCTGCTGAAGATGTTGTGCTGCTGGTGCTGTGATGGGTGGGGCGTCCTTCATTCCGTGCAGCGGCTGCCATGCTCAGTCTGGTGCAAACTCAAGGCGTGAGCGGCAGCTGTCCTCTGGATCCCACATCATGCTGTCTAGGTAAGTTCTCACCATCATGTGACCACCAGCCGGACCAGGATGAAGAAGCAGAGCCGATATGCACGCCAGGCAGCACCTAGTGGTCAGGACAGGACCTGCATTGCACTGCAAACAAGGTTTAAAAAAAAAAAAAAACTACTTTGGCAGCATTGGGTTGGTTGTCTGTGGGACAACCTGCTGCTGCAAAAATGCTTGTCCGCCTGACAAAACTTATAGCCTGGGACATCGGACTGCTGGATTTGTCTAACAGTACTTTCGATGAGTACTTCTCATATTCTGTCTTCCTTAGGGAATGACCACAATGATTAATGTCCACACTGTGGAAACGGATTCTGACATTGGGGAGACGGACTTCTTAAGTATGTTAGGAGTATCTCCACTCATTACACTTTAAAAAAGATTCTGCAGTTGCTTACATCAGTATCAGCAATTGATAAGAAAGCTGGCAACAAACATAATAACCAGGACTGGTTCAGAATATCTTCTCCAACCCCTAACCATGAGGGTTTTATACAGGTTGCTGCATATGAAAAGTGACATAACTTTTTCTACAGCACCGTGACAAGGACTCAAGAAGAACTGACACTTGCTATAAAAAACAAAATAAAAGCATTCTTATGCCACCCTTATTATGAGGAGGCGGTATTTCTGAGTTACACATCATATTGCCAGGAAGCACTCTGGAAAGCTTTACTACCATATTGTGATAGTCTGCCCTCCAACGTCAAGGGTTAAAATTAAGTTTTGCAGCTAGTAGCTAGCAGTGCTAGTGACTGGGGAAATCCACTAATCACAAAACATTTCCAGTGGTCCAGCTGGTGTACTTGTTGAAATGTTACCTTCCCAGTACAAGCCCAGGGCTAATTAAAGGAAAACCCTACAAGCCCAGTTGTAAAATCTAGCAGTATTTGGCTAGTGGACTTGTGCCAGTTCGACCCCTGCAATGAGAGGTAAAAGCAGGCCTATATACAGCCAAACATCAATTGCAACAGCAACCAGAGCCTCTGGGCCTGGGTTGCTTTCAAGACTATATGCCCACCCTGGTTGAGGCTATTCCAGGGATCCGTCCGTGGCTCGCAGTTTGCCAGGCCCTCCCTCAGGCCCGTTGCCTTCTGATACCTCGACAGGGTCACTAGAGGTGCAGCTCTTGGTGATGTGCTGGTCACCCTGAGCCTTCTGACTTCCTTCTACCTACCCTAGCCCCTGCATATCAGGGGCACCCTTGTGGAAGGCTGTAGTTGCCTCTCCTTTCAGAGTGAAGGAGATCATGACAGATGCTGGGGTGCTAGAGATAGTTCAGCGAGGACATGCTTTAGAACTCCTCTCTGTCCCTCCCTTACATCCTCCCTTGCCAAACTTGGGACAACTTGCCCTCCTGCTGGAGGAGGCTCAGTGACATATGAAATTCCACAATCGTTACTCCATTCCCAGTGGGCTCAGCATTCAGATGAACTGAAGTGTTTCATATAAGTGCCGCCTCTGCTTTGCTCCCTGCTCTCATGGTTGGACTGCTTCAACCTGGTGACCGTATCCCCTTTTCCATCTGTCTCCTTTTCTAGTGAGAACAACGGATGCCCCAGGTTCAGATTTGGGATGCCCACCTGGGCCCATTCTGAACTCTGGAGTCAGTGGTTCCCCCATGAATACGATTCTGCAACAACACTCTAGGACTGTTCTGCTTAACCTATAAGCCTTTGCTACCCTTCTTCATGGGTCACCAGCTGTTGATCCATATAGATATAATTTCAGTGATGTACTGCAATAACATCCAAGATGGGGTTGGTATCCTCTCTGCGGAGAGGTGATGAGCCTGGCACTGGGCTGTAGAACACATGTTCCCATCAGTCTTCTTTCTGCCCAGTACCCTCAGTGCCTTAGCTGATCATCTTAGCCGGTCCCAGGTTCTTTGGCAGGAATGGGAGTTGTTGGACTCCATCATGGGTGACCTCTTTGTAAAGTGATTACCCAGAAATAGATTTCTTTGCTTAGCCATACAATGCAAAACTGCCATTTTTCTACTCGCTCGCTCCAGTGCCTGGAGTTTATGGTGAGATATGTTGTCCCTGTCTTGAAAAGAGAGGTTTATGTATACATTTTCTTCAGTTCCTCTAATGTAGTGAATTCTGGTCCAGTTGTGGCTGAGTCAGCCTTCCTGATTCTGGTGGCTCCTTCCTGGCCCAGACAAATCTGGTTCCCTCTGCTTCAGCAATTGGCAGTGGAGCCCCTGTCTTGCTCCCTCTATGAGCAGGACTTCTGTCACAGGAGCAGGGCTCACTGATGGATCAGGATCTTTGATCCCTGCACCTCCATGCCTGGCTTCTGATGATGTAGAGCTCTTCTGCTTTGGGGTTTCCCCAGTGGTTGAAGCTATTCTGCTAATGGCTCGGAAACCATCTTCTAGATGCACCTACTTGCAAAAATGGAAGCGTTCATGTCCAGTCAGTCAAGTTATGGACTACATCCTATTCATTACAGACACGGGCCTTGGTATTTCTCGCTAAATGTTCAGTTGAATGTGGTCTCAACTTTTCATGCCCTCACCAACAGCAAGATGATGGCCCAGCTTGAGGTTTCCTCATGGGTATTCTACTTCTGCAACCCCGCCCATGATCTGGTTCTGGTGTGGGACTTTAATCTTGTTCTGGAAACCCTTACTGCACCTCCTTTCAAGCCTGCTGCTAGTTCTGAGCCTAGTTTCTCTCTTGGAAGACATTATTCTTTGTGGCTTTGATGACTACTAGACTTATTTCTGAATTACAAGCTCTGGTTATGGAGTCTCCGTATCTTATTGTGTACCAGTTCACATTTTCTGCCAAGGGTAATTTCTGAGTGAACAGTAAGTCAGATTGTTGACCTTCCAGCTTACTTTTTGACTCCCATGGATACTGGGAATGTCGTCTGCACATGCTTGACATTTGTCAGAATTGCATTGTTACCTTGATCATACTAAGGACTGTAGGAAATCCTCTTAGCTTATTATGGCTTTTGCCCCAACATGGTTGACTTCCCTGTTACTAAGCAGCTTCTTTCCAAATGGTTGGCCTTTTGCACTACATTCTGTTACCAGAAGCATGGTAAGCAGCTTCCTGGTCCTGTCCTGCTCACTCCACCTGTGAAGTGGCTACTTCCATGGCTTGTTTTCACAGTGTGTCTGCTGCTAACATCTGTGCTGCTGCTGTGTGGAAAACTGTTCATACATTCAGCTAAATATTGCAATCTGGACATCATCTCTTGTAGATGTGTCCGATTTATATACTGTCCTGTAAGGCCTCGTTATTCAGGGTATTGAGATCCTGCCTTCCTTGATGCTTTGGTACTGCTTAGGAATTGTTCCATGATGTCACTCAGTGGGCGGAGATGGCCTCAAAGAAGATAGAACAGTTATTTTCCAAAGCGTTAGATCTTGAGAGAATCTTCTCCTTTGAGCCACAGCTTTTCTTCCTTCCTCCTTTTTCTGGTAGAAGGTGGTTATCCTGCCTGTTCTCACAAGCTGATTCTCCTCTTATGCTTGATTTCTGCATTATATTACTTGGGTTTCCATATTCTTTCCTGTGTGCCTGGTTTGGTCCAGGATGCATTGGTCTGTGATGGTTCAAAGATTCTCCAAGCTTTTCTGGCAGGGAACTGTGGCATAACAGGGCCACCGACTTATATAGCTAGCAATGATGTACCTTGGCGTGGGCAGCCTCAGCTAGCAAATGTTTCCAGGTTGTCCTGGTGCTGACTGCTTGAGTTCCATGATGTGGCTCAATGAAGGAGATTCTCTTGAAGATCTACGTTACAGTAAGTAACTATTCTTTTTGGGAGGGGTTATGTCAGCAAGGAGGATCAGTGGTCTGTAAGCACCTTGCATTGATCCCTTATTCTTGATTTCCCCAGGCAGAAAATGGTGTTAAGGACAAAAGTACAAAACCGGCTTGTGTAGCACGTGGTAGTGCTACCAGTACCACCACACCGTGCGGCAACCCTGGATTGGGAGCGGTTTCGGGTTGCTGGGGGCTGGTCATGGGGAGAGGGTTGAGCGTCTGCTGGACTGCTCTCCTCCCACTGAGGAGTGAGGTTATTAGCTCTGCTGCCGACTGCCACCAGGTGGTAGGATGGGAAAAGAGCTGCGGGACTTCTGTGGTGTGTGCCTGCCTCCACATGCATGCGCCAGTGCGTGCTCCAGCTACAGGGTGGGACCAGAAAAGACACTGGGGTGGACTTCATGAAGCTGTGCCCACCTCCTCTGACCCGCACCACCACCCAAATGTTGGAATCTGCATATGACTGTGCTGGGGGATAGGCCTCTCCCTCCTGGCCTTGCCATGGGGACTTACTAGTGGTTGGGGAGGTGAGTGATGGCGGGGTGGAGCGGAGACATGGCTGATAGCTGTTACCTTGCAGTATATTTCCCAAGGCCACACAATAGAGAGAGGAAAAGCTCCATATGTTAAATGTCAGAAAGGCCCTCAGTTTCTACAGGTTTAGAATAGAGGACAACAGGAATAATAAACAGTTGCTTGTCACACATAGTGAGTTGTCAAAGGAAGAGCTAGGTGAGTAGTGGCCACAATAAATTTCCGCTGTAACGAGGCAAGGGAAGTATCCCCACATGGCATTAAAGCAGGTGCTAGTGGTGAATATTTGTAAAGCGACGTCATGGTCCAAAGTTCACCATTCACATTATTTCTTGGACACGCAGACAAGAGAGAATACTAGGTTTGTTATTTCTGTACTTCAGAACCTATTTTCAAAGCAATCCTAAAATGCTGTTACCAGGGTACTGCTTGTAGTCTTCACAAGTCTGACTAAGTTGAGCTAATTAGTAACATCTTTCCTTCTAATGGATTAAAACAACCAAACTAACCCTCCCTAGCCTTCCCTTTTAAGATACGGAAATTAGGCTATTCAGAATCATTTATTGCTTTTTAAATCTTGCTTGCTTTTGCTTGTTCTTAGTCATTAAAATCTTTTATTTGACATATTACTATAATTGGAATATTTGTTCAAATATATCTCTAGTGTCCTGGCCTCTTCAGCTCATGGATCTCACATTAGAATGCTGGGTGGCTGGAATGCTGGGGCGTACCTAAACCAAACAATAGAAGCACTCTGGATAGGGGGCGATACCAGTCCATTCACTGAAGAAAAGTCGTGAAAGAACTCCAAAACTCAAGGTGGACAAGGCAGTGGGATCTGACTAGATTCACCCCAGAATTCTAAAAGAACTAAGGGAGAACTAGTGACACCACTGATTCTTTTTTAACAAATCATGGGAGGATGGTGTGATACCTGAGGAATGGAGGAAGCGGATGTGATTCCCCTTCACAAAAGTGGGAGCAAGGCAGATGAAGGAAACTATGGACCTGTTAGTTTGGCCTCAGTGGTAGGAAAATGATGGAATCACTTCTGAAAGAAAGAATTGAGTACCTAGAGGCCAGCGGGACACAGGACCCAAGGCAGCATGTATTCACAGCAGGAAGGTCATGTCAGATAAATCTAATAGATTTCTTTGACTGGGTGATCAAAGTAGTAGACCATGGAGGGGCTGTGGACATGACCCACCTAGACTTTAGCAAGGCATTTGGCACAGCCCACACAAGAGATTAATAAACAAGTTAGCAAGCCTGGGAGTGGGTCCCAGAGTGGTAGCCTGGGTAAAAATTGTCTGGACAACAGGACACAAAGGGTAACAGTAAATGGAATCCATCCTAAAGAAGGGGGTTACTGAGCGGGTACCGCAGAGAGTTCAATACTGTGGCGGTCCTCTTTAGTGTCTTATAAGTGACATTGCAGAGGGACTGGAAGGAACAGTATGCCTCTTGGCAGATGACACAAAAATCTGCAACAGGGTTGATATACAAGGTGGGGGGTGGAAAGGATGAGAAGGGACTTGGCAAGGTTGGAGGAATGGTCAAAGTATGGCAGCTTAGATTCAGTGTGAAGAAGTGAAAAGTAATACACCTGGGAAACAAAAGCGCGGGGAAGAGTACGCAGTGGGAGGGGTTATGAGCAACAACAAAAATGGAAAGGGACCTGGGGTAGTCATATCAGATGACCTAAAGGTGGGCAGGCAGTGTGAGAAGGCAATAAGGAAGGCTGGGGATACTGGGATGCATAGGGAGGCATCACCAGTAGAAAACAGGAAGTTGTTATCCCTTTGTACAAACAGTTGGTGAGACCCCATCTGGAGTACTGCGTGCAGTTCTGGAGACCCCATCTCCTCAAGGACATAGACAGAGTGGAGGCACTCCAGAGGAGGGCAACTAAAATGTTGCAGGGTCTGCACCAGAAGCCCCTCTGAAGAGAGACTATTTTTCCAATTCTTTTTCTTCTTCTGTCTTGGGGAACTCTCTCCAGCTTCCTGTCTCGCCTGTGACACTCTTCCTCAAGCCCCCACCAGGGCAACTCCAGCCATGATCCCCGGCTCTGAACCCCCTGAGGTGGGGCCACTGTCACCCTGGCTGTCTATCTACAATCTAACTTGCAGGCCAGAGTCTGAGGGAGCCCCTGGTGGGAAGGCCCGATTGTAGGAGTGTGGTTCTGGCACTTGAGCCTTTGCCTATCCCGAGATGGGATTTTTCATCTTGTTGTTGCCCCGAGCTTGGGCGTGCAGTGACATCCCTAGGCACTGCGTGCCTGATGTCTACCGCAGCTCTGTAACCCCTGCTTTGCTGCTGCAAGTTCCAGTGCACTACCCTGACTGCCGTTGGGCCACCCAGAAGCGGCACATATCCTGGAGCCCTCTCCGGAAGAGAGCAGTCTTCCAGGCGCTCAATCCCTTCCTGCCCTGCCGACCTCCGGCAGCCCAAGTCCGTTCCTGAACCTGGGTGGCGGTGTGGCATCCAGTGCCTCAACCCTCCACACCACTGGGTCTGCTGCGAAGAGAGACTAAAGGAACTTAATATGTATACCCTCAAGGAAAGGGGAGGGGACATGATAGAAATTTTCATGTACTTCAAGGAAATCAAAGTCCAAGAGGTAGCATCTTTCAGAAAAGAGATGTGCAAGAACAAGGGGCACAATTTGAAGATAGAGGGGATGGCTCAGAGGCAACGTGAGGAAATAGTTTTTCATGGAAGGGTGATGGACACATGGAACAGCCTTCCTGAGGAGGTTGTGGGGTCAAAAACAGTGGGAATTCAAGAATGCATGGGACATACATAAGGCAGTTCTGTTTGGGGGTAGCAGGATGTAGGCTGCTGGTTAACTAGGATCTGCAGCTTATCCAGTAGGTATGGAAATGGGCAGACTAGGTGGGCCAAGTGGTCCTTATCTTCCACCAAAGTTGTCGTTTCTATGTCTCAACACCAGTGCAGTAAAAGAGCGTTGTTTAAAAAACATTCTGTTTTCCTTGGCACATATTCTTCATGGAGATGATGCACAAGATTGACTGGCTGTTCTAATCCATTAGAAAAAACTGGTACTATGCTGAGTAATGTTTCCTTTGCAGCCATGCAGATCTACTTTGTTATCCTCCATGCCTTGTGCCTTTGTATTTTCATGATTTGGTTAATTGATGTTATATAGTTTTATTTGCATGTCTGTATTTGCCAGATAGCATCTGTAAATGAGATATTTATTTATTTATTTTAGTTTTTGTTGACTGGGTAAGTGCACTAGGCAATTTCTTGTCTATTTTTCAGGCACGACCGGAGGGAGGGGAATACAGATGAATGCCAACTGACCTTGAACTAGATTAAGCTGCTGTTGGTATTTTTAGTGAACAGGGAAATTTGTCCAGGGCACTGGGGAAATTCTCCTAATCACCTGTAGGGGAACCTCTGGCTGACAAGATGGCAGTCCTGGTGGAAGGTTTGAAGCTGTGGAGATGGGAGAACAGGCCCCTCTCCTGTCTCTTCTAAATCTGGGGCACAAAATTCGGATGACACTACTACTGGAAAGGGAATGTTGGATATGATGGAACAAACATCTGAGATTGGTCCTTTAAACAACCAAGAAAGCTCAGTACAAATGCAAGACGAACTAATGGAAAGTGCAAATGATTCTGAAAACTCTGAAGGTAATGAGTCTGTGCACACGGACCTTGATATGGACACAGCAGAAACACTGAAATTGAGCAGTTACTAGAATCTGAGGCAGGAAATTCCTATTTACAAAATCTACGTTGCAGCAGAAAATTTGCTGGCTACAAGCTGACAGCGAGGCTGACGCTGTCTCCAAAACTCAGCTGAGAATGAGAAATGACTCATCACAGAAACCGTCATCTGCCAGTGAAAATCATAACACTGGAGCCGCTGATACCTCGGGAACACTACAGAATCTACAGTGAGTATTACAACTACTACTTCTTCTGGGACAAAGAAACAGTCTAGTGGGTTACTGCAATCTAAAGGGAAAGAAACTATGTACTTAAAACAAACTTGGTCTGTTGAAACCGCATTAACGGTGCAGGTTGGGAAAAGCATCCGGGAACAGATAGCTGGGTCTCTGGAGCTCTCCGATCCGAATGCCCGACTCTGCAGACTTCCTGAACTAAATACTCCTTCAATCTCTGCCTCCCATCCACGGCATGTGGCAAGCGACACCGATCCATTCTCCTTCCTACAGAGCTTCATCTGACGCAGTACCCTGTTCTGAACTTACAGCTTGTTACAGTAAATCAGGCGGCATCTACCACGCCATCTCCTGAAGTACCTGTACAAGTAGCAGCCCACTAAACAAAAAACGGATGGACAGAAAAAACCTTTTGTTCCCTATTTACTTCCCTGTCCTTCCAGCTAAGTGTCATAACGCTGTTCGACTAACCTATATGGGAGGCATGCCTGACCCTCCAGATTGTATTTTTGTTGCCAGAAGCCTGCTAAAAGACTCTTATGAAATTTTTTTTCACACGAAATCTACGCTCATATTCATATCTCTGGAGAAGTGTCCTTTGACATTAGCTTTAAAACAACAAAAGGACTAGAAAGATGTTGGTCTAAATACCATTCCCTGAAAAAATTGCTTTATGGGCCCTTTTGTGGCTACTCCCTAACAAAACCAGCATACAAGACCTTCACAATTTTGTTTAGAAATGAAGGTATGGACCTAGCAGATGTTCTTTATTGGTTAAAGTTATGATGCACTGTACTTGGGAACCTGAAGCAATTCTAGATACAGAAAACATGGACTGGGGGATGGAAAGTAAGGTGCTATTGAAATCTGCAGACTCTGGGTTGACCCACCTACCTAACTCCTTTTTCCTTGGGAGGGACAGGGAGTGTTGTTCTACCCAGGCCAACCAAAGGCCTATTATAGGTGTGGGGACCATAACCATTTAAGCAGTGCCTGTGACACTGTAATGTGTAATCTTTGGGAGAATTAGGGCATGTAAATTCTGATTGCTTGAATGAATGTAAATGCAACCTTTGATGAGGTAGGGCATACATTTCAAAAATTGTACCTGGGCGGCTCACAATCAGGACCACCATGATGAGGAGCAGACACGCACCTTTAATTTCTCAAGCTCAGAAAGCCAAGCTGAGGAATAGACCAACTTTAGTACCAACAGCAGGGTAACCCTTCGGTGGCTCAAGTAACTTCTCCTGTAGAGACCTCTCTCTCCCCCACCGCTGACCCCATTCCAGAGGCCTCCACCCAACCCATTGCTTCTACCTCCTTGGACATGGGGTGATGACCCTCTAAACCTAGAAATGCCCCCCATGAGGAACCCTTTCAGATGAGCAGCAGGTGTTCTTCCAGGTTTAAGTTGAAAGTCCCCCAAGAAGACAATTAGAACATCCCTATTACACTGTCTAACCCATATGAAATACTTCATGAAACTTCTGCAGATTCAGGGAAGGAGTCTGACTCTTCCTGTATCTCTTCTTCCCACCCAGAAGGAACAGTGGATATGGAGGTCCACACAAAGGAGAGGATCACAGAAAAGGAAAGCTAGTTCCAAAATGAAAGGAACATCTGGTGGCAGCAAAATAACTAAGGTGAATTTCTAAATGTCTCACTCTCCTACCACCCTATTAACATAATGTGTGAAACTATAAACCGTCACACCATGAATGTGAATAGTATTAAGTGTCCAGGAAGCGACTGGCAGTATTTTCCTTTCTAACCTTCTTACACCTAGAGTTTTTTCATGCAAGATACCAGGTTTCACATCCTATGAAATAAAACAGGCCCAAAGAGACTGGTTGCTTGGGCATTCCTTCTGGTCCATAGGGCAGGAACCTTGTTCTGGTGTTGGTATACCAGTTTGCATGCCTAATTTTAAGGTATTAAAATTATATGACCTCATCCCTGGTAGGGCCTAATACTTAGCGTACTTATTCAACAAAAATCGTACTGTTTAATAAACCTTTATGCCCTGCAAACTAAAACTGCCTGAAATAGATCTCCTCTCGAGTATTCAACCATATCTACATACCTCAAAAGTATAATATTTTCTGGCGATTTAACTCGGCCTCAGTCTTAAAGATAAAAGTGCCGAACCAAAACACAAAAACTATTTGGTGACACACAGGCATTAAAGAAACTGCTGCAATCAGCCAGGCTCAAATATTCCTATTTAGAAACTATAAAACAACACACTCCCACCTTCCAGAAAGGTATCCTAACTTCTAGGATAGATTATATATATTTATGTCTCAGTTTATAACAGTCTCTTCTGCTAAAGTTACTCCTCTGGAATTCTCTGACCACAAAATGGTATCTATAGCTTTCAGTAAAACTTCAGTAGGTGTACATGGTCCAGGCATCTGGAAATTTAATACTACCCTATTACAAGATCCTGATCTGCTAGATTCCTTGGCCCATATTTTGGCAGCTTGGAAATCAGTTTTGATCTGTTATAACAGTCCCATTGATTGGTGGAAGACACAAAATCCGATCTTATTAATCTCTTAAAACAATGTAGTAAACAAAGTAACAAAGAATATTTATCATACCTACACAAAGACAAGCTCTACAAACTTTATTTACCTTAACCAGTACAACTGGACAAGATTTGAACGATCAGATCGTTTAATACAAGCTGATATGTTACAGTTTCACTAACAAACAGCTACACAACTTACAACCAGCATAAATTTGGAACACAGGGCACATTTCAAACAGTATGCACCTTTGACCACAATTTTCGAGTGTAGGACATAAATCAATGCCAGGTCTCATTGACCAGGCAGGGGTGAAGTATTCCACACCGCAGGACATCATGAAACTGGTTACTGACTTTTCTGTACAATTATTTTCATCCATTACTACTGACATACAGGAGTCTATAGAATTTCTTTCTGATATCCAAATACCACCAGTCCCAGTATCAATTAATTCTGAAATAAACAAACCAATATCTACAGTAGAGGTATTAAACACAATTCAGCATCTAAGAACTGGTATCACCCTGGGACCAGATGGTCTCACTAGCGAATTATATACAATTTTGGGTGAACATCTAAGTACAGAATTGGCAAGTGTGTTTAATACCATATATTGTACCCTTCTATGTGATGTGGAACCTTTTAAATGAGTCCCTGACTCAAAGGTATTTTCAAATTTTTCTGAATAAATAAAAATAAACAGGGACTGTACCGCTAAACCTTAACAAAGGTGCTTTATTTTATTTACACAAAAAACAAGAGAAAACTAATCTAAATAACTGGAGACCATTATGCATGCTGAATACAGACTTTAAAATCCTAGCCAAAATATTGACAGCTCGTTTAATGTTAATGGCAGAAATAGTTATTTCACCAGAACAAGCTTGCTTGGTCCCACATAGGAAGATTCAAGACCATCTCATTCTCTTAAGAAAGATGATATCTATAGGACATGCAGATACTCTTTCAGGATACATTATCTCATTAGACCAACAAAAGCCTTTGATTCCATAAGTCACGATTTTCTCTGGACCACCCTACACCATTACAAAGTACTGCAAGTTATAATCCACTGGTTGCAATCTCTATATAGCACAGCCACAGTAGTGCCTATAGTAAATGGCTGGGTAGGTCCAGTGATACCCATAAGCGAGGTGTGAGGCAAGGGTGTCCCCGAGTCCTCTTTTGTATGTGTGTGGGTTTTTTTGTTCTAGATCCCTTACTACAGAAATTAAACAGCTATACAAACATCAGGAGCATTTCTAAGCGAGGAACAGCAACCATTCCCAAAGCATTAGCTTCTGCGACGACCTCTGTCTATTAGTGGCAGATAGTCTCGGTTAGCCATTCTTTAACACAGTGTACAACCTTTGGTAGTCTATTTGGGGCTCCTTTAAACCTGAATAAATGTAGAGGCTTCTCTGGGATCCCTTCCTGTTATAGACACTATGCTGGGCCCAATTTGTCTCACGGAAGGATCCAGTTCCTATTTTAGGGTCAGATTCAGCCCTCCTGGCATGGAGACAGTGAATTGGGCAGAAAAACTGAGTATCGGTAAATAAAAGGCAAGAAAAAGAGTGTTCTTAGTCAAAACATTTTTGGTTCCTATTTTTCTGTAAGTTATGTATTACCAGTCCCCAAACAGCTGGAGACTTCCATCCTGAACCTGTTTTTTCAAGCTGTTTGGGGAAACCGCCTTAACAATTAAGCAGAAACATTCTTTACTTGCCCGTAAGGGCGGGAGCTTTCGATGATCAACCCATATTATTTTTTAACAGTATTTTTTCTTTCTAATTTGAAAACACTTTTGGTTAATGCAGGAGAGGGTGGGAACCATGGTTTCTTAGTAACTGTGGGCCTTGGTTCCAAAAATGGGAAACAAATGCACTTAGAACATTAAGAACCTCTACATTTACCCCACTTTACCTGAAATAAATTTTCCTAAGATTAAAACAATGGAAATTAAGCTCTCAGCAAATAATCATAGCTCCCTCCCATAAAGTCCTCTATAAGAAGCTTCTGATGACTCTGTGTAAGGTCCTTGTTCCCTTCCTAAGGCCCACAGAGATATTTACAACGCTACAAACTTTCTTACGCTCATCAAGGATTCCAATCCATGCTGGGATTTCCACTGGCTCTTGCCACGGAAAAATTCACATTAAAGGTAATCAGAAACACAAGCAGCTCTGAGAGGAAATGTAGTCGCCCCAGTGTATTAATACCTCTGAATCTACAGAACATTTATTTTTGAGTGTACCTTTATTTTTGATTTTTTGGACATTTTGGCCCAACAATGGCAGGAACCTTTATTTGCAAAGTTGCCTATGTTAACCTCATGTATGGGTATTTTTCTCAACCATGGCAAAATGGTATTTTAGTACATTATGTTTACTTTTTACAGTTATAAAATGGAATATTTGGATGGCCAGGTGTTTATTCTCTTTACAACAAAAGAATGTACACATACTGAGTTGTCAAAGAAGATTGTTAAAGATTTACAGAATGTTTATAATTTAGAATCGCTCAACTGTCAAATCAAGATTTACTAATTATGGAATGGGCTTTCTTGGATAACAGATACAGATGCTGCCATTGCATAATTATGATATTACTTTTTCTTTGTTCTGTTATCCCCTTTAGTTTTATGTATTTTTTTGAATTGACTGTGAGATGTATGAGATACAACTCTTTTGGATGTTTTCTAATTTTTGTTCAATAAACTTTCCCTACTCTTTTTGAGAAGTGCCATGGGATTTTAACATCCACGTGAACTGGCAGATGGGACCTCGGTTTAACGTCTCATCTGAAATCGGCACCTCAGGGTGCAGCACCCCCTCATGCTGCACTGCAGTGTCAGTATTGGGATATTAACAAAGTGCCTGGTGTGGGATCGAACCCACAGCATTCTGATCCCCAGCCTCAGAGACAGTGTTCTACCTGCTGAGCCACTGACACTTATCTCCTGTGTTTTCCTAGTCGGACTATTTTTAATTAGATTGAGGACCTCTAGGATGTGGGTTACAATTGCTGTTTGTCCTGTTTTATTAAATGCGTTTTATTTTTATTTTTTTTTGGGGGGCAGGGATACTGGTAAAGCAGAAAATAACATTTCATGCAACAACAAGAGACGTCTGTGATTATGCAACATAACTCAAAGCTAATTTCAAAATGTTCTCTTCTAATATTCCCCAATTGCAGGGATTATAGATTTAACAGTGTGACTTACCAAACTGCAGATTCCTTAACATGGTTGATATACAGGCCATGGAAAAATTGCACTGTCATGCATTATGTGTCAACAGAAGAACACCAGTAAGAATACTGGTCAAATACAGTTGTCTTTTGACTTGTTTTCCCATGATTATGGGTTTTGCCCTGTTGTCACATGAAAAGAAGTTTGTAGTGGCTCATGTTTCAGCCACGTTTAAAGCTAGGGCCTTTAGGAGGCAGTATAGCGCAGTGGGTTAAAGCTCTGAGCTGCAGATCTGGAGACCTGGGTTTGAATCCCACAGCCACCTAGGTGCGTACTATGTGATTCTGAGCATGTCCTTAACTTCTTTGTGCTCCCAGGTTGCATCTGGAAACAAGCTTGGCTTGGTGTGCTACTCCTGGTTAAACAATGTTCCCTTTCCTTGCAATTTGTTAGTCTCCCTGTTTTTTTTTTTCTTTTATCTTGTTAACCCTTCCTCTCAACTCCACAGCGAATCCCACTGTGCCATCCCTACTTCATAGTTGTACTGTCCCAGGCACTCCGGGGATATAACTCACCCTGACGACACCACATGCTTGGCATGGGTGGGACACTACATGGAGACGAGTCGGCTGGGGTAGAGAGTCGGGTGAGGTGACAGTGGAGCTGTCATGTATGAGGAGTCATGTTCCAGTTTTCTTTCTTTTAGAGCCTGTGTTTCTCATAGTGCCAGTGCACCAGATGAGACAGTGGCCTGTTTTACTCCCTCTATTTTAAGAAATACTCTTTAAGAAAATATTTTTAATGATTACCGAACTCACCCCAGCACTTGGAATATTCTCCACACACCATGGAATAATGCATCAAAACACTGTTGGTGATTCAAGCAGACAGTGTTGTTCCAGATTTGTTTTCCCATAAAAGTTTTTTGTTACCCTCTGTCTCTCGGCTGTCCATTCTAATCAACCTCCAGCTCAGTCACACTGCTCCTCCGGGGCTTACCTTACACCAGCGTCCTCTCCCACAGGACTGATGCATTTGCCTGGCCACTGGTGCAGGACCATCGGGAGGTCAGTCATCCTGTCACCAGGTTTTTTTCCTCCAGTTTTCTCACCATTACTCCTTGAGGCCTCGGCAATGCATGATCGCGCATGCATGTGGAGGTGCACTTGCATGCCAGAGACATCGGGTTTACTCCACCTACCTGGCCTAGCGCCAGCCCCCTCCATTTGCCCGATGCTACATAGAGCCTCCACTTGGTGGCAGCCAAGAGCCAGGAAAGTCTACCTCCTCAATCTGGGAGAGAGGAGCTGCCTGAAAGCCTTTATCCACTCCCAGCCTGTTGTTCCCCTCAGCCGACCCCGCAACCCTCGCTGCTCCTGAACATGAGTCACTGGTGGTGAGGAGGTAAGGCATCCAGTACCATAGCCCTCTACACCACTGGGCCAGATTTTGCTCCAGATTTAAAGCACTTGTTCACATCCAAATTTTGTTTTACTTACGATAGTTCAAAACTGGTGAGTAAATTACTCTAACTACCACATTATCTGAAGCTGTACATGGCACTGATGCACACATCTTACCCCCACCCCAAATCATCTCTGGTTGTGTGTAATCAGCATGTTAATGACCTTATGGCAAGAGCAGTGATGTGTGATATGTTGCTTACCTTCTGGCTGCTGCTGCAGTGGTAATCAGAGCAGCAGGAAAACTGTTCTAACTCCAGGAACCGCATATACTGCCTCAGGGAGCACTGTGGCCTCAGCCACGGAGTGCAGGTAGCAGGAACCACAGTCTGGGATGTGAACCTGTGTCCAGACAAGGTGAAGCTGCACTCCAATTAGAGACCGCGAGACTTATGCTGTACAAACAAAAATACATTTATTCCAAGTAGGTAAAGTTCGGTCAGGTAAACACACCACAACCAGATGCCCCTCAGCTGACCGTTGGGCCTTCCTCAGGGGCAGGCTCTGAAGACAAAAAGCACTGCATTTAAACTGAAACCAAACTGACATCATTGATCACATGCTGAAATGGGTTGCTTTAATTGCAGGTAAATACATACATGCCAGATTGGCACATTCTAATTAATTCTGTGACCTGAGCAGTTAAAATGCAAATTAGAAGTATAGCAGCGCAGAACAATGAGAAATTAAATATGGACAGTAAACAAAGATGATGCAATCAACTTATGGTGATTCAAAAACATTTTAACTCCTTGAAATTTCCATTTTATTCTCACATTTGATAGTTCATTTTATATCTATACATAGAGCTAGGATTAACATGAGGTACCACACAGCATACACTGAAGTGGGTTATACATGAAACAGGGGTTATACACTATAAATGTTAGCACCTCATCTGAGGGAAGGTCAGATATTGGGGTGGGGTGGAGAGAAGTGGAGAAAAGCGACAGATGATAAAAAAGTTCAGATAGCTAGAAGTAGATAAATCGTTCAGAAGGACCAAGGAGCTACTCTCTGAGTCAGAACTTTCATTCTCACATGGATACAGGAGATAAGCCTGTGCTCACCAAGTCCAAAGTCTTAAAATCTAAGAGAGCAAATAAAGTCAAATGAAATATTGAAATCCTATGAACACGTTTAGAATAAAGTGTCTCACTTGAATCCGATCAACTAAACTGTTATTGTGAATAGGGATGCCACAGTATACTGGTATGATGGTATTTTGTGGTTTGAAATCGCACGGTGTTGATACGTGCATGTGTGTTTTTTTTTTCCAAATTGCAGTAACTGTCCTCCACTGTGTACAACAGTATACTACAGTATCAGTGCTGCGAGTTTTCACAGCTGTCTGCCATGAGCATGTTTTTTAAGTTGTTTTCTCAATATTCCCTCAGGTACTGCTTTAGTTTGTTAAAGAATATTAAGCAGATGTGTCTATTTTTTTAATCTTACACAGTTTTTGTTTATTTAAAAGATTGTGTAAAAGGATATTAATTGATGCATTACCGCCCACAGTGTTCCAGCCCCTAGCCCCAGCCCAGCAGTTTGCAGTGCATCAGCGCCACCCATTGTGTCTTTATCCTCCCTGTTACACAACTTTATTTGCCTCTCTGTCTGTTAAACTAAGATCAGAATACATCTTGTTAACCACCACTGAGGTGCTGTATAGCACCTCCATTTTGCTGTGCTATTTTTACGCGGGACTCGGCTTAGGAAATATTCTGACAGAGGTGTTCAGTTGCACAGACTAAACTGAAGTCTAAAGGATGGGGTTTAGATTTTGATATTGACTATTGTGGTGGAAAATAAGCGTTTTCATATTGTGGAAGTAGAGACTGGGACTCTGGAGTCTCTGCACTGATCTGAGCTTTGTCTGTTTTGAGGCGTGGCAGTGACTGCAAGGTGTGTGTCATGGACAGGATTTGGTAAAAAAAAAAAAAAAGTTACAACCTGAGCCACAATGCACTTTTTTATTTTTTATTTTAATGCTCCTGTTCCTCACCCTCTTAATCGGGGAGCCCCAGCCCCATCACTCTGGCATCCACCAGCCTGTGCAGTACCCCAGGATTACCCCCGGCAGGGTCGGCAGAGGGCCCTTCCCCACTGAAACGGATCAGTTTGTGCCGTGGCTAGCCAGGTGTGGGGCCTCGAACTCCCCTCGTCATCCTCCGGGAGCCTTGTTTTTCTGTTTTCTCCCTCTTGCAGGAGGTGGCGTGCAAGACGCCAGCGACTGAGCCTCGCTATGCTCCCTTGCGTGAACCTGTCAAGTGTCTGCCGCCCCTGGCCCCTGTGATGCAGCTCCGTGCCGCCGAGCCCCAGCCTCCATGAGGAGTCAGGTGAGTACCGCCGCTGCTTCCCCTCCCGGAGATGGAGAGCAGTCCATGGGACGCTCAGTCCATCTCCCAGCCAAACCGTGCTCGTTCCCCAGAACACGGGTGCGGCGTGGGCGCATGGTGTGGCGTTCAACGCCTCAGCACCTCGGTGCTGCTGGGCGGCTCAAAATGCACTTTTAAAGTTTAACTTTACACACTGGCTGTTTTCTTTCCAGTACTTAGTGTAACTGGTAAATTCAAGCAGGAAGCTGTAGTTTCAAACATCAAACTGCATGTTTCTTTTTATTTTTAATTCAGTTTTTATTAGTTTTCAAAGAGAAAAACATACAGTGAGTATACATGTCCTTTTAACATTGAGACAACTGTAGCATACATATGTTTTGTGATTTACAAACATTAGCCATTTGTATAAGTAAGATTTTGATGTCTTATCCATTTAATTCTTTTTGGTCCTTTTCATATTTTGGTAGCTAGGTTAGGAAGTTGTACACAGAACCTCCATTTAGTAGTTGAGGGATCCTTTTTATATTAAGGTTGACTCCATGTATGGGAGTCAGTTAATGACCCAGTCTTACGCTGCTTAGATAAATATAACCTTCAGTGGATTGTCGGAATGTCAACTTTATACAGTTAAATATTGTACCTTTGTGAGACAATGCGTTGAGAGAGTTGAGAGGAGTGGGAGAGGGAAGGTAGGTAGAAAGAAAGAGGACAGGAAGAAAGTGAGAAAGAGATTTCAAGATTCATACAGCTCAGCCGGCCATGTGGCGATAGGGTTGAGGCATTGGAACGCCACACCTGCGCACCATGCGGCGACCGGGTTTGGGAGCGACCTTGGGCCGTCGGAAGGGGCAGGGAAGATGAGCGTCCGTGGGACTGCTCTCCTTTCCTGGGGAGATGAGGGTACAGTCTGCCGCTTCTGGAGCGACCTTTGTCAGAAGATGATGGCACGTTGTGGAGACTGAAACAAGGCGGTGCGGGAGCTTCGGACTTCCTGTGGGTGAGTGTGATAGTGCACCCATCACACGCTGGGCGTCATTGCCCGTCCGAGCTCCTGGGACCAGGAAAACATGAAAAGCCGTGCACCCCTGGTGGCGAATCTGCCTACCCAGCTCACCCCACTCACCGCTGGACTCTCCCATCCAGTCTCTGAGTCCTTCGCTCCCTCCAGCAGCAACTGGACCCTAGAGATAGGCGCCAGCAAGAGTCACAGTGGCGCTTACCTGGGAGGCTCAGAGCCGGGTAGTCTGTTGCCGTGGAGTAACCAGGATGATGTCGAGCTAAGGACTGGGAGGTCTCAGACCAAGCGGGAATGTGGGTTGGTCTTAGGCAGTGCTGGAGAGAGACCTAAGGGACCAGCGTTGGAAGGACTAAAAGAAATTACAAAATAAAATTCACACAGCTCGTGAGTATTCCTGTCATTTTCCCAGTTGTCTGTAAAAGCTAGAGGAGGTGGTGGGCAAACAAAGGGGGATGAAACTCATTCCTAGGGAACAGAATCTGTGTATTTTCCAATTGATATATCACCCTTTTTCTCTGTTTGATTCTAAAGATGGTAAGCCTTGCAGAGATGTTCTCATGTGTACATTTTGTGAGTGAGAGAGCTCTACTTTTCCTTAGTGGGGTTCTGTCCGTGTGCCAAAGTCTGTTATTGTTTTTTGGCCACTAAGATTAGCAGCTTCATTATTTTAAAGGTAGAAGCCCTGGACTTCAGACTCCGCTACTAGTATGGCCGGAGTATACAGCTCGGGTTTTTTCTCCTGGGCAATCATATTTCTTCTATTTCTTAAATAGTATCTTGCCAGAAGGCTTGTAGAGCAGGGCATGTAAGCATAACGTGGGTGTGGTCTGCCTGCTTTGATCCGCACCGGCGCCAGCAGTCTGCTGTCTGAGGGCCTAGAAATTTTGCTGTTATCGCAGGGGTTTGAAAAAAGCATGTTCTACACTTCCATTCAAATTCTTTCCAATAGGAAGCTGCCATTACTTGGTGTGCCAGTGGGGTGTGTTTGTGCCAACACCCCAGGCTATATGTAGTGCCTAGCTCCTCATTCCATCTGCTTAATATTGGGACTGTCGACATCTTAGTGGTGGATTGAAGGGCTTTATAGAGATAACTAGTCAAGTGCCTTCCGTATTGCCCTGAATGTACAATTTTAGGAGATGGACAGGGGGGTGGGGGGTTCTGATGACTGGGTTTGTAGGCAGCCTGAATGGACACAAAAGTGTCCCGTAGAGACCATTTGAAATACATAGGTGAGGCCATGTTTGCGCCATGTCCAACTTATTTGGGGTGGGGTGGGGGAGGAAAGTTGATCAGCGGGGATGAGGAACTGATTCCTAATATAGAGCTATTGCCAAAAGGTTTCCACTGTGAAGCGGTAGAATCTTCTAAGGGAGTACAAGCTGGAGGGCTCCCAAAATATATTTAGCTTGATCTTGGGTGTCATTTAGAGCATGTTCTAATGTCTTCCAATATGACTGGTATGCTGGATGTATACAGAGGCACACTATAAGTAGTGCCACCTACAAAGTGTACCAGGAGAGGTTTGGTAGATTAACCCTCCCTTATCACAGGGTAATTGTACAACCTTATAGCATACCCTTGGGGTATGTCTTGCCATATAAAACAAGATATGGCTTAGTCCCAAGCTTAAAATAGGATTTTCTGGCATGAGTGGAAGGGTTTGGAGGAAATATAAAACACATGGTAGTATATTTTGTCTAACGATATCTATGCGGTTGGCGCACCTAAGGTGAAAGGTGTCCATAGGGAGACGTCTGCTAGAATTTGCTGGGTCAAGGGTTCATAGTTAAATAATTCCAGGTGGTCTACATTTTGGTTAATTTGATGACCCGAATATTTTGAGGCTTGTTTGTGCTACTTGAATGGGAAGGCTTGTTTCAACCTTGATGAAGGGTATAATTGTAAAAGCAGAACTTCTGTTTTGAGCATGTTCAATTTGAAGCCTTAAGTCTAAAGAATCGGCACTGACAACGATCCAAGATCAAGACAAGATTTAGTCTTGTGACAAGTCCTTGTAAATGAAAGTTCAGCACACCATGCCTGTTACAGCACTGGTGAATCCCACCTACTAATTGTCCCGACGGTTTAAGCCCTTACGAGCTTCCTTAGGAGAGGCTGGTCCTACATGCAGTCCCTATTTTTATATATACATCATCAGGTAAATCCTATTGAAAAAATATTGCATGTGAACCCCAATTAAGAACTTGCTTGTGTGTAAATAAAAAAAAATATGTAGAATTTATAAATACAAATAATTTTATTTGTATTGTCTAGCATCACTGAATTTATGGATTGTAGGAAGCTCATAAAGGGTGAAACTGGTGAGGGCAATTAGTAGGTGGGATTCACAGCTGCTACAACAGGCATGGTGTGCTGAACTTGTATTTACAAGGTCTTGTTGGTGGGCATCTGTTGACAGGACGGGGATGTCCAGTGGTCCTCCTAGACTACAAAGAATTAAAGGAAGGATAATTATTAAAGTTAACACACAGACTGGGTTAGGAAGGGATCGGGTGATGTGTACCAAGCAGTGGTTTTGTTTAGGGAACTATAGGGTGACATGACACCCCATTGGTGAGGGGAATTGCTTCAATATACTTATCTGATCCGAGCTGCTGGAATGCATTGTGTAGGTACTAGGTAGTAGAAACGTTCTGACTTTGGGGGGTGAAGTGGGTTTCCTATTAAAAAAATAGCAGGAGGGCCAAAATGACATTTTACAGACAGTTTTAGCCCAAAAGCAATGCCACCTGGATGGAAATTGGGAGGTGGGGGCAGGCAGTGGGGCATATGCTCTGCCAGACTCTGTGTGCATGATATAGTGTTGACCTGGTGGATGACTTGCTCTGAGACTGAGAAGGAAGATTGCTTTTCGTTCTCTAAGCCTAGCCAACTCGCAACCCTTGGATCAGGGATGTGGGGGGTGGGGGTGGGGGATGGACAGGACTTCATCTTCCTGCCCAGTCAAGTCAGTGAATTGTTTACCTCCCAGAAATCATTGCCACTTCCATCGCTGAATGAGATGTGCCTTCAAATGCAGGGGACAGTTGGGAATGGCCTGGAACCTCAAACCTCACCTGCTCTCTCCCCAGCCCTATCACATTATTATATTTGAGTCGTTTATCTTTTTTTCTCTAATACATTCCTAATTTTTCATTTAGTAGTATTCACTGGTTTTCAGGTGATATTTACTTAAAATTGAATATTTTATGTTTTACATTAGAATGCATTATACTGCGACACTGACAGTAACTGTGGTGTCGCACACAAGTTATCATACCGTCAAAATGCCATACTGTGACACCCTGTGACCCACTTTTGTTGTGCATCGTGGTTTGCAGAAGTGGAACAGCAGCTGGGCTAGCATTATCAGTCCAAATAAGTGTATATCTGAGTGAAACTTAAAAAGGGTGAGTAAATAGGCTGCCCGATGCCTAGCAACAGGGCATTACTTGTGACCGTGCAGGTGACCGAGTTTGGGAGTGAGCTTGGGGCGTTGCGTTGGTGGTCAGCATGACCACAGCAGCTGCTACTAGCAGTGTTCTGTGGTCATGGAGGGTGGGGCTGAGCACCTGGTACTGTAGTGACCCTTGCGGTGGGCTAGGGGAGCTTGCTACCTCCACAGGATATCGCTGTGTGCATCCGAGGCGTGAAGGGGCTAAGCACACCAGGGAAAGGAGGGAGGTGTGGAGAAAACCAGGAGAAAGACCCATGTACCTCTATATGCTGACATCGGTTCCTGGACTCCCTGATTCTAGTGCCTGCCTGACACTGTATCTGAGCCCACATAGTGGACTGCCTCAGTGGGGAGGACGGTTCTCCTCTGGGTTCCTGCCAATGAAGGGGAGTTGTGGGAGATTCCAGGGATGGCACTGGGCCCAGTGAAGGATAAGGCGTCTAGGCCAGAAAGGGTACATCTCTGGGACACAATCGCCATATTTCACCAATTGTAGAGGCTCTTAGATTGAAGCTGCTTCTGAAATAAAGCCACACCTAATTTCTGTTGTCCTAATTGAAGCCGCCTTCATTTTGTAGTTGCAGCTACAATTCAGTAGTGTTGTCAAGGTCAGTGATGTGCTGTATATCTTGCCATTTTGGTATGTCAATAGTACTGGTAACCAAAAAGACACATTTTAACATTAGAGGTCTTTATTGAAACAGGGCCAGGAAATAAAATCACTCACTCCCAGCTGACAGCAGGAAATGGTATTCTACTTAAACAGTCAGCAAGTGATCAGGTGAGCACAGCTGATGCAGTTAACATTGGCAGACTCGCTCATCCAAACACCTCCTGATAGACGACACCCCGACTTTTAGCCGTGGCTGAAAACAAGTGAATGTAATAGAAGTTGCAGCTACAGTTCAGTAAAATACAGTATCGGTGAAAGATGGACATGGCTGGGGGGATAAACTGTGTGAAATTTATTGCCAAAAACTCTGTACTAAGCAGAGGTATGCCCTCCCTTTAGCGAACTTTTTACAGCGAACACGTTGTTGTTGACAACATTGATCATTCTCTGTAAACGTCTGTCCAGGACCGGCACTCTTTTCCCGGTCCTGCAGCCCTCCTCGAATCAGCTCTGACTTGGAGTTGATTATCCCTAAGTCTGGAGGGTGTGGGAGCGCCCCCTCCCGATAAACAGCAGCTGTTTCTCCGATGGTTTATGTCTGTCCCAAATTGCAGTCGACGCAGATCCAAGTCGCTGTGGAGACTAGTCAGGAGCGACTCAGTCGCTGCAATGTCGTGGAGCTCTGAGCAGAGTTAGAGTTGTTACACAGTGTCACAGTAGGGTAATGTGACACTAGGGTACAGATACTTCAGAACATTGGTGGCTGTGTGGTGGTGTATTTTGAGGACTTAAACCACTACATCAAGCAGCCAGTGTAACCCTAACTTTGGCAGAGTCTATCAAAGCATGGAAATGCCCTTTTCCGGAGAAGGAGAGTATCCACTGGGAGGTGCCGACCCTCTGATAAGCCTGGTCAGGTTCCTGAACTCAAGTCGCTGGTGTCTGAAGCAGCAGCAGTATCGCTGCATTGACCGGATAACCCTGCACCTGCTGCTTAAGTCTATGGCTTAAACCATGGGAACACCATATTAACCACCAAAGATGACAGAGTACTTTTACTATAATGTTGCATATTTCTGCTTTTTGATATTGTGATGTATTTATATAATGTAATATTGTGCAGTATCCCATACCCAAACTGATAACCCAGGAGTTCTGTTTTATGATGTGTTACTATTAAGGCCTCACAGTATGCCCCTGGTTAACCAGTGTTTGCAGTTGCTAAACCACTTTTAATGGCGAACCATGATGGATTTTTTTTTTTTTTTTTAAATTATACTTTTCCCCTACTGCCTGCGACTCCGACCCTTCCAAATGTCATCAGGGTCATCCTCCTACCACCTGCTCACCCGTACCTACCTCCCAGTCCCTCATGTAGCTTGACACCCCAGCGGGGACAAGGTGGGGTGAGAACTCCCGTGATCGATCATTTACGTCGGGCCTGAAGGTGGTGGTGAGCAGGGGCAAATGAGAGGCATGCCCGAAGCCCGTCATCCCGGAGCCAACAGGTGTTTTTTCCGCTTTCCTCGCACAGTGCAAACCCCTGATGAGGGCATGTTCACATCTTGGGTATACATACAGAATGTCCCTGGAGTAGGTTTGTTTAGGATTAGTATGTTTAACTGTTCTTGGATGTTGTTAGGTAGAGACATGATGATTTAAGTTCTTCAGTATATTGTGTGTAGGGTCTTCTTTTCTTCATGTTGCAGAGTTGCCATTTTTTTTCTCCGAGTTCTGCCTGATCTGTTTTTTTTTTACCTGTATCTCACTTCCTCCCTGCCTCTCCCACTAACTCTCTAGCTCAGTCCCACCCACTCCTCTGTGTATACTACCTCACACTCTGTTTATCTAGGCCTTTGATCTTTTGTTTCTCTTAATTTCTTGATTTCCTTACATCTTTTAGGCATCTCCTGTCTATTCTACCCTTAAAGCTAGTCTCTGATCCTATCTGCATGCTTTCGTCTTCCTTTAGCTCCCTTTCATCTCCTTCTGACCTGTTCCTACTTAGCCCTCCCCTTTTCTTCGCATGTTATTTTGCATCTTAGACTTTCATCTGTAGTCCCATTTATCACCTTCCTACTTCACTTCCTGATTTTTAAGTGCTCCACAGTGGATAGAAATACTACCTATGTTGCTCAGTTTGCTATTCACCTGAAGAAGGGACCCGTGTGGCCCAGCTTGTGTATAGTCCATCAATGTATGTACATAGTGTTGGGGCTGGGGCCTCATTACTTTTCTGCCTAATTGGCTTATTATCTAAGAACACAAATACTGCAGACAGAATTTTCTGTTGGCCTACACAATTTATGAACAGTGTACAAGTTAGAAGCATTAATCATATAAGACCTTGTAAAATTCATTTTACAGAAACTGGATGTTGTATTGCACAGCTAGACAAGTAAAGCTACTGGCACCACAAAATTTACGTAAGAATATGTATAGGGACCATACTCTATATGTTATATTATTATGGATGGGGTGATATTGAAATGAATCCAGGACCGAAAACTGAGAAGGTGACAAATTTAAAAATCATACACGATGATGCAAGAAGCCTGGCCCCAAAATGGATATGGTAGTGACACTGTTCAAAGAACAAAAACCAGATATAGCAGGTTTTCAGAAATCTGGCTTTCAGATAACATACGAAGAAGCCAACAGAAGAAGGTCATTTAGTCTATCAAGTCTGCTTGTATTGCAGGGTCCATAGCTTGAGCTAATGTCCCTGCCTTCCCTCCCACTCCTCCCATCCTCCCTCCCACTCCTCCCATTCTCCCTACCACTCCTCCCATTCTCCCTCCCCACCTCCCATCTTCCTCCCCACTCCTCCCATCCTCCCTCCCCATGACCCTTACCCTCCCCTATGCCTGTCGCAGCCTCAGTTAAAAGGGCTTACTGTCTTATACGAGATTACCTCTTCTGGCAGCGCATTCCAAGTGTCCACCACCCTCTCTGTGAAGAAGTGCTTCCTGATCTCCTCCTAAACCTCCCATCCTCCAGCTTAAGACTGTGCCCCCTCATGTTATGGTTGCCCTCAGCTAAAAAGACTCCTTATCAAGCTTATTTATCCCTTTCAAGTACTTGAAGGTCCCAGTCATGTCTCTTCCCCTCTCTCTCTCCTCTCTTCACAGGGAGTACATGTTCAGTGTCCTTAACCTCTCCTCATATGCCTTACTCTGCTGACTGGCTATCATCTTCTCCAGCAGGTTGTCATTTTTGAGGTGTGGGCACCATGCCTGAACTCCATACTCTAGGATGCGGCCTTACCAGTGACCTGTAGAAGGACAGTATAACCTCCTCTCTCCTACTACTGATCCCTAGATATGCATCCCAGCATCTTGTTTGCCTTTGCTGCTACTTTCTTGCACTGCATGGAGTGCTTCAGGTCACTAGTGATCATCACTCCTAGGTCCTTCTCCTCCTCTGATGCAGATATTTATTTATTTAGTTTTTGTTAACCAGGTTAGGTGCGCTAGCCAAAGTTGACTATTTTCAGGCACGACCTGGGAGAATACATACATAAAATGAGATGAGATTATACAATACATAGTATGTAGTACAGGTACATAGTATATAATACAGGTAGTTTAAAATACAGATCAAGTCAGACAGTACTCGAGATAACACATATAGATATGCAGGGATGACAAAAGTGACATTAGTACATGAAAATAACTGAAACTGGGCTAAGTAGCAGCTATAAAACATTTATAGCAAAGCCTGTTTAGAAGTGCAGCAGTGTCTTGGGCGAAATAGGGTGGTTAGCTGTGAGGCATTAAGTGGGATCAAAGCATGTGCAGAGGTCCTGGGATAGGTGGCGATATAGTTCTTTTTGAAGATTGGGTGGGAGTTAGCCTACCTCAGGGCAAGAGGGAGGGAGGGAGTTCAGGTGGCTGGGATGGTGCAGTGAAATGCTCCAGGGCTTTTGAAGTAAGACACCTGGGTATGGTGGTAGAAATTTGTTTGCGGCGTAGTCCATGGGCAGGTGTCTGTGGTACAAGTAGAGCTGCAAGGGAGGAGGGAATTTGTTACGGATTACAGAGTCTGTGAGGGTCCCTAGGAGTATAGTCGGTAGGCAGTTGGGGAGAGCCAGCCTAGGTGCTATACAGTGTTCAGTGGTGCTTGAGGCGATGGGAAGAGGGAGGCATACCGACATATGTTGTTATACGCGACATCCCATTTATGGAGACAGTCTTATGGGCATTAACAAAGTGGAGACACCATATGTCAGCTGGAAGTAGAATACCCTTGGCAATTGCCAATTTGGTGGATGGTGTTAGCAGATGACAAGTCTTATAGGTGATTCCAAGTTTGGCATTTGTTGCTTTACAGGTTGACTGGATGTGCAGGCTGAAATCAAGGGATTTATCAAGGAGGGCTTAGGTATTTGAAGGATGTGACACAGTCGATGAGAGAACCCCAGAATCATGGACTAGGAGGGTTCCCTGAGTTTGGGGCAGTGCCAAATAGAATGGCTTGGGTCTCTTTTTGTGTTGAGGATGAGCTTATTAGCATTTAGCCATGTTTGACATTTCTGAAATCTGAGGAGAGGTTTTGTTAATGATGTTAACTTTGTTAGCGCTGGAGTAGAGCGAGATCATCAGCATATAAGATAACTGAGCTGTAGAATATGGCGTAATCTATTGTTGATGTAAGCGAGAAAAGAAGGGGTCCCAGGATGGAGCCCTGGGGTACTCCGATGTCAGTGCTGGTCACATCCGAGAGAGCAGAGTTGAATTTAACAAGTTGTAATCTGTTTGATAGGTAGTTGTTAAACCAGTCAGCTACTGAGGATGAGAGTTAAGTCTATGCAGGGTTGAGAGAAGCAGCAGATGATCAACAAGATCGAAAGCCTTGGTAAGATCGATAAATACTGCTCCAGTGAGTAGGCCTTTGTCCATGTTGCAGAGTACATCGTGGAGAATTTGAGAAGAGCGGTTGAGGTACTGTGCCCTTTTCTGAAACCATGCTGAATGTCTGAGAGAAGGTTGTTCTTTGTGAGATAGTCAATGGTTTGGGTTGCAACAAGCTTCTCCAGTAGCTTGCTTAGCACAGAGAGGATGGCTATGGGCCTGTAGTTGTTGATATCCTTTGGGTCTCCTTTTTAAGGATAGGGCGTAACTCGGGCAATCTTCCAGAGATCTGGGACAATGCCAAGAGAGAGAGAGAGACAGAGTGAAAATCTTGGCCAGTGGCGAGGCAATCAATGGTGCCGCTTAGCTTCAGGAGTCGTGGCTCGAGTGAATCTGAGCGGGGCTAGTATTGTCGGATATGTTTTGCAATAGCCTTTGGATCTCAGATCTAGATATAGCTTTAAAGTGGAAAGGGGGTAGTAGTTAGTTGGCAGTGGTCAGCACCAGATGCAGATCTCTGGGGTGTGCATTAAGGCTGAGATGCTGTGGGAGGTGAAGCGAAGGACGCGGTGTACTGAGACAAGTCTGTGAATAATCTGTTAAAGGCATTCGCTATAGTGTTCGAGTTGTTGCAGTGTGCACCATTTAGGATCATATCCCTGGGATCGATGACTGGGTAGCCCCAAGAAAGGTATTGATGTGTGTCCAGAATTTTCTAGGGTCACCAGCAGAGTTTGTGAGCAGTTCCTTGCAGTATATGCTCTTTGCTGTTCTGATTTGTTTTTACAGGCGCTCTGAGAGGCCCTGTGGGTATTGTAATCCTCCGGTAGTGTGGACACTTTATACTTCTTCAGAGTTTGTCCCGTGTGTGCAGGTTAGCCAGCAGGTCCTTGTGTAGCCATCTTGTTTGTTTACCCTGACTCTTCTAGTGACCTTCGTGTATGTTTATCCTGAAGTGCTGTGAAATTATCAATGAAGAGATCAAGTGCTATTTGAACATCATGGGAGTGATAGATGTCAGACCAGTTGATGCAGGATACATCATAGAGGAAAGCTTCCACGTCCAGTTTGGCAAAGTTGGTAATTGTGATGTAGCTTGGAGGGGTGGGGAGCAGTCTCCGGCTCCATGCACAGAAAGTGGGGAGTGGTCTGTGATAGCATCTGCCAAGATGCCTGCAGTTTGCACATGGTCAAGGCGATTCACCAGTACCCAGTCTATGAGGGTGGAGGTAGTTAGAGAAGGGGTGGTTCTAGTGGGTTCAGTTAAGATCTGGTGCAGGTTATAGCTCACGTTAAGTGTCAGAAGTGTGCTGTGAGTTGGTCCCAGCCAGTTTAGGTTAAAGTCACCTAAGATTATGACCTCGTTTTGCTTGGCATTTGTGACGTTTAAGTGAATCCTGAAGACCTGTGATACCTCCAGTGGGTGGGTTGTAGACGCAGATAATGTGGAGTTTTTTGCACCAAGGGCAGTGGTTGTGTGTAGGGACTCACAGACTGAAGGTGAGCCAGTGGGTGGGCAGACCGTAACATCAAGATGTTTTTTATAGAGGATAACGACCCTCCACGTTTTGGGAAGGCCTATCTCTCCATATCAAGGAATAATTGGGCGAGGAACATAAGAAATTAGGAATGGGAGGCTTGAGCCATGTTTCAGATAGGCACAGTAGGTCAAGATTGTACACTTTGCCCATGCCTCGAGATCAGCAAAGTGGCTGGTAATGCTCCTAATATTCATATGGGCAATGAGAAGTCCTTTTCCTGAGACAGCCGATAGGTCAGTGGGAGAGTGGTGGACAGAGGGCCAGGGTCAAGTTCTACGTCCCCTGACAATAGGATGATGAGGAGTAGGAGAAACCACAGTTTAATAATGTGGAATGGGAGATGAACCAGTTGTCATTTTGTATTTTCTGAGCATACAAAGCAGTTGTAGGTACAACCCTTCAGAAGGATAAGGGTGGTGTAGCACACACATGTTGTGTTTCGGCAATTTGGTTGGAGAAAGTAAAGTCCTTGTGTTGTAAGGTATTCTCTCCATAGTGGTTGTTGATTGGAACAGAAGTAGATACCCCATGAAAGCATAATAGCAGTATCAGAAGCAGGATTCGTCCCTCCCAATCTATGAGCTGCCAGTTTTGGCAGGAGACTGCAAATATTTACTGTAGCAAGGGTGAGTGTTCCTGAGTGACTCATGGTGAGCTACTGTGGACCAGAAAACTGATTGTTACTGTAGATCAAAGACCCAGAAAGTGTTAAATTCCTGAAGGTGATGAACATTAGCCTAGGGCATATGCAGGATGTAAAAATCCTTTGTTAGAATCTTCCTTTGTTCTCCAAAACAGTTGTGAATAGACATCAAAGACAAGCACACATCTTTTAAGAAAGTCAGACGAAATGTGGATTCAATGCAGCTCCACAACCCA